>CM042692.1:425263148-430063148 GCA_023614405.1 Avena insularis | reverse complement strand
TAACAAGATTTAGCAAAGCAGGTTTTATCTCAAAGAAAGTATTTTCCGCCATAGGTGGAGCAATAGGTGTGCTCATAAAATCATTGTTGTTGGTCCTAGTGAAGTCACAAACTTAGTGTTTTCAAGAGTAGTCATTTTTTTGGGGTTTCAAATAAGAAAGAAAACAAGTAAAACTAATTTTTTGTGTTTTTTGAAGAACAAAACAAACAAACAAAGCAAAAAGAAGCTAAGCAAAACAAAAACAACAAAGTAAAGAGATTGTTTATGAGGGACTCCCCTTGTGAAGATGTCCTTGACTCCCCGGCAACGGCGCCAGGAAATAGCTTGATGCACTCGACGATCGACGTAGAGCTCGTTGGGAACCCCAAGAGGAAGGTATGATGAGCACAATGTGACAAGTTTTCCTCGGTTATGAAACCAAGGTTTAATCGAACCAGTAGGAGCAAGGAAACACCCCAAAGGTGTTACTAGCTGAGCTTTGGCAGGGCGCACTACCAGTGCTAGTAGCAACATGGAGACCTGCACAACACAACCACAGAACTTTGTCCCCAACTTGCGATGAGGTTGTCAATCTCACCGTGTTTTGCAGAAAACAAAGGATTAAACGTATCGAATGGAAAGAAGTAAAAGTTTGCAGAAAGTAAACACAAAGCAGTAAAATATTGTAGATTGTATGTAAAGAAAAAGGACCGGGATCCATAGTTCACTAGAGGTGGCTCTCCTTAGATAGTTAACATGCCGGGTGAACAAATTACAGCGGGGCAATTGACAAACACCGAGAAAGAAATACATGCATATACTAATCATCTTGACTCCTTTGAGACTTGATTGGGCATTACAACATAATACATAGACCGCCATCCAACTGCATCTATGACTAATAATCCACCTTCAGGTTATCATCCAAACCCTCCAAGATTAAGTTGCAAGCAGCAGATTATTGCTTTATGAACTGCGTAAAAGTAAACAATACGATTGTTCTATGAACAAAGGATTATTGTTTTCTCCTAGTAGCAACAAAGACATCTAGTACCTTAGAGATTTTTGTCACTTCCCCAGATTACCAGAGGCATGAACCCACTATCGAGCATAAATACTAACTCTTGGAGTTGCTAGCATCTACTTGGCCAAGATAGCTACTAACAACGGAAAGCATGCAAGATCTCAAATAACAAAGACATGGTAGAATCAATAATCAATCTAAAATATCATCTCAATATCCATCGGATCCCCGCAAACACAACATGTATGAGTTATAAATAGATGATCTTGATCATGAACGGAGCTCACAAGATAAACATGAAAGTACAAAGGAGGAGAAACCAGCCATCTAGCTACTACATGGATCCATAGTCCAAGGATGAACTACTCACGCATCACACCGGAGGCTTGCATGGTGATGAAGAAGGCCTCCAGGGTGAATTCCCCTCTCCGGCAGGGTGCCGGGAAGAGCTTCAGATCCCTCCGGATCTAGGGATGGAGATGACGGCGGCTACAGACTCTTTCGTGGATTTTTGATCGGGTACTTAGGGTTTTCGTTTCGAGGGCAACTTATAGGCGGAAGGAGAGGCCGAGGGGGTGCTGGGGTCGGCCAGACCACCCCCTGGCACGGGCCAGGCCTGGCCGCGCGGCCAGGTGGTGTGGCCGGCCCCCAACCCTTCTCCGTCTCGTATTCTGGCACTTGATCCCTTCCGGAAAAATAGGCACTTTGGCTTTTGTCCCGTCCAATTCCGAGAATATTCATTTTCTGACTTTCCTGGAACCAAAAAAAGCAGAAAACAGGCAGCTGGCACTGTGGCTCTTGGTAATAGGTTAGTCCAAGAAATCATATGAAAAGTACTCCAAAGTTGGAACAAAACACAAGAAAGTGGATAAAACCAAGCATGGAACATCAAAAATTATAGATACATTTGCAATGTATCAGCCCGCAAGAAACACATCGCACTAACTAAGACATATCCCCTAACCGTACTCTCCAGAATCTCGAGACGAGATTCTTTTAAGGGGGAAAGGTCTGTAACATCCCAATCTCAGCAACCCTGATTTGTTGTCCAGAATGTAAAAATCAGGGGGAACAAAAACTTTTTCTTGTGCTTTGGTGCAGTGCTTGCTTGTTGTTTGCTTGCACTTGTGCTTATGATGTGTATCTTATGATACTCCTTACCTCACCCTCAGTTGACACAAGCTAATTACCAAAACTATCTTGGCTTACTTTACATATTCTCAAACGTTCTGGCATTTCAAAACAGGAGCCAAGATGCTTATGTAACCAAAACTATTTTGGTAGTTTCTATTAATAAAACTATGGAGAGATATATAATACAATCTCCTTATGTTTTCAAGACAGAACACTCAACTAATCTTACCTCTAGTTTTCCCAAAACTCTTGTTCAAAGCTTTTGAATTCTACTCTTGGTAGAGATACTAAGAACCCTCATCTTATTCAAAACTCAACCTCTTCAAAATGCCCCAACCCTACCTCAATCTAAGATTGATGGTAACCTCATTAGTGGTTATGCTTAGTATAAGATGAGCTGCCTTGATCTACTGTGTGATGAGTTGTTTTGATATGCTGCTTGACTTGTTTGCTTAGGAAGTAGTATGAGCCACTCTAGGAGTTCATCACTAGGATAGAGATGTTTCCAAATCATCATCCTCTAAGCAATAAAGCAAACCTTGTTATGATCCCTAGCCACTAGGTGATCATCTAAAACCCTCAACAAAATCAATTCTGAGGACTTCGATTCTAGATGCTTCCAAGTCCTTGAAGACCAATATCAAGCATGAATCTCTTCTACTCACTCTACACTTACCTATCACCCACTTGATAAAGCTCTGATACCTTTCAACTCCTCCAAGAACATTGCCTCTCATACCCTAGTCAAATTCCTCAAAACTGCCAATTTTGACCAAGTCTGGACACAGTTTCAACATCACCTTTTTGAATGCCTCCTTTCCCCAAACCTTGTGCATTTTTGGAAATGCACTTGAACCATCTTGTTAACCATCCTAAGGACTAACAAGGAACACATTTTCCCCTGGTTAGATCCTCCTGCAACCCACTTGTCCATGATGGTTTTGCAGGCAAGGAAATAACAATTCCTGCAAATCTAGTCATCATACCTACTTTGGTAGAAGCTCACATCACCATCCAAACTCCTATGGACCAACTCTCTGCATGGTTGTGTTATACTCATAGATGTCTATCTAAACCTACTTCACTTGCCCCAAGTGGATCTCTGTGCTACTTAAACCCACATGGTTTATAAGGCTTCATGACACTTTCTGCCTGGCAGCCTTATTTTCAACAAAGTTTGCCATCATTTCTAGATCACCTAAACTACAAGTACTTCAAACTCTTTCATCCATGATCATATATATGACCTTGTCTACCAATCCATCTATCCCTTGCACCAAGGTGAGCTCTGAGCTCCAAGATGCAAGCATGTTTTGGTGGTATAAAAATAACACCACCCTAGATCATCAACTCATTGTTTTCCATCCTTTTTCAAGTTGGAATTTCATTCCTCAAGGTTGAAAATGCTTGAGATACCTTGTCCACATCACCTACTCTCATCTCCAATATTTATCAATAATTATCCATAATTATTATGGCCCCAAAACTATTTAATCCCTTAAATAGTCAAAATCTCCAAAACTCCCTCCATAAAGGAAAGTTTGGTTTTTACCAAAACACTTCCCCAACTATTGTCTCATGTGAGTCCCAAAAATCATATCCTATCTTTCCATCTCAAAAATAAATATTTTTGAGATGCTTTATTATTTATTTTTGCCCATTTTCTTAAATGGCTGAATTGGAATAATAATTGTTTTAAATACTTTTAATCCCCAATAAATCTTAGGAAAATTCCCCTAAGTGTGTATTCACATTTGGGACCCTTCCACATCAAAATCCACCCTTTTCCAAAGTGAAAATATCAATTGATCTTCTAAAAACCACTTCTGCCCTTTTTGAGTAATTGATCTTAAGTGGACTAAAACCCCACCTAAAATTCTCAAATAAATCCTAGGAGTCTACCTTGACCTCAGCTATCTACCAGTACCAATTTCTTCTCTGGTCCAATGTAACTTTTTAGACTTCCTTCACAACCATCAATTGGATCAAATTTGCGAACTAAGCAAATCCATTCCTCAATTCACTTCCAAATTCATTTCAATCTTGCTCAATGTACCTCCTCGGCATCAGACACATCCTTGGTCGACCACCACTGTAGCACCACCCAACAACTACCCATTTTTCCCTTGTACTAGTAGTGAGAGAGAGAGACAGCAAAGATCTTACAAGAATTGTCCCCCATTAATTACCACTGATGCTACCCCTCCCTCTCTGGTCCAGCATGACCCAAATACCAGTACTACCCCTCTCCACCTCCCCATGGACCAATCCCTGGCCAACACCCCTCTCCACCATGCCCACATTGGTAATTTACCACATCCACTCCCTCTCCTTGGTATAAAGGCCAGCAGCCCTTCCCCCAGCCAGCCCCTGCCCTCATTTCCTTCCTCTCACTCCCACTCACCCTCCCCAGAACTCCCTACCCCTCCCCAGCTCTGTGCTGTCCGAAGGAAGAAGAAGAGGAGAGCCTCGGCCTCCTCACAAAATCGAGCAAGGCTCATCTCCCTCTGCTCTATTCCTTCTGCATGTCAGCCCTTGTGATCCCCTTGCTCTCCTCTACCTGACGGTGCTCTCCTTTTTGTCCAGGGCCAACTCATCTGCCCCCGCCGGTGAGCACCGCCGAGGTTGCTCTCTGCCTCCGACACGCCAACTACCTCCCGGCGTCAGAACACCCCGTGCCGCCCCTCGTTCGGCTCGTCGTTGACCATCGCGTCGCCCTGCCGCCTCTTCGACCTCCCCCGAGCCCCCAGGTATCCTCCCCACTCCTTCCTGCTCCGCCTAGGGTTTCCGCTGTCGGTGCTCTATCTCTGCGAAGACGATGTCGACGAGCCGTCTGCTGCGACTTGATCCAACGGCCGACGGCGTCCTATACCGCTTCGACGCCCTCCACCGCTGACTGGCGGGGCCCGCTAGTCAGGTTCGAACCGCTCTCTCCCGCGCGTCGCCCCGAGCGCCGTGGGCCAAATCCTCCCCCGCAGCCTAGTAGCTCCCTAGATCTGGCCCAGTGCACCCCTTTTTTCTTTTTCTTTTAGCAGATCCATTTATTCCAGAAAATTTTCTGCTAGGATTAAATCCAAACAAAATTGTAGATGAAGTCCAAATGCCTAGATCCAAATTTTTGATGGTTCCCTGATGTTTTCTCAAACATGCAGAGGCAACCCCATGTCCAAGGTAATTTTCTTCAGTTACTGATAATTAATCTGCTAAAATGTATCTAGTACACTAAATAAATTCCTCAGAGGGTTTCACATCTCCATTTGAGATGAACCAAAGCTCCTCAAGAGGGTATCTGAAATACCTATCATCTAGAACAGGTCCCGTGCCTAGATGAGTAGTATACTGCCTTCAGCAAAAATAACAAAAACAACAACTTTCTGTCTTAGATAAATTCCCCAGGTTTAACCAAAGATGGTTTTGACCTGATTCCAAATCCCAGTACACCCCAGTATCAATACCTACCAAATCCCAGCAGCTCATAATTTATTGAACTCTGGATAATTTTTAGTGATTTAAATACCTCTATGATGGGTGTTTTCACTAAATAATTCACTCCAGGAGTTTGGCAACTCCAAAAAGGGTATATACACTTCCTACAGAAAGATAATTAAAGTGCCTATCACCTGCCTTTGTAACCAACTCAATAGCTCCTGTAGAATTAATCTGGTGAAAAAGAGAAGAATCATACAGAACTATCTTTGGGAATTTCCTGAGGGCATTCTGGTAATTCTTTGGACTTGATTCCAACTCTAGGTGGTTCAGTACATCAAGTACTACCTAACCATCCAAGGAAATAATTTTTTGAGCTCCAGAACTCTTCTGGTTAATTATTTCCTTAAACTAGAGTTTATTCCACTTTAAAAAGCATAACTAATTCTAGAAAATTGATAATCAAGTGAAACCACTTGTGTTGGTTTTGTCTTCACCAGACCTATCTGAGGATATCACCTTTGCACATTGATATCCTACTGACCATAGAACCCTTATCCAAGTCCCTTGCATCTATCCTAGACTACCA
Organism: Avena insularis; assembly: GCA_023614405.1. Lineage (NCBI taxonomy): Eukaryota > Viridiplantae > Streptophyta > Magnoliopsida > Poales > Poaceae > Avena > Avena insularis. Next base: position 430,056,996 of record CM042692.1, on the reverse strand, counting down.
TCTTCCAAGAGAAAAACACCCCAGTGGCAATCTTGTAAATTCCACCATTTGAATCCCACTTATCCAAAAACTCCCAAGTCCAGTAGTATTTCTCATGTTTGTTTTCTGTATGGTTTGATGCTTGTATGGCTTGTATTGATTGTGATATTGTCTGTTTGCATGTGTACCCAATGACGACGATAGTGTGAGTGTCTGACGACATGAAGAACGGGATTTCTTATTATTATTTTATTTGAGTATTCTTGGTCATCTGAAGAAGTCTAGGGACTTATTGCTGATCACAGGCAAGCCACCATTTCCTGAACTCTATTATATGCCCTACCCTCTTTTACCTGTTTTATATCTTCTTTACCAAATTGCATATTCTACCTGCATATTTTGTTTTACAAATACTACGATAGTAACTTGGCTCCTCCAAGTTATGATTTCATGTCCTTCGAGGCACCACCTTGATGAACCCATCATTTATCTCCTTTAGACCGAGAGTACGATGGTTAGCATCCTACCTCCTTGGAAACCCCGGTTTTGAGAAAATAAACTGTTTTGGGATTTTCCCCACTACAAATGTTTCAAACGGCTTTGTAAAACCCTGGGAAGAGGCATCGTTCCCAGTGGAAGTTTTAACCAAAAAAATGGTGATGAGAAGAAGTGGAAATGTGATGGGATGTTCTACGCCTTTACTGGAACAATTTTTATCCGCGCAACCACATTACCCCAGGTTGCTGGGGCTTAACTCGTAGTTTGTTCGTATTAGCCGAGGCAACTTCTACCATGCTTATAGGGAGGAACCCTAGAATTTCGGGCGGGCGCCCCCAGATCAAGGATCTGACGCCTGTCGCTTGCTTCGGCAAGAATGAGCCTGAACTAACAGGAGTCCGGTGCAACAATTGGGTCACCCGCGGAAGGTATGACTTAGGTAGTACGGAAGGAAGTGGAGTCACCAAATTTAAGGTATACGCCAAGCTGCGGCTTGGGTATGAGTGTGTACGGAAGGAAGGACTATGGCTGGGAGCCACATACTCGTTGCCGGGGAGAACAAACCCAAGAGGAAAAGCATGCCTTTGCTAGTGTAGACAAGCGAAAGGTTAGGTTTGATTATCCGGACCCCCATCTACAGTGGTTGTGGGCCGTGGTTGAATCCCGGCGGTTGTATTGATTCTTCTGGGGAAAGTGCGCAAACTCTGCAGAGTATAACCTATTCGAATAGCCGTGTCCACGGTCAAGGACGGTTGTAAAGGTGTTGGCTAGGAGTACCCCAAACTATGCTTGTTTGGGAAACAAGTACTTTGAGGACGAAGGTTCTGGGGGAACCCAAGTTCGAAGGCTTTGTTTTGACCCGAGAGGTCAAAGATGTTTAAAAAGGGTTTTAACCACAAAACTATTTTCAAAACTCTTTTTCAACAAAGATATGGAGATGTCTTGATTTACAAAATAGAAGCATGTTTTCAAAACTCTTTTTCAACAAATATATGGAGATGCCATAACTTCAAATTTTAGTCTAGGCTTTTCCAAAAGCAACCCCAGAAAGAGCTATCTCGCCACCGCCAAAAATTGCATTTCCTTTGTTCACTTAGCTTGGTGGTTTGCGAGTACATTCAAAGTACTCACGGCTGTGTCCCTGGCTATTTACTTGGCCAGACTTTCAGGAGTTTAAGGTGACGTCCATCGAGCTAGGCCATCTTCCCAGTCAGCTGCCTGTAGGTTGAGGCACGATTGGGCTCTGCGCTTGGCGATGTTCCGTTGCTAATGTTGATGTAGCCAAAATGGCAATTATGTAAGTCTTGTATTTCATTATGTTTCAGATGTTGTAATGGTACCTGTCGGTTATGTTCCATGGCTCACTGATCATGGGAACGTGGATGTATGCATAACAGGGATTTCTCGAATGAATAATCCAGGGAGCCCACATATACGGCCAGAATTTTTTTTCCCGCCGTATAGTTGGTCGTTAAAATCTCAGTATATATTAAAGAAAAAAATTCGATGGCAAAGATATCTATACGATCAGAACTATACAGCCAGAATTTTTATTCCCGCCATATAGTTGGTCGTTAAACTCTCTGTGTGCATCAAAAAAATTCTATTTCTTCGAAAACTATTTCTTTTCTTGTAACTTAGTTATATACCTTGTTTTTGATAGAAAAATTGATAGTAAATATTGTCGACCAACAACAACATGAATAAAGCAGGATTTTTAGTACTATCGAACTTCTTCTCCTCAATTGGAGTTTTCTAGCACTCTTTATTAAACATAAATTTAAAATAAAACTTAAAACTTTACTCAAATCTTTATTTCAGATGGATTGCCTCCCATGAAGCGCTCTTTTATGGTCAATATCTGGACCTCAATGTTGCTTACTTAGGCCAGATGAGTGGAATACCCATTCCAAAGTAATTAGCCTTCAAAGTGATGGGCTCATTTTCATCATGCTTGGCTTTCTTCTTCCTGGGAAAATGAATAACAAAAGGATCCCACGAAGGCAATTGAAGCTTCATGTTCCCTTCATGTAGATTAATCAAAGCCTTAATAGTTCCTAAGAAAGGACGACCTAATATAATAGGAGCAGTAGCATCTTCAGGGATGTCAATAATAACAAAATCAATGAGAGCAGGATAGCCTTTAATGTATACTAAAGTATTCTCCTTAATTTGTACAGCTTGTTTGTAGGTAGAATCTGCTAGATGCAATTTTAACTCAGTGATTTCAAAGGACTCAAGATTTAACTTGTTAAAAAGACTCTTTAGAATTGTTGAGACGCTTGCACCTAGATCACAAAGTGCAGCTATCTCATTGGTTCCAACTTTAATCTTAATAGTAGGCTCAAATATGTCATCTAACTTCATAGGTAATTTTTCAGCAATTTGCTTATATTCTTCCTCAAGCTCACGTACCTTTATTGCTACCTGATTTACGAAGTGCTGGTACATAGCTTCCTCACTACTTACCGGAATCTTGACGTTGATCCTTTTTTACGAGATCTTTAACGGTGTAACTTGGTGAAGGAGAATTACTATAGTCAAGTTCTTCAGGTTCCTCCCTTTGGATTCTCATCATCTTGAGGTCTAGCTATGCCTCAACGATCCTCGTTCTTTCTTGGAGGGCCTGCAAATCATTTCTCAAACTAACAACTTGGTTAGATAATTTACCAAGCATAGCATCATGGTTCTCTATTATTTTAACAAGAATATTGTTTTGTTCATTTTATGAGTCTATAAAAGACTTCAGTGTTTCTTGGAGACTACCATTACTAGTTCCCATATTATTATTAAAATTACCTACAAGACTATAATGTTTCTGAAAGTTAGGATTGTAAGTCTTCTTCCAAGCAGGGTTATAATCATTACGAGCTATGAAGTCTATTTATTCAATATTTGTTTTAGTGGTGGCTCTTACCTGGGTTTCCTTACCCTTAACGGCTAATATGAGCCCATCCAACTTGGCATTGAGTTCTTCATTTTCTTGTGGTGAAATGGAGTTCACCTTCTTCGTGTTTGATCTACCCACATGCCATTGGGCATGGTTATCTTGCCTATTGTCTAGCAGCTTCTTTGCTTCTGTAATATGTTTATCCATAAATGTTCCTTCAGCTGCAGTATCAAGCATAGACTTAGACACAGGGTTAAGAGCATTATAAAATAGATGGAGAATTAACCAGTCTTCCATCCCATGACTAGGACAGTTTCTCATGCATTCTTTCATCCTCTCCCATGCAAGACTAGTGGCTCACGCTCTTCCTGTCTAAAGCCAGTAATATTAGATCTGAGTTGCATAGTCTTTGAAGGTGGGAAAAATTTAGTCATAAACAAAGAAGTACATCCCACCCATGATGTAATAGTATTTCTAGTCAAATATAGCAACCATTCTTTTGCTCTCCCTCTTAGAGAGAAAGGAAATAAACACAATTTGACCACATCAGGGTCAACGTCTTTAATATGCATCATATCACATATTTCAGTGAAAGTATTCAAGTGCAAACCTGCGTCTTCAACAACATAGCCTCCAAATTGATTCTGTTGAACCAAACTTAAGTAATAGGGCTTAATTTCATAGTCATCAGCAACAATTGCTGGCTAAGTAATTGGAGTACGCAAATAATCATTGTTGGGAGTAGCAAACTCCCCAAGCTTCTTTTCAGCCATATTTCCTATGTTTCTGGGTTTTCTTAAACAAAGAATTATAATATTAAAAGCAAGAATTTAAAGGCTAACTAATTTTTTTAGTTTATCAAATAAAGACTAAAAGCAAACTAACAAAATTAGAAACAAGAATTAAAACTAGCAAGGTTCCTAATAACCTCACCAGAGTAGCTATTTCTTCCTCGGCAACGGTGCCAAAAAAGGGTTGATACATTCGATCCAGATTATGGATGTATTATAGCTTCTTTTCCCTAGTAGACCTAGGTTATCGAATCCTCAGCAAGCGAATGCGTAGTTAAGTTATTTTAATGGACCTTCGGGAGTTTTTGAATTCCTTTTTTATTTTTACGGACCAATAGCTTGCGTCTTTTTGTTATTTTTGATGATGGAGAGAGAGGGCCTAGGGCATTCGGTTTCATCTGTAGCTGTGCAAAACATCTGAAGGGAAGAAAATATAGAAATAACGTATGCATGTACTTGTTAGAGCAAGATAAATTATATGTGGGCAGTGCATCCATAATTTCGATTGCCTCCGTAATCGCTTATAGCAATAACCTACTAGTCTCATCCATAGAAGAAAGAGAACTAATGATATGCATAGTGATGTCACCATTAATCCCAAGTAAATCTCTCACATACAGCCGTACTACCCCTTCTGTCACTGGGGTTCCGAACCTCCAGATCAGTCATTACTCATACTCCCTGTACCTGTCTCAACCCTCGGGGTCTTGGGTACCTGACAAGTCCTTGGACTGAGGCAAGCAAGGATACAATAATCATCATTTCATACAAACTAATACACGATCTCATCTATGATAAATAACATGCACAAACGCTACATGGATAGGCCGAAGCCCTTAGCCCAAGGAGAATTACTCACACATAGAGATGAGATCAACAATCATAAACATTGTAATGAAAATCATTAGATTGATAGCAATAGTCTTACAATGTCGCCCATCGGAGAAGAGATCTACTATTACAAAGGGTGGAATATGGCTATGGAGATGGAGAAGGGTTTTGAGATCTAGAGGCGGCTGGTGATCTGTGGCAGAGACTTCTGGCGAGGTCTGGCCTGTTTTCGCGTCGCCCGAGGCTTCTTTATATAGGGGTCCCTTCATGAAAGTTGTTCTGTTTGACCTAACGGTGGTGGCGCCAACTATACAACCGGATCTATACGGCCGGAATTTTGCTTCGGTTGTATAGTTGGTCGTAAAAGCGTCTGCTTCCGCTTCACGGCTCCTGATTTCTTCTGGTTGTTGGAAATCTCGTATCTTTGACTTTAATATAGTGATTCACATCTTTAAACGACATTATCTGTGCAGAAAAAATATAAAAGAAAGGATTGCATACTCCTTTGAATATTAGGCATTAGTGGCGGGATTTAGAGAGATATTTTATCAAAAATATGAATAATATCCAGTTTAAATGTGGACGTGGATGGCTATATTTTAGAGCCACCACCCCTCACATGATGGAGAACTTATGCGGTGGTAGGATTACACCCCTTTTGATGTGGTGGTACGATGATACCATAGAAGTTGGTGGCGATCGGTAGGATCACAACCAACTTGTAGATGAACTGCTGATGCTTTTGCCCATATGATCATGCATGCTTAAATTGCTTATGTTCATTACCTTTTATTTGTGAATTTCATTTGCCTGCTATAGTTGTGATCCTTATATGTTGCATATTTGTTATGTCTCGTAGAAGTACAACTGGTAGGTGGTGTACTACAAAAAGAAGCCGGAAATCTACAAGACATGGGAGGAGTGCAGCCAACAAGTGACAGATTACCAGCACAACCTCCATAAGGGGTTTAAGACTCTAGAACAAGCACAACGCCTACTCTGAGTTCTTGGCAGAGCGTCCTCAGTCGTCACAAGATATGAACATCAATTTCACTCCTCCTCCTACAACTCATCAAGTTCATCATCGTTGCCCTGATCATCCACATGGACAGGTTCCACCTATACAGGGTGAAAGTATGATAAAAACTTCATCATCGTCGACCTGATCATGCGGATTGTGTACTACCAGTTGTTCTGATTCATGTGATTGATCATGTGCAAGATCATAAACCCTGATGAGTAGTTGGTAGGCTCACCATTTGTCATGCGACGTAACCACATCGGATCGGACACGAGCTTCCAAACGTACACCTTTGCATCAGCTGAGCCCAGTCTGGGCAACCAAACAAAGTGGCCATATGGACTCTCCTAGTGAGGAAACAAAAATACGAGGAACCAAATAAAATGCCAAAGTTGGCCCAAACTAAATCTTGTCACATGCAGTATCCGGCGGGCCAAGTGTCAAAAATAAAAAATATTAGGCCGAGCAACCAAACATGCCCTAGACATCAGCCTGACGCCTCGACCTAGCGAGGCCCTGAAAGTGCATGTGTGCCCCCATGTGTGGTTTTGGTAATTAATGACAATCTTTATGGACTTATGTTTGCATTCAGTTTTACCTGTAGGATTTGTCCATATGCAATGCTTGAACCATATGTTGGCTTCAAGGTTAGGAGAAGAAGAAAGTGAAGAAGATTAAGTGTTGACCAAGGTTTCAATGAGTGATCCGGAGATTGTTCAAGTGAGAGTTGAGCCTATAGCAAGTGTGTCTTGAAGACTAAAGTTAGAGTGATATCTCTTATGTACCTTCAAGACCCAACATAATGAAGAAAGAAGAAATTATGTGCAAGTTAAAGATGAGCCATCTCAAAGAGATCATTTGCTTGAAGCTTTCCATCCTATGGTTATCATGGATATGGGAAGATGATATGCCCAAGAGAGAAGCTCTACCATAGTGGAGTATGGGAGAGCAATTTGCAAGTCTTCACCAAGCTAGTGCAATCAAGAAAGGTGTTCCATCTTGAGGTGAAGAAGATCTATCGTCAAGCTCAAGTGGAATATGCTCAAGGCAAAGGTATTTTCTTGATAGGGTTCCTTTCTTACCGGTCTCATGGTGTTAGTTGGGGAGACCGGTTTATAGGATAGATAGTCGTACTATCAAGAGGGGCTCTCGAGTGAGTAACTTGATCATATCCTTCGTGAGAGCTCAAACCTTTGCATACATGGCATAATCTTTCTTGGTTGTTATTTTGATCTTATCCATGTGAGGTTCTTGAGCTTGTGGTAATATTCATAACAAGCTCTAGTTCATCGAAAACGATTTCATATGCATTCTCTATTGCATTTTCGATATTGGAGGTTTTACTGGTTTGTCTTTTAGAGATTGGTAAAACCTTACTTTATTTGGTTCTTATCCATGAGAGAATTTAGAGCTTGTGTTAATCTTCATGACAAGTCCAAGTTCATCGAAAACGGATTTCATTGCATTCTCTATTGTGTTTTCGATGTTGGAGGTTTTACCGGTTCTTCTTTTGAGAGAGGTCAAACCTTTCGTCATTTGGTTCTATCCTCTCTTACTGGACTATGATGGTTATCTGCATGATCTTGTAGAGCTTGTTGTCCTCTTTAAAACGAGTCCAAGATCATCAAAATCGGAGTCCGAATGCAAAAGTTATGGTTGTTTTCGTATTGGTCTTTCTGCCAGTTTTTGTAAGACCGGAGATTCAGAACTAAATCTCCGGTCCATCTCCAGACCGCGTACTGATTGTCCCCCAGTTTGACCCTGTTTGGCCTGGGTACACCGGAGACTCTGGTCCCAGTCCGGAGACTCCAGACCGGGCGATTCTTGGGCCTAACGGTTGGATTTCTAGGGACCTATTTAAGGGGTCCTTCTTTTCCAATGGTTCCCTAACCTTCCTTGCAAGTTCCCCCCTTCATTGCTGACCTTCTTGAGCTTGCTATCCTTCAATCCCTCCATTGATTCTTGCATATTCTTGAGGGATTTGAAAGAGGAGATCTAGATCCACAACCCCACCAATCAAACTCTCCTCTAAGTGAGGGGAACATCTTGGGATCTAGATCTTAGAGTCTTTTGTGGATTTCCTCCATTGTTCTTCCTCTCTTATTCCCCCATAAGTTTTTGTAGCTTTGGTGGAATTTGGGAGAGAAGGACTTGAGCACTTCGTGTGTTCTTGCCATTGCATTTGGTGCATCGGTTTAATTTCTTGGTGAGGATTCGATTGGGTGAAAGGTGAGAAGCTTTTTACTCTTGGGTTCATTGGAACCCTAGACGATTTTGTGGTTTTGCAGGTTTGTGGATTTCTTGGGGCCTCCAATTAAGTTGTGGAGCTTTTCCCAAGCTTGTTTGTTGGGAGCCTCCAATTGAGTTGTAGAGAAGTGCCCCAACCTTATGAGAGGTTCCGGATTGCCACCGACAAGTGCACCGATAGTGGAAGTGTGGATCGATCCCGTTGGGGTGAGATTCACAGGAGAACAAGGGAGGTCTTTTGTGGCATTGGTGGTTTGATACCACCCCCTCTCCAAACGAGACGTACTCCATGTTGGGAGGAACTCGGTAAAATATCGTCGTCTCCGTGTGTCTCGGTTATCTCTATACCTGAGCTCTTACTTATGTACTTTACTTTGTGATAGCCTTAATGCTTGAAGTATATATCTAGCTATCACATAGTTGCTTGTCTTGCTTAGCATAAGTCATTGGTGCAAATAGGTGAACCCTAGTTGTTCTAGGTTTTGTGCTTAACAAAGTAAACGCTAGTTTATTTCCGCCTTTGTTGAGCTACTCTTGGAAAAGTTTTTAACCGCCTATTCACCCCTCCTCTAGGCGGCATCTGTATCCTTTCAGGCCCCAAAGCCCAAAAAAGATAAAATCTTTTTTTTCCATACTGTAATCACTATGACTCTTCTTTTCTCAATTTTTTTAATGCTTTGTTTGGATGTAGGAATTTTAGCTCGGAATTGAATTGGACCAAAAATTCCAAATCTAAGATGGAAAGGAAATGGCCTCTATTTCTAATTCCGGTGTTTGGATGTGCATGGAATTTGCCTTTGTAATCAAAGGGTAACACCCAATCCAAATCGTGTTTGGATGTACAAGACATGGAATTAAATGTTTTGTTGATTTTAGCAATATAAACTTGTTTACACTTACACGAATGCAAAATAGTATGTGTGTATTTAATATTTATATATTACCTTCACACTGCAAAATAAAACTTTCAATTCGGCATAATCAAGCCCGTATGTTCCGACACACTACAAAGCAAGATAAATAATAAGTAATTCCAACGTCCAGAGAAAGCCATCACAGAGCATCGGAATGGCAGTACAAAAGAAAACAAAAAATCGAACTCAAATTAAAATGGCAGTGATGTTCCAACGACCAATACATCTCATACAAGACCACATAGTGAGTCATGACACACTCGATCATCTAACTATAGGATACACCTGAATTCTTGAAACAAAGAAGGAACCCAAAAAAGACAGAGAGCGCGGTCAACGAAGACAAAAACAGTCTAGGATGAGGTGAACTTGGTGATGCCCTTGGTGCCCTCGGAGTCGGAGACGGCGTGCTTGGTGAGATCGCCAGGGAATTCCGACTTGGGGAGTGGCCGTCGTTCCCCTCGCATAGTTGTTCCCCTGCCACCGTCGTTCCCCACCTGCCGGTCGATCTAGGGTCCAGGCGGCAGTGTGGAGGGGACGGACAGCTTCAACCAGAACTCGGGTGGGGACTGAGGGGCGCGGTGAATTGGACGGGGAGAGGGAGAGGAGGGCAGGGCAAGGAAGAGGGGGAGGAGGACTGACCGGAGCCGCGCCGTCGGCTTGCTCCAGGTCGCGGGCGTAGCGGAGGGGGTCGCGCGGTCATAGTTCTGTTCGTGTTTGCCAAAGCGGTACGAGGGTGCGAGTTTCCGAGGCTTTCCGAGCCTCTCCGCTCGGAATCTGGCGAGGCCAAACGGACGCGCGGTCGAGCGTACCTTGGAATTGCTCCCGGTTTCCGAGCTATAATTCCTTGGCCACCCAAACATGTGAATTCGGGCTAGCTAATTCGAAAAGGACGATTCCGAGCCAAGTTTCCGACATCCAAACACAGCATAACGGAAATGATTCCCCTCCTCCGGGGGATACCACGGTTTCCATCTCCCGGGTTAGTCCGTGTCGCGCGTACGCTATGCTGCAGGGCCCACCACGTGGTGTTCGTCTCGCCTGCAGCTTGCTGCTTCGCTACTTGCCGCCGCCCGCCGCCGATTCGTCGTCCGCGTCACTTCACGCCGTCTTGCCCGTGCTCGCGCCGTCATTGCCGTGCCCAACCGTGTTGTCGCCTAGTAGCGCCGTCGCACCCTCGCCGCCTAGCAGCGCCGCCCGCACCCTCGCCGCCCGTGCCATCGCGCCCAAGCCACGCGCTCCACCCTCGCCGGAGTAAACTTTCTCCGGTTGCCTTTTTTAGGATGTAGATCTGTATTTTTTTGCTACATTCGTATATTTATTTAGCTACATACTCGTATTTGTTTTGCTACTTTGGTATTCTGCGACTGCTACACCGTTCTAGATATTTTTCACCGTGAAAAAATGCTTCAATGACGCTACAATATTATAGTATTTTTGCTACAATTATTTTATGATCTTGCTACAATAGCGCAAAGATGTTGCTACGTGATCTCCAACAAGGTATTCGGCGAGCTCTCCCGTGAAAGTCTCCGGCGAGTCTCAGACGAGGTCGGGTTTGTGCTACATTAGCACATATTTCCTGCTAACACGGTTCTCTGATTTTGCTACAATAGTGTAAAACTTTTGCTACACGGTCTCCGGCAAGGTTTTTCCTGACGACAGTCTCCGGCGATATCTCCGGCGAAATCGGATTTGCGATATTAGTACTTTTTTTTTGCTACACGGCCGCCGGCGAGATCGCCGGCGATGTCTAGTCTGTTTTTCTATTTCCTGTGTCAAACCGTTTTTTCTACATGTATCAAAAGCGAGACATTTGTAACAAAAACAGGACATTTTATAGCAGAAACGAGATTTTAATCTATTTTAGGGACACGTGGCGACCAAGGAGCCGGGGATCGGGGGAGTTATCCTTTTTTTAAACCACTCTTCTGAACTACAGTCGTGAATACCAAGAACAATAAGGACTAAATTGCACGGCGGCAGAGATTATTGTTCAGTCTGACGCGGTGACGCCGCCTCCTTCCTCTCCCCCCTCGCCTGCGATTGATCCCACGGAAAGCGCACCAAACCCTAGCCCCCACCCTTGCACGCCATGGCTAACAGCAACCTCCCCCGCCGCATCATCAAGGTAAGTGACCCTTCCGTGTGTTCGATTTCCTCTCTCCCTCAGTTTTCCCGCTCCTTTCCATGCAATTTTGGTGATTTTGGGTGGTTTGCTTCTTGCAGGAGACGCAGCGGCTGCTCAGCTAGCCAGGTGAGATGGTCTGCTCATGATTGGAAGCTACTTTAGGAGTTCATTCGGTTTATTTGCTCTGGATTAGTAATAATAAGCTCCAATTAGCCTATATATACCTCTAATTTTTTAGTTATTTCTAGCCTATAGGGTCCAATTGTGAAGAAACCGTCCCTTTTAGCTGCTCTTTTAATTTGTAGGATTTGTGCTGGATGGTTGGTGTTGACGATCTTGGGCTTTGTGCTGGGTTTGTTCTTGCAGCTCCAGGGATTAGTGCTTCACCGTCAGAGGAGAACATGCGCTACTTCAATGTGATGATTCTTGGCCCATCTCAGTCGCCATATGAAGGTGAAAATTTTGTTCTGTTTTTCTGATCTGTACTTTAGTTGCCTTTGGCATTAACTACAGAATTGGTAACGTGGATTCTCTAACTCACTGGAAGTCGTAGATCAACTTTAAGCTACCCAATGAACCATACTAAGAAAAATTATCCCGATATGTGCATTCTTATAGTCACATGCCCTCATCAGAGTGAATAATTGATGTTGGACATGATTAAAGATAAATATCGAGCAATTGAAAAGTTATCAGAGCAAAGTGATGCCATAAGCATGAAATGAAGCAGCCATATTTATTGTGTACGGTAACTATGGAAATGACGATATATATAGTGCACTTTGCTGTGCAAGCACACTCTACTGGTTTAGTACACTTCATTTGGATTCGGGAGCGATGCATGGGGCATCCTTTATTTCAGTTATCATTAAATGCTCTGCCTTCTGCAAAATGCATGGAATCATTATTTATTTTCTATAATATGTTTATCTGGAAAGTAGAGAGGGTTGTATTTTCTGTTGGAAGTTGAAAATTAGAAAACACAATCTCTCTGAATTGTATTGCTTTTTCCTACTCCCGAATCCTAAAGGGGCTTCCAATTAAGTCACCACTTTTTTCCCAGTACACGTAACTGTTTGAACGTCTTGGATGCTCTGTGTTATCCTAGTCATTTTCAAATTGTCAGCACAAACTTCTGATATGGTTCATTTTGACTTGTGATGATTGCTGCATGCTCTTTTACCTTCAATGCATTCCTAAGTCCTTAGTTCTTATGATTATAAAACCTTTGACATGCTCTCTGATTAACTGTTTATGTTACTAATTGTCAGGAGGCGTATTCAAACTTGAGTTGTTTTTGCCCGAGGAATATCCAATGGCTCCGCCAAAGGTGTTTCTTTGTTACTTTACTCTGACAACAACCTCAGTGCTATGATCTGTTGGTCATGGTTTTGATGGTGTTTTATCAAGCTTCATGTAGACTAAGTCATTATGTGGATCTGATTTAGATGTGGCCAACATGTGTATTCCGTCACTAAGATTCAATCACAGCTTAAAACTTAGATGATGGTGATCATCATATGATGATTCTAGTGATGTAGCTGATTTTGTATGAGTATGACGAAGATATATTGCATCATAATATTATTGTTGAGCAGACTTAGATTTGTCCTCAGTTGTTTCAGATTGAGTGGTTGCATTGCTTTAAGTTTAAGGTCTACATGAACTTATATATTGGTTTGTACATATGGAGCCTGTATACATTTTTTTGTCGTTAAAGTTTTAATTTGATTGCTGTAAACAGGTTCGCTTTCTTACTAAAATTTACCATCCAAACATTGACAAGGTAAGTTTGTTATGTTTAGATTTCTTTATGTTAATAAAAGATAGCACTATTCTTCTAAACAGCTACATTTATGCAGCTTGGGAGGATATGCCTTGATATCTTAAAGGACAAGTGGAGCCCTGCCCTTCAGATCCGAACAGTTCTTTTGAGGTGAATGCTCCTGCTTCAGTATTGTTTTTGTTGGTATGTGGTGTCATTCTGTTGTACTCCACATTTGGTGTGTTTTGTTCAGGAAGAAGTCAGTACTTCGCTAGGAACCATATATCAGCTGCACCAGACTGATTGCTGAAATAGCACTTCTCTTGGTTCCTGAAATAGCTTATTGAAATGTATACTGGAAATGAGGCATTAATTTTGCGTTAAAAAGCTTTTGTAGAACGTTGCAAGTTCTTGCCTTTAAAAGCCAAGCCAGCAGATCATAGAAGAAATGACATATTACCATAAAGTGGATGACACCTATTGTGCAGTACAGTGCAGCTGCTGGCCCTGCTGGATCATGTCTGTGACAACCACCAGTAGACCGGTGGCCAGACTGTCTGGTCAGATGCCCTCACTTCTGCAGCAAGATCTCTCCACTCCTATGTTGCCTATGCCCTTTATATTTGTAGATAGATAGGCCTCACTTTTCAACATAATGCACAAGTAACTAGAATATGGGTAGAGTGAACATGTGATATGCTATATGTGATGTGGGTGCTTGTGTTCACTTGGAAATATTTACTGAAGCATGATCAGAAAGCTCACACGAGTTCAACAGTACAAATTAACCTTAGCTGAACATCTCAATGTATTTCCACTGAATGTGTCCTGTCTTTTCAGCATTCAAGCACTGCTGAGTGCTCCAAATCCTGACGATCCGCTTGCTGACAATGTGGCAAAGCACTGGAAGGCCAACGAAACAGAAGCTGTAGAAACAGGTGATGATCTTGTCAACTTGTAGCTGCAAAGTATATAAGATTTTTCTACCTAATGTTGGGGTGTGTTTGCGCAGCCAAAGACTGGACCCGTGTGTATGCGAACGATGGATGAGGTTTGCATGATCCGGCTGGTAATAATATCCGCATGATGCAGGTTTAAAATGGAGGTAGAAGGGACCAAGCAGTGGAATGTTAAATTTATGCTTGCATCGTGTGTACGAGTGTGATGTATATTATTAGCCTAGTTGGGCTGTGAGGGACCCATGTATACATGTATAATGCATCCTGAAGTTATGTGTGCCTTTTCTTGCTCTATGTTTATTTTGCGTCCTCCTGGATTTGATTTTTGACTTCCTTTTATGGTCACGCTGTCTGACAGAACTGGCTAAGCTACATCAGAACTGAACATCCCAGTTGCATTTTTTTTTTTTTTGAGTAGAAGAGAGCTTATATTATCATGGGAGCACTTGGGTACAAGTCTTGGGTCACAAGATCCCACACACGGTCGGATAGTGTGTTTGTCCAGATACAACTGCCCGCTGATCTGGCAAGTTTAGCAAGTGCATCAGCAACCCTATTGTTCTCTCTTGTGACATGAGAGATTCGAGCCTCGTCCATATTCTTCAGTATGCCTTTATTCTCGTTGTAGATGTTCCACCGTTGTGACCGATCAGGCTCCTCCTTGCGCAGTGCTGCAACTGTGGTGGCACTGTCGTGGCACTGTCTAATAGTTCCAGGATGATCTTGTGGTAGCCTAAGGGCACCCACAGCGTGGCCAAAGCTAAATCTAACAAAAAGTTAAATTTGGCTATGATGTGCAATTTGGCAATAGCTCTATAATGTAGTTATGCTAAATATCTGTGCCATAGGGTCCCACTGCAAAGAAAAAGGACTCTCACGCATGTCTAGTAGTACCATGCAAACAATGAGAGAAAAATAGTATTTTAGTCTATAGGTGGAATTTGGCATCGGAGGGTGTTTGGGTTCTCTTTTTGCAAATTTAGAACTACCTCCCCAATGATGAAAACTAGTTTCAAAAGCCAAATATCCAATTTGGGACTAGATTTGGCTACATATTGTGGGTGCCCTAAGCCGTGGATGAGCTTCATTCCATGCAACGTGGCTTTGGCTTGGGCATCATCAGCGTCAGTGCAGTGTGTGATGGGCGAGCATGCCGCCATGATCATTTTGATCGTGTGGTCTCTGGCAATGGCTCCTGCACCACCACCCACCAGGCTTGTCATGGCCGATGAAGGAGGCGACCGTGTTGACCTTGATCCACCCAGGTGGTGGCGCGCACCAGTTGCTGACGTTGACAGGAGTTGTGCCCCTGGTGGAGGTAGGGTCCAGCAGTCGCGCATCCCGTGCCGGAGGGGAGGGCTCTGGCTTTGGTACATTGGACGGTGGCGTGGTGGGCGTCCTCAATCCCGCTGCCGCAGATCGTGCAATCACCATTTGGCTCCAGGGTTCTCCTTGTTGTTCCTCATCAGCAGGGAGTCCGTGGCAGTTCTCTAGCCAAAGATGCGGATTTTGGGTTGGACGTTGGCCTTCCATATATTGTTCCACATGGTCCGGTCACCATTGGGAGCCATGCTGCTGCTGCTGTGAGTATCTTGGTTTCAGTGTTTCAGGTGGTGAGCAAGCCTGTACGTGCTCTTCACGGTGAAGACGACATTTCTCTCATGGTGCCAAGTGATGCGATCATCTTGGTTGTGCTGCGGTATAGGATGGCTTGCACGTCATGCTCGTACAACAACTCTTGAGGGTGTGTTTGGTTGCTTGGTCTAATATTTCTTGTTTTTTGATTTGGCCCGCTGGTGCTGCATGTGGCGAGATTTAGATTGGGCCAACTTTGGCACTTTATTTGGTTTCATATATTTTCATTTTCCGATCAGTGGAGCACTTTTAGCCAGTTTATTTGGTTGTCTGATTTTTAGTCTTCTGAGAAGAAGTTAGACTGTTTAGTTGCGGTACGCAGGATAATTTCTGACCTATAATCCTACATTAGTAACTACCGGAGCGGCAAGATCCGACGGCTCGTCGCTGAGAACAGGGACGCCAAGCTCGCGCGCTCTCCACGGCACCCCGGGCGTCCGGGCTGCTTCCAGGCTGGACCAGAGCGCGCAGCTCAAGCCGGCGACAGGGCTCGTCGAGCTCGACTCGCCAGGGCCGGGCGGGGACTGGTGGGGCAAGTCGGTCGCCGGCATCGGGCTCGATTTCTTCCAGCGGCTGCTCACTGCCGTCAAATCCAAGGGCCTCGGGCACGAGACGATCACCCGGATCCTCATCAACTACGCTCAGAACTCGCCTTACATCAGTGTTGCCAAGATGAGGAGCAGACAAAATTGGATTCTTTACATAGTTATTCCATGCCAACATCAAACGCCCAACGGAATCTCTCTAATCAAAGAGGCACGAATCAAGCTAACCCAATAAGGCCATACATGAAGGTCACCACGAGCGCAGCTATGGACCGCCCAAAAATTGGTCCCAGACTAGACTGGCCGTTCTCAAGTCCGATACTAGAACCTAATCGGATTCAATTCCAACTCCGGCGAGCCCCGCCCGCTCCTGGGAGGATTTCTGATGGATGCTACAGGTTGCGGCGGAGCATTGTCTCGGCCGCCTCCGCTCAGTCGTCAACGTGCCTGGATGCGCCCTGTTCCACGCCGACGTGCCCGGATGTGCCACCGCTTGGGCGCCGCCATGGTAGAACGAGCTCGTTAGGCTTCAGGGGATAGGGAGATTAGCGGTGGTAATTAAGAAAGATGCTTGCACACCCAGAGCCAACTCCCGGTGCCCACGGAAAAAAGTTGGTCTCTTTTAACTTCTCCAAATAGGTTTTCACCCCGCTATATTAATATAATAAACCACCGATATAACTTCAAGATCACAGCTGGGACAAGCAACACACTCGTAATGCCCAAAAAAAAAAAGAGAAAGTAAAAAGAAAACAATGCTAGTGCCGGCCACGCCGACAGGGATTTCTCCTGACCCCCAAAAAACCACAAGCCCGGACAATCCATCGCGCTCCACCAAACGCGCCGTCCACCAACATGCGCCACCACGATCACGCAGACATCATCGCCGTCTCACCGTGGCTGAGATCGCGAGGTCGGCAGGACCGAGAGGAGGCAGCCGGGAGCGAGAGTGGCAGTACGTACAACACCCACGCGGGAGGGAACAACCTCCACCGCCAATGGCAATAACCGACCGGACGAAACAACCGGAGCAAACCAGGCCTCTTCTGCCCGACCGAGCCCAAAGTGGGCTCGTGAAGCTCGAGTCGTCCCGCTGCAGTAGGTGTGTTGCCGTCGCCGCCACCCAGGCCCTAGCTTCTCCTTGGTCCGCCAAAGACAGCGCAGGAAGGCCTAGGCCTAGCCCGCCCAGACCCAGATGGGGCCCAAATGGGCCCAGATCTGGGCCAGGAGGGCTCCGCCGCCGACCATCGCGTTGCTTTGTTGCAAGGCCACAGCCACGCCATCCCACCCGGAAGCTCGCCGGAGCCGTCTTGCCGAGGCAGCACCGCCACGCGCCGAGCGGCGCCTCCCAAGAGGCTGGAGGTAGCCACCACCGCCAGCTGAGCCATGGCACGCAAGGGCAACGCCCTGCGACGCCGCCGGCGGCAGGAGGGTCGGAGGGTCGAGGAGGAGGGCTCTAGAGGGGGAGGTAGGGGCCGCTTGGCGCGGGGAGGCGGCGCGGGGGTACGGGCTTGTGTGTGAGTTTTTCCGCTGCAGTCACCTTAGTGCTTCGCTCGCTTTAAAGTTCATGCCATACGAGAAAGTTGGTCTCTTTTCACCCGATGGGTACGGGCTTGTGTGTAAGTTGGTCTCTTTTCGCCCGCTTTAAAGTTCATGCGTCCGCAAAAACATCCAAAATCATAAAGTTTTATGCCATACGAGAAACAGATGCGAGCAAGCTCATCGTCCTTATTTCTTCCTGCTGGATGCGAGAAACAGAGATCCAACCTACCAAACACGTCCTAAGTGTTCCAACAATTAGTGTATGTACATATCAGTTGAGTCACCCATCCGCACCATGTGTTTTTCTTCATTGCCGTGATTTTGAGGCTGTTTTCTCTTGGTACCCATTGGTTGTGGAGGATTTGTGTTTTTTTCATTGCCAATGCGATTGATCATCCCCTTCTTCATCAGAAGCTCAAACCCAAATTCAACTCCTTCCAAACACCGTAAAAAAAACTCCTTCCAAACGGGAGATGAGTCCGAGGAGAACACTGTGTCGAGGATATTTCCGCGTGGGAAGTATTTGGCCTTGAGGACCCTGGCGCATAGGCTGTTCGGTTTTTGCATTAGGCGCCATGCTTGTCTAGCTAGTAGGCCTGGTTAAACAGATGTACTCCCTCCGTTTCAAAATATAAGATGTTTTAGATTTATGAAAGATGTGTATCTAGACTCTTTTTAGTGTGTAGGTTCATGTAGGTTTGGAATGAGTGGTCTAGATACACTCCTTTCACAAAGTTAAAACTAGTAGCTTTGCCGACAATCAAATAACGAAGAACGGAAAAGGAATCACAGTAAGGGGACACATATTTAATGTGGAAAAACCTCTCCAACAAAGAGAGGAAAAAACCACGGGCATCAGCCATCGAAACTTCACTATAACGGGGAGTATTTACACAATGCCGGAGATTTCACAGATGCAAATTTTTCCCAGTCAGTGACTTACAAGAGGTATATATAGCAGTGGAGACCTAGGTCTTCGACGGGGCTGTCACATCCGTACCAAGACTTCATAGGCGCCCTGTTAGCACGGGCCGCCTCGCCTCCGTCAGAAGTTGGTCTTTTACTTTGTAAAATTTGGATCAACATATAACAAACTCCACCTTGGGACAAATTCCTTCTTGTAGCATCAACAGTAATCATCTTTCTGAACAAACAAAGAAAACACCTCCGCCGCCAACAACCACTTGGGCTAAGCATTTATACCAACTAAGCTTGAGCATAGCTCAAACTTAGCAACATGAACATGCTTTGTCATCATATTAGCAGGATTATCATGAGTGCTTATCTTGCATACCTTTAGTGTACCTTGTGCAACAATGTCATGAACATAATGGTACTTGATATCAATGTGCTTTGTTCTCTCATGGAACATCTGATCCTTAGTAAGGTAAATAGCACTTTGACTGTCATAAAACATGTTAATGCAAGAATCATCCTGACAAAGCTCAACATACAAACTTTTCAACCAAACAGACTCTTTGCAAGCTTCAGCAATGGCCATATATTCTGCTTCAGTTGTAGATAGAGCAACAACTGGTTGCAGCGTTGTCTTCCAACTCACGGCACATCCTCCTACCGTGAACACATAACCTGTGAGGGACCTCCTCTTATCTAAGTCGGTGGCAAAATCTGAATCCACATAGCCTACGAGTCCCTCACCAGTCTTGCCAAACTTCAAGCAAGCATTCGATGTGCCACGGAGGTACCCGAAAATCCACTAAACAACCTTCCAATGTTCTTTACCAGGATTAGCCATGTAACGACTCACCAAACTCATAGCATATGATAAATCAGGGCGAGAACAAATCATGGCATATATCAAAGAACCAACAACACTAGAATAAGGAACGCGGGACATGTACTCAATATCTTCATGAAAACTAAGACATTGCAATGCTGACAATTTAAAGTGAGGAGCAACATGAGTACTAACATACTTTGCATCATGCATATTAAAACGTTGAAGAACTTTCTCAACATAACTTTGCTGACTAAGAAACAACAACCTAGATTTTCTTTCCCGTTTAATTTCCATACCTAGGATTTTCTTAGCAACACCAAGATCTTTCATCTCAAATTCACTACTTAGGTGTGCCTTCAAAGTAGTGATTTCTTTCATGCTCTTGGCAACAATTAACATATCATCAACATATAACAACAAGTAAATAGGTGATCCATTAACAAAATTTATGTAAACACAACTATCAAACTGATATCTCTTAAAACCTTGTGAGATCACAAATGAATCAAACCTTTTGTACCACTGTCTTGGAGATTGCTTCAAACCATAAAGCGACCTCTTCAATTTGCACACAAAATCCTCTTTTCTAGGAACTATGAACCCTTTAGGTTGGTTCATGTAAATCTCCTCCTCTAGTTCACCATGCAGAAAAGCAGTCTTTACATCTAGCTGCTCAAGCTCAAGATCATGCATAGCAACAATATCAAAGAAAGCACGAATAGAACTATGCTTCACAACCGGAGAGAAAACATCATTATAATCAATACTTGGAATCTAGCTGAAACCTTTTGCTACTAACCTTGCCTTAAACCTTGGAGGCTCATTATGAGACAAACCTTCCTTTCTCTTGTATATCCACTTACAGCGGACGGCCTTTTTCTGTTTAGGCAAGCGCACAAGTTCCCATGTGCCATTCTTATCAAGCGATTGCATCTCTTCTTGCATAGCAGAAACCTATTTCTCACGGTCAACGGATGCAACAACCTCATTGTATGTAGAAGGTTCAGTATCATGCTCCACCTGTTCAGCACAACTCAGAGCATAATGAGCAATATTACACTCTTTAATTAAACAACGAGGTGGAACTATGTTACGCCTCGGTCTATCAGCAACAATAGATTCTTGTGGCTGCTGCAAAACAGTAGGTGAGTGCTGAACAACATCATCATCAATATTTTCCTCATGAGTATCATCAACAACAACATTATTATCAACAGTTTTCTGCAGGTGC
The DNA here is from genome assembly GCA_023614405.1 of Avena insularis. Lineage (NCBI taxonomy): Eukaryota > Viridiplantae > Streptophyta > Magnoliopsida > Poales > Poaceae > Avena > Avena insularis. Next base: position 430,036,276 of record CM042692.1, on the reverse strand, counting down.
TCCACCTGCACACTAACTCCCTCCTCTCCAATAGCAATAGGAGAGGGATCTGATGGCAAGCTGTCATGATACATAACGGATTCATTGAAAACAACGTTCCTACTCAACACAATCTTTTTAGTTTTAGGATTCCATAGTTTATATGCCTTAACTCCTGAACCATAACCAAGGAACATGCGCTTAACAACTCTAGGCTCTAACTTTCCATTATCAACGTGAGCATAAGCAGTGCAACCAAAAACTCTCAACTGTGAATAATCAGCAGGCGAACCTGACCATACCTCAATAGGAGTTTTCTTCTCAAGTGGAATAGAATGTGACCTGTTGATGAGGTAGCACGCTGTGTTGGATGCTTCAGCCCAGAAACATCTATTCATACCTGCATTGGACAACACAGAGCGAGCCCTTGAGATGATGGTTCTTTTCATGCGCTCAGCCACGCCATTCTGCTGATGAGTGTAAGGGATGGTGTGGTGCCTGATCATACCATCATTACTGCAAAACTCATTAGAATAGAATTCCATACCATTGTCAGTACTACCTTTACCTTCTTTTGAGTTTGTTTTTCTACCATAACTTTCCACTTCTTAAAAGTATCAAAAACATCAGATTTATGTTTCAGAAAATATGGCCACACTTTTATTGAGTAGTCATCAATAATAGTAAGCATGTAATTAGCACCACCAATAGATGTCTTGTAGGAAGGCCCTCATATATCAGCATGCACATAATCTAAAATGCCTTTGGTGGTATGAACGGAAGCATTGAATTTAACTCTTTTATGCTTACTAAAAACGTAGTGCTCACAGAACTCAAACTTACCCAAGTTGCAATCATCAATCAGTTCTCTCTTAACCAACTCTGCCATGCCATGCTCGCTCATATGCCCAAGATGCATATGCCACAGATTTGTTTTATCACAATCATCAAATTCATTAGAAGTAATAGCAGCAACAATACCAGGTAAAGTGCTACCTCTAAGAACATATAACTTAGCAGAATTCATATCACCTATCATGTGAATAAGAGAACCTTTTGATACCTTTAACAATCTATGCCCACCAGCGTACTTGTATCCATCAACGTCCATGGTACTCAGGGAGATCAAATTTCTGGCCATGCTTGGTATGTGCTTCACCTCAGTCAATGTACGTGTCACACCATCATGTGTCCTGATCTTAACAGATCCAACTCCGACAATATGGCACAGGTTGTCATTCCCCACACGTACAAAATCTCTAGTCTGCATAGACTCATATGAACTAAACCAATCTTTATTACAGCAAATATGAAACGAACATGCAGTATCAAATATTCATTCATCATCACGAGAAGCACAAGCAGCAAAAACGTTCACCATCAGAACTATCACCAGAAATAACAGCAGCCTTACCAGTACCTTGATCCTTATCTTTCGGTTGGTAAGTCCCGTTCCTTTTCTCCTTATTCTGCAGCTTCCAACAATCATCAATAACATGATTAGATTTCTTACAATACCTGCATAACTTGTCCTTTTCCTTGAACTTCGAACAACTTCTACCATCTTTGCTCTTATCTCGGTTGCCATAGTTGTTAGATATCTGCTCGGTCCTGCCACGAACCTGCAGAGCTTCAGCCTTGGATGACGTTCCATCTGCCTGCACCATAGTTTTCATCTTTTCCCTCTGTTTGAGGGCCTCTTGTACTTTATTAAGGGTTATTTTATCACGGCTCAACAATATTGTATCACGAAAGTGTGTATAAGAACTAGGCAGCGAGCATAAGAGTACTAGAGCTAGATCCTCATCATCATATTTTATTTCCATAGATTGCAAATCAGAAACAATCTCTCTGAAAATAGATAAGTGATTCATTACCGATCCACCTTCCTGCAATATATGCGAGAACAACTTCATCTTCACATGCATCTTACTGGTTAGATCCTTTGACATGCAGATCGATTCCAGTTTCAGCCAAAGAGCAGCAGCAGATTTCTCTGCCAAAACTTCCTGCAAAATATTATTGGACAGATGAAGTTGAATCAAAGACAAAGCCTTATGGTCCTTCCGCTTCTCTTTGTTAGACCAGCTCTTGGCATCCGATTTCCCAAATCCTTTCAACGCTTCATCCAGATCTGAAGTTTGGGCGAGAATCGCCCGCATCTTCACCTGCCACAAGCAGAATCTTGTGGTGTAGTCCAGCTGCGATAGATCGAACTTGAATGATGACATGTCGCAAACCCTAGATTAGAACCTGGGGCTCTGATACCACTTGTTAGCTTTGCGACAATCAAATAACGAAGAACGAAAAAGGAATCACAGCAAGGGGATACATATTTAACGTGGAAAAACCTCTCCAACAAAGAGAGGAAAAAACCACAGGCGCTAGCCAGCGAAACTTCACTATAACAGGAGTGTTTACACAACGCCGGAGATTTCACAGATGCAATTTTTTCCCAGCCGGCGGCTTACAAGAGGTATATATAGTGGTGAAAACCTAGGTCTTCGACGATCCGTATCGGTCCAAGCCTTCGGCGATGGGCCTCGCTCCGCTCCGTCAGAAGTTGGCCTTTACTTTGTAGAATTTAAATCAACATATAACAAAAGCATTTTATATTTTGAAACGGAGGGAGTATGTCTCAGTATCCCATTCCGCCTTTCCCTTTAGGTTTGGTAAGATTGTCCCAAGCATAGCAATGAACTTTTCTATGGTTTCGATTATCTCCCCGCCAAAAATCCCGAATGAGCTTCTTGTATTGGCCGCAAAAGCCTTCTTGTAAAGAGTTTATGATCCCTGTTTACTCTTGTAAATTAGTGGGCACTCAAAAACATGGTTTCACTATCCTACCGTAATATCTTAGTACTTCCTCCGTTCCAAAATAGATGTCGAAGATTTATTAAATAGTGTCTAGATTCATCTATATTTTAACAAAACTGAGCATCTATTTTGGGACGGGTGAGTACAATTTTACCATCATAGTGCTACTAATTTATTATTAGTTACTACATACATTCCCACGCTTCAGCCGGAAAATACTCGCATCGACACACAACAACATGGTGAGCAAAGGAACAATGTTGGCTTGGAGTACGAAGGTGAACCTGGTATCTTAAGATGTGACATTTTTACATGGTTGGCCTTTGTAAATGGCGTAGAGAATGGGCCAAAAACTAGATTGATAATAGAATATAAATGCATTTGATTTTTTTGATACATCCAAATATTATACTTGAAAACAAAAATCCCATGTTATCTTGATACTACGATACACTTTTATGATTCGGTACTACCAACAAGATTCTACCAACAATTTTTCCCGTTCCGTTAAACAAAAGAACCATACTCAAAAGTGTTCAACACAAGTGGACATCATCCCCATATTAAGAGCAGCTTTAACTAAACACGCGAACTGTAAAACTGGTTTACAGTCCATGCAAAACACGTCCGCGAATATTCTCTTGTTCCACTACTTCCGCGCGCCGCCGCCCGGCCATGGCGGACCTGCCGTGCCACTCGACCATGGTGCCGTCCTTCGCGCCACCCCTGCTGCGCCGCCTGCCACCGCCGCGCCATGGCCGGCCACATCACGGGGAGCACTCCAGGTACCATGAGAGCGGCAATGGATTGGGTGGTGGTGGAGGGGCCGTGCCAGGCCCTGGCGGTCCCGGCGGACATCAGCAGGAGGACTTGGAGGAAGAGACGCTGAAGAGCGTGGCGCGGGAGGCGCGGAGGCGCCTGCGACGAAGGCGACGATGAGTTGCCGCCACGCCATGGCCGGCCGCCCGCAGCGTGCCCACCCAATTCGGACTGGAGGCGGCCTCTTCCGGCGTGTGGCGGACGATTTCGGCCTCTTCCGGCGGATTCCGAGCGAGTTCCGGCGACTCCCGTGGCGGCGGTGCTTCTTTTCCGATGAGGTTTGACTTTTTACAGGGGTCAGCAAAAACTGCCTCCCAACCTACACATTTAAGGTTCTTGCGGATGGATTTTTCGTGTCCTATAAATCGTTTAAGGGTTAACCACGTTTTACAGGTACCGTTAGAGCACGCGTTTTCGACTGAAAGTGTAACCACCTTTTTTTTTACAGGTTTAACTGTTTTTATAGGCTGCATTAGAGCAAAAACATTGCTCAAAAGTGTCCAACACAAGTGGATATCATCACAAGCGCATCAAACTAGACTACTTACCAGGAAGGTAGTCAGAATAAATATTCTATAATAAGATTCTATGACTTCACTGAATTGATTTGATGGATTCTAGGATTCCATTAAGTAGAATCCACATTTTCAATTTGTGATTACCATTCTATGATTTGCAATCTTACCGGATAGGCGTCGATCTGATCTAGAATCCTGATCCTGACTACCTTGCTTACCAGACCTATTGCATGTTAGATTTATATGGGCTGTGGGTCATGTAGACAACTCATGTAGTCTAATTAGTCTTGAAATATCAAGGTCCATCTAGTATGACAACTTGGGAGTTATGTGTGAGACAAGTTTAGTCCCACATTGCAAGTTGTGAGAGAGTTGGACCAGCTTATAAGGTAAGACGTTTCACTCTTACTAAGTGAGTGAGAAGAGAAGGAGCCCACGCGCACTCCTCCTCCGCCGCCCGCCTTGCCTCGCCTGCGACGCGTTTCGTGAATCGAGTTCGAGTTAAAAAAATTGTTTTGTGAAAGATTAATTTTTTGCATGGTGCACTAGCTATTGGGTACATGTCAACATTCGTGTGCATGTTTGATACGTGTCCTTGTTTTGTTAGAAATATGCCCTAGAGACAAATAATAATATAGATTATTGACATATTTCATTAAGTTTATAATAGGTTTTATATCATGCTATAACGGTATTGATAGGAACATCAATACACGTGCGATATGTAAACCACCAGAGTCCCTAGTGATTCTCTAGACACTAGTTCATTGGCAATCGATGATCGACGTTTCCCGATCATGGACATTTATGTCAATTGACCTTGGGATCACTTCATTAGGTGAATGAAAGTGATGGACATACCTAACATAGGAATTATAACACGATCAAGTAACGAAGTTCACCGTTATCACGACTGGAAAACATAGTAACCAATTCCTTAGATCATGAGACCATATCTAATCACTATCATCCGAGAGTGCATTGATTGCATCAAACGTCACTAGGTGAAACGATGATCATAAAAGTGTCTTCGGGTATTCAAAGGGGCATGTAGAAGCGTATGTGTCAAGCGCGGGATTTGTTCTTCCGTGTGACGGAGAGATATTCTGGCCCACTTGGAGACATGCCATCCATAAAGATGCAGCGTGTGACTAGGTCACGGAGATGACATAGCTCGGAACGAGTAAAGTTATACTTGTCAGTAACGAGATTGAACACGACATGGCCATGTCGTTGATCAGGTCTTGGACAAGTAAAGTATCAAAGTAACAAAGGTAATAGAACTCTATGTTTAATGGTTCACCGACAAAGATTCTCGTGGAATGCATAGGGGTCATCATGGGCATCTAGGTCCCACTGATGATCATTGGTTCGAGAGAGGTCTCGACCATGTCTGTAGTGTACCCTAACCATAGGGTATCACGCTTAAGGGTTTGAAAACACTCGGAGTTTGTTTTAATATCATAGGACTCACCGAAAAAAAGAGATTGGAAAACCGGAAGGGTTTCGGGAAAGTCCGGAAGGTGTCCGAAGTTGTCTGGAAGGAGTTTCGGTGCAACGGGGATTAAATCTATATCTAATAATAAAGGAATGAGTGTTTCTCGCCGTTCCTACATTTTTTTCGACGGTTTTTTCCTCCCACCAAACCATGTATTACCATCTGTCCACCGGCAAGTAAAAAGAAAGTTCGTTTTTTGTTTTTGGGGAGCGTCTCGACGTGACTGCTCGTTTCCGTTCATGTTCTTCTTCATCAACCGACGACCTCAACAGCACCATGGGCGACATCGACAAAGACCAGGCTCTACTGCAGTGATGACCTTCCCTGTCAACTTGTACGTGTTATTCCTCTCTTTGTATGCACTAGTTCTTTCTAGATTTATAGATCTACTAGATGTGCTTATTTAGCTACATGTGTTTAGATCTACTAGTGCTTACATGATGTTGATTTCGGTAATTAATCTCATGCAGAAATTGCCTAATAATCCAACATTGCATACACATAGGGTGATGAGTACATGCACAAGAAATGTGAGAGGTATTTTTGTATACTCCGGGTAAAAACCAATGGTCTCGCTTCTCCATCTTGATCAGACAATGGCAATGTGTGTGGGTTGTTCCCTTGTTGAAGGTGCTTGCTCCAAACTCAGTTTTAGGGTGAATGACCCAAGTTCAATCTCTGGTTTGGTCCATCAACATCAACGTTGTAATATGATGATGATCCCCTCATGAAGGATTTTGTTTAGGATTAGCACCTTTTCTTGTTTGGTCCTATGTTGCTCAACGGGTGGATTATGATCCATGGTCATCGTTTGTGTGGTAGATTTGTAGATATACTACCACCAGACATGTCCAATGTAGATGACATCGATTTTTTTCTATGAGCCGATTTGTTGGCATTGATGTTTTTTTGAGTAAAATCCATCGGTAATACCTAAACTTGATGAAGAACATTGCATTACGACCATTACAACGACCATTATGACTGTTAGGAGCTCTGGTGATCTTGCGAGTGATCTGAAGGGTGGTTGTGTCGCCGTGCCGGACTGCCATGCGGAAGGCAAGTTCTGGCTCCTTGCCTCGTCGAATGAGGAGGATACTAATGGGGAAGAGGAGGACAGTTGCCGATGTTGACTTCCGCTACCTATGCCGCTCGCCATTACCATAGGAAGGCATAGTGTTAGTGGAGCCATCATTGGGTGGAAAGAAGGATGATGCGCCATAGACAACAACAACTGTTGGGCCATGTCCCTCCACATGGAGGTGTGTTGGTAGCCCAACATCAGCCTGTGAAGTCCAACACGTTTCAACCATTGATCGATATTCGTATCCAACGGCTAAGGTGCTCCTTGGGAGAGGAGTAGAAAAGAAAACCCTAGCCACCCTTGGTGGTTGTGGGAGAACAAGTGAGCAAGTGAGAAAAGGAAGCCAACGTGGTGGCTGCTGAGAGAGGGTGAGAGAACACACAAGAACACCACAACCTAGTGAGAAGAGAGGAAGAAGAAGGAGAGGTGATTTCTGTCCAGATTTTTGAGTTCTGACCGGTCTGTCTTCAAGCTGGTGTTTAGAGGCTGAAAGGTGCTTGGATTGACTCCAAAGTTGGTGAGCTTGCTCCTTACTTTGAGTACTTCGATATGGTTAGCTGGTTTAATATATGGGTCAGTGTAGCATCAGATTTGGAAGCGGTTTTGTCAGTTCAGACTGCTGTAGTTTCATCATAGAACAGTTTTGGTAGACGAACAAATTGGGTAGGCAAACGGTAACCGATTGAGATGAAATTTGGCGTGTATGTTGGGAACTTGTATGCCTACTTTTCTACCAAGTTTGGTGCTGATTGGATCTGCGGTTTAAGAGCAGTTTGCTGATTACCAAAGGGGACGAAATCTGAGATACTCTGCTTTGCTGTAATCTTTCTCTCAAGTGGTTGTTGTTCTTGCCGGTTGGCAACGTGTGATGGCTGTGAAATATAGCCATCTACATCCACATTTAAACTGGATATTATTCATATTTTTGATGAAATATCTCTCTAAACCCTGCCACTAATGCCTAATGATCAAAGGGGTATGCAATCCTTTCTTTTTATTTTTCCCTCCGCAGATAATGAAGTTTGATGATGGGAATCACAACATTAAAGTCAAAGATATAAGATTGCCAACAACCCAAGGAAACCAGGGGTCATGAAGTGGAGACAGAAGATTTAACGACCAACTATACGGCAGGAATAAAATTCCAGCCGTATAGTTGCCATCAACACCGCTAGGTGAAACAGAACAACTTTCGTGAAGGGACCCTTATATAAAGAGGCTTCGGGCGATGAGAAAAAGAGCCCCCCAGAACCCCAGAAACCTGCATCCACAACACCGAAGAGCCGCCGGAGGAATAGACTTAGATCTAATCTCCAAACCCTTCTCCACCACCATAGCCATATTCCACCACTTGTAATAATAGATCTCATCTTCGATTGGCGACATTGTAAGAATATTTGCTATCAATCTCATGGTTTCCATTGCAATGTTTATGATTGTTGATTTCATCTCTATGTGTGAGTAATTCTATTTGGGCTAAGGGATTCGGCCTAGCCATGTAGCTTTTGTGCATGTTGTTTATCATAGATAGGATCATGTATTAGTTTGTATGACATGATGATTATTGTGTCCTCTCTTGCCTCAATCCAAGGACTTGTCAGGTACCCAAGACCCCGAGGATTGACCCAGGTATAGGGAGTATGAGTAATGACTAATCTGCAGGTTGGGAACCCCGGTGACAGAAGGGGTAGTACGACTGTATATGAGGGATTTACTTGGGATTAATGGTGACATCACTATGCATATCATTAGTTCTCTTTCTTCTATGGATGAGACTAGTAGGCTATTGCTATAAGCGGTTGCGGAGACAATATAAATTATGGATCCACTGCCCACATATAATTATCTTGCTCTAACAATTACATGCATACTTTATTATTATCTTTTATTGCCATCAGATGTTTTGCACAGCTATAGATGAAACTGAAAGCCCTAGGCCCTCTCTCCATCATCGGCAACAACAAAAGACAACAAACTCTTGGTCCGGTAAAACACAAAAAGAATTGTAAAACTCCCGAAGGTCCGTTAAAGTAACTTCACTACGCTTTCTCCTTCCCGAGGATTCGATAACCTAGGTCTACTAGGGAAAAAGAGCTATACTACATCCATAATCCAGATTGAAGGTATCAACCCTTTTTCTAGCACCGTTGCGGGGAAGCAATATCTACCCTGGTGAGGTTAGTAGGAACCTTGCTAGTTTTAATTCTTGTTTTTAATTTTGTTTGTTTGCTTTCAGTCTTTATTTAAAAAGCCAAAAAAATCAGTTAGTCTTTAAATTCTTGTTTTTACTATCATAAGTCTTTGTTTAAGAAAACACAAAAACATAGGAAAATGGGTGAAAAGAAGCTTAGGGAGTTTGCAACTCCCAACAATGATTATTTGCGTACTCCTATTACCCATCCAGCAATTACTGCTAATGACTATGAAATTAAGCCCCACTATTTAAGTTTGGTTCAACATAATCAATTTGGAAGCTTTGCTGTTGAGGACGCAGGTATGCACTTGAACACTTTCACTGAAATATGTGATATGATGCGTATAAAAGATGTTGACCCTGATGCAGTCAAATTGCGCTTATTTCCTTTCTCTCTTAGAGGAAGAGCAAAAGAATGGTTGCTATATTTTCCTAGAAATACTATTGCATCATGGGCAGAGTGTACTTCCTTATTTATGACTAAAATTTTCCCACCTGCAAAGACTATGCAACTAAGATCTAATATTACTGGTTTTAGACAGGAAGAGTGTGAGCCACTAGCGCTTGCATGATAGAGGATGAAAGAATGCATGAGAAACTGTCCCAGTCATGGGATGGAAGATTGATTAATTCTCCATTTATTTTATAATGCTCTTTACCCTATGTCTAAGTCTATGCTTAATACTGCAGCTGGAGGAACATTTATAGGCAAACATATTACTAAAGCAAACCAACTACTAGACAATATGCAAGACAACCATGCCCAGTGGCATGTGGATAGATAAAACACGAATAAGGTGAACCCCGTCTCACCACAAGAAAATGAAGAACTCAATGCTAAGCTAGATGAGCTCATATTAGCCGTAAAAGGTAAGGAAAACCAGGTAAGAGCTATCCCAGAATCAAATATTGAAGAAATAGACTTCATAGCTCGTAATGATTATAACCCTGCTTGGAAGAAGAATTATAATCCTAATTTTCAGAAACATTATTCTAGTCCTGTAGGTAACTCTAATAATAATATGGGATCAAGTAATGGTAGTCTCCAAGAAACAATTAAGTCCTTTATAGATTCACAAAATAAGCAAAACAATATCCTTGTTAAAATAACGGAGAACCATGATGCTATGCTTGGTAAATTATCTAACAAAGCTGTAAGTTTGAGGAAAGATTTGCAGGCCCTCTAAGAAAGAACAAGGATTGTTGAGGCACAGCTAGGTAAGATAACCGAGAGTCAAACTTTCATTCCAGCTAAATTTGTAGGTAAAGCTGAGCCCAATCCTGTTGAAGACCTCGAGATGATGAGAATCCAAAGGGAGGAGCCTGGAGAATTTGATTATAATAATGCTCCTTCACCAAATTACACAGTTGAAGATCTTGTAAAAAAGATCAATATCAAGATTCTAGTAAGTGAAGGAAATGAGGAAGCTATGTATCAATACTTCGTTAATCAGGTAGCAATAAAGGTACGTGAGCTTGAGGAAGAATATAATAAAATTGCTGAAAAATTACCTGTGAACCTTGATGATATATTTGAGCCTACTATTAAGATGAAAATTGGGACCAATGAGATAGCTACACTTTGTGATCTAGGTGCAAGCGTTTCAACAATTCCAAAAAGTCTTTTTAATAAGTTAAATCTTGGCTCTTTTGAAATCACCGAGTTAAAATTACATGTAGCAGATTTTACCTACAAACAAGCTTTAGATATTAAAGAAAATACTTTAGTATACATTAAAGGTTGTCCTGCTCTTATTGATTTTGTTATTGTTGACATGCCTAAAGATGCTACTGCTCCTATTATATTAGGCCATCCATTCTTAAGAACTATTAAGGCTTTGATTAATCTACATGAAGGGAACGTGAAGCTTAAATTGCCTTCGCGAGATCCTTTTGTTATTCATTTTCCTAGGAAGAAGAAATCCAAGCATGATGAAAAGGAGGCCATCACTTTGAAGGCCAACTATTTTGGAGTGGGTGTTCCACTCATCTGGCCCAAGTGAGCAACACTGAGGTCAAGCTATTGAGCATAAAAGAGCACTTCATGTGAGGCAACCCATGTGAAATAAAAGTTTGGGTAAAGTTGTTAAGTTTTAGTTTAAGTTTTATGTCTAATAAAGTGTGTTAGGAAGTTCTAGTGGAGGAGAAGAAGTTCGGCAGTACTAAAAATCCTGCTCTATACATGCTGATGTTGGTCGACAATTTTTAGTGTCATTTTCTGTCAAAAAACAAGGTGTTTTGCTAAGTTTCAGGATAAGAAAGAATTATCGAAGAAATAGAAATTTTTTGATGACTACAGAAGGTTTAATGACCAACTATACGGCGGGAATTAAAATTCCAGCCGTATAGATATATTTTCCATCGACAAATTTTCTTTCTTAGGTACTGAAGGTTTAACGACCAACTATACGGCATAAATAAAAATTCCAGCCGTATAGTTTGGTCGTATATATATCTTTGCCATCGACAAATTTTCTTTCTTAGGTATTGAAGGTTTAACGACTAACTATACGGCGGAAATATAAATTCCAACCGTATAGTTTCGGCCGTATAGTTATCGATGGTTTTGTAAAATTTCTTTTCCAGGATACAGAAGGTTTGACGACCAACTATACGGCGGGGATAAAAATCCCGGCCGTATAGTTCTGGCCGTATAGTTGCGCCGCCAGGTGAAAACTCTAAATTTTTGACATCACACCAACTATACGGCGGGAACAAATTGTTCCGGCCATATAATTTGGTCGTATAGATGCGCCCAACCACAAAATCGCCACGGGAAGGTACCCCCAACACCAAAACTTCAATCCTTTTCTCTCTTCTACCTCCAAACTCTCTCAAAACCTCAAGAGATCTTTATCTCTACTTAATTTCATTCGATTTTGAAAGGATAGAGATGTCTCCTAGAGGGGGGATTAATAGGAAATTTCAAAACTATTATAGTTTTGGCTTGATAGAATGCGGAATTAAACTAACGTTTATTTTATAAGCACAAAACCTAAATACATTAGGCTCAACTAAGTGCACCAACAACAAGTTAAGCTAAGCAAGATAACACAAGATAAATATACCACAAGTGATAAGCAAGATATAAGTACTTCAAGCACGATGGCTATCACAAGGAAAGTAAGCTCGGGTATAGAGATAACCAAGGCACGTGGAGACGAAGATGTATTCCCGTGTTCCCTTACAAGAAGGTACGTCACGTTGGAGAGGTGTGGAATTCCACGAAGGATTTCCCAACGCCACGAAGGCTCACCGTCTTCTCCGAGTCTATCCCATGAAGGAATATGCCCTTTCCATATGGCTAGCTTTTCCTCCACTCTGGAGATAGCAAGCTCCACAACCACTTCACAAGCTCCATGAAGGAGACGCCCGGGTCTCTTCACAATCTTCCACAAAGAGGACACTGCAACACCAACCGCCAAGCCAACTAGGAGGTCACCCTCCAAGAGTAATAAGCTCACAGTCTCTCACTCGAACAAATCGTAATGGAGAGCTCAACACTTATGCAAGAATGCAAAGCAAGAACACCAAGGGTACTCAAATCCTTCACTCTCAAATCCCACAAAAGCAACAAGTGCTAGGGAGGAATTAGATAGGAAGAACAATGGTGGAAGTCAACCAATGACTCTATGATCTAGATCCAAAGGGTTCCCCTGCTTAGAGGAGGAATTGATTGGTGGGGATTGTAGATCTGGATGTCCTCTTCGAAAGCCCTAAAAAAGATGCAAGAATCATAGGAGGGAAGGGAGAGGAAGCAAGCTCAAGAGGGTCAATAATGGAGGTCAATTTCGAGCTGAAGGACACACAAAAATGTTGGGGGAAGAACCCCCTTTTATAGGGTAAAGCAAATATGGCGTTGGGAAAAATCTGTGCGAATCTAGTTTGAAGTTCGATTGAACCGACCCAAAAACCGAACGGTCCGGTATCAGGCCCGGTTTGAACCCGGTTGAATCCTGGTTGAACCAGAACCAAACGGGAAGGGTTACAGAATGTAATCCCGGTTAGACTCGGTTGCGAAACCAGGAATCCTGGTATGAATCCCGGTTGAACTGGATCTAAAACAGACTTCACGAAAAACGCAATAACTTTTGCATCCGAACTCCGATTTTTATGATCTTGGGCTTGTTTTGACGAGGAAAACAAGCTCTACAATATGGTGTATAAAAACATCATAGTACAAAAAAAGGAGGATAGAACCAAATGAAGAAAGGCATGAAGCCTCCCTATAAGAAGAACCGGTAAAACCTTCAAACTCAAAAACGCCATAGAAGATGCATACGAATTCCGTTTTCGATGAACTTGGGCTTGTTGAAGAGCTAGCAACAAGCTCAAGAACCTCACATGGAGAAACACCAAGAAGCAACAAAATAGGAATATGCAAAGTATGCAAAGGATTTAGCTCCCTATGACGATGTGATCAAGTTACCCAACCGAAAGCCCCTCTTGATAGTGCGGCTATGTATCCTATAACCCGGTCTCCCAACAACCACCTTGAGACCAGGAAATGGAAAACCTAGCAAGGCCATAACTTTGCCTTGCGCATCCCGCTTGATCTTGATGACAATGCTTCAAGCTCCATCCATGCTAGAATGCATCACATGATCATTGTTGCTTCGTGAAGACTCATAATTTTCTCCCCATACACCACTATGGGATAGCTTCATTAAGACACTTATTCACATGTCCATTATCACCAATATGGAGGGCAAGCTTCAATCAAATGATCTTCTCGAGATGCTTATCTTGAACTTGCCCTTCTCAACCTTGATGACGATCACCACTTGATGTCATCCTCTCATGGGCTATATGAGATCTTCACTTTTGAAGCATGCCCATGAAAAGATACCTAACCAATATAGATAACACAAAGGCACATATATAATGGGTTAGTTCATGAAGCACAATTGACAAGCTTACCATACCACAAGACATGTGGTACATTCTTTATGCTTCACGCATTGACCAAGCTTGAATCTAATCTTCACTCTTTGTATCGGTCAACCAAGTATCTTCTCATGCTCCATCTCAATATCTTGAGGTACATAAAGAACTATTCATTTGATTACATGCTCCAAATCTTAGTCAACCATAGCTAAACTAATGAGGCTATCATGACACCGACTTAGAGCCATATCTTGAATTCTTCTATTGAGATCACACTCTCAAGATGTTGATCATATCATATTCTTCTTCAACTCGATGATCTTGATGCCAATACTCAAGGTATATCTTTATATTCATGGCATCCATACTTGAATCCAACACATGGACTACAAGCATGACCTATGGAATATTCCTTCATATAAAACTCAATGAAAACTTTAGTCCATAGGGATTGCCATTAATCACCAAAACCACACATAGGGGCAATTACCCTTTCAATCTCCCCCATTTTGGTAATTGATGACAATCATAACAAGAGGGTTTATATAATGAATATTAGAAACAAGTACACAACTTATCCGAGAATAAGTTGTATACAAGAGGTTCTATTTTCTATGGTTAAGTAACACAAAGATACTAGCCCATATCAAAACCAATTCTACTCGCACAAAATACAACTAATGCAAGAGATGTGAGTAGAACCAACATATATAGAGCAAACTCCACCACATATATGCACGTGTGATGAACTTGAATTTAATTGCATACATTGTCAAGTATAACCTTTGGGAGAGTTTCCGCTATATATTCAATCATGCAAAACATAAAAAGATGAAATGCATGAAAGGCAAACACTTAAGAACAAACCAATCTTAAGTACAAAACTATTTCCCTTAAAACCCTCTAAACTTCTCCCCCATTGACAACAAGTGCCAAAATGGATGACAAGATTAGAAGGATAATATAGTATGAGTTCCTACCCAAGGTGTGCATTACTCGTAATATGAGTGAAAACATATGCACGTATCCAATGACAAATACTTGGAGGAAATCAAACTATATTGAGGATCAAATATTACTAAAAGGATAACAAGGTGAAGAAACTTCAACGGATGAAGTAAGCAATAAAAAGATCCAAATAATCTAATCGACAAATAGTGCTCTAAATGAAATAAGGAAGCTCCCCAAGGTTCGTGCATAAATTAGTTGTTTCTTTGAATACAATATGCACAAACATGGAATCCTTACTCCCTCTATATCATTTAGAACACAACCAAGATACAAGGAGTATAGATATTAATCAATACACTTGTCAAGACAATATTAAGTCCAAAAGAAACCAAATATGAGATATGAGTGCGTGAAGATGCAATAAAAGTAAACCGAGCACTCATAAATCAAGACCTTACCAATACCTTTAAAAACAAGAGAATAAGAGAGATGGTTGGCAAAGAGCGAGGATATTAACACTCTTGTGTAGAGTGGACAAGACATGAGAATAATACACAAAGAAACATCCATACATAAGAGGTTAATAAAAATAAGAATACAAGATATCCAAGAGGAAGTCATAAGATATACCAAAAAGGATATTTTGCTTAAGTGCATATATATCCCATGGCTATATTTTCACTTATGGTATATCAATGAACTTCACCAAAGAAAAAGGAAAACCTCAAAAACATCACAACTAACACTAAGGGAACTAATGTTGGTTGGGATATTTTGATAAAGGCAACAAGTATCAAAAGGAAGGATTCAATGCAATTTTAAACAATATTGCACATGAGAGTACCCTAAGGAATTGATATGCAATAAATTGCTAGAAGGCATATTTAGAATTGGTGAATCATGAACATGATTTTATATACTCCCTAAAATATGCATCATCTCAAATTACTCACATAAGCAATAAGGATAGAGAAGTCTTTGAAAGATCATTACAAGAACGACAACATTTACAAACAAATAAATTTATGCCAAGATGTAACCTACAAGAGATTGGATGGAAGAATAGTATGCATGAATAAGATACTTGTTACCGAGATAGCAATGGTATGATGTAGTAGATAAGAATTCTTCGATCATCCTAGCTTGGATCCAATTATCATGTGGTGACAACACCTTCCTTATAGATTAGACAAGCATCCATTGCATCTCGAATGTACCTAAAACAACATTCAAGTACATCTTGCTCCCCAAACTTATTGGGCCCAAAGTGGTTAGACTAACCACAACACATAGGACATACTCCATAAACATATGTGCATATTTAAAGATGAAATTTGAATTTCAGTCACATCATAGCCGTTTAAGGATTTGATGGAGTATACCCTATATATTGGATCAAAGAAAGCAAAACATGATATAAGACATACATTTAGTAAACATGCGTGCACGAGACTTTCCAGAACCAATGAAGATATAATTTGGACAAAGCACCAAAATATTCAAGAAGGCATACAAGGTGTGACAAAACACATTTGTTCTCCAAACTATATCAAAGAATCAAATCAACACAAGATTTGTTCAACAAATGAACCAAGCAAAAACTATTGAGCATAAAAGATGATATAAAAACACGAATTCTCAAAGATTTATCTCATTCAAGCAAATAACATAGAGAAGAAAGAATGATATAACAAACTCCCAAAAGAGCAAGGTTTCAACAAATAAACCAAACCCTTAACACTTTTCACAATGGCACAAGGTTCCGAGAAGAAAAGGTTTATCTTCCACTAAAAACACATTTGATAATAATCAAAAACACCATCAAAGAGATGTTCAAAAGCCAAGGAAGATAATGGGAGCCACAACAATTTTTGGAAAGGAAAAAGGAAATAAGAGGTGAAATCCAAGGTGAAGATGATCCACAAATTCTACCACACCCAAGTATATCAATTGTCGAAGACAATGAGTGTATTGAAATTGATTTCTGGTGGTATATTGCATGGATATTAAAGATAAATCTTCACAATAAAAACATAGGATAGGAATAAAAAGATTAAGCACTATGCAAAGATAGAGATTCTTGATAGCTTCAACTAGTAACACAATCATGCAAAGCAATGATTAGAATAACTTGAAGCAAATGGTCTCCCAAAAAGATATAGAGATATGTATTTGAGGAAGACCGCACCAAGAATTTCTTACTCAAACAAAGAACAAAAAGATGAGCAATAAAAGCTTCTAAGAAAAAAGGACCTTGTTTGAGCAAACATGCCACCTAGAAACAAGATAATCAACAATATCAACTCTAAGTGGCACTTCCTCACATGTTCACATTTTCTAGGATTGTGATATGCAAAAGAAGCATATTACTCCCCCATAATGTGATATTCATTTTTTCTTAATAAGAGGCAAAGCAACCTCAACTATAGATAATTAATGGACATTTAGAATTTGAATTTCTCATGAGTATGACACACCACATAGTGACTAGATAAGCTTGCAATATCAATACTAAGTGGTACTACTCATATACACACATTTTAAGGTTTGAGAGATGCGCGAGGCATATCACTCCCCCAAAATGGGATGTTCCATTAACCACTCGAAAAGAGCCAAAAAGGATATCATCTAGATGCATTAAAGGCTCAAAACAAAACACACAAGTAAATGATGTGCCAAACACATAGACATACTTGAATACACAAAATAAGAAAGCATGAGGCACAACAAATACAAACACATACTTGGTACAAAACCAAAACATGTACAGGGGCAATGTAACTTACAATATAAAAGAGTTGAGTTCGAGTTACCGCAAAGAGGCACATTGGGTATATGGCAGGGAGATGATAATCCTTATAACTTGGCTTGATCAATTATAATATATGAAGATCCCTTAATTCTTCATGAGTTAGCCAAGTCTACAATGCCCTCCACAAACACCTATTGATCAAGTTTGCACTTGTTGGTCCCCAACCAAGTTGGGTCCTAAGAGGGTAGTCACAATAGGCTTGGCAACCCAAATGGTTCTTTTATTGACACCACTTTGAGGTCCAACAAACTTGGCAAACACATTATCATCCTTGTACTTCCCAAGGTAATAATCATCATCAATAATGATAGGGTTAGATAAGGTACCATTTGAACATGAAGAGGCAAAGTCCCCCTTCACACAACATATGTAGCAACAAGTGCTCCCCTTTTTCTTCTTCATTAATTTATTGGCTTGGGGAGCCTTATCTTGATTCTTCTTGGGAAGTGGCCTAGATTCAACTTGAGGTTGATATTGGGCTTTACCTTGAACTTGTGGTCGCTTCCCTTGTTGCTTCTCACTCAAGTACTTTTTCTTTAATGGAAAAGATCTTACATGATGTCCTACAACCTTGCACTTGAAGAAAATAATCTTGGCCGAATTATTTACTTGGTCTTGGCCCTTCTTATTGTTGCTCCTGGACTTGTTCTTATTATTGGAGTTGAATCCAAGTCCACTTTTATCATTGGGGGATTTTTCCACACTCAAAATATTATCGAGTGTGGATTTCTCGTCATGTCTCTTTTCTAAGTCTTTCTTCAAAGAAATGACTTGGGCCTTGAGCTCTTTGATTTACTCTACATGGTTAGTAGAAATAGAGGTACGAGAGGAAGTAGAAGCTTAATTGTTAGAGAAACAAGGCAAAGCAAGTAATCCAACACAAGGTTTATCACTAGTATGACTAGAAGGATGACTAGGACTAGCACATGGCAAAATAGCATTTTGAGTAGAAGTTGTGCTAATGTCCAAAAGAGGCTCATAGGATGTTACCTTAGTGATACTTGCCTCATGATCTAACTTTAGCCCATCATAGGAGATTAGAAGATCATTATGGGAGGCCGAGAGATTTTCATGACTTTCTTCCAATTTCCCATAATTGCTAGTTAGCAACTCAAGTTGAGACATTAGCAAAACATTCTCCTTTATTATAGATGCTTCACAAGAAGTAGAGTTAGTAGCACTAGCATTATTAAGAGATTTTTCCTTTTCAAGCTCATAAGTTTCAACTTTTTGTGTGAGAAGACAATTAGTGTGCTTCTCCTTGGCAAGCTCTTGCTTAAGGAGATTGAATCTCCAACTCCCATCATCAAGTTGGAAATCCAACTCCTCTATGGTTTCTGTTTGTTTAGTTACCACGAAGAGGGGTACACAAAAAGATCAACTCAAGCACAAGAGCACTAGTATCATCATCAAGGTCATCATCACTATCATCATTATCATTGCTATTATCTTTAGAACATATGTTGGGGTCCAAAGTAGGAGATACCTTGATCCTCTTGCCATAAGGCACATGTGAGCACGGGAGGATGAAGATGAGGATATTCTTAAATCTTCATTCATGATCATGCCTTGCTCCATAGAATGTTTGATTTCCTCTACATTGTTAGACAAACAACTAGAGGAAATAGAAGCATTTTGTTCATGGGAGCAAGGCAAATCAAGCATACCATCTACACTAGTACTCAAATAATTTCTAGACGATATGCAAGGACTAGCAATAGAAGGGGATATAGCATCATTGTTGCAAGAAGTGTTTAAGTCTAGAGAAGAAACATTGCAATAGGATAGAGATGAAGGATCATCATTAGTGAGCACAATATCAATATTGCAATTTTCAACACCACTCACCATACCATTACCTTTTGTCTTGCCACACGTTGGTGAAGTGGATGAAGATGAGAACTCATCATGGCCAGAGGTGAAGAAACTTGAAGCTCTTCATGATGTGAAGGAGAAGAGATCTCCATGGAGAGACCAGCGACAATATAAGGAATGGAACCACCAAATATTTCTTTAAGCTTGGTCCACTTCTCATGAGACGACTTGCGCTTTGCAATCGTCAAGAACAAATTAACTGTGGGGCTCAAAGAGAAAATAAGCTCATTAGATACTTGAGCTTCGAGACGTAAATTTTTCTCATCCTCTAAAGATAGATTTTGAGGATCCATCAGAGGAGAAAAACCTACATCTATAAATCGCTCAATATTTGGACACAAGGTCCGAAGATTACAAAGCAAGCAATTTTTTCACAAAGCATAATTTATGCCATCAAAGATAATTGTGTCATTGTGCACTATACTACTAGTCGACATCTTTACACTCTAGGCGGTGAAGCCTAAACAAGGAGAGACCTTTCTCTGATACCAATTGAAAGGATAAAGATGTCGCCTAGAGGGGGAGGGGCGTGAATAGGCAATTTCAAAACTATTATGGTTTTGGCTTGATAGAATGCGGAATTAAACTAATGTTTATTTTACAAGCATAATACCTAAATACACTAGGGTCAACTAAGTGCACCAACACCAAGTTAAGCTAAGCAAGATAACACAAGATAAATATACCACAAGTGATAACCAAGATATAAGTACTTCAAGCATGATGGCTATCACAAGGACAGTAAGCTCTGGTATAGAGATATGGCACGCAGAGACGAAGATGTATTCCCGTGTTCTCTTACAAGAAGGTACGTCATGTTGTAGAGGTGTGGGATGATACGTTGTAAATGTATATATAATTTTTGATGTTCCATGCTTGTTTTACATCTACTTTCTTATGTTTTGTCCACACTTTGGAGTATTTTTACACATTTTTTGAAACTAACCTATTAACAAGATGCCACAGTGCCAGTTGCCTGTTTTCTGCTCTTTTTGGTTTCAGAAAAGCTAGTAAGGAAATATTCTTGGAAATGGACCGGACAAAATCCAAAGTCAATATTTTACCCGAAGCGACACGGAGTCCGGAGGGGAGACGAAGTGGCGCACTAGGGCGGCCATACCTAGTGGCCGCGTGGCCTGGGGGGCACGCCACCAGGGGGTGTGGGCCCCCTGGTGCTCCACCGACCTTGCCCTTCCGCCTATAAAAGCCTCCTGGGACGAAAACTCTAAGTACCCGATCAAAATTCCACGAAAGAGTCTATAGACGCCGCCATCACCATCCCTAGATCGGGAGGGATCTGAAGCTCTTCCCGGCCTTCTTCATCACCATGACTGCCTCCGGTGTGATGCGTGAGTAGTTCATCCCTGGACTACGGGTCCATGTAGTAGCTAGATGGTTGGTTCTCCTCCTTTGTGCTACCATGTTTAGATCTTGTGAGATCCGTTCATGATCAAGATCATCTATTTGTAATCTTACATGTTGTGTTTGTGGGGTTCCAATGGATATTGAGATGCTATTTCAGATTGATTATTGATTCTATCATGTCTATGTTATTTGTGATCTTGCATGCTTTCCATTGTTAGTAGCTATCTTGGCCAAGTAGATGCTAGCAACTCCAAGAGGGAGTATTTATGCTCGATAGTGGGTTCATGCCTCTATTAATCTGGGGAAGTGACAAGAATCTCTAAGGTACTAGATGTGCTGTTGCTACTAGGGAGAAAATAGCAATCCTTTGTCCATGGGACAATCGTATTGTTTACTTTACACACTTTGCTTGATGCAATTATCTGTTGCTTGCAACTTAATAATAGAGGGGGTTCGGATGAGAACCTCAAGGTGGATTATTAGTCATAGATGCAGTTGGATTACTGTCTATGTATAATGTTGTAATTCCCAATCAAATCTCATAGGAGTCAAGATGATTAGTATATGCATGTATGCTTTCTCGGTGTCTGTCAATTGCCCCGCTGTAATTTGTTCACCCAACATGTCATTTATCTGAAGGAGAATCACCTCTAGTGAACTATGGACCCTGGTCCATTCTTTTACCATTGCTATACCTTCTACTGCTACTGTTTACTATTTACTATTACTTTCTGCAAGCAATTACTATCTTCAACACAATGCGTTTAATCCTTTGGTTTCAGCAAAACTTGTGAGATTGACAACCTCACTGTAAGTTGGGGCAAAGTTCTATGGTTGTGTTGTGCAGGATTCCAAGTTGGAAACAACACCTTGGAGTTTTCTCCTTGCTCCTACTGGTTCGATAACCTTGGTTTCATAACTGAGGGAAAACTTTCTGATGTGCTCATCATACCTTCCTCTTGGGGTTCCCAACGAGCTCGAATATATTTTGAGCCATCAAGCCTATTTTCTGGCGCCGTTGCCGGGGAGTCAAGGACATCTTCACAAGTGGAGTCCCTCACAACCAATCTCTTTACTTTGTTTTTTTGTTTTGCTTAGTTTATTTTTGCTTTGTTTGCTTGTTTCTTTTATCAAAAGCACACAAAAATTGGTTGCTCTAGTTTGCTTCTTTATATTAAAACACAAAAAAAAACGAATACTCTTGAAAACACTAAGTTGTGTGACTTCACTAGCACCAACAACAATGATTTCATGTGCACACCTATTGCTCCACCTGTTCCCGAAGCTACTTTCTTTGAAATTAAACCTGCTTTACTCAATCTTGTTATAAAAGAACAATTCTCTGGTGTTGGTACTGAAGATGCTGGTGCTCACCTTAATAACTTTGTTGAACTTTGTGAGATGCAAAAACATAGGGATATAGATGGAGATATCATTAAGCTTAAATGGTTTCCTTTCTCTTTGAGAGGAAAAGCTAAAGAATGGTTTCTATCCCTAACTAGAAATAGTATTGATTCTTGGACTAAATGCAAAGATGCTTTCATTGGAAAATACTATCCTCTTTCTAAGATTATATCTATGAGAAGTGAAATAATGAAACTAAACAATCTGATAATGAACATGTTGCTCAAGCTTGGGAAAGAATGAAATTTTGGTAAAGAATTATCCCACTCATGGAATGACTGCTTGGATGATTATCCAAACCTTTTATGCAGGACTGAATTATGCTTCAAGAAATCTGCTGGATTCTGCTGCTGGAGGTACCTTTATGACCATTGCTTTGGGTGCTGCAACAAAGCTCCTTGATAATATGATGGTTAACTATTCTGAATGGCACACTGAAAGAGCTCCACAAGGTAAGAAAGTAAATTCTATTGAAAAAACCTCCTCCTTGAGTGATAAAATTGATGTTATTATGTCTATGCTTGTTAATGGGAAAGCTCATATTGATCCAAATCATGTTCCCTTAGCATCTTTGGTTGCTCAAGAAGAGCAAGTTGATGTGAACTTTATTAGAAATAATAATTTTGGCAACAATGCTTATGGTAATAACAATTATAAGCCTTACCCTCCTAATAATACTTATGGTTATCATGGTAAACCTGGAATACCTAGTGAAGCAAGAATTTTAGAAGTTGAAAGAGCCACTAAAAACTTCATGCAAATGCAATATGAGCAAAATAAATTATTTACTAAAACCATGGAGGAACAATCTACTATTTTGAAAAATATTAGTCATCAACTTGAGAGTTTAAATAGGGAAATTCCTAGTTTGCAATTAAAACTTTCTAATGCTGAAAGAAATATATCATCTTTGTTTGAAGCACAATCCTCTTTGATTAATAAAATGGCTGCTAAACCTGAAACCATTGAAAATCCCTTTGCTGCTACTAATGCCATACAAGTTAGAATTGATGAAAATGTTAGACTATTAGCTGAATTGAATGCTAAGTGGGAAAGAGAAGATGAAATTGCTAGAAACAGTAGTATTTGTACTATCACCACCACTAATGTTGATGCTAGCAAACCACATGAAGTCCCCATTCCTTCTGCAACAATGTCTAAAACCAATGGAACCTTTTCTAATAAAAATGCTGAAATTCTTCGAAATATGGGAAACAATAGCTCTACTACCATGGATGGTAATTATGATTTTGATCTTGATGGTTGCAATATCTCTGAAGTAATTATGTTCCTACAAAAGCTTGCTAAAAGTCCTAATTCTAGTGATATGAATATGGCCTTTAGAAAACTCATTACTGATGCTCTCATAAAAATTAAATAAGAAAAGATGAAACATAAAGCTTCTATCCCTATGAAATTAGAAGATGGTTGGGAACCCATCATTAATATTAAAGTGAATAATTTTGATCTAAAAGCTTTATGTGATCTTGATAGTAGCGTTTCTATTATGCCTAGAAAGATTTATGAAATGCTTGATTTGCCACCATTGGAAGATTGTTATTTAAATGTCCAACTTGATGATAATGCTAAAAAGAAACTCATGGGGAGTATTAATGATGTTCTTATTATGGTTAACAATGCCTATCTACCCGTTGATTTCTATGTTTTGGATGTTGAATGCAATGCTTCTTGTCCTATTATTTTGGGAAGACCTTTTCTTAGAACTGTTGGTGCCATTATTGATACGAAAGAAGGCACCATTAAATATCAATTTCCATTCAAGAAAGGTATAGAACAATTCCCTAAGAAGAGAGAGAAGATTCCTTTTGCCTCTCCTATTAAAACAAAATTTGCACTTAATGCTTCTTCATTTGAAAATACTTGATTTTTGCTTCTTATGCCTAGTTCAAAGGCGTTAAAGAAAAGCACTTATTGGGAGATAACCCAAATTTTTAGCCAATAAAATTTTCTTTTATTGAGTCTTGGAAGTTATTGCTTCAGTAATAACCTCGCCTTATACTTTTTGTTTGGTTTTTGTGCCAAGAATAACCTCTGATAAGAGAGAAGTAAGACTTGGGAAAGTTGCTGTCCCGAAACAGATTTTTGTGCTTCGCTGTAAAAATTCGTGAAAAATCTCTGTATGTCAGATTGAGCCGTAATGTTTTGAGATTCAGCCCCAGGTTGTTATATAACTTTCATTAGTTCAACACTTTTCGATTTGAGCAACAGAAGGTCTTCGAAAAAATTGGTTTTTACCTGCTGGTCTGTTTTGACAGATTTCTGCCATTATTTTCATTTGCCTCTTAATCTCTTTCTCTTTGAGTTCTCTTTGATCACTTGAACTTTTAAAAGGAATTGCTACAGTATCTTGTGTTTTGATGGAAGTTTTACTTGTGTTGAAACTGAACCTAAAGACTTATTATCTTGAGTATACTAATGTTGCTAATGAAGATTGTGTGAAGTTTCGTATGAAGGAAATTTTAAAGTGTAGGGAAGAACAATGTGATAAGATGAAGTATGGACAAAAGCTCAAGCTTGGGGATGTCACCCGTGTCACCCCAAAAAATATTCAAGAAGTACAAGCATCAAAGCTTGGGGATGCCCAAAGCATCCCCTTCTTCATCAATAAAAATCTCAGGTTTTCCTCCAAACACTTCATTTTTATTTGTTTTATGCACAATTGTGTTGTTCTTGGAGCGTCTTCGTTTTTTTTAGTTTTATTTTGCTTAGTTTTCTTGAATAAATTGGTTGCACCCCCGCATTCATACATAGTTTCAAATAGGTTGATTTGGATTGGAAAAGACTAGGAAAGTTCATGCTTATAAATGGTATAAAGGGAGCTTGTTTTTAACTGTAGCCTAGACTTTATCATGTCATGCTTGATATTGCTTTGACTTTATGCTTAGTGATTATTGTTGTAGCATGACTTTCTACAAACAATTGAGATTGCTTAATGTGCCTTGAAAGAATCATGCATTGTTTTAGCATATAAAAGCATAATATTGTGGTATTCTCCTTTGATGCTTTATTTGGGTTGACATGGCGCATGCTCACACCATGTTAAGACAATACCAAGTCACCATAGCCTCTATGATCATTTAGTTTTCGACTTGTAATATCACTTTATACTTTAATTAATAATGTTTTGTCACTTTGCATGATTATGGCCATTATTGCTCTCTTAGTTGGTCGCTCCCAGTCTTTTGCTAGCCTCCACATGTACCAAGTATGAGTTCCACTCATGCATACAACTCCAAATAAAACCAAGTTATTCCAAAGAGTCCACCATACCTACCTATTAGCATTATTGCTATTCCAAGTATATTCATGTTTTTATCTACCTTCCGAATTAAACTTATGTGAAAATTAGTGATTAAAGCTCTCACAAACTTGATGGCACACTTTACTTTCTTGCACTTAATAAACTTGAACCATTGTGCCCATCTATGGTGCGTATATGCTTGCGTTTTGTAAGTTGTAAATTAGCAGAACCATGTTACCATGGGGAACGCTTTCAACATTGCACTCTATTTAGTTGATATCATGTTCTTTTGCTTATGGATCCCGACGGTGTGAAATGAAAGGGGAGCTTGTAAGGCTCATGGAGTTCTTACATGTGTTAAAGAAACGCCTGGGCGGCTGGTCCAAGCGATGCCTAATCATAGTGGAAACCTGCAACATAACCATAGTGAGCAATCTGTGAAGCATCTTTAATAAAAAAACCTATGCAAAGAGGAAAGAAAAAAAAGAAAAAAAAGGCCTATGCAAATAGGAAATAAAAGGTTTTCTGAGATGCTCATTGTCTGCTTGCCTTGTCATTTTGATATGGGAAAGCTTCCGTATCATCGGGCAAGGGGTACCCGTTGGGGGTTCTCTATGATACACATGTACTTACAATGACAAGAACTTACCTGTGACTAAAGTTGAGTAGCATGAGGAACGGTACTCGTAAGTAAGGGGCATGAGATTTTCAGCTTATAACTTGTCTAGCATATGCTCATATTTTCTTACTTTAACCTTAACCACCTAAATATGCTTATGATAGTGGCAATGAGAGCTGAAAGCTAATACGTACCATAATTTTTGGAAGCTCTTTATGAGACTTGAATCCCTTCTTCCTTCTATGAAGCGCCTTTCTTTTACTTTTATGTTGAGTCTCCATCTTCTATATTTATGCACCTATTGAGAGAGCATAGTGGTCATTCTTAGTTAATGTGCATTGTCCCAAAACTTGTTGATTGATTCATAACTTTGATATTGCTTGTTCTTAAACTATTTGTATCTAGTCACCCTTATGAACTTTGAAGGTGTGCTATGCATTTATGGTTTGCTAAACTATGAGGGACAAGCTGAATACCATTCTCATTATGTTTTCTATATGTGAAACGAACAAACGTCTTTCAAAGTATTATTATTCATGCATCTTATGTTTGTACCTTTTCATGATACAACATAGTTGCTATGTCTTATTGTTAGAACTATATCTTTCATGTCTATGTTAGAGTACTATGATCCTAGCTATCAATGTTTTACAAATACCTTGATCAAGATTGTGATGGTGCATGTCACCTAAAAAATTATTCTTTTTTATCACTTACCTACTCGAGGATGAGCAGGAGTTAAGCTTGGGGATGTTGATACGTTGTAAACATATCTATAATTTTTGATGTTCCATGCTTGTTTTATATCTACTTTCTTATGTTTTGTCCGCACTTTGGAGTATTTTTACACATTTTCTGGAACTAACCTATTAACAAGATGCCACAGTGCCAGTTGCCTGTTTTCTCCTATTTTTTCGTTTCAGAAAAGCTAGTAAGGAAATATTCTCGGAATTGGACCGGACAAAAGCCAAAGTCAATATTTTACCCGAAGTGACATGGAATACGGAGGGGAGACGAAGTGGCACACCAGGGCAGCCACACCTGGTGGCCGCACGGCCTGGGGGGCGCCACCAGGGGTGTGGGCCCCCTAGTGCTCCACCAACCTTGCCCTTCCGCCTATAAAAGCCTCCCGAGACGAAAACCCTAAGTACCCGATCAAAATTCCACGAATATAGCCGCCTCCATCTCCATCCCTAGATCGGGTGGGATTTGAAGCTCTTCCCGGCACCCTGCCGGAGGGGAGAGATAACCCTGGAGGCCTTCTTCATCACCATGACCGCCTCCAGTGTGATGCGTGAGTAGTGCATCCCTGGATTACGGGTCCATGTAGTAGCTAGATGGTTAGTTCTCCTCCTTTGTGCTACCATGTTTAGATCTTGTGAGCTCCGTTCATGATCAAGATCATCTATTTGTAATTTTACATGTTGTGTTTGTGGGGATCCGATGGATATTGAGATGCTATTTCAGATTGATTATTGATTCTATCATGTCTATGTTATTTGTGATCTTGCATGCTTTCCATCGTTAGTAGCTATCTTGGACAAGTAGATGCTAGCAACTCCAAGAGGGAGTATTTATGCTCGATAGTGGGTTCATGCCTCTAGTAATCTGGGGAAGTGACAGGAATCTCTAAGGTACTAGATGTGCTGTTGCTACTAGGGAGAAAACAACAATCCTTTGTCCATGGGACAATAGTATTGTTTACTTTACACACTTTTCTTAATGCAATTATCTGTTGCTTGCAACTTAATACTGGAGGGGGTTCAGATGATAACCTGAAGGTGGATTATTAGTCATAGATGCAGTTGGATTATAGTTTATGTATAATGTTGTAATTCCCAATCAAATCTCATAGGAGTCAAGATGATTAGTATATGCATGTATGCTTTCTCGGTGTCTGTCAATTGCCCCGTTGTAATTTGTTCACCCAACATGTCATTTATCTTAAGGATAATCACCTCTAGTGAACTATGGACCCTGGTCCATTCTTTTACCATTGCTATACCTTCTACTGCTACTATTTACTGTTTACTATTACTTTCTGCAAGCAATTACTATTCTTCCACACAATACGTTTAATCCTTTGGTTTTAGAAAAACCGGTGAGATTGACAACCTCACTGTAAGTTGAGGCAAAGTTCTGTGGTTGTTATGTGCAGGATTCCAAGTTGGAAACAACACCTTGGAGTTGTTTCCTTGCTCCTACTGGTTCAATAACCTTCGTTTCATAACTGAGGGAAAACTTGCCGCTGTGCTCATCATACCTTCCTCTTGGGGTTCCCAACAAGCTCGAATATATTTTGAGCCATCATGGGATTCCACGAAGGATTTCCCAATGCCACGAAGGCTCACCTTCTTCTCTGAGTCTATCCGACGAAGGAATATGCCCTTTCCTTATGGCTAGCTTTTCCTCCACTCCGGAGATGGCAAGCTCCACAACCACTTCACAAGCTCCACGAAGGAGAAGCTCGGGTCTCTTCACAATCTTCCACAAAGGGTACACTGCGACACCAACCGCCAAGCCAACTAGGAAGTCACCCTCCAAGAGTAACAAACTCACGGTCTCTCACTCGAACAAATCGTAATGGAGAGCTCAACACTTATGGAAGAATGCAAAGCAAGAACACCAAGGGTGCTCAAATCCTTCACTCTCAAATCCCACCAAAGCAACAAGTGCTAGGGAGGAATTAGAGAGGAAGAACAATGGTGGAATTCAACCAATGACTCCAAGATCTAGATCCAAAGGGTTCCCCTCGCTTAGAGGAGGAATTGATTTGTGGGGAATGTAGATCTAGATCTCCTCTTCCAAAGCCCTCAAAAAGATGCAAGAATCATAGGAGGGAAGGGAGAGGAAGCAAGCTCAAGAGGGTCAACAATGGAGGTCAATTTCGAGCTCAAGAACACACAAAAACGTTGGGGGGAGAACCCCCTTTTATAGGGTAAAGCAAATATGGCCGTTGGGAGAAATCTGCGCGAACCCGGTTTGAAGTTTGGTTGAACCGGCCCAAAAACCGGACGGTCCGGTATCAAGCCTGGTTTGAACTCAGTTGAATCCCGGTTTGAACCCGGTTGAATCCCGGTTGAACCGGATCTAAACCAGGAAGGGTTACAGAATGTAATCCCGGTTAGACTCGGTTGGGAAACCAGGAATGCTGGTTTGAATGCCGGTTGAACCAGATCTAAAACAGACTTCACAAAAAACACAATAACTTTTGCATCCGAACTCTGATTTTGATGATCTTAGGCTTGTTTTACGAGGAAAACAAGCTATACAAGATGGTGCATAAAAACATCATAGTACAACAAAGGAGGATAGAACCAAATGAAGAAAGGCATGAAGCCTCTCTATAACAAGAACCGGTAAAACCTTCAAACTCGAAAACGCCATAGAAGATGCATACGAATTCCGTTTTCGATGAACTTGGGCTTGTTGAAGAGCTAGGAACAAGCTCAAGAACCTCACATGGAGAAACACCAAGAAGCAACAAAATAGGAATATGCAAAGTATGCAAAGGATTGATCTCCCTACGATGATGTGATCAAGTTACCCAACCGAAAGCCCCTCTTGATAGTGCGGCTATCTATTCTATAACCCGGTCTCCCAACAACCACCTTGAGACCGGTAAAAGGAAAACCTAGCAAGGCCATACCTTTGCCTTGAGCATCTCGCTTGATCTTGATGACAACGCTTCAAGCTCCATCCAAGCCGAAATGTTGCTTTGTGAAGACTCATAATTTTCTCCCCCATACACCACTATGGGATAGCTTCATTAAGACACGTCTTCACATGTCCATTATCACCAATATGGACGGCAAGATTCAAGCAAATGATCTTCTCGAGATGCTTATCTTGAACTTGACCTTCTCAACCTTGATGACGATCACCACTTGATGTCATCCTCTCATGGGCTATATGAGATCTTCACTTTTGAAGCAAGGCCATGAAAAGATACCTAACCAATATAGATAACACAAAGGCACATATATAATGGGTTAGTTCATGAAGCATAATTGTCAAGCTTACCATACCACAGGACATGTGGTACATTCTTTATGCTTCACGTGTTGACCAAGCTTGAATCTAATATTAACTCTTTGTATTGGTCAACCAAGTATCTTGTCATGCTCCATCTCAATACACCGAGGTACATAAATAACTCTTCATTTGATTACATGCTCTAAATCTTAGTCAACCATAGCTCAACTAATGAGGCTATCATGACACCGACTTAGAGCCATATCTTGAATTCTTTTATTGAGATCACACTCTCAATATATCATATAATATTCTTCTTCAACTCGATGATCTTGATGCCAATACTCAAGGTATATCTTTATCTTCATGGCATCCATACTTGAATCAAACACATGGACTACAAGCATGACCTATGGAATATTCCTTCATATAAAACTCAATGAAAAATTTAGTCCATAGGGATTGTCATTAATCACCAAAACCACACATAGGGACAATTACCCTTTCAGATTTCCTCGCACACAAGTGATCTACAGTATGTTTCTCCTCTGATCCTCCAATTACTTTTGCAAATTTATTTGTGATCTGTTGTCATTATCGATCTAGGGTGAGACCTACTATGAACTAATTGCCATGATTCTCTCGCCTAGATTATTATTTTGAGGGGACTTTTTAGTGTATTATGATGAGGAATATGTTATGCTTATTATTGTTGGATCAAAAAGTTTTATTTTTTGTCTTTCCTTATTATTTTAAATGATGAACACAAGGAGCCAAACTCGTGCCGCTGCTAGTTCTTCTCGGGCTGCCGCTGAAGAACGCATGGGGATACGGTTCAGGGATGAGCTCCAACGCGATCGCTTCAACATGATCAAGAACCGAGAAGTGAAGACAACAAAGTGGGCTTGCCCCATTATGTTGAATCAACTCGGTATTTCTAATGACTTCAATTTACTTTGCAATAGAGTTGGCCTACAAAACTTTATATTCAATGATGTGCCTACTTATCGCTGATTAACACTTGAATTTCTAAGTTCTTTGCAAAGCACCGTTAAAGAATGGCATGGAGAGGACATGATTTTTTCTGACTTATGAACAACAATTATGCTTTATCACTAGATGAATGGTGCACATGTTTTAATTTTCCAAACAATAATGCTAATGCCTTACGCACATCCTTTACTGGCATAGACCCTTCCCCGAAACTTTATTATAATGGAATGAGTTTTACTTATAGAGTAAGCAAGGGGAAGAATATTCAACATCCTACAAGTCGCTATTTGTTCTATGTTATTGCTAAGACCTTGCAGGCATGAAATGAGTTCATGAGACTCTGAGGAGGACATCTTAGTCCTTGCAAAAGCTGCTTTCAACAACATCGACTTGTCACTCAACTTGGGCGCAATTCTTCTGCGCTACCTGGAGTACCAATCCTCCCAAAGCCAAGGACCAATCACAGGTGTAGGTGCCATCACCGTG
Source organism: Avena insularis (assembly GCA_023614405.1). Lineage (NCBI taxonomy): Eukaryota > Viridiplantae > Streptophyta > Magnoliopsida > Poales > Poaceae > Avena > Avena insularis. The sequence goes on along the minus strand of CM042692.1, from coordinate 430,004,738 downwards.
CTTGCCATTGCCCTAGGCATCGACCTAGGTGAGTTGGAACCAGTGCTAGGTAAGCAACATGTTGGTTTTTCTACTTTAAAAGCTTGTGGAGTTCTGACTAGGAGAGGTGGTGTTTATTACTTGCATATTGCTAGAAGCTGGGCATCTCTACCCCACTCCTTTGCCTAATGGTCTTTTATCTATCGAGGAAGGACGTTTGCTATATGACTTGCAAGTTGAGCAACACCAACCCAAGGAGGAGATTACGGATGAGGACTAAGAAGTTCCTTATCAAGAGGAGCAGCCACCAACCTGGTTCGCTACATACGAAGACTTCCAAGAACTTGGAGGAACTGTGGAGAGGATGCATAACATCTCCTTGAACCTCCGAGAAACTAGTAATTTACCAACTCAATTTGCTAACTGGAGTTACGACTTTTTCCTGCCACCACTATGATTTGAAGGGCTTGCAAAAGCCTAAGCTTGGGGAAGTTTCCTCATTATCTTTATTTGGCGTTCATTTTCTTTTATTTATTTCGAGGTTATGTTTTTTATTCTAGTTTATAAGCACTCGTGTTGGTTTCCCCAACACTTTATCTTTAGTTATTTCTATTTGTTTTCGAGACTTTCTAGCCGAGCTTGGCTGCCAATTTTCTATTCTTTAATTCCCTCTCTTAAAAACAACAAAAAGATTTTTCCATTTATCTTTATTTTCCCTATTCCTTCCTTTCTATTCTCCTTGTGGCTTTCACATATTTGCAGGAGAGTGATCGACTTCGAGTTTCCAAGAAGCAAATCAAAAGGGAAGAGAGAAGTGGAACCAATCATGAGAGGTATGCCTTAAGACTCCCCACTTTTGAAGTTTGAGAAACCCATGCTAGTCACTAGTAAATGTCAAGATATTATATTGGTGGAGTGAGTCTTTGTATTGTAGTAAAATTTTGTTTGCATGGGTATTTAGTTGAGTACGTTTTGTTCCAGCTCTTGTAGTTAACTAAGTCTTGCCTAAAAATTTGCTAAACAATTGTAATAAGAAAAAGTCTCACAATTGAAGGCTTGGGTGTTGTAGTGTTTAGTCTTGAAGGCTTTTTTCTATAGACACTCAACACCATACAAAATAATGATTAACTTGATAGCTCTCTTTGAAAGGATTTGTTCAATTGAATTAATGTTTAGCGGTTTTTGTGAGCATGCCAAAGTTTGACTTGTGAATCATAAGAATGACATAGCTTTATGCGTGTCAAACTTCATGGGATGCCAACAACTCTGCTAGCCTACGATCGATCTTCATGGAGGAAACTCCTAGATTTGGCTATGAGTTGATTAAACATATGTAGCAACAATGCTATAATGGGTAAGATTCTTGGCATTCTCGGGTAGCTGTGTTCATGATGGAATCACTCCTCTGGCTGATATGAGTAATCATTGTGCAAAAGGAACAAAAACCTCAGTGATGCCACGAGTGTCCATCACAGCCCGATAAACTAATTATTTTTTTGGCATGCTCTCAATTACTTAAGAACTGAAATTCTTGAAGGACAATGAATAGAAAAGTAGTTCTTGAAAAGTCTTGACTTATTGATGTGGGAGAATTGAGATACTCTAGTGTATATGTTTTTCATGACAAACTCTCACACCATCAAATTTTACATGATTATACTTTATTGTTCAAAGGCAAGCCTATGAGTTGATTACATGACATGGAATAAGGTTTACTCATTTGAATCATCCATGTTAACAATAATTTTGCTGCGCTATAAGGATGCATAAAGACCCGTATGATATGCTTGCCATTACTCTATCTATGCTGAAGTTTTTCAGATTAATAAAGTGGAGGAAACATGAGACTACCAATCATGAGTAAGATCATCATCTCGTTATTTCAGTTTAAATGATGAGTTCCTTTTTGATTTTGGTTTTCTTGCTCGAGCACGATCAAGTTTAATCTTGGGGAGGTTGATGGCTATGAAATATACCCATCTACATCCACATTTAAACTGGATAATATTAATATTTTTGATGAAATATCTCTCTAAACCCTGCCACTAATGCCTAATGATCAAAGGGGTATGCAGTCCTTTCTTTCTATTTTCCCTACGCAGATAATGACGTTTGATGATGGGAATCACAACATTAAATTCAAAGATACAAGATTTCCAACAACCCAAAGAAACCAGGAGTCGTGAAGTGGAGACAGAAACTTTAACGAGCAACTATACGTCGGGAATAAAATTCCGACCGTATAGTTGCCATCGACACCGCTAGGTCAAACATAACAACTTTCATGAAGGGACCCCTATATAAAGAGGCTTCTGGCAATGATAAATAGCCCCCCCAGAACCTAGAAACCTGCATCCACAACAACGAAGAGCCACCGGAGGAATAGACTTAGATCTAATCTCCAAACCCTTCTCCACCACCATAGCCATATTCCACCACTTGTAATACTAGATTTCATCTTCGATCAACGACATTGTAAGACTATTTGCTATTAATCTCATGGTTTCCATTGCAATGTTTATGGTTGTTGATTTCATCTCTATGTGTGAGTAATTCTCTTTGGGCTAAGGGCTTCGGCCTAGCCATGTAGCTTTTGTGCATGTTATTTATCATAGATGGGATCGTGTATTAGTTTGTATTACATGATGATTATTGTATCCTCTCTTGCCTCAATCCAAGGACTTGTCAGGTACCCAAGACCCCGAGGATTGAGCCAGGTATAGGGAGTATGAGTAATGACTAATCTGTAGGTTGGGAACCCCAGTGACAGAAGGGGTAGTATGGCTATATGTGAGGGATTTACTTGGGATTAACGGTGACATCACTATGCATATCATTAGTTCTTTTTATTTTATGGATGAGACTAGTAGGCTATTGCTATAAGTAGTTGTGGAGGCAATAGCAATTATGGATGCACTGCCCACATATAATTATCTTGCTCTAACAATTACATGCATACTTTATTTTTATCTTTTATTCCCATCAGATGTTTTGCATAGCTACAGGTGAAACTGAAAGCCCTAGGCCCTCTCTCTCCATCATCGAAAACAACAAAAGACAACAAACTCTTGGTCCGATAAAACACAAAAATAATTGTAAAACTCCCGAAGGTCCGTTAAAGTAACTTCACTACACTTTCTGCTTCCCGAGGATTCGATAACCTAGGTCTACTAGGGAAAAAGAGCTATACTACATCCATAATCCGAATCGAAGGTGGTGATGTGATGACTTGGATTCGGGACAGTGGTGCTACCATACATGCTACATCTCGTAGAGAGATCTTCGTGAACTACACAGCAGGTGATTTTGGTGTTGTGAAGATGGGAAACAATGATAGGGAAAAAATCATAGGAAGAGGCGATGTGCACTTGGAGATTGAATATGGTACGACACTAGTCCTCAAGTCGGTGAGGTATGTTGAGGACCTTAGGCTCAACATTAACTTGGTTAGATTGCTTAATGGAGATGGATACTTGAGCAGATTTGGAAATGCACAGTGCAAGCTCACAAAAGGAAATCTGATTTTTGCAAAAGGTAACATGGTTTCAGTTTTGTATCATGTTCATGCTAAGATTTCTGCTGCTTGTGTCAATCCATTGCAGAAATAGGATGCGTGTGCCTTATGGCATAAGAGACTTGGGCACATGAGTGAGAAGGGGATGATGGTGCTAGTGAAGAAATTTTTGTTGAAGGTGTGAAGGGTGTTCACATCAAGAAATGTTCAAATTGTCTAGCAGGGAAGCAACACAGAGTTGCATTCAAGAGTCAACCTCCTCACAAGAAGCCTGAGGTGCTGGACTTGATACATTCTGATGTTTGTAAAATGTCGGCGAGGTCATTGGTTGGAGCAAACTACTTTGTCACATTTATTGGTGACTTTTCCAGGAAGGTTTGGGTCTATATTTTGAAGAACAAACATCAAGTACTAAGTGTATTCAAGAAATTCCAACTCTCAGTTGAGAGAGAAACTAAGAAGAATATCAAGTGCATTCACACCAATAATGGGGGAGAGCATATTGGCCCATTTGATGCCTATTCCAAGGAGCTGGGAATTAGGCACCAATTTACTCCTCTGAAGACACCACAACTGAATGGTCTTGCTGGAGGACGAATAGGACAATTGTTGACAGAGTTATATGCTTGCTATCAAGTGCAAAGCTGCCTAAACATTATTTGGTTGAGGCTTTGGCGACTGCAGTTCGTCTTATTAATCTCTCACCAAGTTATCCATTGCAGGGAATGATGTCTACGCACGCTCTTATTCTTGTAGTCAGTGTTGGGCCTCAAAGTGTAGAGGTTTGTAGAATAGCAGCAAGTTTCCCTTAAGTGGATCACCCAAGGTTTATCGAACTCAGGGAGGAAGTGGTCAAAGGTATCCCTCTCAAGCAACCCTGCAATCAAGATACAAGAAGTCTCTTGTGTCCCCAACACACCCAATATACTTGTCAGGTGTATAAGTGCACTAGTTCGGCGAAGAGATAGTGAAACACAAGTAATATGGATGATTATAAGTGGTAATTGCAGTCTGAAATAAGAGTGGCAGCAAGCAAACATGTAACATAACTAATTGTAAACGGTGTTTCAATGCTTAGAAACAAGGCCTAGGGATCATACTTTCACTAGTGGACACTCTCATATAAATATCTTCTCTTCATGATGCTACCCTGAACTACTCTCCAATTGGACGATGTAGGGATATAACAACACACCTTAAAGTTCGCATTCCCCATCTAGATAACCCCTCACTATCACCTTGAGCGCTAGATGGTTCCAACAAACACCACAATCTCATAGAGACATGCAACTCAAATTATACTCATGATAAGTATTTATGTAACCTTAGCCAAAGTTCCACACGGTGTGCACACTGTCAACTTCACACACGTGGGGATAAGCAGAGATTAATTAAAGCACTAGAGTAGCAGAATAGATCTATAGATTACAAAGCTCATGATCTCAATAAGATCACGCATAGAGAGAGAGAGATGAACACATAGATACCGGTAGAGTCCTTAGCCTCGAGAGAGAACTACTCCCTCCTCATCATGGGAGTCAGTAACGGCGATGGAGATGGTGGTGGAGTCGATGGAGATGGATCTGGGGGCACTTCCCCGTCCTGGCAGGGTGCCAGAATAGAGACTTCTGTCCCCCGAATCTCCTCTTCGGTGGCGGCGGCGCTGCGGAACTTTTCTTGGAATTCTGATCTGGTACTTAGGGTTTTCGTCCTAGGAGGCTTTTTATAGGCAGAAGGGCAAGGTCGGTGGAGGCTTGATACGTCCATTTTGCATCACTATTCTATGTCTTAATTCACTATTATTCATTGATATATTTCGTATTGAGAGGTGATACTTATGTTATTTCATCTGTTTTTGCATGGTTGATGACTTTTGGAGCATGGACCGCTGCAGTTAGGATTCTGATGGAAAAGGTGCTGTTTGGAGGCAAAATTTGCAAAGATCATAAAATCCGGGAAAATATACGGAAAATCCTATTTTTCCAGAAGACGGAGTGGAGATGGGCCACAGGGGGCCCACACCACCCCATGGCACGGGCAGCCCTAGGCCGCGCCAGGAGGTGGTGTGGCCACCCTGGCCCACTCCAGCCTCTCCCCTCTGGCGTATATCATCCTCCCGAAACCCTAAGACTCAGGGAGTGACCACAGAAAGATTCCGCCGCCTTTGCGAGGTGGAAAACACCGAGAGAGAAAGATCTCTCCGGCAGACAGATTTCTGCCGGAGTAATTCATTCCCGGAGAGGGGAGATCGTCGGCATTAACACCACCATCAAGCTGGACTTCATCGGGATCATCATCATCATCACCACCATCATCATCATCAGCACCCTCATCACCATCTCCATATTGTTGTAACAATTGGGTTGAATCTTGCATAGTTCATAGGGGAAACTTTCCCGGTGTTGATTACTCTTTGTAGTTGATGCTATTGAGTGAACCATTGAATTATTGTTTATGTTCAGATTGTTATACATCATTATTCCATCTCTGATCATGATCCATATGATGTCTTGTGAGTAGTTCATTTTGTTCTTGAGGACATGGGAGAAGTCATGTTGTTACTAGTGGAGTTGTGTTGAGAAAGATTCAATAGATTGTTATTTAAGTTGTGGTGTACTTCTTCTAGTGGTGTCATGTGAACGTCGACTACATGACACTTCACCTATATGGGCCAAGGGGAATGCATTGTGTATTTGGCTACTAATCGTAGGGGTTGCCGGAGTGACAGAAACCTGAACCCCCGTTAGGAAACCATTGCACAAGGGACGTAAGGGTCTTAGAGTTTAAAGTTGTGGTTAGGTTTCTACCTTAATTACTTTCTTGTACTTACAGATGTTTGCAAGGGGTATAATCACAAGTATGTATTAGTCTTGGATGGGGCGGTACATTAGCACAGTTTCACCCACACAACACTTAGCAAGCTAGAGAAGATTAATCAACTATATGAAGCGAAAGCACTTGACAATCTTCCCATGTGTCCTCGAGAACGTTTGGTCATCTTAAGTAATACAACCGGCTTGTCCTTTGCTGCATAAAGGATTGGGCCACTTGCTGCATTTATTCCTACTGTCTTTTATTTACTCGTACTTTGTTTACTTGCTTTATCGAAAACCCCTAAAAATCCGTTTGTTAAGTATTTGTAGAGAATTCCTGATCCATACCACTAGCCAGCACCTTCTGCTCCTCGTTGGGTTCAACACTCTTACTTATCGAAAATACTACGATACACCCCCTATACTTGTGGGTCATCAAGCCTATTTTCTGGCACCGTTGCTGGGGAGTGAAGCGCTATTGGAGAGTGGAACTGGTAAAGGAAACTTCTACTGTGAGTATTGTTTTCTACTGTTAGTTGCTTTATTTTCGTTATGGATAATTCGCCGAGTTTCTTATTTGGTAATGCTACTACCACTGCTAAGGTAGTAGATAAACCACCACCTACTGAGAATGATGTTTTCAAAATACCTGCAAGAATTATTGATCGTGTTATGAATAACTACTATGTTGGGGATGGAACTGTCCATCCCGGTGATCATTTACTCTTTATACACGAATTATGCGGGTTATTCAAGTGTGCAGGTATTACTACAGATCAAGTTAAGAAGAAGTTATTCTCATTATCACTGAAAGGAAGAGCTAAGGAATGGTATAAGCTGCTGAAGAATGGTCAAGCTCTGGAATGGGAGGAAATAGTGCCTCTCTTTTATTCAAAGTTTTATCCTCCTAGTGAGATTCATAAAGATCGGAATCAAATATACAAATTTTGGCCTCTTGATGGAGAAAGTACAGCTCAAGCTTGGGGGAGATTGAAGTTACTAATGCTCAAATGTCCCATTCATGAGCTCCCCAACAATATTATTATCAATAACTTTTATGCAAGGCTCCCTCTACATGATAAAGATTTATTGGATGCTTCTTGTGCTGGATCATTCACTCGTATGGAAGAAGAAGCTAAATGGGACCTTCTAGACCGTATTCAAGACAATGCTGAAGCTTGGGAGAATGACAAAGGTAGAAAGTCAGGTATAAATTATGATTATGAATGTATTGAATCTTTTATGGGAAGTGATGACTTTCAAAATATTAAAAATGCTTATGGTCTAGACTCTCAAGCTATTGCTTCTTATTTTAAGGCTTTTGCTTCTTACATTGAAGTGCCTAAAAAGAAGTGGAATAAGTATCATGAACCTTATAAACATATTGCTAAGAGTGTTCCTGCAAGAAATACTGAAGTTTATACTACTAATCATGTTTTACCTGAACCTTATATTGAGAAAATGCCTTTTCTAGTTAAGGTAAAGGAACATTCTATGATGGATAGTATGGTAGATGAAAGTATGAATAAAGCCGTTGAACCTGATAAACAAATGGTTGATGAACCTATAATAGCAAATGTGAAAGACTTTGTTACTAAATATGAAAAAGAGGGACACCCTATCCTTTGTATGGATACCTCTAATATTGTTTCACAAAGTAGTGTTATGAGAGCTAGTATTCCTGTGTTTTCTGTTAGAATAAGCGATCATTGCTATGATGGTCCTTGTGATAGTTATATTGTTAAGTTTATGCATGATACTGAAAGTTACTTTGAGAGAGGGAAGAGTGTTCTTATGCATCTCAATAATATCAAGTTTTCTCGTTTTATGCTGAAAGTTTTTATGTTGCACTTCTTTTGCCTTCTTATGCAAGTTGCCTCTGGTTTCAACAACTTGTTTGTTTACAAAATTCCCTTGCATAGGAAGTGGGTTAGACTTAAATGTGTGTGTGTTTTTGCTTCTTAATGCTCTCTTTCACTTCAATTCATATCCCTATGAGAGCTTCTTCAAAATTATCATGCCCATCTTAATGGCTATAAAGAAAGAGCTTTATGGGAGACAACCCAATTTGTTTTTGCTTTTAGTTTGTTTTTGTTTCTTTGAGTCTTGGAAGTTATTACTTAGGTAATAACCACTCCTTATCTGTTTTGTTTGGTTTCTGTGTCAAGATCAACCTCTAATGGGAGAGAAGTAAGATTTGGGGAAGTTGCTGTCCCGAAACAGATTTTTGTGCTTCACCGTAAAAACTCGTGAGAGATCTATGTATGTTGGATTGAGATGTAATTTTTTGTGCTTATGCCCCAGGTTGTTATTTAACTTTAGTTAGTTTTGCACTTTTTGATTTGAGCAACATAAGATTTTCGAAAAAATTGATCTTTACCTGCTGGTCTGTTTTGACAGATTTTGCCACTTTTGCATTTGCTTCTTTATTCGATTTCCTTTTTAAATTCTTTTTGGGTTTTCGGAAGGAGTTGTTTCAGTAGCTTTTGTTTTGATGGTTTTCAGTTGAAGTAGGACTCAAAAGGTTTTATCACTTCACTTATACTAATGTTGCTAATGAGAACTGTGTGAAGTTTTGTGTGAAAGAAATTTCCAGGAAGTGGAGATAATGGTGTAATAAGGAAGAGAAGGGTTTTATGACTCAAGTAATAAGTGTATGAAGATGAAGATATCAATGATATTCAAGAGATGACTCTGGAAGAATCTACTAGATACCAAATTCAGAGACCTGCAGAGTCTGTTTTCAAATAGGTAATAGTTCTGGTAAGAAAAGTTCCACGAAAATACAATACAACTATATTTTTACAATTTTTAGTCGATAAGGAAAGTTACGAAGCGAAAGAGGGACAGAACTGGAGCCAAGGTGGCTCACACCACCCTGTGGCGCGGACCCACACCCCCAGGTGCACCCGGTGGTGTGGTGAAACCACCAGACTCTCGCGCCTCTTCTTTTCTCCCAGTACCTTCCTTTTGATATGAAACTTCGTAATATATAACCCCCCGGAGCCCCCGAGGTTCGTATATCGTGTTTTCATCGTGTTTTTGTTTCGATCTGTTTCTGCCAGGACATACTCTTTGAAAGCTTAGAAGCACAATGGTGTCCGCCAAGGATAAAGGGAAGGAGCCCATGGAGGAAGACCTCCAAGACCCCGGGAAGGAGAAGGAGATCAAGAGTGAAGGTGAAGAGGAGCAAGGCCAACATCCGCACACCGGCACTACTATTGCAAGCATTGGAGTGGTGATGAACCCTTCCAGGATCAGAAGGACTGCCCGGATGCAGACTAGGGAAAAGCTCCTCGTCACAGTTTGGCTCCACAGTCACTTCCTCCATGCACCAAGAATCCTTTCCATACCCTTATCCATGAGCATCAATACCAGAATATGCCCAAAGGGAAATTACCCTCCAATTGGGATTTGCCTCGTTCTAGCCATGCAAGAAAACAAGACTTCAAGGAGGAAGAGTGGGGAAAGAATAGCAAGAGATGGAATTCTCAACACGACATGATCATGAGCCGTATTGAGCACAACTCGGAGTTGATTTGTAATCTCACCTTCGAGATTGAGGACTTAGGGAAACTGGTCAGAGAGATCATCGAGAGGATACCACCACCACCTAAGGAGTAATTCGTCATCAGGTTTGGCATCCCCTTGGTTTATTCCAAGCTTGGGGGAGTGCCGCGGTATCACATCACTATCTTCTATCTTTTTTACCTTTTTAGTAGAATCATATCATGAATAGAGGAGTTATTATGTAGTATGGTTTGCATTATGGAAGTGTCCCCTCTCTCGTTAGATATGTACCCCTTGGTGTGAGTTGCCGTTATGGAATATTAATGAGAAGTTCTATCATTCACTCTTTTGCATAGCTTTTATTAGTTTTCAATTCGTGGTTATATGATTGATCTTGTTGTTAGTATTGGTATCACTCTGGGATCATTGAGTTAATTTAGTTGGTTTTGGCAAACCTGGCTCGGTCAGTAGCACACTATTTTTGAGAGTTGAAAGAAAAGATAGAAGTACTCTAGAGAAAAAATTATTTCATCATCTTTCTTTCTTGATTTGCTCATAAGTTTAGTATTCTCTAGTTAAGATCTTTTGTGCTTCCAAGGAAGATTGCATGTTTGTCTTTATCACTTGTATGTTTGTTTGTTTCCTTCAACTCTTATACTTGCTACCCAGCCTTGCTAGCCAAAAACCTGTACCGAGAGGGTATTCTTCTCGTGCATCCACCTCCTTTAAACAAAAATCTTTGCCATTTGTGTCCACCATACCTACCTAGTAGCATTATTGCTATTCCAAGTAAATTCTTGTTTTATCTACCTCCCAAATTAAGCTTGTTATGTGAAAAGTAGTGATTAAAGCTCTCACGAACTTGATGGCACACTTTAGTTTCTTGCATTTAATAAACTTGAACCATTGGGTCCATCTTTGTTGCGTATATGCTTGCGCTTTCTGAGTTGAAGTTAGCCGAACCATGTATCATGGGGACCGCTTTCAACACTTCATTTGGTACTTTGTACCTAGTTGATATCATGTTCTTTTGCTTTGATCCCGGTGGTGTGAAATAAAAGTGGAACTTGTAAGATCTTGGAGTTTATATGTGTGTTAGAGAAACGCCTGGGCCGCTAGCCTAAGCCATGCCTAATCATGGTGGAAACTTGCAGCATAACTATAGTGAGCATTCTATGAAGCATCCTCAATAAAAACCTATGCAAATAGCAAATAAAAAGATCATTGAGATGCTCACTGTCTGCTTGCCTTGTCATTTTGATTATGGGATAACTCTCGTGTCATGTGCAAGGGGTACCCCGTTGGCGGTTCTCAATGATACACATGTATTTACAATAAAAAGAGCTTGCTCGTGACTGAAGTTGAGTAGCATGAGGATCGGTACTCATAAGTAAGGGGCATGAGATTTCAACTTATAACTTGTCAAGCATATCCTCTTAGTTGTGTCACTTTAACCTTAATCACCCAAAGATGCCTATGATAGGGGCAATGAGAGCTGAAAGCTAGTAAGTATCATAATTTTTGGGAGCTCTTTATGAGACTTGCAATCCCTGCTTCCCTCTGCGAAGGGCCTTTCTTTTACCTTGTAGTTGAGTCAGTAAACCTACTCCCTTCTTTCTCAGCAAGTATTTTGAGTTGTTGTGTTTCATTCATTCATATGATGATTTATTCAATCATGTTTCTTATGTTCCTTGTTTTGCACATTGCTCTTATCCTGATGTTTACTACTTTGAAACCTATCATTGAAAAACCAGCTATTCGTGAACTCCAGCAAATTATCAACTATTCTTCGACCAAGAGCTAAGTTTTCCATTACCAATTCTGATTCACTTTATGTATCTTTATTGTGTTTCCTTTACTTATTACAAGTTGAGTTATATAATAGTGAGTTGTCTTCTATTATGATCTATGTATTTGATGAATGTGATGCTTCTTGTCCGTATTCTTTTATGGACTCTTCACTCCATAAACCTGAGGCCATGTTTATTGAGCTCAGTTTCGCTTGGGGACAAGCGAAGTCTAAGCTTGGGGGGAGTTCATACGTCCATTTTGCATCACTATTCTATGTCTCAATTCACTATTATTCATTGATATATTTCATATGGAGAGGTGATACTTATGTTATTTCATCTGTTTTTGCATGGTTGATGACTTTTGGAGCATGGACCGCTGCAGTCAGGATTCTGATGGAAAAGGTGCTGCTTGGAGGCAAAATTCGCGAAGATCAGAAAATTCGGGAAAATATACGGAAAATCCTATTTTTTCCAGAAGACTAAGGATGCCAGAAGACGGAGTGGAGATGGGCCACAGGGGGCCCACACCACCCCATGGCGTGGCAGGCAAACCCACGCCATGTGGTGTGGTGGCCACCTGCCCACTCCAGCCTCTCCCCTCCGGCGTATATCATCCTCCCGAAACCCTAAGACTCGGGGAGCGACCACAGAAAGATTCCGCCACCTCTGTGGGGCAGAAAACACCGAGAGAGAAAGATCTCTCCGGCAAACAGATTTCTGCCGGGGGAATTCCTTCCCGGAGAGGGGAGATCGTCACCATCAACACCACCATCAAGATGGACTTCATCAGGATCATCATCATCATCATCATGACCACCATCATCATCATCAGCACCCTCATCACCATCTCCATATTGTTGTAACAATTGGGTTGAATCTTGCATAGTTCATAGGGGAAACTTTCCGGTGTTGATTACTCTTTGTAGTTGATGCTATTGAGTGAACCATTGAATTATTGTTTATGTTCAGATTGTTATACATAATTATTCCATCTCTGATCATGATCCATATGATGTCTTGTGAGTAGTTCGTTTCGTTCTTGAGGACATGGGAGAAGTCATGTTGTTAGTAGTGGAGTTGTGTTGAGAAAGATTCAATAGATTGTTATTTAAGTTGTGGTGTACTTCTTCTAGTGAGCGTCGACTACATGACACTTCACCTATATGGGTCTAGGGGAATGCATTGTGTATTTGGCTACTAATCGTAGGGGTTGGCGGAGTGACAGAAACCTGAACCCTCATTAGGAAACCATTGCACAATAATAATAAAAGACAATAATAATAATTGTCAGGTTTCCTCACGGGGGTTCAGGTTTCTGTCACTCCGGCAACCCCATGATTAGTAGCCAAATACACAATGCATTCCCCTAGGCCCATAAAGGTGAAGTATCATGTAGTCGATGTTCACATGACACCACTAGAAGAATAACACCACAACTTAATTATCAAACCATTGAATCTTTCTCAACACAATTCCACTACTAACAACATGACTTCTCCCATGTCCTCAAGAACTAAACGAACTACTCACGAGACATCATATGGATCAAGATAAGATATGAAATAATGAAGTATCATGTAGTCGATGTTCACATGACACCACTACTAACAACTCAATAGCATGAACTACAACAAGTAATCAACACCGAGAAAGTTTCCCCTAAGAACTATGCAAGATTCAACACAATTTTTACAGTGGTACGGAGTGGTGATGATGGTGCTGATGGAGATGATGATGATGATCCCGATGAAGTCTAGCTTGATGATGGTGTTGATGGCGATGATCTCCCTTCTCTGAGAAGGAATTCCTCCGACAGATTTCTGTCTGCCGGAGAGCTCTTTCTCTCTCTGTAGTTTCCGCCGTGCAGAGGCGGCGGAACCTTTCTGTGGTCACTCTCTAAGTCTTAGGGTTTCGAGGGGAATATATACGCGGAAGGGCGATGTTGGAGGTGGGCCAGGGTGGCCACACCACCTAGTGGCGCGACCAGGGGTGGCCCGCGCCAGGGGGTGGTGTGGGCCCCCTGTGGCCCATCTCCACTCCTCCTTCTAGCCTACTTTGTCTTATGGAAAAATAGGAATTTCCGTATATTTTCTGGGATTTTCTGATCTTCGCCAAAATTGTATCTGGATTGTGCTTTTTTCCATCAGAATCCTGACTCCAGTGGTTCATCCTCCAAAAGTCATAAATCATGCAAAAATAGATGAAATAACATAAGTATCATCTCTTAATATGAAATATATCAATGAATAACAGTAAATTATGATATAGAATAGTGATGCAAAATGGACGTATCAACTCCCCCAAGCTTAGACCTCGCTTGTCCCCAAGCGAAAACTGAGCTCAATGAACATGACCACATGTTTATGGAGTGAGGTGTTGCTTGTTGGCCCAAAATATATCGAGCTCGTTGGGGAACCCCAAGAGGAAGGTACGATGAGCACAGCAGCAAGTTTTCCCTCAGTTATGAAACCAAGGTTATCAATCCAGTAGGAGCAAGGAAACACCCCAAAGGTGTTACTAGCTGGACTTTGGCAGGGCGCACTACCGGCATCAGCAGCAATGTGGAGACCTGCACAACACAACCACAGAACTCTGTCCCCAACTTACAGTGAGGTTGTCAATCTCATCGGTTTTGCTGAAAACAAAGGATTAACCCTATTGTGTGGAAGAAAGTAATAGTTTGCAGAAAGTAAATAGAAAATAGTAAACAGTTGTAGATTGATGATAAAAGAAAGGACCAGGGTCCATAGTTCACTAGTGGTGGATCTCCTTAAGACATATGACATGTTGGGTGAACAAATTACAACGGGATAATTGACAAACATCGAGAAAGCAATACGCATATACTACTCATCTTGACTCCTTTGAGACTTGATTGGGCATTACAACATTATACATAGACCGTAATCCAACTGTATCTATGAGTAATAATCCACCTTCAGGTTATCATCCGAACCCCTTCCAGTATTAAGTTGCAAGCAACAAATAATTGCATTACGCATTGCGTGTAAAGTAAACAATACGATTGTTTTCTATGAACAAAGGATTGATGTTTTCTCCCTAGTAGCAACAACACATCTAGTACCTTAGAGATTTCTGTCACTTCCCCAAATTACTAGAGGCATGAACCCACTATCGAGCATAAATACTAACTCTTGGAGTTGCTAGCATCTAATTAGCCAAGATAGCTACTAACAACGGAAAGCATGCAAGATCATAAATAACAAAGACATGATAGAATCAATAATCAATCTGAAATAGCATCTCAATATCCATAGGATACCTGCAAACACAACATGTAGGAATTACAAATAGATGATCTTGATCATGAACGGAGCTCACAAGATCTAAACATGATAGCACAAAGGAGAAGAACCAACCATCTAGCTACTAAATGGACCCGTAGTCCAGAGATGAACTACTCACGCATCACACCGGAGGCTTGCATGATGATGAAAAGGCCTCCAGGGTGAATTCCCCTCTTCGACAGGGTGCCGGAAAGAGCTTCAGATCCCTTCCGATCTAGGGATGGAGATCACAGCTGCTATAGACTCTTTCGTGGAATTTTGATTGGGTCCTTAGGGTTTCTGTATCGGAGGCATCTTATAGGCGAAAGGGGAGGCCAAGGGGGTGCCGGAGGCGGCCAGACCACCCCTGGCACGAGCCAGGCTGGGACGCACGGCCAGTTGGTGTGGCGGCCCCCTGTCCCCTCTCCGTCTCATATTCTGGCTCCGTGTGTCCCTCGGTGAAAACTGACTTTGACTTTTGTCCCGTCCAATTCCAAGAATATTCATTTTCGGACTTTCCTGGAACCAAAAACAGCAGAAAACAGGCAGCTGGCACTATGGCTCTTGTTAATAGGTTAGTCCAAGAAAGTGTATAGAAAGTACTCCAAAGTTGGAACAAAACATAAGAAAGTAGATAAAACCAAGCATGGAACATCAAAAATTATGGATACGTTAGCAACGTATCAACATCCCCAAGCTTAACTCGTGCTCGTACTCGAGTAGGTAAGTGATAAAAAGAAAGAATAATTTTTGAGGTGACATGCACCATCATAAACTTGATCAAAGTATTTGTAAAACAATGATAGCTGGGATCATAGTACTTCAATCATAACATGAAAGATAAAGTTCTAACAATAAGACAAAGCAACTATGTTGCAACATGAAAAGGCACAAATGAAAGATTCATGAATAACAATGCTTTGCAAGACATTTGTTTGTTTCACATAAAGAAAACATAGCATAGTGGCATTTAGCTTGTCCCTCATAGAGTAGCAAACATAAAGGCATAGGACACCTTCAAAGTTCATAAGAGTGACTAGATACAAATAGTTTAAAACAAGCAATATCAAAGCTATGCTTCAATCAACAAGTCTTGGGACAATGCACATAGAACTAATAATGGACACTATGCTCTCAAAGTAGGTGCATAAAGATAGAAGGTGGAGACTCAACATAAAAGTAAAAGAAAGGCCTTCATAGAAGGAAGTAGGGATTCAAGTTTCATAAAGAGCTTCCAAAAATTATGGTACTTATTAGCTTTCAGCTCTCATTGCCCCTATCATAAGCATCTTTAGGTGATTAAGGTTAAAGTGACACAACTAAGAGGATATGCTTGACAAGTTATAAGCTGAAGTCTCATGCCCCTTACTTACGAAGACCGAACCTCATGCTACTCAACTTTAGTCACAAGTAAGCTCTTGTCATTGTAAGTACATATGTATCATAGAGAACTGCCAACAGGGTACCCCTTGCACATCATACATGAGCTATCCCATAATCAAAATGACAAGGCAAGCAGACAATGAACATCTCAACGATCTTTTTATTTGCTATTTGGATAGGTTTTTATTGAGGATGCTTCATAGAGTGCTCATTATGGTTATGCTGCAAGTTTCCACCATGATTAGGCATGGCTTAGGCTAGCGACCCAGGCGTTTCTCTAACACAAATACAAACTCCATGATCTTACAAGTTCCCCTTTTATTTCACACCGTTGGGATCCATAAGCAAAAGAACATGATATCAATGGGGTACAAAGTACTAGTGCAATGTTGAAAGCGCTCCCCATGATACATGGTTCTGCTAACTTGGACGCAATGGTTCAAGTTTATTAAATGCAAGAAAAGTAAAGTGTGCCATCAAGTTCATGAGAGCTTTAATCACTATTTTTCTCATAACAAGTTTAATTCGGAAGGTAGATAAAAACATGAATATACTTGGAATAGCAATAATGCTAATAGGTAGGTATGGTGGACTCTTTGGAATAACTTTGTTTTATTTGGAGTTGGATACATGAGTGGAACTAATACTTGGAACATGTGGAGGCTAGCAAAAGACTGGGAGCGACCAACTAAGAGAGCAATAATGGCCATAATCATGCAAAGCGACAAAACATTATTAATTAAATCATAAAGTGATATTACAAGTCGAAAACTAAATGATCATAGAGGCTATGGTGACTTTGGATAGTCATAACATGGTGTGAGCATGCGCCAAGTCAACCCAAATAAAGCATCAAAGGAGAATACCATAATACTATGCTTCAATATGCTAAAACAACACAGGATTCTTCCAAGGAACATTAAGCAATCTCAATTGTTTATAAGATGTCATGCTACAACAAAGAATACGAAGCATAAAGCCAAAACAATATCAAGCATGGCATGACAAAGCATAGGCCACAGTCAAAAACAAGCTCTCTTTACCACTTAAGCATGAACTTTCCTACTCTTTTCCAATCCAAACCAAACTATTTGAAAACCAATGTATGAAAGAGGGGGTCCAACCAATTTATTCAGCAAACTAAGAAAACCAAGAAAACGAAAAACCAAAACGAAAACGAAAAAGAAGATGCTCCAAGAACAACACAACTATGCATGAAACAATAAAAATGAAGTGTTTGGAAGAAACCTGGGATTTTTATTGATGAAGAAGGGGATGCCTTGGGCATCCCCAAGCTTTGACGCTTGTACTTCTTGGATATTTCTTGGGTGACACGCGTGGCATCCCCAAGCTTGAGCTTTAGTCCATTCTTCATCTCATTACTAATTCCTTCCATACACCTGAAAATTTTCCTTCATACAAAACTTCACACAATCTTTATTAGCAACATTAGTGCACTCAAGATAATAAGTCTTTAGGTTCTGTTCCAACACCAATAAAACTTCCATTAAAACACAATATACTGTAGCACTTCCCTCAAAATGCTCAATTCCCCAAAAGAACTCAAAAAGGAACCAACAAGAAGCAAATGTAAATAATGGCAGAAATCTGTCAAAACAGACCAGAAGGTAAATACGATTTTTTCGAAGACCTTCTATTGCTCAAATCAAAAAGTGTTGAACTAACGAAAGTTAGATAACAACCTGGGGCAGAAGCACAAGCATTCATGCCTCAAAAGGACGTACCGAGATTTTACACGAATTTTTACGGTGAAGCACAAAAATCTGTTTCGGGACAACAATCTCCTAATCATTACTTCTCTCTCATTAGAGGTTACTCTTGGCACAAAAAGCAAATAAAAAGGATAAGGAGCGGTTATTACTTAGGTAATAACTTCCAAGACTGATCTAAATCTTTTGGGTTATCTCCCAATAAGTACTTTTCTTTAACGCCTTTAAATTAGGCATAAGAAGCAAGAAAAGAATCAAGTGTTCTCAAATGAAGAAGCATTAAGAGCAAATTTTGTTTTCATAGGAGAGGCAAAAGAAATCTTCTCTCTCTATTCTTAGGGAAGTGTTCTATACCTTTCTTGAGTGGGAGTTGATATTTAATGGTGCCTTCTTTCATATCAATAATGGCACCAACAGTTCTAAGAAAAGGTCTTCCCAAAGTAATAGGACAAGAAGCATTGCATTCAACATCCAAAACATAGAAATCAATGGGGACATAGGCATTGTTAACCATAATAAGAACATCATTAATACTCCCCGTGAGTTTCTTTTTAGTAGGATCATCAAGTGGACATTCAAATAACAATCTTCCCATGGTGGCAAATCAAGCATATCATAAATCCTTCTAGGCATAATAGAAACACTACTATCAAGATCACATAAAGCTTTGAAATCAGAATCATTCACTTTCATATTAATGATGGGTTCCCAACCATCTTCTTGTTTCATAGGAATAGAAGCTTTATCTTTCATCTTTTCTTCTTTAATTTTTATGAGAGTATCAGTAATGTGTTTTGTAAAGGCCATATTCATAGCACTAGCATTAGGACTTTTAACAAGCTTTTATGGGAACTTAATAACTTCAGAGATTTTGCAACCATCAAGATAAAAATCATAATTATCATCTAAAGTAGTAGAGATATTACTAGCCTCAACACTAGTGGTAGTGATAGTAGAAACACTAACGTTTCTAGCAATTTCATGTTCTCTGTCCCACTTAGCATGCAATTCAGCTAATAGTCTAACATTTTCATCAATTCTAACTTGAATGGCATTAGTAGCAGCAAAGGGATTATCATTAGTTTCAGGTTTAGCAGCCATTTTATTCAAAGAATATTGAGCTTCAGCCAATGATGCTATATTTCTTTCAACATTAGAGAGTTTTTCCTCAGTATTTTTATTGAAAGCAGTTTGTTTACTAATAAAGTCTTTAAGCATGACTTCAAGTTCAGAGGGAGCACTCCTATTATTGTTGTAGGAATTTCCATAAGCATTACCATTGTTGGGAGGATATGGCCTAAAGTTATTATTACCAAAATTATTCATGTAGGCATTGTTGCTAAAATTATTATTTCTTATAAAGTACACATCAACCTGCTCTTCTTGAGCAACCAAAGAGGCTAAGGGAACATGATTTGGATCAATATGAGCTTTCCCATTAACAACCATAGACATAATAACATCAATTTTATCACTCAAGGAAGAGGTTTCTTCAACAGAATTTACCTTCTTACCTTGTGGAGCTCTCTCAGTGTGCCATTCAGAATAGTTAACCATCATATTATCTAGAAGCTTTGTTGCAGCACCCAAAGTAATGGTCATAAAGGTACCTCCAGCAGCAGAATCCAATAGATTTCTTGAAGAATAGTTCAATCCTGCATAAATGGTTTGGATAATCATCCAAGCAGTCAATCCATGAGTGGGACAATTCTTTACCAAAGATTTCATTCTTTCCCAAGCTTGAGCAACATGTTCATTATTAGATTGTTTAAATTTCATTATTTCACTTCTCATAGATATAATCTTAGCAGGAGGAAAGTATTTCCCAATTAAAGCATCTTTGCATTTAGTCCAAGAATCAATACTATTCCTAGTTAAGGAATTCAACCATTCTTTAGCTTTTCCTCTCAAAGAGAAAGGAAACAATTTAAGCTTAATGATATCTCCATCTATATCCCTATGCTTTTGCATCTCACAAAGTTCAACAAAGTAATTTAGATGAGCAGCAACATCTTCATTACCAATGCCAGAAAATTGTTCTCTCATAACAAGATTGAGTAAAGCAGGTTTTATTTCAAAGAAAGTAGCTTCAGGAACATGTGGAGCAATAGGTGTGCTCATAAAATCATTGTTGTTGGTGCTAGTGAAGTCACACAACTTATTATTTTCAAGAGTAGTCATTTTTTGTGTTTTTAATAAAGAAAGCAAACTTGTAAAACTAATTTTTGTGTGTTTTGATAAAGAAACAAGCAAAGAAAGCAAAATAAACCAAGCAAAACGAAAATAACACAGTAAAGAGATTGGTTATGAGGGACTTCCCTTGTGAAGATGTCCTTGACTCCCCGGCAACGACGCCAGAAAAAGCTACTTGTTGGCCCAAAATATATCGAGGTCGTTGGGGAACCCCAAGAGGAAGGTATGATGAACACGGCAGCAAGTTTTCCGTCAATTATGAAACCAAGGTTATCAATCCAGTAGGAGCAAGGAAACACCCCAAAGGTGTTGCTAGCTGAACTTTGGCAGGGCGCACTACCGGCGTTAACAGCAACGTGGAGACCTGCACAACACAACCACAGAACTCTGTCCCCAACTTATAGTGAGGTTGTCAATCTCACCGGTTTTGCTAAAAACAAAGGATTAAACGTATTGTGTGGAAGAAAGTAATAGTTTGCAGAAAGTAAACAGAAAACAGTAAACAGTTGTAGATTGATGATAAAAGAAAGGACCGGGGTCCATAGTTCACTAGTAGTGGCTCTCCTTAAGATGGATGACATGTTGGGTGAGCAAATTACAGCGGGGCAATTGACAAACATCGAGAAAGCAATATGCATATACTACTCATCTTGACTCCTTTGAGACTTGATTGGGCATTACAACATTATACATAGACCTCCAACTGCATCTATGACTAATAATCCACCTTCAGGTTATCATTCGAACCCCCTCTAGTATTAAGTTGCAAGCAATAGATAATTGCATTATGCATTGCGTGTAAAGTAAACAATATGATTGTTCTATGAACAAAGGATTGCTGTTTTCTCCCTATTAGCAATAGCACATCTAGTACCTTAGAGATTTCTGTCACTTCCCCAGATTACTAGAGGCATGAACCCACTATCGAGCATAAATACTAACTCTTGGAGTTGCTAGCATCTACTTGGCCAAGATAGCTACTAACAACGGAAAGCATGCAAGATCACAAATAACAAAGACATGATAGAATCAATAATCAATCTGAAATAGCATCTCAATATCCATCGGATCCCTGCAAACACAACATGTAGGAATTACAAATAGATGATGTTGATCATGAACGGAGCTCACAAGATCTAAACATGATAACACAAAGGAGAAGAACCAGCCATCTAGCTACTAAATGGACCCGTAGTCCAGAGATGAACTACTCACGCATCACACCGAAGGCTTGCATGATGATGAAGAAGGCCTCCAGGGTGAATTCCCCTGTCCGGCAGGGTGCCAGAAAGAGCTTCAGATCCCTCCCGATCTAGGTATGGAGATGACGGTGGCTACAGACTCTTTCGTCGAATTTTGATCGGGTCCTTATGGTTTCTGTATCGGAGGCATCTTATAGGCGAAAGGGAAGGCCGAGGGTGCAGGCGGCTGACCACCGGCGCTGGCTAGGCCATGCGGCCGTGGTGGTGGCGCCCGGCCCCTCTCCATCTCGTATTCTGGCTCCGTGTATCCCTCGGTGAAAAACCCGACTTTGGCTTTTGTCCTGTCCAATTCCGAGAATATTCATTTTCTGACTTTCTTGAAACCAAAAACAACAGAAAACAGGCAGCTGGCACTGTGGCTCTTGTTAATAGGTTAGTCCAAGAAAGTGTATAGAAGTACTCCAAAGTTGGAACAAAACATAAGAAAGTAGATAAAACCCAGCATGGAACATAAAATATTATGGATACGTTAGCAACGTATCAGGTGTCGATAAAGAGAATACAAACAAGAAGCATCACATTCATCAATACACAAATCATGATAGAAAATAACTCACTATTATATAACTTAACTTCCAATAAGTAAAGGAAACACAATAAATATACACAAAGTAAATCATAATTGGTAATGGCAAACTTTGTTCTTAGTAAGAAAACGGTTAACAAATTGCAGGAGTTAAACATAATGGGGTTTTCAATGATAGTTTTCAAAGTAATATTCACTAAGATAAGAGCAGTGTGCAAATTAAAACAAGGAACATAAGAAACACGATTGAATATATTATCATATGAATGATTGAATCACAACAACTCAAATACTTGCTTAAGATAGAAAGGAATAGGTTTACTGAGTCAACTAAAAAGTAAAAGATAGGCCCTTCTCATAGGGAAGCAGGGATTTCAAGTTTCATAAAGATCTTCCAAAAATTAGGGTACTTATTAGCTTTTAGCTCTCATTGCCCCTATCATAAGCATCTTGAGGTGATTAAGGTTAAAGTGACACAAATATTAGGATATGCTTGACAAGTTATAAATTGAAAATCTCATGCCCCTTGCTTACGAGTACCGAACCTCATGCTACTCCACTTTAGTCACAAGTAAGTTCTTGTCATTGTAAGTACATGTGTATCATGGAGAACCGCCAACAGGGTACCCCTTGCCCCATGGCACAGGAGCTATCCCATATCAAAATGACAAGGCAACAGACAATGAGCATCTCAACGATCTTGTTATTTGCTATTTGCAAAGGTTTTATTAAGGATGCTTCACAAAATGCTCACTATGGTTATGCTGCAAGTTTCCACCATGATTAGGAACGACTTAGGCTAACCGCCCAGGCGTTTCTCTAACACATATACAAACTCCATGAGCTTACAAGCTCCCCTTTTATTTCACACTGTCGGGATCCATAAACAAAAGAACATGATATCAACTAAATAATAAGTGCAATGTTGAAAGCGTTTCCCATGGTAACATGGTTCTGCTAATTCAAAACTTATAAAGCGCAAGCATATACGCAACATAGATGGACACAATGGTTCAAGTTTATTAAGTGCAAGAAAGTAAAGTGTGCCATCAAGTTTGTGAGAGCTTTAATCACTAGTTTTCTCATAACAAGTTTAATTCGGAAGATAGATAAACCATGAATATACTTGGAATAGCAATAATGCTAATAGGTAGGTATGGTGGACACAAATGGCATAGGTTTTGGTTTAAGGATTGGATGCACGAGAAGCGTTCCCTCTTAGTACATGTTTTTGGCTAGCAAGGCTGGGTAGCAAGCATAAGAGTTAAAGGAAACAAACAAACATACAAGTGATAGAAACAATCATTCAATCTTCCTTGGAAACACAAAAGATCTTAACTAGAGAATACTAAGCTTATGAGCCAAACAAGAAAGAAAGATGATGAAATTATATTTCTAAAAGTACTTTTCTCTTTTCCATTCAATTCTCAAATAGTGTTGCTACTGACTAGAGCCAAGTTTGCCAAAACCAACTAAATTTACTTAATGATCCCAAAGTGATACCAATACTAACAAAAAGATCAATCATATAACAGAAATAGCAAACTAAAATAAGATGTGCAAAAAGTAAATGATAGAACTTCTCATTAATATTCCATAACGGCAACTCACACCAAGGGATACATAGATAACTAGCTAAAGGAGAGATACTTCCACAATGCAAACCATCCTATATGATAACTTCTCTATTCATGGTATGACTACTAAAAAGGTAAAAAGATAAAAGATAATGATGTGATACCGCGACACTCCCCCAAGCTTGGAACAAACCAAGGGGATGCCAAAACCTGATGACGAATTACTCCTTCGGTGGTGGTGGTGTTCTCTCTATAAGCTTTTCCATCAGTTTCTTCAAATCCTCAATCTCGAAGGTGAGAGTACGAATCAACTCCGAATTTTGCTCGATGCGGTTCATGATCATGTCGGGCTGTGAGTCCCAACCCTTGTGATTCTCTCCCCACTCTTCCTCCTTAAAGTATTTTTTTCCTGCATGGTTAGAACGAGGCATATCCCAATTGGAGGGTAATTTTTCCTCAGGCATCTTTTGGAACTGATGCTCATGTATAAGGGTACAGAAAGGATTCTTGTCGCGTGGAGGAAACGACCATGGAGCCAAGCAAAGGCGCGGAACCATCCCTCAAGTGGACATCCATGCAGTCCTTTTGAGCTTGACAGGACGTGCCCTCACTCTAATGCTTGCAATGGTGGTGCTGGTGCGCGAATGCTGGTCTTCTTTCACTTCCTCTTCAACTTTGCCCTTGATCTCTTCCTCCTACTTGGGGTCTTGGAGATCATATTCCATAGGCTTCTTACCCTTATCATTGGCGGATACAATCATGCTTCTAAACTTGAGAAATAGTTCCTGACAGAAACAGATCAAAGCAAAAAACAAGGCGAGAACACGATATACGAACCTCGGGGGATCCGGGGAATTATATATTACAAAGTTTAACAACAAAAGGAAGGTACTGGGAGAAAATGGGTCGGAGACGGGCTCCGGGGTGGCCACACCCCCTAGTGGCGCAGCCAGGTGGGCCCATGCCACAGGGTGGTGTGAGCCACCCTGGCTCTGTTTTCGTCCCTTTTTCGACTCATTATTTTCCATGTTAGATAAAAACTACAAAAATATAAATTGAAATGTTTTTCGCGGACCTTTTCTTACCAGAACTGTTACCTATTCGAAAATGGACTCTGCAGGTTTCTGAATTTGGTCTTTCATAAATTTTTCCGGAGTCACCACTTGAATAACATCAATATCTTCATTGTAAGAATCTCCAGCAATATAGTGCTTGAGTCTTTGACCATTCACCACTTGTGTAGTGTTGTCTCTTAAGGAAGAAATTTTTATTGCTCCTGAGCGATACACTTCTTCAATAACAAAAGGTCCTTCCCATTTTGAAAGTAGGTTTCCTGCAAAAAATCTGAGACGAGACCTATACAATAGAACTTTCTCACCAACATGAAATTATCTCTTAAGAATTCTCCTGTCATGCCATCTTTTAACTTTTTATTTAAAGAGTCTAGCATTTTCATATGCTTCACTTCTCCACTCATCTAAAGAACTCAAGTCAAACAATCTTTTCTTACCAGCAAGTTTGAAATCTCTATTAAGTTCTTTCACTGCCCAATAAGCTTTGTGTTCTAATTCTAAAGGCAGGTGACAAGCTTTTCCATAAACCATTTTGTAAGGAGATATTCCCATAGGATTTTTATAAGCAGTTCTATAAGCCCATAAAGCATCATTCAACTTTTTAGCCCAATTTTTTCTAGATCTATTAACAGTCTTTTGCAAGATGGATTTAATTTCTCTACTTGATAGTTCTACTTGCCCACTGGTTTGGGGATGATAAGCTGAAACAATTCTATGATTAACGTCATATTTATCAAGGGTCTTCCTAAAGCCACCATGAATGAAATGTGAACCTCCATTAGTCATAAGATACCTAGGCACTCCAAACCTAGGAAAGATAACATCTTTAAAGATTTTTAAAGAGATCTCACCATCAACACTTTTTGTAGGTATGGCTTCTACCCACTTAGTAACATAATCAACGACAACAAGAATATGAGTATAACCTTTTGAAAGAGGAAAAGGACCCATAAAGTCAAATCCCCAATAGTCAAATGGTTTAATAACAAGAGAGTAATTCATAGGCATTTCATTGCGTCTAGAAATATTACCAACTCGTTGACATTCATCACATGATAAGATAAACTTTCTTGCATCTTTAAAAAGGGTAGGCCAATAAAAACCTGATTGTAGGACCTTTTATGCGGTTCTATCTCCAGCATGATGTCCTCCATAGGCACTACCATGACATTTCCGCAATATCTCCTTTTCTTCATATTCTGGGGCACATCTTCGTATAATACCATCCACTCCCTCTTTATATAAATGTGGGTCATCCCAAAAATAATGCCTCAAATCATAAATGAATTTCCTTCTTTGCTGGGCTGTAAAAGTTGGAGGCAAATGCTTGGAAACAATAAAGTTAGCATAATCAGCATACCAAGGACTCTCTCGCAAGCTTACCCTTATTGCAGCTAACTATTCATTTGGAAAACTATCATTAACAGGCATAGGATCAAAAGAAATATTTTCCAATCGAGATAAATTGTCAGCAACAGGATTTTCATCACCTTTCCTGACATGGGCATACCCTACAGGGACTCGAGTTTGGTATATACGGCCCCGATATGACAGGAGCCCACGGCGTTACCAGGGCCCAATATAGGATTCGGGTGACTCATAGAGACTCCGATGGCTTGCAGCACAAGACGAAGTTTAAGATAGAAAGTTTAAAGGGACAAACCCTAATCTGTAACCGACTCGACCTTCTACCCGAGACCTAGCCTATATATATAAAGGCTAGGAGGGGCGGCGAGGAGGACAATCACAACCCTAGTTTTCCACAACCTTGCCAGATTGCGTCTGCTCGCCCCTGTAACTTTCGACTCCCTCGATAATTCCAAGAGTAGACAAGCAGGAGTAGGGACCTCTACAAGGCCTGAACCTGGGTAAAGCTTGCGTCCCTATGTGCTTGTTTGCTAGCTGATTGATGCCTCTAGCGCTCCCTCCTTCTCTAAAACCCAAGTACATAACAATGGGCATTGACGAGTTAATCCCTCGTCAATTGGCGCCGTCTGTGGAAATGGGAGTGCTGATGTCGCGGCTTCTTCGGCCCCATCAACTGCGATCTACAACTCTGCAACAACAAAGATTCACCAGCTCTTCGGTGCTTTCTACTTCACCGTCCACACACCAGCCACTCGCCCGGCCTTCGAGTCCATGGGCGATGGGATCGGTCTGGCGATCAGGAGCTTATGCTTGTAGGTTGGTCAGCTGGGCACACTTCGTCTCCCTGACCAGCCGATGACCTCCGCGGTTGCTCTAGCATCATGGTTTCCACCACCAATCGGTACCCTTAGTGAGCTCAACGCCCCGACAACAGTTGGGAGCACGGATAGCGACAGCAGTCGTGGATCCGATCTGGG
The DNA here is from genome assembly GCA_023614405.1 of Avena insularis. Lineage (NCBI taxonomy): Eukaryota > Viridiplantae > Streptophyta > Magnoliopsida > Poales > Poaceae > Avena > Avena insularis. Next base: position 429,977,753 of record CM042692.1, on the reverse strand, counting down.
TGACCTGGCCATAGAGGATGGAGCCTATGGCTCCAGATCTGAAAGTTGTGAGAGCAACATCTTCCCCAATGACGTCATGTGCGCCATCATCAACACAGGCGACATCGGTGTCAATTGCGACAACACCGGTACCGGGCTAACCAACGGCGAAAACGGCGGCCCCGCCAACGGCGTGCCCACCAACAATGGGACAGAAGGGAACCCGAACCTCACGACAAATGAGCGCACTGAAGAGCGTGTGCTGATCAAGCTCAATGACAACGAGTTGGCTCGCTGTCGAGAGGCTCTGCGGGGTAATCCTCTACCCCCAAACTCATCACAAGACATGCTGATGGGTTATCATTGGCTGCTCAAAGATGAGTACAAGCGCCAGCAACAAGTGATCGCGCAACTCGACGCGCGAATAAAGGCGGCAAACAAGTCGAGCCTTTGACGGGCTCAACTCTCCATGGGAGGATCCTCCTCCAAGGGCAATGACTACGTGGCCGACAAACGGCGATCTCGACTGGACCACCTCCCCGACAAGGAGTGCGAAGAAGCTGCGAAATTCCTCAACTTCGGCTCTATGATGGTGGATACGCAGGGCAATGTGCTCCCGAAGACACCGCAAGAAGCGGTGTTAGCAGCCACCATGTACCTCCTTAACAACCAGCCACCAGCTGGAGATCCACGAGCTACCATGCACCGATCCATGATCACGGGCTTAGGGCTAGTCGAAGCCGCCCTCGTCAAGGAGCCAGCACTGAAGCCAAAGAAAACTAAGGCTCTGGACAAGTACTACTATTCGTACTCCTCCAGTGATAACATCCACGATCTATCACAACGACATTGCTCACAACGACATGACCGTGACTACGACGCGTGTGATGACATCACGCAGTGCAAGATCGACAAGATGCGTGCGAGACGTGCTCGTTTGACTGTCTCGAAAGACGATGAGGTAGAGCTCTATGGTGCTAGATGCTTCAGTAGAGCCATCATGCAGAAGCAAATGCCTAAAGGGTTCAAGCTCCCATCTGAGAACCCGAAATTTGACAGCCTGCATGACCCGAAGATTTGGCTGGAAGATCACATCTCATCTGTCAGGCTACATGGCAGAACCCAAAGCACGGCTATGCAATGCCTGCAGCTACAGCTGCAAGGCGCCGCCCACGCATGGCTCAAAAATATCCCGCGCGGATCAATTCTCAGCTGGGAAGAGCTAGTTTACACCTTCGTGCGCAACTTCAAGGGCACTTACAAAAGGCCCGCATCAATCGAAGAGCTAAGAGGCTGCCACCACAGATCTGGCGAGTTACTGCGCTCGTACATCCAGAGATGGTCCATCATTAAGAACTCTGTAGAAGATATCTTTGAGGATCATGCAATCGATGCATTCAACAGCGGCGTTCGTTGTAGAGAGCTCAGGGAGGAGCTGGGCCTATCGAAACCCAAGACAATCAACCACCTGATGGAGATCGCGAATCGGTGGGCCGACGGAGAGGACTCGGTGAAAAATCGTGTCTACTCTGATGATGACGACGACCTCGGGCATAGACGTGATCACCGAGGGAAAAATCGAATGCGCGTCTACGAGGACCGCAAAGAAATCGACATGGTCGCAGCCGGCTACGCCGATAAACGCGACGACAACCGCAATAGCGGATACCGCAGCGGTGGATACCGCGATAGCAGGAAAACCACACAAGTGTGGCAGCACCGCACTCGCGATGAAGCACCTGCACTATCCATCCAGGACAAATTGTCCGGACCGTGCAACGTGCATTTCTACATCAACAAGCACAACGGCAAGAAAAAGTCCAGCCACCTTCTCAAGGACTACCACGAGTTCCTCAAGCTCCACGAAGGCCTGGCCTAGCTGAATCGCGACACGATCAACCAGGGATACGAAGTTGCCTCAGGCGCAGTGGCTTACGGAGCACCACCACCACCTAGGACACCACCACCTGCGGTTGCGCTAGGGCAGCATCATGGAGGTGAGCCATACCCGCGAGCCGTGGGCAACCTGGGGATGATCCAAAAAGGGTGCCCCTCAAATCGAATGCAGAAGGCAATCACTCGTCAAGTCAATTTGTCAATAAACTCTCCGCCCTCCACCACTAAATACCTCAATGGAAGCGAGTCATGCATCACCTTCGACAAGCGCGACCATCCGCGCCAAGTACCTTGCCCAGGCCGCTGTCCCCTCATACTTGAGGAACAGATTGGGGGCTTCGACATGAGTCACGTCTTCATGGACGGCGGAAGAAGCATCAATCTCATGTTCGCAAGTACCTTACGTGCAATGAGGATTCCTCTGACATGTCTGGAAGTTTCAGACATGACGTTCCACGGCATCCTCCCAGGGAAGGGAGTGTACCCCTGGGCAAAATCAACATCCACGTCATATTCGGCATGCTGCAAAGTTTTCGGCGAGAATGCATCGACTTTGAAGTCGTTGACTGGCTTTCACAGTACCACCGCATCCTCGGACGTGTCGTGTTCATGAGGTTCATGGCGGTACCACACTACGCCTATATGCAGATGAAGATGTCAGGCCCAAACGGTGTCATCACATTCAACGGAAGCTTCGAGAGGTCTGATAGCTATGACAGGGAATTCAACAGAATCTCCCAGTCCTTCGGCATGCAAGAGGAACTCGCAAGATTGAAGGAGTCAACAGACAACAGTCTGCCTCCCCTGAGCAAGCCAAGCTTGCTCGACCTATCCTTCGACTCATCAGTGCATACCAAGAAAGTCCAGGTCCACCCAACGAACCCGACCAAGACGGCCCTCATCGCCAACAACTTGAGTTCCACATAGGAACTCACGCTCGTCGAGTTCCTCCATGAGCACTAGGAAATATTCGCCTGGTGTCCAACGGACATGCCAGGAGTTCCCAGGGAATTCACCGAGCAGTCACTCAACGTGAATCTAGACGCAAGGCCAGTCAAGCAGACAATACGTCGATTGTCTGAACCAAGAGCAAAAGCAGTCGGTATGGAGATCAACAGACTCCTCGAAACAAATTTCATACGTGAGATCAAGGAAAGCACCTGGCTCGCAAATACAGTGCTTGTGCCTAAAAACGACACGGATATCCTGCGGATGTGCGTGGACTTCACCTCATTGAATAAGCACTGCCCGAAGGAGCACTTCCCGTTGCCATGGATCGATCAAATAATCGACTCCACTGTGGGATGCGAGCGCATCTGCTTCCTCGACACCTACTCAGGATACAATCAGATTCAAATGAAGGAGGAAGACCAAGAGAAAACAACGTTCACAACACCCTTTGGTGTGTTCTGCTACAACACGATGCCCTTCGGGCTAAAAAACGCAGGAGCCACCTATCAGCGGTGCATGTAGGCCTGCCTCAAGAACCAACTTAGTCGCAATATCCAAGTCTACGTCGATGACATCGTCATCAAAACCAAAGGGGAAGCCACGTTAATCGACAATCTCCGCGAGACCTTCGATAACCTCGACCGTTATCAGATCAAGCTCAATCCGGACAAATGCGCCTTCGGTGTACTATCTGGGAAATTACTTGGGTATCTCATCTCTGCGAGAGGGATTGAGGAAAACCCGAAAAAGATAAAGGCCATACTGGCCATGGAGAAGCCGAAGAACATAAAAGGCGTCCAGCAGCTGGCCGGGCGAATCGCGGCGCTCAGTCGATTCATCAGTCGATTGGGAGAAAAGGCACTGCCCTTCTACCAACTTCTCCGCAAAGCTGACAAGTTCGAGTGGACGGATGAAGCGCAAGAAGCATTCGAGGACCTCAAGCGTCTACTACCCACCTCACCAGTATTGGTCACGCCTCGCGAAAAGGAGCCGCTATTGCTATACATCTCCGCCACCAACCAGGTGGTCAGCACTGTGCTCCCGGTGGAGCGAGCCGAAGAAAATAAGGTCCACGGTGTTCAGGACCCAGTATACTACCTCAACGAGGTGCTCACACCAACAAAGCAGCGGTACCTGCACTACCAGAAGCTGGCGTATGACGTCTTCATGATAGCCAGGCGACTGTGCCACTACTTCCAGGAGCACCAAATCGTGGTGGTAAACGACGCCCCGCTCGGGCACATACTCAATAACCCCGACGCCACTAGATGAGTCGTGCTCTGGAGAATCGAACTGTCTCCACGCGACATCACATATGAGAAGTGCGACGCGATCAAATCGCAAGTTCTCTCGTACTTCCTCGTACACTGGATGGAGAACCAACTCCCGACAAGCCAGATATGTCCTATATTTGGACAATGCACTTTGACGGGTCCAAGCGAAAGGACGAGGCTGGCGCAGGTGTCATACTAACATCACCCCAAGGAGACAAGATGAAGTATGTTCTGCGAATGCAGTTCACAACCTCCAACAACGAAGCTGAATACGAAGCCCTGATCCATGGAATGCGGATGGTGAAAGCCTGCAGCGCCAAGAGACTCGTCATCTACGGCGACTCCAAACTGGTGGTCAACCAAACAATGCACGAGTGTGACGCCCTGAGCGACAACATGATCGCCTACCGCGACCTATAGGACACACTCGAGGGAGACTTTGATGGCTGCGAGCTATGACATGTTGGCCGCGAAAGCAATGAAGAGGCGGATATACTCACCAACATCGGCTCCACCTGTGCCCCAATACCACCTGGAGTATTTCTAGAGCGCATATGCGAACGCTCCATCAAGCCCAAGGCTCCAGAAAAGAAGGCAAGCACGTCAACGGACTCGGGGGCTACGCCACCCAACGAGCCAATGACACTCGATGACATGGAGTCTGATACAGGACTCGAAGGCCCAATGGAGGTCATGATGATCGAGCCATCTTGGACACAACCACATACCACATACCTGCTCAGCAAAAGGCTACCAGATGACCCGACTGATGCACGACACATAGCACGATGATCCAAGGCATTCACCCTCATCAACAGCGAATTGTACAAGCGCATCACCACAGGAGTTCTTCAGAGGTGCGTCTCCAACAGGGATGGAAGAGCCATCCTACTCGACATACATGAAGGCACTTGCAGACACCATGCTGGCAGTCGCACTCTCGTCGCCAAAGCTCTATGAGCTGGATTCTACTGGCCAACGGCCATGCGTGATGCCAAGGACATCATCCAGCGCTGCAACGCTTGCCAGCAATTCACGGACAAACCGCACGCACCCGACGCAGAGCTTAGGCCAATACTAGTGGCTTGGCCCTTTGCACAATGGGGACTCGACATGGTCGGCAAGCTCCCGAGATCCTCGCGAGGAGGCTATGTCTACCTCATAGTCGCGGTCGACAAATTCACCAAGTGGATCGAGGCCATGCCAGTGACAAATCAATCAGGAGCCAGCGCTGTGAAGTTCTTCGAGTCCATCATTTACCGTTTTGGGGTGCCACATAGCATCATCACGGACAACTGGACAAATTTCACCTCCAAGGAATTCCAGGAATTTTGCGAAAACCTGAGAATAAACATTATCTATGCCTCGGTGGCTCACCCTCAGACCAACGGTCAAGTCGAAAAGGCCAACAGCCTCGTCTATGGCGAATCAAGAAAAGACTCCTTCGGCCACTCGAACAAGCCGCTGGGTGCTGGCTAGACGAGCTGTAATTCGTACTTTGGAGCTTACGCACAACTCCAAATAGTGCCACGGGCTACACTCCCTTCTTCATGGTGCACGGTGCTAAAGCGGTACTACCCACAGAAGTGCGCCACAAAGCCTCGCGGGTGGTTGCATACAGTGAGAAGGAATCAACCCTAGCACTCGAAGACTCTATCGACCTCCTCGACGAGGCACGCGAGATTGCAGCGGAGAGATCCACGATCTACCATCAGCACCTCCGCAACTACCATAGCAGAAGACTACGCCCTAGATCCTTCGTCGAAGGAGACCTGGTCCTGCGACTGAAGCAATAAGGGCACCTCAAGCTCGATTCCCCTTGGGAAGGACCTTACGTGATTACCGAAGTAATCCCAGGTAGCGCCTATCACCTTAAAGATCTCAAGAGCGGAGTCGCATACTCCAACCCCTGGAACGTCGCGCAGCTGTGCTGTTTCTACCCTTAGATGTTTTTACTTTACAAATAAGGCTATTCAGCCAAGCTACTTAGTCACACATTGTACCTCGTGATATTCTACGAATAAATAAAGCTAAGTGCCCCAAACCCTATGTTTTATGCTTTTCTCGCAATTATTTTACTCGGGGGCTGCGCCACCCTTTGCATCTTATTACACGAACAATACAGCATCCTGAGTAGCTGACGCACTACCAATCGAACCCTTGATAAACACCAACCCAACTGCAACGCACTTGACAGGTTGGCAAGGTACTGAGATGGATACACGTCAGGTTAACAAAAAGGACATGTACCTTATAGTACACTCGAAAAATATACAAGCTAGCAAGCTCTTTACATATTAAGGGGTATCAAAATACACGCACCGTAATCATATGAATTACGCTACTGCTGCAAAAGAAGAACATTTGTTTGCTCTTCATAGAAGTCAATGATATCCTCCGCTGGTCGGTCAACCGCCTGGTAGTGCGGCACCATATTCCAAGTCATCCCTTATGGTGGCAGCAGTGGTCCAGCGACAACATACACGATGTCCACATCTGGCCGATGCAGTCATACCAGTGACAATGTAGCCTTGGCACCTGCGACCAGCTACTACCGCACGCACTCGCGGACCGCGCTGATATCTTAAAACTTTGCCAGGAGAGCCAACAGGCTTGAGGGCACCACGTCAAGAGTAAACATCGCTTGTAAGATATGCCTAAGGCACGACTGCGCCTTCTTCAAACATTGAAGCACTCGCAAAGAACGATCATGTAGCATCGCCAACACGATTGCACGGTCGTGGTCCACCCAAAAGTACCCACTAGCCTGCAGCTGCTCCTGGGTTAAGTCATTCATTCGAATGGCTACCCGGTCCTCATCCTATGTATGACGAGCACTAACAACTACAAAAGCAAGAGAAAAGTATAAGGACAAGCCATCACCGCGACTGGCTAAAAGAAAAGATGACAAGACAGAGAGCTAACATTTAAATTGTTCGTTCAATTACACAACGTCATCCAAGAGATACTTCTCGCGGGCGGTGGCCTTCTCAACTTTTGACTTCCACACATCCTGTTACCATGGATAATGGGCAACTCACACTCCAGCTGCTTTATACGGTCGCCCAGTCATGAGAGCAACGACGGCTCCTCCACCTTTGAACGTGGTTGCGCCACAGTTTCATCAGCGGTAGGAGAGTCATGAGGATCACTCGAAGGACCACTCGAATGACCCTATTTACAACCAAGCAAAAGGCAAATGATACCAATCATACATTTATAAAAAGGAGGATTGCATTCAAATTCAATAAAAGTATCAAGGGGGCATGATGGCTCAAAATATATTCGAGCTCGTTGGGGAACCCCAAGAGGAAGGTATGATGAGCACATCAGCAAGTTTTCCCTCAGTTATGAAACCAAGGTTATCGAACCAGTAGGAGCAAGGAAACACCTGCAAGGTGTTGTTTCCAACTTGGAATCCTGCAAATTACAACCACAGAACTTTGCCCCAACTTAGAGTGAGGTTGTCAATCTCACCAGGTTTGCTGAAAAAAAGGATTAAACGTATTGTGTGGAAGATAGTAATTGCTTTCAGAAAGTAAATAGAAAACAGTAAATAGCTTTGTAAATTGATGGTAAAAGAAAGGACCGGGGTCCATAGTTCACTAGTGGTGATTCTCCTTAAGATAGATGACATGTTGGGTGAACAAATTACAGCAGGGCAACTGACAGACACCACGAAAGCATACATGCATATACTAATCATCTTGACTCCTATGAGATTTGATTGGGCATTACAACATTATACATAGACCATAATCCAACTGCATCTATGACTAATAATCCACCTTCATGTTATCATCCGAACCCCCTCCAGTATTAAGTTGCAAGCAACAGATAATTGCATTAAGCATTGTGTGTAAAGTAAACAGTACGATTGTTCTATGAACAAAGGATTGTTGTTTTCTCCCTAGTAGCAACAACACACCTAGTACCTTAAAGATTTCTATTATTTCCCCAGATTACTAGAGGCATGAACCCACTATCGAGCATAAATAATCCCTCTTGGAGTAGCTAGAATCTACTCGGCCAAGATAGCTACTAACAACGGAGAGCATGCAAGATCACAAATAACAAAGACATGACAGAATCAATAATCAATCTGAAATAGCATCTCAATATCCATCGGATCCCCACAAACATAACATGTATGATTACAAATAGAGGATCTTGATCATGAAGGGAGCTCACAAGATCTAAACATGGTAGAACAAAGGAGAAGGACCAACCATCTAGCTACTACATGGACCCGTAGTCCAGGGATGAACTACTCACGCATCACACCGAGGGAGGCATGGTGATGAAGAAGGCCTCTAGGGTGAATTCTCCCCTCTGGCAGGGTGCTAGGAAGAGCTTCAGATCCCTCCCGATCTAGGGATGGAGATGATGGTGGATACAGACTCTTTCATGAAATTTTGATCCGATCCTTAGGGTTTCTATATCAGAGGCTTCTTATAGGCGAAAGGGGAGGCCGAGGGGGTGCCCTAGGCGGCCGCACCACCCCCTGGCGTGGGCCAGGCCTGGCCGCATAGCCAGGTGGTGTGGCTGGCCCCTGGACCCTCTCCGTCTTGTCTTCTGGCTCCGTATCCCCCTTGGTGAAATATTAACTTTGGCTTTTGTCCCGTCCAATTCCGAGAATATTCATTTTCTGGCTTTCCTGGAACAAAAACAGCAGAAAACAGGCAACTGGCACGGTGGCATCTTGTTAATAGGTTAGTCCAAGAAAGTGTATAAAAATACTCCAAAGTGTGGACAAAACATAAGAAAGTAGATATAAAACAAGCATGGAACATCAACAATTATAGATACGTTTGCAACGTATCAACATCCCCAAGCTTAACTCCTGCTCGTCCTCGAGTAGGTAAGTGATAAAAAGAAAGAATAATTTTTAAGGTGACATGCACCATCATAATCTTGATCAAAGTATTTGTAGAACGTTGATAGCTGGGATCATAGTACTTTAACATAGCATGAAAGATATAGTTCTAACAATAAGGCATAGCAACTATGTTGTAACATGAAAAGGTACAAACAAAAAGATTCATGAATAACAATGCTTTGCAAGATCTTTGTTTGTTTCACATAAAGAAAGCTTAATGAGAATGGTACTTAGCTTGTCCCTCATAGTGTAGCAAAATATAAATGCATAGGACACCTTCAAAGTTCATAAGGGTGACTAGATACAAATAGTTTAAGAACAAGCAATATCAAAGTTATGCATCAATCAACAAGTATTGGGACAATGCACATTAAACTAAGAATGGCCACTATGCTCCCTCAATAGGCGCATAAAGATAGAAGATGAAGACTCAACATAAAAGTAAAAGAAAGGCCTTCATAGAAGGAAGCAGGGATTCAAGTCTCATAAAGAGCTTCCAAAAATTATGGTACTTATTAGCTTTCAGCTCTCATTGCCCCTATCATAAGCATATTGAAGCGATTAAGGTTAAAGTGAACAAAGTATGGAGTATATGCTTGACAAAGTATAAGTTGGCAATCTCATGTCCCTTGAATACGAGGGCCGCTCCTCATGCTACTCAAGTTTAGTTACTGGTAAGTTCTCGTCATAGTAAGTACATGTGTATCATAGAGAACCGCCAATGGGGTACCCCTTGCTCGATGATACGGAAGAATCCCCATATCAAAATGACAAGGCAAGCAGACAATAAGCATCTCAGCAATCTTCTTATTTACCATGGAAAAATGGTGCTTTTTCTCCCTTTCCTCTTTTCTCTTCTCTTTTTTTTCTTTTTCTCAATCTCTATCTCTTTTTTTATAAGAAGAATGGTTCATAGATTTCTCATTATGGTTACGCTGCAGGTTTCCACCATGATTAGGCATGGATTAGACCAGCGGCCTTGGCGCTTCTCTAACACACATACATAACTCCATGGACTTACAAGCTCCCCTTTCATTTCACACTGACGACATCCATAAACAAAAGAGCATGATATCAACTGGGTACAATGTACAAGTGCAATGTTGAAAGCGTTCCCCATGACAGCATGGTTCTGCTAATTCCCAACATATAAGTGCAAGCATATACAACATAGATGACACAATGGTTCAAGTTTATTAGGGGCAAGAAAAGTAAAGTGTGCCATCAAGTTCGTGAGAGCTTTAATCACTAATTTTCTCATAACAAGTTTAATTCGGAAGGTAGATAAAAACATGAATATACTTGGAATAGCAAATGCTAATAGGTAGGTATGGTGGACTCTTTGGAATAACTTGGTTTTATTCGGAGTTGGATGCATGAGTGTAACTCATACTTGGTTCTAGAGGCTAGCAAAATACTGGGAGCGACCAACTAAGAGAGCAATACTGGCCATAATCATGCAAAGCGACAAAACATCATTAATTAAAGCATAAAGTGATATTACAAGTTGAAAACTAAAGGATCATAGAGACTATGGTGACTTGGGATAGTCTTAACATGGTTTGAGCATGTGCCAAGTCAACCCAAATAAAGCATCAAAGGAGAATACCACAATACTATGCTTTAATATGCTAAAACAACGCATGATTCTTTCAAGGCACATTAAGCAATCTCAATTGTTTATAACATGTCCTGCTACAGCAAAAATCACTAAGCATAAAGCCAAAACAATATCAATCATGACATGACAAAGCATAGACCACGGTAAAAAACAAGCTCCTTTTTACCACTTAAGCATGAACTTTCCAACTCTTTTCCAATCCAAACCAATCTTATTTGAAAACTAATGCATGTATGAGGGGGTCCAACCAATTTATTAAAGCAAACTAAGCAAACCAAGCAAATTAAAACCAAAAACAAAAACGAAGACGCTCCAAGAACAACACAACTGTGCATGAAACAATAAAAATGAAGTGTTTGGAAGAATCTGAGATTTTTATTGATGAAGAAGGGGATGTCTTGGGCATCCCCAAGCTTTGACGCTTGTACTTCTTGAATATTTATTGGGCTGACACGGGTGGCATCCCCAAGCTTGAGATTTTTTCCATACTTGATCTTATCATAATACTCTTCCCTACACTATAAAATTTCCTTCATACAAAACTTCACACAATCTTTATTAGCAACATTAGTGTATTCAAGATAATAGGTCTTTCGGTTCAGTTTCAACACATAAAACTTTCATTAAAACAAAATCTACTGTAGCACTTCCCTCAAAAAGCTCAATTTCCCCAAAAAGAACCAAAAAGGAATGAACAAGAAGCAAATGCAAATAATGGCAGAAATCTCTCAAAACAGACCAGCAGGTAAAAACCAATTTTTTCGAAGACCTTCTGTTGCTCAAATCAAAAAGTGTTAAACTAACAAAAGTTGTATAACAACCTGGGTCAGAAGCACAAAAATTACAGCTCAAACCGACGTTCAGAGATTTTGCACAAATTTTTACAGCGAAGCACAAAAATCTGTTTCAGGACAGTAACTTTCCCAAGCATTACTTCTCTCTCATTAGAGGTTACTCTTGGCACAAAAACCACACAAAAATGATAAGGAGAGGTTATTACTGAAGCAATAACTTCCAAGACTCAACTAAAACTTTTGGGTTATCTCCCAATAAGTACTTTTCGTTAATGCATTTAAGTTAGGCATAAGAAGCAAGAAAAGAATCAAGTATTCTCAAATGAAGAAGCATTAAGAGCAAATTTTGTTTTAATAGGAGAGGCAAAGGGAATCTTCTCTCTCTTCTTAGGGAAGTGTTCTATACCTTTCTTGAGTGGGAGTTGATATTTAATGGTGCCTTCTTTCATATCAATAATGGCACCAACAGTTCTAAGAAAAGGTCTTCCCAAAGTAATAGGACAAGAAGCATTGCATTCAACATCCAAAACATAGAAATCAACAGGGACATAGGCATTGTTAACCATAATAAGAACATCATTAATACTCACCATGAGTTTCTTTTTAGCATTATCATCAAGTGGGACATTTAAATAACAATCTTCCAATGGTGGCAAATCAAGAATTTCATAAATCTTTCTAGGCATAATAGAAACACTACTATCAAGATCACATAAAGCTTTGAGATCAAAATCATTCACTTTCATATTAATGATGGGTTCCCAACCATCTACTAATTTCATAGGAATAGAAGCTTTATGTTTCATCTTTTCTTCTTTAATTTTTATGAGAGCATCAGTAATGTGTTTTGTAAAGGCCATATTCATAGCACTAGCATTAGGACTTTTAGCAAGCTTTTGTAGGAACATAATTACTTTAGAGATATTGCAACCATCAAGATCAAAATCATAATTATCATCTAAAGTAGTGGAGCTATTGTTTCCCACATTTTGAAGAATTTCAGCATTTTTATTAGAAAAGGTTCCATTGGGTTTACTAGCTTCAACATTAGTGGTAGTGATAGTAGAAATACTAATATTTCTAGCAATTTCATCTTCTCTTTCCCACTTAGCATGCAATTTAGCTAATAGTCTAACATTTTCATCAATTCTAACTTGTATGGCATTAGTAGCAGCAAAGAGGTTTTCAATAGTTTTAGATTTGATCTTGCCACATTGCCGATTGATGTGCATGTTGGTCCAATCTGGAACTAGATGGCTACTTACAACAAGGATAAACATTAGGCGGAGATGTCTCCCGCGTCTCCCATGTCTTCGCCAGTGATTCTCACGACGGTTGACCCAATCTCGCTGGCGTGGGCTGAGCGGCGGCAGGTGATATTCAGGTGCACGGATGCAGGGATCCTGGCTCCACGTAGATTGGGGTCAATCGAGGTGGTTGGCACGAATAACATCTCGTTGTTTGATGAGGGTGGGCAGTGACTCACAAATCCAATCCTGGTTGATTCGGCTGTCACGTACGATGACCGAGTGAGGTGTGGTGCATGGCATGTTTTGGTCAGTCCATGGAGAGGCGTGCGGGGGCAACGACACGATCGTGCCGGCGCACCGCCCTATGCGTGAGTGTGTCAGACGATCGTGGTTGACGGTTGTGTGCGGCGTGGTACTTCTGGTGGTGGACCGTCCGTGTGCGAGGGCGACCCAACACGGGGTATAGATCGAGGGGGTGCGTATGCGGCAGTGAGTCGGAGATTGAGGGAGGAATCCAGGTCGATGGGCGGCTCAGAGATATCCTTCAACCCTAGATTGGGGGGAGTTGGCAGAGTAGTTTTCGTTCAGCCGCCCACTTCGTCGTCACCCTCGTTCCCTGCCGCTGTGGTTCCAATCGTGTGGAGAGCCACCAGATCTGGAGATAGTAGATCATTTGCGCAAGTGGTAGCAGATTTGCCACCGACGATGGACCGCCGTTATCAGGGTCCGAGGAGATCTCCATAGCATCGTCAAAATCAACATGTTCCCTATGCAAACAGATAGAGATTTGACGATGATGCAGGTCGTTAGTTAGGTGACAGGCATGTTCCAGGTGCGCGTCGCCGAGATGGGGGTGGATCAGGGAAGAGGAGCATCGCAGGGAAGAGGAACGTCGTTGGGAAGAGGATCGCCCGGAAGATGAGCGGAGGCAGGTGGAAGACGAAGCAAGGGATGAAAATTGGAGGCGTGATGAAGCGGCAGGGGTTACGTGGGCTGATGCACAGCGGCGGGAAGATCTGGCAAGGGAAAGGGCTCTGGTTGAAGCTCGTCGCAAGGATGATGAACATGCTAGAAATTGCAGTAGATGGAGCCATCGCCCAGAGATGCACAGAGATTCGAAGTCCACAGCGTCAGATTCATCCTTCCTGGGGAGAACAGGTAACTCTGCGGATATATCATCTCGTCGTCCTGCTCCTGTATTCGCACGCACTATGGAACAGCCCCCTGTGGTCAGAAATTCCATGCATGCTTCTGTTACTATGAGTAGATCAACTGCACCTGATGCAATTCCTCCCGTTCATATCAATCCGTCTGTAAGTGTACCTAGCTCGATTCCTGTGAGTACACCATCTGTTGCAGGTAATTTCCCTTCTGTTATGCCTCTGGTCAGTCAATCTGCGACTGTGGCCACGACACTGGTGGGGTCCCCTGTACCTGCACCAGTTGTCAGTGTGCCTGTGAATCAGCAATTGGTTGTGGATGTCAGCAATTTCCCAGTGACGAATCCTGCTGTCACTGATGAACAAGAGTGTGAAAACTATGGGAAGAATCATAATATTTTGGTCTGCTAAGATAGGAAACCGTGAGAATATGTGCCTTTATTCTTTGGGAGTACTGATTTCGACCAGGGGTTTCATTCGATTCCAGTGACTGAATCATCCATTCAGTCTATGGATAATTTGAATTTAGCTCATATTACTGTTGTCATAGGGGATGTTACTAGGAGGGATCTTGAGAAGGAATTTCAGGCTTGGGCAGATTCAGTTGGTTCTGGATGGAGGTTTAATGCTAGACCTATCGATGATGTGGAATTTCTGATGAGGTTTCCCTCTGCGAAATCTATTGATGACTTCCATTTCGGGAAAGTGTTTATGAAAACAATTCCTAATGCTGTGATCGAATTGTCAAAATGGTCTGGAGACTTGGAACCATTGGAATGGATGGAGTAATCTTGGTTCAGGATAGTGGGCATCCCTATGAAATATAGGGAGAAAGCGACTGTTTTTTATGTTGCCTCTCTGATAGGCAAACCTCTAGGAATGGACAGGAATAGTCTTAGAAACCTGGCATATGTAAGGGGTAAAGGTAGCATGTCTGGATGTCACTCTGGTGCCCAACACAAGGAGAGGAGAGATGAAAGGTGGTATTTATGAATTCAAATATACCAGGGAGATTTTTGCTCCTGATGCAGTGCCATCTATTCCTATCTTTGTTAATGTGGGTGGGGAAATGTTCAGCCTAACATAAATGCTCTTGTGGATAACAGCAAGCCTATACTTACAATGGCTAATGTTGAAAGAGTTCAAACTGGCCCAGGTGCAAATGCTGCTGCAACTGGTGAGTCTGTCAGAGCAAGTCAAGTTAACAGGGATCTTCCACAATGTGCTAATTGGGAGAAGGGAAAAGGCCCCAGAGAGGAAGAAGGGAACTCTACAAATACATGAGATATGTACTTTGGTGCTAGGGTGGCTCAAGTTTGGCCAAGAGGTAATTCTGCAGGGGGGGTTGTGATCAATGACAATAGTGGGACAGTTGGTAATATCCCTAATCAGCAGGTGGTGGGAGGTGCTGGTAACAATATACAACAGAGGGATGTGGATGCCCTAGTTCAGGACCAGGGGATGGGGGAAGTGCACTTGGAGGTTGCTCAGGCTCAGGCTCCTCAGGAAATAGGGGCGGTGGTTAACCCTGATGATCCTGCTGGAGGAGGACAGACTTTCCAATATTTTGTGCAAGATTTGTTGCAGAATAAGAGCAGTGATAAATATTATGAACATAAAAAAATGTATGGTCACTTGTTGGAGCAAATTGAGGAGGAACAAGGGGGTGCTGGGGAGGATAATGAAAGTAGTGAGGAAGGATCTGGAGATAATACTGCTTCATCTACTGAAAGTGGTGCGGATGAGGAGAATAACCCACCCACTATTCAGGTACCACTTGCTGGGGTGGAATTAGAGCAGGAACAGGAATAGGTGGTGATGCAGGTGGGATCTTCACAACCTAAAATTTTGACCCAGGAGAGTTAGAGTTCACAGCAGGAGGCTCAGGAGAGAAATGCTGAAAATGTTGAGGAAAATGTTGATGATCCTTCAATTAGAATGAGTGAGAGGCTGGCCAACCAAGGTGGGTCTTCAAATATGAATGAAAGCTCCATGGCTCAAGCTTCACAGAGGGACCTGTCAGGTACAAACTTGTCTTTCTTTAATTCTCTTGCTGTGCTGGATGATGAGGACATTATTAGTAGGGCTTTAGAAATGGGAGTGGAACATTCATCTTTAAGTTTTGAGTTTATTAATTCTCTTAAAGATTTAGAGATTGCTAGGCATAAGCTAGCTGATAAGGAAAAAGGTGATGGTAATGAGGTTGTTGATCAGATGGAACAGGTGGAATATCTTGAGTGGAGAGATGGTGAGGAAGAGGATGTAGAGTTTACTCCTGTGATTTCTAGGGAAAAAAAGAAAGTCAGTTGGAAATGTGAAGAAGTGTCAGGGTAAGTTAAATGCAGCTGCTATGAAGGTTAACAACTACCACCCTATGAGTGGTGTTGTAACTAGAACAAGGGAGAGAAAAAAGATATCATGATAGGTGCCATTGTAAACTGTAGAGGGTGGGTAAGCAAGGTATGAGTTCTTATCTAACCAATTTGATTTAGAGGGAACACTTGGATTTTGTTGGTTTACAGGAAACGATGAAAAAAGAATATTCTGATGGGTTTTTCAGGAAAATTGATTCATTTTCCTGGAGTTGGTTGCCTTCTGTGGGGAAATCTTGTGGTATCCTGGGGGGGCTACGTTCCTCCAGGTT
This sequence comes from Avena insularis, assembly GCA_023614405.1. NCBI lineage: Eukaryota > Viridiplantae > Streptophyta > Magnoliopsida > Poales > Poaceae > Avena > Avena insularis. The sequence goes on along the minus strand of CM042692.1, from coordinate 429,961,305 downwards.
TGATAAATGTGATCATTCGGTAGGGAAATTTCATGTTAAGATGAAAGTCTATGATCTTGACAAACAGGTCCATTGGCATTTGGTGGTGATTTATGGGGCTGCACAGAATGAACACAAGGAGGAATTTTTGATTGAATTGGCAGAGATATGCAGGGATCAAAATCTCCTTTACTAGTAGGAGGTGATTTTAACATCATGAGGTTTGTCTCTGATAAAAATAAAAACCATGTCCTAAGTACATGGAGTCACATGTTCAATTCTATAATTAATACCTATAGTATGAGGGAACTGCAGATGTCAGGAGGGCAATATACTTGGTCTAATAATCAAGTTGTTCTTACCCTGGAGAAACTGGATAGGATTCTTGTTTATCAAAAATGGGAAAACTTGTTTCCTTTGATGACAGTGCATAAGTTGACTAGAGAAATTTCTGATCATGGTCCTTTGATTTTGGATACTATGGAAGGGCAAGCAGGAGGAAAAAAGAGTTTAGATTCGAGAAAAGTTGGTTGGGGAATGCTGAGTTTCTGGAAAGGGTAAAGAAGGTTTGGAACAAACCTATTAAAAGCAAAAACAGTTTGGATAGGCTGCAAAAAAAACTCAAAAGTGTCAGGAATGATTTGAAAGGCTGGGGAGCTCATATCAGGGGCCAGGAGAAAAAATTAGAAAACAATTGGATGAAGAATTGAAGGAACTAGAGGATATTGAGGAGCTCATTTTGCTCAGTAAGGAGCAGCAGATAAGGAAAGCTCAGGTTTAGAGGGAACTGTTAGAAATATATGAGAAAGAAGAACAGTATTGGCAGCAAAGATCAAGAGATAATTGGCTTCTGAAGGGTGACATCAATACAAAATATTTTCATAGGGTGGCAAATGGGGTTAGGAGGAAGAAAATGATTTTCTCTATGCAGGATGGGGAAGGGTAAATTCAGGGGACCTATGATCTCTTGAAACATGCCACTGAGTATTACAAAAAGTTGTTTGGCCCTGCTGATGGTTTTGTTATTAGGTTATCAGATGATAACTAGACTGATGGGGAAAAACTTAATGATATGGATAGAAAGAACATGGGGAGACCTTTCTTAGAGGATCAAATTAAAGATGTGATTGGGCGGATGGAAAAGAATAAAGTTGTTGGGCCTGATGGTTTGCCTGTAGAATTCTATCAATTCTGCTGGCAAACTATCAAGCAGGATATTATGGCTATTTTTGAGGATTTTCATTCTCACAAAATTGATCTGGCCAGTATCAACTATGGGGTCATAACTTTGTTGCCAAAAAGTGAGGATGCTGACATTATACAAAAAATCAGACCTATATGTTTGCTATAGGTGATTTTCAAGATCTTTACAAAAGCTTTGACAGTTAGAGCTGAACCTGTGATGCATAAATTGATTGAAACTTGTCAAAAAGCTTTCATTAAAGGGAGATACATAGCTGATGGGGTCACTTTGTTGCATGAGATTTTGAAGGAGGCCAAATTTCAGAAACAACAAGGGGTGGTTTTGAAGCTGGACTTTGAAAAAGCATATGATAAGGTTAACTGGAAATTCTTGTTTCATTGTTGTAAACCGAAAGGGTTCAGTGATGATTGGATGATTTGGTTGAAAAGTGTTGTTACCCAAGGGACCCTCAGTGTGAAAATTAATGGAGAAGTGGGGCCATATTTTGGGAGTTTTAAAGGTGTGAGGCGGGGTGATCCTTTTTCTCCTTTTCTGTTTAATATGGAAGGGGATTGTTTGGCCAAGATGGTGTTGAATGCATAGGCAGGTGATTTGTTCATAGGGCTTGCTAATAACCTACTTGTGAAAGGGATAGCCATTTTGCAGTATGCTGATGACACTATTCTGTTCATTAAGGATGATGTAGAGGGTGTCAGGAATTTGAAACTGTTGTTATACCTGTTTGAGGCAATGTCTGGGCTCAAGATTAATTTTGAAAAAAGTGAATTGATGATGGTTCTAGAAGATGATACAAAGCAGGAGATGTATGTTACTCTTTTTAATTGTTAGACAGGAGAATGGCCTATCAAGTATTTAGGCCTTCCTGTGTGTGGCAGGAAATGTTCTGTATCTGGGATGAGATTCATTGGAGAAAAAATGGGTAAAAAGATGGATGGATGGATGGATGGGAGGTGCACTTTCTTTGGGTGGCAGATACATCAAAATTACTTCCTGTGTCTCCAGTGTGGCAGTGTATCCTATGTCTATGTTCCTTTTACATAAGAAAAATGTGGAAGAAGTTGAGAAACATACTAGATCTTTTTTCTGGTATGCTAGAGCAGGGAAGAAGAAATATCAGCTTGTTAAGTGGAAATATGTGTGCAGACCAAAAAAGAAAGGGGGCCTGGGTATAAAAAACATTAGAATTTTTAATATCAGCCTTCTGTGCAAGTGGTGGTGGAGGTTGGAGTTTGAAAAAGGTCCTTGGCAAATGTTTGTAAGGAAAAAATACCTGGGCAGTGGGGGGATTTTTCCAATTAGGCATAAACAAAGTGATTCTGCCTATTGGTCTGATTTGTTGAAAGTTAAAGAAATTTATATGGCTAGGAGAAGAATGGTGGTTGGGAACGGTTTGCAGACATATTTTTGGGGGGATGCATGGTGTTTGGATGTACCTTTGAAGAGTAAATTTCCTGAGCTATTCAATATTTGTCGGCAGCAGAACATAACTGTTGCTGAGATGGCTGGAAGGAATTAGCAATGTTCATTTAGAAGATGGTTGAACATGGATAATCAGGGGAAATACAGAGGGATGCAGATGCTGTTGGCTGATATTTCTTTGTCTAAAGAAGTTGACAGACCAAGGTGGTTCTGGACAAAAATAGGGGTATTCAGTGTTAGGTCGATGTATAACCATCTGGCGAATGGGGGGATAGACAGGAGCTTTAAACATCTGTGGAAAGCGAAAATTCCTTTGAAAATTAAGATTTGGTTATAGCTCATTTGGCATAATGCAATTCCATCCAAAGATAACATGAAGAGAAGAAAGTGGACTGGTGACACACTTTGCAGGTTCTGTGACCAAGAGGAGTCGATTGGCCATCTGTTTTTCTCCTGTTCTGCTGCTAGATATGTTTGGAGTGTGGTGGCGAGATCCGTGGGTGCTGATACTAGACCTGGATCCTTTTTGAAATATTTTCATTGGATCCTTAGGTTCTTGGCCGTGAGTCGCAATATTCAAATCACAGTTATTGCGGCTATTTGTTGGGCAATCTGGAAGCTGAGAAACAGAGCATGTTTTGAACACAAGTTAATTAAGTCCCCGGTTGATTTAGTGATGTATGCTGGTGTTTTTATGAAACATTGGGCAGGTCTTCATGATGCTGAAGAAGGGGAGATGCTATGGGAAGGAGCAGATATGCTGCAGAGGAATGCGCTGGCGGACGCGGAAGACATGGATAGAGCCAGAGTGCCTCTCCTGGGATTGCCATGCATCAGACGCAAGCGACCTAGGTCTCCATCTGATGAACCGGAAGAAGATTGAGGGTGCCCCTTCCCATCTGCAGGATCTCTTTTGGCTTCAAAAATATGTTCATGTCGTTTGATGTGTGCTCTCATCTTGGTCCTGATAGTGTTGTGTTAGTTATGGCCTTAAAAACACTAGCCCCTGTTGTGGCGGTGATCTTGCGTATCCCCCTCTTTCTTTCTTTCTTGTTTTTGGGGCATGAACACCTTTGGTGGGTTTTAGTAGTTGGTAGTAGTTGTGCTGGATGATGGCTCCCAGGAGCCTGAACCTGATGTGTTGTGTTTTGGTGGTTTCTGTTCCGTTATCGGCTGATAGTGGAACCCGACCCCTATGTGATGGGGGTTGTATGAAAAAAAATAGTTTTAGATTTAGCAGCCATTTTATTCAAAGAAGATTGAGCTTCACACAATGATGCTATATTTCTTTCAGCATTAGAGAGTTTTTCCTCAATAGTTTTATTGAAAGCAGTTTGTTTACTAATAAAATCTTTAAGCATAACTTCAAGTTTAGAGGGTGCACTCCTATTATTGTTGTAGGAATTTCCATAAGCATTACAATTATTGGGAGGATATGGCCTATAGTTATTATTACCAAAATTATTCCTATAGGCATTGTTGCTAAAATTATTGTTTCTAATAAAGTTCACATTAACTTGCTCCTCTTGAGCAACCAAAGAGGCTAAGGGAACATGATTTGGATCAATATGAGCTTTCCCATTAACAAGCATAGACATAATAACATCAATTTTATCACTCAATGAGGACGTTTCTTCAACAGAATTTACCTTCTTACCTTGTGGATCTCTCTTAGTGTGCCATTCAGAATAGTTAACCATCATATTATACAGAAGCTTTGTTGCAGCACCCAAAGTAATGGTCATAAAGGTACCTCCAGCAGCAGAATCAGCAGATTTCTTGAAGAATAATTTAGTCCTGCATAAAAGGTTTGGATAATCATCCAAGCAGTCAGTCCATGAGTGGGACAATTCTTTACCAAAGATTTCATCCTTTCCCAAGCTTGAGCAACATGTTCATTATTAGATTGTTTAAATTTCATTATTTCACTTATCATAGATATAATCTTAGCAGAAAGATATTATTTTTGAATGAAAGCATCTTTGCACTTAGTCCAAGAATCAATACTATTTATAGTTAGGGATTGCAACCATTCTTTAGCTTTTCCTCTTAAAGAGAAAGGAAACAATTTAAGCTTAATAATATCCCCATCTATATCCCTATGTTTTTGCATCTCACAAAGTTCAACAAAGTTATTAAGATGAGCAACAACATCTTCAGTACCAATACCAGAAAACTGTTCTCTCATAACAAGATTGAGTAAAGCAGGTTCAATTTCAAAGAAAGTAGCTTCACGAACAAGTGGAGCAATAGGTGTGCACATGAAATCATTGTTGTTGGTGCTAGTGAAGTCACACAACTTAGTGTTTTCAAGAGTAGTCATTTTTTTGTATTTTTAATGTAAAGAAGCAAACTAGTACAACTAATTTTTTTGTGTTTTTGATAAAGAAACAAGCAAACAAAGCAAAAATAAACTAAGCAAAATAAAAATAAAAAAGTAAAGAGATTGGTTATGAGGGACTCCCCTTGTGAAGATGTCCTTGACTCCCCGGCAACGGCGCCAGGAAAATAGCTTGATGGCTCAAAATATATTCGAGCTCGTTGGGGAACCCCAAGAGGAAGGTATGATGAGCACATCAGCAAGTTTCACCTCAGTTATGAAACCAAGGTTATCGAACTAGTAGGAGCAAGGAAACACCTCCAAGGTGTTGTTTCCAACTTGGAATCCTGCACAACACAACCACAGAACTTTGCCCCCAACTTACTGTGAGGTTGTCAATCTCACCGCTTTTGCTGAAAACAAAGGATGAAACGTATTGTGTGGAAGATAGTAATTGCTTGCAGAAAGTAAACATAAAACAGTAAATAACTTTGTAGATTGATGGTAAAAGAAAGGACCGGGGGTCCATAGTTTACTAGTGGTGATTCTCCTTAAGATAGATGACATGTTGGGTGAACAAATTACAGCGGGGCAATTGACAAAAACCGAGAAAGCATACATGCATATACTAATCATCTTGACTCCTATGAGATTTGATTGGGAATTACAACATTATACATAGATCGTAATCCAACTGCATCTATGACTAATAATCCACCTTCATGTTATCATCCGAACCCCCTCCAGTATTAAGTTGCAAGCAACAGATGATTGCATTAAGCATTGTGTGTAAATTAAACAATACGATTGTTCTATGAACAAAGGATTGTTGTTTTCTCCCTAGTAGCAATAGCACATCTAGTACCTTAGAGATTTCTATCACTTCCCTAGATTACTAGAGGCATGAACCCACTATCGAGCATAAATACTCCCTCTTAGAGTTGCTAGCATCTACTCGGCCAAGATAGCTACTAACAAACAGAGAGCATGCAAGATCACAAATAACAAAGACATGATAGAATCAATAATCAATCTAAAATTGCATCTCAATATCCATCGGATCCCCACAAACACAACATGTATGATTACAAATAGATGATCTTGATCATGAACAAAGCTCACAAGATCTAAACATGGTAGCACAAAGGAGAAGAACCAACCATATAGCTACTACATGGACCCGTAGTCCAGGGATGAACTACTCACGCATCACACCGAAGGCAGACATGGTGATGAAGAAGGCCTCCAAGGTGAATTCTCCCCTCCAGCAGGGTGCCAGGAAGGGCTTCAGATCCCTCCCGATCTAGGGATGGAGATGACGGCGGATATAGACTCTTTCATGGAATTTTTGATCCAGTCCTTAGGGTTTCTGTATCAGAGGCTTCTTATAGGCGAAAGGGGAGGACGAGGGGGTGCCCTAGGCGGTCGCACCACCCCCTGGCATGGGCCAGGCCTAGCCACGAGGCCGGGTGGTGTTGCCGACCCCTGGACCCTCTCCGTCTCGTCTTCTTGCTCTGTATCCCCCTCGATGAAATATTGACTTTGGATTTTGTCCCGTCCAATTCCGAGAATATTCATTTTCTGGCTTTCCTGGAACCAAAAACAGCAGAAAATGGGCATGGCACTGTGGCATCTTTTTAATAGGTTAGTCCAAGAAAGTGTATAAAAATACTCCAAAGTGTGGACAAAACATAAGAAAGTAGATATAAAACAAGCATGGAACATCAAAAAATTATAGATACGTTGGCAACGTATCAGGGCACCCCCCACAAAATGCGGACTGGAAAAGGAAGCTACAACTATTACAAAGGGCAACTATGGAGCAATCTGCTTCTTCGACTTGGACTTCGACTTCGGGGGCTTCCTCGAATCCGTGGCAGTCTCCGACTCCACAGACTTTCCGGTGGTAGCCCCAGACGCCGCATCCTTTGCCGCCTTCACTCGCCGCAACTCCTCAGAATACTTGCCGACTATCTCGATGAGACGAGGCTCATATTTACTGCATTTAGTGGCAAAGGGAGCAAACACTACCTGCTAGCTTTCCGCGTCGACAGGCATCGCCTCGGAGATAGCGCTTGGGTCCAACTCTGCACCATGCGCTTGCGCCATCACGAGTGCCATGGTGGCGCTGATAGACCGCTGAGCATTCTTGAAGTCCATGGTGAAAGGGCATGTATGCCCCCATGTGTGGTTTTGGTAATTAATGACAATCCCTATGGACTAATGTGCAAATTGAGTCTCACTTGTAGGTTTGTCCATTGGCATCGCTTGGACCATGTGTTGGTTTCAAGGATGAAAAAGAAGAAGCATTGTCCAAGGGCTTTGTGCCTATTGGAATCAAGTAGAATAAGAAGATCAAGTATGTCTTGAAGAAGAAGAAGAAGATGGAGTTCCTCATGGCTTTCTTCAAGACACCATCATCAAGAATTGATGCGCAAGCTCTCGGTACGCCATCTCTAGAAGATCTCATGCTTGGAGCTTGCCTCCTCGGCGTTCATGGAGTGATGAAGACAAGGTCAAAGAAGAGGTTTCTCCATGGAGTATGGGGAGCCATTCGCAAGTCTTCATCAAGCAAGAGCAATCAAGAAAGGTGTTCCATCTTGAAGGTGACAAGATCGTCTACATCAAGCTCAAGTGGGATGCTCAAGGCAAAGGTATGATCTTCATAGGGTTTCTATTTTACCGGTCTCTTGTAGTGTTGGGAGACCGGGTTTAGGATAGATAGCCGTACTATCAAGAGGGGCTCTCGAGTGGGTGACTCGTTCGTATCTTTCGGAGAGAGCTCAAACCTTTTCATACATAGCATCATCTTTCTTGGTTGTTGTTTGGTTCTTGTCCATGTGAGGATCTAGAGCTTGTGGTTATCTTCATAACAAGCTCTAGTTCATCAAAAACGGATTTCCCGTTCATATCTTATTGGATTTTTGATCTTGCAGTTTTCCCGGCTCCACACCTTGGGAGGTATCTCACATATATATTCATGGCATTGTCTCCCTTGGTGATACCAAACATTTCGAGTTCCAACAAAATTCTACGCATTGCTATCTTTCCAACAAAATTGGTTTCGTCTCGTTTGGAGTTCAGATGTGAAAGTTATTGCAGTTTGGGTTTCTGAAGTTTCTCTGACCGGAAGTACCAACCAGGCGTCGGAAGTACCGCTCGGGCAGAAATGCCGCCGGTAGTACCGGTCTTAATTCTGGCCCAACTTCCGGTAAACCCGATTTTGGTTCAGTACTCTCTCTGCCTGGTTTGCGCTATTTGACGCTACTTCAGCCGAAATCTTGGGCGGTAGTATCGGCTTAGGCGGTAGTACCGGTGACCACCGGTACTACCGGCCATAATCATTTTGTGTTCGTTCGCATCGTATTTTTTTGGACCGTTGGCTGAGTGCCACCGGTAGTACCGGCCACCCACCGGTACTACCGGCCGTGCGCGGATCTGTGAGTAACGGGCAGATCGGGGAGCCCTTTAAAAGGAGCTCCCCTTTCCCCTTCGGGACTAACTTGCTTTTTCTTGTTTTTGCCCTTCTCTCTCCTCCATTGTTAACCTTGAAGAGCATGCCCTCTCCCCTTCCCACTCATATGATTCTTGCATCTTTTTGAGGGATTTAAGAGAGTAGATCTAGATCTACAATCCCCACCAAACCAAATCCCTTCTTTGTGAAGGAATCCTTGGGATCTAGATCTTGGAGAGTTTTGTGTTCTCCTCTTTGTTCTTCCTCCCTTATTCCCCCAATAGCTTTTGTAGCTTTGGTGGAATTTGAGAGTGAAGGACTTGCCTCTTGCATTTGGTGCATAGGTTTGAGTTCTCCTCGGAGATTCGGCGAGTTCAAGCCCTTGGGCTTGTTTCTCTTGGGTTCCTGGAACCCTAGACGGTTGTGTGGTTGGATTGTTGACCTTTTGTGGTCTTGTAGCCTTTTGTGGCCTTGTTGCCTTTTGTGGCTTTGTAGCCTTTGTGGCATTGTTGTTGGGAGCCTCCAATTGAGTTGTGGAGATTGCCCCAACCTTGTACGGGTTCGGTGACCGCCCTCAAGTGTCCCATAGTGGAACGTGAGGACGCCTTTGTGGCAAGCTCACGGGAGAATAGGGTGAGCCTTTTGTGGCGTCGGTAGGTTGCGTGCCTTCGCATCTTGGGGTGAGGCCTTGTGTGGCGTTGGGTGAGCATCAAGCCACCACACCTCGAGGTGAGCCACTTGTGGCGTTCGAAGTACATTGCGCCCCCGCACCTCTCCAACGGAGATGTAGCTTCTTTGGAAGTGAACTTCGGGAAACAAATCATCATCTCCGCGTCCATCGGTTATCTCTCCACCGAGCGCTTTACTTATGCAATTTACATTGTGATAGCCATCGTGCTTGAAGTATATTATCTTGCTATCACCTTGTTGCTTGTCTTGCTTAGCACAGGTTGTTGGTTCACTTAGTAAACCTAGTGGATATAGGTTTTGGCTTGATAAATTAAACCTTAAGTTTTATTCCGCATTTCTTAGAGCCTAAACCGTAATATTTTAAAAACGCCTATTCACCCCCCTCTAGGCGACGTCCATTTCCCTTTCACATGGGGATGCCTTCTGCAAAGGACTCCACCAAGCCATCAAGAGTTTTGATTAAGCTGGCCTTCGGCACCATATCTTCACGGAGGCGGCTCAGCACGCCTTTGGCCTTCCCGAGCGTATCCTGGAGGGAGACACTGCAATCCTCGACTGCGGCCACGGTGCCAGCCAAGGCATCCACACATCGCATGCTTGGGCGTTGAAGCTTACGCCAGCGACATCTGCATACACAGAATATTAGCACAGCGACATGAAATCAAATAGGCAAAAAATACAAGCGAAGCTGAGCAATACCTGATAGAGCTTTCGCAATCGAGAAAAGTTGTTCTTCGAACAACTTCTCCCTTTTAGCAGTGGAAGCATGCAAGTCCTCCTCATGCTTCTGCGACTCTTCCAGGGCCGTTACTGCCTCATCGCGTTTTTTCTCCGCTGTGGCAAGTCCCTTCTCGAGGGAAGTTACATGGCAGAGAAGCTCATTATGCTCACCTACAAAGGACAGAGCACGACAACAACTGAGTCTACAAATTTCTACATAAGCAGAGCGAGGAAAGAAGATTAGTACAAACCTTCGACTGCGCGGGTGGCGATTGTCCAGCAGGGCATGCTATTGACCCAAAGAAAGGATTTGCTCCGCATGGCGAGTGGAATCCTACATGATAGGCTACACCAAGAGAAACGATGATTCAGCATTGACAAAAGGCACAAATTCAAATTTCGACTGCCAGTGGCAAAAAGATACTTACGTGTTCCTCCAGGGATTCCGAAGATTCCTGTCGAATGGGCATCCACGCAACCATCTGGTGCCCCCATTATGAGGGGAACTCGAAGAGTTGGCGCCGGAGTGGGCCGCCACTAGAGGAGAAGGTGACCTTATGGCGACCTCCTTGTTCTTAGAGTCTGCGACTCCGGATTCTTTGACAAATTGGCAATCGTCGGAGGACGACGACGTTGTTTGATTACAAACAGGACCAACACCACTTTAGAAGAAAAACTCAAAAGGACAACAAGATGCACTTGCAAATACTAAAAACTCACTCGTCGAATTTATCAAGGTCAAAGGAGTCATCCGACGACTCCTTCGGCAACCTCAGCTTCTTCCGTGCGGCAGGAGCAATGGCGCGTACAGGCACGGCAGTGATTGGCTCCTCTATAGCAGCAGGAGAACCTTCCGGTGTTGTCAGCGAGGAGGCATCAGAATCCTCGCTGTAGGAGCGCTTGCGAGTCCCGTGGCCACTAGACTCGGGGGCTTCCTCCTCTTCCTCAATAGGAACGGTGGAGCCTGACTCATCCTCTTCCTCCGCCTCGCACGGGATAACTCCTTCAAGCTGAGGAGGCAAGCTGGCAGCCACTTTCCAGTCCTATAATCAGAAGAAGCATCAGTACATATCAAGCACCTGACAAGCAATCGAAAATCTAGAACACTTCATAGGAAAACTCTACCTCCGGTGGAGGATTGTTGGTGTTGAAAGGAGGCACGACTGACTCGCCTGGGAGATCCTCCTTGGCAGTGTACTTGGTGACCAGCCACAATATTCTATCCACCTTACCTGAAGAAATGCCCTCCACGGAAATGCGAGTGACATTGCTAGTACCAATCCAGCGGTACATCAGATGGGCTCTGGCCTGCAGAGGCTGAACACGGCGGGGCAACCATGTGCGAATGAGTTCAGTGCCACCTTCATCTTTGCCTATACGGCTTTTGAGGTCGTAGACATGTTGTTATAGCATCTCCGTCTCCTCGGACTTGCTGGGCATCACGACGTTCTTCCAGAAACACCTCCTCTTGCAAACTGCCACGGGATCGAAGGGCGTGAGTCTGTAGTGCTCTCCGTCGGCCTTCTGGTCGCGGACGTAGAACCACTTATCTCTCCACCCTTGGATAGACGCGGTGAGTTTGATGTCGAAATACGTGATAGAGGAGTCGACGTGGATCCCGCAGCCCCCTACATCATAGACTACAGAACCCGACCCCGACTGACATTTGAGCTTGTAGAGTTTCTTGAAGAGACCAAAGTGTGGCTCGATTCTAAGCCAGCACTCGCAAAGGGTGATAAAACAGACAATGTGGAGAGTGGAATTTGGGGACAATTGGTGCAGCTGGAGCCTGTAGAAGCATAGAAGACCCCTAACAAATGGATGCAGGGGGAGAGAGAGACCATGAATGATGAACGCAAGGAACATCACTCGAAAACCTGCCGGAGGATTGGGGATTACCTCGTCGCCGGGAATGTGTGAGTCGTCCTCGCAGCGGATAGCGCCCCGTCCTGGCGCTGGGTGAACAGCTCTGACGGATTGATGACGGATTGGCGTCATGACCCGTTGGTGACGCGAGTCCCCGTCCCCTTCTTCTTCCCAGCACCGGCGGCGCTGGTACCCACGGTGGCGGCGCCTCCTTTCTTCTTGGTGGCAACAATGGGAGCTGTAGATCTTGCGGTGGAGCCTTCCTTCTTCTTGCCCATCTTGCACTGGCGATGGGAGCACAGGAAGTAGCTGGGGAAGACGCGGAGTTGGTCCAGTGCCATGGAGGATATGTGTGCAAAGGAATAGAAAGAACGGCAATGGCGGAGAAGCGCAGGCAAGGAGAGAGATGAAGGGAAAATTACCGCACATGTGCCTCTACTTAACCTCCTAGCGGATGTCATCTGACGGCTAGAAGAAAACCTATCAGACGCGTGGCGTACATTGGCACTAACGCGTGGCAAGGGAAAAACACGAACCGTCCCCCACTATTCCCATTACACACGGAAATCGAGGAGACGCAGTTAAAATAGAGGATTACGCACGCTCGGTCAAATCAAAGTCAGAAAGTGGGACCCACTACTCGTCACGTCTCGTCAAAGCCGCTCATGCGGGCAATTGAGGTCATATCATCGTCAGCACTGACGTCATTAACTCCAGCAGGAGAACATTTTGACTACTTTAGTCCTTACTCGAGTCTTCGACTCAACCAAGCACTCGGGGGCTACTCCTAACAGGAGCGCTGGCCACGTACCCGAAAGAATTTTATGAAGATATCCAAGCATCATGAAAACCCTTCACTCAAATCAACGATTCGATTGTGGACTCTAGGTTACTCCCATAGGGAGCGTTGGAAGCACATTCGACTGAAACAAGCAAATTAAGACGACAGTAGTCCCAAAGTACTTATAGTCCCCACTCGAGTTTACGACTCGAATAGGTACTCGGGGGCTACTCCCATAGGGAGCGCTGGCCACGCACCCTATGGTTATTTTTTATTATATGTTATACCGTGTGTGGACAACATCCACACTCGAATGCTACGGCGACTTCGCCTCATATTTTCCCTACACAGAGATAGCATCTCCTGGGTCACCCGAATCATCTCCACGATGATAAAAATTCAGATCCCGCGCTTACGGCATGAAGATAAGACCTGAATAAAGCCTGGCAACACATCTACTGCGCACTACCAGAAATATATCTGTGCCTACAGGTACGATGAATATGCCTTGGCGGACGCATCGAGTGCTCACACTTACACACTGGGATTCGACTCTTGTAAGACCTCCGTGGCCTCAGTCGAATTACGCTAGCATTTTTCCGAATTCGAGTTCGGGGACTCGAGTTTGAGTAGATTGCGTTGTTTTGCCCTAAGGCAGTTAACTGATCCAGATACACCAGATAAATCAGGAACGTATATCAACAATCCCTATGACATAAAATAGAGCACTAGAAAATATGCTCAGCTATGCACTTGAAAGACTTCATAAAGTCTCCACTGGAATCTGCGATTCCACTAGACACTCGGGGGCTACTGACGTGGGCATACCCTATAGGTACTCGAGTTTGGTATATACGTCCCAGATATGACAGGAGCTCACGACGTTACTAGGGCCCAATACAGGATTTGGGTGACTCACAGAGACTCTGATGGCTTGCAGCACAAGATGAAGCTTAAGATAGAAAGTTTAAAGGGACAAACCCTAATCACTAACCGACTCGATGATACGTTGCTAATGTATCTATAATTTTTGATGTTCCATGCTTGTTTTATATCTACTTTCTTATGTTTTGCCCATACTTTGGAGTACTTTTTATACACTTTCTTGGACTAACCTATTAACAAGATGCCACAGTGCCAGTTGCCTGTTTTCTTCTGTTTTTGGTTCCAGAAAAGTCAGAAAATGAATATCCTCGGAATTGGACGGGACAAAAGCCAAAGTTGATATTTTACCGGAAGACTCACGGAGCCAGAAGACGAGACAGAGGGGAGCCACAGGGCGGCCAAACCCCCTTGGCGCGGGTATCCCTAGGTCGTGCCAGGGCATGGTGTGGGCCCCCTGGCCGGCCACCGACCTTGCCTCTTTGCCTATAAGAAGCCTCCCGATGCATAAACCCTAAATCAAAGAGCCTCCAGCCACGAAAAGTTCCGCAGCGCCACCGCCACCGAAGGGGAGATTTGGGGGACAGAAAGTCTCTGTTCCCGCACCCTGCCGGGACGGGGAAGTGCCCTCGGAGCCATCTCCATCGATCTCCACCGCCACCTCCATCGCCGTTGCTAATTCCTTTGATGATGAGGGAGTAGTTCTCTCTCGAGGCTAAGGGTTCTACTGGTAGCTATGTGTTCATCTCTCTCTATGCATGCACTTTGTAATCTATAGATCTATTCTACTACTCAAGTGCTTTAATGAATCCCTACTCTCCCCATGTGTGTGAAAGTGACAGCGTGCACACCATGGTGGCACTTAGGCTAGAGATTACAATTACTTGTTATGAGTTATATTTCGAGTTGGATGTTTCTATGAAATTGTGGTGTTTGTTCGAACCATCTAGAGCTCAAGGTGACAGTGTGGGGTTATCTAGATGGGGAAAGCAAACTTTGAGGAGTGTTGTTATAGCCCTACCATGGATTAGAGTGTCCAACTGGAGAGTAGTTCAGAGTAGTATCATAAAGAGAAGATATTTACATGAGAGTGTTCACTAGTGAAAGTATGATCCCTAGGCCTTGTTTCTAAGCATTGAAACACCGTTTGCAACTAGATCTGTTACATGTTTGTTTGCTTCCATCTTTATTTCAGTTTGCCTTTAGTCTCAACCACACGCCATCAAAGCTATTTTCTGGCACCATCGTCTTATATCCATACCACTTGTATTTCACTATCTCTTCGCCGAACTAGTGCACCTATACACCTGACAAGTGTATTGGGTGTGTTGGGGACACAAGAGACTTCTTGTATCTTGATTGCAGGGTTGCTTGAGAGGGATACCTTTGACCACTTCCTCCCTGAGTTCGATAAACCTTGGGTAATCCACTTAAGGGAAACTTGCTGCTGTTCTACAAACCTCTGCACTTGGAGGCCCAACAACTGTCTACAAGAATAGAAGTGCGTAGACATCAAGCTATTTTCTAGCGTCGTTGCCGGCGAGGTAAGGTAAAAGGTACTCACATCCTCTAGTGTGAGTGCTCGAAGTTATTTCCTTTAGATTCTAGAATTTTGTCTTTTTGTTTCTTGTTTTCACTAGTTAGGCTTAATGGAAAACAACAACAAAATTAGAGTGCTTTATAGTATTTATCTTGAGTTAGGACATGAAGTGTTTGAAGAGAAAATTAAAAAACCTGTGGAACTTTATTTGCATGCTAATAGCAATGTTGTTAGTATGAATTCTTTGGACACCATTATTGCTAATGCTATGGAAAAGACTAAGCTTGGGGAAGCAAGTTTTTGTGAAAATGATCTTTTTAGTCCCCCATCTTTAGAGGAGAAAATTTACTTTGATGATACTATGCCTCCAATATATGATGATTACAATGATGAATATGATATTTTCAGTCCACCTACTATTGAGGAGAAAATTAATTATGATTACAATATGCCTCCTATATTTGATGATTATGGTGATGAGAATAATAATGATAGCTATTTTGTTGAATTTGCTCCCACTACAATTAATAAGAATGACTATGGTTATGTGGTGAGTAATAATGTATATATGCATGTGGCTCATGATAAGAATGTTTTATGTGATAGTTATATTGTTAAAATTATTCATGATGCTACTGAAAGTTATTATGAGAGAGTTAAACATGGTTTTATGCATCTCAATAATATTAAGTTTCCCCTCTTTATGTTGAAAGTCTTGAAGTTGCACTTGTTTTGCTTTACTATGCTTGTTGCTTTCTGCTTTCATGACTTGTTTCTTTACAAGATTCCTATGCATAGGAAGTGGCTTAGACTTAAATGTGCTTTAAATTTGCTTCTTGATGCTCTCTTTTACTTCAATTCACATTTCTTATGTGAGCATCTTCTCAAACTATCATGCCTAACTTAAAGGCGTTAAAGAAAAGTACTTATTGGGAGATAACCCAAAAGTTTTAGATGAGTCTTGGAAGTTATTACCTCTGTAATAACCGCTTCTTATCATTTTTATTTGCTTTTTGTGCCAAGAGTAACCTCTAATGAGAGAGAAGTAACGCTTGAGAAAGTTGTTGTCCCGAAATAGATTTTTGTGCTTCACTGTAAAAATTCGTGTAAAATCTCTATAGGTCGGTTTGAGCTGTGATGTTTTGTGCTTCTACCCCAGGTTGTTGTCCAACTTTCGTTAGTTCAACACTTTTCTATTTGAGAAACAGAAGGTCTTTGAACAAATCGGTTTCTATCTGCTGGTCTATTTTGACAGATTTCTGCCATTATTTGCATTTGGTTCTTGTTGATTCCTTTTTGGGTTCTCTTTGCGGAATTGAGATTTTTAAGGGAAGTGCTACAGTAGCTTGTGTTTTAATGTAAGTTTTATTGGTGTTGAAACTGAACCCAAAGACTTATTATCTTGAGTGCACTAATGTTGCTAATAGAGATTGTGTGAAGTTTTGTATGAAGGAAAAATTTCAGGTGTATGGAGAGAATGATGTAATAACATGAAGAATGGACTAAAGCTCAAGCTTGGGGATGCCACGCGTGTCACCCCAAGAAATATCCAAGAAGTACAACCGTCAAATCTTGGGGATGCCCAAGGCATCTCCTTCTTCATCAATAAAAATCTCAGGTTTCTTCCAAACACTTCATTTTTATTGTTTCATGCATAGTTGTGTTGTTCTTGGAGCGTCTTCATTTTTTTTTGGTTTTTGTTTGCTTGGTTTTCTTGAATAAATTGGTTGGACCCCCTCTTTCATACATTAGTTTTAAAATAGTTTGGTTTGGATTGGAAAAGAGTAGGAAAGTTCATGCTTAAGTGGTGAAGAGAGCTTATTTTTGACTGTGGCCTATGCTTTTTCATGCCATGCTTGATATTTTTTTTGGCTTTATGCTTAGTTATCTTTGCTGTAGCATGACATGTTATAAACAATTGAGATTGCTTAATGTGCCTTGAAAGAATCATGCGTTGTTTTAGCATATTAAAGCATAGTATTGTGTTATTCTCCTTTGATGCTTTATTTGGGTTGACTTGGCGCATGCTCACACCATGTTATGACTATCCCAAGTCACCATAGACTCGATGATCCTTTAGTTTTCGACTTGTAGTATCACTTTATGCTTTGATTAATGATGTTTTGTCGCTCTGCATGATTATGGCCATTATTGCTCTCTTAGTTGGTCGCTCCCAGTCTTTTACTAGCCTCCATAACCAAGTATGAGTTCCACTCATGCATCCAAGTCCTAAAACCAAGTTATTCCAAAGAGTCCACCATACCTACCTACTAGCATTTGCTATTCCAAGTATATTCATGTTTTTATCTACCTTTCGAATTAAACTTGTTATGAGAAAACTAATGATTAAAACTCTCACGAACTTGATGGCATACTTTACTTTTCTTGCCCTTAATAAACTTGAACCATTGTGTCGTCTATGTTGTATATGCTTGCACTTATATGTTGGGGATTAGCAGAACCATGTTGTCATGGGGAACGCTTTCAACATTGCACTTGTACTTTGTACCTAGTTGATATCATGCTCTTTTGTCTATGGATGTGGTCGGTGTGAAATGAAAGGGGAGCTTGTAAGTCCATGGAGTTATGTATGTGTGTTAGAGAAACGCCTGGGTCGCCGGTCGAATCCATGTTGTCATGGTGGAAACCTGCAGCGTAACCATAATGAGCTGTCTATGAAGCATTCTTCTTATAAAAAAGAGTCAGATATTGAGAAAAAGGAAAAAAAAAGAGATATGAAAAAAGAGGAAAGAGAGAAAAAAGAACCATATTCCCAGGTAAATAAGAAGATTGCTGAGATGCTTGTTGTCTGCTTGCCTTGTCATTTTGATATGGGGATTCTTCCGTATCATCGGGCAAGGGGTACCCCGTTGGCGATTCTCTATGATACACATGTACTTACTATGACAAGAACTTACCGGTAACTAAACTTGAGTAGCATGAGGAGCGACCCTCGTATTCAAGGGACATGAGATTTCCAACTTATACTTTGTCAAGCATATACTCCATAGTTTGTTCACTTTAACCTTAATCACTTCAAGATGCTTATGATAGGGGCAATGAGAGATGAAAGCTAATAAGTACCATAATTTTTGGAAGCCCTTTATGAAACTTGAATCCCTGCTTCCTTCTATGAAGGCCTTTCTTTTACTTTTATATTGAGTCTCCACCTTCTATCTTTATGCACCAATTAAGAGAGTATAGTGGCCATTCTTAGTTTAATGTGCATTTTCCCAAGACTTGTTGATTGATGCATAACTTTGATATTGTTTGTTCTTAAACTATTTGTATCTAGTCACCCTTATGAACTTTGAAGGTGTCCTATGCATTTATGTTTGCTCCTCTATGAGGAACAAGCTGAATACCATTCCCATTATGTTTTCTTTATGTGAAACAAACAAACATCTTTCAAAGCATTGTTATTCATGAATCCTTTATTTGTATCCTTTCATGTTGCATGCATAGTCACTATGTCTTATTGTTAGAACTTCATCTTTCATGCTCATGTTTAGAGTACTTTGATCCCAGCTTTCAATGCTTGCAAATGATTTGATCAAGATTGTGATGGTGCATGTCACCTCAAAAATTATTCTTTCTTTTTATCACTTACCTACTCGAGGACGAGCAAGATTTAAGCTTGGGGATGTTGATATGTTGCTAACATATCTATAAGTTTTGATGTTCCATGCTTGTTTTATATCTACTTTCTTATGTTTTGCCCACACTTTGGAGTAGTTTTTATACACTTTCTTGGACTAACCTATTAACAAGATGCCACAGTGCCAGTTGCCTGTTTTCTTCTGTTTTTGGTTCCAGAAAAGTCAAAAAATGAATATTCTCGGAATTGGACGGGACAAAAGCCAAAGTTGATATTTTACCGGAAGACTCACAGAGCCAGAAGACGAGACGGAGGGGAGCCACAGGGCAGCCACACCCCCCCCCTTGGCGCGGGTATCCCTAGGCCATGCTAGGGCATGGTGTGGGCCCCCTGGCCGGCCACCGATGCATAAACCCTAAATCAAAGAGCCTCCAGCCACGAAAAGTTCCGCAGCGCCGCCGCCACCGAAGGGGAGATTCGGGGGATAGAAAGTCCCTATTCCGGCACCCTGCCGGGATGGGGAAGTGCCCTTGGAGCCATTTCCATCGATCTCCACCGCCATCTCCATTGCTGTTGCTAATTACCTTAATGAGGAGGGAGTAGTTCTCTCTTGAGGCTAAGGGTTCTACCGGTAGCTATGTGTTCAAGTCTCTCTCTATGCATGATCTTATTGAGATCATGAGCTTTGTAATCTATAGATCTATTCTGCTACTCAAGTGCTTTAATGAATCTCTGCTCTCCCCATGTGTGTGAAAGTGACAACATGCACACCATGGTGGCACTTAGGCTAGAGATTACAATTACTTGTTATGAGTTATATTTGGAGTTGGATGTTTCGATGAAATTGTGGTGTTTGTTCGAACCATCTAGAGCTCAAGGTGACAGTGTGGGGTTATCTAGATGGGGAAAGCGAACTTTGAGGAGTATTGTTATAGCCCTACCATGGATTAGAGTGTCCAACAGGAGTGTAGTTCAGAGTAGTATCATAAAGAGAAAATATTTACATGAGAGTGTTCACTAGTGAAAGTATGATCCCTAGGCCTTGTTTCTAAGCATTGAAACAGCGTTTGCAACTAGATCTGCTACATGTTTGCTTGCTTCCATCTTTATTTCAGTTTGCCTTTAGTCTCAACCACACGCCATCAAAGCTATTTGTTGGCACCGTTGTCTTATATCCATACCACTTGTATTTCACTATCTCTTCGCCGAACTAGTGCACCTATACACCTAACAAGTGTATTGGGTGTGTTGGGGACACAAGAGACTTCTTGTATCTTGATTGCAGGGTTGCTTGAGAGGGATACCTTTGACCACTTCCTCCTTGAGTTCGATAAACCTTGGGTAATCCACTTAAGGGAAACTTGCTGCTGTTCTACAAACCTCTGCACTTGGAGGTCCAAAACTGTCTACAAGAATAGAAGTGCGTAGACATCACTCGACCTACTACCCGAGACCTAGCCTATCTATATAAAGGCTAGGAGGGGGCGACGAGGAGGACAATCACAACCCTAGTTTTCCACAACCTCACTAGATTGCATCTTCTCGCCCCTATAACTTTCGACTCTCTCGATAATTCCAAGAGCAGACAAGCAGGAGTAGGGACCTCTACGAGGCCTGAACCTGGGTAAATCTTGCATCGTTGTGTGCTTGTTTGCTAGCCGACTGATGCCTCCAGCGCTCCCTCCTTCTCCAAAACCCAAGTCCATAACAATGGGCATTGACGAGTTAATCCCTCGTCATTTCCTATCTACAATATGTAGATCGAACTCTTGTAAAAGTAACACCATCTAATAAGCCTAGGTTTAGCATCTTTCTTTGTCATAAGGTACTTAATAGCAGCATGATCAGTATGAATGGTAACTTTTGAATCCACAATGTAAGGTCTAAACTTATCACAAGCAAAGACAACAACTAAGAACTCTTTTTCAGTAGTAGCATAATTCTTTTGAGTAGCATCAAGAGTCTTACTAGCATAATGGATAACCTTCAAATTTGTATCTATTCATTGTCCAAGAATAGCACCTACAGCAAAATCACTAGCATCACACATAATTTCAAAGGGTAAATTCCAATCTGGTGGTTGGACAATAGGAGCAGTATTTAAAGCTTTCTTTAGAGTTTCAAAAGCTTCCTTACAATCATCATAAAGGTACATCTTTTTGGAGAAGATTGGTAAGAGGTTTTGATATCTTGGAGAAATCTTTAATAAACCTTCTATAGAAACCAGCATGACCAAGGATACTACGGAGACCTTTGACATCCCTTGGACATGGCATTTTCTCAATTGCTTTGACTTTGGCTCTGTTAACTTCAATGCCTCTTTCAGAAATTTTATGTCCAAGGACAATTCCTTCATTAACCATGAAGTGGCATTTCTCCCAATTAAGAACAAGGTTAGTTTCTTTGCATATCTGCAAAACTTTATCAAGGTTGCGCAGACAATTATCAAAAGAAGTTCCATAAACGGAAAAATTGTCCATGAATACTTCCACAATTTCCTCACAAAAACCATGAAAGGTAGCACTATAAGCATAAGTTCCATAAGGACACGTAAAAGTAGTTTTTTCTTGATCTTTTTGTTTAACAACAATTTGAGAAAACCCATAGTATCCATCAAGAAAGCAAAAATGAGTCTTCTTAGACAACCTTTCTAACATTTGATCGATAAAAGGCAGTGGGTAATGATCTTTCTTAGTAACTTGGTTAACCTTTCTAAAATCAATGCACATCCTATAACCAACTACTACTCTTTGAGGGATAAGCTCATTATTCTCATTAGGCACAACAGTAATTCCTCCTTTCTTTGGAACACAATGAACATGACTAACCCATTGACTATCAGCAATAGGATAAATAATACCAGCATCAAGGAGTTTTAATACCTCATTTATTACCACTTCCTTCATCTTAGGATTTAAATGACATTGATGTTCTACTACTGGCTTTGCATCGGGTTCTATATTAAGAGCATGTTGACATATAGTAGGAGAAATCCCCTTTAAATCATCAAGAGTATAACCCATAGCTCCTCGGTGCTTCTTCAATACTTCTAATAATCTTCCCTCTTCCTTTCCTGAAAGTTTAGAACTAATAATAATAGGGTATATTTTATTATCATTAATGTAAGCATATTTAAGATCATCAGGTAAAGGTTTCCGATCAAAAACCGGATCCTTTTTAGGTGGTAATGTGGTACCCAAATCTTCCACGGGTAAGTTATGCTTAAGCATCTTGGGTTAACGAAGGAGAATCTCGTCAATCTCATTTCTTTCTTCCATGAAGATCTCACTTTCGTGGTCTTCCATATATTGCTTCCAAGTATTGTTAGGAGCAAGAGAAATAGAAGCAAGTTGTTCAACTCTAAAATCCTCATCAGGCAATTCATTTTCATAAGGAACTTTAGCAAATTTTGAAAAATTAAACTCATAAGATTCTCCATCAAATTTAGTTAAAATTTTCTCCCTCTTACAATCTATAATGGCTCCACAAGTGTTCAAGAAAGGTCTACCAAAAATGATAGGACAAGTTTTGCTAGCAGTTGAACCAAGTACTAGAAAATCAGCAGGATATTTAATCTTACCACAAAGAACTTCCACATCTCTTACAATACCAATTGGAGAGATGGTCTCTCTATTGGCAAGGTGAATAACTACATCAATTTCTTCTAGTTCACAGGGACCAATTTCATGTATAATTTCTTTGTAAAGCTCATAAGGAATAACACTTGAACTTGCACCAATATCACATAAACCATAATAGCAATGATCACTAATTCTAACAGAAAGAACAGGGACACTAGCTTTCCTAGTTCTACTAGGATGTGAAACAATATTAGAAGCATCCTCACAAAATATAATGTGTCCATCTTCTGCACTTTTAGTGACAAGGTCTTTCACAATTTCTACTGCAGGTTCAACAATTTATTTGTTCATCGGGTTTTACAGCTCTCTTTGTACTTTTGTTAACCACACTAGTTATCATATAATTCTCCTTTACCTTATCTGGGAAAGGTATTTTCTCGATGTAAGGTTCAGGTAAAATACGATCAATGGTACAAACTTCAGTACTTCTTGCAGGAACATAATCAACAATATCTTTATATGGTGCATGATACTTGTTCCATTCCTTTTTGGGAATTTCAATATAAGAGGCAAAAGCCTTAAAACAATTTGCAATAACTTGAGAATCAATACCATAAGCAGTACTAATATTATGAAAGTCATCAGTTCCCATAAAAGATTTAATGCATTCATAATCATAATTTATACCTGACTTTCTTCCTTTATCATTCTCCCATGCTTCAGCATTGTCTTGAATACGGTCTAGAAGATCCCATTTAGCTTCTTCCTCCATACATGTAAATGATCCAGTAGAATAAGCATCCAGTAGATCCTTATCATGAAGAGAAAGCCTTGCATAAAAGTTATTGATAATAATATTGTTAGGGAGCTCATGAATAGGACATTTGAGCATTAGTAACTTCAATCTCCCCCAAGCTTGAGCTCTACTCTCTCCATCACGAAGCCAAAAGTTATATATTTGATTCCGATCTTTATGAATCTCACTAGGAGGATAAAATTTTGAATAAAAGAGAGGTACAATTTCCTCCCATTCAAGAGATTGGCCATTCTTTAGCAGCTTATACCATTCCTCAGCTCTTCCTTTCAATGATAATAAGAATAACTTCTTCTTAACTTGATCTATGGAAATACCTACACACTTGAACAATCCACATAATTCATGTATGAAGAGCAAATGATCACCGGTATGAACAGTTCCATCTCTTAAATAGTAGTTATCCATAACACGATCAATAATTTTTGTAGGTATTTTAGCAGGTGGTGGTTCATCTACTACCTTAGCAGTGGCAGTAGCATTACAAAATAAGAAACTAAGTGAACTATCAATATTGAATATAAAGTAACAAACAGAAGTAAACAATACTCACAGTAGAAGTTTCCTTTACCAGTTCCACTCTTCAATAGCGCTTCACTCCCCGGCAACGACGCTAGAAAATAGTCTTGATGACCCACAAGTATAGGGGGTGTATCGCAGTATTTTCGATAAGTAAGAGTGTCGAACCCAACGAGGAGCAAAATATGTTGACAAGTGGTATAGATCAGGAATTCTCTGTAAATACTTAGTAAACAGATTTTTAGGGGTTTTTGATAATGCAAATAAATAAAGCGCGAGTAAATAAAAGACAATAATAATAATTGCAGCAAGTGGCCCAATCCTTTCTTTAGCAAAGGACAAGCCGGTTGTATTACTTAAGATAGCCGAACATTCTCAAGGACACATGGGAATATCGTCAAGCGCTTTCGCTTCATATAGTTGATTAATCTTCTCTAGTTGGATAAGTGTTGTGTGGGTCAACCTATGCTAACGTACTGACCTTCCTAGGACTAATACATACTTGTGATTATACTCCTTGCAAGCATCCGCAACTACAAGAAAGTAATTAAGATAGAAACCTAACCACAACCTTAAACTTTGAGATCCTACACTCCCTTATGCAAAGGTTTTCTCACAGGGGTTCAGGTTTCTGTCACTCCGGCAACCCCACGATTAGTAGCCAAATACAAAATGCATTCCCCTAGGCCCATAAAGGTAAAGTATCATGTAGTCGACATTCACATGACACCACTAGAAGAATAACACCACAACTTAATTATCAAACCATTGAATCTTTCTCAACACAATTCTACTACTAACAACATGACTTCTCCCATGTCCTCAAGAACTAAACGAACTACTCATGAGACATCATATGGATCAAGATCAGAGATGAAATAATGATAAGTAACAATCTGAACATGAACAATAATACAATGGTTCCACTCAATAGCATCAACTACAACAAGTAATCAACATCGGGAAAGTTTCCCCTAAGAACTATGAAAGATTCAACCCAATTGTTACAATGGTACGGAGTGGTGATAATGGTGCTGATGGACATGATGGTGGAGATGATGATGATGATGATCCCGATGAAGTCTAGCTTGATGATGGTGTTTATGACGACGATCTCCCCTCTCCGGGAAGGAATTCCCCCGGCAGAGTTCTGCCTGTCGGAGATCTCTTTCTCTCTCTGTAGTTTCTGCCCCGCAGAGGCGGCGAAACCTTTCTGTGGTCACTCCCCAAGACTTAGGGTTTCGAGGGGAATATATACGTGGAAGGGTGATGCTGGAGGTGGGCCAGGGTGGCCACACCACCTGGTGGCGCGGCCAGGGGTGGCCCGTGCCAGGGGTGGTGTGGGCCCCCTGTGGCCCATCTCCACTCCTCCTTCTGGCCTCCTTCGTCTTCTGGAAAAATAGGAATTTCCGTATATTTTCTGGGATTTTCTGATCTTCGCCAAAATTGCATCTGGATTGTGTTTTTTCCATCAGAATCCTGACTCCAGTTGTTCATCCTCTAAAAGTCATCAATCATGTAAAAATAGATATAATAACATAAGTATCATCTCTTAATATAAAATATATCAATGAATAACAGTAAATTATGATATAGAATAGTGATACAAAATGGACGTATCACTTAGTCAGATAGTCTGTCGTATCTTATGGTTTGTTGTAGGTTATCCACTAAATCACATGATTAGTTTAATTTCTGTTATTCTATTCATGTTTTACCTACCTTTTATTATGGTTAATTTTCTTGGTAAATTGCTCTTTTTCTTAATAGTCCCTTCACATGGAGGTGTGTTGGAATCCCAACATGGTGTCTGCTGAGAGAGGGTGAGAGAACACATAAAAATACCACAACCTAGTGAGAAGAGAGGAAGAAGAAGGAGAAGTGATTTCTGTCCAGATTTCTAAGTTCTGACCAGTCTGTCGTCAAGCTGGTGTTTGGAGGCTCAAAGGTGATTTGATTGGCTCTAAACTTGGTGAGATTTTTCCTTACTTTGAGTAATTTGATCTGGTTAGCTGGTTTGAGATTTGGGTCTGGGTAGCATCAGATTTGGAAGCGGTTTTGTCAGTTCAGACTGCTGGAGTTTCAGCACAGAACAATTTTGGTAGACGAACAGATTGGGCAGGAAAAGGTATCCGGTTGAGCTGAAATTGGCGTGTATGTTGGGAACTCATATGCCTACTTGTACACCAAGTTTCGTGCTGATTGGATATGCGGTTTAAGAACAGTTTGCTGATTACCAAAGGGGACAGAATCTGAGATACTCTGCTTTGCTGTAATATTTCTTTCAAGTGGTTGTTGTTGTCGGTTGGCAACGTGTTGACTGTGTTATATATTTGTAGATGTTCTAGAGAAGACTCTGTATCAAGGTTGCTCATAGTGAAACTCACGTGGACCGCTTGGTCCACAACCGTTGTTTTTTCCTCCTCACCTTGAGTAGTTTTTTTCACGTAAATCCTTGTGTCACCTTGTGCATGTGCTCGTTGTTTTATTTCCGTTGCATATTAGTTGATTGAAGCTATCTTGGGATTTTACTGCAAGCAGGTGGGGTTGTGTATCACCTTCCCCCAACAACAACTTGTAGTGGCAGAGCTGTCCTCATCGACATCGAAGGTATGTTATTCTGGTGATCATCGGGGTTCATCGGATGTCACAAAAAAGGAAAAATCATGTGCGGACTTTTACAACACCGGTTCTAGAGGCATCATTTTTCACGTTGGATGATGATAAGGTTGCCAGTTGGACAGTGGTTCGTCGACGACGATGATCAGCGGATTCTAGCTCGGGTACGACAGTGCTGAGGAGTCAATACGATCCACAATTAGTGAAAAATTCATAAAATAATTTGTTGGGCCCGGGGAATCGTGGCCCACGGAGGTTTGCCGGCTTGCTATGCCATAGAGGCACTTCGACCACTAGGTCGTTCGCAAGACCTGCCCCATCACGTACCAAATCTTCAGCCCAAAACGTCAAGGATTTAGCGATCATCCCTTCTAGCGCTCAACTAGTTGCTGGATATCCGTGTGGCCGGAGGGGGAGGTCCTGGTCGCGGCTTTCCTTCTGGCCGTGGCCGGGGTTCCTACGCTCGGAATGGTTACTACTCGGGTGAAATCGAGTGCGTATGCTGATGGTCATGAGGAGGATCAGAATAACAAAAGAGGAGAGGTTGGAAATTACCAAAGGGGCCCAGGTTTCAACAATTACAACAACACCCATGGTCATAACTTCAACAACGGAGGTAATCAGAATTATCAAAATAGGTACAATAGTGGAAATTCCAATTATGGTGCTAGAGGATTTCAGTCATCATATCGCGTGGAGGTTATAATGGAAACACTAGATTTCATAGGAATGTGGAGAATGGGGGATTTCATATTCGGCTCTCAACCAGTCTATCATTCATGAAGCTGTTGGGGCAGCTATTGCAGCGTTGGTGGCGGCTGCTCCTAAGAAAACTGAGGGGACAGGGACAGTGGTGCAGACCAGGAAGCCACATGCGCAAGATGGGGTGCAGCTACCGGGGCAACATGCCATGATGCAGGTAGAATCGCAACATCCTATTCAGTAGGTCTCAGACCAACAGCCGACTGCGACTGTGGCGGCGGGTGACGCTATGCAAAGTACCACTAATATTGGCACCTCAGCTGCGGCAGCGGTACCTGCTAAAAGAAAAATAAGGGAGATAATGTGTGTTTCAAATGCATGCAGCCCGATCATCTGATTGAAGATTCCACCTTTCCCATCTCTGTGTATTGTGAGTCACCACATCATGTTTCGAATGCTTGCAATGTTTTTAATGCTCCTAGACCCTCAGTGATACTATATGATCGTGCAAATGAGCGACTCATGTTCTACGAGATGCCCACTACGGGTACTTATCGCCCACAAGTAGAGAATGCTAGGTTGGTGAAGGTGACAGTTGAGGGGGATGCAATGACTGTACCCACTGATCATTGAACACCTCAAGAAAATTGTGCCTACGGAAAACTTCAGTGGGAGGTTTATCATTACCACAACAATATATAGGGTGAAGTTTCATAACAAGGGATAAGTTCAGAGGGCGATCAATTTCAGGGTATATCAAGTTCCTACAATGGCAACAGATCTAATCTTCACTGCATGGTTAACAGCCATGGAGCCCTTATATATGCTTCCTGAAGTGTGGGTATAGATCTCAGGGGTGCCATCTGATGTCAAGGGCGATTTTCTAGCTCTCTAGGGGCTGGGAACCATTTTTTGCAAAACTCTTGAGGTGGACATGGACTTCACCAGAAAAGGGAAGATTGTGCACACGCGGGTTGGATGTGTTAGCCACTCTTTATACCTTGAGGATATGGAGTTGTTTATCAAAAGGGTTTTTTCAAACTTGATTTCAGGGTGGAATCGGTGGTAGTTTTTCAAGATGATGCATGATTGATGCTCAAGATAGAAATGATGGAGATGAGGGTAATGGTGCAAAATGCTCAGGGAATGGCAATGCGATGGACATGGATAAACCTGCAAATACTAAAAGTCAAACAAACACTAGTTCTCAAAATGGTTCAACAACATCACGAGGCCAAGAAACCAATGTTCGAAACAAGGTTTCCTTGGACAACATTAGAATTGGTGATTTTATTTAAACTTCACTGAGAGTAAGTTCACAAAATGATTATCTTGATTCAGTTATAAATAGTGGGATGGGTACTAGTGAGCAACATAGATTTTCAGAAGAAAAAAATGGGTTTTATTTGATACAGGCAATACTATTTTTGATGTTGGGAAATATGAGCATGAATTTTAGCTAGCCGCCAGAAAAGGTGCGGTCTCCAAGGTTGATACTGCACGGGGATCGGTGCTGATCGGACCTCGTACTAATGCGGCCCTGGGATTGGTGACCGAAGCACCTGCCAATGTCACCTCTGTCCCCTGTGCGTGCAGGAGTGCGACGCCACCATCGGCTGAGGGGACGCTGCCTCCTATTGTGGTAGACGTGACGCCGGATCTTGTCTCGCGTGAAAGGGCGCAACAGGAAGTGAGGCTCCCGGTATCTGCCATGCCGCGCAGCGGAGAACACCTGACGCCGACCGGATCGGTGCACGGTAAGCCTATGCAACCCATGTGTCTCGATTTTCTGCACATGTTTCAAACAAAGGTGATTCAAATTTCTGTGTTTGTTTAGAAAATGAATTGATCCCGTTACCAATAGTTAAGCATGTGCATGGTTTGATCCCAACTCGTGTAAACCATCAAACCAACCCAAGGTAAACCGTGCATCCGGTTTGGACGGGTCATGTGTTCTGGCCGGGTTTAAACCGCCAAACCAATCTTCAAGCTTCAGCTGCACGCCTCCACCTCAACATTGTCCACGAGCTACGTCAAGCACAACAGCGTTACTTTGTCCTATCCTCCAGCAGCGCCCGTGCGCAGCAGCATCTCCACCAGCGGAGTCGTGCTAGCGTGGTGGTGTGGATACCCAGCTACGACGGCGCATACATCAGGGAGAAAGGCGGTTGAGATCCTAACTATGCAATGGAGAGCGCGCTACATGTGCGCATGGATACAAATATAAGCAATCGTGACTAGGTCCTAGATTACGAGACTACGAGAGAGCTCTGGCTGTGTGGTGGCGCAAGACCAAGATGCTCCCCGGCCGGCCGGTGTTTCCGGCGGCATGATCATCATCGAAGACGGCGGTGATACCCGTGGCTGCGGAGACGGCGATGGAGAGAGCATCGTCAGGGAGCGCGGTGGCATCGGAGGCAATGTGCTGAGGCACGCGAGGGTGGTTACAGCGATGAGCCAGAATATCCGGAGCACGAGCAGGTGCTGCACCGGACAAGACCACCTCTGGTTGGCCAAGCTCGTTGCCGCCACGAGGTGCGCTGCGCACAGAACAGTAGGAAGAGCCAAGATGTAGCAGGCGCTGACCGGCTCCGGCACCGCCCATGGCGTCTCGTCCGTTCCTGTCTAGCACCGGCTTGTCGCGAAGCTCGAGGCCAGAACCTCGCGGACGCCAGCGAGAGGAGCACTTGCAGAGAGCACTGCGGTTGCGGAGGAGAGGCCATGTCCATGGAGAAAACGAAGGGAGGCCAAGGTAGCGATGATCGGCGTAGGCAGGCAGAGGAGCTTGCGTACACAGTGAGAAACCGTCAAAACCGTACAACCGTTTAAACCAGACCGCCAGAAACCGCTAATTTTATGTTGGTTCAGAGAAACCATTCAAACCCAGCTAAACGGTGGATGCCCAGCCTTACCGATAGTGGTTAAGTACTACCCTATTCATATTAATGTTCTCAGATTTGTTTAAATTCAAATGTATCTATTAGTGTTTGTGTGGAACGGTACTTGGCCTCGTACCAGTTACGTGTTAATATATAGTCCAAAGGCATAGCTGTTTATGATTATGAGGGTATCCGTATACAATACATACGGTATACAAAAACAAAGGGAAACCATATACATCATCTAACACACCTCCTTAATCTGAACCTTTTAAAAGGTTAAGATTATGCTTGAATTCATCTATTTTTTTTACTGGAAGTGTTTTTGTAAAACCATCTGCGACTTAATCTTTGCTTGAAATGAACTTGATCTCCAGCAGATTACCTGCAACTCTTTCTCTCACAAAGTGAAAGTCAATTTAATTATGTCTGGTATGAGCATGGAACACAGGATTTGCAGAAAGATAGGTAGCATCTAAATTGTCACATCAAAGACATGGTTTTTCCTTCGATCGTACTCCTAACTCAGCAAGGAGAGTTTCCACCCATATTAGTTCATTTGTTGCATTGGCTAATGCTTTATATCACTAGTAGAAACCGAGCAATTTGCCCCGGTTCGTAAGGGCCTTTAGCCCCGGATTTCGAACCGGGGCTGCGAAAGCGGGACTAAAGGTCCAAGTTTTAGCCTCGATTCAGTTACGAACCGGGGCTAGAGATCCAACCACGTGGCCTGCTAGGCGCGCTGGGCGACAGGACATTTAGCCCCGGGTCGTGTTACGAACCGGGACTAAAGGTTTCCTGCCGCGGCAGCATTTTGTGCCATTTGGCTGCCGCGGCAGGGGATGGGGTTTTAGGGTTTTGTGTTTTTTTTTCATTTTGTGTTTTGTGTTCAATTATTTTTCATTCTGTGTTTTCATTAGAAACAAGTTTTCGTATACATATAGAACGCTACTACACAGTACTTGGCCACATTGACGCAATATATAATATAATTACTCTTACAAACATATATATATGGAGTCCCAACAAGGTCCAGAGCATGTCTATTTGATTACATGGAGATCATTACATGGATGCTTTAGGGTCTAGTTATACAGTATTCTCCTTGTGGGTCTATGACCTCGTCGAGAAAAAATGCAGCAAATTCCTCTTGGATTGCTATTAGGCGGTCCTCTGGTAGGAGCTTGTCCCGCATCGCGTCCAACTATGTAAAAAGGAGATCGTATGAATTAGACTCAACACGATTTTTTGTAATAAAAATAATGGGTGAATATATTGTTTACTTACTCGAACATTTTCTGAGGACTTCTCAATACTGATGCGAATAAACTCGCACACGTAGAATCCACATAGATTAGTTCCCTGTGGCTGCCTCATGCACTTTACAAGAATAGAATTCAATCAAATAATAACGCTAGCATGATAAATGCACATAAACTAGAATTAAATAGATGCACGGACTTAGCTCGTACTACTTACCGAGAGTGATTTAAAAAATAGCTCCTCACGCCATTGACCGCGGACATGTTTCTTGAACTTTGTCCAAACCCTACCCGACAAAGAAAATTAATATATGAGTTAATAACTACTTGATATCCCAGAAAATGAACGAAAGAAACCGATATAGTGCGATAATGGTTGAAATTACCTCTGGAGCGCATCGATAATGATGCCGTAGTTTTCAATGTCTTTGTTTAGTGAGTCCATGATGTGAACTCTTCCTATGTCAAGTGAAATGCTTAGAAGAATCCAGTGGTACCTACGCAAGGTTTACATACGTCAGTAACTTATCATTTACACTGAACATCGAGTAAGCAAAAGTTAATGTGTACAAAAACTCACTTGCCGTCATGGTAAGGAAATAGTATTTCATTACAGAAATGCTGTTTCGTGAGAAACCGCAACAAGTTATGCTCGGTCTCCAGTGGTTTATCCTTTAGTATAGCTCCATGAACTCGATGTGGATCAATGTACCCAAATCCGTTGATAGCCTTTCTTTTAAAATCGAGTATCTTCATTCTGCATCATTATATATAGCGTACAAAAGAATATAGTGAGTATACTTACCGGCAATAAATTGAAAAGGCTGAGATAGAGACCTAATTACATAAATAAAGTAATCACTTACAAACAATACGAACTGAGGATAGTTTTGTCGAGTTCCTTTAGATTGAATAACTGAAATAATTCTGTAAATTCAATAGGGACCTCGTCTTCAATGAAGTAATGCGATTTTCGAACTTTCAGTATGAGCCAATTTCGCTGTTCTTTTGATGCTTTCATGTACCATTCATGGAATCGTCGCATTTGTGTTGACATATCCCGAAGCCTCTCAGAACTGACCAGAGGCTCCCCGTTAACAAATTTGGGTGCTACCTCAGCCTTGGGCATATCGCCGTGAATAATTTCATGAATAGGCATACCATATTGCTCGGCCAATATCCTAGCCGTTTTTGGATCCATAGGTTCTTCCTCATATAGTTGAGGTTTGGGTATGTTCACCTGGAGTGGGGGAGCGATTGGTTTGCTTGTTTTCCCAGCTGGGGAACATCTCTTTTGGTTCTTCCGCTACCACTCGATTGTTTTGCTTGTTTCCCTAGCTAAGGGACGTCTGTTCTAATGCTTCCGCTACCACTCGATTGTTTTGCTTGTTTCCCTTGCTGGGAAACCTCTTTTTTGATGCTTCCTCTACCGCTTGATCTCTTTTGTTTCAATATCTTCTGAAGACATCGTGTATAGTCATCTGGCGCATTTAACTGAGATTGGGATGGCTGCGTAATTTCCTAAAGTGCTCCTTGATTTCCGGTTTTATTTGGACCTCTGGCTCAGGTTGTTTCTTTTTAAAATGAGCATCCACTTCGGCACGTACGACCGCATCGGTCTCCTCATCGGTTAGGTCGTAAGCCCTCTTGGGAGGAACCGGCGGTACTCTTGGGAGGGGCGACAACTGTCGCTTCGGGCGTTGGTTATCGCTCGACGGAGCGGTGGTATTTTTCCGCTTTTGCCCCTTAGTGGGTGGAGGCGGCTGCGTAGATTGAGATGGACTCGTGTTGGGGTCATGGATTGGACTATTACTGGGAGGAGACGGTGCACTTGGAGGTGGACTTGGAGGATACGGTTGCCTTGGTGGAGAAGGTGGCCTTGGTGTCGAGCCTGGAAACTTGATGTATTCTTTTTTCCAAGAATAAAGCCACTCGTGACTTCTCCCAGTGTCGTCTCCCCTTCACTTCCAGGGATGTCAAGCTGTAGTGACTAACACATAGGTAGAATTTCATCCACACCGACACGAGCATAGCCAGCTGGAATCGGATTGCAATGGTAGGTCGCTCCCGGTGCAGAAGGTAAAGCAAAGCCGACCGCCACCTTCATGGATATATTCTTCAGTTCAACATGCAGCTCACAACTAGTCTTCTCCTTAATTGCATCCACGGGGTACACATCCATCGTTGCATCATTACCGTGGCCATCCGTGGAAGCCATGCTGCTTTTCCGTTGCGATGGGCCGACCGTACTGTCCGGTGTAGGATCTTGCTGTCGGAGTCCTTTAAGTTCATTAAGCTCTTGGCAATACTCCTGCGGCGTGGCTTCAAACCTCGCGAACCGCTCCGTATCCTCCTCTTTTTGCCGCTTTGTTCTTCTCGATCGGCTTCTGTATGTGTCACAGTGCTCGGGAAACCCGATAACCCATGGATAAGAAGGTCTGAACCCTCTTGTTCGTCCAGCCTTTTCAGGATTCCCGAGAGCCTTTGTCAGCTCATCGTTCTCTCTGTCGGGAACAAACGTTCCCTCTTCAACCTCTTTGATCATTTTAACAAGTTCTTTCTTGGGTGTAGAAATTTCTTCGTCTGCAACAATCTCGCCTGTTTCTGGGTCTAATGATGCCCCATGCCCGAATACCCAATTTCTTGACCTCAAGGGCCAACTATACGTAGCTGGAGTGACCCCTTTAGCCTCTAGGTCAGCCTCACCTTTATCCCACTTAGGCATGGCACTCCTGTAGCCACCTGTGCCCATATGATGGTGATATTTCTTTTTGGCTGCATTTTCCTTATTTTTTGCTGATATTGCCTTAACTGGTGCTGAGGTCTTGTATTCCACAAATGCGGCCCAGTTATCCTGCTGCAACTCTAGTGGGCCAACGAATGGAGGAGTTGTTTCCTTCAAGACATACTTGTGGTACAATCTTTTTTTCCATTCCTTGAATAGTTCGGCCATCTTCTTAAGAGCAAAGTGCTTGACTTTCCTCATCATTTGCTGTATGAGCTCATCAGTCTC
The DNA here is from genome assembly GCA_023614405.1 of Avena insularis. Taxonomy (NCBI): domain Eukaryota; kingdom Viridiplantae; phylum Streptophyta; class Magnoliopsida; order Poales; family Poaceae; genus Avena; species Avena insularis. The sequence goes on along the minus strand of CM042692.1, from coordinate 429,927,463 downwards.
CAAGACAGGTAGGGTGAAATGTGTCATGAGAGAATTCCACATTGTATCTTTCGCTCTGTCATCTACAAAACTAGCCCCAGCTGGATCATTTTTCTTTCCTGGCTTGTTCCAGTTTCGCGTGGTGATCGGGACTTTGTCTCTAACAATCACTCCGTATTGACTTGTAAATGCATTCGCAGCTTCTTTGGGCTCCAGCGGTTGACCCTGCGGAGAGACTAAGTCAATGCTGAAACGGACATCAACGGGCAACTTGTGTGTTGGGCCTCTTGTATTTGTAGAAGATTGGCCGGAAGCGGAGGTCTAAGAGAAGAAACATTCGTCAGTACATATATACGAATCAATTAGTGCATCTATACTAGTGAACCATCGATAGAGGCTTTATATACCTTGACGAAGTTTGTCATTATTATGGTGTCTTCACCATGGTCTCCACGATGGTCAGCACCATCGTCTCCACTATTTGGTCCACCATCGTCTCCTCCAGACAAATTAAGATATTCGGAGCCATCATAATAAGACCCCCCAGTACCCTCATCTATAATGTCGAGAAGCTCCTCTTCATTCTGTCTACCGTCCATAGCTTAACTAATACAGAAAAAGAATATTGCATTAAGTAAAAGAATATTACAACTGCGATAACTCAGATATAGTACTTAGTGATTAAGATAAATTACAATAATATAAGATAAAGGACATTATTAATACATCACCGGAGAATAGCTCGGGTGCATTATAGGATAAAGTACATTATTAATACATCACCGGAGAATAGCTCAGGTGCATTATAGGATAAAGTATAAGATAAAGTACATTATTAAGATAAACTAGCGAACGCGGCCGCTGCTCAGGCTACGGAGCTCTGAGCCACGAAGAGGAACCATCACGAAGAATAGCTCGGTGAGATCCTTGAACCTGCTGATATTGGAGAACCTAGTCTCCAAAAGATACATGTATCGCCACATGCTCGTCCTCCTCCCCGACACGACGACGTACCACCTCCTCGGGCTGGCTCCTCCGCACCGCCTCACGGACCTCGTGGATGCCACCAAAGAAGCTCCGGGTCGATGATGATACCCGGATTCCTCACCAAGGTACGAGTCCCAACAGGTAGCACCTCCTAGTGCCAACCCGGCGGAGCCCAGACTCGGACATCCCCGACGGAGTCTAGTAGGCTCGGACGAGATGGACGCGGCATAACTAAATAATAGCAATAAACAATCATAAACAGTAACTAAATCACTAAGTATATATTGCCCTAATAACAATAACCCTAAACCTATCACTAACTAAACTAAACCTCATTAACTAAGTATTCTAAATACTAATACTACTAACACTAACCCTAAACCTAACACTAACTAATACTACTAACTAACACTAACCAAAACACTAATACTATCTAAATACTAATACAATTAACACTAACTAAAATACTATCTAACCATAACACTAATAGTAACTAAATACTAATACAATTAACACTAACTAAAATACTAATACTACTAATTAACACTAACTAAAATACTAATACTACTAACTAACACTAACCAAAATACTAATACTAACTAAAATACTAATACAACTAACACTAATTTACACTAACTAAAATATTATCTAACCATAACACTAACACTAAGACTAACTAAATACTAATACAATTAACACTAACTAAAATACTAATATACTAATAACTAACACTAAATAACTAATATACTAATATACTAATATACTAGTAACTAACACTACTAACCAAAATACTAATAACTAATACAATTAACACTAACTAATTAACACTAAATACTAATATACTACTAATAACTAACACTAACACTACTAACCAAAATTAACTAATATAATTAACCCTAATTAACCAAAACTAGCACGGTGATCACCTGACGTACAAAGTGTGGGCGGAGACAGCCAATGAGAAGGCGACAAGGAGTAAGCATGTGTGTGTGAGGACCAGCTCAGGGGTGGCCAGGTGGACGGGCGGGGTCAAGGGCGGGCAGGCGGGAAGAGGCGGAGATGGGCCACAGAGGGCTCTCAAGGCTGGGCAGGAGGAGTGCGGCCGGGCATGGAGAAGAAGAAATCATGAGGATCTTCGGTCGTGGCTCGACCTGGCGGTGGTATTTTCCCCCCTTTAGCAGTTCAGACACCACCCGGGCTAAAGGTGTTTTCGCCAAGCACTTCCTCAAGGCCAAATAAAACCCAAAAATGGTTTATAGTTTTCAGAAATTTATGTATTATATATCAAAAATTTTAGAAAAAGAAGATCTATAATTTAAATCTATTATCATACTTTATTATACAACTTAAATGAAATTATCTATTATCTAACAAGTATTATATTTAGTAGAAATGTTCACAAAAAATAATAAAAATATAGTTTATTATTTAAAAATGGAAAAATACATATCATATAGCAAAATATTCACAAAAATATAGTAGAAATGTTCTCCTGCCATTTCCCCTACTTCTCGCTATTTCTTCCGCTTCCCGCCATGTTCTCCCGCCATTTCCCCCGCTTCCCGCCATGTTTCTCCCGCCATTTCTCCCGCTTCCCGCCATGTTCTCCCGCCATGTCCCTCTATATCAAGGCTGACCGCCATTTCCATCGACACATCCACACCTTCTCTCTCACAACAATGGACACCGCTTACTGGGCTTTTCTGGCGCTCGAGGAGACCGAGGCGTTGTGCGCCTCCAGCTACCCATGCCCGCCGGGGTACCGGCTGCCCGCTGGTTGGATGCTGAGCGCTGGAGGGGTTTTTGTTCCTCCTATGTCTCAAGGTTCGGCCCGCCAGGCGGCCATCATGAACCACTTCTACCTCGAGCTCACGCCGGAGCAGCGGATGGATCCCCATTGGGATCTCGACAACCTCGACACCTGGAATGCCTTCTTCGCAAACCGGCGGGAAAGGGAGCTCGCCAGGTACGAGGGTGACGGCCCGCCCCCAGTGAACCACAACGAGGCTAGTCGCCGCCTGTGGTGGGCGAACCGGACTATCGCCGGTTTGATGCGCTACATCTCCATGGGAGACCATCCTCGCCTGAGGTACCCGCACTTTCACCAGCAGCATAGCCACAAGAATGGTGGTGGTGGTGAAGGCCTAGGACGTACTGGGGTCGTCATCCGGGAGCCCCCTCCCCCGCGCGTCATGAATCCGAGGCTGGAGGATCCATCCGCGTGCTACGAGGAAGGGATGAGGATCCATCCGCGTGCTACGAGCGACGACGATGACAATGACGATTCCGAAGACGACCCAGAAGCTGTGTACTACAGGGCTAGATATGATTATGACTAATTTTTACGTTTTAATATTAATAAATATCTGGCCACAACAAGTTGCAATACTACCTATTGAGATCGAGAAAGTTCATATCCATATACATATAAGAATATCATTAAAAATAAAGGTTTAATAATATTGTACATCACCAACATCCACACATGTTAGGGTTTTCTTCTAATCCGTAAACATGGAGCATCTTCCTTATTTAACGGGATGCTTGGGTCATCCTTCACAGCGAAGGGCGGAATTTCATGAAACTTATCATAATCGTCTGACATGTCTGTCTTATCCTCCACCCCCACGATGTTTCTTTTTCCTGAAAGAACTATGTGGCGCTTTGGCTCATCGGATGCTATATTCTTTTGCTTATCTTTCCTTTTTCTCGGTTTGGTAGACATGTCCTTCACATAAAAAACCTGAGCCACATCATTGGCTAGGACAAATGGTTCATCTCTATATGCAAGGTTGTTGAGATCCACTATTGTCACTCCGTATTTCTTGTCTACCTCAACCCCACCTCCTGTCAGCTTGACCCATTTACACAGAAACAAAGAACCTTAAAAAAAGGTCCATAGTCAAGTTCCCATATCTCCTCTATGTAACCATAATATGTATCCTTTTGCCCATTCTCGTCTGTTGCATCAAATCGGACACCACTGTTTTGATTGGTGCTCTTTTTATCTTGGGCGATCGTATAAAATATATTCCCATTTATCTCGTACCCTTGGAAAGTCAATATAGTCAAAGACGGTGACCTGGCCAACAAGTACAACTGCTCTCCAACATTTATGTCATTCATGATATGTGACTGCAACCAACCGCCAAAAGTCCTCATATGTTCATCTCTAATCCAGGAGCCAGGCTTCCTCGGGTTGTTGGAGTGTACAATATTCTTGTGTTCCTCGATATACGGAGCCACCAAGGTGGAACTTTGCAGAACTGTGTAGTGTGCTTTAGTGAGAGAATGTCCGTCCATACATATCCTTGCTTTCTTTCCTAGCGTGCCTTTTCCACTAATTCTACCCTCATGCCGTGATTCAGGAACACCGATGGGCTTAAGGTCAGGAATAAAGTCAACACAAAACTCAATGACCTCCTCTGTTCCATATCCCTTTGAGATGCTTCCTTCTGGCCTAGCACAGTTATGAACATATTTATTTAACACTCCCATGAACCTCTCAAAGGGGAACATATTGTGTAGAAATACAGGACCAAGAATGTTAATCTCATCGACTAGGTGAACTAGGAGGTGAGTCATAATATTGAACAAGGATGGTGGGAACACCAACTCGAAGCTGACAAGACATTGGACCACATCTTTCTGTAACCTTAGTAGACTATCTAGACTGATTACCTTCTGAGAAATTGCATTGAGAAACGCACATAGCTTCACAATGGGTACTTGAATATTTTCCGGCAGGAGTCCCCTCAATGCAATCGGAAGCAGCTGGGTCATAAGTACGTGGCAGTCATGAGACTTTAGGTCTTGAAATTTTTTATCTGCCATATTTATTATTCCCTTTATGTTCGACGAGAAACCAGACGGGACCTTGATACTGTAAAGGACTTCAAAAAAGATTTCCTTCTCTTCTTTGGTAAGAGCGTAGCTAGCAGTACCTTCAAACATCTCTAGATGCATGCTGTCTCGGTCTTTTATACGTTGTTGGTCCTGCCGTGCTTCAGGTGTATCTTTGCTCTTCCCATACACGCCCAAGAAGCCTAGCAGCGTCACGCAAAGATTCTTCGTCAGGTGCATCACGTCAATTGTAGAGCGGACCTCTAGGACTTTCCAATAGGGTAGCTCCCAAAATATAGATTTCTTTTTCCACATGGGTGCATGTCCGACATCGTCCTTCGGAACAGATTGTCTACCAGGACCCTTTCCAAAGATTACTTTTAAATCCTTCACCATGTCAAATACATCATCACCAGTACGGAGGATAGGCTTACACGGGCTGTCTGCCTCACCATTGAAATGCTTACCTTTCTTTCTTAGGATGTGCGAGGGTGGAAGAAAACGACGATTCCCCGGGTACACATTCTTCTTACATTTATCCAAATATATACTTTCAGTATCGTTTAAACAGTGTGTGCATGCATTGTATCCCCTCTTTGTCTGTCCTAAAATGTTACTAAGAGCAGGCCAATCATTGATTGTTATGAACAACAACGCTCGTAGGTCAAATTCCTCATGTTTGTTCTCATCCCACACACGTACACCTTGTCCGTGCCACAACTATAAGAGTTCTTCAACTAATGGCCTTAAGTACACATAAATGTCGTTGCCGGGTTGCTTCGGGCCTTGGATGAGCACTGTCATCATAATAAACTTCCGCTTCATGCACAACCAAGGAGGAAGGTTATAAATACACAGTCACAGGCCAGGTGCTATGACTGCAGCTCTGCTCCCCAAAAGGATTCATGCCATCTGTACTTAGACCAAACCATAAGTTCCTCGCATCACCTGCAAAGTCCGGAAACTCTCTCTTGATTTTTCTCCACTGCGACCCATCAGCAGGGTGTCTCAACATCTCGTCTTTCTTACGGTCTTCCATGTGCCATCGCAACAACTTGGCATGCTCTTTGTTCCTGAATAAACGTTTCAACCGTGGTATTATAGGAGCATACCACATCACCTTGGCAGGAACCCTCTTCATGCGGCGCTCGCCCTCAACATCACCAGGGTCATCTCGTCTTATCTTATACCGCAATGCAGTGCATACTAGGCATGCATCCAAATTCTCGTACTCGCCGCGGTAGAGGATGCAGTCATTAATGCATGCATGTATCTTCTGCACCTCTAATCCTAGAGGGCAGACAACCTTCTTTGCTTCGTAGGTACTGGCGGGTAGTTCGTTATCCTTTGGAAGCAACTTCTTCATTATTCTCAGCAACTTTTCAAATCCTTTGTCAGTCACACCGTTCTCTGCCTTCCATTGCAGCAATTCCAGTGTGCTACCCAGTTTTTGTGTCCATCTTCACAATTTGGGTACAACAATTTTTTGTGATCCTCTAACATCTTCTTGAACTTCAACCTCTCCCTTTCAGTTACGCATTCTTCCTGGGCATCAGCAATGGCCCGACTAAGATCATCATCGGGCAGATCTGATGCCCGTTCTTCATCTTTTTCTTCATCAATGTCTTCCATTGTAGTACCATCGTATTCAGGGTAGTCGTTGTCATTCTCTTCTTCTTCGTTGTCTTCCATCATAACCCCTCTTTCTTCGTGCTTGGTCCAACAATTATAGTCGGTCATGAAACTGGACCGAAATAGGTGGCTGTGAAGGACTCTTGAGGAAGAGTATTCTTTATGATTCCGACAGACACCACATGGACAAGACATAAAACCACTCCGCTTGTTTGCCTCGGCCACAAGAAGAAAAGAATGCACGCCTTTAATGAACTCGTTAGAGAGTCGGTCAGCGTACATCCATTGCCGGCTCATCTGCAATATATAATTAATTAAGTACATCAAACATAATCATAATTAATTAGTACTAATCTAAAACCAGCAACTGGGACTAAAGATATGATGAACCTTTAGTCCCGGTTGGAGGCACCAACCGGGACTAAATGTGGATGTGGAGACAACATGTCGACACTATGTCCTCAGTGGGCAGCACTAAGCCAGTAAATTAAATGCCGACACTATTTTGGGTGGGTGGCAGCACTATGCCAGCGTGAGTGTGTCGACATTATGTCATCAGTGCCCGACACTATATTGTGCTGCTTAATCTATAAATAGGTATGCATTCTTGTGAAGAACTGCAAGATGGTGTGTGAGACCAGGGACACCACTACGGTGAGCTTCTCAAGATGTCTTAGGACCTCGCCCTCGGACATCTTCGAGGAGCTTCGCCGTGAAAACACTCTCTAATATGTGAAATTAGTTAGCTCCACCAGCATACTGATTTAGCTAGAGAAGATATAAACCAAAAGATGGTGTGGGAGAGCAGGGACACCACTACGGCAGAGCTTCTCGAAGGTGTCTTAGGATCCCGTCCTCAGACATCTTCGAGGAGCTCGCCATAGAGGCACTCCCTAATATGTGAATTGTGATGTCTTCTTATCAAGCTTTTATGAATTAACCCTATCTTTGTTACAAATTTTTCAGTTTGTTGAACACAGGTAGACGAAGAAGGATATTTTGCCCAGCTAGCTAGTTAGTTAGAATGATTAACTCACGCATGTGTGTGCTTCTAAAATCAATTTTCGAGACTCTATGTACCAAAAAAAGATATATATTGATAGAATAATCCACATATTGTGATATTTACCTTAGAGTTTCTTACATTAATACAAGATAGATAGAATCTAAACATTGATACCGTGCTATCACTGCAAAAATTACTACCAAACTAAATCCACAAATCCATCTATAAGATAGAGCATGAAATGAGCTAATATAGCAATGAGAGTTCAAAGGATGAAGTTGCTCACCTTTTAGAACCTTTGGATAGATGGGGCACCACAAAATCTAGACAAATCTTGAGGGAAAAAAAGGGCATGAACTCGAGCTTGAAGCAATAAAGAGAGAGAGAGAGAGGAGAGCCACCAGCTTGAATGGTGGCTCGGGCAGGGGAAGAAGAAGATATAGCCAGACCTTTAGCCCCGGTTTGTGTCTAGAACCGGGGCTAAAGGTCCTGCTAACCCGGTCGTGTAACAAACCGGGGCTAAAGGGTCTGACGCCCGACCCGGCCTGCCTGAAACCCTTTAGCCCCGGTTTATTGCACGACCCGGGTCTAAAGGTCCCGTTCGAACCGGGGCTAGTGTCTGCCACCCCCTGGGACAGTTCTAGCCGTTGGACCGGGGCATTAGTCCCGGTTTGTAGCCAAACCGGGGCTAATACCCCTGGACCAAAGGTCTGTTTTCTACTAGTGTATTCAGCCTCAGTGCTAGATCTAGAAACCGTGGCTTGTTTTTCGGCACTCCATGAGACCAAATTTAGTCCAACAAATATGGCAAACCCACCAGTGGATCACCTGTCATCCAGAGATCCTGCCTAGTCTGCATCTGAAAAAGCACTAAGGAGTGTAGAAGAAGATACAGTAAATGTTATTCCTACCTTCAAGGTATCTGATGGCCCAAAATATACCGAGCTTGTTGGGGAACCCCAAGAGGAAGGTATGATGAGCACAACGGCAAGTTTTCCCTCAGTTATGAAACCAAGGTTATCGAACCACTAGGAGCAAGGAAACACCTCCAAGGTGTTGTTTCCAACTTGGAATCCTGCACAACACAACCAAAGAACTTTGCCCCCAACTTAGAGTGAGGTTGTCAATCTCACCGGTTTTGCTGAAAACAAAGGACTAAACGTATTGTGTGGAAGAAAGTAAAAGCTTGCAGAAAGTAAATAGAAAGCAGTAAGCAGTTGTAGATTGATGATAAAAGAAAGGACCGGGGTCCATAGTTCACTAGTAGTGGTTCTCCTTAAGATAGATGACATGTTGGGTGAACAAATTACAGCGAGGCAATTGACAAACATCGAGAAAGCATACAAGCATATACTAATCATCTTGACTCCTTTGAGATTTTATTGGGCATTACAACATTATACATAGACCGTAATCCAACTGCAACTATGACTAATAATCCACCTTCAGGTTATCATCCGAACCCCCTCCAGTATTAATTGGCAAGCAACATATAATTGCATTACGCATTGCGTGTAAAGTAAACAATATGATTGTTCTATGAACAAAGGATTGATGTTTTCTCCCTAGTAGCAACAGCATATCTAGTACCTTAGAGATTTCTGTCACTTCCCCAGATTACTAGAGGCATGAACCCACTATCGAGCATAAATACTAACTCTTAGAGTTGCTAGCATCTACTTGGCCAAGATAGCTACTAACAACGGAAAACATGCAAGATCACAAATAACAAAGACATGATAGAATCAATAATCAATCTGAAATAGCATCTCAATATCCATCGGATCCCCGTAAACACAACATGTAGGATTACAAATAGATGATCTTGATCATGAACGGAGCTAACAAGATCTAAACATGGTAGCACAAAGGAGAAGAACCAACCATCTAGCTACTACATGGACCCGTAGTCCAAGGATGAACTACTCACGCATCACATCGAAGGCTTGCATGGTGATGAAGAAGGCCTCCAGGGTGAATTCTCCCCTCCGGCAGGGTGCCGGGAAGAGCTTCAGATCCCTCCCGATCTAGGGATGGAGATGACGGCGGCTACAGACTCTTTCGTGGAATTTTGATCGGGTCCTTAGGTTTTCTATATCGGAGGCATCTTATAGGCGAAAGGGGAGTCCGAGGGGGTTCCCTAGGCGGCCACACCACCCCTGGCCGCGCGGCCAGGTGGTGTGGCATCCCTCTGGCCCCTCTCCGTCTCGTATTCTGGCTCCGTGTCCCCCTCAGTGAAAAACTAACTTTGGCTTGTCCCGTCCAATTCGGAGAATATTCATTTTCTGACTTTCCTGGAACCAAAAACAGCAGAAAACAGGCAACTGGCACTATGGCATCTTGTTAATAGGTTAGTCCAAGAAAGTGTATAAAAAGTATTCCAAAGTGTGGGCAAAACATAAGAAAGTAGATAAAAACCAAGCATGGAACATCAAAAATTATGGATACGTTGGCAACATATCAACATCCCCAAGCTTAACTCCTGCTCGTCCTCGAGTAGGTAAGTGATAAAAAGAAAGAATAATATTTGAGGTGACATGCACCATCATAAACATGATCAAAGTATTTGTAAAACATTGATAGCTGGGATCATAGTACTTCAACATAGCATGAAGGACAAAGTTCTAACAATAAGACATAGCAACTATGTTGTAACATGAAAAGGCACAAACAAAAGATTTCATGAATAACAATGCTTTGCAAGACGTTTGTTTGTTTCACATAAATAAAACATAGCATAGTAGCATTCATCTTGTCCCTCATAATGTAGCAAATCATAATTGCATAGGACACCTTCAAAGTTCATAAGACTAACTAGATACAAATAGTTTAAGAACAAGCAATATCAAAGTTATGCATCAATCAACAAGTCTTGGGACAATGCACATAGAACTAAGAATGGCCACTATGCTCTCAAAATAGGTGCATAAATATAGAAGGTGGAGACTCAACATAAAAGTAAAAGAAAGGCCTTCATAGAAGGAAGCAGAGATTCAAGTCTCATAAAGAGCTTCCAAAAATTATGGTACTTATTAGCTTTCAGCTCTCATTGCCCCTATCATAAGCATCTTTAAGTGATTAAGGTTAAAGTGAACAAACTATGGAGTATATGCTTGACAAAGTATGAGTTGGAAATCTCATGTCCCTTGAATACGAGGGCCACTCCTCATGCTACTCAAGTTTAGTTACCGGTAAGTTCTTGTCATAGTAAGTACATGTGTATCATAGAGAACCGCCAACGGGGTACCCCTTTCCCGATGATACGGAAGAATCCCCATATCCAAATGACAAGGCAAGCAGACAATGAGCATCTCAGCAATCTTCTTATTTACCATGGGAAAATGGTGCTTTTTTCTCTCTTTCCTCTTTCCTCTTTTCTCATATCTCATTTTTTTCCTTTTTCTCTTTTTCTCAATATCTGACTCCTTTTTTATAAGAAGAATGCTACATAGACAGCTCATTATGGTTACGCTGCAGGTTTCCACCATGATTTGGCATGGATTAGACCGACGGCCCAGGCGTTTCTCTAACACACATACATAACTCCATGGACTTACAAGATCCCCTTTCATTTCACACCGACGACATCCATAGACAAAAGAGCATGATATCAACTAGGTACAAAGTACAAGTGCAATGTTGAAAGCGTTCCCCATGACAGCATGGTTCTGCTAATCCCCAACATATAAGTGCAAACATATACAACATAGATGACACAATGGTGCAAGTTTATTAAGGGCAAGAAAAGTAAAGTGTGCCATCAAGTTCGTGAGAGCTTTAATCACTAATTTTCTCATCACAAGTTTAATTCAGAAGGTATATAAAACATGAATATACTTGGAATAGCAAATGCTAATAGGTAGGTATGGTGGACGCTTTGGAATAACTTGGTTTTAGGAGTTGGATGCATGAGTGGAACTCATACTTGGTTATGGAGGCTAGCAAAAGACTGGGAGCGACCGACTAAGAGAGCAATAATGGCCATAATCATGCAGAGCGACAAAACATCATTAATCGAAGTATAAAGTGATACTACAAGTAGAAAACTAAAGGATCATAAAGGCTATGGTGACTTGTGATAGTCATAACATGGTGTGAGCATGCGCCAAGTCAACCCAAATAAAGCATCAAAGGAGAATACCACAATACTATGCTTTAATATGCTAAAACAACGCATGATTCTTTCAAGGCACATTAAGCAATCTCAATTGTTTATAACATGTCATGCTACAGCAAAAATCACTAAGAATAAAGCCAAAACAATATCAAGCATGACATGATAAAGTCTAAGTCACAGTCAGAAAACAAGCTCCTTTTTACCACTTAAGCATGAACTTTCGTACTCTTTTCCAATCCAAAGATCACTAAGCATAAAGCCAAAACAATATCAAGCATGGCATGACAAAGCATGGGCCACAGTCAAAAACAAGCTCTCTTTACCACTTAAGCATGAACTTTCCTACTCTTTTTCCAATCAAAACCAAACTATTTGAGAACCAATGTATGAAAGAGGGGGTCCAACCAATTTATTCAAGAAAACTAAGAAAACCAAGCAGACGAATATGAAAATCAAAAAACAAAGACGCTCCAAGAACAACACAATGTGCATTAAACAATAAAAATGAAGTGTTTGGAAGAAACCTGAAATTTTTATTGATGAAGAAGGGGATGCCTTGGGTATCCCCAAGCTTTGATGCTTGTACTTCTTGGATAATTCTTGGGGTGACACGGGGTGGCATCCCCAAGCTTGAGCTTTAGTCCATTCTTCGTCTCATTACATCATTCTCTCCATACACCTAAAATTTTTCCTTCATACAAAACTTCACACAATCTTTATTAGAAACATTAGTGCACTCAAGATAATAAGTCTTTAGGTTCAGTTTCAACACCAATAAAACCTCCATTAAAACACAAGCTACTGAAGCACTTCCCTCAAAAATCTCAATTCCCCAAAGAGAACTCAAAAAGGAACCAACAAGAAGCAAATGCAAATAATGGCAGAAATCTGTCAAAACAGACCAACAGGTAAAAACCAATATTTTCGAAGACCTTCTGTTGCTCAAATCGAAAAGTGTTGAACTAAGTAAAGTTAGATAACAACCTGGGGCAGAAGCACAAAAATTCACGCCTGAAAATGTCGTACTGAGATTTTACACAAGTTTTTACGGTGAAGCACAAAAATCTGTTTCGAGACAGCAACTTTCCCAATCATTACTTCTCTCTCATTAGAGGTTACTCTTGGCACAAAAAGCAAATAACAAGGATAAGGAGAGGTTATTACTGAAGAAATAACTTCCCAGACTCATCTAAAACTTTTGGGTTATCTCCCAATAAGTACTTTTCTTTAACGCCTTTAAGTTAGGCATAAGAATCAAGAAAAAGAATCAAGTGTTCTCAAATGAAGAAGCATTAAGAGTAAATATTGTTTTCATAGGAGAGGCAAAAGAAATCTTCTCTCTCTTCTTAGGGAAGTGTTCTACACCTTTTTGAGTGGGAGTTGATATTTAATGGTGCCTTCTTTCATATCAATAATGGCACCAACAGTTATAAGAAAAGGTCTTCCCAAAGCAATAGGACAAGAAGCATTGCATTCAACATCCAAAACATAGAAATCAACAGGGACATAGGCATTGTTAACCATAATAAGAACATCATTAATACTCCCCATGAGTTTCTTTTTAGCATTATCATCAAGTGGGACATTCAAATAACAATCTTTCAATGGTGGCAAATCAAGCATATCATAAATCCTTCTAGGCATAATAGAAACACTACTATCAAGATCACATAAAGCTTTGAAATCAAAATCATTCACTTTCATATTAATTATGGGTTCCCATCCATCTTCTTGTTTCATAGGAATAGAAGCTTTATGCTACATCTTTTCTTCTTTAATTTTTATGAGAGCATTAGTAATGTGTTTTGTAAAGGCCATATTCATAGCACTAGCATTAGGACTTTTAGCAAGCTTTTGTAGGAACTTAATAACTTCAGAGATATTGCAACCATCAAGATCAAAATCATAATTATCATCTAAAGTAGTAGGGATATTACTAGCTTCAACACTAGTGGTAGTGATAGTAGAAACACTAATATTTCTAGCAATTTCATCTTCTCTTTCCCACTTAGCATGCAATTCAGCTAACAATCTAACATTTTCATCAATTCTAACTTGTATGGCATTAGTGGCAGCAAAGGGATTATCAATAGTTTCAGGTTTAGCAGCCATTTTATTCAAAGAAGATTGTGCTTCAGCAAATGATGCTATATTTCTTTAAGCATTAGAGAGTTTTTGCCTCAATAGTTTTATTGAAAGAAGTTTGTTTGCTAATAAAATCTTTAAGCATAACTTCAAGTTCAGAGGGTGCATTCCTATTATTGTTGTAGGAATTTCCATAAGCATTAGCATTGTTGGGAGGATATGGCCTATAATTGTTGTTACCAAAATTATTCATGTAGGCATTGTTGCTAAAATTGTTATTTCTTATAAAGTTCACATCAACTTGCTCTTCTTGAGCAACCAAAGAGGCTAAGGGAACATGATTTGGATCAATATGAGCTTTCCCATTAACAAGCATAGACATAATAACATCAATTTTATCACTCAAGGAGGAGGTTTCTTCAACAGAATTTACCTTCTTACCTTGTGGAGCTCTCTCAGTGTGCCATTCAGAATACTTAACCATCATATTATCTAGAAGCTTTGTTGCAGCACCCAAAGTAATGGTCATAAAGGTACCTCCAGCAGCAGAATCCAGTAGATTTCTTGAAGAATAGTTCATTCCTGCATAAAAGGTTTGGATAATCATCCAAGCAATTAGTCCATGAGTGGGACAATTCTTTACCAAAGATTTCATTCTTTCCCAAGCTTGAGCAACATGTTCATTATCAGATTGTTTAAACTTCATTATTTCACTTCTCATAGATATAATCTTAGCAGGAGGATAGTATTTTCCAATGAAAGCATCTTTGCATTTAGTCCAAGAATCAATACTATTTCTAGTTAGGGATTGCAACCATTCTTTAGCGTTTTCTCTCAAAGAGAAAGGAAACAATTTAAGCTTAATAATATCTCCATCTATATCCCTATGCTTTTGCATCTCACAAAGTTCAACAAAGTTATTTAGATGAGCAGCAGCATCTTCATTACCAATACCAGAAAATTGTTCTCCCATAACAAGATTGAGTAAAGCAGGTTTAATTTCAAAGAAAGTAGCTTCAGGAACAGGTGGAGCAATATGTGTGCACATGAAGTCATTGTTGTTGGTGCTAGTGAAGTTACACAACTTAGTGTTTTCAAGAGTAGTCATTTTTTTGTGTTTTTAATAAAGAACGCAAACTAGTTGTAACATCCCAAAACTTTAACCCAAGCTTATCAAGATCCAAATCATCAAAATTAGGGTTAACAAAAACTTTTCCAAAGTAAAAATGAAAGCATTCATGTGTATGTACATTTAAATTAGGATTTGATTTGAATTGCCATGGTTCTGTGATCCCTTGCTTGTAAAATGTTTCTTAGGTGAAATAAACATCATCTAAGTCATTCCCAAACTTTTCCCAAAGAGAAATAACTCAAAATGAATTTTTGAAGAGAATGGTCATTTTGGCCAAATTAACTCTTATGCCCACTTTGGCTATTCCTAGTACTCAAAACTTAACAGAAACATGTGTGGATCTTTACACCCCTTGATAGTACACATAATGAGGTACCAAGGCCCACCTTGTGATCTGCAAAAATCTTTCAAATGCTAATTTTAAATGACAGTTCAAAATTGAATCTATTTCATATGGGAAGATCCCACTTTTTCAAAAACCACTCAAACAAGCTCAATTTTCAAAACCCAAGCACCCACAGAGTCTCAAGATTCTATCTAGCAAACCCACCAAAAATCTTTTCAAAATTCAAAAGTTTATTTCTTGTGGCCATTTAATCAAACACTTGGCAGGCAGGTTTAAACACCTAATCATAGCTCACTATTTTGAACAGGGTTTTGCCCCCATTTGATCCCCATTTAATCTTTTGGTCCCCTCTTGATATAACCATACCATTAGCACCCATCTCCCTTGTCCCTAGCCACAGTGCCGAGCCACCCCGAGCACCTAGTCGCCGGCCAAACCTTGCCCTGCTGCAGCAGACCATCTCCCTCTCTCTCTCCATGTCTAGGAGGTAGCCAGGACCTCACCGCCACCCTCTGTCCCTTGCCCGAGCCAAGCGCAGCAGTGGACCACCGAGGAGAGCCCGTGCCTAGTGCCACCGTGCCATGCCGAAACCTTGCAGCGCCCGCACCAGCGCATGCACATACCGCCACTGTGCCGCCACTGCTCTACCGACCAGAACACCCAGACACCCTGCTCGCCGCCTAACGCACACCACTGCCGTCCTGGCACTGCAGACAAAGCACCAGCTCGCCTCGACCGCATACCACCACCCCCAAGCCCGCATTCACTTCCTAGAGCACCGCCAGGAGACCTCCTATCGATCGCCACCCTCAGCCATGCCTCTAGCCGGTTGTAGCCATGTCGCCACCGTCACCTGCCTATCCCGCTCGGTCTCACCGTCGGGCCTATACAAGGAGGGCACCCCCAGCCATTTTAAGCACACCACTCCACTCCCCTCACCTCAATGACCGTCCCACACCTCTAGCCGGAGCAAGGGGAGCAACAGCTCGCCGGAATTTGACCGGAGCAGGCCGCCTCTGGAGGAGAAGGGTGCCGCTGATTGCGACCACCCCTGGAGCTACCTCGACCGTCCCTGAGCTCGCCATCGTCCACCAGTTCATTTGCCCGCCTTGCCGCAGTAGCTGGAGCCCTAGTACATCCCCGGTAGACCCCCGCTGGCCGTTTAGGGTTCGGTCTCGCTGGCGACGAGTCCGTCGTCGACGACGACTGTGGACTGTTGATCTCTATTCTAATTGTAGCGCCCAGATCGTTCGAAACCCTTTTGGGTTTTAAGTCTCGCTGACAAGCAGGACCAGCCTGTCAGTCGCCCTCTGTGCCACGGAGTGCCACTGGGCCGGCCCATGTTCGTTCCCACGCTAGCCCAGCCGTTCAGAATTGGAATTTTCTTTTTAGTTTAAACTTAGTTCTGTCTCTGAGTTTAAAAATCAATTCAGAGAGTTTGACAAATCCAAATTTCATGAAACCAATTTTTCCTGAAAGGTATTGAAATTATCTATCTAAGACCGTTGGATTTAATTCAATTAGAGTTATAGATCTCTCCTAGTAAAAATAACAAAACAGAAGAATTTGCACCTTGCAACATTTTTATAAAATCAACCAAGATATCTTTTGAGTTTATTCCAACTCTCAAAAATCACATTTCATCATACCTATCTGAATATGTAATAATATTAAGGTTTACATGCAGTGACTTTGGACTAGTACCAAAATAATGCTATATAGGCATTTCTAGTCACTTTAAATCATTAAATAATGAACTTAAACCAAAGTAATTATAATCCAACCTTTAAATCTCATTCCCACATGTTAGAATATGTGGTGATGACATGTGTCCACATGATCCCATATTTTAAGTGGTGAATATTAAATCTTAGTTAATTTTTCCATGAGTAGAAATTACTTTTCTAAAATAAAAAGGAAGAAACTAGTGAATTAAACTTGTGATGCTTGTGATGATAATAGATCATCAATTGTGTGCCTTAGAGTACTAAGTAAACTAGTTAAGTATTGTGTGGTGATTGTGTACTCCGTATGTATTTATAGAAGATAGTACCGACCAAGCTTACGAGGAGGAGGAGTGCTACCAAGAAGAAGAAGAAAACTTCAACCACTGCACCAACCAAGGCAAGCTAGCCCTATCCAAGTTAACCCTTGCAAGTTGTACTTGCAAGCCACCATTAACAGTGCAAGCTATTGTTAGCAAGCTAGAATTAAGAGAGATGAATGAGCAAAGATGCTTTAGGCATGCTTTGGTCACACCACCTTGACTATTACTACCCCAAGTAGTACCTTACAAGCTTTAATACCTTTAGTTTACACAAAGTCCCTTACTTGTTTTGAAGGTAGCATAAAAAGTATAAAACTTGACCTATTTAGCTAAGCTTTAGATGTCATTCTATGGCATGAGATTGATCCCATCATCTTTCCACCTTAGTGAACACTCTTAACTTAGTAGTTAGAGTAGATCAAAACTTGAGTCACTTTAGATGGGAACAATTGGTGAAAATGAATTGTGAAAACCTTGGAATGATGAGCCATTCTATTGAGGATTTTTGACATGTGTTGAGAAACACAAATGGTCTATGATGATGAAAATGTTGAGGCCTGAGCCTTAGCCCTTTTATAAAACTGATGGTTGGATTCGGATGCGATACCATTCCAAATTTACCGTACAACCACACTACCTGAATGGGGTAAGGCTTAGCTGGAAATTTATATGCGTTAGTAATAGTTCCCTCGCGGGAGAGGTTTGAGCTGAGGCTACCTCTCAATGTTGTCCACCTATGTAGTGCCCAAGATGACTAATGGTCATGGTTGGGTGGCCATGCTCATAGGAGAGGTGCTTATACTAGGGTGTGTAAAGGAAAGGTTATGTTTGATTATCTACATACTAGGTATGATGATTCAGGGTTATCCCTGACAGATGTATCGAATCTTGTGGTGAAAGTGTACCACCTCTGCAGAGTGTCAAACTATTCGAATAGCCGCGTCCGCGGTTATGGACAGTTGGAATGGCCATACTGTTTCGTTGTCAGATGTTTTCCAAATAACTTATGAAATGAATGATGAATCTTGACTTGACCACAACAGGGTTGTGTTTATGATATTAGCTTCCCAACTTAAGTGATTCTAGAATTTTACTTTATCTTTGTTTGCTTCAGAACTCAGCTTAGGTTTCAAACTTAACTTTATAGTTAAACTTAGATCTAGCACTTTAACCTAGAACTATATTACTTGTTAGAGGTAGTTTGCGAGTACTTAAAGAGTACTCATGGCTTTTGTCCCTGGCTATTCCCATGGCTAGACTATGAAGGAGACTATCAAGATGATGGCCAGCAGGACGGCTATGATAACTAGGACTATCTGCCTTCGTCAGCATTGCCTGTGCCCCTGAAGATGGACCCCACCGCTATGCTTATCTTTTATTTCCACTGCTTGTTGTATTAAGACTGGATCATGAGATCCTTATTTGTGTAAGACCTTATGTATGGTTTGTAATGGATGATGTACTATGATATCCAATCCGTTATGCCTCGCAAAAATGGTAATCCTGGGATTGCGAGGTATGGCATAACGGGCATCTGGGATTAAAAATCCGGGTGTTGACAAGTTGGTATCAGAGCCATCCTGACCATAGGAGACCCTAGTTAGAATGGACGTTCAAACAAAAACCTAGTTTCAAAACCAAAGTGAGTATTTACGAAAAACTATCTCCTCTCTTACCTTTGGGAATTCCTTCTTTCTCAAAAATTCATGTTCCTCAGAATTCTTACATTACTACTTAAAACTTGACACACTTGATAACTTTACTAATTTTCCTCATCCTTAATTCTTGTAGATGGAGACTCAGTTCAGCAAGTTTTACCAGTTGGGAAATGGAGGTCAGCTGATCTTCGAGAGGGATCTGGATTCACTATAGGAGTTCTTGGGACGCCCACATCCGGAGTTTCTTAGAGCTCAACTTCCAGGACCCCCAGGAGGAGACCTACAGTGGCTAGTCACTGCGGATCTTAGAGGAAGCATTGAAGCACCAACTTCCGGGAGAATTCAGTTCTCCGTGAGAGAGAACAACTGGCTAGATGGATTAGCCAGAGCAATGCATGAAGCTCTCGCACATCTATGTGCCCTCAGTGTCAACAAGATCCAAGGAACCCGTTTTGCCCACTATGCAAGACATGACTTCATGGGAATGCCGATGGAGATGCCAAGTCACCCAGAGTTGAGGCGTCAAGTGGAGAATCTTGACTTCTTGCTGCACGACAGACAGCAGGAACTGGACAATGCTAGAGAGTTAGCCAACCAGAACCATGCCATTGCCGACCAGAAGGCCCAGACTTTCGCACTGCTCGTCCAGGATCGCCAGTCTCTTCGCCGACAGCGTGCCAAGAAGGATCGCACCATCGCCCATCTTTGCAAGAAGGTGGCCGACCTCGAGAAGACCGTCAAGGAGCAGGAAGCTCAGCTTGCAGCCAAGGAAGAAGAAGATGAGGGTGAAGACATCCAGGGAGATATGGATTCTTACCTCAGCAATGATGATGACTTTCTGGAGGAGGATGTTGTGGACTTCTACACTGACGATGAGGACTCCGACTTCATCGACGATGAGTAGATGCACTAGAGCACTGTCGTAGCATGAGTTGTATCGGTCCCACTGTATCATAGCTTGCAGAATAGTTCTTCAAACTATCTGTTTTCCTTTGATTGTTGTGGTGTGTGTTGTATCGTGTGCTTGCTTGCATGAATGAAAATGGAGTTAGTTGAAAAACCTGAGTCTAACTCAAATTTTTAGCTTTGAGAAACCAAAACCATGAACCCTAGAATTTCCCTCTTATCCCTATATATATCTCAATCTTCAGATGACTCGTGGAAACCAAGGAGGGAGCAGCTCGTCGCAGGACCCAATGCTGCAGATTTTGCAGAATCTCATCGCCGACCGTGAAGCAAGCAGGGCAGAACGTCAAGCCAACTTAGAAACACTTCAGCAGATCGCCCAAATGGCTCTCAACAACCAAGGGCATGGAAATCAGGATCACCATGGATCCAAACTCAAAAAAATTCAGAACACCAATCCCCCAATCTTCAACCAATCTGAAAACCCATTAGATGCTGACGACTGGTTATAGACAATGGAAAACAACCTCGAAGTTGCAGGAGTTGATGAAAATGAGAAGGTTCTCTTCGCCACCCACTATCTGGCGGGAGATGCAAGAGCTTGGTGGAATAGCATCCGCAATATGAACCATGGTCAAGTGATGACATGGGAAGCATTCAAAGTCAAGTTCAGCCGCACCCACATGCCGCAAGGTCTAGTCAACAGGATGAGAGATGAATTCTGCGAATTGAAGCAAGGAAGAATGACTGTGGTGGAGTACCGTGAAGGATTCCTGTCACTTGCCAGATATGCATCAGATGAAATCAACACGGAGGCCAAGAAGAAGGAGAGATTCTTGAACGGACTGCATGATGAGATGCAGACTGTCCTCGTCAACATCCGTTTCCAGGATCTTGAAGAGCTAGTCGACTTTGCCATTCAGATGGAAGGGAAGATTAACCAGGCAAACGACAATCGCAAATGTCGTATGATGCAGCAATCAGGATCCAGCAGTCACTAGAAGTACCGTCCCAACCCTTCACCAGGATATGCACAAAGGAACAACCGACCCCCAGTGTCTCGCCCAAGCTACCCTAACCGTAGCAGAGACAATGTGAGGTCCGGAGGAAACCATCCCAACTCCGGCAATACCAACAATTTCACCCGTGCCCCTCCCAAGAGTAATAACAACAACAACACTGCACCCAGAACTGGCAGCAATGTTGTGCCTGTCGCAGCCAAGGACAAGTCCCAGATCACCTGTTTTGAGTGTGGAGTGAAGGGTCACTACTCCAATGAGTGTCCCAAGAAGACTGCAGCCAATGCCACTGTGAATGCCCCAGCTCAACAGCAGCGTCGTGTTCAACCAGGAAGGAGATTTGCCCCAGGGAACCCTCACAACCGCAACGGTCGTCTCTTCCACATGAACGCAGAAGCCGTGAAGCGCCAGATGTAGTGCTAGGTATGTTTTCTGTCAACTCAGTTTTAGCAAGAGTATTGTTTGATTCGGGAGCATCGCATTCATTTGTCACCGAAGAATTTGCATGCACTAGTAAGATTCACCCAACCAACCTGAAGCGTGTCATGATAGTTCAAATCCCCGGTTCAACTACAAAAGCTAGAAAAATTTGCAAAGCTGTGCCTATCAGGATACATGGGATAGATTTTTATGCCAACCTAATTGTACTTGGAACCAAAGGATTGGAAGTAGTACTAGGTATGGACTGGATGTCAAGGCATAAAGGAATGATAGACTGTGCTAAGAAAGCCATCACCATGACCAGTAGTTCTGGAGTAACAGTAGAGCATATATCTGAAACCTTACCCCGTCAATTCAAGTGCAACAAGAGTCTAGACCTACCCACCATAGACCAAGTCAGAGTAGTCTGTGAATACCCCGACGTATTCCCAGATGAATTGCCAGGTATGCCCCCGGATAGGGATATTGAGTTCATCATCGAACTAATCCCCGGAACCGGACCCATAGCCCAGAGACCCTATAGCATGAACCCCTCAGAGTTAGTGGAACTGAAGAAGCAGTTAGATGCCATATTAGCAACAGGCTTGATTCAGCCAAGCGCATCGCCATGGAGATCACCAGTGCTATTCGTCGACAAGAAAGATGGAGGCAATCGTCTGTGTATAGATTACAGAAAGTTGAATGACGTCACCATCAATAACAAGTACCCCTTGCCAAAGATAGAGGATCTATTTGATCAATTGACTGGAGCTCAGGTATTCTCAAAGATTGATGTTAGGACTGGTTATCACCAACTTAAGATTCGTGCAACGGATATTCCGAAGACCGCCTTTACTACTCGCTATGGTTTATACGAGTATACGGTTATGTATTTTGGATTAACCAATGCCCCTGCTTATTTCATGAATCTCATGAATAAGATCTTTATGAATTTCCTAGATAAGTTTGTAGTTGTATTTATCGACGACATCCTTATCTACTCCAAGTCAGAAGAAGAGCATGAGTAACATCTGAGAATCATCCTAGAAACCCTGAGAGAGCATCAGTTATATGTCAAGTTCATCAAGTGTGAGTTTTGGCTGAAAGAAGTAGGATTCCTAGGACATATTGTGTCTACCGGAGGAGTCTCTATTGATCCCGCCAAGATCAAAGATGTCAAAGAATGGGAAGCCCCTACCACTCAAACCCAAGTCCGTGCATTTCTCGGATTAGCGGGATACTACCTTAAGTTCGTAGAAGGATTCTCGAGCATCGCCCGACCCATGACCCAATTATTGAAGAAGGACAAGAAGTTTGAATGGACTGACAAATGTGAAGCTAGTTTCTAGGAGCTGAAGAAGAGATTGATATCAGCCCCAATATTGAATGCTAGACATCAAGAAGCCATTTGATGTATATTGTGATGCATCCAAGATTGGTCTACGATGTGTATTGATGCAAGAAGGCAAAGTCATCGCGTATCTGTCTCAAAAACTGAAGCAGCATGAGCAGAACTATCCGACCCATGACCTTGAGCTAGCAGCTGTGGTTCTAGCGTTGAAGACATGGCGTCATCATTTGATGGGTAATCGCTGTGAGATTTACTCAGATCACAAGAGCTTGAAGTATATCTTCACTCAGAAGGAGCTGGATATGAGGCAAAGGAGATGGATAGAGTTAATCAAGGATTATGACCTTGACATTCACTATCACCCCGACAAAGCCAATGTGGTAGCGGATGCTCTTAGCAGATTGCCATGTAGGCTAAATACCATGATCAAGGAGAAGCAACCAAGTTTGTATGAGGAGTTGGAGCAGTTCAGGACTGAATTAGTTAGCAAAGGATTCTTAGCTAGCATTGAACTTCAACCCACTTTGATTAGCAAAATCAAGGAACCCCAGAAAGGGAATGAAAGTATCGACGGAATCAAACGTCGTATTGGTACAGGAAAGGTACCTGGATTCACTTCAGATGAAGAAGGAGTACTGTGGTACAAAGGACGTATTTGTGTGCCAGCAGATTCGGAGCTAAAGGAAATTATCATGAAGGAAGCTCAAGATACTCTTTATTCTATCCACCCCGGAGGAACAAAGATGTACCAAGATTTGAAAGAGCAATTTTGGTGGCAAAAGATGAAGAGAGAAATCGGAAGCTACATCACCAAATGTGTCATCTGTCAAAGGGTCAAAGAAGAACATCAGAGACCTGCAGGCTTGTTACAACCATTGCAGATTCCGGAATGGAAATGGGATTCGGTAGGAATGGACTTTATCACCGGTTTACCTACTTCCAGTAGGGGAAATGACTCAATCTGGGTCATAGTTGATAGACTGTCCAAGGTAGCCCACTTCATACCTGTCAAGACAACCTACCAGAGTGCAAAGTTAGCAGAGCTATACATTGCTAGGATTGTTAGTCTGCATGGAACCCCCAAGACCATCATATCAAACCGAGGAACCCAGTTTACCTCGAGATTTTGGCAGAAAGTTCAGGAAGGATTAGGAACCAAGTTGAACTTCAGTACCGCTTATCACCCGCAAACTGATGGACAGACTGAGAGAGTCAACCAGATCCTAGAGGATATGCTTAGAGCTTGTGTGTTGGAATACGTATCAAAATGGGAAGACTGCCTGCCTTTCGCAAAATTCTCATATAACAACAGTTATCAAGCTAGTTTGCAGATGGCACCATTTGAATTCCTATACAGAAGAAAGTGTCGTACCCCTTTGAATTGGTCGCAAGTAGGAGAGAGTCAGATCTTTGGACCCGACATTCTCCGAGAAGCCAAAGAGAAAGTTCACAAAGTCCGTGAGCACCTCAAGACCGCTCAATCTAGACAGAAGAGTTATCCTAACAAGAGAAGGAGAGACCCGACTTTCAATGTCGGAGATTTTTTATATCTCAAGGTTTCACCATTGAAGTGAACTCAATGCTTTAGTCTGAAGGGAAAGTTAGCCCCCAGATATATCGGACCTTTCAAGATTCTGAACCATCGAGGAGAAGTATCGTATCAACTGGAACTACCTGAAGAGAAGTTAGCCATCCACAATGTGTTCCATATCTTGTTACATCACAAATGCTTGGAAGTGCCTGAGAAGACTGAAGTTTTCAAGAACATCGATCACAGAGCCGTAGAAATCAACAATGACCTGACCTATCGGGAAGTGCCCATCCATATCTTAGAAGAAGCCTACAGAACCACCAGGACCAGGAGTATCAAATTTCTCAAAATTCAGTGGAGCAACCATACAGAGGAGGAAGCCACTTGGGAGCGCGAAGATTACATTAGGACAGAGTTCCCAAATCTCTTTAGTACCTAGTTTTCTTTCGAAATCTCGGGACGAGATTTCGTTTAAGGGGGGAAGGTTTGTAACATCCCAAAACTTTAACCCAAGCTTATCAAGATCCAAATCATCAAAATTAGGGTTAACAAAACTTTTCCAAAGTAAAAATAAAAGCATTCATGTGTATGTACATTTAAATTAGGATTTGATTTGAATTGCCATGGTTCTGTGATCCCTTGCTTGTAAAATGTTTCTTAGGTGAAATAAACATCATCTAAGTCATTCCCAAACTTTTCCCAAAGAGAAATAACTCAAAATGAATTTTTGAAGAGAATGGTCATTTTGGCCAAATTAACTCTCATGCCCACTTTGGCTATTCCTAGTACTCAAAACTTAACATAAACATGTGTGGATCTTTACACCCCTTGATAGTACACATAATGAGGTACCAAGGCCCACCTTGTGATCTACAAAAATCTTTCAAATGCTAATTTTAAATGACAGTTCAAAATTGAATCTATTTCATATGGGAAGATCCCACTTTTTCAAAAACCACTCAAACAAGCTCAATTTTCAAAACCCAAGCACCCACAGAGTCTCAAGATTCTATCTAGCAAACCCACCAAAAATCTTTTCAAAATTCAAAAGTTTATTTCTTGCGGCCATTTAATCAAACACTTGGCAGGCAGGTTTAAACACCTAATCATAGCTCACTGTTTTGAACAGGGTTTTGCCCCCATTTGATCCCCATTTAATCTTTTGGTACCCTCTTGATCTAACCATACCATTAGCACCCATCTCCCTTGTCCCTAGCCACAGTGCCGAGCCACCCTGAGCACCTAGTCGCCGGCCAAACCTTGCCCCGCTGCAGCAGACCATCTCCTCTCTCTCTCCATGTCTAGGAGGTAGCCAGGACCTCACCGCCACCCTCTGTCCCTTGCCCGAGCCAAGCGCAGCAGTGGACCATCGAGGAGAGCCCGTGCCCAGTGCCACCGTGCCATGCCGAAAGCATCGCCAGAGCCAGACTGCCCGCATGCACAGACATGACCCGACTGCAGCTCGCCCCATCGCCCGCCACACCTGTGGAACACCCAGACACCCCCGTTCGCCTCCCAACGCACCACAGCCACCGCTCGCCGTGGACACCGCCGCCTCTGCCGCACAGAGCGCCAGCTCACCTCGACCGCATACCACCACCCCTAAGCCTGCATTCACTTCCTAGAGCACCACCAGGAGACCTCCTATCGATCGCCACCCTCAGCCATGCCTCTAGCCGGTTGTAGCCATGTCTCCACCGTCGCCTGCCTATCCCGCTCGGTCTCACCGTCGGGCCTATACAAGGAGGGCACCCCCAGCCATTTGAAGCACACCACTCCACTCCCCTCACCTCATTGACCGTCCCACACCTCTAGCCGGAGCAAGGGGAGCAACAGCTCGCCAGAATTTGACCAGAGCAGGCCGCCTCTGGAGGAGAAGGGCGCCGCTGATTGCGACCACCCCTGGAGCTACCTCGACCGTCCCTGAGGTCGCCATCATCCACCAGTTCGTTTGCCCACCTTGCCGCAGTAGCTGGAGCCCTGGTACGTCCCCGGTAGACCCCTGCTGGTCGTTTAGGGTTCGGTCTCGCTGGCGACGAGTCTGTCGTCGACGACGACTGTGGACTGTTGATCTCTATTCTAATTGTAGCGCCTAGATCGTTCGAAACCCTTTCGGGTTTTAAGTCTCGCTGACAAGCAGGACCAGCCTGTCAGTCACCCTCTACGCCGCGGAGCGCCACTGGGCCGGCCCATGTTCGTTCCCACACTAGCCCAGCCATTCAGAATTGGAATTTTCTTTTTAGTTTAAACTTAGTTCTGTCCCTGAGTTTAAAAATCAATTCAGAGAGTTTGACAAATCCAAATTTCATGAAACCAATTTTTCCTGAAAGGTATTGAAATCATCTATCTAAGACCGTTGGATTTAATTCAATTAGAGTTATACATCTCTCCTAGTAAAAATAACAAAACAGAAGAATTTGCACCTTGCAACATTTTTATAAAATCAACCAAGATAGCTTTTGAGTTGATTCCAACTCTCAAAAATCACATTTCATCATACCTATCTGAATATGTAATAATATTAAGGTTTACATACAGTGACTTTGGACTAGTACCAAAATAATGCTATATAGGCATTTCTAGTCACTTTAAATCATTAAATAATGAACTTAAACCAAAGTAATTATAATCCAACCTTTAAATCTCATTCCCACATGTTAGAATATGTGGTGATGACATGTGTCCACATGATCCCATATTTTAAGTGGTGAATATTAAATCTTAGTTAATTTTTCCATGAGTAGAAATTACTTTTCTAAAATAAAAAGGAAGAAACTAGTGAATTAAACTTGTGATGCTTGTGATGATAATAGATCATCAATTGTGTGCCTTAGAGTACTAAGTAAACTAGTTAAGTATTGTGTGGTGATTGTGTACTCCATATGTATTTATAGAAGATAGTACCGACCAAGCTTACGAGGAGGAGGAGTGCTACCAAGAAGAAGAAGAAGAAAACTTCAACCACTGCACCAACCAAGGCAAGCTAGCCCTATCCAAGTTAACCCTTGCAAGTTGTACTTGCAAGCCACCATTAACAGTGTAAGCTATTGTTAGCAAGCTAGAATTAAGAGAGATGAATGAGCAAAGATGCTTTAGGCATGCTTTGGTCACACCACCTTGACTATTACTACCCCAAGTAGTACCTTACAAGCTTTAATACCTTTAGTTTACACAAAGTCCCTTACTTGTTTTGAAGGTAGCATAAAAAGTATAAAACTTGACCTATTTAGCTAAGCTTTAGATGTCATTCTATGGCATGAGATTGATCCCATCATCTTTCCACCTTAGTGAACACTCTTAACTTAGTAGTTAGAGTAGATCAAAACTTGAGTCACTTTAGATGGGAACAATTGGTGAAAATGAATTGTGAAAACCTTGGAATGATGAGTCATTCTATTGAGGATTTTTGACATGTGTTGAGAAACACAAATGGTCTATGATGATGAAAATGTTGAGGCCTGAGCCTTAGCCCTTTTATAAAACTGATGGTTGGATTCGGATGCGATACCATTCCAAATTTACCGTACAACCACACTACCTGAATGGGGTAAGGCTTAGCTGGAAATTTATATGCATTAGTAATAGTTCCCTCGCGGGAGAGGTTTGAGCTGAGGCTACCTCTCAATGTTGTCCACCTATGTAGTGCCCAAGATGACTAATGGTCATGGTTGGGAGGCCATGCTCATAGGATAGGTTCTTATACTAGGGTGTGTAAAGGAAAGGTTATGTTTGATTATCTGCATACTAAGTATGATGATTCTGGGTTATCCCTGATAGATGTATCGAATCTTGTGGTGAAAGTGTACCACCTCTGCAGAGTGTCAAACTATTCGAATAGCCGCGTCTATGGTTATGGACAGTTGGAATGGTCATACTGTTTCGTTGTCAGATGTTTTCCAAATAACTTATGAAGTGAATGATGAATCTTGACTTGACCACAACAGGGTTGTGTTTATGATATTAGCTTCCCAACTTAAGTGATTCTAGATTTTTACTTTATCTTTGATTGCTTCAGAACTCAGCTTAGGTTTCAAACTTAACTTTATAGTTAAACTTAGATCTAGCACTTTAACCTAGAACTATATTACTTGTTAGAGGTAGTTTGCGAGTACTTAAAGAGTACTCATGGCTTTTGTCCCTGGCTATTCCCATGGCCAGACTATGAAGGAGACTATCAAGATGATGGCCAGCAGGACGACTATGATAACTAGGACTATCTGCCTTCGTCAGCATTGCATGTGCCCCTGAAGATGGACCCCACTGCTACGCTTATCTTTTATTTCCACTGCTTGTTGTATTAAGACTGGATCATGAGATCCTTATTTGTGTAATACCTTATGTATGGTTTGTAATGGATGATGTACTATGATATCCAATCCGTTATGTCTCGCAAAAATGGTAATCCTGGGATTGCGAGGTATGGCATAACGGGCATCTGGGATTAAAAATCCAGGTGTTGACACTAGTACAACTAATTTTTGTGTGTTTTTGATAAAGAAACAAGCAAACAAAGCAGAAATAAACTATGCAAAACAAAAACAACAAAGTAAAGAGATTGGTTATGAGGGACTCTCCTTGTGAAGATGTCCTTGACTCCCCGGCAACGGCGCCAGAAAAATAGCTTGATGGCCCAAAATATATCGAGCTCATTGGGGAACCCCAAGAGGAAGGTATCTTGAGCACATGACAAGTTTTCCCTCAGTTATGAAACCAAGGTTATCGAACCAGTAGGAGCAAGGAAACACCTCCAAGGTGTTGTTTCCAACTTGGAATCCTACACAACACAACCACAGAACTTTGCGCCCAACTTACAGTGAGGTTGTCAATCTCACCGGTTTTGCTGAAAACAAAGGATTAAACATATTGTGTGGAAGAAAGTAGAAGCTTGTAGAAAGTAAACAGAAAGCAGTAAACAGTTGTAGATTGATGATAAAAGAAAGGACTGGGTCCATAGTTCACTAGTGGTGGTTCTCCTTAAGATATATGACATGTTGGGTGAACAAATTAAAGGAGATATGCCCTAGAGGCAAATAATAAATAGGTTTTTATTGTCATATCTCAACTAGTTTATAATAGTTTCATATTGTGCTATAACTATGCCAAGTAGAAACATTAGTACAGGTGTGATATGAAACAACAAAGTCCCGAGTAGCCTCTATTCATACTAGTTCGTTGGTCACGAAGATGATCTAGGTTTCAAGATCATGGGCATTTATGCTGACTGACAACAAGATCATATCATTGGAGAATGATGTGATTGGACATTCCTCGAAGGATTGCAACACGATCAAGTCACATAGTTCATTGTTGCAACATATATACCTAGACTCCTTCTCCTTAGACCGTGAGCTCATATTACTCACTGTTTCCCTAGGCTGCTTAGACTGCATCAATCGTCATCTGGTAATACGGTGGCCATAAAGGTGTATGTTGGGTATTCCGAAGGAACAGTAGATGACATGTGACTGCAAGACCGGGATTTGTTCACCCACATGACGGGTAAAGATACATACGGCCGTCTTGGTGAGATTACATCCATAAATGTTGCAACATGTGACTAGGTCACGGGGATGTAATATCACGGTAACAAGAAAATAGAACTTGTTGTGAACGAGATTGAACAAGGTATGGGATACCAATGATCGGATCTCGGACAAGTTGTATCGAGAAACAAAAGGAAGAGGGTGCTACATTTAGCGGTTCAAACAACATTGTCATCAGGAATGCATATGGGTCACATGGATATCCCTGGTCCCTCTGTTGATCATTGATACAGATCATGTCTAGAGCATTCCCGAGCCGTGAGAGGATACACTTAAGGGTACGATGAGAGCGATTATTCGTAAGACGGAATCACAATAGAGAAAGAGAGAAAGCCAGAATCGTTCCGCGGAGAGATCCGAAGTTGTTCAGAGAAAGAATAAAGGAAAAGACCCGAAAAGTGTTTTCGGATAAATGGGAATTTAAATATATATTTATTATATGTTAATTATGAATTAATATATTCTAAATAATATTTAAGTTAAGATTTATAAAAGCAACTTTTATATTAGGCCAAATCCCAGAGGGAAAAGGCCTAGAATAAAAGCTGCAGAAAAATAAAGGGAAAAGAAAAAGAAACAGCCCACATGGGCGGTTTTTATTAACCGCCGCACGGGGGCGGACCACAGCCGCCGAGCCTGCTCGACCTGGCCCACGCGGGCGCCAGGGAGCTAGGCCGTCGGAGCGAGCCGGCCCACCCGGGCTCTGCCTCGCGGGCGCGCGAGCTAGGCCGTCGGTGCGAGCCGACCCACTCGGGCTGGGTTGCCAGGCCGCTAGGGCGAGCTGGGCCGCCGGCACAGGGCAGGCCCACCCTGGGCTGCTGGCTGCCGCCGCATGTGGGCTGGCTGGCTTGGCTGCGTGGTGGGCTCGCCGGCCCACCCGCTGGGCTGAGCTGCTGCTGGCTACTTTGGGCTGCTGGCTGGGTCCGGCGAGGTGGCCCATTCGGCCACCTATTGTCCCAGCTGGCTGCCACCTTTCTTTTTGCCATTTTTCCCTTAGTTTTAGTCCCACATGGGGCACCTAATGGAGAGGGCACGCCCCCCTCCGCCTATATAAAGGGGTGCCCATGGGAGGACTAGAAACACACAATTGGAGAAGTCCTTTGGTTGACTTCCTCCTTCCCTCCCTCTCTGTAGCCCTTGTGACCATGGCCCCAAGTTTGGGCTATGCGATCCAGGCACACATGAAGTACGTCGTTGCGCTGCGGGGATTCCTAGCCGGATATCAACTTCCGCACTCCCAGCGGGATCGGGGAGCCAGAGGTCTCATCGTGCACCGGATGTGTACGAAGACACAAAGCGCAACACTTGGGGCGCTTAAATGTCGTGAGTCGGAGCTGTTGCACGATGAAGATCAAGAAGGAGCAAGGGGTGACCTGCGAGGAGCTTCACGACCTTGAGGTCGGCTACGAGTACGACAACTTCAACCATGTTCCCCGCAGAACGTTAACCGCGTACGGTCTACAAGGGTATGTATTCTCTACACTCCGGCTGTTACCGCGTTACTACATAGATAGATCATAGGCAGTTTTGGGATTCCATCGTAGGAATTTTTTTGTTTTCTACTGCGATCCCCAACAGTGGTATCAGAGCCGATCTATGCGTAGGAGTGTTGTACGGCCAGTACGCACAAGTATTGTGCGGGCATTGATCCCTTAGTTATTACCCTCTAACATGTACTTGTTTATATCGTGGTATTGTTTGATGAAGCGGCCGGATCGACCTTACAGCGTATTAAATGCAGCGAGACTGGTTCCACGCTCAACATACGGCTTGTACCGTATAAGTGGCTAGCGGGTGTCTGTCTCTCATTCAATAGTTGATATAGCATTTACAACATAGGGCCCTGAAAGGGGTGTAGTAGAGACAACTGTCGGATCCATGTTGTGGTTGGAAAGTTCGTAGTTTAGAAACGGTTCTAGTGCGAAAGCCCTAACAACCATGTAAAACTTGCAATAGATAAAGTAGAGGCGTCTAACTTTATTTTGCAGGGGGGCATGTGGTTATGATATGGCATTGGTTGTTGCGAAGGTAAAGTAGTTTACTTTTCTGTTACTAAGTAGTATAGTAATAGTCATCGTTACGATGGACGACCTGGTGGCGGCGTCGTGGACTTGGCGTCAAACCAACGGCAAGATAGAGATCATGCCGGAGCGCTCGATGGAGATCAAGGCGCAAGAACAACCATATCATATCACATTATACATATGATGTTGATACCTATTTTACATCTTATTGTGTGCTAGAATTAAGATACTCAACGGTAGCAAATAAGATAATCCCTATTTAATTCCAATGTTCCGTGTTCCCCTTGTGTGTGCACCACCAAGAAAGTTCTTCGGTATGAGGTCGGCCGTGATGATCGGGGGTCAGACATATCTACGTTCGCATACAGTGGGTGTAAGCCATGTTGCATAGCGAATACACACAAGTTAGATTTGGCGAGCGTAACATGTACTGACATGGCCTCGGAACACAAGAGATCGAAAGATCGAGCATGAGTCACATGGATGATGTGATTGGCATTAGTGAATGTCTACCTTTGCTAATGCACTGATGGTCGTGATGATCGGGGGAGGTGCAGAGGATAGGGATCATGCGATCACTAAAATCGTCCAGGGGATGACAATTTTATTGGAGACCAATTATAAATTGATCTCTTATTATGAACTTAGTCTAGATGTCTGTTTGCAAATATCTTAGTAGACCTTGGCATATCCCATTGAGGTCCTTTGCGACCATGGGAATATATTGCTTAATTTGGAACTTAGCAAAAGGGTCCAACTTCATAGATTAATACCCACGCCTGAGGGATATCCTCGTAAAAGGTGATCTTCTCTCCTTGATACAATAACAATTAGGAGATAATTCGATGACTCCGGATTGTTTGCAAAAACACTTAGTGATCTTGCATTAGAGTTGAGAACTCTTATAAGGGCTTGATTGCAAATGGAGGTCATGGATGAAAAGGTATATGTAAGATATACAAATTATAGATGTGGTTCTTGCAAAACTCATTGCAGTTTGCAAAGTATTTGATAGTTGTCCCGTTTTGTGAAAACATGATGATCTGCTTGAGAATTGCTGGATTTGAATCAATGTGACTTGATGACGGCAAGCAAATCAGTTGATGGCCGACATCACCTCTTTCCTCAAAGTTTATCATTTGGATTAGTGGACTTGAATATAATTTGTAATCCTAGTTTGTGTGTCTTGCTTTTGGCAAGATGATTATTCATATGAACAAGTTACAAACCAGTTTGTACTATTCTTATGAACAATACCTTATGGTCACATTACGATTACAAACAAGTTATTCTCATCACTATGTTAATGATAATGGTTTAAACATTTATAAAGGATTAGAATGCTAAAAGATATCCAAAGTTTAATAATGATATGACACTATAGTTTAAGTCATTTTGGTTATTGCAGGTTCTTTATGAAAGATCGATGTCCTAGATGCTTAATCTAGAGACTTTGCAAAACCATCCCTCTTGGGAAGAATGACTAAAACTCCGCATTCTGGTAAAACAGCAAAATGCGCAGAAATGTTGAATCTTATACATAGTGATGTGTCATATTTTCAACAAGTAGTGGAAGTCATTGTGGACTTAAGTGAATAAGTGTATTTACTTAATGAAACATGAAGTTTGAAATGATTTGAATTGTTCAAAAGAGTTCACAACAAAAGGAGGATATTGAAATTAACAAGAATACAAAGTCTCTTTGATTTGATCGACATGACTAAAGTATTCAAGTTAAGTTTAGCATAAAAGGAACTTGTGAAAGATGTTTCACAAATTATGATGATTGGACGAATTCAAACTATGTTAAAATGTCTAAATATCATAATCATAATGTATTAAGATACATATGGTATAATATCATCTCTTATAGGGGTTATAGTTGTCATTTAGAGTTAGAGATCAAAATAAGCAAACACTCATTTGAAATACAAAGGAACATCTAAAAGATTCGTGGAAACAACACAATAAGTGTTATGGCAAGTTCGAGTTTCTGGAGATTTCGATAAGTCAAAGTCATGGCGAATAAACAAGTCTTTGTAGAGCATTCTTAGGAAACTATAAATGCATCTTCCACAAAGGGACAAAGCTGCTGTTGTCCAAAGTTGATTGTGTCTTGATGAAGATACAGGTGCAAGAAAGTAAAAGATCAAAACAAGGTATTTGACCTTGCCTCTGAATTGTTGCGTGGCGCAGCGGAATTTGTTTAGTGAATTCAAACTCTACAAATAGAGGAGAAACCAATGATAATGATCATAAAGTTTCAGGGAATACTTTTACTAAAGAAAGTAGGATTCAACTATATTCTACAAGTTTGTGGAATTATATTATTGATTCACTTGTCATGTTTTGAACAAGACATACCTATGAAATACAAAGAAGCGTGATGGACCTAAGTACGAGAAATGAATAGTCATTGAAATCTCGTTAGTGGAATTCTCGGTTTGACGATGATCAAAGAATTTTGGAATGTCCAAGATTGTCGAGAGGACCTGGATTTGAGTGGGAGCTAAGTGAAATCCCTGGATCTCAAACATGAATGTCATATTTGAGTGGGGGCGTGAAATCATTCTGGGATATATGGACGACATATGTGAATGATGTGATTGGTGTTAATAATATTTAAGTTAGATAAATAAGGATGAAGTTGAAATTATTAAACAATAAGATCTATCGAGATAGATTGGTGAGTTTAATAAACACTGAATGTCGAATGCTTTCTGGACTTGATTCTGAAAGATGTTCAGAATGTCCTAAGCAAAGATTTTGAAGAAGCTCAGAATGGAACAAGGTAATAAAGAAGTTCTTACTGTATGAAGCATTGAGTTAGTATTGCAACTATGGTTGAAAGAAAGAGATGCGTTGCATCTCCTATGCCCCGGTCATAGGTTCTTCCACATAACCATGTTGTATACTCGACATAATTTGATCCAAGGTTCTGGTTGATAGGACAAAGTCTTAATTGTAAGAATGTGTCTTTAAGTGATTCCTGAGCTGATCACTAAACTAGAATTAAGTTTGTACATAAACGGCAAGAAGCAATGTAAGTGGCATAGTTGCATTTCATGCACTAGGATCTACATAGATATAGAAGTATAAAAGCTCTATCTAATGTGATGTATAATGTTGTGGCGGGGCTAGTTCGCTTTTAACATAGAATGATGTGTCCCAGGGCCCAGTGCCCATGAGAAAGCCCTCGAGGTTGATCTAACGTCACTGTAAGCTCCTGGAATCCGACCTCGTTCTGCTGCCATGACTATAGTATATACACAAAGGATAGCAAAGTGTGTTTTGAAGTTTAGATGACAACGGTGAAAACAACCGTCATCATAAACACTAGAAACAAAAGTCTCACTTTGTCACTAAACAAATACTTCGACCCATTATATGATAATGTTGTGAATGTCAAAATTAGGAAGACATTAATGATTTGCAAAAGACATAATGATCTGGTAAAAAAGAACATGGACGTGACTTTTCCCATAAGCATGCATCATCTGTAAACGCATATGGCATATGTTTTATACGAGTAAAATGCAAGCTGGATTATTTGTACTCTAGTGCAAGTGGGAGACTGAAGGAGATATGCCCTAGAGGCAAATAATAAATAGGTTTTTATTGTCATATCTCAATTAGTTTATAATAGATTCATATTGTGTTATAACTGTGCCAAGTAGAAACATTAGTACAAGTGTGGTATGAAACAACAAAGTCCCTAGTAGCCTCTATTCATACTAGTTCGTTGGTCACGAAGATGATCTGGGTTTCAAGATCATGGGCATTTATGCCGACTGACAACGGGATCATATCACTGGAGAATGATGTGATTGGACATTCCTCGAAGGATTGCAACACGATCAAGTCATATAGTTCATTGTTGCAACAGCTATACCTAGACTCCTTCTCCTTAGACCGTGAGCTCATATTACTCACTGTTTCCCTAGGTTGCTTAGACTGCATCAACCGTCATCTGGTAATACGGTGGCCATAAAGGTGTACGTTGGATATTCCGAAGGAACAATAGATGACATGTGACTGCAAGACCGGGATTTGTTCACCCACATGACGGGTAAAGATACATACGGCCGGCTTGGTGAGATTACATCCATAAATGTTGCAACATGTGACTAGGTCACGGGGATGTAATATCACGGTAACAACAAAACATAACTTGTTGTGAACGAGATTGAACAAGGTATGAGATACCAATGATCGGATCTCGGACAAGTTGTATCGAGAAACAAAAGGAAGAGGATGCTACATTTAGCGGTTCAAACGATATTGTCATCAAGAATGCATAGGGGTCACATGGATATCCCTGGTCCCTCTGT
Organism: Avena insularis; assembly: GCA_023614405.1. Lineage (NCBI taxonomy): Eukaryota > Viridiplantae > Streptophyta > Magnoliopsida > Poales > Poaceae > Avena > Avena insularis. Next base: position 429,891,506 of record CM042692.1, on the reverse strand, counting down.
TGGTCATTGATACAGATCATGTCTAGAGCATTCCTGAGCCGTGAGAGGATACACTTAAGGATACGATGAGAGCGATTATTCGTAAGATGGAATCACAGTAGAGAAAGAGAGAAAGCCGGAATCGTTCCGCGGAGAGATCCGAAGTTGTTCGGAGAAAGAATAAAGGAAAAGACCCGAAAAGTGTTTTCGGATAAATGGGAATTTAAATATATATTTATTATATGTTAATTATGAATTAATATATTCTAAATAATATTTAACTTAAGATTTATAAAAGAAACTTTTATATTAGGCCAAATCCCAGAGGGAAAAGGCCTAGAATAAAAGCTGCAGAAAAATAAAGGGAAAAAGAAAAAGAAACAGCCCACGTGGGCGGTTTTTATTAACCGCCGCAGACGCGAGACCACGACGCCGAGCCGCCCACGCCTGGCCTGGCGCCAGGAGCTAGGCCGTCGGATGAGCCCACCGGGCCGCCTTCTTGGCTGTGAGCTGGCCGCCGATCTTGCGAGCCCACCCGGCTGATTTGCCAGTGCCAGGCGAGTGGGGCAGGCTTGTGGGCAGCCCGGCTTGGCATTGGCAGGGCTCGCCAGCCCACCCGCCGGGCTAAGCTGCTGCTGGCTGTTGTTGGCCACTTTGGGCTACTGGCTGGGTCCGGCGAGGTGTCCATTCGGCCACCTATTGGCCCAGCCGGCTGTCCCCTTTCTTTTTGCCCTTTTTCCCTTAGTTTTAGTCCCACATGGGGCACCTAATGGAGAGGGTACGCCCCCCTCCTCCTATATAAAGGGGTGCCCATGGGAGGACTAGAAACACACAATTGGAGAAGTCCTTTGGTTGACTTCCTCCATCCCTCCCTCTCTCTAGCCCTTATGACCATGGCCCCAAGTCTGGGCTATGCGATCAAGGCACACCTGTAGTACGCCGTTCCGCTACGGGGATTCCTAGCCGGATATTGATACATTGCAAATGTATCTATAATTTTTGATGTTCCATGCTTGGTTTTATCCACTTTCTTGTGTTTTGTCCACACTTTGGAGTACTTTTCATATGATTTCTTGGATTAACCTATTAACAAGAGCCACAGTGCCAGCTGCCTGTTTTCTGCTGTTTTTGGTTCTAGGAAAGTCAGAAAATGAATATTCTCGGAATTGGACGAGACAAAAGCCAAAGTGCCTATTTTTCTGGAAGTCATCAGATGCCAGAATACGAGACGGAGAAGGGATGGGGGCCGTCCACACCACCTGACGCGTGGCTAGGCCTGGACTGCGCCAGGGGTGGTCTGGCCGACCCCAGCACCCCCTCGGCCTCTCATTCCGCCTATAAGATGCCCTCGGGACGAAAACCCTAAGTACCCGATCAAAAATCCACGAAAGAGTCTATAGCCGTCGTCATCTCCATCCCTAGACCAGGAGGGATCTGAAGCTCTTCCCGGCACCCTGTCGGAGAGGGGAATTCACCCTGGAGGCCTTCTTCATCATCATGCAAGCCTCCGGTGTGATGTGTGAGTAGTTCATCTCCGGACTACGGGTCCATGTAGTAGCTAGATGGCTGATTCTCCTTCTTTGTGCTTTCATGTCTAGATCTTGTGAGCTGCGTTCATGATCAAGATCATCTATTTGTAATTCTGCATGTTGTGTTTGTGGGGATCCGATGGATATTGAGATGCTATTTCAGATTTATTATTGATTCTATCATGTCTTTGTTATTTGTGATCTTGCATGCTTTCAGTTGTTAGTAGCTATCTTGGCCAAGTAGATGCTAGCAACTCCAAGAGTTAGTGTTTATGCCCGATAGTGGGTTCATGCCTCTGGTAATTTGGGGAAGTGACAGAAATCTCTAAGGTACTAGATGTGTTGTTGCTACTAGGGAGAAAACAACAATCCCTTGTTCATAGAACAATCGTATTGTTTACATTACACGCAATTTGTAAAGCAATAATCTGTTGCTTGCAACTTAATCTTGGAGGGTTAGGATGATAACCTGAAGGTGGATTATTAGTCATAGATGCAGTTGGATGGCGGTCTATGTATAATGTTGTAATGCCCAATCGAATCTCAAAGGAGTCAAGATGATTAGTATATGCATGTATTGCTTTCTCGATGTTTGTCAATTGCCCCGCTGTAATTTGTTCACCCAGCATGTTATCTATCTTAAGGAGAGCCACCTCTAGTGAACTATGGATCCTGGTCCTTTCTTTTACATATAATCTATAAACTTTTTACTGCTTTGTGTTTAACATATTACTTCCTTCCATTCGATACGTTTAATCCTTTGTTTTCAGCAAAACCGGTGAGATTGACAACCTCATCTCAAGTTGGGGACAGAGTTCTGTGGTTGTGTTGTGCAGGTCTCCATGTTGCTGTTGGCACCGATAGTGTACCCTACCATCGTTCACCTATCTACATCTTTGGGGTGTTTCCTTGCTCCTACTGGATTGATAACCTTGGTTTCGTACTAAGGGAAAACTTGCTGTTGTGCTCATCATACCTTCCTCTTGGGGTTCCCCAACGAGCTCGATATATTTTGGGCCATCAAGCATATTTTCTGGCGCCGTTGCCGAGGACTGAAGAAGAAGAAGCTCCCACGTCAACCACGCGCCAGCAATATTATCTGGCGCCGTTGCCAGGGAGTCAAGGACATCTTCACAAGGGGAGACCCTCATAACCAATCTCTTTACTTTGTTTATTTTGTTTTGCTTAGTTCCTTTTTGCTTTTGTTTGCTTGTTTCTTTATCAAAAACACACAAAAAATAGTTTTACTAGTTTGCTTTATTATTTGAAAACACAAAAAATGACTACTCTTGAAAACACTAAGTTGTGTGACTTCACTAGCACCAACAACAATGATTTGATGAGCACACCTATTGCTCCACCTGTGCCTGGAGATACTTTCTTTGAGATAAAACCTGCTTTACTCAATCTTGTTCTGAGAGAACAATTTTCTGGTATTGGTAATGAAGATGCTGCTGCCCATCTAAATAACTTTGTTGAACTTTGTGAGATGCAAAAGCATAGGGATGTAGATGGTGATATTATTAAGCTGAAATTGTTTCCTTTCTCTTTGAGAGGAAAAGCTAAATAATGGTTGAATTCCTTAACTAGAAATAGTATTGATTCTTGGACTAAGTGCAAAGATGCTTTCATTGGAAAATACTATCCTCCTGCTAAGATTATATCTATGAGAAGTGAAATAATGAAGTTTAAATAATCTGATAATGAGCATGTTGCTCAACCTTGGGAAAGAATGAAATCTTTGGTAAAGAATTGTCCCACTCATGGACTGACTGCTTGGATGATCATCCAAACTTTTTATGCAGGATTGAACTATTCTTCAAGGAACCTATTGGACTCTGCTGCTGGAGGTACCTTTATGACCATCACTTTGGGTGCTGCAACAAAACTTCTGGACAATATGATGGTTAATTATTCTGAATGGCATACTGAGAGAGCTCCACAAGGTAGGAAGGTAAATTTTGTTGAGGAAACCTCCTCCTTGAGTGAAAAGATTGATATTATTATGTCTATTCTTGTGAATTGTAAAGCCCATATTGATCCAAATAATATTCCTTTAGCCTCTTTGGTTGCTCAAGAAGAGCAAGTTGATGTGAACTTCATAAGAAATAACAATTTTGGCAATAATGCTTATAGGAATAATTTTGGTAACAACAATTATAAGCCATATCCTCCCAACAATGGTAATGCTTATGGAAGTTCCTATAACAATAATAGGAGTGCCCCCTCTGAACTTGAAGTTATGCTTAAAGACTTTATTAGTAAGCAAACTGCTTTCAATAAAACTATTGAGGAAAAACTCTCTAATGCTGAAAGAAATATAGCATCTTTGGCTGAAGCTCAATCTTCTATGAATAAAATAGTTGCTAAACCTGAAACTAATGATAACCCCTTTGCAGCTACTAATGCCATACAAGTAAGAATTGATGAAAATGTTAGACTATTAGCTGAATTACATGGTAAGTGGGAAAGAGAAGATGAAATTGCTAGAAACATTAGTGTTTCTACTATCACCACCACTAGTGTTGAAGCTAGTAATAGTTCTACTACTCTAGATGATAAATTTGATTTTGATCTTGATGGTTGCAATATCTCTGAAGTTATTAAGTTCCTACAAAATCTTGCTAAAAGTCCTAATGCTAGTGCTATGAACATGGCCTTTACAAAACACATTACTGATGCTCTGATGCACTCGACTTTCAACATAGAGCTCGTTGGGAACCCCAAGAGGAAGGTATGATGAGCACATCAGTAAGTTTTTCCTCAATTATGAAACCAAGGTTTAATTGAACCAGTAGGAGCAAGGGAAACACCCCAAAGGTGTTACTAGCTGAGCTTTGGCAGGGCGCACTACCGGTGCTAGTAGCAACGTGGAGACCTGCACAACACAACCACAGAACTTTGTCCCCAACTTGCGATGAGGTTGTCAATCTCACCGTGTTTTGCAGAAAACAAAGGATTAAACGTATCGAATGGAAGGAAGTAATAATTTGCAGAAAGTAAACACAAAGCAGAAACAGTTTATAGATTGTATGTAAAGAAAAGGACCGGGATCCTAGTTCACTAGAGGTGGCTCTCCTTAGATAGATAACATGCTGGGTGAAAAAATTACAGCAGGGCAATTGACAAACACCGAGAAAGCAATACATGCATATACTAATCATCTTGACTCCTTTGAGACTTGATTGGGCAATACAACATAATACATAGACCGCCATCCAACTGCATCTATGACTAATAATCCACCTTCAGGTTATCATCGAACCCCTCCGAGATTAAGTTGCAAGCAACAGATTATTGCTTTACGAACTGCGTGTAAGGTAAACAATACGATTGTTCTATGAACAAAGGATTGTTGTTTTCTCCCTAGTAGCAACAACACATCTAGTACCTTAGAGATTTCTGTCACTTCCCCAGATTACCAGAGGCATGAACCCACTATTGAGCATAAATACTAACTCTTGGAGTTGCTAGCATCTACTTGGCCAAGATAGCTACTAACAACGGAAAGCATGCAAGATCTCAAATAACAAAGACATGATAGAATCAATAATCAATCTGAAATAGCATCTCAATATCCATCAGATCCCCGCAAACACAACATGTATGAATTACAAATAGATGATCTTGATCATGAACGGAGCTCACAAGATCTAAACATGAAAGCACAAAGGAGGAGAAACCAACCATCTAGCTACTACATGGATCCGTAGTCCAAGGATGAACTACTCACGCATCACACCGGAGGCTTGCATGGTGATGAAGAAGGCCTCCAGGGTGAATTCCCCTCTCCGGCAGGGTGCCGGGAAGAGCTTCAGATCCCTCCCGATCTAGGGATGGAGATGACGGCGTCTACAGAATCTTTCATGGATTTTTGATCGGGTACCTAGGGTTTTCGTCCCGAGGGCAACTTATAGGCAGAAGGAGGGGCTGAGGGGGTGCTGGGGTCGGCCAGACCACCCCCCGGCGCGGACCAAGCCTGGCCGCACGGCCAGGTGGTGTGGCCGGCCCCTGGCCCCTCTCTGTCTCGTATTCTGGTACTTGATCCCTTCCGAAAAAATAGGCACTTTGGATTTTGTCCCGTCCAATTCCGAGAATATTCATTTTCTGACTTTCCTAGAACCAAAAACAACAGAAAATAGGCAGCTGGCACTATGGCTCTTGTTAATAGGTTAGTCCAAGAAATCATATGAAAAGTAATCCAAAGTTGGAACAAAACACAAGAAAGTGGATAAAACCAAGCATGGAACATCAAAAATTATAGATACATTTGCAATGTATCATGCTCTCATAAAGATTAAAGAAGAAAAGATGAAACATAAAGCTTCTATTCCTATAAAACAAGAAGATGGTTGGGAACCCATCATTAATATGAAAGTGAATGACTTTGATTTCAATGCTTTATGTGATCTTGATAGTAGTGTTTCTATTATGCCTAGAAGGATTTATGAAATGCTTGATTTGCCTCCACTTGAAGATTGTTATTTGAATGTACCACTTGATGATAATGCTAAAAAGAAACTCATGGGGAGTCTTAATGATGTTCTTATTATGGTTAACAATGCCTATGTCCCCGTTGATTTCTATGTTTTGGATGTTGAATGCAATGCTTCTTGTCCTATTACTTTGGTAAGACCTTTTCTTAGAACTGTTGGTGACATTATTGATATGAAAGAAGGCACCATTAAATATCAACTCCCACTCAAGAAAGGTATAGAACATTTCCCTAAGAAGAGACAGAAGATTTATTTTGCCTCTCCTATGAAAACAAAATTTGTTCTTAATGCTTCTTCATTTGAGAACACTTGATTCTTTCTTGCTTCTTATGCCTAACTTAAAGGCGTTAAAGAAAAGTACTTATTGGGAGATAACCCAAAAGTTTTAGATGAGTCTTGGAAGTTATTACTTCAGTTTTAGATGAGTCTTGGAAGTTATTACTTCAGTAATAACCGCTCCTTATCCTTTTTATTTGCTTTTTGTGCCAAGAGTAACCTCTAATGAGAGAGAAGTAATGACTGGGAAAGTTGCTGTCCCGAAACACAATTCTGTGCTTCACCATAAAAATTCGTGTAAAATCTATGAACGTCTTTTTGAGGCGTGCATTTTTTTGCTTCTGCCCCAGGTTATTATATAACTTTATTTAGTTCAACACTTTTTGATTTGAGCAACAGAAGGTCTTCTAAAAAATTTGTCTTTACCTGCTGGTCTGTTTTGACAGATTTCTGCCATTTTCTGCATTTGCTTCTTGTTGGTTCCTTTTTGAGTTCTTTTGGGGAATTGAGATTTTTTAGGGAAGTGCTACAGTATCTAGTGTTCTAATGGAAGTTTATTTTGTGTTAGAACTGAATCTTAAGACCTATTATCTTGAGTGCACTAATGTTGCTAATAAAGATTGTGTGAAGTTTTGTATGAAGGAAAAATTTCAGGTGTATGGAAGGAATGAGTAATGAGATGAAGGATGGACTAAAGCTAAAGCTTGGGGATGCCATGCGTGTCACCCCAAGAAATATCCAAGAAGTACAAGCGTCAAAGCTTGGGGATGCCCAAGGCATCCCCTCTTCATCAACAAAAATCCCAGGTTTCTTCAAACGCTTCATTTTTATTGTTTAATGCACAGTTGTGTTGTTCTTGGAGCGTCTTGTTTTTCGTTTTCGTTTTGATTTTTTGTTTGCTTGGTTTTCTTAGTTTTCTGAATAAATTGGTTGGACCCCTCTTTCATACATTGGTTTGCAAATAGTTTGGTTTGGTTTGGAAAAGAGTAGGAAAGTTCATACTTATGTGGTAAAAAGAGCTTGTTTTTGACTGTGGCCTATGCTTTGTCATGCCATGCTTGATATTGTCTTGGCTTTATGCTTAGTATTCTTTGTTGTATCATGACTTGTATAAACAATTGAGATTACTTAATGTGCCTTGGATGAATCATGCGTTGTTTAGCATATTAAATCATAGTATAGTGGTATTCCCCTTTGATGCTTTATATGGGTTGACTTGGCACATGCTCACACCATGTTATGACTATCTCAAGTCACCATAGACTTTATGATCCTTTAGTTTCCAACTTGTAGTATCACTTTATGCTTTGTTCAATGATGTTTTGTCGCTCTGCATGATTATGGCCATTATTGATCTCTTAGTTTGTCGCTCCCAGTCTTTTGCTAGCCTCCACAACCAAGTATGAGTTCCACTCATGCATCCAACTCCTTAAACCAAGTTATTCCAAAGATTCCATCATACCTACCTACTAGCTTATGCTATTCCAAGTATATTCATGCTTTTGCTTACCTTCCAAATTAAACTTGTTATGAGAAAACTAGTGATTAAAGCTCTCACGAACTTGATGGCACACTTTACTTTCTTGCATCTAATAAACTTGAACCATTGGGTCCTTCTTTGTTGCGTATATGCTTGCGCTTTATAAGTTGAAATTAGCATAACCATGTATCATGGGGAACGCTTTCAACATTGCACTTGTACTTTGTACCCCGTTGATATCATGTTCTTTTGCTTACGGATCCCGGCGGTGTGAAATAAAATTGGAACTTGTAAGATCATGGAGTTTGTATGTGTGTTAGAAAGCCTGGGCGCTAGCCTAAGCCATGCCTAATCATGGTGGAAACTTGCAGCATCACCATAATGAGCACTCTATGAAGCATCCTCAATAAAAACCTATGCAAATAGCAAATAAAAAGATCGCTGAGATGCTCATTGTCTGCTTGCCTTCTCATTTTGATTATGGGATAGCTCCTGTATCATGTGCAAGGGATACCCCGTTGGCGATTCTTTATGATACATATGTACTTACAAGGACAAGAGCTTACTTGTGACTAAAGTTGAGTAGCATGAGGATCGGTCTTCGTAAGTAAGGGGCATGAGACTTTGATTTATAACTTATCAAGCATATCCTCTTAGTTGTGTCACTTTAACCTTAACCACTTAAAGATGCTTATGATAGGGGCAATGAGAGCTCAAAGCTAACGAGTACCATACTTTCAACATTTGGAAGCCTTTCAAAATTTTCAAAACCTGTCCATTTCCTTGTTGGGTCTCCACACATTCTATGAGCACTTTCTTGAGAGCACAGTGGCCATTCTTAGTTCTATGTGCATTGTCCCAAGACTAGTTGATTGACGCATAACTTGATATTGCTTGTTTTAAACTATTTGTATCTAGTCAGTCTTATGAACTTTGAAGGTATCCTATGCATTTATATTTGCTACTCTATGAGGGACAAGCTGAATACTATTATGCCATGTTTTCTTTATGTGAAACAAACAAACGTCTTGCAAAGCATTGTTATTCATGAATCTTTTGTTTGTGCCTTTTCATGTTGCATCATAGTTTCTTTGTCTTATTGCTAGAACTTTGTCTTTCATGTTATGATTGAAGTACTATGATCCCAGCTTTGAATGTTTTACAAATACTTTGATCAAGTCTTTGATGGTGCATGTCACCTCAAAAATTATTCTTTATTTTTATCACTTACCTACTCGAGGACGAGCAGGAGTTAAGCTTGGGGATGTTGATACATTGCAAATGTATCTATAATTTTTGATGTTCCATGCTTGGTTTTATCCACTTTCTTGTGTTTTGTCCACACTTTGGAGTACTTTTCATATGATTTCTTGGACTAACTTATTAACAAGAGCCACAGTGCCTACTGTTTTCTGTTTTTGGTTCCAGAAAGTCGAAAATGAATATTCTCGAATTGGACGGACAAAAGCCAAAGTGCCTATTTTTCCGAAGTCATTAGATGCCGAATCTGACGGAGAAGGGGGCAGCCACACCACCTGGCGGGGCGGCCAGGCCTGGCCCGCGCCAGGGGGTGGTCTGGCTGACCCCATAACCCCCTCGGCCTCTCCTTCCGCCTATAAGATGCCCTCGGGACGAAAACCCTGAGTACCCGATCAAAAATCTATGAAAGAGTCTGTAGCCGCCGTCATCTCCATCCCTAGACCGGGAGGGATCTGAAGCTCTTCCCGGCACCCTGCCGGAGAGGGGATTTCACCCTGGAGGCCTTCTTCATCATCATGCAAGCCTTCGGTGTGATGCGTGAGTAGTTCATCTCTGGACTACGTGTCCATGTACTATCTAGATGGCTGGTTCTCCTCCTTTGTTCTTTCATGTCTACATCTTGTGAGCTCCGTTCATGATCAAGATCATCTATTTGTAATTCTGCATGTTGTGTTTGCGGGGATCCGATGGATATTGAGATGCTATTTCAATATTGATTATTTATTCTATCATGTCTTTGTTATTTGTGATCTTGCATGCTTTCCGTTGTTAGTAGCTATCTTGGCCAAGTAGATGATAGCAACTCCAAGAGTTAGTATTTATGCTCGATAGTGGGTTCATGCCTCCGTAACTGGGGAAGTGACAGAAATCTCTAAGGTACTAGATGTGTTGTTGCTACTAGGGAGAAAACAACAATCCTTTGTTCATAGAACAATCGTATTGTTTACATTACATGCAATTCGTAAAGCATTAATCTGTTGCTTGCAACTTAATACTGGAGGGGGTTCGGATGATAACCTGAAGGTGGATTATTAGTCATAGATGCAGTTGGATGGCGGTCTATGTATAATGTTGTAATGCACAATCGAATCTCAAAGGAGTCAAGATGATTAGTATATGCATGTATTTCTTTCTCGATGTTTGTCAATTGCCCCGCTGTAATTTGTTCACCCAGCATGTTATCTATCTTAAGGAGAGCCACCTCTAGTGAACTATGGATCCCGGTCCTTTCTTTTACATACAATCTATAAATTGTTTACTGCTTTGTGTTTACTTTCTGCAAACTATTACTTCCTTCCATTTGATACGTTTAATCCTTTGTTTTCAGCAAAACCGGTAAGATTGACAACCTCATCGCAAGTTAGGGACAAAGTTCTGTGGTTGTGTTGTGCAGGTCTCCACGTTGCTGCTGGCACCGGTAGTGCGCCCTGCCATCGTTTAGCTAGCTATACCTTTGGGGTGTTTCCTTGCTCCTACTGGATTGATAACCTTGGTTTTGTATTGAGGGAAAACTTGCTGCTGTGCTCATCATACCTTCCTCTTGGGGTTCCCCAACGAGCTCGATATATTTTGGGCCATCAGATATCAACTTCCGCACTCCCGGTGGGATCGGGGAGCCGGAGGTCTCATCGTGCACCGAATGTGTACGAAGACACGAGGCGCAACACATGGGGTGCTTAAATGTCGTGAGCCGGAGCTGTTGCATGATGAAGATCAAGAAGGAGCAAGGGGTAACCTGCGAGGAGCTTCACGACCTTGAGGTCGGCTACGAGTCCGACTACTTCAACCACGTTCCCCGCGGAATGTTAACCGCGTACGGTCTACAAGGGTATGTATTCTCTATGCTCCGGCCGTTACCGCATTACTACATAGATAGATCCTAGGCAGTTTTGGGGTTCCATCATTGGAATTTTTTTGTTTTCTGCTGCGATCCCCAACACAAATTACAGTGGGGCAATTGACAAACATCGAGAAAGCATACAATCATATACTAATCATCTTGACTCCTTTGAGATTTGATTAGGCATTACAACATTATACATAGACCGTAATCCAACTACATCTATGACTAATAATCCACCTTCAGGTTATCATCTGAACCCCCTCCAGTATTAAGTTGCAATCAACAGATAATGGCATTACGCATTGCGTGTAAAGTAAACAATACGATTGTTCTATGAACAAAGGATTGTTGTTTTCTCCCTAGTAGCAACAACACATCTAGTACCTTAGAGATTTCTGTCACTTCTCTAGATTACTAGAGGCATGAACCCACTATCGAGCATAAATACTAACTCTTGGAGTTGTTAGCATCTACTTGGCCAAGATAGCTACTAACAACAGAAAGCATGCAAGATTACAAATAACAAAGACATGATAGAATCAATAATTAATCTGAAATAGCATCTCAATATCCATCAGATCCCCGCAAGCACAACATGTAGGATTACAAATAGATGATCTTGATCATGAACGGAACTCACAAGATCTAAACATGGTAGCACAAAGGAGAATAACCAACCATCTAGCTACTACATGGACCCGTAGTCCAAGGATGAACTACTCACGCATCACACCGGAGGCTTGCATGGTGATGAAGAAGGCCTCCAGGGTGAATTCTCCCCTCCGACAGGGTGTCGTGAAGAGCTTCAGATCCCTCCCGATCTAGGGATAAAGATGACGGCGGCTACAGACTCTTTCATGGAATTTTGATTGGGTAATTAGGGTTTCTGTATCGGAGGCATCTTATAGGCAAAAGGGAAGGCCGAGGGGGTGCCCTAGGCGGCCACACCACTCCCTGGCGTGGGCCAGGCCTGGCTGCACGGCCAGGTGGTGTGGCGGCCCTCTGGCCCTCTCTGTCTTGTATTCTGGCTCCGTGTCCCCCTCGGTGAAAAACTGAATTTGGCTTTTGTTCTCTCCAATTCCGAGAATATTCATTTTCTGACTTTCTTGGAACCAAAAACAGCAGAAAACAGGCAACTGGCACTGTGGCATCTTGTTAATAGGTTAGTCCAAGAAAGTGTATAAAAAGTACTCCAAAGTGTGGGAAAAACATAAGAAAGTAGATAAAAACCAAGCATGTAACATCAAAAATTATGGATACGTTAGCAACGTATCAGTATCCTTTACATATCTGAGAATACGTTTTACTACTGTCCAATGTTCTGTAGTAGGAGCATGAAGATATTAGCAGACCTTATTGACAGAGTATGATAGATCTGGTCTTGTCAAGGTCAAATATTGCAGTGCTCCAACAATGCTTCTATACTGGGTGCTGTCATCAGGACCCAGAGGTGTACCATCAGTAAGAGATAGCTTCTTTGTGGAGGACAAGGGGGTTGGTGCCGAGTTGCAATCATGCATGCCAACCTTATCAAGTAAATCTGTAGCATATTTTTCCCGTGTCAAAAGCAAACCATTTTGTATCCTTTTTACTTCAATGCCAAGGAAAAAGTGTAGATCACCAAGATCCTTGATTGCAAAGTTCTCATTAAGATCTCGAAGCAAAGCAGAAATAGCATTATCAGAGGAACTTGTAACTATGATATCATCAACATAAATCAGCACAAAAACAGTGATACCTAACTTGTTGTATAGAAACAGTGAGGTATCAGCCTTTGAAGGTGTAAAGCCAAGATCACAGAGCTTAGAGCTTAGCCTATAATACTAGGCTCGAGGGGCTTGCTTTAGTCCATACAAGGCTTTATCAAGTTTGCAAATAAGATGCGGAGCATGGGGATTTTCAAAACCTGGAGGTTGTCTCATATACACTTCCTCTTCCAGAACACCATTAAGAAACGCGTTCTTGACATCTAGCTACAGAAGGCTCCATCCCCGGGAAACAGAGAGAGCCAAAACAATTCTGATAGTAGCAATTTTTACCATAGGACTAAAAGTGTCCTCGTAATCAATGCCATACATTTGCTTAAAACCTTTTGCAACCAGTCGTGCTTTATATCTGTCAAGTGTTCCATCTTCTTTCCTCTTTATCGATATACCCATTTGTAGTCAATCAAGTTCTTATTTGTACTTGCAGGAACAAGGTGTCAGGTCTTGTTTTCCATCAGTGCATTGTATTCCTCCTCCATTGCATGACGCCAATTTGGGTCATCAAGTGCCTCTGTTAATGTGTTCGGTTCACCTGTGGTGGACAACATACCATATCGAACAGTGCCATCAGTATATATTTTTGGTTGTCTTATACCTTTCTGCAAGCGTGTTTGCGGAGGAGATGGCAGTGGAGATGTCACAGCAGAATGAACTGGCAACGATGATCCTGGCGCATGCAAAGAAGAGTTGGACACAGAGCTTGTTGTAGAGGCACCGACCGCAGAGGATCCAGTGGATCATGTCGCATTGGGGCCCACAACGACAGCGACGGGACGGACGCGGGAGAATCCGCGCGCGCGGGCACGGGAGAATCGCGCTGGGCAGGCGAGCCGAGATCCTCCTCGGGATCGGCTGCTGCCTCGGAGTGACGCGAGGCAGGGGAATGTTCCCCCTCGTGTTTCGCGCCCACTTCGTCATTTTCTGAAATTTGTTGATCATCATTTGATGTGCAGATTTCAGCACTATTTTCAACAAAGTTTTCATCGACTGCTTCTTCACCCTACAAGACGTGAGTGACAGGCACAATAGGCATAATAGTATCATCAACATTTTGTGCACCCCCTTGGTGGAAAGACCGTGGAAGTTGGAAGAAGCAAGATTTCTTGCTTGAGACGTGTACCGGCATTTGGATGAAGAGCTTTGAAGGGAAATATGTTTTCACCAAAAACAACATCACGGGATATATAATCACGGCCATTGGTAACATCAAGACATTTAACACCTTTGTGAAGGGGACTATAGTCAAGGAAAACACATTGCTTAGAGCGAAAACAAAGCTTGCGTTTGTTGTAGGAACGAAGGTTTGACCAGCATGTACAACCAAAAGTATGTAGGGCATCATAATTGGGTGTAAAATGTAGGATATGCTCAGTGTGGGTCTCAAAGTTTAGGACCTTGCTAGGAAGGATATTAATAAGAAAGGTTGCTGTGAGGAAAGCCTCATCCCAAAACTTCAGAGGCGTAGATGCATTAGCAAGCAAGACAAGGCCAACTTCACCAATATGACGATGTTTTCTTTCAGCTGAAGCATTTTGTTGATGAGCATGTGGGCATGATGTGTTATACCAACTTTTTGAAAGAAACCATTCAGTTTTTCATACTCACCCCAGTTAGTTTGCATAGTTACAATTTTCCTATCAAACTTGTGCTCAACATATTGCTGATAGTTAAGGAAGACTTGATAAACATCAGAACGCTTTTTAAGCAAATATATCGAAGTGAATTTGCTATAATCATCAATAAAGCTTACATAGTATATCCAAGTGATACCACATATTGAATAGATCTACTAGCCATCTGAACCAAAAGTCTGAACTGATGAAAAGAGCTAGGCGTGTATTATATTCTTAACACCCCCCTCACGTCTAGGCTATTTTAGTTCTTAGCGTGGGTTCAGTGCAGGCCGCAGAATCTTTTTTTTAATACTGCATGAGCAGGGTTTTGAACTTGAGACCTCTTGGCTCTGCTACCATATTAGTGTTTGTGTGGAATGGTACATGGCCTCGTACCGATTGCGTGTTAATATATAGTCCAAAGGACACAAGTGTACATGATATTGGGGGTATCCGTATACAATACATACTGTATACAAAGACAAAGGAAAGAAACCCTATACATCATCTAATAGTATCTAGTCATGTTTTAGTGCTAGATACATCTGAATCCAGACAAATCTAAAAACATTAATTTGGATCGGAGGGAGTATATCCTTTCATATTCTCTAGCGAATGCCCTCAATGACTACTCCCTCCATCCAGAAATAACTGATTTGGGTTTGTCTAGATTCGAATGTATCTAGACATATTTTAGTATATAGATATATTCAAATTTAGACAAACTCAAGTCAGTTATTCCTGGACGGAGGGAGTAAGACGTTTTAGCTTTATTAATCGATGTATCTAGACTTTTAAGTGTATAGGTTCATAGAGATTCGGAGTGAACCTATAGACTAAAAAACGTCTAGATACATTTATTTTGTAAAACTAAGATATTTTATATTTCTGAATGGAAGGGAGGTGGTGGTGAATGGAGGGAGTTTGGGAGCAACACCGTTGTGAGCATCCGGTGATATCTACTCTCCAGCTATGTGCACGGGAGTGGATACTAATGCTGCAGTGACTCACAAGAAGCTATCGATGCAGGAAAATGAGCCTTTGGTTCAAGCCACTAGTCTCGAACGTGGCTGGGGCCGGGACTAATGGTCCGAATCAGACAGTCCGAGGTCGCCGAAGTTCTTTGTCCCGGACCGTAAGGGACCATTAGTCCCGGTTTGAGATACAAACTGGGACTAATGGGTCTGGGCATGCCCGCGGGTACCTACCACTCCGACATCGAATTCACGACGCGCGAGGGAGGGGGCTCCTGGATGACGACGCCATGTAGCCCACGACCTTCACCATCCCCATCCTTCTTGTGGCTCTGTGGAGGGTCAAAGTGCGGGCACCGCAGGCGGGGATGATCTCTTTGGGCGATGTAGCACATCACACCGACGATAGTCCGGTTTGCCCACCACAGGCGGCAACCAACCTCGTTGTGGTTCAACGAGAGCGGGTCGTCACCCTCGTACCTAGCGAGCTCCCTTTCCTGCCGATCAGCGAAGAAGACATTCCAGGTGTCATAGTTGTCGGGATCCCAATAGGGATCCATCTACTACTCCGGCGTGAGCTCGAGGTAGAAGTGATTCGTGATGGTCGCCTGGCGGACGGAACCTTGAGGCACAGGAGGGACAGGAACTCCTCCGGCTAGATAGTGTCTCGAATTATTTGTCGTAAATTTACCTAGATACAGTACACTAAAATGGGTCTATCCGTATGTAGATAAATTTGTGAGGAATATATTAGCACACAGAGTTGCAGCGGATCAAAAGTAAGTTATCATGTTTGCACAAACTCGAAAGAAAATTAAATATAGCCATACAACTTACGGCGAATATTTTTTGTTGTATACCATCAAAAGTATGTTCTTTTGGCCCCAAATCTAGTCCTCCAATTATAAATGAATATAGTTTCCGCTGCCTTCTATTGTGGTGTTTAGGATTGCTTCGATGCACTGCTCTGTGTGCAGAACGCACTGCGGTTTCAGTTTAAATAAATCAAACGTAGACATGCAGATTCAGTACACTCACAGGGGCGTATTTGCCGGAAGCTACAAGCAATAGCCTAAAGCAGCAGCGGCAGTACAGATCGTAGAATACGATGCCCGCACAGCCCAGGACAAGCTGGAGCAAAAAAGAAACTCAGAGCAGCAGCTTTGTTTGTAAAAACATTGTTACAAATACTCCCTTCGTTACCCCTTGTTGCTTCGTTTCCTCGCGAGCATTAACACAAATAGGTGCCGGACACATGTGCCACTCTTATGCCATGAACGGAAGTAGCAAATCGAGAGGGGATTAAATCAATCAGTCATGGAGGAGCTTCGGTTGGGGAGTTTGGGAGATGAGAGGGAGGACGACAGTGGCAGGGACCGGGCCTATCTATCCTCCTCAGCCAGCAGCCACCTCTTCTCCTCTCCCGTGACGGCTCCTTTCCTCTTCGCCGTCCCCAGCGTTTGGCCACCGCGCGCCGCCGACTGGGGTCACAGCGGTTGCCTGGAGGGTGGGCTGCTGCACCGCGTGTCTGTCGCCGCCTTCGTCGCCTTAGGTGGCCATGTCGGTGTCCAGGTCACCGGGGCGAGCGTGCCGTATGTATGGAGGGCGCTGCTGCTAGGGATATAAATGGATCGGATATTGTTGTTATCACATCCTTTATCATATTTTTTTTACGGATTCAGATCGGAGCGGATAATAGCCGGATGCGGATTATATCAGATTAGGGATATGGAGCGGATTCGGAGCGGACTCGGATCAGAAGAGGATAATAGGAAAAAATATTTATTTAGTTTATACAAAAGAAATGATAAGAAAGCGTGCAACACTAGATAATGGTACTATAAAAGTGCAAGATTGGTAATAGCATAGTATAACATGCATATGTAGCATGCATAGCTAGCCGATACACTAATTAGATTATCTAGATATTGAGGTTGTGCTAAATTTATCGGATTATCCTATTTGAATACCTCGGATAAACCGTATAAAATATCGGATTATCCTTATCCGTCGGATATCATCGATACCATATCCGCTACCATATCCATCGGATATCCGCTCATAAATATCCACGTCCATATCCATATCCACCGGATATCTAAAAATACATACCATATCCTCAAAAACGGACACGGATACGAATTCGAAGCGAAAATTACACGTACCATTTACATCCCTAGCTGCTGCTCATACCGGCCGTCATCATCAGCGCACTCGTCCGTGTCTCCCTCGCCGGCTCTACCCTAAGGGACGGATCCAGGCCCAGGGTAACCTGGGCCATGGCCCGGGTCGCAGCAAAGTTTCCAGCCTACCATATATGAAAAACAAATGTTCGGCCGAGGCGCGTCTACATCCGGCCCAGCTCGTTGCTCGCCTCGCGTCCTGACTCGCTCGACCGAACCCAGGCCATGCCGGCGAGCTAGACGGCTTTACGCCTGCAGCCTCAACGGGGGCTCTGACCGCCGTATCATGTCCCTGCCGTGCCTGGCTGACGCCTCCTGACTTCCTGTGCTCCTCTACCACCTCCTCCGGTCCACCGCGTAGCCAGACCGTCGGCAGGTGGCTGCGCCTCCTCTGCTCAGCCCAGCTCCGACCCTCGCTACAGCTCTGCCTCATCCGCTCCTCACTTCCTCACTACAAGAGTGTCCAAGTACAGAACTCCTGTTTATTGCTATTCACCTCGGCTGCGGCTCCCCTCAACTAGGTAGTTTCTTGATTTCCTCAATAGCTCAATTGAATTGATTTGTAATTGAAGTGATTCGTTGCTTTAACAATTGTATGTAAATAGTTTTTGAGTCAAATTAACAAATGCAGGTCCTCAAACCAAAGAGATTTTTATTCATATCTTACGTACGCTTTTTGACAATTAACAATTTGATGGATTTAAAAATATATATTTATCTTTGCAATCTTACTAAATTTGTTGTGCTATTGCAATGGAGTAAATTTTATACGCTTAGTTTTTCTAGGCCCTGGGATTGCTTCGATCCTGGATCCGCCACTGCTCCCCTTAGGGTCTCTGTCCCGCCGTCAGAGACCCAGCCCGAGCACCATGTAGCCCTTCTCTTCCGACCCCGCGTGCCTCCTCGCGCTGCTTCGCTGGTGGACCGTGGACTGCGGGTTGAAATCCATTTTTTTGGACGCGCTATTTGCAAAGTATCCGTGAGCACGAAAACTTGCTACGAAGAAAATCACCTTAACCAAAATAATAGTATATAGATATAATTTCTCGTGCCTATCGACTGGGGTTATCCTTAGGAAAGAATAAGGAACAAGCTTTGAGATCTATGTCTTCTATTAAAGAGGTGGAATTAGAGAGAACTTTGACTTCTTTTAAAGAATGTGGATGAACACAATGAATAGGACACTGGTCCTTCAAATTTGTTGACCTCAAAAGTATAAAGTCTTGCTGAGTACTTGGTAGAAGAGGACCATGTGTAATTAGAAGATCATTTGGATATATTTATGCTAATTTTCCACTTAAATAAATCAAGGAAAAAAAGTTTTTTGACCATACAAAGGTTAGAAGGAGTTCTAGAGTTCTCATTAAAAAGAATAACTCGAAATTAATAGCTTGAGAGGCTTAAGTTGGAATAGTAAAGGATTTTGATACACATCAAAACATTTGTTTGTAAAAGAAAGAATAAGGGAACAAAAGTTGGATTTCATCGCCTTAGAGACAGGGAGATCAAATTTTACATTCCCCTTCCTTAAAGTTTTGTCCAATGGGATTGACTTATCTTGATTTTACGTTCCACCTCACCAGAGGTCGGGGGTATTTTGGTAGGTATCAATAATGCCACTTTACAAGTGAAAAGGGTAGAAACTAGAGATTTATATGTGAAGCTCCAAGTAAGAAGCAAACATGATGGTTTCGAATGGGTCTTGGTTCCAGTATATGTTGCTGCTGAAGATAACCATAAAGCCTAATTTCTTGCGGAATTATTTTGTACTAGAAGGACCCGGCGCGCTTTGTTGCGCCCATTTTTGCTTTTGGCGTGTTTTTTCTCACGTATGCAAGTAATGTGGAGTACAATAAAATGGTAGATGTAAATCCAAATTCCATTCTGCTCTCAAGACCAACAGTAGGCCGTAAAATAAGAATTAACAAAAGATTGCAATTTGAAAATAATTGGGTTTTCTGTTTCAACAAAATTCTTAGACTAAGCACATTGCCCATGGTTTCGGATCATGGTTGTGGTCATGGTATCAGAAGGAAATAAAAACTTATTAAAAAAGGTTTGTTCTTTGGTAAAGGATATCAGGAAATATCAGGGAAATCATGATACATACATATCAGATACTTCCATAATGCTATTATTGATATATAATATTCACAATACCGAGTTGCTGGACAAACATCGAAATAAAAAATTCCTTATCCATGTAATAAGTTCATCATTTTGTCTTTGAGAGAACCCAATAGATCGTCATTCAGATTTGTTCTTAGCTATCCTAAACCCCAAAATTATATGGTCATAAGGTGCAAAACGGTACAAATAGCATCTAAACCAAGCATATATATCGTACATGAGATAACAAAGTACACAACTTTATATGATCTAAGTACATGAGAGCTAATACTTAACAGTTGATTCTACAATGAGAGGTTCCAAATGTGTGTGTACTAATCTGAGTTCAACGATGAAAAAGTGAGGCAAAAATAACAAGAATGATGCTTCCATAAGTGCAACCGAATATTAGCAGACCTGCAAACAAAACAACTTGGAGTAGGAAAATTGGGATCCTAAAATAAAGCATCAGGAAACATGAAACTGGAGTCTCCAAGATCCTGAAATAAATCCAGGGAAATGAAAAGAAAAGATAGAAATACGGCTTTGCCCTGTGGTGCCCGTGCTTCACCGGTTCCTCTAGCTTATGCAATATCTAGATGGTTTCAGTGTTGGGATGATGTATATTTTTCTCTTTTGTTGCCAAGTTTACTTTACAATTGTATCTACAACGATGGCGATGATGATACGAAGGAAGCATACATAGTTGAGACAATCTTAATACACAAGGTGCGGTCTTATGTTATTCTCTAATAATTATAATTATCAAAGAGAAGTCATAACAATGCATATGTCAGAGAAAAGCTACATGACAAATTCAATGTATGGTTAGAAGTTATACTCTTTTTTACCACGTAATCTATGGCTGACCGGTCAAAAAGGGAACAACTCAAATATAAAAAATCTATAAAAGGACATGGCATAGAGAGCAATCATGGTAGTTGGTGCTAAAAAAGAAAACCACGAAATTAGCAAGAAATGTTTTAGTCAGATGTGGCCTTCTCATTTTTTCAGTCACGGATGGTTTACATCTCTCAAACTACCAACTGCAATAATCCTAAAAAGAGGACATTAGGTTACATGACAAAATAAACATAGTGACAACTAAAGGGAATAATAGACCAAGACCCTTACAGGATGTGTGGCAATAAAAGGGAGGCGATAGACATATCATATACCGGTGAAAAAGAACACTAATTTTATTGCTATGGAACATGGCCAGGCCCAGCTTCATAGTAAAGCATTTGAGCAGTCCAACTCCCAGTTCACAAAATCAAGGTAGTGCAGGCTCAGAAAAAGATAAAAATTGCACAATGCACAATTTGTGGGGCATGAACTTGTACCAGCTTGCTCATAGACTATAGGAATTATTTGTATGCTAGATAAAGCCATAACAATGCATATGTCAAAGTCACTGGATTGACAATGGCAACCAACAAATGACAGAAATAAACCTTGATAGAGTGGAATCGAGAAGGAATAACATTTGGGGCTTCAAGCCATTGATGTACCAAGGGTCGTGGCGGACATACTGCAAAGCAGCCCGATTGATGAGCATGATGGACTTCTACCTACGGGGAGGGGGTACGGTCAGCATACCTACCTGAAGCATGGGGATGGACTTCTTCTCGACACCGACAATGATGGTCACGGTCCTGCAGAAGCCTACAATGGCCCTACCTTTGCGGACTGTTTTCTTGAGAGCGCAGTCGACCCTGACCACCATACTAGCGTCGCTAAGACATCTTAACCGCTTGGCATGCCGCTTCCTTGCATGATCCTCCTTGCTATCCTCTTCTTCCCCATGCAATAGCCGTATGTGAATCGTTTTAATGCCACTAAAAACTTTTTTAATACGTGAAGTTAGCAGTTGCATATCGAATTGACCCGTACTTCTAACTGATGTGGATGGATCACATAAAAAACTACTTTTTGAGTACATGAAGTTAGCAGTTGCATATTTCAAATTGACACCAACTTCTAACAGATGTGGATGGATCACACAAAAACCATACTTTGCAATACTGAAAAAGTTTAATATCTAACTACCATGAAACATCAATCAAGCAATACATAATTACATATAGAGGAGCTGGATCTATTTGATAGAAGATTGGAGGTCATTTAGAACCTATATCGTGTCCTAACATGTGAGGAGTGATGGGGATATGCCGAAGGGGGTATGCCCAGTAGGACGTTCCGATCGGACCGAAAGGCCTGCGAGTGCGTCCGAAAGACGGCGACTGGACTACGAAGGAAGGAAAGGCCCAGCGACTGGCGACTAGAAGCCCAGGAGTGTAGCAGAAGCCCAGTCGGACTAGGTCAAAAGTCTCCGGATCCTTATCTTGTTCGGGGATAAACCTGTAAACCCTAGCGAGGTGCTTCATATATAAACCTCCCTAGGGTATCCTGGAGACTTACGTTCCATCATACACCCCCTCAAGCGACGCGCTGCCTAGCCGCCGAGCTCACCACCCCTGTAACTCGCTCTCTCATAATCTAATCTAGCAGGAGTAGGTCTTTACCCCCCGGGGGGCCGAACCTGGGTAAACCCATGTGCATCCTCCCCCATCTCGCACCGCAAATGGCCGCCAACTCTTCCTCACGAAACACTCAATCGCTGCCAGTGGCAGTGACTGCCGTGGCCATTTCCACGACAGTGGCACCCACCGTGGGGCATAGCGGGACTGGCCTGAGTTCTGCGGCGAGACCCTATTTGCTGATCGATCGGCCGCTCGCCACCGGTCGCATGATCGCTAGCGATGCGGTCAAGACTAACGCCGCTAGCGATGCGGTCAAGACTAACGCCGCTACCAACGACGACGCCCTAAATGACGACGCCGACTCCACGACCCCTACATCGGTCGACGGATCCATCACCGCCGCATCACGAGAGGACTCCATCACGCGAGTCTCCAACCCAGAGGACTTCGAGGACCCCTCCATCCTGGGGATCTTCGACTCCGATTCCGGCTCGGAATCCCCCGAGGATTTTCGCGCCAGATCCAATCGCTTCAATGCGATCTACATGGCGGGCAGCATGACCGCCCCGCCAGATCCGTTCTCCAGGCCGATCCCGCCGACCGCGACGGCCACGGAGGTGGAGCAAGCCCGCCTGCGGCTCGCGGAGGCGCAACGCAATGAACTCGCCGAGCGCGAGAAATACCGCCTCGAATGAGAGACGGCACGGGAGCTGTCGCTCTATCACCAGCGCCGCATCAGGACCCGCCTGAACTCCAACGTTCAGGGCCGCGTCCTGAACTTCAACGACGAAAGCGATCCCACACGCGTCGCCGAGCGCGAATACTGCGAGAACGCGCCGCCAGGTGGGAGCAACCCCGCAAGACCACCACCTGGTGCGCCAGCGACTGGGGTCCCTCCACCACCCATGGGCCGCGCGCCCCCGCCAGACCAACCGCGGATCATCATCTCGCCGCAAGCCCATGACGCCAACGGGCTACCACTATACTCCACCCCGATGGACAACGTCGTCGCGGTCGACGCCGCGATCGCCAACCTCGACGTCCAAGGCGACGAAGCGCTACAGATCCAGTACGCCAAGGCCCTACTCGTCAGGGCCGTCGAACAACAAGCCGCGGGAGTCGATCCGCAGGGGCGGATGTACTCCCGCTCGTTGATGGCTCAATACACGGCGCCCAGAAAAGTTCTTGGTGTGTGGTGTTGATGTAGAGCTCGTTGGGAACCCCAAGAGGAAGGTATGATGAGCACAGCAGCAAGTTTCCCTCAGTTATGAAACCAAGGTTTAATCGAACCAGTAGGAGCAAGGAAACACCCCAAAGGTGTTATTAGCTGAGCTTTGGCAGGGCGCACTACACTACTAGGAAACAGCTCTTCTGTGGCGCACCTTTTTTGAACATCTATGGCGCATTTGTTAGTCGCCACTGATACCTCGCCACTGATAACTAACTTCAGTGGCGCATTTCGAAATGTGCCACAGAAGTCTCAAACTTCAGTGGCGCATATGGCCAATATGCGCCACAGAAGTTGTTTTCCAAAATTCAAAAAAAGGCGGGCCAGATCTCAAACTTCTGTGGCGCATATGGCCAATATGCGCCACAGAAGTTTTTTTCAAATTTCAAAAAAAAAAAATGGGCCAGATCTAGATCTGGTCGGATCTGGCCGGAGTTGGTGGTGGTGGTGGTGGTGGTGGCGGGCGGTGGCTAGTTCTAGGAGGAGGTTGCCGGAGTTGGTGGTGGTGGAGGAGGAGGAGGAGGAGCTCGCCGGAGTTGGTGGTGGAAGAGGAGGAGAAGGAGGAGGTCACCGGAGTTGGTGGTGGTGGAGGAGGAGGAGGAGGAGGTCGCCGGAGTTGGTGGCGGAGGAGGAGGTGGTGGTCGTCGCCGGAGTTGGTGGTGGTGGAGGAGGAGGAGGAGGTCGCCGGAGAGTGGAGAAGGAGGAGGGAGGAGAAGGGGAGAAGTGTGGAGGAGAGGAGGAGAAGTGTGGAGAGGAGGAGAAGTGGGGAGGGGAGAAGAAGTGGGGAGGGGGAGAAAAAGGAAAAAGGGAGGGAGAAAGGGTGCTGGCGGGATTCAAATTTCGAATCCCGCCCAAGACTTCTGTGGCGCATATGGGGGAAATGCGCCACGGAAGTTTCTCCCCCTTTTTTATTTTTTTGCAGTAAAAAATCTTCTACCCTAAATAACTTTTTACTCTTTTCGAATTTGGGGATTCTGTAAAATTCAGAACGACCATAGGTGGTTGAATTCGAGTAGGGAATTTCGAGACGATCATTTTAATAGGTTAAAGATTTTTTTTCCGACATCGTATGCAAAAGTTAGAGCCGTTTTACCGTGCCATGACCTATTTTTGCAAAATACATCGAAATTTATGTTTTTCAATTTTGTCTAGATCTATACCCTAAAATCTAACTACAACTTAAAGCAACTATTTTTTTGAAGTTTCTATCATTTTTGTTTATTTTTTACAAAACTGAAAAGGCGATCCACGGGGGGGGGGGGTCTGTTTTTCCCCCTATATGCTTGTTCTGTGGCGCATTCACCTATATGCGCCACAGAAACATCACTTTTTGTGGCGCATATGGACATATGCACCATAGAAGTTTCTCCTCCTTTTTTTGCTGCTTGGTCCCATCAACCTTCTGTGGCGCATACGTCTATATGCGCCACGAAGTTTACACTTGACGCATTTGCGAAAATATGCGCCGCGAAATATGGACTTCGTGGCGCATATTGGTTTTCGCGCCACCGAAGTTAAACTTCTGTATGCATTGTTTCTAATGCGCCACTGATATATATCTGTGGCGCATATTTTTACATATGCGCCACTGAATATCTTGTCTATCTATAAGCTGTTTCCTAGTAGTGCTACCGGTGCTAGTAGCAACGTGGAGACATGCACAACACAACCACAGAACTTTGTCCCCAACTTGCGATGAGGTTGTCAATCTCACTGTGTTTTGCGGAAAACAAAGGATTAAACGTATCGAATGGAAAGAAGTAAAAGTTTGCAGAAAGTAAACACAAAGCAGTAAAAGATTGTAGATTGTATGTAAAGTAAAAGGACCGGGATCCATAGTTCACTAGAGGTGGCTCTCCTTAGATAGATAACATGCTGGGTGAACAAATTACAGCGGGGCAATTGACAAACACCGAGAAAGCAATACATGCATATACTAATCATCTTGACTCCTCTGAGACTTGATTGGGCATTACAACATAATACATAGACCGCCATCCAACTGCATCTATGACTAATAATCCACCTTCAGGTTATCATCCGAACCCCCTCCAGTATTAAGTTGCAAGCAACAGATTATTGCTTCTGACTGCGTGTAAAGTAAACAATACGATTGTTCTATGAACAAAGGATTGTTGTTTTCTCCTAGTAGCAACAGCACATCTAGTACCTTAGAGATTTCTGTCACTTCCCAGTTACGGAGGCATGAACCCACTATCGAGCATAAATACTAACTCTTGGAGTTGCTAGCATCTACTTGGCCAAGATAGCTACAAACAACGGAAAGCATGCAAGATCTCAAATAACAAAGACATGATAGAATCAATAATCAATCTGAAATAGCATCTCAATATCCCATCGGATCCCCGCAAACACAACATGTATGAATTACAAATAGATGATCTTGATCATGAACGGAGCTCACAAGATCTAAACATGAAAGCACAAAGGAGGAGAAACCAGCCATCTAGCTACTACATGGATCCGTAGTCCAAGGATGAACTACTCACGCATCACACCGGAGGCTTGCATAGTGATAAAGAAGGCCTCTGTGGTGAATTCCCTCTCCGGCAGTGCAAGTGAGCTTAGATCCTCCCGATCTAGGGATGGAGATGGCTGACTCTGAACTCTTTCGTGGATTTTTGATCGGGCACTTAGGGTTTTCGTCCCGAGGGCAACTTATAGGCGGAAGGAGAGGCCGAGAGGGTGCCGGTAGCCACCACACCACCCCCTGGCGCGGGCCCAGTCTGGCCGCGCGGCCAGGTGGTGTGGTCGGCCCCTGGCCCTTCTCCGTCTCGTATTCTAGCACTTGATCCCTTCCAGAAAAATAGGCACTTTGGCTTTTGTCCCGTCCAATTCCGAGAATATTCATTTTCTGACTTTTCTGGAACCAAAAACAGAAGAAAATAGGCAGCTGGCACTGTGGCTCTTGTTAATAGGTTAGTCCAAGAAATCATATGAAAAGTACTCCAAAGTTGGAACAAAACACAAGAAAGTGGATAAAACGAAGCATGGAACATCAAAAATTATAGATACATTTGCAATGTATCAACATCCCCAAGCTTAACTCCTGCTCATCCTCGAGTAGGTAAGTGATAAAAAGAAATAATTTTTGAGGTGATTCACGAATAACATGAAAACATTCAAGGCTGGGATCATAGTACTTTAATCATAACATGAAAGACAAAGTTCTAGCAATAAGCAAAGAAACTATGATGCAACATGAAAAGGCACAAACAAAAGATTCACGAATAACAATGCTTTGCAAGATGTTTGTTTGTTTCCCATAAAGAAAACATAGCATAATAGTATTCAGCTTGTCCCTCAATAGAGTAGCAAATATAAATGCATAGGACACCTTCAAAGTTCATAAGAGTGACTAGATACAATAGTTTCAAACAAGCAATAACAAGTTATGCATCAATCAACTAGTCTTGGGACAATGCACATAGAACTAAGAATGGCCACTATGCTCTCAAAGTAGGTGCATAAAGATAGAAGGTGGAGACTCAAAATAATGGTGGAAGAAAGGCCTTTTGTAAAAGGAAGTAGGGATTCAAGTCTCATAAAGAGCTTCCAAAAATTATGGTACTTAATAGCTTTCAGCTCTCATTGCCCCTATCATAAGCATCTTGAAGTGATTAAGGTTAAAGTGAACAAACTATGGTGTACATGCTTGACGAAGTATAAGTCAGAAATCGCATGTCCCTTGTATACGAGGGCCGCTCCTCATGCTACTCAAGTTTAGTCACCGGTAAGTTCTTGTCATTGTAAGTACATGTGTATCATTGAGAACCGCCAACGGGGTACCCCTTGCCCGATGATACGGAAGAATCCCCATATCAAAATGACAAGGCAAGCAGACAACGAGCATCTCAGCATTCTTCTTATTTACCATGGGAATATGGTGCTTTTTTATCTCTTTCCTCTTTTCATAGTATCTCTTTTTTCTTTTCTTTTCTCTTTTTTTCTCAATATAGGAATCTTTTTTTATAAGAAGAATGCTTCATAGACAGCTCATTATGGTTACGATGTAGGTTTCCACCATGTCAGCATGGATTAGACCAGCGGCCCAGGCGTTTCTCTAACACGTATACATAACTCCATGGACTTACAAGCTCCACTTTCATTTCACACCGACGACATCCATATACAAAAGAGCATGATATCAACTAGGTACAAGTACCAAGTGCAATGTTGACAGCGTTCCCCATGAAAGCATGGTTCTGCTAATTTCCAACAAATAAGTGCAAGCATATACAACATAGAAGACACAATGGTTCAAGTTTATTAAAGGCAAGTAAAGTAAGGTGTGCCATCAAGTTCGTGAGAGGTTTAATCACTAGTTTTCTCATAACAAGAGGAAGGTAAACAAAAGCATGAATATACTTAGAATAGCATAAGCTAGTAGGTAGGTATGGTGGACTCTTTGGAATAACTTGGTTTAGGGAGTTGGATGCATGAGTGGAACTCATACTTGATGGTGGAGGCTAGCAAAAGACTGGGAGCGACAAACTAAGAGAGCAATAATGGCCATAATCATGCAGAACGACAAAACATCATTGATCAAAGCATAAAGTGATACTACAAGTTAAAAGCTAAAGGATCATAAAGGCTATGGTGACTTGAGATAGTCATGGCATGGTGTGAGCATGTGCCAAGTCAACCCAAATAAAGCATCAAAGGAGAATACCACAATACTATGCTTTAATATGCTAAAACAACGCATGATTCATCTAAGACACATTAAGCAATCTCAATTGTTTATAACAAGTCATGCTTCATCAAAGAATAGTAAGCATAAAGCCAAAACAATATCAAGCATGGCATGACAAAGCATAGGCCACGGTAAAAAACGAGCTCTTTTTACCACATAAGTATGAACTTTCCTACTCTTTTCCAAACCAAACCAAACTATTCGCAAACCAAAGTGTGAAAGAGGGGGTCCAACCAAATTATTCAGAAAACTAAGCAAACCAAGCAAACTAAAAACCAAAACAAAAACGAAAAAGAAGACGCTCCAAGAAAAACACAATTGTGCATGAAACAATAAAAATGAAGCGTTTGGAAGAAACCTGGAATCTTTATTGATGAAGAAGGGGAATGCCTTGGGCATCCCCAAGCTTTGAAGCTTGTACTTCTTGGATATTTCTTGGGGTGACACGCGTGGCATCCCCAAGCTTGAGCTTTAGTCCATCCTTTATCTCATTACTCGTTCCTTCCATACACCTGAAATTTTTCCTTCATACAAAACTTCACACAATCTCATTAGCAACATTAGTGCACTTAAGATAAATAAGTCTCAAGGTTCAGTTCTAACACCAAATAAACTTCCATTAGAACACTAGCTACTGTAGAACTTCCCTCAAAAAGCTCAAGTCCCCAAAGGAACTCAAGAAGGAACTAACAAGAAGCAAATGCAGAAAATGGCAGAAATCTGTCAAAACAAACCAGCAGGTAAAGACGAATTTTTTTGAAGACCTTCTGTTTCTCAAATAAAATAGTGTTGAACTAACGAAAGTTAGGTAACAACCTGGGGCAGAATAAAAACAAATTACAGCTCAATCCGACATACAGAGCTCTGTCAGGAATTTTTACGTTGAAGCACAAAAATCTGTTTCGGGACAGCAACTTTCCCAATCATTACTTCTCTCTCATTAGAGGTTACTCTTGGCACAAAAAGCAAATAAAAAGGATAAGGAGAGGTTATTACAGAGGCAATAACTTCCAAGACTCATTTAAAACTCTTGGGTTATCTCCCAATAAGTACTTTTCTTTAACGCCTTTAAGTTAGGCATAAGAAGCAAAGAAAGAATCAAGTGTTCTCAAATGAAGAAGCATTAAAACCAACTTTCTTGCCCTTACCTCTCTTACTTTTATTCTTGACCTTGGGGAAATATGATTGTTTGGTGGACAAGAAAGGTGCATGGTCCCCTTTCCCACATCTATTATTGCTCCAAGGAGTTCTAATAGGGACCTTCCAAGTGTAATTTGTCCTTTTCCTACACATTCAATAACAAGATAATCAATAAAAATTGTTTTCCCAAGGATTTTGTAAACACTCATTCAGCTATTCCAAGAGGTAATATGGTAGTATTATTATCAAGAGATATTTCTTTTCCTCCTTCCGTAAGCCCCCAAAGATTCAAAGATTCATAAATATCCTTGGGCATAAGGCAAAATTCAGACATGATATCACAGGGGGCTTGAAAAGTTTCAGTGTTTATCTCAATCTTTACTGTAGGGAGCCACTTTGATGGTTCAGAATTTATTGGAACATAATTGTGATGCTCCCTAAGCGTATTATAGCACCCTTCTAATCTAGTAGTGCTAGCCTCAAGAGCATCGAACCTAGCAAATATTTTTGCGAAGGAAGTATCAGTTTGGCTAGGCATGTTGTAAGTGGGGATCAATTTCTTTATAGCATTAATAGCATCATCCTCATTACATTGGAGGAAATCTCCTCCCACAATATCATCTAGGGAATATCTATAACAAAGAGCAATCCCAAGGTAAAAACTGCTAAGGAACAAGCTTTGAGTCATTTTAGGCTCAGTTTTTTCATGTAGATCAGAGATTCTAGACCAAGCTTCCTTAAAACTTTCCTCAATTCCTTGTTTAAAAGTGAAAATCATTCCCTCGGGTGACATAGTGAATGGAGCAAGGCTAGACATAGTGGTACTCAAGATAGGAACTAATTTTTTTGTGTTTTTCCAATAAGAAAGCAAACTAGTAAAACTAATTTTTTTGTGTTTTTGAAGAACAAAACAAGCAAACAAAGCAAAAAGAAACTAAGCAAAACGAAAACAACAAAGTAAAGAGATTGGTTATGAGGGACTCCCCTTGTGAAGATGTCCTTGACTCCCCGGCAACGGCGCCAGAAAATCTTGATGCGCTCGACTTTCGACGTAGAGCTCGTTGGGAACCCCAAGAGGAAGGTACGATGAATATAGCAACAAGTTTTCCCTCAGTTATGAAACCAAGGTTTAATCGAACCAGTAGGAGCGAGGAAACACCCCAAAGGTGTTACTAAGCTGAGCTTTGGCAGGGCGCACTATCGGTGCTAGTAGCAATGTGGAGACCTGCACAACACAACCACAGAACTTTCTCCCCAACTTGCGATGAGGTTGTCAATCTCACCGTGTTTTGCAGAAAACAAAGGATTAAACGTATCGAATGGAAAGAAGTAAAAGTTTGCAGAAAGTAAACACAAAGCAGTAAAAGATTGTAGATTGTATGTAAAGTAAAAGGACCGGGATCCATAGTTCACTAGAGGTGGCTCTCCTTAGATAGATAACATGCTGGGTGAACAAATTACAGCGGGGCAATTGACAAACACCGAGAAAGCAATACATGCATATACTAATCATCTTGACTCCTCTGAGACTTGATTGGGCATTACAACATAATACATAGACCGCCATCCAACTGCATCTATGACTAATAATCCACCTTCAGGTTATCATCCGAACCCCCTCCAGTATTAAGTTGCAAGCAACAGATTATTGCTTCTGAACTGCGTGTAAAGTAAACAATACGATTGTTCTATGAACAAAGGATTGTTGTTTTCTCCTAGTAGCAACAGACATCTAGTACCTTAGAGATTTCTGTCACTTCCCAGTTACGGAGGCATGAACCCACTATCGAGCATAAATACTAACTCTTGGAGTTGCTAGCATCTACTTGTCCAAGATAGCTACTAACAACGGAAAGCATGCAAGATCTCAAATAACAAAGACATGATAGAATCAATAATCAATCTGAAATATCATCTCAATATCCCATCGGATCCCCGCAAACACGACATGTATGAATTACAAATAGATGATCTTGATCATGAACGGAGCTCACAAGGTCTAAACATGAAAGCACAAAGGAGGAGAAACGAGCCATCTAGCTACTACATGGATCCGTAGTCCAAGGATGAACTACTCACGCATCACATCGGAGGCTTGCATGGTGATGAAGAAGGCCTCCAGGGTGAATTCCCCTCTTCGGCAGGGTGCCGGGAAGAGCTTCAGATCCCTCCCGATCTAGGGATGGAGATGGGACTCTGACTCTTCGTGGATTTTTGATCGGGCACTTAGGATTTTCGTCCCGAGGGCAACTTATAGGCGGAAGGAGAGGCCGAGGGGGTGCTGGGTACGGCCGGACCACCTCTCGGCGTGCGGAGCCTGGCCTGTGGCCAGGTGGTGGGTGGCCCTGGCCCTTCTCCGTCTCGTATTCTGGCACTTGATCCCTTCGGAAAAATAGGCACTTTGGCTTTTGTCCCGTCAATTCTGAGAATATTCATTTTCTGACTTTCCTGGAACCAAAAACAGCAGAAAACAGGCAGCTGTCACTGTGGCTCTTGTTAATAGGTTAGTCCAAGAAATCATATGAAAAGTACTCCAAAGTTGGAACAAAACACAAGAAAGTGGATAAAACCAAGCATGGAACATCAAAAAGTATAGATACATTTGTAATGTATCACCCTCTACCGCCTGATGCGCAAGAACCCCACATTCCAATGGGACGCAGAGGCCGATGAGGCGCTCGAAGCACTCAAAGAAGTGCTACTCGCGGCACCACTACTCGCCGTGCCACTCGACAAGGAGCCAATGCTCGTTTACGTCGCGGCTTCTACCCGAGTCATCAGCACCGTGATGGTCGTCGAACGACCAGAAGAGGGCAAGGAGAGCCCCATACAGCGCCCCGTGTACTACATCAGCGAAGTCCTAACGGACTCACGACAGCGCTACCCGCAATACCAAAAACTGGTGTACGCGGTATTCTGGGCACAGCGGCGACTCCCACACTACTTCCAGGAGCACCCAATTAGGGTGGTCTCCTCCGCGCCCCTGCAGGACATCATACGCAATCGCGAGGCGACCGGGCGAGTCTCCAAGTGCGCCGTCGAAATCGGCGTCCACAACATCTACAAGCCACGCAAAGCGATCAAGTCACAAGCCCTGGCTGATTTCCTCGCAGACTGGGAAGAAGCACAGCAGCCAGAGAAGCTCCCATACCTCCACTACTGGTCGCTCCACTTTGACGGCTCCAAGAACAGCGACGGCGCAGGGGCTAGGGTCATCCTGACCTCCCCCAAAGGAGACAAGCTCCGCTACGTGCTCCACCTCAACTTCAAGCCCTGCACCAACAACATGGCATAATATGAGGCCCTCCTTCACGGCATGAGAGCCGCCATGGAGATGAACGTCAACCGCCTACGATGCTATGGCGACTCCGACCTAGTCGCCGGCCAAGTCACCGGGACGTGCGACGCCGTATCCCCAACGATGATCGCATACCGCCAAGCCGTCGATCAGTTGGGAGGACACTTCAACGGCTACTCTGTCGAGTGGACCGACAGGTGCAAAAATGAGGAGGCAGACGCCCTCTCCCGCATCGGATCGACTCGACAAGCGCCACCAGTAGGCGTCTTCCTCGACATCATCCACAAACCATCGGTCAGCCCACCAAAAGAGATCGACGTTGGGATCCCACTGCAACCAGAACCGGCCCTAGTCGCCATGGTTGTGGAACCTAGCGACTGGACAACACCATATGTCGCCTTCCTAGAACACAAACTCCTACCGAGCAATGAGACAGAGGTGCGAATGATCGTGCGCCGCTGCAAATCCTTCGTCATCATCAACGGTGAGATCCACAGGCGCAACGTGACTGGCGTGTTCCAGCGCTGCGTACAGCCAGAAGAAGGCCGCAAGATCCTCCAGGACATTCACGCCGGCGACTGCGGCCATCACGCCGGCGCCAAGTCGCTAGTCGCCAAGGCCATGCGGCACGGTTTCTACTGGCTTACCGCGCACGCTGACGCCACCAACATCGTCCAACGATGCGTCAGGTGCCAGAAATACGCCAACCAGACGCACCTCCCTGGCTCGGCACTCAAGACAATCCCCATCACGTGGCCATTCACCGTATGGGGCATGGACATGGTAGGCCTGTTTAAGAAGGCCCCGTTTGGCTTCACTCACCTCCTGGTCGCAGTCCACAAGTTCACCAAATGGGTCGAGGCCAAGCCGATAAAATAGTGCGACGGCAAGACGGCCACCAAGTTCCTACGCAAACTCATCTACCTGTACGGCTACCCACACAACATTATAACAGACAACGGCAACAACTTTGCCAAAGGGGCCATGGTGGAATTCTGTGAAGAACATGGCATCCGACTCGACCTCGCATCAGTCGCTCATCCGGAATCAAATGGCCAAGCAGAGCGCGCCAATCAGAGCGTCCTCCACGGGCTCAAGCCGTGACTTCCGGTGCCCCTCGAGCGCACCCCAGGATGCTGGGTCGACGAGCTCCCCTCCGTGATATGGGGGATTCGCACCTCCGTCAACCGATCAACCGGTTCACGCCCTTCTTCATGGTGTATGGCGCCGAGGCCATAATGCCAACCAACCTGGAGCATGACTCACCTTGAGTCGCCAACTACGTCGAGGCGGCCAACGAGGTCGCCCGCCAAGACAGCATCGATCAACTCGACGAGGCACGCGACCTGGCTCGCTCCCGCACCACCATATACCAGCAAGGACTCCGCCGCTATCACAGCCACCGAGTGCGGACTCGCACCTTCCAGGAAGGTGACCTGGTCCTGCGACTGGCCCAGGACAAGAAGGGCATGCACAAGCTCTCCCCCCCCATGGGAGGGGCCATTGCCATAGGCCGGGTCCTTGGCAACGATGCCTACTACCTCATCGACATACGGGGCGACGACCAATTGGAGGTCGGGAGGACATGGAATGTGAACCTCCTCAGAAAGTTCTATACCTAGAACCTCACACTGTACTCCATCGGAATATGTAATGAAATTCATTTGGATCGCACAAATTGTGTCCACTCGCCATATTCTTGTGCCACTCGCACTCGTACATACTAGCAGTACGCTACTCACGGAAGTCAACCTCTGGTCGAGCGACCGGCATGGACAAGTAGTGCGACACAAGGGCACCGGAAATATTCGGGCCTTGGGTCGTCCATGAAAAACACCAACCCGGAGCCGCCATTGGAGTCGCCTAGCCCGACTGGCCCGCCGGGCCAAGACATCCGGTACACACTTCTCACAGCGATCTGTCCCTCCCACCCTCGTGCAAAGCGACTCGAACGGTTAAGTACCACCCACGGGGTCTCCGCAAAACGGGAACCACCACGCGGCTAGGGAATACACCAAATAAGAGAGCTGCCTAGGGCTCGCCGAGTGACTGGCTCTCCGATCCAGGGGAGGAGACGCGTTACCAACAACACACACACAACCTGCAACATGGGCATGACCAATACGGTCGGGCATCACGCTCGGGGACTCGCTCATACATCAGTACCACCCGCGCTCGGGGACTCGCCACCCAGAAGACGCGAGGGTTAAAAAGAATGCATAAATAAAACAAATATACAAAAGTACACAATCGAGTTATACCCCATTAAAGGGCGGACGCGCTCGGGGACTCGCTCAATCAAAACAATTCTTAAACAAAACACAACACACATTCCCAATCACAACACGAGTCGATCGACTCCCCGAAGCATACATTGCAAAAATACCTTACAGCATTCGCCACTTGGCTTACATTACAACTTGGACAATTACATTGTTTACTCCACAGGCCCTGATGAAGAAGCAGCGCCACCCCCCTTGACACGCACAAAAGGCTGCCATGGGTTCGTCGGGTACGTTGTCAGCGACTTCGACAACGACGACCGGAAGGGCTGCTCCGACTTCATGTCGCGGTGCTCCAGCTCGGGGTCGCCAGGCGCCAACACCGTCTCCTGATACGACAGCAAATCCCCCATCGCCAGGACACGATCGGCGTAAGGGGTGGCCTTCGCGGTCAGCCTCAGCACCTCTGACATCTCCATCATGCCGGTCGCTGACGGATAGCCACTCGTCACATCGTCAAGGTCGAAATCGTCGGGGAAATGGGCGAGACCCAAGCGCAACGCTGTGGCGGCCCCGCGCCTGAACGCCGAGCGCGTCATCCATTCCACAATAGCGCGCACCTCTTCCAGATAGCGCCACACCTCCGTAAGCCCCCCAGGGATGACCTCGATGGGACACATGCCCTGAAGAGTCGTCTGGATGCACAACGCTGAGGCCATGGCCGCATTCACCACGACAGTCACGCACTACGAGGAGTTGTAAGTTTGCACCACGGGGTCGCTTTGGCCTACCACAGCTGCAAAGTCAGATGTCAGTGAAACAATGAAACCCCCAAAGCGGGGACTCAACAAAAGGGTAAAGCAAAGACAGAGACTCACCAAGGAGTTTGCGGCAGTTCTCCTTGACGTGCTTCTCCAAGGCAGTTTGCTCGTTGTGCAGCCCCACGATGATGGAGTCCGTGGCTTTGCGTTCTTCTTTAGACGCGGAGACGACAGCCTTCGCCCGTTCCTCCGAAGAAATTGAGGCCGCCTTAGCCTCCTCCAAGTCCTTGACCAGGGAGGCTATTCGCCCATTCGCCGCGTCCAGTTCGGCGACTGGGACATACCCCTCACGGGCCTTGGAGATCTCAGCCGGGAAACCATCTGCAAGTGAAGACATCAGAGTATTGCACACAACCAGCTCACACCAGAAAAAGAAGAATAAAGACAAACAGATACTCACCAATAGTCTCCTGAAGCCGCCGGTTCACCTCCTGCGCGTCGCGCAAGTCACGCTCCAAGCGCTCTCTTGCGGCCTGACGATCGGTCGACTCCCTTTGCAGTCCCTGCAAACAAAGAACCCACCTAAGCATCTGACAAAACAAAATCCAGTTCCCAGCCGCTGAAATTCAGCGACCAGGAACTCGGGGACTAGAGAAGGAGGAAAAAGAAACTCAATTCCTAGCCGCCGAAATTCAGCGACTAGGAATTCGGGGACTGGAAAGGAGCAAGAGGTTCAGTTCCTAGACGCTGACATTCAGCGACCAGGAACTCGGGGACTGGACATACCTGAATAGCAGAGCCGAGCATCTTGTGAAGTTCCCCGGCGTCAGTCGACGGGATCGTGAAGGAAGTGCGCCCGCGGCGGGACCCAATGTCCGCATCCACGACTTCTGGATTCTGTGGAGACTGCGTGTCCGCCACACCTGGAAACCCTCTCGCCAAGAAACGCGGGAACGTTGCCGACGCTCTGGCAGGGGCGCTGGTTGCCGGGGCTGGCGCCTCCGGCACGGACGCAACCCCTACTGGTTCCGATCGCGTCGCCATCACTTCTTCGGCGACTGGCGCAGCAACTGACTCCGTGGCGCTGTCCTTGGTCGCAGCATCATCGGCGTCCCCCTTCTGCATCTTCGCGACCTCGGCGGTCGCCACATCATCGGTGGCCTTTCTCTACTTGGGCGGGTCGCCCTCTCCCACGTCGGTGGCCGGTGGAATCTTAGCCACCGAAGGACGCCCAATCTTCTTAGCCCCCGACCTGCGCGAGCCCCCTCAGTCAAAACAACGACAATACAAAAGGAGCAAGGTAAATTGGGACGAGGAAGCGCTACTTACTTGGCGACCAGAACGACGCGAAGCCCGGTGCTAATGTGGGCGGGCTTGTCCAACTCGGGACCCAGCTTATGACTGAGCCCCCTCTCGAAGACATCTGAAGCCCACGAAACTGAGGGCTTCCTTGACGATGAAGCCGCAGTCGCCGGGATCTCCGGCTCCGACGCGGCCGCCCTTGACGGCTGTGGCGACTTGGACGCCATCATCTCAGCCGCTTCTCGGCCTGGAACCCCCGAGGCTGTCGGTGCAATCGCCGCCAGAGGAACCTCTACTACCACCTCCGTGTCCTCGCCCTCCGACCCCTTCGTCGGGGATGTGTCCCTTGGGGCCTTGTGCGAGACTTCGGGAGAACCTTCATCGTCGGAACCGTCATCCGACTCGAACACCACCGCCGACTTGGCCGGTGACGCGGGACTTTTCGCTGGCGACTTGGGCCGGCGCGCGGACTTCGACGGCGTAGCGGTGCGCCGGGACATATGCTCATGCGCGACCTCGTCGCCTTCGTCGTGATCGTCCAGGCTACGGCTCGCTTCGACTTCACGCTGTCTCTGCATCCGGGTCTTGCGAGCCACAGGAGCTGGGGGAGGGACCTCTTCCTCCTCTAGTTCCTAGGGAACCTCTTCATCAAGCGGAGGGAGCCAGCCCTCCAACACCTGAAAAAGCTGAGAGCCACCACGAGTCAGAAACACCAAGCAGGGAGACTGAAATTGAGACACGGACGTAGCAATTGGAAAGAGAACTTAGTGTGGGGGCTTCGTTCTTCACAGGAGTGTACGGGGCGACCCCGACCGCCACGCTGGTGAACTCCGCGTCGGTGATCTTCTTCAGGGCGGCCTTGTAGTCCTCGGCCTCCCACGACTCCTTGCTGGTCCGAGATGGGTCGTGTTTCCCGCTGTATTCATACATCCAGTGTGGTCGGGCCGCCAGCAGAACCAGGCGCCGCCCGAGCCAGCAGTTGTAGAGGTTGATTGGAATCAACCCCTGGCCCTTCAGCTTCTGGATCTGGTCCATCATTTCCGCGACGGCCATCCGCTGATCCTCGGGAAGCTTCTTCGGTGCCAACCGACAGGGCTCGCTCCTCTCGGCGACGAACTCAGGAAGAGCCACTTCGCCGGAGGGAGTGGCTTCCTTGACGTAGAACCAGCTCTTCTTCCACTCGCTGGCGGCCTTCTTCGGCAAGAGGAGCTTGACAAAATTGGCCTTCGGCTTCAGTTGAAACGTGACTCCACCTGTGGGCAGCATCAAGCCGCTGGACGCCTCGCGCCCGATGCGGCCGTGGAAGAGCTCTAGCCATAGCGGGAAATACGGCCTGCAGCCAAGGTAACATTCGCAGAAGGCGACAAAGATCGCCAGCTGCTCGATGCTGTGCGGACCAAGATCTGACGGCTTGATCGCGTAATACGCGCAGAAGCGGCGGAAAAAGGGAGAAGTGGGGAACCCCAGACCCCTCTCAAGATGACTAGGGAAGCAGATGAACTCGCCGGGTCACGGCTTCAGCTCGATCTCGGAGGAGGGGGAACCCGCCAATTCCCCTTGCGGAGCACCCCGGCATCTTCAAAAGATCTAAGCTGGGCCGTGGTGCACTTGGATTTCCCCCATGAGCCTTTAGGAGGCGCCATCGGGTAGGATGTGGAATCGCGCGATGCGGAAAGAACAAGTCAGAAGGACGCAGGCAGGAAGATTGGAGGAAGGAAGAACGAATGAGGAAGAGTGAAGAATGTGAAGAAGGACTGCGGAACTGAACCATCACTCCCCTTATATGGGAAACGCCACCCGCCAAAATCGGGGTAGCCGTTACCCGCGGTAATTACGCCGTAGTTACCGTTGGAAATTCCAACGGATAGTTTGACCAGGTTTGACGGTCCAACTTCTTTAGTCCACCCGCCACTCGCCAGTCTTTCCACTCGCTGAGACGACGAGTGCGCGGCGGTGACATTCATTGAGACGGCGAGTGGAAACATGGGGAAATTCTCCTTGGTTCTAATGGAGTCCATCGTCGACTCGACTGGACGCCCAAATTGGGCTCGCCTACTCCGACCGCCAAAAGGATGCCCGCGCCTGCATCAACGATGGCCTCGGGGACTACTGATGGGGATATGCCGAAGGGGGTATGCCCAGCAAGATGTTCCGATCGGGCCGAAAGGCCTGCGAGTGCGTCCGAAAGACGGCGACTGGACTACGAAGGAAGGAAAGGCCCAGCGACTGGCGACTAGAAGCCCAGGAGCGTAGCAGAAGCCCAGTCGGACTAGGTCAAAAGTCTCCAGATCCTTATCTTGTTCGGGGATAAACTTGTAAACCCTAGCGAGGTGCTTCATATATAAACCTCCCTAGGGTATCCTGGAGACTTACGTTCCATCATACAACCCCTCAAGCGACTCGTTGCCTAGCCGCCGAGCTCTCCACCCCTGTAACTCGCTTTCTCATAATCTAATCTAGCAGGAGTAGGTCTTTACCCTCCGGGGGGCGAACCTGGGTAAACCCATGTGCATCCGCCCCCATCTCGCACCGCAGATGACCGTCAACTCTTCCTCACGAAACACTCAATCGCTGCCAGTGGCAGCGACTGCCGTGGCCATTTCCACGACAAGGAGGTAAAAGAATTGGGAAAACCTCTATGCTGAAATTTTGTTAACAGCTAGCAGATGAGTGGTCTTCAACAATTTTTTGTTTGACATGAACTTTGTCTAACAAAACCTATAAGATGCATATTTTGATAACTACCAAAGAAAAATAGTTACATGTTCCTAAATAAGATATGTGACAGTTCGTGTTATGCATAGGATGCAACAACGTAAAACAAAAATAACCGTAAGTTAGACTGATGAAATGACAGCACTACATTTTTTATGTAACTGGGAGAGATGGGGACTAATTCCAGGGAGGAACGACTGCAAGTATTGGCAATTTACAGTGCATCGGTTTCTCTCAGTATGCATATCGCTTTGCCAACAAAATATGATAATTTGTTTGTCTTGTGAATTTTTAATGTAAAATATGGTTTCATATAGACTAAACAAGAAACAAACAGCAACGCTTTCACTGATATAGTAATGTGATAGCACGCATATATAACTTTACCTGTGCAAAAGATAACTTATAAATCTACTAATTTGGCTAAAGTAGTGCACATGAGTCTTCGAATTACTATCAATCTACAAATCTAATTTTTACAATAAAACTATGAAAGTGTACAAAGTGTATCCATAACAGAAGATGGACGATTATATTTTCTATGGGGCAACCATTAAAATATTTGACTATGAGACCTGCCAAGAAAAGATAATCCATGGTATCAGATAAGAATCCAAGAAATATGGCACCTTTGTAACAACTACGTGCAGGTTTCATATGCATGACTATAAGCTTAATGTTTGCACAACTTCAACCGGGAGCCTTCTTCACCATACAACAAAGAACCGATGGAGCGTTTTATCTCTGTTTGTTTGAATTAAGCAATGTAAAAAGAACCAACAATGCGCGTCCTCAATCGTTAAGTATCTCAAGTCAGTACATAACTCAAGAAAATTAAACAGTTTTAATATTTTATCAATCTGCTATATAGATTAATTGGAAAAAATACAAACAGAAATAAATTAATGGATAAAAATATATTTTGGGAACTACCATTCTCATGAAGATTTAGCAGGAGACGTTTTAGAAACATAGGCACATGGGCCTGATTTTCATAAAAGTAAGGATCACCAATGCTTAGATGCCGGGAGCCAGGGATATGGATGATAGATCGCCGACACCATAGGCAAGGACCTCCACAAGGTCTACGCAGTGTGCTCTTCACGATCCAAATATCTACATCACATGAGACTACACTACAGGTACAAATCGCTGGGCACAAATTGGGGAAGCACGACCACCCGCAAACCCATCAAAATCAACCCTAGACCAGCAAATCGTCCAACACTCGCGACGCCCCAGCAAGAACCAATACAGGATCCAAATAAAAACCGCTACATAGATCTAGAAACCCCCGTTATCTGCGCTAAAAATCCACACAGACCAGCAACAGGACATAGAAACGCCCCGAATCGCCCCAAAATCAATATCATTCGGGCTACCATCCTCCACATCAATTGGAAAAAGCAGGATCTACCAGGGAAAGAGTGGAGTCAAAACGCATGCGTGGGGTAGATGCAAGAGGACCGACGACGATGAAGAAGAAACACTCTAGCGAGAAGACACAACATGACCACAACGAGAAGAATAGGCGCCTCCAACCCCAACACCAAGTGGAGAAAACCGACCACAGCAATCGAAACACAACAGAACAGAGATAGTTGGCCAGGACGGCGACCGGC
This sequence comes from Avena insularis, assembly GCA_023614405.1. Taxonomy (NCBI): domain Eukaryota; kingdom Viridiplantae; phylum Streptophyta; class Magnoliopsida; order Poales; family Poaceae; genus Avena; species Avena insularis. The sequence continues at coordinate 429,850,510 of CM042692.1, read as the reverse complement.
CGACGAGGGAGATGGCCAGCCCGGGATTTGATGCTGGCGGCGATAGGGGGTTGGAGGAGGAGGAAGAGGACGCGTGGGTGGAGCGGAGAATTGGGATAATCACCAAAGAACGGACTCGGTCACGAAAACGTGTCCCGCGTACACCAATCAACCTGGTCAAGTAACTTATAGGCAGGCCCAGACTCAAGCCAAATCAGTTGGCACAACTGTAGCCTTCCAATTCTAGGGATCTTAGAGCTCCTTAGGGATGTGTGAGTCAGAGTCCCCTCCCTATGCTAGTAGGAGGGGATTTCAACATCCTTAAGAGAAAAGAAGAGAAGAATAAAGACATTTTTAATACCCACTGGCCTTTTGTTATTAAGAGTTCTGACTTGAGAGAAATAGTTCTCTCGGATAGACAATTCACTTGGGCTAATCGAAGAGATAGATCCACTTTCGAAAGTTGGATCGAATTTTGGCGAGTGTGGAGTGGGAACAAAAGTTTCCCTTGGTAACAATGCGGGCTCTAACAAGGTTAGGATAAAATCATACACTAATATTAATTGACTTAGACCATCATGCTCATCTTGGTAATAAATCACAATTCTCTTTTGTATTATCTTGGATGCGCCAAGCAATTTTTTATGAGATGGTGAAAGAGGAGCAGGAGGTTGTTACTCATGGTGAAACTCTAATGAAAGGTGGCAAAACAAAATAAGACACGGTCGTCATTTCCTCAAAGGTTGGGCCAAAAAATTGAGTGAAAAGTATTAGGAGTAAATAATAGCACTAGATTGTTTTGGTTTAAACTGCTATCCACGTTGTCCCGATTCTTTTCGGCTGTGGGATGGACACCGGGAAGGACACACGGTGACATCGCAATGCAGCCCTGCTACCCTATGAGTTGGGTCCTGCTACGGGTCAGGGTGAAAGATTCTATACCATGGATGGGTAAACCGTGCGACGTCGTACCCCGCGTCACTGGAAGGTGGGTCCCGCATGCGACTGGGCCCATCATCAGCGTACATGTGCAAGAGCATGCCGTGAGAGGCATTCCAGGGGCGACAGCGCTTCGCACCCGCCTCCTGGCCGGAGACGTGGTCGTGGTCAGTGATGAAGGAGTGGGCGTTTTATCTTCAATCGATAAGTCGCGCTACTTCTCCTCCTGCACTATGCGGCGTAGATGCACTACTTCTTACTTTTCGGGCGTTTTATGCGCCGGCTTCGTCTTTTGTCTTCCTCTCCTGTCGTTCCGCGTGGCCACGTCTCTGGTGCCACCATTTGTTCCTTTTTATGTTGTGCCGCGGGCGTAGTCAAGGGGTCGCTGATTCTCCTTCTCTACTCCCTCTTTCGTGGTCATCTGCCGATGTTTTTGTTGTGGCACAGGTGTAGTCCAGGGGTCGTTGATCCTTCTCCAATTTTAGGCTAGGGTTTTGTTGTGGCGTGTGCGCGGACCCGGGGATGCTATTTTCTCTCCTCTCCGTCTTCCTTTGGTTTTCTATTTGGTGTGAAACCACCTGCTACTGATCCATAGTGTCTTCCCGCGCTGCCTATTAATGGCGGACACTAGCCTGCTTGCGCCGTCCTATCTTATCCTTCAATGACTCCAAAGTTGGCCATGCTAACTGGCACTTACTTTGGCTGCACCGCGAACGCTGCGCTAGCTTTCATCAATGCGGACATTCAGGTGCGTCGGCATATAATGTCGTGGACTTTTAAAAATAGACACCCGCATCCATTTTCCCTGCTCTAGTCTTCCACTTCCACATACATTCCCCACAGCTACACCCTTGGCCGAAGGCATATGATTGAGGGAAGGGCATCTAGGATGGCCTCCTGGCCGGAGACGTGTCCGTGGTCAGTGATGAAGGAGTGGGCGAGTCCACAACATTTTTCCGGTGGTGTTGTCATTGCCACAACCCTTGCCATCGACGTTGGCTGCGAAAGTCGGAATGGACCTCACCGGTTTCGAGTTTCGCGTCGCCATCCTACCGGGAATGATATGGGACAGGTTGCGCCTCCCTGACAAGTTCACATCAGTGATCGATGGGCACAAGCCCCGCAATGTCATGTTGCGGGTGCACTGTGACTCAATTGTCACGTGGCCCGTGGAGGTTCTGTTCTACCGCCCCGGTGAGATGTACCTCCATAATGGCTGGATAGTTCGCCCATGCACATGGCATTGTGGTCAGCCAGTTCCTGGTCTTCAAGTTCGACGACGAGATCATGTTCACTATGAAAGTATTCAACGAGAGCATGTGATGCCACCACTACTAGAGCGACATCGATGAGTAGGCGAGGGAAAATGGAACATGCTAAGGTGTATACTTTATGTATTAGGTTATTCTACTTCCTCTGTATGCCTATGCATGAAGCAAAAAAAGTTCCTTAGAAACTCTATATGTAAGAAAGATGTACCATGTGTTTGAAATTGAAATAAATAAAATTTGTATGTCAATTTTCTTTTCTATCTTCGTATGTGCCTTCTCTTCGGGTCCACGCGGCGCACCCTCAGTATCAGCCATCTATCTAACGTGCCTTATGTTCTTTGGTGTCTCGACCTAGACTGCAGGTGAGGTAGCACCATGAAGTCCACGACTGCAACGATTTGCGAGTTTTCGCATACATCGGAGACTTGGACAACATGCCTATCAAGTTAGTCGGTCAGCTGCTGGAACCATCGACACGATATCCGTGTCGTGTTCCAGTCAACTCGCAATACAGTCATGCGTGCCATCAGACGACTTGCTCATGAAACAAACACGTGCCTCAGACAATGTAGAAAGAAGTCTATGATTTAGCGGTGCGAAAACTCTACTCGGACACGCTAATAACCGACGCATGTACAATACCATTGTGATGCACGTACTTGGCGCCGACTACACCAGGAAACACATGTTTTAGACTATTCTCAGGTGATTTACCGATGCGGGAACAGTTCTTGGCCACGGTGAGACACGCACTATAATATATTCCCCACAGGCGTTATTGCTTAGTGTTTTGATAGCAGATCTTTTCGCTTGAACAGATATATATCGTGATAATATCATTAAGTGTTTGTATGCCGGACGCGCCAGGGGGTGCAGGGAGAAATCTGACATATACAAGTGTATGCTATTTTAATGCTTATAGACCATTCAACGTTCGTGTTAACCTATTGTAGATGTATAGTCAAACGTTTTGTCTAATGATCGCGCCCACGACGGCTCTAGAGAGAAGTCTAGTAAAAAAGAAAAGAAAACATTGTTAGCTATCATTGATAGCTTGGATATAAAAGCTAAAACAGTTGCCCCTTATTCTAGCCGGAAGAAATGCTTTAAGAGACACTACAAAAATACCTCCATACCTAGCGGATTTTTAGGACGACACAAGTTAAAAGTACCTCCAATAGTTGGATGCACGGCGGATAGGTTGTCGCGGCACCATTTTGTCACAGCGGCTGTTTTTTCGCCGCTATCGTGTGATTCGGGGTGCCTGTATGCGCTGTAATCCACATTTGCCGGGTCCCACGACCGATTTCTCTTTTTCCTCCACTCTTTTTGCTTGTTCCGCTTAGATTTCAAATGGTCTCGCCTGAAATTAGACCGCCGCAACTCTCCTTAGGCAAATCTTTCCATTTCCCTTTTCCAAAATCCGTATTCCCTCTGCACACTAAACCCTCTACTCTAGAGATCTCCCACTGATTACGTCGGCGAGGCCGGTCGACGATGGCCCTAAGTGACTCCCTTCCGTCGTTGGCATCCTCCCCTCCGTCGTGCATCACCGACATCGCCTAGGTCATTGTGGTAAGTTTTCCGCGCGTATTCTGATTTGTTTCCACTATCCCGCTTGTGTTTACTACCTCCATCTATGCATTGGACATGACTCTATTCCCATCCTTTTACCATCCGATAGATGGCATGACGAGGGAAGAGAAAGGCTTGTTCGCAGCAGGGAGAAGACACAGTTGTAATATTAGAATATTAAAAGCAAATATTGGAAACCATAGAACCAAACAATGCAAGAATCATGGAAAGGAATTTTGCACACAGGTTCCTTATACGACCATCCTCTCACTAAGATCTAGTTGTTCCTGCCCAAAACAATGTTACAGATGAGGTGTGTATAATTGCCTAGTTATAGTTCTACCATTATTGGTTTACCCATAAATTCTACTTTAGCCTAATTACTCTTAAATTTCACTTACAGCCTGCCGCACGAGATGAGCCCGAGGATGAACGGGAAGATCCTTTGTTTCAAGAAGATTAGGGAGCAGCAGAAGAGGATGAAGAGGCATAGGAAGAAGAACAAGAGGATATGACCAATGCTGACAATAGTGGGGATGAAAGTGGCACTAATAATGAGGAATATGAAGAGGAAGAGGCATGGGCAGACGTAGACGAAGAGGAAAACAAAGTTACATTGTGCAATCTAAATTTTAGTCCATAGTTAGTCATAGTGCTAACTGAATTTTAGTAATAGTGCTAGCTGAATTATAGTCATAGTGCTAGCTGAATTTTAGTGCACATAACATAGCTTCCTACCCTGAGTTACATGCCAGCATCCTTGATACATGCAGTGTGAGTGATGAATAGGGTGAACATGAACGGTTCTACTAAGATGAGGTCAATAACAAGGAGTAATGAGAGATTCAAAATTTTCGTCAAATTCAACAAACTAGGCCAGCCTTGTGGGCTTGCTACGACTAACTTTACTAACTATATTGCCTACATGAAAAAAAGTTGACATATCCTTTAGGTTTACATACTGGAGGAAAGCTGATTAGAAGCAGAAGTTGTGGGAAATACTGAACATAATCACAACTTTTCCCTGTTAACCCTTCTTGCTATTTTACATCAGTGTTATTATCCTGACAAATTCTTCTCAAAATGTATAAATATTTCGATATTGATCATTTGTGTAAAGATTGGGTAATGGGGTTAGCTAGAAAGAAATGGCGCGACTTCAAAAGCACGCTAAAGAAGATGTATTACATACATGTCTTAACTATTGAGAAGAATGTTGCAAATGGTTGTGGAGATAGAATAGCACACACTGATTGGGCAGCGCTGTGTGAGTATTGAAGCTTGGATTCCACCAGGGAGAAAGCTCGAAAGAATGCTGGAAATCGTGTCAATCAAACAAATGACTGTCATACTTATGGATCAAGGAATTTTGTCAGGGCGAGGTACATATGGGTGAGTAGCATCTAACATGTCTACTTATACTTGGTATCCCTTTTCTTTGCTTCAAATCCTATATATGAATGTATGCATCTTTGATGAGGAGAAAGCTCACAAGTGTCCAATTACAATAGCTGAACTGTACATAGCCACACACATGACTAAAGACAACATACATGCTGATGAAGTGGCTGAGAGAAATATTGTAAGTTGTTGTTCACTATATTCTAACATGTAACTTATATAGGTGATGGTTAATGCTAGTGTTGATGCTAGTACAAACAATATGCTAGGTCAATATGGAAAGAGAACTCCTATTTGATGTAGGCCTTGAGTATGAAGATATTGAAGAAGGTGACCTTTATGCCGGTTCCTTTCCAGAAGATACAAGAGGCGGAGTTCGTGGATTGGGGTTGTTATCTCATGCTTACAAGGCGGTTGAGATTGCAAGAACATCTGTGAGGTGTACAGAAATGTCATAGGAGAACTGTGAGCTTAGGTCAACGAATGTTGTCCTTATCACCAGGTTGGATGCCCAGAAGTAAATAATAAATGCAATGTAGAAGAAGTTGGATAGTCAAGAAATTTCTGCTAACCAATCTTGCATAGTAGGGCAGTGCACTAGTCGACCAGAAGCTAGTGTGCAATCACCTCTTCGAAGAATGTCTCAAGTTGTACAGCCTATCCTAGATGTGGCACTTGCTGATGCCATAGATATAAGAATTCCTGAAGTGGCACCTTGCTATGTTGTACCTCCTCGCGGTGCTGTAATTACTCTCCCATCAAGTCTTAGAAGTGCTGAAGTTGTTCCTTGTTTGGTACTAGCTTGTACTATGGCATCTACTAGAAGAATTGAAACTCTTACTACTCCTTTATTGTCGACTCATGTTGATGATGTGCTAACTAGAGCAGTTGGTGATATTGAAGTGCTTACTCCATATGGTGTTGGTTATGCTACTGGTACACCTCCAGATGGTGGTGCTGCTGCTGGTGCACCTCCAGATGATATTGATGATGATATTGATGATGCTATAACTACCCCTCCAGATGCCGCTATAACCACCCCTCTAGATGCTGCTAAGGCTAACCCCCACACTGTTGCTGAGGCTAACTCCCACACTACTGTTGTTGCTTCGAAGGGAGCTGCGCATTCATCTATTGGTGGAAATAGTTGCAAGAAGAAGAAATCAGGAGGTGGTCGTTCTAGGCTCCAGTTTTCATGCTCTTGTTGCAGGTGATCATTTCACAATTCAGTACTTACTTCTTCCTATTATTGTGTTATGCATTGTAATTGTTGACCTCTACACTTTTATAGTCCGAGGACCGCCACCATTAAGAGGATGTTCTCAAGTCTTTTAGTTCGACTAACTGCGCAACTCAGGTATATGTCTTCTATATGTATATAAGCTATCAAGAATGTATATGTTGTTGATGCTAGATTAACTTCATATAGATTGAATCAAGAGTGGTTCTGCGATCCATGACAAGTGATAGGATAATTGCATTTGGAAAAGTTAACTTGCACAGACAAGAATGCATTGTGGGACGATGGACAACCGTTAGGGGATTACCGCCTGATCCTGATTGATGTTGTAGTGGAAAAACATTTGTCACTGCCTAGGCCACTAGTAAAGGTTAAGAAGTTGGGTCAAGCTCTTAACATCCACATTGCTTGGCCATTTACAAATCTATATGAATATTGACTCCCAGCTGACAGATTTATCAAATGCGCATATCCTGATAAATGTGTATCTACTGACTTTGTAGGTCACGAAGGCAGAAGGAGCTCCTAGGTCCAACAGTAGACCTATTTCTATTCTTGGATAGAACAAAAGTATGTGGTCTTTTAGCTAGTATATATGCTACTATACATATTTCGTTGTTTGCAGCAAAGTGATTTATAGTTCTTTTTAGTCCTTGTTCATTAGGAGTTTGCCGCAGACTCAACTAAAGACCAAACAATCAACACTTCATCGTATCACTTGTTACCCTGATGAGATGGGTTCCCTGCTGGTCGAAGATTGAGTTAATCCATGTGTAGTCAATTACACTTAAACTTCTCTTTGAACCTTGTGTGATGGATGTGTCAAACCTTATTATGATACCTTTTGTAGTGCTACGATGTATGTATTGTATACTCTATTATGCTATATATATTTGAATTTATACTGTGATATTTTGAAGCATCATGTGTGATTTCGTGTAACTTAGGGAAACCCTAAATATTGAAACCGCTGGCTAAATTGCTGTTCCTAGAAGCATCATTGGACACACTAAAAACTATGACATGCACGGGTTACATAGGGCGGCACCATATTATGCCGTAGTCTCACAGCTGCCACGACATGTACATAGTGCCATCCTACATGGGTTGTGCGTAAACGCCCGCTGCCGGGGAAGCCCTAACTTGGCAGATCACGCTCTGTCGCGCCAAAAACTCCGCCGCCGTTTCAGAATCCCCGACGCAGTTATCTCTGGCATTTTTTTGCCGTGCCAGCGCGAGTGCGGCGACTAAGGCTGTGGCTCGGCGTACATAAGCACCAGTTCCCGGGCTCCTTATTATAGTGAGAGGGTAGTGAATGTATTACAAAGTTAAGAAGAGATGAAGAAATAAAATGGGTTGGGAAGGATACAAAATATTTCCATTTGATTGCAAATGGGAAACATAGAAAGAAAAAGATATTTCAATTAGAACAAGATGAAGGAACCATAGAGCTGAATATTATAAGAAATTATTTGGACCCCGACTTCTCCTAATTTCACTATGAGCGAGGGATATAACTCATGATATACCACAATTGTCTCCAGAAGAGAATGCCATCATCACCGCTGCCTTCATAGAGGAGGAAATTCATGATGATATCTTTCATATGGAGTTGAATAAAGTTCCTGGACTAGATGGCTTTCCATTTGAGTTTTGTCAGAAATTTTGAGAAGTCATTAAGGATGACCCGATGGCAATGTTTCTATATCTTGGCAATGGGGATTTGCATCTAATTAAACTTTGGTATCATTACTCAGCTGCCAAAAAAATGCAGTCCAAATTCAACAATATAGACCTTTTTGCCTTCGGAATGTTAGATTCAAGATATTTACAAGAGTTACCACTAATCGTATCACAACTGTAGCCGAAAAAGTAATTAGTATTACGCAAACATCTTTCATGCCAGGAAGACATATCCTAGAAGGGGTTATTGTCCTGCATGAAACTACCCATGAACTTCATAGGAAGGAAATGGATGGTGTACTTTTTAAAATCGATTTCGAAAAGGCCTATGATAAAGTTACGTAGCCTTTATTATAACAAACTTTGCGCATGAAAGGATTTGCATGAGGATGGTGTAATTTGATTGAGCGGTTTGTTCAAGGAGGTAGTGTTGAAATAAAGGTCAATTATGATGTTGGAAATTATTTCCAAACAAGAAAAGTCCTCAGACAAGGAGACCTTTTTTCACCAATGTTATTCAATATCAATGCAGATATGTTGGCCATTTTAATTTCTAGAGAAAAAGAGATGGCCAAGTTGGAGGACTTATTCACCATCTTGTTGGGGGAGGGCTTTCGATTCTACAATATGCGGATGATACGATTTTATTTATGGAACATGGCCCAGAAAAAAGGTTAGCATGAAGCTAATTTTATGTATTTACGAGCAATTATCTACACTAAATATCACTATCTAGACTAAAGATCAATTTCCGCAAAAGTAAGATTTTCTGTTTTGGGAAGGCTAGCTAAAGAGGAGGAAGAGTAGTACAAACAATTATTTGGTTGTGAATCTGGATCTCTTCCTTTTCGATACCTAGGGTCCCTATCCACTACAGAAAACTAAAGAACTCGGAATGGTATCCAGTTGAAAACCATTTCGAAGGAAAGTTTGGTTGTTGGGATGGCAAGATGTTGTCATATGTAGATCGTCTTGTTCTAATAAACTCGGCATTGACTAGTTTACCGATGTTTATATTATCTTTATTGGAAGTACCTAAAGGGATACAAGAGCGTATGGACTTTTATAGATCACGGTTCTTCTAGCAAAATGAGGATGGTAAACGTAAATATTGGTTAACTAGGTAGGATATGATTTGTAGACCAAAGGATCAATGGAGCTGAGAATTGAGGTTCTAGAGATAAAAATAAATGTCTTCTTAGTAAATGGTTGTTTAAATTGCTTAATTAATATAGAGTGTGACACGAGTTACTATGTAACAAGTATCTTCCCAAAAAAAATTAGCGCATGTGACAAGTAAACCGACAGATTCACCATTTTAGAAGGGACTTACGAGAGTTAAAGAAGATTATTTAGGGGACTTTTCAAAATTGGTGACGGTACTATGGCTAGATTTTGGGAAGATAATTAGTTAGGTATCACGTCGCTAGCACAACAGTACACTTCACTATGCAACATTGCACAACAAAAACATGTTATTGTTGCAAGTGTTATGTCAACAATCCCATAAACGTTGATTTAGAGGCAACTGAGTGTGAATAAGTGGATTGAATGGCTACATTTATGTCAAAAATTAATGGGGTATCTCTAAATAATGAAGCAGATGTCTTTGGAAACGAACATCTTCTATAATGTTTTTCAATCAAGTCCATGTACGCTGATTTCATTAATGGAAACACACGATTTTTTACTCAACTATTTATGAAATTTGAAAATCCCACTAAAGATCAAAATTTTACGTGGTTCCTAAGTAAAAAGATTATGTTAGCTAGAGACAATCTAGCAAAAAGAAAGTGGAATGGGACTAAGAAGTGGTTTTTCTATGACGCCAAGGGAACATCAGACCATTTATTTCTCTCCTATCAATTTGCTAGGTTAATCCGGCATATTATTTATTCTAAATATAACATACCACCACCAACCAACATAAAAAATATTCTTAGTAATTGTTTGAATGGGATAGACAAAACACTAAAGCTAGGATTCGCATAGGAGTTTTCTCTTTAGTTTGGTCGATATGGAATTGTAAAAATAACATTATGTTTAACGAAAATAACTACTAATTTTTTGCAGATTATCCATATGGTTGTACACTGGATAGATCTATAGAGCTTTATGCTACCAGAGGATCAAAGGGATTACATGGTTACTGGATGCAACCGGCTCCTAATTGTCGCTCGGGATATCTTCTACTAGGCTACTTGGTGGCCTATTAATAGGATTTATGGTGTTTAGATTGCTGAGCACTTATTGTTTTATTTATGGTTGATTTTTATATCGACCCTCGTTGATCTATGAGATGTAAACTTTGAAACTATTAAAACCTTAATAAATGGTTACGTGCATCAATTGATGCAGATGCCAGGGTTCTCCCCATTTTGAAGAAAAAACTAATTGACACCTATTTTCAATAAGTCCATCGACCTTAGAAATACGGGATTTATGGTCATTCAATATGGTGGTTGTTTCATTACAATCACTGGCTTCTATACATCGACGTATTCTCCAGCATGGCGAGGTGTTGACTGGTCCAAATAGTGTAATTTTTTGCAAAAAGGCCCTCCCTAAATCAAGCCCAAGCCTAGATACTAAAAGTAGGGTCCTCTGACACATGGAGCCCACCTCATAGTGTCACATACCCATTTGTCCTCCTCTCTTCCCCATTCTTCGGTGTTGTGGACCTGACGAGCTAACCTGGGCACACTGATCAATTTGTACACGCAGCTCATGCTGCTATTCATGCCATTGACCCGACTGCTCGCAATCCAGGGCTACAGTGTCTTTGGGGGATGTGTTCGAATTGTCGGTCTTTGTAGAGTCCAAGATGATCTTAGTGCGGCAAAGTGGACATCTGACGTGGGAGCGGAGCCAGGTGCCGCTACAGGGGACGTGGAATGCATGTCCGCACTTGGGGAGCAGTCGAAGAGCTGACCGTCCATAAATCGCCAAGGCAGACGGACCCATTGCCGGGCGTGGAGGCAATAGAGACCACACGTAGTAAATTCTCGTTAACTAAACAAAGCAAGCAACAATTCATCGCAAAACCCAATCCCACATCACTCGCTTGGTAGAACCACTAGAATTCACATGAAATCAGCCATAAACACCACACCAGCGGTAGATCAAAGGAACATCCCAGTGAGTCCACAAGCATGTGGTGACCTAGAACTCACACAAACCAAGAAATTCACACATTTGACACTATGAAAGAATGACGGGATCGTCTTTCCAGTGAGGATAGGCGGAGGGGCGCCAGGGAGACCAGTTTGCCGGAGCCTAAGCCACGACCTCGGCCAGCGACGTGGCGGAGACCCACCCACCCACACCCACCAGCGTCGACAAAATTCACGATACAGACTCGCACCTCAAGGCCTACAGGCGCATGTATCGGCCGGCGCCGCCACGATGAGGGCACGCGCAAAGGAGAGGTTGCGCTTTTGATGACAGCGGAAGGTGGGACGAGATGACGTGGTGGCGGGATTCCTTTTGCCAATTTTTCAATTCAGCCCGGTTGTTTTTTGTTATTAAAAAATAATTGCTATTGAGTGCTTAAGGGGCTGACAGATGGGCTCCACACCCGCCACATCGTCAAAATACATCAAGCCAATGACCGTAATGACACGAGCCCCGCATTTAGTGAACGTAAATCGCGTATTCCTAAGATCGATGACCGTATCGAAAATGAGTGCCATGTTCTAGTACCACCGCTGGATTTTACTCATTTTTTCTTGTCATTGTCAATAATTAATAATATATGGTTGTATGCATCAATCTGTGCAAAAGCTAAGAGTTATCATACTTTTTGCAAAACAAATATATATATACCCTTATGGCCTTAGTACATGCATTAAATTGATTCAATTTCATGGTTGCATACAAGAAAGTGATGTACATTAGAGACTTGATAATGTTTCTCCAATCAGAAATTTAATGTCTCAATTTAGTTAACCGGAAAAAGTATAAACTTAAAATACCAAAAAAGTATATAAGATTCATCATGAATTACATTCTCAATTATTTTATCAACATTAGACAAGTAAGACAGGATTATGAACTAGTGGTTCTAGCAACCGGTGTCAATCAGTACACGATATAAGTGCGGAAAAGTTGGATGGTTCTTATACTTAAGTGTACACTCCACTTGATAAGCATGATCATGGATACACATATACTATTAACAAACTAAAATAACACAACATATCATATAACATATTTGAGGTATTGAGGTTCTGACCTCTGTAAACTCAATAAAATCTATCTTGGTTGCTTGGTAGGCATGACCCTGAAGAATTACACAACAAACCTACATCCTATTGAAACAACGACATATGAACCATATTTGTATTTCGTTTACAAAAAACCTAACGAAAGACTGATTGTTATGAATTTTAACCGAGCCAAAACATGTGCGAAAGAATTCTTTTAGCTCAGCCGGAGTGACCTATATAAATATGTAAACAAGAAACAATAAGCACTTAGAAACAAGATACGCGAGCATAAGAATACTTAGGTTTTCATCAATGACTTTTCGATATTAGTGCAATAGGCTGTCCTTCAACTTCAAACTACAAAGAGATAAAAATTTGATAGCCATGATTGCTACCTAGAATGCGCTACCTTCATATGCAAAGACCTGTAATGAACTCATTACATTGGCTTTAGATTATTAATGTGAACTACACTTCTCATATATTTTTGTGATGAGCTTGCCATATGGTGACTAACCCAGGTACTAAAACTCAATGAATGAAAAGCGAACACCAGAAGTGGGGTCCCCACAAAGACGATAATCAACATTGTATGGTGGAAAATAAATAATGTTTTAGTCACATTATTTATGTACTAGCAAATAAATAATTATATTTTCTTCTTGTTGTTCCTGAGAAAATTATTATGGTACTATTTATGTTATCATAAATTAAATCTCACCCATATAGGAAGAGCATCAACAAAATATGCTCAAAACATTTTCTCCCCTCACCACAATCTACCTACATGTACTAACGACTACATTTTTTTGCGATAAAAGGAAGTTATATTACTGATGCACTCTTACAGAAAAGCCCAGGAAAACAAAAAGATTACAGATAGGTCCCTCCTGGACTTCGTCGTCAACGCCGGCCGCCGAGATGAGAAGACGGCGTGGCCCGCTGCCTGAGCTCCGCTTGCGCCTTGGAATCGGAGCCCTCCCGAGGCAGCAGGGTTGTCGAGCTTCACGTGCTCCGGAGAGCCGGCACCTCGAGCCGCCTGCGCCGCCGACGTCCATCAGCCTCACAACTTCGATTTCAGCTTCGAACGCCGAGATCCGCCGCCCGCGGGATCTCGACCGGGAGAAACGCGCACCATCGACCCGGCGGCCGACGAGCGCGGGGAAAGGAGAGCAGACGACGCCGGCGCTCCGCAGAGCACCACCGCCAGAGGAGGAGTCTGCTCCCGCCAAAAGCCCATCCGGCCGCTCCACCACCTCCACAGCGCCGCCAGCGGGACACCTAACCACGCCTACACTATGTACACGCCGCGGATCGGGATTTCCCCAACCTCCCGCCGTCGAAACAGCCACCGGAGGGTGAGGAAATCACCGACTCGGCGGTGACGAGGTGGCCTGGTCGGGTTTGCCCAAGAAATCGCCTCTCGTTGCTACAGGGACGGAGAGAGGATAGGGTTCCAAGTAACGAGAGGTACTAACGACTACTTATTTGACTGAAAAACACACTACTCCCTCTTGAGTACTTAAACATGCTATGGTGACTGAATAAATACATCAATACACCAAGGATGTCTTTCCACCCCCATAACTCAATGTACGGTGTACAAGTGTTCATATATAATTGTACAATAGTAATGGTGGAGCCTGCCAAGCAGACACCTTGGAGGACTTAAGCAATATTTTAGAATGTCAAATCTTAGTATTGTCGATAACTTACCTTGGACTCCCTCCCCACTTTAGAAATGCACGCAAAGAGGATTTTCAAATTCTTATTGATAAGATTGTCGTGGTGGTTGCACGGCAGATGCCATGAATAGGCTAAAGATGGGGCTAAAGTACGCTAGAGGAATCCAGGGAGGGATAGCATGGTCATTCCACGCACAAGAGTTGTATTTCACTATATCAATGGTGGATTACAAGGGCTCCTTGAGTTGTTGGTGAGAAGGAGATTAAGTCTCTTACTCCCCACTACAGTGCTCTAGTGTTCTACCTTAGACAGAGAAAATGATCAATCCCCCCTCTATGGAGACCCTGGTGCTCCTTATATAGGGGAGCCCAGGTTATAAAGTTAAGGCATACGTGGAAGCATATTTCCCGAATATGCCCTTTGGTTAAAGCTAGATGCCTCTTTATTCACTTTAAACGGCTAGTCCGGACTATGAACGTAACCCTCTATGAGCTTCTTCTCTTTTGGCGTCACTAGACATAGACTACATCACCCGATATAGCCTGCGTCATCTTTGTTGGCCACGCCCCGTTGGTCCTTCCCTCTACTAAATTTGCTCACGCTATAGTGGACAGAGGTCACCTTTTGACCAGCGAGAGATTCCTTCCTTCTATTGGAAGCCAAGTGGTAACCCGACTAGCATATAGTTAGCCTGGCTACGAGGATACCTATAGATAAGGTAGATTAACATAGTCGACATATATTTTATGCCGGTCGGATTAATGTTAGGCAAACGCCTACCGGGCCGGCTTACTCCGTAAGACGGCCTGCTTTGAGGTGACCCGGCCAGCACTTGCTTTGACTGTGCCGTACCTCGACTAACTCAGCTTTTATACCCCGGCGTGACCCTACCCGGGGGTATCCCCCAACATTAGTCCTCGAATCTAGTGCGGTCTTAGCAACTTCAGCTGTTAAGGCCACAGCAGGTTCCAATCATCAAGGTCCACACTTTCTTTGCCGAGTTATTCCGTAACCCGGTCACATTAGCTTGTCGTTCCCTTGACCTAATCTGAGTTACTCCTTGTTGGTCGGGTCATTGTCCATGCGTCCGGGTTATCTTTCCTTCTCTCATATGCTTCCCCACGTCTTACGTGGAGGGTCATCATCACTTTGCCTCATGTTAAGGGCCACGCCAGTTTACTGCGCCGGTTAGTGTATTGAGTGTCAGGAATAACTGCTACGCACGTCACGTCACGTCAGCCCCTTGTGAACTGTATCATAACATCACGTCATGGCATCCCCTACTCCTTGTAGCCCTTGGTGTGGCACAAGCCTGATTGGCCGGTTTGGAAAATACACGGCCACACCGTGCAGTTGGGCCGTGATGACCCACAAGTATAGGGGGTGTATCACAGTATTTTCGAGGAAAGTGAAACCCAATTTATTGATTCGACACAAGGGGAGCCAAAGAATATTTATAAGCCTTAACAACTGAGTTGTCAATTCAGCTGCACCTAGAAACAATCTTGCTCATAGCAGTTTATCATTAGCAATAGTTTTGTAGTAGCAATAGCAAAGTAATAGCAGTAGTAAAAGTAAAGACAATAGTAACAATTGCAGTAAACAGTAGGATTAAAGTGCGGTAGGCATAGGGATGGATGGACGGGCGTTGCATAGACAAGACAATTCATATAGCAATCAAGACAGAGGGTATTTGTAGATAAATAAGATACAGCATCGAAGTACTAAATAATCATAGGCATGTGTTCCATATATAGTCATACGTGCTCGCAATGAGAACTTGCACAACATCTTTTGTCATGCTAGCCCATTTGCAGCGGGGCCTCAAGGGAACTACTGGCAATTAAGGTGCTCCTTTTAATAGAGCACCGGAGTAAAGCATTAACACTCCATGAACACATGTGATCCTCACATCAAATCCATCCCCTCCAGTTATCCCGATTATTGTCACTTCTGGGCCTTTGGTTCTGGACAACAATATGTGTATACAACTTGCAGGTAAGATCATAAACAATACTATCATAATGAATCAATAACATGTTCAAATCTGAAATCATGGCACTCGGGCCCTAGTGACAAGCATTAAGCATAACAAATTGCAACAAAGTCAAAAAGCACTAATAATAGATACTAGGCACCATCCCTAACAATCTGATGCCATCACATGTATGATCTCATCCAATCCCTACCATCCCCATAGCCTACAGCGGGGGATTACTCACTCATGGATGGGGGAATCATAGATGGTTGATGGAGAAGCGATGGTGATGATGATGACGATGATCTCCTCCAATTCCTTGTCCCGGCAGGGTGCCAGAACGGAGTTTCTGGTTCTGAATCGCGGAATCTGGTGGTGGCAGCGCAGCGGAACTCTTTCTGGAAAAACGTCGAACCCCCCTTGGGTTTTAGGTTAGGAGGCAACTTATAGGCGAAGAGAGAGGCCGAGGGGGTGACCGAGGCGGCCACACCACCCCTTGGCGTGGCCAGGTGGTGTGGGCCCCTCGTGGCCCTCCTCCGTCTCGTCTTCTGGCTCCGTGAGTCTTCTGGCAAAATAGGATTTTTGGCATATTTTCCGGGATTTTTCCTGATAGTTGATTTTCTATACAAAAACTAGACACCAAGGTAATTCTGCTAAAAACAGCGTCAGTCCGTGTTAGTTGTATCCATATCACACAAGTTTAGAGGAAAAACAATAGCAAAAGTGTTCGGGAAAGTAGATACGTTTTGGGCGTATCAGGCCGTAGCGGTCGATCCCACTATGCGCTTATGAGGAGCGGTTAAATAGGGGGTAGGGGCGGCCCTTGGGGAAGTTCCCCCACTTCGCACATGCCCTTGCCCCTTTGCCCTCTTCTTCTACAATTACTGCCATCTGCTTTAGCATTGCGCCACCGCAAAGGTGCTTGCTCCCTCCATGGCTGCGCCACTGCTTTTGCAAAAGCTTGTAGTCACGGGGCCCTGCAGTTCCAAGTTCCCCACGGCATGTTATTCCTTTTCCGATTACTTCCTCGAAGAGCTTGATGTAGCCATGACAGAGGAGGAGGCCGACATTGTTGCTGAGGAGGAGGAGGAAGATGAGGCTCACGAGCGCGGTGGTTGGGCGGGCGCGTTCGTCTGCCAGGACGACCTCGACTACTTGTACGCGACCCGCCGCATCCCTGCGGGGATCACCTATTGCCTTGCCGTGCAGGAGATAGCCTCTTCTCCAAACCTAGGCAAGTTCGTCGTCTTTCTCTCCCATTTTTAGCGCGGTTCCGGCTTGCCTGTCTCTGATTTCTTCCATGATTTCATTTCCACCTATTAGCTTCAGCCGCACCATCTTCCAGCCAACGCCATCACTTCCCTTTCTTCTTTTGCCTCTGGCATAGTGGGATATGTCGGCCTCTGGCCTGCCAAGGAATTATGGATCAAGTTCTTTGGCCTCCACAAGAACATTATCCCGGATAAACATCTCGCTCTTGCTGATAAACATCTGACCCAATGCGGTGGAGCTTCAATCTCTCCCTGCAAGAATTCCGCTTTTCCCTGGGTTACCGGCCTTGAATCTTGCAAAGGCTGAGCCCGGACCTTCTTCTACGTCCGGAACAACTCAGATGAAGACCTAATCCGGCTGCTCCCCTTCAAGATGGGTGTCCCGGACACCTCTCTATGGAAGAAGATCCCAAAGCGGCCAACTTCCCTGGCGAATCAGGTCGATAAGTGGATCAAGGAGCTGGTCAAGATGGGGCTGTGGAGCGAGGATGTCATGATCACTTTCGTCCGCAGCGGGTTTCCCCCTGCAGAAATGCTCCCACAAGATCTGCCATTTGAGCGCCCCCCTTGACCCCAACCAGACCTCCTCCTTCGAGCTTAATAACTCCGAGGTGTTCCACCGGGTTAAGGCCATCTTCAAAATAGAGAAGGAGTTCTCCGAGGCGTGGAAGTGGGGCTTGGTGCCCTTCACCCAGGCTAACTTGCCGCCCAAGGTACGTTCTTCTCCCAGCACTTTTCCGAGTCTTGCGATATGTCGAATAGATTCCTAACTTAACCATTTAGTACTTTTTCTCTCACCCGTTTCTCTAGTAGACAGTTGAGGACAGCAAGGAGTCGACCCTCAAATGGGTTGCGAACCGCGCAGAGCCGGACACGGAGGAGCCTGACTCGGAGAGGTTCTTGCCTACTCCGGACAACACTAAGCGACCCTCTAGTAAGTGAAAGAACATTTCATGTTTTCCTATGTTTTGCGTGTTAGATAACAATACTATGGAGACTATTCATGTGCGCTAAGTGTGCAGGAAGTTTTGAGGGGGGCCGGATAATCCGCCCCACCAAGGGCCGGATAATTCGGCCTACCTCATCACTCAAAGGAAGCCAAGGCGCGTCGCTCGGTACCCGGTCGGATTTTCTTCCGGAAAATCCAAACTGGGGCGGTTTTTTCTCCCCAGGCCGGATAATCCGGGTGTCGTACGGGCCAGATAATCCGGCCCCTAGTTTTCGAGCAAAAGGGGCCAAGGCGCGTCGCACGGTATCCAGGTGGATGTTCTCCTGGAAAAGCCGAACTGGGGCGGTTTTTCCTCCCCAGGCCAGATAATCCGGTCCTCACATATGGCCGGATAATTCGGCCCCTAGAAGTTGATCAAAGGCAAGCTCGGCGCGACGCTCTGATAGGGGTCGGACTTTCTGCCAGATATTCCGAGTCTGGGGCAGTGTTTTCCCCAGGCCGGATAATCCGGCCCTCACTTGGGCCGAATAATCCGGCCCCCAAAGTGTGCAACGGCTGGTTTTTGAAGGGGGTATAAATACCCTTTCTTTCCCAACGTTCAGACTTCTTGATTCATTCGAAATTGACCAGACATTGTGCAAGAGCTCTCATTCTCGATCTCCCACTTCAACCACCCGAAGGTATTGATCTTTGGTGGAATTGAAGGAGGAGAAGTTCATTATCATCATCAAGAATCAAGCGCTTCAACTCCTCTCCATTCACTTGGAGAAATCCCTGATCTAGTATTCTTGTTAATACCTAGATCTTATTTATTGTATTTGATAAGTTTGTTCTTGTGGCAGCTTGTTGTCATTTCGGGAGCCTCCAAGTTGTTGTGGAGTTGTTGCCCCGCTAGTTGTGTAAAGGCGCCGGTGCCCGCCTCAAAAGGTACCTATAGTGGAAGGTGGATCAGGCCTTTTGTGGCGAGATCCATCGGAGAACAGGGTGAGGCCTTTTGTGGCGTGGTGGTCTTAGTACCGCCCACCCCTCCAACACAGACGTACTTCCCTTAACAAGGAAGGAACTACGGTCAAACAAATCCTGTGTCTCCGCGTGCTTCACTTCGGTTTACTCGTTCCTCTTCCACTCGCTCTTTACTTGCTAGTAGATAGGTTTGCATATAGGGAAATTCCACCTAATAGTTTATCTAGAGAATTTACCCTTTGTGCTAAGCCTAAAATTGAAAAAGAATTAAAAATTGGTGTAGCACCTATTCACCCTCCCTCTAGGTGCCCATACGATCCATTTCAATTGGTATCAGAGCCCCGGCTCTTATTTCGGGCTTAACCGCCTAAGAGTAGTATGGGTACCAAGGATGATGGAAATGAGGCTATGGATAAGGTCACAATGGATGATCTCAAGTCGTTGGAAACAACCTTGTTGAAATCCTTTGAGGCTAAGATGGAGGAGATCAATCAAATGATTGCTCGCCTTACATCATCCATAGCCCCATCTCCATCCTCCTCTGAGGCTCCCACACCATCATCTAAGGAAAAGGCTAACACCGGATCCAAGGATGATGATGTGGAAGGTGAAAAACTTAATGGTTCCACCTCCAAAAAGGGAAGTGGTAAGGAGGAATATAGTGAGGTTCGCCACGTATATTCCCCCGACCCACCTATCCCTCATCCTCATATAAGTAATAGGGGTGATCCACCCAAGCTCACTGCATCCTCCTTTAATCAATGGCAATTCCTAATGAAATCTCATGTTTGCAGCTCCTCTATTGAATTGTGGAGGATTATTGAAGAGGGTCTTCATATTGGAGATCAAACCAACCTAACAAGAAGAGAAGTGTTGGATAGCCAGTTTAATGCCATCGCTCTCCACATGATACAGCTGGGTGTGGGTCCCAAGGACATGCCACACATCGAACATCTCAACACAACTAAAGAGGCTTGGGATGCTCTTACGGATCTTTTCGTTGGAAATGAAAGCATGAGAAGAAACAGGTATGATGCCCTTAGTAATGAAGCTGAGGGATTCTACATGTTGGATGGTGAAAACCATGAGGACATGTATAGAAGACTCAAGGGCATCGCAACAACATTTCGAAAGCATGGGGCCACTCACATTGATGATGCATGGATAAAAAGAAAATATGTGAGTGCCTTAATGCCTTTCGAGCCAACGGATTTGAAGAGCCTACAAGGTAGACACAACTATCATCAAATGACATCCAACAGTCATGCAAGAAATGGCTTCATTCAAAGTGGCAGCAAAGAATGCTGAAGATGCCCGTGCTCGGGCCATTGGAATGCAAAATGGTGTCAATGTGGCTCTCAAAGCCAATGTTGTTGAGCAAGAGGAAGATGAAGGAGATTTTGAGGGAATATCCATGGACTTCCCCGATGAGGTCAAACGTGCTCATGGTGAGTACATGTCGTTCTATGCGAGGAATTTTTGGAAGGACCTTGCCAAAGCCAAGTCTGAACTTGAGAGCAAGAACGGGTCAAATGGAAGAAGATAAAGTGGCCCAAGATTGAGAACTTGCTTCAACTGTGGCGATAGAATGCACTTTGTAGCCGAGTGTCCATATCAAAATAGATAGGACAATGGTGGCAGGCTCATTCTTAAAGAGAAATCTAAAGCACCTAAGAAGAAGCCGTTCATTAAGAAGAATGGCCCTTTCAAGAAGCAACCCAAGATTGTCCTGGTAGCTCAAGAGGAATACTCCTCCGCAAGTAAAGATGAAGAGGATGATGATAGTTCCTGCGAGGTGGCTGCTATAGCCACCACATCGACTCCTTCATCACTCTTCGACTCGCCGAACGAGAACGCCATCAACAACAATGCCACTTGCCTAATGGCAAGAGGGTCCGAGGTATCAACTTCTAGCTCTTCATTTCCTAAGACTAACACAATTTTGGATATGGATGATCATGACAGTCTTAAAATGAAAGAAGAAGGTATTGCCTTGGATACTTTTTTCACTAACCTACAAGGTGAGCACAAACTCCACTTTGATGTTCTTATGAGTCAACTTGCTTAAGCCGAAGATCTCCTTGAAGAAAAGGGCAGAATTGAAAGAGAAGATGCCTTGGAGATAGCTTCTTTGAAGAATGCTTTGGAAGAGGAAGAGGAAGCTCGAGTATCTTTGGAAGAAAGACTCGAATCCCTTGAGGAGTCACAAGAAGAAGCTATAGCTCAGCTCATTAAAGAACATGACCATGCTCTTGCCAAGGTAAAGAAACTAAAGAAAGAAAAGATTGACTTTGGGGTTGTTCATGCTAGACTTTTGGAGAAGTTTGATAATCTTGAAAGTGCTCACAAGGCATTGAAAAGTGATCAGTCTGCTTTAAATGAGTCTCATGACCAGCTCCAAACTCAATAGAAATGGTATGATGCGCCAAGTACCTCCACTTCATCCTTTGGAAAAGAAGAACTTGCAAGAAGTTCTCAACACAAAGGTAAAGGGGTTATTGATGAGATACTGAGCAGGCAAAGGACACACAATAGTAAAGAAGGTCTTGGTTACATACCTAAGACAAAGAGCAAGAAAAACAAGAAGAAGAAGAAGAAGAAGAAGAAGAAGAAGAAGAAGAAGAAGAAGAAGAAGAAGAGCAAGACTGCTCTACCAAAGACTAGCAACATTGCCAATGACAAGACTAATTATGATGGTTTTGCAGGGATCAACAATCCTAACTTTGAACTATATTGTGATTATTATGGTGATGTTTATGCTAGTTATGTAGGCCCTTATGATTGTTACATTCCTTGGTCTATTTGGGTTCCCAAGACCCTTGTTACTAACATGAGAGGACCCATTGAAAAATGGGTACCTAAAACCAAGAAGTAATTTCTTGCAGGGTTATGCTTCCGGTGGTTCTAAATGGGTACTCGATAGCGGTTGCACGAGTCATATGACCGGAAGCAAGGAGATCATCACGGAGATGTGGCCAAACCTTGATCACATAACCGTCTCCTATGGTGACAAGTCAAAATCTGAGGTATTGGGTCTCGGCAAAGTTGTGGTAGCTCACGATATCTCTCTCGTGGACGTCATGCTTGTTGAGACCCTGCACAACTTACTGTTCGGCCCTTGGTAAGATGGGCTTTGTATTTTATATTGATGCTGATTTGGTGGTACTCTTGTGGAGCAAGTCTCTAAAAGTCGCTTTTCGTGGATATGTCAAAACGACACATGCGTGGTGGACTTTTCAGGGAAAACCACTACAGGCCCGATGTGTCTTTTCGGAAAGGCTGACGCGGGTTAGCTATGGCATCACCGACTAGCCCACGTTAATATGAGAACTTTGCAAAGTCTCCACAAGGGTGGCCACATTCTTCGACTAAAAGAAAATGTCTCCTTTGCCAAAGATCGTGTTTGCAGGGCATGTGTTGAAGGGAAAATGCATGACTCACCTCATCGAAGGAAAACCATTATCTCTTCAAAAAGGATTTTGGAGCTTCTTCATGTGGATCTCTTCGGACCTCCATCTCATGCAAGCCTCGGTGGGAAGAAGTATTGTCTAGTGATTGTTGATGATTACTCAAGATACACTTGGGTTTATTTCTTCAAGTTGAAGAGTGAGACTCAACAAACTGTCATCGACTTTGCCAAACAGGTTCAACGTCAACACAACGTCCCCATTCTGGCTATAAGGAGTGATAATGGCTCTGAGTTCAAGAACTACACCTTAAATGAGTTCCTAAGTGAAGAGGGGATAAGACATCAATATTCCGCTGCGTACACCCCTCAGCAAAATGGTGTAGCCGAGAGGAAGAATCGAACTCTAATGGATATGGCAAGATCAATGTTAGCCGAATTTAAATCTCAATATAACTTCCGGGCTGAAGCAATCTCAACTGCATGTCATTCATCCAACCGTTTATACCTCCGTAAGATCTTGGACAAGACTCCGTATGAAATACTTACCGGTAACAAGCTAAACATCTCATACTTTCGGGTATTCGGGTGTAAGTGTTTCTTTCTTATTAAAGGAGTTCGTTTATCTAAGTTTGAATCTAAGGCTTTAGAAGGTATTTTTGTTGGTTATGGTGCCAAATCCCACACTTATAGAGTCTACAATAAGCTCTTCAGAACTTTTGTAGAATCTTGTAGTGTGGTGTTCGAGGAAAATGACGGTTCCCGTGCGGAGCAAGTTGGGGTTTGTGATGCAGATGTTGAAATACCCCAAGATGCCATAAGAAGAATGGGCGTGGGATTTTTCCGCCCCATTGAGGAACCCCTTGTGGCGGACCGGGAAGGAAAATTCTCTACTCATGTAGAGCCCTCATCTACACATGCTCAACATGTTCCAACAACGGGGGCAACTTCTACACCATCTCCATCAACTGCTGAAGGTCAAGTTGTTCTAGAAAGCTCCAGACCGGATTTTCTGGCTGACACCGGATTATCCGGCCACCCTGTTCTAACTGATCATTCTACTCCTGGTGGTGAAGATATCAACACAAGCTCCAGGCCGGATTTTCCGACTAGCCCCGGATCATCCGGCCCCTCGCCAGTTCAAGCTAGCCCCAGGCGTCCTGATGAAGCTACTACAAATACTCCCAGGCCAGATTATCCGGCCTCTCCATTGGCCGGATTATCCGGCCCTGACTCTTCAGTTCTGTAGCCTCCTATTACGGCTACGGACTCACCTCAAGGGCACGCGTCTCCACCACCTGCTACTGACATTCCAGTCCCTAATCAAGGTCGAGCAAATGCTTCCAATGAAGACTCAAGTGATGAATCTCCTCCTCCAAGAGACAACAAACTTATTGAACTTCGTCGCAAGGCTCGGGCTGATCATAACCTTGAGTTGAGGGGTCACACTCTCGACAAGGTTGTTGGTGATCTTCGACAAAGGGTTTCTACAAGAAGAGAATTGGTCAGTTTTGGTGAGCATCAAGCTCATATCTCTATGGTGGAACCTAAGAAGGTCTTTGAAGCTCTTGAAGACCCAGACTGGGTTGTTGCTATGCATGAAGAATTGAATAATTTTGAGCGCAACAAAGTCTAGAAACTCGTGGAGAAACCCAAAGAATGCAGCAATGTTATCGGCACCAAGTGGGTTTTCAAAAACAAGCAAGATGAGAATGGCATTGTTGTGAGAAACAAGGCAAGACTTGTGGCACAAGGTTACTCCCAGGTTGAGGGCATCGACTTCGGAGAGACCTATGCTCCAGTGGCTCGTCTTGACTCCATCCGTATCCTTCTTGCTTATGCTGCTCATAACAATTTTAAGTTGCAGCAAATGGACGTCAAGAGTGCCTTCCTTAACGGTCCTCTACATGAGTTAGTATAATGAAGCAACCCCGGGGTTTGAGGATCCTAACTTTCCGAACCATGTCTACAAACTCGATAAGGCACTCTATGGCCTTAAACAAGCCCCACGTGCGTGGTATGAGCACCTTAAAGAGCTTTTGTTAGATCGTGGCTTCGAAGTTGGGCAAATCGATCCCATTCTTTTTACTAAGAAGGTTAAGGGGGAGCTCTTCGTATGCCAACTATATGTAGACGGTATCATCTTTGGTTCTACTAATAAAGCTTTTAATGATGAATTTTCAAAGCTTATGACTGACAGGTTCGAGATGTCTTTGATGGGGGAATTACGGTTCTTTCTTGGATTTGAGATCAAGCAACTTAGAGAAGGAACCTTTATTAATCAAGCAAAGTACATCCAAGACATGCTCAAGAGATTCAAGATGACGGATTTAAATGGTGTCGCCACTCCGATGCAAACAAAATGTCATCTTGAACTTAACCCACATGGTAAAGATGTGGACCAAAAGGTATACCGGTCCATGACCGGCTCTCTTCTTTACCTCTGCGCATCTAGACCCGACATAGTGTTGAGTGTGGGGGTGTGTGCAAGGTATCAAGCAGCTCCTAAAGAAATCCACTTAGTGGCGGTCAAGAGGATCTTTCAATATTTGGTTCATTCCCCTAACTTTGGTCTCTTGTATCCCAAGGGCTCCAATTTCTCTTTATGTGGTTATACTGACTCAGACTAGGCTGGTGATAAGGATGATCGGAAATCCACTTCTGGAGCTTGTCAATTCTTGGGAAGATCTCTTGTATGTTGGTCCTCCAAAAAGCAGAATTGTATATCTCTCTCCACCGCCGAAGCTGAATATGTTGCTGCTGCCAGTGCTTGCACTCAATTATTGTGGATGAGGCAAACTTTAAAGGAATACGGTGTCAATTGTGACAAACTGCCTCTTTTATGCAATAATGAAAGTGCAATCAAAATTGCGTACAATCCTGCTCAGCACACAAGGACGAAGCATATTGAGATTCGGAATCATTTTATTCGAGACCATGTTGCTCGCGGTGATATTGATCTATCCTTTGTGAGCATGAAGAACCAACTGGCGGATATTTTTACAAATCCGCTTGATGAAGTAAGATTCTTCTATTTGAGGAATGAGCTAAATATCATTGATTCCGGGAGCTTGTCTTGATTACCCATGCACTCACTCGTACATCTCAATTCTTCTTTGGTCTAGGTGTGGGCATGGATATAGGGGGAGTGTGGTCCTAACTCATTGGGCTAACCCTCCCCACATAATGCCAATAGCAAGATAAATCATTTCTCTTAATATCATGTTGTGATATGTGAGCTTATTGATGAGCAGTGGTCGTGAACCCAAGATATATCTTCGCGGTGTCACACCATACACTCCAACAAGGTGGCTTCGGCCACCGCCCTCTCCTTTGAGGAGAATTGGATCTTTTTGGATGTTATTTGCTCTCTCATGTTCTTATGGGAATCACACTCAATCTTGGCTTTTATTTGATTTGGATTTTGCAATTTTGAGTGTCTAGTACCATCTCAGTTTGGCTCTCTTAATCCTTAGCCTTTCCCTACCCCTAAGCCATCTATTATAGCACACAAGTCCTTTGTACACCTTGTGGGGGTGTTGTTTGGGGGTGCGCGGGCCTGGTTCTGTGTATAACAGAATCCCAGATTTTCGGCCGGATAATCCGGCCCAAGTGTAGGCCGGATAATCCGGCCCTGGCGGATTTCATCTTAAAGGGCAGGGATCGGGGGGAAGGTCTGATAACGAGCAGCACTTCTCCCCCAGCCCTCTCCTCCTCCACAGCCGCCGCCTGCCGCCCCTCACCCTCCCTGGAGCCTCTCTGGCCACCGGATTTTCCGGGCCTCCCCGGATCTTCTTCTCCGCGCCTCCGGGTACCTTCTCCTCCGTGTTCTTCCTCCAATGAGTGAGGGTACCTCCCTCTCTCCCCATCTTTGGCTAGATGTGTATCTTGTTGGATGGAACGTTGTCTGGAAGGATGTGTTTTCGCATAGAAATCGTAGTCTTGCAGTTTCTAGGACCGATCTACTTTTTTGCATTTAATCTAGGTGAAATCGAAAATTTCCGCCAGGGCCGGATTATCTGCCCCTGGCCAGGCCGGATAATCCGGCCTGACAGATTCGATTCTGCTTCAGTTTCACTATAGTGTATGCATTGAGTAGTTTTGTCCTATGAACTTTTTGACTACTTTTTCCATGCTCTCTCTTGGACTTGTGTGTATGCTTATCCCCTTGCTATCGCCCTTATTCTCCTCACATGTGGTTCCGGTGTTCCCAAGACCTACAAGCGCCGTCCTTGCTCAAGATACTTTCGGGACGACGGACAAGGTAACCTAGTGGACGAAGTTGAATTGAGGAGAAGGAAGAACGAACAGAGGCGCATGGCTGAACAATCAAAGAGGACTAGGAAGGGGGTGTCCAAGAGGAAGGGCAAGGAGCCCAAGATCAACTACAGGGCTTTGGATGTAGTGTCCTTTTCCGCCATCCGTCACCGTGACTTGTTTGCTGAGCTGCCTCGTGATGAGGAGCTGGGGGATACCCGTTTTTGGTGTGCAGAAAAGAAGGGGATCTATGAAGACATCTATGCCAGGCTGAACATTAGGCCTATGCACCCACTGGTACTTGCTGAAGCTATGGAGAAGGCGCATCTTGTGCATGCGATGTTTGTGGCTGAGAGGATGGGGCTGCACCATCTCATGTCTCTCTAGTGCTCCTTTGACTCTGAGGTGGTGAAGCAGTTCTTCTCCACTCTGGTGATTTGTGGGGATGAGCGTCGCACTATGAAGTGGATGACTCATGATAGGCCCATGACTGCTAATTTTCACGTGTTTGCTGAGGTTCTGGGGTACTCCTTCCGTAGCAGGGATAGAGCCAGTGGCCACCGCATCATCACTCAACTAAAGCCCAACAAGGATGTTGCTCTCTCTCCTTGCACTGTGGACAATGGCATTGTGGGTACTGTGGCTGGTCTTGCTCCCATCTATGATGCATTGGTGGATTTCTTATCATGGATTATGCTTATGGATCTATCTATGCATATCCTATTGCTAGAGGTTTATCACGGGCGCACTCATAATGGTTATCCAGTAATAATTGTGACTTATGTCAAGCATGTCAAGGATGCCTACTCTCTACTTCGGTGGTATGTGTTTATTGCTCATATGTTTATGGAATAGACTCACCTAT
This sequence comes from Avena insularis, assembly GCA_023614405.1. Classification (NCBI taxonomy): domain Eukaryota; kingdom Viridiplantae; phylum Streptophyta; class Magnoliopsida; order Poales; family Poaceae; genus Avena; species Avena insularis. The sequence goes on along the minus strand of CM042692.1, from coordinate 429,822,839 downwards.
TTGTGTGCATTTGTATTCCAATGCAAAACTCAATTATGCACATATTGAGGGGGAGTCTCTTTCATAGTCATCACTCTTTGTCTTGTGTCTTTCTCCTGCAAATCCTGGTATTGTCATGTAACACCAAAAAGGGGGAGATTGAAAGAACATTTCATGTTTTCCTATGTTTTGCGTGTTAGATAACAATACTATGGAGACTATTCATGTGCGCTAAGTGTGCAGGAAGTTTTGAGGGGGGCCGGATAATCCGCCCCACTAAGGGTCGGATAATCCGGCCTACCTCATCGCTCAAAGGAAGCCAAGGCGCGTCGCTCGGTACCCGGTCGGATTTTCTCTGGGGCGGTTTTTTCTCCCCAGGCCGGATAATCCGGGTGTCGTACGGGCCGGATAATCCGGCCCCCAGTTTTCGAGCAAAAGGGGCCAAGGCGCGTCGCACGGTATCTGGTCGGATTTTCTCCCAGAAAATCCGAACTGAGGCGGTTTTCCTCCCTAGGCCGGATAATCCGGTCCTCACATATGGCCGGATAATCTGGCCCCCAGAAGTTGATCAAAGGCAAGCTCGGCACGACGCTCTGATAGGGGTCGGACTTTCTTCTGGATATTCCGAGTCTAGGGCAGTGTTTTCCCTAGGCCGGATAATCCGTCCCTCACTCGGGTCGGATAATCCGGCCCCCAAAGTGTGCAACGTCTGGTTTTTGAAGGGGGTATAAATACCCTTTCTTCCCCAACGTTCAAACTTCTTGATTCATTTGAAATTGACCAGACATTGTGCAAGAGCTCTCATTCTCGATCTCCCACTTCAACCACCCGAAGGTCTTGATCTTTGGTTGAATTGAAGGAGGAGAAGTTCATCATCATCATCAAGAATCAAGCGCTTCAACTCCTCTCCATTCACTTGGAGAAATCCCTGATCTAGTATTCTTGTTAATACCTAGATCTTATTTATTGTATTTGATAAGTTTGTTCTTGTGGCAGCTTGTTGTCATTTCGGGAGCCTCCAAGTTGTTGTGGAGTTGTTGCCCCGCTAGTTGTGTAAAGGCGCCGGTGCCCGCCTCGAAGGGTACCTATAGTGGAAGGTGGATCAGGCCTTTTGTGGCGAGATCCATCGGAGAACAGGGTGAGGCCTTTTGTGGCGTGGTGGTCTTAGTACCGCCCATCCCTCCAACGCAGGCGTACTTCCCTTAACAAGGAAGGAACTACGGTCAAACAAATCATGTGTCTCCGCGTGCTTCACTTCGGTTTACTCGTTCCTCTTCCACTCGCTCTTTACTTGCTAGTAGATAGGTTTGCATATAGGAAAATTCCACCTAATAGTTTATCTAGAGAATTTACCCTTTGTGCTAAGCCTAAAACTGAAAAAGAATTAAAAATTGGTGTAGCACCTATTCACCCCCCCTCTAGGTGCCCATACGATCCATTTCAGTAAGGACCCTTCTCTAAGGGATTGGTCGGATGACGATGACTCCGATGTTGAGGTTATGGAGGTACTTTATCCGGTGCCTATCTCTTACGTGTTTCCGGTTACCTCCGAATCTTCAGCTAACCCGACCAGTCAGGTCCACGAGGTTCCTCCCCTTTCCATGGATGATTTAGCTCCTGCCCCCTCCCAGAAGCATCCGGCTACCTCGGTTGCAGCTTCTGAGGCGCCCCCGCCCAAGAAGAGGCCGAAGAAATCCGGGGTCAAGGGTCTGGCCAAGCCTGCTGCCAAGAGAACCGTACGGAGGACGCCCAAGCCTCGGGGGCCCCCAACCTCGGATGAGTAAGTCGCTTTTCTTTCCATGGTCATTTCTGGGTCTTGCTCCTTTTGCTTTTGCCTTTTACTTGCCTTTCTTTCTCCGTTTGATTTGTTATTTTTCATTTCTACAGCACTCCTAGGGTTATTCCTAGAGTGGCCCCAACATTTCCTCTCCAATCCGGAGCAGCCCATCTCCCCCCACGACGATGATGTTCATCCGCTGAGTCTTATCCAAGAGGATTTCGCGGCAGCGCCGGATCGGAGCCCACCTCACCATGAGAGGGGAAACGTCAATGCGAGGGGCAGTGGAGTTGCCGAGGATACGGCGATGCCGGATCTCCCTAGCTTTTCTGCTCCACCGCAACCGTCCACCTCTGAGGTGCCAGCTTCATCGGCACCGCCCCAGACAACATCTTCTCCCATTTCTGTTTCTCTAGTAGCATCAGCAGCATCAGCAACAACAGCATCAGCAACAACAACATCAGCAACACCAGCACCAGCAGCACTAGCAGCCCTAGTTCCAGTAGCACCAACACCAGCAGCATCAGCAACCACAGCCAAACTAGTTTCCAAGAAGTCTCCAGCTATAGCCTCCGGATCAACCGTGTCTATCAAAGACATATTTCCTCTGCCTTTTCAAGATGCATCCGGAGCAACAGCCTCGGCTCTTCTGCAGCAGCCAAAATCCGCCGGCAAAAGCAAGAAAGTTGCCGAGCCAGCCAAGGATTCAACTTACGGCCCTTCCACCGCCGGATCTGAGAGCAGCAAGCAATTGACCTTGCATACCAATCCGGTTACTGCTCAGTCCGCGAGGCGGGAGGCCCATGCCAAGGGCTTGGTGACGAGCCATTCACTTAGCGGGGAGAGTTATAGTCCGGCACTCATAGAGTATGTCCATAATTGGAATGACGCCGAATTTATAAATCCGCAAGATGATCTACCGGAGAATTTGGTCTGACGGAGTTTAGCACCCAGATGAACTCCGCTACCAAGGCCATCTCCCTTGCTGGCCGGACGATGGAGGTAAGTGATGTCTACGCACTTCTACTCTTGTAGACAGTTGTTGGGCCTCCAAGTGCAGAGGTTTGTAGAACAGCAGCAAGTTTTCCCATAAGTGGATCACCCAAGGTTTATTGAACTCAGGGAGGAAGTGGTCAAAGGTATCCCCTCTCAAGCAACCCTGCAATCAAGATATAAGAAGTCTCTTGTGTCCCCAACACACCCAATACACTTGTCAGGTGTATAGGTGCACTAGTTCGGCGAAGAGATAGTGAAATACAAGTGGTATGGATAATTATAAGTGGTAACGGTGCTATAAAATAGCTTGATGGCATGGAAAAGACTAAAGGCAAACTGAAATAAAGATGGAAGCAAGCAAACATGTAATAGATCTAATTGCAAACAGTGTTTCAATGCTTAGAAACAAGGCCTAGGGATCATACTTTCACTAGTGAACACTCTCATATAAATATCTTCTCTTTATGATACTACGCTGAACTACTCTCCGGTTGGACACTCTAATTGTTGGTAGGGCTATAACAACACACCTCAAAGTAAGTCTTTCCCATCTAGAAAACCCCACACTGTCACCTTGAGTACTAGATGGTTCCAACAAACACCACAATTTCATAAAGACATCCAACTCCAAATATAACTCATAACAAGTATTTGTAATCTCTAGCCTAAGTGCCACCATGGTGAGCACGCTGTCACTTTCACACACATGGGGAGAGCAGAGATCTATTAAAGCACTTGAGTAGCAAGGTAGATCTATAGATTACAAGCTCATGATCTCAATAAGATCATGCATAGAGAGAGAGATGAACACATAGCTACCGGTAGAACCCTTAGCCTCGAGAGAGGACTACTCCCTCCTCATCATGGGAATCAGCAATGGTGTTGGAGATGGCGGTGGAGATCGATGGAGATGGCTCCGGGGGCACTTCCCCGTCCCGGCAGGGTGCCGAAACAGAGACTTTCTGTCCCCCGAATCTCCCCTTCGGTGGCGGCGGCGCTGTGGAAGTTTTTCATGGATTTCTGATTTACGATCTAGGGTTTTGGTATCGGGAGGCTCTTATAGGCGAAGGAGGCAAGGTCGGTGGCCAGCCAGGGGGCCCACACCATGCCCTGGCATGGCCTAGGCTGGCCCGCGCCAAGGGGGGTGTGGCCACCCTGTGGCCCCTCTCCAACTCTCCTTCTGGCTCCGTGAGTCTTCTGGGAAAATAGTAACTTTGGCTTTTGTCCCGTCCAATTCCGAGAATATTCATTTTTTGACTTCCTGGAACCAAAAACAGCAGAAAACAGGAAACTGGCACTGTGGCATCTTGTTAATAGGTTAGTCCAAGAAATCATATGAAAAGTACTCCAAAGGGTGGACAAAACACAATAAAGTAGATAAAACCAAGCATGGCATATCAAAATATGTAGATACATTTGCAATGTATCAACATCCCCAAGCTTAACTCCTGCTCGTCCTCGAGTAGGTAAGTGATAAAAAGAAAGAATAAATTTTGAGGTTACATGCACCATCATAAACTTGATCAATGTATTTGTAAAACATTCAAAGCTGGGATCATAGTACTTCAATCAAAACATGAAAGAGAAGGTTCTGGCAATAAGACAAAGAAACTATGATGCAACATGAAAAGGCACAAACAAAAGATTCATGAATAACAATGTTTTGCAAGACGTTTGTTTGTTTCACATAAAGAAAACATAGCATAAAAGTATTCAGCTTGTCCCTCATAGAGTAGCAAACATAAATGCATAGGAAACCTTCAAAGTTCATAAGAGTGACTAGATACAAATAGTTTAAAACAAGCAATATCAAGTTATGCATCAATCAACTAGTATTGGGACAATGCACATAGAACTAAGAATGGCCACTATGCTCTCAAAGTAGGTGCATAAAGGTAGAAGGTGGAGACTCAATGTAATGGTGGAAGAAAGGCCTTCATAGAAGGAAGCAGAGATTCAAGTTTCATAAAGAGCTTCCAAAAATTATGGTACTTATAGCTTTCAGCTCTCATTGCCCCTATCATAAGCATCTTGAAGTGACTAAGGTTAAAGTGAACAAACTATGGTGTACATGCTTGACGAAGTATAAGTTAGAAATCTCATGTCCCTTGAATACGAGGGCCGCTCCTCGTGCTACTCAAGTTTAGTCACCGGTAAGTTCTTGTCATTGTAAGTACATGTGTATCATAGAGAACCGCCAATGGGGTACCCCTTGCCCGATGATACGGAAGAATCCCCATATCAAAATGACAAGGCAAGCAGACAACAAGCATCTCAGCATTCTTCTTATTTACCATTGGAATATGGTGCTTTTTTTCTCTCTTTCCTCTTTTCATAGTATCTCTTTTTTTCTCTTTTTTTCTCAACATAGGACTCTTTTTTTATAAGAAGAATGCTTCATAGACAGCTCATTATGGTTACGCTGCAGGTTTCCACCATGTCGGCATGGATTAGACCAGCGGCCCAGGCGTTTCTCTAACACATATACATAACTCCATGGACTTACAAGCTCCCCTTTCATTTCACACCGACGACATCCATATACAAAAGAGCATGATATCAACTAGGTACAAGTACCAAGTGCAATGTTAAAAGCGTTCCCCATGACAGCATGGTTCTGCTAATTCCCAACAAATAAGTGCAAGCATATACAACATAGATGACAGAATGGTTCAAGTTTATTAAGGGCAAGAAAAGTAAAGTGTGCCATCAAGTTTGTGAGAGCTTTAATCACTAGTTTTCTCATAACAAGTTTAATTTGGAAGGTAAACAAAAGCATGAATATACTTGGAATAGCATAAGCTAGTAGGTAGGTATGGTGGAATCTTTGGAATAACTTGGTTTAAGGAGTTGGATGCTTGAGTGGAACTCATACTTGGTTGCGAAGGCTAGCAAAAGACTGGGAGCGACAAACTAAGAGAGCAATAATGGCCATAATCATGCAGAGCGACAAAACATCATCGATCAAAGCATAAAGTGATACTACAAGTTGAAAACTAAGGGATCATAAAGGCTATGGTGACTTGAGATACTCATAACATGGTGTGAGCATGCGCCAAGTCAACCCAAATAAAGCATCAAAGGAGAATACCACTATACTATGCTTTAATATGCTAAAACAACGCATGCTTCATCCAAGGCACATTGAGCAATCTCAATTGTTTATAACAAGTCATGCTACAGCAAAGAATACTAAGCATAAAGCCAAAACAATATCGAGCATGGCATGACAAAGCATAGGCCACAGTCAAAAACAAGCTCTCTTTAACACATAAGCATGAACTTTCCTACTCTTTTCCAAACCAAACCAAACTATTTGCAAACCAATGTATGAAATAGGGGGTCCAACCAATTTATTCAGAAAACTAAGCAAACAAAAGCAAACGAAAAACGAAAATGAAAACAAAAAAGAAGACGCTCCAAGAACAACACAACTGTGCATGAAACAATAAAAATGAAGCGTTTGGAAGAAACCTGGAATTTTTATTGATGAAGAAGGGGATGCCTTGGGCATCCCCAAGCTTTGACGCTTGTACTTCTTGGATATTTCTTGGGGTGACACGGGTGGCATCCCCAAGTTTTAGCTTTAGTCCATCCTTCATCTCATTACTCATTCCTTCCATACACCTGAAAATTTTCCTTCATACAAAACTTCACACAATCTTTATTAGCAACATTAGTGCACTCAAGATAAATAAGTCTTAAGGTTCAGTTCTAACACCAAATAAAATTCCATTAGAACACTAGCTACTGTAGCACTTCCCTCAAAAAGCTCAATTCCCCAAAAGAACTCAAAAAGCAACCAACAAGAAGCAAATGCAGAAAATGGCAGAAATCTGTTAAAACAGACCAGCAGGTAAAGACGAATTTTTTCGAAGACCTTCTGTTGATCAAATCAAAAAGTGTTGAACAAACAAAAGTTAGATAACAACCTGGGTCAGAAGCACAAAAATTCACGCCTCAAAAAGACGTTTAGAGATTTTACACGAATGTTTACGGTGAAGCACAGAAATCTGTTTCGGGACAGCAACTTTCCCAATCATTACTTCTCTCTCATTAGAGGTTACTCTTGGCACAAAAAGCAAATAAAAAGAATAAGGAGCGGTTATTACTGAAGTAATAACTTCCAAGACTCATCTAAAACTTTTGGGTTATCTCCCAATAAGTACTTTTCTTTAACGCCTTTAAGTTAGGCATGATAGTTTGAGAAGATGCTCACATAAGAAATATGAATTGAAGTAAAAGAGAGCATCAAGAAGCAAATTCAAAGAACATTTAAGTCTAACCCACTTCCTATGCATAGGAATCTTGTAAAGAAACAAGTCATGAAAGCACAAAGCAACCATAGTAAAGCAAAACAAGTGCAATTTCAAGACTTTCAACATAAAGAGGGGAAACTTAATATTATTGAGATACATAAGACCATGTTTCCCTCTCTCATAATAACTTTCAGTAGCAACATGAATAAAATTAACAATATAACAATCACAAGAAACACTCTTATCATGATCCACATGCATAAAAGAATTAATACTCCACACATAAACATAGTCATTCTTATTAATTGTAGTGGGAGCAAATTCAACAAAATAGCTATCATTATTATTCTCATCACCATAATCATCAAATATAGGAGGCATATTGTAATCATAATTAATTTCCTCCTCAATAGTAGGTGGACTGAAAATATCATGTTCATCATTGTAATCATCATATATTGGAGGTTTGGTATCATCATAAGCAATAGAATAGTTATCTTCCAAAGCTGGGGAACTAAAAAGATCATTTTCATCAAAACTAGCTTCCCCAAGCTTAGACTTTTCCATAGCATTAGAAATAATGGTGTCCAAAGAATTCATACTAACAACATTGCTATTAGCATGCAAATAAAGTTCCATAGGTTTTTTAATTTTCTCTTCAAACACTTCATGTCCTAACTCAAGATAAATACTATAAAGCTCTCTAATTTTGTTGTTGTTTTCCATTAAGCCTAACTTGTGAAAACAAGAAACAAAAAGACAAAATTGTAGAATCTAAAGGAAATAACTTCGAGTACTCACAGCGGAGGATGTGAGTACCTTTTTACTACCTCCCGCAGCGGCGAGGAAAATAGGCGTTTGCCGTGGGAGGTTCTTCTTCTTTAATCCTCTGGTGTGAATACCTTTTACCTTACCTCCCCGACAACGGCGCCAGAAAATACTTTGCTGGCGCGTGGTTGACGTGGGAGCTTCTTCTTGTTCTGCAATCCCCGGCAACGGTGCCAGAAAATAGCTTGATGTCTACGCACTTCTATTCTTATAAACAGTTGTTGGGCCTCCAAGTGCAGAGGTTTGTAGAACAGCAGCAAATTTTCCCTTAAGTGGATCACCCAAGGTTTATCGAACTCAGGGAGGAAGTGGTCAAAGGTATCCCCTCTCAAGCAACCCTGCAATCAAGATACAAGAAGTCTCTTGTGTCCCCAACACACCCAATACACTTGTCAGGTGTATAGGTGCACTAGTTCGGCGAAGAGATAGTGAAATACAAGTGGTATGGATAATTATAAGTGGTAACGGTGCTATAAAATAGCTTGATGGCATGGAAAAGACTAAAGGCAAACTGAAATAAAGATGGAAGCAAGCAAACATGTAACAGATCTAATTGCAAACGGTGTTTCAATGCTTAGAAACAAGGCCTAGGGATCATACTTTCACTAGTGAACACTCTCATATAAATATCTTCTCTTTTTGATACTACGCTGAACTACTCTCTGGTTGGACACTCTAATTGTTGGTAGGGCTATAACAGCACACCTCAAAGTAAGTCTTTCCCATCTAGAAAACCCCACACTGTCACCTTGAGTACTAGATGGTTCCAACAAACACCACAGTTTCATAAAGACATCCAACTCCAAATATAACTCATAACAAGTATTTGTAATATCTATCCTAAGTGCCACCATGGTGAGCACGCTGTCACTTTCACACACATGGGGAGAGCAGAGATCTATTAAAACACTTGAGTAGCAAGGTACATCTATAGATTACAAGCTCATGATCTCAATAAGATCATGCATAGAGAGAGATGAACACATAGCTACTGGTAGAACCCTTAGCCTCGAGAGAGGACTACTCCCTCCTCATCATGGGAATCAGCAATGGTGATGGAGATGGCGGTGGAGATCGATGGAGATGGCTTCGGGGGCAATTCCCCGTCCCGGCACGGTGCCGGAACAGAAACTTTATGTCCTCCGAATCTCCCCTTCGGTGGCGGCGGTGCTGCGGAAGTTTTCCGTAGATTTCTGATTTACGATCTAGGGTTTTGGTATCGGGAGGCTCTTATAGGCGAAGGAGGCAAGGTCGGTGGCCAGCCAGGGGGCCCACACCATGCCCTAGCGCGGCCTAGGCTGGCCCATGCCAAGGGTGGTGTGGCCACCCTATGGACCCTCTCCGACTCTCTTTCTGGCTCCGTGAGTCCTCCGAGAAAATAGTAACTTTGGCTTTTGTCCCGTACAATTCCGAGAATATTCATTTTCTGACTTCCTGGAACCAAAAACAGCAGAAAACAGGCAACTGGCACTGTGGCATATTGTTAATAGGTTAGTCCAAGAAATCATATGAAAAGTACTCCATAGGGTGGACAAAACACAAGAAAGTAGATAAAACCAAGCATGGAACATCAAAAATTATAGATACATTTGCAATGTATCAGTAAGCCTTTTTCCGTTATCTTTCTGTATTTGCAACCACCTATAGATATACCCACTAGTCCCCGAGCCTCCGAGGATGCTCTTAGAGAATTAGCGTAAGTCCTTAGTATTTCCAAATATCCACACACCTAGAGTCGGGTTAATTTCCACTTGGCCTAGATCTTGTAAACTTCGAATATCCACACACCTAGAGCCGGGTTAAGTTCCACTTGGCCCGGATCTTGTAGACTTCGAATATCCACCCACACCTAGAGCCGGGTTAAGTTCCACTTGGCCCGGATCTTGTAGACTTTGAATATCCACACACACCTAGAGCCGGGTTAAGTTCCACTTGGCCCGAATCTTATAGACTTCGAATATCCACACACATAGAGCCGGGTTAAGTTCCACTTGGCCCAGATCTTGTAGACTTCGAATATCCACACACCTAGAGCCAGGTTAAGTTCCACTTGGCCCGGATCTTTTAGACTTCGAATAACCACACACCTAGAGCTGGGTTAAGTTCCACTTGGCCTGGATCTTGTAGACTTCAAATATCCATACACCTAGAGCCGGGTTAAGTTCCACTTGGCCCGGATCTTGTAGACTTCGAATATCCTATTTTCCATTTTCTGAACTAACATTGGCCTGTTTCAGATCACCACTAACCGCCTTACCGCTGAGTTCCAGCATCTGCTGGACTCATACAAGGATCTTCGTGCCAGATACGGCAAGTTGTTGGTTGATCACCAGAAGAAGGGTAAATTTCTTTGTTTAATACCTTTGCATTTTCTCTCTCTCTAGTCATTTTCCATCCGTATTAACTTACTATCCGAATTATGCAGCCGAGGCTGAGGCTGAAAATGTCATCATGCGCAAAAACTTGGCTGAGATCCAAGGTAACTTATCTTGTTCCCTTAGCCACTATATGCTCATTCCCTGACTTGGCGGATATTTATACCTCGGCTATGTCGGGTCAACCCACTATTGCAGTTACACTTCAAAATAGCGTGCCCATCCCTGACATGATGACTCATTTTCTCGAGCAAATAGGGAAGCACCAGGCCGAGCTGAAGAAAAAGGATGATGGAATTGCTCAACTGCGTCTCAAGGACATGGAGATTTGATACATTGCAAATGTATCTATAATTTTTGATGTTCCATGCTTGGTTTTATCCACTTTCTTTTGTTTTGTCCACACTTTGGAGTACTTTTCATATGATTTCTTGTACTAACCTATTAACAAGAGCCACAGTGCCAGCTGCCTGTTTTCTGCTATTTTTGGTTCCAGGAAAGTCAGAAAATGAATATTCTCAGAATTGGACGGGACAAAAGCCAAAGTGCCTATTTTTTCAGAAGTCATCAGATGCTAGAATACGAGACGGAGAAGGGCTGGGGGCCGGCCACACCACATGGCCACGCGGCCAGGCCTAGCCCATGCCAGGGGGTGGTCTGGCTTACCCCAGCACCCCCTCGGCCTCTCCTTCCGCCTATATATTGCCCTCGGGACGAAAACCCTAAGTACCCGATCAAAAATCCACGAAAGAGTCTATAGACACCGTCATCTCCATCCCTAGATAAGGAGGGATCTGAAGCTCTTCCCGGCACCCTGCCGGAGAGGGGAATTCACCCTGGAGGCCTTCTTCATCATCATGCAAGCCTCCGGTGTGATGCGTGAGTAGTGCATCTTTGGACTACGAGTCCATGTAGTAGCTAGATGGATGGTTCTCCTCCTTTGTGCTTTCATGTTTAGATCTTGTGAGCTTCGTTCATGATCAAGATCATCTATTTGTAATTCTGCATCTTGTGTTTGTGGGGATCCGATGGATATTGAGATGCTATTTCAGATTGATTATTGATTTTATCATGTATTTGTTATTTGTGATCTTGCATGCTTTTCGTTGTTAGTAGCTATCTTGGCCAAGTAGATGCTAGCAACTCCAAGAGTTAGTATTTATGCTCGATAGTGGGTTCATGCCTCTGGTAATCTGAGGAAGTGACAGAAATCTCTAAGGTACTAGATGTGCTATTGCTACTAGGGAGAAAACAACAATCCTTTGTTCATAGAACAATCGTATTGTTTACTTTACACGCATTAAGTAAAGAATCTGTTGCTTGCAACTTAATACTGGAGGGGGTTCGGATGATAACCTGAAGGTGGATTATTAGTCATAGATGCAGTTGGATGACGGTCTATGTATAATGTTGTAATGCCCAATTGAATCTCAAAGGAGTCAAGATTATTAGTATATGCATGTATTGCTTTCTCGATGTTTGTCAATTGCCCCGCTGTAATTTGTTCACCCAGCATGTTATCTATCTTAAGGAGAGCCACCTCTAGTGAACTATGGATCTCGGTCCTTTCTTTTACATACAATCTATAAACTGTTTACTGCTTTGTGTTTACTTTCTACAAACTATTACTTCCTCCCATTCGATACGTTTAATCCTTTGTTTTCAGCAAAACCAGTGAGATTGACAACCTCATCGCAAGTTGGGGACAGAGTTCTGTGGTTGTGTTGTGCAGGTCTACATGTTGCTACTAGCACCGGTAGTGCTCCCTACCAAGGCTTAGCTAGAAACACCTTTGCGGTGTTTCCTTGCTCCTACTGGTTCGATTAAACCTTGGTTTCATAACTGAGGGAAAACTTGCTGCTGTGCTCATCATACCTTCCTCTTGGGGTTCCCCAATGAGCTTGTTAATACATGAGCCAACAAGCAAGACTTTTCTGGCGCCGTTGCCAGGGAGTCAAGGACATCTTCACAAGGGGAGTCCCTCATAACCAATCTCTTTACTTTGTTATTTTTGTTTTGCTTAGTTTCTTTTTGCTTTGTTTGCTTGTTTCTTTTTCAAAAACACAAAAAATTAGTTTTACTAGTTTGCTTTCTTTATCAAAAACACAAAAAAATGACTACTCTTGAGAACACTAAGTTGTGTTTCTTCACTAGCACCAACAACAATGATTTTATGAGCACACCTATTGCTCCACCTGTGCCTGAAGATACTTTCTTTGAGATAAAACCTGCTTTACTCAATCTTGTTATGAGAGAACAATTTTCTGGTATTGGTAATGAAGATGCTGCTGCCCATCTAAATAACTTTGTTGAACTTTGTGAGATGCAAAAGCATAGGGATGTAGATGGTGATATTATTAAGCTAAAATTGTTTCCTTTCTCTTTGAGAGGAAAAGCTAAAGAATGGTTGAATTCCTTAACTAGGAATAGTATTGATTATTGGACTAAGTGCAAAGATGCTTTCATTGGAAAATACTATCCTCCTGCTAAGATTATACCTATGAGAAGTGAAATAATGAAGTTTAAACAATCTGATAATGAACATGTTGCTCAAGCTTGGGAAAGAATGAAATCTTTGGTTAAGAATTGTCCCACTCATGGACTGACTGCTTGGATGATCATCCAAACTTTTTATGTAGGATTGAACTACTCTTCAAGGAACCTATTGGATTCTGCTGCTGGAGGTACCTTTATGACCATTACTTTGGGTGCTGCAACAAAACTTCTGGATAATATGATGGTTAACTATTCCGAATGGCATACTGAAATAGCTCCACAAGGTAAGAAGGTAAATTCTGTTGAGGAAACCTCCTCCTTGAGTGATAAGATTGATATTATTATGTCTATGCTTGTTAATGGGAAAGCCCATATTGATCCAAATAATGTTCCTTTAGCTTCTTTGGTTTCTCAAGAAGAGCAAGTTGATGTGAACTTCATAAGAAATAACAATTTTGGCAATAATGCTTATAGGAATAATTTTGGTAACAACAATTATAAGCCATATCCTCCCAAAAATGGTAATGCTAATGGAAGTTCCTACAACAATAATAGGAGTGCTCCCTCTAAACTTGAAGTTATGCTTAAGGACTTTATTAGTAAACAAACTGCTTTCAATAAAACTATTGAGGAAAAACTCTCTAATGCTGAAAGAAATATAGCATCTTTGGCTGAAGCTCAATCTTCTTTGAATAAAATAGTTGTTAAACCTGAAACTAATGACAATCCCTTTGCATCTACTAATGCCATACAAGTAAGAATTGATGAAAATGTTAGACTATTAGCTAAATTACATGCTAAGTGGGAAAGAGAAGATGAAATTGCTAGAAACATTAGTGTTGTACTATTACCACCACTAGTGTTGAGGCTAGTAATAGTTCTACTACTCTAGATGATAATTTTGATTTTGATCTTGATGGTTGCAACATTTCTGAAGTTATTAAGTTCCTACCAAAGCTTGCTAAAAGTCCTAATGCTAGTGCTATGAACATGGCCTTTACAAAACACATTACTGATGCTCTTATAAAGATTAAAGAAGAAAAGATGAAACATAAAGCTTCTATTCCTATAAAATAAGAAGATGGTTGGGAACCCATCATTAATATGAAAGTGAATGACTTTGATTTTAAAGCTTTATGTGATCTTGATAGTAGTGTTTCTATTATGCCTAGAAGGATTTATGATATGCTTGATTTGCCTCCACTTGAAGATTGTTATTTGAATGTCCCACTTGATGATAATGCTAAAAAGAAACTCATGGGGAGTCTTAATGATGTTCTTATTATGGTTAACAATGCCTATTTCCCCGTTGATTTCTATGTTTTGCATGTTGAATGCAATGCTTCTTGTCCTATTACTTTGGGAAGACCTTTTCTTAGAACTATTGGTGCCATTATTGATATGAAAGAAGGCACCATTAAATATCAACTCCCACTCAAGAAAGGTGTAGAACACTTCCCTAAGAAGAGAGAGAAGGTTTCTTTTGCCTCTCCTATGAAAACAAAATTTGGTCTTAATGCTTCTTCATTTGAGAACACTTGATTCTTTTTCTTGCTTCTTATGCCTAACTTAAAGGCGTTAAAGAAAAGTACTTATTGGGAGATAACCCAAAAGTTTTAGATGAGTCTTGGAAGTTATTACTTCAGTAATAACCGCTCCTTATCCTTTTTATTTGCTTTGTGTGCCAAGAGTAACCTCTAATGAGAGAGAAGTAATGATTGGGAAAGTTGTTGTCCCGAAACAAATTTCTGTGCTTCACGTAAAAATTCGAGTAAAATCACTAAATGTCTTTTTGAGGCGTGAATTTTTGTGCTTCTACCCCAGGTTGTTATCTAACTTTCATCAGTGCAACACTTTTTTATTTGAGCAACAGAAGGTCTTCGAACAAATTCGTCTTTACCTGCTAGTCTGTTTTGATAGATTTCTGCCATTTTCTGCATTTGCTTCTTGTTGGTTCCTTTTTGAGTTCTTTTGGGGAATTGAACTTTTTGAGGGAATTGCTTCAGTAGCTAGTGTTCTAATGGAAGTTTATTGGTGTTGGAACTGAACCTTAAGACTTATTATCTTGAGTGCACTAATGTTCCTAATAAAGATTGTGTGAAGTTTTGTATGAAGGAAAAATTTCAGGTGTATGGAAGGAATGAGTAATGAGATGAAGGATGGACTAAAGCTCAAGCTTGGGGATGCCACGCGTGTCACCCCAAGAAATATCTAAGAAGTACAAGCGTCAAAGCTTGGGGATGCCCAAGGCATCCCCTTCCTCATCAATAAAAATCCCAGGTTTCTTTCAAACGCTTCATTTTTATTGTTTCATGCACAGTTGTGTTGTTCTTGGAGCGTCTTCTTTTTCGTTTTCGTTTTGATTTTTCGTTTGCTTGGTTTTCTTAGTTTTCTGAATAAATTGGTTGGACCCCCTCTTTCATATATTGGTTTTCAAATAGTTTGGTTTGGTTTGGAAAAGAGTAGGAATGTTCATGCTTATGTGGTAAAAAGAGCTCGTTTTTGACTGTGGCCTATGCTCTGTCATGCCATGCTTGATATTTGTTTTGGCTTTATGCTTAGTATTATTTGTTGTAGCATGACTTGTTATAAACAATTGAGATTGCTTAATGTGCCTTGGATGAATCATGCGTTGTTTTAGCATATTAAAGCATAGTATAGTGGTATTCTCCTTTGATGCTTTATTTGGGTTGACTTGGCGCATGCTCACACCATGTTATGACTATCTCAAGTCACCGTAGCCTTTATGATCCTTTAGTTTTCAACTTGTAGTATCACTTTGTGCTTTGTTCAATGATGTTTTGTCGCTCTGCATGATTATGGCCATTATTGCTCTCTTAGTTTGTCGCTCCCAGTCTTTTGCTAGCCTCCACAACCAAGTATGAGTTCCACTCATGCATCCAACTCCCCAAACCAAGTTATTTCAAAGAGTCCACCATACCTAGTAGCTTATGCTATTCCAAGTATATTCATGCTTTTGTTTACCTTCCTAATTAAACTTGTTATGAGAAAACTAGTGATTAAAGCTCTCAGGAACTTGATGGCACACTTTACTTTTATTGCCCTTAATAAACTTGAACCATTGTGTCGTATATGTTGTATATGCTTGCACTTATTTGTTGGGAATTAGCAAAACCTTGCTGTCATGGGGAACGCTTTCAACATTGCACTTGGTACTTGTACCTAGTTGATATCATGCTCTTTTGTATATGGATGTCATCGGTGTGAAATGAAAGGGGAGTTTGTAAGTCCATGGAGTTATGTATACGTGTTAGAGAAACGCCTAGGCCGCTGGTCTAATCCATGCTGACATGGTGGAAACATGTGCGTAACCATAATGAGCTGTCTATGAAGCATTCTTCTTATAAAAAAAAGATTCCTATATTGAGAAAAAAAAGAGAAAAGAAAAGAAAAAAGAGATACTATGAAAAGAGGAAAGAGAGAAAAAAGCACCATATTCCCATGGTAAATAAGAAGAATGCTGAGATGCTCGTTGTCTGCTTGCCTTGTCATTTTGATATGGGGATTCTTCCGTATCATCGTGCAAGGGGTACCCCGTTGGCGGTTCTCAATGATACACATGTACTTACAATGACAAGAACTTACCGGTGACTAAACTTGAGTAGCATGAGGAGCGGCCCTCATATACAAGGGACATGAGATTTCTGACTTATACTTCGCCAAGCATGTACACCATAGTTTGTTCACTTTAACCTTAATCACTTCAAGATGCTTATGATAGGGGCAATGAGAGCTGAAAGCTATTAAGTACCATAATTTTTGGAAGCTCTTTATGAGACTTGAATCCCTACTTCCTTTTATGAGGGCCTTTCTTCCACCATTATATTGAGTCTCCACCTTCTACCTTTATGCACCTACTTTGAGAGCATAGTGGCCATTCTTAGTTCTATCTGCATTGTCCCAAGACTAGTTGATTGATGCATAACTTTGATATTGCTTGTTCTAAACTATTTGTATCTAGTCACTCTTATGAACTTTGAAGGTGTCCTA
This sequence comes from Avena insularis, assembly GCA_023614405.1. Classification (NCBI taxonomy): domain Eukaryota; kingdom Viridiplantae; phylum Streptophyta; class Magnoliopsida; order Poales; family Poaceae; genus Avena; species Avena insularis. The sequence continues at coordinate 429,806,118 of CM042692.1, read as the reverse complement.
TGCATTTATATTTTCTACTCTATGAGGGACAGGCTGAATACTATTATGCTATGTTTTCTTTATGTGAAACAAACAAATGTCTTGCAAAGCATTGTTATTCATGAATCTTTTGTTTGTGCCTTTTCATGTTACATCATAGTTTCTTTGTCTTATTGCTAGAACCTTGTCTTTCATGCTATGATTAAAGTACTATGATCCCAGCTTTGAATGTTTTATAAATACTTTGATCAAGTCTTTGATGGTGCATGTCACCTCAAAAATTATTCTTTCTTTTTATCACTTACCTACTCAAGGACGAGCAGGAGTTAAGCTGGGGATGTTGATACATTGCAAATGTATCTATAATTTTTGATGTTCCATGCTTGGTTTTATCCACTTTCTTGTGTTTTGTTCACACTTTGGAGTACTTTTCATATGATTTCTTGGACTAACCTATTAACAAGAGCCACAGTGCCAGCTGCCTGTTTTCTGCTGTTTTTGCTTCTAGGAAAGTCAGAAAATGAATATTCTCGGAATTGGACGAGACAAAAGACAAAGTGCCTATTTTTCCGGAAGTCATCAGATGCCAGAATACGAGACGGAGAAGGGCTGGGGGCCGGCCACACCACCTGGCCGCACTGCCAGGCTTGGCCCGCGCTAGGGGGTGGTCTGGTCGACCCCATCACCCCCTCGGCCTCTCCTTCTGCCTATATATTGCCCTCGGGACGAAAACCCTAAGTACCCAATTAAAAATCCACGATAGAGTCTGTAGCCGCTGTCATCTCCATCCCTAGATCGGGAGGGATCTGAAGCTCTTCCCGGCACCCTGCCGGAGAGGGGATTTCATCCTGGAGGCCTTCTTCATCATCATGCAAGCCTCCGGTGTGATGCGTGAGTAGTTCATATTTTGACTATGGGTCCATGTAGTAGCTAGATGGCTGGTTCTTCTCCTTTGTGCTTTCATGTTTAGATCTTGTGAGCTTCGTTCATGATCAAGATCATCTATTTGTAATTCTGCATGTTCTGTTTGCGAGGATCCGATGGATATTGAGATGCTATTTCAGATTGATTATTGATTCTATCATGTCTTTGTTATTTGTGATCTTCCATGCTTTCAGTTGTTAGTAGCTATCTTGGCCAAGTAGATGCTAGCAACTCCAAGAGTTAGTATTTATGCTCAATAGTGGGTTCATGCCTCTGGTAATCTGGGGAAGTTACAGAAATCTCTAAGGTACTAGATGTGTTGTTGCTACTAGGGAGAAAACAACAATCCTTTGTTCATATAACAATCGTATTGTTTACTTTACACGCAATTCATAAAGCAATAATCTGTTGCTTGCAACTTAATACTGGAGGGGGTTCCGATGATAACCTGAAGGTGGATTATTAGTCATAGATGCAGTTGGATGACGGTCTATGTATAATGTTGTAATGCCCAATCGAATCTCAAAGGAGTCAAGATGATTAGTATATGCATGTATTGCTTTCTCGATGTTTGTCAATTACCCCGCTGTAATTTGTTCACCCTGCATGTTATCTATCTTAAGGAGAGCCACCTCTAGTGAACTATGGATCCCGGTCCTTTCTTTTACATACAATCTATAAACTGTTTACTGCTTTGTGTTTACTTTCTACAAACTATTACTTCCTCCCATTCGATACTTTAATCCTTTGTTTTCAGCAAAACCGGTGAGATTGACAACCTCATCGCAAGTTGGGGACAGAGTTCTGTGGTTGTGTTGTGCAGGTCTCCACGTTGCTACTAGCACCGGTAGTGCGCCCTGCCAAGGCTCAGCTAGCAATACCTTTGGGGTGTTTCCTTGCCCCTACTAGTTCGATTAAACCTTGGTTTCATAACTGAGGGAAAACTTGCTGCTGTGCTCATCATACCTTCCTCTTGGGGTTCCCCAACGAGCTTGTTAATACACGAGCCAACAAGCAAGATTACTCGGCTGAACACCGAAATCTAGAAGCTCAAGGGTCTGCACAAATCCGAGATGGACAAGGCTGACCAGGAGTTATCCGAGGAGAAAGAGCGGCTAAAGACCCAGATCTCCAAGGATAATGACTTGTTGCAGGAAGCCGACATAAAACTTAAGTCGGTGACCTCCGAGTACGAGAAGCTCCAGGCCAGAAATGCAGATGTGCATAACGAGCTAACTCGGATTCTCAGCCACATCGCCCGTGAGTACTTTTCCTTCCTCTGATGTTTGTTTCTCCGGGTCACGTGCTTTTCCTTATTGATACTTTCCGTTTTGCTCACATGCAAGTTCCCAGAAAGTGACTCTCTTGCTTTTGCTGTTGTGTCCATGTCCCGCCAGTAGCGGGGTATTCCAACTGGTCCTGCCTCCGGGTCTATTCCTTATGACACAGAGGATCTGTTGGTGAGCCTCGCTGCCCGTACTGAAATTATGAAGAACTATGGTGCAAACATTATGCTGGTAGCAGTTCGGATGTTCAACGCCCTATGGCCCACTGAGCCCACTCCCAAAGGAAGCACTGCTTTTATAGCAAAACTGATGGAGTGCGAAACTCAGCTGAACTTGTGGCGGGAATCTGCTGCATGAGCCGGAGCTGATACAGCGTTGAACTTCGTTCTCTCTTGGTATGAAGAGCTGGATCTGAATTTGCTTGAGCGTCTACGCACTGGATCAAAATGGTCCAATGATCCGGAGTGCATTGCTCAATGCAAAGCCGGTGCCAACAAGCTTATCCAATATGCCTTCTGCCATAGCTGGAACGAGGGTCCGAGCTACCTTGACGCAGTTGATGATGGTTATGTTTCTGAGGGTGCTGAGGGTGAAGAGGATGAGGAGGAAGCCTCCAAGCTTGGCGATGACGCTGAAGACCCGGAGGACGAGGAGGCTAATCCGGAGGATGAGGCCGGGACTAGCGCCCTGCCTATCGATGCTGAAGTACCTCCTCCCTCGACCGATGATTCGGCTCCAGCTGCTGCTCCTTGAGCTATTAGACACTTAAACAATATTCGTGAGATCCCCGGTATGCCGGGTGCAATTGTATCTATGCATAATGGTTTGTTCTGCTACAATTGGTTATGTTTTGCTACTAAGTTTTTAAATGCGGATTAACTTGGGCAGAGTCCCCGAGGTTCCTTTTCTTGTTTCCACAATTTTATGACCCGGCTCGCGTCTACCTTGATTCGGTTTTTGAATTACGAGTCCAAGATTCAAAATATTGACGCAACAATACTTGAAACTTTGAGATTAGCTCAAAATAATCCAATTCAAGATAGATAAAGTAAATAGAGGGTTAGTCCAAATAACAAATGTCGGCTCGATTACATTATTTTCCTTAGTCATTTTTCATGTGCTTTGCAATTCCAAACTTGTTTTCTTGCTTGCCATGAAGCCAATTCTTGTTGGATAGCAGCAAAGTCGAAGAGTAGGGTTTTTGGTTCTCACATATTACTAATCTAGCTAAAGTCCAAGCAATTTAAGCTAGCCGACATATAAAAAGTAAAGACAAGAAAAACAATTATTAGGGCAGTCCCCGAGTTTCAGCCCGGGGTGCCGAAGTTTCATTGATGTGCTCATTGCCGACATACATACCGACATATGAGTAACTCGGATACATTCACCTCTTTGCTAGGTGTAAAATGGACGAAGTAGAGCTACATTCCATGGACGCTTAGTTTCCTCGCTGGACCTGTCCGCCTTGTTCTTTTCTTGTGGCTGTACATCGATAAGATAGTAGGAATCATTGTGCAAAGCTTTGCTTACAATGAAAGGTCATTCCCATGGAGGGGATAACTTATGCATGCTAGCAGTGTGATGTACCAGCCAAAGTACGAGATCACCTTCCTGAAAAAATTGGGGGTTTACTTTCCGGATATGGTAGCGTCGAAGATTTTGCTCATATATGGCGTATCTGGACAGCCCAGTTCTCTCGCTTCTTCCAGCAGATCAACATCATTTTGCCGGGCCTCACGCACTTCGGCTTCTGTGTATTGGGTGATCCTTGGCAAATCATGCTCTATGTCGGCTAGTAATACAACTTCTGCCCCATATACCAGAAAGAATGGCGTATAGCCTGTTGATCGATTCGGAGTTGTTCTCAAACTCTATAGTACCACTGGTAGTTCTTCTATCCAGCACCCCGCTGATCTTTGCAGCGGCTCAATGAGCCAGGGTTTTATCCCGGACAAGACTAGTCCATTGGATCTTTCTACTTGCCCGTTCTATGCGGGGTGGGATACCGAGGCAATATCTAGCCAGATCTTCTTTTCTCGGCAGAACCTCGCAAATGATCCTTCGGCAAAGTTTGTGCCATTATCAGTTATGATACTATGGGGATAGCCATATCTCAAGATTATATCTTTGAGGAACATCACTACTGTTGCCCCATCACATTTCCTGATTGGCTTCACTTCAATCCATTTGGTAAACTTGTCTACCATAACCAAGATATGGGTCATTCCTTCCGTAGCCGGCTTAAATGGTCCTACCATGTCTAGGCACCACACAACAAATGGCCAAGTAATAGGGATAGTCTTGAGTTCCGACATTGGCACATGGGTCTTGGTGGCATACCTCTGACAGCCATTGCATTTCTTTACAAGATCCTTCGCTTGCTCCAAAGCACTTGGACAGTAAAATCCATGCCGAAAAGATTTTGCCTCTAACGCTCTTGAAGATGCATGATGACCACATTCTCCTTGATGAATATCCCGAAGTATGTCCAGCCCTTCTTCCGGGTCTACGCATCGTTGCAAGACACTTACGACACTTCTTTTGTATAGCTCGGCGTTGATTATAGTATATGCCTTGGCTCTTCTCTGAATTTTCCTAGAGTGTATCTCATCATCCGACAAAGTTCCTTCTTTTAGGAAATCAAATATTGGTTTAGCCCAAGCTGGTATAGGCGGATAGGGAAAAGTTTTTCATCAATTTCCATTGCATCCACCAACATAACTCCCGCCGAGTCTGGCTGAACAGTCCCTGGGTTCTGCGAGACAGTCCCCGGGTTTGCCGAAGTGGTCCCCGGGTCTGCTGAGGTGCCTCCCCAGTCTATTTCCATAGGTGTAACTTCTGATCTAGAAATTGTCGGGACATAAATTGAGTCGGATTCTGGTGATGGTGTAATCGATGGTTTTCTTAGATGCTCCAAAGCAACATTTGGCAGGATTGGTTGTCGGGATGACCCCAACTTAGACAATACATCGACTACTTCATTCTTAATCTGGGGTACGTGATGGAAGTCACACCCCTCAAAGAACCCACTTATCTTTTGAACATGGAATCTATAAAGGGCCATGTTGGCATCCAGGGCATCCCAATTGCTAGATACTTACTGCACCACCAAATCCAAGTCTTCAAAGAATTGTACCCGACGTATTCCTACTTCCTTTGCCACTTTAAGCCCATGCACAAGTGCTTCATATTCTGCAACGTTGTTTGACGTGCTGAAGTTAATTTGGAGGACTACCCCGACGCCCAGCCCTTCTTTCAGCTTTGACCCGTCAAAGTGCATCCGCCAGTAATTGGAGTCCAGCAAAGGTGGTTCATATTGCATCTCGGCCCGGTCCACAAAGAAATCCGCCACAGCTTGTGATTTGATCGCATCTATTCTATCGAACTGTGGCGCATATGGGGCCAGCTCAATTGCCCACTTTGCTATTCGGCCGCTAGCATCTTTGTTGCTCATAATCTCTGATATGGGTGCCTCACATATCACCTTGATGGGGTGTTCCTCAAAGTAATGTTTGAGTTTCTTGGCCGCCATATACACACCATATGCCATCTTTTGGTAGTGTGGCTAGTTCTATTTTGAGGCCAATAATACTTCGCTCAAGTAATATACCGGTCTTTGCATCGGCTTTCCTTCCTCGTCACGTTCCACCACTACCACTGCACTTATAACTCGGTTGGTTGCAGCTATATAGAGCAGCATTGGCTCTTTAGGTAGTGGGGCGGCTAATATTTGTGCAGAAGACAACATCTTTTTTAACTCCCGAAACACACTATCTGCTTGTGGTGTCCATGTAAATTTGTCTGTCTTTTTCATTAACTGGTAGAGGGGTAATGCCTTCTCTCCCAGCCGACTTACAAACCGGCTTAACAATGCCAGGCAACCAGTAAACTTATGTACATCGTTAAGGGACTTTGGCAGTTCCATTCTCCCTATAGCCTAGATTTTCATCGGGTTAGCTTCAATACCTAGGCTGGACACGAGAAAACCGAGTTATTTTCCAGCCAGCACTCCAAAGGTACATTTTTCCGGCTTAAGCTTCATCCGGAACTGTCTTATGTTCGCGAATGTCTGTCAGATATCATCAAGGAGTGTATTGCTTTCCTTAGTTTTTATCACATCATCATCCACATAGACTTGCACATTTTGACCTATTTAGTCATGTAGACATTTTTGCATGCATTGCTAATACGTTGCTCCTGCATTACATAATCCAAACGGTATTGTGCGATAGCAATAAGCCCCGTAAGGGGTGATAAATACAGTCTTTATTTGATCATTCGGATTCAGAGGTATCTAGTGGAAACCAGAGTATGCATCTATGAATGAAAACAGTTCACATCCGATAGTTGAGTCTATGACTTGGTCTATCCTAGGCAGTGGGAATGGATCTTTTGGACACGCCTTATTCAGGTTCGTGTAGTCAATGCACATACGCCACACCACATCCATGTTCGGATCATCCTTCTTCTTTTCCACGAGCACTGGATTAGAGAGCCAATCCGGGTAAAGCACTTCCATGATAAATCCGGCTGCAAGGAGCCTAGTTATCTCATCACCAATGACTTTTCTCCTATATTCAGCAAAGTGGCGGAGGGGTTGCTTCAGCGGCTTAGCTCCGGGTCTCACATTCAAAGAGTGCTCGGCCAACTCCCTCGGTACACCTTGTAGATCATGTGTGGACCAAGCAAAGATATCCCGATTCTCATGGAGGAAGTTGATGAGCTCGCTTTCCTATTTGTCGCCTAACCCGGCACCAATAGTTACGGTGCACTCTAGGAACTGATCATCAATGGGTACTTTCTTTGTATCTTTTGTTGCTTGGAAAGAAACACTTCCATGCGGGTTGGTCAAAGTCGGCATATGCTGCTGCGCGGACTGAGCCAATGCTGCCACCTCCTGAATTCTCCTTTTCTCTTGAGCTATTACGAGTGACTCGGCTAGGTTAGATCCGGCAGAAGCACACTCGATCGAACGCCTAAAGTCCCCTGATATGGTAATCACTCCCCTTGGTCTGGGCAGTTTCATCTTCAGGTAACTGACGTGAGTACTTGATACATTGCAAATGTATCTATAATTTTTGATGTTCCATGCTTGGTTTTATCCACTTTCTTGTGTTTTGTCCACACTTTGGAATACTTTTCATATGATTTCTTGGACTAACCTATTAACAAGAGCCATAGTGCCAGCTGCCTGTTTTCTGCTGTTTTTGGTTCCAGGAAAGTCAGAAAATGAATATTCTCGGAATTGGACGGGACAAAAGCCAAAGTGCTTATTTTTCCGGAAGTCATCAGATGCCAGAGTACGAGACGGAGAGGGGCTAGGGGGCCACCGGGCCGTGCGGCCAATCCTGGCCCACGCCAGGGGGTGATGAGGCCAGCCCTGGCACCCCCTCGGCCTCCCCTTCCGGCTATAAGATGCCCTCGAGACGTAAACCCTAAGTACCCGATCAAAAATCCACGAAAGAGTCTGTAGCCGCCGTCATCTCCATCCCTGGATCGGGAGGGATCTAAAGCTCTTCCTGGCACCCTGCCAGAGAGGGGAATTCACCCTGGAGGCCTTCTTCATCACCATGCAAGCCTCCGGTGTGATGCGTGAGTAGTTCATCCTTGGACTACGGATCCATGTAGTAGCTAGATGGCTGGTTCTCCTCCTTTGTGCTTTCATGTTTAGATCTTGTGAGCTCTGTTCATGATCAAGATCATCTATTTGTAATTATGCATGTTGTGTTTGCGGGGATCCGATGGATATTGAGATGCTATTTCAGATTGATTATTGATTCTATCATGTCTTTGTTATTTGTGATCTTGCATGCTTTCCGTTGTTAGTAGCTATCTTGGCCAAGTAGATGCTAGCAACTCCAAGAGTTAGTATTTATGCTCGATAGTGGGTCCATGCCTCTGGTAATCTAGGGAAGTGACAGAAATCTCTAAGGTACTAGATGTGTTGTTGCTAATAGGGATAAAACAACAATCCTTTGTTCATAGAACAATCGTATTGTTTACTTTACACGCAGTTCGTAAAGCAATAATCTGTTGCTTGCAACTTAATACTGGAGGGGGTTCGGATGATAACCTGAAGGTGGATTATTAGTCATAGATGCAGTTGGATGGCGGTCTATGTATAATGTTGTAATGCCCAATCGAATCTCAAAGGAGTCAAGATGATTAGTATATGCATGTATTGCTTTCTCGATGTTTGTCAATTGCCCCGTTGTAATTTGTTCACCCAGCATGTTATCTATCTAAGGAGAGCCACCTCTAGTGAACTATGGATCCCGGTCCTTTTCTTTACATACAATCTATAAACTATTACTTCTTTGTGTTTACTTTCTGTAAACTTTTACTTCTTTCCATTCGATACGTTTAATCCTTTGTTTTCCGCAAAACACGGTGAGATTGACAACCTCATCGCAAGTTGGGGACAAAGTTCTGTGGTTATGTTGTGCAGGTCTCCACGTTGCTACTAGCACCGGTAGGGCGCCCTGCCAAAGCTCAGCTAGTAACACCTTTGGGGTGTTTCCTTGCTCCTACTGGTTCGATTAAACCTTGGTTTCATAACTGAGGGAGACTTGCTGTTGTGCTCATCATACCTTCCTCTTGGGGTTCCCAACGAGCTCTACATCAACCACGCTCCAGCATTTTTCTGGCGCCATACACAGAGCCATCGGTACTTGCCATGAACTTACTTAGAGCGGGTCTGCCGAGTAATGCGTGATAAGCGCTTTCCAAGTTCACCACTTCAAATTCCAAATTTTCAGTCCGACAGTTATCCCTTGTAAAAAACAGCACATCAACCCGGACCTTACCAATGGGCTCACAGGAGATACCTGGCACAATTCTGTGGAAAGTGGTTCTTGTAGCTTGGAGCATGTTCTCTGAGATCCCTAACTTGTGCATGGTATCCTTGTACATGATGTTAATGTTGTTTCCATTTGTCTATCAGCACCTTGGAAAATCTCACGTTGATATTCGGACCAATGAACGTCAAATCCATCACTAGCGCATATGATCCAGGACTTGGCATGAGCTGGGGATGATCCTTGATACTCCATGTAATCTCCTAGTCCGACCACGGCATGTATCTCGTCACGGACGGCATTACAGCATTCACCTCCATATGTTGGTGTTGCAAACTCTTTCTGTCCGTCCCTTCCGTGGTAAACACACAATAGCTTTCGTGATGCTCCCTGTACTCGTTTCTTCCTTCATTACCATGGTAACCTTGGTCTTGCTATTGCTAATTATTCACCTGATGCACTGCATCCCTCCTTTCCTAATTTTCATACCTCGGTGGAGGTGGTGGCAACATTAGTTGTTGTCCATTCCCCTTGTGAGCAATTGCTATCGAGGTGCTTCATTCCGGGGTGCTTCGTTCCGAGGTGCCTAAGCATTCCCTAAGCTACCCTGTTCTAGTTTCCTCATCCACTCACATTGTTGGGTCGTATGGTTCGCCGGACTATTTGGACTTGGCGTGTGGAATTTGCAAGGCTGGTCCAACATAGACACGAATGTGTACCTCGGGCGATCCTTTCTTTCTTGCCACTTTTTATTTTGTTCTGGAGTCCAAGGCTTCTTGCCTTCGCCCTTTTGTTGCCAATGTTGTCCTCCAGTTTTCTGGCGATGGGGAGCACCGACATTGGGCTGATCTTGGTCTATAGCTGCCACCTGCTGCGAACTGTACCTATAATCCGGATGATCATCCCTTCTTTTACCCCGGAAGTCATTTCTCCTGGATGATCCGGACCCATCCCTATTATAGTACTCCTCGTTTGACTCGCTTGACATTATCTGGGGTTGGGTCAGATCTCCCAAAGCGTACGAATCCGCGATCCGGATCGTCTCAGCCAAGGTGGTTGGTATATCTCACTGCAACCTTTACCATAGCATACTTCCATATCTGCAGCCTTGGGCGAACCATGCAATTGCTTGTGATTCAATTACCCCCTCACATGAGTTGCACACGTTGCAGCACCGAGTCAGAAAATCCCGGTCTGGCTCATTCGGTCTTTGCCTGCATAACGCTAAACTTTGTGGCCTATTGGGCCTCTTGTAGGTGCTTGAGAAATTGCTAACGAATAATTCCTCAAAATCTAGCCAATAGTTTATACTCCCTGGTGGCAAGTTGTTCAACCAAACTCTTGCAGGTCCTTCCAACATCTGGGGCACATATCTTACTGCCCACCTCAAATTTCCTGTTGCGATTTTAACTATTGTCGCATAGTGAATGAGCCAGTCCTCTAGCTTCGTGCTGCCATCGTAGGTCCTTGTTCCTCTGACCAGCTAAAAGTTCGGTACTGGCGGTTCCCTCATAATCCGAGGTCCAAAGTATGCCGGTCCTAGAGGGCCCTGCACCTCGATCATCTCCGACCTATAAATCTGGTCCAGCTTCAGTCTTGCATCATCCGGCTGTAAATTCCTGCTTCCCAGCCTTGATCCAATCACGTGGTGCTCCGGTTTAGGGTATCCATCGTTGACCATCACTGAATAACCATCATTGTACCTGTCTTGATCTAGACGAGCATACTGTTGTTGCATCGCTTGGCTAGCGCTTCTCTCCCGCCGAGATTCGTATTGTTGTTGTTGTTGCCGAGGTGCATTTTGCCCTGCTCCCGCTGGATCACATTGTCAGGCATTGCCGTTGGCGACGTTCCTTTGACCGGCATTGCCTTGGTCGCGGTTACCTCGGCCAGCTTCACCTCGGTTGGTACTATGGCGATCTTCATCAACTTGCACTCCTTTCCTTTTCTGGCTCTCACCGGATCATAGGGGACCAACTGTTTGTCCTTTCTACCTGAGGTTACCACCTCCTCTCTCCTTGGGCCATGACCCGGGGAAGATGCAGCTCTAGCGGATTTTGCTGGGTTATTTCTAGCCGAATGAACTACATTTGATGCTCCGGGCTGTGCCGGGTTTTCCTTGTTCATTTCCTCATTTTATTGGCACGCCACCCTCAACAAGTGGTTTACTCTTTCCTGTTGCCTTTCCCAGGCCTCTCCGGTTAAGCCTTCTAACTCGGACGCAGCTACGTTTGTAACCCCGAGGTTCTTTGCCGGGGTACTGTATGTCTCCAGCCCTCCTGTTACTATAGTAGTTGTCTGACCCGGCTTAGGATCATACTCCTTATCAATTTCTGTAATCCGGTTTCTACCTCGGATTTTTACTCCATCTATGCGATTTTCTTTTGCATATTCCCTCAAAGTGATGTTCAGTGACTGCTGCAACTCAGCTACTTTTTTCGCGCCAGCTAGCATTTTTTGCCTAGTTTCCTCTAACTCAGGTTGCGCCTGAGCCGGATCTACTACAGGAGCTATTGGTGTCGCTAAGCTATCTATTGCTTGTTGCAGTACATTCTCTGGCCTCTCTAGTGGAGGGAATCTAGACCTTGCCTGCTTTGGCGTAACTTCCGGATCTGGCGCCGGGTCCTTGCTTGCTCCTGCATTTGGCGCGGTCATCATGACCTCAACGCAGCTTGCGGGGCGAGTGATACGCGAGCCGCTAGCCGCGCTGAGAGGTGGATCTCCTCCCTCGATGACGTTTTGTGGGTGAACACAGGACTTGTCCATACCAACGTAGATCTTGTGTGCGCCAAGCTTGATGAAGAGGTCGTTGCGTAGAGGAGGACGCGTGTTGAAGCTTCCAGCATTGTCGCTGACGTAGTCCAGCGCTCCAAAGCGCTGAACCAGGCCGAAGACGACATGGCCGCCAGTGCCGATGATGTTTCCCGTCCGGATTTTCACCCCTGCTAGCGCCGCTACCCCCACGGTGGGCGCCAATTGTCGTGATAGTGGCACGGCAGATGCCATAGATAGGCTAAAGATGGGGCCAAAGTACGCTAGAGGAATCCAGGGAGGGATAGCGTGGTGATTCCACGCACAAGAGTTGTATTGTATTTTCACTCTATCAATGGTAGATTACAAGGGCTCCTTGAGCTGTTGGTGAGAAGGAGATTAAGTCTCTTACTCCCCACTACAGTGCTCTAGAGTTCTACCTTAGACAGAGAAAATGATCGATCCCCCTCTAAAGAGGCACTGGTGCTCCTTATATAGGGGAGCCCAGGTTACAAAGTTGGGGCATACGTGGAAGCATATTTCTTGAATATGCCCTTTGGTTAAAGCTAGATGCCTCTTTATTCACTTTAAACGGCTAGTCCGGACTATGAACGTAACCCTCTGTGAGCTTCTTCTCTTTTGGCGTCACCAGACATAGACTACGTCACCCGACATAGCCTGTGTCATCTTTGTCGGCCCTATCCCGCTGGTCCTTCCTTCTGCTCGCTTCGCTCACGCTACAGTGGACAGAGGTCACCTTTTGACCAGCGGGAGATTTCTTCCTTCTCTTGAAAGCCAAGTGGTAACCTGGCTAGCATGTAGTTAGCCTGACTACAAGGATACCTGCACATAAGGTAGATTAACATAGCTAACATATATTTTATGCCGGCCGGATTAATGTTAGGCAAACGTCCACCGGGCCAGGTTGCTCCGTAAGTCGGCCTGCTTTGAGGTGACCCGGCCAGCACTTGCTTTGACTGTGCCATACCTCGGCTAACTCGGCCTTTATACCCCGGCGTGACCCTACCCGGGGGTATCCCCCAACAAAGATAAGTAATAGACTTGCATCTTGAAAGACATACATGCTTACCCAAAATGGAATATTGATCCTGGTTCAATCGGTGCTTAGTGCTACGACAATATTTCACCTTTTGTCTCTTGATCCACCTCCTTAGATCTACAAGGCAATTGACAAGATTCATCACGCCTTCCTAGGGAAAGGTAGGGATTTGGTGAAGGGTGATAATTGCTTGGCGAATTGAAAGGCTGTTTTCCATCAATATGGTGGCCTAGGCATTTTGAACTTGGATATAATGCATACTCCATTGATAATCAAATAGGCCTGGTGTCTTAGAGCGGAGGAGAGGAAATCCCGGAGTTTCCTTGCTTTGCCCATGGATGATCGAGATAGACACCTCTTCAACATTGCTGCTAGAGTGGTTGTTGGAAATGGTGAACGTTGTTTCTTCTGGAATGACAAATGGCTCAATGGAAGGACCTTGAAAGATCTTGCCCCAGACATTTTTTCGAGTATATGCAACCGCTTTTGTGAGAGCTCAACGTACAGTTACGGAAGGGGTCCATAAAAATTAGTGGCTTGAGGACACAAAGAAACATATCAATATCCGGAGTTTTTTGCAAGTTCTTAGAATCTGGGAAGAGGTGCAAAACTTTCATCTTACTCTAGACTTGATGTGTGTTTGGTCATGGTTGTGGGGACCAAATGGAGTTTACTCCGCTAAATCTTTCTAACAAGCACATTTTGCAACATCAATTACATGTGACTCTGCGAAGGCTTTGTGGACATTGTGGGATCCTCTGTGATGTAAACTTGTGATGTGGTTGTTCATTAGAGGGTGAGTCTGGACGACTGACAGGCTTGAGAAAAGGGGTTTACCCCACAATGACAAATGTGTCTTCTGCAAGATGGCGAGGGAGGCCTACAAGCATCTGTTCACCGGATGCGCGGTCGTCAATATTATCTGGAGCACGATTTTGATCTAGACAAGGCTGCAACAATCTATCCCTACCTTAGATCAAACACTTCGTAGTTGGTGGGTGCAAGCTTATTCTAGTCTAAAAGGCTCAAACATGAAACAACTAAACATACTCGTCATGCTCACGGCTTGGAGCATCTAGCGAGATAGAAATGGAAGAGTCTTTGACGACAAGTATGATCCCATACAGAGGATCATTGATTAGATCAAAACAGATGTTAAGTTATGGGTAGTTGCTAGCAAGGGCGGATTTGCTTTGCCGTCAGGATAAGAAAGTTAGTGGTATGTTTCTTATTTCCTTTCCTGTGTCTGTGAGTTTTTGTTCTTTTGGTCGCATATGTTTTGGATCATGGTGCTCCTCCTTTGTCTTGTATTGTCTCCTATACTCAGTAATTCTTATGGCTTTCCTGTCTCCTTAATATACATATGCAGCTATCCTGCATGGTTCGAAAAAAATTCCTTTCACTAATTATTTCAAAGCTAGGGATGCCCCCTCCACCCGACATGTACATAGCTCTGCCTATGACAATAGGCCATACCAAAATCCTACCTAGCTCTCTCTCTCTCACTCTTCTCCAAGTCTTTGTTGGGACAACATTGATGAGGTAGGTGCCATCGTTCATCGCCCAGATAACCGACGACCACCGTGGGAGAAGAGAGCCTGGAAGTAGAGCCCTGACTGCGACAAACACCAACGCATCTGTCAAGAGCTCCCACTATCCTCTCCCGGGATGCTACCGTGACCTGAACTCCCTGATAAAATTCCTTAAGCGAGATATTGGCCACGATGGGCACAAACTTTTTGGGAAGTGGGTTAATCATGGAAGTTGTCAAGGTCATAGACTCCATGGCTAGCAGGTTGAGCGCATAGGTGGTGGCCTTAACCGTGACACCACTTCCTGGCAGCATTCATGGATGAGATCAATCGTGAGAGAGGGAGTGAGAGGGAGAGCGTGGTGTATATTTTTGGGAAACCGTCGGCCCACCCGGTGCGGCCGCAACTTTCTTGGGTGGTAAGTTCTCCATGATCCACCTACCCCTTTTCCTCTATATAAAATGCTATATATTGTATGAAGAGAACACATCAAGTGCAATAACAATTAGTTCTAAATATTTACCTTTGTCGCTTTACTCTTTGGGTGTGTAACTAATCTTTGTGTACAACTATTTTGACTACGCTCTAGATACTCCACGTCCTTCGACCCGACTCGCCCGCAAAGGTTGTGGAACATATATATACACTACGCGTGCGTGCGGCGGGTGATCTTCCTGATTCCGAGGGTAAAATGGAAATTACAGTTGTGCTACTATATTTTGAAAGAGCGATCAAGTGAAGCCATAAACCCCGGTCCATTTTCTCATATAATAAACCCTGTTTTCACTAGATGTTTTGTTGCTCAAAAATTTTCAAATAACTAATTGGGAAATATAGAAATATTTTCCATACTATTTTTTTAGTAGTCTAATTAATTTTCTTTCACTATCGGTGTACTTGAACACTACTTCGGTGGAGGTGATGAAAACAAGGCATCTCTTTGATTTTCTCTAGGTTTTTGGATGAGGCAGAACATCAGCAGAACATCACACATCCTTCCTTGAGTCCGATATAAATTCCAAGTCATCCTTGTGTGGAAAAGATCTACTTGTTGCGATAGTCTGTGCGAGTCCGTGCGAGTTCTTAGACGCCTTACTAGCTGTCATTAACATGGTATTGACCCATTGTGTACATTTGCATGTCTAGGATATGCATGCAGATATATATGACCCTATGTTTTTCGGGCACAGATAAATGTCGATGCATTGTATAAAGTTTATGTTTAGACACTTTTGGCTGGTCTACTTTTTTCTAAGTACATCCAAAGGGATAGAGTCTCACATGCTACCTCGGGGTTGTTATTGGTAGAAACAATACAACCAGGAAACAACCTATGAGTATATCATCTCCATAGGAAGGGTAGTCAGATTGAAGGAGAGTGCAGATATCTAGGCTTTTCAAGTGGCAGCATGCATGGAGAGTAGGGAGTAAGGAGTGGAGACTAGGGCAATGATTCCCTATTTTATATATAGGAATTAACAGTGGGAGTGGGGGTTATCGTATGTTATATGGGGTATTGAGCAAGTTGGCCCAATAGTATGGGACACGGTTGCTCAACTTCCCATATAGCCAGTCAACCAGTCGGCTCCGATGGTAGGACACCAATCGGTGGCATTTAGCACGACCAGTCTCTCACATGGGGTGCATGCTATACCCACTAAAACTGTCACATAGATTCCACAACATAGTGGCACATGCTACCTGTTCACCTATTTCAACACAGGTAAGTGCCAGTATAAACTCTACCATGGTTCATATCTTACATTGTCTTTTTGTTGTGCGCTGAGAAAGATCGATGTGTCGTAGAAAGTCATAGAAAATTGTTTTCTTGACACATATGGCTTGTCTATTGTTTTGTTAAGCGCACCAAAGGGATACCGTGTTGTAGTGAAGCCAAGGAACAACACATGTTACCATATGGTTGTTATTACAAGAAAAAATACAACCGTGAAACAACATATACATCAAAGAAATAATGTCTTGATAGTCTTTTTTTGGAAATGGGTACCCCGGTTTCTGCATCAATCTATGCACACATCCCAGCCTATTTATCCTATTAGTTTCCAAATTGGGGGAATAGGGTGAGAGAGTCTGATTTGTTTCCGAATTGGAGAATGGGATGTCTTGTCTATTGTTTTGTTAAGCGCACCAAAGGGATATCATGTTGTAGTGAAGCTAAGGAACAACACATGGTACCATAGGGCTGCTATTACCAGAAAAAATACAACCGTGAAACAACATATACATCAACGAAATAATGTCTTGATAGTCTTTTTTTTGGAAATGGGTACTATCCTGGTTTATGCATCAATCGGTGCACACATCCCAGCCTATTTATCCTATTAGTTTCCAAATTGGGGGAATAGGGTGAGAGAGAGAGAGAGAATTTGATTTGTTTCCAAATTGGGGAATGAGATGTCTTATCTATTGTTTTGTTAAGAGCACCAAAGGGATACCATGTTGTAGTGAAGCCAAGGAATAACACACGGTACCATAGGGTTGTTATTACCAGAAAAATACAATTGTGAAACAACATATACATCAACGAAATAATGTCTTGATAGTCTTTTTTTGGAAATGGGTACTACTCCGGTTTCTGCATCAATCGATGCACACATCCCAACCTACTTATCTTATTTGTTTCCAAATTGGGGAATAGGGTGAGAGAGAGAATCTAATTTGTTTCCAAATTGGGAAATGGGATGTCTTGTCTATTGTTTTGTTAAGCGCACCAAAGGGATACCGTGTTGTAGTCAAGACAAACACATGGTACCATAGGGTTGTTATTACAAGAAAAAATACAACTGTGAAACAACATATACATCAACGAAATAATGTCTTGATAGTATTTTTTTTTGGAAATGGGTACTACCCCGGTTTCTGCATCAATCGATGCACACATCCCAGCCTATTTATCCTATTTGTTTCGAAATTGGGGGAATAGAATGAGCGAGCGAGAATTTGTTTTGTTTCCAAATTGGGGAATGGAGTGTCTTGTCTATTGTTTTGTTAAGCACTCCAAAGGGATACTGTGTTGTAGTGAAGCCAATGAACAACACATGCTACCATCAGGTTGTTATTACCAGAAAAAAATACAACCGTGAAGCAACATATACATCAACGAAATAATGTCTTGATAGTCTTTTTTTGGAAATGGGTACTACCCCGGTTTTCTGCATCAATCGATGCACACATGCTAGCCTATTTATCCTATTTGTTTCTAAATTGGGGGAATAGGATGAACGAGAGATGATCTGATTTGTTTCCAAATCAGGGAATATGGTCAGCCAGAGAGAGAAGGTGCTCCGACGTAACCCTTCGTTTTCCCTCCAAATTGGGAAAGGGTGGGTGAGTGAGAAGAGATAGAAGGTATTCCCACCTATCTCCTGGCGGCCCCACTCATCAACAGGTAAAGTCCAAAGAAGAAGATGGCCCTACATGGCCGGTCAATCCTTTGACCCGACAACAACCTGCCGTTTGGAGCTTTTGTGAGAGTTTGACAGAAGAGCGAGGGAAAAAGTGAGCAAAAAGTCTTGAAGCTGGACAAAACTGAGTGGAACTAAAAAACAAGGGGCAATAAAATAGAAATCCGAAAAAATACAACAGGGAAACAACATATACATCAAAGAAAAATGTCTTGATATTTTGAAATGGGGTACTACCCTGGTCTCTGCATCAGTCGATGCATACGGGTCAAACTCTTATTACAAGGTCTGAAATACTCAGTAGATTATAATATACGGTCTTGATAGTCTAACAGTAACTCTTTGGTAACACGGTCTAGTAAGATTATTATATAGACAATAGAGTCTTGAAGCACCATTTACATGCATCGCTCTTCTAATGACTTTGTTAATTAACTCTTTGGTAACACTTGTATCTCTTAGGCATATCAATTGAGAGAGTCACCGGCCGGTTCGTTGTCATGGCGTGGCGGCTTATCGAAATCCCCGCCCCTGATTGGTGTCTTTGAAGGGCTCACCCTGACAAATGTAAGTGAATATTATTTGGCCTAGCTTGATTATTGACGTGAGAAAATAGGTGTGCAGTTAGAAGCAGAGAGTTATCAAACCTTATAGGAAGGCCATCCGCATATATGCCGCTAGAGCTCAAAGCAACAATAGCGCCACTAGCCTGCAGTGTACGTACACAAATGAATGTTAGCTTTCAGGATATAAGGATTGCCTCACACGAAGACATTTTTGCCGGTCTAGATATGAGGGAACACATTTTATCGTAGATAGAAAATACATTGAGGGGTCTTCTTGCAACAGATAAACATAATAGCACTAATACTGATCAGTTCATAATTAACCTGGTATATATATTCGATGTATTTGTGTGATTACCAACACTAGGAAAATAATACTCCATACAAGATTATGAGCTAGTGGTTCTAGCAAATAGATTTTAAGTTAGTAGTACATGATATATGTGCAGTAAACTGAATGGTTCATGCAAGATAAGTATGCGTATATGGATACACATACAATGTTAATAAAGTAAATTAAGAAAAAATTGAAATATATACACATTTGAGATGTTGAGATGATCACCTCCACAAACTCAATAAAAGCTATCTGAGTGGCATGGCTCTCGTGACCCAGAAGCCTTAAGCGGGAAACCTATAATCCATTGAAACAAGGATACAAACATAATATAATTGTTTTTACTTTGCAAAAAAAAAGACAGAACAAAAAAATTAGATGACGTTGTTATGAGATCTTACCAAGCCAAAATATGTCTCACAGAAGTTTTTTAGCCCAGCCGGAGTGATCTATATATATGTAATATGTTTATAAGAAACAACTAATGTTTAGAAAGAACATGTGTAAGAGTATCCTTTTGGTTCTGCGTACCGTCTTTTCTATATTAGTGCAGTAGACTGTCCTCGACGACATCTCTAATTCTTCTTCAGACTGCAGAAAGATTGAACATTTTTTGTTATATGAGGTCTTGCCATCTAAAAAAGACTTCACATTAAAAGGATTTTATGGTTATGCTGACCTGCGGAAGAAGTGAATATTTGATAGGCATGATTGCTGTCCTGGAAGGCGCCACCTTCAGTGGGCAAAGGCCTATAATGGCCCCATCAAGATGCAACGCATTGGCTGCATCTTCTGAAAATGGGTGCAACGTTGGGCCTTAGAACCTTTTTATCAACTTCACTTTGTATTTATTATGGATGAAGATTTCAAATAAAATAAATAAATATATATATTATGGATGAACGTTAATTTTTTAGCTTGCTTGCAATATGGTGACTAACCTTCAAACGGAAACTCTAAGAATGCAAATCGAAAACCAGAACTGGGGTCTCCACAAAGACGGCAGTCAACAACCTGTTATGAAAAATAAACAATGTTTCAGTCACACTATTAAAGTAATGATACATAAAACTAAGGAAAGAGAGTGGTTGTTAGCTATCAACAATCTCTACTCTATAGATAAGAAGGAAACAGTTTGAACTTTTATGCAATTGAAAGTTCGATGTGCTATATCTAACAAAACAGTGATAATATAGCTAGCATGACATATAATCATCTTGATGTGAAACGCTAAAGATGGTATTTTCTCTCTCATTTCCTTCTGTACAAGTAAACATACATGCACATCTTTCTCTTCACTGATTGTACCATACAAAAAAACATCAGAGATAAAATAAATTCAACTTGTAGTCTAGATGATTCTTAATCCTGTTGACTTCATATCTCTCCAAATCACTCCATACAACATATAATAACTTCACTAATATAACCCATGAAAGCATAATCCTTGTATTCCACCGGTCTCATTTCAACCATTCACTGCATGCTATATCCAAATTTCTTGTTGTGTCAACTTGTATCACACGTGAATTTTTTTCCGACAGTCTACGGAGGGAAAAACGATTTGTGCTTGATACTCCCTCCATCTCAAAATTATGATCAAAATAGATGTCGCAAATTTCTCCAAATTTGGATGTATATAGACACTATTTAGTACTAGATACATCCAACTTTAGAAAAAAAGTGGCATCTATTTTGAGACGGAGGGAGGACATGCTATTGCGACGATGATGTTATTAGTAGTTGTAAAGTGCAACTCCCATGCATGTGTGCATACACCCAAACGCCAAACGGAGTCATGGGTGTCAAATGAAAGGAATCCTTCTATTAGTTGCAAATAGCCATGTAGCACACTCCCGTATATTTTGACTTCACTAGTGGAACAGATGTATATTATGCTTAGTAATTAGACTACAGAAACAAACTAAGACTTGCTCACTATTTTTCTTTCCAAGGCATATAGATAGTGCATAAACTTGCAAATAACTGTAATATTAGCCAACAATCTGTCAGACAAGAACTGATGGTGAGCATAATCATAATGCACATCATCTTGAAGCAAAAAACACATTCTAAATAGCAAAGTTTAAAATAGCCGGCTATTGCATTTAGCGGCAACATTTTCAGCAGATATACAAGGCTATAGCGGGGCTATAGCAGACTATTCCATTTTAACCTTTTTCAAAAAGAGAGAAAAATTTAGTCATATCTTGCCAAAAAGCGAAAAACTATGACACAAACATGATTCGATCTACAACTCCTTCAAGTATTCAACGCAAATAATTATTTAACCATTCAACTCACAACATTTTACTGAATCAGATTGAACATAGATTTAAAAAAAAAATAGCAATCCATAAAGCATGCCCTTTAGCGGCTAAATTAGAGGCTAATTTATGTCTAAATCGGACTATAGCTGGCTATTAGCGTCTATTCTCCATTTAGCTTATGAACGTCATGACCGTAGCGGGAGGCCTCTCGAAACGCTATAGCCCGGCTATTTAAAACTTTGCTAAATAGTGCAACAAGTCTGTTCAAAAGTATGCATATAGCTAGCATGTATAAATGGGGTGAGATTCAGACATACGATTCCACAGCTCCCAAAGAGCTCAGCCAGCATTTCCTCGGTGACCTGAAAAAAAGACAAATGCGGATAATAAACAGTCAGATCGCATATTGCCGTATTCTTCATTTACATACAGAAAAAGTTGATTTATTGCACAGAAGTAGTAGCCTTACGGTGTGATCAATATTTGTGATATAAATTGTCTTTCTCACGAATTCTCTCTTGTGGATCCTTTGAACTCGTTGAGAAAACCTGGCCCTTCCATGCTGCGAGTAGTTGTTACCCCTCTGTAAGAATGTAGCACATAATATGATTAAACAAGAAATAGTGAATAATGTGCCAAAATTGAAGAACAGTATAATATATAATTAGGATGAATCAGAAAATAATATTGTAGCCCAGAGCTAGAATTCAGACACGGTTGAAAGGATTTGTAACTTTCCACAGATCCAAATGAGGGAGAAGTATTTGAACCGCCTAATACATGCATAATTACAAAAATCTTCTTTCCAAAAGAGAAGAAAAAAACTAATCAAATTTAGATTTGTTATAAGGCAACCATAACAGGGCCAAAACAGGGATGAAACTTGGGGGAAAAAATGAAAAGTTTTGATGATTAATTAATTATTCCAGTTCCCTCAAGGTCTTGAACAAACCAACCATGATTTGTGGCAAGATCGGCTGGGCCATCAATCAGAAAAGAGGTCACCAAGTAATTGAGATCAATACCCCTATATAGCTAGGACATCCATACACATGTATAGATCTACTTGTTCTACTTATTGTTCTGGAAAGAACCAAGCAGGAAATCAAGAAAGAAAGAGAAAGTTGTGTAGATCCAGTAAGCATGGAGCAGCAGCTAGTCAGCCACTCTGTAAATAATCTGATCTGCATAACAAAGTCAGATAAAATATTAGATCCAGATTTGCACCGTTGGATCGATCCAGTACTGCATCCACTGAACCAGGGGGAAACAAGCAAAGATCCACAAGATTTTTCTGTACAGATCTTTTGTACAACTGTAATTCATACACAAAAAAATCAATAAATAAATAACACACAGTACCCAGCAGTTGATCTAATAGAGAGAAGCGTAAAACCCCGGCAAAACAAAATCAGGGATGGAGATGCACGGAGAATAATTCAGGCAGCAAGGATCTGTGTGCATGCAGCATCCATGCATGCATGCATTCATGTATGTGACTGTATGATTTGGAACGCAGGGCTAGGTTGGCTTACTGTTCTCCAGGTCCTCGGCGGGACGGCAATGGCATTGCCGAGGTCGTAGAACCCGTCGGCAGGGTATACGACAGCAGTGGGAGCCTGAAAGTAGATCCCTGCTGGTGGCGCGACGAGGAACTCCGGCGCGTCCGCCGAGAGGTCCCTCCGTCCGCCCCACCGCGGCACGAACTCCTTGGCGAGCGGGTTAAGGGCCACGGGCACGAACTCCTTGGCGAGAGTGTTGAGCGCGGGGGTGGTGGCGCCGCCGACGGCCGGCGTGAACTCCTTTGCCAGCGGGTTGAGCGGCAGGGCGGTGACCGTCGTCTGCTCCGCCGCGTCCTTGGCCACACCGCTTCCTTGCTGCGCGTCCATCGTCGCCGTGCCGAGGCCGAGGTCGATCGATCGCCGACGGGGGGAGTACTGCAAGGGGAGAGAAGAGGAGTTCGCAGTGCGGTAGTGTGCAAGCACCAGACGAAGCACGGCCTGTGGCGCGTGTATATATGCACAGACACTGCTCCGCGTGGGGGGTGGGGTGGGGCGCGTGCTCCTCCTGATCGCGAGGGCAAGGTGGACATTTCACTCTACAATTTGTCTCTTGGTTCGTCATCTGCACCCTGAAGGTTGCGTCGGCTCGCACTGAAAGTCGCTCTACTCTGATACACGGACATGTGGGGCAGCACCGAAGCTGGGGGCCGTTGGCAGTGGAGTGTGCGGGTGGAGAACCGAGTGTGAAGCGCGGAATGGCGCCGAAAACTGGGCGCGGGCGTGAGGCGCGTGGTGATCCAGGACCACAAGGCAGAGAGAAACGGATGGGCTGCGGGTTTGACGGGAGCGTTGCTGACGCACAACGGCTGCGGTGGCCGGGAGACGTTTTTTGGACGATTGTCATTGCCTCCGGGGGAGTGCGTGTCGTGATCTACCTAACGCACTGACATGCGGGGTCGAGTGGATGTGGGGGCGCGACTCCAGTGAGATAGCGGTGCGGTTGGGTATGGAACCTACAGGTGACATAGCACGTAAGTGACATCTGCGAGAGGGTCTCCAGGACGATGCGGTGGAAGGCGGCTCGTCGCCGGTGCGGACTGCCGGCACCGCCGCTAGCTGTGCAACATAAACGGCATCTGGGTCCGGCAGCTATTTGGTCCTGCCTGTCAGTGATGAAAACAGGCTTCTATATACTCCCTCCCACTCATATTAGTTGATTTGGATTTATCTAGATTCGGATGCATCTAGTATAAAAACATGTCTAGATATATCCGAATCTAGACAAATTTGAGTCAACTAATATGGACCGGAGGAAGTACGTGAAAGTGTGGCAACCTTGACAACAGTAATGTCGGTCATTGCCCATGCGCATTCTATAGCCAGAATGATATCTATGGTAAAATTGGGGTTCCTATCTTAAGTTGAAATACTCTTGTATTAAGATTTTACTCTCATCTCATAGAAGGAAATAAAATAAAATAAAATAAAATAAAATAAAATAGAAGTTTCTTGTTGCTAGATTATAACTCTCGGCTTCCTCTAAGAGAATGAGCATCACGCTAACTCGTAAAGAAAAAATATATATATGAGAACCCTTCTAAAAAGAATAAGGTGTACTCATTCAGATATTTTTCAGGTACTTTCTTTCCGCGGGCTGGTTTTGCTTCCTCTCTCTTTTATCATCCATATCCTCTCACGTTCATTCATCACCGATGCCCATGTGTCGCTGACAACGCTCTTGTTGTTGACCCCACCTCCACCCTTCACCGGTGATACATGAGTCTCAACCATCATACAACTATTCAAATTCACCCTATACCGCATATTTCTCCTCATTATCATTCGCTACAATATAAATTACCACTCTCCATGACATTCACCACCACCACCATGTTTATATCTTATGTCCAGCGCATCATCGCATCCACTCCAATTAATTCTAGCACCTACCCTAGCAAGTTGAATTACCCAAACTAACCCTAGCCCTAACCCTAGATGAGACCAACCGTTACCAAGAGGAATGTCGTTGTACGGGTCAAACCAAACCTAACCCTAACCATAGATGAGACCAACCGCTACCACGATGAAGGGTGTTTCCTTACCGGAATTTGTCGGTACGCAATTAACACGTTAGTTAAATACTAAACGTCACCTACTTTTCCGTATCTTGTCGTTACCTAGTATTTTGGTACTCATAGTTTGTCACTTGTTGCCACTAGGATTTTTTGTTCTCATTTCTTCTTATCTGCATTAAAGATGCACATATGCCCGTCCAAACACATTCTATAACCTATAATCAACCCTAGCATGAAGATACCACATACAATAATCAAAAGAAACAAATTCAAAATCCCCTTATAAACCATCACCTTAATTACCAACCTTTAATGGGGGTTCATTTCTCTTCGTTAGTGACCACTTCATACTATAGATAGTGACTCAATGCCTTGTGTGCTTGTAATAATCATTTGAACATTTTCTTATCTAATCGTCATAAATATCAGTGTTAGCAGTCATGACCACTACATATGCTATCATATTACCGTCGTAGGGCTACTCAGTTATACTTCTCCTCATGGAGCTAGTTTCCCTCACCTTGCATCTATGGATTTTGTCTAATGTTGTGTCCTTAGTATTACGGCCGCCTTGCATTCTGTTTGTAATGCTAGGCATGATCTAGGTTGAAGCCACCTAAAAGCAC
Organism: Avena insularis; assembly: GCA_023614405.1. Classification (NCBI taxonomy): domain Eukaryota; kingdom Viridiplantae; phylum Streptophyta; class Magnoliopsida; order Poales; family Poaceae; genus Avena; species Avena insularis. The sequence continues at coordinate 429,780,988 of CM042692.1, read as the reverse complement.
ACACGGTTAGGTGTGCGTGTCTGTATGAGATATTTTGATGGGATTATTTATCTTTCCAACGCGACCTTCCTGGAGACCTCCAAAGCCAGACAACTACACATGCCTACGCCATGCCAACCACAAGCTAATTTGTGAGTTCATTCATCTTCTGTGTGTCTCTGACAGTTTCTCGTATCACTAAGAACTTACATGTGTTATTGTTCAATGTCGCATGGTCAAAGATTTGGCATCTGCTCTCACAATATATAATGAGAAGCGTCCCTCACCTTTTATGACCCATACCATGTCGCTGATAACACTGCCACCACGACTTTGAAAAAGGAATCCATCATGAAGAAGGGAAAGACTTCCATGAGAAGGAAAAGAAGTAAGGGACAACTCGAGATAGGCTTTCTAGAAGAACAACCCTCACTCAAGAGACTCCATTTTCTTAATCGATAAGTTCATCTGTCTTCTATGTGTCCCGTAGTTTTTCTACTTACTAATAACCCCCAAGTGTAGGGGATAGTTATAGCACCTTTCAATGTGGAAGTATGAATATCGAACTGCGTGAGCAAGAAGGTAAAACTATTTATTCTCTCCAACTATAGTGTCATAATTATAGTTTTTATGCACTAAACAATCAAAGGGGCAATGGGAGGTGATTTAAGGCTTGAAAGTAAAATGCAACAAAGGGACAAAATGAAGGTTTTACTCTTATCTGAATAATGGACATGGGTTCACGGGTTCACTCAATCCTCTCTCTCTCTCCAACAACGATGGTGATCATGTTATGGATGATAAAATACACACGATTGTGATGTTTTATGGCTAATTTTTTAAATGGGGTACATGTCCTAAAACACCCTGTTGAGAAATAAAGTAAGTTATGTATTATGTGTCACTCAGCGTGCCATTTCGGTCACTTGAGCCACAAATACTTCTTCTATTTTTACCCCTAGATGCGGGTATAGTAAAGGATACAGTGATAGTTGTTACATACCCCTTATGACACTCGGTACACCCTCCAATAGCCCACACATCTACATACATCATACTCCTTTATGTAAAAACACACTATGACACTAATGCAAAGGTTTTATTTGTTGTGCATCTAGCACCCTCTCATCTACCTACACTCGACGTTGTCAAACACCTTGTGACATGGGAATACAAGCAATAACCATGATCACCTCATGATGTAAAATAACCAAGCCAATGCATTAGACATCATAATATATCTCCAGAGCATAACAAACTATAAACGGTGCAATGGGTATATGGAACCTATGGGTGACATCCCCGGTGTTGAGTGTTGGCACCGCAACATACATGACACATGGGTTACGCAACTATATTGTCCTGCCTATAAGTGATGCTTCCATGTGAACGTGTGGCAATCATGGGAGCAATATCGGCCATTCTATAGTTGGAATGGTATTCAGGCTAAATATGATATTGCCATATCATAAAGAAGAAGAGAAAATAGCAGTTCTATGTTGATAGATTAGAAGTATCAGCTTCTTTTAAGAGAATGAGCAGGATGCTAATTCATCAAAAAAATGGTGCCCTTCACATGAAAAAATATTTTAAACTCATCAATATAGTATAATTATTCGGATTTTTCAGGTAGTTTCTTTACACGGACTGGTTTTGCTTCTTGTTTATTTTATCATCAATATCCAGTTGGCCTTTCGCAATCGTCACTGAGTCCCATGTGTCACTGACACCCCTCTCTAGCGATATCGGCACACGACCCATTGCAATATAAGTTGCCACTCTCCATGCCAGTCGCCACCACCATGTTTATACCTTATGTCCAGCACATCATCGCACCCACTATAATTAATTATAGCATTGAACCTAACAAGTTGAACCCAACCAAACCCTAACCCTAGACACGACTAACTGTTACCAAGAGGAATGTTGTTTTGGTGTTAGAATGTGTTGGTACACAATTAATATGTTGGTTAAAAATATATGCCGCCTAATTTTTGTATCATGTTGTTACCTAGTATTTGTACTCATAGTTTTCACTTGATTCCATTAGTAATTTTTTATTCTTGCTTTATCATATGCATTAAAGATGCACGCACGCCCTGGTATGATGAGATCAAATAAATTAATACAAAAGTAACAAACTCAAAATCCCCATAAGAAACTACCACCTTAATTGTCAACCCTTAATGGGGAGCTAGTGACCACTTCATACCCGTATTCTAACCCACTCTTATTCTCTCCACCCACCTTGTTCTTACATGGCCAACGATTGAATCTTGGACGGATAACAATGGTGAGCGACTCAATGATGATGAAGATCGATACTAAAATTGAATGCAGTGACGACATCATACCTTTTCTTTAAATCTTTTTATAAAATTTGGGGTTTTACACTTACACACACACATTTGCAGTTTTTGTTCTCTCAATGAATTAGGGTTCTTATAAGGACGACAAAGTGCCAATGTGGATCAAGATGACTACTGGTACGACATCTATGAGAAGTGGAGGAAATGCTACTACGGCCTATTCCCGTATCGGCTCATGTCATACGAGGGCATGGACACTAGTTGCATGTTCATGGCTACCACTATAAATTCCCAAAGTGCACCTTCGTGGGGTGGATAAATGAATCACACTTGTTGGAGCTTTCATGTGCACTGGTTGCTATGTGAAGGCTGTCTAAGGACAAAGAAATCAAGGTGTTTGAGTATAAGTACCAGAAGATCCTTGAGAAAGAAAGGAAGGAAATGCGTGAACTGGTTAGCGCGATTAAGTGGACGTGCTTAGTCATGGTCGATGTGTTGGCTTTGATTTTGGAACAACTTGATGCCCTTAGTGACGATTAAGGGAATCATGTAATAATTAACGATGTAGGTTGTGTCCTCTTTTTATTTTCTCTATGTATATGCTGTGATGTGTTTTGTGTTGCTAGACGTTTAGTAATTAATAATGTATGATGTTCTTTATTTTTTGTTAAATTGTATGATGCGGTGTGTTTCCTATTGCAAGTTGTTTAATGATTATTAATGTATGCGGTGTGTATTCAAGTTTAACATTTCCAAATTTATTTTTGCTCCACTTCTGTAACTTGGACATAGTTTTTTTAAGGGCCTCACCAATGTCTGCCAGGTTCTGTACCAAGCCAAAAGAATCTCGCACATTCTTTATTACTTCAGGGAGAGAACACTCACGTTCCCACATTAGTTCATAATGTTTTGCATCGTCAACTGCCATGCCGAAGCTCCTCCGCTTCCCCACAAATTAGCAGCGCAACATGATCAGAACATGGAGTCACTGTATGCTTGACCAGATAATGTGGAAACAAATTACGCCATGAATTTGTAGCTAGAGTCCTATCAAGTCTTACTTTGACATTAGCACTACCAGCTCGTTTGTTGTCAAAGGTGTAGGATACACTCTAGAAACCTAAATCAACTAGTTCACATGCATCCACCACATCATGAAAGGCAGTCATGTGGGATTCAGCATGAGGAGTAGCCGAGAAATGTTCGAAACTTCATAGACATTCATTAAAATCACCTGTAACTAGCCAAGGAAGATCATGGCTTTACCTTAGCTCGAACATTTTATCCCATAAGGCCTGGTGAAGCTTTGTTCTAGGCTCCCCGTAAATACAAGTCAGCCTCCATTGAGGAACATCATCCGAGGATTTAATAATTAGATCAATAAAATGATCCTCCTCATCCTCAACAACAACATGCAATGACACATTCCAGTATATTGCCAAACCACCACTAAAACCATCACTATCTTCGTCGACAAAACCGCGTAGACCAAAGCATCCACACAAACTTCTCATATAATCAGCCTTTTGTCTTGTTTCGCACAAAAAAACCGTAGACGGGAAATGCGACTGAATTAGTGTCACCACCTCATGAACTGTCCAAGAATTCCCCCTCCTCGGCAGTTCAGGCCTAATAGATTCATTGGGATGGGCGGCGCCCCAACATGGAGCCCGCCAAATTTGCATCAGTACTATGAGACCCATTCACTTTCATATTTTCCGAGCTTTCCACACCCACCACATTTTTAGTAGAAGCATCGCCTGTCCTACTTCTCTTCGGGTCCCTTTTGGGCGGTGGGTTGGCCAAAGGTACTTCGTGAAATTACTATACCAACGCATTCACTACATGAGCAGCTGGTGTAATTTGATTTTTATAAACCTCCAACTGTTTATTCCGGGCTGGGTCTAAGTTCATAGGAACCTCACAATCCCTACCAAGATGTGTAGAGTCACCATCATCAGGGGGATAACCATAATTAGGAGCACCTCTTCCGCAACCACGGCCAGCACCCCTTCCATGGCCTCTACCCCTTCCTAAATTGTGTATAGCCCAAGACGCTTTCAGATCTTTGTAGATTAAGCTTTTGGGTCCATGTATACCATCACCATGTTCTATGTCAAGGTGACCATGTAGGGGTTTAGCACCAGAAAACAATAATTTTTGCTACGCCAAGAATCTAATGCTAGGATCTATATATTAGTAATGCAGTAACGGGAGGGGCTTTTCGCGAACTTACCCTTGATGACCGAAAAGTGTTTTCAACCTTTGGGAGAACATGGTTGATGTAGTCGTACCGACACCGACCTCTAGCTTGTTCTGAACTCAGACGGATCCACCGGATCCAGCTCCACCAGCTCCAATGACTCCGATGGCTCGAACGAATCTAGCGCCACATGTGTAGTGCCTCGAAGGAGTTTAAACACTCTGGTGTTTGACGACGACTTCCAGACCCTGATACAACAGAGGTTGCAGAAGAAGATCTCTTGGATCCAGAATCCTTGCAGCGCGACAACGCTCTCCGGTGAAGAACTCTCTCGTTCGCATAGCCCTTATAGTGGGTACGCGCTCACTAGAGAGAGAGGGATAGAGGAAGGGCACTTGGAGGGGGAAGCCTCAAAGTTGGGATTAATTGGTGTGTTTAAATCCCTCCACATGCCCTCCTTTATATAAAGGGAGGGGAGGTACTCCCTCCCTCAAAGTCCCGGAGTGGGACTAATCAAAGGGATAAGGTGGGGAGGTGCACCGGACAGCCCCCACATGGGCCACACGTGGTGGGAGGCCCACATGTGGCTGGTGGCCCCTCCTAGGCCATCCCTAGGGCGGCGGCCCCACTTGGGCCTCTCCGGAGGCCCATTTAAGTAGGTTGCCCCATTAAATCATATTTACATTATTAAATAAATGTGTAGTTCAATAATTAACATATATTTACATATTATTTAATTCCCGGTGCACCAGAACTCCTTCCAGACAACTCTGGACACCCACCAGACTTTCTCGGAACCGTTCCCGTTTTCCCTTCTTTTTTCTTTGGTGATTCCTATGATACTAAAACGATCTCCGAGCGTTGTCCAACCCTTAAGCGTGATACCCTAACAGTTCAGGAACACTCCAAACATGGTTGAGACCCCTCTCGCACCAATTATTATCAGCGAGACCTGGATGCCCATAATGACCCATGTGCATTCCACGAGAATCTTTGTCATTGAACCATTAAACATAGAGTCCTATTCCCTTTATTACTTTGATACTTTACTTGTCAGAGACCGGATCAACGACATTGCCATGTCGTGTTCAATATCGTTACCGAATGAAAGGGCATTTTTGCCCTTCATATGTTTTGATGTTTGTTGACAACACTAGGATGTTTTAATCGTATGCTAAATGTTTCAGGGCATATTTATATGGTCAACATACTTCTATATTGTTGCTCCCTCAAAGGGAAAAGAGGGTTCTAGGTGGGTGTATTAAAAAGGATTCCAGGAGTTTAAGGTGTCAAATGCTCAAATTCGTCGGACTATCCGGCTGGTCTCGGCCGGAGTATCCGGCCCAGCCAGAATATCTGGGTGATGCCGGCCAGAGTGTTCGGCCAGGGACTTCCTCGAGTTTTTCCCAGAGACTGCATCCATCTAGTAAGGCACATCAGACTCCACCTAGACATTGGTCGGATTCTTTGGAGAATCTCTGCCATGCCAGAGTATCTGGGATGAAATAACTGGAGTGTCCGGCCCAGGCTGGAATGTCCGGGGTGTTCCTGCCGTACACTCCGGGTAAAGTGAATCTAACAACTACATTTACTGGGGGGCTATATAAAGGTCCCGTCTTCTACCTTTGGATGTTGCTCGTTCCCCAACCTCAAGAACCCTAAAGCTAAGCCACCAAATCAACAAGATATCCCCCTCCAACCATCCAAAGCCCTTGATCTTTGGAGAATCAAAGGAGGAGGCCTTGATCTACATCTTCACCAAAAGATATCTTCATTTCCCCCTCATTCACTTGAGGGCCCCTTGCTCTAGTGTTTCATTGGAAACCCTAGGCCTTAATTTGGTTCTTACAAGCTTGTATTTGATTGTTGTGACAGCTTTCTTGTATTCGGGAGCCTCCAATTTAGTTGTGGATGTGTGCCTTGAACTTGTTGTAAAGGTGTCGGCTTCCACCTCGAAGGTTACCGGTATAGTGGAAGAGTGAATCGATCCCCTTGGGGTGAGGTTCGACGGAGAACAAGGGAGGCCTTTTGTGGTGTTGGTGGTTTGAAACCACCCCTCTCCAAATGCAGATGTACTTCCCCTCAAAAGGAAGGAACTGCAGGAAATCATCCTTGTGTCTCCCCGTTCTCCATTTCGGTTACCTCTATCCTTTACCGTACCTTAATTATATCTTGCTCTTGCTTAGTTTGTTGTGCTAGTGTGACATATAGGTAAATTCACCTTAGTTGCATATCTATAGAATTTACCATTTGTGTCAAACCCTAAATTCAAAAGGAGTAAAATTTGAAGTAGCACCTATTCACCCCCCCTCCCCTCTAGGTGCCCATACGATCCTATTAATTTGTATTAGAGCCTCGACTCTTTATTCAGGATTAACCGCCTAAGAGTGTATGGGTAACCCAGATGAGGATGGAGGGGGTGAGGCTAGCACCTCAGTGACCATGGTGGATCTCAAGAATTTGGAAACAAGCTTGAGCTCCTCCTTTGGCAACGAAATCCAACAGTTGCTTCAACTAGTTGAGAAACTTATTAAGGAAAAGATAGCCTCATCACCTCTTGCTCAAGAGAAACCTCCTGCAATTCCGAAGGTGAACGCTTCGTCTAAACCAATGGTTGATGTTGTGGGGAAAGAACATAATGCCACTAACTCCTCCACCAAAAAGGGTGATGGGAAGGAAGAGCACCATTCAGTTTCCAGTTGGTACTCTCCCGACCCTCCGATCCCTCATCCCCATATAAATAATAGAGGTGAGCCGCCTATGCTAGCTACACATTCTTTTGCTCAATGGCAAGTTTTGATGAAATCTCATGTGCGCAGGTCTTGCATTGACTTGTGGAATATTATTGAAGAAGGACTCAAAATTGAGGATCCAACCAACTTGACAAGAAGAGAAGTGGCCAATAGTAAACTTGACAAGAAGAGAAGTGGTCAATAGTCAACTCAATTCCATCGCGTTGCACATGATCCAACTTGGTGTGGGGCCAAAAGATTTTCCTCGCATTGAACACCTCAACACCGCCAAGGAATCTTGGGATGCTCTCATTCATTTGTTTGTTGAAAATGAGAGCATGAGAAGAAATCGATATGAGGACTTGAGCAATGAAGCCGAAGGCTTCTATATGAAGGATGGTGAGGACCATGAAGACATGTATCGAAGACTCAAATCCACTACCACCACCTCTAGAAATATTGGTGCCTCTCATGTAGATGATGCTTGGATAAATAGGAAGTATGTGAGTGCACTCATGCCCTTTGAGCCCACCGACTTGAAGAGTCTCCAAGGAAGACACAACTACCATCTCATGACCTCCAATGAAGTTATGCAAGAGATGTCCGCCTTCAAGGTTGATGCCAAGAATGCCAAATATGCCCACGCTCGTGCCCTTGGAATGAGCAATGGTGTTAATCTTGCCTTGAAGGCCAAGGTTGTGGAGTGTGAGGAAGAAGAAGGAAGTGATGAAGTCCTTGCTATGAGTCACCCCGAAGATGTCAAGGTTGCTCATGGTGAATACATGGCCTTTTATGCAAGGAAATTTTGGAAAGATCCTCCCAAGATGGAGATGCAACAAAGAAGCAACCCAAGTGGTAGAAAAGAGAATGGTTCAAGATTGAGAAGTTGCTTCAACTGTGGTGACCACTATCATTTTGTTGTCGAATGTCCATATGATAAGAGAGAAGATCATGGTGTTGTACTTGTATTGAATAAAAAGGCAAAGGTCCCTTTCAAGAAGCCCTTCATCAAGAAGAATACCACCAACAATTAACTTTTTTTCCTTTTTTCGCCTGGGTGCAAAAACAAAGTAGAGATTTGGGTACTGGATTCCCAGTTAAGGTGGTTAGGTACCAAAAGCGAGTCGCTTCTATTCTCGATTGGACATAGATGGGGAAACATTCCCCTTCACGTGCATCCAGCTGGAATTGAACCCACAAATTTACCAATTATGAGTTGGGCGCTTTAACCATTTATCCATGGATACTTAACAACTGAATCACCCTGACTCATACTATATGAATTTTTTTCATCCAAGCAAGAACAGTTGTGTTTTTCCGATCGCTTTCTTACTAGCTTTCTAGTTAACAGAGACGCGCATTTCATTTGATAATAGAAAGCCCTCAGCGGCTGACATCATAGACTTTGCTTTTTGGGAGGCACAATTTTCCAGAACGGTTTGAGAAGTCAAGTGAAGACAAGCAGTTTCTGGAGATGATGAAAGATGTGCAGATTATCACCATCCCATCCTTGATGTTGTCTTACATGTGCTGATGTATGCAAAGTTCTTTAAGGAGCATCTCAAAAGTTTTATATGTTGTTTTCATTGCAAAATGATGGGTATGCTTCCGTAACTTTCCAGTTATGAGTATCCTCTTTTTTGTTCTTCCACCCATGAAATAGAGAGGAAACAAGAATAGAGGGGTTACTTTTATTTTCATTTTTCCCTTAAAAGATAAAGCGATGGTCCCCTTCGGTCAAGTGCTTGTGCGTGCTCTTACCTAACATAGGACCTCCGTCCCAGAAGCGCAGAAGGAGGAGCAGGAACAATAGGTTGTCCTCTTCGATTGTGTGAATTAGAGCCCAAGAGAAGATCAATTCATTAGGAGACAGGTATCGATGCTTGCCAGATTGGAATGTGCTGCCCTATCGACAGGGAATGCTGGTACCACCTATGGTGCTTGATAGTCTTCAATCCAGATGGTCTCGAGAGTACCTTGACCCATGAGCTCGTAAGTCAAGCATAGAACGGGCCTTGTCTATGAAGCTTCGCTTCATCACCTTGCTTTCTTCTGGCGAAGCTTAACTCACTATAACATAGGCATGCATGATGGTATGGTAGGAAGACTCCTCCCACTTACCACTCTACAGCTTCAATTCAATGACGGACTTCACCGATACCGATACCAAACCACTACTGAGGATCCCTCCTTATCTTAGAAGGGTGGTCTGAGGGTTCGCCACGGTTCATTGATGTTCTTACACACTAGGCTACCCTTCTCCGAAAGCTCCACGAGACTACCTATCACTAGTCTTCGGTCGGAGGAGTTTACTGCACAAAAAGGCCGAGACGCGGGCTCTCGTAGAGGAAAGCCCAGCGAATGTCAGATGCAAAGCCCTGCACCTCATTAAGATCATATTGACATACTGATGAGTGCATATTTGCATCATGTTTTACATTATTATTTTGCATTGTAGATGTAGGATCTTGGTATTTTACGGTGCTCGCGCGCATATTTTATGTCTATTTTCGCCAGGATCAGGACAGATGATGGATCCAATGGATACAATGTAAATCGCTTATTTCGGAAATGTTAATAATACCAGAAGAAAACTAGAAGCGAACAAGGAAGGCAAAGAGTCCAACGACCAACTATACGACCAGAGCAATTTCTCCGGCCGTATAGCTCCGGTCGTATAGTTGGCGTCGCCTCCGCCTCGTCAAATAGTTTCGCCCCATGCAATTGGTTCAAGGAGACGACATACATAACACCTAGAAATCGTAGAAACCTCACCTCCAGAAGGCATCTGGAGGGGGAACTCATCCACCAGGGATCCATCTTCGCCCTGCGTAGATCCGGGAGGCTAAGGCATCGATCTTCATCATCCACCGCTGCCTCACCACCATCTCCATCCTTCCCATCTACATCTTGTCTAGATCTTGTTGTAATTCCTATACTCATTGTGGATTTATACAAGTATTATTCATCTATGATTGTTTCCATTACCATTGCCATGATGTTGATTGCCTCCATGTCTGAGTAGATCGTTAGTTCTTGGGGATATGGAGAAACCCTAGTATGAGATTGAAATAAGATAAAGTCTATTATGATATTCATCGTTGTGACCATGTGTTAGATTTTCTACATCTTGATGTTGAGAGAAGTCGACCTCTCAATATTTTCCTCTTGTAGGGACTTGATGGAGGAAACTACTTGTTGGTAGACGGAGGCGTGCTAGAACTTATAGTGACTATAAAGTTGTTGGCACCCCTTACATATCAACTTGGGAAACTGAGGAAACTCACGGAACACTATCCATGCCATGGGATACGTCCTACGGGATTACGTCCCTTAATAGCACAGTAATTCGACTGATGTCGATTGCTGACTATTGTGGTTATGAGGATGATGTGAGCAGCAGTTGCTGCCTATTCGTCTAAATATGGAGTTCCTCCCACACATACATAGTTGAGAATGTTCATGATGATAATCTTTATCTTAAATCTTTACAATACTAGTGGTGTATCCGCTACTCCCTGAGAACGCCTTTTCCCTATTGTAGTTCTAATCTCTCTTACATATGTGATATTTACTTTTTGTATTCAATTGTTTTACTTTACTTTATTGCTTTTATACCCAAAAACACCGTTTTACACAATACTCGCATTTTACCTTGTCACTTAGAACTTTATCTAGCATTTCTATCGTAATATTTATTTCAAGAGTTATTAGACTTCAGACTCCTGCTCCCTGTGGGATCGATATCTTTATTTCAAAACTAGCTACAAATGATCTGTGCACTTATAGTCATCAAGCTATTTTCTGGCGCCGTTGCCGGGGAGCTAAGCATTCTAGGTCTTTTAGTTTTTTTGTTTTTTTTGTCTTGCTAAATTTTGTTTTGAGTTACAGGTTTCTACCAACATGATGGAGTTTGAGGATATGACTAGTGCTAACCCACTCAACCACTTTGGGAAGCCCTGTGATATTTATAAAAGAGACAACTCCAATGAGAAGACAAGGGGGTTTGAAATAAATCCTCTACTACTTAGTATTCTACATAAGAAGCAATTTACTAGAGATGAAGAAGATCCTGATCCATATGAGCATATTGCATGTTTTAAAGATATAGTGGCACTTTTCTATTGACGGGATATACCGCTGATGAGGTAAGGGTTAAACTTTTTAGTCAAACTTTGACAAGTAAAACTCTCTCATGGTATAGATCTCTACCCCCTGAATCCACTACTACTTGGGATAATCTAGCTTGTGAATTTCTATCAAAATATTATCCATTATCAAAATATTTTGGAATCAGGCGTCTTATAATGACCTGGAAGAATCATTCTAATGAAGGACTAGTAAGAGCTTATATTAGATTTAAAGATTTACTATGACTATGTCCTCATCATGATTTTCCTGAATGGTATTTACTACATATCTTTTATGGCGGTTTAATTGAACGTAATAAAATTGAACTAGACTCTTTCATGGGAGGATCCTTTATTGAATCTTCCTATACCTAAAGCTTGTGCTTTACTTAATAGAACTCGTGATCATAGAGTTTCATGGAATTTTTGTCTAGGAAGTGAAGGAGGCATAGAAATAGAGCATGATTGTATTCATGACTATAATAAAAAGGCCATGTTAAAGAATTATCTAAAGAACTTTATTTGGATTCAGATCTTGTGTTGCAAGTTGTTAAAGCTTTTACAGAACATATTAAATCTCTAAAGGAGGGTCCAATCAAGTATGATCAACCACCCGAACCAGAAAATAAAAGAGAAGATAAAGTAACACTTGCCTCCGTAGAACCAATATATGAAATGCCTTTCCCTAACACTGCACAAAAGCATATTTTTGAATATGAACAGGTCAAAGCAGTACAGGAAAAGAAGGAAGATGAAAGCATGCCAGGAGTCACGGAACACCTGAAAGAAACCAAAGATGAAGAGGTAACCAAGGAAGCAATTATGTCTATGTACTCACACTGTAACATAGTTGAACTTGATGAAGAAACTTCCGTATTGTTTGAAGGTAAAATAAAGGTAAAAGTTGTGGGTAAACCTATTCTTCCCTGCATATTTAACGAAACCTCTCATTACGGTTTATGTGATCTTGGCACCGAAGTTAATGTTATATCTTATGATTTCTACTTAGAAATAAAAGAAGAATTAGAACTAGCTACAATTGAAAATACTGATATAACAATTATGTTAGCCAATAAAAACCTTAGAATTCCAATGGGAGTAGTTGATAATGCAACTGTCACAATTGGCAACAAAAACTTTCCTATCGATTTTGTAGTTGTTGATATGCCAACTGACACTCTTTGCCCTATATATTTGGAAAAACATTTTGGGTGATATAGGTGCCTATGTTAATTTCAAGAAGGAGATTGTGTCTCTTAGGCTTGGGGGAACGGAAAATAAATTCCATTTTTCCAAATTTAAAGACAAGCCTCCACAAATACAAGAAGAATAGGAAGAGAGAACTATTGAAGAAATGGCGGCTCTTTTCTTTAGTAATCAAGAAGAAGAAATAGATGAAGATCCAAATTGTGAAGAAATAGTTATGGAGGACAAGCCCCTGGAAGAACTAGAAGATGGATTTGATTCACTTCCCATTTTGGGACCTCCGACTAATGAGGCTTTTGAAGAACCAGAAAAGAAAGGGGACGAGGAATTACCACCCCCGGAGTTGAAGACTCTACCAGAAAATCTTAAATACAGGTTTTTAGATGATACCAATAAATTCCCTGTTATTATTAGTGCTAAACTTTCAGGAGAAGAAGAAGAAGAACTCATGAGGATACTTAAGGAGCATTGCCAAGCCTTTGGGTACTCAATGGATGACTTGAAGGGCATTATTCCCATGATAGCCGTCCATCGAATATTCATAGAAGAAGGTGCTAAACCAGTTGCAGAATTTAGTAGAAGATTAAAGCCTGAAATGAAAGAAGTGGTAAGAAAAGAAATTGTACGCCTACTGGATGCAGGTATAATTTATCCTGCTAAAGAGAGTGATTGGGTAAGTCTTGTTCATTGTGTCCCTAAGAAGAGCGGTTTTACTATTGTTCCTAATGAAAACAATGAATTGATACCTACTAGAACTATTGTTGGGCACAGGATATGCATAGACTTCCAGAAAATAAAGAAACTAGGAAAGATCACTATCCATTACCATTCATAGATCAAACTTTAGAAAGGTTAGCAAACCATACTCATTTTTGTTACTTGGACAGATACTCTGGTTTCTCTCAAATAGTTGTTCATCTAGATGACCAACTTAAAACAACTTTCATAAGTCCTTACGGTTTACATGCTTACCGACGTATGCCTTTTGGTCTATGTAATGCTCCAACTACTTTTCAATGATGTATGAGTGCTATTTTTGTGGATTTTATAGAACTTATATAATGGAAGTATTTATGGATGACTTTTCTATCTATGGAACTTCATTTACTAGTTGCTTGGATAATCTCAAAAGAGTTTTGCAGTGTTGTGAAGAAACTAATCTTGTTCTAAACTGGGAGAAGTGCCACTTTATGGTCAAAGAAGGTATAGTCCTCGGACACAAGGTATCAGGTAAGGGAATTGAAGTTGATAGAGCTAAGGTTGAAGCAATAGAGAGAATGTCGCAACCTAGGGATATTAAAGGTATAAGAAGTTTTCTTAGTCATGTGGGTTTTTACAGAAGGTTCATTAGAAATTTCTCTGGGATATCTAAACCTTTGACTAACCTCTTGCAAAAGGGAATGAGATTTAATTTTGATGATAAGTGTCTTGAAGCCTTTGATAAACTCAAAAATGCTTTAACTCGTGCTCCCACCATTAAACCACCTATCTGGGATACAACCTTTGACTTAATATGTGAAGCTAGCGATGATGTTGTAGGAGTAACTCTTGGACAACATATTGGTCGTAGATTTAATATTATACATCATGCTAGTAGAACTCTCAATGGTGCTCAAAAGAATTGCCCTAAGGAAGAAAAGGAACTTTTTGCTGTATTTTTCTCTTGTGATAAATTTCGTTCTTATATAGTTGATGCAAAGGTGAGAGTTCACATGGATCGTGATGGCTTAAAAGAACTCCTTGAAAGGAAATACCATAAGCCAAGGCTGATCCGTTGGATTCTTTCACTTCAAGAATTTGAGTTGCAGATTATGCAGATGCGAGAAATAAAAATGTTAGGTGCAGTGTCCATGTTTGCCCAGGAAGACACCAATCTTATTGAGAGGAACTTTAGTCCTGGGGATTTTCGTTTACAGGAATTATTTAATGAACGAAAGTCAATTGCTCCAAAAGATAAGGAGTCCTTATTGTGGGAGGAACTTTTCATCCCCGAATAAGCAAATGGTAAGTGCAAGGTAAGTGTTCTTATCCAAATAAGTGATTTGTTTTCACAATTTTTACTTTTGAAAATTCTGCCTTCGAATTCCTTGTGTTTTTCTGAAGTTTTAGAGGAGTTTTACCAACTATACGGGCGGAGCTATATGACCGGAGAGGAAGCTCCCTCCGTATAGTTGGTTGTTAAACTCTCTGTATCATCTTTGAGAAATTGTTTTCGATATCTGAGCCTATACGGTCGCAACTATACGACCGGAGCAAAAATTATGGCCGTATAGTTGGCCGTTAAACTCTTAGATAGTTTTGCTTTTTGGTGTCTATATCTATACAGTCACAACTATACGACCGGAGCCAAAATTCCGGCCGTATAGTTGGTCGTTGAACTCTCAGACACTTTTGATTTTTGGTGTTTGTATCTATACGGTCGCAACTATACGACCGGAGCAAAAATTCCGGCTGTATAGTTGGTCGTTAAACTCTCAGACACTTTTTGTTTGTTTTTCATTCGTAATATCTATAAAAAACTTTATTGTCGGTTTAGAGTCGTTATTTAATCGACCTGGACTCAAGATATTTGGAAATATCTACCCAGAGCCAACTATACGGCCAGACCTATATGAGCCGCGCCCGTATAGTTGGTCGTTACGCAGCAGGAGTCTTCCAAATTCATGATTTCTTTCCCTGTTTCGGTTGGATTCTTTTCTTGGACGACAATTTGGTGTTTCTCGTGAGTTTTACCGACCTCTTACCCCTCTTATATACTTCCATTGTCTCTCTCTAATCATAATCTACAGGAACCAATCTAGCAATGCGCTATCCCGCCCTAGGCCATGGGAAACCCATGGAGCTCATTGCTCCTTCTAGGGACCTCTCTAGCAGCCCGTCCATGGAGGACAATGACGAGGAGGTGGAGAGGTTTAGCCCGAGGTACAAGGAGTACGTCGAGCCAAGCTACTTCAACAATGATTCCGATGATGACGTGGTTGACATCTACATCCGCCATGACATCTATGATCCATCGAAGATCGATTGGGCGGTAATGAAGAAAGCTCAACAAGATAGAGAAGTCACAAGCCGCATGGAAAAGGGCGTGTGGAGACGGTCAAGTTTATCACCACGGATCCAAGGCCGCACAAGCGTAAGGAATTATCTAATATTGGTGCAGGTGCTAGTAACCAAGCGAAGGCACCACCCATGAAGCCAACCATTGGTGCTCGTATGAAGGTTAAGCCTCAAGAAGAGTGGAGGTACGATTTCCACTTCCCCGATCCATCAATTATGGATGAGGAAGAGGAAGCTGTCCCCAGGACCAAGTATCGCGTGCAGGCACTGGAGATATATCAGAAGCAGGAGCTACTCCATCGCGTCAAAGTCTGCCACCGTCTCAACGAGATGGAGAAGAAGGAAGACCTCCTTCCATTGGTGACTAAGCTCGTAGATAGAGTGGACACTGTGCAATCTGATATGTGCAGGTACTACAGCTGCATAACTACTCTGGAGGATACCAACAAGAAACTATGTACCACGGTGTTACATGCCATGGTGCCACAGTGATCTACAACAATCACGATATCACATAATCTAAGCTTGGGGAGATCTTTAAGACCTTGTAATCTATCTTATAAGTTTTTATTACTATTTTCACATTAGTTCAAACTAGAAATAAAGTTTTCATCATTAGAATTCCCTTCAGGAATAGTCGATCCCTTTTATGAAATTCCGAGTTTATTATTATATATGGAGCAATATTGAGTTTGTGTTTGCTTTATTGATATATGAATGGCTTGAGTATAATTTGACTTGCACTTGATGATAGCAATGTCTTCTATACCATTGGTATTAATAGACCACCTAAAAGTAATTTAGTCAATATGATGTAAGTCTACGGTTTGATTTACAAAGAAAAATTATCTATACTATTAAGTTGAAAGAGAAACCTTGAACAAAGGAAAATGAAAGTGCTATCAAAATAGATTGAGAACAAGTCGTCGTAGAATCTCAAGTCATAAGAATGCTTCATATACAGTTGGAATTTGACAATTGAGATTGTTGAACTTTGAATTCCTACATAAGGTGGAATATATGGCTAGCTCCTTTGCATAGCACTTAAAACAAAAGTGTGAGCATATATGCAAAAGAAAAGAAAGAAGAAAGAAGAAAAAGAGCGAATGTGCAAAGAGCAAATACGCATATACCACTGTGTTGTAGTATGACAAAGAGATACTTTTGAGATTCTAAATCCCAAGTGAATACGTTGATCCTAAAACACTTGGGACTACCTCGCTAACTCATTCGGTTGAACCAGATTCTTTTATATTATGTTGAGATTCATATTTTATGAACTATTGATTACTAAGGTGTGGAAGCCTTCTAATACTATTCAGATGGTTTGAGTAAGGTACTATTCATGAACTTATTCCAATGTACCGTGCATGATAAACACATGCTGCAACTGCCTCATTTATTTTATCGACCCAGCTTCATGAATATGAGGATCACATCCATTAAGCTAAAAACTTGCTCGGGACGAGCAAGAGTCTAAGCTTGGGGAAGTTGATGAGTGCATATTTGTATCATGTTTTACATTATTATTTTGCATTATAGATGTAGGATCTTGGTATTTTACGACGCTCACGCGCACATTTTATGTCTGTTTTTGCCAGGATCAGGACAGATGATGGATCCAATTGATACAATTCTTGGAGCAGTTGTACTGTGGAGAAAAGGAGTCAAAAACAATGTAAATCACTTATTTGGGAAATATTAATAATACGAGAAGAAAACCAGAAGTGAACAAGGGAGGCAGAGGGTCCAATGACCAACTATACTGAAGGAGATATGCCCTAGAGGCAAATAATAAATAGGTTTTTATTGTCATATCTCAATCAGTTTATAATAGTTTCATATTGTGCTATAACTGTGCCAAGTAGAAACATTGGTACATGTGTGGTATGAAACAACCAAGTCCCTAGTAGCCTCTATTCATACTAGTTCATTGGTCAAGAAGATGATCTGGGTTTCAAGATCATGGGCATTTATGCCGACTGACAACAGGATCATATCATTAGAGAATGATATAATTGGACATTCCTCGAAGGATTACAACATGATCAAGTCATATAGTTCATTGTTGCAACAGCTATACCTAGACTCCTTCTCCTTAGACTGTGAGCTCATATTACTCACTGTTTCCTGAGGTTGCTTAGACTGCATCAAGCGCCACTTGGTAATACAGTGGTTATAAAGGTGTACGTTAGGTATTACGAAGGAACAGTAGATGACATGTGACTGCAAGACCGGGATTTGTTCACCCACATGACGGGTAAAGATACATACGGCCGGCTTGGTGAGATTACATCCATAAATGTTGCAACATGTGACTAGGTCACGGGGATGTAATATCACGGTAACAAGAAAACAGAACTTGTTGTGAACGAGATTGAACAACGTATGGGATACCAATGATCGGATCTTGGACAAGTCATATCGAGAAACAAAAGGAAGAGGATGCTACATTTAGCGGTTCAAGTGACATTGTCATCAGGAATGCATAGGGGTAATATGGACATCCCTGGTCCCTCTATTGATCATTGATACAAATCATGTCTAGAGCATTCCCGAGCCGTGAGAGGATACACCTAAGGGTACGATGAGAGCGATCATTCGTAAGACGGAATCACAGTAGAGAAAGAGAGAAAGCCGGAATTGTTCCGTGGAGAGATCCGTAGTTGTTCGGGGAAAGAATAAAGGAAAAGACCGGAAAAAGTGTTTTCGGATAAATGGGAATTGAAATATATATTTATTATATGTTAATTGTGAATTAATATATTCTAAATAATATTTAGATTAATATTTATAAAGGCAACTTTTATATTAGGCCAAATCCCCGGAGGGAAATAGCCTAGAATAAAAGCTGCAGAAAAATAAAAGGAAAAAGGCGAAACAACTTGACCATGTGGGCAGATAATCGCCACCGCGTGGCAGGCATGCTGGGCCGGCCCAGGCTGGGTCGCGCCGAGCTGGGCTGCCGCTGCAGTAGCCGGCCCACCCGGGATCTGCCTCGCCAGGCCGCCACACAGGCGCCGAGGCTGGCATTGAGGCAATGAGCCGTGGCCGAGGGTGGCCAGCCACGGGCTCGCCTCACCAGGGCCGCCGTGAAGCAGGGTGAGGTGGGCCGCGCCAAGGCCCACCCGGTCAGCCCCTGTCTGCAGCCCCTTTTCTTTTTATTTGTTATTTTCTGTTTTGGTTATTGGGCTAGTTTTTGGCCCATCCGGCCAGGACGAAAATACCTGGTATTTTCTTTTTATGATTAGTCCTACATGGCTAACCTAATGGGGAGGGCACACCCCCTCCGCCTATATAAAGGGGTGCCCATGGGTGGGATTAAACACACAATTTGAGAAGTCCTTTGGTTGACTTTCTCCCTCCCTCTCTCTATACCTTGTGACCATGGCCCCAAGCAGGGTCATGCGATCGAGGCACACCTGCAGCACGCCGTTGCGCTATAGGGATTCCTAGCCGGATATCAACTTCCGCACTCCTGGCAGGATCGGGGAGCCGGAGGTCTCATCGTGCACCGGATGTGTACGAAGACACGAGGCGCAACACTTGGGGCGCTTAAATGTCGTGAGCTGGAGCTGTTGCACGATGAAGATGAAGAAGGAGCATGGGGTGACCTGCGAGGAGCTTCGCGACCTTGAGGTCGGCTACGAGTACGACTACTTCAACCACGTTCCCCGTGGAACATTAACCGCGTACGGTCTACAAGGGTATGTATTCTCTACGCTCCGGCCGTTACTGCATTACTACATAAATAGATCCTAGGCAGTTTTGGGGTTCCATCGTAGGAAAAAAATTTGTTTTTGCTGCGATCCCCAACAGTGGTATCAGAGCCGATCTATGCGTAGTAGTGTTGTACGGCCAGTACGCATAAGTATTGTGCGGGCATTGATCCTTTTAGTTGTTACCCTCTAACGTGTACTTGTTTATATCGCGGTATTGTTTGATAAAGCGGCCTGGACCGACCTTACTCGTATTCATACGCGAGATTGGTTCCACGCTCAACATACGGCTTGTACCGTATAAGTGGCTAGCGGGTGTCTGTCTCTCATTCAATAGTTGATATAGCATTTACAACAGAGGGCCCCGAAAGGGGTGTAGTATAGACAATTGTTGGATCCATGTTGTGGTTGGAAAGTTCGTAGTTTAGAAACGGTTCTGGTGCGAAAGCCCTAACAACCACGTAAAACTTGCAATAGATAAAGTAGAGGCGTCTAACTTTATTTTGCAGGGGGCATGTGATTATGATATGGCAATGGTCGTTGTGAAGGTAAAGTAGTTTACCTTTCTGTTACTAAGTAGTATAGTAATAGTCATTGTTCTGATGAACGACCTGGTGGAGGCGTCGTGGACTTGGCGTCAAACCAAGGGCAAGATGGAGATCATGCCGGAGCGCTCGATGGAGATCAAGGCGCAAGAAGAAAGACCATATCATATCACATTATACATATGATGTTGATACCTCTTTTACATCTTATTGTGTGCTAGTATTTAGAATTTTAGATACTCAACGGTAGCAGATAATCCCTATTTAATTCCAATGTTTCGTGTTCCCCTTGTGTGTGCATCACTAAGAAAGTTCTTCGGTATGAGGTGATCCATGGTACAGGCATGGGTGTCAGACATATCTACGTTCGCATACAGTGGGTGTAAGCCATGTTGCACAACGAATACACACAGGTTAGATTTGGCGAGCCTAGCATGTGTAGACATGGCCTCGGAACACAAGAGATCGAAAGATCGAGCATGAGTCACATGGATGATGTGATTGGCATTGTTGAATGTCTACCTTTGATACTGCACTGATGGCCGTGACGATCGGGGGAGGTGTAGAGGATAGGGATCATGCGATCACTAAGATCGTCCAGGGGATGACAATTTCAGTGGAGACCAATTATAAATTGATCTCTTATTATAAACTTAGTCTGGATGTCTGTTTGCAAATATCTTAGTAGATCTTAGCCTATCCCATTGAGGTCCTTTGCGACCATGGGAATATATTGCTTAATTTGGAACTTAGCAAAAGGGTCCAACTTCATAGATTAATACACACGCCTGAGGGATACCCTCGTAAATGGTGATCTTCTCTTCTTGATATAGTAACCATTAGGAGATAATTCGATGACTCCAGAATGTTTGGAAAAACACTTAACGATCTTACATTAGAGTTGAGAACTCTTAGAAGGGCTTGATTGCAAAAGGAGGTCATGGATGAAAAGGTATATGTAAGATATACAAATTATAAATGTGACTATTGCAAAACTCATCGCAGTTTGCGAAGTATTTGATACTTGTCCCGTTTTGTGAAAACAGGATGATCTGCTTGAGAATTGCTTGATTTGAGGCAATGTGGGTTGATGATGGCAAGCAAAATAGTTGATGGCCGACATCACCTCTTCCCTCAAAGTTTGTCATTTGGATTAATGGACTTGAATATAATTTTGTAATCCTAGTTTGTGTGTCTTGCTTTTGGTGAGACGGTTATTCATATGAACAAGTTACAAGCCAATTTGTACCATTCTTATGAACAATACCGTTATGGTCACATTACGATTACAAATAAGTTATTCTCATCACTATGTTAATGATAATAGTTTAAACATTTATAAAGGATTAGAATGCTAAAAGATATCCAAAGTTTAATAATGAAATGACACTATAGTTTAAGTCATTTTGGTTATTGAAGGTTCTTTATGAAAGATCGGGGTCCTAGATGCTTAATCTAGAGACTTTGCAAAACCATGCCTCTTGGGCAGAATGACTAAAACTCCGCATTCTGGTAAAACAGTGATATGCGAAGAAATGTTGAAACTTATACATAATGATGTATCAAATTTTCAACAAGTAGTGGAAATCATTTATTGTGGACTTAAGTGAATAAGCGTATTTACTTAATGAAACATAAGTTTGAAACGATTTGAATTGTTCAAATGAGTTCAACAACAAAGAGGATATTGAATTAACAAGTCTCTTCGATTTGATCGACACGACTAAAGTATTCAAGCTAAGTTTAGCATAAAAGGAACTTGTGAAAGATGTTTCACAAATTATGATAATTGGACAAATTCAAACTGTGTTGAAATGTCTAAACATCATAATCATTATGTATTGGATACATATAGTATAATATTATCTCTTATCGGGGTTATAGTTGTTGTTTAGAGTTAGAGATCGAAATAAGCAAAAACACTCATTTGAAAAACAAAGGATCGTCGAAAGATTCGTGGAAACAACACCATAATAGTTATGGCACATTCGAGTTTCTAGAGATTTCAACAAGTCGAAATCATGGCGAATAAACAAGTCTTTGTAGAGCATTCTTAGGAAGCTATGAATGCATCGTTCACAAGGGGCAAACCTGCTATTGTCCTATGTTGATGTGTCTTGATGAAGATACAGGTGGAAGAAAGTAAAAGATCAAAACAAGGTATTTGACCTTGCCTCTGAATTGTTGAGTGGCGCAGCAGAATTTGTTTCGTGAAGCCAAACTCTGCAAATAGAGGAGAAACTGTTGATAATGATCATAAAGTTTCAGGAAATACTTTTACTAAAGAAAGTAGGATTCAACTATATATCCTACAAGTTTGTGGAATTACATTATTGATTCACTTGTCATGTTTTGAACAAGACATACCTACGAAATACAAAGAAGCATGATGGACCTAAGTGCGAGAAATGAATGGTCATTGAAATCTCGTTAGTGGAATTCTCGATTTGATGATGATCAAGGAATTTTGGAATGTCCAAGATTATCGAGAAGACCTGGATTTAAGTGGGAGCAAATCAGCTTGGCTAATTCATAATATGTAGCCAACATATTTTGAGTGGGAGCTAAGTGAAATCCCTGGATCTCAAACATGAATGTCATATTTGAGTGGGAGCGTGAAATCATTCTGGGATATGTGTACAACATATGTGAATGATGTGATTGGTGTTAATAATATTTAAGTTAGATAAATAAGGATGAAGTTGAAGTTATTAAACAATAAGATCTATCGAGATAGATTGGTGAGTTTAATAAACATTGAATGTCGAATGCTTCCTGGACTTGATTCTGAAAGATGTTCAGAATGTCCTAAGCAAGATTCTGAAGTAGCTCAGAATGGAACAAGGTAAGAAAGAAGTTCTTACTATATGAAGCATTGAGTATTGCAACTGTGGTTGAAAGAAAGAGATGCGTTGCATCTCCTATGCCTCAGTCATAGGTTCTTCCATAAAACCATGTTGTATACTCGACATAATGTGACCCGAGGTTCTGGTTGGTAGGACAAAGTCTTAACTGTAAGAGCATGTCCTTAAGTGATTCTTGAGTTGATCACTGAACCAGAATTAAGTTTGTACATAAATGGCAAGAAGCAATGTAAGTGGCATTGATGCATTTCATGCACTAGGATCTACATAGATATAGAAGTATAAAGGCTACATCTGATGTGATGTATAATGTTATGGCAGGGCTAGTTCGCTTTTAGCGTAGAATGATGTGTCCCAGGGCCCAGTGCCCATGAGAAAGCCCTCGAGTTTGATCTAACGTCACTGTAAGCTCCTGGAATCCGGCCTCGTTCTGCTGCCATAACTATAGTATATACACAAAGGATAACAAAGTGTGTTTCGAAGTTTAGATGACAATGGTGAAAACGACCGTCATCATAAACACTAGAAACAAAAGTCTCACTTTGTCGCCAAATAAATACTTCGACCCATTATAAGATAATGGAGTGAATGTCAAAATTGGGAAGACATTAACGATTTGCAAAAGACATAATGATCTGGTAAAACAGAACATGGACATACGTTTCCCATGAGCATGCATGATATGTAAACGCATATGGTATATGGTTTATATGAGTAAAATGCGAGCTAGGTTATTTGTACTCTAGTGCAAGTGGGAGACTGAAGCAGATATGCCCTAGAGGCAAATAATAAATAGGTTTTTATTTTCATATCTCAATTAGTTTATAATAGTTTCATATTGTGCTATAACTGTGCCAAGTAGAAACATTGGTACAGGTGTGGTATGAAATAACCAAGTCCCTAGTAGCCTCTATTCATACTAGTTCGTTGGTCACAAAGAT
This sequence comes from Avena insularis, assembly GCA_023614405.1. NCBI lineage: Eukaryota > Viridiplantae > Streptophyta > Magnoliopsida > Poales > Poaceae > Avena > Avena insularis. The sequence continues at coordinate 429,757,303 of CM042692.1, read as the reverse complement.
GATCTGGGTTTCAAGATCATGGGCATTTATGCCGACTGACAACGGGATCATATCATTAGAGAATGATGTTATTGGACATTCCTCGAAGGATTGCAACACGATCAAGTCATATAGTTCATTGTTGCAACAACTATACCTAGATTCCTTCTCCTTAGACCGTGAGCTCATATTACTCACTGTTTCCCGAGGCTGCTTAGACTGCATCAAGCGCCACTTGGTAATACAGTGGTTATAAAGGTGTACGTTGGGTATTCCTAAGGAACAGTAGATGACATGTGACTGCAAGACCGGGATTTGTTCACCCACATGACGGGTAAAGATACATACGGCCGGCTTGGTGAGATTACATCCATAAATGTTGCAACATGTGACAAGGTCACGGGGATGTAATATCACGGTAACAAGAAAACAGAAGTTATTGTGAATGAGATTGAACAAGGTATGGGATACCAATGATCGGATCTCGGACAAGTCGTATAGAGAAACAAAAGGAAGAGGATGCTACATTTAGTGGTTCAAACGACATTGTCATCAGGAATGCATAGGGGTCACATGGACATCCCTGGTCCCTCTATTGATCATTGATACGGATCATGTCTAGAGCATTCCCAAGCCGTGAGAGGATACACTTAAGGGTATGATGAGAGCGATCATTCGTAAGACGGAATCACAGTAGAGAAAGAGAGAAAGCCGGAATCGTTCCGCGAAGAGATCCGAAGTTGTTCGGAGAAAGAATAAAGGAAAAGACCAGAAAAAGTGTTTTCGGCTAAATGGGAATTTTAATATATATTTATTATATGTTAAATGTGAATTAATATATTCTAAATAATATTTAGATTAAGATTTATAAAGGCAACTTTTATATTAGGCAAAATCCCCGGAGGGAAATAGCCTAGAATAAAAGCTGCATAAAAATAAAAGGAAAAAGGCGAAACAGCCAGCCCTATAGGCGGCGGATAATCGCCACCGCACAGGGCGGCATGTAACTGGGTCGCGCCAGGCGCCGGATCGCGCTGAGCTGGGCCGCCGCTGCAGCAGCCGGCCTACCCGGGCTCTGCCTCGCCAGTCACCACGCGCCAGGAGTTGGGCCGCCGAGGATGAGCCGCCAGCCTCCCGGGTGGCTAGCCCACCCGCTAGCCCTTTTCTTTTTATTTGTTATTGTCTGTTTTGGTTATTGGGCTAGTTTTTGTCCCATCCGGCCAGGACAAAAATACCTGGTATTTTCTTTTTATGATTAGTCCCACATGGCTAACCTAATGGGGAGGGCACACCCCCTCCGCCTATATAAAGGGGTGCCCGTGGGTGGGATTAAACACACAATTTGAGAAGTCCTTTGGTTGACTTTCTCCCTCCCTCTCTCTATACCTTGTGACCATGGCCCCAAGTCTTGGTTGTGCGATCGAGGCACACCTGCAGCACGCCGTTGTGCTGTAGGGATTCCTAGCCAGATATCAACTTCCGCACTCCCAGCGGGATCGGGGAGCCGGAGGTCTCATCATGTACCGGATGTGTACGAAGACACGAGACGCAACACTTGGGGCGCTTAAATGTCGTGATCCGGAGCTGTTGCACGATGAAGATGAAGAAGGAGCATGGGGTGACCTGCGAGGAGCTTCGCGACCTTGAGGTCGGCTATGAGTACGACTACTTCAACCATGTTCCCCGCGGAACGTTAACCATGTACGTTCTACAAGGGTATGTATTCTATACGCTCTGGCCGTTACCACATTACTAGATAGATAGATCCTAGGCAGTTTTGGGGTTCCATCGTAGGAATTTTTTTTCTTTTTTGCTACGATCAACATATACGACCAGAGCAATTTTCCGGCCATATAGTTGGCGCCGCCTTCGCCTCGTCAAATAGTTTCGCCCCGTGCAATTGGTTCGAGGAGACGACATACAGAACACCCAGAAATCGCAGAAACCTCATATCCGGAAGGCATCTGGAGGGGGAACTCATCCATCAGGGATCCATCTTCACCCTATGTATATCCGGGAGGCTAAGGCATCGATATTCATCATCCACCGCTGCATCACCACCATCTTCATCCCTCCCATCTACATCTTGTCTAGATCTTGTTGTAATTCATGTACTCGTTGTGGATTTATACAAGTACTATTCATCTATGGTTGTTTCCATTACCATTGCCATGATGTTGATTGCCTCCATGTCTGAGTAGATCATTAGTTCTTGGGGAGATGGAGAAACCCTAGTATGAGATTGAAATAAGATAAACTCTGTTATGATATTCATCGCTGTGACCATGTGTTAGATTTTCTACATCTTCATGTTGAGAGAAGTTGACCTCTCAATATTTGCCTCTTGTCGGGACCTGATGAAGGAAACTACTTGTTGGTAGACGAAGGCGTGCTAGAACTTACAGTGACTATAAAGCTGTTGGTACCCCTTACGTATCAACTTGGGAAACCGAGGAAACTCACGGAGCACTATCCATGCCATGGTATACGTCCTACGGGATTACGTCCCTTAATGGCGCAGTAATTCGATTGATGTCGATTGCTGACTGATGTGGTTATGAGGATGATGTGAGCAGCGGTTGCTGCCTATTCGTCCAAATACGGAGTTCCTCCCACACATACATAGTTGAGAATGTTCATGATGATAATCTTTATCTTAAATCTTTACAATACTAGTGGTGTATCCGCTACTCCCTGAGAACGCCTTTTCCCTATTGCAGTTCCAATCTCTCTTACATATGCGATATTTACTTTCTGTATTCAATTGTTTTACTTTACTTTATTGCTTTTATACCCAAAAACACCGGTTTACACAATACTCGCATTTTACCTTGTCACTTAGAACTTTATCTAGCATTTCTATCGTAATATTTATTTCAAGAGTTATTAGACTTCAGACTCCTGCTTCCTGTGGGACGATATCTTTATTTCGAAACTAGCTACAAATAATCTGTGCACTTGCAGTCATCACATACTCTCCTAAAAAAGAGTAGACCCCATTGAAGATGGGAGTGAGGTACAATAAGGCCATTTCCGTCCACCTTCTCATGGAGCCATACATGGACGTTACCGCTCATACAGCTCCCAGCTAGCAAGCAGATAGCTTTCCTCTAGAAGTCATGGAAGTGTGGATAACCTTGACGTGGTGGAAGTCATCAGTTCGAGCCTGATTATCCCTAAACCCAATGTGAGTTTTTTCTATTTTTACTTACTCCCCCGCCACGAGCGAGCGGGAATGGATAAGAGGCTTGTGGAATTGACGTTCTGGATTGTCTAACCCAGACAACTTTGAGTTGAGTTGTGCATGTTCTTGTTCAGATCCTAACCCCTACCCACCACTGGGTCATACCTTACTCCTCGGAAGTTAGCTTACATTGTATTTATAGCACATGAAGAGTTCTCATCCGATGATGAAGATGAGGAAGAAGAACAAGAAGAATAAACATTGAATGGTGTGGCAACCATGGCCACTACCTCTACATCCACTTTCTCACTCTTCGACTCTCCAAATGAGAATATGTCCAACAAGAACGTAACTTGCCTTATGGCAAGAGCATAGGAGGTATCATCATCTCCTCTCTCCACCTCTATAATCAATGATGAACTGAATGATGTTATAACTCTTGAGTTGAAGAAGGAATTAGTTTCTTTCGATGCTTATATGACTAACTTGCAAGGGGAGCACAAGAAGCATTTTGTAAATCTCTTGAATCAACTTTCTCACACACAAGAGCTTCTTGATGAGAGATGCAAACTTGGGAGAGAGCACATTCTTGAGATGGATGCTCTAACTAATGCTTTAGAAGAAGAGCAAGAGACTAGGGAGTCAATTGACGAAAAACTTGAAGGCCTCGATGAGGCAAATGATCTAATTGTCGCTAAACTCATTAAGGAATGTGATCATGCCATTGCTAAGTATAAAAAGGCTAAAAAGGATAATAATGAGTTTGGTGTTGTTCATGACAAACTTGCCGAGGACTTTGTGAAGCTTTACAAGGCTCACAAGGCCTTGGAAAGTGAACTCTTGCCTCTCACAAAGTCTCGTGAATAGATTCAAACTAAATTGACTAATGTTGCCTCAGCTAGTATTTTCATTCCTTCTAGTAGTACAAACATCTTTGAAGAAAATTCTAGGTTGAAGCGGGATCTTGCAAAAGCCACCTTCCCCGAAGGAAACAAGTCTCTTGATGACCTTTTGAGTAAGCAAGGGTCAAATAATGAGAAAAGAGGCATTGGCTATGTATCCAAGGCCAAGAAGAAGAAGAAGAAAAAGAAGAAGAAGGCCAAGCCCGCACAGGCAAAGGACAAGACCATTATGGGTAGTAATACCACAAGTGGCAAAACTTTGTCACAAGATGACTTTGCAGGAATTGCTAACCCTCACTATGTGTCAATGCGTGATTATTCTGGTGATGTTTATGCACAATATGTTGGCCCTCTTGATGGTTATATTGCTTGGTCTATTTGGGTTCCCAAGACCCTTGTCACTAACAAAAGAGGACCCATTGAAACATGGGTACCTAAAAACTAGTTTGATCTTTTGTAGAACTATGCTTCCGGCGGGTCAAAGTGGGTGCTTGATAGTGGATGCACAAGTCATATGACCGGAAGCAAGGCGATAAAGGCGGTGATTAGGCCAAATCATGATCAAATAACCGTCACATATGCCAATAAATCAAGATCTCAGGTAATGGGTCTTGGCAAAGTTGTGGTTGCACACGATACTACTCTCGTGGACGTCATGCTTGTTGAGATCCTTGGGTATAATTTACTTTCAGTCCATGCTCTTGGAAAGATGGGCTTTGACGTCTTTATTGATGATGATGATGATGATGATATAGTGGTTCTCTTGTGGAGCAAGACTCTAAAGGTCGCTTTCGTTGGGTACGTCGAAATTGACTTGTATGTGGTGGACTTTTCAGGGAAAACCATTATAAGTGCGATGTGCCTATTCGGAAAGGATGTTGTGGGTTGGCTATGGCATCGCCTTCTAACCCATGTCAATATGAGAACTTAGCAAAGTCTCCACAAGGGTGGCCATATTGTTGGACTAAAAGAAAATGTTTGTTTTGCCAAAGATCGTGTGTGTAGGGATTGTGTTGAAGGAAAAAATGCACGATTCTCCCCATAAACCCAATAACATCAGAAAGTCCAAGAGGATCTTGGAGCTCCTTCACGTGGATCTCTTTGGTTCTTCATCTCATGCAAGTCTTGGTGGGAAGAAATATTGTTTGGTGATTGTTGATGGCTACTCAAGTTATACATGGGTATACTTCTTCAATTTGAAGAGTGAGACCCAACAAAACGTCATCGACTTCGTCAACATGGTTCAACGTCAATACAATGTCCCTGTGTTGGTGATAAGAAGCGATAATGACACCGAGTTCAATAACTACACCTTGAATGGATTTCTTAGTGATGAAGGGATAAAACATCAATATTCCGCTGCATATACCCCTCAACAAAATGGTGTAGCTAAGAGGAAGAACTGGACATAATGGATATGGCAAGGTCCATGTTGGTGGAGTTTAAGTCTCCATACAACTTTTGGGCTGAGGCAATCTCCACCGCATGCCATGCATCAAACCGGCTCTACCTCCGCAAAAATTTGATCAAGACTCCATATGAGATACTTACTGGTAACAAGCCCAATGTTTCATACTTCCAGGTGTTTGGTTGTAAGTGTTTCTACCTCATAAAAGATGTTCGTTTGTCTAAATTTGATTCCAAAGCTTTAGAGGGTATTTCTGTTGGCTATGGTCTCGATTCCCACACTTATAGAAATATGATAAACTCTCCAGGGTTGTCATAGAGTCTTGTAGTGTGGTTTTTGAAGAATATGATGCCCCCAAGTGGGACGTGTTGATGTTTGTGATGTAGATGATGAAATACCACAAGATGCCATAAGAAGAATGGGTGCAGGATTCATCCGCCCCATTGAGGAACCCCTTGTGGCGGATCGAGAAGAACTATGCTATACTCAAGTAGAGCCCTCATCTTCACAACAACAACAAGATCCTATTGGTGAAGCCAATGATGACGCAAGCCAGAGACAATCTGAGAACCCTCATCATGTTGATTAGGCCAGAAGCTTTGGGCCGGACTATCCGGCGCCTCCATTGACCGGATTGTCCAGCCCTGCGCAGTCAATTGCACAAGGCAAATTCATTAATTGAGTCATTTGCAAGGACATCTCGATGTCTCTCAAGAAGTATGTTGATCAAGACCAAGATCAACCTATGCCTCATGATGATGAGAATGAACCCACTGATGATCAAGGTCAAGTTGAAGATCAAGATGAGGACCAAAATGATGAAGAAATTCCCACAAGAAAAAACAAGGAGATCGAAACTCGTCGCAAAGCTAGAGTGGATAAAATGTTGAAAAGAAGAGACCACACTCTTGAGAATGTTCTTGGTGATCTAAGGAGTGGAATGTCCACTCGAGCTCAATTGAAGCATTTTGCTGAGCATCAATCTCATATGTCCATGGTGGAGCCCAAGAAAGTACGGGAAGCTCTCGAAGATTCAGATTGGTTAGAAGCCATGCATAAAGATCTCAACAACTTTGAGAGAAACAAAGTTTGGAAGTTAGTAGAAAAGTCCAAAGAGTGCTGCAATTTTATTAACACTAAATGGATATTCAAGAACAAGAAAGATCATTGTTGTGAGGAACAAGGCAAGATTAGTAGCTCAAGGATTCTCTCAAATTGAAGGCATTGATTATGGAGAAACCTATGCTCATGTGGCTCGCCTTGAGTCCATCTGTATCCTTCTTGCATATGTTGCACATCATAACCTTAAATTGCAACAAATGGATGTGGAAAGTGCTTTTCTTAATGGTTGATGACTGCAAGTGCACAAATCAATTGTAGCTAGTTTCGAAGTAAAGATATCGAACCCATAGAGAGCTATTGGTAAAGGTCTTTATGCCCCTTGTTACTCTCTACCAAAGTATACTTATAAGCTGTCTTTGATCTCAAGTAAAGAGTGTTTGAAAGGTTTATGGTTGTTTGCAGAAAAGTAATTAAAACAAGTAAAAGAAAACATGTAGTAAGTTTGTATAAAAGCGTGGTTGAACTCAATAGGACTAAAACGTTCTCGGGGATGTAGGATACACCACTAGCATAGTATTATTGTTATATGTAATAAATATAACATACTCCTTGTGTCATGATATGTGTGGAGAGAGCCCCATAATAAGATGTTCACTACAAGGCTCGTAGGAAGCCACTTTGTTGAGCCAAGAGTGAGGTCACCTCTAAATAACCACCGCGATGTCTGAGAGAAGTCACCCATACAAACCACCGCAATTAAGGGTTTCCCCGTGGATATCATAATTAGCTTAGGGAGTCCCTCCTTAATCCTCCTTTCACCGTGTAGGTTACGAGCCGGCGCCAATCTATCACGGGGCATTCCGGGACGCTTCCAAGACACGTCCAAAGGATTTGTCCCTCCCTTTAGTCCCGAGGGCAAATGATATGCGGCTGACTACACATACCATCTAAAGATAGAGATCAAACACAAATCATAATTATATCATAAACAAGCAAGTCATATGGACACAAGAATAGATCATCTTTATTACAAGTTCATAAAGGTGCTAGGGTTTCTCCATCACCTCAAGAATAAAGGAACTACTCACTTATGGAAGCAATCAACATCATCATAATCAAATGAATGGATAAAAGTACGGAGGTAGATCTAATGCAAACCACAATTGAATGGAATTACAACAAGATCTAATAGATGAAATATGGGGGTAATGGTGGCGGTAGAGATGCAGTGATTGATGATGAAGGGAATGTGCATTATCCTCCAATGATCTGTGAAGCAGCTAGGATTTTCCCCAGCCAAGTTCCTCCTTCAGATCCCTCTCGGATGTGGTTTTTCGTGGTTTCTGGTGGCTGTGAATGTCGGATCTCTTTCTTGTCTTCGCCAGGAGAAAGTATTTGACGAGGCGGTCACGATGGCGCCTGGTACGAGTGGACGGTACAGGCGGGCTCCGCCCATACCAGTGGTCCTTATCGGTACTGGTGCCTCCTCCTAGCTTGGTATTCTCCCAGGTACGAAGGTGAATTCATAAAATGACTTTTATCACTTAGAAATATTATATAATTACATAATATGACAGCTCTAATTGATATGTTCATATATGACTCAATGATTTGGAATCCTGTTGAAACAAGAACAAAATAGTGCATGTAGACGCGGTGAAATACAAAGATCCCTACTTTATTTATGCAAAAACAAAAGGTAAATTTGCTTCAATTTTGGACTCATCAACTCCCCCAGGCTAGGCTCTTGCTCGTCCCCGAGCAAGATGGTGGCTTATGGACAAGATCATCATGTTCATGAGACATGAGTCGTTAAAATAAATGAGGTGGAAATTGAAACAAGAATACAACATCGGATGTAGAGATACTTCGGGGGTATTACCATACCCTTACACATTACATAACTTAGAGGCTTCCACACCTTTTTTAGTATTAATGAAATCATAGAAGCTGCTAGTGATTTAACATACTATAGAATCACAGAGTTTAGAGATATAGGGCACTAAGTTTAGTAATGAAGATTCATGATCATTCTCTCTCTCTTTATTATGTTTGATTCTTTTGATAGCTGCTCTCTTCTTTCTATTTTATAGCGGTATATCTATATTTTTACTTGCTCCCTTTTCTCTTTTTCTTTCAGCATAGCTATTTGATCATGCTCACTACTTCAATGGCTTTCAAAAACTGTTAATTATAATATGCTACCAGAATTCTTCTTCTCATAACTTAATCAATACTTTCGTAGGTGTGGAAGTCTCTAAAATCATGACAACTGTACAAGTATCATAACACATAACCTAGTTCAATCATCTAATATAATAATCATGAATCAATCACAACTTCAATTATCATAAAGTCTCAGAACTCAAAGGATATAAATCTTCTCTTGAACAAAGGGAGCTCAAAGTCGATGCAACTAATGCAAATTCGGAATTTAAAGTCTAACCATGTGTGCATAAAGGTAAACATGCAAAAACTGTAAGATAGATTACAAGGTTCTCACAGATCCCCCAAGCTTGGAATCAAGGTGGGTGGATCAAATAATCCCTTGCGATTATTTGGTACCATGGCATCTATCATGGTGAAGTAGTTTTGTTGGAGAGTGTTGCCCGAAGCTTCTTGTTCGTTTCTTCCAGAATAGATATGCATTAAAGACACTTCTGTAAATCCGAACGCAAGAGGTACATCCCATCAGAAACTTTGCTCATTGCGTCATTGAGTTCCTTCTTGCCTTCAAGATCCAAAAGACGCGTGTGCACAATCTCCCTGTGGATGAGCTCTTCTTTCTGGTACTTCTCTATCCTGTGAAGACGGTGTTCATTGTCTAGGGTTCCAACTGGCACGTCTACAAGGTTGAACCCCCAATCCTCTTGTGGCTTCACGCTCATGTGCGCATTCATGGTGATCTTCTTTATTGTTGAGGTATGTGCCATAGTCTCCTGATAAGATCATGCATTGGAACGGTTAGCTTTCTTACACTTTGGTGAAGAGTAGTTGACAACGATGAGCTTGAGTGACTCCGTGCAACCCTTCCAATGAGGTTTCTTGGCTTATTCCTCATCTTTAGGCTTCAACATAGCCAGGTAGTCTGGCTGCTTCCATCCCCTCATCGATTGCTCCATGAAGATCTGGAACTCCTCGTCTTCAGAATCGTAAGTGTACTGCTTGTTCTTTGGGCTTAGGCCTTGAGCTTCACGATCATCAGCTTCGATGGAGGATGTCTGGAAACTATCTCATGAACGAGCCATGAGGTTTAGAGGCTTTCCTTTGCCTTCATTCGAGTAGCGCATCAAATAGATTAGACCTATTGATATAAGAGAGAGGTGGACCACTAAAGAGACTTATTAAGGGTTAGGAGTAGGGAGAAACTCGTATTATAAGAAAAAGGGTCACCCAAGAAAAGAATCCTAACAAATATGGCAACAAATAAGTGCAAAAGAAGGAAATTTGGGTCGTAACGACTAGTCAGTACGGGCGGACACCCGTATGGCGCGCCTGTACCGGGTCATTTCCAAAAACAACACGAGACGAAGTCGGCAATAGTCAACCGACTAGGTGGTATGGGCTGGTTTCACCCGTACTACCCGTCCGTACCGACTTCGTGGTGCTGTAGTTTTTTTTTAACTACGAACAAAAAGCAGAGAAGGGTCACCGAACTGATAACGACCAGTCGTACGGGGGGGCTATGCCCGTACGGTGCGATCGTACCGGTTTTGCGGAAACCAGATGGAGTTATCAGTAGGCTTAATGATTAGTTGTACGGGCGGGTCCGTCTATACCGCCTGCCCATACCAAGCTCGTAAGACCGGCAATAAACTCAGAAAAAACAAAAGGAATTCAGATATGCAAAAAGAAATAGCAGAAAATTATTCAGAACAAAGATGTATTCAGGATTTCATAAGCTATGATCGTCGAGGGAACATGAACTCATTTGAGTATCTTTTTCTTCCTATCTTCGAATAAAGTTGGTCATAGAAAATCACCAAAACCATTGCAAGAAGAAATAGAGAACTTCCTTTTTGGTAGTGTGATTCCCACAGGAATATACATGGATGAGACCTCCTTAGGATGAGTGACTTCTTGAGTGTCCATGAATGTTTCCTCCATCTCTTCCTTTCTTTATAGGATCTATAAATCAAATTCTTGTAGAAGTAAAGTCCAACGGATCACTCTTGGCTTAACATTGGTCCTTTCTAGGATTTCCTTTAAGCCAACACGATCAGTGTGTACTCTTAATTTAGAGTCCATGATATAAGATCTAAATTTATCACACGAGAAAACCACTGCAAAGAATTATTTTTCTGCCATAGGGTAGTTCTTTTGGGCCATGTTTAAGGTGCGACTAGCATGATGAATGATATTAAGATCATCACCATCATACTTACAAAGAATTGCTCCTACAGCTTCATGACTAGCCTTGCAAAACAACTCAAAAGGTTTCTTCCAATTAGGTGGTTTTATAATGGGAGCTTCAAGGATGGCTTGTTTTAATATGTTGAAAGATGTAAGACACTTTTAATCAAAATTAAAACGAACATCCTTTTGAAGAAGGTTAGTTAGAGGTCTAGAAGTTTTCAAATAATTCTTAACCAATATTCTATAAAATCCTACATGACCCAAGAAGCTTCTTATACCTTTTATATCTTCAGGAGGGGTAACCTTTATATTGCTTCAGTCTTTGCCTTATCGAGTTCTATGCCCTTACCTGAGCCCACCTTAGTACCACGACAGCGATCCAGACATCCTTCTCCAGACATGTGAGCTACTGCTTGTCCGTGTGTGATCAGTATGATGCTGCTCTGCGACTGTGAACATGTGCATTTGTGCGTTGGTGCACACTAGGGCCAACAATTGTGAACCGTTTGTTGTGAATTATAGATGTCCGGCGAGGCATCCGAAGAACCGAGACCAATGTTGGTACGGTGCCACTCCAAGATCACCAGTACCGAAACCAAGTCGTCCTTCTATATCAAAGCTGAGATACCGACAAGATCTTCCGAAGACTAACAACACTGAATAGAGTATGCCACCAACTACCAAAGAGGGTACTTGTATGTCCTCTCCAAGGAACACCAAGCCCTTCTTCCCGGGCCCGAAGCGTCATGACCCCGAGTGTGCCGACGTGGATCCAAAGACCGAACCGAACCCCTTGGCATGCCAAGTTCTCCTTCATGGATAAGAAGCCCCGATCTTGGAGTCCGAAGGTCGAGACCGAACCTAAACCCTGTCGAACCCCCTCGGAACCAAGACCTTCAGAACCGACATGTGTGACCCCTCTTTCCGAGACCCCTATTTTTATAATATATGATATCCACCTTGTTGCATTAATTGTTCATGATGGCATACATATTCATGTGTTTGGGGTATTTTTCGACTCACCTAATAATTAAATATGAAGACCATATGCAGGCAATTTCAGCCTTATATTGCCTCCATTTAAATTTGTTTAGCGAACCAATGACATATTTTGCCTTGTTGTGCAACATTTAAATTGCAGGGTAACTGAACCTATTATTAATCGTCGGGACCTCGATTCCACTTAATATTGCCTAGTTGCATCACATCTTTGTCATGTCATACATCATACATGCATCATGCCCGATCTTCTGCCGTAGTATTAAATAGTGCATCCGGTGTTTCTTTTAGTGCTTTGCTTCTTCAAGGATTAGGCCGTTGAGTGGATGTGAGTATCGACAAGTTCTTTGGATAATGAACCTTCGGCTATGTTCCCCAGGCGAGCATTCTCCCCCTTTCTACCTATTTTGCATTTATAGTCTTTATTTCCTCCTGTTGATCTATTGCTATCCGTATTGCGATGCTTTAGTTTCCATGGACCATTTATACTCCTTGAAGCCTCTATATTGCCTTGGACACATCCTATTGCATGTTGTTTGATAGATAGTCGGCCTTGCGAGTCGTAGTTGCTTGCTTAAGTGCTGCTTCGCATCGTTGTCGTTCTACCGTTGTTGGAAGGTTGGCACATGTTTAATGGTGGAGATGATCATGACTTTAATTACAACTTGATATTAAAATGTTGGGAATAGATATAACTAATGTAGAGGCACCAGTGGGAAATAGCTAATATTTGGTTCTTCCACGCTCACTTGTGTCTCGTAGGCCCCGAGTACTTGATACCTGTTCCTTGACTATTCGCACTATCCACATACGGGAGACCCTATGGATCCCCCTTTGCCTGAGCTTGATTCGCACTTTATTTCTTGGGGACACAAACTAGTTTGGGGCTTTATTAATATCCTATACTTATGCCATGCTTTACTGCTTTATTTACGATTATGTGTGGAGCACCTGTACTGTTTTGGATCACGGAACGATTTCGCGGTATCGACAAGCTTAGTCACACTTTCGGGTTCCCAGTCATTTACAACCATTCTCGCAAACCCTGGGTCCATCTCGGAGCCGGCCAACTTTGTTGTAGGTAGCTTAGTAGGGTGGCCCCCTGAAATAATTTATGAATGCATTGTCGTGAGGCCTCATTGCTTTTTATTTGGTTCTTCCTGAGGTTGATCGTGTGTGTTGCTATTTGTGCACCCCTGCAGGGTAAAACTTTCTGAAAGTTGTGTCCGCGGTTATGGACGATTTGGAGCACAGTATCTCAATCATAGACAACCATAACTAAAGTAGTGCTATAAATTTGACTATGACATGTCTAGTAGTCAGTTTCACTATAACGGAATGAGTAAATAAAAGTGCCAACAACTGCTGGATTTGGGATATCTCTGGCTAATTGTATGTGACTTGTAAGTATTGCAACTACAACGGAATGGTTAACTAAAACTACCCACTGCTTATGATATCAGGATGACTCATGCTATCTATATTTGACTAGTAAGTGTTGCAACTATAATGGAATGAATAAAACTGCCAACTGTGTGAGTTCCTCGGTTTGACTTCCTCGTTTGGTTTCGAGGGGGAAATACTGGGATGGGTATGATTGGTGTTACTATCAGGTTGGTCCCGCATAAGTATTTCTTATCTCTCTCTGATAGCCGATAGTTGTATTGAGTCTCTATAGGTTATTTAGTGCATGCTTCGTTGTCGCTTCAGTCCACCGTACCTATGTAGGAGAGGGCTGCCAAATTCTAGACTCGCCATGTACTAGCCTCAGTACTTACCGCTCCCTTTTTCTTTTGCCCTTTGTCGGCACCCCTTTTGTTTTAGCAGGTTTGAGATCGAGGTCATTAGCAGGGTTACCCTTCCGGCTTGACCTGGGCAGGGTTATGGATGCCATTGGTTATTCTTTAGGGCTCTTAGCCCCATTTGCATCTTATTCATAGTCGGATGTTGTATTGTTTTCAAGGTGATCTAGATCTTTGTACCGTATATCTGTATTCTTGACTCATGGAGTCGCTCTTGTATATATATATATGTTCTGTGGGTTCCATCGTAGACTATTGTGTAATAAAAAAATATTACTTTGTTTTCCACCCTCACGCCTGGTGGGTATCTTTGAATCGTTTCTATGCGGGTTTGGCGGGAAGCGCTAAAATCTGCATAGGGACAATTCGAGAGTGTTACAGTAGGTACCATCTCATTATGTTTATTTTCTACCGTAAACCCACCTTTCTTAGGAACACAATGAACATGACTTACCCATTCACTCTCCTCTACATGAAAGATGACGCCCGCATCCAACAAATGTATTATTTCTTTTCTTACCTCCTCTTTCATGTGAGGTTTAAGACATTGCTGAAAGTCCGTGACCGGCTGAGCTCCTTCTTCCATGAATATTCTATGGGTGGCGATTGAGGGACTAATCCCCTTCAAGTTACTCATCGAATACCAAAGAGCATTTCGATGCATGTGGAGAACCTTCATTAAGTTTTCCTCTTATTTATCTGCAAGGTTAGCACTTATAATAACAGGAAATTTATTGGTTTCATCAAGAAACTTATAGTTTAGTTCCTTTGGTAGAGTTTTATGGATTGGAGGGGGAAGAGCCTCGTCTCCTTTCCTTATGGGTTCTTCATATTTTTGATTAATCTCGGTGTCCACCTCAGGTGTGGAGTCAAGATAATCACCCATTTCAGCTTTTTCTATGTCTTGAATGATATTATTATTATTGCCTAAACTTTTTGCTAAATCATGTTTAGGAGTTTCGATGACTATTGAGGCTAAATTTATGATATTACCTTCTTCCTCACGTTCGTACTCATCATCATCCATTCTTTAATAGCTGGCTTATGGTCAAATTTAGAGGAAGTGAAAATCCATCTTCTCTTCACCAAACTTGAGAGACACAGTTTGTCTCTTGCAATCTATGTTTGCTCCTACAGTATTTAGAAAATTTCTTCCAAAAATGATGGGACAATAAACATCAGTAGGCATATCGATAAGCACAAAATCAATGGGATACTTATATGATCCAACACAAATTGGAACATTCCTAATTACTCCCATAGGGACTCTAAGTGTTTTATCTCCAAGCATTATAGTCATATTTGTATCTCCCATTTTGGCTGGAGTTAATTCATTTTGAATTTTTAAATAAAAATTTAAAGGGATAACGTTAACAGGTGTACCAATATCACAAAAGCCATAATAGGAAGTTCCTCCAAAAGTGCACGTGAGAATAGGCTTACTAACTTCTTTAGCTTTTACCTTTCCTTCAATGAATTGCGAAGCTTCGGTATCTAGCTCAATTACATTGCAGTGTGCAAACATGGTTAAAATATCTTGCTTTATTGATGCCTCTACTTCTTGTTCATGTTGTTCTTCAGTTTTTCTTATTTGTGTTTCCTCTTCCAACTCCTTGAGAAATAGTTCTTCTTCTTTGCACTGATCCTCTAGTTGCTGAGCCATCATATGCTTTCTCGCCGTCCTTGGGAAAGGAAAGGGTTCTACATATGGGGGTACCTCCTTTAATGGCTCGATAGAGGCCATGATTACAGGATCTTCTTCTACAACTAGCTCAGGTGGTGGAGTATAATGGAGTCAGTCTTTCGTAGGAGCTTCAATATGTTCTGTAAAAGACTGAAGGATTTGCAAAATAATATCATCATCAAGTTGCAGTTCATTAGTAGTTTCTTTTACCTTACCGGAGTCTTTATAAGCATTGAGACAATCATATTCAATTTCTATACCTCCTTCGCCTCCTAAATCAAATCCCCATGTTTATCTATTACGGCAAATTTGTTCTAAAAGTTCCCAAGCTTTAATTATAGTTAACTCCATGAAAGAGCCTCCTAAATTCGTGTCAAGCTCATGTTTAATTTCTTTATTAAGCCCTCCATAGAAAATATGCAAACTGTACCATTCAGGTAAATCATGATGGGGACATTTATGAAGTAGAGACTTGTACCTTTTGTAGGCTCTTCCCAAACCTTCACATGGGCGGTTCTTGAAGTTTGTAATTGCCCTCCTTACTTCAGCAGTTTTTACCTTGTGAAAGAATTGAGACACAAATTCTCCATTAAGTTTTTCCCAGGTATCAATTTTCTCTGCAGGGAAAATTCTATACCAAGCCAAAGCAGTTTTGGTTAACTAAATAGTTTAAGTTTCAATTCATCATTAGAATAGCCTCTCAATTTAAGAGTCCGACATAGCTGAGTAAAATGCATTAAATAATTGTAAGGATCCTCATCGGGATCATCTCCTGCAAAAGTTTTCTCTTTAATAATAGTGATAAAACAAGGGTTTTCCTCATATTCTAGTTTGCTCCCACTCGAGAATTCTTTAACTAGTCCTCTATTGAACTTCCTGAGGTATTTAGTAGCATCGAGCTGATTAATCAGTCCGAGTGCAGTCATGGTGCTTACCTGAAACTAATAAACAACTTTAGTAAAACAATGAGTAAAAGAAGTAACTAAGAATAAAGACCAAAAGCACTTAGCGCCCCGGCAACGGCGCCAGAAAATAGCTTGATGAATGCAAGTGCACATAACCCACATACAGCTATTGGTAAAGGTCTTTATTCCCCTTGTTAATCTATCAAAGTATACTTATAAGCTATCTTTGATCTCAAGTAAAGGGTGTTTGAAAGGTTTATGGTTGTTTGCAGAAAAGTAATTAAAACAAGTAACAAGTTTGTATGAAAGCGTGGTTGAACTCAATAGGACAAACGTTCTCGAGGATGTAGGATACACCACTAGCATAGTATTATTGTTATATGTAATCAAGATAGCATACTCCTTGTGTCATGATATGTGTGGAGAGAGTCCCATAATAAGACATTCACTACAAGGCTCGTAGGAAGCCACATTGTTGAGCCAAGAGTGAGGTCACCTCTAAATAACCACTGCGATGGATGAGAGCAGTCACCCATACAAACCACCACAATTAAGGGTTTCCCCGTGGATATCGTAATTATCTTAGGAAGTCCCTCTTTAATCCTCCTTTGACCATGTAGGTTACGAGCCGGCGCCAATCTGTCACGGGGCATTCCGGGTATGCTTCCAAGACACGTCCAAAGGATTTCTCCCTCCCTTTATTCCCGAGGGCAAATGATATGCGGCCGACTACACATACCATCTAAAGAGAGAGATCAAACACAAATCATAATTATATCATAGACAAGCAAGTCATATGGACACAAGAATAGATCATCTTTATTACAAGTTCATAATGGTGCTAGGGTTTCTCCATCTCCCCAAGAACAAAGGAACTACTCAC
This sequence comes from Avena insularis, assembly GCA_023614405.1. NCBI lineage: Eukaryota > Viridiplantae > Streptophyta > Magnoliopsida > Poales > Poaceae > Avena > Avena insularis. Next base: position 429,740,139 of record CM042692.1, on the reverse strand, counting down.
TCATGGAAGCAATCAACAACATCATCATAATCAAATGAATGGATAAAAGTACGGAGGTAGATCTAATGCAAACCATAATTGAATCTGGAATTACAACAAGATCTAATAGATGAAAGATGGGGGTAATGGTGGAAGTAGAGATGTAGATATTGATGATGAAGGGAATGATGTGTTGCCCTCCAATGATCTGTGAAGCATCTGGGATTTTTTCCCAGTCAAGTTCCTCCTTCAGATCCCTCTTGGGTGTGGTTTTCATGGTTTCTGGTGGCTGTGAATGTCGGATCTCTTTCTCGTCTTCACAAGGAGAAAGTATGTCGTGGTGGTGTCACGGCAGATGCCATGGATAGGCTGAAGGTGGGGACTAATATGCGCTAGGGGAATCCAGGGAGGGATAGTAGAGTGATTCTCTACACAAAAGCTTCGTATTGATGTTCTATCTCTCAGATTACAAGTGCTCCTTGAGCTGTATTGACAAGAGGAGGAAGGAGAAACTCTCTTACTCTTGCCTACCAACTAGCCCCGAGAACCCTAGATCCACTAGTGCTCAACTAACTAGAATTCTCCTTGCTCTGTATCAGAAAAAACCCAACCCCCTTACCAGAACCCTAACCCCTCCTTATATAGAGGTGGTTCGGTCCTGGCCTAGGGCATACGTGGAGGCATATTCCTAAGAATATGCCCCCTCCCAAAGTAGTAACCCGACAGGGGTGCTTTTCCCCCGCGTCACACTTGCTTTAGCGACGTAGCCTCTGCGGCGCCCGCGTCAGCCGACGTGAGCGTCGTCACCCTTGTCGGCCACGATCCGGTGGTCCTGCCCTTGCTTTATTCTCTCATCTAGTACGCACCGGACCTTCTTTTCTGACCAGAGAGATTCCTTCCTTCTCCTAGAAGCCAAGCGAGGATCCGGACCATAGTCGATCCGGCCATACCTGTTCCTGCATATAAGCTAGACAAACATTTCCGACTTACTCCTTAAGTCGGACGAGACAATGTTAGGCGACCCCCTGGTCCGGGTTACTCCATGATCCGGCCTGCCTTGAGGTGACTCGGCCAGCATCCGCTTTGACCTTGCCGACCCTCGGCTAACTCGGCCCTTATACCCCGGAGTGACCCTACCCAGGGTTATCCCCCCAACATTAGTCCCCGAAGCTGGTGAGGCCTTAGCGGCCTTGGTCGTTAAGGCCACATCAGGTTCATTCGTATTCGAGCCTCGGACATCTAGTTCCGGGTTAACTTCTTGTCTCGGATTGTATGGATTTACGTTCCCTTCGCACGTTCCAAGTTTTCACTTGCCGGCCGGGTTACCATTGTAGCTCGGATCCTATGGTTTTACTTTCCCTCTGCCGATTTCAAGTTTTCACTTATCGGCCGGGTTACCATGGAGGCTCGGATCCGGGCCTTGCTTCCTTCTCTCATACGCCAACCCACGTAAGGGTTAATCATTGTGTTGCCTCATTTTAAGGGCCTGAGCAGTAACCGCCACAGTAGATGTCAGTGATTACTGTACGGGGGTTACGTCATGTGTGTCTCCTCGTTTACCGCAACTGCACGTCGTGTCATGGGATCACATTTACTCTGCGGCCCCCAGTGTGGCTTCTCTCTGATTGGTCAACGCTGGCGATACATGGCCACACTGTGTAGTTTTCCAGCACAGCACGATCCCATTCGTTGATGACTGAGGGCGGTTAAATAGGGAAGGGGCACTCTCCTTAGAACTTTTCCATCTCCGCGCCCCCTCGCCCGTTCCTCTTCTTCTTCCTCGTAATCGCGTCGTCGCCAGTGCCCGTTGCAGCAGCGCCGCCGCCGCATTTTATTTCTTTCTCCGCACCGCAATCACCGCTGCGCCTCTGTTTAGCCACGGGTCCTCGTCAGTCTAGACCGCAGAGCCCCGCTGCCGCCAGCTCCAGCGAAGACACCGGAATTGAGATGACGGAGGAAGAGCTCGTCGTTGTTGAACAGGATATGGAGGAGGACGCCGGCGCGGCGGACCGCGGCGCGTGGGCCGGCTCCTGGGTCTGCGAGGACGACATCGCCTGGCTCTACCGGACCCGGCGCATTCCCGCCGGCGTCGCTGCTCATCTCCCCTCCTCGGAGCTGGCCCCCTCACCCAATCCGGGCAAATTTGTTGTTTTCTTATCCCATTTCCAACGAGGATTTGGGCTTCTAGTGAGTGATTTCTTCCGGGACTGGATCCGGACCTATCACTTGCAACCACATCATCTCCCGGCGAATGCCATCACCTCTCTGTCCGCTTTCGTTTCTTCGATCGAGGGTTACACCGGGCTATGGCCTACGAATGAGTTGTGGATCCGGTTCTTTGGCCTCCGCCGCAACGTGGTCCCCAACATCCACGTCGAGTCGGAGGACAAACAGCTAACTCAGTTCGGAGCTGCCTCGATCTCGCCCCAGAGCTATTCAATCTTTCCTCGGGTCACCGGGCTTGACTCCTGCAAAGGGTGGGCCTGGACCTTCTTCTACGTCCGGAATGAAGGAACGGAAGATTTGATCCGTTGTCGCCCACGCCCGGTCCCCCGACACGGATTTCGGGAGGAGGTTGCTGTGAAGCCTACAGCCTGGCCAACCAAGTGAACAAAAGGTTTTGGAGCTGAAGAAGCTCGGATTGTGCAACGAGGATGCCATGATCACATTCTGGCAAGAATCAATCTCTCCCCTTCACGCAAGACTCACAAGTTGTGCCATATGAGCTTTAGTCGCGACCCCAACCGAACCTCCTCATTCGAGTTGAGCAATACGGAGATCTTCGGGTCAAGGCTCTTTTCACCACCCATAAGGACTTCTCGCCCGAATGGACGGGGAATTGAGCATTACTGCGTGACAGGCTCCCTCCCTTGTAAGCTTCGCGGGGTAAACTTATCTCGGATCAATTTCATGTCGGCTCTTATCACATTCTTGACTTTGCTCCTTGTGCTTTTTTCTCAGTTGTTTCTCCAGCAAACCCTCGAGGATGGCCCGGATCCGACCCTTAAGTGGGCCCCGGACCGAGAAATTCCGGACGAAGAGGAGCCAGACCAGGAGATGTTCCTCCCCACACCCGATGCCACCAGACGACCCAGCGGTAAATTCTCTTCTCTTAGAGATTGGCCCGACGATGAGGATGACTCGGATATCGATGTGATTAAACCCGTTGAGGCTGTCCCTCTTTCTTTTGCTTACCCGGCATCAGCTAACCCCGGTGGGCACATCCACGAGGATCCTCCCCTCGCCACGGGCGAGCCTGTCACAAGGTCAAATAAGAAGCGGAACGCGCCGAAGTTCTTCTTCTGAACCTTCTCAGCCTTCCAAAAGGCAAAAGAAGGCGGAGACAAGACTGCCTCCAAACGGGTAGGCAAAGCCCCGGCAAGGAGGGCCCGGAAACCTAAGGAGGCAGAGACCTCGGATGTGTAAGTTCTGCACAACACACTTCTCCCTGCTTCGGGGTAATTTCACTCCTGACATTATTTTCTCTTGCAGGGCTCCTGTGGAGGTCCCTCAGAGCGGATCGAGCATCTCCTCTCCTCTTCGCTCTAGTCCTTCCCCTCCCCGTGACGACGAGTCACGCCCGCTGAGCCCGATTTCGGAAGGCTCTGCGGCCGCTCCGGGTTCCACAGTACCTCCTTCAGAGGGACGCGACCTCGGATCGGGAGAGGTCGGATCGGCCGAGGCGATGGCGTTCGGCACTTCGGCATTGCCGCAACCAGCAACAATTAAGTCTACCGCAACTCCAGCCCCAGCAGCAGCTCCAGCACCAGCCACCGAACCAGCGCCTGTCCCGGTTCCGAAGAAACCAACAGCAGCTCCAACGCCAGCCACCAAAGCTCCTGCGCCAAGCTCATCTGCCTCGTCTGAGTCATCTCAAGCTCGGCGAGGACCCACTCCAGCGGTTTCCAAGGGCAAATCCACTGCGGTCACTTCCTCCCAGCAGGCCAAAGGCAAATTCACCTCTGCCGAGGCTGGGCAGCGAACCTTGTCGTCGATGCTTCCAAAGAAATCCCCAGCAGCGATGGATCCTCCTGCCGAGCCAGCTGATTCGCAGCAGATGGTTCTTCACACTAGCCCAGCTCTTGCCCTGATTGAGAGGAAAGAAGCTCACGCCAAGGGTTTGGTGGCGCCTCATATGCCCACTGGCGAACGTTACCCTCCGAGCCTCATCGAGTTCGTCATGAACTGGAATAAGGCGGAGTTCGTCTACAACGACGATCTCCCGTAAAAAGTTCGCCCAGCTGAATTTTCCGCCAGATGAATACCGCCAAGGCCATTAACCTCGCTGGGCGTATGATGGAGAATGCGTTGTTTCTTCTTTACGTGCTGTAGATAATAACCATTAGTCCCCGAGCCTCCGGCGGAGTAACTTGTTACTCGGCCGGATGCTCCTTAGAAGATCAACGTAGCTGCATGTAAACTTTGAATATGCACACACCTAGAGCCGGGTTAAGTTCCGCTTGGCCCGGATCTTGTACACTTCGAGTATGCACACACCTAGAGCCGGGTTAAGTTCCGCTTGGCCCGGATCTTGTACACTTCGAATATGCACACACCTAGAGCCGGGTTAAGTTCCGCTTGGCCCGGATCTTGTACACTTCGAATATGCACACACCTAGAGCCGGGTTAAGTTCCGCTTGGCCCGGATCTTGTACACTTCGAATATGCACACACCTAGAGCCGGGTTAAGTTCGCTTGGCCCGGATCTTGTACACTGAATATGCACACACCTAGAGCCGGGTTAAGTTCCGGCCCGGATCTTATACACTGGAATATGCACACCTAGAGTCGGGTTAAGTTCCGCTTGGCTAGATTTTGTACACTTGAATATGCACACACCTAGAGCCTGGTTAAGTTCCGCTTGGCCCGGATCTTGTACACTTCGAATATGCACACACCTAGAGCCGGGTTAAGTTCCGCTTGGCCCGGATCTTGTACACTTCGAATATGCACCGAACTAACTGTACATGCCTGTGCCTTTGTCAGGTAACTACCAACCGTCGGAGCGCCGAGTTTCAGTGCCTGCTTGATACCCATAAGACCTTGCGCGCAAAACACGTTGCACTTGGCGCGGAGCATGAAAAGAGGGGTAATTTCCTCTCTTAACACCTCATCGCTTCGTTTGTTTCTGCCGGATTAACCTCCTTATTCGGTTTTTTGTAGCTGGGGTGGAGGCTGAAAACAAGATTATGCGAAAAAACTTGGAGGAAATCCGAGGTATGTCCTCTTTCGGCCAACATCGTTGTGCTCTCCATTCTTTCTTTTTCTCGGCTCGGCATACATTCACTCCTCGGCTTTGCCGGGTCAACACATTATTTCAGCATCGCTTGAGGATAGTGTGCCCGTGCCTGATATGATGCTGCATTTTCTCGAACAAGCAGGACAGCATCAGGCCGAGCTGAAGAAGAAGGACGATGAGCTTGCCCTCCTCCGGACCAAGGGCGACGAAATAGCCAAACTCCAGGCCGAGATGGAGAAGATGAAGGCCCAACACAAAACCGAGCTCCACAAAGTTGGCCAGAACTCCACCGAAGAGCGTGAGCGGTTCACCCTCCAGATCTCCAAGGACCAGGAGCTGCTCAAGGCATCCGAAGTATGGCTTGGGTCGGCGCTTGCCGAGCTTGGACAACTTCGCCAGCGACGCGATAGTTGTATCCAGGAGTTGACCCGGATCCATCACCATATCGCACGTAAGTTTCTTTTCCTTGCCCGACGCAGTTTTCTGGGTTAACTCATATGTCTTTGCTTCAGCATCCTCCCTTTCCCTATTTTCAGATAACTTTCCGGAGGGTACTGCTATCGCCAGTGCTGCCGTTGCCAAATTTCGCCAAGAGAGGGGTACTCCCATCGCTCCTGATGGTGAGAGCGTCCCCTTAGACCTGGAGGACCTGTTGGTTAGCGTGTCAGCCCGGGTGGAAACTATCAAGAACTATGGAAAGGATCTCCTCGACGTTGCGATCCGGATCTTCAACGCATTCTGGCCAAGCGAGGACGCTCCGGAAAGGATCACACTTCTTGCAGAAAAGCTAATGGAGATTGAGACTCAACTTGACCTCTGGAGGGAATCCGTCGGCGGGCCGCGGCAGATACCCTTCTCCATCATATCCATTCATGGTACGAGAAAATTGATCTAAGCCTCCTCACCCGTCGGCATACCGGATCCAAATGGACTGATGATCCGGAGTGGGTAGCTCGGCGCCAGGCTTGCGCCTACAACCTCATCGAATATTCTCCAGTCCATGACTGGGTTGAGGGGTCGAGCTTTCTGGAATCCGACGAGGAGGAACAGATGGAGAACGTCGAGGATGGGTCGGGCGATGACGGAGAAGATGCTGCTTTAGATATCGAAGACAGTGATGATGACGTCGAACTTCCTCCTCCCGCCGCTCCTTAGGTGAAAAAACTCGAAAATTTATCAGATCCCCGGTATGCCAGGTGCAATTGTATACTGAATACATAATATTTTGCTACTATGCTTGTATGCCGGATTAACTTGGGCGTAGTCCCCGAGTTTCATCTTCTTGTTCATCCAATTCTCCGGCTCGATCCGTGTCTACCTTGATTCGGTTTTACGACTTACGAACTCGAGCCTCAAGAATCGTTTTAACAATACTAAGAAACTTTGAGGCTTGGCTCGCGATAATTCAACATAATAGCGTGAAAATAAACACGGAGTTAGTTCGAAAAAAAAATGTTAGCTGGAATAGGATCGTTTCCTTAGTAGTTTTTCATGTGCTACGCAATTCCAAATTTGTTCCCTTGCTCGCCATGAAGCCAATTCTTGTTGGACAGCAGCAAGTCGAAGGGTTGGGTTTTTGGTGCTCCCACATTACTAATCCGGGTTAAGCGAAGCAGTCATTCCATCTAGCATAAAAAGTAACAAGAATCATTTATTAAGGCGGTCCCTGAGTTATTGCTCGAGGCCCAGCTATTTCATTGATAAACCCATTGCCGACATACATACCGACATAAGAGGATGACTCGGGTACATACACTCTTTAGCTAAGTGTAGAAGGGACGAAGTAGTGCTACATTCCATGGTCGCTTGGATTCCTCTCCGGACCTGTCCGCCTTGTTCTTTTCCTGTGGCTTTGCATCTATGAGATAGTAAGAGTCATTGTGCAATGCTTTGCTCACGATAAATGGTCCTTCCATGGGGGATAGTTTATGCATGCGGTATACGCTGTGCCAACGAACACCAGATCGCCTTCCCGTAAGACTCGGGGCACACTTTTCGGCTATGATAGCGTCGGAGATTTTGCTGATATATGGCGGATCTGGGCGATGCCTTCTCGTTTCTTCCAGCAGATCAACATCATTTTGCGGGATTCTTGCACTTGGCTTACGTGTATTAGGTGACCCTAGGCGAATCATGCTCTATGTCGGCCGGCATTACAGCTTCGCCCCATATACGGAAAGAACGCTTGTAGCCTTTGTTGATCGATTCGGAGTTGTTCTTAAACTCCACAATACCGCTGGTAGCTCTTCTATCCAGCACCCCGCTGATCTTTGCAGCGGCTCGATGAGCCGGGGTTTTATCCCGGATAGCACTAATCCGTTGGATCTTTCCACTTGTCCGTTCGATGCAGGGTGGGCTACCGAGGCTATGTCGAGTCAGATTTTCTTATCTCGGCAGAATCGTGCAAATGCTCCTTCAGCAAAATTGGTGTCGTTATCGGTTATGATGCTATGAGGATAACTGTATCTCAAGATGATGTCTTGAGAAATGTCACAGCCGTAGCCCCATCACATTTTCTTATAGGCTTCACTTCGATCCATTTTGTAAACTTGTCCACCATGACCAGAATGTGCGTCATGTTCCCTTTTGCTGGTTTGAACGGGCCAACCATATCCAAGAACCACACAGCAGATGGCCATGTAATTGGTATGGTTTTGAGTTCGGACATAGGCATATGTGTCTTGGTGGCGTATCTTTGGCAACCATTGCATTTTCTCACCAGATCTTCGGCCTGCTCCAAGGCGCTTGGCCAGTAAAATCCATGTCGGAATGCCTTTGCCACTAAGGCCCGGGATGAGGCGTGATGCCCGCATTCTCCTTGGTGTATATCTCGGAGGATGTCAAGTCCTTCTTCCGGACCAACACACCGCTGGAGGACACTGGTTACACTCCGCTTGTACAGCTCGGAATTGATGATTGTGTAAGCTTTGGCACTTCTCTGAGTTTGCATGGCTAGCACTTCCTCAGTGGGTAACGTTCCATCTTTCAAGAACTTGTATATAAGCAGTGCCCAAGCTGGTACTGCTCGCGCAGGGAACATCTCCTCATCAATTTCCATCCGATCGACCAGCATAACTTCAACCGGGTCTTGTTGAATAGTCCCCGGGTCTAGCGAGGTAGTCCCCGAGTTTGCCGAGGTAGTCCCCGGGTTTGCCGAGGCAATCCCCGGGTTCGGCGCACTACCTTCCATGTCAATGTCCATGGGTTCAGCTCCGGATTTCGCGTTTTCCGGAACATAAATTGAGTCGGATCCTGGGGACGGCCTGATAGATGGCTTTCTGAGGTGCTCCAATGCAACACCCGGTGGAATTGCCTGTCGGGTCGAACCGAGCTTCGACAGCATGTCGGCAGCTTTGTTTTCCACGCGAGGTACATGATGAAATTCACATCCCTCAAAGTAACCCGAGATTTTCTGCACATGAAATCTGTATAGTGCCATGTTTGGATCCGTATGCCACACTCCGGACACTTGTTGTATTACTAGATCCGAGTCGCCAAAGCAGATTATCCGTCTTATGCCAATTTCCTTTGCCACTTTGAGACCATGCACAAGAGCCTCGTATTCAGCGACATTGTTCGATGCCGCGAAATGGATCTACAATACGTACTTGAGATGATCCTTTTTTGGCGAGGTAAGCACAACCCCGGTGCCTAATCCGGTTTTGGTCTTCGATCCGTCAAAATGCATCCTCAATAGTTTGGATCCGGTGGAAGTGGTTCGTATTGTACTTCAGCCCAATCCACGAAAAAGTCCGCTATAGCCTGGGACTTGATCGCTTCTCTTCTGTCGTACTCGGGCGCGTATGGTGCTAGCTCAATTGCCCATTTCGCAATTCTGCCGTTCGCATCTTTGTTACCCATTATCTCGGATATGGGGGCTTCGCATATCACTTTGATGGGATGCTCCTCAATGTAGTGCTTTAACTTCTTTGCTTCCATATAAACTCCGTATGCCACCTTTTGAAAATGCGGGTAGTTCTGTTTTGAGCAGACAATACCTCGCTCAAGGAATACACTGGTCTCTGCACTGACTTACCCTCTTCATCTCGTTCCACTACAATCACTGCACTTACAACTCGGTTGGTTGTGGCTATGTAGAGCAACATTGGCTCCTTCGACAGTGGAGAAGCTAACACTGGTGCAGTGGCCAACATCTTTTTTAAGTGGGCAAAAGCTTCATCGGCCTGCGGCGTCCAAACGAATTTATCTGATTTTTTCATGAGTTGGTAGAGAGGCAGTGCCTTTTCCCCTAGCCGACATACAAACCGACTCAATGACGCCAGGCATCCAGTGAACTTCTGGACGTCATTGAGACACTTCGGCAGCTCCATTCGTTTGATGGCTCGGATCTTAGTTGGATTGACCTCGATACCTCGGCTGGAGACGAGAAATCCTAGTAATTTCCCAGCCGGTACACCGAAGGTACATTTCTCCGGGTTAAGCTTGATTCGGAATCTCCTCAAGTTCGCGAATGTTTGCCTTATGTCATCAAGGAGCGTTGCGCTTTCCTTGGTCTTGATAACCATATCGTCCACGTAAACTTGCACATTTTGACCTATTTGATCGTGCAAACATTTTTGCATACACCTTTGGTACGTTGCTCCTGCGTTTCGTAAACCAAACGGCATAGTGCGATAGCAATAAGCCCCGTACGGGGTAATAAAGGCAGTTTTTATTTGATCATCCAGGTTCAGGGGTATCTGGTGGAAACCAGAATAGGCGTCAATAAATGACAACAGTTCACATCCCACGGTAGAGTCGATGACCTAATCTATCCTCGGCAGCGGAAATGGATCTTTTGGACATGCCTTGTTCAGGTTCGTGTAATCGATACACATACGCCAAACCATGGCCACGTTCGGATCATCTTTCTTCTTTTCTACCAGTACCGGATTAGAGAGCCAATCCGGATATAGCACTTCCATGATAAATCCTGCTGCTAGCAACCGAGCTATCTCGTCACCAATGACCTTTCTCCTATCCTCGGCGAAGCGTCGAAGAGGCTGCTTCACCGGCCTTGCTCCGGGTCTTACATTCAAAGAGTGCTCGGCCAACTCCCTCGGAACACCTTGCAAGTCCTGTGTGGACCAAGCAAAAATATCCCGATTCTCACGGAGGAAGTTGACGAGCTCGCTTTCCTATTTGTCAGTTAGCCCGGCCCCAATCGTCACGGTACGCTCCGGAAACATGTTATCCACTGGGATCTTCTTGGTGTCCTTCGCGGCTTGAAATGAAATGCTTCCATGCGGGTTGCTTAACGCCGGCATATCTTTGCTGACTGAGCTAATGCCGCCACCTCTTGGATTTTCTTTTCTCTTGGGCAATTCTGGTGACTCGGCTAGGTTAGACTGGCTGAGGCGCACTCAATGGAACGTCGGAAATCCCAATGATGGTAATTGCCCCACTTGGCCCGGGCAGCTTCATCTTCAGATAACCAACATGGCAACTTGCCATGAATTTGCCCAGCGCTGGTCTCCCGAGTAATGCATGATACGCGCTCTCCAGATTTACCACTTCGAACTCCAGATTTTCGGTTCGGCAGTTATCCCTTGTACCGAATAGCACGTCGACCCGGACTTTGCCTATGGGTTCGCAGGATATGCCGGGCATGATACTGTGAAAAGTTGTTCTCGTAGCCTGGAGCATGTTCTCCGAGATGCCCAACTTGTGCATCATATCCGCATACATGATGTTAATGCTACTGCCATTGTCGATCAGTACCTTGGAGAATCTCACATTAATATTTGGTCCAATGAACGTCGGATCTAACACCAGTGCATACGAGCCCGGACTTGGCATAAGCTTGGGATGATCTTTAACGCTCCAGGTAATTTCCTGGTCCGACCAAGACATATACCTCATCACTGCAGGCATAACCGCGTTAACCTCCATATGTCGGCGCTGTAAGCTTTTCCTATCCGTTTCCTCTGCTGTGAACACGCAATAGCTCTGGTGATGTTCCCTATACTCATTCCTTCCCTCATTTCCGAAATACCTCTGATCCGGTTGTTGCTGGTTTTCTACCTGATGCACTGCATCCCTTCTCTCACTGTTGTCATACCTCGGCGGAGGAGGAGGCAACATCAGTTGTTGCGCGTTTGCACCGGAGAGCAATTGCTGCCGGGGTAACTCCTGCCGAGGTTGATCATTCCGGGGTGCTTGAGCATTCCCCGGACCACCTTGCTCTATCTTGCGCATCCACTCACATTGTCTCGTCGTGTGACCCGCGGGGCTGTTCGGATTTGGCGTGTGAAACTTGCACGGCTGGTCCAACATTGATTCATAGGTATAACTCGGACGATCTTTCTTCTCTTGCCATTGCTTCCTCTGCTCCGGAGTCCACATTTTCTTGCCATCGTTTCGAGGAGTCCATTGCCCTCCCGTTCTATGGCGTTGATTGCTCCCTGCCCCGGGCTGATCTTGATTCATGGTCGCAACTTGTTGCGAACCATACCTATGGTCCGGTCTAGCATCCCTCCTTTTTCCCCTATAATCGTTCCTCCGGGATGACCCGGATCCGTCCCTCGGATAGTACTCCTCATTTGACTCGTTCGACACGATCCTGGGTTGAGTCGGATCTCCCAAAGCATAGGAATCCGCGATCCGGATCATCTCTGCCAAGGTGACTGGCATTTTCCTTTGCAATTTCATCCATAACTCGCTGCCATATCTACATCCTTGTGCGAACCACGCTATAGCCTGTGACTCTATGACTCCCTCACATGAGTTTCTCACGGTACACCACCGGGTCAAGAATTCACGGTCTGTTTCGTTAGATCTCTGCTTGCACATCGCCAGGGTCTGCGGTCTATTCGGTCTCTGGTATGTACTTGAGAAGTTGCTGATAAACATTTCTTCAAAATATATCCAGCAATTGATGCTTCCGGGTGGCAAATTGTTCAGCCACACCCTAGCCGGACCTTCCAACATTTGGGGTACGTATCGTACAGCCCATCTCAAGTTGCCAGTCGCAATTTTCACAGCTGTTGCGTAGTTTATCAGCCAATCCTCCGGCTTCGTACTGCCGTCATACGTCTTCGTGCCCTTGGGTAACTGGAAATTGGGTACTGGCGGTTCCTTCATGATCCGAGGCCCAAAGCATGCTGGACCCGGAGGACCTTGACATTCAATTTGTTCCGACCTATACAGGCGATCCAATTTCAATCTTGCGTCATCCGGCATCAAATCTCTGTTTCCCAATCTCGACCCTATCACATGATAGTCCGGTCTAGCATATCCCGCATTCATCATCTCCGAATCTCCATCGTTGTATCGGTCTTGCTCTCGTTGTGCTCCTCTCTGTTGCATACCACGGCCGGCACTTTGCTCTTGCCTTGGTGCATTCCGCTACTGCGGTTGACCCGCTTCCACCGGGTTTCGCTGTCCGGCATTGCCGTTGACAGCATTCCCCTGACCGGCATTGCCTTGGTCATTGTTACCTCGGCTCATGCTCTGCCGATCGTCGTTTTTCCGCATCTCCTTTTCCTTTCCCGCACGCGTTGGGTCGTACGGAACGATCTGCTTGTTCCGTCTGGACGAGGTTACTACCTCTTCCCTTCTAGGACCACCATGAGGCGATGATGCGGCTCCAGCGGATTTCACCGGGTTACCTATTACCGAATGGACGATCTTAGAAGCTCCAACTCTCTCCGGGTTACCTCTCAATAGCTCCTCATTCTGCCTGTTCGCGATCCGAACCAGCTCGTTAACCCGGTCTTGCTGTCTTTGGCGGGCTTCACCCGTCAGACCCTCTAGCTCGGACGCCGCGGCGTCTGCTGCTCTGAGGTTCTTCGCCGGGGTACTATACTTGGCAACCCACGCAGATAGTTTTCCGACCCTTCTGGTCCCTCACCACCTTCTCTGTTCATTTCGCTTATGAGATTTTTCCCTTTTACCCTCACTGCATCAACCTTGTTTGCTTTCGCATATTCGCGCAGCGTCATGTTCAACGAGTGCTGAGTCGCGGCTATTTTATTTGCGCCCTCCAGTATCTTTTGCCGGGTCTCCTCTAGCTCGGCACGAGTCGGATTACGGTATTGTCACCGGGTTAGCCAAGCTATCCATAGCTTCCTCAAGACGTTCTCAGGCCTCTCCGGAGGACCCTAGCTTTCCTCGGTGCCTTGGGTGTTACCTCCGGGTTTGGCGTTGGATCCTTGCTCACGCCTTCGGCGCGGTCATCATCACCTCTGCATGGCCCGGGAGGCGGGTGACACGCTACCACGGTGAGGGGTGGTTCCCCCGCATCTACGACGCGACGCGGATGAACTCAAGACACGTCCACGGCAACATAGACCCTGTGCGCACCGAGCTTGACGAAGACGCCGTTGCGCGGGAGGGGGCGCATGCCGAAGCAGCCAGCGTTGTTGCTGACGTAGTCCAGCGCACCGAAGCGCTGAACGAGCCCGGAGACGATGCGTTCGCCGGTCCCGATGTAATTTCCCGTCTGGATCTTCACCCCTGCTAGCGCCGCTAGCCCCACGGTGGGTGCCAACTGTCGTGGTGGTGTCACGGCAGATGCCATGGATAGGCTGAAGGTGGGGACTAATATGCGCTAGGGGAATCCAGGGAGGGATAGTAGAGTGATTCTCTACACAGAAGCTTCGTATTGATGTTCTATCTCTCAGATTACAAGTGCTCCTTGAGCTGTATTGACAAGAGGAGGAAGGAGAAACTCTCTTATCTTGCCTACCAACTAGCCCCGAGAACCCTAGATCCACTAGTGCTCAACTAACTAGAATTCTCCTTGCTCTGTACGAAAAACCCCTTACAGTAACCCTAACCCCCCCTTATAGAGAGGTGGTTCGGTCCTGGCCTAGGGCATACGTGGAGGCATATTCCTAAGAATATGCCCCCTCCCAAAGTAGTAACCCGACAGGGGTGCTTTTCCCCCGCGTCACACTTGCTTTAACGACGTAGCCTCTGCGGCGCCCGCGTCAGCCGATGTGAGCGTCGTCACCCTTGTCGGCCATGATCCGGTGGTCCTGCCCTTGCTTTATTCGCTCATCCAGTACGCACTAGACCTTCTTTTCTGACCAGAGAGATTCCTTCCTTCTCCTAGAAGCCAAGCGAGGATCCGGACCATAGTCGATCCGGCCATACCTGTTCCTGCATATAAGCTAGACAAACATTTGCGACTTACTCCTTAAGTCAGACGAGACAATGTTAGGCGACCCCCTGGTCCGGGTTACTCTGTGATCCGGCCTGCCTTGAGGTGACTCGGCCAGCATCCGCTTTGACCTTGCCGACCCTCGGCTAACTCGTCCCTTATACCCCGGAGTGACCCTACCCGGGGTTATCCCCCCAACAAAGTATTTGACAAGGTGGTCATGGTGGCGCCTGGTACAAGCAGGCTCCACCCATACCAATGGTTGTTATCAGTACTGGTGCCTCCTCCTCTCTTGGTATTCTCCCAGGTATGAAGGTGAATTCATAAAATGACTTTTATCACTTAGAAATATCATATAATTACATAATATGACAGCTCTGATTGATATGTTCATATACAACTCAATGATTTGGGATCCTGTTGAAACAAGAACAAAATAGTGCGTGTAGACGTGGTGAAATACAAAGATCCCTACTCTATTTATGCAAAAACAAAAGGTAAATATGCTTCAAATTTGGACTCATCAATGGTCCATCGCAAGAGTTGGTTTATGTTAAGCAACCCCCAGCGTTCGAGGATCCCAACTTCCCAAATCACGTCTACAAGCTTGATAAGGCGCCCTATGGGCTTAAACAAGCTCCATGCACGTGGTATGAGCACCTTAGAGAGTTGTTGTTTGATCATGGGTTTGAAGTTGGGAAAATTGATCCCAGTCTTTGTACTAAGAAAGTTATCGGGGAGCTTTTCGTTTGCCAAATATATGTTGATGATATTATGTTTGGCTCGTCTAACAAAGCTTTTAATGCCGAATTCGCAAAGCTTATGACTGATAGATTCAGGATGTCTATGATGGGATAGTTGAGGATGTTCCTTGGCTTTGAGATCAAGCAAGTAAGAGGAGGAACTTTCTTCAATCAAGCCAAGTATACTCAAGACATGCTCAAGAGGTTCAACATGAAAGAACTAAATGGGGCTCCTACTCCCATGGCAACCAAGACTCATGTTGAAGTAAATCCAAATGGTAAAGATGTGGATCAAAAGGTATACCGGTCCATGATTGGTTCTTTGCTTTACCTTTGTGCATCTAGACCCTATATAGTGTTAAATGTAGGAGTGTGTGCAAGATATCAAGTGTCTCCTAAAGAAAGCCACTTGATGGTGGTCAAAATAATATTTCGATATTTGGTTCATACCCCCAAACTATGGTGTGTGGTATCCTAGGGGCTCAACATTATCTCTTTGT
The DNA here is from genome assembly GCA_023614405.1 of Avena insularis. Taxonomy (NCBI): domain Eukaryota; kingdom Viridiplantae; phylum Streptophyta; class Magnoliopsida; order Poales; family Poaceae; genus Avena; species Avena insularis. The sequence goes on along the minus strand of CM042692.1, from coordinate 429,724,572 downwards.
GGGTACACGGATTCAGATCGGGCTGGTGACAAGGATGATAGGAAATCAACCTCCGGGGCATGCCAATTTCTTGGTAGGTCCTTGGTGTGTTGGTCCTCCAAGAAGCAAAATTGTATGTCTCTCTCCACCGCCAAAGCCGAATATGTGGCAATCGCTAGTGCATGCACTCAATTGTTATGGATGAGGCGAACTTTAAAGGAATACGGTGTCCATTGTGGCAAAGTGCCTCTTTTATGTGACAATGAAAGTGCTATCAATATTTCCTACAACCCGGTGAATCATACAAGGACGAAGAATATTGAGAGTCGTCATCATTTCATTAGAGATCATGTTGCCCGGGGAGATATTGAGATATCTTATGTTTCAACCAAAGACCAACTTGCCGATATTTTCACGAAGCCTCTTGATGAAGCAAGGTTTTGCTATTTGAGGTATGAGCTAAATATCATAGATTCAAGGAGCTTGACTTGATCATCTTTCATACTTACCTATATCTTGATCCTTATTTGGTTTAGGTGTGGGCATGGAGATAGGGGAGTGCGGTCCTAATCAATTGGGCTATCCCTCCCCCATAATGCCAACATTAAGTTATTCAATACTCTTTATATCATTTTGTGATATGTGAGCTTTATTATTGAGTAGTGGCTATGAACCCAAGATACATCTTCGTGGTGTCATGCCACACACTCTTACATAGTGGCCTCGGCCACCACCCTCTTTTCTATGAAGAGTTGGTTTTTCAAAATCTTGTTGGAGTTCATTTCACACTTATTTGGATTTTGTTTATTTTGTTGAGTCTACCCCTAGTAGTTTCTCCATCCTAGACATGATCCTACCCTAAAACATGCTCATCTTGCCACACATTTGTCCAACAACTTGTTCCTGGTGTTTTTGGTCGAAGGGGCTAGACTGTTCTCTCTGTACACCTCGGAGTATCCATCTTGCCCGAACACTCCACTCTATGCACCCCGGACTATCCGGCCGGGCCGGATACTCCGGCGTATACCGCCTGGACACTCCGGCCTGAGCAGTTTCAAACTCGGGTAAAGGGGTCCGGGGAGAACTGGACGGTTCAGTCCTCCTTCTTCTTCCCCGACTCCATCTTCCTCCCAGCCTACTGCCCACGTCCAAGAACGCCATCGGGAGGGCTTCCCCATCTTGGATCCAGCCGCTTCCACTGGCCATCTCCCCTCTGCCGCTGGGACCCCTTCCCCTCCGGTGGAGATCACCACGGATGCTGGTAACCTGCTCCTCTCTCTCTCTCTTTCTCTAGGAATGCCCTAGATGAGTTTTTGAGGACATGTTCCTGCTAGAATCCATGATACAATCCTCCAGGCATGCAATGTACACCCTAGCAGTACCTCGTTGAAATGCCGATCTGTTCCGGTTGATCTTCCCCGCACTGTCCAAGGGAACACCACGACTCCGGCGTGTATGTGCCTGTCATTCCGGTTGATCCAGAATATCCGGTGTGTATACACTGGAATGTCCGGTCCTGGCGGAGTCTCCGGGGTGTTTCCCTGGACAGTCCAGCAAAAATCGATATGTGCAGATCTGTGTTCCTTTGATTGCTGCTATCATTTTGGTATTTCCTGGACAAATGTGCTTATCTCCTATGCTATCTCCCTCCTCTGGTTTCACAGGTGGCTCTCATCCTCGTCGGTCTCGTACAAGTCTAAAGGCTTGTCCTCGTATGTTCTGATATGACGAAGAGTGTGATGTTCATGTTGATCCAGCTATTGTCAGATAGCCAGCTTGTGAGCGTGCAGCAGCTAAGCAAGAGAAGATCAGGCGACTGAAAAGGGTTGAGTACCGAGGAGTTTGTGGATATGCAGATTCAGCAATTCTATGCTCTGCCTTACACCTCCCCTGATGATCGTTTCTAGAGGAATGAGTAGCTACTTCTTTACAACGAGGTGATGGGTACTTTTCGGACTCCTGTGGTTCCCATGCAATGGTTGGAGCTTGAGAAGTTGTGGGATTTCTCATATTTTGATGATGCTCTTTGGGTGACCGAGAAGATGGGGCTGCACACCATCTTTCAAGCCATGGAAGACTACAACACTGACTTGGTCCAACAGTTCTATGCCACAGTGGTATTTGGTGAGACTGTGGACATTCCGCTTGAGTGGATGTTAGGCAACACTAGGTGTTGTTCTAGCGTGCTACAGTTTGCAGGTATCCTTGGTTTTCCCTTTAACCCCAATGCTCCCAGTGGTGTTAGGATGCATGTTCATGGTCAGGCTTATGACAAGAAGAAGTTGGCTCCTATTTATTCATAGAATGGTGTGATTGGCCAAACCACCAACATCAAGATCATCTACAACATTCTACTTCACATGTTCTTCCACACTCTTACTCCCAAGGCGGGCAACAAGGATGAGATGAGAGGTGCTGAAATCAATCTCATGGATCATGCTCACTTATTTTATGCTCATGGTCCAAACCATGAAGGCGGTGCTATTGATGTCATGGACTTCATCTACCAGGATATGTACAAGTGCATCATGGACAAGAAGTGTCCTCTCTATGCCCCTTATGTGATGAAACTCATTCTTGCTCAAGCTCCTTCAACTCCTTTGCTCCACTCAAACCTCGTGAAGCAAAAGGCTGCCAAGCTTCAGAGAAAGGAGGCTCCTTTCTCCAAGGTACCCCGTGGCTATCCCCCATCCCATGGTATCTTTGTGGATGATGATGAAGATTATGGTGATAGTGGTGATGAGTCTGAGGAGGTGCAGGAAGTTGTGACTCGTGGCCCTCACATGAAGCATGCTAGCAATGCATACCGCTTTAACACCACTCATGAGGAGGTGCATCAGAAGGTGAAGAAAGCTTCTTGGTGGAAGAAGCTACTCCTGCGTCAGAACATCGACATCTTCCATGGTCAGTATGATGCCTACAAGGCCAACAAGAATATAATGAAGGAGCTCAAAAAGATGAACCAGCCTATGGACATTGAATCCTCTCAGTAGGTATCAGATGGTACTCTCTCTTATGGTCACTGGAGCCAGGGTCGAGTGGATTGGTCTATGTTTAAGGACGTGTCTTCCTCTTCTCGCCCTCATAGCAACGAAACTGTTCTAGGTGATGATGAGGAACAGGATGAGGACAATGATGATGAGGAGGATGGCGAGGATGACGATGAGGAGGACAAGGACTTTAGTGGCTAGAGTTAGTTTGGGACGCTTTCGTAGTGCTATTTTCCCTTTTTGGCATCTCGATGCCAAAGGGGTAGAAGTAGCCCCATATTAGGTTGCTATCGGGGATTTGCATGGGTACATAAGCTTCTCGTTTATTCGATTTACCTCTCTTTGAAGCTTGTGTCTTTATTTTTATTCGTATGTGAACTATGTCGTGTTGAACTCTTGTGTGTGTGGTAAGACATGCGAGCCCGGTACCTTTATTTCGTTAAGACTTTGTTGTGCCCATGTATATTTGTCTAGTCTTTACACTGGTATCTTGTCTTACCTCATCAATTTATAACCACTAGTATGGGTGTTAATCGTAGTTAGCGTGATCTTGTATTCAAATTCAAAATCAAATGGTCACACATCTAAAGGGAGCATATCTACTGTTTATAAATTTGTTGTTGCTATGCTTATTGCTTATCACCTATGCAAATCCTTGGGTTGTCATAAAACACCAAAAAGGGGGAGATTGAAAGGGCATTTTTGCCCTTCATATGTTTTGATGTTTGTTGACAACACTAGGATGTTTTAATCGTATGCTAAATGTTTCAGGGCATATTTATCTAGTCAGCATACTTGTATATTGTTGCTCCCTCAAAGGGAAAAGAGGGTTCTAGGTGCGTGTATTAAAAAGGATTCCAGGAGTATAAGGTGTCAAATGCTCAGATACGCTGGATTGTCCGGCTGGTCTCGGCCGGAGTATCTGGCCCTGCCGGAATGTCCGGGTGATGCTGGCTAGAGTGTCCAGCTGGGGACTTCCTCAAGTTTTTCCTAGAGGTTGCATCCATTCAGTAAGGCACATCATACTCCACTCGGACACTGGCCGGATTCTTTGGAGAATATTAGCCATGTCGGAGTATCTGGGGTGAAATAACCGGAGTGTCCGGCCCGGGCCATAATGTCTGGGGTGTTCCTGCCGAACACTCTAGGTTAAGTGACTCCAACGGCTACATTTCCTGGGGCCTATATAAAGGCCCCGTCTTCTACCTTTGGATGTTGCTCGTTCCCCAACCTCAAGAACCCTAAAGCTGAGCCACCAAATCAACAAGATCTCCCCCTCCAACCATTCAAAGCCCTTGATCTTTGGAGAAACGAAGGAGGAGGCCTTGATCTACAACTTCACCAAAACAGATCTTCATTTGCCCCTCATTCACTTGAGGGCCCCTTGCTCTAGTGTTTCATTGGAAACCCTAGGCTTTGATTGTTGTGATCGCTTGCTTGTATTTGGGAGCATCCAATTCAGTTGTGGATGTGTGCCTCAAACTTGTTGTAAAGGTGTCAGCTTCCACCTCGAAGGTTACCGATATAGTGGAAGAGTGAATTGGTCCCCTTAGGGTGAGGTTCACCAGAGAACAAGGGAGGCCTTTTGTGGCGATGGTGGTTTGAAACCACCCCCTCTCCAAACGCAAACGTACTTCCCCTCAAAAGGAAGGAACTGCGGGAAATCATCCTTGTGTCTCTGCGTTCTCCATTTTGGTTACCTCTATCCTTTACCGCACCTTACTTATATCTTGCTCTTGCTTAGTTAGTTGTGCTAGTGTGACATATAGGTAAATTCACCTTAGTTGCATATCTAGAGAATTTACCTTTTGTGTCAGACCCTAAATTGAAAAAGAGTAAAATTTGAAGTAGCACCTATTCACCCCCCCCTCTAGGTGCCAATACGATCCTATCACCGACAAGTACAACTTTACTCGTTCCGAGTTATGCCATCCCCGTGACCTAGTCACACGCTGCAGCTTTATGAATGTCATGTCTCCGAGTGGGCCTAGAGTATCTCTCCGTCACGCGGAAGAAAAAATCCTGGTCTTGACACATACGCATCTACATGCCCCTCTGAATACCTGAAGACACCTTTATGATTACCTTTTCACCGAGTGAGTTTTGATGCAATCAAGGCACTCTTGGGTGATAGTGATTAAATATGGTCTCGCGGTATAAGGAGTTGGTTAATACGTTTCCTAGCCATTTTAACGGTGAACTTCGTGACTTGATCATGTTACAATTCCTATGTTGGGTATGTCCATCACTTTCATTCACTTAATGAAATGACCCCATTGTCAATTGACATAAATGTCCATGATCGGGAAATGTTGATCATCGATTGACCAATGAACTAGTGTCTAAAGGATCACTAGGGGCTCTGGTGGTTTATATATCACACGTGTATTGACATTCCTATCAATACAGTTATAGCATGATATAAAACCTATTATGAAATTAATGAAATATGTTAATAGTCTATATTATTATTTGTCTCTAGGGCATATTTCCAACAGTCTCCCACTTGCACTAGAGTACAAATACACTAGTTGCATGTGATATGAATCATTCACCATAACAGTTTTGGTGTTTTGATCATGCTTCCTCATGGCCGAGGTTTTGTCTATGGACTGTACCATACAGATCCTTATGTCTTTGCGAATTGTTAACGTCACCTGATTTGACATTCTTTTATCATCATATGATAACCTTTGTGGCATAAATATTTTTGGCGACAAAGTGTTGTTTTTATTCCTTCTGTCATGACATCCGATTAGTCAATCAAAAGATAACATTTTCATTGTAATGATCATTAGAAACACACTTTATGGGAAGATGGACTACCCCAGCTATAACATTACATATTTTACCTTTGAAGTAATCATATACTTCTTATGTCAATGTAAATCTAATCAATAGTGCAATAAATGCCACTTCGATGTCTAACCATTCTTCTCTTCTTCTAAGGCACTCAATGTTGTGAGAATTCCAATCATCTAGGTTGGGTGGAACTTCCTAGAGTAACCCTTTTACGATCAAGTTCACCATCCTTTACATATCAGATGTATACCTTCAGTTCTCTCTAGACACTGAAGACTATACTTAACTTTTTGTTCAGTGATTCACTCAAATATCACTTCGAAACCCGTTCTTACGATTAAGAACTTGGGTCATATTATGTCAAGTATACAACATGGTTTTACAACATGGAACCTATGACTAAGACATAGTAGATGTTACATATCTTTTCCTTCTTTTAACCATCATCGTACCGACATAATCTCAATGCTTCACCTAGTTAGACAAGTAAGAACTGCCTTCTTAACTTGTTCCATATCCAATCTAGGAAAAAACATTCTGACTTAATGCTATTTAAAAAGATTAATCTACCCTGATAGATCTCAATATTTAATACACATTGAACTTCATCTACATGTTATTCACCAATAATTGTTAATACCAACAATATCATTCACAATATGTCAATCAAATATGAGACTGTTTCATCAAGCTCCCACTCAAATATGTTAGTTACATATAAGAGTATGGAACTCTCTTAGCTCCCCCTCAGTTTACTATAAGTGCAGGTGATGCATCCAAAATTGAAGCATATTTACCTTCTATTTTTGCATAAATAGAGTAGGGATTTTTTGTATTTCACCGCGTCTACACGCACTATTTTGTTCTTGTTTCAACAGGATCCCAAATCATGGAGTCATATATGAACATATCAATTAGAGTTGTCATATTGTGTAATTATATGATATTTCTAAGTGATAAAAGTCATTTTATGAATTTGCCTTCGCACCTGGAAGAGTACCAATCAAAGAGGAAGCATCAGTATGGTTAACGACCACTGGTATGGGTGGAGCCCGCCCGTACCGTCCGCCCATACCAGGCGCCATCGTGACCGCCTCGTCAAATACTTCTCCCTGGCAAAGACGAGAGGGAGATCCGACATTCACAGTCACCAGAAACCACGAAACACCACATCCAAGAGGGATCTAAAGGAGGAACTTGGCTGGGGTAAAATCCTAGCTGATCCACGCATCATTGGAGGACAACGCATCATCCCCTTCATCATCAACCGTTGCATCTTCATCACCACCATTACTCCATCTTTCACCTATTAGATCTCTTTGTAATTCCAGATCCAATTGTGGTTTGCATTAGATCAACCTCCATACTTCAATCCATTCATTTGATTCTGATGATGTTGTTGATTGCTTCCATGAGTGAGTAGTTCCTTTGTTCTTTGGGAAACGGAGAAACCCTAGCACCATTATGAACTTGTAATAAAGATGATCTATTCTTGTGTCTGTATGACTTGCTTGTCTATGATATAATTATGATTTCTGTTTGATCTTTCTCTTTAGATGCTATGTGTAGTTGGCCGCATATCATTTGCCTTCGGGACTAAAGGGAGGGATAATTCCTTTGGACGTGTCTTGGAAGCATACCCGGAATGCTCCGTGACATATTGGTGTCGAATCCTAACCTACACGGTCAAAGGGGGATTAAAGAGGGACTCCCTAAACTAATTACGATATCCACTGGGAAACCCTTAATTGCGGTGTTTTATATGGGTGATTGCTCTCAGACATTGCAGTGGTTATTTAGAGGTGACCTCACACTTGGCTCAACAAAGTGGCTTCCTACGGGCCTTGTTGTGAACATCTTATTATGGGGCTCTCTCCACACATGTCATGACACAAGAAGTATGTTATCTTGGTTGCACATAACAATAATACTATGCTAGTGGTGCATCCTACATCCCTGAGAACGTTTTAGCCCTATTGAGTTCAACCATGCTTTCACATAAACTTGTTACTTGTTTTCTTTTACTTGTTTTAATTACTTTTCTGCAAACAATCATAAACCTTTCAAACACCCTTTACTTGAGATCAAAGACAGCTTACAAGTATACTTTGGTAGAGAGTAACGAGGGGCAGAAAGACCTTTACCAATAGCTCTTTGTGGGTTTGATATCTTTACTTCAAAACTAGCTACAATTGGTCTGTGCACTTGTAGTCACCAAGTTATTTTCTGGCACCGTTGCCGGGGAGCTAAGCGCTTTTGGTCTTTGTTCTTAATTACTTATTTTACTCATTGTTTTACTAAAGTTGTTTATTAGTTTTAGGTAAGCACCATGACTGCACTCGGACTGATTAATCAGCTCGATGCTACTAAATACCTCAGGAAGTTCAATAGAGAACTAGTTAAAGAATTCTCGAGTGGGAGCGAACCAGAATATGAGGAAAACCCTCGTTTTATCGCTATTATTAAAGAGAAAACTTTTGCAGGAGATGATCCCGATGAGGATCCTTACAATCATTTAATGCATTTTACCGAGCTATGTTGGACTCTTAAATTAAGAGGCTATTCTAATGATGAATTGGAACTTAAACTATTTAGCCAATCTCTAACCAACACTGCTTTGGCTTGGTATAGAATTTTCCCTGCAGAGAAAATTGATACCTGGGAAAAACTTAAAGGAGAATTTGTGTCTTGATTCTTTCCCAATGTAAAAACTGCTGAAGTAAGGAGGGCAATTACAAACTTCAAGAACCACCCAGGTGAAGGTTTGGGAAGAGCCTGCAAAAGGTACAAGTCTCTACTTCATAAATGTCCAAATCATGATTTACCTGAATGGTACAGTTTGCATATTTTCTATGGAGGGATTAATCAAGAAATTAAACATGAGCTTGACACGAATTCAGGAGGCTCTTTCATGGAGTTAACTATAATTAAAGCTTGGGAACTTTTAGAACGAATTCGCCATAATAGATAAACATGGGGATTTGATTTAGGAGGCAAAGGAGGTATAGAAATTGAATATGATTGTCTCAATGCTTATAAAGACTCCGGTATGGTAAAAGAAACTGTTAATGAACTGCAACTTGATGATGATATTATTTTGCAAATCCTTCAGTCTTTTACAGAACATATTGAAGCTCCTATGAAAGACTGGCTCCATTATACTCCACCACATGAGCCAGTTGTAGAAGAAGATCCTATAATCACGGCCTCTATCGAGCCATTAAAGGAGGTACCCCCATATGTAGAACCCTTTCCTTTCCCAAGGACGGCGAGAAAGCATATGATGGCTCAGCAACTAGAGGATCAGTGCAAAGAAGAAGAACTATTTCTCAAGGAGTTGGAAGAGGAAACACAAAGAAGAAAAACTGAAGAAGAACGTGAACGGAAGTAGAGGCATCAATAAAGTAAGATATTTTAACCATGTTGGCACACTTCAACGTAATTGAGCTAGATACCGAAGCTTCGCAATTTGTTGAAGGAATGGTAAAAGCTAAAGAAGTTGGTAAGCCTATTCTCCCGTGCACTTTTGGAGGAACTTCCTATTATGGCTTTTGTGATATTGGTACACATGTTAATGTTATCCCTTTCAATTTTTATTTAAAAACTCAAAATGAATTAACTCCAGCCGAATTGGGAGATATAGATATGACTATAATGCTTGTAGATAAACACTCAGAGTCCCTATGGGAGTAATTAGGAATGTTCCAATTTGTGTTGGACCATATAAGTATCCCATTGATTTTGTGTTTATCGATATGCCTACTGATGTTTATTGTCCCATCATTTTTGGAAGAACTTTTCTAAATACTGCAGGAGCAAACATAGACTGCAAGAAGCAAACTGTGTCTCTCAAGTTTGGTGAAGAGAAAATGGATTTTCATTTCTCCAAGTTTGACCATAAGCCCTCTATTGAAGAACTAGATGATGATGAGTACAAACGTGAGGAAGAAGGTAATATCATAAACTTAGCCCCAATAGTCATCGAGACTCCCAATGATGATCTAACAAGAAGTTTAGTCAATAATAATAGGGGTTTCTATTTTCGTACTCTCGGTTTGTTAGTTGTACTCGGTTTTCCCCAGCCGCTTAACTTTTCCTCCCTTTTGCCCATCTCCTTATATGAAACTCTCACACGGTCTAAAAACTTGATGTTCGTCAGTCTTGCCGTTACGTGCTGACAAGTGGGGTCGCCTTCAGTCGGGTCCCGTAGTGGACCCTCACTGTTACATGTTGAAAAGCAGGGCCACGTTCCCTTGTCGTTACATGCTGACAAGTGGGACCGCGTTCAGTCGCTTCCTGTAGTGGACACCTCTCTCCACTTATCTAGGTCAGCATCGGACCCACAGCTTATCCACGTGAGTGCCGAACCCATAGCTTACCCAGGTTAGTGTTGCAAGATGGGACCTTGAGCCAGCCTCGCGCCCGTGTCGTTGCCTCCCCTTTCTTCTTCTTCTCCGGCGACGGCGACCTTTTGTCTAGCTTCATTTTCATACAGTGAAATGTAATTCATATACAAAAATTATACATCTTTGAACTCTTTGAAATCGCACTTAGTACATGATAATGTTATGCTAATAAAATCCTGATCATTTATCATTTCCATGGAGTGAAATATAATGCATAAACTTGCGTATACGAAAATTATAAACCTTTGAACAGTGTGCAATGGCACTTAATACGTGATAATAATGTGCTAACAAAATTTTGAGAGATTATCATTTTCTCCCCCATTTTCATAGAGTGGAATGTAATGCATAAACTTGCATATACGAAAATTATACACATTTGAACTCTTTGAAATCACACTTAATACGTGATAATGGTGTGCTAAGAAACTCTTGAGAGATTGCCATTTTCATATAGTGGAATGTAATGCATAGACTTAGGACATGATAATGTTGTGCTAATAAAATCCTGATCATTTACCATTTCCATGGAGTGAAATATAATGCATAAACTTGCATATACTAAAATTTTAAACCTTTCAACACTGTGAAATCGCACTTAATAACGAGATAATGATGTGCTAGCAAAATTTTGAGAGATTATCATTTTCTCCCCCATTTTCATAGAGTGGAATGTAATGTATAAACTTGCATATATGAAAACTATACACATTTGAACTCTTTAAAATCGCACTTAATACGTGATAATATTGTGCTAAGAAAATCTTGAGAGATTATCATTTTCATATAGTGGTATGTAATGCACAAATTATACACCTTTGAACAGTTTCCCTTCAAATTATATTCAAATTCATTTGTTTATGGCATTAAAGTACCAGTGGCAAACCCGTTATTTTGCACGGATAGAGGGGTGCCCCGACAGATATAGGGTTTATATTGTCCGCTAGATCACGGAGGATCAATGGTTGCTGGGCATGATCCGCGTGACAACAGTCTCAACCAATCAGAGCGTAGCAGCCAAGATGAGCACAGGTGTGAGAGATTGTGATTAAATGAGGGGAAAACTGAGTAGAACTTGAGAACCAAGGGCAAAACTAAGTAGAACTTAAGAACCAAGGGCAAAACTGACAAAGGGATTCAAATAGAAAATAGAACGAGATTTAAAAAATGGAAAATGTGTCTTTTATACAATAAAATACATCTTGGCAAACATCAAACTATTTGCAATTCAAATATACACCAGTTTGACAATTATTGCCTCATTCAGACAAACTATGTTTTAGGGAGGGATGTTTTGGGAAGAGGCTTGAGTAGAAAGCCATGAATCTTCATACATAGTAGGTGATTTAAGAAGAGGTGATTTAGGTTAAAACTTGATTTATATACATTTCTTATGGTGGCAGGTCACATAATAAGACTCCCTGGGTAGATGCCACTATGTTTTGATCTTTTTAAATTTGTTGTGCATAAAATGACTCAATTAGCTAGATAAAACCCATTCGTTGACTATCTGTTGACCAGCCACCGGAGGGTAAAACTGAGTATATTGCACACGGCAGTGTTAGTACCGGAGGGCAAAACTGAGTACAACCAAACTGCTAGTGTTACACTCGAGGGAAAAACTGAGCACAACTATGTCGCCAGGGTTAGACACGAGGGAAAAACGTGACTCACGGTACACGTGTGTGGTGCACGGGGCGACACATGACACATGTGGTGCGATGCGAGTCTGTGATTTACCACGGTGCCGCAGTGGTGCAACGAAACGTCGCTTCCCTTCTCCTTTATAGAGGCCTCCTCACTCTCACTCACCACTCACTCGCTCACTCAACCGTTTCCACTGTCCCATCAACTTCTGCAAACCCCCAAGAAAACCCCAACCACGTCGGCGACAGAGAAGAATGGTGCGGTAGCCATCGGCGCCTCCAAGGCCGCCGTCGAGAAGGACCCCATCCCCGTATAGGCCCTCGTCGAGGCATCAAAAGCAGTCGCCGTCCCCGTTCAACCCCCTGGCCCCGCTTCCACCATAGCCACTGGCGAGGAAGCCCCCGCTGGTCTCGTGCAGATCCCGCTCGGCTGGGACCCCTACAAGGAGATTGATTACATAAGGTTGGAGAACTCCTACGACACCAGCATCGCCGACCCATGGTTGGAGGTAACTAGGCTTTTCTCCCCTTCCCTTGTTCTTCCCCCATTCCCATCGTTGGATGCTAGATCGAATGTTATTAGGGTTCGGCTGTTCGTATTTTTACAGTAGCTAATCCTCTTGTGTTAGATCTCGTATTTTGATGAATCCCCTGTTCTTATTTCGATGATTCCCCCTGTTCGTAGTTGGGATCAGTATTCGATTTTGTTTGAGATTTGGGGAATAATCAGGGGATCTCAATCGGTTAATTCATGTCCTTATTGCACTCTACTATTTTTTCCAACAGGAGGATAGTAGCGACGTCCACAACGACGATGAGTCCAAGGACACCAAGACTCGTCATGTGCTGAGGAGGCTGAAGTCTGGCCAGTACGACAACTTCTTCGCTGGTGACATCTACAGGTACCCCTTCTGCACCACCAGGAGGCTCCGTGCCACCAACTTCAACTCCCTCGTGAAGCATGCCGAGGACGTGAGGACCAGCGGCGAGTTTGTGAACGTCCACAGCTTTATAGCCAAGCACCTTCTCGGTCTTCACCTCCACAACCTCTAGAAGGTGGCCATCGAGGAGGGTCGCATGCCCCTGATCAAGCCCAAGGCGCCCAAGGTCAAGGGACTGGGCAGCAAGAAGTGGAGGAAGCGCTAAAGGGAGGAGGCGGAGGCCCTCATGGCAGAGGCCATGAAGGGCCACTGATCTTGTGTTGTTGTAAAGCAGCTTCTTTTGTCTTGTCTGTGTTGAACTTGTCCGCTTCTGCTTCTACTGCTGAGCATACTAATTGTCGAACCTCATTAAGTACCGTACTATATATTCTATATTAGCTGCTTTATCTACATCTGCTCCATTTACTTAATTTATATATTGCTGGTTAGATTTGCTTCTCTAGATTTGCTACCAGATTGGGGAAAAACAAGGGTCAAAAGGAACAATGAATGAAGAGAGAAGCTGCTCTAGATTCGCTATCTTTTTGGGCAAAAAACACAACTGTTAGCGAGAGAGAGGGGAAATGCATTCTTAAAAACGCCAATCATAAAAATAACAAAAAATAAAACTTCCAATTTAGGCGACAGAGCGCATGTAACCCCCAAACACGCCCCACATGGTCCCACACCACATCCCCCATAACGTGTTTCCAACAAACCTGCCCCACGCAGTCCCACATGGCGTGGCCCCACACGTCAGCATAACGCGTTCCTGACCAAACAACCCCACATGGTCCCACACCACGTGGCCCCACAATCAGCCAACGGTCAACCTAACGGCAGCTGCCATTCGAGCTCTTTGATGGGTTTTCGAGAAGGAGAGGGGCAAAAGTGAGGAAAAGTTAAGCAGCTGGGGAAAGCTGAGTACAACTAATGAACCACAGGCACGAAAATAGAAATCCCATAATAATAATATTCTTCAAGACATAGAAAAAACTAAAATAGATAACTATCTCGACTCCACACCTAAGGTAGACATCGAGATCAATCAAAAATATGAAGAACCCATAAGGAAAGGAGATGAGGTTCTTCCTCCTCCAATTCTTAAAACTCTACCAAAGGAACTAAAATATAGGTTTCTTGATGAGACAAATAATTTTCCTGTTATTATAAGTGCTAACCTCACAGAGAAAGAGGAGGAAAACTTAATGAAGGTTCTCTACATGCATCAAAATGCTCTTGGGTATTCGATGAGTGACTTGAAGGGGATTAGTCCCTCGATAGCCACCCATAGAATATTCATGGAAGAAGGAGCTCGGCCGGTCGCGGACTTTCAACGACGTCGTAAACCTCATATTAAAGAGGAGGTAAGAAAAGAAATAATACATTTGTTGGATGCAGGCATCATATTTCATGTGGAGGAGAGTGAATGGGTAAGTCATGTTCATTGTGTTTCAAAGAAAGGTGGGTTTATAGTTGTAGAAAATTAACATAATGAAATGGTACCTACTAGGACTGTTGTTGGACACAGGATGTGCATTGACTATAGGAAACTAAATAAGGAAACTTGGAAAGACCATTACCCTTTACCATTTATAGAACAAACTTTAGAAAGGCTTTCTATGCATTCTTATTTTTGCTACTTAGACGGCTATTCCGGTTTTTTCCAAATTGTTGTACACCCTGATGATCAAATAAAAACTACTTTCATTTGTCCTTATGGCCTTTATGCTTATCGCCGTATGCCTTTTGGTCTTTGCAATGCTCCTGCCACTTTTCAAAGATGCATGACTGCTATTTTTGTTGATTATGTTGAATGTATTATGGAAGTGTTCATGGACGATTTCTCTGTTTATGGAACTTATTTTAATCATTGTCTCCATAATATTCATAAAGTTTTACAGAGATGTGAAGGCACTAACTTAGTCTTAAACTGGGAGAAAAGTCATTTTATGGTCAAGAAGGCATAGTACTCAGTCACAAAGGCTCGAGTAAGGGCATAGAAGTCGATAAGGCAAAGACTGAAGCAATAGAAAGGTTACCCCCTCCTCGAGATATAAAAGGTATAAGAAGCTTCTTGGGTCATGTAGGATTTTATAGAATATTGGTTAAGAATTATTTGAAAACTTCTAGACCTCTAACTAACCTTCTTCAAAATGATGTTCGTTTTAATTTTGATTAAAAGTGTCTTACATCTTTCAACATATTAAAACAAGCCCTTCTTGAAGCTCCCATTATAAAACCACCTAATTGGAAGAAACCTTTTGAGCTACTTTGCGAAGCTAGTCATGAAGCAGTAGGAGCAATTCTTTTTCAGTATGATGGTGATGACCTTAATATCACTCATCATGCTAGTCGCACCTTAAACGGGGCCCAAAAGAACTATCTTATGGCAGAAAAAGAATTCTTCGTAGTAGTTTTCTCTTGTGATAAATTTGGATCTTATATCATGGACTCCAAAGTTAGAGTACATACTGATCGTGTTGGCTTAAAGGAAATCCTAGAAAGGACCGATGTTAAGCCAAGAATGATCCGTTGGACTCTACTTCTGCAAGAATTTGATTTACAGATCCTACAAAGGCAGGAAGAGATGGAGGAAACAGTCATGGACACTTGGGAAGTTGCTCAGCCAAAAGAGGTGTAATCCATGTGTATACCCGGGGGAACCACACTACCAAAAAGGAAGTTCTCTATATCTTATTGCAAAGATTTTGGTGTCTACAACCTATTTTATTCGAAGAGAGTAAGAAAAGAAACTCAAATGAGACCATATTCCCTCGATGATCATGGCTTATGAAATCCTAAACACATCTTTGTTCTGGATGATTTTCTGCTATTTATTTTTGAATATTTGATTTCCTCTCATTTTTCTAAGTTCATTGTCGGTCTTACGAGATTGGTACGAGCGAGCCGTACGGCTGGATCTGCCCCTACCGCTGGTCGTTAAGACTGCAGGTGCCTCGGTTTCATTTTCACATAATCGGTACGACCGCACCGTACGGGCGCAGCCCCCCGTACGGCCGGTCGTTAACTATTCTATGGCCGCCTTCCGATTTTCGTTCACTTTTGTGTGTAAACAAACTAAAATTGAACCGCCGTGAAGTCGGTACGGACAGGCAGTACAGGCGGGACCCGCCCGTACTGCTTAGTTGGTTGACTAATTACCAACTTCAACCCGTGTTGTTTTTTGGAAACGACCCAGTACGGGCGCGCCGTACGGCATACGCCCGTACCGACTTGTCGTTACGACCAAAATTTCCTTCTTTTGCACTTATTTGTTTCCATATTTGTTATGATTCTTTTCTTGGGCGATCCTTTTCCTCCAAGTACGAATTTTACCTTGCCTCTAACCCGTTATCAGTCTCTTTAGAGATCCACCTCTCTCTTATATCAATAGATCTAATCTACTTGATGTGCTACTCGATTTAAGGCAAAGGCAAGCCTCTAAGCCTCATGGCTCGTTCCTGGGATAGTTTCTGGACATCCTCCATTGAAGATGATGATCATGAAGTTCAAGGCCTAATCCCAAAAGACAAGCGGTACACTTATGATTCTGATGATGATTCGGAAGACGAGGAGTTCCAGATCTTCATGGAGCAATCAAAGAGGGGATGGAAGCAATCGGACTACTTAGCGATGGTGAAGCCTGAAGATGAGGAAGAAGCCAAGAAACCCCATGGGAAGGGGTGCACGGTCGCTCAAGCTCATCTCCATCAACTATTCTTCACCAAAGCGTAAGAAGTCTAACCGCTCCAATGCAGGAACTTATCAGGAGACTATGGCTCATACGTCAACAACAAAGAAAATCACCATGAACATGCACATGAGTGTGAAGCCACAAGAGGATTGGGGGTTCAACCTCCTGGACGTGCTAGTTGGCACGCACGTCCCGGACAATGAAGATCATCTTAAAAAGATAGAGAAGTACCAGAAAGAAGAGATCTTCCATAGGGAGATCGTGCGCAAGCGCCTTTTGGATCTTGAAGGCAAGAAGGAACTCAATGACATGATGAGTAAAGTTATTGATGGGATGTTCCTCTTGCCTTCGAATCTACAGAAGTGTCTTCAACGCATATATGCTCTGGAAAGGACAAACAAGAAGCTTCGAGTGGTACTCTCTAACAAGACTTCTTCATCATGAAGCATGTCATGGTATCAAATAATTGCAAGGGATTATTTGATCCACCTGGCTTGATTCCAAGATTGGGGGATCTGTGAGAACCTTGTAATCTATCTTACAGTCTTTGCATATTTACTTTTTTGCACGCATGGTTAGGTTTAAATTCCCGAATTTGCATTAGTTGCATCAGCTTTGAGTTCCCTTTGTTCAAGAGAATAATTATATCCGTTGAGTTATGAACCTTTATGATCATTGAAGTTGTGTTTGATTCATGATTATAATATTATATGATTGAACTAGGTTGTGTGTTATGATACTTGTACAGCTGTCATAATTTTAGGGACTTCCACACCAACAAAAGTATTGATTAAGTTATGAGAAGAAAAACTTTGGTAGCATATTATAATTAAGAGTTTTTGAAAGCCATGGAAGTAGTGAGCATGATCAAATAGCTATATTAAAAAGAAGAAGAGAAAAAGGAGTAAGCAAAAAAATTTGGCATACAAGTATCAGAAGAAAAGAAGAAAGAAGCTATCAAAATAATCAAACATAGAAAAAGAAAAAGAGAGAGAAGAAAAGAGAAAATGATCATGAATCTTCACTATTAAACTTAGCGCTCTATATCTTTAAACTCTGTGATTATATGATATGTTGAATCAATAGTAACTTCTTATAATTTCATTGATACTGAAAAGGTGTGGAAGCCTCTAAGTTATGTGATGTGTAAGGGTATGGTAATACCCCCGACGTATCTCTATATCCGATGTTGTATTCCTGCTTCAATTCCAACCTCATTTATTGTAACGACTCGTGTCTCATGAACATGATGATATTTTCCATAAGCCACCATCTTGCTCAGGGACGAGCAAGAGCCTAGCTTGGGGGAGTTGATGCGTCAAAAATTGAAGCATATTTACCTTTTGTTTTTGCATAAATAGAGTAGGGATTTTTGTATTTCACCGTGTCTACGTGCACTATTTTGCTCTTGTTTCAATAGGATCCCAAATCATGGAGGCATATATGAACACATCAATAAGAGTTGTCATATTGTGTAATTATATGATATTTCTAAGTGATAAAAGTCATTTTATGAATTTGCCTTCGCACCTGGAAGAATACCAATCAAAGAGGAAGCATCAGTATGGTTAACGACCACTGGTACGGGCGGAGCCCGCCCGTACCGTCTGCCCATACCAGGCGCCATCGTGATCGCCTCGTCAAAAACTTCTCCCTAACAAAGACGAGAGAGAGATCGCACATTCACAACCACCAGAACCCACGAAACACCACATCCGAGAGGAATCTGAAGGAGGAACTTGGCTGGGGTAAAATCCCAGCTGATCCACAGATCATTGGAGGACAGTGCATCATCCCCTTCATCATTAACCGCTGCATCTTCATCACCACCTTTCATCTAATAGATCTCTTTGTAATTCTAGATCCAATTATGGTTTGCATTAGATCTACCTCCGTACTTCAATCCATTCATTTGATTATGATAATGTTGTTGATTGCTTCCATGTTCTTGGGCAGATGGAGAAACCCTAGCAGCATTATGAACTTGTAATAAAGATGATCTATTCTTGTGTCTGTATGACTTGCTTGTCTATGATATAATTATGATTTGTGTTTGATCTCTCTCTCTCTTTAGATGGTATGTGTAGTCGGCCGCATATCATTTTCCTTCGGGACTAAAGGGAGGGAGAAATCCTTTGGAAGTGTCTTGGAATCGTACCCGGAATGCCCCGTGTAAGATTAGCGTCGGCTCGTAACCTACACGGTCAAATGGGGATTAAAGAGGGACTCCCTAAGCTAATTACGATATCCATGGGGAAACCCTTAATTGTGATGGTTTGTATGGGTGATTTCTCTCAGACATCCAGTGGTTATTTAGAGGTAACCTCACACTTGGCTCAACAAAGTGGCTTCCTACGAGTCTTGTTGTGAACATCTTATTATGGGGCTCTCTCCACACATATCATGACACAAGAAGTATGTTATCTTGGTTGCACATAACAATAATACTATGCTAGTGGTGTATCCTACATCCTCGAGAATGTTTTAGCCCTATTGAGTTCAACCACGCTTTCACATAAACTTGTTACTTGTTTTATTTTACTTACTTTAATTACTTTTCTGCAAACAATCATAAACCTTTCAAACACCCTTTACTTTAGATCAAAGACAGCTTACAAGTATACTTTGGTAGAGAGTAACGAGGGGCATAAAGACCTTTACCAATAGCTCTCTATGGGTTCAATATCTTACTTCGAAACTAGCTACAATTGGTATGTGCACTTGCAGTCATCAGCATGTGTTTTCAATATTCTTGGTACAATACCAAAATCCTTTGATCATTCATCAAATTGAGAATTCGAGCTACGAGATTCCATTTGTCCAACTTAAGCATTGCTACACATTATAATCAACCATTTGAATTTGTTCAAGACATTTCTTGACACAAATCAAGCTTTATGTCTTACTTTAAGTTTCATTTCTTCCTTGCGACGCATATAGAGAGACTATGAACTTGGCCACGGTGGCACGAATACTTTCGACCTTGTACCATGAACATTTACTCTAGTAGTCCCTTTGGGAAGATCAATTAACATCTTTAA
Source organism: Avena insularis (assembly GCA_023614405.1). Classification (NCBI taxonomy): domain Eukaryota; kingdom Viridiplantae; phylum Streptophyta; class Magnoliopsida; order Poales; family Poaceae; genus Avena; species Avena insularis. The sequence goes on along the minus strand of CM042692.1, from coordinate 429,705,091 downwards.
TTTGATAAGATCAAGTAACATTTTACTTTATCATCTTAAATGTAACTTAATGTATAGGAATTCATGACTCTAAGTCATTTCTCATACTTAGGTTCACCATCGCTTCTTTGTAGTTCGTAGATATGTCATTGTTCCATTAACATGACAAGTGAATAATGAATTCAAGCAATGAGGCAGAACTTATTCATGAATCCTACTTTCTTTTAGTAAAATCTCACACTAAAACTTTTGATCATTATCATTAGTTTCTCCTCTATGTGTAGATTTTTGTTCTAGAATCAATTCTGTTGTGCTACTCTAACATTTGGAGGCAAGGTTCTCAACCTTATTTGAGCTTTTACCTTTATCCGTCAACTCTTTTATTGAGAAACTCTTCTCGATAAATCACCACATTAAGCAATACTAACTTGCCCGTTTGGTTGTAGTTGTGGAATATGTATTCTTAGTTTCCTAGGAACACACTACAAAGTTTTATTCGTTCTAATTCTGAATTATCACATAACTCTGGAATTTCTGGAAACCACATTGTGCCATACACTTATGGTGTTGTTTACACGAACCATTGATGATTCTTTATACAATAAATAAGTGTTTTCTATTCTAATTTATCTTCTCTAAATACTAACGCTAACACGTAAGAAATTCCTTTATACCATACAGTATCTAATACGGTATGTGTAACATCCCAATCTCAACAACCCTGGTTAGTTGTTGATGGCTCTGTGTATGGCGCCCAGAAAAGTGCTGGTGCGATGATGATGTAGAGCTCGTTGGGAACCCCAAGAGGAAGGTATGATGAGCACAGCAGCAAGTTTCCCTCAGTTATGAAACCAAGGTTTAATCGAACTAGTAGGAGCAAGGAAACACCCCAAAGGTGTTACTAACTGAGCTTTGGCAGGGCGCACTACCGGTGCTAGTAGCAACGTGGAGACCTGCACAACACAACCACAGAACTTTGTCCCCAACTTGCGATGAGGTTGTCAACCTCACCGTGTTTTGCTGAAAACAAAGGATTAAACGTATCGAATGGAAAGAAGTAAAAGTTTGCAGAAAGTAAACACAAAGCTATAAAAGATTGTAGATTGTATGTAAAAGAAAAGGACCGAGATCCATAGTTCACTAGAGGTGGCTCTCCTTAGATAGATAACATGCTGGGTGAACAAATTACAGCGGGGCAATTAACAAACACCGAGAAAGCAATACATGCATATACTAATCATCTTGACTCCTTTGGAACTTGATTGGGCATTACAACATTATACATAGACCGCCATCCAACTACATCTATGACTAATAATCCACCTTCAGGTTATCATCTGAACCCCCTCCAGTATTATGTTGCAAGCAACAGATTATTGCTTTACGAACTGCGTGTAAAGTAAACAATACGATTGTTCTCTGAACAAAGGATTGTTGTTTTCTCCCTGGTAGCAACAACACATCTAGTACCTTAGAGATTTCTGTCACTTCCCCAGATTACCAGAGGCATGAACCCACTATCGAGCATAAATACTAACTCTTGGAGTTGCTAGCATCTACTTGGCTAAGATAGCTACTAACAACGGAAAGCATGCAAGATCACAAATAACAAAGACATGATAGAATCAATAATCAATCTGAAATAGCATCTCAATATCCATCGGATCCCCGCAAACACAACATGTATGATTACAAATATATTATCTTGATCATGAACGGAGCTCACAAGATCTAAACAAGAAAGCACAAAGGAGGAGAACCAGCCATCTAGCTACTACATGGATCCGTAGTCCAAGGATGAACTACTCACGCATCACACCGGAGGCTTGCATGGTGATGAAGAAGGCCTCCAGGGTGAAATCCCCTCTGGCAGGTGCCGGAAGACCTTCAGATCCCTCCGATCTAGGGATGGAGATGACGGACAATGAACTCTTCGTGGATTTTTGATCGGTGCCTTAGGGTTTTCGTCCGAGGGCATCTTATAGTCGGAAGGAGGCCGAGGGTGCTGGGCGGCCACACGACCTCGGCACGGGCGAACTGGCCGCGTGGCCAAGTTGTGTGGCCGCCCTCTGGCCCCTCTCCGTCTCGTATTCTGGCACTTGATGACTTCCGGAAAAATAGGCACTTTGGATTTTGTCCCGTTCAATTCCGAGAATATTCATTTTCTGACTTTCCTGGAACCAAAAACAGCAGAAAACAGGCAGCTGGCACTGTGGCTCTTGTTAATAGGTTAGTCCAAGAAATCATATGAAAAGTACTCCAAAGTTTGAAGAAAACACAAGAAAGTGGATAAAACCAAGCATGGAACATCAAAAATTATAGATACATTTGCAATGTATCAACATCCCCAAGCTTAACTCCTGCTCGTCCTCGAGTAGGTAAGTGATAAAAAGAAAGAATAATTTTTGAGGTGACATGCACCATCAAAGACTTGATCAAAGTATTTGTAAAACATTCAAAGCTTGGATCATAGTACTTCAATCATAACATGAAAGACAAAGTTCTAGCAATAAGACAAAGAAACTATGATGCAACATGAAAAGGCACAAACAAAAGATTCATGAATAACAATGTTTTGCAAGACGTTTGTTTGTTTCACATAAAGAAAACATAGCATAATAGTATTCAGCTTGTCCCTCATAGAGTAGCAAATATAAATGCATAGGACACCTTCAAAGTTCAAAAGAGTGACTAGATACAATAGTTTAAAACAAGCAATATCAAGATATGCATCAATCAACTAGTCTTGGGACAATGCACATAGAACTAAGAATGGCCACTATGCTCTCAAAGTAAGTGCATAAAGGTAGAAGGTGGAGACTCAATATAATGGTGGAAGAAAGGCCTTCATAGAAGGAAGTAGGGATTCAAGTCTCATAAAGAGCTTCCAAAAATTATGGTACTTACAGCTTTTGGCTCTCATTGCCCCTATCATAAGCATCTTGAAGTGATTAAGGTTAAAGTGAACAAACTATGGTGTACATGCTTGACGAAGTATAAGTCAGAAATCTCATGTCCCTTGTATACGAGGGCCGCTCCTCATGCTACTCAAGTTTAGTCACCGGTAAGTTTCTTGTCATTGTAAGTATATGTGTATCATAGAGAACCGCCAACGGGGTACCCCTTGCCTGATGATACGAAAGAATCCCCATATCAAAATGATAAGGCAAGCAGACAACGAGCATCTCAGCAATCTTCTTATTTACCATGGGAATATGGTGCTTTTTTCTCTCTTTCCTCTTTTCATAGTATCTCCTTTTTTTCTTTTTCTCTTTTTTTTCTCAATATAGGACTCTTTTTTTTATAAGAAGAATGCTTCATAGACAGCTCATTATGGTTACGCTGCAGGTTTCCACCATGTCAGCATGGATTAGACCAATGACCCGAGCGTTTCTCTAACACATATACATAACTCCATGGACTTACAAGCTCCCTTTCATTTCACACCGACAACATCCATATACAAAAGAGCATGATATCAACTAGGTACAAGTACCAAGTGCAATGTTGAAAGCGTTCCCCATGAAAGCATGGTTCTGCTAATCCCCAACAAAAAAGTGCAAGCATATACAACATAGAAGACACAATGGTTCAAGTTTATTAAGGGCAAGTAAAGTAAAGTTTGCCATCAAGTTCGTGAGAGCTTTAATCACTAGTTTTCTCATAACAAGTTTAATTTGGAAGGTAAACAAAAGCATGAATATACTTGGAATAGCATAAGCTAATAGGTAGGTATGATGGACTCTTTGGAATAACTTGGTTTAGGGAGTTGGATGCATGAGTGGAAGTCATACTTTGTTGTGGAGGCTAGCAAAAGACTGGGAGCGACAAACTAAGAGAGCAATAATGGCCATAATCATGCAGAGCGACAAAACATCATTGATCAAAGCATAAAGTGATACTACAAGTTGAAAACTAAAGGATCATAAAGGCTATGGTGACTTGAGATAGTCATAACATGGTGTGATCATGTGCCAAGTCAACCCAAATAAAGCATCAAAGGAGAATACCACTATACTATGCTTTAATATGCTAAAACAACGCATGATTCATCCAAGGCACATTAAGCAATCTCAATTGTTTATAGCAAGTCATGCTACAACAAAGAATACTAAGCATAAAGCCAAAACAATATCAAGCATGGCATGACAAAGCATAGGCCACAGTCAAAAACGAGCTCTTTTTACCACATAAGCATGAACTTTCCTACTCTTTTCCAAACCAAACCAAACCAAACTATTTGCAAACCAATGTATGAAAGAGGGGGTCCAACCAATTTATTCAGCAAACTAAGCAAACAAAAGCGAACGAAAAACCAAAACAAAAACGAAAAAGAAGACGCTCCAAGAACAACACAACTGTGCATGAAACAATAAAAATGAAGCGTTTGGAAGAAACCTAAGATTTTTATTGATGAAGAAGGGGATGCCTTGGGCATCCCCAAGCTTTGACGCTTGTACTTGTAACTACCTCGGTGAATTATGCTCTTAGTTACATGCCTGGATGAGCAAAAATGGTTAAAATAGTACGGTGGGGCCAAGGGCCACTCACAGGTAGGCCTTTTGGCCATCCTAACCATTTTCAGAGCATCGGCACAAGAACGAGGGGCGTAATCGGCAGGCGAAGGGATCAACTACATACACAAGTGAGTATGTATGCAAGCCACATACAACAGTCCTCAGAGCCATTCCATCTAAAAGAAATAGAAATATTGCAACGCCATACGGCAAGATCCAAATATCCTAGATAGAGATAATAATTTAGGATAGCTCCTCATACATCAAACATCAGAGTATCAGGCGGAAGACAAGATCCGAGTACGGATAAGAAGCAAATCGGCATAAGATGCCACATAAATAAACACATCCCGCCCATAGATCTCACGGATCCCCGTTCCCGGAATCTCTACACCGAGTGATCGTTGCCCACATCATCCGTCTCCTCCACTCAGTATCCATCTTGCGAGTATACCTGTTCATCTGAATCAAACAATTTATCGTGTGAGACCCTAGGGGTACTCAGCAAGTCTTTATGCCTCTAAGGGGACATAACCTGGGGTGACGCAATTGCAGCAAAAGATAATAACTAACAATTCTATGGATACTCGCTAACCATCCGCCTAACCAATGATAGACGGATGTCCGTTAATTAGTAACAATAGTTATAACAGTATAATTAACAGATCCATCCTCCTTCTCGCTTACCAACGAGAAAGCGGACGAACAACCCCCATCCGTTGGTAGTTTTATTAACCATTCCATGAGTGTTGCACTATTTACTAGTCAGGTACTTAGTCAGTTTAAAAGCGGTACTTTAGTTATACTTGTCTATGATCGAGAAACTGTGCTCCAAGTCATCCATAACCGCGGACACGGCTTTCAGAAAGTTTTACCCTGCAGGGGTGCACAAATAGCAACACACACTCGATCAACCTCGGAAAAACCAAATCAAAACCCAACGAGGCATTCATGATAAAGCGATCACAGGATTCAGAAATGTTTCAGGGGGCCGCCCCACTAAGCTACCCATACGAAGTTGGCGGCTCGAACGGACCTGTGGTTTGTGTGAATGGTAAATGACTGGGAACCCGAAAGTGTGATTGGGCTTGTCGATACAGCGAAAACGTGTCACGGTCCTAAACAGTACAGGTTCTCCACGCACAATCTTAAATAAAGTAGTAAAGCATGGCATAAGTAGAGGATAGTAATAAATCCCCAAACTACTTTGTGGCCCCAAGAAATAAGAATGAATCAAGCTCTGGCTCAGGGAGGTCCATAAGGCCTCCTGGATGTGGATAGTGCGAATAGTCAAGGAACAGGAATCAAGTACTCGGGGTCCTATGGGACACAAGTGAGCATGAAGAACCAAATAGCAGATATTGCTCACCGGTGCCACTTTCATTAGTTATCCCACTACTACTCAGGTTAAGTTGTTTAGGTACCTCGTTATCCATCAGACTCTCACATACCCTACACATGCTGTTCTACGACCCGCATGGCTCAAACAACTCCTGTAGTAATGGCTCATGGGATGGAGGAACAAGCTTCGGTGGGGTTTAAAAGTAAAGGCTATGCAGTACTTGGGATTCAATTTAATGCAATCGCGACTCAATGGTGCAAGAATAAGATAGAGGCAATAGGTACTATATGTATGCAAGCATGTGGTAGTGCTTGCCTGGCAGCTCAGTTGAAGCGAGAGTCGGATCTAGGTAGTGCTCCTGGGATTCCTAATATATCCCCTGCTCAGCGTCTATTCGAAGAAGAACCAAACAAACAAGGGCCAACATAAATAAAGTGCACAAGCATATGTATTGAAATGCGACAAGCAAACAAGCATGCCATGATGAATGATGCACAATTGCATGGCAATAAAGTAGCATGGTATGGGTGAGGTGTGGGGTACAAGATTAAAGCATTTCATTGAGTTTTTATTCCGGTTTGCTTCATAACACTTGTTGTACACTTAATATTTATATGATGCATGCTGCAATTCAGAACATGGAAAGCATAGTTAGAACGGGCTCGACGCGCTGATCGATTTAGACATATTATTTGTCAAATTTGCAGTTATATAATTAAAGTTATTAATTTATTAAGAAAAAGGTATTTTATTGTAATTTTAATCATCTCGAAATTTTAAAGTGCTCAAATAATATTTGAAGGGCATATTTGAAATCCTCACATTTTTTCTGATTCAAAAACATATATCATATGTATTATTTGGAATTATGATTTAAAAGATATGAAAAACAGATTTGAATTTGAATTTAAATCAATTTTGAAAAAGGTTTAATTTAAACAGCAAAGCAGAAAACCATTTTGTACTCACACGGACCTAGCCACGGACACCGCCAAGTGGGACCGGGCTGATCTGGCGGTAACAGGCGCACCGAAGGATTTTTCTCATCGCGGCGATAGCCAGCCCGAGAGACTGATCTGTGGGTCCGTGAGGCAACGGGGCCCACGTGCTAGCGAGGGGGTGTGGGTAGACCACGTGGCGCGGCAGGGGAGCGCGGGTTGAGGGCCTAAGAGCTGGGGGCCTATCTGCAAGATTGCTGTATGGGCCGGCTGTGGGGTCGGAGGGAAGCGGGTTGTGAGATAAAAGGTGGGGGTTTTCGAAGATTCACTTTGCTACTGTTTCTCTTCTCTGAATTCTTGTCGATGCTCGGTGATGTATGGGCACGGTGCAGGGATTCGAAGCCACGACGCGGGGCGCGCGTGCTAAGGGGTGGAACCAATTCGGCTGGGTTAGGGGAGTTGACAGGAGGGTGGTTGGGGCCTAGGTATGTCGTATCGCGGCGCGGTGACGAGCGAACGCCGGCGGCCACCACGCACCGAGAGCGCTCGGTTAAACGCCCGGCGAGGCTAGCATGCAACGGAGGAAACGAGGATGTCAGGAAGGTTAAAGGGCTCACCGCGGAGAGGTTGCCGGTGGCGGATCGGGGCGAGGCGCAGCAGGGTGGCGACTACACAGACGATCCCGTCGGCATTAGGGTTTGGTGGCCACCGTCGTGCAGCGGCGCAGAGGGCCGGCTTCGCCTAGCTGGGGCGTGCGGGGACGTCGCCGAGGGCCTCTGCTGCTTCCCCAACACCTGGAAAACCCACGCCGCCGGCTGTACGAGGAGGGGACGGTGGAGACCGACGGGTCGCCGGCCGGTGGAGAGAAAGGTAGCGGGGGAAGGGAGAGGGTTGCGGCGCGAGGCCAGGGGTGGTCTCTGGCGCTGTAGAGTAAGGAGGGAAAAAGATAAAGGCAAGCCGAGAGGGGAGATGCCGTGGGGATGTGGAGAAGGGCAAAAAGGTGGCCTCGGCCACCTTTGCTTCTCCCTCACGTGCAGGTCGTGGGGGGCTAGGGAAGGCTCGGCTGGGACTGCAGGAGGGACCAGGCAGGAAGGAGAGAAGGCCAGGCTCGGGTGGGGCCGAGATGCAGCGAGAGAGAAGGGAGAGAGAGAGAGAGGGGGAAGCTCGGGTAGGAGCTAGGGTTGGAGGAGGGAGGGTAGCTCGGTTTAGAGTTTTGGTTAGAGATAGAGAGGGTAGCTGGGGTGTGGGGCCAGCATGGCAGGCTCGGGTAGGGTGTACACTAGAGGGGGTGGCTCGGCTAAGGTATAGAGAGAGATAGAGAGAGGGGATAGGTATTAGGGTTTGGTTATAAACAACCTTGGTCATACATGGATGAAGGTGAGAAGGAGAGGAAGGGAAGGACATGGTGAAGGGTTTTAGCATGAATAAAAACAAGCTCCACCAAGTGTGTGGTTATGTCATGGAGATAGGGATGAGAGAAAAAGGTGGTGAGGAAAAATGATCTCATATAACCATACATGGGTACATGCACTTGTGAGAGAAAAAGAGGAAGGAGAGCTTGATGCACATGGCAAGGATACAAGATCAAGGTGGAAAGGATTGAGAGGAAGAGAGAGCTCAAGAAGATGATCCACTCAAAAATCAAATAAAAACCAAAGGAGGACACATGGTGGTGATGGTTGCATGGCCCATGCAAAGGCATTGAATGCCATGTTTTATTTTGTGAAAACAATAATAATATAACATGGCATGATTCCCATGCATTACCAAAAATGAGGAAATAAAGACCAAGCAAAAGAATTTAGAATTGAATCCATCCCAACCCACATGAGCTAGAGTAAATGCCAAAATAAAATATAAGCCCATGGGTAATTAAGGTGGTGGAATTAAAAGGTGGTGACAAAGAGAGATGGTGGAGTGGAATAAAAGATATGCCCCCAACTCAATTTGGGCACCAAGCATTTATCAAAATCAAATACAATTTACCAAGAGCCAAATAAGATAATAATGCATATGAGAGAAGAACCAAAAGGATAAAGGTTTTATATGATGCTCAAATGCAAGGAGGCATGATGACATGAGCATGATATAATTATGATGCAACAATTATATGTAGAAAGTAGCATATATATAGACTAGGCTAGTAGCATTGCAATTGTTAGACAATTGGGATGCTACAGTACTTCTTGGATATTTCTTGGGGTGACACGCGTGGCATCCCCAAGCTTGAGCTTTAGTCCATCCTTCATCTCATTACTCATTCCTTCCATACACCTGAAATTTTTCCTTCATACAAAACTTCACACAATCTTTATTAGCAACATTAGTGCACTCAAGATAAAAGGTCTTAAGGTTCAGTTCTAACACTAAATAAACTTCCATTCAAAAACTAGCTACTGTAGCACTTCCCTCAAAAAGCTCAATTCCCCAAAAGAACTCAAGAAGGAACCAACAAGAAGCAAATGCAGAAAATAGCAGAAATCTGTCAAAACAGACCAGCAGGTAAAGACGAATTTTTTCGAAGACCTTCTGTTGCTCAAATCAAAAAGTGTTGAACTAACGAAAGTTAGATAACAACCTGGGGAAGAAGCACAAAAATTCACGCCTCAAAGAGACGTTCAGAGATTTTACACGAATTTTTATGGTGAAGCACAGAAATCTGTTTCGGGACAGCAACTTTCCCAATCATTACTTCTCTCTCATTAGAGGTTACTCTTGGAACAAAAAGCAAATAAAAAGGATAAGGATAGGTTATTACTGAAGTAATAAATTCCAAGACTCATCTAAAACTTTTGGGTTATCTCCCAATAAGTACTTTTCTTTAACGCCTTTAAGTTAGGCATAAGAAGCAAGAAAAAAATCAAGTGTTCTCAAATGAAGAAGCATTAAAGAAAAAGAATCAAGTGTTCTCAAATGAAGAAGCATTAAGATCACTACCAGAAATATTTTCAACAAGGCAAGGTATATCATCCAAATAAGTTCTAGAGGATCCTCACTCAATGCTCTTAGGTTCACTATTCTCATCAAAAGGGTTTGCAGGGACAATCCAATCAAGATTCTTTTCTATGGCAGCATGTATTGCTACTAGTTTAAAGGGTATTGGTATTTTAGGTTCCTCCCCATTAGGTTCGTTTTGTTCATCTTTTCTCGTGTACCAACAACATCTACACATGAGCCTAGCATATTGAAACATTCAAAGACTTTCCTAGCTTCCTTGGCAACATCATAGAACTCCTTAAACAAAGTTTCTAGAATAAAATCCCTCTTTTCAGGGTCTTCAATTTCTTTAAGCTTAAGAAACATTACTTGCATTAAGGGGTTGAGGTTAACAAACCTACCTTCTAACATGTGAATTAAAGAAGCTGCAGCAATCTCATAGTTTGGAGCAAGTTCTGCAAGGGATCTATCCTTAGTATCTTCATGTTTGCTAACATGATTAAAGAATTCTTCAATATTATCTTTCCCAATTATAAAACCACTACCAATTGAAAGGTCTTTCAGGGTGAAAGTAGGGATCAATATGGTGACCTAAGGAAGAGGTAACAACTAAAGGGGACTTAATTTTTTTGTGTTTTTCAAATAAGAAATCAAACTAGTAAAACTAATTTTTTGTGTTTTTGAAAAAGAAACAAGCAAACAAAGCAAAAAGAAACAAAGCAAAACAAAAATAACAAAGTAAAGAGATTGGTTATGAGGGACTCCCCTTGTGAAGATGTCCTTGACTCCCCGGCAACGGCGCCAGAAAAATGTCTTTTGATGGCGTGTAGTTGGCGTGGGAGTTTCTTCTTCTTCTTCAATTCCCCGGCAACGACGCCAGAAAAATGCTTGATGGCTCTGTGTATGGCGCCTAGAAAAGTGCTGGTGCGATGATGATATAGAGCTCGTTGGGAACCCCAAGAGGAAGGTATGATGAGCACAGCAGCAAGTTTCCCTCAGTTATGAAACCAAGGTTTAATCGAACCAGTAGGAGCAAGGAAACACCCCAAAGGTGTTAGTAATGAGCTTTGAGGTATGCACTACCGGTGCTAGTAGCAACGTGGAGACCTGCACAACACAACCAGAACTTTGTCCCCAACTTATGGCGAGGTTGTCAATCTCACCGTGTTTTGCTGAAAACAAAGGATTAAACGATCGAATGGAAAGAAGTAAAAGTTTGCGAAAGTAAACACAAAGCAAAAAGATTGTAGATTGTATGTAAAAGAAAAGGACCAGGATCCATAGTTCACTAGAGGTGGCTCTCCTTAGATAGATAACATGCTGGGTGAACAAATTACAGCGGGGCAATTGACAAACACCGAGAAAGCAATACATGCATATACTAATCATCTTGACTCCTTTGGAACTTGATTGGGCATTACAACATTATACATAGACCGCCATCCAACTGCATCTATGACTAATAATCCACCTTCAGGTTATCATCCGAACCCCCTCCAGTATTAAGTTGCAAGCAACAAATTATTGCTTTATGAACTGCGTGTAAAGTAAATAATACGATTGTTCTATGAACAAAGGATTGTTGTTTTCTCCCTAGTAGCAACAACACATCTAGTACCTTAGAGATTTCACACCTCCCATTACAGAGGCATGAACCCACTATCGAGCATAAATACTAACTCTTGGAGTTGCTAGCATCTACTTGGCCAAGATAGCTACTAACAACGGAAAGCATGCAAGATCACAAATAACAAAGACATGATAGAATCAATAATCAATCTGAAATAACATCTCAATATCCATTGGATCCCCGCAAACACAACATGTATGATTACAAATAGATGATCTTGATCATGAACGGAGCTCACAAGATCTAAACATGAAAGCACAAAGGAGGAGAACCAGCCATCTAGCTACTACATGGATCCGTAGTCCAAGGATGAACTACTCACGCATCACACCGGAGGCTTGCATGGTGATGAAGAAGGCCTCCAGGGTGAATTCCCCTCTCCGGCAGGGTGCCGGGAAGAGCTTCAGATCCCTCCCGATCTAGGGATGGAGATGACGGCGGCTACAGACTCTTTCATGGATTTTTGATCGGGTACTTAGGGTTTACGTCCCGAGGGCATCTTATAGTCAGAAGGGGAGGCCGAGGGGGTGCCAGGGGCCACCACACCACCCCCTGGCACAGGCCCAGCCTGGTCGCGCGGCTAGGTGGTGTGGCCGGCCTCTGTCCCTTCTCCGTCTCGTATTCTGGCACTTGATGACTTCTGAAAAAATAGGCACTTTGGCTTTTGTCCCATCCAATTCCGAGAATATTTATTTTCTGACTTTCCTGAAACCAAAAACAGCAGAAAACAGGCAACTGGCACTGTGGCTCTTGTTAATAGGTTAGCCCAATAAATCATATGAAAAGTACTCCAAAGTTGGAACAAAACACAAGAAAGTGGATAAAACCAAGCATGGAACATCAAAAATTATAGATACATTTGCAATGTATCAGTTGTCCATAATGCAAAAATTAGGGGGGACAAAAAAATTCTTGTTAGTGATGCAGTGTTTGCTTGTTGGTTGTATGTGCTTCTACATCTGAATGTGTAGCAGATGATATACTCCTTACCTCACCAACAGTTTACAAAAGCTACTTAACAAAACCATCTTGGCTTGTTTTACATATTCTCAAATGTTCTGGCATTTCAAAACCTGAGCCAAGAGGTCCTTGAAACATCAATCATCTGCTTAGCTTCTATTTACAAAACTCTGGAGGTCTATATGATATAATCTCTCTATGTTTTCAAGACATAACTTTCAACTACTCTTACCTCTAGGTTTCAAGACATAAAGCTTTTAAATTCTATTCTTGGTAGAGGTACCAAGAAATCTTACCTTCTTCAAAACTCCAACCTTTCAAACTATCCATACTTACGTCAAGCTAGGCTTGATGGTAACTCTAGTAATAGCTTGAGTTGCTTGTTAAGATGAATTGCCTTGATCTGTTGTCTGATGATTTGCCTTGATATGATGTTTGACTTGTTTGCTTAGGAGTAGTATGAGCTACCCTAGGAGATCATCATCTAGCATCTAGATAATCCAAGAGTGTTAACCCTAAGCAAGTTAACCAAGCTGGATCTGATCTATATCCACTAGGTGATCATCTAAAACCATTAACCAGATCACTTCTGAAGTTATTCATTCTAGAAGCCTCCAAGTCAATGAAGACCAATATCAAGCATGGATACTTTATACTCAAGCTACACTTCAACATCACCCATTTGATGATAATTTGGAACCTTGCAACAAACCAAAAACCTTAACTCTTATATTCTAGTCAAAAACCCTAACTCTGCCAAAATATGACTAAGTCTAGAAATGTTATCAAGATGCCATCTTGGAGTCTCCCTCGTTTCCAATCCTTATTCATTTTTGGTAAGGAACTTGAACCATCTTGTAGAAAATCATAAGTACTACCAAGGCCCACTCTTTCCCTTGGCTAGATCAACCTATAACCCACTTGTTATTGATAGTTCTGCAGGCAAGAAAATAATAATTTTTGCAAATCTTATCAACTAGCCTACTTTGGAAAAAGCTCACATCTCCATACTATCTTCTTTGGACCAACTCCTTGCATGATTGTGTTCTACTCATAAAGGTCTATTACTCCTTACTTCACTTGTTCCAGTTGGATCCTTGTGATTCTAAAACCCACATGGTTTAGAAGGCTAAAATCGATAATCTGTTTTGGCACCCTTATTTTATTCAAAGTTTGAAATCAATTCTGGAAGATCCCAACCATGATCAACCTCAAACCTTTGAACCATGTTGATCTAGATCACCTAGTCTATCCATCCATATATCCCATGCCCCAAGGGGAGCTCTGAGCTCCAAGCTCCCACCAGGTTTTGTTGGTATAAAAATAACATCACCCTAGATCCTTTATTCCTTGTTTTCTCCCAAAATCAAGTTGGATTCTAAAAACCCAAGGTTTTAAATGATGTATACAGCTTGTGGACATCATCTACATTAAATATAAAGATTTACCAAAAAAATTCCATAATTATTATGGACCAAAACCTATTTAATTTCTTTAATGGACAAAACCTCCAAAAACCCCTCTATAAAGGCAAGTTTGTTTTCCTCCAAATCACATCTCCAACTTTAGGCTCATTTGAGGCCTATATAGCATACCCTGTCTTCGCACTTTAAAAATAAATATTTTTGAAGAGTTTTATTATTTCTTTTTACCCATTTTCTTAAATGGCTGAATTGGAATAATAAATGTTTTAAATAGTTTTACTCCCTAATAAATCTTGGTAAAATTCTCCTAAGTATGTATTCATATTTGGGACCATCTCAAACCAAAAACCAACCTTGGACAATTTAAAATTTTCAAACAAAACCAATAAAATAGATTCAGTAGTTTTTGAATACTTGATATGAAAAGTATCTAAAATGATCAAATAATTCCCAAACAATTCCAGGAGGTGTATTTTGATCACCTCTATCCATCAGCACCTTTATATCATCTTGCCAAGATCAAGAATTGAAATTTTCCTTAATGAGCATCAATATGACACTTTTGACACTTTAACAAAACATGAGCTAAAACTATTCCAAACCATTATCTATCACCATCATTAATCACCACAGAACCACACCTCATCTTCTGGTCAAAATGGTAATGTATCACCCCTTGTCCCTTGTATTTGTTTGAGAGAGAGACAAAGACAAGGCCAAGTCTAACCTCTTTAATGCCTTGGGAGCACCACCCCCCTCTCTCTGCCCTATGCAGCTCACAAGACCCCAGCATGACCTCCCCATCATCCCCCTACCCAATCAAAGCATGGCACCCTCTCTCCCTTTCCCTCCATGGACTTATTCCACACTAAACCGACCCACTCAAGTTTAAAGGGGCCAGAGGCTAGCATACCTCTCCCCTGCTCTCTCTTTTCACTCTCTATCCTCTAGAGAACCTCCCCACAATCCCCTGCCCCTCCTCTCGCTCCCCATAGCCGTGGAAATAGAGGAAACTCCCTCTCGGGTCTAAAAGAAAAAGGTCAACCTACCCTCGATCCTGAGCTTCCCCTTCCCTCTTGCTAGGCTTGTTGCACTCCCCTACCTCAGATCTACTTCCCTAGAGCTCCAGAGCCCTTCTCTTGGTCTACACCATCGTGCAGAAGCAAGAAACTAAGCCGCGGGTGTTTTGAACGGTTGGTCATACTACCCCTCTACTGCCTCTCTTCCTCGGCTTTGTTCTTAAACAAGATCCCCTAGATGGTATCTACCTAACCCTACCCTCCTTTCATGCATGCATGCACCCCTGGATCCACTCCGACGAGCTCCGACGAGCCCCTCTCGGGCGTGGACGCGCAGGTCACCTTCTGCCATCAAAACCTGCACTAAATCCCCTCCCCGAGGTTGTCGCTGCTTACCGCACCTCCTCCGTTGTTCCCCGGCCGTCGATGAGCTCTCAGGTGAGAGTCCTGCACCACCCCAGTCGTCGCTAGGGTTTCGTCCCTGCCGGCGGTCGCGAGGTAGGAGACGGCCCCCTTGCCATCCATCCATCCTCTAATCGGACGGACGACATGAGCCGATACCCCTTTGCCTGCTACTCTCGATGACGCTGGGCCCGCCTGCGTGTTTCGAAATATGCTCCCGCTCCCACCCATTATGATGCATTGATGGGCCGGCTTTCCCCTGCGTGGCCCATTTCTCTGCAAATTCGGCCCGAGCTTCCCTCCAATACTCTTTTGTTTAAATACATTTCCAGATCTGCTTCTAGCCAGTTAGTTTAATTACCAAATAAAATGGAAATAAACTAGGATTGCTTAGATCTAATTTTTCCTTGGATACTTGTAGATTTTCCCTAACATGCATGGGTCCTTGGTTAGTCCATGTGAAGTCCAGATTAATTACAGTAAACCATTTACCTAGATGTAGCCTTTGCACTAATAATTTTTTTAGGAAGTTTCATAACTCCAATTAGGTTAAAACCTTTTTGTAATGCAAGGTAGTTGTGATGCCTTGCATGAAACCTTGACCCCATAATGGCTCAATGCACGGCGCCCATAAAAATGCTTGATGGCGGTGTTGATGTAGAGCTCGTTGGGAACCCCAAGAGGAAGGTATGATGAGCACAGCAGCAAGTTTCCCTCAGTTATGAAACCAAGGTTTAATCGAACCAGTAGGAGCAAGGAAACACCCCAAAGGTGTTACTAGCTGAGCTTTGGTATGCATACTCAGGTGCTAGTAGCAACGTGGAGACCTCCACAACACAACCACATAACTTTGTCCCCAACTTGTGATGAGGTTGTCAATCTCACCGTGTTTTGCGGAAAACAAAGGATTAAACGTATCGAATGGGAAGAAGTAAAAGTTTGTAGAAAGTGAACACAAAGCAGTAAACAGTTGTAGATTGTATGTAAAGAAAGAGGACCGGGATCCAAAGTTCACTAGAGGTGGCTCTCCTTAGATAGATAACATGCTAGGTGAACAAATTACAGCGGGGCAATTGAAAAACACCGAGAAAGCAATACATGCATATACTAATCATCTTGACTCCTTTGAGACTTGATTGGGCATTACAACATTATACATAGACCGCCATTCAACTGCATCTATGACTAATAATCCACCTTCAGGTTATCATCCGAACCCCCTCCAGTATTGAGTTGCAAGCAACTGATTATTGCTTTACGAACTGCGTGTAAAGTAAACAATATGATTGTTCTATGAACAAAGGATTGTTGTTTTCTCCCTAGTAGCAACAGCACATCTAGTACCTTAGAGATTTTTGTCACTTCCCATTACGAGGCATGAACCCACTATCGAGCATAAATACTAACTCTTGGAGTTGCTAGCATCTACTTGGCCAAGATAGCTACTAACAACGGAAAGCATGCAAGATCACAAATAACAAAGACATGATAAAATCAATAATCAATCTGAAATAGCATCTCAATATCCATCGGATCCCCGCAAACACAACATGCAGAATTACAAATAGATGATCTTGATCATGAACGGAGCTCACAAGATCTAGGCATGAAAGCACAAAGGAGGAGAAGCAGCCATCTAGCTACTACATGGATCCGTAGTCCAAGGATGAACTACTCACGCATCACACCGGAGGCTTGCATGGTGATGAAGAAGGCCTCCAGGGTGAAATCCCCTCTCTGGCAGGGTGCCGGGAAGACCTTCAGATCCCTCCCGATCTAGGGATGGAGATGACGGCGGCAACAGACTCTTTCGTGGATTTTTGATCGGGTACTTAGGGTTTTCGTCCCGAGGGCATCTTATAGTCGGAAGGGGAGGCCGAGGGGGTGCCTGGGCTGGCCACACGACCCCCTGGCACGGGCCAGGCCTGGCCAAGGGCTGTTGTGTGGCCGCCTCGCCCCTCTCCGTCTCGTGATTCGGCACTTGATGACTTCCGGAAAAATAGGCACTTTGGATTTTGTCCTGCTCAATTCGAGAATATTCATTTTCGACTTTCCTGGAACCAAAAACAGCAGAAAAGCAGTGGGCATCGTGGCTCTTGTTAATAGGTTAGTCCAAGAAATCATATGAAAAGTACTCCAAAGTTGGAACAAAACACAAGAAAGTGGATAAAACCAAGCATGGAACATCAAAAATTATAGATACATTTGCAATGTATCAACATCCCCAAGCTTAACTCCTGCTCGTCCTCGAGTAGGTAAGTGATAAAAAGAAAGAATATTTTTTTAGGTGACATGCACCATCAAAGACTTGATCAAAGTATTTGCAGAACATTCAAAGCTAGGATCATAGTACTTCAATCATAACATGAAAGACAAAGTTCTAGCAATAAACAAAGAAACAATGATGCAACATGAAAAGGCACAAACAAAATATTCATGAATAACATGCTTTGCAAGACGTTTGTTTGTTTCAAATAACGAAAACATAGCATAATAGCATTCAGCTTGTCCCTCAATAGAGTAGCAAATATAAATGCATAGGACACCTTCAAAGTTCATAAGAGTGACTAGATACAATAGTTTAAAACAAGCAATATCAAGTTATGCATAAATCAACTAGTCTTGGGACAATGCACATAGAACTAAGAATGGCCACTATGCTCTCAAAGTAGGTGCATAAAGATTGAAGGTGGAGACTCAATATAATGGTGGAAGAAAGGCCTTTTGTAAAAGGAAGTAGGGATTCAAGTCTCATAAAGAGCTTCCAAAAATTATGGTACTTATAGCTTTCAGCTCTCATTGCCCCTATCATAAGCATCTTGAAGTGATTCAGGTTAAAGTGAACATACTATGGTGTACATGCTTGACGAAGTATAAGTCAGAAATCTCATGTCCCTTGTATACGAGGGCCGCTCCTCATGCTACTCAAGTTTAGTCATCGGTAAGTTCTTGTCATTGTAAGTATATGTGTATCATAGAGAACCGCCAACGGGGTACCCCTTGCCCGATGATACGGAAGAATCCCCATATCAAAATGACAAGGCAAGCAGACAACGAGCATCTCAGCATTCTTCTTATTTACCATGGGAATATGGTGCTTTTTTTCTCTCTTTCCTCTTTTCATAGTATCTCTTTTTTTTCTCTTTTTTCTCAACATAGGACTCTTTTTTTATAAGAAGAATGCTTCATAGACAGCTCATTATGGTTACACTGCAGGTTTCCACCATGTCAGCATGGATTCACCAATGCCTAGGCTTTCTCTAACATATACATAACTCCATGGACTTACAAGCTCCCCTTTCATTTCACACCGACGACATCCATATACAAAAGAGCATGATATCAACTAGGTACAAGTACCAAGTGCAATGTTGAAAGCGTTCCCCATGAAAGCATGGTTCTGATAATTCCCGACAAATAAGTGCAAGCATATACAACATAGACGACACAATGGTTCAAGTTTATTAAGGGCAAGTAAAGTAAAGTGTGCCATCAAGTTCGTGAGAGCTTTAATCACTAGTTTTCTCATAACAAGTTTAATTTGGAAGGTAAACAAAAGCATGAATATACTTGGAATAGCATAAGCTAGTAGGTAGTTATGGTGGACTCTTTGGAATAACTTGGTTTAGGGAGTTGGATGCGTGAGTGGAACTCATACTTGGTTGTGGAGGCTAGCATGGGAGTGACAAACTAAGAGAGCAATAATGGCCATAATCATGCAGAGCGACAAAACATCATTGATCAAAGCATAAAGTGATACTACAAGTTGAAAAACTAAAGGATCATAAAGGCTATGGTGACTTGAGATAGTCATAACATGGTGTGAGCATGTGCCAAGTCAACCCAAATAAAGCATCAAAGGAGAATACCACTATACTATGCTTTAATATGCTAAACAACGCATGATTCATCCAAGGCACATTAAGCAATCTCTATTGTTTATAACAAGTCATGCTACAGCAAAGAATACTAAGCATAAGGCCAAAACAATACCAAGCATGGCATTACAAAGCATAGGCCACAGTGAAAAACAAGCTCTTTTTACCACATAAGCATGAACTTTCCTACTCTTTTCCAAACCAAACCAAACTATTTGCAAACCAATGTATGAAAGAGGGGGTCCAACCAATTTATTCAGCAAACTAAGCAAACAAAATCAAACGAAAAACCGAAACAAAAACGAAAAAGGAGACGCTCCAAGAACAACACAACTGTGCATGAAACAATAAAAATGAAGCGTTTGGAAGAAACCTGAGATTTTTATTGATGAAGAAGGGGATGCCTTGGACATCCCCAAGCTTTGACGCTTGTACTTCTTGGATATTTCTTGGGGTGACACGCGTGGCATCCCCAAGCTTGAGCTTTAGTCCATTCTTCATTTCATTACTTATTCCTTCCATACACCTGAAATTTTTCCTTCATACAAAACTTCACACAATCTTTATTAGCAACATTAGTGCACTCAAGATAAATAAGTCTTAAGGTTCAGTTTCTAACACCAAATAAACTTCCATTAGAACACTAGCTACTGTAGCACTTCCCTCAAAAAGCTCAATTCCCCAAAAGAACTCAAAAAGGAACCCACAAGAAGCAAATGCAGAAAATGGCAGAAATCTGTAAAAACAGACCAGCAGGTAAAGACGAATTTTTTCGAAGACCTACTGTTGCTCAAATCAAAAAGTGTTAAACTAAAGAAAGTTAGATAAAAACCTGGGGCAGAAGAAAAACAAATTACAGCTCAATCCGACAAACAGAGCTCTCTCACGAATTTTTACGGTGAAGCACAGAAATCTGTTTCGGGACAGCAACTTTCCCAATCATTACTTCTCTCTCATTAGAGGTTACTCTTGGCACAAAAAGCAAATAAAAAGGATAAGGAGCGGTTATTACTGAAGTAATAACTTCCAAGACTCATCTAAAACTTTTGGGTTATCTCCCAATAAGTAATTTTCTTTAACGCCTTTAAGTTAGGCATAAGAACCAAAGAAAGAATCAAGTGTTCTCAAATGAAGAAGCATTAAAACCAATTTTCTTGCCCTTACCTCTCTTATTTTTATTCTTAACCTTTGGGAAAATGTGATTGTTTGGTGGAGAAGAAAGGTGCATGGTCCCCTTTCCCACATCTATTATTGCTCCAAGGAGTTCTAATAGGGACCTTCCAAGTGTAATTTGTCCTTTTCCTGCACATTCAATAACAAGATAATCAATAGAAATTGTTTTCCCAAGGATCTTTGTAAACACTCCTTCAGCTATTCCAAGAGGTAATATGGTAGTATTATTAGCAAGAGATATTTCTTTTCCTCCCTCAGTGAGCCCCCAGTATTCAGAGATTTATAAATATCTTTGGGCATAAGACAAAATTCAGACATGATATCACAGCGAGCTTGAAAAGTTTCGGTGTTCATCTCAATCTTCTTGAGGAACCACTTTGATGGTTTAGAGTTTATTGGAACATAATTGTGATGCTCCCTAAGCGTATTATAGCAACTTTCTAAGCTAGTAGTGCTAGCCTCAAGAGTGTTCAACCTAGCAAATATTTTTGCGAAAGAAATATTAGTTTTGGCTAGGCATGTTGTAAGTGAGGATCAATTTCTTTATAGCATTAATAGCATCATCCTCATTACATTGGAGGAAATATCCTCCCACAATGGCATCTAAAGCATAACTATAGCAAAGAGGAATCCCAAGGTAAAAACTGCTAAGGAACAAGCTTTAAGTCATTTTAGGCTCAGTTTTTTAATGTAGATCAGAGATTCTAGACCAAGCTTCTTTAAAACTTTCCTCAATTCCTTGTTTAAAAGTGAAAATCATTTCCTCGGGTGACATAGTGATTGGAGCAAGGCTAGACATAGTGGCACTCAAGATAGGAACTAAATTTTTTGTGTTTTTCCAATAAGAAAGCAAACTAGTAAAACTAAGTTTTTTTTTGTTTTTTGATAACAAACAAGCAAACAAAGCAAAAATAAAACTAAGCAAAACAAAAACAACAAAGTAAAGAGATTGGTTATGAGGGACTCCCCTTGTGAAGATGTCCTTGACTCCCCGGCAACGGCGCCAAAAAATCGCTTCATGGCTCAATGCACGGGGCCCAGAAAAATGCTTGATGGCGGTGTTGATGTAGAGCTCGTTGGGAACCCCAAGAGGAAGGTATGATGAGCACAACAGCAAGTTTCCATCAGTTATGAAACCAAGGTTTAATCGAACCAGTAGGAGCAAGGAAACACCCCAAAGGTGTTACTAGCTGAGCTTTGGCAGGGCGCACTACCGGTGCTAGTAGCAACGTGGAGACATGCACAACACAACCACAGAACTTTGTCCCCAACTTGCGATGAGGTTGTCAATCTCACCGTTTTTGCGGAAAATAAAGGATTAAACGTATCGAATGGAAAGAAGTAAAAGTTTGCAGAAAGTAAACACAAAGCAGTAAATAGTTGTAGAATGTATGTAAAGAAAGAGGACCGGGATGCAAAGTTCACTAGACAGCGGGGCAATTGACAACCACCGAGAAAGTAGTACATGCATATACTAATCATCTTGACTCCTTTGAGACTTTATTGGGCATTACAACATTATACATACACCGCCATCCAACTGCATCTATGACTAATAATCCACCTTCAGGTTATCATCCGAACCCCCTCTAGTATTAAGTTGCAAGCAACAGATTATTGCTTTATGAACTGCGTGTAAAGTAAACAATACGATTGTTCTATGAACAAAGGATTGTTGTTTTCTCCCTAGTAGCAACAGCACATCTAGTACCTTAGAGATTTACATCACTTCCCAGTTACGGAGGCATGAACCCACTATCGAGCATAAATACTAACTCTTGGAGTTGCTAGCATCTACTTAGCCAAGATAGCTACTAACAACGGAAAGCATGCAAGATCACAAATAAAAAAGACATGATAAAATCAATAATCAATTTGAAATAACATCTCAATATCCATCGGATCCCCGCAAACACAACATGCAGAATTACAAATAGATGATATTGATCATGAACGGAGCTCACAAGATCTAGACATGAAAGCACAAAGGAGGAGAACCAGCCATCTAGCTACTACATGGATCCATAGTCCAAGGATGAACTACTCACGCATCACACCGGAGGCTTGCATGGTGATGAAGAAGGCCTCTAGGGTGAAATCCCCTCTCCGGTGAGGTGCCGGAAGAGCTTGATCCTCCCGATCTAGGGATGGAGATGACGGCCATGCACTCTTTCGTGGATTTTTGATTGGGTACTTAGGGTTTTCGTCCCGAGGGCATCTTATAGTCGGAAGGGGAGGCCAAGGGGGTGCCTGGGCTGGCCACACCACCCCCTGGCGCGGGCCAGGCCTAGCCGCGTGGCCAGGTGGTGTGGCCGCCCTCTGGCCCCTCTCCGTCTCGTATTCTGGCACTTGTTGACTTCCGGAAAAATAGGCACTTTGGCTTTTGTCCCGTCTAATTCCGAGAATATTCATTTTCTGACTTTCCTGGAACCAAAAATAGCAGAAAACAGGCAGCTGGCACTATGGCTCTTGTTAATAGGTTAGTCCAAGAAATCATATGAAAAGTACTCCAAAGTTGGAACAAAACACAAGAAAGTGGATAAAACCAAGCATGGAACATCAAAAATTATAGATACATTTGCAATGTATCACCCCATACTAAATTTCTTCCTAGTTTTCCAGTAATAAAAATAACAAAAATAGAGCATATTTGCCTTTAGGAATTTCTCTAGGCCAACGCAAGAATGGTATTGATCCCATTCCAACTCCTAGTGAATTGGTCCATCATTACCTAACCAAAACCAAGAGATCCAGATTTATTGATCCTCTGGTGAATTTTGGTGAATTTAACTACTCTGTGTAGGGTTTTTCCACCAAATAAATAAGTTCTGTAGATCTACAACTCTAAAAATGATGAATCCAATTTCTACAGAAAGATGTTTGAAATACCTAACATGTGTTCATAGATTCATATCAAAATCCTTTGTAGTTTTAATTTGGTGAAAAAGACAAAAAGCTTGCAGAACTGACTTTGGGATTTTCCCAAGGGCATTCTAGTAATTATTTTGAGATGATTCGAACTCTCAAAAATAAAAAACTCAATTATACATAACATACTCTGAGCAAAAAATTATTTCAATTACAAATCTTTTTTGGTGAATTTTTAACCTAAACTAGGGTTATTTTCACTAGAAAAGACATAACTAATTAAAGAAAAGAGCTAAAATAGTAAAATCACTTTTGTTTGCCTTGTATTTTCAATACCTATATTATGGTATCCTTTTTGTACATTGGTATCATACAGAACAAAGCCTTAGTTCCAAACCCCTTTATTAAGTGGTTCTGGCAATTAAATCCTAAAGGAAATTCAACAAGTGTTTTTCCATTATTTCCAAATGAAACAAACTCAATCTATCAAAACCTACTGAAGTGAGGAAGGTGTCTATGTTGGTTTGCTGTATGGTATTGGTGATTGTACGCCTTGTATTGATTGTGCCCTTTGTTTGCTTGCATGTGATCCATATCGATGATAGATGCGATTAAATCGGAGACAAGAAGATGGTTATTATTATTGTTATTATTTGGTATTCTAAGAAGAAGTCCAGGGACATATATTGCCAGATTGTTGATCACAGGCAAGCCACCTTCTTGCTCATAAGACTTGTCCTATTGTTTTACTTATGTATGTTTTACCTACTATTTATCAAAACTGCATTGTTTTATTATATGCTGATGTATATCTAGTAGTGGCTTGGCTCCTCCAAATCATTACACATTTGTACTACTTAGTACAATCCCCTTGATGTACAACACCATACCCCTTTAGAGACTCCCTTTTATCCAAAGCAAAACTACAGGATGGGAAGACCCCTGAAAAAGTTTTACCAAATGTTTTATGGCAAAACCTTGGTGAGGTTGGACCTCCCAAGAGAATTTTGAGAAAGAAAAAGGTTTTCGTTTTACAAAAGATGCTGAAGGAAACAGGAGGAAACATGTTTACAAAAACGCACCCGGTTCTTTGCAGCTTTAGCTATAATAACTTAACCCGCGCAACCACATTACTCCTATATGGGAAGGGGTTGGACTCGAAGTTGTTTACTCTGGTATGAGTTGCCTCGCAACTACTACAGGTGATTTCGATCTCTGGAGGTTGGGTATTCTCCTATAAGGGTCCATGTGAAGCATCGATCTGGAGAAGAAACGAACAGTCGGCGGCCGCCATGTGTTACTATGAGCCTCTCAGTGAAAGCGCACACTTTGTGCAGTGAAAAAGGCGCTCTAGTTGGTCCACGGTACCCGATGTCCCGGTGTTGAGGGGAACGACTCATAGGGTAGACTCTTATACTGGAGTGGGCATTCCGAAGGTCTTGACGGTTACTCGACCCACGATCCGTAGGAGATCAGGGCAGGGTACTCGGATGGTGTGGGTAAAGTGTACAACCTCTATAGAGTGTAAATCTATTTGAATAGCCGTGTCCATGATTATGGACGGGTTGGACAAACTACTATAGAGCGGTGCTGATTTTCAATTCAAAAAGGATTTTTTGAAAAGCAAAGGCTTTGGGAAATGTTTTGACCATGGGATGGTCAGAAAGGTGAAATGTGTTGACCATGGGATGGTCAGAAAAGAAAGGAAAGGAGTTGTCCATGGGATGACCAAAAGGAGGAACAAATGGGTGGCCCAATCCTAGTGTTTTCCAAAACTTCTTAAAAAGGTTTCCAAAATGTTTTACAAAAGTTCCTATCAAAGATATGTAGATGTTATATCTACACGAGAAACTATTTTAGAAAATAACCTCTTTTGGAGCCCTCCTACTACCATAGCTATATTGCATATCCTCTTATTGTTATCTTAAGGTGGTTTGCGAGTACATTCAAAGTACTCATTGGCATTGTCCGTGGCTATTAACTTGGTCAGATATCAAGAAGATGATGAAGTTGACGTCTATGCGAGCTAGGACGTTCTCCCAGTCAGTTGCCTATAGGTTAAGGCATGGCTCGGGCTCTATGCTTGATGAAGTCCCCTGATGATGATTGACGTAGCCATAATGACATGTATCCGCTTAAGTAATGGATGTTTACTTTGGTACTTGTTGGTTATGTGCCACGACTAACTGATCATGGGATCATGGTGTATGCATAACATGGATTCTCGAAGGATTAATCCGGGGGCCCCATAGTATGATTACAATTCTTTATACATGTCAACACATTATCATATTCTTAGCATTGTAATTTGTGGAAAAAATTTCACAAGTCTACATATGCCTGAATCACAACTCAAATACTTGTCGTTTTGATCAAATCATAAAGACTCGTATTCTTGTTAATTCAATATTCTTCTTCACTCTAAATTTTTTTATTCATAGCAAACAGTTTCAGACATGTGTCTCATTCAGTGAATACATTTATTTTCTTAGATTCACAATGAAGTTTTAAGAAATAATGATATCCACCATTTGTTGAACAATACAACATATCCTCATGTATGATATCCAATTATTCAACACACAATAGTGTCATTCAAAATGATGTCATTATTAAGTTTGAATATCTTTTGGCATTTTCACAATCTTATAAACATTTAAATTTCTATCATCAAGATCAAAATATGAATAACCCATTTGTAATCAAAACCGCGAATATAAAAGATATTACTCATAGGAATAAACAAATGATTTGTCTCAAATTCATATGAATAATTGTCTTACAAATGCAAGACACACACTAATGTAGTTCACCCTTATTGATTACAAATTTATTCAAAACTTCTAATCCAAATGATAACTTCAGAAGGAGAGCATCGTTGGCATCTTGCTTGCCATCAACACGTGTTTGTCGCGCTCACTCCTTCAATCACTTCTCAACCAGTGGGTCCTGTTTTCATAAAACCGTACAAGTATTAAATACTTCGTAAACTGCTATAAGTGTTTGAAATTAAACATTTATAACTTTGTATATCAAATATATACCTTTCCTTTTGATGACAGCTCCTGGACCAGGCACTACATTCCGGGTTCTCATATGAGCCATGAACTCAAGGAAGGTAAACTCTTTCCCCTTCTATGAGGTAGTTCAAGACGACATCTTTATAGTTGTGGGGTAGCAAGCGCAACACCACATCTATCGCAAATTTGCCCAGTAGTCCATGATGTCCACAAGGCGCTCATGAATCCTTTCCATGATATCCAAGTGGTCTTCCAGGCTGATGTCTTCCCTCATCTTGGGTGAGAGGAATTCATCCATGCATTCAAACACCATGATTTTGACTTGAGATGGAAAGGGCATCTGAAGTCCATCGACTAGACTGAAGGCCTCAATCTCATATAATAGTGCTCCCAGAGCAGGCTCCATGACATGAACCATAGTGTATTTGACTGTCATGAAGGCGTCACGTCGGGCACGATAATCATGATCATCGGGCAATCCAGTGAAGCCCACGGGAAAATCTCCTAGCGGTTCTCGCAGCACAAAGAATAGATCATGGAAGATGAGGAGATTCCTCAGGCGCTGGTACCATTCTATGAAGTTGGCCCCATCTACTTTGAGTTTCTCACTCTTCATGAATCCCTCAAAACTAAACAGAGACTTGGGTTTTGACATGATCTACAAAATTTTCGCAAAGACATTTAGACTAAGTTCATAATATGAGTTCAAATTATAATCACATTATATTAGATGAGATCCCACTAAAACAAACATCCCTAAAGAAGTTTTAGTGATAACACGATCCCCATTCACTATGTCACCCCTGATCGTCATGGCTGGCAACATAGCTGCAAAGGTAGACATTCTCCAATGTCAATCACACCATTCATGTGACTCATGCTCGATCTTTCGATCATCCGTATTCCGAGGCCATGTCTGTATATGCTAGGCTCGCCAATTCAACATTACGTGTATTCGTTGTGCAACATGTCTTACACCCACCGTATGCGAATGCAGATATGTCTGACACCCGGTCGTCACGGCGTGCCTCATAACGGAAAACTTTCTTGGTGGTGCACACTAAGGGAGAACACAATTTTGGTATTATATTAAAAGATCATTCTATTAATGCTACCGTCGAGTGTCTAATACTAGCAAAAACAAGATGCACACAATAAATATCAAATGTAAACAAGTGTGATATGACATGGTCGTTGATCATCGTGCCATGATATCTATCGTGCGCTCCGGTGTGTGGCACCAAGCCCTTGATTCCACCATCCTATTACTACAACTTAGCAACAGGAAAGTAAACTAGTTTTACTTTTACTTTAACCATATCATATCACGAGCCCTTGCAAAATAAAGTTAGACGCCTCTACTTTATCTTTTGCATATTTTACATGGCTGCTAGGGCTTTCGCACAAGAACCGTTTCTTACCTACGAACATGAACCATAATATTGATTAAATAGTTGTCTATACTATACCTCTTTCAGGGCCCTCCGTTGCAAATGGTGTACCAACTAATGCGAGAGAGACAAACACCACCCATGCCACTTATACGGTGCAAGCCATATGTCAAGCATGGACCAGTCTTGCGAATGAACGCGTAATGTCGGTTGGGGGCCACTTCATCAAGCATTGTTGTGGTATGCACAAGTACACGTGGGAGGGTAACAACTATAAAAACAACGCCCACATGCTACAACTCGTGTGTTCTACCCATACTAGCATAGCTACGCATAGATCTAGCTCTGATACCATTGTATGGGTTTAGCGCCTGAAAACAATATTTTTTCCTACGCCAAGAACCCTAATGCCAGGATTTATCTATTAGTAATGTAGTAACGGGAGGGACTTTTCGTGAACTTACCCTTGAAGACTGAAAAGCGTTGTCAATGTTTGGGAGAATATAGTTGATGTAGTCGTACCGACGCCGACCTCAAGGTCGTTCTGAACTCGGTTGGCTCCACCAACTCCAGCTCCAGCTCCACCGGCTCAAATGACTCCGATGTCTCAAACGACTCTAGCGCCACATGTGCAATGCCTCGAAGGAGTTTACATACATCCGGTGTTTGACGACGACTCCTAGACCCTAATCTAGCAGAGGTTGCAAAAGTAGATCTCCTGGATCCGGAATCCTCGCAGCGTGATGACGCTTTGCGGTGAAGAACACTCTCATTTGCATAACCCTTATGGTGGGGCCGTGCTCACAAGATAGAGAGGGAGAGAGGAGGGCACTTGGAGGGGGAAGCCTTGAAGGTGGGATCAATTGGTGTGTTTAAATCCCTCCATATGCCCTCCTTTATATAGGGGGAGGTACTCCCTCCCTCAAAGTCTCGGGGGTGGGACTAATCAAGGGGAGGAGGCAGGGAGGCGCGCCGGCCAGCCCCCACATGGGCCCCACATGGTGGGAGGCCCACATGTGGCCGGCGGCCCCTCCTAGGCCATCCCTAGGGCGGTGACTCCTCTTGGGCCTCTCCTGAGGCCCATTTAAGTGGGCTGCCCCATTATATCATATTTAAATTATTAAATAAATATAGATAAATTTATAGTTCAATAATTAACATATATTTATATATTATTTAATTCTAGTTGCACTAGAACTCCTTTCGCACAACTCCGGACACCCACCAGACTTTCTCGGAACCCTTCCGGTTTTCCCTTCTCTTTACTTCGGTGATTCCTATGATACTAAAACGATCTCCGAGCGTTGTCAAACCCTTAAGCGTGATACCCTTATGGTTCGAGAACACTCTAGACATGGTTGAGACCCCTCTCGGACCAATGATCATCAGCGGGACCTAGATGCCTATAATGACCCCTGTGCATTCCACGAGAATCTTTGTCCTTGAACCATTAAACATAGAGTCCTATTCTCTTTGTTACTTTGATACTTTACTTGTTCGAGACATGATCAACGACATTGCCATGTCGTGTTCAATCTCGTTATCGACAAGTACAACTTTACTTGTTTTGAGCTATGCCATCCCTGTGACCTAGTCACACGCTGTAACTTTATGGATGTCATGTCTCCGAGTGAGTCCAGGCTATCTCTCCGTCATGCGGAAGAGCAAATCCCGGTCTTGACACATATGCCTCCACAAGCCCCTTTGAATACCTGAAGACGCCTTTATGATCACTGTTTCATCAAGTGATGTTTGATGCAATCAAGGCACTCTCGGTGACAGTGATTAAATATGGTCTCACGGTCTAAGAAATTGGTTACTATGTTTCCGAGTTATTGTAATAGTGAACTTTATGACTTGATCATGTTATAATTCCTGTGTTCGGTATGTCCATCACTTTTATTCACTTAATTAAATGACCCCATTATCAATTAACATAAATGTCCATGATCGGGAAACGTCGATCATCGATTGACCAATGAACTAGTGTCTAGAGAATCACTAGGAACGTTGGTTGTTTATATATCACATGTATATTAACATTCCTATAAATACAGTTATAGCATGATATAAAAACTATTATGAACTTAATGAAATATGTCAATAATCTATATTATTATTTGTCTCTAGGGCATATTTCCCACAAACCAATCATGCCACAAAAGGAACACCAGTCCGGCAAACGCTCATGCTTCACCAGAAATAATTGCCGCTTCTTTTCCTGATTATTGAAGCAACAACTTTCAGCTTCTTTCTAACATCATAATTGATTCTCACACGATAGAAATTTCCTGAAAAGTCAGTCGAGGCTGGCTCAACTGAAAGTACCTCTTCAACTTTAGATGCTAATGCCTCCAGCATAGGTTTAAACCCTTCTAGCAAGTCGTGGATTTGGATCCACATCTTGAAGGTATGGAGATCAATCAAAGACGGTTTAGTAAACCCATCATAATCAACTATTAGGACTGGATGACCTCTGAAAGTCCACGGACCACCCTCCATCACTTTATCTCGATCACCAAGGCAGGAAAATTGCATAGTATACATGTTATTATCAAGGGCACGAAATTTCACCTCCTGCGCAAGGTCCCATGATGTCCTCATGTTCTTAAAGAACCAGAAATTGCTAAACTCCGGACCAGTAAAAACCCTAGCGATCGGTAACCATCGTGTAGCTTTCGCTAGCGGTGGGCTTTGCTCCTCGAAAATGACATCATAAAGATCTTCCTCTTGCAGCCCAAGCTTCTTCATCGTCCCATCCAGATCCTCTACGGCCACACCCGAGCAGGATGCGGCAGAAGCCATGAGAGCCCTGACTCCCAGTACCCTTGTTACTTCCCCTCTCGTTAGGGTTTCGTTTTCCTCCCACCGCGGCGACCGGCGTCGAGACCATATACCGACACCTTACCCTTCCCCCATCTGAGTGCGATTAGATTGCTTGTTGATCCACCCGCCTCAGTGCTAGGGTTTGGGAGTTGTTTACCCCCGGCGTCTCCAAACCTTTTTTTAACACGTATGACATTACCCGGCAGCTACTGCTTCCACTAATTAATCGACTTTGCAATTCGTTAGTGTGGAGTAACAACGTTATTTCTTTCAAGAAAAAATAATGTAGCTCCAAGATAATTGACACTCCATGCCCACAGTGTTGTGTTTGGGTTCTGTACTACGGGGCTTCTTTTCCTTGTATTTCTATTTAAGGGTATCGAATCAAATTATTTAAGTTGCGATTTGAAGGCGTGAGTAGAGATGCACTAGGGATAGTGGTCATCAAAGATAAGGACAAACCCAGAATGTTGTTTGGAAGTTTGTCACAAATCTTTCAAAATAAACAACACTTGTAAATTCTAAAACCTAACATGTATTGTACTCCCTACGTTTCATAATATAAGACGTTTTAGCTTTTAAAAAGAGTGTATGTTGATCCTTTTTAGCGTGTAGGTTCGGAGTGAACTTATATACTAAAAAGGGTTTAGATACACTTCTTTTATAAAACTAAAATATTTTATATTTTAAAACCGAGGAGTATTATATTTACCGTAGCATTCAGCTAGTGTAGATGGTGGAAAAAGCTTCAACAATAGATACACGACCACTACCTCTCCTCGAGAAAAATCTATTAATTGGTTTCTCA
Source organism: Avena insularis (assembly GCA_023614405.1). Taxonomy (NCBI): domain Eukaryota; kingdom Viridiplantae; phylum Streptophyta; class Magnoliopsida; order Poales; family Poaceae; genus Avena; species Avena insularis. The sequence continues at coordinate 429,673,979 of CM042692.1, read as the reverse complement.
TCGCACAATGGTGTTTTTGAGGTAAAAATACAATGGTGCTTATTTAATGTGCATATTGCATGCAACCTGTGGGGATTTGCATATTTGCCCCGTTTTATTTTGTAGCTGCATATTTATCATTTTGTGTGTCACGGACAAGTGATGGTCGTGGGGCAAATATGTAAATTTCATAGAAAAAATGTGGCACATATGCAAAATCTCTAACCTGTGAGGAAGAGGCACAACATGGGATGGATATAATTGGCACAAGACATGAAAAAAGTTCAAGCCATTAATCACATGTTTATTAGTTGGATTTTTCTTTCTTTGGTATTTAGAATATGGGATAGTGGCCTTGTGTATAAACAATAGATGGAATATGAAGCAAACTAACCTGTGGTTGGTGGCTAGGAGGGTGATTGTACCCCCAGCCCACTAGAGTTCAAACCCTAGGTTTGACACTGTGTGTTGCATAATAGGCAGAATATTCTTTCAGTGGGAGGCGATGTTTTCGTCGACAGCGAGGCACCCGTGGTGACTTCGTCAATCTCAAGACCCGCTCTGCCGGCTCAGTCTATCGGAGGTGCTCATAGGGGTATGATGTGCGTGTGTGCGTTCATAGGGGTGGATGTATGTACGTGTTGTGAGCGTCTACGATTGTACTGTGTTTCTCAAAAAAAAAAGATGAAATATGAAGATCATAATTTAGTTCTAGCTTATTCTCGATTGTTTGCATGATTAGATCTTCATAGTCAAGCTGATCACGCTTCCCGTAGAGTAACTAACCTCCGTGAGATTGGTTTTTCTATTGCGTTCACACAGCATTCTTCGCAAAAAATGACGGAATGTTTTGTTTGAAACACCAGGGCACCCAAGTGCTATCACGTAACAATTTTTTTTGAATTCTACAGAAATCCTTTCTCTCATGAACACTTTTTTAAACCCATGAACAAATTAATGGTCCATTTCTTAACTCATGAATAAATTTTGTATCGCACGAACATTTTTATGAATTTTGTGAATATCTTGTTTTAACTATACATGCAATAAAAAATGTTCCCAATGTTCCAAATAATTGTTCACGGGTTCGAATGTTCATTCGTTAAACAAAACTAAATGTTCATATTATTCAAAAAATAATTAATAAAACAATAAAAGTAAAAGAGACAGAAAATAAACAGAAAAAGACAGAAAGGAAAATAAAAACACAGCGAGAAAAAATCTTAACTGGCCGGCCACCAAGGGGATGCTTCAGGCGAGGTTAGTAGACGCTTTAAGCGTCAAACAGGAGCACCCCTGAAGGAGCTCCCTAGATTGCTGCATTTGGCCTGGCCCATTACAAGGTAGCCACCTTGCTGTGTGCGTATGATCAAGTGGGCTGTACTGGGCCTTCTTCTATCTATTCCATCGATTCCCCACCGGCCAAACGCCCCCGATACCTCCGCCGCTCCTCGTCGGCGACATCGGCGAGCGTACGGATTCAGTGGCATCCGCCCGCGCCCCTGAAAGAAAATTTCCGCCATCTGCGGAGGCCACCTGTCATCACCATCCGGGTTCCGGTGAGCTCCTTATTGCTGTCCCGCTAGACTATGTCCGTCTCGTTCTGTTCTTATATGCGCTTGTTGGGGGTTCCCGATCCATTGGTAATACACACACGATTGACCGATATTTTTGCGGTTTTACTTGTCCTGCTCCCGCGGTCAAGTCTACTGTTCGTAGCTGCTTTGTAGATGGAGGTGGTTCTAGGACCACTCTCGGACCTTATCCGGAGGCAAAGGCTGTCATAGATCACAGCGTGCTAGCAAGTTGTTACCTGGTCGAATCTGTCGATCTATATTTGCTTGAATGGTTGAAGAGAATCGACCACTCTAGGTCCAGGGTTTGTTGAAGCTAGGGCAATATGTTGTGTAATGTGGGTTTATGACCTTGTAGACTGTAAGTAGTTTGCCATTCTTTTTTAAGAAACTAGGGATAGATTTATAATTTTGAATTTGCGGGAACAAGGATTAGCATTTTGACAAACGAACATGTATCCATATTCCGCTGATATCCTTATATGTGCATTTAGATACACAAGGTTGTTATTTCAAAGTACGATGCTACTTATAGATTTGTCACATAATCTAGGTTGACAGTGTGGTTCTTGCTTAGCTTGCTTCCTTTGTAGTTTACAAAGACCATATTTTTTGGCTAATACCTAGCTAGGGCCCTCCATTTATTTTGGGTGAACTCATTGTTTTAGCTTATAGGTGCTACCTTTGCTAACTTTTATGTGCTGTTCATCCAGTGGTGGCTTAAATTGGTGAAACTGATACAAGGTTACTGGAAGCTTTAGAGTCTACTCTCATCATGGCTCATCAAAAGCGTGAAGCCAACTCCACTGATGAAGATTGGGCATCATCAAAGCGCCCAAAAAGTATTGCCACTTCTACTGAAAAGGATTACAATGTAGACACTGCCACTTCTCAGGAAACAAATGGTGAAAAGGGAGACACCTCTCAAAAGGAAAGCAAGGTGCTGATGGACCTGTGTATGTCGGATGAGAAGTCCACAGCTCTCTCGAAAGTTCCAATTCAGCAGGAGATGATATTAACTAGTGTTGAAGCCGATGCTGCAGAAGACAAGGGCTGCAGACATGCAATGGAGGATGCCTGGGTGGTGCTTCCTGATGCTAGCATGGAATCTCCAGGAAATCTGAGGTTGCCCCTCTTTCTTTTCATATTAGGTACTGCAGGATGCCTGATGCTAGCATGTAGCTAATATAAGTAGCTTGATGCAGATGTGCACATTTCGCAATATATGATGGGCATGGTGGCCGCTTGGCCGCGGAGTATGCACGGAAACATTTACACCAGCAAGTTATCGCTGCAGGATTACCACGTGAGTTGGTCTGTCTACATTGTCGGCTTCTGTTCAATGTTTTCATTAATTATTACTACATTCTGATGTATTTCTTCTTCAGTTGGCTCATACCAATGTTTTCTTATCATCACATATTTTTCCATTTCTTAACGCTATATTCAGATGGTTTATCTGCATCTTCCATGGAATATTGTTTTAGTAGTTTCTATCCTCATTTTTTTCTGCTAATGTCTCCTTAGAATATTGTTCTAGTATTTTATATGCAAAATCAGCACAAAAAAGTGCTACCTCCTCCATTTATGATTATGCACTTTGCATCTTCTCTTTTGCCTGGTGATAGAGGAATTAACAGTTCTACTAGATCACTTGACCATTTACTGCTTCTTGTTATTGACTTCCTCGCTAAGAGTGCTACTTTAAACATTAGGTTTTATGAAATTTAGTTTTTACCTTCCGTTTCTGATTTAATTCAATTGGGTGACCATTTCATGACTAGATTCATAAGATTAGCTTTCATGATTCAGACTTTTGAAAGTGTTTATTCTGCTGTTGGCCATTTAGCTAATATTGATATATTGGTTTGCAGATGAATGTTAAAGTGGCAAAGAAGGCCATTATTGAAGGTATTGAATACATGAAATTCTTTGCTTGTCTAGACCCTAGACTATAACCAGGCTAATAGTAATTAGAAGAGCCCCTTCTACTATTTTCATCGTTGTACTTTACAGTTATTTATTATGCATATAATAAAAAAAAATCATTGTTGCCTTACCCTAGCTTGATTTTTTTTATTAAACTGATACTCTTCCATTGACAAGTCCTTTATCGGCCTGAAAGGCAGTCTTGACCCTGAACCCTTGAGTATGTTACATGCTTCTATCATCAGGAGCTGATGGTAGAATTATTAAATTATTTTCTGATTCTCTACCTCTGTCATTCTAAAATCTATAATGAATGTATCGTTTCTGGAAATGTCTGGAGCTGCCATTATGTGGGGGTTTCATCTTTTGAGTGAAAATGATTTTAATTCGAAATATTCCATTTGTATACTTGTTTGCTTGTCCAGTGGCATTTTGACACTGTTGCATATTCTTTTCTTGTGTGCCTCTTATGGTGCCTTTTACTTGTCATCTTCTTAGTGGTCTTCCATTGGAACGTTGTCAGGTTATACCGCTGATTTAAGCTTTTCCTAATGTTATCGTCTGCAGGTTTTCATAGAATTGATGAGTCACTGCTACAGGAAAGTACTAAAGGTAAGCAAATATGGTATCAACTTTCTTCATCTGCTTTTCGAAATGACCAGTCAGACCTATGACCATGTTTGGGAAGTTGTTAAGCAAGCTGGTGTAATATCTGATATATTAGGTATCAGTTAGACTAACTTTTAAAATGTTGCAAATTGTATCCTGTGTTCTGTATTTATCTTTGGTCATAAGCCGCCCCTCTTAGTGGTAAAAAAAGTTGAAGCTGATACATTCTAGTGTATTGCTTAGCTGGTGGCAAGGTTCAAAAAGGCTCTAGTGGGAGTTACCTTGGCGCCGGCAAGGATGCCTAGGTGCTCTACTGTGGCCTAGCCCGGTGCTTCGACCCTATGCGGTAGTCTAGGCAACCAACAATATTCTCAGGCTAGGAATCAACCTCTCTGGTGAGGTGCTTTGGGGGAGAGAGGTGTCAGAACTGTCAGGGAGGAGAGGAAAGGCGCGGCGCTGCAAGGAAGTAGAGGCAGTGGCAGGGTTGTTTGGTTAGGCTTATTTCCGGCTTTTAGACTTTGGCTTCCAATCCAAAAAAGCACCTTAAGCCAAAGTCAAAAGCCAAAATTAAGCCTAACCACATACCTCCAAAATACAAGCAGCTAGTCTAGGCAAGGGAGAGATACTATAAACTTTTATAGCATTCCACTGCTGGTCCAGTTGGATGGACCAGCTCAACGAGCTCCGCAGCCAATCTCCACTCTTATCTTTTTTCTTTTCACCTATACCCCTTTCTTCTCCCTTGGCGTTGGTGGTTTTCTATACAGTGCCACCTCCGCAACTACACGTCTCCCTAGCAGCTAACGCTTCTCTGAACCTTGGTTGGTGCAACAACACAATGACATAGGGTGGTGCCTTACTTATAATGACAAGGACCAACCTCTTAGCTACGATGGATTGATGATGGTAAAAGGACAGCAGTAGACATTTTGTTGTACCAAGTACTCAAAACCTATAAATATGGTAGTGTTGGAGAAGCTCTGTTATGTAAGTTACTTTTTCACTGGCTGCTTATTTCATGATAGTACTCACATGTCTTATGTATAGGAAACTGGCAAGATGGCGCAACAGCTGTATGTGTTTGGGTCTTGGGACAGACGGTCAGTTTATAGTACCTGGGCTTCTCTTCTTTCTTCATATTTTTCATACCCTGGAATTCTTTTTGGTTATCGGATTAAAAATCCTTATGGAATCAGGATATATGAGTTCATTTGTTTCTTTAGTAAATACATAGGGCTTATTTTCCATTCCCTGAATTAACGACACCGATTCTTCATTTTTTTTTATGATGAACACATTTTATACCCACATCCCTACCTTGAAGTCAGCAACTCAGAGTAGTATGGTATAATTTACTGTGGTTAATATACGAACATAATAATCCAATTTTTTTGTTTCTATTCTCATGCATAAGTAACTCTCATTACGTGGTGTTATCTTTTTGGTACCGAATGCTAATGCTTTTATTTGAGATGAATACCTCGTGCATTTCACACATTCTACATGCCAAATCAAATCTTAGTTTATATGCAAATCAAATTAGTCAATCTATTTTGCATAAGCCGTTCTTTATTGACACGTTCCAGGTTGTGGTTGCGAATGCTGGGGATGCTAAAGCAGTATTAGCTCGTTCTACTTCAACTGATGGCGAAGGTGCAGTGGCTGACACGAAAAGTGTACTGAAGGCTATTGTTTTGACAAGAGAACATAAAGCCATCTTTCCACAAGAGCGCTCGAGAATCCAGAAGGTTAATAGCTTTATAGCTCCAACATTTAGTTCAGTTATCCCTCCAAACTTAAGTTTTGCTTAGTTACATGCCAAATGAATAAACTCCCTGGTTATTCTATGGTTGGCGTTGCAATCATGTTGTAACTTTTTCTTCGCATCAGTATCCGTCAAATAAAATTTGATTATGATAATGAGTAAATAAAAGAAAATCTGATTTTGGTAATTATATAAAATTTATGCCCTGATTTATTCCAGTTTGTTTAAAGGACTTTCTTGAGACTGAAAATATTACCTTTTCCATTGTGCGTCCAAACTATACCTACTTCTTACCCTAATTGCTGCCAGTTGTTAGCGATGAAAATTAGCTGACTTGTGATGAAGTACAAAACTGTTGTCCTTCCGTCTATTCAATTTTTATGTTGTCTCATTTGCTCCTTTCATTGTCGGTGTGCTGTTTGAATGCAGTATTAGATGAGCATCTCACCGCTGCATATTGCATATTAAACTTCTTTTTTGATATGTATTGGCTCACAATTCATTTAACCTTGTGCTACAAAGGCTGGAGGTTCTGTTGGTCCTAATGGGAGACTACAAGGACGCATTGAAGTATCTAGGGCTCTTGGAGATCGCCACTTTAAGAAGGTTTAACTGGTGCAATTTTGTTTGCTGATAAGATTAACCTGTTCTGTTTCTGTTTGTGTATATCGAAAATATGTACGGTTCAAGTATCACTAGTGTTATGATGAATGGTTGAGATGTTCTCTACAAAACGGTTCCCTCCCGATTCCCGTCTCCCTCATTTTTGTTAAAATGGTACTCCCTCTGTTCACTAATATAAGACATTTTGTTAAACTAATTTAGCTTGCCAAAACATCTTATATTAGTGAACAGAGGGAGTAGGAATTAGACCTGCCTCAACTTCCATGCCCTATTCCTCCTAAATTCCCATGTACACCTACCAAACAGATGTTTTTTTTAGTATAAGTACCTTTCCACCAACCGAACTCTTTGTAATTCTGTGGGATCTGTTAGGAGCTCAGGATAACTGATAATGACCACAGGGATGTATCTGCTTGCTTAGAGATAATGATTAATTATGCTTACGTTTATGCACATTTCGTGCTAATTCTAGATATAGTCGTTCATGAAAACACAGCTCTTTTTTTGTATGGACTGCACATCAATTATATGTACTTTAACATTTCTAATTTATCTCACCTACTCAGTTCTTACATTGTGTTGCTTACATCCAAAACTGCTGAAATCTCAAGGTTGCATTAGCGTGAGGTATCTGTAGTGGTGCGTGGTAGATAAGGCCCTAAGGGCTATACAAGGCGACCCTGGACCACAAGAGGCGCGGCTGCCATCCTCAAGGGCAGGGAAGAATGGGACTAGGACTTAGATTTATTTCTCTTTTGCTTTTATGAATAATAACTAGTCCGGGGCATTATATATCCTGCGGAATTACAATCTTACTTGAAGGACAAGTAAAACTCTTAACCGTCTCCTAACAAGTCTCTGATCTAAATAACTAAATGAACAGATAAAACAATTTATCTCAGGGGGTTAAGTGCTTGTGCTCTACGTACATAACATCACACCCCACCCAGACATGCAACCTGCTTCACCAACTAGCAGTTGGGCGGGGGCCATGGTTGTCGACCAAGGAAGCCCCAAGATGATGCCCGGACATGGTGGCAGCTCTCCTGGTAGACCGGAGCGATCCCAAATTCAGAAGGCCTGAATTGTGGACCCGCCCAACTGCTAGTTGGTGAAGCAGGTTGAGGCTGTGCTGATGCAGCCCCAGGTTGCAACAATTTTGGCTTGCAACCAGGGAATGACACGGCTGGTCTTGGTAGTGATGCCAGCAGTGATGCCAGGGGTGCTGCCGTTGTTGGTGAAGTTGCCGGTGCATCAGCAGCAAGCGTCATTGCTTCTACAGTGGCCTCGTCCTTTTCTGTAGCGAGACTCCTCTCCTGGAGTTTTGTTTTGAGATTGGCTGCAAAGTTGGTCGTGATATTGGACAGTATGTTGCCACGAGCAACTGTTATGGTCTCCAACAATGAAGTCCTCAAAGTGATCCTGAACTCCTTGATATGGACTAGGCATTGCTTAGAGGACGCCAACACCTTGTCATTGTAGGCCTGCAAGTTGGCATTGCAAGACTTCAACTCATCAGTAAGAGAGATTCTCGTGGCTGGCGAGGACGGAGCCAAGGCAGAACTCGGTGGTGGCGCCCAGGGGGATGGCGACGGCGAGTCCTGCAGCGGCACCGATGACCTAGGATCGGAACCACCGCTGCGAGCCATTAGAGGCGGATCAGCAGATTGAATCTGATACCAGATGTAGTGGTGCGTGGTAGATAAGGCCCTAAGGGCTAGGGATGTTGTCCGTCTGTCCGCCGGACCTGACGGACAGTCCGGGTAATTAGCGTTTAGATTAGATTGGTTAAGATCTAGCGGAATGATCAGAGGAGGAATTGATGACGCGGACGGGATTCGACGGTTATACGGACGTCCGTCTACATGCCTACCAAGGGCTATACGAGGTGACCCTGGACCACAAGAGGCACGGCTATGGCAGCCGCACCTCAAGGGCAGGGAAGAAGGGGACTAGGACTTAGATTTATTTCTCTTCTTGCTTGATTATGAATAACTAGTCCAGGGCATTATATATCCTGCCGAATTACAATCTGACTTGAAGGACAAGTTGAACTCTTAACCGACTCCTAACGACATCTTTGATCCTAACAAATCTCTGATCTAAATAACTAATGAACAGATAAAACAATTTATCTCAGGGGGTTAAGTGCTTGTACTCTACATACATAACAGTATCCCATCGCAGAGATGATTTTACCACTGCTTTCAAATGTTCTATCCAATTTTTAGAAAGACATAGACTATCTTGTTTTGCAGATGTAGCTGTGTCAAGCCAAATTAACCAATAAATCTAATTTATCGCAAAAAAATTAGAGAAAAAAGTGTGTTTCACTTCATGCCTAATACATGCTCCTCCAGCAGGCTTATTTAAAGCCAGTGTTCAGTATATAATGATGCTATCCATAAAAACAATACCTTCGTGGAGCATCCACATTTATCAATCAACTACCGTGCAGGTCGGGTCAATTGCAACACCAGGTGTACATTCTTTTGAACTTACAAAGAAGGATCATTTCATCATTCTTGGCTGTGATGGCTTATGGGGAGTATGTTCATTTTCCTTTCTTTGTTATGTCAGTGTTTGCCTCATTTGATTCCTTCAATCATATTTATGTTAAGTTTAACTTGTTATGTATACGCAGGTATTTGGACCAAGTGATGCTGTTGAATTCGTCCAGAAGGAACTGAAGGTACAATCTTCTCTAAGAAATTTCTATCTCTAGATACATTTGTTTCTTCTACCCACTATGTGCTAGTATTAGTTATCTCTTCTGAGGTAAACTGATTAGGCTCTGATCAGATGATGCTGAAACAAAACTATTTTCTGTAGTGAAATTATGTCACCGTTTCTCACATGGGTTAGATTTTCCCATGTGTACATGGTAAAACTCCGAGATCTGAAGTAGTAGCCATAACCTGGGGGGAGCTCTTGCCTGAAGGCAGGCAAGCAGGAGCCCGCACAGTCTTGATAACTAGGATTTGGGAGTGATAATAACTAGGGAAAAATACTTTATTGTTTTGCTTGGCTTTCATGAGTACTGACTAGTCTCTATATATGAACCATGACTAACTGAATCCTTATTTAATTCGAACTCGGTGGCATATCCTTTCCCACCTTGAGTCTTTGCTAAATACTACCTCCGTTCCACAATATAAGCTTTTTTAACAAGCTAAAACAGCTTTCTAAAAAGGCTTATATTATGGAACGAAGGTAGTAGAAACCTGGGCAACTAGTAAAAGATGCATCTCCTCTCGTAATCTGCCGTCTGGATTGTGGCTGGCCTGGCTTCCTAATGTTGGGAGTTTCTGACATAGCAGTATTATGTACTATCTCCGTTTCAGAATACAAGACGTTTTAGGTAAGCCTAATTTGCCTTTCTAAAACGATAGTATGAAACAGTGGTAGTATTCGATTCTGATACTTAACCCTCCCAAGTAAATACAGTATATTTTTCATACCTTGAGCAAAGTAAATTTCAGTTTACCCTAGCATCTCACTGTACCTCGCTGTACCACGCAGGAGACGTCTTCAGCGACGCTCGCAGTACGGCGCCTGGTGAAGGAGGCTGTTCGCGAGAGGCGATGCAAGGACAACTGCACTGCTGTTCTGATAGTCTTCAAGCACTAGAAATTTCTTTGCTGTTGTAACCTTTTTTCACTGAACCGAACTGAGAAAGAGAAATCGACGGACAGAGATCACTCTCTAATTCAAGCCTACATGATTCTTGTGTGTTGGGTCTGACCTCCGAGCGGGTCTATTGATGAGTCGTGAGGCCAGTGTTACAACTATCTGACTGTATTTCATTTGGATTTTCGTTTTCATTCGGACCATGATTCCGTGGCAAAGAAAAATTGCGTAACTGGTCTCATCTTTTTACACTGCTCGTGTATAATGTATGCAGCTATTTCCAAGATCTTGTAAACTGTTTAAAAGATCAGATCTACTCTTTTTTTTAATTGAGAAGACTAGATCTTCAATCAATGCGTATGGGTACGAGGAGGTGAATCTCGATTTCTGGTCCACTGTTCGTACTCGAATCTTCAATCTATCTGTCCAAGACTTGTCCGCGTAATTAGTTTATGGGGAAAATTTGAGCATCTCGAAGTATTGGATCCTGGGAGGATTCGAAGGTCCTAATTTGACACATAATTAAATTCTGAGAGGAATGAACGCCCACTGCTGAAGTTGTCATGCTGTACTACAAATTTAACTGCAGTGCAGTGCTGAACTTGTCATGTTGTAGTACATAATTCGATTGTGATGCACCCAAAGCCCCAGAGCACCTCCAGTCATACGACGCTTGGCGCTGGATCTGTTGTTTGGGGCACGCCGCAGTTGTGTGCTTCAAATGGTGTAAAGCTTGGTACACGGAAGAAATAGAAATGCAACTAGAAACAAGAACCAACTGAAACCTAAACTAGAGGCTTTGCCTTGTCGGCGGTGTCGCTCTCTTCACTGTCATCGTTGTCGCTGTTCATGTGGTAGTGCCTACGACACATCATGTCGTTGAACACCTTCACGTCGAGCATGCCATAGCCTTCTACATGAAGTTTAGGATGCGAACTGCTCCTAGCCGTTGTAGAGGTACATGCGGCCTTACCCGTCGAACAACACCTCCACGCGCTAGAGAGAAGCACCACGATCTGTCCATAGCTTCACCTTTGTGGGCTCCTGCCCATCAAGAAGTTGCGCGAACTTGTATGGGAGCCTCTTCTTGCTCAAAGGTTCTTCATAGATGGGGATGAAGAACTCGAAGTCCGAGGTGTCTTCCTCCATCGGCGATGGCGAGCGTGAAGGCGTCACTGATGATAGGAGTACAAAGGGGGACCAACCCTGTCGCCCCTCTCCCCCGAGGGCGATGGGGGCTCTCCCCTAACTTCGCCCCCTCTAGCCTCTTCCCCCTCGCCGCCGCCTATAGGGGACACCAGGCGCATCCTGGGGGGCGGCGGACGGCCTCTCCCCGTGGCTTGGAGGCGGGTTCGAGGGCCTTCTCCCTCCTGGCGGCGGCCTTGATTCGGCGGGCAGGTCCCGTGGCGGCGGGGCAGCGCGGCACGACTCGTGGCAGGCGGCGGCAGGGCAAACGGCTGTTGGGTTCGCAACATAAAAAACAAAAAATTTCCTACGATATAAACAACTAAGCACCAGGATCTATCTACCTAGATACAATCAACAGGTGGATATACATCCATAGATATCTTACCCTTGAAGAGCGAAAAGCTTTGTTAACGAAATCTGATTTCGTGGATGATGTAGTCGTTCACTTGCCGATCTCAAGATCGTGATGAAGTCCAGCACCGCAAAGCAGCAGTACATCCGTGATCGCATACATGTTCGGTACCCCGACAACCTTCGAGTCCTCGCTCTAGCAAAACAGCGGAAGTAGCAAATCCTTCCGGAGAAAGCCACCGAGAACATGTACTTCGCTAATCCAAAGCCATGGGAATATTCTAGAGAGGGAGAAAGATCCTTCATGAGGAGGTGTGAGAGTGGAGGAGGAGGGGAGTTCTTTTATAGTAGGAGGGGCAGCCCCCAAGGGGCCATGCGCATGGTATGGTGATGCCCCCACCTCTCCCTCCATAATGGTGAGTGGTGCTTCCACTAAGCCCACTCCCATTAAAACCAACTCCATTCGCTTTGCATTATTTTTTCACCAAATTTAATGCAAGCTCTCATTAAATAAAACTATTTTTATTTATTTTATTCAGAATTTGTTAATTAATTTAATTAACAAACATTCACATAAAACCCCTTGCAACATTTCGATATCACATGGAGAATCAATTTTAGCAATTTCACCCGAAATAATTTCGGTGTCCATCGAAATAATTCCAGTGCTTCCATAATCTTTCTCTGCTTCATATTTGCTCCAAATGATGTCGGTATCCCTTAAAGTGTGTCACCATACGGTTCACGAATAATGTAAAGATGATCAAGACCCCTCTCCGATCAATAATCAGCAGCGGGACCTGGAGATCCGTACTGACTGCACACATTCAACGATGACTCTAGTGATTGTAAGAACCTTTTATGTTTGTAACTAAATACCTTTGTCTCGCGATATATTACATGTCCGAGATTCGATCATCGGTATCACCATACCTAGTTTGATCTCGTTACCGACAAGTACGCTTTTCTTGTTCCCATGATATAACATTCTAGTGATCTTATTACTTGCTTGCAAGTTATGTTAATGTGATGTCAGCAAGAGCGCCTAGAGTATATCTCTCCGTCATCAGGATGGACAAATTCTACTCTTGATCCATGAGCCTCAACATAACCCTTTCAGAGTACCCAAACCCACCTTTATAGTCATCATGTTATGGTGTGACGTTTGATGCTATCAAAGTACTCTTCCAATGTTAGCAATTAACATCATCTCATGGTATAAGGATTAAAGTTACTTCTTGTGATGTTATACAATGTAAACATAATGACTTTGATCATATTACTATACTTTGGATGAATGTTCATCACATCATTCCACTAATATTGTGACCTCGTTATTAACAACATCTAATATCCATGATCAGGAAATCTTGATCATCTTATTAATCAACAAGCTAGTTTATATGAGAGCCATAACTAGGAACTCTTTATTTGTTTATTAATCACACATGCATTAACGTTTCCAATTAACACAATTATAGTATGAGAAATAAACATTTATCATAAACATGGAATAAGATAATAACCGCTTTATTATTGCCTCTCAGGCATATTTCCTTCAGTCTCCCACTTGCAGTCAATAATCTAGTTTGAAAAACGTGCACATTCAACACCTATGGCTTTCTGGTGTTGTATATCGCTGAGTCGTGTATTAACGAGCTCGTTGGGGAACCCCAAGAGGAAGGTATGATGAGCACAACAGTAAGTTTCCCTCAGTTATGAAACCAAGGTTATCAATCCAATAGGAGCAAGGAAACACCCCAAAGGTGTAGCTGGCTGAACTTTGGCAGGGCGCACTACCGGTGCCAGCAGCAAAGTGGAGACCTGCACAACACAACCATAGAACTCTGTCCCCAACTTGCGATGAGGTTGTCAATCTCACCGGTTTTGCTGAAAACAAAGGATTAAACATATCGAGTGGAAGAAAGTAATAGTTTGCATAAAGTAAACACAAAGCAATAAACAATTGTAGATTGATGGTAAAAGAAAGGACCGGGGTCCATAGTTCACTAGAGGTGGCTCTCCTTAAGATAGATAATATGTTGGGTGAAAAAATTACAGCGGGGCAATTGACAAACATCGAGAAAGCATACAAGCATATACTACTCATCTTGACTCCTTTGAGATTCGATTGGGCATTACAACATTATACATAGACCGTCATCCAACTGCATCTATGACTAATAATCCACCTTCAGGTTATCATCCGACCCCCCTCCAGTATTAAGTTGCAAGCAATGGATAATTGCATTACAAATTGCGTGTAAAGTAAACAATACGATTGTTATATGAACAAAGGATTGTTGTTTTCTCCCTAGTAGCAACATCACATCTAGTACCTTAGAGATTTCTGTCACTTCCCCAGATTACCAGAGGCATAAACCCACTATCGAGCATAAATACTAACTCTTGGAGTTGCTAGCATCTACTTGGCCAAGATAGCTACTAACAACAGAAAGCATGTAAGATCACAAATAACAAAGATATGATAGAATCAATAATCAATCTGAAATAGCATCTCAATATCCATCGGATCCCGCAAACACAACATGTAGAATTACAAATAGATGATCTTGATCATGAACAGAGCTCACAAGATCTAAACATGAAAGCACAAAGGAGGAGAACCAGCCATCTAGCTACTACATGGACCCGTAGTCCAGAGATGAACTACTCATGCATCACACCGAAGGCTTGCATGATGATGAAGAAGGCCTCCAGGGTGAATTCCCCTCTCCGGTAGGGTGCCGGGAAGAGCTTCAGATCCTTCCCAATCTAGGGATGGAGATGACAGCGGCTATAGACTCTTTCGTAGATTTTTGATCGGGTACTTAGGGTTTTCGTATCAGAGGCAATATATAGGCGGAAGGAGAGGCCGAGGGGGTGCTGGGCGGACCACCGGCGCGGGCTAGGCCTGGCAGCGGCCAGTGGTGGTATGGGCAGGGCCCTGCCCTCTCTCCGTCTCGTATTCTGGCTCAAGGTGTCCCTCGGTAAAATAATGACTTTGGTTTTGTCCCGTCCAATTCCGAGAATATTCATTTTCTGACTTTCCTGAAACCAAAAACAGCATAAAACAGGAAGCTGGCACTGTGGTTCTTGTTAATAGGTTAGTTCAAGAAATCATATGAAAAGTACTCCAAAGTGTGGACAAAACACAAAAAAGTAGATAAAATCAAGCATGGAACATCAAAAATTATAGATACATTTGCAATGTATCATATATACGCATTTGCTAGTGGTAAACATAATCTCTGGATCTGACACTTTCAGGTCTGTGTGTATTTGCATGTCTTTGCGTCTCTACGCATCACTTATTCTCAAATGTGATGGCATTGTATAAATTTACTCCTTTGGTGAGACGTTTAGTTCCTTTGCTTTAAAACATGTTGATATTATTATCGTACAATATATCTTCATAGTACTAGCCCATTGTGAACCACACCTAGTTTGATAACAAACTACTTAACACAAATGCCCTCCTTTACGGATATTCACTTTGGCTCGCAGGTGCAAATGCACCCATTATGAGAAAATATTTTTCAAAATTGCAAAAAATTCGAAAAAAAATCCACATATACATTCGAACATTTTATGTTGGTTCACAAGTTTTTGGGATGAAAGAACATTTTACGTGTCATGTATAAAAAAGACAAAATATGTCACAGGAATACGACTATTCACATGACATTTTTTTCTTTTTTATACATGACACATAAAATGTTCTTTCATCCCGAAAACTTGTGAACCAACATAAAATGTTCGAATGTATATGTAGATTTTTTTTGAATTTTTTGACATTTTGGAAAATGTTTCTCACAATGGGTGCATTTGCACCTCCGAGCCGAATTGCCACCTCCCCCTCCTTTGCTGCTACTATAGTAGTCATATATTTAGCCTTTTATTGTAGTATCTATCACAATGTCTTAACTTTGGAGCTCATCCAAATTCATAATGGAACTTCCTTTCCATTACATTGTGCCCACCATAGTTTAAATTGAGATAACTTTAATTTATATCTTGTGACAAAACTAGTATCAATGTAACACTTTATAGTGAACTATTTGTAAATATTTGTCACATAAACATAACATATTCTTGGTTCTTCCAAATCTCATCAGAATATCTTTACTATCGTCCAATGATCATCTTATGAATCATTCTGATATATGCACATAACATTTAGAGCATAGGACATATCTGCATATGTACATATCACGGTATACATTATTGATCAAAATATTCATGTGATTTCACTCACCAAGTGTCAAAACACTTGAATCTCGTTTCACTTACCAAGTGTCGATACACTTGAATCTTGATTCAACCCTTTCCATGCGGCAAGAACCTTTCTTGTTGTTTCCATATTGAACGCATTCAATATTTCATATATGTACGTCTAGCACAACCATATTAGCGCCTCAGTCTATCCATATAGACATTGATGCCTAATATTCTGGTTTTTCCCAAGTCTTTTATCGAAATCTAAATTTAATGAAATTCTTTACTTATGTCAATAAAAGATACATCATTTCCAATCAACAACATGTCTTTACATAATATATTACAAATATGTCTCAGCGTGCCCACTAAATTTTTTACAAATTCAAGCATCTTCATTGTCTCCGATGAAATTAAACCATTTTAATAGTTTCATCACGGTGAAGATTCCAACTCCACTATGCTTACTTCAACCATTGAAGTTGTATGTCCTTTTAGCATCCTTTGAATTAGCAAAACCATTCGGACCATGTCATTACACGTCCTAGGTAACTATTCTATTAGAAGAACTTTGTTTTGTTTGTTCAACTACCATATACCAAAATTGATATATGTAGTGGTTGCTACATTAATCCATCAAGGCTAAATATCACTACGAAAGATCAAATCTTGTCGTAGTCAACTCCTTGAACATTGTCATAAACTATTTTCTGACATGTCGACTATTTCATAGATGTGAAACATCCATGTCTATTTCTTTATAGATCCAAATACGACCAATAGGCTTCACGCCTTTCCGGAGGATCTTCCAAGTTCGAAAACTTGATTTCTTGTGTATGGAAACTATCACGGACTTTATGACTTCTAGTCATTTGATGGAGTCAGGGCCCATCATCACTTCTTTGCATAAAGTCGGTTCATCATTGTCAAAACAATAATAATGACTTGTTCTTCAAATCTTACTATTGAATTGTTACCCGACCTACATGGTTCCATAGGAACTCTAATCTCTGAGATCACAACCTTTGTAATCACGCGAGTCATGAGCACTGTGGCCGCCTCTGGGACACTTTCTGGCACTGTGCTACTTAGCACATGTTGCTTAGGTTCATCAACCTAATCAAAGTTCTATTGTCCTCTGATACATTGCAAATGTATCAATAATTTTTGATGTTCCATGCTTGTTTTATATCTACTTTCTTATGTTTTGTCCATACTTTGGAGTATTTCTATACACTTTCCTGGACTAACCTATTAACAAGATGCCACAGTGCCAGTTGCCTGTTTTCTACTGTTTTTGGTTCCAGGAAAGTCAGAAAATCAATATTCTCGGAATTGGACCGGACAAAAGCCAAAGTTGATATTTTACCGGAAGACTCACGGAGCCAGAAGACGAGACGGAGATGGGCCACAGGGTGGCCACACCATGTGGTGGCGCGGGCTAGCCTTGGCCGCGCCACCAGGTGGTGTGCCCCCCCTGGCCGGCCACCGACCTTGCCTCGTTCGCCTATATATTCCTCCCGATGCATAAACCCTAGAGAGTCAATCAGAAATCCAAGAAAAGTTCCACAGCGCCGCTGCCACCAAAGGGGAGATTCGGGGGACAGAAAGTCTCTGTTCCGGCACCCTGCCGGGACGGGGAAGTGCCCTCGGAGCCATCTCCACCACCATCTCCATCACCATTGCTGATTCCCATGATGAGGAGAGAGTAGTTCTCTCTCGAGGCTAAGGGTTCTACCGGTAGCTATGTGTTCATCTCTCTCTCTATACATGATCATATTGTGATCATGAGCTTGTAATCTATAGATCTACCTTGCTACTCAAGTGCTTAATAGATCTATGCTCTCCCCATGTGTGTGAAAGTTACAGCGTGCACACCATGGTGGCACTTAGGCTAGAGATTACAAATACTTGTTATGAGTTATATTTGGAGTTGGATGTTTCTATGAAATTGTGGTGTTTGTTGGAACCATCTAGAGCTCAAGGTGACAGTGTGGGGTTATCTAGATGGGAAAGGCTTACTTTGAGGTGTGCTGTTATAGCCCTACCATGGATTAGAGTGTTCAACCGGAGAGTAGTTAAGAGTAGTATCATAAAGAAGAATATATTTATATGAGAGTGTTCACTAGTGAAAGTATGATCCCTAGGCCTTGTTTCTAAGCATTGATACACCGTTTGCAATTAGATCTGTTACATGTTTGCTTGCTTCCATCTTTATTTCATTTTGCCTTTAGTCTTTTCCCACGTCAACCACACGCCAGCAAGCTATTTTCTGGCACCGTTACCACTTACAATTATCCATACCACTTGTATTTCACTATCTCTTCGCCGAACTAGTGCACCTATACACCTGACAAGTGTATTGGGTGTGTTGGGGACACAAGAGACTTTTGTATCTTGATTGCAGGGTTGCTTGAGAGGGAATACCTTTGACCACTTCCTCCCGGAGTTCGATAAACCTTGGGTAATCCACTTAAGGGAAACTTGCTGGTGTTCTACAAACCTCTGCATTTGGAGGCCCAACTACTGTCTACAAAAATAGAAGTGCGTAGACATCAAGCTATTTTCTGGCGCCGTTGCCAGAGAACGAAGAAGAAGAAACTCCCACGTCAACACCGCACTAGAAAAGCTATTTTCTGGCGCCATTGCCGGGGAACGAAGAAGAAGAAACTCCCACGTCAACACCACACCAGAAAAGCTATTTTCTAGCGCCGTTGCCGGGGAGGTAAGGTAAAAGGTACTCACATCCTCTGGTGTGAGTGCTCGAAGTTATTTCCTTTAGATTATGCAATTATATCTTTTTGTTTCTTGTTTTTATTTTCACTAGTTAGGCTTAATGGAAAACAACAACAAAATTAGAGAGCTTTATAGTATTTATCTTGAGTTAGGACATGAAGTGTTTGAAGAGAAAATTAAAAAACCTATGGAACTTTATTTACATGCTAATAGCAATATTGTTAATATGAATTCTTGGGACACCGCTATTGCTAATGCTATGGAAAAGTCTAAGCTTGGGGAAGCTAGTTTTTATGAAAATGATCTTTTTAGTTCCCCAGCTTTGGAAGATAGCTATTCTATTGCTTATGGTGATACAAAACCTCCAATATATGATGATTACAATGATGGATATGATATTTTCAGTCCACCTACTATTGAGGAGAAAATTAATTATGATTACAATATGCCTCCTATATTTGATGATTATGGTGATGAGAATAATAATGATAGCTATTTTGTTGAATTTGCTCCCACCACAATTAATAAGAATGACTATGCTTATGTGGAGAGTAATAATTATTATATGCATGTGGCACATGATAAGAATGTTTTATGTGATAGTTATATTGTTAATTTTATTCATGATGCTACTGAAAGTTATTATGAGAGAGGGAAACATGGTTTTATGCATCTCAATAATATTAAGTTTCTCCTCTTTATGTTGAAAGTCTTAAAGTTGCACTTGTTTTTCTTTACTATGCTTGTTGCTTTGTGCTTTCATGACTTGTTTATTCACAAGATTCCTATGCATAGGAAGTGGGTTAGACTTAAATGTGCTTTGAATTTGCTTCTTGATGCTCTCTTTTACTTCAATTTATATTTCTTATGTGAGCATCTTTTCAAACTATCATGCCTAACTTAAAGGCGTTAAAAAAAAGTACTTATTGGGAGATAACCCAAAAGTTTTAGATGAGTCTTGGAAGTTATTACTTAACCGCTCCTTATCCTTTTTATTTGCTTTTTGTGCCAAGATTAACCTCTAATGAGAGAGAAGTAATGATTGGGAAAGTTGCTGTCCCGAAACAGATTTCTGTGCTTCACCATAAAAAATCGTGTAAAATCTATGTACGTCCTTTTGAGGCGCGAATTTTTGTGCTTCTGCCCCAGGTTGTTATCTAACTTTCGTTAGTTCAACACTTTTCAATTTGAGCAACAGAAGGTCTTCGAAAAAATTGGTTTTTACCTGCTGGTCTGTTTTGACAGATTTCTGCCATTATTTGCATTTGCTTCTTGTTGGTTCTTTTTTGGGTTCTCTTTGGGGAATTGAGTTTTTTTAGGGAAGTGCTACAGTATCTTGTGTTTTAATGGAAGTTTTATTGGTGTTGGAACTGAATCTAAAGACTTATTATCTTGAGTGCACTAATGTTGCTAATAAAGATTGTGTGAAGTTTTGTATGAAGGAAAAATTTCAGGTGTATGGAAGGAATGAGTAATGAGATGAAGGATGGACTAAAGATCAAGCTTGGGGATGCCATGCGTGTTACCCCAAGAAATATCCAAGAAGTACAAGCGTCAAAGCTTGGGGATGCCGAAGGCATCCCCTTCTTCATCAATAAAAATCCCAGGTTTGTTTCAAACGCTTCATTTTTATTGTTTCATGCACAGTTGTGTTGTTCTTGGAGCGTCTTCTTTTTCGTTTTTGTTTTGTTTTTTCGTTTTATTTTGTTTGCTTAGTTTTCTGAATAAATTGTATGGACCCCCTCTTTCATACATTGGTTTTCAAATAGTTTGGTTTGGTTTGGAAAATAGTAGGAAAGTTCATGCTTAAGTGTTAAAGAGAGCTTGTTTTTGACTGTGGCCTATGCTTTGTCATGCCATTCTTGATATTGTTTTGGCTTTATGCTTAGTATTATTTTCTGTAGCATGACTTGTTATAAACAATTGAGATTTCTTAATGTGCCTTGGATGAATCATGCGTTGTTTTAGCATATTAAAGCATAGTATTGTGGTATTCTCCTTTGATGCTTTATTTGGGTTGACTTGGCGCATGCTCACACCATGTTATGACTATCCCAAGTCACCATAGCCTTTTATCATCCTTTAGTTTTCAACTTTTAGTGTTACTTTATGCTTTGATTAATGATGTTTTGTCGCTCTGCATGATTATGGCCATTATTGCTCTCTTAGTCGGTCGCTCCTAATCTTTTGCTAGCCTCCATAACCAAGTATGCGTTCCACTCATGCATCCAACTCCTAAAACCAAGTTATTCCAAAGAGTCCACCATACCTACCTATTAGCATTTTCTATTCCAAGTATATTCATGTTTTTGTTTACCTTCCAAATTAAACTTGTTATGAGAAAACTAGTGATTAAAGCTCTCACGAATTTGATGGCACACTTTACTTTTCTTGCCCTTAATAAACTTGAACCATTGTGTCGTCTGTGTTGTATATGCTTGCACTTATTTGTTGGGGATTAGCAGAACCATGCTGTCATGGGGAACGCTTTCAACATTGCACGGGTACTTTGTACCTAGTTGATATCATGCTCTTTTGTCTATGGATGTCGTCGGTGTGAAATGAAAGGGGAGCTTGTAAGTCCATGGAGTTATGTATATGTGTTAGAGAAACGCTTGGGCCGCTGGTCTAATCCATGCTGACATGGTGGAAACCTGCAGCATAACCATAATGAGCTGTCTATGAAGCATTCTTCTTATAAAAAAAGAGTCCTATATTGAGAAAAAAGATAAAAGGAGAAAAAAAGAGATTACGAAAAGAGGAAAGAGAGAAAAAAGCACCATATTCCCATGGTAAATAAGAAGATTGCTGAGATGCTCGTTGTTTGCTTGCCTTGTCATTTTGATATGGGGATTCTTCCGTATTGATGCACTCGACTTTCAACGTAGAGCTCGTTGGGAACCCCAAGAGGAAGGTATGATGAGCACAGCAGTAAGTTTTCCCTCAGTTATGAAACCAAGGTTTAATCGAACCAGTAGGAGCAAGGAAACACCCCAAAGGTGTTACTAACTGAGCTTTGGCAGGGCGCACTACCGGTGCTAGTAGCAACGTGGAGACCTGCACAACATAACCACAGAACTTTGTCCCCAACTTGCGATGAGGTTGTCAATCTCACCGTGTTTTGTGGAAAACAAAGGATTAAACGTATCGAATGGAAAGAAGTAAAAGTTTGCAGAAAATAAACACAAAGCAGTAAAAGATTGTAGATTGTATGTAAAATAAAAGGACCGGGATCCATAGTTCACTAGAGGTGGCTCTCCTTAGATAGGTAACATGCTGGGTGAACAAATTACAGCGGGGCAATTGACAAACACCGAGAAAGCAATACATGCATATACTAATCATCTTGACTCCTTTGAGACTTGATTGGGCATTACAACATAATACATAGACCGCCATCGAACCGCATCTATGACTAATAATCCACCTTCAGGTTATCATCCGAACCCCCTCCAGTATTAAGTTGCAAGCAACAGATTATTGCTTTACGAACTGCGTGTAAAGTAAACAATACAATTGTTCTATGAACAAAGGATCGTTGTTTTCTCCCTAGTAGCAACAACACATCTAGTACCTTAGAGATTTCTGTCACTTCCCCAGATTACCAGAGGCATGAACCCACTATCGAGCATAAATACTAACTCTTGGAGTTGGTAGCATCTACTTGGCCAAGATAGCTACTAACAACGGAAAGCATGCAAGATCTCAAATAACAAAGACATGATAGAATCAGTAATCAATCTAAAATAGCATCTCAATATCCATCGGATCATAAACACAACATGTATGAATTACAAATAGATGATCTTGATCATGAGCAGACTCACAAGATCTAAACATGAAAGCACAAAGGAGGAGAAACCAGCCATCTAGCTACTACATGGATCCGTAGTCCAAGGATGAACTACTCACGCATCACACCGGAGGCTTGCATGGTGATGAAGAAGGCCTCCAGGGTGAATTCCCCTCTCCGGCAGGGTGCCGGGAAGAGCTTCAGATCCCTCCCGATCTAGGGATGGAGATGACGGCGGCTACAGACTCTTTCGTGGATTTTTGATCGGGTACCTAGGGTTTTCGTCCCGAGGGCAACTTATAGGCGGAAGGAGAGGCCGAGGGGGTGCCGGGAGCCACCACACCACCCCTGGCACGGGACAGGCCTGGCCGCGCAGCCGGTGTGGTGTGGCCCCGCCCTCTCTCCGTGACAGCACTTGATTCCTTCCAGAAAAAATAGGCACTTTGGCTTTTGTCCTGTCCAATTCGAGAATATTCATTTCGACTTTCACGGAACCAAAAACAGCGTAAAAAAGCAGGCGGTGGCACTATGGCTATTGTTAATAGGTTAGACCAAGAAATCATATGAAAAGTACTCCAAAGTTGGAACAAAAAACAAGAAAGTGGATAAAACTAAGCATGGAACATCAAAAATTATAGATACATTTGCAATGTATCAACATCCCCAAGATTAACTCCTGCTCGTGCTCGAGTAGGTAAGTGATAAAAAGAAATAATTTTTGAGGTGACATGCACCATCAAAGACTTGATCAAAGTATTTGCAAAACATTCAAAGCTGGGATCAAAGTACTTTAATCATAACATGAAAGACAAAGTTCTAGCAATAAGCAAAGAAACTATGATGCAACATGAAAAGGCACAAACAAAAGATTCATGAATAACAATGCTTTGCAAGACGTTTGTTTGTTTCACATAAAGAAAACATAGCATAAAAGTATTCAGCTTGTCCCTCAATAGAGTAGCAAATATAAATGCATAGGACACCTTCAAAGTTCATAAGAGTGACTAGATACAATAGTTTCAAACAAGCAATAACAAGTTATGCATCAATCAACTAGTCTTGGGACAATGCACATAGAACTAAGAATGGCCACTATGCTCTCAAAGTAGGTGCATAAAGATAGAAGGGTGAGACTCAATATAATGGTGGAAGAAAGGCCTTTGTAAAAGGAAGTAGGGATTCAAGTCTCATAAAGAGCTTACAAAAATTATGGTACTTATAGCTTTCAGCTCTCATTGCCCCTATCATAAGCATCTTTAAGTGATTAAGGTTAAAGTGACACAACTAAGAGGATATGCTTGACAAGTTATAAACCGAAATCTCATGCCCCTTACTTACGAAGACCGATCCTCATGCTACTCAACTTCAGTCACGAGCAAGCTCTTGTCATTGTAAGTATATGTGTATCATTAAGAACCGCCAACGGGGTACCCCTTGCACATGATACGGGAGCTTTCCCACAATCAAAATGACAAGGCAAGCAGACAATGAGCATCTCAGCAATCTTTTTATTTGCTATTTGCATAGGTTTTTATTGAGGATGCTTCATAGAGTGCTCATTATGGTGATGCTGCAAGTTTACACCATGATTAGGCATGGCTTAGGCTAGCGGCCCAGGCGTTTCTCTAACACACATACAAACTTCATGATCTTACAAGTTCCAGTTTTATTTCACACCGCCGGGATCCGTAAGCAAAAGAACATGATATCAACAGGGTACAAAGTACAAGTACAATGTTGAAAGCGTTCCCCATGAAACATGGTTCTGCTAATTTCAACTTATAAAGCGCAAGCATATACGCAACAAAGAAGGACCCAATGGTTCAAGTTTATTAGAGGCAATAAAGTAAAGCGTGCCATCAAGTTTGTGAGAGCTTTAATCACTTGTTTTCTCATAACAAGTGGAAGGTAAAGAAAAGCATGAATGTACTTGGAATAGCATAAGCTAGTAGGTAGGTATGGTGGACTCTTTAGAAAAACTTGGTTTAGGGAGTTGGATGCATGAGTGGAACTCATACTTGGTGGTGGAGGCTAGCAAAAGACTGGGAGCGACAAACTAAGAGAGCAATAATGGCCATAATCATGCAGAGCGACAAAAAATCATTAATCAAAGCATAAAGTGATACTACAAGTTAAAACTAAAGGATCATAAAGGCTATGGTGACTTTTGACAGTCATAACATGGTGTAAGCACGTGCCAAGTCAACCCAAATAAAGCATCAAAGGAGAATACCACTATACTATGCTTTAATATGCTAAAACAACGCATGATTCATCCAAGGCACATTAAGCAATCTCAATTGTTTATAACAAGTCATGCCACATCAAAGAATACTAAGCATAAAGCCAAAACAATATCAAGCATGGCATGACAAAGCATAGGCCACAGTCAAAAACGAGCTCTTTTTACCACAAAAGCATGAACTTTCCTACTCTTTTCCAAACCAAACCAAACTAATTGCAAACCAATGTATGAAAGAGGGGGTCCAACCAACTTATTCAGAAAACTAAGCAAACCAAGCAAACTAAAAACCAAAGCAAACACGAAAAAGAAGACGCTCCAAGAAAAACACAACTGTGCATGAAACAATAAAAATGAAGCGTTTGGAAGAAACCTGAGATTTTTATTGATGAAGAAGGGGATGACTTGGGCATCCACAAGCTTTGACGCTTGCACTTCTTGGATATTTCTTGGGGTGACACGCGTGGCATCCCCAAGCTTGAGCTTTAGTCCACTCTTCATCTCATTACTCATTCCTTCCATACACCTAAAAATTTTCCTTCATACAAAACTTCACACAATCTCATTAGCAACATTAGTGCACTTAAGATAAATAAGTCTCAAGGTTCAGTTCTAACACCAAATAAACTTGCATTATAATACTAGATACTGTAGCACTTCCCTCAAAAAGCTCAATTCCCCAAAGGAACTCAAGAAGAAACTAACAAGAAGCAAATGCAGAAAATGGCAGAAATCTGTCAAAACAGACCAGCAGGTAAAGATGATTTTTTTCGAAGACCTTCTATTGCTCAAATCAAAAAGTGTTAAACTAACGAAAGTTAGATAACAACCTGGGTCAGAAGCACAAAACTTTACAGCTCAATCCGACGTACAGAACTCTCTCAGGAATTTTTACGGTGAAGCACAGAAATCTGTTTCGGGACAACAACTTTCCCAATCATTACTTCACTCTCATTAGAGGTTACTCTTGGCACAAAAAGCAAATAAAAAGGATAAGGAGAGGTTATTACAGAGGTAATAACTTCCAAGACTCATCTAAAACTCTTGGGTTATCTCCCAACAAGTACTTTTCTTTAACGCCTTTAAGTTAGGAATAAGAAGCAAAGAAAGAATCAAGTGTTCTCAAATGAAGAAGCATTAAAACCAACTTTCTTGCCCTTACCTCTCTTACTTTTATTATTAGCCTTGGGGAAAATATGTTTGTTTGGTGGAGAAGAAAGGTGCATGGTCCCCTTTCCCACATCTATTATTGCTCCAAGAAGTTCCAATAGGGACCTTCCAAGTGTAATTTGTTCTTTTCCTGCACATTCAATAACAAAATAATCAATAGAAATCGTTTTCCCAAGGATCTTTTAAACACTCCTTCAGATATTCCAAGAGGTAATATGGTAGTATTATTAGTAAGAGATATTTCTTTTCCTCCCTCAATGAGCCCCCAAGTATTCGTAGATTTATAAATATCTTTGGGCATAAGGCAAAATTCAGACATGATATCACAGCGAGCTTGAAAAGTTTCAGCGTTCATCTCAATCTTTACTGTAGGGAACCACTTTGATGGCTCAGAGTTTATTGGGACATAATCGTGATGCTCCCTAAGCGTATTATAGCACCCTTCTAATCTAGTAGTGCTAGCCTCAAGAGTGTCCAACCTAGCAAATATTTTTGCGAAGGAAATATCAGTTTAGCTTGGCATGTTGTAAGTGAGGATCAATTTATTTATAGCATTAATAGCATCATCCTCATTACATTGGAGGAAGTCTCCTCCCACAATAGCATCTAGGGCATATCTATAACAAAGAGCAATCCAAAGGTAAAAACTGCTAAGGAACAAACTTTGAGTCATTTTAGGCTCAGTTTTTTCATGTAGATCAGAGATTCTAGACCAAGCTTCCTCAAAACTTTCCTCAATTCCTTGTTTAAAAGTGAAAATCAATTCCTTGGGTGACATAGTGACAGGATCAAGGCTAGACATAATGAGATAGGAACTAATTTTTTGTGTTTTTCCAATAAGAAAGCAAAGCAAGTAAAACTATTTTTTTGTGTTTTTGAAGAACAAAACAAGCAAACAAAGCAAAAAAGAAACTAAGCAAAACAAAAACAACAAAGTAAAGAGATTGGTTATGAGGGACTCCCCTTGTGAAGATGTCCTTGACTCCAAGCGGCGCTTTAAAAGATCTTGATGCACTCGACTTTCAACGTAGAGCTCGTTGGGAACCCCAAGAGGAAGGTATGATGAGCACAGCAGTAAGTTTTCCCTCAGTTATGAAACCAAGGTTTAATCGAACCAGTAGGAGCAAGGAAACACCCCAAAGGTGTTACTAGCTGAACTTTGGCAGGGCGCACTACCGGTGCTAGTAGCAACGTGGAGACCTGCACAACACAACCACAGAACTTTGTCCCCAACTTACGATGAGGTTGTCAATCTCACCGTGTTTTGCGGAAAACAAAGGATTAAACGTATCGAATGGAAAGAAGTAAAAGTTTGCAGAAAGTAAACACAAAGCAGTAAAATATTGTAGATTGTATGTAAAGTAAAAGGACCGGGTTCCATAGTTCACTAGAGGTGGCTCTCCTTAGATAGATAACATGCTGGGTGAACAAATTACAGCGGGGCAATTGACAAACACCGAGAAAGCAATACATGCATATACTAATCATCTTGACTCCTTTGAGACTTGATTGGGCATTACAACATAATACATAGACCGCCATCGAACCGCATCTATGACTAATAATCCACCTTCAGGTTATCATCCGAACCCCCTCCAGTATTAAGTTGCAAGCAAAAGATTATTGCTTTATGAACTGCGTGTAAAGTAAACAATACAATTGTTCTATGAACAAAGGATCGTTGTTTTCTCCCTAGTAGCAACAACACATCTAGTACCTTAGAGATTTCTGTCACTTCCCCAGATTACCAGAGGCATGAACCCACTATCGAGCATAAATACTAACTCTTGGAGTTGCTAGCATCTACTTGGCTAAGATAGCTACTAACAATGGAAAGCATGCAAGATCTCAAATAACAAAGACATGATAGAATCAATAATCAATCTGAAATAGCATCTCAATATCCATCGGATCCCCGCAAACACAACATGTATGAATTACAAATATATGATCTTGATCATGAACGGAGCTCACAAGATCTAAACATGAAAGCACAAAGGAGGAGAAACCAGCCATCTAGCTACTACATGGATCCGTAGTCCAAGGATGAACTACTCACGCATGACACCGGAGGCTTGCATGGCGATGAAGAAGGCCTCCAGGGTGAATTCCCCTCTCCGGTAGGGTGCCGGGAAGAACTTTAGATCCCTCCCTGTCTAGGGATAGAGATGACGGCGGCTACAGACTCTTTCGTGGATTTTTGATCGGGTACCTAGGATTTTCGTCCCGAGGGCAACTTATAGGCGGAAGGAGAGGCCGAGGGGGTGCCGGGAGCCACCACACCACCCCCTGGCGCGGGCCAGGCCTGGCCGCGCGGCCAGGTGGTGTGGCCGGCCCTTGGCCCCTCTCCGTCTCATATTCTGACACTTGATCCCTTCCGGAAAAATAGGCACTTTGGCTTTTGTCCCATCCAATTCCGAGAATATTCATTTTCTGACTTTCCTGGAACCAAAAACAGCAGAAAACAGGCAGCTGGCACTATGGCTCTTGTTAATAGGTTAGTCCAAGAAATCATATGAAAAGTACTCCAAAGTTGGAACAAAAAACAAGAAAGTGGATAAAACTAAGCATGGAACATCAAAAATTATAGATTGCAATGTATCATGTATCATCGGGCAAGGGGTACCCCGTTGGTGGTTCTCTATGATACACATGTACTTACTATGACAAGAACTTACCGGTGACTAAAGTTGAGTAGCATGAGGAGCGGCCCCCGTATTCAAGGGACATGAGACTTCCAACTTATACTTTGTCAAGCATATACTCCATAGTTTGTTCACTTTAACCTTAATCACTTCAAGATGCTTATGATAGGGGCAATGAGAGCTGAAAGCTATTAAGTACCATAATTTTTGGAAGCTCTTTATGAGACTTGAATCCCTACTTCCTTCTATGAAGGACTTTCTTCCACCATTATATTGAATCTCCACCTTCTATCTTTATGCACCTACTTTGAGAGCATAGTGGCCATTCTTAGTTCTATGTGCATTGTCCAAAGACTTGTTGATTGATGCATAGCTTTGATATTGCTTGTTTTAAACTATTTGTATCTAGTCACTCTTATGAACTTTGAAGGTGTCCTATGCATTTATGTTTGCTACTCTATGAGGGACAAGCTGAATGCCACTATGCTATGTTTTCTTTATGTGAAACAAACAAACGTCTTGCAAAGCATTGCTATTCATGAATCTTTTGTTTGTGCATTTACATGTTGCAACATAGTTGCTTTGCCTTATTGCTAGAACTTTGACTTTCATGTTATGATTGAAGTACTATGATCCCAGCTTTCAATGCTTTACAAATACTTTGATCAAGTTTATGATGATGCATGTCACCTCAAAAATTATTCTTTCCTTTTATCACTTACCTACTCGAGGACGAGCAAGAGTTAAGCTTGGGGATGTTGATACATTGCAAATGTATCTATGATTGTTGATGTTCCATGCTTGTTTTATATCTATGTTCTTATGTTTTGTCCACACTTTGGAGTATTTCTATACACTTTCCTGGACTAACCTATTAACAAGATGCCATAGTGCCAGTTGCCTATTTTATGCTGTTTTTGGTTCCAGGAAAGTTAGAAAATCAATATTCTCAGAATTGGACCGGACAAAAGCCAAAGTTGATATTTTACCGGAAGACTCACGAAGTCATAAGATGAGACGGAGATGGGCCACAGGGTGGCCACACCATGTGGTGGCGCGGGCTAGCCCTGGCCGCGCCACCAGGTGGTGTGGCCCCCCTGGCCGGCAACCGACCTTGCCTCCTTCGCCTATATATTCCTCCTGATGCATAAACCCTAGAGAGTCAATCAGAAATCCAAGAAAAGTTCCACAGCGCCGCTGCCGCCGAAGAGGAGATTCGGGGGACAGAAAGTCTCTGTTCCGCACCCTACCGGGACGGGGAAGTGCGCTCGGAGCCATCTCCATCGATCTCCACCACCATCTCCATCACCATTGCTGATTCCCATGATGAGGAGGGAGTAGTTCTCTCTCGAGGCTAAGGGTTCTACCAGTAGCTATGTGTTCATCTCTCTCTCTATGCATGATCATATTGTGATCATGAGCTTGTAATCTATAGATCTACCTTGCTACTCAAGTGCTTAATAGATCTCTGCTCTCCCCATGTGTGTGAAAGTGACAGCGTGCACACCATGGTGGCACTTAGGCTAGAGATTACAAATACTTGTTATGAGTTAATTTGGAGTTGGATGTTTCTATGAAATTGTGGTGTTTGTTGGAACCATCTAGAGCTCAAGGTGACAGTGTGGGGTTATCTAGATGGGGAAGGCTTACTTTGAGGTGTATTGTTATAGCCCTACCATGGATTAGAGTGTTCAACCGGAGAGTAGTTAAGAGTAGTATCATAAAGAAGAATATATTTATATGAGAGTGTTCACTAGTGAAAGTATGATCGCTAGGCCTTGTTTCTAAGCATTGATACACCGTTTGCAATTAGATTTGTTACATGTTTTCTTGCTTCCATCTTTATTTCAGTTTGCCTTTAGTCTTTTCCCACGTCAATCACACGCAAGCAAGCTATTTTCTGGCACCGTTACCACTTACAATTATCCATACCACTTGTATTTCACTATCTCTTCGCCGAACTAGTGCACCTATACACCTGACAAGTGTATTGGGTGTGTTGGGGACACAAGAGACTTCTTGTAACTTGATTGCAGGGTTGCTTGAGAGGGAATACCTTTGACCACTTCCTCCCTTAGTTCGATAAACCTTGGGTAATCCACTTAAGAGAAAACTTGCCGCTGTTCTACAAACCTCTGCACTTGGAGGCCCAACAACTGTCTACAAGAATAGAAGTGCGTAGACATAATCCTCCCACTTAACTTTTCCGAAAAATCCCTTCTCAATAAACTTGATATTCTAAGCGTCAAACTCTTTTGTCTTTGGTGTTATGGAGGAATACCAACTATTGCTTTGGGATAACCTACAAAGACATGTTTATCCGACTTTGGTTGTAAACATTTTACTTATGCCTAGCATACATAAGAAAAGATAACTCGGGTTTTATCCCGAACCATAACCCACATGGTGTCATTTCAACGGATCACAATGGTGCTCTTTTCAGTGTAGAAGCGGTAGTCTCTAAAGCTTTAATTCTTAAAACATAATGGTAGTTTTATAAATGACAGCTTTGATCTTACCATGTTAAACCAGGTTTGATTTCATCTCTCGAACACTCCATACCCCTATGGTTCATCGAGAAACACAAATACATGGAACAATTCCTCAAATTTTAGGTGTTTGCTAAACTTGTAACTCAAATATCTTCCTTTATGATCCAATTATAATTTTTTTATTTTCTCATTACAATGATTTTATACTTCATCTTGAAAGCCTTTGAACATTTCTCAAATGTTTCATATTTCTTCCTTATTAAGTAAATATACACATATATTCACTCAAATTCCCGAAGAAAGTACATGAAGTTAAAAGATCCATCGCACATGGCTACACATAATGGACTATATACATCAACATGTACAATGTCCAATAAGTTAGTCATATGTTTCTCTTTGTCCTATGAACAGAGTTTTAACTATCTCCAGGAAATACTCACAAGCATAAATTGATCAAAATCAAAGACTCCAAAATCCATTAGCATGGAATTTCTTCATGTTTTGTTTCCAATATAATTTAAACGACGATGTCACTTCGTAAGTGATCTTTTAATCATTTGTCTTGTGAAATTTTAGCATTCATTTTTATGGACATGATTTCTCCAACTAGACTTGTAGAAGTTCATCCATCATCTATGGAATACGGTAATTATTTTAACAACCATTGTTCTCATAATCTCGGAACAAAATAACAATTATTAAAACAAATCTTGAAGGCAAGCTTTGATGTCAACGAGAAGCACAATAGCACTTTATTTGTTTTCGATGAACATCATCACATATTCTTTTACTAGTTACTTAGGCCATTGTAGTTTAGGAATTGTGTGGTTCTGTGCAACATTTCACACCAACAAATTCAATATCCAATAGCTAAGAACCACATTTTTTAACAAGCAAAGAATACAACCATAACATGTATATATTGTATATACCTAAGCTGGACATTTCCAGTCTTTCTCTTTTCTGCCAAATATTTTATAGATTCTATTTTAGCATTTCCTTTTATTTTTTAAAGAATCTATCAACATCAATAGTGGTGCCATACACATGATATATAGTCCAAAGCCTGTACAGTCAAATACTAATACTTTTGGACTTGCACTTTGAAGTGGATCACCATCATCAAATATTTGGTGTTCTTTCAAAATCCATTCTTTAGTAATCTTTTAGTCTAGTAAACATTTTACCTACATTTCCTATTCATCCTTATAAGGACAACTTTCATGATCAATATACTATAGCCTATAAGGGTGAATCGTGAGTATAATGTCAGTTTCCAAAACCTTTTTGGGAGATTGGGACGCCTAGCATCTCCAACCTTCACAAATTGTCATACAATATGAGAATATGTATTTTGCCAAATTATACTCTATCATATTGCAACCATAAACATTGTTTCATATATCACAATATCTTCCACAAATGACGGTTTCTGAAACAATTATTCTAGCTCCTAGAAAACCTCGATATTAAAACAACTTTTGAATATCAAGAATCATGGAGGCAAACATGATACTTTAGATACTAACATTGGAATTGTTACTCTTGATTTAATACTACTTATTAAATTTCATGGAGTAAATGGAGTTTTTTTAAAGTTTGCAATAGGACTTTTAAACTTTAGATTGACACTCAAAATAATACGATACTAGTTTGTAAAGTAAATACCTACAATCTTATAGTTCTATTATCTCAATTATAACTAACTTAAGGTAGTAAATGAACTCCAATGACTACGACAAATTATGCAAATTCACTTTGATTTAGTTTATGATAAATTAACTTCAACTTTAATCATATTACTACATGAACTCCCACTCAAAACTAATATCCCTCGATTACATGAACTAGATCCACTACACCAAGACCAATCATCACGTGAATTGATGCAGCTTCAAAGGCGAGCATCAATATGGGCATCATATCAACTATATGACTCATGCTTTACCTTTTGGTTCATGTTCTAAGACCATGTTTGTACATGTCAGGCTCGTCAAGTAAGAACCTTAGTACCCGCGTGTGTAAAACTATCTTACACCCGTTGTATGCGAACGTAGAGTCTATCACACCCGATCATCACGTGGTGTCTTGAAATGACAAACTTTCTTAACGGTGCATACTAAAGGAAGAACACATTTTATCTTGATATTTAAATGAGGGGTCATCTTATAATGCTACTAAAGAGCCATACAAGCAATATAAGATGCAAACAAACATCATATTCCAAAAGTGATATGATATGGTTCTTGCACTTGATCACTATCTTGTGCACCGTGGTATGATCTTCGTCATTCCTATATGTATAAGGCCAAGGTCTATGGAACTTACAATTTGGTATGTTATAATTTCTAAGAGTATCAATCCATACTACAAATTATAACATTACCATATCATGACACTTGCGCAGCAACAACTAAACTAGATGCTTCTAATTTATCATTCACATGTTTTATGTGGCTTAGGGCTTTTGGAGATGGAACCATTCTTACCTACGAACATGGAACCACAACGATGATAGTCAAATTATTAACAACCTATTGTAAATCAGATATTGACTATAGTAGGAGATACAAACACCCACAAGCCACTTATGCAAAACTAGTTGCATGTCAAGCGTGGAACATGTCTCATG
Source organism: Avena insularis (assembly GCA_023614405.1). Taxonomy (NCBI): domain Eukaryota; kingdom Viridiplantae; phylum Streptophyta; class Magnoliopsida; order Poales; family Poaceae; genus Avena; species Avena insularis. The sequence goes on along the minus strand of CM042692.1, from coordinate 429,640,399 downwards.
TGTGAGGACATGTAAAGTTAGTCCGGGCCGCTTCATCCCACTATACCACCAATATCCAAAATACATAGAAGATGCAATAACATGATCATCAACGCCCACATAATCATATGTGTTCTACCTGTGCAAAGCATCTACGCATAGATCAGGCTCTGATACCACTGTTGGGTTCACAACATAGAAAACAAAAAAGTCCTATGATATGAACAACTAAGAACCAAGACCTATCTACCTAGATACAATCAACGGGTGGATATACATCCATAGATATCTTACCCTCGAAGACCGAAAAGCTTTGTTAATGAAATCTAATTTCGTGGATGATGTAGTCGTTCACTTGTCGATCTCAAGATCATGATGAAGTCCAGCACCACAAAGCAGCAGTACATCCATGACCGCACACATGTACAGTACCCCGACAACCTCTGAGACCTCGCTCCAGCAAATCAGCGGAAGCAGCAAATCCTTCCATAGAAAGCCACTAGGAACATGTACTTCGTTAATCCGAAGCCATGGGGAATATTTTAGAGGCGGAAAGAGATCCTTCACGAGGAGGTGTGAGAGTGGAGAGGGAAGGGGTTCCTGTTATAGGAGGAGGGGCATCCCCCAAGGGCCATGCGCATGTCATGGTGGTGCCCCCACCTCTCCCTCCATTATGGTGAGTGGTGCTTCCACTAAGCCTACTCCCATTAAAACCAACTCCACTCACTTTGTATTTTTTTCCACAAAATTTAATGCAAGCTCTCGTTAAATAAAACCATTTTTATTCCTTTATTCAGAATTTTGTTAATTACTTTAATTAACAAACATTCACATAAAACCCCTTGCAACATTTCGATATCACATGCAGAACCAATTTCAACAATTTCACCCGAAACAATTCTGGTGTCTATCGAAATAATTTCAGCGCTTTCATAATCTTTCTCTGGTATCATATTTGCTCCAAAAGGTGTCGGTATCCCTTATGTGTGTCAACCTACGGTTCGCTAATAATGCAGGCATGATTGATGACCCACAAATATAGGGGGTGTATCGCAGTATTTTCGATAAGTAAGAGTGTCGAACCCAACGAGGAGCAGAAGGTGCTGGCTAGTGGTATGGATTAGGAATTCTCCGCAAATACTTAGCAAACGGATTTTTAGGGGTTTTCATAATGCAAGTAAATAAAGTACGAGTAAATAAAAGACAATAAGAATAAATGCAGCACGTGGCCCAATCCTTTATTCAGCAAAGGATAAGTCGGTTGTATTACTTAAGATGACCAAACATTCTCGAGGACACATGGGAATATCATCAAGTGCTTTCGCTTCATATAGTTGATTAATCTTCTTTAGTTTGCTAAGTGTTGTGTGGGTGAACCTGTGCTAATGTACCAACCTTCCTAGGACTAATACATACTTGTGATTATACCCCTTGCAAACATCCGTAAGTACAAGAAAGTAATTAAGGTGGAAACCTAACAAGAACTTTAAACTCTAAGACCCTGACATCCCTTGTGCAATGGTTTCCTAACGGGGGTTCAGGTTTCTGTCACTCCGGCAACCCCTATGATTAGTAGCCAAATACACAATGCATTCCCCTAGGCCCATATAGGTGAAGTGTCATGTAGTCAACATTCACATGACACCACTAGAAGAAGTACACCACAACTTAAATATCAAACTATTGAATCTTTCTCAACACAATTCCACTACTAACAACATGACTTCTCCCATGTCCTCAAGAACAAAACGAACTACTCACAAGATATCATATGGATCATGATCATAGATGAAATAGGGATGTATAACAATCTGAACATAAACAATAATTCAATGGTTAATAGCATGAACTACAAGGAGTAATCAACACCGGGAAAGTTTCCCCTAAGAACTATGCAAGATTCAACCCAATTGTTACAATGGTATGGAGATGGTGATGAGGGTGCTGATGGTGATGATGGTGATGATAATGGTCCCGATGAAGTCCAACTTGATGGTGGTGTTGATGGCAATGACCTCCCCTCTCCGGGAAGGAATTCCCCCGGCAGAATTCAGTCTGCCGGAGAGATCTTTCTCTCTTGGTGTTTTCCGCCCCGCAGAGGCGGCGGAATCTTTCTGTGGTCACTCCCCGAGTCTTAGGGTTTCGGGGGGATAATATACAGAGGGAGAGCAGGTGGACAGGCGGCCACACCACCTGGTGGCGTGGCCTAGGCTGGCCCGCGCCAGGGGGTGGTGTGGGCCCCCTGTGGCCCATCTCCGCTACCCCTTCTGGCTTCCTCCGTCTTCTGAAAAAAATAGGATTTTCCATGTATTTTCCTGGATTTTCTGATCTTCGCGAATTTTGCCTCCAAACAGCACCTTTTCCATCAGAATCCTGACTGCAACGGTCCATGCTCCTAAAGTCATCAACCATGCAAAACAGGTGAAATAACGTAACTATCATCTCTTAATATGAAATATATCAATGAATAACAGTGAATTATGATATATAATATTGATGCAAAATGGACGTATCAACTCCCCCTAAGCTTAGACTTCATTTGTCCCCAAGCAAAAACTGAGCTCAATAAACATGACCTCGGGTTTAGGGAGTGAAGAGTCGATAAAAGAATACAGACAAGAAGCATCACATTCATCGATACATAGATCATAATAGAAGACAACTCACTATTGTATAACTTAACTTGCAATAAGTAAAGGAAACACAATAAAGATACATAGAGAGAATCATAATTGGTAATGGCAAACTTAGCTCTTGGTCGAAGAATAGTTGACAATTTTCTAGAGTTCACAAATAACTGATTTTCAATGATAGCTTTCAAAGTAGTAAACACATGGATAAGAGCAATGTGCAAAACAAGGAACATAAGAAACATGATTGAATAAATCATCATATGGATGAATGAAACACAAAAACCCAAAATACTTGCTGAGATAGAAAGGAATAGGTTTACTGACTCAACTTAAAGGTAAAAGAAAGGCCCTTCGCAGAGGGAAGCAGGGATTTCAAGTTTCATAAAGAGCTCCCAAAAATTATGATACTTATTAGCTTTCAGCTCTCATTGCCCTTTCATAGGCATCTTTAGGTGATTAAGGTTAAAGCGACACAACTAAGAGGATATGCTTGACAAGTTATAAGTTGAAATCTCATGCCCCTCACTTACGAGTACCGAACCTCATGCTACTCAACTTCAGTCACAAGTAAGCTCTTGTCATTGTAAATACATATGTATCATAGAGAACCGCCAACGGGGTACCCCTTGCACAAGATACAGGAGCTATCCCATAATCAAAATGACAAAGCAAGCAGACAATGAGCATCTCAGCGATCCTTTTATTTGCTATTTGCATAGGTTTTTATTGAAGATGCTTCATAGAGTGCTCATTATGGTTATGCTGCAAGTTTCCACCATGATTAGGCATGGCTTAGGCTAGCGGCCCAGGCGTTTCTCTAACACACATATAAACTCCATGATCTTACAAGTTCTCCTTTTATTTCACACCGCCAGGATCCATAGGCGAAAGAATCATGATATCAACGAGGTACAAAGTACCAGTGCAATGTTGAAAGCGTTCCCCATGGTTCATGGTTCTGCTAACTCCAACTTATAAAGCGCAAGCATATACGCAACAAAGATGGACACAATGGTTCAAGTTTATTAAGTGCAAGAAAATAAGGTGTGCCATCAAGTTCGTGAGAGCTGTAATCACTAATTTTCACATAACAAGTTTAATTTGGAAGGTAGATAAAACATGAATTTCCTTGGAATAGCAATAATGCTAATAGGTAGGTATGGTGCACACAAATGGCATAGGTTTTGGTTTAAGGATTGGATGCACGAGAAGCATTCCCTCTCAGTACAGGTTTTTGGCTAGCAAGGCTGGATAGCAAGTATAAGAGTTGAAGGAAACAAACAAACATACAAGTGATAAAAAACAAACATGCAATCTTCCTTGGAAGCACAAAAGATCTTAACCAGAGAATACTAAACTTATGAGCAAATCAAGAAAGAAAGATGATGAAATTATATTTCTTTAAGAGTACTTCTATCTTTTTCATTCAATTCTCAAAAATAGTGTTGCTACTGACCAAGCCAGGTTTGCCAAAACCAACTAAATTAACTCAATGATCCCAAAGTGATACCAATACTAACAACAAGACCAATCATATAACCTCGAATTGAAAACTAATATAAGATATGCAAAAGAGTAAATGATAGAACTTCTCATTAATATTCCATAACGGCAACTCACACCAAGGGATACATAGATATCTAAAGAGAGAGGGGACACTTCCATAATGCAAACCATCCTACATGATAACTTCTCTATTCATGATATGACTCTACTAAAAAGGTAAAAAGATAGAAGATAGTGATGTGATACCGTGGCACTCTCCCAATCTTGGAACAAACCAAGGGGATGCCAAACCTGATGATGAATTACTTATTTGGTGGTGGTGGTATTCTCTCGATGAGCTCTTTGATTAGCTTCCCCAAGTCCTCAATCTCGAAGGTGAGATTACGAATAAGCTGTGAGTTTTGCTTAATGCGGCTCATGATCATGTCGAGTTGCGAATTCCAGCTCTTGCGATTCTTTTCCCACTCTTCCTCCTTGAAGTCTTCTTTTTCTGCATGGCTAGAACGAGGCAAATCCCAATTGAAGGGTAATTTCTCCTTGGGCATATTCTGGTGTTGATGCTTATGGATAAGGGTGTGGAAAGGATTCTTGGCACGTGGAAGGAGTGATCGTGGAGCCAAATAGTGACGCGGAGTTTTTCCTCTAGTTGACATCCGTTCAATCCTCCTAACCCTGACAGATCTTGCCAACACTCCAATGCTTGCCATGGTAGTGCCAGTGTGAGGATGTTGGCCTTGCTTTATCTCCTCCTCACCTTCACTCTTGATCTCCTTCTCCTGCCCGGGGTCTTGGAAATCTTCCTCCATAGGCTCCTTTCCCTTATCCTTGGTGGACACCATTGTGCTTCTGAGCTTTCAAGAATAGTTCCTGGCAGAAACAGATCGAAACAAAAACACGACGAGAACACGATATACGAACCTCGGGGGATCCGGAGGATTATATATTACGAAGTTTTACAACAAAAGGAAGGTACTGGGAGAAAACAGGTCAGAGACGAAATCCGGGGTGGCCACACCACCTGGTGGCGTGGCCAGGGGTGGGCCCGTGACACAGGGTGGTGTGAGCCACCCAGGCTCCGTTTCTGTCCCTCTTTCGCTTCGTAACTTTCCTTGTTGGATAAAAACTGGAAAAATATAACTAGACAGATCTTTCGCGAACTTTTCTTACCAGAATCGTTACCTATTTGAAAATGGACTCTGCAGGTCTCTGAATTTGGTATTTAGTAGATTCTTCCGGAGTCACCACTTGAATAACATCAATATCTTCATCTTCATACACTTAATGCTTGAGTCATGAAACCTTTCGCTTCCTTATTACACCATTATCTCCACTAACCTGGAAATTTCTTTCACACAAAACTTCACATAGTTCTCATTAGCAACATTAGTATAAGTGAAGTGATAAAACCTTTTGAGTCCAACTTCAACTGAAAACCATAAAAACATAAGCTACTGTAGCAACTCCTTCCAAAAACCCCAAAAGAATTCAAAAAGGAAATCGATTAAAGAAGCAAATGCAAGAGTGGCAAAATCAAAACAGACCAGCAGGTAAAGATCAATTTGTTAGAAAATCTTCTGTTGCTCAAATCAAAAAGTGCAAAACTAACGAAAGTTACATAACAACCTAGGGCAGAAGCACAAACAATTATAGCTCAATCCGATAGATAGAGATCTCTCACGAAATTTTACGGTGAAGCACAAAAATCTATTTCGGGAAAGCAACTTCCCCAAATATTACTTCTCTCTCATTAGGGGTTGATCTTGACACAAAAACCAAACAAAAGGATAAGGAGAGGTTATTACCGAAGTAATAAATTCCAAGACTTAAAGAAAAACAAAAACAAACCGAAAACACAAATATATTGGGTTGTCTCCCAAAAAGCTCTTTCTTTATAACCATTAAGATGGGCATGATAATTTTGATGATGCTCATTTAGGAATATGAATTGAAGTGAAAGAGAGCATTAAGAAGCAAAAATACACACGTTTAAGTCTAACCCACTTCCTATGCAAGGGAATTTTGTAAAGAAACAAGTTGTTGAAACCAGAGGCTAATAGCATAAGAAGGTAAAAGAAGTGCAACATAAAAGCTTTCAGCATAAAACAAGGAAACTTGATATTATTGAGATGCATAAGAACAGTATTTCCTCTCTCATAATAACTTTTAGTATCATGCATAAACTTAACAATATAACTATCACAAGGACCATCATAACAATGATCACTTATTCCAACAGAAAACACAGGAATACTAGTTCTCATAACACTACTTTGTGAAACAATATTAGAGGTATCCTTACAAAGGATAGTGTGTCCCTCTTCTACATATTAAGTGACAAAGTCTTTCACATTTGCTATTATAGGTTCATCATCCATTTGTTTATCAGGTTCAACAGCTTTATTTGTACTTTCATTAACCATCCTAGCTATCATAGAATGTTCCTTTATCTTAACTGGGAAAGGCATTTTCTCAATGTAAGGCTCAGGTAAAGCATGATTACCAGTATAAACTTCAGTATTTCTTGCAGGAACACACTTAGCAACATCTTTATAAGGTTCATGATACTTATTCCACTTCTTTTTAGGCACTTCAATGTAGGAAGCAAAAGCCTTAAAATAAGTTGCAATAGCTTGAGAGTCTAGACCATAAGCATTTTTAATATTTTGAAAGTCATCAGTTCCCATAAAAGGTTCAATGCATTCATAATCACAATTTATACCCGACTTTCTTCCTTTGTCATTCTCCCATGCTTCAGCATTATCTTGAATACGGTCCAGAAGATCCCATTTAGCTTCTTCTTCCATGCGAGTGAATGATCCAGCACAAGAAGCATCCAATAAATCCTTATCATGAAGAGAAAGCCTTGCATAAAAGTTATTGATAATAATATTGTTGGGGAGTTCATGAATGGGACATTTGAGCATTAGTAAATTCAATCTCCCCCAAGCTTGAGCTGTACTCTCTCCATCAAGAGGCCAAAGTTGTATATTTGATTCCGATCTTTATGAATATCACTAGGAGGATAAAACTTTGAATAAAAGAGAGGTACTATTTCCTCCCTTTCAAGAGCTTGACCATTCTTCAGCAGCTTATACCATTCCTCAGCTCTTCCTTTCAGTGATAATGAGAATAACTTCTTCTTAACTTGATCTGTAGTAATATCTGCACACTTGACAACACGCATAATTCGTGTATAAAGAGCAAATGATCACCGGGATGGACAGTTCCATCTCCAACATAGTAGTTATCCATAACACGATCAATAATTCTTGTAGGTATTTTAAAAGTATCATTCTCAGCAGGCGGTGGTTCATCTACTACCTTAGCAGTGGTAGTAGCATTACGAAATAAGAAACTCAGCGAATTATCCATATTGAAAATAAAGCAACTAACAGAAATAAACAATACTCACAATTGAGGTTTCCTTTACCATTTCCACTCTCCAATAGCGCTTCACTCCCCAGCAGGCGCCAGAAAATAGTCTTGATGACCCACAAGTATAGGGGGTGTATCGCAGTATTTTCGATAAGTAAGAGTGTCGAACCCAACGAGGAGCAGAAGGTGCTAGCTAGTGGTATGGATCAGGAATTCTCTGCAAATACTTAGCAAATGGATTTTTAGGTTTTTTTGATAATGCAAGTAAATAAAGTACGAGTAAATAAATGACAATAAGAATAAATGCAGCAAGTGGCCCAATCCTTTATTCAGCAAAGGACAAGCCAGTTGTATTACTTAAATGACCAAACGTTCTCGAGGACACACGGGGATATCGTCAAGTGCTTTCGCTTCATATAGTTGATTAATCTTCTTTAGTTTGCTAAGTGTTGTGTGGGTGAACCTGTGCTAATGTACCGACCTTCCTAGGACTAATACATACTTGTGATTATACCCCTTGCAAACATCCTTAAGTATAAGAAATTAATTAAGGTGGAAACCTAACCACAGCTTTAAACTCTAAGACCCTGACGTCCCTTGTGCAATGGTTTCCTAACGGGCGTTCAGGTTTCTGTCACTCCGGCAACCCCTACGATTAGTAGCCAAATACATAATGCATTCCCCTAGGCCCATATAGGTGAAGTGTCATGTAGTCGACGTTCACATGACACCACTATAAGAAGTACACCACAACTTAAATATCAAACTATTGAATCTTTCTCAACACAATTCCACTACTAACAACATGACTTCTCCCATGTCCTCAAGAACAAAACGAACTACTCACAAGGCATCATATGGATCATGATCAGAGATGAAATAGGGATGTATAACAATCTGAACATAAACAATAATTCAATGTTTCACTCAATAGCATCAACTACAAGGAGTAATCAACACCGGGAAAGTTTCCCCTAAGAACTATGCAAGATTCAACCCAATTGTTACATCGGTATGGATATGGTGATGAGGGTGCTGATGGTGATGATGATGATGATGATACCGATGAAGTCCAGCTTGATGGTGGTGTTGATAGCGATGATCTCCCTTCTCCGGAGAATTCCCGCAGGTCTGCACGGAGAGATCTTTCTCTCTCGGTGTTTTCCGCCCCGCAGAGGCGGCGGAATCTTTCTGTGGTTGCTCCCCGAGTCTTAGGGTTTCGAGAGGATAATATATGCCAGAGGGGAGAGCCATAGGTGGACCAGGGCGGCCACACCACCTGGTGGCGCGGCCTAGGCTGGCCCGCGCCAGGGGGTGGTGTGGGCCCCCTGTGGCCCATCTCCGCTTCCTCTTCTGGCTTCCTTCGTTTTCTGAAAAAATAGGATTTTCCATGTATTTTCCCGGATTTTCTGATCTTCGCGAATTTTGCCTCCAAACAACACCTTTTCCATCAGAATCCTGACTGCAGCAGTCCATGCTCCAAAAGTCATCAGCCATGCAAAAACAGGTCAAATAACATAAGTATAATCTCTTAATATGAAATATATCAATGAATAATAGTGAATTATGATATAGAATAGTGATTCAAAATGGACGTATCAATGATCGAGACCCCTCTCCGATCAATAATTAGTAGCGGGGCCTAGAGATATATACCGACTCCCACACATTCAACGATGACTCTAGTGATATGATCGTGAGAACATTTTACGTTTGTAACTAAATCCCTTTGTCTCGCGATATATTACGTGTCCGAGATTCGATCATCGGTATCCCCATACCTAGTTTGATCTCGTTACCGACAAGTACTCTTTTCTCGTTCACATGATATAACATTCTAGTGATCTTATCACTTGCTTGTAAGATATGTCAATGTGATATCACCGAGAGGACCCAGAGTATATCTCTCCGTCATCAAGATGCACAAATTCCACTCTTGATCCATGAGTCTCAACATAACACTTTCAGAGTACCCAAACCCACGTTTATAGTGATCCTGTTACAGTGTGACGTTTTATATCATCAAAATACTCTTCTAGTGTTAGCAATTAACATGATCTCATGGTCTAAGGATTAAAGTTACCCGCATGATGTTTTAGAAATGTAAATATAATGACTTTGATCGTATTACTATACTTCGGATGAATGTTCATCACATCATTCCACCAATATTGTGGCCTCGTTATTAACAACATCCAATGTCCATGATCAGGAAACCTTGATCATCTTGTTTAATCAACGAGCTAGTTTATATGAGAGGCATAACTAGGAACTCTTTATTTGTTTATTAATCAAACATGTATTAATGTTTCCAATTAACACAATTATAGCATGAGAAATAAACATTTATCATAAACATGGAATAAGATAATAATCACTTTATTATTGCCACTCGGGCTTATTCCCTTCAACAGCGGCCTGGCCATATGTGCCTAGATCGGGCCCTTAGAGACCCATCTAGGTCTTAGGCGGGTGGCCCTACGCTCCGCTTGATCTGCATGCAGTAGCAAGGTAGGGGATGCAGAGATCGATGACAACCATGACCTGCCTGTTGCAACGTGGTTGTGGGCTTTATAGGCCCATTTGGGCCCGGCGGGCCCTCTTGGGACTTGTGTTCCCCCGCGAGGGCTTTACGGGCTCACTGGGCCGACCAGACCTAAATGGGACCGGTGTGCCTGAGGCTGCGTTAGGTCAACTACCGCCTTAGGCGGTGGAGGCAGTTCCCTCTTGTTCGGTTGCGGTACATTGGCTCCAGTCCTACCTACTTTTTGCATATGTATTGCAGACATCACGACTAAATCCTAGGTGAGACGATGTTGGTGGCTTCGCGGCCGTAGTGGCACATGCTCGTGGACAACAAGTTTGGTGGTGGCGAGGCCTCATCCTCGTGGGGCTCCTATGCAAAGGATCGCCGGGGGTAGTGGATAGGGGGTTTTCAGGAGGAATCCTTGGTCGGCTTGACCAACGTCGACGCGGTGCCGCCCTCTGGTGGCACCATTTCTTTTTGAAGGGTGTCGTGGCTACCCTACCACTTCTCTCTATGTGCCGGGGAAAACCCTTAGAACTATCTCTAGTATGGGAAACATCATTTCCTACTTGAAGGTGTTGCTTGGTTCTTGACGATTCGTTGCTAGGAGCGCGGTGGAACTTCTCCGGATGGCGCAACAGTTGCGGGCCACGTGTGATTAGTTGATCTGCCTCTATCTCCATTCTATTTTTGCTTTTGCTTTTCTTTGGGCGGGTGTGTGTTGCTTCCCAGCATTTTCTTTCTTTTCGAACTCTTGTGGTTGTACTGTGGTTGCTATATTAATATAGGGAGATGAAAACCTGTTTCGAGTCGTCATTGATTGACCGCGACTGTGTCCACAACCATGACCAGGGGCCCTGCCCCGGCCATGACCATGGACGAGGTCCCTTTCCCCATGAATCTGTAGCCATAGAGCACATATGGAGCTAGACTGAATCGGCAATGGAGCGCGCCTGTGGGAAAACGGCTCGCGCGACCTGCTTATATAAAGGCCGAGTAGACGAGCATCCGTTCCAATGATGTGAGTGCAGGGCTCGTGTGATTGAAATTTAATCGATGCTAGAGAAACCAAACCGCCCCATACATTATTAGTGATGCAGATTATGTTGGCCATGCGCCACTGCGGTGAAGGGATGACATGCTGCGCCGACCAAACGCTACTACGATGATGGGGTGACTCCCTGCATCGACCAAATGAACTGACGTCGTTATGCTATTGCGGGAAGGTTGACGATGAAATAATAAATACTGCTACTACCAATAACAGGACTGGTCCATCGACACCATGTCATCCGTGCATTCTGTCCGGCGCATCCCCTCTGTAAGCAGGATAGTCTCGGCGCACCAAACGGTGTATTGGACGCACCGAACCAGAGGGAATCTATTGGGTGCTTGCCCCGGTACGCTGCTCTAGGCCCAGTTCTTTTGGCGGCTTCTCCGAAAAGCTGCCCTCCCCAGCTTCCTAGGTAGGCCGGTTCTAAAATTTTGCGAGGCTTCCAAATTAGTTTAGCCTTAACCATTTTGAAAACCTTGTAATTTTTTATATTTTTTAGATCAAAAGGGCCCCAAATAGGGGAACCCGGTCGCATTTCAAATGAAACCAAGCCTGGACAGAGTCTATTGCATCCAGTACTGAACTGGATAAAAATGAAATCCACCTAAAAAGAGCAACTAAGCAGATGGCAGTAAAACCACTGAAGGGAAACACAACCGCAATCAGCAACACAAATTACAATGCCATGGGACGACTAAGCTCCTGCCCCATAATGATCACAACTATTAGAGAGAATAGCCCTGGTCTCCTCTGTCAGTAGAAGTCCAGTCATCTTCGGATTGGCGGTCCATGACTGCACCTAGAACAGAGTCAGAGGTGAGGCAGACACCACGCCGGATCCGCAAGGGGGAGTTGATGGAGCATCACGCGTAACAGCCCAGGAGGTAGGGAGGACGTCTACCCCCACTCCAACACACATGGTCCCTGCACTTGTTGGACACCGCACCTGATAAAAGATCCACCTCAAGAAGCATATCCTCCTTGAAAATTGGCCTCCACTTCTTTATAGTTCTGAGAATCAGCCACCACACCTGCTTCACGGAAATCCAAGTTTGAGAATAAAAAATCAAAGCATTCCTCACTTTCCAAATGCTTCACAACACCGCATCAAAAACATCATTGAGATCTTGGTGCTTTTTATTTGAAATCCAAAACTTAGATAAAGACAAGTAATCATGACCAAGCTCAATATCAAAGAATCTAGATACAAATTCCAAGGTCCTAGTAGCAACAATACAGCTAAAGAAGAGGTGATCAATTGATTCCTCTTCAGCACAAAAGACACAATCAGTAGGTTTACCCAAATTTATTTTTTGTAGGTTATCTCTTGTAATAAGCTTATTATTTGAGAGGAGCCAAAGAAAAATCTGGATGCGAGGAGGAACAACCAGAGACCAGATAGCTAGGATGTATACAGGGGTCACTCCTCTAAAATTGATTATGTTATAACGAGAACTAGTGGAAAACTGTCCACTGGTTGCATGCTCCCATATGAGAGAGACACAGTTAGTAGAGAAGGAAATACTACATGCAATTTGTAACAACTCCAACCATCGTTCATAAATTTTTGGGCTAAAGTTACTACAAAAGGTAAACTTTAGAGAGCTACCATCCCATACTTGTTGAACAGTAGTCATTTGCTCATTGCAAATACAATAGATTTTCCATAATTGGACAGATAGGGGTGATGTGCCAAACCAGACATCTTCCAATAATTTGACCTTGGCACCATCACCAAGGACCCACCTATATCCAAATTGAACAGACCTAGCTACCCACAAAAACCCTTTAAAGAAGTTGGAGGAGTTGGAATCCCCAAAGCAGAAGATGTTTGGTTTTTGGGTGTTGTACTTAGCCTCTATGATGCTTTTCCGCAACTTGTCCCCAATATTAGCAAATATTTTGAGCCAAGAGGCAAGCAAGCAAATATTAACATATCTAAGGTAAGGAACTTCCAGCCCCCCTTGACTTTTAGGCATACATACTAAATTCCAATTAGCTAGATGAAGTTTCCTCTTGTCTTTGGAATCATTCCAGAGGCAGTTAGCCATCTGAGAATTGATGAGGTCCAAAGCCCATTTAGGAAACTTAAATAAAGAGAGAAGATAAATGGGAATGCTAGCAAGACATGTTTTAATCAAGATTAGTCTAATTGCATAGGATAGGCGTTTGTCCCTCCATCCTACAATTCTTTGCAAGATTTTATCAATAATAGGCTAGAGATCTTCCCTTCTAAGCTTATCATGGCACAGAGGCACACCTAAATACTTTATTAGGAAATGACCAACTACACAACCCATAATGACACTTAAAGCTCCAATTTCACTAGTAGACAAATTGATGGGCACAAGCTCACTCTTGTTATAGTTAATTTTCATGCCTGAAACTTGTTCAAAACAAGTGAGAACCCACTTCGAGTTTCTAGCTAACTCAACATCATTATCCACAAAAAGGATCGTGTCATCTATGTATTGCAAGCTCATGACACCCCCAGGGATAAGTTGAGTGCATAAACCTATAACGATATTTTTACCCGAAGCTTTAATTAGCATGCGAGTAAACACACCAACCGTGTAGTTAAAAAGGATGGGGGACATGGGTCCCCCTTCCTAAGCCCTCTACTGGTGGTAAAAAATTACCTTCCACCCCATTTAACTTGAATGCAACCAATCCCCCTAGTAGCCAAATGGATCCAATGGGGGATCAGTGGGCCAAAGCCTCTCAAGGCTAGGACCTCATCAAGGCAATCTAAGTTAACTCTATCAAAAGCTTTCTCATAATCTAGCTTCAAGATAACCCATTTCTCACTTCCACTAACAGCGGAATGGAGGACTTCATGAGCTATAACCACGCTTTCAAGAATGTATCTACCCTTTATGAAGGCCGTTTGATTAGGAGCGATAAGAAAGTCCATGACCAAGACTAGCCTATTTGTCAACACCTTGGTAAAGATTAAGATGAAATTAAGGAGACTAATAGGCCTAAACTTTTTCATAGTATAAGCTTCAGGCTCTTTAGGGATGAGGGTTAGGACAACAAAGTTAAGCCTGAAAATGTCCAACTTCCCTTCGAAGAAATCTTTAAACAAAGCTAAGATATCCCCTTTGACTATATCCCAAAAACTTTGATAGAACATAAAGGAGATACCATTAGGTCCTGGAGCTCCATCTGAATAGGAATCAAACACTACTTTTTTGATTTCCTCCTCAGAGAAAGGGGCCTCTAAAGAAGCATTTTGATTATCCTGAACTTTTTCTTCAGGAGAGAAAAAGTCATGATCTAGGTAAAACCCTGTCCTTTCCTTAGCCCTAAAAAGATTCTTATAAAAATCAGTAGCTATATCTAGCATCTCTAGAAGTTCAGAAGTAGGACCCTCAGGCCCTTCTAATGAAGCAATCAAAGTTTTCCTATGACGTTGATTAGCTACAACATGGAAATAAGTAGTATTTCTATCCCCTTCAACAATATCTCTATCCCTAGACCTTTGTTTAGCTTTAGTTTCCTCTTTAAGGCAAATTTTCTGCATTTCTAATATGATTTCTTTAAACCTAGCTTGTTAGCATCAGACAAGCTTTCAGATTCTTCTTTTATGTCCAGAAGATCATATTCTTGCATCATATCACGCTTTAAATGCCTAAGATCTGCCTCAATGTTTCTGCTCCAACCTTTGGAGGTTTTTCTAAGTCTTCTCACTTTTTCCTACCACCTATGAATAGCTGATTTGCTTTTGGTAGGGGCTTGCTAGGATTTAGAGACAAGATCTTCAAAATCCTCTCTGAGCAGCCAACATTTCTCAAACTTATAGGTTACAGGTTTTTGTGAGTGAGTGACCCCTAAATCCCACATGATAGGTGTATGATCACTCCCAATCCTGGTGTAAGATTGAGAAGAGGCTAAAGGAAACATAACATCTAACTTAGTATTACAAACAAACTTGGCTATAGTAGACATAATGAGGTTCTCTTGGTTGTTAGCCCTAGTAAATTTTCTATTGGACATCTTGACCTCCATGAGACCCCATAACTCAACCAGGCGTTAAACTCGTCACACCACTTTTGGTTGACCACACAATTACTCTTATCTTCCTGAAACCTAACTAGGTTAAAGTCTCCACTAATGAGGGTATGCAAGTTATTATCAATAAAAAGGGAGTGGAGTTCAGAAATGAATTCCTCTTTTCCTTCTTCATAGGAAGACCTATAAACTAAAATATGCCTCCAAATTTTATTGTATTTTTAATCCTTAAAATAAAGGAGACAGAGAAGCTGTTAATGTCCCAAAAAAGGTCTTCAAACAAATCAGAATCCACACCCACTAGGATGCCATCAGCAGATCCTTTGGCAGGAAGGTGGTTTCACACATAATTCCTACTCAAACTAATGGAATCCAAATAAGAAGCCGAAAATCATTCTTTTTTGGTTTCTTGAAAATAAATAATAGAAGCATGCGACTTGGCAAGCATGCTGGTGATGCATTTTTCCTACTAGGTGCATCAATCCCTCTAATGTTCCACCCTAGACTATTCATAATCTCCTTTTGTCTTAGGGTGCTTGCCTTGTCTATTCCTACATACTTTGGTCCATAGCAATTCACTATCTTCCAAGTCGCCCACCTATGCCTCAACACCTGTAGGAGTTTTAGGAGATCCATGGCACACTAAAGGAGCAGAAGGACTGCCCTCAGGCAATTCCTTATGCAGAGGAGAATAAACAAAGCTTAAATCTAAAGAAGCAGGAAAAACAGAAACAACGTTGGCAGTAGTTATAGTTGACTCATCAACTTTGCTACAATCAGAATCTTAAATAATAACACCTACAGATTTTGCCATGCTTTTTAAAGAATCTTTATGCAGAATTTGAAAAAGGGTTAGCATCTGTTATACCTTTAAAGGTTGGTGCAGGAACTTCTATTTTTCTTCTTCTTCTTCTTCCTCTTCTTCTTCTTCTTCTTCTTCTTCTTCTTCTTCTTCTTCTTCTTCTTCTTCTTCTTCTTCTTCTTCTTCTTCTTCTTCTGTTCTTGTGTGATCTCCAGGATTGTCTTCCCAACATTGCCTGGAGTCCTGACACTCCGCCTAGTACCCAGAACAGGGCCCATGGCTATTCTTCTTATGCATCTGCTCTAGGTCTAGGCCATCCATATCCATTCCCCTTTTACTGTTGGTATCTTGTGGAGGTTCCAACAGAGAAGGGGAAACTTGGTGAAATTCCTCATACACAAAGCACCCCTCATCATCTACCAGTTCCATGTCTCTTAGCATCTTGTAACATTTTTACTCATCAGGATTATCTTTTGCTAGCCATCCCATGATATCCCTTCTAGTAGATCCCTAGAAGGCAGGGAGGGGAGCCGAGAGATCACCTTCGTAATAGTTGTTGCTGAGATCAGAGACCACTTCACAGGTAGTTTTTTTGCTTGGGACCGAAGACAAGCCCCCACTTGTACCACTTTTATCAGTAGCTGAGCCACCTATCTGAGGCCGGTGAGAAGAGATGTTTTCCATATCCATGCTAGAAGGCTTGAGAGGGTATGCACCTGCCTGGGTATCATCTGGATCATCTAGTCCTTCATTGCTTGATGCCATATCTTCAGGGAACTCAGCTTTGATAGATATGGAGTAGTGCTTCTTCCTGACCTCAAACAAGTGACTATCTGGGAGGAGGTGTGGCTCCTTGCACTATATCTTCATCCTAACAACCTCACACATGTTTTGCAACATACCAAGCTAGTCAACATCCACTATGATGCCTAGAACCGAAGCAAACTGAGCTAACAGATTCTAGCAGCTGAACCCAGATTTCATGGTTTTCTCCAACTGATTGGAGCTCCACATCCTGGGCTTCCACATTCACCGTGGCACCATCCTTCATCAGACCAAAGCAAGGGTAGCCTGCTACATCTTCAACTGGCAAGTAAGGGGGGAACTTAACTAGGAAGGACCAGTTATCCAATTGCCTTATCCGCCAAGGTTAGGCAGGCTTATAAATGACATCAAATTCTTGGGCCAACTCTTCTTTTTTTATCTCACCAGCTTCAACAAAAACAATCCCTACATTTTTAGCACCGACCTCAGTTCCAACACTGTCAAGCAACTCCACATGGAAGAATTCAAGGCCTTGGACAGTCTTGCCATAAAGCTTAGCAGCAAACAAAGCTAACATGTCACCTATCTTCTTTGTGGTTCACCGTTTTGCATATGAAATAGAAAGGTGCAGTGGAGCATTAACTTTGTTGTGCCCAAGCTTAGCACCTTTCTTCGTAATTTTTTATTTACAGGAATCTTGGGGTAGGACAGCTTCTTGGAGAAGCAACAAAAGAAGTGGGCCCTAGTCGAGTTGATAATGGATCTCTCGGTAAGCAGTAGTACTATACCCTGAACAAGGAGAAGATATCTAGTGATACCGTTCTCTATATGATACCGTTTTTAAAAAATACATTTTCAAGTTTCAGAAAAATTTGAAAAAAGTATATTGGTGCACAATATGTATTGTATTCACAATTCCTAAAATTTTCAGAACCAAATTCGAAACACACACGGAGAAACAAAAAATAAAAATTGACACGTGAATAGTAACTTTTGTGATTTTGTCTTTTTGTGCACTATTCATGTTGGATTTGTCATTTTCGTTTCTCTGCGTGGTTTTTGAATTTGGTGCTGAAATTGTTAGTGATTGTGTACACATATCTTGTGAACACTCATAATTTTTTTCGAAATTTTTAAAAACTAAAAAGTTTGATTTTGAGAACAGGTATCATTTAGTGATTGGTATCCCTAGATATTTTCAGCCCGAGCTAGCTACTACCACTAGTCTAGGGCTGTAAATTGCGGGCTTTGAGCAAAGTATGTAGTTGCGTGAAGGAGGAAATTTTCAACGGAGAATGCTTCCTTCCTCCACCACAAAAGGTACAGTCAACGGGGTGCCGTGATAGAGAGTAAAAGAGAACCAGAAAAATCTCACATAAATAAAATAAATAAATAAATAAATAAATAAATAAATAAGCGCTTTACTCTTCAGCACCGTCCGTGAGACAAGGCTTTGGTGAACAGATTTAGAAATTCAGAAGAGAAACAATAGCTATCGTGCAGTTAAAGCCTTCGTCTCACCGACGGGGACCTGGGTGCCAGGCAGCCAGGGTTCAGTGCTGTGTGCCTCTGCCTGCTCTAGTAGAGTCTAGACGTAATTAGCACGAAGTTCGTAGCAGTACTGCTCCATAAATCATCCACGCCTCTCCCGGCCATTGGCAGCCACACGCATCGCATTTTGCAGGCTTGGGGGGAATGCTGGCCCGCCCGCCCCTCTCCCTCTCCTGGTACGCATCTCTCTCCCTCTCCGCGC
This sequence comes from Avena insularis, assembly GCA_023614405.1. Classification (NCBI taxonomy): domain Eukaryota; kingdom Viridiplantae; phylum Streptophyta; class Magnoliopsida; order Poales; family Poaceae; genus Avena; species Avena insularis. The sequence goes on along the minus strand of CM042692.1, from coordinate 429,621,991 downwards.
CCTTGACTGGTTCGTTTCTTGGATCCGTGTCATCCCAGTAGTGCTCTCCTTTTGCCTCCTCTTGCTAACGAGCATCCGGGGCTGGGGGAGTGCCCGAATCGCTCTTTGGCGGAGTCGGTTCTTGGCTGGATTGAAACGCCAAAACGATTTGTTTCTATCGTTTTGTATCACCTGCGTGATCTAGCGCTCTTCTTATTCGACTAACCGCCCCTTGCCCCTTGCCCTAAATCTTAAGCAGCTGCCCCGAACCCCCTGAATCTTGGCCGGATTCATCTAGAAAGAGTAAATAATTGGTGGCCTGATTGCGACGCGGAGGTCCGCCGCTCATGGTTGGTGGGGGAAGCCATCAGTCCAACCATAGATTAAAGGGATTCCCCCAAAAAAGACTGGACACTTGTGTCCATCTCTCTGTTTAAATCAGTTCCCTGTGAACTTAGGACGGAGTTTTTTCTCGACTACTAGTGTGATCTTTCCAGTACTTGGTGTCAAGTCAATCTTGCACTAGTTCATGCCGCCAATTGATTGGTAGTATATTATAAGCATGGCTGTATACATACATGTGAATCAGTTAATCATGCCACAGCAGCTTCAGCTAAACAACATGATAAGTGCGGAATCTAGTGTTTTTAAAACTGAAATATGTTGCTGGCTCAGATTGGAATTTGGAGAGACCACCACTTCAGCTTCGGTGCCTTAGTTTGGTATAATTCTGGAACACGCTGCAATAAGTGTAATATGATGTCAACTGTAATCATATGCCAGAAGCGGCCATCTCTATTTTAATTCTGGAACACGCTGCAATTTTTATGTTGTCGATGACGTGGTCATCTCTGTTTTATTTAGTGGCCAGGTAGTAATTGGACAAGCGCATGCTTCTGTGTTTATGGACATCTGTTATATATAAGTCATGTCAAAATTATGAACGTTTTGTAATTACTCCAGTTCTTTTAGAAGCAAAAATAAGATTGCAGAATACTTGAGATATCTTGCAGTTCTATAGAATACTACTCCCTCCGTCCAGAAATAACTGACTTAGGTTTGTCTACATTTGAATGTATCTATACACTAAAATGCGTCTAGATACATTCGAATCTAGACAAACCCAAGTCAGTTATTTGTGGATGGAGGGAGTATGTATTAGTCTGTTTCTCATGTTTGTTACTATCTTACCAATTCCAGGTAAATAATCTGCTCTCATGGCGAAGCAGCACTATGCAACCAGCAGCCTTGTGATAGGCTATGCTTTGTGCTCGAGCTTGCTGGCAATCATTAACAAGTATGCTGTCACAAAGTTCAATTACCCTGGCCTTCTGACTACGCTTCAGTACTTTACATCTGCTGCTGGTGTTTGGGGCCTCGGAAAGTTAGGTTTTCTCTGCCATGATTCCTTCAACCTGGAGACTGCCAAGAAATTCGCACCGGCTGCTGTTGTCTTCTACCTCGCAATATTCACCAACACAAACCTCCTTGTCCATGCCAATGTGGACACTTTTATAGTTTTCAGGTCCCTGACTCCGCTTTTGGTTGCTATTGCTGACACAACCTTCCGGAAGCAACCATGCCCTTCCAAGCTCACGTTCTTATCACTTGTTGTCATATTGGGAGGAGCAGTTGGCTATGTGATAACAGATTCCGCCTTCAGCCTCACAGCATACTCGTGGGCGCTTGCCTATCTGGTTACAATAACAACGGAGATGGTGTACATCAAGCACATTGTGACGAGTCTGGGTCTAAACACATGGGGTTATGTGTTGTACAACAACCTTCTCTCACTGATGATTTCCCCCATCTTTTGGTTTCTGACAGGGGAGCACAAGTCAGTCTTCTCAGCTGTTGAATCACGGGGTGATGAGAGTTTGTTCCATCTCGATGCATTTGTTGCGGTAGCTTTGTCATGCGTGTTCGGGTTGCTCATCAGCTTCTTTGGCTTCGCGGCTAGGAAAGCAATATCTGCCACGGCATTCACAGTAACTGGGGTTGTGAACAAGTTCCTCACAGTGGCGATCAACGTGACCATCTGGGACAAGCATGCGAGCCCATTTGGTTTGGTTAGCCTTCTGTTCACTTTAGCTGGTGGAGTACTCTACCAGCAATCAGTTAGTGCAAAAGGAAATATTGCAGCAACGCAGAGTGAACCGGCATCGGAACAACCTAAGGATGGCAGTGACAGTGACGAGGACGATGAGGAGAAACAGAAGTTGGTTTCATCTGGTCAGCATTCCAGTGCATGAAGAGCGCCATTCTTAGCTGTAGATCGACAGGTTTGTCCTTCAGTTTTGTTTTGTAGGCCCTTACTTCTGCTTGACCCTTGCAATAGAACCATACTATAAACAATGCCAGTGTGTTATGTAATATTATTTGGTTACAACAAGATCTTATCTGCATTACTCATTTCCTACTGGAAGAAAACTAGCTATAATCACTGTTGTTTATGATAAGAGCTGATGCCTGCTGTGAACTTGTAACCTGTATGGACATCTCATATTATTCCTGAACATTATATATTGGGCACTGATGCCTGTTGTCATAGCAAAAAAAAAACAAGAGAGTGTGGTAGGTATCGATCATTAGTTGGGTCTAAATGCCTAATGTGCTTGATCGACTTGATTCTTCGACTTTCTCTTGTATGCTTGTGTTTTTTTTTCTTTCCTCCTTGCTTGCGACAATGTTGCCGTTATGCAAGAGAGCTCGTGGGTTAAATCAGATGAAACCAAAATTCTACCTTAAATGCCTCTGTACTCCTTTCTCTTGAGTAAGTTATATGAACCAAAAATACTGATTTCACTATTGTTTCCAGTGTCGAGGGACTTAAATTTGGATGTTTGTCTGCTAACTTCACGTCCTGAATTAGGTTGAAAAGCTTGAGCTGTATATGGAGAAGCTTACCCTGAAAAGAACTGGGCCTGAAATACCCATTGCTTTAATTAGGCCACTAATCATCCAGGATGTATTTTTGTCGCGTGTTGAAGGGTAAAAATAGCGTGCTATGAGAAATAGCGGCGTCCCTCAAAATCTGCTATTTCGGTGCTATAGCGGGGAATTGTATACAGGGGTTCTAAATAGCGGCACCTTGCTCAGAACTCTATACTGCAGCACTAGCAGCTATATAGAGGAGAGCTATTTTTTCCTTGCCTGTGTTTGTTACGAGGTTGCTTTTCAAAACTAAGCACTTAGTATTAATCTAGCTTCAGAAATGCTGAATGGTGTGTAACCAAGACAAAGGACGCTCTCACAGAATCTGCAATCAGCAAGAACAGGCCGTTGGAGACTGGGGAGCTGCACTAACCAATCTGGAAATAGTCGCCCGTGGTAACTTGTTATTTTGAGAGACGCCAAGAATCTGTTAGCGAGGGCGGAGGCTGTTGAGGACTACATGAAGCCTTACAGGTTCTGTCTTTGGCACGTGGAGTGGAGACCCATATCGCTGCTACTGCTAGTACCGCATAGATCAAGCTGTGTAAACTCTGTATCTCTGTATCTTCAGTGCCGCGTTTTGTGCCCTGGAAGACTGCAAAACTCTGCCTATCTTCATTATCTGGAGGCTTATCAAAAAAGAATTCAGATGTTTTAGGTCTTCCAATGGCCACCCACTAACATCTTTCTCGGTACCTATCTTGTGGTTCACTACGAAACCTTGTAGAGTTGTTAGCTGCTTCAAGTCTACCACTAGTTGTGGTGCAATCCCTTCGAGGTCCAGACACTGCAACCTATGCAGCTTACTGATTTCCTCTGGAAGAGAATGAAACACTCTCAAATATTTTCCGCCCTGTAAACACTTTGTCCAGGACAAGATCAGCCAAAGGAATCCTGCAGAGAAGTGTCCTGAAGCTTGTCAGAGTACCTGCTTCTTCAATACTACTCCCCCATTTTCAAAATATGAGATGTTTTAGATTTTGTGAACCGAATGTATCTAAACATCTTTTAATGTATAGGTTCACTCTAAATCTACACACTAAAAGATGTCTAGATTGGTGTACCTTGTAGCCACGTCCGGTCGACTACCGCCTTCGACGGTGGAGGCAGTTCCCTCCTGCACTGTTGCGGTACTGCTGGCTCCGTTTCAAGCTACTTTTGCCTCTATCGTGCAGGCCTCGTGGCGGTAATCCCGGTGAGACGATGGCGGTGGCTTCGTGATCGGAGTGGCGCATGTTGCTGGACATCGAGTTTGGTGGTGTCGAGGCGTTGCCCTCGCAGGGCTCCTATGCAACGGATCGTCCGGGGGTTGTGGATAGGATTTTTTGGGAGAAATCCTTGTCGGCTCGCTGACACCGACGCGTTGCTGTCCTCGGGTGGCACCATTACTTCCTGGAGGGCATTGTGGCTACCCTACATCCACGCCCCTCTGTGTGCCGGGGAAACCCTAGGATCAATACTCTGGTTCGGGTAACAATGTTGTAGCTTTCCTTCTTAAAGGTGTTGCTTCGTACTTGACGATCCGCTGCTAGGAGTTTGGTGGTACTTCTCCGAAAGGCGCAGCGGTTCCGGGTCACCGTCGTTTAGTTGACCCGCCTTTGTCTCTATTTTATTTCTTCTTTGTTTCTTTTGGATGTGTGTTTGCTGCTGTCGCCACATTTTTTTCGTTTCGAGACTATCGTGCTTGTATCATGTTGTTGCTATATTAATATAGCGGGGCGAAAGCCTATTTTAAAGAAAAGATGTCTAGATACATTCGTTTCACAAAAGATAAAACATCTGATACTACAGAACAGAGGGAGTAGATGTCTGCATCTTCTTCCAAAATCACCGGTGCTTAGTTAAGGATTGCAAAATGGACCTAACACAGCCATGCACAGTGTGCATCTTTTTATGCCGAGAATATCAGTGTCCAGAAGGTTTGTAAGTACCAGATCCCTGTAATAACGGTTTGCGATATCTGGAGGATTGCAGTTGTTTTCTTCATTAATTAATTCCGATTAACTTTTTTTTTCTCCCGGGTGTATATGCATCCTTTATTTGAATTTGATTGTTGTCAAAATTTGAAATGCCAAAAAATTCAAAAAAAATATGTGCACGTTGAACTTCAAGTTCTAGGTACGCGCAAAGTCATTTCACGAAAAATGAATATTTTGGGTGACTTGTGTAAAAAAGACAAAATTTGGTGCTAAAGTAACGTGCTATACGACGCAAAAATTTGTCTTTTTTATACAGCACACAAAATATATCGGTTTTTGGTAGAATGACTTCGTGTGCGCCTTAAACATGAAGCTACACATGATCATATTTTTTTTCAAAATTTTCAACTTTTTAGAAAATGTTTTTTTTATACCGGGTGCATATGCACCCGGGTGTAAAAAGGGGTTTCCGATTAATAAAGCCCTTTGCTATCCACATCTGAGTTACAACATGCCGCCTAATCACAAGGCCTTCTGGTTCTGGGAGCAGTAAAGCATAAAAGCAAACACAGCTTCAAACGGTATGGCAAATTACTGTATGTCATGTAGACAGGCCCAATTAATTTTTTTCATGCCACCAGGAATGTCATCAGGATCAATAGACCACATAGTTCACTTCCATTAACTTGCTGCCACTCCTCCGGTGTTGGGTCCTTGGTTCCAGCACACCACCTATAATCTTTTTTTTTCTTTGAGATTTAGGCCGCGCTTTATTAATCAACCACAATAGAGTCTGAAAACAACAAATCTACAAGTTCAGCCGGGGACACCCCAAGCCATGCTTTACACAACTTATTAACGCAGCCTTGTTTTACAAACCAGTGCGCGACCTTATTACCAGTACGCCGCCCATGGATGACCAATTGATCCTCGAAGCTTCTCAACAGCTCCTTAATTTCTTCAACCAGAGGACCATGAATAGACCTGTCTAGCTCCTCTTTCTTGAGTTTGGATACAGCACATAAGCAGTCAGCCTCCAGCAACAACTTGTTTACCCCCATTTCCTTCGCTAACTGAATTGCACGGCGACAAGCTAGCAGCTCCACATGCTCAGCATCAGACGCCGAAGGGAAAAAAATGGCACGCTCCCGCCACGAAGCCACCATGGTGATCCCGAAGAACCACACCCCCACCTCCAGCAATTCCACCGACCGACAGAGCACCATCGCAATTCGCCTTAATCCATCCTTCGTTAGGGGGATTCCAGTGAGCAGTAGTCCCACTAGTTGTAGAGACAACCTGAGTATGTACCGCATCCCATTCCTCAACAAGGAAAATGGCCCTCCTAGCCGTATCCATCGGATTCTCAACACATTCCTTCTCTCGAGCATCATTCCTCGCAAACCACAGTTGTGCAAGAGTAGCCATAACGATAGCCAGCTCTTTCCCTTCCAGTCTACCAAACAAATCAAGCAGCCAATGACGCCAATCCCTGTGGTGGCGGATATCTGAAGGAAGTCTAGTCGACAGAACTCCAGTGAGCTGCTCGATCAGTTCCCACGTACGTTGCGCATGAGGGCAGAGCCAAAACCTATGCTGCAGCGTTTCGTTACGGTGACAGACAACACACATAACCCCCTCCTTAATATGCCTTCGCTGAAGCTCATCGCCCACCGCCAAGCCATTCTAAACAAGACGTCAACAATGAATATTCATTTTCGTTGGTAACTCAGCTGCCCAGATATTTAACCATCCTTTGTGATCCACACAGGACGTTGAGGAGCCCATTCCACCCTCTCTTGAGAAACGAATTTGCCTAGCAAGGTGGTATGCGGACTTCACGCTAAAAATCCCGTTTTTGGTGTAATTCCATGCAAGATAATCATCGGTTCCAGCTCGACCCACGGGAATCTTTAGTATGTCATCCACATCCGCCTCAAAAAACGTGTCGTTCAACTTATCCATGTCCCAGCCTCTACCTTCAGAGAGAAGTAACTCCTTCACCCATTGAACTGATTTTTCTGGCTGGTGGCCGAGAGGTCTCTTTGCACCCGATCTCAGGATCCAATTCTCTGCCCAGACGTCAACCTTCTCTCCTCCCCCAATGCGCCAGATAAGGCCCTCCTTGAGTAGATGTCTGCCATGTAGAATACTACGCCAAGTATAGGAGCCACCCTTTGGGCATTTAGCTTTTAGAAAATTTCCATCCGGGAAATAACGCGCTTGTAACACCCTCGAACAAAGAGACCCAGGATTAGTAACCATCCTCCATGCCTGCTTGGCCAGCAACGCTTGGTTAAAATCCGAGTAACTCCGAAAGCCCATGCCACCCTTGCTCTTTGCTTCACACATGCGATCATAACTGATCCAGTGAACTTTTCTTTCCCCATCCTTCGCACCCCACCAAAACCTCGCTGCAATTGATTCAAGAGAAGAACATTGCCCTTGAGTAAGCTGAAAACAACCCATTGCATACGTAGTCACCGCCTGTAGAACTGATTTTATTAAGACCTCCTTCCCCGCTTTCGACAACCCCTGCCCCTTCCAACCTGAGACTTTTCCCCTAGATCTTTCCGGCAAATGTTTGAAAGCCCCCTCCTTGGATCTCCCCACAACCGTTGGCAGCCCCAGATATTTCTCAGATAAAGCTTCACAATGAATACCGATCACTTGTTTGAGGTCATCCCGTGATGCAGCCTCGCAGCCTTTACCAAAGAAAATTGAAGATTTCTGAAAATTTACCTTCTGCCCCGAACTAACTTCATATTTATGAAGAACATCCTTAAGAGCTGCCATACTTTCAGCGCTAGCTTCCATGAGAACAATACTATCATCCGCAAAAAGTAAGTGAGTAATGGTAGGGCCCTGATTTCCAAATTTAACACCCGCTAGTTGAGCTTCCGCCTGTGCTTGACGCAAAAGAGCCGAGAACCCTTCAACACAAAACAGGAACAAATAGGGGGGGGAGCGGACCCCCTTGCCTCAACCCTCTAGACGGTAAAAAATAGTCGGAAACCACTCCATTAAGTTTGACCGTAAAGGATACCGAAGTAACACATCTCATAACCATAGAAACCCAAACATCCGCAAAACCCATCTTCAGTAACATTTGACGAAGGAACTCCCACTCTACTCTGTCATAGGCCTTCATCATATCGAGCTTTACCGCGCACAGAGGCCTCTTCCTTCTCCTATTCCTGATTGCATGGACACATTCGTAAGCTATAAACACATTGTCCGTGATAAGCCGTCCCGGGACAAAGGCACTTTGTTCCTCGGAGATCAAGATCGGCAACAACCGCTTGAGCCTATTCGCCACCACCTTCGCTGCAATCTTATACAAAACATTGCACAAGCTTATGGGCCTGAACTGAGTAAGCAACTCCGGTGAGTTAACTTTTGGAATTAAAACAAGGATGGTGTGCCAGTGGAACCCTGTTACATCTTTGGATAATCATTATCCCAATTTTCCTCAAAATTTTCCAATCACTTTCCTTATCCAGGCTTGCACTAGTACAAAGGAGAGACCAATAATCTTGGAAAATCCATTCCTGTATATTATGGATGTATCTACGATTCATGGCTATAGAAACACTCTGGTCTTGAGCTGTGATCTCGGCTTCCATGCTGTACAAACAAGCGGTCTTCTATGAAGCTCTCATGGATATGGTGACTCCATACATCATCAAGAACCAGAAAGAATCTCTTCCCTTCAAGTACTGCAACCAACATGTCCATAATTCTTTCCCTACTTTGTGGTTCTGCCCTAGGTTTCCCACCAGCGGCATGTACGATTGTAGACAGTAATCCCACATCAGTTGGGTCTTTGGAACGGCTTACTCATATAGTAGTACTGAAAGCATTTTTCATGTACATCGTACACTTTTCGTGCCAATGTAGTCTTGCCCATTCCACAGCACCCAATTATGGCAACAACGCTGGAGCTTTGGCTGTCAGCCAAAATATCAATCAACTAGTACTGTACATCTTTTCTTGCTCTAAATCTCCCAGAATATCAAAACTAGGTGACAGAACCCCAGAAAATTTGCATATCCAATCATGTTGCTGCCAGTTGATTTGTACAAGATTTTCCCGTCCCTGCTCCAAAACTGTAAGCACTTTTTTGTGAGGAAAAAACTGTAAGCACTTTCTTTTCAGTATTGGCACTCATTTTTTTGTTCTGTTCTATAGACAGTTGATGACGATAAGATCCAGCGGAGTACCTGTTCACATAAATAACATCTTTCTTGTTAGTGACCAGAAAAAAAAAAGAAAAAACAAGGATTTTAAAAATATTACTCCCTCCGATCCAAATTAGTTGACTCAAATTTGTCAAGATACGGATGTCTCTAATACTAAATCATATCTAAATACAATCGAATCTAGACAAATCTAAGTAAATTAATTTGGGTCAGAGGGAGTACTGAAAGTTTTTTTTAAAAATATTTACATGCTGCTTACAGATCCAAACAAGATGCTGATTATATGTGACAATGCTTGTCAACTCACTTTCACATACCAACCATTGTCCACTGTAAATCACTTCGGAGACAACTAAGTTCAGATGAAGATAAAAAATGTGAAAAAATGATAAAATATATTGTTTCAGCAAGGCGATTTTGTTGGCAAGTTTACTTAAAGGATCATGATGTATTTTCTCATAATACCAATGACTGTAATGTTTTCGGGCAAAAGATACAATCGACCATCAATAACGGATGATTAAACTTCGCCAATATGACAATTGATAGACAGTCGTTCCCATTGAACATGCTGGAAGGGAAGAAAGTCCTCATTCGGCTAGGTATAGCCAAACCAGTAAATAAGACTAATAACTTTGTTATTGGTGAACCTAGACGCAATGAAAACAATGAAGGAGCACATGTCACATGTGAGAGAAGTTGTATTGAGTCGGCAACCTGATGGCAAGGAGACTCTCAATATCAATATCAGCAATCTTGTAGTAGGGGGGCAAGACTCGGAACAACAGGAATCACCTACTAGGTTAATCAAGCCAAAGAGTCTGGAAGTCGGCAGGTCGAAGTCAAACATTATTCGGAAAAAGCGAATAGATATCAAGCCGACTTTTGACATGCTAAAAGAGCGAAGTCCCTGGTACTGACACAATAAACACTGGTATGGTAGAACTTCTAGTGGAAAGCAAGTTCAGTCACCTGGAGGGGGATATTTTGATGAGCGGCCACCATGGGAGAGTCCTAATTTCAGCATTAACCAGGACGAACCATCGACACTCCTATGCCATTCTCGGAGTTCCGAACAGCCCCCTTCAGATGGTAAGCCGCTGTCTTCAGGTGGTAAGCCCTCAGAAAATTCCAAGCTTCCGAGTAGGCCGAGAGTGCCATTAGGGGATTCGTCATCTGAAGCGAACTCAAGGAGGCCACCTCAGTACCCGGTAGGATCATCTGCTGGATCTTCGCGGAGTAATTTATAAAGTGCCACCGATGCAACGTCCCAGATCAGATGTGCCACAAAAATCATATATCTCTTGGAGTTAACAATTCACGAATTGGCGACCAGTAATCCACACTCGGATGCTGAATACCAAGGTGTAGCTATTTCCTCCACCTACGGAAACGCTGACTTACAATTCTTACTCTCCGGCCAAGGATGGCAAATGACCATGAAGCTGGCACTAGCAGAACTGCGCCGGACGGTGTCACTGATGAGTGGATTTAGCCAAGTACCTTACATAGAACTTAATCCACGATTCCTGCACATGTCTATCTCTGTGAACAAAGACCTAAAGACCTGCACCTATAAGCTCTCAATCGACCTGACCTATGGGGCTGCAAGATGGCTCTCTGGAGATCCCGGGACCAGACGACCGTACAGGTAAGGTCAGAGATCAACGTGCCGTGCAAGAGAAGATGAGAGACCTAACGTGACTAAGGAAACTCTGACACCATCAACTCCTATAAGTACCTGAAGACATTCATCTGAAGAGGATACGCCATAATCGCCCAATTCTTAGTCATTAGTCTTAGTCATAAACTCTAGATTCATCTCTGGTCAGGTAACGTTATAAACCCACTGAGATCATCTTGTAGCCACTTTGCACGATCTCTCAATCACCTTATGAATAAAGTCCGGAGAATTCCTCCCCATTCTATACATATTATCGTCTTTGTCTTTGGAGATCCAAACCTATTGACCCGAGACAATTGCCAAACAAATAAACTCTGTCATTTCTCGGATGTGAGACTGCAAAGAGATCGTGAAAACTATCCTTCGTCAGTTGACGCGCTAGGAAGGGGGAGCCCGCGTCATGCAGATCGGATCCACCTCGATGATGCCTGATGGTTGGGAATGGCAGGACTACGATATCTCCTATGACTAAACTCGCCTCGGACAATATCGGGCGCGCTAGGGGCTGATAAACTCCAACCAGAAGCAGCTTTCATCTTTGGTAGGAGGGCAGCAAGGTTCTTCCCACCCAGAGTCAGATGGATGGAGCACTATTCTGGTGGCCCGCGCCATACAGACGGTTACGAGGACCTCATGGAGTCTCGGCCATGCGCCTTGGAGTGCCACTATGAGGACGCGGCCACATGAGAAGGATGTAGTACGTCAACATGCTGGGATATGTGAGCGACACACACACGCCACTCTCACAGGCAAGGGGGCTCGACGCACCTCGATGGATCCCTGACCGACCACCTAGGTCGTCAGGGCAGAATCAGGTGTTGCCTCTATTCTCAGAACAAGGACGCCAAGGATTCCCGGATACCGAAACCTCTGCTCGGGGAATGGGGACTAGGCCAGTCCACGAAAACATTTAGGTCTCAGACATGGACATTACGCGTGGCAGAAACCTGGATGAGTACAGAAATAGACTGCATAGGACACCACTTCTCTGCCACCAAGGTAGGTCACGCTGGAAACCGGTCTGACCTCACCGGGCGATCAACGAGCTACCAATGGTAGGATAACACCCAGGTGTCGGTCGGGCAGATCTACCCTACGCTAGGTGGATGTCGCCAACAGAGCAAACAAAGGACAACTGGTGCGGGTACCACATGATGAGCTCTCATAGGGGAGGAAGATGAGAAAATAGACTCGCCAGGTCCCTTGGATCCTCAAAATCATCCTCCCTACAAGCTGAACCATCTCTAGACTAGATTGATGACGAGCCAAGTTGACTGAAGCATAGCTCGGTCTACCACGATCGGGTCGGGAGATGCACCAGGGCCCCACACCCTTCCACCGTAAGCGTTCGCTCCGACTCCTCCATCCTTGTTACTCAGTACATCGCCAACGTGCGAATTCGAGGAAGCGTGGCAGATCCAACCACGATCATGAACACTATTTCTTCTAGGCTTCTAGATTATCTACAAGTCCATATGGACCAGTTTCAGGCTAGAGTGCGGAACTAATAACCCAAACGAAGACACCAAAGAAGTCACCCTCCTAGTCACTTTCAGCGAAACAGGGAACTTCGTAACCCGATTTTGTACGTTCGAGGTCATGGACTGATCGACACAGCAACTGGTTGTACTAGGATGTAGACAACTAACTCAGTTCGGGGCCTACCTGGATCCAACAAAACAGAGACCGGTCCTCGCTGGCCTAAGAGGCCGCATCACGGGAAAGAGGACCTGCCTCACCTAGGCACCGAACCCGAAGATCTGGAAGCAGCTGCTTAATGATCTACTCTGGGACCTGCGGGGGATGCAACACTTTGGGAAGCTCCCTCCTCACCAGGGCCTACACAACAGCAAGGACACTCATGGAATACATCCTAGCTACCAGAGCCAACAGTTGCAACACAAGGGATGCGGTAGAGAGACGTAGGCGTCCCCTCCAGGGGGACCCTGAGTTCTGGTAGGCACAGATAGAAGCAACGTCCCGAGGAAAATGAGTCAGGCCGTACGCCACATGACCTTAAGTTCTTGCAGAGTTCGGATTTGCCATGGGGGTCAAACCTTAGTGGTAGGAGGTCCTCGGAACTAGCGCCCGCCCAGAGGCTCGGCAGTTGGAAAAAGCCCGCCAACCGCAGACCTCTAGGGAAGTCGATCTACTCTCCGAAGTGGTGAACGACCACAAGATGGATCGACAACGTCCCCTGTACCCGGTCAGCAATGTGGTGGATTACATGGAGCAGCACCCACCCGCTAAGCTACATAGGCGGCCAAGCTAGGCAAGACCTTGCTATGTGGGAGCGATAAATCCTAGGGGACTGTACCGGATCTATAGGACATACCTCTACCGCATTGGTTCAAGGAAGCGCAGTTGAGGAAACGCCAGATGATGAAGAAACTTTGTGGGGTGAAAACCGGCATAACCTCGCATGAGGACGCCAACTCTAGCAATGACAGTAGCTTAGGGTCCAGTACTAGCACCCGTTTAGATGGTAGCTTGGGCTCCTGTGCTAGACTAATGAAGGAGCATACCTACGACCACTCTAGGGAAGGGAAACCCGAGCCAACCCTTCCCTACGGGTCAGATCTACCTCAAGCACATGACCACGACAAGGACTCGGGGGCTCGGATACCTCCATCCAAGCCTAACACGGCAAGCATCTGATAGTGTAACGCAAAAAGCCAGGTATTGCATGCCCTATTCAACTAGGCTGCCCGAACAAGTCCTTCACACTTGATTGAACACCCGGGAGCTGTACGTAGGGGCATTTCATACTTTTAATATATGTTTTTAGGTCATTTTAATCCTCCTTTTTATGATTCATCCTAGGGACTCTAGTTATGATAACAGGAATAATCGAAAAAAATCACAAGACATGCTCTTACCTCGGAATAGATGACGCCAATCGAGTTCCACAATGAATGATTGGTCACACGGCTACTAACCCACACGCCCTAATCCCCTAACTAAAACTTACGTGCTCTCTGGTCTATTCAGACAAAAACCCGCTCAAAACACTCAGGATCCTTTCTTCACTCGGGCTAGGCTTGGCCACTCCTAGTTACATTTGACTAGAGAGGATGAGTATGTGGATGCCACGAGTGATGAAGGGGCCATCGAGGGATCGATGTTACTCCGATAGCCTAAAATTACGCCGCAGACCTTAAAAACTACTAGCACAGGTGACTGGAACGCAAATACCCTCGTCAGGGATTACTCAGGCGAAACCATGATCAAAATGCCACTGTCTGGCACGATCTGGGGAAATTATGAACCCCGATGTAATCCAGTGGAGGTAATGGCCTAAGGAACGTTGCCAGCAGGATAGAGGCGGGCGGCTTCCTCACGAGCACTAAGTCTCGGGATAGCTAGAAACTCACACCCATCTTAAACATGGCAACAATTATACGAGGACCCCTATAAGCGATATACCCGCACAAATCCCGAGCTACTAACCTCGGACCATAAGCTATACACCTGCATGAAGCCTGTGATGGGTTCCGTAGCATAATTTTTTCCCTAACAACGAGAACAAATATAGCCAAGATCTATTTTATGTATATGTAAGGTAACTGATGGATTCGGTGTTCATACCCTGAAAGACCGAAAAGCTTTTCACGTTCCAATAAACGTAGATGATGTAGATGTACGGAGATGCTGGACTAAAGGTCGTGTAGTCGTACAAGCAATGAGTGCTACAACTAGCAGCACCTCCGTAGTTCTACACATGTCCGGTGTAGACGACATCCCTTGGGATCCGGTCTAGCGAAGCAGCGGAAGAAGAAAGATCTAGACCGAGGATCCAGCAGCACGACGGTGTGCGTATGGTAGAGATCTCAAACCCCATTTATTTGCATGTTCCAATATTCCAGAACTACATGTGAGGGAGAGGGAGGGAGAGAAGGAAAAATCCAAGGGAATGAATGAGGGGAGGAGACACCTCCCCTTTATGTAGGCCAAGGGGGAGGTGCCAACCTGGGGTGGTCCTACCCTAGGGCGCCACCCCCGCTGTCCTTGCCGCGTGCCACCCCTCTCCTTGCTGCACACCCCTTCCTTGGGATACCGGCCGCCTTGGGGTGTGGGACGCCCTCCTAGTGGGCTACCCAAGTGGTGGGCCATTAGGGGTTAGCCTATATATTTAATATATTTTAATATTTAGTTATTTTAATGAAATATTTAAAAAATTATTTAAGTCTCTAACCAATTCATTGACTCCGAAACTTTTCTGACACCTCTCCAGAATAATTCTGGAGTTCTCTCTCATTTCTCCAATGGTCCCAAATCAATCCCTAAGCATAATATACCCTTAAGTGTGCCACCCTACGGTTCGGGAATGCGCAGACATGATCGAGACACCTCTTCAATCAATGACCAACAACGATATCTAGAAACCCATGATGGTCCCTACGCATTTCACGAATTAACTTTATCGCTTGAACCTTAAACGTCGAGTCCCATTCCCTTTTCTACACGATACTTAGTTTGTCCAAGATCTGATATTCGGTATATCTATACCTAGTTCGATCCTATTACCGATAAACACATTTACTCCATTATGTGATATTACATTCCCGTGACCTAGTCACATGCTTGGAAGCTCCGTAGATATAATCTCACCGAGTCGATCCATAGTATCTATCTGTCACGCTGATGGAAAAATCTCAATCTTGATGCATACGCCTCAACCTATTCCTCTGGGATACCTGAGAGACACCTTTATGATCACTTTTTTACTGTGTGATGGATAATGTAGCCAGAGCTCCATATGGTGATAGTGATTAGATATGATCTCATAGTCAAGGATTGGGTTACTACGTTTTTCTAGTTATTGCAATGTTGAACTTTGTGACTAGATCTCGGTACAATACTTAAGTTGGGTGTGTGTCCATCACATCATTGACCTAATGACATGACCCCATTGTCAATTTACATAAATATTCATGATCGAGAAACCTTGATCTTCAGTTGACCAATGGGCTAGTTGAATAAAGGCTACTAGGGACTTTGCTTGTTTACATACCACACGTGTACATGTATACTAATTCCGCTTAATACAGTTATAACATGGCATAAAACTTATTATGAACATTTGATATATGATAATCAAAACATCTTTATTATTTGCCTCTAGGGCATAAATCCAATAGTCTCCCACTTGCACTATAGTACAAATAATCTAGTTTACATTTGGCAAAAATCTAACACCTATCGCCTCTTGGTGACGATGATGCTTCACTTGTGGAAGAAGTTTCGTCCATGGGTCTGCAACATTCAGATCCATATGTACTTTGCAAATCTTTATGTCACCTTTCTTGACATACTGCCTTAATATAATAATGTCGGAGTATATTCTTGGCATTAGAGTGAGACCTTGGTTCCTTCGCATTTGTAATTGCTCCTGTGTTGTCACAATAGATGCTCATAGGGTCTTGCATGCTTGGAAATACACCCAGTTTGATGATAAACTTTCTTAGTTAGACAACTTCATTCACCGCTTCCAAAGCAGCTATATACTCTGATTCTATTGTATATTTACCTAATGTGGCTTGCTTGCCGCTCCTCTAGCTCACCGCACCTCCATTCACCAAAAACACGTACCCCGTCTTAGATTTGGAGTCATACGGATCAGTGTCAAAACTTGCGTCAACTTAAGCTTTTACAGCAATCTCCTCTTCACATCCTCCATATACTAGAAACATATCCTTGGTTCTGCTAAGATACTTCAGGATATTCTTAATTGTTGTCTAATGCTCCATTCCAGGATTACTTTGGAACCGGCCCATCAGCTAAGAGCCAGAGCTACATTAGGTTGAGTACTCAGCATGCCATACATGATAGAGCCTATGGCTGAAGCATAAGGGATGTTAGACATCACTTCCTTATCATTAACCGTTGGTGGAGACTAAGTCAAATTAAATGGTGGTTTACCTTTCAACATAGGCAAGAACCCTTTCTTCAGCTGATCCATTACGGACCTCTTTAGAACCTTATCCAGGTAAGTACTCTGACTTAATGCTATTAGGAGTTTTGATCCATATCTATAGATTTTAATGCCTAATAATTAAGCAGCTTTACCCAAGTCCTTCGTAGAAAATTTACTATTTAAATAATCTTTGACACTCTTTAGAAGATTCACATCATTCCCAATTAATAATATTTCATCCACATACAATACTAGAAATGCTACTGAGATCCCACTCACTTTCTTCTAAATGCAGGCTTCTTCTTCATTTTTGACAAATCCAAAAACTTTGATCACTTCATCAAAGTGAAGAATCCAGCTACAAGATGATTGCTTCGGTCCATAATGGAACGCTAAAGCTTGCGTACCTTTACAACATTCTTAGGATCGACAAAACCTTCTGATTGTACCATGTATAAATCTTCCTCAATGTTTCCATTTATGAACGCAGTTTTGACATCCATCTACCATATCTCATAATAAAAATACGCAACAATTTCTAGTAAAATCTTGATAGACTTAAGCATCACTACGAGTGATATGTCTCATCATAGTCAACTCCTTGAATTTATCTAAACCCTTTGAGACAAGTCAAGATTTATAGACAGTCACATTACCATCAGCGTCTGTCTTCTTAAAGATCCATTTATTCTAAACATCCTTGCGGACATCGGTAATATCCACCAAAGTCCATACTTGGTTATTATACATGGATCATATCTCGTATTTCATGACTTCAAGACATTTCTCGGACTCAAGACCTCCAGTACTTCCTTGTAGTTCACAGGTTTGTCTTATTCAACTAACATGACTATATTAACAAGATCACCATACCACTCAGGAGTGGTACGTGTTCTTGTAGACCTGCTTAGTGGAATAGGTGCCTCGATGTGAATGTTATGATCATCATTTGCTTCCTCTTCAACTATTGAGGACGGTTCTAGAACATCTTTCGTTGCGCCACTTGGTTGGAGGGAAGGGTTACCAATATCATCAAGCTATACTTTCCTCCCACTAACACCTTTGGCGAGAAACTATTTCTCGAGAAAGGTACCATTCTTGGTGATAAACCTTTTTCCCTTGGTTTTGTTGTAGAAGGTGTACCCAATAGTTTCCTTTGGATGCCCTAAAAATATGTATTTCTCCGCTTTTGGTTTGATTTTATCAGGCTCTAGTATTTTAACACAATCCACACAACCCCAAACTTTCAGGAAAGACAACTTAGGTTTCTTGCCATGCCATATCTCATATGTAGTTGTCACCACGGATTTGGATGGCGACCTATTTAAAATGAATGCATTTGTTTCTAACGCATACCCCAAAAATGAGAATGATAAGTTGGTAAGAGATTTCACAGACCACACACTATCTAATAGAGTGTGATTGCGTCGTTCTGACACACCTATTACGATGTGGTGTTCCAGGTGTCGTAAGTTGTGGTACAATGCCACAACTCTTGAGATGCATGCCAAACTCATAACTCAAATATTCCCCTCCTTGATCAGATCGAAGGTACTTGATTTCTTGTTAAGTTGATTTTCAACTTCACTCTACAATTCTTTGAACTTTTCAAATGTTTCAGACTTGTGTTTCATTAATTAAATATACCCATATCTACTTAAATTATCAGTGAAGGTTACGAAGTATCGATATCCATTGTGTGTTCAGACACTCATCCACACACATCAGTATGTATGATTCCTAATAAGTCCGTCGCCCATTCCATTACAGTAGAAAACAAAGTCTTGGTCATCTTGACAATAAGGCACAATTCAGATTTTTCAAGAGATTCAAAATCTAGTGACTCCAAAAGTCCACCAGAATGGATCTTCTTCATGCACTTAACACCAATATGACCCAGACGACAATTCCATATGTACATGGTATTATCATCACTAAGTTTACATATTTTGGCATCAATGTTATGTATGTGAGAATCACTACTGTCAATATTTAATAAGAACAAACCATCAATTTCTGGTGCATGAGCATAGAAGACATTATTAATATAAATATAACAACCATTTGTCTCTAATTTAAATGAATAATGGTCTTGCAACAAGTAAGATCCACTTACAATGTTCATACTCAACGCAGGCACAAGTAACATTTATTGAACTAAAATAAATCCCTAAGGTATATGAAGAGGGAGAGTGCTGACAGCCACCACATTAACTTTACAACCATTGCCAACACACATCATCACCTCGTCCCTCGCCAAGCGCCGCTTACTCTACAACTCCTGCTATGAGTTACAAATGTGAGTAACAGAACCAATATCAAATACCAAGGTGTTTCTCTGAGAACTTGTGAGGGGAACATATATAACATGTATATCACATATATCTTTGTCTTTCCTAGCAATATTGATGGGCTTCTTACCCTCCAGGTATTTAGGGCAATTGCAAACCTAGTCATATTCCCCTTTGCAATAGAAGCACGTGATGCTATGGCTTGGGTCTAGGTTTGGGTGCCTTGGGAGGAGTGGCAACATGCTTTCCATCCTTCTTAGATTTACCCTTCTTGCCCTTTCCTTCTTTCCAGGCTTCTTGAAATCGTCGGTCTTATTGACCATCAACAAAGTGTGCTCCTTCTTGATTTCCACCTCAACGGTCTTGAGCATCACAAACAACTCAGATAAGGACTTGGTCATACCTTGCATGTTGTAGTTCATGACGACTCCTTTATATCTAGGGGCAGTGACTACATCGCAACTATCAATCGCCAATTCGCCCGGAATCTTTCATTCTAGAGCGTTCAGGCATTGAACGTGGCTAGACATTATGACCACGTGCTCACTCATGCTGCTATTCTCTTCCATCTTGTCCAAGAAGAACAATTCTAATGCTTCATACCTCTTGGCCCTGGCTTGAGGTGAAAAAACATCCCTGAGATCAGTGATTATCTCATAAACACTCATCTTCTCAAAGCGCTTCTACAGATTAGCCTCCATGGCATAGAACATGCTGCTCTGGACTAAGGAGGAATCATACGCCTTGAATTGATATACATTCTTCTCATCCTGAGAGGCAATATGAGCGGGCTTGTCACCTAGCGTATCCTCAAGTACATAGGACATCTTTTGGGGAACAAGGAGAATCCTCAAGGTGCAATACCAGGACATGAAGTTGGACCCATCAGTTTTAAGTTTCTCTTTCTCAAGGAACGGGCCTAGGTTGAAGGTGGGGAGAGACATCTACAATGGTATTTGAAAATATATCAAGACTATGTTCATAAAACGAGTTCATGTTTAATTAAACTAAACTATGAGAACTCCAACTTAAAAGAACATACCTCATTGTTGTTTAGTGATTATAGGATCCTAATTCATTATACCACCCCTGTCATGCCCGATGGCATAGTTTCAAAGGTAGACATCAAAATGTCAATCACATCAACTATGTGACTCATGCTTAGCCTTTCGGTCACTTGTGTTTCGAGGCCATGTCTGTATATGCTAGGCTCTCTAATGTAACCTTAGTGTTTTTCTGTGAAACATGACTTACACCCACTGTATGCGAACACAGAGATGTATAACACCTAATCATCATGATGTGTTTCATAATGGATAAATTTCTTGATGGGGCACATTAAGAGAGAACACATTTCTTGGAATTAAATTGAGGGATCATCGTATGTCTAATACAAATAGAATAAGATGCATAAAGAATTAACATCATATGTAATTAAATATGTGACATGATATGGTCCTTGCGCCTTGGTCTCCATCGAGCATTCATGCATGACACCAGGGCCATGGTGCCTCCATGCCGACGACTGAACAATTCATAAATACTTACTATGACCATATCATATCACATGCCCTACAAAACAAAGTTAGATGCTCCTACTTTATCTTTTGCAAGTTTTAAGTGGTTATTAGGGCTTTGATGAAAGAACTGTTTATTACCTACGACCTTCAACCATAACACAGATTGACTAGTTGTCTCTTTTAATCCCTTGTTTAGGGCCCACAGTTGCAAATGCCATATCTACTAATGTAAGAGAGACGGACACCCGTCAGCCACATATATGGTACAAGCCATATGTTAAGTGTGAAACCAGTCTCGCGTGTCCAGACCGCTTCATCAAACAATACCACAATATGAATAAGTACATGTGAGATAGTAACAACTAGAAAATCAATTTCCACATATAACTATATGTTCTAATCGTACTAACACCTCTACACATAGATCGGCTCTGATAACACTGTTGGGTTTCGTAGTAGAAAAAAATATCACTAACAACGAGAGCGATATAGCCAAGATCTATACTATGTATAAGTAAGGTATGGAGGGATTCATTGTTCATACCCTTAAAAACTAAAAAGCTTTTCACGTTCCAATGAACGTTGATGCTGTAGACATACGGCAACGCCGACCTCAAGGTCGTGTAGTCATACAATCAATGAGTGCTACAACCGGCTGCACCTCCGTAGTTCCACATGTGTCCGGTGTAGACGACGTCTCTAGAATCCAGTCAAGCGAAGCAGCACAATAAGAAAGATCCGTACCGAGTATCCAACAACACTACGTGTGTGTATGGTGGAGATCTCAAACCCCGTATGAACGTTCCAATATTCTAGAACAACACGTGAGGGAGACAGAGGGAGAGAAGGGAAAATCCAAGGGGATTAATGAGGGGAGGGGCCAACTCCCCTTTATATAGGCCATGGGGGAGGGGGAGGTTCCAACTAGGGGCACCTCCACCTAGGGTGGGCCTACCCTAGGGTGCCACCCCCTCTCATTTATGCGCCCCTTCCTTGGGCCGATAGCCACCTTGGGGCATGGGCACACCCCTAGTGGGCTGCCCAAGTGGTGGCCCATTAGGGGTTAGCCTATATATTTAATATATTTCAGTATATAATTCTTTTAACTAAATTCTCAAACACACTATTTAAGTCTCTAAACAATTCATCGACTCCGGAATTTTTTTGACATTTCTCTAGAACAATTCTAGAGTTCTCCCTCATTTCTCCAACGGTCCCGAATTGATCCCTAAGCATCGTATACCCTTAAGCGTGCCACCCTACAGTTCGGGAATGCATAAACATGATCAAGATAATTCTTCGATCAATGACCAACAATGGGATCTAGAAACCCATGATGGACCCTACTCATTTCACGAATTAACTTTATCGCTTGAACCTTAAACATCGAGTCTCATTCCCTTTAATACACAATACTTAGTTTTGTCCAAGATATTATCTTCGGTATCTCTATACCTAGTTCGATCCCGTTACCAACAAACACATTTACTCGTTTCCGTGATATTACATTCCTGTGACCTAGTAACATGCTTGCAAGCTTCGTAGATGCAATCTCACCGAGTAGGCCCAGAGTACCTATCCATCACGTGGATGGACAAATCCTGATCTTGATATATACGCCTCAAGCTATTCGTTCGGGATGTCTGAGAGACACCTTTATGATCATCCTATTACCATGTGACGGTTGATGCAATAAAATATCCCTCTGGTGATAGTGGTTAGATAAGATCTTATGGTTAAAGGATTGGGTTACTACATTTTCCTAGTTATCGCAATGTTGAACTTGATGACTAGATCTCATTGCAATACTTAAGTTGGGTGTGTGTGTCCATCACATAATTCACCTAATGACATGAACCCATTGTTAATTGACATACATGTTCATGATCAGGAAACCTTGATCATCAATTGACCAATGAGCTAGTTGAATAGAGGCTACTAGGGACTTGGTTTGTTTACATACCACACATGTACTAATGTTTCCTCTTAATAAAGTTATAGCACGGCATAAAACTTATTATGAAAATTTTAGATATGACAATAAAAACATCTTTATTATTTGCTTCTAGGGCATATCTCCAACAATTCAAGCTACTAAACTCAGTCTGTAAGCAATACACCCACGCAAAGCCCGAGATACTAACATCGGCTAGACCTAATACATAGGGTTCCCGCACATGAGCACGGGATATTAGTCCTGACCAGACCTAACGGAGTGGAGGACCTCTGCAGGAGATAGTTATGGAGCAAATTTGCACCTAAAGGATCGAAGTCAGGGAAGCAAAACCAACATCAGGCAGAGGTATCAGGTTACACATGACCAAAACATCCGGGTTCAAAAGGAGAAGTTGTTAAGACTATTACGTCGAAAGGGGAAGGATGGAAAAGCCCCTACTCGTCCCTCTCATCACCATCCTTGTCGACGTCTTCTTCCTGGAGCTCTTCGGTGCTGAAGTCCTAGAGGGCGACGAAAGCTTCTGCCGGACCTCACCATCTCTCAACACGTGCCTCTCCCTCTCCTGTTGGGAAGGAATAGTGGAGGGCACTTGCTATCAGATTTGGCGTCGTGACCTCTTCCCTATCCAAGGAAATCGCCACGCATGTAGAAGCCCACTGTGATACCTCCCTCTCAAAGTCATCATTGATCTAGGAGGAAAAGCAGGGGGAAGATCTCCACCATGTTGTCAATAGAGGAAGGGGAGTTCCTTATAGGTATGTGATGTCTGCATGCGCACAGATTGTTTGTAGCTAGTTTTGAAATATAGATGTCGATCCCACAGGGAGCCCAAAGGTAAGTGTTTGTGAATGAAGTCTCTATCACACCCAAAGTTGTCATAGGTCTTCGAGTGAATTGACTGCAAGTGTGGAAATAAGAATGGAATTTGGTTTAAGATGGATGTATTTAAATAAAACTAAAATGTAAACTTCAGAAATAAAAAGCATAAAAGTAAAGAATGATTTGATTGTTTGTTGTTTTCTGCAGATGACAAAGAAGGCGCGAGGAGATACAGTTCATGGTGATAGTGACTATGCCAGGTGGACGAGTGGTAAGCGTAACAATTAATAATCTTATAAGTATGTGTGTAGGCGAGCAACCCATAATTAGCCGGAACTCCTCTTGGTAGATTTCGTCCCAACTTCAATAATCCTACTAGTCTGTTACCAAAACCATGGTCACACACTAGATGATTAAGATCCTTCAGGTTGCTTAGCAATTAATCTCCTTGGATCAGACTAATGCAATAAGCACGGTGGTTCCTTGTTATCCTCGAGTCTACTAGTTTCCCATTAATATCCCTGTGTCACTCGGGGTCCGTCGGTCTGCTAGCGAGCAAGATCCTATCCATGTAGAACAAAGCATCATGTTGTCTGGGCCCTTAATTGGGCAACAAGCATTAGGCATCCCACAGATAGTCAAGCACACATAATATAGTAATTGCACATCACATCTAACCAATCCCTTACATCTCCCACGCCCAAGGAACTTACTCACACATGAGAGAAGAAAGCATCATCGATATAATTAAATAAATGGACTTCTTCTCGATATTACCGTGGAGATCCACAATAAGAATAGAAAAGTAATCCAACACAATTCAAGATAGGAAGAAACAATCTCAAATCCTAGTCTTGAAAGGTGAAGATCTCTCTCTCTCTCTCTCAAGTACAAGTAATGGCTATGGGGGTGTGTTGGCTAGGAGGTCGAAGATCGTGGAGCGAGATGAAGAACGTCTTCCCCTCCTTCTCCGGATTCTTCTTTCTCCTTTCTGGATGGGATGACGGCTGCTGTGTTCTATTTTCGCATATGGCCTCTTCATGAAAGTTGTCCCTTTTGACAAGACAGAGGCGGCGGCAGATATACGGCGGGAACTATACGACCGAAAAAATGTTCTCGCTGTATAGTTGCTCATTAAAGCGTCTGTTTGCCTCCCTTTATTGCTTCCAAAAAGAGACTTGCTTGTTTTTTTCCTGAATATTGTGTTTCCCATGTTAAAACCTTCTATTGATGTTCAGAACCCGAAACACACATTTAAAACCAAGTTTTTTCGCTACCGAAGTATTAGCATTAAGTAAATCTAGAAAACGACCAAATCCAGAGGAAAACTATCAATAAAAACCATAAAAATGTGTCGAATCTCACAGCTATCAGTATGTCAGAGAGGTCTAGAGTCCCGGGGAAGCCCTTAGCGGACATCAGACCAATAATCTTGGACTAGGCGCAACACTGCGTGATGGGTAGTACCCTCCCGACGGTTGGCCTCGGTGAGTCCCAGCGAGTATGACCTGGCCTCACCTTTACTTGGGCTAGGTCCTTATTAAGTGCAAAGATCCTAGCCTCATCAGCTTTGAGGGCTTTCGCAGTATCTGTTGAGCTTTTAGAAGAGCTGGCAAGGTCTCAGACGCATTGAAGGAATGAGGAGGCTCCCTGGATACAGAAGGAGCGGTCAGTATGGGACCTCAAGATTGAGGTGCACATGTCTCGAGCAATTAAGGAAGGAAAGATAGGATGTTGACTTGTAGTCATGATCTTATCATCTGGAGGCTTTCATCCATTCATTGGATGGCCACTAGAGCTACCTTCGACCTCCCAGCTCTTATAGGGCAACTGCCGAGCTCGGAGGATTGCATATGGCAGGAACGATGGGAGATGAGCATGACTCAGGTCCGATAACCACCCTAGAGAGCCACAAAGAAAAGGGAAGCATGATACGTTGCAAACGTATCTATAATTTTTGATGTTCCATGCTTGTTTTATATCTACTTTCTTATGTTTTGTACACACTTTGGAGTATTTATATACACTTTCTGGGACTAACCTATTAACAAGATGCCACAGTGCCAGTTGCCTGTTTTCTCCTGTTTTTGGTTCCAGGAAAGTCAGAAAATCAATATTCTCGGAATTGGACCAGACAAAAGCCAAAGTCGATATTTTACTAGAAGACTCACGGAACCAGAAGACGAGACGGAGAGGGGCCACAGGGCGGCCACACCCCCTTGGCGCGAGTAGCCCTAGGCCGCGCCAAGGCATGGTGTGGGCCCCCTGGCTGGCCACCGACCTTGCCCCTTCGCCTATAAGAAGCCCCCGATGCAAAAACCCTAGATCGAACATCATACAGCCATGAAAGGTTCCGCAGCACCGCCGCCACCGAAGAGGAGATTCAGGGGACAGAAAGTCTCTGTTCCGGCACCCTACCGGGACGGGGAAGTGCCCTCGGAGCCATCTCCATCAATCTCCACCACCATCTCCATCGCCATTGCTGATTCCCATGATGATGAGGGAGTAGTTCTTCCTCGAGGCTAAGGGAAACTTGCTGTTGTTCTACAAACCTCTGCACTTGGAGGCCCAACAACTGTCTACAAGATTAGAAGTGTGTAGACATCAAGCTATTTTCTGGCGCCGTTGCCGGGGAGGTAAGGTAAAGGTACTCACATCCTCTGGGGTGAGTGATCGAAGTTATTTCCTTTAGATTCTGAAATTTTGTCTTTTTCTTTCTTGTTTTCACTAGTTACGCTTAATGGAAAACAACAACAAAATTAGAGAGCTTTATAGTATTTATCTTGAGTTAGGACATGAAGTGTTTGAAGAGAAAATTAAAAAACCTATGGAACTTTATTTGCATGCTAATAGCAATGTTGTTACTATGAATTCTTTGGACCCCATTATTGCTAATGCTATGGAAAAGTCTAAGCTTGGGGAAGCTAGTTTTTATGAAAATGATCTTTTTAGTTCCCCAGCTTTGGAAGATAGCTATTCTATTGGTTATGATGATACTATACCTCCAATATATGATGATTACAATGATGAATATGATATTTTCAGTCCACCTACTATTGAGGAGAAAATTAATTATGATTACAATATGCCTCCTATATTTGATGATTATGGTGATGAGAATAATAATGGTAGCTATTTTGTTGAGTTTTCTCCCACTATAATTAATAAGAATGACTATGTTTATGTGGAGAGTATTAATTCTTTTATGCATGTGTCTCATGATAAGAATGTTTTATGTGATAGTTATATTTTTAATTTTATTCATGATGCTACTGAGAGTTATTATGAGAGAGGGAAACATGGTCTTATGCATCTCAATAATATTAAGTTTCCCCTCTTTATGTTGAAAGTCTTGAAGTTGCACTTGTTTTTCTTTACTATGCTTGTTGCTTGGTGCTTTCATGACTTGTTTCTTTACAAGATTCCTATGCATAGGAAGTGGGTTAGACTTAAATGTGTTTTGAATTTGCTTCTTGATGCTCTCTTTTACTTCAATTCATATTTCTTATGTGAGCATCTTCTCAAACTATCAAGCCTAACTTAAAGGCATTAAAGAAAAGTACTTATTGGGAGATAACCCAAAAGTTTTAGTTGAGTCTTGAAAGTTATTGCTTCTGTAATAACCTCTCCTTATCATTTTTGTGTGGTTTTTGTGCCAAGAGTAACCTCTAATGAGAGAGAAGTAATGCTTGGGAAAGTTGCTTTCCCAAAATAGATTTTTGTGCTTCACTGTAAACATTCGTGTAAAATATCTGTATGTCATTTTGAGGAGTGATTTTTTTTACTTCTGCCCTTCATTGTTATCTAACTTTCGTTAGTTCAACACTTTTCGATTTGAGCAACATAAGGTCTTCGAAAAAATTGGTTTTTACCTGCTGGTCTATTTTGACAGATTTCTGCCATTATTTGCATTTGCTTCTTGTTGATTCCTTTTTGAGTTCTTTTTGGGGAATTGAGGTTTTTTTAGGGAAGTGCTACAGTAGCTTGTGTTTTAATTGAAGTTTGATTGGTGTTGAAACTAAACCCAAATACTTATTATCTTGAATGCACTAATGTTGCTAATAAAGATTGTGTGAAGTTTTGTATGAAGGAAAAATTTCAGGTGTATGGAGAGAATGATGTAATGAGATGAAGAATGGACTAAAGCTCAAGCTTGGGGATGCCACGCATGTCACTCCAAGAAATATCCAAGAAGTACAAGCGTCAAAGCTTGGGGATGCCCAAGGCATCCCCTTCTTCATCAATAAAAATCTCAGGTTTCTTCGAAACACTTCATTTTTATTGTTTCATGCACAATTGTGTTGTTCTTGGAGCGTCTTTGTTTTTGTTTTTGGTTTTCGTTTGCTTGGTTTAATTAGTTTTCTTGAATAAATTGGTTGGACCCCCTCTTTCATACATTGGTCTTCAAATAGTTTGGTTTGGATTGGAAAGAGTAGGAAAGTTAATGCTTAAGTGGTAAAAGGAGCTAGTTTTTGACTATGACTTAGACTTTATCATGTCATGCTTGATATTATTTTGGCTTTATGCTTAGTGATTTTTGTTGTAGCGTGACATGTTATAAACAATTGAGATTTCTTAATGTGACTTTGAAGAATCATGCGTTGTTTTAGCATATTAAAGCATAGTATTGTGGTATTCTCCTTTGATGCTTTATTTGGGCTGACTTGGCACATGCTCACACCATGCTATGACTATCCCAAGTCACCATAGCCTCGATACGTTGATACGTTGCAAACGTATCTATAATTTTTGATGTTCCATGCTTGTTTTATATCTACTTTCCTATGTTTTGTCCACACTTTGGAGTATTTCTATACACTTTCTAGGACTAACCTATTAACAAGATGCCACAGTTGCTTTGTTTTCGCTGTTTTGGTTCCAAGAAAGTCGAAAATCAATATTCTCGAATTGACTGGACAAAAGCCAAAGTCGATATTTACCGAAGACTCACGAGCGAAGACAAGACGGAGAGGGCCATAGGCGCCACACCCCTAGGCAGCCAGTAGCATGGTGTGGGCCCCCTGGCCGGCCACCGACCTTGCCCCTTCGCCTATAAGAAGCCCCCGATGCAAAAACCCTAGATCGAACATCATACATCCACGAAAAGTTCCACAACGCCGCCGCCACCGAAGAGGAGATTCGGGGGACAGATAGTCTCTGTTCCGGCACCCTGCCGGGACGGGGAAGTGCCCCCGGAGCCATCTCCATCGATCACCACCACCATCTCCATTGCCATTGCTGATTCGCATGATGATGAGGAAGTAGTTCTTCCTCGAGACTAAGGGAAACTTGCTGCTGTTCTACAAACCTCTGCACTTGGAGGCCCAACAACTGTCTACAAGAATAGAAGTGTGTAGACATCAAAGCACAAGAATAAGGACATGAGTGGCAATATGGTAGATGCAAGGAGAGATATGGACTAGCACAATCACCTTATGGAATGAGTCCTTCTCGGGGAGGGAGGCCTGCCAATGCTTGGAGACACCGCATACATCATGGGAAGGACCTCCTTTGCAATATCCTTGTCATTCCTAGGGATCGGGGCCAGTGATAGCTTCCTCTTGGACTGACATGAAAGAGTAAGTTTAGATCATGACCAGGAGGTTGACAAAAAGGTATATATTGGCTTACCTTATGTCCAGGACCTGCTGAGGAAGACTTGGTGCGTTCCTTCTTCCTAGGGGCGAAGGGGTTCAAGCTGAGAGTAATGCATCCTTGCTGGGACGATTAGGGCTACAGATGCGATGCCTATAGGAACAATCTCGTCCCATAAAAGGGTATAAGAGCAACTGGGCAAAGTTGTAGAAGTTGGACAAGCAGAAATGGGAACCTGTAATCCACTTCAAGGTGAGAGCCTCATCCCCACAAATCATGAGAGTGTAGAAAAAGTTCTAAACAAGCTTGATGTCATAGTCACATTGTATCTCCATAAGATGGTGTAGCCCCATCTTCCCAGTCACAGCAAGAGAATCGGCGAAATGTGTCTTGCTCTTTGTATAGGTCATATCCCGGGGCGCATAGGGTGAATCTTCTAGGTGGAGTAGATGTCCTGGAAGATATACATCTAATGAGAACACCAAAATTTGGGGTCGCCAAGATCCTCATCGCACTCGGCATCCAGAAACCAATCATGTTGCCTGAGAGTGGAATATTCAATGATGTCCATGGTCTTATAGTTGAACCTTGTTTGCTTGCCCCTTCTCTTCAAAGAAGACTAAGAACTATTGTCCCTCTTGTCTTGTTCAGCCATCTATGCAGCCTCTCTTGCTTGTTGCCTCAACACAACCTCGTCCACAAGTTTACCTTCTTTGTTGGGATGAGATACCGAGCATGAGGTCTCCTCTAATAGGTTTTCGTGGCACCATGAGGACTACCTGTGAAGTGAGTAAGGGGATAGCAAGATATAAGCACACACAAGTCAAGGAGGAAGTGTTAAAACCAGTATAAAAGCAACCATAATGCAACTACACGATGGATCAATATGAATCAAAAAGCAACAGCTTTGACCCTTCTAAGACGAATAATCCGGCCTAGCCATGGGTGGATAATCTGGCCCTGGAGATTTTTTTGCTTTTGACTTAGATGGGAGGCATACGCGTAGATCGGCGAATATGGTTGATAGTCTACTAAAATTAACATGCATATGAACCAATGGGCAGCCTCTACTCCAAGATTCAACAACAAAATCATAACTTCCAGACAAAAATAAAGAATGTGGGAGTTACCCTCAATCATCGATGGAGCTACTTGGAGGAGAAGGTACCCAGGGAGGAGGAGGTGTAGATCCGGTTGAAAACCAAAGGAACCGGTGGCTAGGGGAGCTCTGGGGAGGGGAGGGATAGCCGGCGGCTACTAGGGGTTGGGAGGGGGTTGGGAAGAGAGAGCTTATCTATTTGAGCCTCTCCCCGACCCCATGCCCTAAAAGATAAAATTCGCCTGGGCCGAATAATCCGATCCCCACTAGGGACGGATAATCCGTCCCTCTCTGAAAAATCTTGTTTACACAGGGTTCAGTCCAGCACAGTCTCAACCAACCTCATAAGATAACCAGTGGACTTGTGTGTAAGAGAGAGATATGTCTTGGGGTGGGATTAGGCGTAGTTCTAGATAGACAAACTAAAATGGTACTCCACACCCGAAATTGCAAGAAACAAAATCAATGAAATGCCAATGTTGAGTGTGTTTTCCATAAGAACAAGAGATTGGCAATAAAAACCAAAAATATCCACAAAAAACCAACTCTTCACCAAGAAGAGGGTGGTGGATTAATCCACCATGTAGGAGTGGATGGTATGACACCATGAAGATATATCTTGGGTTCATGACCAATACTCATCAATAAGCTCACATATCATAAAATGATATTAAGAGAAATTGTTTGTCTTAATTTCGGCATTATATGGGGAGGGTTAGCCCAATCAATTAGGACCACACCCCCCTATGTCCATGCCCGCATCTAAACCAAATAATGGTTAAGACATAGATGTGTAGACAAGATGTTCAAGTCAAGCTCCTTGAATCCACGATATTTAGCTCATTCCTCAAGTAGCAGAATATTTCTTCGTCGAGTGGCTTTGTGAAAATATCAGCAAGCTGATCCTTCATGCTTACGTAAAGCAACTCAATATCTCCACGAGCAACATGATCCCGAATGAAGTGGTTATGAATTTTAATATGCTTTGTTCTTGTATGTTGCACTGGGTTGTAGGCAATATTGATGGCACTCTCATTGTCACATAAAAGAGGCACTTTGTCCTAAGTGACACCGTATTCCTTTAAAGTTTGCCTCATCTATAACAATTGAGTGCATGAACTAGCAGCAGCCACATATTCAGCTTCGGTGGTGGATAGAGATATACAATTTTGTTTCTTCGAAGACCAACACACCAAAGATCTGCCTAAAAATTGACATGCACCAAATGTTGATTTTCTGCCATCCTTATCACCAACCCAATCTAAATTCGTGTACCCATATAGAGAGAAACTTGAACCTTTGGGATACCACAATCCATAGTATGGGGAATGAACTAAATATCAAAATATTCTCTTGACCACCACCAAGTGGCTTTCTTTAGGACAGGCTTGATATCTTGCACACACGCCTGCACTCAACACGCGGGTCTAGATGCACAAAGGTAAAGAAACGTTCCAGTCATAGACCAGTATACCTTTTGATCCATATCTTTACCATTAGGATTTAATTCAAGATGGAATTTGGTTTGCGTTGGTGCAGCAACGCCATTGAGGTCCATCATCTTGAATCTTTTAAGCATGTATTGAATGTACTTTGCTTGATTGATGAAGGTTCCTTCTCTTAGTTGCTTGATCTCGAATCTAAGAAAGAACCTTAATTCTCCCATCATAGACATCTCGCACCTGTCAGTCATAATCTTTGAAAATTCATCGTTAAAAGCTTTTTTAGTAGAGCCAAAAATAATGCCATCAACATAAAATTGGCATACGAAAAGCTCCCCCTTAACCTTCTTAGTAAAAAGAGTGGGGTTAATCTGCCCAACCTCAAAGCCACGTTCTGACAACAACTCTTTAAGATGCTCATACCACACACGTGGGGCTTGTTTAAGGCTAGAGAGCGCCTTATCGAGTTTGTAGATATGATTCGGGGAGTTGGGGTCCTCGAAGCCCAGGAGTTGCTTAACATACACCAATTCATGTAATGGACCATTAAGAAAAGCACCCTTAACATCCATTTGCTGTAATTGAAAATTATGATGCGTGTCATATGCAAGAAGGATATGGATAGACTCAAAGCGAGCCATTGGAGCATAAGTTTCGCCAAAGTCAATGCCTTCCACTTCAGAAAATCCTTGATCCACTAGTCTTGCCTTGTTTCTTACAACGATCCCATTCTCATCTTGCTTGTTTTTAAAAATCCACTTCATGCTGATAACATTGCGGCATTCTTTGGGATTCTCTACTAACTTCCACACTTTGTTGCACTCGAAGTTGTTGAGTTCTTCATGCATAGCCAAAACCTAGTCCGGATCTTCAAGAGCTTCAAATACCTTTTTAGGTTCCACCATGGAGATATGAGCTTGATGGTTACTAAAGCTTGCCAACTCTCTTCTGGTGGACACCCTTCTTCTTAGATCACCAACCGCTTTATCAAGTGTATGACCTCTGAGTTCTAGATTTCTTTCAGCTCGAGCTTTGCGACGAGTTTTGATTTTCTTATTGTTTCTTGGAGGAATATTGATGAGGGGTAACCTCGGCAATGGCCATGGTGATGGACTTGGGGTTTAGCGGAAAAGAGAATGCTAGGGATTTCATCGGATGTCAGGGAAACAATGGAATCAAAGTCGCCTGAATATTGAGAAAACATACTATTACAAGTTGTCCTCTAGATTTCGGTACCCTCGCTTGGACTTGTCCCGTCCTATATAAAATAGGCCGGGTCTCAAAGCATAATGCAGATAGGTTAAATACACGCGTGATTACAATACCAACACAATGTTGATTCAAGGTTTCTTTCCTAATACAATCAAAGTCTTTGTCGGTTGCTTCCTTGGGCTATTATTTGGAATCTTCATGGACCGTAGGACTTTTTACCCAATGTAGGGTAGCCAATTATAAGCACCCGAATAATCATACCCACCTTGTCTTTGAAGGACGTAGCTAAGGGGTTCGTAGCATGGAAAACAAAAAATTTCTATCGCAAGAAGGAACAAAACCCAGATCTAATCTAGATAAAAGCCAAGATCTAATCTATTAGACATGTGCAACGAGATAGATCTGTACTAACCCTTGTAGACCCGAAAGCATTACGAGATCGGATCTCATGGTTGATGTAGTCGATCACTTGCCGATCTCAAGATCGTGTGGACGATCCTTCCGACGCCGCGTTCCGGCAGCGCTTCTGCAATGGTCACACGCAAGTGAGTCGGCAACCTTCCTCTCCCTGCTCCAAATGCAGCGGAGGTAGTAGATCTTCTCCACGAAATCCCAGCAGCACGACGGTGTGGTGGTGGTGGTGGAGTAGAGAATTCTGCAGGGCTTCGCCTAAGCCAGAGCAGAGGGAAGGAGGAGGAGAGAGGCGGCTAGGGTTTGCGGATTGTGAGGGGGCAAGGGGGTGGCGCCCCCACCCCTCTATTTAAAGGAGGGAGGCGCCATGGGAGGGGGAGTCCTAGTAGGACTCCCCTCCCTCCTTGGCCGGCGGATTGGGAAGGGGGGAGGAGTCCTCCTCCCCCACTACTCCTTGTCTTGCCCTACAAGGATTCCTTGATCCTTTCTTGGTTTTCAAGCAAACTCCAAGAAATCTTCTAGAACCTTCCGGAACATTCTGAAACCTTCTAGAATCCCCATACAAATACTCCGGAACATTTCCTAACTTAGAAAATGATCCCCAATATATGAATCTTATTCTCCAGACAATTCTGGATCTCCTCGTGATGTCCCGGATCCAATCCGAGACTCCTAACAACATTCGGTCTCCAACGCACATTCCATATCTACTTAATACAACTTCGAACCTTAAGTGTGTCACCCTACGGTTCGTGAACATGTAGACATGATGGAGACACATCTCCGATCAATAACCATTAGCGGGATCTGGAGATCCATAACGGCTCCCACATACTCAGCGATGACTTTGTGATTGATAGAACCATTTAACATACGAAACCAATTCCCTTTGTCATGCGATACTCTACTTATCCGAGGTTTGATCGTTGGTATCTCCATACCTAGTTCTACCTCGTTACCGATAAGTACTCTTTACTCGTTCCATGATATGTCATCCCTTGTGACCTAGTCACATGCTTGTAAGCTAACTAGATGACATTCCACCGAGAGGGCCTAGAGTATATCTATCCGTCATATGGATGGACAAATCCCAATCTTGGTCCATGCGCTTCAACACATACTTTCAGAATACCCAATGTCACCTTTATAACCACCCGCATAAAGCGCTTTGATGTCATCAAAGTACTCATCCGGTGATGGTGATTAACATAGCCTCATGGTCGAAGGATTAGGTTACTATGCATTTGAAAAGCTTGTAGCAAAATGAACTTAATGACTTGATCTTATGCTATGCTTACTATGGGTGTGTGTCCATCACATCATTCTCCTAATGATATGATCTTGTTATTAATGACATCCAATGTCCATGATCAGGAAACCATGATCATCCATTAATCAACAAGCTAGTTTAACAAGAGGCTTACTAGGGACTCTTTTATGTTTACAAAACACACAAGTATTAATGTTTCCTGTTAATACAATTATAGCATGGGATGTAAACATTTATCATAAACATAAAGATATAATAATAACCACTTTATTATTGCCTCTTGGGCATATCTCCAATAGTCTCCCACTTGCACTAGAGTCAATAATCTAGTTAAAAATTGTGCATTCAAACACCTATGGCTTTCTGGTGTTGTATAGACACTATTGCTAGTGGTAAACATAATCTTCGGATCTGACACTTCCAGTCCGTGTATTTGCATTTCCTTGCGTCTCTACGCATTACTCATTCTCCAATGAGATGGCATTGTATAAATTTGGTCCTTTGGTGAGACCTTTAGTTCCTTGGGATTAAATCATATTGATACAATTGTCATACAATGTATCTTCATAGTATTATCCCGCTATGAACCACACCTAGTTTGATAACAAACTACTTGACACAAATGCCCTCATTTGCTGCTACAATAGCAGTCATATACTTAGCCTTTTGTTGTAGTATCTGTCACAATGTTTTAACTTTGGTACTCAACCAAACTTATGGAACTTCCTTTCCATTACATTGTGCCACCCATAGTTTAAATTGAGATAAACTTAATTTGTGACAAAACTAGTATTAATGTAACAATTTACAATGAACTATTTGTCACCACTATATAAATAATATATTCTTAGTTCTTCCAAATATCATAGGAATATCCCTACTATTGTCCAATGATCATCTTATGAGTCATTCTGGTGTATGCTCATAACATTTAGAGCATAGGACATATCTGGATGTGTACATCTCAAAGAATGATTCATCAAAATATTCTTGTGATTTCACCAAGTGTCAAAACACTTGAATCTTGATTCAGTCCTTTCCGTGCGTCAAGAACCTTTCTTGTTGTTTCCATATTGAACTCATTCAGCATCTTATCTATGTACATTTAGCAAAACCATATTAGCGCCTCAATCTATCCATATAGACATTGATGCCTAATTCTTGGGTTATGCCTAAGTATTTCATCAAAATGAAATTCTTAACCTGTGTCAATAAAAGATACATCATTTCTAATCAACAATATGTCTTTCACATAATGTATGAGAAATATGTCTTAGCGCTCCCACTTAATTTCTTGCAAAATGCAAACATCTTCATCGTCTCTGATGAAATTAAACCTTTTAACGGTTTCATCACGGTGAAGATTCCAACTCCGTGATGCTCACTTCAACCATTGAAGTTTTGCATACTCTCTTAGCATCCTTTGAATTAACAAAACCCTTTGGATCGTGTCATGTACACGTCCTAGGTAACCATTCTATTAGAAGAACTTGTTTTGTTTGTTCAACTACCATATACCAAAATATATGTAGTGGTTGCTACATTAATCTGTCTAGACTAAATATCGCTATGAAAGATCAAACCTTATCATAGTCAATTCCTTGAACATTGTCGTAAACTCTTTCCGACATGTCGACTATTTCATAGATGTGAAACATCCATGTCTATTTCTTTATAGATCCATATACGACTGTAAGGTCTTGCACCTTTCCAGAGGGTCTTTCAAATTCAAAGCTTGATTTCTCGTGTATGGAATTATCACGGATTTTATGGCTTCAAGCCACTTAACGTCAGGCCCATCATTGCTTCTTTGCATGTAGTCGGTTCATCATTGTCAAACAACAATGATTTAACTCTCAAATCTTGGCATTTGATTACTTACCCGACCTACTTGGTTCAATAGTAACTTAGATCTACGTGACCACAACCTTTGAGGCACGTGATCCATGAGCATTGTTGCTGCCTTCGGGACACTTACCGACGCTGTGCAACTCAGCGCATATTAGCCAAGGTTCAACAACCTTGTCAAAGTTCTATTGTCCTCCCACTTAACTTTTCACCAAAAATTCCTTCTCAAGAAACTCGACATTCTAAGTGACAAACACTTTTGTCTTCGGTGTTATGGAGGAATGCCCAATGGTTATTCGAAATAACCTACAAAGACATGCTCATCCGACTTTGGTTGTAAACATTTTACTTATGCCTAGCATACCAAAAATTTAAGAAAGGACAACCTGGGTTTATCCCAAACCATGACTTATATGGTGTCATTTCAATGGATCACGATGGAGCTCTTTTCAGTGTAAAAGCGGTAGTCACTAAAGCTTTAATCTTTAAAATATAATGGCATTTTTATAAATGACACCTTTGATCTTACCATGTCAAACAAGGTTTCATTACATATCTTGAACACTCCATACTCCTATGGTGTTTTGGGAAATGCAAATCCATGGAACGATTCCTCAAATCTTAGGTGTTTTGCTAAACTTGTAACTCAAACATCTTTCTTTATGATCCAATCATAAACTTTTTATTTTCTTGTTACAATGATTTTCCACTTCATCTTGAAAGTCTTTGAACATTTTTCAAATGTTTCATACTTCTTCCTTATTGAGTAAGTATATACATATACTCACTCAAATCTTCGGAGAAAGCATATGAAGTTGAAATCCATCGCCCACGACTACACATAATGAACTATATACATCAATATGTACAAATTCCAATCAGTTAGTCGTTCGTTCCTCTTTTGGCCTACGAACGGAGTTTTAATTATCTCCAGGAAAGTATCACAAGCGTCATTTGATCAAAATCAAAGACTCCAAAAATCCATCAACATGGAGTTTCTTCATGTATCCCTTTCAATATAATTTAAACGGCGATGTCACTTCGCAAGTGATCTTTCAATCATTTGTCTTGCGACATTTTAGCATTAGTTTTATGGTCGTTATTTCTCCAACCAGACTTGTATATCATCCATCTATTATGGAATACGGTAATTATTTGAACAACCTTTTGTCATCATAATACCTGATCAAAATAACAATTATTGAAACAAATCTTGAAGGTAAGCTTTGATGTTAACGAGCAACACAACAATACTTTGTTTGTTTTCGATGAACATCATCACATATTCTCTTGCTAGTTACTTAGGCCATTGCAGTTCATGAATTGCGTTGTCCTGTATGACACTTCATACCAACCAATTTGGTATCCAATACCGCAGAACCACATTGTTTAACAACCAAGGAATGCAGCCATAACATGTATCTTCTATATACCTAAGTTGGATATCTCCAATCTTTTCTTTTCTGCCAAATATTTTATAGATTCTCTTTCAACAATTCCTTTTCTTTTAAAAGAATCTATCAACATCAATAGTGGTGTCATTCACATGACACATAGTACAAAGTGTCTATAGTCAAATACTAATACCTTTGGACTTGCACTTTGAAGTGGATCACCTTCATCAAATGTTTGGAATTCTTTCAAAATTCCATTCTTTAGTAATCTTTTAGTGTAGTAAACATTTTACTTACATCTTTTATTCATACTTATCATGACAACTTTCATGATCAAGCTGCTATAGCTTATAAAGGTGAATTGCGAGTATAATGTTTCTTTTCCAAAACCTTTTGGAGGATTAGGACGAATAGCGTCTCCAACCTTCACAAATTCTCATCAAATATGAGGACATATACTCTATCATGTTGTAACCAACACATTGTTTTAGATATCGCAATACCTTTCACATATGATGGTTTCTAAAACATTGCTTTCAGCTCTTAGATAAACTTGATATTAAAAACAATCTTTTGAGTATCAAGAATCATGGAGGCAAACATGATACATTAGATACTAACACTGGAATTGTTACTCTTGATTTAATACTGTTTATTAAACTTCACAGAGTAAATGGAGTTTGCTGAAGGTTTGCAACAGGACTTTTAAACTTTAGATTGACACTCAAAACAATACGATACCAATTCATAAAGCAAATATCCAGAATTTCTATAGTTCCACTATCTCAACTATAACTAAGCGTAAGGTGGTGAACGGATGCCAATGACTACAACAAACTATGCAAATTCACTTTTATTGTGTTTATGATAAATTGAGTTTGACTAATCCAAATTACAAATGAACTCCCACTCAAAACAACATCCCTCGAGTTGTTTTAGTGATTACACGAACCAAATCCACTACACCAAGTCCGATCATCACGTGAGATGATGTAGCTTTAAAGGCGAA
Organism: Avena insularis; assembly: GCA_023614405.1. Lineage (NCBI taxonomy): Eukaryota > Viridiplantae > Streptophyta > Magnoliopsida > Poales > Poaceae > Avena > Avena insularis. The sequence goes on along the minus strand of CM042692.1, from coordinate 429,583,489 downwards.
CAATCAACATGTTCATCATATCATCCATATGACTCATGCTTTACCTTTTGGTATTCCGTGTTCCGAGACCATGTTTGTACATGCTAGGCTCGTCAAGGTTAACCTTAGTATCCGCATGTGCAAATATGGCTTGCACCCGTCATATGCACACGTAGAATCTATCACACCCGATCATCACGAGATGCTTCGAAACGACGAGTCTTAGCAACGGTGCCTACTAAGGACGACCACTTTATTACTTGATATTTAGTGAGAGGGATCATCTTATAATGCTACCGTCGCGATCTAAGCAATACAAGATGCATAAAGGATTAACATCACAGGCAATTCATAATTAGTGTGATATGATATGGCCCTTTCTTCTTATGCCTTTGATCTCCATCTCCAAAGCACGGACATGATCTCCATCATCACCAGCATTGCGTCAAGGTCAGTGGCGCCGCTTCATGGTTGTACATCATCACTAGCAACTATTACAACTACTTGAAATAAAGCTATTACAAGATGAATAGACACGCAGGTCTTAATAGAATTAAAGACAAACATTAGGCTCCTGCCGGTTGCCATATTACAACAAGGATCATTGCATACATCAAATATAATCACAATCACATGATGGCCATATCACATCACAAAACCCCTGCAAAAACAAGTTAGACGCCTCTAATTTTTTTTGCATGTTTTACGTGGTTTGGGGCTTTCGAATAAGAACGGATCTTACCTACGAAACTGAACCACAACGTTGATACAAGTACTATCAAGTGCAAAGTGTAGATTGGATCTATACTATGATGGGAGAGACAGACACCCGCAAAGCCACTTGTGCAAAGCAAGTTACACGTCAAGCGTGGAGCAAGTCTCATGTGCGATGACATGTAAGGTTAGCCCGAGCCGCTTCATCCCACCATACCGCAAGATGCAAAGTACACAAAGCAAAAGACGGCACGAGCACCAACGCCCACAAAACCATTGTGTTCTACTCGTGCAACAGATCTACGCATAAACCTGGCTCTGATACCACTGAGGGGTTTGTAGCATGGAAAACAAAAAATTTCTATCGCAAGAACGAACAAAACCCAGATCTAATCTAGATAAAAGCCAAGATCTAATCTATTAGACAGGTGCAACGAGATAGATCTGTACTAACCCTTGTAGACCCAAAAGCGTTACGAGATCGGATCTCGTGGTTGATGTAGTCGATCACTTGCCGATCTCAAGATCGTGTGGACGATCCTTCCGGCGCCGCTGCTCGGCAGGCTTCCGCAATGGGGTCACACGCAAGTGAGTCGGCGCACCTTCCTCTCCTGCTCCAAATGGCAGCGGAGGTAGTAGATCTTCTCCACGGAATCCCAGAAGACGACGGTGTGGTGGTGGTGGTGGAGTAGAGAATCTGCAGGCTTCGCCTAAGCCTGAGCAGAGGGAAGGAGGAGGAGAGATGCGGCTAGGGTTTGCGGATTGTGAGGGGTCAAGGGGTGGCGCCCCCACCCCTCTATTTAAAGGAGGGAGGCGCCATGGGAGGGGGAGTCCTAGTAGGACTCCCCTCCCTCCTTGGCCGGCGGATTGGGAAGGGGGGAGGAGTCCTCCTCCCCCACTACTCCTTGTCTTGCCCTACAAGGATTCCTTGATCCTTTCTTGGTTTTCAAGCAAACTCCAAGAAATCTTCTAGAACCTTCCGGAACATTCCGAAACCTTCTAGAATCCCCATACAAATACTCCGGAACATTTCCTAACTTAGAAAATGATCCCTAATATATGAATCTTATTCTCCGGACAATTTCGGATCTCCTCGTGATGTCCCGGATCCAATCCGAGACTCCGAACAACATTCGGTCTCCAACGGACATTCCATATCCACTTAAAACAACTTCGAACCTTAAGTGTGTCACCCTACGGTTCGTGAACATGTAGACATGATGGAGACACATCTCCGATCAATAACCATTAGCGGGATCTGGAGATCCATAACGGCTCCCACATACTCAGCGATGACTTTGTGATCGATAGAACCATTTAACATACGAAACCAATTCCCTTTGTCACGCGATACTCTACTTATCCGAGGTTTGATCGTCGGTATCTCCATACCTAGTTCTACCTCGTTACTGATAAGTACTCTTTACTCGTTCCATGATATGTCATCCCTTGTGACCTAGTCACATGCTTGCAAGCTAACTAGATGACATTCCACCGAGAGGGCCCAGAGTATATCTATCCGTCATATGGATGGACAAATCCCAATCTTGGTCCATGCGCTTCAACACATACTTTCAGAATACCCAATGTCACCTTTATAACCACCCAGTTATGAAGCGGCGTTTGATGTCATCAAAGTACTCATCCGGTGATGGTGATTAACATAGCCTCATGGTCGAAGGATTAGGTTACTATGCATTTGAAAAGCTTGTAGCAAAACGAACTTAATGACTTGATCTTATGCTATGCTTACTATGGGTGTGTGTCCATCACATCATTCTCCTAATGATATGATCTTGTTATTAACGACATCCAATGTCCATGATCAGGAAACCATGATCATCCATTAATCAACAAGCTAGTTTAACAAGAGGCTTACTAGGGACTCTTTTATGTTTACAAAACACACAAGTATTAATGTTTCCTGTTAATACAATTATAGCATGGGATGTAAACATTTATCATAAACATAAAGATATAATAATAACCACTTTATTATTGCCTCTTGGGCATATCTCCAACAGTCTCCAACAGAAGTTTTCTGTCACAGAATACTTTCTTTAGTTATTGAAAATAATGGGTAGGAGTACATTGCGATGGCGTGATCGCCTGGCCGTTGGCCTTTATTGAATATAGGGTGCATCTAAAGAAAGGTTTTTTTGAAAGAACTTCGGCTTCTGTTCCTGGGGATCTTCATCATGTTCCGCATTGTGGTGCTCGTGACTTGTCAATCAGTGGGTCTTCTTATCCGGGACCATTATTGGAGGCCGCATACCTTGCTTTTCGTGAGACTGTTGCATGCTTGCTCTTCTGATACTTCCTTTTTGCGGGTGTGCCCTTCATCTGTCGACTCTTCATCCGCCAGCTTCAGCTGTCAAAGTTCTGCCTCCATCCCAAAAGATTCCGAGATTTTGTTGAATTCTCGATCGCAGCTGTCCGCGCGGCTGAAACTTCCTTTGACTGTGATGACCCTGTTGGGGGCTGGCATTTTTAGCACTAGGTATGCATAGTGAGGTACTGCCATGAACCTAGCGAAAGCTGGTCGTCCCAGGATCGTGTGGTATTGAGATGGCCAGTCCATGACTTCAAATTCTAGCTTTTCTCATCTAAAGTTATTTTTTGACCCAAAAACTACGTCGAGGTGGACTTTGCCCAATGGAATTTTGGCTTTTCCTGGAACTATCCCGTGGAAGGTTGTGTCTGGTGGTGTTAGGTTCATTATGGACCAGTTCATGGCCCACAGAGTTTTGGCGTAAATCAGATTGATGCTGCTTCCTGCATCCAAGAAAACCTTGCTCATGTCGAAACCACCGATTTGCGCTTCCACTATTAGTGCTGACTGGCCCGGCTAAGGGACCTGTAATGGATGGTCAGCTCTGCTGAAAGGAATTTCTTGTTCTGACCAATGGAGATACTCCGGTGTAGGAGGTGGCTTTGTTACCGCCAGATTTACTTGCTTGGTGATCAATTTCTATGTTCTATTAGAGGGTGGCCCCTTCTGGACATTGGCATTGCTCCTTTTGACCTGGGATATTTGTTGTCTTGGTATATTGTATTTTGCGGTTGTCCCGTTGGTGGAGGCCCCTGTGGTGGAGGTGGAGCGCCAATGGCCAAAGTGCCAGGAGTGGAGGCTTAGTTTCTGTTTGTTGCTTCGACTGACTTTGCGTTGCATAGTTCTTGCATCTTTAGGAATGTCTGGCAGTGCTTTAGGAGTTGATTTGATCGACTTTTCCTTGTTGAGTCGACGTAGTAGTGCATATTGCAGGTTCCTTCCAACATTTGTCTTGCTGACATTGGTGGGTCTCGGTTCATCGGCTTGTATCGTTGTCGCGGCTGGCTTTCACCAATGTTGTCCCTACTGCCACGATATCCACTGTTGTAGTCATCACTTCGTTGGTTGTCCCTTCCAGAAAAGCTTGCTGCAACGTAATTGGGTGTATGGTATCCAACATTGGTTCATCGTCTCTGGTCGTTGTTATGCCAGTCTCTGTCGTCAGGTGAACGGGCCCTTTTGTTGTGTACTGCATCCTCTCCATCGGCCCAACGATTGGCTATTTCCATCAGCTGCGAAATTGTCCTTGGCTTGGTTCATCCTAGTTCTTCAATGAACTCCTGTCGACGAAGACCATCATTGAAGGCGTCGATTGCTCTTTCGTCAGATATTGCTTCAGCCGAATTTTTGGTAATGTTCCATCGTTGGATGAAGTCTCATATTGATTCTCCTGGCTTTTGCTTGCAGGCACGCAATTGCTCCAAAGACGCGGGTCGCTCGAATATAGATTGGAAGTTTCTGATAAATTTGTCTTCAAGATCATTCCAACTGCTGATAGAATGTTCTGGTAGTTGCTTCAGCCAGGAGCATGCCGCACCAGTTAGGTGGAGCTGCAGGCTTTGAATCGCCGTGGCTTTGGACCCGCCTTGTAATCTGACAGTCGCCAGATAATCTGTCAGCCAAGCTTCGGGTTCTTGGAGGCTGTCGTATTTTTGTCGATCTTGGGGTAGCTTAAAATCTTTCGGCACTGGAGTTTTCTGAACCCGTCGGGTAAAGCAGCTGGCTCCGCATAATTTTTGTTCGTCCTCGCTTTTGCCGTCACGGTACCGTCAGGTGCTGTGCTCTTCTCGTGATCGATCAATCCTTCGCTGGGTGATGTCGTTTCTCGCGTTGTTGCATGGTTCTTGTTCAGAAAAGTGGACCCGATGTGGCGACCGCGATCGTCGGGTGTGACCTCCTTGCCGAGGGCTGCTGCGACAGCGTGGGGACCTGTCAAGTTGCCTCGCAGTTCCTTTATTTAATTGCGCAAGAGTTTCTCCCACCAAGCCGAGGTTCATCAAGGTGGATCGGTGGAGGGCCGTGCAAGGATCGTCGGGTGCAGGTTGTGTTGTGATTAGGTATGTTTGTGCAGCCACAATAGTTGCGTGAGCTGTTTTGGCCTTGGTATTTCCATCTTGGTCTATCGGCATAAACGAGAGATCAAGGTCTCGGATTAATCCGCTTCACTCTTCTTCAGGTATACCTCGTAATCTAGACGTTCCTCTTCTTGGCAATGCTCCTCCTGTTATGCTTTTTGATCCTCGGGTGGGGCTTAGCTGCACCCGCCTTAAGCTAGATTCATCGGCTACCCTTTTCATTTCATCGAGCTACCTCTGTATCCTGAGGAGGTCTCTCTTTTTGCGGTGTAGAAGATACTGTTATGCCAATAGATCTTCGTGGGTAGCGTCCGTTGTCATTGGGACCGCACCCGAGATTGTTGCTCTCGCCTTTTCCCATGCACTGGCTGGTAGGCTAAGGGTTCGCCTCTCATCTTCACATGGTTGCTCTTCTTCCCGATTTTCTCGGTTAACTGTATGGTCTGCCCTGTTTCCTCGACTTCCTTCGTTGTCATTACTTCCTGCATTATGGCTTGAAAGAATATCACCGGGGTTAAGAATTGGGTTACCATTGGAGTCTTGCTGGGTCGTGGTGCCTCCGATGATCACGCATACTTGGTGCTGAGTGGCGTATGGACTGATAACGTCGTCGTTTTCACCGATGGAGACACTATCGGATGAGCTAGTGAAGTCCATCAGTTTTTGCTCTAGATAGATTTCCACCATCCGAATTCCAAAGTCGATGCTTTCGCTACTTTCTTCAGGTTCTGAATTGGCTGGGCGTGCTTCACATGGTGGTGTGAATGGTGGGTCTGATCCGAAGGAAATATTGTCATAGAGACCATCAAGATCCCCCAGATTCGTATCGATTTGCCCGCTTTCATTGCCTTCTTCGATCTGTGCTTCGACTTCCATTGAGGATTCGATGGAAGGTTCATGTACTTCCGTTGGCGTAGCTGTTCGGGTGGGCGGGCGTGGATTTGCTTTCTTCGAGTTGATGCTTGGTGGAGAGTGTTCCGCCGAATCCGTGCTTCCAGCGTTCGAATTTCCCACAGACGGCGCCAATTGACGAGGGGTAACCTCGGCAATGCCCATGGTGATCGACTTGGGGTTTTGTGGAAAGAGAACGCTGGGGATTTCGTCAGATGTCAGGGAAACAATGGAATCAAAGTCGCCTGAATATTGAGAAAACACACTATTACAAGTTGTCCTCTAGATTTCGGTACCCTCGCTTGGACTTCTCCCATCCTATATATAATAGGCTGGGTATCAAAGCATAATGCAGATAGGTTTCATACACGCGTGATTACAATACCAACACAATGTCGGTTCATGGTTTCTTTCCTAATACAATCAAAGTCTTTGTCGGTTGCTTCCTTGGGCTGTTGTCTGGAATCTTCATGGGCCATAGGCCTTTTTACCCAATGTAGGGTAGCCAATTATAAGCACCCGAATAATCATACCCATGTCAAATATCTTCAACATTATGGTCCTCATCTTGACCAATAACATGACCTTGGTCAATCGCAGGTTCAGTATGGACAGTTGAAGGAGGGTCTTGCCCTTGATCTTGATTGACAACCATATCAGGAGGTTGTTGTTCTGTACTTGTAGGGCCAGATAATCCGTCCAAGGGAGGGGCCGGATAATCTAGCCTAGGAGTTTTGTATGATTCTTGCTCGTTGCTGGTACGTGAGGGAGATGCAGGGCCACATAATCTGGCCGTAGGGGGCAGATAATCTGGCCTGGGACTTCCAACTAGATCATTTGATGGATGATCTTCAGTAACTTCTTGGGTAGGTGCATTATGTGTTTTAGCAGGTGGAGTTTGTTGATCTTGTGTAGATGAGAGCTCTCCTGGAGTAGAGCATTGTCCTTCCCGATCCGCCACAAGTGGTTCTCAACAGGGCAGAAAAATCCCACACCCATTCTTCTTATGGCATCTTGGGGTATTTTATCACAAACATCAACTTGCCCCACACGGGAGCCGTCATTTTCCTCGAATACCACACGACAAGATTGTACAACAATTCTAGAGGTCTTGTTGTAGATTCTATAAGTGTGGGATTTGGCACCATAACCAACAAAAATACCTTCTATAGCCTTAGACTTGAATTTAGACAAACAAACTCCTTTAATGAGAAAGAAACACTTGCAATCGAACACCTGGAAGTATGAGATATTGGGCTTCTTATAGGTAAGTATTTCATACAGTGTCTTGTTCAAGATCTTGTAGAGGTAGAGTTGGTTGGATGAGTGACAAGAAGTGGATATAGCTTCAGCCTAGAAATTGTATGGAGACTTAAATTCACACAACATAGATCTTGCCATATCCATTAAGGTCCGATTCTTCCTCTCAGCTACACCATTTTGTTGAGGGGTGTACGCAACGGAATATTGATGTCTTATCCCCTGTTTACTTAAAAATTCATTCAAAGTGTAGTTCTTCAACTCCAAGCTGTTGTCACTTCTATTTCCAATATAGGAACATTGTGTTGATGTTGAACTTCATTAGCGAAATTGATGACTGTTTGTTGAGTCTCACTCTTCAATTTAAAGAAAAAAACCCATGTGTACCTTGAGTAGTCATCAACAATTACCAAATAGTACTTCTTCCCACCGCAACTTGCATGAGATGGAGCACCAAAGAGATCCACATGAAGGAGCTCTAGGATCCTCTTAGAATATATAATTGTCTTTCTTCGATGGGGAGAATCATGCATCTTTCCTTTAACATAGGCCCTGCAAACACGGTCTTTGGCAAAGGAAACATTTTCTTTTTGTCCAAGAATGTGGCCACCCTTGTGGAGACTTTCCAAAGTTCTCATGTTGACATGGTCTAGATGGCGATGCCATATCCAACCCGCATCGGCCTTTCCGAATAAGCACATCGGACCTACGGTGGTTTTCCCCAAAAAGTCCACCACATACAAGTCATTTTCGACATACCCAACGAAAGCGACCTTTGGAGAATTGCTCCACAAGAGTACCACTATATCATCATCAATGAAAATAGCAAAGCCCATCTTACCAAGGGCACGAACTAAGAGTAAATTATAACCAAGAGTCTCAACAAGCATGACGTCCACGAGAGAAATATCATGGGTGATGATACGTCCAAAACGTATCTACTTTCCCGAACACTTTTGCTATTGTTTCTCCTCTATACTTGTGTGATTTGGATGCAACTAATGCGAACTGACGCTGTTTTCAGCAGAACTGCCTTAGTGTCTACTTTTTGTGCAGAAAATCAACTATCAGGAAAAATCCCGGAAAATATGCCAAAAATCCTATTTCACCAAGACTCAGGAGCGTAATACGAGACGGAGAAGAGCCCTGGGTGGCCACACCACTGCTGGCGCGGGCAGCAAAGCACGCCAGGTGGTGTGGGCCCCAGTGCACCCCCTCGGCCTCTCTTCGCCTATAAGGAGCCTTCTGACCTAAAAACTTCGGGGGGTTCGACGTTTTTCCAGAAGGAGTTCCGCTCCGCCGCCACCATCAGATTCCACGAAACAGCACCAGAAACTCCATTCTGGCACCCTGCCGGGATGGGGAATTGGAGGAGATCATCGCCATCATCATCACCATCGCTTCTCTATCGAGCATCCATGTTTCTCCCATCTATGAGTGAGTAATCCCCCGCTGTAGGCTATGGGGATGGTAGGGATTGGATGAGATCGTTCATGTAATGGCATCAGATTGTTAGGGCATGGTGCCTAGTATCTTTTATTAGTGCTTTATGACTTTGTTGCGACTTGTCGTGCTTAATTCTTGTCACTAGGGCCCGAGTGCCATGATTTCAGATCTGAACATGTTATTGATTCATTATGATAGTATTGTTCTTGGTCTTATCTACAAGTTGTATACACACGTCGTTGTCCGGAACCTATGGTCCCGGCGATGTAAATCGTGGTAGCCGGAAGGAAAGGCTTTGATGTGAGGATCACATGTGTTCACGGAGTGTTAATGCTTTGCTCCGGTGCTCTATTAAAAGGAGCACCTTAATTGCCAGTAGTTCCCTAGAGGCCCCGCTGCAAACGGGTTGGCATGACAAAAGATGTTTTGCAAGTTCTCATTGCGAGCACGTATGACTATATATGGAACACATGCCTAGGATTGTCTAGTACTTGGATGCTTTATCTTATTTATCTGTAATTGCCCTATGTTCTGATTGCTATGTGAATTGTCTTATCCATGAAACGCCTGTCCATCCATCCCTATGCCTACCGCACTCGAATCCCACTGTTTACTGCTTTTGTTACTACTGTCTTTGCTTTGCTACTGCTGTTACTTTACTATTCCTACTACAAAACTGTTGCTACTGATAAACTGCCATGAGCAAGAATTTTTCCAGGTGCAGCTGAATTGACAACTCAGTTGTTAAGGCTGATAAATATTCTTTGGCTCCCCTTGTGTCGAATTAATAAATTGGGGTTCACTTCCCTCGAAAATACTGCGACACACCCCCTATACTTGTGGGTCATCAAGACTATTTTCTGGCGCCGTTGCCGGGGAGCATAGCTTTATTTATCAAGTTCACTTGGATTCTCTATTGTTCGCTGCTATCCATCCATCATGGGTAAGTCTCGTGATGACAAGGTGGTATGATTCTGAACACCTCTGTTGCTCTTGATTCACCGTCTGTTATAAGTAAGCTCGTTACACCACCACATACACATGCTACACACACTGCTACTACTGCTGAATCTGAAACTTCTGATGCTTATGATGCTGCTTCTACTGTGCTTGATAAGAGTGGTTCATTAGGTCCTTTCCTAGATGCTACGATTGCTAGAACTATAGCTGGAAATACAGAAACTCCTAATGAAGACACTACCACACCTGTTAGCTCACCTGAGTCTAGTGAGAGTTATGATATTAAAGAAGATTATGTTTAGATGACCAATGAGTTTATTAAAGAATGTAAGAACACCCATGATAGGAGCGCTGCTAAGAGTCTCCTTGAGAGGCGTACTATTAGACCCAAATTATATCCTGCTGCTAAGTTTGCTGCTTCTCCCATAAACATTATAGATGAAGATTATGATTTCTCTCTCGATCTATCTTACATAGCTATTGTCGAGAAAGAACTTTTTTGTGGGACTAAGAATGAAAGTGCGGTAGCACATATGAATGAACTTTCTACCATGAGTGGTTTGTTTTCCGATGATATTAAGATGCGTACTTACTTTGTCGCTAAGATTTTTCCCTTTTCACTACAAGGAGAAGCTAAAACTTGGTTTAGTAATTTACCTCTTGGATCTATTGATAGCCCTGAGTGCTTGATTAGTACTTTCCTGCAGAAATATTTTCCTCCTAGTGCTAGACATGCTGTTTTGCAGGAACTTTTTGATTTTAAACAGGGAGAAAAAGAGGTATTGCCCGAATCTGGGGCAAGGTTTTGTGCTTTGATTCATGCACAGGCTGGAAGTCCATTACCTAAGAATGAACTACTTGATATATTTTATAATGGACTAACCGAGGAATCTAGGACATACCTAGATAGTTGTGCTGATTGTGTTTTCAGGAATAGGACTCCCAAGGAAGCTGAAGAATTAATGGCTAAAATAAGTAAGAATTATGAAGATTGGACTCCTCCTAAACAAGTTATTCCTAAAGTAATTGTACCTGAACCATCTATTCCTGTGCCTATTCCAACATCAAAGAAGAGGGGAATTATTGAATTAAATGATGAAGTGATGAAGGAAGCTAAGAAATGTCTTAAGGAGAAGGGAATTAAAGCTGCAGATGTCAAGAATTAACCTCCTATAGAAGAATTATGTAAGCCTATTCCCTACTCACCCACTATTGAGGTACACTCTCTCCAACACTTTGATGAAGGTGATATCCCTTACTCTAAACCTCCTGATCAATGCTTAGAAGAATTTGATATCTTTATTGTTAAGCAAGATAACTTTAATAAAAGGGTGCAAAATCATCTTATCGAAAACACTAGAGCTATTGTTGAGTTCAAAGATATTGTGGAAAGAACCTCTAATGATACTAAAATGATTGTTAAACACTTTCAAATGGTTCAAACTCAAATAGATCAACTCGTTAAAGTGCAAAACGACTTGCTAGTTAATGCTGCTAAAGAAAAACATGCTTATGAAATTAGAACTAGAAGTGGTGCTGCTACCCAGGATCCTCTATATCCTGAGGGGCATCCCAAAAGAATTGAGCAGGAGTCTCAACAGGCTGAAAATAGTGGTTCTACTCGTAAGAAAAGGAAAAAAGAAACATAAAATTGTTGTAGAACCCTCTGAACCTGCTATAGATCCTAATAGTATATCTATCTCTGATGCTGAAACTGAAAGTGGTAATGAAGAAAATGAAGTTCCTAATGAAGAAAAAGTTGAAGAAGAACCTGAAAACCACACTAAGACTACTAAATACACCAAAGAAGATTTTGTTGCTAAGAAACATGGTAGTGAAAGAGAACCTTGGGTCCAAAAACCTATGCCTTTCCCTGATAAGAAACACAAGTCAAAGGAAGATGAACACTATAATAAGTTTTGTGAGTGGATGAAACCTTTATTCTTGCAAATTCCTTTGACTGATGCTATTAAATTGCCTCCTTACTCAAAGTATATGAAGGACATTGTCTCGAATAAAAGGAAGATCCCTAATGAAGAAATCTCTACTTTGCTTGCTAATTATTCCTTCAATGGTAAGGTTCCTAAGAAACTTGGAGACCCAGGGATTCCAACTATCCCTTGCTCTATTAAAAACAGTTATGTTAGAACTGCTTTGTGTGATTTGGGAGCTAGAGTTAGTGTTATGCCTTTCTCTCTCTACAAGAGGCTTCAGCTTGAAAAATAGATACCAACTGATATATCTTTGCAAATCGCTGATAAGTCTACCACTATTCCTGTGGGTATATGTGAGGATGTACCTGTTCAGGTGGCTCATAATTGCTTGATATTAACTGATTTTGTTGTGCTTGAAATGCCTGAAGATGATAATATGTCTATTATTCTTGGGAGACCTTTTCTTAATACTGCAGGAGCTGTTATTAATTGTAATCAAGGAAAGGTGACCTTCAATGTCAATGATAAGGAACATACTGTCTATTTCCCCAAGAAGATTGAAAGGACTTATGGTTTAAATTCAATTGAACATGTTGAAGGCATTCAAGTTGGAGAAATATATTGTCCCATACCAAGAGAAAAATTTGAAACTATTATGATTAGGACCATTGCTATCAAGGTTAAGGTAACATAATCATTAGTGGAGTACAAAGTTTTGTCTCATATGCAATTGTTTTGGTAGCAAGACTTGATCAACCTTTCTAACAAAAGGATTCCATTGAACAAAACAATGTTTTCATTATGATTATCTCCGTTTATTTCTATCCTTTGTATTTTAGTTTTTGCTTTCATTTAGTTTTCTTTGTGTTGTTAGTTTGCTTGCATGCTAGAACTTCTGTAGTTCTAGCCTTGTTTTGTCCTTGCATCATGTTTTCAAAAAGAAAAAAAATTCTGTCTGTCAGAAAAATCATTCTTCTATTTCTGAAAAATGCCCAAAGATAAAGTGTTTCGAAAAATTCCAGAAAATTCATATTAAATTTTTACATGAAAAAAGGGGCAGAGGAGTACCTGGTAGGTACCAGGGGGGGCCACCAGGCAGGCACACCACATGGTGGCGCGGCCAGACCTGGGTGGCGCCATGCCTTGGTGTGGGCCACCCCTGGCCCCCCACTACCTCTCTCTCCTGCCACTTTCTTCTCTCTCCCGAGTAAGCTCCAGTTCATAGCTCAAAATTGCGGTATCTCTGTGCTTGCCCTCGATTTCTTCGATCCCCTTGCTCAGCCCATCTTTCTTGCTGAAATTTGGAGCAATTGTTCTTTGGTATGTGACTCCTCCCCTTGCCCAAGTAAATTTGTGTTTAGTGGATTATATGTTGAGTATTTTTCTGCTGTAGGTGACTGGTTATGAGAGCTTGTAAGCTTGTTTGGTGCTTAGATATATAGTTTTGATGCATGTTTAGGCCTCATGCTAGTCCCTATGAGGAGAATCCTTCATTATAATTACTTTGCAATCACTTGTTTAATAGGTGTTTAAATTTCAGAACACCAAGCATGAACAACCACACTTTTGGAGAGATATTTGATAGTTATGCACCTAGGAGGTCAAGGCCCTCAAGAACAGCCTCTCAAGCTAGGCCATCATATAATGAAGACCTCATTGCATCACGTATTGGCAGTGAAAGAGATGATGGAGATGCTCACCCATCCTCTTTCCCTTGTTTTACTTTCTTGCAAGCTGCAGGTATTCTTGATGATTTCTTGCTACTGATTGAGAGGGTTGGTTTGACCTCTTATATGCAAGATGAGAGTGCACAATACACTATGCTCACCAAAACTTTTGTTGAGAGCTTCTCATTTACTAACACATTCTATCATTCTACCGTCTCATTTAAAATCTATGATATGCCCTTCACCATGCCTTTGGAGAGATTTTGCAGTATTGTAGGTGCGATGATGACAGGACCGTGAAGAAAATTCAAGGCGCCCGCTGATTTGTTGGAGCTTTACTGAGGGGTGACCAATGATGATGACCGTAGAAGCGCAATGAAAGATAAGAAATATCCAACTCCCTGCTCTTAGATACTTTGCATACTATCTTGCCACTAGTGTTTTGGGCAGGGAGAACACTAGTAATATATCCAACTATCACTTAGCTTTCCTTGCTGCTGCGCTCAACAATGATACTCGGTACAATCTTGGCTCTCTTATTGCTCGCCGCCTAGCTGCTAGGGGGCCTATCTATGGGGGCATCATTTCTTCGCGTGTAGTTGATGCATTAGATCTTTCTATGGCTCCTGATGATGTTATGCTAGCACCACAGAGGCTCGATCTTGTTGCCATGAAAACTCATGACTTTGTCACTGCTACCTCTGATTTGAACAATCTAGTATATAGGATGCTTTTCACTGACGGGGATGAAAGGGAGATCCTTTTGCCCCAGCCTGCTTTGTTCAGTGTTGATAGGAGACCGTGATCGCGCTCCAAGGAGGAGGTGGACGAGCAGCTTCGCTTGTTGGGTTTCCACGAGCAGCACCAGGAGGATGTGCCCTCCTATGATTATTCCGCACATTACGGAGGGATGTACTCTGGCTCGCCCCAGGACGAGGGTACCTCCTCGTCGTACCCCGGTGACACTTCAACTTGGCCAGCCTGGGACTGATACCCACTTAGGCCAAAAGCCTAAGCTTGGGGGGAGGTATGCCGACACCGCACTCATCTCCATATCATGTTGCGTCGGTTCTTTTTATATTCATGCTTTCGTTCTCTTTTTAATTTTCGTTCTTCTTTGCTTTTGCTTTCTAAAACACAAAAAGACCAAAAATATTTTTGTTGTTTCTCTTTGGTTTGCTTCTTCTTTTTGCTTTGGTTTGCTTGTTCCTTTTTGCTTTGTTTGAACTATTCGAAAAACCCAAAAAGATTTTGCTTTGCTTGTTTTTCTCTTTTGGTTTTTGTTTAAAAATCGAAAACACCAAAAATATTTGTCGTTCTTCTTTGGTTTTTGTGAGTTGGCTACAGGGTTCGGCAGTTCTCAGTGGATTATTGGTTTCATATTATTATTCAAGCCACACAAGTGAAGAGCAATAATGAGGATTAATGACAACTTGAGGCGTGGTAAGAGGCTGGTAACGAACTCTATTTGTTTTCATTTTTGTACGTATACTCATCATTGTGAGCTTGCTTAGTCCGTTCATGTAGAGTGTATGTTATCTTTGGATATTTAGTATTTCTTGCTTTCTTGTGATTAGCTCTAGCTTGCTAATAGTTTGTAGCATGTCTCATGGATGTTTGCTTGCATTACTCTATTCATAAATTGGTATGACACTGTGGTATCCTCCTCTGAATGTTTCATTTGATCGACTTGGCACATGCTCATGCATGCACATGACTGTAATAATCAGTTAAGCCTTGACGAATTATTTTGCCTTAACGATCTTGAATCATTTTCATGCCATGAGTAGTCTTGTTTTGTTGCAAGCATGATAATAACAACTATTTCTCTCTCGTTTGTCGCTCCCTTACTTTTGCTAGCCTTCACTTCCACTGAGTGTCTTACTCATGTTTCCAATTCCCTAAACTAAATATTTCCACCATACCTACCCATTAGCATCATTTGCTACTCCGTGCATATTCAATATGCCTTGTTTTCTTCCGAATAAAATGTTTGCTTGTTATGAGAAAGTTAGTTAGTAAAGCTCTCACGAACTTGATGGCACACTTTATTTTCCGCACTTAACAAACCTGAACCATTGTGAACTCTCCATGAAAGTTATATGCTTGCTAATTATAGGTCAGATTAGCGTAACCGTGCTGTCACGGGAACGCTTTTCAACACTTGTAAATATATACCCGTTGATACCTTGCTCTTTTGTTTGCGGATGTCGCTTGTGAAATAAAAGGAGCTTGTAAGTCCATGGAGTTATGTATGTGTGTTAGAAAACGCTGGGTCATTGGTCTAATCCATGCTGACATGGTGGAAACCTGCAGCGTAACCATAATGATATCTATGAAGCATTCTTCTTATAAAAAAAAGAGAGTTATAGCTATTGACAAAAAGGAAAAAAAGAGTTTTATGAAAAGAGGTAAGAGAGAAAAAAGCACCATTTTCCCATGGTAAATAAGAAGATTGCTGAGATACTCATTGTCTACTTGCCTTGTCATTTTGATATGGGGATTCTTCCGTATCATCGGGCAAGGGGTACCCCGTTGGCGGTTTTCAATGATACGCACATACGTACGATGACAAGAACTTACCGGTAACTAAAGTTGAGTAGCATGAGGAGCGGCCCTCGTACTCAAGGGACTTGGGATTTCCAGTTTATAGTCTGTCAAGCATATAACTCAGATTGGACCTCACTTTCACCTTAACCACATTAAAGATGCCTATGATAGGGGCAATGAGAGCTCAAAGCTAACAAGTACCATACTTTCAGCATTTGGAAGCCTTTCAAATTTCTCAAAACCTTTTTCTTCTAATTGTTGAGTCTCCACATATTCTTTGAGCACCTTCTTGAGAGCATAGTTATCATTCTTTATGTTTGTTTCATTACTTGATTATTTGTGTTATGACTTTGATGCTTGTATCCTTGATATCTTTACTTCTAGTCATCACTTGAACTTCAGAGGTGCCTTGACATTCATAATCAAAGGCAAGCGAGATACCACTCTATCATACCTTTCCATGAGCATTGTAATGTTGCTTATGTTTGTGCTTTGTGCTACTTATTATTCTTGAGTTGGAATCTCTTCATAGCTTGCAATGACTACTAAGTAGACTCAGTTGCATACTCTTTATTATGAATTGTCTAAGTAGTTGATCACATTGCTGAGAATATTTACATCATATGAAGCAAATGTGTTCGTGAAAGTTCTTTTATCGCACTCAGTTTTCAACTGAATTGCTTGAGGACAAGCAATAAGCTAAGCTTGGGGGGAGTTGATACGTCCAAAACGTATCTACTTTCCCGAACACTTTGCTATTGTTTCTCCTCTATACTTGTGTGATTTGGATGCAACTAATGCGAACTGACGCTGTTTTTAGAAGAATTGCCTTGGTGTCTACTTTTTGTGCAGAAAATCAACTATCAGGAAAAATCCCGGAAAATATGCCAAAAATCCTATTTCACCCGAAGACTCCAGGAGCCAGAATACGAGACGGAGAAGAGCCCTGGGGTGGCCACACCACCTGCTGGCGCGGGGCAGGCCAGGCCACACCAGGGGGTGGTGTGGGCCCCCCAGGCACCCCCTCGGCCTCTCTCTTCGCCTATAAGGAGCCTTCTGACCTAAAAACTTCGGGGGGTTCGACGTTTTTCCAGAAGGAGTTCCGCTCCGGCGCCACCACCAGATTCCACGAAACAGCACCAGAAACTCCGTTCTGGCACCCTGCCGGGATGGGGAATTGGAGGAGATCATCGCCATCATCATCACCATCGCTTCTCCATCGAGCATCCATGTTTCTCCCATCTATGAGTGAGTAATCCCCCGCTGTAGGCTATGGGGATGGTAGGGATTGGATGAGATCGTTCATGTAATGGCATCAGATTGTTAGGGCGTGGTGCCTAGTATCTTTTATTAGTGCTTTATGACTTTGTTGCGACTTGTCGTGCTTAATTCTTGTCACTAGGGCCCGAGTGCCATGATTTCAAATCTGAACATGTTATTGATTCATTATGATAGTATTGTTCTTGGTCTTATCTACAAGTTGTATACACACGTCGTTGTCCGGAACCTATGGTCCCGGCGATGTAAATCGGGGTAGCCGGAAGGGAAAGGCTTTGATGTGAGGATCACATGTGTTCACGGAGTGTTAATGCTTTGCTCCGGTGCTCTATTAAAAGGAGCACCTTAATTGCCAGTAGTTCCCTAGAGGCCCCGCTGCAAACGGGCTGGCATGACAAAAGATGTTGTGCAAGTTCTCATTGCGAGCACGTATGATTATATATGGAACACATGCCTAGGATTGTCTAGTACTTGAATGCTTTATCTTATTTATCTGTAATTGCCCTATGTTCTGATTGCTATGTGAATTGTCTTATCCATGCAACGCCCGTCCATCCATCCCTATGCCTACCGCACTCGAATCCCATTTACATCGCTTTTGTTACTACTGTCTTTGCTTTGCTACTACTGTTACTTTACTATTCCTACTACAAAACTGTTGCTACTGATAAACTGCCGTGAGCAAGATTGTTTCCAGGTGCAGCTGAATTGACAACTCAGTTGTTAAGGCTGATAAATATTCTTTGGCTCCCCTTGTGTCGAATCAATAAATTGGGTTTCACTTCCCTTGAAAATACTGCGATACACCCCCTATACTTGTTTTTTCTTCCTTCCACTTGACCCATTTTGGATGTTTTTTCTTCCTTCCACTTGACCCATTTTTCGTTCAAGCTCAGATTTTTCCTTGGCATGATATTTCCAAAAATTCCTCGCATAGAACATCATGTACTCACCATGTGCACGTTTCACTTCCTTGGGACAACTCATGAAAATTATGTCAATATTCCTTTCATCTTCTTCTTGATCGACCACATTGGCCTTCAAGGCAAGATTAACACATTTTTGCATACCAATGGCTTGCACACGAGCATCTTCAGTGTTCTTGGACGCTACTTTGAAAGCAGCCATCTCTTGCATAACTTCATTGAAAGTCATGAGGTGGTAGTTATGTCTTCCTTGTAGGCTCTTCAAATCCGTGGATTCAAATGGCATGAGAGCACTTACATATTTTCTTTCAATCCAAGCATCATCAACATGTGTGGCACCATTGTTTCTAAAAGTGGTGGCAATGGACTTGAGTCTTATATACATATCTTTATGATCCTCACCATCCATCATGTAGAAGCCTTCCGCTTGATTATTTAGAGCATCATACCGGTTTCTTCTCATGCTCTCATTTCTGAAGAATAACTCGGTGAGAGCATCTCAAGCTTCCATGGCGGTGCTGAGATGTTCGATATGTGGCATGTACTTTGGACCCACACCAAGTTGTATCATGTGTAAGCAGGGGCAGAGCTAGGATTTCAACATGGGGGGGGGCGAGCGATGTTGATCAAAAGTGCAGTACAATGTGATCTAAACCAAAATAATGTATCAACATGTGTTGGGCAATAGCCAAATAATAGTATACAGATATAAATGATTTTAGCCAAAATTGATAAGCAAAGCACATATATGTTTATTATTTTTTATAAGAAAAAACTCTACTTTCAGCATTTAAGGGATGACTCTATTTAATTTTCATCACTGGGATAAATTCGACATTGAAGCAATGGGGATGAAAGGTCATATTCCTCCTCTTTGTTCCATAACTAACAAAGTGAAGATAAACACAAGGGGAGTAGCATCTTATTAGCAAGATTTATATACGGTAGTAATACAGTATACGTACCATGTCGACTAATCTAGTGGTGTCCGGCAAGCAAATAAGGACGACCAGCGGCAGTCGGCATCAACAACATATTTGCATCTATTCACGACAATGTCTACTACAAAAGATAAGCCGTTAATCAGCTTCAAGGCCAGCGGCTAGCGGCAACATCCTAGTAGTGGGGCAGCGATATAGATCGATCTGATGGGAGACGAGAGCAGACGGTCTCTTAACGACCAGCGTCCACGATCTATTGTCTATACATGGGCTTGCTAGGCTTCGGAACATCTCTGGCGTGCACAACTAAATAAGCTTGGGCTTAAGTAATGTAATTATATAATCATCAAAGGTCATTAGTCTATAGACATATGCATATGCATGTGTTGTATTTCCTTGAGGGGGTCGAACATTGGGGGGGGGGTCTAGTCCCTGTCAATAACTTCTCTTTGAGTCATATTGGTTAGATCCTCAACATGGAGATCAATCTCGATAATCTTCCACAACTCAATGGATGAACTGCACACATGAGATTTTATCAAAAAATGCCATTGATTAAAAGAAAATGCACTTGGCTTGGGTGGATCACCCCTATTGCTTATATGAGGGTGACAGATTGGTGGGTCAGGTGAGTATAAGTGAGAGACCTTACTATAATCCTCCTTACCACTTACCTTTTTGGAGGAGGAACTCTTATTTTTATCTTCACCCTCCAACTCTTCTTCATTGGAGTTAGCCTTAGCTTTGTCCTTTGAAAGAGGAGTTGTGGCCTCACTAGGATACGGAGGTATGGTTGTGGGTTGCAAGAGACGCATCATCATTTCACGCATTTCTTGCAATTGGGTCTCGATGGTTTTAATCAAGTTTGTCTCCAAACTCTTGAGATCATCCATGGTGAGCTTCTCCACAACCTCACTACCATCTCCACGAGTACCCATACTCTCTTAGGCAGTAAAGCCCGAATAAAGAGCCGTGGCTCTGATACCAATTGAAATGGATTGTATTGGCACCTAGAGGGGGGGGTAGGTGCTACTCCAAATTTTAGTACCTTTTTAATTTAGGCTTGACACAATAGGTAAATTCTCTAGATATGCAACTATGGTTGAATTCCCTATATGACAACCTAGCTACTAAGCAAGTAAAGGCGGTGAAGGGAACATGATAACCGTAGTGGAGCACGCGGAGACACATGCTTTGTTTTATCACAGTTTCTTCCTTGTTAAGGGAAGTACATCTACGTTGGAGGGGTGGTGGTACTAAGACCAACACGCCACAATAGGCCTCACCCTGTTCTCCGATGGATCTCACCACAACTGGCATGATCCACCTTTCCACTATATGGTACCCTTCAAGGTAGGAACCGGTGCCTTTACAACTAGTTTGGGGCACACATCCACAACCAAATTGGAGGATCCCGATATGAAAACAAGCTACCACAAGAAACAAGTTTATAAAATCACACAAATGGAGATCTAGTAATTCAAGAGAAACACTAGATCAAAGGTGCCCTGAAATGATTGAGGGGAAAATTAAGATCACTTCATGATGATGAAGATCAAGGCCTCCTCCTTCAATCCTCCAAAGATCGAGGCCTTTAGATGGTTTGAAGTGGAGATCTTGTGGAATTTGAGTTTTAGCAGTGTAGAGTAATTTCATCGGATTCAGCAGCCCTAGGTTAAAGATGGGGAGGGGTATATGTACCCCTCCTGAAAAGGTGCCGTTGGGATCAACTGGGGGCGGATTATCCAGCCCTAGTGAGGGGCGGATAATCCGGACGGGGGCAAAAGTCCGTCCCAGTGACAACAATCCGGTTCAAAACTCCGCCTCCCCTACCAAGTGTCGCGCCTCATGACCATTGTGAAATTCCTAGGGGGGGCAGATAATCCGGCCCACCAGGAGGGGCGGATTATCCGGCCAGGACAAAAACTCTAGGCCTAGCTAGAAAATCCGAGGGATTCTTCTCCCCCTCTCTGAGTGATGAGTGGATATTTGCATCATGTTTTACACTATTATTTTGCATTGTAGATGTAGGATCTTGGTATTTTACGGTGCTCGCGTGCACATTTTATGTCTATTTTCACCAGGATCAGGACAGATGATGGATCAAATGGATACAATTCTTGGAGCAGTTGTACTATGGAGAAAAGGAGTCAAAGACAACGTAAATTGCTTATTTGGGAAATATTAATAATACCAGAAGAAAACCAGTAGCGAACAAGGGAGGCAGAGAGTTCAACAACCAACTATACGGGCGGAGCAAATTTTCCGGCCGTATAGTTGGCGCCGCCTCCTCCTCGTCAAATAGTTTCACCCCGTGCAATTGGTTCGGACAGATGACATACAAAACACCTAGAAATCGCAGAAACCTCACCTCCGAAAGGCATCTGGAGGGGGAACTCGTCGACAAGGATAAGACATCGATCTTCATCATCCACCGCTGCATCACCACCATCTCCATCCATCCCATCTACATCTTGTCTAGATCTTGTTGTAATTCCCGTACTCGTTGTGGATTTATACAAGTACTATTCATCTATGATTGTTTTCATTACCATTGCTATGATGTTGATTGCCTCCATGTATGAGTAGATCTATAGTTCTTGGGGAGATGGAGAAACCCTAGCATATGACTGAGATGACATAGAGATTATTATATTATACATCATTATGTGTACGTGTTAATTGTCTTCATCTTGATGTTGGGAGTTGTGCACCTCCTTAATGTTTGCCTCCTATGGGGACTCAATGAAGGGGACTACTTGTTGGTAGACGGAGGGATGATAATACTTACTGTGACTATAAAATCATTGTCATCCCTTACGTACTAACTTGGGGAATCAAGGAGAAATCACAGAGCCATGTCCATGCCATGGGAGAAATCCCTTAATAGCATAGTAATTTGATTAATGTCGGTTGCTGTCTGCTGTGGTTATGAGGATGATGTGTGCAACGGTTGCTGGCTATTCATACATATATGGAGCTCCTCCCACATACATACACATTATAAGAATATTCGTTATAATACTCTCGATTAGTTAGTCAAAATTGCTAGCGGTGGATCCACTAATCCTTGAGAACACCTTTTCCCTATTGTAGTTCCAAAGTTCTATTACACACGTGATTCTTACTTTCTGCATTAAGTTTTGCTTTACTTTAAATCACGTTGTTCAACCAAAAACCCAAAAACAACTCTACTTTACTTGCATCTTAAAGTTATTTCTTAAGTACTCCGTTTAGTTATAGTTAAAAGCATTTTAGTCTTTTGCCTACTACTCCATATGGGATCGATATCTTTATTTCGAAACTAGCTACATACGATCTATGCACTTGCAGTCATCAAGCTATTTTTTGGCGCCGTTGCCGTGGAGCTTAGCGCTATAAGTCACTTTACTTTTAGTTATTTACTTTCGTTGTACTAATTTTTACTTGAGTTGCAGGACCGCAACAATGGACAACACTCAGTATTTAAATCAGCTTGAGGTAGTAAGGAAAATGGGTTCGCCCATGGACGCTTTTATAACTGTCAACAAAAGGATAAATCTGGATGGAGTCGAGATCCATCCTCTGTTATTTGAGTTATTACATTCTAAGAAATTTGCAGGAACCAATGAAGAAAGTCCATATGGACACTTACAATTCTTTGAAGACATTCTCAGTTCCTTTATTTTCAACGACTGTAATCTTGATATACTTAAAACCCAGTTGTTTAGACAAACTCTCTCTAAAAATGTTTGCGACTGGTACAGATCTTTTTGTGCAGAAGCACTAAGGACTTGGGAGGAATTGACAACCAAGTTCCTATCAAAATATTATTCTGAAAGCAAAGCTCATAGGATGAGAGGTATTATTATCAGTTTCAAAAATAATCCTAGTGAGGGCTTATATGAAGGATATCTAAGGTATAAAAGCTACCTAGATAATTGTCCCCATCATCGTTTGCCTGATTGGTTAATCACCCATACCTTTTATGGAGGGCTAAATATTGAAAATAGAACGAATCTAGACACCACTTCTAATGACAGTTTTCTATCTTATACCTATGATGAGGCTTGGAATCTAATAATAAAAATGAGAGAAGCAACTGAAAATTTTAAAGATAAGGAAAATATTACAAATAGTTTTTCTGAATATGCTTGCATTAACGATTTCCTTGCAGATGAGAGGATGGATACAATGATTAAAACCCTCGGTATTGATTCTTACTCAGTAAAGAAAATTATTGAGAATTCAGAAGGGCATTTGCAGGTACCTACAAAATGGGAACCTCGTAAACCCCTCGAAGAAAACAAGCGTACAAGAGCACTAATGGAAGAGTTCTTGTCGATACCTATACAGGGGATCTTTGAAAAAAGACAAAGAGAGGAAGAACAAATAAAAAAGAGACCAAAGAAACCAGAAAGGAATTCCGAAGCTACAAATATAAATAATGTTATAATGAAGGATCTTATGGAAGAACGGATAGTGGAAGATGAAGTGGTTATGTTAGACCTTGAAACCTCAGAATTCATCAAAGGTAAGGTTCGAGGTAACGAAACTGCTAAACCAATGACCCCTATATATTGTGGAGAAACTTTCTTATATGGAATTTGTGAACCAATTTCCACCATAAATATTATGCCTTCATCACTTTATGAGGAACTCCGCCACAATTTAAATAATCCAGATGTGGAACCGGTAGACATATTATTAAATTGTCTAATAGAACCAATATAAAACCAGAAGGAGTAATAAGAAATATCTATGTCTTTATTGGCTCACTCATGTACCCCCTTGATTTTCATATAGTTGATATGCCTCGAGATGCTTTTTGTCCTATTCTTTTAGGCAGGCCTTTTAATTCCATCACCAAAGATCGAGTAGATAATCAGAAGGAAACTATTTCATTGAAGTTTGGAGAAGAGGAAATGACATTCCACTTCACCAAACTAAAGAAGAGGCCATATGAAGTGGAGGATATCAAAGAAGAAAAGACGATTGCCGAGCTAGTAGGAATTCATTTCAGTACTCCAAAAGATGAATTAGAAAGGAGCCTGATTAATTGGGAAGAAGCACCAGATGATGAGAAGAAAGAAGACATGTATGATTACCTTGATTCAATTCCAGAAGCACAAAATCCACATGACTATGAAGAATTGGTAAGAACAGGAGATGAAGAACCTCCACCAATAGAATTGAAAAAACTTCCAGACAATATGAGGTATGAGTTTTGTAGATAATGAAAATAAATGTCCTGTTATTATTAGCAAGAATCTATCGTAAAATAAAACGAATAAACTCATTTCAGTTTTGGTTAAGCATCATGAAGCCTTTGGATATACATTGAGTGATATCAAAGGAATAGATCCGTCTATTGTAACACATAAGATTACCATGCTTGATGATGCTGGACCCGTAGTAGATACGCAAAGAAGGCTTAATCCTAAGATGAAGGAAGTAGTAAGAAAAGAAGTTATACGCTTACTTGATACTGGCATAATATATCCTATTTCCGACAGTAAGTGGGTTAGCCCAGCTCATTGCATACCAAGACAAGGTGGTCTTTATGCTCCTATGAATGAGGAAGGTGAGCTAGTTCCTATGAGGAAAATTGTAGGATATCGTATGTGCATTGATTTTAGGAAGCTAAACCGAGAGACACAGAAAAATCATAAACCTATACCATTCATGGATAAAATCTTAGAAATACTTATTAATAATTCTTACTTTGTTTTCTTGACGGTTATTCTGGATACTCTCAAATTGACATACAACTAGATGATCAAGAGAAAACAACTTTCACTTGTCCTTATGGCACATATGCTTATAGATTAATTCCATTTGTCTTATGTAATGCAGCAGCAACTTTTCAGAAATGTGTTCTAAAGATTTTTGATGATTTTGTTGAGAAGACTATGGAAGTCCTAACAAATGGTTTTGTCGTTTGTGGAACAACTTTTGATAATTGCCTCTACAATCTGACCAAAGTTTTGCAGAGATGCAGGCAATCAAACTTGGTTTTGAATTGGGAATATTGCCGTTTCATGGAAAGAGAAGGTAAAGTTTTCGGGCACAAAGTTTCGGAGAAGGGAATAGAAATAGATAAAACTAATATAAATGCTATAGAAACTCTCCCCATACCTCAGGACATTAAAAACTTAAAAATGTTTCTGGGACATGCAGGTTTCTATAAGCGGTTTATAAAATATTTTGCTAAACTAGCTATGCCCCTCACCAATCTTCTTGATAAAGAAATTCCATTCTATTTAGATCATGACTGCATTGTAGCTTTTGAGAACCTTAAGGATAAACTAGTTTCAGCACCTATCATGCAATCTCCAAAGTGGGGTGAACCTTTCGAAATTATGTGTGATGCTAGTGATTATGCTTTAGGGTCTATTTTGGGACAACGAGATGGAAAGAATTTAAATGTTATTTATTATGCTAGTAGTCCTCTTAATAAGATTCAGAAACATTATGCTACTATAGAAAAAGAGTTTCTAGCTATAATTTTTGCTTACGACAAATTTAGATCTTACATAATTAATTCTAAGGTAATAATTCATACGGATCACCAAGCTTTGTGTCACCTCCTTGTGAAAAAGGATGCTAAGCCCAGGTTGATTAGGCGGGTTTTGTTACTACAAGAATACGATTTGCAAATAGTAGATAGGAGGGGTAAGGATAATCCTGTAGCAGATAATCTCTCTAGGATGGAGGGAATAATTAATGACCCCGTACCTATTAATGAATCATTTCTGGGAGAATATTTAGCAAAAGTAGAAATTGCCGATCCATGGTATGCAGATTATGCTAACTATCTAGCAACAAAATTTATACCTCCCGGTATGTCAAGAAATCAAAGAATGAAATTCTTTAATGATCTTAAATATTACTTTTGGGATGATCCGTATCTATATCATCATGGACTTAATGGAATGATTTGGAAGTGTGTTCCTAATCACGAAATGAATGCAATATTGAAAGCTTGTCATGACAGTCCATATGGAGGGCATCATCCAGGTAAAAGAACAACTGCAAAGGTACTTCATTCCGGATTCTACTGGCCCACCTTACTCAAGGATGCACACAGGTATGTGGAATACTGCGATGCTTTCCAAAGAAGAGGTAATATAGGTAAGAGACAAGAAATGGCAATGAATTATAGTCTCATAATTGAACCCTTTGATGTATGGGGAATGGATTACATGGGACCATTTATAGAGTCAAATGATTATACTCATATTCTTGTTGTTGTTGACTATGTTACTAAGTGGGCTGAAGCTATCCCAACAAATCATGCGGATGCAGCTACCTTAGTGAATATGATCAAGGATGTCATATTCCCCAGGTTTGGAGTTCCTAGATTTTTAGTTACTGATGGCGGTTCTCATTTTATGAAAGGGACTTTTAGGAAAATCCTCAGCAAGTATGGAGTAACTCACCGTGTTGCTTCACCATACCATCCCCAAACAAGTGGTCAAGTGGAACTCTCTAATAGAGAACTGAAGACCATACTCGAGAAGATGGTGGACAACTCGAGAAAGGATTGGTCATACAAGTTAAATGACACCCTATGGGCATACCGTACTGCATTTAAAAATCCAATGGGTATGACACCTTATAAGATGGTGTACGGTAAGGCATGCCATTTACCTTTAGAACTAGAACACCAAGCTTTTTGGGCAATCAAGAATCTAAATTATGATCAGCAGGGAAAAGCGTTTATTAGACATGCATGCTTTAGATGAGTTTAGAAGTGAAGCCTATGAGAATGCTAGGTTGTTTAAGGAAAAAGTTAAGAGATGGCATGATAGAAAAATAGAGAATAAAACTTTTAAAAGTGGAGACAAAGTGTTGCTCTATAACTCTCGTCTTAAGTTGTTTCCAGGAAAACTCAGATCAAAGTGGGAAGGTCCTTATGTAGTTGAAGAAGCCTCGGGAGCAGTGAAGCTCCAAGGAAAAACACCCTCTTTTGCATGGGTGGTAAATGGACAATGCTTGAAGCATTATCGAGTGAAAGAAGATATAAGTGCAATCACCATAGAGTTGAGCACCCCCGAAGGAGTGATAAAGTGAGGATATACGAAGAACGGAAATTACAAGAAGAATGGACTCAAGACGGAATGAGCGGTACTATGTAAAGATATTGACTAGAAAAGAGAGCTTCATGGGAGGCAACCCATGTGCAATAAAGGTTTGAGTAAGTTTTTAAATTCTCAGCTAAAGTATAGTTTTAAGTATTGTGTTAAATGAGAAACGATTCGTGCTCTAGCAAACAAAAAGAAAGATTGATGATGCCAAAGTTGGTCAAAAATTTAAGCTGACATTTCTCTGTCAAAACTCGATATTTCATTAAGTTTCAGATTAAATAAAGAATTCTTGGAGAAACAGGAAACTTTTGGTGGACACAGAAGGTTTAACGACCAACTATATGACGGGAATAAAAATTCCGGTCGTATAGTTCCGGTGGAAGGAAACGCTATGCCAGGGTCAGGCTGAACTAAGTCAGTCGCCTCAAAGAGTCAATTCACATTCTTTAATAGTTGTTGCGATGTCAACACTTCCATCCGCAAAAGGTACTGAGAGTTTAACGACCAACTATACAGCCGGAATTAAAATTCCGCCCGTATAGTTGCGGTCATATAGTTGTCAATACCTTTGACGAAATACTTTCTGGGTTACTGAGAGTTTAATGACCAACTATACAACCGGAATTAAAATTCCACTCGTATAGTTACGGTCGTATAATTGTCAATGCCTTTGAAAAAATAATTTCTGGATTACTGAGAGTTCAACGACCAACTATACGGCCAGAATTAATAAATTACGTCTGTATAGTCGCAGTTGTATAGTTGTCGACCCCTCTACAAAAAAATTTATCCATGATACAAAGAGTTTAACGACCAACTATACGGCGGGAATTAAAAAAAATTCCGCCCGTATAGGTCCGGCCGTATAGTTAGGGTCCACCGTAGATCCAATCTATAGTCGGTTCATAACTACACGACGGAAACTATACGGGATGCGCCCGTATAGTTGCTCGTTATGCAAGACGGCTAGGGTTTTTGACCCCTTCTTTTAAAGCTGATCGGATCTAACCTTTTTCATTAAATTTCCATAGAGCTACAACCTCTAACCTCGAAAGATCTTCGTCATCCCTATACAGGTCCCTTTAACAACATCCGTATAGCGAAGCCATGCATCCCTTCCATGTCAACAAGATTTGGAAGAAGAAAGAAGAGAAGCCCATGAAGAGGATCGAAGAAGCAGAACCAAAAGGATCATCACCATCATCCAGCCCAGAGATCAAGCCTCTCCCAAATTGGGAGGACATGTTCCCGCAAAGTATGGAGATGATGAGACAAGCTGAGCGGGGAAGGAACAAGGATGATTACCTCCCTAATCCTTATCGTTACAACATAGGATCCTATTATAAACCTACTTTTGGTCCATCACCTCTTAAACCTAAGAAGGTGCGGCAAGATGAGATTCATGATACGATCTATGAGTTGGAAAAGGCTTCTAAGGCATGTGTTGCAATTGGAGAAGGAATTGACTCCTACTGGATGATGAGCAAAGACCTTGAGAAGAAGGTCGATGACATCGATGGTAGAGTTGGTTTCTTAATTAAAACTATCTTTGAGTTGACAGATGAGAAGAAATTCCTCAAGAGGAAAATGTTGAAGCTCCAATACGACATGGCCGAGCTCAGCATTCGCTTTGCAAGCACAGTTAAAGAGGTCAATGTGAAAGAAGAAGGAGACGCTCTTTCTACCTAGGAGGAGGATTAGGTACCAACAAGGAGTTAATTGATCTCGCCTAGCTTGATTCCAAGTCTATTATTATCGTTTTTTCATTAGTTCAAACTACAAATAAAGTTTGCATCATTAGGATTCCCTTCAGGAATAGTCGATCCCTTTTATGAAATTCCGAGTTTATTATTATATATGGAGCAATTTTGAGTTTGTGTTTGTTTTATTGATATATGAATGGCTTGAGTATAATTTTACTTGTACTTGACGATAGCAGTAGGAGTCTTCCACATCACTGGTATTAATGGAACACCTAAAGATAATTTGGTCAATATTGTAAGTCTACGGTTTGATTTATAAAGAAAAATTATCTATATGGTCAAATTGAAAAAGAAACCTTGAATATGAGGATCGAGTAGGGTACTATTCATGAACTTATTTCTATGTATTGTACATGAAAAACACATGCTGCAATTGCCTCATTTATTTTATCGAATCAGCTTCATGAATATGAGGATCACATCTATTAAGCTAAAACTTGCTCGAGAGGAGCAAGAGTCTAAGCTTGGGGAAGTTGATGAGTGCATATTTGTGTCATGTTTTACACTATTATTTTGCATTGTAGATGTAGGATCTTGGTATTTTACAGCGCTCGCGTGCACATTTTATGTCTGTTTTCACCAGGATCAGGACAGATGATGGATCAAATGAATACAATTCTTGGAGCAGTTGTACTGTGGAGAAAAGGAGTAAAAAACAATGTAAATCGCTTATTTGGGAAATATTAATAATACCAGAAGCGAACAAGGGAGGCAGAGAGTTCAACGACCAACTATAGGGGCGGAGCAATTTTTTTGGCTGTATAGCTCCGTCCGTATAGTTGGCGCCGCCTCCGCCTCGTCAAATAGTTACACCCCGTTAAATTGATTCGGAGAGACGACATATAGAACACCTAGAAATCTCAAAAACCTCACCTCAGGAAGGCATCTGGAGGGGGAACTCGTCCACAAGGGATCCATCTTTGCCCTGCGTATATCCGAGAGGCTAAGGCATCGATCTTCATCATCCACCACTGCATCACCACCATCTCCATCCATCCCATCTACATCTTGTCTAAATCTTGTTGTAATTCCCGTACTCGTTGTGGATTTATACAAGTACTATTCATCTATGATTGTTTCCATTACCATTGCTATGATGTTGATTGCCTTCATGTATGAGTATATCTCTAGTTCTTGGGGAGATGGAGAAACCCTAGCATATGACTGAGATGAGATATATATTATTATATTATACATCATTATGTGTATGTGTTAATTGTCTTCATCTTGATGTTGGGAGTTGTGCACCTCCTTAATATTTGCCTCCTATGGGGACTTGATGAAGGGGATTACTTGTTGGTAGGCAGAGGGATGATAGCACTTACTGTGACTATAAAGTCGTTGCCATACCTTACGTACTAGCTTGGGGAATCAAGGAGAACTCACATAGCCATGTCCATGCCATGGGAGAAATCCCTTAATAGCGTAGTAATTCGATTGATGTCTACTGTGGTTATGAGGATGATGTGTGCAACGGTTGCTGACTATTCGTCCATATATGGAGATCCTCCCACATACATACACATTATGAGAATATTTGTTATAATACTCTCGATTACTTAGTCTAAATTGCTAGCGGTGGATCCACTAATCCCTGAGAACGCATTTTCCCTATTGTAGTTCCAAAGTTCTATTACACACGCGATTCTTACTTTCTGCATTAAGTTTTGCTTTACTTTAAATCACCTTGTTCAACCAAAAACCCAAAAACAACTCTACTTTACTTGCATCTTAAAGTTATTTCTTAAGTGCTCCGTTTAGTTATAGTTAAAAGCATTTTAGTCTTTTGCCTACTGCTCCCTGTGGGATCGATATCTTTATTTGAAACTAGCTAAAAACGATCGGTGCACTTGCAGTCATCACTGAGCGACGCACCTCTAGTCCTTGGTTGATTTAGCCAGGGGCAGATAATCCAGCCCTATCCAGGGGCGGATAATCCGCCCTCAGATTGTTTGTTTTGCTACATTTGACCAAGAGTTCCTTTTTGGAAGAAGAATCTATAACACTTAGCACACAATCAATGTATCTTGGTATTGTTATCTAACACACAAAACTCTAGGGATCATGAAATGCTCTTTCAGCTAGTGCCTTTGTCTACGGAGTCTTACAAGCAAGCCTTCATTACAATAAATCCATCGTATTCTACATGGCATTGCCTCCTAGGACACCCTTATTCCTTTCTGGTGGAACAAATTCTTAGGAAACATCATATCCCGCATTTGCCTTAAATAAACCCATACATCTATGATTCTTGTCAACTAGCTAAGAGTCATTTGTTACCATATCCTGTCTCTACTAGTGACGAGGGTTTAACTCATCAATGCCCATTGTTATGGACTTGGGTTTTGGAGAAGGAGGGAGCACTGGAGACATCTATCGGCTAGCAAACAAGCACACAGGGGACTCGAAGATTTACCCAGGTTTAGGCCTCGTAGAGGTCCCTACTCCTGCTTGTCTGCTCGTGGAATTATCAAAGGAATCGAAGATTACAATGGTGCGCAGATGCAATCTGGCAAGGGCTGTGGAAACTAGGGTTGTGTGTGTCCTCCTCGCCACCCCCTCCTAGCCTTTATATAGATAGGCTAGGTCTTGGGTAGCAGGTCGAGTCGGTTACAAGTTAGGGTTTTCCCCTTTAAACTTTCTATCTTTAGCTTCTTCTTGTTCTTCAAGCAATCGAGAGTCCGCGGGTTACTCGATTTCTTCATTTGGGCCTTGGAGACACCATGGGCTTCTATGTATTCAGGCCATATATACCAAGCTCGAGTACCTGTAGGGTATACCCATGTCAGTAGCCCCCGAGTGTCTAGTGGAATCGCAGATTCGACTAGAGACTTTATGAATTCTTTCGAGTGCATGACTGAGTACATTTTTTGACTGCTCTGTTTATGTCATAGGGATTGTTGATGTGTGTGCCTGATTTTAACCGATGTATCGGTATCAGTTAACTACCTTAGAGTAAAACAACGCCACCTACTCGAATTCGAGTCCCTGGACTCGAATCCGGAAAAGTGCTGGTGTAATTCGACTCAAGCCGCGGAGGTCTTACAGGAGTCGAATTCCAGTATATGGGTGTGAGCACTTGACGCGTCCATCAAGGCATATTCATCGTACCTACAGGCATGGATATATTTCTGGTAGTGCGCAGCTTAATGCGTTGCAAGGCCTTATTCAGGTCTTACCTTCACGCTGCAAGCACGTCATCCGAATTTTATCATCACGGAGATGATCCGGGTGACCCAGGAGACGTGATCTCTTTGTAGGGAAAAAATTATGAGGCGATGTCGCCATAAACTTCGAGTGTGGATGTTATCAACACACAGTACTTTGTACAAATAATCATAGGGTGCGTGACCAGTGCTCCCTATGGGAGTAGCCCCCGAGTGCCTGGTTGAGTCGAAGACTCAGGCAGGGACTAAAGAACTTTTGCGACTGCTGTCGTCTTTTATTTGCTTGTTTTAGTCGAATTTGCTTCCGGCACTCCCTATGGGAGTAACCCATGTCCATAGTCGAACCGTGCTTCGAGTGATTGGGTTTTGCTTTGATTGTTCATGTTCCTGTAAAAGAAGAAGAAAAATCATAGGGTGCGCGACCAGTGCTCCCTATGGGATTAGCCTCCGAGTGCTTGGTAGAGTCGAAGACTCAAGCAAGGACTTAAAGTAATCGAAGTCTTCTACTGCGTAGTTGTTGATGACGTCAGTGCTGATGATTTCGTGACCTCAGTTGCCCGCTTGAGCGAGTTTGACGGGACATGACGAGCGGTGGGTCCCACTGCCTGACTCTGATTTGACTGGGCGTGCGTAATCTTTATTCTAACCGCGTCTCCTTGATTTCCGCGCGTAATGGGAGTAGTGGGGGGATGGTTCGCGTTTCTGATCTTCCACGTGTCAAGCACGATGAACGCCACGCGTCCAGTAGGTTTTTTTCGAGCCGTTGGATTGCATCTTCCAAGGGTTAAGTAGTGACGCTGCGACGGTAATTTTCTCATCTGCTTTCATTCATCCTTTGCCTCCATCACCATTGCCGCTGCTCCTCTGCTTTCGCTGCGCTCTTTTCCTTCCGCGGCGCTGGACCAGCTCCGCACGTTTCCCAGCTACTTTCTCCGCTCGCATCGCCGCCACGCAATAGGGAAGAAGGAGGTGTTGCGGCCGATTCCGCGGCTACCGCTGCTGCGGCGAAGAAGAAGGGCGGCTCCACCACTACGGGCACCAGCACCGCCGCCGGCGGGAAGAAGAAGGGCACGGGCACCCGTGTCACGAATGGCGCGTGGCGTCCCTCCATCATCAAGTCCTCTGATCTTTGTCTTCTTCGCCAAGACGGAGTGTTGTTCGCCGTAGTCGCCGACACGCGCATCCTCGGCAGCGAGGTAATCCCCTCTCCTCCTGCCGGTTTTCGAGTGATGTTCTTAGCGTTCATCATTCGTGGCCTTTCTCTGCCCCTGCATCCTTTCTTCAGGGGTCTTCTTTGTTTTTATGGGCTCCATCTCCATCAGCTGTCCCCAAATTCCATCCTCCACGTAGCTTGCTACATCACTCTCTGTGAATGCTGGCTCAGAATCGAGCCACATTTCGGCCTTTTCAAACGCCACTTCAAATTGAAAAGCCAATCGGCATCTGGCTCCGTAGTCCATCCGCCACATATTTCGACATCAAGCTGATGATGTCCGTCCAAGGGTGGAGGGACAAGTGGTTCTACGGCCGCGACGAGAAAGCTGACGGAGAACACTTTGGACTCGCCCCCTTCGACCCCGCGACGCCGTGCCAGAGGAAGCGCTCCTGGAAGAATGTGGTCATGCTTGGCGAATCCGTGGAGACAGAAGTGATGTACAAGCGCCTCTGCGACCTGGAGAATCGCATAGGCAAAGAGGAGGGAGGCTGCGCCCTCATTCGCACGTGGCTGCGTCGTCGCGTCTAGCCCCTGCAGGCCAGAGTTCACCCCATGTTTCAGTGGACTGGTGCTGACGATTTCACTCGTGTGTCTGCCGATGGCATGTCCGCGAGTGAGGTAGACAAAAGGGTTCGACTGGTCACCAAGTACACCGTCAAGGATATGCTCCCCAGTGAGCCAGTTGTTCCTCCGTTTGATGCTGCTAGCCCTCCTCCTGAGGTATAGTTGTGCTACGCAGTAGCTTAGTTTGTCGATTTCCTCTCTGCTGTTTCTTATCTTTGTGCTAATTTTGTTGTCTATATGCAGGATTGGGTGGTATCACCCTGTATGCCCCCTCTTCCTAAGGGGGTTATTCCTTGCGAGGCCCTGGAAGAGGACGAGTCGGAGTCGACCGTCCTATTCGATGTGGAGGAGGAAGCCCCCGAGTCGGGTAGCCCGGATACTCGCAAGCATTCGCGCAGCGAGGATTACGATGCGTCGTCTCCTTCGACTCCGGAAGGTGCGGGCATTGGTGCGGAGTCGCCGATCCCTGCTATTCCTGTGAGCGCCGTGGCGCCATCTTCTCGCAAGAAGATGCGACTGCCAAAGGAGTCCTTGTCAGAGTCGGGGGAACCAACCTTTGACTTTGATAAGTTTGATTGGTAAGTATTCATTTTTGTCCTTTTTGATTCTTCATTGGCTTTTGCCTTGTCCTTGAAGTTAGTTTTGTCTTGTAGTCAAGAGGCGTCGTCATCTTCTGGCGACGTCCAATTTTTGAAGGAATCAGGAGTCGCAACCTCAAGGGCCAAGAAAGAGGTCGAGCATGCTCCTTCGCCTCCATTGGCGGCCCACTCTGGGCACAACTCTTCCAGTTCTCTGCATGAAGGGGAGCATCGAATGGTTGCCTGGATGACTGCACACCAATCGACTTTGGAGTCATTGGAGGATCATGTAAGTGTAGGATGGCTTCTGCTGATCCTTTGTTGCTTCGTTTTTTCCATAGCTCCTTGTGAAGGAGGCTGCTCACTTGGCGGAGCAAGTGCTGGTGATGGGCCGCCAACATGCGATGCTGGAGACGCGCCATCGCGTGGTAGAAAGTAAGTGCTTGTTACTTCTCCCTTTTCTGCGTCATTTTTATGTAGTCCACTGATAGTCAATCCCCTTTTGTTTTGTAGCTGAGCATAATGCCCTTTTGCGTGACGCCGCCACCATGGAGAAGACACTCGCCGCGGCTGTGAAGGGCCGCGATGAGGCAATCGCGGCGCGTGACGAGGCACAGAGGCGCGAAGAGGATCTGCGTGCCTCCATCGCAGCCAGGGAGAAGTTGTTCGAAGAACAACTTTTCTTGATTGCCAAGGCCCTCTCAGGTACTATGTTTGGATATCATTATCTTGCTCTTGTTCGATGTTTTGCTGTTGGCGCTGATGTTTGTGTCCATGTGTGGGTTTATGTACAGATGCTGGCGATTTGAGCTTCGACCCTCAGGCCCTTCGCCATGACGACGCTTTGGCGGGTGCGCTTTCAACAGTCGAGGACCATAGCGCCGCCGTTCAGCATATGCTCTCCAAGGCCAAGGGCGTGCTCAGTCGCCTCCGGGAGGAGTTGATGCCCAAGGCTGAGGTGATCGAGAACATGAACGAGCTGGTGGATTCTCTCGCCGGGGGTGTTCCTGCAAGCTTCAAGAACTCGCACCGTGCGGCTGGCGCGTCCATGTCACTCGCCATGGTGCAGGCCCACGGAGTCGAGGTTGATCCTGCAGTGGTTTCGAAGGAGATGCCCGTTAGCGCGGACGGCCAGCAGGTAGTCTTTGCTCCCTTCGCGACTGCCTGTGGCAAATACTGGCCGCAGCTGATTAACACGGTTGCGAAGTACTCTGAGGAGCTGCAGCGAGCCAAGAAGGCGGCAAAGGCTATGACATCAGGGGCTGGCGGAAAGTCAGTGGCATCTGACACTGCCACGGACTCGATGAAGCCCCCGAAGCCGCCGAAGTCGAAGAAGCCAATCGCTCCTCAGTAGGTTTGTAATAGTTGATTAGGTTATGCCTTTTGCCTGGAACATGCCTTTTGGCGGGTGTATCTGCTGATACTTTTTCCAATCTTGAATGCACTCGAATATTTTGTCTGTGTGTCGATTTGATCTTCTTATTTGCTTCTTGCTTGGCTTGTGGTAGGGTACATCAAGTGATCCTTTAAGGGAACCTCAGGACTCGCCGCCCCTTGATGATACTTCGGCGCCATCGCGCTCCAGGGTGGATGAGTTGTCGCTGCTTTCACAACTGCGTGACCGCGTGAAGCAGTTGGAGCGTGAATTGCCCGTGCTCCGCGGTAGCGCGGATGTATGGAAGTCAAAGGCGGAGAAATCCGCCGCCCGAGAGCAGTATCTGCTGGGAGAGATGACGCAGCTTGGCGACCAATTTAAGTGTTAGTTTGCTTACTCTTATCTTTTCCTTGTAGTCACTCACAGTGATGCGCTGTCCTTATGCTTCCGTTGTTGCTTTGAATAGTTGTCAGCGCGCGCCATCCATAGGATGAGAAGGATAGGATTGCCATTCGCTTGCATGATCTGACCCAAGAGCAACTTCAGGAGAGTGGATACTTCTCAGTGGATCATGATCGTGCGATTGTGCTGGCGACCCTGCAGGATCGTGCGTCGCGAGTGCTGCACTTTCTGAAGAAGTCGCAGTCATGCTTGAAGAACATTTATCAGACGATGTTTCCGCTGGATGTTGCTCCCTCAAGCTTGTTGGCCCTTCTTGCCAAGTTCCAAGACTTGGCTGCGG
This sequence comes from Avena insularis, assembly GCA_023614405.1. Classification (NCBI taxonomy): domain Eukaryota; kingdom Viridiplantae; phylum Streptophyta; class Magnoliopsida; order Poales; family Poaceae; genus Avena; species Avena insularis. The sequence goes on along the minus strand of CM042692.1, from coordinate 429,547,062 downwards.
TTCGCGAGTGCATAAGGCAACAGTTGGTGGCTGGTGCCAAGGCCGCTCTATCGCTGGTGCGACTGCATAGGCCAGACGTAAATGTTGCGGCAATTGCGGCTGGCCCACCTGCGCCACCAGCAGGTTCTGCTTGGAATATGGTGCCGCACTACCAGGCAGTGGATCGCCCAGCAGAGGAGATCGCCGATTTCTTCGAAGAGCGGACCAACGTTCTTTTGTTGCAGCAGTAGCTTAATTTGTATCCTGCACATAAGTGTACCAATGTTGTAAAGTTCATATGTATGCTATGTATAATTGACTATCGATTATGTATAAAGAGCTTGTTAGCGTGTGAGTGCGTTGCACTATGCGATTCCTTTTCGTTAGCCTGGCCATGCACTTATCTCAGTCCCTTGTCAACCTGTCAGGTGTGTTGCAACTGGGTTGATGTTGTGTCAAGGGTTTCGATTGATTTGCCAGCTACTCAGGATATCGCGTTTTTAGTTCGCAGATAGATGTGTATAGGGTAGCGCAACCCCCGAGTGGATAAGTTATGAAAAATAAAGGAGAACACAGAGTTTTGGGGCACTTACCTTTATTTACTCATGAGACAGTACGAAGTACAATGCGTGGCTAAGTAGCCTTGGCTGAGTGCCTTATTTGTGATGTAAAAGTAAAAACGTCTAGGGGTAGAAGCGTCGCAGCTGCGCGATGTTCCAGGGATTGGAGTATGCGACTCCTGTCTCTAGATCTTGAAGGCGATAGGCGCCACCTGGGATTACTTCTATAATCACGTATGGTCCCTCCCAGGGGGACTCGAGCTTAAGATGTCCTTGCTGCTTTAGTCGCAGGACTAGGCCGCCTTCGATGAAGGATCTAGGGCGTAGCCTCCTACTGTGGTAGTTGCGCAGGTTCTGCTGGTAGATCGTTGATCTTTCCGCAGCGATTTCCCTTGCCTCGTCAAGGAGATCGATGGAGTCTTCGAGTGCAAGGGATGACTCCTGCTCGCTGTAAGCAACCACGCGTGGCGCCTTGTACCGTACCTCGGCAGGCAGCACCGCTTCGGCCCCGTGCACCATAAAGAACGGGGTTTAGCCTGTAGCACTGTTTGGGGTTGTGCGTAGGCTCCAGAGTACTGATTGCAGTTCATCTGGCCAGCAACCCACGGCTTGTTCGAGTGGCCGGAGGAGTCGCTTCTTGATGCCGCCGCAGACAAGCCCGTTCGCCTTTTCAACCTGACCGTTGGTCTGTGGATGTGCTACCGAGGCGTAGCTGATGTTGATTCCCAGATTCTCACAGAATTCTTGGAACTCCTTGGATGTGAAGTTTGTTCCATTGTCTGTGATGATGCTGTGTGGCACTCCCAAGCGGAAGACGATGGACTCGAAGAACTTGACCGCACTGTGCCCTGATTGGTTGGTCACTGGCATGGCTTCTATCCACTTGCTGAACTTGTCGACTGCCACCAGGAGGTAGACGTAACCTCCTCGTGAGGACTTGGGGAGCTTACCGACCATGTCGAGTCCCCATTGCGCGAAGGGCCAGGCTAATGGGATTGGCTGGAGCTCTGCGCTAGGTGCATGCGGCTTGTCCGCGAATCGTTGACACGCGTTGCATTTCTGGACGATGTCTTTGGTGTCGCGCATGGCCGAAGGCCAGTAGAACCCAGCTCACAGAGCTTTGGCCACGAGGGCGCGACTGCCAGCGTGGTGTCCACAGGTTCCCTCATGGATGTCGAGGAGTACTCCTGTGATGCTACACTTGTATAGTTCACCGTTGATAACAGCGAATGCCTTGGATCGCCGCGCGATGTGTCGTGCATCAGTCGGGTCGTCCGGTAGCCGTTTGTTAAGGAGGTACTTGATGTATGGCTGAGTCCAGGATGATTCGATCATCATGACGCTCATTGGTCCTTCGAGTCCTGTGTCCATCTCCAGGTCGTCAAGTGCCAATGGCTCATTGGGTGGCGTAGCCCCCGAGTCCGTTGCTGCGCTTGTTTTCTTCTCTGCTGCCTTTGGCTTGATGGAGCGTTCGCAGATGCGCTCGAGAAATACCCCAGGTGGTATGGGGGTGCAGGTAGAGCCTATGTTGGCGAGTGCGTCCGCCTCTTCATTGCTTTCGTGGCCTATGTGTCGCAGCTCACAGCCATTGAATTCCCCTTCGAGTGTGTCGTAGAGGTCGCGGTAGGCAATCATGTTGTCGTTCAGTGCGTCGCACTCAGGCATTGTTTGGTTGACGACCAACTTGGAGTCGCCGTAAATAATGAGCCTTTTGGCGCCGCAGGCTTTTGCCATCCGCATCCCATGTAGCAGGGCCTCGTATTCGGCTTCGTTGTTGGAGGCCGTGAACTGCATTCGCAGGATGTACTTTAGCTTGTCCCCTTGAGGTGATGTCAGTATGACACCTGCAACTGCTCCGTCCTTCCGCTTGGACCCGTCGAAGTGCATTGTCTAGAGGTAGGACATATCTGGTTTGTCAGGGAGCTGGTTCTCCATCCAGTGCACGAGAAAGTCAGGAAGAACTTGCAACTTGATTGCGTTGTGCTTTTCGTATGTAATATCTCGTGGAGACAATTCTATTCCCCAAAGCGCGACTCGTCCCGTGGCATCGGGATTGTTGAGGATATGCCCCACTAAACGGGGCACCGTTGACCACCACGATTGGGTGTTCCTGGAAGTAATGGCGTAGTCGCCGGGCGGTCATGAAGACGCCATACGCCAGCTTCTGGTAGTGCGGGTACCGCTGTTTTGTTGGCGTGAGGACCTTGCTGAGGTAGTATACTGGGTGTTGTACTCCGTGGACCTTGTTTTCCTCGGCTCGCTCAACGACGAGCACTGTGTTGACCACCTGGTTGGTGGCGGAGATATATAGCAACAGTGGTTCCCTTTCCCGTGGGGTCACTAGTACTGGCGAGGTGGATAGCAGGCGCTTGAGGTCTTCGAATGCTTCCTGCGCTTTGTTGGTCCACTCGAACTTTTCAGCTTTGCGGAGGAGTTGGTAGAAGGGCAGTGCCTTTTCACCCTTTCGACTGATGAATCGACTGAGGGTCGCGATTCGCTCACCCAGCTGCTGAACGCCCCTTATGTTTTTCGGCTTCTCCATGGCTAGTATGGCTTTTATTTTCTTCGGGTTTGCCTCGATTCCCCTCGCGGAGATGAGGTACCCGAGTAGTTGCCCAGATGGGACGCCAAAGGCGCATTTGTTCGGATTGAGCTTGATTCGGTAGCGGTCAAGGTTGGCGAAGGTTTCGCGCAAATCATCGATTAGGGAGGCTTCCTCCTTGGTCTGGATTACTATGTCGTCGACGTAGACTTGAATGTTGTGACCAAGTTGCTCCTTGAGGCAAGCCTGCATGCACCGCTGGTAGGTGGCTCCTGCGTTCTTTAGCCCGAAGGGCATTGTGTTGTAGAAGAACACACCAAAGGGCGTTGTAAACGCTGTCTTCTCTTGATCTTCCTCCTTCATTCGAATCTAATTATAGCCTGAGTAGGCGTCGAGGAAGCAGAGGCGCTCGCATCCTGCGGTGGAGTCGATGATCTGGTCGATGCGCGGCAGCGGGAAGTGATCCTTTGGGCAGTGCTTATTCAGAGAGGTGAAGTCCACGCACATCCGCAAGGTATCCGTGTCCTTTTTTGGTACCAACACCGTGTTGGCGAGCCAAGTGTTTTCCTTGATCTCGCGTATGAATTTGGCGTCGAGGAGTCCGTTGATCTCCATTCCGACTGCCTTCGCCCGTGGCTCAGATAGTCGCCAGATTGTTTGCTTGACCGGCCTTGCCTCTGAGTTGATGTTGAGTGCATGCTCGGCGAATTCCCTGGGAACTCCTGGCATGTCTGCAGGACCCCATGCGAAAATTTCCCAGTGCTCACGGAGGAATTCGACGAGCGCGAGTTCCTATGTGAGACTCAAGTTGTTGGCGATGAGAGCCATTTTGGCGAGATCCGATGGGTGGACCTGCACTTTCTTTGTGTGCACTGATGAGTCAAAAGATAGATCAGGCGAGCTTGGCCGGCTTAGGGGAGGCAGACTGTTGTCTGTCGACTCCTTTAGTCTTGCAAGTTCTTCCTACATGCCGAAGGACTGGTAAATTCTATTGAATTCCTTGTCGCAACTGTCAGATCTCTCGAAGCTCCCGTTGACTGTGATGACGCCATTGGGACCTGGCATTTTCATCTGCAGGTAGGCATAGTGTGGTACTGCCATGAACCTAGCGAACGCGACACGTCCGAGGATGCAGTGGTACTGTGAGGGCCAGTCGATGCGCTCGCGCCGAAAGTTTTTCGGCGTGCCAAAGATAACGTCGAGGTTGATTTTTCCCAGGGGATATACGCCTTTTCCTGGGACGATGCCATGGAATGTTGTGTCCGAGGCCTCTAGGCAAGTCAGAGGGATCCTCATTGCTCGCAAGGTACTCGCGAATATAAGGTTGATGCTGCTTCCACCGTCCATGAAGACGCGGCTCATGTCGAAGCCTCCAACTTGTGCCTCGAGTACGAGGGGACAATGGCCTGGACGAGGTACTTGAGGCGGGTGATCGCATTTGTCGAAGGTGATGCATGACTCGTTTCCGCTAAGGTACTCAGTGGTAGATGGTGGCGAGTGTGTGGCCAAGTTGACTTGGCGAGTGATGGCCTTCTGCACCTGATTGGAGGGGCGTCCTTTTTGGATCATCATGGTACCCATGGCCCTTGGGTAGGGTTCGCCTCCCTGGTGCTGGTCCGGTGCAGCTGCGTTTGGGGGCATGCCAGGTGGCGGTGGCGGAGCGCCATGTGCCACGGCGCCTGGAGCGGCTCCATAGCCTCTTTCGACTGCGTTATGGTTCATCCGAGCTAATCCCTCATGTAGTTTGAGGAACTCGCGGCAGTCCTTGAGGAGGTGGCTGGACTTCTTCTTTCCATCATGCTTCTCGATGTAGAAGTGCACCGTACATGGCCCGGACAGTTTGTCTTCAATTTATGTCGCGGGTGCTTCATCACGATCGCGGCGTTGCCACACTTGCGTGGTCTTCCCGGAGTCGCGGTATCCACCGATGCGGTATCCGTTGTTGTGGTTGTTGTCGCGTCTGTCAGCGTAGCCGGCTGCGACCATGTTGACGTCGTTGCGGTCATCGTAGATGCGCATGCGACGTTTGCCTCGGCGATCGTGTCTGCGCTCGAGTTCTGCCTCCTCGTCGGAGTGAACGCGATTCTTCACTAAATCTTCTCCATCGGCCCGCCGATTTGCGATTTCCATCAGGTGGTCGATGGTCTTTGGCTACGAGCGGCCCAGCTCCTCCTTGAGCTCTATGCGGCGGACGCCGCCGTTGAATGCGTCAATCGCGCGATCCTCCAAGATGTTCTCTACAGAGTTCTTGATGATGGACCACCTTTGGATGTAGGAACACAGTGATTCGCCCGATCTTTGCTGGCAACATCTCAGCTCTTCGATTGATGAGGGCCGCTTGTATGTGCCCTTAAAGTTGCGCACGAAGCTGTAAACCAGCTCATCCCAACTGTGAATGGATCCGCGTGGGAGGTTGTTGAGCCATGCTCGGGCGGCGCCCTGCAGCTATAGCTATAGGCATTGCATGGCTGTGGTTCGACTGCCGCCATGGAGCCTGACGGAGGAGATGTGGTCCTCTAGCCAGATCTTCGGGTCCTGTAGGCCGTCGAACTTCGGGTTCTCCAACGGGAGTTTGAACCCCTTGGGCATTCGCTTTTGCCTGATGGACCTGCTGAAGCATCTGGCGACGCAGAGCTCCACATCTTGTTCTTCCGAGTCAGTCGACCGGGCACGTCGCGCCCTTGATTTGTCGATCTTGCGCTGCGTGATGTCATCACGCGCGTCATAGTCATGGTCGTGTCGCCGTGAGCGGCGGCGTCGAGACAGGTCATGACTGTCGTCGCTGGATGAGGGCGAGGAGTAGCGCTTTGCCTTTTTTCGGCTCCAGTGTTGCCTCCTTGTCGAGGGTAGCTTCAACCAGTCCCAAGCCTGCGATCATAGATCGGTGCATAGCGTCTCGGGGATCTCCAGCTGGCGGCTGATTGTTGAGGAGGTACATGATGGCTGCAGTCACCGCGGCCTGTGGCGTTTTGGGGACCACGTTGCCCCGTGTATCGACTGTCATAGAGCTGAAGTCGAGGACTTTTGCAGCTTCTATGCGTTCTTGCTCGGTGAGATGGGACATCTGAGATCGTCTCTTGTTTGCGAGGTACTCGTTGCCCTTTGAGGAGGATCCTCCGTGGGAGGAGAGCCCAGCACGTCGAAGGCTTGACTCATCTGCCGCCTTTTAGCGCGCCTTGAGTTGCGCGATTGTTTGCACCTGGCGCTTGAATTCCTCCTTCAGGAGCCAATGGTATCCCATTAGCAGTTCTTGTGGAGACCCGAAAGGTAGGGGGGTGCCTCGTAAGGCCACGCGGCAGCGAGCCCACTCCTGCTCGTTGAGCCTGATTGCGACGCGTTCACCGGTTTGCTCGTTGGTTATGGTTGGAGGATCGACTGCCCCTCCATTGTTGACGGGGATGCGATTGCCACCATTGCCACCGTTGCCGCTGTTGCCACCGAGGGGCGGGTCGGTTTCGTTACCGCGATTGCCCGTGTTGTCGCGGTTGGCGGAGGTATCCCCTGCGTTGATGACGGCGCACATGAAGTGATTGGGGAAGTTGCTGCTTCCGCAACTCTCAGATCCGGAACCGTAGGTTCCATCTTTAGTGGCCAGATCGCTCAGATCAGAGTCGCGACTGCTGTCGCTGACCGTGTTCTCGACTGTTGTCGGGGCATTGAGCTCACTGAGGGTGCCGATCGATGGAGGGAACCATGATGCTGGGGCAATCGACGGCGTTGTCGGCTGATCGGGCATGCATCTAACCAACTTGGAAGCGGAAGCTCCCTATTGCCAGGCTGATCCCGTCGCCCACGGACTCAAAAGCCGGGCGAGTGGCTGGCGTGTGGACGGTGAAGTCGAACACGCCGAAGAGCTGGTGAATCTCCGCTGTTGCGGAGTTGTAGATCGCAGTTGATGGGGCCGAAGAAGCCGCAACATCAGCACTCCCAGTTCCCACAGACGGTGCCAATTGACGAGGGTTTAACTCATCAATGCCCATTGTTATGGACTTGGGTTTTGGAGAAGGAGGGAGCGCTAGAGACATCTATTGGCTAGCAAACAAGCACACAGGGGACTCGAAGATTTACCCAGGTTCAGGCCTCGTACAGGTCCCTACTCCTGCTTGTCTGCTCGTGGAATTATCAAAGGAATCAAAGATTACAATGGTGCGCAGATGCAATCTGGCAAGGGCTATGGAAAGTAGGGTTGCGTGTGTCCTCCTCGCCACCCCCTACTAGCCTTTATATAGATAGGCTAGGTCTCGGGTAGCAGGTTGAGTCGGTTACAAGTTAGGGTTTTCCCCTTTAAACTTTCTATCTTTAGCTTCTTCTTGTTCTTCAAGCAATCGAGAGTCCGCAGGTTACTCGATTTCTTCATTTGGGCCTTGGCGACACCATGGGCTAATATGTATTCAGGCCGTATATACCAAGCTCGAGTACCTGTAGGGTATACCCATGTCAACTAGTGTATCCACTATTCCTTTGGAGAATCGTTGTGATGATTTTAGTAAACATTCATATTATGTAAGTTCTATTCATGATTTTAGTAAATTTACATGGATCTATTTTCTTAAGAATTGTTCTAAGGTTTATCATGTTTTTCTTAACTTCTAGCAACTCGTTGAGAGAAAATTTGATAGGAAATCATTACTATGAAAACTGATTGGGATGGTGAATATGAAAAACTCCATGGTTTCATTCAAAAAGTGGAAATCACTCATCATGTTTCTTGTCCACATGCACATCAACAAAATGGTTTAGCAGAACACAAACATCGCTATATCATTGAAGTGGGTCATGCTCTCCTTGCAAATGCAGCTATGCCTCTCAAATTTTTGGATGAAGCTTTTCTCCCAACTACTTTTCTTATTAACTTGCTTCCCAGCAAGGTGATAAATCTAGAAACTCTCGTTGACCGTATCATCCACACAAAACCTAATTATGAGTCTCTTAGAGTGTTTGGCTATGCTTGGTGGCCTAATATCTGCCTCTACAACAAAAGTAAACTCGCTTTTCGTTCCACTAAATGTGTTTTCTTAGGATACAGTCCCCACCATAAAGGAGTAAAATGTCTAGACACTAAGACAATCCATGTTTATGTATCTAGAGATGTAGTGTTTGATGAAAATGTCTTCCCTTTTGCGGACCTGCATCCCAATGTTGCTTTTCTCCTTAAAAACGACATTCTTTTACTTCCTACAAACAATGGAGAGACATGCATTGATGATCATATGAATTTGCATGATATACCTGATGTTACTAATCCTAATCCTGATTAGAATTCCCTAGAAAATATTGTGGTTGCAGATATACCTGAAGCATAACAACCACCGGTAGAAGATTCTATCTCAAAGGGTGTAGAAATCACTTAGAACAGTCAAGAAATGCCCTTAGAAAATGATGAGCTGGGTGCTGATCCCAGAGCGGATTGTGTGCATGCAACCAATGGGGCAAATCTTGCTCAGTGTTGTCCCCATTGTGGTCCCCTGCCTGGGTTTCCTCGTGCGCCCATGGCCAGTAGTTGTCGGCTGGCCGTGCCACTGTGCGGAAGTCCCTCTCTACCGTAGCTTTCGCTTTCCCGTCCTCTTCCATGGACGTGATGCGCGATGTTGCAACGGGGGGGGGGGAGTTGCTCCTGCTGGACCAAACAGTGGCAGTCCGCTCATGCATGACGCAAACGGCAATGACAGTGCAGATGACAACAACGATGCAATGGAATAAAATGCACGTGTACAGCAGAAGAAACTACTAAAAATGCTGTTGCAGAAAATAATGGGAATAATCCCCCAGAAAATGTTGATCCCATTGTGGAACCTTGCACGCGACTTTAGAAAGATATAAGCAATCCTAAACAGTATACTGATAGAACTATTCGATATGGTCTGTTTACATCCACATGTGAACCGTCTACACCGTCTAAAGCTCTCTTAGATGATCGATGGCACATAGCTATGCAAGATGAGTATCACGCTTTTATAGAAAACAAAACCTAGAAACTTGTTCCTCCAAGTTCTATCAAGAATCTGATTAAATACAAATGGGTGTATCATGTCAAGAAAAATGCAGATGGTACAATTGATAGATACAAGGCTCATTTGGTTGAAAAAGGTTTTAAACAGAGATATGGCATAGATTATGAGGATACCTTCATCCATGTGGTGAAGGCAGACACTATCAGACTAGTACTATCAGTTGATGTCTCTCGAGGGAGTCTGAGGCAGCTAGATGTCAAGAATATGTTTCTTCATGGTGTTCCGAGAGAGGAGGTATATATAAAATGACCCCCGGATTTTGAAGATCCTCAAGCTCCACACTTTATATGCAAACTTGATAAAACTATTTATGGTCTCAAGAAAGCCCCTCGACCTAGGTATTCCGGATTGAGTACAAAGTTGCAAGCACTTGGTTTTGTTCCTTCTATAGTAGATACCTCACCTTTTCTCTATAAGAAGTCAAGTGTTATGATATTTATTCCAATTTATATTAATGATATCATAGTTACCAGTTAATCAAATCAAGCCATCTCGGTTTTGTTGCGTGGTCTCAAGGATGACTTTGCTCTCAAAGATGTGAGTGATCTTCACTTTTTTTGGGCATTGAGGTAAAAAAGTTCTGTGATGGCTTGATTTTTACACAAGAAAAATATGCTACTAATTTACTTGCAAGGGTTGGCATGAAAAACTGCACTATGTGTCCTACACCTTTGTCTTCCACTAACAAGTTGTCTCTTAATGAGGGTACTCTCCTTGGTCCTGATGATATTACTGAGTACAGAAGCATCGTGGGTGCTCTATAATATTTGACATTGACAAGACCTGATATTTCCTTGGGTTAATAAGGTTTTTCAGTTTCTCCGTGCTCCAACAACCTCTCATTGGACAACTGCTAAAAGAATATTGAGATATGTTAAGGGTATCTGAAGACTGGACTTGTTTTTCAGAAGTCTTCATCTAGTCTTCTTAGTGCCTTTTCTGATGCAGGCTGTGCTGGTTGTCTTGATGACAGGAGGTCCACGTAAGGTTTTGCTATATTATTTGGACCGGATTTGATCCCTTGGACTGCTAGGAAATAAGCTACAGTTTCGCGGTCAAGTATTAAATCTGAATACAAGGCTCTAGCAAATGTCACAGCTGAGTTCGTATGGATTGAAGCTCTGCTTGGTGAGCTCAATGATACCCTAAGAGAAAAACCATGTCTGTGGTGTGATAATATTGGAGCAACATGTTTGTCTGCTAATCCCGTTTTTCATGCAAGAACAAAACATATTAAGATTGACTTTTATTTTGTTAGAGAAAGAGTTACAAGTAAAATGCTAGACATTAGAATTATCTCTAGTAAAGATCATGTGATAGATGAATTTACAAAGGCTTTACGAGGCAGAGAGCTTGATGAGTTTAAGCATAATCTCAACCTTTCAGAAGGTTGTGATTAAGAGAGCTGTTAGAATTGTTAGAGGTTTTGAGTTTATATACTTATACCTGTATTCTACACCGGTATGGAGTAGTACTTCATACGTCGATCAGGTGCGTTTTGGCCTCGACTATATATCAACACGTAACCAACGCAGAGACCAATGCGTTGTTCCAAACCAATACTCAAAACTTGTCAAACTGTTCATGGGCTACTCCTGCCGAAATGTCACCCGACTAGAAATGTTCCCAATATAATTTCAAAAATATTTGTAGGTAACGAAATATTCCCAATCGAAATTGTAAACTGAGTTTATCTAATCAAATTGTAGGACAAATATCTACCGCTCTCCGTCCAACATATGTTCCCCCTTGGTTCGGTCTAGATCGATATCTGATCAAGCCGTGATATGTACAAGCTGCGAAAATTAATTACATATACTACGCGTATATCTTCCCATAAATGCAATGATGCACAAAATAGGATAGTGATACTAGTATCTCGATTCAATTCCAAGGTAGAACGTACCATATATGGCTGAATATCAAACCCTATTAAATTTGCAATACGTAAACCTTCTGGAATCATGTAGAAATTAGAAACTGCAATGCTCCCCTTAAGGAATTCATTCATTTCCAAATATGAATCATGATATTCCAATTTCCAGGAGTCGCCTTCCTCAATCTACCACACCAAAATCAATACGCAGAGATCGTGTAGGATCATCGCTTTTATTACTTTCCATGCATGCATATGCCTGCTCCTATAAAAGGCGGCGCCCCAACCCCCGTCGCCTCCAACAATCGATCTCGCGACGAGCACGATCCAACCATGGGCGCCGCCGCCGCGATGGAGGTTGAGCAGAAACGCGGCAGCAAGCCGAAGGTTGTGTTCGTGCTGGGCGCGACGGCCACAGGCAAGTCCAAGCTGGCCATCGCCCTGGCGGCGGAGTTCGATGGCGAGGTGATCAACTCCGACAAGATCCAGGTGTATGCCGGCCTGCCCGTGATGACCAACAAGGTGACGGACGAGGAGTGCGCCGGCGTGCCGCACCATCTCCTCAGCTGCATCACCTGCCCCGACAACGACTTCACCGCCGCCGACTTCTGCCGGGAGGCGGCTGCCACCATCAAGGGCGTGCTCTCCCGCGGCCGCCTCCCCGTCGTGGCTGGGGGCTCCAACCGGTACATCGAGGCCCTCGTCGACGGCAACGGCGGCGCGTTCCGCTCCACGCACGACTGCCTCTTCGTTTGGCTGGACGCCGCGCCGGATGTCCTCCGCCGGTGCACCGCGGTGCGGGTCGACGTCATGGTGCAGCGCGGGCTGGTGGAGGAGGCCCGCGCGGCGTTCGACCCGGACGCGGACTACACAAGAGGACTGCGCCGCGCCATCGGCCTGCCGGAGATGGACGCGTACCTTCGACGCGCGCAGCACGATGACGGAGACGCCGACGCAATGCTGGAGGGGGCGGTGAAGGAGATCAAGGCCAACACGTTCGGGCTGGTGCAGGTGCAGGTGGAGAAGATCCGGCGGCTGAGCGCGCTGGACGGGTGGGACGTCCGGCAGGTGGACTGCACGGAGGTGCTTGCGCTCATGGCGGACGGCGAGGGCATTGAGCAGCCGTGGAAGGAGGTGGTGTGGGAGCCCGTGCAGGGAATGGTGAGGAGCTTCCTCGGGGAGGATGCCATTGGGATCAAGCTGGAGAACTAGAGCTAGTCGAATATTCTCGCTTCGCGACCTGCAATGCAGTGCACATTGCACACTATATATGGGTTGGTTTTGAATTATCCGCTGGGTAGGATTTAGGAGACATTTTTCGCGTCCTTGATATATATTTCCTTGTGCCGATATGATGGATGCAGATATATATGCCACCTTTTACAGTTGATCTTTACATGTTACTGTTTACTATATATATATATGAATATCGACGATGCAAATTATCTGATTTTGATTTCGATTTTAAAATGCATATCTTGGTATATTTGGCTAAGAGATCTCTAGCAGATACTCAAAATTCGACACTTTTTTTACCATGATTTTGCGTGCCTGCAAAATTGACTTGTACTTGTTGAGTGTCTGTGCGATTTCTATAGGAAAGAAGACATATAGATAAAAGTGATTTGTTTTGGTTATGCGCTGCAAGCATACTGAAACATGTAGTTTTCGTATGACCATGACTGTACACTGACATTTTCCCCCCTCTTCCTAACACTCAAATGACCAACAAAATGTGTTCGCTTGTTACTTTTCACCCTGTGATGTGTCTCGTGTCTCCTGACAATTAGCAAACCTTCATTGTATAAGTGAGTCCGTGATAAGATAAAAAATACAATTGGTTTGGATTCAGAGTTCAGACCTACAATCTCCAAATATTTACAAAATATTATGGTATAGATCTTTGTAATCTTTGCATTAACAACACTAATTTACCCGATTAATGTTCTTTCACACCAACTATTTTTCTCAAGGGAGCTCGACATTCATATGGTGTTACTAATGCGGACAAATTTTATTGTGCATTAGCTCACCTGATTGGGTGTTTGTGTGATAAAAAAACATTAAAGGCCTGTTTGATTCGTAGGATAAGAAAAACGTAGGAATAGGAAAAGTGTAGGATTAAAATGTCTTGTCCAGTGGAATCCTATAGGATTTAGAGCCAACAGAAAAAAAATTCAAGGAGTGTTTGAATCACAGGAAAGACAAAGGAGTTGTAACATGAGGTTTAGGTGGATGAGAATTATCCTCCAAAATAGAGTGCAATGCAATCCTATGGAAAAAAATTCAGGAATCAAACCATGTACAAAGAAAAATTCCTAAGGATCAAAATTTCCTATGAGATTACTTTGAATCAAACAAGCCCTAAAAGGACTTTTTTCTATGAACGAAGTCACGTTGCAAGAAGTCAAAGGAAAAATATGTTTTAATTTACAAAGTAAGGTAGAGTTATTGGGTAATGTTTGGATGAAATACTTCATACATTTCGATGACAGATTAAAATATAGAGTTAACTATCAGTGAATAAGCAGGCTTGAAACAAAGAAAAGAAGACTAAAATAACCAGGAACCACATAAGTTAACTATCAGTGAATAAGCTAGCTGCAGATATTATGATTAATCTATCACGTGAGGGCGCACCCTGTTGCTCTTCTGCATAGTTGGACTTTGACGCCTTGGATCTCTTTACGGGGCTTGTATTTTCTTATCGGTTTTGCTAGTTCTCGGACGCTTGAAAACTTGTTAGTTCTCGGTCACCTGTGTCGCCGTTAGATATGCATTATGATTCGTGCAGCTGGACAGTGTGAGCTCGTGTTTTGCGTTTGCATCTGTCGCACAGGTGGTTCATGGGATGTTTTGTGCGCTGGTTTTTTGTCTTGTTGGCTTTGTGTTCTCAGCCACTCGGATACGAATTTGCGACGTGGATTTTCGCGTGAGCTTTTCTCCCGTGCGATGGGGCTTTGTGTGTTTCTGTGTGTGTGTGTGTGTGTGTGTGTGTGTGGGGGGGGTTCCCTATCTTTTTTCTTGAATCGTTCATGTGGACTGTGAAGGGAGTTGGGTTGGGTTGTACTATATGTAGTTGGGTTTCTTTGAGTGGAATGGTCATTTTTTTCGAAATTTGATTGTGGTTTTGCTACTATTTTTGTTTGTCGCTGGGACTTTTATGTGCCACGGAAGACATCCATTTTTCATGCACCCGACTTATACAATTTAATTGTCTTCACCCATTTTGTCTTGCCGCAAGAAATGCTCTTCACCTATTCGTCTTGCTACAAGGAATACTCCTGCAGAAATAAATCCCCATTGATATTTTTAAGTTTTCACCCATTTGTCTTGCTACCAGGATTGCAGTTGCGAAAATTAATACTCATTTATATTTTTTTTGTCCTCGCTCATTTATCTTGTTACAAGGATTACACTTGTTGAACTAAGTCAATCGTAACTAGCTTGCAACTGGGTCTCGAATGAGTCTAATTTGTGGCTGACTTGCATCCGATTTTGTATTCAAATTGAGCATGTGTTGAACCAACACTAGTACAAACGCGTTACTTAGAGACGTCAATTGCACATAGGTCTCATCCGGTTTCTCGTTCCGGCTCAAGCGCATAGCTTCTAAGAGCACACCACTTGAACCGGTTTTTCTTTATGTAAGATACGTGACCTCAAACGGCGCAAAAACGAAAACGTCTCTAACATGTAAGAGCTAGAGACGACTAGTAGTGTTAATCGCTTGTAAGAACTCAGGCACCATCTCCAATAGTCAGGCGACCTGAGTCGGCTGTTATTATGAGCCGCCTCCATAAGTTTCAAACATGAGATGGCTCCATGTTTCGTCCGTCTCTAATAAATTTTCTCTTTGAGACTGGTTATTATAGCAGCCGCCTCTACAATCTGAGACGGAGTTAACTTACATCCGTCTCTTAGAGTTTCCCAGGGGAGTCGGCTATTTTTCCCGATAGTATCTAGGTTCACTTTGCACCGAGACATCGTTTTTAAGCAACCGCCTCTAGTGATTTGTACCTGTATTAGGCAGCTTTCGGCTACTGTTTACCAGCGACCATAATATTTGGATGGTCCGGAATAATTTGGAATGCAACTGGAATACAAATATTATATTTATTGTCAAGAGAAGTCTCAAGAATCCTGACATAGCTAATATGTCACACAAATCAATGTACACCACAGTACATACCACAAATCAATGTAAACACTAGCATTGACATAGCTAGCAAGGCATGACAAGTATTATAGTTTCAAGAACCCTGGCATTAATCGACTATAGATAACAATGTTTGGCATACTTGTTGAGCAAGAAATTCAGCAAGCTTCGCACAGATTATTTTTAGCTTGGCCATCGACAGTATTGTCTTTTCAATTTGCGGACACTATGTAAATTAAATTATGATCAAAATCGATACCAATAAGAGGAATATTTCAATAAAAAAAATATAATGCTTGTATACTAGTTGTTCTGGTCTAGAAATAATCAGGTTGGCCATCATGATGCTCATATGTTAGAAAACATAGTAGTCGCAAAGATGTGTTGATGGAGGCCGCTGGTGGCACTAAAACAGACCATATGTGGATATTATCCCGACAATATATTTAACATGCATATATATAGGTAAAATAACTGGTGCACCTTGGTGCCCAGACACCATACGTGATACGCGTATTTTTGCTATAAACCACACATACCTGAAGATATACATACCTAAGTTATACATACCTAGGTATTACATACCTAAGATATGCATACCTAAGTTACATATACCTAACATATTACATATCTAAGGTGTACGTACGCAGCGCATACGTGTATATATATGCATACGTGTATATATATGTAACTTAGGTATGTACACATTAGGTATGTGATACATTAGGTATATATAACTTAGATAGATATATCTTAGGTATGTAAAATTTAGGTACGTACACCCTGGATATGTACAAAATACAGGTATGGTGCCCGGACATCATGATTATATATATATATATATGTATATATATATATATATATATATATATATATAGAGAGAGAGAGAGAGAGAGAGAAAACTCCTTGTGTGTCCATCCTCTACGGAGGAAGCGTATCGCACCGTTCGGTTGCTTTGAGATCGGTGCCGGCTGAGAGCATGTTCTCTCTTTTATGGATTTCTAGCCAAATACGTTAATTGCCTAAAGAGGTATTTTCCCCGTCCCCTTTCTGCCTGCCTGCTGTCGCCCTGCGCTGGCACGCCAGCACCGCTGCCATCGCCATGGTCTAGCATGTAGTCTGCGCTGCTTACAGAGCTCACGGGCATGCCACCGCGGTGATATTCATTGCCATTCTCATTAAATAGCACGCGTCATCTCTCCCTGTCCTAGATACCACCCCACCACCGGTTCCCCTTTGCCATTAACACTTCGCCCAGATCCCACCGTCGCATCCCCTCCCACCGCCCGTTCCACGCAACAACCGCATCCCTCCCCGTACCAGCCCCTCCCGTTCCTATCCCATTCTAGATCCCGCCACAACAGCTGGGATCCATCCCATCGTCTCGCCGCCGGGATTTAGGAGCAGGCCATCCACCAACACCGCACCCGCGAGCTGCAGTTCTTCGACCCCCGCATATCAGTCCAGGATGCGCAGATCCCAACCCCTATGGTGGCGGTGGCACTGTTTCCTGCTCCGGGGTCGATTGGCTCGGAAACGTCGGTCGCTGCATGTCCACCCATGCAAGCGATGAGGTCCAGAAGCTCGCCGTCGACCTTCGTCGGGACGGTAGTCGGACCCAGAAGAGTACAGCGACCAAGTCATCGGAGGCAGCAGCATGGGGAACCCCATGGCAGCTGATGGAGGTACGCGTCAGCTTTCGCGGCCGGCGGATCATGCCGTCGCGATCGCGTCCCTCGGCCTCCGCGGACCTGGCTGCCGCTGCCGCCATTGGCCCTATTGTTTCTTAGGTCCCTGCCTGATGCACGAGCATGACGCGGCGTGGCACCGGCGAAAATCAACATCGCCCACCCCTGCTCCTCTATCTCCGGCCTCCCGGAGGGCCTCGTGCGTAGGCTCCTGTGCACTCCTCTGCCTCCATGGTCCCCCGCCACTAGCGCTCGTCGTGGCCTGGGCCAGTGCTGCACCGGCACACAAGAATGTGATGAAGATTGCTTGCACTGCTCTTCCTCTTCTCTCTATTCGCCCCTGATTAGGTTTTTGGGGAATCAATTGCACTTGTGTGCTATAATTGTTGATACCCCCAAATCTTCTGTGTCAATGCCTAGAGGAGTACTGATATTGGACAAATCTTGTTTTTGAGAGCTCTACTGATTATTTCTTATCTTATTCTAGGAAGAACATAATGACACTATTATGGCCTTCATTTTTAGTGCAGTTTTCTCTTTTTGATATTTTGGTGACTGGTGGGAGACCTCAAAACCTAATTAATTACATTTTGTGACAAAGTTGCTCTGAAGAATTTCCTGCAGTCCTAATTTTCCGAGTCACCATCGCGTGGTTCTGTAGAAGAGCATGAAACAAATGAATTCTATGCTTTTATCCGAGTCCTTGCATCTGCTACTAGTTTCTTTGAATATTTGTTCCATATCTAAATGTATTTTTCTACCAGGGTGCTTAATGAGTCAAGATGTGGTGCCGGACAAAAATGACTCATGCTTCGAGAGTGCAGACTTTCTCGTTAGTTTATATTTTGTTAAGAATTTTTTCAGGTGCTTAATCGTTTCAACCGGGGAACCATTTCTTTTTGTGATTCAATATCTAGACACTTAACAAATGTAACCTTGGTGCTGGATATAGACAGCGTGCCGATGTGCAAATAATAAATAATGAGAAATTTTTATTGTAGCATGCCTAAAAGTTCTGAAGCTAGCGGGCGGCCTGATAAAACATCCGAACATATTTGTTGGAGTAATACTGAGACATTTGTATTTCCTAACACTGCAAGTTGTTCTTGCACCTTGTGTATGTGCTAGTTCTTGCTCAATTCTGTACTTGCGATATTGGTGAGTATTTTAAGTTGTGTGAGTATTTTAGGGGAAAGTAGATAATTATTCATATATTTGAATTTGGATTCATTTTGTGAGTCTGATTGTCTACTGGGGGTGCCGGATGTATATTTTCAATGGTGCTCAATGGGTTAAACTGTGGGTACTGAATAACTATGGTGCTGAGTAAGTTAAAGGGGGGTGTTGAATCATGCTGCTATATGGGTTGAACTTTGGGTGCCGAATACATGTGGTGCTGAGTAAGTTAAAGGGGGGTCTGAATCATGCTGCTCAATGGGTTGAACTGTGGGTGCCGAATAATTGTGGTGCTGAGTAAGTTAAAGGGGGGGTGCTGAATCATTGTTCTGAGTACCTTTTAACACGTGGTGCTGAAATTAAAATGACCCACAAGCATCGAGGGTGCCAACTTTCATTAGTTCTGAATTGACCTGTAAACTCCAATGCACATGATGTTGTTATGCAACATAGTTCATTAGTTATGGTCTTATGGATGCCTCAAAAAGATAATAGTTCTGGATTTCTAGTCACTTTGCTACTAGTTCCGATAATTTCCATTTTGGTTGACAAAACCTATTAGGCCATGATAGCGGGAAAACCATGTTGGCACCTGCTAGTCGTTCATGGATGAGTTTGAACAACCTGAATCAGACACGACGGTGATTGAGAGTTGAAATCTAGGATCATTCTTTGTGAGGAGTTCGTTTGTTGAACTGAATTTTGTTTATATATGTATTTAACTGAATTTTGTTTATATCTGTATTTAACTGAATTTGGTGTTTGTCTTCAGGTGACTGAATTTCGTATCTGTATGCAGTTGTTTTCAGGTAATTGAACTTCATATTTGTAAGCAGTTGTCTGCTGAAAAACAGGACTATGGATCACTGCTGGGCTTATGCCTCATGGATGCCATCTAAAGGACGTCCGTGATGGTTAGAGCGGGACAACAGAGGGGGTGTCATAGGACGTTAGATGATGACATCCGAAAAGGCGGAGGCAGGAGGAGGAGCAAGAGGTGGACGGTCGTCGAGGCCGTTTCTGCCACACATGGTCATGGGGATTTGATGATGACTTTCTTTGTTTTACTAATCTTGCATCACACTCCTAACCGACTGGCATATCCCAAGAGTCTGACATTACTATTATACTGGTACACGTTTACAATGCAAAATCTATTGCCAGTACAAGGACGCGTCCTTAATTTGTGGTATAGTTACAAGGACGCGACCTTAACTAGGGTGTAATTTCTGGATACACTAAGATCTCCAGGGACGGTGTAATTTTCTAGCTCCTTCTCCTTGGTCGAATAAGGAATTGGGGCACGGCATGTTTCGATCCAGGGACGGATCTAGGGGTTCGAAATCAGAAGTAAGGTAGGTACTAGAAATCGGTACCCACCGCTAGGTAGGGATTATGGCCCAAGTTAAGTACCGCTGGCTAAGCCAGCCCATGAAGAGTACCATGTGTTTGAATTTCGAAAGGAGCCTGCGCCTGCTGACATGCTGACATGGTCTGTGGGCTGGCTGACAGAAAGTTAGCCCACTGCTCCGAGCTGCTGCCAATTACCTCTTTTTGACAGTTTTTCAAACCAAGATTCAAACAAAAGCTGCAAACATCGCTAAAATAGAACTGCCAAACTATGACAAGTTTCCTCTTTTGCTTGTGCATGTGATGTTCTAGGTGAGAGAAAATAGTTTCACAAATACTTGGTGTAAATTGTAAATAAAAAATGATAGACATTGGATACGCATCGCGGAGCACATGTGTGGTACTAGATGCTTCCTCTAGCGAGGATGGACGTACCAAATTCTTCATCCACCCACTATCTTTCAAACCGTCCATAATTTTTATGTCACGTAAATTTTCTCTTACCTCGAAAGTCAAGAAGAACATAAGAAAATTTAGAATAGTTATTTTACACCCCACATATTTTTATGTTCTCACATTCAGAAATTTATGTTTTGTATACTAATAATTATGTTCATATTCATTAGAAACACAAAAAAATTGACATAAACATACATTTTATAAGTCATTATAGTACAAAAAACATAGAAAATACGCATTTTACGTCGTATTTTTATACGACACATAAAAATTACGACATGTCTAATTTTTCTTATGTTCTTCTTGACTTCCAGAATAAGAGAAAATTTACGTGACGTAAAAATCATGTACGGTTTAAAAGATAGAGGGTGGGTGAAGAATAACTATTCTACACCCTGAATATCAAATAGCGTTTCTCTCTCTCTCTCTCTCTATATATATATATATAGCTCTGCTAGTCAAGAACCGATTCCTGAATAACCACCGTTTCCTTTCACGCGAATAGCATGAATGTCTTGTTAACTTCCACGTGACAGGAGTTAACTTCATTTTTTTTACAAGTTAACTTTCAGTCTGTAGTAGTAATAATGAACGTTAACTTCCGCCTATGCAAGTTAACTTTTGCGAACTTCTTAACTTTCATGTGTGTGCAAGTTAACTTCCTCTTTCTATGCTAGTTAACTTCCTGGCGGAGTACCTATTTTCTTTTTCATGTGGAACCCATTATTAACTTTCACGTGAACACGAGTTAACTTATTTTTTCTTTTCAAGTTAACTTCCAGTCTGTAGCAGTAATAATGAATGTTAAGTTTTGCCTGTGCAAGTTAACTTCTGCGAACTTCTTAACTTTCCCGTGTGTGCAAATTAATTTCCTGCTTCTATTCTAGTTAACTTCCTGGCAGAGTACATATTTCCTTTTTCACGTGAACTCCGGAAAACCCGTGTTAACTTCCACACGAACACGAGTTAACTTATTTTTTTCTTTCCAAGTTAACTTTCAGTATGTAGTAGTAATAATGAATGTTAACTTTCGCATGTGTAAGTTAACTTTCTGCGAACTTCTTAACTGTCTCGTGTGTATAATTTAGCTCCCTCTTTCTATGCTAGTTAACTTCCTGATGGAGCACCGCTTTTTTTTTGTTTTTTTCGTGGACTAAATATTAACTTCCGCATATGCAAATAACTTCCGCGACCCTTCTTAACTCCCTCCATTTGTATATGTTAACTCCCTCTTTTTTCTATGCTAGTTAACTTCCTGAAGGAGCAACGATTTTTGTGTGTTTTTCATGGAATGTGCAGTTAACTTCCTTTTCTTTTCCAAGATAACTTCTAGTCACGATCTGTGCAGTTAATGTCGCAGAGGGTGGCGCGGGTAGTAGAGGGTGGTCAACAACGCCTAGGGTGGAGGAGGGGAGGAAGTCGGTGGGGTTAACTTCCGCCTGGGAGGTGTATGCAAGTTAACTTCCTCCTGCGAGGTGTTTGTGTCTAGGGTGGGGGAAACCGGCGTCATCTATGCACGAGGCAGGGATTGCCGGCGACAACCACGCACGGGGGCAGAGAGGTTGCAGGCTGCGTGCAGGGGTAGCAGATGTGGCGCGCGAGCGGGGAGATGGCCGGCGGTGCGTGAGGGTGGCAGGCATGGGGGGCCGGAGGCGGTGGCGCATGGGGAGATGGACGGCGGCGCATGGGGAGATGCCTGGCGGCGCGCGGAGGTGGGAGCACGCGGGAGCGGGGGGCGGGGATATGGCCTAACGATGTGCGGGTTGGATCTAGATGAGGAATAAGGTGGCTCTTAAGGGGGTTCTTGAATAGCCATGTCCTATATATATATATATATGTATATATATATATATATCGACGTGGATTTGCTGCCCGAGGTGGCCACGGTGCACTCTCTATCCACCGTCTGATAATGGGAGCATGATCCATCTATGCACCTGCGCTGGTTAAGGTTATGATGGGGTGTTCAACGGGGACGTTTCATCCGTCTACCACGGCGATCAACATTGAATATACCAACCGTCTACCACTGGCCACATGCGCTCCAGGTTTATTCAGAGCTAACTCGCGGACACAGCGCTTGAAACATTGTTGCAATCATGCATGGCCGACCAATTTATCATATGAGTATGGTGCACGGATTGCATGCATGCGGTACCCGTCTTAAAACATGCATGGCGGATGATTTTCGCATTTGTTTACGGAATATGGAGTGCATACATGCGGAGGTTTTTTGCATTTGCCTACGGATCATGGAGCGCATGCATACGGAAGCCGTCTTAAAAGGTCCATGGACGAGTTTTTTTGCATATGCGTAAAACGGATGGAGTGTTTATGCTACCGCATGCAATGACGGTGCACCGCGCGTGAACAAGAACAGCATGCAAAAACGATGTTCACATACAGATACAATTCATTCAATGCTTAGTCAGTTGTACACCGCACAACAACGTTCCTCTCGTGAACACTAGCAGCATGCAAAAATGATGTTCTCACACGGATACGGTACATGCAATCATTCATAGCTGCACTATAATAACTGCTCGTGTGGGTACACACACGTCTTACACACTGCTTTGCGCGCGAAAGAAGCAAATCAAAGTCCTTGTTTTACACACCAGTCTCAAAAAACAAGAAACTATGACATGGCGGAAGCTGGTACAGGCGAGAGGTATGAGGACAACCAAGAACTACCGTCTCACCCGATTTTATTTTTGTGGTAGAAGAATTAACAAGATCAATCTGACTGCTAGGATATAAGTGCCCCGTTTATGCACGTACATCCAAATACAACCCATCCACACCTATCCGCTGCGGTGCTAAATCAACAGAACTATGCTTAACACATGTTTGTTGATGCACAATGACTTGAATATGTTTGCAACAGTGGTGCTACCGTACAACACGTGTGTGTTTTGCCACCGTTGTGATACAGTAATATATGTATGTGTTTTGCCTGGATATCCATGATGCATGCATGTCATGCACCGCCAGGCTATGCACCATGAGACATGGGTGTGTTTTTCGGCTATCGTGTCTCCATGGCCACATGCATGTCTTTTTGGCCATTCATGCTCTCGGAAGAAATCACGATAGCTACTTTGTGAAACGTTGTCGTTTGCTCTCTCTAACACCGTGTGCTCCCTTTATCAGATTGGACGGTAGTCAGGGTATGCACCGTGGCCACCATGGGCAGCCCACTATTTCCCATATATATGTGTGTATGTGTGTGTGTGTGTGTTTGTGTGTGTGTAAGTGGTGGTAGAAACTAACCGGTTGACCCATGTGATGGGTTAGCTCTTTGTAGTTCTTCCTTGCATTTCCTTCTTTCGGACGAACTACTTTAAACGATCTAAAAGTAGGAAGACAAAAAAGTATATAATTACGAAACCAAGATATATATCACTTTTATTATGCAGATGAAAGTATTAAATCACCTGTTAATAAGCCTCCATACATCATCATAATCTGCATTCTTTTTATTACGATAAGAAGTGAGATAGCGATAACAATCTAGTGAAAACCTAAATGTTGAACCAATTATTAGTTGGGTGAAACCACTCAAATTTGTAAACGCGGATGTGGTAGTAATTAAGCTAGGTTACTCTTTATTAAAAGGCCATAGAATTAGTTCTAGATCTTTGCTCTTCTCCAGCATGTTGATGGTATAATTCTCGACATTCCTTTCATTAATGTCCATGCACGCTTGCGAAGAAAGCGGGGTCGACGAACAATATTTTATGCTTATAGGTTCTCGCTCTCACAAATAATAACCTACATAAAACACACACACACACATATATATATATGAACAAATTTAAAACTGTATAGATAGTTGGTAGCTAGAACTATGCATGCATAGATATATACTGATGCATTGATTGTTAAATACTCATAATTGCATGCATCTTATTGTGTAGATGTCGAAGTTTTCCATAGTCATAGCCAGGTACAAGTCCTTCCACCTCACGGAGAAATTGGAAGCATCAGTGCTATCATGATGGTGAAACGTTTCAGCAGGTAAGCGATCGAACATTCCAATTTCTTGCATGCTCCCTGGCTTCTTTAAATTATCCACATAGTGCTTGTACAACAATGCAATATCTTTGCCAAGATCATCCTTAATATTACTAACATCACCTTTTATTAGTTTCCCCCAGGATTATAAAACGTCTCATGTATCTAGGCCTCCCCCACCTTACCGCCCCCTCAAAGAATGAATGCATCTGCTCGGTGTCCATTTGACTGAGGTCCGCATCAGCAAGATTAGCCGACGACTGCTGCTTGGTCTTCGCTTTTTTTGTAGCAGTCCTGCCATTGTTTTTGACCTTGCCCGTGGTGCTTTGGTTTTCATAGGACCTCGAGGATTCCATGTGGGCTTGGAAAGCGCATTTGAGATCCTAGCTAGAGATGGTGGCACCCCCCTTTACGGACAAAATAGGCGTCTTTAGCATTGGGCACAGTACTGGGGTCTTTTACGGCAGCTGTAGGCACTAGTTTCTCTGCTATTTTCGGGGATGCAGGGGCACTTGTGAAAGCAACGCCTTATTCGTTGGAGTAATTTGCATGTCAATCCTGGTCTTGCTGGCCACACTGGTGGGGCTACCTCTTCAGTTTCTTTAGCCTTGGGCACACCAGCGGGGGTATCACAGTGGGTTATACTGTCTGTGATATAATATCATGGGGGGCGGCATATTCCGGCGGGGCGGCATATTTGGAGGGGGCATATTCTGGGGGCCGGGCAACGGTGTATTAGCGGGCAACTTCTTTTCTGGGGGTGGCACTTCTTGTGAGGAGTGCGTTGTATTTGTTGGAGCTGGCACAACAACACTGATTGAGGTATTGGCAGGCACACTCGCGGGCGAGGTACCGATCGCTTCATTTCTAAATGATCATCATCAACTTGAAAAACCGGTGCTTCCTTGATGTTGGGAGTCAGTGTTGTCGTTGAGAGGTGTTGAGGCCAGGATAGCTGGCTTTTCAAGAAGGATATCTTTCTTTGTCCACTAGACGAAGGTGCCCTTCGCCTCAATCAGAGTCATGATTTCTTCATTGGGAGGGATAGGGAAAGCGATCTCATTGCACACCTGTTGGAAAGAATCAATGTTGACCCTAGCAAAACCGTCGCGAAGAGGATAGTTGTGTACCATCTGCCCTTTGGTTGGTGTATGCACTAGCGCCCAGGCAGTCGGCTCGGGTCGATTCGAGCCGACTTTCCTCGCTAGTAGCTAGCAGACGGTGGCTACCTACAAAAAGGGATAAGGACTAGCATGCCATATGACAATGCATAATTCATTTGATGTAATACATGCTTTGCATTATCAATGGGTTTAATTACTTTATGTGATCACGAGGATAGATGATCATGTCAGCGTCTGTACTAGCGTCCGTACCAGAACCGATGACGAGTTGGGAAGAAACACAATTGCTCGGAACTGGAGGAGGATGTGGGACAAGAGACGATGGAACGGGATGATGCGTCAACTCCAATTCCATTCTTACCTCTACAAGTATTTCATCTTTCATTTTTTCTCACATCTCTTTTTCATAAAGCTCCTTCTTAGCTTTTTTTGCAAGCACACTTGTCTTCCAACTTCCAACCGCGTCCTGTTTTCCACGGGGTAATGGAACTTACCCCCTCGTGCGACCATGGTGCTCTGGGCCCAACACCGCTACGAGGACATCTCCCTTGAAGACGCATGATTCCTTCTCAGCATCCTTATGCGCCTATAAAACAAATTAATGAAGTCTTTAGACCAAAGGGTGAATTTGTTGATGAAATAATCATCAATTCTAGCTAACATGTGAAGCCTCACCAATTTTCCATATGCTTCGATGTCCTTAGTCCTAACTAAAGTTGGCACACCGGCCGTTTTTTCTCACACTTAGCCCTTGCTCTAGTCCAATCTCTTGCCCTCTCGTCTCTAATATCTCCAAATGGTTTAGGTAGTCTGGCTGCCTCTACCTCTAAATCATGTTGTTACCATTTATGGGCCATGCCCGCATACCCAGCAGTCCCCATTCTATGGTGGTTCTTGAATAACAGGGCGCACTCTCTCGCTTTCATACATTTATTTTCAGACTCCACGGATTTTTGATGTGCCACAAACTCATCCCAAGCCTCTTGGGTGACCTGTGGGTACAAATCAAAGGGGTTATTGTTTGTATCCACAAACTCCGTCACGAGCCTGGACTTCCATTGCTTCCAGGCCTTGCATGTGAGCATTAAAGCCGCTCGCTCAATATGTGGCAAGTGCTTCGGTCGGGTGGTGAAATACTTGATAATCTCTGTCTTGACTGAATCATGAGCGATCTTCGTTAATTTCCTCCAATCCGTAATGGTGATGGGCACTCGTTCTTGATCCACAACCCTACAAAGCCTCAAAAACTTTTTTCTTGCATTATCCGGCTTTAACGGAACACCATTTTTCAGACTGATGTCTGTCACGGTGAACTTACACTCCGGTCTACTTGATTTCCCACGGCTGTCACCTTTTCGGTTTTTCCCCTTTTGGTTCATGTAGATATCGATGGTAGTGGGTTGAGTCACTCCTGCTTATGTAGAAAATCAATATAGATATGATATAACACATAAAATATATAGTATACTAACTAAAAAATGCACTTCATTGTGTACGAATTATATTAGGCCCTCTTAGTATTTGGGACTAAACCATTTTCTTCTACTGAAATATAACAAGATAATATACTTATAATTAAGAATACGTACATAATTACAATATATCCTATTTTTAAAGGAAAAGGTCCCGAAGATAACTAAAAAAAAATTTGCAAAGACTCTCACCGTGTTAGGCATGACGGCGAATTTGGCCCTTCGTGGATGTCCTCGGTATCGCCAGCGGTGGCTTTCGCTAAGAGGTGAGAACTCCGGAGCGGCGAGTTAACCGGGGAGCCGACATCAGGGAGGAGCAAGGCAGCGAGATGGAGCGGTGTGGAGAAGCCCCGCCGACGGCAGTGGAGAAAGGGGTGGAATTCCCGGTGTGAGAGCCGCTAGATCTGCGCGCGAGAGAGAGTGTCCTGCGATGGGAAGGACGGGTGGGGAGGACGGCGGCAGGGAGGAGCAACAGTGGAATGAAGGCAACGGGGAGGAGCACAAGCGGAACAAAGGCGGCGGGAGGAGCGACAGGGGAAGGGCGGTGGCGGCGAGGGTTTGAACACTGCGGGTTGGCTGGTTGGGGAATGAGGAAAAGATGCCCTGTCCCCCTATTTTGCCCAAAATTTTGACTTTGGTACCACCGCTTCAAAATATTTGGATCCAGGTCCTCGCATGCTGACAAAATATCTAACATTCTCTAAAAGGCAGCTCCGCCTGCTGTGAAAGAGCAAAGCTCGGACACCCGGATTTATTCGGACACTCTGGGTTAGGAAAAAGTCAAAAACTTGCAAATTATTTGAAATTAAAAGGTAATAAAAGTACAATATGTGATTAGTAGCGTGAAATGAATTCCTATGCCAAAGAATAAGTTGATACGCTGAAGAAAGTACGCGACATAGTATAAACTTTGGAGTTCACCCTAATAGGTATGATACTTGTGTTGTTGATGTACTCATTACAAAGCAACATCGGTGTAAGTATTTTAGAATTGACTAATATTTTTTCCACACAATCTAGGTACCATAAAATGAACAAATGGCAAGTTTCATAATTATCTGCGTATTTTTAGACTTTATTAAAAATAAAAGTAAACAAATGGCAAGTTTCATGAACAAATAGGTTTTTTTTCATATTCTAAAAAATCATATTTCCAACATTACATGGTATGTTAAGTTATATGATTACTATTCCCAAGTCTAGACAAATATTTATTAAAAATTACTAGTAAAACTAAATTCGGGCCTGTGGATCTATCCAGACACTCTGGATTAGAACCAACTCCAGATTTATCTCGTGCGTTGGATCTCCCTTGGGCGCTCATCACTCACTGCCTACCTGTTCTTTAGGGAACAGATTTGTTAATATTTCCTATCTCGCTGTCCGCCGCCAGTTAAACCCTATCCCTCCGACCTCCTCCACTTAAACCCTATCATGTCGTCCGCGGCCACTCAAACTCTATCCCAATGTCTTCGTTGCCTCTCGTGTGACCGTGACGCTGCCATAGCCCCTCTCCTTGCTAGCCCACGCCTCCACCGCCCTCCTTGCTAGCCCACGCCTCCCCACCGCTACCTTGTCGGAAGCGCGGTCACAATCTCATCGAAAGGAGATGTCATCGGACGAATCAGGTACACACTTTGCTGATCGATTTCTTGAAATCCCTCTCGTAGTACCAGTATATTTCGTGATGAATTCTCTCGTAGTTCTAGTAGATCCCGTACTGATTCAGCGCAGGATTCAGTTTCAGCAGTTAGCTATTTATTATGATTCAATTTCGTAATAGTTAGGACAGTCAGTTATTGCATCTTAATATATTCATCCAACTCACACTTGAATAAAGTATACATAAAAGATATGTTCATATTTCCTAGAGTTCATATTTCCTATAATTTTTATCTTATACGATAGGTTTAGGTGAGCATGAGGTTGTGAAGAAGAAAGGGAAAATGCAAGAGGTTGCGAAGAATAAAGGGAATAGGCACATGGTTGCGACGACTGAGGTGAATAGGAGGACAAATCCTAAAAGAACTGCTGTGAATAGAGATGCAACTGATATGGCAGACAGCTCATCAAACCCCGCCGCAAAGAAGGTCATAATCGTAGCTCCCAAAGTAGCATTGCTTGAAAAAAGTAGAAGCTTGATGAAATTTCCCAAGCGCCAGTATGAAGCTCTTCGTTGGGATGAAAATCATTATGAGGCTAAGAGAGATAAAGGTACCAGCAAATGGTTCCACACATTAATTCAGCAAAAGGTCTTTGAGATAATTCTCCTACTTAAAACTAAGGTTGCTCCTCAAAGGGTAATCGACTTTGAGCACATCAAGAAAAACAAGGAAAGATTTGTCAACATATTTGACACATGTGATCGCCTAGGCTTAGTGAAGTTCATGGAGTTCAGGTGTCACTACAATGAACAAGTGGTGATACAATTCTATTGTACACTCTTTCTTGACAAGGATGATTCTAGGCATTTTCGGTGGATGACCGATGACAAAGAATACCGTGCTCCACTTAGTGAATTTGCTGCAGCTCTTGGAATCAAATTGGTTGATCTAGATGATACTAATCTCATTAGTCTCCATGATGATTTCACAAAGAAGCCCAATGAACTGAATGGCTGCTATCATCCAGCTTTCCATCCTGAGGGTAATTCTATTGGCATGGGAAAATTGGTGGCCTCTTGCCCTTCTTTGACACATTGCACAAGCTTTCCTAGTGGACCTTGTTCCCAAAGTCGGGAGACTCCTCTAGCATACGTGGATATGCAAAAAAAAACTCATCTGGTTTATCCTACAAAGGAAGGAAGGAAAGATTAATGTTATGGATCTCTTATATCAAGAGATAAGGAGTAGCATGGTTGATCGTCGGAGGTCACTAGTGTATGCTCCATACATTCATGCATCCATTCAGTATGTCACCAAAGTACAATACAACTCTGGCATGTGCTACAAGAAGCATTGTATTCATAGACCCCCTAACAATCCTACCAAAGGTGTGACCAAGAAATCGCAGCGGAATAGTGCTCCAAGAGATGTGGAGTATTTGGATATCCCTGGATCATCTTCCTACGAGAACCACAGGACGCAAGAGCGGCTCATTAAAGGGCTACGAACATGGCATGCCATCTACATGGAAGATCAGGACAAGCGTCATAGGGATTGTGCTAGACTAAAAGAGAACAACGCGATGCTAAAAGCATTAATCAGGCACAACAAAATTGATATGCCGACTCCAGTCGGGTCCAAGGAGAAGGGGAGTGATCTTTCTAATGAATATGTTGTATTTGCGCCTAGTGATGATGTAGAAGATGCAATATCGACACGACCTCCTGTTGACAATGAATTCAGTGATGATGATGAAGTCGACGATGATCTGTTGTTCTAGATATTGCATCTTCATTCATCAAACTTTGTTGTATATATGTAGGGGTGATTTTCTGATTGTTCTAGAGTAATTTTGAACTGCTTATATTTATAGTAGAGATGGGGTTAATTATTATCTTTCATTAACTTTTGAACTTCTACTATATATTATGGAGTATGAGCTATTTATACTTTAGAACTGACAAGTTCACAGCGTCCCTGATGGCGGAGAAGCAGAAACTGCCGTGCCAATTTGTCATTGCCGGTGATACACCCTCATACGGGCATTATTCCTAAGCACTTCTAATAGTCATCCTCAGACATCCGTAAGAACCATCTCTAAAAACATCGGGTACACGCGGCAACTTCCTAGGAGATGGTCAGTAATTATGGGTGCCTCTACGAGTCAAACTGATGGGACTCACAACCTCCCGCGCCCCTATTTTATCGGGAACCGTCGCTCTGATGTACTCCTCTATTCATCACCTCGATCCCCCGTCCAATCATCCGCGACATTTCCCCGACCACTTCCTCTTCCTCTCTCCAGCGTCCCCATTCCTCTTCCTAATTTTTGCAACACCCGTGCCCCCATTCCTCTTCCTCACTTTTGTAGAACCACCCCTCTTCCTTTTCACCTTGGTCAGTCGTGCACCGGTTGATGACGGATGGAGATTCACGAAGACGGTCTCCATCACTACGCATGGCACCACCGCACTGGCGGTGGTGTACACTAACGAGGACTTGAAGGTCAAAGAAACTCTTGCCATGTATGAGGTTGGCTTGAATCAGAAAAGGATCTACTTGTTGGGTTGGACCTCGAGTACACCCCTTCTGGCCGTAGCCGCTGCAGACAGTCGTGGTGGTGTGATACATTGCAAATGTATCTATAATTTTTGATGTTCCAAGCTTGCTTTTATCTACTTTCTTATGTTTTGTCCACACTTTGGAGTACTTTTCATATGATTTCTTGGACTAACCTATTAACAAGAGCCATAGTGCCAGCTGCCTATTTTCTGCTATTTTTGGTTCCAGGAAGTCAGAAAATGAATATTCTCGGAATTGGACGGGACAAAAGCCAAAGTTATTATTTTACCGGGCGACACCTAGAGCCAGAATACGAGACAGAGAAGGGCCAGAGGGCGGCCACACCACCTGGCCGCGCGGCCAGGCCTGGCCCGCACCAGGGTGGTCTAGCCGCCCTAGGCACCCCCTCGGCCTCTCCTTCCGCCTATATATTGCTTCTGATATGGAAACCCTAAGAACCCGATCAAAATTCCACGAAAGAATATGTAGCCACCATCATCTCCATCCCTAGATCGGGAGGGATCTGAAGCTCTTCCCAAGACCACTTCGGAGAGGGAATTCACCACAGGCCTTCTTCATCATCATGCAAGCCTCGGTGATGTGTGAGTAGTTCATCTCTAGACTACGGGTCCATGTAGTAGCTAGATGGCTGGTTCTCCTCCTTTGTGCTTTCATGTTTAGATCTTGTGAGCTCCGTTCATGATCAAGATCATCTATTTGTAATTCTGCATGTTGTGTTTGTGGGGATCCGATGGATATTGAGATGCTATTTCAGATTGATTATTGATTCTATCATGTCTTTGTTATTTGTGATCTTGCATGCTTTCCGTTGTTAGTAGCTATCTTGGCCAAGCAGATGCTAGCAACTCCAAGAGTTAGTATTTATGCTCGATAGTGGGTTCATGCCTCTGGTAATCTGGGGAAGTGACAGAAATCTCTAAGGTACTAGATGTGATGTTCCTACTAGGGAGAAAACAACAATCCTTTGTTCATAGAACAATTGTATTGTTTACTTTACACGTAATTCATAATGCAATAATCTGTTGCTTGCAACTTAATACTGGAGGGGGTTCAGATGATAACCTGAAGGTGGATTATTAGTCATAGATGCAGTTGGATGGCGGTCTATGTATAATGTTGTAATGCCTAATCAAGTCTCAAAGGAGTCAAGATGATTAGTATATGCTTGTATGCTTTCTCGTTGTTTGTCAATTGCCCCGTTGTAATTTGTTCACTCAACATGTTATCTATCTTAAGGAGAGCCACCTCTAGTGAACTATGGACCCCGGTCCTTTCTTTTACTTTCAATCTACAATCAACTGTTTACTGTTTTGTTTTTACTTTCTGCAAACTATTACTTCCTGCCATTCGATACGTTTAATCCTTTGTTTTCAGCAAACCCGGTGAGATTGACAACCTCATCGTAAGTTGGGGCAAAGTTATGTGGTTGTGTTGTGCAGGTCTCCACGTTGCTACTAGCACCGGTAGTGCGCCCTGCCAAGGTCAGCTAGCAACACCTTTGGGGTGTTTCCTTGCTCCTACTGGATTGATAACCTTAGTTTCATACTGAGGGAAAACTTGCTGCTGTGCTCATCATACCTTCCTCTTGGGTTTCCCCATCAAGCTCGATATATTTTGGGCCATCAAGCTCTTTTTCTGGCACCATTGCGGGGACTGAAGAAGAAGAAGCTCCCACGTCAACCACGCGCCATCAAAGTCTTTTTCTGGCACCGTTGCCGGGGAGTCAAGGACATCTTCACAAGGGGAGTCCCTCATAACCAATCTCTTTACTTTGTTATTTTTGTTTTGCTTAGTTTACTTTTTCTTTGTTTGCTTGTTTCTTTATCAAAAACACACAAAAAATTAGTTTTACCAGTTTGCTTTCTTTATTGAAAACACACAAAAAATTAAGTCTCCTTTAGTTGTTACCTCTTCCTTAGCTCACCATGTTGATCCCTAAATTCACCTTGAAAGACCTTTCAATAGGTAGTGGTTCTTTAATTGGAAAAGATAATATTGAAGAATTCTTTAATCATGTTAGTAAGCATGAGGATATTGAGGATAGATCCCTTGCAAAACTTGCTCCAAACTATGAGATTGCTGCAGCTTCTTTAGTTCACATGTTGGAAGCTAGGTTTAGTAACCTTAACCCCTTAATGCAAGTAATGTTTCTTAAACTTAAAGAAATTAAGGACCCTGAAAAGAGGGATTTTATTCTTGAAACTTTGCTTAAGGAATTCTATGATGTTGCCAAGGAAGCTAGAAAAGTCTTTGAACGTTTCAATATCCTAGGCTCATGTGTATATGTTGTTGGTACACGAGAAAAGATGAACAAAACTGAACCTAATGGGGAGGAAACTAAGATACCAATACCCTTTAAACTGGTAGCAATACATGAAGCCATAGAAAAGAATCTTGATTGGATTGTTCCTGAAACCCCTTTTGATGAAAATAGTGAACCTAAGAGCATTAAGAGAGGATCCTCTAGAACTTATTTGGATGATATACCTTGCCTTGTTGAAGATATTTCTGGTATTGATCTTAATGCTTCTTCATTTGAGAACACTTGATTCTTTTTCTTGCTTCTTATGCCTAACTTAAAGGCGTTAATGAAAAGTACTTATTGGGAGATAACCCAAAAGTTTTAGATGAGTCTTGGAAGTTATTACTTCTGTAATAACCACTCTTTATCCTTTTTATTTCCTTTTTGTGCCAAGATTAACCTCTAATGAGAGAGAAGTAATTATTGGGAAAGTTGTTGTCCCGAAACAGATTTCTGTGCTTCACCGTACAAATTCGTGTAAAATCTATGTACGTCCTTTTGAGGCGTGAATTTTTGTGCTTCTGCCCCAGGTTGTTTTCTAACTTTAGTTAGTTCAACACGTTTTGATTTGAGCAACATAAGGTCTTCGAAAAAATTTGTCTTTACCTGCTGGTCTGTTTTGACAGATTTCTGCCATTTTCTGCATTTGCTTCTTCTTGGTTCCTTTTTGAGTTCTTTTGGAGAATTGAGCTTTTTGAGGGAAGTGCTACAGTAGCTAGTGTTTTAATGGAATTCTTATTGGTGTTAGAACTGAACCTAAAGACCTATTATCTTGAGTGCACTAATGTTGCTAATAAAGATTGTGTGAAGTTTTGTATGAAGGAAAAATTGCAGGTGTACGGAAGGAATGAGTGATGAGATGAAGGATGGACTAAAGCTCAAGCTTGGGGATGCCATGTGTGTCACCCCAAGAAATATCCAAGAAGTACAAGCGTCAAAGCTTGGGGATGCCTGATATATTGCAAATGTATCTATAATTTTTGATGTTCCATGCTTGGTTTCATCTACTTTCTTGTGTTTTGTCCACACTTTGGAGTACTTTTCATATGATTTCTTGGACTAACCTATTAACAAGAGCCACAGTGCTAGCTGCCTATTTTCTGATGTTTTTGGTTTCAGGAAGTCAGAAAATGAATATTCTCGGAATTGGACGGGACAAAAGCCAAAGTCATTATTTTACCGAGGGACACTTGGAGCCAGAATACGAGACGGACAAGGGCTGGGGCCCGGCCACACCACCTGGCCGCGCGGCCAGGCCTGGCCCGCACCAGGGGTGGTCTAGCCGCCCTAGGCACCCCCTCGGCCTCTCCTTCCGCCTATATATTGCTTCTGATATGGAAACCCTAAGAACCCGATCAAAATTCCACGAAAGAATATGTAGCCACCATCATCTCCATCCCTTGATCGAGAGGGATCTGAAGCTCTTCCCGGCACCCTGTCGGAGAGGGGAATTCACCCTGGAGGCCTTCTTCATCATCATGCAAGCCTCAGGTGTGATGCGTGAGTAGTTCATCTCTAGACTACGGGTCCATGTAGTAGCTAGATGGCTGATTCTCCTCCTTTGTGCTTTCATGTTTAGATCTTGTGAGCTCCGTTCATGATCAAGATCATCTATTTGTAATTCTGCATGTTGTGTTTGTGGGGATCCGATGGATATTGAGATGCTATTTCAGATTGATTATTGATTCTATCATGTCTTTGTTATTTGTGATCTTGCATGCTTTCCGTTGTTAGTAGCTATCTTGGCCAAGTAGATGCTAGCAACTCCAAGAGTTAGTATTTATGCTCGATAGTGGGTTCATGCCTCTGGTAATCTGGAGAAGTGACAGAAATCTCTAAGGTACTAGATGTGTTGTTGCTACTAAGGAGAAAACAACAATCCTTTGTTCATAGAACAATCGTATTGTTTACTTTACACGCAATTTGTAATGCAATTATCTGTTGCTTGCAACTTAATACTAGAGGGGGTTCGGGTGATAACATGAAGGTGGATTATTAGTCATAGATGCAGTTGGATGGTGGTCTATGTATAATGTTGTAATGCCCAATCAAGTCTCAAAGGAGTCAAGATGATTAGTATATTCTTGTATGCTTTCTCGATGTTTGTCAATTGCCCCGCTGTAATTTGTTCACCTAGCATGTTATCTATCTTAAGGAGAGCCACCTCTAGTGAACTATGGACCCTGGTCCTTTCTTTTACTTTCAATCTACAATCAAATTGTTTATTGTTTTGTGTTTACTTTTTGCAAACTATTACTTCCTTCCATTCGATACGTTTAATCCTTTGTTTTTAGCAAAACCGATGAGATTGACAACCTCATCGTAAGTTGGGGGCAAAGTTCTGTGGTTGTGTTGTGCAGGTCTCCACATTGCTGCTGGCACCGGTAGTGCACCCTGCCAACGTTTAGCTAGATACACCTTTGGGGTGTTTCCTTGCTCCTACTGGATTGATAACCTTGGTTTCGTACTGAGGGAAAACTTGTTGTTGTGCTCATCATACCTTCCTCTTGGAGTTCCCCAACGAGCTCGATATATTTTGGGCCATCAAGCTCTTTTTCTGGCGCCGTTGCCAGGGATTCAAGGACATATTCACAAGGGGAGTCCCTCATAACCAATATCTTTACTTTGTTATTTTTGTTTTTCTTAGTTTACTTTTGCTTTGTTTGCTTGTTTCTTTATCAAAAACACACAAAAAATTAGTTTTACTAGTTTGCTTTCTTTATTGAAAACACACAAAAAAATTAGTTTCTATCTTAAGTTGCCATTATGTCTAGCCTTGCTCCAATCACTATGTCACCTGAGGAAATGATTTTCACTTTTAAACAAGGAACTGAGGAGAGCTTCAAGAAAGCTTGGTCTAGAATCTCTGATCTAGATGGAAAAACTGAGCCTAAAATGACTCAAAGCTTGTTCCTTAGCAGTTTTTACCTTGGAATTGCTCTTTGCTATAGATATGCTTGAGATGCTGTTGTGGGAGGAGATTTCCTCCAATGCAATGAGGATGATGTTGTTAATGCTATAAAGAAATTGGTCTTTACTTACAACTTGCCTAGCAAAACTGATATTTCTTTCACAAACATATTTGCTAGATTGAACACTCTTGAGACCAGCACTGCTAGTTTGAAAGATTGCTATAATACACTTAGGGAGCATCATAATTATGTTCCAATAAATTCTGAACCATCAAAGTGGCTCCCCACAGTAAAGATTGATATAAATAATGAAACTTTTCAAGCTCGCTGTGATATCATGTCTGAATTTTGTCTTATGCCCAAAGATATTTATGAATCTTTGAATCTTTGAGGGCTTTCTGAAGGAGGAAAATAAATATCTCTTGCTAATAATGCTACACTATTACCTATTGGAATAGCTGAAGGAGTGTTTACAAAGATCCTTGGGAAAATGATTTCTATTGATTATCTTGTTATTGAATGTGCAGGAAAAGGACAAATTACGCTTGGAAGGTCCCTATTAGAACTCCTTGGAGTACTAATAGATGTGGGAAAGGGGACCATGCACCTTGCTTCTCCACCAAACAATCATATTTTCCCCAAGGTTAAGAATAAAAGTAAGAGAGGTAAGAGCAAGAAATTTGGTTTTAATGCTTCTTCATTTGAGAACACTTGATTTTTTCTTGCTTCTTATGCCTAACTTAAAGGCGTTAAAGAAAAGTACTTATTGGGAGATAACCCAAAAGTTTTAGACGAGTCATGGAAATTATTACTTCAGTAATAACCGCTACTTATCCTTTTTATTTGCTTTTTGTGCCAAGATTAAACTCTAATGAGAGAGAAGTAATGATTGGGGAAGTTGCTGTCCCGAAATAGATTTCTGTGCTTTACCGTAAAAATTCGTGTAACATCTCTGTACGTCCTTTTGATGCACGAATTTTTGTGCTACTTACCCAGGTTGTTATGTAACTTTAGTTAGTTCAACACGTTTTGATTTGAGCAACATAAGGTCTTCGAAAAAATTTGTCTTTACCTGCTGGTCTGTTTTGACAGATTTCTGCCATTTTCTGCATTTGCTTCTTGTTGGTTCCTTTTTGAGTTCTTTTGGGGAATTGAGCTTTCTGAGGGAAGTGCTACAGTAGCTAGTGTTTTAATGGAAGTTTTATTGGTGTTAGAACTGAACCTAAAGACCTATTATCTTGAGTGCACTAAAGTTGCTAATAAAGATTGTGTGAAGTTTTGTATGAAGGAAAAATTTCATCTATATGGAAGGAATGAGTAATGAGATGAAGGATGGACTAAAGCTCAAGCTTGGGGATTCCATGCATGTCACCCCAAGAAATATCCAAGAAGTACAAGCGTCAAAGCTTGGGGATGCCCAAGGCATCCTCCTCTTCATCAATAAAAAATCCCAGGTTTCTTCCAAACGCTTCATTTTTATTGTTTCATGCATAGTTGTGTTGTTCTTGGAGAATCTTCTTTTTCATTTTCGTTTTGGTTTTTCGGTTGCTTTGTTTGCTTAGTTTGCTGAATAAATTGGTTGGACCCCCTCTTTCATACATTGGTTTTCAAATAGTTTGGTTTGGTTTGGAAAAGAGTAGGAAAGTTCATGCTTAAGTGGTAAAGAGAGCTTGTTTTTTACTGTGGCCTATGCTTTGTCATGCCATGCTTGATATTGTTTTAGCTTTATGCTTAGTATTCTTTGTTGTAGCATGACTTGTTATAAACAATCGAGATTGCTTAATGTGCCTTGGATGAATGATGCGTTGTTTTAGCATATTAAAGCATAGTATTGTGGTATTCTCCTTTGATGCTTTATTTGGGTTGACTTGGCGCATGCTCACACCATGTTATGACTATCCCAAGTCACCATAGCCTTTATGATCCTTTAGTTTTCAACTTGTAGTATCACTTTATGCTTTGATCAATGATGTTTTCTCGCTCTGCATGATTATGGCCATTATTGCTCTCTTAGTTTGCTGCTCCCAGTCTTTTGCTAGCCTCCGTAACCAAGTATGAGTTCCACTCATGCATCCAAATCCCTAAACCAAGTTATTCCAAAGAGTCCACCATACCTACCTATTAGCATATGCTATTCCAAGTATATTCATATTTTTGTTTACCTTCCAAATTAAACTTGTTATGAGAAAACTAGTGATTAAAGCTCTCACGAACTTGATGGCACACTTTAATTTTCTTGCCCTTAATAAACTTGAACCATTGTGTCATCTATGTTGTATATGCGTGCACTTATTTGTTGGGTATTAGCAGAACCATGCTGTCATGGGGAATGCTTTCAACATTGCACTATTACTTTGTACCTATTTGATATCATGCTCTTTTGTCTATAGATGTCGTCGATGTGAAATGAAAAGGGATCTTGTAAGTCCATGGAGTTATGTATATGTGTTAGAGAAACGCCTAGGCCGCTGGTCTAATCCATGCTGACATGGTGGAAACCTGCAGCGTAACCATAATGAGTTGTCTATGAAGCATTCTTCTTATAAAAAAAGAGTCCTATATTGAGAAAAAAAAGAAAAAGAAAAAAAAGATTATGAAAAGAGGAAAGAGAGAAAAAAGACCATATTCCCATGGTAAATAAGAAGATTGCTGAGATGCTCGTTGTCTGCTTGCCTTGTCATTTTGATATGGGGATTCTTCCGTATCATCGGGCAAGGGGTACCCCGTTGGCGGTTCTCTATGATACACATGTACTTACGATGACAAGAACTTACCGGTGACTAAACTTGAGTAGCATGAGGAGCGGCCCTCGTATTCAAGGGACATGAGGTTTCTAACTTATACTTCGTCAAGCATGTACACCATAGTTTGTTCACTTTAACATTAATCACTTCAAGATGCTTATGATAGGGGCAATGAGAGCTGGAAGCTATAAGTACCGTAATTTTTGGAAGCTCTTTATGAGACTTGAATCCCTACTTCCTTCTATGAATGCCTTTCTTCCACTTATATATTGAGTCTCCACCTTCTATCTTTATGCACCTACTTTGAGATCATAGTGGCCATTCTTAGTTCTATGTGCATTGTCCCAAGACGAGTTGATTGATGCATAACTTGATATTGCTTGTTTTAAACTATTTGTATCTAGTCACTCTTATGAACTTTGAAGTTGTCCTATGCATTTATACTTTCTACTCTATGAGGGACAAGCTGAATGCCATTATGCTATGTTTTCTTTATGTGAAACAAACAGACGTCTTGCAAAGCATTGTTATTCATGAATCTTTTGTTTGTGCCTTTTCATGTTGCAACATAGTTTCTTTGTCTTATTGCTAGAACTTTGTCTTTCATGTTATGATTGAAGTACTATGATCCCAGCTTTGAATGTTTTACAAATACTTTGATCAAGTTTATAATGGTGCATGTCACCTCAAAAATTATTCTTTCTTTTTATCACTTACCTACTCGAGGACGAGCAGGAGTTAAGCTTGGGGATGTTGATACATTACAAATGTATCTAAATTTTTTGATGTTCCATGCTTGGTTTTATCTACTTTCTTATGTTTTGTCCACACTTTGGAGTACTTTTCATATGATTTCCTGGATTAACCTATTAACAAGAGCCACGAAGGTACTGTTTTCTGTTGTTTTTGGTTTGAAGGAAGAAAATGAATATTCTCGAATTGACGGGACAAAAGCCAAAGTTATTATTTTATCGGGACACGAGCCAGAATACGAGGCGGAGAAGGGCCAGAGGGCACCACACCACTGGCAGCAGGCTTGGCCAGCGCCAGTGGTGTGTGGCAGCCCAGCACCCGTCGGCCTCTCCTTCTGCCTATATATTGCCTCTGATACGGAAACCCTAAGTACCCGATCAAAAATCCATGAAAGAGTCTATAGCCGCTGTCATCTCCATCCCTATATCGGGAGGGATCTGAAGCTCTTCCTGGCACCCTGCTGGAGAGGGGAATTCACCCTAGAGGCCTTTTTCATCATCATGCAAGCCTCCGGTGTGATGCGTGAGTAGTTCATCTCTGGACTACGGGTCCATGTAGTAGCTAGATGGCTGGTTCTCCTCCTTTGTGCTTTCATGTTTAGATCTTGTTAGCTCCGTTAATGATCAAGATCATCTATTTGTAATTTTGCATGTTGTGTTTGCGGGGATCCGATGGATATTGAGATGCTATTTCAGATTGATTATTGATTCTATCATGTCTTTGTTATTCGTGATCTTGCATGCTTTCCGTTGTTAGTAGCTATCTTGGCCAAGTAGATGCTAGTAACTCCAAGAGTTAGTATTTATGCTCGATAGTGGGTTCATGCCTCTGGTAATCTGGGGAAGTGACAAAAATCTCTAAGGTACTAGATGTGCTGTTGCTACTAGGGAGAAAACAACAATCCTTTGTTCATAGAACAATCATATTGTTTACTTTACATGCAATTCGTAATGCAATAATTTGTTTCTTGTAACTTAATACTGGAGTGGGTTCGGATGATAACCTGAAGGTGGATTATTAGTCATAGATGCAGTTGGATGGTGGTCTATGTATAATGTTGTAATGCCCAATCAAGTCTCAAAGGAGTAAAGATGATTAGTATATGCTTGTATGCTTTCTCGATGTTTGTCAATTGCCCCGCTGTAATTTGTTCACCCAACATGTTATCTATCTTAAGGAGAGCCACCTCTAGTGAACTACGGACCCCGGTCCTTTCTTTTACTTTCAATCTACAATCAACTGTTTTGTGTTTACTTTCTACAAACTATTACATCCTTCCATTCGATATGTTTAATCCTTTGTTTTCAGCAAAATCGGTGAGATTGACAACCTCATCGTAAGTTTGGGGCAAAGTTCTGTGGTTCTGTTGTGCATGTCTCGATGTTGCTACTAGCACCTATAGTTCGCCCTGCCAAGGCTCAGCTAGCAACACCTTTGGGGTGTTTCCTTGCTCCTACTAGCTTGATAACCTTGGTTTCGTACTGAGGGAAAACTTGCTACTGTGCTCATCATACCTTCCTCTTGGGGTTCCCCAACGAGCTCGATATATTTTGGGCCATCATGGTGCAGCTAGCCTTGCGACAACATGTGCTAGTCTATCATTTCTGCAGGAGCCCGAGGTATGGTGAAGGGCTTCGAGTGATTCACCAGTTCTTGGAGAACAAACAAATTACTTTTTCTAGGGTTGATATAAGGCGATATAGGGATATGTTGTTGGTCGAAAAGATACATATACCAGATTTTTAGGGGGTTTTGATAATGCAGATAAATAAAGTGCGAGTAAATAAAATACAATAATAATGAATGCAGCAAGTGGCCCAATCCTTTCTTTAGCAAAGGACAAGCCGGCTGTATTTCTTAAGATGACCAAACGTTCTCGAGGACACATGGGAATACTGTTAAGTGCTTTCACTTCATATAGTTGATTAATCTTCTTTAGTTTGATAAGTGTTGTGTGGGTGAACCTGTGCTAATGTACCGACCTTCCTAGGACTAATACATACTTGTGATTATACCCCTTGCAAGCATCCGCAAGTACAAGAAAGTAATTAAGATAGAAACCTAACCACAACTTTAAACTTTGAGGTCCTAACCTCCCTTGTGCAAAGGTTTCCTAACGGGGGTTCAGGTTTCTGTCACTGCGGCAACCCCTACGATTAGTATCCAAATACACAATGCATTCCCCTAGGCCCAAAAGTTGAAGTGTCATGTAGTCGACGTTCACATGACACCACTAGAAGAGTAACATCACAACTTATATATCAAACCATTGAATCTTTCTCAACACAATTCCACTACTAACAACATGACTTCTCCCATGTCCTCAAGAACTAAACGAACTACTCACAAGACATCGTATGGATCAAGATCAGAGATGAAATAATGATTAGTAACAATCTGAAGATAACTATAATTCAATGGTTCCACCTAATAGCATCAACTACTATAAGTAATCAACACCGGGAAAGTTTCCCTAAGAACTATGCAAGATTCAACCCAATTGTTACAGCGATACGGAGTGGTGATGATGGTGCTGGTGGAGATGATGATGGAGACGATGATGATGATCTTGATGAAGTCCAGCTTGATGGTGGTGTTGATGGCGATGATCTCCCCTCTCCTGGAAGGAATTTCCCCGGCATATTTTTGCCTGCAGGAGAGCTCTTTCTCTCTCTGCAGTTTTCCAATCCGCAGAGGCGGCAGAATCTTTCTGTGGTCGCTCCCCGAGGCTTAGGGTTTCGTGGGGATAATATACGCCAAAGAGGAGAGCTGGAGGTGAGCCAGGGTGGCCACACCACCTGGTGGCGCGGCCAGAGGGTGGTGTGGGCCTCCTGTGGCCCAACTCCGCTCCCCCTTCTGGCATCTTTCATCTTCTGGAAAAATAGAATTTTCCGTGTATTTTCTAGAATTTTCTGATCTTCGTGAATTTTCCAAACAGTGCCTTTTCCATCAGAATCCTGACTGCAGCGGTCCATCCTCCAAAAGTCATCAACCATGCAAAAACACATGAAATAACATAAGTATCATCTCTTAATATGAAATATATCCATGAAATAACAGTAAATTATGATATAGAATAGTGATGCAAAATGGACGTATCAACTCCCCCAAGCTTAGACTTCGCTTGTCCCCAAGCGAAAACTGAGCTCAATAAACATGACCTCAGGTTTATGGAGTGAAGTGTCGATAAAACAATACGGACAAGAAGCATCACATTTATCAATACATAAATCATAATAGCAGACAACTCACTATTATATAACTTTAACTTGCAATAAGTAACGAAAACACAATAAAGATACATAAAGTAAATCATAATTGGTAATGACAAACTTTGCTCTTGGTCAAAGGATAGCTAACAATTTGCAGGAGCCCAAACATAAAGCAGTTTTCAATGATAGCTTTAAAAGTAATACTCTCTAAGATAAGAGCAATGTGCAAAACAAGGAACATAAGAAACGTGATTGAATAAATCATCATATGAATGAATGAAACACAACAATTCAAAATACTTGCTGAGATAGAAAGGAATAGGTTTACTGACTCAACTAAAAAGTAAAAGATAGGCCCTTCGCAGCGGGAAGCAGGGATTTCAAGTTTCATAAAGAGCTTCCAAAAATTATGGTACTTATTAGCTTTCAGCTCTCATTGCCCCTATCATAAGCATCTTTAGGTGATTAAGGTTAAAGTGAACAACTATGGAGTATATGCTTGACAAAGTATAAGTTGGCAATCTCATGTCCCTTGAATACGAGGGCCGCTCCTCATGCTACTAAAGTTTAGTTACCGGTAAGTTCTTGTCATAGTAAGTACATGTGTATCACAGAGAACCGCCAACGGGGTACCCCTTGCCCGATGATACGGAAGAATCCCCATATCAAAATGACAAGGCAAGAGAACAATAAGCATCTCAGCATCTTCTTATTTACCATGGGAAAATGGTGCTTTTTTCTCTCTTTCCTCTTTTCTCATCTTTTTTTCTTTTTTTTCTCAATCTCTATCTCTTTTTTTATAAGAAGAATGGTTCATAGATTGCTCATTATGGTTACGCTGCAGGTTTCCACCATGATTAGGCATGGATTAGACCAGCCGCCCAGGCATTTCTCTAACACACATACATAACTCCATGGACTTACAAGGTCCCCTTTCATTTCACACCGACGACATCCATAAACAAAAGAGCATGATATCAACTGGGTACAATGTACAAGTGCAATGTTGAAAGCGTTCTCCATGATAGCATGGTTCTACTAATCCCA
This sequence comes from Avena insularis, assembly GCA_023614405.1. NCBI lineage: Eukaryota > Viridiplantae > Streptophyta > Magnoliopsida > Poales > Poaceae > Avena > Avena insularis. Next base: position 429,503,492 of record CM042692.1, on the reverse strand, counting down.
ACGTATAAGTGCAAGCATATACAACATAGACGACACAATGGTTCAAGTTTATTAGGGGCAAGAAAAGTAAAGTGTGCCATCAAGTTCGTGAGAGCTTTAATCACTAATTTTCACATAACAAGTTTAATTTGGAAGGTAGATAAAAACATGAATTTACTTGGAATAGCAATAATGCTAATAGGTAGGTATGTGGACACAAATGGCATAGGTTTTGGTTTAAGGATTGTATGCACGAGAAGCATTCCCTCTCAGTACATGTTTTTGGCTAGCAAGCTTGGGTATCAAGCATAAGAGTTGAGGGAAACAAAAAAACATACATGTGATAAAAACAAACATGCAATCTTTCTTGGAAGCACAAAAGATCTTAACTAGAGAATACTAAGATTATGAGCAAATCAAGAAGATGATGATGAAATTATATTTATTAAGAGTACTTTTATCTTTTTCATTCAATTCTCATAATAGCATTGCTACTGACCGAGCCAGGTTTGCCAAAACCAACTAAATTTACTCAATGATGCCAAAGTGATACCAATACTAACAACAAGATCAATCATATAACAGAAATTGAAAACTAATATGAGATATGCAAAAGAGTAAATGATAGAACTTCTCATTAATATTCCATAGCGGCAACTCACACTAAGGGATACATAGATATCTAACGAGAGGGGAACTTCCATAATGCAAACCATCCTACATGATAACTTCTCTATTCATGATATGACTCTACTTTAAAGGTAAAATGATAAAAGATAGTGATGTGATACCGTGGCACTCCCCCAAGCTTGGAACAAACCAAGGGGATGCCAAAACCTGATGACGAATTACTCCTTCGGTGGTGGTGGTGTTCTCTCGATGAGATTTTCAATCAATTCCCTTAAGTCATCAATCTCAAAGGTGAGAGTATGAATCAACTCCGAATTGTGCTCAATGCGGTTCATGATCATGTCAGGCTACGAATCCTAGATAGTACGATTCTTTCCCCACTCTTCCTCCTTGAAGTCTTCTTTTCCTCCATGGTTAGAATGGGGCATATCCGAATTGGAGGGTAGTTTCTCCTTGGGCATATTCTGAAATTGATGCTCATGGATAAGGGTATGGAAGGGATTCTTGGTGCATGGAGAAGGTGATCGTGAAGCCAATCAATGACGTGGAGTCTTCCCTCAAGTGGACATCTGTGCAGTCCTTTTGAACCTAGCAGGGTTTTCCACCACTCCAATGCTTGCAATGGTGGTGCTGGCGTGCGGATGCTGGTCTTCCTTTGCCTCCTCTTCAACTTCACTATCGATCTCCTCCTCCTGCTTAGAGTCTTGGAGATCCTCCAACGCAGGTTCCTTGCCCTTATCATTGGCGGAGACCATTGTGCTTCTAAACTTTAAGAATAGTTCCTGGCAGAAACAGATCAAAACGAAAACACACGAGAACACGATATACGAACCTCGGGGGATCTGGGGGATTATATATTACTAATTTTTACAACAAAAGGAAGGTATTGGGAGAAAACAGGTCGGAGACGGACTCCGGGGCGGCCACACCCCCTGGTGGCGCGGCCAGGTGGGCCCACGCCACGGGGTGGTGTGAGCCACCCTGGATCCATTTCCGTAACTCTTTCGCTTCATTGTTTTCCTTGTTAGATAAAAACTAAAAAATATAACTTGATACATTTTTCGCGGACCTTTTCTTACCAGAACTGTTACCTATTTGAAAACAGACCTTGCAGGTCTCTGAACTTGGTGTTTAATAAATTCTTCTGGAATCACCGCTTGTATAACATCAATGTCCTCATCTTCATACACATATTGCTTGAGTCATTTAACCTTTCACTATCTTATTACACCACTTTCTCCTATAACCTGGAAATTTCTTTCACACAATTCTCATTAGCATCATTAGCGCATGCGAGGTAATAAACCTTTTAAGTTAATTTCAACTGAAATCCATCAAAACAGAAGCTACTGTAGCAACTCCTTCTGAAATCCCAAAAGGAATTCAAAAAGGAAATCGATATAAGAAGCAAATGCAACAGTAGCAAAAATCTGTCAAAACAGACCAGCAGGTAAAGATCAATTTTTTCGAAAATCTTCTGTTGCTCAAATAAAAAAGTTCAAAACTAAATAAAGTTAAATAACAACCTGGGGCAGAAGCACAAAAAATTATAGCTCAATCCGACGTACAGAGATTTTTCACGAATTTTTACAGCGAAGCACAAAAATTTGTTTTGGGACAGTAACTTTCCCAAATATTACTTCTCTCTCATTAGAGGTTGATCTTGACACAAAAACCAAACAAAAAGGATAAGGAGAGGTTATTGCAGAAATAATAACTTCCAAGGCTCAAATAAACAAAAACAAACTGAAAGCAAAAATATATTGGGTTGTCTCCCGAAAAGCTTTTTCTTTACAGCCATTAAGATGGGCATGATAATTTAAATGATGCTCACATAAGAGTAAGAATTGAAGTAAAAGGGAGCATCAAGAAGTAAAAATACACATGTTTAAGTCTAACCCACTTCCTACGCAAGGGAATTTTGTAAGCAAACAAATTGTTGAAACCAGGGACTGCTAGCACAGGAAGGCAAAACAAGTGCAACATAAAGATTTTCAGCATAAAGTAAGGAAACTTGATATTATTGAGATGCATAAGAACAATCTTCCCTCTCTCATAATAAATTTCAGTATCATGCATAAATTTAATGATATAACTATCACATGAACCATTGTAGCAATGATCACTTATCCTAACAGAAAACACAGGGACACTAGCTCTCATAACACTACTTTGTGAAACAATATTAGAAGTATCCTTATAGAGGATAGTGTGTCCGTCTTCTACATATTTAGTGACAAAGTCTTTCACATTTGCTATTACAAGTTCATCATCCACTTGTTCATCAGGTTCAACAGTTTTATTTGTACTTTCATTAACCATACTAGTTATCATAGAATGTTCCTTTATCTTAACTAGGAAAGGCATTTTCTCAATGTAAGGTTCAGGTAAAACATGATTAGTAGTACAAACTTTAGTATTTCTTGCAGGAACACTATTAACAATATCTTTATATGGCTCATGATACTTATTCCACTTCTTTTTAGGAATTTCAATATAAGAAGCAAAAGCTTTAAGATAACTTGCAATAGCTTGAGAATCAAGACCGTCAGCATTACTAATATTTTGAAATTCATCAGTTCCTATAAAATATTCAATGCATTCATAATCATAATTTATACTTGACTTTCTTCCTTTATCATTCTCCCATGCTTCGGCATTGTCTTGAATACGGTCTAGAAGATCCCATTTAGCTTCGTCTTTCATGCGTGTAAATGATCCAGCACAAGCAGCATCCAATAGATCCTTATCATGAAGAGAAAGCCTTGCATAAAAGTTATTGATAATAATATTGTTGGGGAGCTCATGAATAGGACATTTGAGCATTAGTAACTTCAATCTCCCCCAATCTTGAGTTGTACTCTCTCCATCAAGAGGCCAAAAGTTGTATATTTGATTCCGATCTTTATGAATCTCACTAGGAGGATAAAATTTTGAATAAAAGAGAGGTACTACTTCCTCCCATTCAAGAGCTTGACCATTCTTCAGCAGCTTGTACCATTCTTCAGCTCTTCCTTTCAGTGATAATGAGAATAACTTCTTCTTGACTTGATCGGTTGTAATACCTGCACACTTGAACAACCCGCATAATTCGTGTATAAAGAGAAAATGATCACCGGGATGGACAGTTCCATCTCCAAAATAGTAGTTATCCATAACACGATCAACAATTCTTGTAGGTATTTTAAAAGTATCATTTTCAGCAGGTGGAGGTTCATCTACTACCTTAGTAGTGGTAGTAGCATTACAAAATAAGAAACTAAGTGAATTATCCATATTGAAATAAAGTAACTAATAGAAATAAACAATACTCATAGTAGAAGTTTCCTTTACCAGTTCCACTCTCCAATAGCGCTTCACTCCCCGGCAACAGCACCAGAAAATAGTCTTGATGACCCACAAGTATAGGGGGTGTATCATAGTATTTTCGATAAGTAAGAGTGTCGAACCCAACGAGGAGCATAAGGTGTTAACGAGTGGCTTGGAGAAGGAATTCTTTGTAAATACTTAGCAACCGGATTTTTAGGGGTTTTTGATAATGCAGATAAATAAAGTGCGAGTAAATAAAAGACAATAGTAATGAATGCAGCAAGTGGCCCAATCCTTTCTTTAGCAAAGGACAAGCCAGTTGTATTACTTAAGATGACCAAACATTCTCGAGGACACATGGGAATACTGTTAAGTGCTTTCACTTCATATAGTTGATTAATCTTCTTTAGTTCGATAAGTGTTGTGTCGGTGAACCTGTGCTAATGTACCGACCTTCCTAGGACTAATACATACTTGTGATTATACCCCTTGCAAGCATCCGCAAGTACAAGAAAGTAATTAAGACAGAAACCTAACCACAGCTTTAAACTCTGAGATCCTAACCTCCCTTGTGCAAAGGTTTCCTAACAGGGGTTCAGGTTTACATCGCTGCAACCCCTACGATTAGTAGCCAAATACACAATGCATTCCCCTAGGCCCATAAAGGTGAAGTGTCATGTAGTCGATGTTCACATGACACCACTAGAAGAATAACACCACAACTTAAATATCAAACCATTGAATCTTTCTCAACACAATTCCACTACTAACAACATGACTTCTCCCATGTCCTAAAGAACTAAACGAACTACTCACAGGCCATCATATGGATCAAGATCAGAGATGACATAATGATAAGTAACAATCTGAACATAACTATAATTCAATGGTTCCACTCAATAGCATCAACTACTATAAGTAATCAACACAGGGAAAGTTTCCCTTAAGAACTATGCGAGATTCAACCCAATTGTTATAGCGGTACGGAGTGGTGATGATGGTGCTGGTGGAGATGATGATGATGATGATCCCGATGAAGTCCAGCTTGATGGTGGCGTTGATGTCGATGATCTCCCCTCTCCGGGAAGGAATTTCCCCGGCATATTTTTGCCTGCAGGAGAGCTCTTTCTCTCTCTGCAGTTTTTCGCCCCGCAGAGGCGGCGGAATCTTTCTGTGGTCGCTCCTCGAGGCTTAAAGTTTCGTGGGGATAATATACGCCAAAGAGGAGAGCTGGAGGTGGGCCAGGGCGGCCACACCACCTGGTGGCGCGTCCAGGGGTGGCCTGTGCCAGGGGTGGTGTGGCCCCCCTATGGCCCAACTCTGCTCCCCCTTCTGGCATCCTTCGTCTTCTGGAAAAATAGAATTTTCCGTGTATTTTCTGGAATTTTCTGATCTTCGCGAATTTCGCCTCCAAACAGTGCATTTTCCATCAGAATCATGACTACAGCAGTCCATCCTCCAAAAGTCATCAACCATGCAAAAAACAAATGAAATAACATAAGTAGCATCGCTTGATATGAAATATATCAATGAATAACAGTAAATTATGATATAGAATAGTGATGCAAAATGGATGTATCAACCTATTGAGTACCATGTCGACCTCCAGGATCTGTACAAGATCGAGGATAGGGGTGATAGGGCTAGCATGGGTTATCTTGCAGCAGACATCATCAATGACTTCTACATGGATATCAAGGGTAAGTGTACAAAGGAGATGCACATGACATGGCATCGGCCGCTTAGCCCAGATCAGCTGAAGTATGTTGTAATTGATGGCTATGTGAGCTACAAGATGTTCAAAAAGATCTTGAAGATGAGGGCAGGGATAGGTCTAGGAAGCAGAGAAGCAATGGCAGGGGTGGAAGCATGGAGGCGATGGACGGGGACAGAAGAGGTAGGAGGAGGGAGACGATGGATGGGGGCGCGGCAACAACTGGTGATCAATTGGTTCACTTTTGACTGATCTAGCCGGTGGATGCACCTGTTGGCTATGTAATATATTCTCCCTCCTAGCCTGCTAACCTATCAATCATAGTTGTATATAATGTTGCGTGTTCGTAATGTTTGCAGAACAATATTTTTAATATATCACCATCTAGTTATATATTTTTGTCTAATGTTATTATTTATAATGCATGTTCATAATGCTTGTTTATTGTTACATTGCAATAAAGTGGCAGAGGAGTGGACATCAATGTGTCTTTGGGTCGCCGTCGTACATGCTCTGTAATGGCCTCCTAGTCCCACCTCATACGGGTTATTTTAATAACCGCCTCTAATAATTGCTACCACCGACGGATTGTTTAAAAAATCATCACTGAAGTTGCTACAGCAGACGGGCTATTTTCTTAACAACCTCTAAAAGTTTATTCGAGACTTTTGTTAAACATGATTGCCTCTATGTTGTGCCATATTTGGATCCTCGAGCCACTCCAGAAATCCAATACCGGCCTAATAAACGCCTTGGATATAGTATCATACAAATGTTTAGATTATTCTACATATTCTTCATAACTACTTAGAAATTTATTACAAATTCATACAAATGTTTGGATTAGTCATATAAATTCATTCTCCGGATTCTTGATCGCAAATGTGAGGTTCTTCCAGAAGAACCTCATCTTGTTGGTCTCTTTGCTTGACCGAGCACGAAGGGCCAGGAACATCATCAATATTGCTGTAATCTTCCTTGGAGAACACGCCATCCACACCGATGATACTCCTTTTTGATGGCATAACTACATGTCTCTTCTTATTCCTTGGGTCGACGATGTAGAAGACTTAATGAACCAAGTTAGCTGGTATGAATGTCTCATTCTTATAAGCAGCACGATTGAGGTTCATGGTAGTTTAGCCATCCTCATTTGGATCCACCTGATTCCTATGAGCCCAACAACAACGGAACAATGGAAACTTGAAATGCACATAGTCTAGCTCCCAAATCTCTTCTATGTATATGTAATAGAGTTGTGTCATTTTTTCATCATTTTCTTTAATTGCCTCTAAAACTACACCACTATTTTGTGTCACTGTTGTGCTATCTTTTACCTTTGTAGAAAATGTGTACCATTGATCTTGTACACCTGAAACTGTCTGACCTCCCATGTAGGGCCACTTTCTAGAGCAACAATTCTGGGATCTTTTGCTTCAACATCACGTAGTCGATCACTGAACTAGGTGTTGAACTCCTCGACATGGAGTGTCTCGATCGAACATCGATGGGGATGTATTACTCGTAGACTATCACGATGTTATTCCATGTACGGAGTGATTTCGTCCATGTGCTTCATCACAACAAAGTGTGCCTGATTATATTCAGTGTTAGTTGGTCTGAACTTGATCTTTCCACTCGTTCCAACACCAGTAAGCTTCCCCTCATGGATAGACCTAGGCACCCCTACCGGGTCAAGACATTCCATGTAATCAAGACAGAACTCAACGACCTCTTCGGTTACATAGCCCTCGATGATGCTTTTGTCTGGATGTGCTTGATTCCTGACATAGTGCTTAAGAATTCCCATGTAGCGTTCAAACAGGTACATGCTTCACAAATATACGGGACCACACATCTTTATCTCATGCACAAGGTGGACAATGATATGTACCATGATATCGAAGAATGACGGAGGGAATATCATCTCCAAATTGCACAGAGTCTCCACCACATTCGTTTGTAGCTCATCCAACTTACTAGGATGAATCACCTTCCGAGAAATTGTGTTGAAATATTCACACACATGTGTTAGAGTTTCTCGAACCTGTGATGTCAAGACATTCCTTATCGCGACAGGGAGCGTCTGTGTCATCAGAACATGGAAATCATGAGACTTCATACACGTTACTCTGTTTTCTGTCTTTGAAACAATCCTTTGCATGTTGGCAGCATAGCCCGTTGGAAAATGCATGCCATATAAAGAATCACACAAACTGTTTCCCTCTACTTTGTCGTAGACATAACACACAGGGGCTGGCTTTCCTTGAGCATCAACCTCAGGTGGGTTTTCCCCTCTGAGTTTGGCAGCTTCAAGTCGTGCGTTTGCACTATCTTTTGTTTTGTCCTTCATGTTGAGCAATGTCCCTATTATGCTTTCTAACATATTCTTCTCAACATGCATCACATCGATGGAATGTTGAACATCCATATGCTCCCAATAAGGTAAGTCCCATAGTATCGATCTCCTCTTCTAGACTGGTTTTTTATTTTGCGAGGTTGGTCATCTATATCTATTTGTTTTTCTTTGTCCTTGCCTTTGCCTCTGCCACAGCATTTGAATCGTCCTTTTCCATGCACAACTTTCAAGTGTTTAAGCTGATCATAGATCTGACTGCCTTTTGAAATTGGAGGAGCTAAATCTTTCTCACAAGTGTTATAAAATTGTTTCTTCAAGGTCCAATAATTATGACCCTTTGGCAAAAACCGTCGAGTCCGCATGTACACCATTTTCTTACACTGATGCAAATACAAACTTGTTATCTCGTCTAGGCCCTAGACACACGCATAGGTCCCTTTTACAGCATGGCCGGAGGAGTTCCCGTAGGCTGGATAATCATTGATGGTTATGAATAACATGCATCTCATGGTAAAGTTTTCCTTCACATGCGCATCATATATTTTTACTCCTTCAATCCAAAGAAGTTTCAAATCTTCCACTAAAGGTGCAAGGTACACATCAATGTCGTCACCAGGTTTCTTGGGCCCTGGATTAGTATTGCGAGCATGATATACTTTCGCTTTCATGCATAACCATGGAGGAAGGTTGTAAATTTTGAGATTCAGGGGCCAAGTGTTGTGGGTAGTACTATAGTTGTCGAACGGGTCCATTCCATCGGTGCTTAGTGCAAACCTCACATTTCTAGGATCATCTCCAAAATGATCACCAATTTGACCCAAAGGCTTCAACCTATTGGCGTTCCTCTACTATGGAGAGTCGGCAGGGTGTCTGAGCATGTTGTCCTGAATGCGCTCCTCTGCATGCCAACACATCAGTTTTGCCGTATTCAGGTTTGCATATAAACGTGTCAAATGAGGAATAATAGGCAAGTACCAACACACTTTTACCGGGATGTCCTTCCTACCCGGTTTTTATGCTTCTTCTTGCTTGCCTGATCAGTGTCCAGGTCATCCTCACTGCTACTGTCATCTGCCATATTAGTTGCCTCAACCTTGGGAACCTTGAACCTTGGAAATTTGCACAGCGGACATTCACGCAAATTGATGTAGGCATCACCGCGATACAATATACAATCATTTTTACATGCATGTATTCTCTGAACCTCCATTCCCAACAGACACACAATCCGCTTAGCTTTGTATAAACTATCTGGCATGTGGTTTCCTTCAGGAAGAAAGTCTTGTAAGAATGTTAAGAACTTGGTTACACTCTTATCTGACCGTTCGTACATTTGCCTCATCTGCATCAGTTCTAGAACAGTAGCTAACTTTGTGTAGTGCGGCTTACACCCATGGTACATTGGTGTCTCCGAGTCTTTGATCATGCAAGCATATTTATCATTCATTTTCTTATCCTCATGGTTATCTTTCAACTCCCGCAACATATGACTCACATTGTCTACTTCAACATCTTCCATGTTCTCTTGCGACGATATATTGCCCATGTCATTTGTTCAACCAACCTCGTCATCAGTTGATGGAAATATGGTGGTAATCTCAACATCATCCATGTTGGCATCCTCACAAGCATAACCTCCTCACTAGCATCACCCTACTCATATGTACTTTGTCGTACTTCTCCATGCTGGATCTAACAATGATACCCTACCACGAATCCCCTTTTGATCAAATGTGTCTAAATTTGTGAAATGCTTGTAAAACTCTCGATGTTTGTACAGTGACAACACGGTCAAAGTATCCATGGGTCCTTTGTATGAATTGCATTCATTCCAGTTGTTCTCAATAACTCCTTGACACCATCAAGGTACACATCGGTCACACGATTCCCCAGGTACATACAACCATGGTCCATCTGCAAAATTAAAAAAATTAATATGCACAAGTAATAAAATATGCATTCACATGCATTTAATACAACATTTATACTAAAACAAACAAATGAAAATTGAAGTAATCAAAAAAATCATTTTACCAGGACATCCGGATATTATCCGGAGGGTCCGAATTCTCCTCTTTATGACCTGGCCAGACCCTTCCCCTTCCTTTCCTTCTCACTCTTCGGAAGCCCCCTTTCTGCCCCGTGCACTCTCTATTCTCCCTCACGAACCACCACCGTCGGATGCCCCCACCCATCGCCGTCCACCGTTTGCGGTTTATATCGAACACCCCAGCATCTGGATTTCACTGCCACGAGGTGTTGCAGACATCAAATCGTCGCCGCGCCTCAGATCTACACTGCTTGTGTACATGACGCCATGATTAGGACAATGGGCGACAGTGAGATCCTCCTCGGCCTCAGGAATTACTCCTCCTTGTTAGATGAGGTACTAAGCTTCTAGATTTTGTCTCTCTAATTCTATTTGTCTTGAAATTTTAGATGCATTACCGAGCTTTTATGAATTCAATTTGTTTTTATGTTTTCTAGGAATCAGCCTGTGACTGCGGTATTCGTGATGGATGTGCCCAGTTCCAACATTGTCTAGGAGCAAAAATCATTGTCCTAGAAGAACTAGACTTTACAAATGAGGAGAAGAGGAAGACAGATGAAGAATTGAGGAAGACCAATGAAGAATTGAGTAAGACGGAAGAGAATCTAAGGCTAGCTCATGAGACAATCCGAATGATGGAGCAAGCAATGAAAACCATCAACAAAAAATGGAAAGGGTTGTGGAAGAGAAGGGGCAAATAGAGTTGGTGTTGGCCGATACCATCGATGCACACAACATCAAGAAGCAAGAAAGTAGGCAAACAACTAGGTTGAAGATGAATAAGATAAAAAGTATGCTATTTGGAAGGAAAGGTGTCTACAATATGCCTTCGGTGCCATTGTTATCCTAGTCGTGGTTATAATAGCCATCTCCGGGTTTTTAAAATGCGTGAAGTAGTTAATTGTTACTTTGAGCATGATTGTATGTGTTACTAATCTGTATGTGAGAATTGATTGCATGCTATATGTTGTTTGCAAGAAAAATAGATTGTACAAAAATAAAAGTGGACAAGATTAAAATGCACCTTCAAAATAACATTAGCAAACTCGATCACCCCAACACGAAGTCCCGATCCATATAAACTCACCAGCACAAGAGTATACTGGTTTAGTGAAGGCATCGATGCCTTGTTGATCCATATATATAATCAACAGCAAAGGAGCCATCTCGTAGAAAAAAACAGCAAAGGAGATCTTAAATGGTTTATAATTGAAACCGCCTCTAGCCAGATATATATTTGAGGCGGTTTCAATTAATGATCTCCCTAGCTACAATTTTTTGCGACAGTCGTTATAATGGCTAGCCCCAGTATGTTCTTACATGCGGTGATTATTTATGGACGGCTACAGTTAAAATTTATAAAGAGACGGCCAATAATTCCCATTGTCTCATGTTCCATTTAGAGGCGTTTTGTTTTAAAGAGCGGCTGAGGGGGAAGCCGTACTAGAGACGGTGCAGATTTCCAACCGTATGAGGTTCGGTCAAAAAATTATGACCGCCTGAGGGTGATGAACACAGCTGGTGGTTTGTATTTTAGAGGTAAACCGTCTCTAGGAACAGTCTCTAAGTAACAAGTTCGTACTAGTGCAAGTATGTTGCAACTAATTTGCAACTTGCAATTGGGCCTCCAAAGGGACCAATTACAACTTTCTTGCAACTGATCTTGTGTTGAATTTGATCTTGTGTTTAACCAAGTCAGTCATAACTAGCTTGCAATCAGAGCTCAAAAGAGAACAATTACAAATTGCTTGCAAATGATCTTGTGTTGAAATTGTGCCTATGTTGAACCAAGTCAATCGTAACTAGATTGCATCCGGGCCTCGAACGAGACCAAGTGTAAAACGCTTACAACTGATCTTGTGTTGAAATTGAGCCTATGTTGAACCAAGTCAGTCGCAATTAGCTTGCAAAGAGGCCTCGAATTTGAGCATGCGTTGAATTTGGTACTTTGTTGAGCTAAGTCGATCGCAGGTAGCTTGCAACCGAGCCTTTAATGAGATCAATTGAAAATTGGTTGCAACTGATCTTGAAAGGAATATGTCCGATAGGCAATAATAAAGTGTTTATTATCTTATTCCATGTTTATGATACATGTTTATTTCTCATGCTATAATTGTGTTAATTGGAAACGTTAATACATGTGTGTTTAATAAACAAATAAGAGTTCATAGTTATGCCTCTCATTTAAACTAGCTTGTTGATTAACTGACCATCAAGATTTCCTGATCATGAACATTGGATGTTGTTAATAACGGGGTCACAATATTAGTGGAATGGTGTGATGAACATTCACCCAAAGTATAGCAATACGGTCAACGTGATTATGTTTACATTACTATAACATCACATACAAAGTAATCATAATCCTTAGACCATGAGATCATGTTAATCACTAACACCGGAAGAATGCTTTGATAACATCAAACGTCACACCGTAACAGGGTGACTACAAAGGTGAGTTCAAGTATTCCGAAATTGTTATGTAGAGGTTCATGGATCAGGAGTGGAATTTTCCCATCCCGATGACAAAGAGTTATACTCAGAACCCTCTCGGTAATATCACATTGACACTGCTTGCAATTAGGTGATTAGATCACAAAGAATGTTATATCACGGGAACAAGAAAAGAGTACTTGTCAGTAACGAGAGCAAACTAGGTATGAGGATACCGATGATCGAATCTCGGACATCTAATGTATCACGAGACAAATGGATTTAATTACTATGTCAATGCTTCTCACGATCACAAGAGTCATCGTTGAATGTCTAGGAGTCAGTACAGATCTCCAGGTCCCGCTGCTGATTATTGATCGGAGAGGGGTCTCGACGATGTCTGCATTATTAGCGAATTGTACGGTGACACACTTAAGGTATACTGACACCAAAAAGGGAACATATAATACCAGATAAAGGATTTGAAAGTGCTGGGATTATTTCAAAAGAAGGTGGTGGCCTCCTCTCCTCACACACCTCCTTGTGAAGGATCTCTCTCCCTCTAGCACATTCCCCATGGCTTCGGATTAGCCAAGTATATGTTCTCGGTGGTTTCTCTAAAAAGGATCACATGCTTCCACTGCTTTGCTGGAGCGAGGACTCGAAGGTTTTCGGGGTGTTGGACCTATGTGCGATAACGGATGTGCTACTGGTTTGTGGTGCTCTACAACTCAATCTTGAGATCGGCAAGGATATGACCACATCATCCACGAAATCAGATTTCATTAAAAAGCTTTTCGGTCTTTGGGGGTAAGATCTCTATGGATGTATATCCCTCTGTTGCTTGCATTTAGTAGATAGATCTTGGTGCTTAGTTGTTCATATCTTAGGAATTTTTTGTTTTCTATATTGTGAACGGAACAGTAGTATCAGAGCCGGATCTATGCATAGTTTTTTTGTATGGGTAGAACACATATGATTATGTGCACGCTGATGATTGTGTTATTCCATCCTCTTATGTATTTTGGATATTAGCCACATAGTGGGATAAAGCGGCCTGGACTAACTTTACATGTCCTCGCACATGAGACTTGTTCCACGCTTAACATGCAACTAGTTTTGCATAAGCGGTTGGTGGTTGTCTGTCTCTACCACTATAGTGATACGTGATTTACAACGGGTTGCTAATAATTTGATTATCATTATTGTGGTTCTATGTTCGTAGGTAAGAAAGGTTCTATCTCTAAAAGCCCTTAACCACGTAAAAATATGCAAACGATAAATTGGAAGTCTAGTTTTTTTATTGGGCAAGTGTTATGGTATGGTAATGTTATAATTTTAAGTATGGTTGGATACTATTGGAAAATTATAACAAACCAAAGTGTACATACTATAGACCTTGGTGTTATAGAAATGGAATGATGGAGGTCATACCATGATGCACAAGATATTGATCAAGTGCAAGAACTATATCATATCACTTTTTGCATATGATGTTTGTTTGCATCTTAGAGCATATCCACTTGGGAGCCCTAAATCCCTCCTAAAGGGGTATGGGGGTGTCGGCGCTCAAAATCGTGCCCAGTCCGCCCCCTCCCCCTAAACTTAGTTTCATGCCAGCATGGCTTGTTTAGTTATCCGGCACCCCTAGGGCAAACCCAATCTACGGGGGGGGGGGCAAGCGGGGGTGCCGGATGGAGCTGAAAACAACACCGCTAGCCCTAGCAGTGAGGTAGGAGCATCCTTCCCGCCCAGGTTTCCCACCCTTTCTCGCTATAACCAGGGCGGTCGCCATTGCAATCCACAAATCCACACCTCTCTTTCTCACCATGGACAACCCACACTAGGCCTTTCTCACCCTCGAGGATACGGAGGTGCTGTGTGACTCTAGCTACCCACGTCCACCGGGATACCGGCTGCCCTCCGACTAGGCGTTGAGCGTCGGAGGGGTGGTCGTCCCTCCTGTGCCTCGTGGTTCTGCCCGCCAGGCGACCATCACGAGCCAGTACTACCTCGAGATTATGCCAGAGCAGCAGATGGATCCAAATTGGTGCCCTGACAACACCACGACCTAGACCACCTTCTTCACCAATCGCCAGGAAAGAGAGCTCACCAGGTACGAGGGCGACGACCCTCCACCGGCCAACCACAATGAAGCCGGCCGACGACTATGGTAATCGAACTGGACGCTCGCCAGTGTGATGCGCCACATCGCTGAAGGAGATCACCCTCACCTACGGTGCCCACATTTTCAGCCTCCATGGAGCCCTAGCAGAGGCGGCAGCAGCGCCCGTGTCGCCAGTTGGGGCACCCCACCTCCGGGTGGCCAGCCTTCGAGGTCGGAGTGGCAGGTGCCACTGGAGTACGCTATGGCGGCGCGCCAACTTGGGCGCACTAGTGATCCGGAGGAGTTCCTGGGCCAGCACGCGGCCATGCGCGCCTCTTTGGATCGCATCGAGGACGGCGATGTAGGCTGCTGCAGAAACTATGGCCGCTAGTCTACGATGATCGACGGCCTATGCTACCCGCATCAAACCGCAGAAGGACTCAGTTTCCATCCACGTGTGCTAAGCGACAACGATGACGAGGACGTCGAGGACCCCAAAGTCATGTACTATAGGCCTAGGCGGGATTATGACTAGTTTTAGTTTTTCGTATAATAATAAATCCCGGATAAAAATCTCTGTATTGTTTTATGGGCGTATGACTGGGAGCCATGGCCCCCCAAATCATGAACCAATCTAGTGCCCCCCATACGGGCCAAAATCGGGTCGTGCTGGACCCCGTATGGGGGGCAAGTGGAGATGCTCTTATTTTGCTTGAATAACGCTTAGTAGCAATATGAGATGATCTGTCGTTTAAATATTAAGATAAAAATGTGTTCTTCCTTTAGTATGCATTATCAATAAAGTTCATCGTGAGACACCACGTGATGATTGGGTGTGATAGACTCTATGTTCGTATACAATGGGTGTAAGTCATATTTACACACGGGGTACTAAGGTTCTTACTTGGCGAGCCTAGCATGTTCAGACATGGCCTCGAAACACAAAGGTAAAGCATGAGTCATATAGGTGATATGATGACCATATAGATGCTCGCCTTTGCAGCTGCACCAATTCACGTGATGATCTGTCTTGGTGAAGTGAATTTGGTTCATGTAATCACCAAAACGACTCGAGGGATGTTGCTTTTGAGTGGGAGTTTATGTAGTAATATGATTAAAGTTGAACTCAATTTATCTTAAACTAAATCAAAGTGATTTTTCATATTTTTTGTACTCATTGACATCTGTTTTACTATCTTGTGATTAGTTATAATTGATATAATAGAACTATAGAATTCTCGATATTTACTTTACAAATTGGTATCGTATTGTTTTGAGTGTCAATCTAAAGTTCGAAAGTCCTATTGCAAACTTTCAGCAAGCTCCACCGACTCCAAGAAGTTTAATAAGTAGTATTAAATCAAGAGTAACAATTCCAGTGTTAGTATCTAAGTATCATGCTTTTCTCCATGATCCTTGATATTCAAAAGTTGTTTTAGTATCAAAGTTATCTAGGAGCTGAAAGAATTGTTTCATAAACCATCATGTGTGGAAGATATTGCGACATCTTAAACAATGTTTTGGTTGCAAAATGATATAGTATAATTTAGTAAAATATATGTTCTCATATTGTATAAGAATTGGTGAAGGATGGAGATGCTAGGCATCCAACTAACATTTTACTCGTGATTCTCCTTTATAGGCTATCGTAGCTTGATCATGAAAGTTATCATGATAGGATGAATAAAGATGTAGGTAAAATGTTTACTGCATTGAAAGATTACTAAAGAATGGATTTTGAAAGAACGGCAAACATTTGATGATGGTGATCCACTTCAAAGTGCAAGTCCAACGGTATTAGTATTTGACTAAACATGCTTTGGACTATGTGTCATATGTATGGCACCACTATTGATGTTGATAGATTCTTATAAAAAGAAAAGGAAATGCTAAAAGAGAATCTGAAAAATATTTTGAAGAAAAGAAAAGACTGGAAATGTCTAGCTTAGGTATATATATACTATACATGTTATGGGTGTATTTTTGCTTGTTAAACAATTTCGTTCTTGGGTATTAGATCCCAAAATTATTGGTATGAAGTGTCATACAGAACAACACGATTCATGAACTACAATGGCCTAAGTAACTAGCAAGAGAATATGTGATGATGTTCATCAAAAATAAATTAGGTGTTACGGTGTTTCTTGTGGACATCAAACCTGGCATTCAATATTTGTTTTGACTAATTGTTATTTTGTTCTGGTATTATGGGAACAATGGTTGTTCAAATTATTACCATATTCCATAGAAGATGGATTAACTCTTACAAGTCTAGTTGGAGAAATCATGTCCATAAAAACTAATGCTAAAATGTTGTAAGACAAATGATTAAAAGATCACATATAAGTGACATCGCTATTCTAAATTACATTGGAAAGAAAACAAGAAGAAACTCCATGTTGATGGATTTTTGGACTCTTTGATTTTGATCAATTGACTCTTATGAGACTTTCCTAGAGATAATTGAAACTCCGTTCATAGGCCAAAGAGAAACGGATGACTAACTTGGTGGACATTGTGCATATTGATGTATATAGTCCATTATGTGTAGCCGTGTGCGGTGGATATTTCAACTTCATACACTTTCTCCGGAAATTTGAGTGGATATATGTGTATATTTACTTAATAAGGAAGAAGTATGAAACATTTGAAAAAAATTCAAAGACTTTCAAGATGAAGTAGAAAACCATTGTAACAAGAAAATAAAGAATTTATGATTAGATCATCAAGGAAGATGTTTGAGTTAAACGTTTATCAAAAGACCTAAGATTTGAGGAATCACTCCATGGATTTAAGTTTCCTGATAAAACCATAGGAGTATGGAATATTCGATATGAAATCAAACCTTGTTTGACATGGTAAGATCAAAGGTGTTATTTATAAAACTGCCATTATGTTTTAAGGATTAAAACTTTCAAGACTACTGCTTTTACACTGAAAAGAGCACCATCATGATCCGTTGAAATGACACCATATGAGTTATGGCTTGGGATAAAACCCGAGTTGGCTTTTCTTAAATTTTGGTATGCCAGGCATAAGTAAAATGTTTACAACCAAAGTCAGATAAGCACGTCTTTGTAGGTTATCCCAAAGCAATAGTTGGTTATTCCTCCATAACACCGAAGATAAAAGAGTTTGTTGCTTAGAACGTCAAGTTTCTTGAGAAGGAATTTATTGCAAAACTTAAGTGGGAGGACAATAGAACTTTGATTAGGTTGATGAACCTAAGAAACATGTGCTAAGTAGCGCAGTGCCGGAAAGTGTCCCGGAGGCTGCCGCAGTGCTCATGGATCCTGTGACTACAAAGGTTGTGATCTCAGAGATTAGAGTTCCTATTGAACCGTGTGGGTCGGAGAATAATCAAATAGTGAGATTTGATAAACAAGTCGTTATTGTTTTGGCAATGATGAACCGACTGCATGAAAAGAAGCGATGATGGGCCCTAACTCCATCAAGTGACTAGAAGTCATAAAATCCGTGATAGTTTCCATACACGAGAAATCAAAATGTTGAACTTGGAAGACCCTACGGAAAGGCGTAAAGCCTACCGGTCGTATTTGGATCTATAAAGAAATAGACATGGATGTTTCACATCTATGAAATATTCGACATATCAAAAAGAGTTTATAACAATGTTCAAGGAGTTTACTATGACAAGATTTGATCTTTTGTACCAATATTTAGTCTAGAAAGGTTATTGTAGCAACCACTACATATGTCATTTTTGGTATATGGTAGTTGAACAAACAAAACAAAGTTCTTCTAATAGAATGGTTACCTAGTACGTGTACATGAGACAGTCTAAAAGATTTTGTTAATTCAAATGGTGCTAAAAGGTCATGCAAACTTCAATGGTTGAAGTAAGCATCACGGAGTTGGAATCTTCACCGTGATGAAACTGTTAAAAGGTTTAAATTCATCAAAGATGATGAAGATACTTGCATTTGAAAGAAATTAAGTGGGAGCGCTAAGACATATTTATAATACATTATGTAGAAGACAAGTTATTGATTAAAAATGATGTATCTTTTATTGACATAGGTTAAGAATTTCATTAAAAATTACATTCGATGAAAGACTTAGGCAAAACTAGAAAATTAGGCATCAATGTCTATATGGATAGATTGAGATGCTAATATGGTTTTGCCAAATGTAAATAGATGAGATATTGAATGAGTTCAATATGGAAACGGCAAGAATGGTTCTTGCAACATGGAAAAGGTTGAATCAAGATTCAAGTTTATTGACACTTGGTGAGTGAAACGAGATTCAAGTGTTTTGACACTTGGTGAGTGAAACCACATGAATATTTTGATCAATCATGTATACTATTAAATTCGCAAAGTTTGAACTAGATTATTGACTCTAGTGCAAGTGGGAGACTGAAGGGAATATGCCCGAGAGGCAATAATAAAGTGGTTATTATCTTATTCCATGTTTATGATAAATGATTATTTCTCATGCTATAATTGTGTTAATTCGAAACGTTAATACATGTGTGTTTAGTAAACAAATAAGAGTTCCTAGTTATGCCTCTCATTTAAACTAGTTCGTTGATTAACAGATGATCAAGGTTTATTGATCATGAACATTCGATATTGTTAATAGCGGAGACACAACATTAGTGAAATGATGTGATGAACATTCACCCAAATCATAGAAATACGATCAAAGTCATTATCTTTACATTGATATAACATCTCATACGAAGTAACCCTAATCCTTAGACCATGAGATCATGTTAATTGCCAACACCAGAAGAGTGCCTTTTGATAACATAAAACTTCACACAGTAACAATGTGACTATAAAGGTGGGTTCGGGTATTCCGAAAGTGTTATGCTGAGGCTCATGGATCAATAGTGGAATTTGTCCATACAGATGATGGAGAGATATACTTTGGAGCCTCTCTGTCATATCACCTTGACACAGCTTGCAAGCACTTGATTAGATCACAAAGAATGTGATATCGTGGAAATGAGAAAAGAGTAGTTGTCGGTAACAAGATCAAACTAGGTACGGGGATACCGATGATAAAATCTCGGAAAAGTAATATATCACAAGACAAAGGGATTTCGTTACAACATTAATGGTTCTCACGATTATAAGAGTCATCGTTGAATGTGTGTGTAACATCCCAAAACTTCAATCCAAGGTTATTAAGATCCAAATCATCAAAAATTAGGGTTAACAAAAACTTTTCCCATTAAAATTATTAAAGCATTCATATGGGTGTGCATTTAAATAGGAGTTGTTTTGAATTGCCATGATTAAGTGATCCATTCCTTGTAAAATGATCCCAAACAAATCTCAAAGAAAAACAAATCAAAATGAATAAAAGAAAGAAATGGTCATTTGTGCCATTTTAATCACCATGCCTATTTTGGCTATTCCTAGGACTCAATTCTTAACAGAAATAAATATGGATCTTTGCACCCCTTGCTAGTACATATAATGATGTACCAAGGCCCACTTTGTGATCTGCCAAAAACTTTCAAACACTAATTTTAAATGGCATTTGAAAATTGAATGTAGTTCATATGGGAAGATCCCACTTATTCAAAAACCACTCAAATGAGCTCCATTTTCAAAACCCAAGCAACCACAGAGGCTTAAGCATGTGTCTAGCAACTCCACCAAAAATCATCCAAAAATTCAAAACTTGAGTTCTTTCGGCCATTTTCACAAACACTTGGTGGACAGAATTCAAACAAAACATAAAACACTATTTGGAGCAGTGTTTGAACCAAATTGGTCTCCTATTTTGCTAACACAGCCACCCAGTGCAATCCCCTACCCCTCTCTAGCCCAGCCACCCACTGTACCACGACCAAATGGTCATGGCCATTAAGGCCGAGCACCATTTTGGGCACCCCACCGGTGATAGCATGCCACAGCCGTCGCCAGGATCGTCCACCATGTCCAGGAGGTAGCCTGTGGTCCACCTCCACCGCCCAACCAGCCCCAGCCCGAGGACAGCGACCAGATCCGCCAGGAACCGCCACGCCCGGAGACTGTCGGCCATGCCGACACCACCCATAGAGCATGCACGGTCTCCCGCTCGACCAGACCACGCCTCGCTCCAGCCGCCCTCCTACATGATCCCCATCGGCCTAGGAAGCTAGTGGACATGCCCATTCCCCCGACTGTGCCCCGTAGTCGCTGGCCGCTGTGAAACTTGCCGTCGGCAGAGACTTAGTGCGTGCCGTGCCATTCACTTCCCCCGACCGCAAACCATTGCACACTCACCGCCGTGACACTCTCCAGCGCACCGCCCATCGTCCTAGCACACCGTCCACGCATCTAGCTCGTTGCTCTGCCGCTCAGCTGCGCCTATAAAAGGAGGCCACCCCAGTACCGTTTCCTCACACCACTCTCATCCCCACCCTCTCACAACACTCCCAGAGCACCACCGGAGCAAGCCGCCGTCCGCAGCGCCGGAATTTCGCTAGAGGCTTCCGCGGAGGGAGAAGAAGGGGGCCGTTGATCAAGGCCACCTCTCAGGACGCCGCCGGTACCAGGAGAACCGCCGTCCTCGACTTGTTTGTTTGCCCGCCTCGCCGACCCTCGCCAGAGCCCCGGTAAGCCACCACAGACCCCCACCGAGCCGCTAGGGTTACACCTCGCCGGTGACCTGTCCGTCGTCGATGACAAGCCCCAGCCATAGATCTTCTTACTAATCCAACGGTCCACATCGCCTCGTACCGCTTCGCGTGTAAAGAGCCGCTGACCTGTGGACCCCCCTGTCAGCTGTTCTCTATGCCGCGGAATGTCACTGGGCCGGCCCGTTTTCCTTCCCGCGCTAGCCTAGCAATTCAAATTTAGATTTTTCTATTTAGGTTTGAACTTAGTTCTATCCCCTAGTTTGAAAATCAATTCAGAGAGATTTAAAAATCCAAATGGAGTGATTCCAATTTTGATAGAAAGCTACTGAGAAGATCTATCCAAGCCCATTGGAGTTAATTCATTTAGAGTTAGAGATCTCTCCTAGTAAAAATAATAAGATAGAAGCTTTTGCACATTCAAACATTTTTATAAAATCAACCAAAATAGCTTTTGAGTTGGTTCCAACTCTCAAAAATCACATTTTACCATACCTATCTGAATATGTAATAATATTAAGTTTTACATGCAGTGACTTTGGACTAGTACCAAAATAATGCTATATAGGCATTTCTAGTCACTTTAAATCATTAAGTAATAAACTTAAACTTAAGTAAATGTGATCCAACCCTTAAATCACATTCCCATATGTTAGAATATGTGGTGAGGACATGTGTCCACATGATCCCAAATTTTAAGTTGTGAATATTAAATCTTAGTTATTTTCAATGAGTAGAAATTACTTTTCTCAAATAAAAAGCATTAAACTAGTTAATAAAACCTTGTGATGCTTGTGATGATAATAGATCATCAAATGTGTGCCTTAGAGTGCTAATTAGACTAGTTAAGTATTGTTTGGTGATTGTGTACTCCGTATGTATTTATAGACGATAGTACCGACCAAGCATTTGAGGAGGAGGAGTTCTATCAAGAGGAGGAAGAAAACTTCAACCACTGCACTGCACAAGGCAAGCCATCATTAACAATGCAAGCTAACACTTGCAAGTATAATGCTTCGCAAGCTAGAATTAAGCTAGATGTTTTGAGCAAATATGCTTTAGGCATGCTTGAGTTATACCACTTTGACTATTACTTACCCCAAGTATTATTTCCAAGCTTTACTTCCTTTACCTTACCAAAGTCCTTTACTTGTTTTGAAGGTAGCATAAAGAGTATAAAACTTGACCTATCTAGATAACTTTAGATGTCATTCTATGGCATGAGATTGATCCCATCTTTCCACCTTAGTGAACACTCTTAACTCACTAGTTTAAAGTAGATAAAAACTTGAGTCACTTTAGATGGGAATCCTTGGTGAAAATGAATTATGATAACCTTGGAATGATGAATCATTCTATTGAGATGTTTTGACATGTGTTGAGAAACACAAATGGTTTATGATGATGAAAATGTTGAGGCATGAGCCTTGACCCTTTTACAAAACTGATGGTTGGATTTGGATGCGATATCATTCCAAATTTACCATACAACCACACTACCTAAATTGGGTAAGGCTTAGCCGAAAGTTTATATGCATTAGTATTAGTTTCCTCGCGGGAGAGGTTTGAGCTGAGGCTACCTCTCAATGTTGTCCACCTATGCAGTGCCCAAGATGATAGATGGTCATGCTTGGGAGGCCATGCTCATAGGAGAGGTGCTTATACTAGGGTGTGTAAAGGAAAGGTTATGTTTGATTATCTGCATACTAAGTATGATGATTCAGGGTTATCCCAGACAGATGTATCGAATCTTGTGGTGAAAGTGTACCACCTCTGTAGAGTGTCAAACTATTCGAATAGCCGCGTCCGCGGTTATGGACAGTTGGAGTGGCCATACTGTTTCGTTGTCAGATGTTTTCAAAATAACTTATGAAATGAATGATGAATCTTGACTTGACCACAACAGGGTTGTGACTATGACACTAGCTTCCCAACTTAAGTGATTTTAGAACTTTATTTTATCTTTCTTTGTTTCTGAACTCAGCTTAGGTTTCAAACTTAACTTTAGAGTTAAACTTAGAGTTAGCCCTTTACATTAGAACTATACTAATTGTTAGTGGTAGTTTGCGAGTACTTAAGGAGTACTCATGGCTTTTGTCCCTGGTTATTCTCATGGCCAGACTATGAAGGAGACTACCAAGATGATGGCCAGCAGGACGGCTATGATAACTAGGACTATCTGCCTTATCGACATTGCATGTGCCCTGAAGATGGACCCCACCGCTTATTATTTATTCCGCTGCTTGTTGTATTAAGACTGGATCATGAGATCCTTATTTGTGTAAGACCTTATTTATGGTTTGTAATGGATTATGTACTGTGATATCCAATCTGTTATGTCTCGCAAAAATGGTAATCATGGGATTGCGATGAATGACATAACAGGCATCTAGGATTAAAAATCCGGGTTTTGACAAGTTGGTATTAGAGCCATCCTGACCATAGGATACCCTAGTTAGAATGGATGTCCGAACAAAAACTTAATTTCAAAACCAAAGTGAGTATTTATGAAAAACTATTTCCTCTCTTATCCTTGGGAATTCATTCTTTCTCAAAAATTCATGTTCCTCAAATTCTCACATTACTACTTAAAATTTGACACACTTGATCACTTCACTAACTTCCTCATCCTTAATTCTTGTAGATGGAGACTCAGTTCAGCAAGTTCTACTAGTTAGGAAACGGAGGTCAGCTGATCTTCGAGAGGGACCTAGATTCACTGTCGGAGTTACTGGGATGCCCACATCTGGAGTTTCTTGGAGCTCAACCTCCAGGACCCCCAGGAGGAGATTTTGCAGTGGCTAGTCACCGCTGATCTTCAAGGAAGCATCGAAGCACCAACATCCGGGAGAATCCAGTTCTCTGTGAGAGAGAACAACTGGCTAGATGGATTATCCAGGGAAATGCATGAAGCTCTCGCACGTCTATGTGCCCTTAGCGTCAACCAAATCCAAGGAACCCGTTTTGCTCACTATGCAAGACGTGACTTCATGGGAATGCCGATGGAGATGCCAAGACACCAGGAGTTGAAGCGTCAAGTGGAGAACCTTGACTTTCTGTTGTACGATCGCTAGAAGGAATTGGACAATGCTAGGGAGTTCGCCAACCACAACCATGCCATTGCCGCCCAGAAGGCCCAGACTTTCTCACTGCTTGTCAAGGACCGCCAGTCTCTTCGCCTCCAACGTGAAAAGAAGGATCGCACCATCGCCCGTCTTCGCAAGAAGGTGGCCGACCTCGAGAAGACCATCAAGGAGCAAGAAGCTCAGCTTGCAGCAAAGGAAGAAGAAGAGGAAGGTGAAGACATCCAGGGAGATATGGATACTTACCTCAGCAATGATGATGACTTTCTAGAGGAGGATGTCGTGGACTTCTACACCGATGATGAGGACTCCGACTTCATCAACAATGAGTAGATGCACTAGAGCACTATCATAGCATGAGATGTATCGGTCCCACTGTATCATAGCTTGCAAAATGGTTCTTCAAACCATCTGTTTTCCTTTGTTGGTGTGGTGTGTGTTTGTATCGTGTGCTTGTTTGCATGAATGAAATGAAGTTAGTTGCAAAACCTGAGTCAAACTCAAAGTTTTAGTCTTGAAACCAAAACCATGAACCTTAGAACTTTCCCTCTTACCCCTTTATCTACCTCAATCTTCAGATGACTCGTGGAAACCAAGGAGGGAGCAGCTCGTCGCAAGACCCAATGCTGCAGATCTTGCAAAATCTCATCGTAGACAGAGAAGCAAGCAGGGCAGAATGCCAAGCTAATCTAGCAACGTTGCAATAGATTGCCCAGATGGCTCTCAACAACCAAGGGCATGGAAACCAGGATCGCCATGGATCCAAACTCAAAAACTTTTAGAATACCAATCCCCCAATCTTTAACCAAGCTGAAAACCCACTAGATGCTAATGACTGGCTGCAGACAATGGAAAACAACTTAGAAGTAGCAGGGGTTGATGACAACGAGAAAGTTCTCTTCGTCACCCACTATCTGGCGGGAGATGCAAGAGCTTGGTGGACTAGCATCCGTAATATGAACCATGGTCAAGTGATGACATGGGAAGCCTTCAAAACCAAGTTTAGCCGCACCCACGTGTCGCAAGGTCTAGTCACCAGACTAAGGGATGAGTTTCGTGATTTGAAGCAAGGCAGAATGATGGTGGTGGAGTACCATGACAGATTCCTGTCACTTGCAAGGTATGCCCCTGATGAGATCAACACAGAGGTCAAGAAGAAGGAGAGATTCCTGAACGGACTGCATGATGAGATGCAGACTGTCCTCGTCAACATCCGCTTCGAGGATCTCGAAGAGCTAGTCAACTCTGCCATTCAGATGGAAGGGAAGATTAATTAGGCAAACGATAACCACAAACATCGTATGATGTAGCAATCTGGATCCAGCGGTAACCAAAAGTACCGTCCCAACCCCTCACCAGGATATGCACCAAGGAACAATCGACCCCCAATGTCTCGCCCAAGCTACCCCAACCGTAGCATAGGCAATGTGAAGTCCGGAGGAAACAATCACAACTCCGGCAACACCAACAATTTCAACCGAGCACCTCCCAAGAGCAACAACAACAACACTGCACCCAGAACTAGCAGCAATGTTGTGCCCGTCGCAGCAAAAGACAAATCCCAGATCACCTGTTTAGAGTGTGGAGTGAAGGGTCACTATTCCAATGAGTGTCCCAAGAAGACTGCCGCCACTGCCAATGTGAATGCCCCAGCTCAACAGCACCGTCTTGTTCAACCAGGGAGAAGGTTTGCCCCAGGGAACCCTCACAACCGCAACGGTCGTCTCTTCCACATGAACGTCGAAGAATCCCAAGAAGCGCCAGATGTAGTGATGGGTATGTTTTCTGTCAACTTAGTTTTAGCAAGAGTGTTGTTTGATTCGGGAGCATCGCATTCATTTGTCACCGAAGAATTTGCATGCACTAGTAAGGTCCACCCAACCAACTTGAAGCATGTCATGATAGTTCAAATCCCCGGTTCAACTACAAAAGCTAGAAAAATTTGCAAAGTTGTGCCTATCAGAATACACGAGATAGATTTTTATGTCAACCTAATAGTACTTGGAACCAAAGGATTGGAAGTAGTACTAGGTATGGACTGGATGTCAAGGCATAAAGGACTGATAGACTGTGCTAAGAAAGCCATCACCATGACCAGTAGCTCGGGAGTAACAGTAGAGCATATATCCGAGACCTTACCCCGTCAATTCAAGTGCAACAAGAGTCTAGCCCTGCCCACCATTGACCAAGTTAGAGTAGTCTGTGAATACCCTGACGTATTCCCCGATGAATTGCCAGGTATGCCCCCGGATAGGGATATTGAGTTCATTATCGAACTAATCCCCGGAACTGGACCCATAGCCCAGAGACCGTATAGCATGAACCCCTCAGAGTTAGTAGAATTGAAGAAGCAGTTGGATGCCATGTTAGCAACAGGCTTGATTCAACCAAGCGCATCACCATGGAGATCACCAGTGTTATTCGTCGACAAGAAAGATGGAGGCAACTGTTTGTGCACCGATTATAGAAAACTGAATGACGTCACCATCAAGAAAAAGTACCCCTTGCCAAAGATAGAGGATCTATTTGATCAGTTGACTGGAGCCTAGGTATTCTCAAAGATTGATCTTAGGACTGGTTATCACCAACTTAAGGTTTGTGCAACGGATATTCCGAAGATCGCCTTTACTACTCGTTATGGTTTATATGAGTATACGGTTATGTCTTTTGGATTAACCAATGCCCCTGCTTATTTCATGAATCTCATGAATAAGATCTTTATGAATTTCCTAGATAAGTTTGTAGTTGTGTTCATCGACGATATCCTTATCTACTCCAAGTCAGAACAAGAGCATGAGCAACATCTGAGAACCATCGTACAAACCCTGAGAGAGCATTGGTTATATGCCAAGTTCAGCAAATGTGAGTTTTTGCTGAAAGAAGTAGGATTCCTAGGACATATTGTGTCTGCCGGAGGAGTCTCTGTTGATCCCGCCAAAATCAAAGATGTCAAAGAATGGGAAGCCCCAACCACTCAAACCCAAGTCCGTGCATTTCTTAGATTAGCGGGATATTACCGCAAGTTCGTAGAAGGATTCTCGAGCATTGCCAGACCCATGACCCAATTGCCGAAGAAAGACAAGAAGTTTGAATGGACCGAAAAATGTGAAGCTAGTTTCCAAGAACTGAAGAAGAGATTGATATCAGCCCCAATTTTGATCATGCCAGATATCAAGAAGCCGTTTGATGTGTATTGTGATGCATCCAAGATTGGTCTCGGATGTGTATTAATGCAAGAAGGCAAAGTCATCGCATATCTGTCTCGACAACTGAAGCAGCATGAGCAGAACTATCCGACCCATGATCTTGAACTAGCAGCCGTAGTTTTGGCATTGAAGACATGGCGTCATTATCTGATGGGTAATTGCTGTGAGATTTACTCAGATCACAAGAGCTTGAAGTATATTTTCACTCAGAAGGAGCTGAATATGAGGCAAAGGAGATGGATAGAGTTAATCAAGGATTATGACCTTGACATTCACTATCACCCCGGCAAAGCCAATGTGGTAGCGAATGCTCTTAGCAGATTGCCATGTAGACTAAATACCATGATCAAGGAGAAGCAACCAAGTTTGTATGAGGAGTTGGAGCAGTTCAGAACTGAGCTGGTTAGCAAAGGATTCTTAGCTAGTATTGAACTTCAACCCACATTAATCAGCCAAATCAAGGAAGCCTAGAAGGGAAATGAAAGTATCGACGGAATCAAACGTCGTATTGGTACAGGAAAGGTACCTGGATTCACTGAAGACGAAGAAGGAGTTCTATGGTACAAAGGACGTATCTGTGTGCCATCATATTCGGAGCTGAAACAAGTTATCATGCAGGAAGCTCATGATACTCTTTATTCTATCCACCCCGGAGGAACGAAGATGTATCAAGACCTGAAAGAGCAATTTTGGTGGCACAAGATGAAGAGAGAAATCGGAAGCTACATCGCCAAGTGTGACATCTATCAAAGAGTCAAAGAATCAGAGACCTGCATGACTGTTGCAGCCATTGCAGATTCCGGAATGGAAATGGGATTCCGTCGGAATAGACTTTATCACCGGTTTGCCTACTTCTAGTAGGGGAAATGACTCAATCTGGTTCATAGTTGATAGACTGTCCAAGGTAGCTCACTTCATACCTGTCAAGACTACCTACCAGAGTTCGAAGCTAGCAGAACTGTATATTGCTAGGATTGTTAGTCTGCATGGAACCCCCAAGGCCATAGTATCAGATCGAGGAACCCAGTTCACCTCAAGATTTTGGCAGAAAGTCCAGGAAGGATTAGGCACCAAGTTGAATTTCAGCACCGCTTATCAGCCGCAAACTGATGGACAGACTAAGAGAGTCAACCAAATCTTAGAGGATATGCTTAGAGCTTGTGTGTTAGAATACGGATCAAAATGGGAAGACTGCCTTCCTTTCACAGAATTCTCGTATAACAACAGTTATCAAGCTAGCTTGCAAATGGCACGATTTGAGTTGCTATACGGAAGAAAGTGCCGCACCCCTTTGAATTGGTCGCAAGTAGGAGAGAGTCAGATCTTCGGACCCAACATTCTTAGAGAAGCCGAAGAAAAGGTGCACAAAGTCCGTGAACACCTCAAGACCGCCCAGTCCAGACAAAAGATTTATGCTGACAAGAGAAGGAGAGACTTGACTTTCAATGTCGAAGATTTTGTATATCTCAAGGTTTTGCCATTGAAGGGAACCTAACGCTTTAGTCTGAAAGGAAAGTTAGCCCCCGGATATATCGGGCCCTTCAAGATTATGAATCGCCACGGAGAAGTATCGTATCAACTGGAACTACCCGAAGAGATGTCTGCCATCCACAGTGTGTTCCATATCTCGTTACTTTGCAAATTCCTAGAAGTGCCGGAGAAGACTGAAGTTTTCAAGAACATCGATCACCGAGCTGTTGAGATCAACAATGACTTGACATATCGTGAAGTGCCCATCCGTATCTTGGAGGAAGCTTACAGAACCACCAGAACCAGAAGTATCAAATTTCTCAAGATTCAATGGAGCAACCATACCGAAGAGGAAGCCACTTGGGAGCGAGAAGATTACATTAGGACAGAGTTCCCACATCTCTTTAGTTCCTAGTTTTCTTTCGTAAATCTCGGGACGAGATTTTGTTTAAGGGGGGAAGGTTTGTAACATCCCAAAACTTCAATCCAAGGTTATTAAGATCCAAATCATCAAAAATTAGGGTTAACAAAAACTTTTCCCATTAAAATTATTAAAGCATTCATATGGGTGTGCATTTAAATAGGAGTTGTTTTGAATTGCCATGATTAAGTGATCCATTGCATGTAAAATGATTCTTAGGTGAAATAAACATCATCTAGATCATTCCCAAACAAATCCCAAAGAAAAACAAATCAAAATGAATAAAAGAAAGAAATGGTCATTTGTGCCATTTTAATCACCATGCCTATTTTGGCTATTCCTAGGACTCAATTCTTAACAGAAATAAATATGGATCTTTGCACCCCTTGCTAGTACATATAATGATGTACCAAGGCCCACTTTGTGATCTGCCAAAAACTTTCAAACACTAATTTTAAATGGCATTTGAAAATTGAATGTAGTTCATATGGGAAGATCCCACTTATTCAAAAACCACTCAAATGAGCTCCATTTTCAAAACCCAAGCAACCACAGAGGATTAAGCATGTGTCTAGCAACTCCACCAAAAATCATCCAAAAATTCAAAACTTGAGTTCTTTCGGCCATTTTCACAAACACTTGGTGGACAGAATTCAAACAAAACATAAAACACTATTTGGAGCAGTGTTTGAACCAAATTGGTCTCCTATTTTGCTAACACAGCCACCCAGTGCAATCCCCTACCCCTCTCTAGCCCAGCCACCCATTGTACCACGACCAAATGGTCATGGCCATTAAGGCCGAGCACCATTTTGGGCATCCCACCGGTGATAGCACGCCACAGCCGCCGCCAGCATCGTCCACCATGTCCAGGCGGTAGCCTGTGGTCCACCTCCACCGCCCAACCAGCCTCAGCCCGAGGACAGCGACCAGAGCCACCAGGAACCGCCACGCCCGGAGACTGTCGGCCATGCCGACACCACCCATAGAGCACTCACGGTCTCCCGCTCGACCAGACCACGCCTCGCTCCAGCCGCCCTCCTACATGATCCCCATCGGCCTAGGAAGCTAGTGGACATGCCCATTCCCCCGACTGTGCCCCGTAGTCGCTGGCCGCTGTGAAACTTGCCGTCGGCAGAGACTTAGTGTGCGCCGTGCCATTCACTTCCCCCGACCGCAAACCATTGCACACTCACCGCCGTGACACTCTCCAGCGCACCGCCCATCGTCCTAGCACACCGTCCACGCATCTAGCTCGTTGCGCCGTCGTCACCGGCGAGCACTGCCCATATTCCTCTGCCGCTCAGCTGCGCCTATAAAAGGAGGCCACCCCAGCACCGTTTCCTCACACCACTCTCATCCCCACCCTCTCACAACATTCCCAGAGCACCACCGGAGCAAGCCGCTGTCTGTAGCGCCAGAATTTCGCCGGAGTCTGCCGTGGAGGGAGAAGAAGGGGGCCGTTGATCAGGGCCACCTCTCGGCATGCCGCCGGTACCAGGAGAACCGCCATCCTCGACTTGTTCGTTTGCCTGCCTCGCCGACCCTCGCCGGAGCCCCGGTAAGCCGCCACAGACCCCCACCGAGCCGCTAGGGTTACACCTCGCCGGCGACCTGTCCGTCGTCGATGACAAGCCCTAGTCGTAGATCTTATTTCTAATCCAACGGTCCACATCGCCCCGTACCGCTTCGCGTGTAAAGAGCCGCTGACCTGTGGAACCCCCTGTCAGCTGTTCTCTGTGCCGCGGAACGCCACTGGGCCGGCCCGTTTTTCTTCCCGCGCTAGCCCATCAATTCAAATTTAGATTTTTCTATTTAGGTTTGAACTTAGTTCTATCCCCTAGTTTGAAAATCAATTCAGAGAGATTTACAAATCCAAATGGAGTGATTCCAATTTTGATAGAAAGCTACTAAGAAGATCTATCCAAGCCCGTTGGAGTTAATTCATTTAGAGTTAGAGATCTCTCCTAGTAAAAATAATAAGACAGAAGCTTTTGCACATTCAAACATTTTTATAAAATCAACCAAAATAGCTTTTGAGTTGGTTCCAACTCTCAAAAATCACATTTTACCATACCTATCTGAATATGTAATAATATTAAGTTTTACATGCAGTGACGTTGGACTAGTACCAAAATAATGCTATATAGGCATTTCTAGTCACTTTAAATCATTAAGTAATAAACTTAAACTTAAGTAAATGTGATCCAACCCTTAAATCACATTCCCATATGTTAAAATATGTGGTGAGGACATGTGTCCACATGATCCCAAATTTTAAGTTGTGAATATTAAATCTTAGTTATTTTCAATGAGTAGAAATTACTTTTCTCAAATAAAAAGCATTAAACTAGTTAATAAAACCTTGTGATGCTTGTGATGATAATAGATCATCAAATGTGTGCCTTAGAGTGCTAATTAGACTAGTTAAGTATTGTTTGGTGATTGTGTACTCCGTATGTATTTATAGACGATAGTATCGACCAAGCTTTCAAGGAGGAGGAGTTCTATCAAGAGGAGGAAGAAAACTTCAACCACTGCACTGCACAAGGCAAGCCATCATTAACAATGCAAGCTAACACTTGCAAGTATAATGCTTCGCAAGCTAGAATTAAGCTAGATGTTTTGAGCAAAGATGCTTTAGGCATGCTTGAGTTATACCACTTTGACTATTACTTACCCCAAGTATTATTTCCAAGCTTTACTTCCTTTACCTTACCAAAGTCCTTTACTTGTTTTGAAGGTTGCATAAATAGTATAAAACTTGAACTATCTAGATAACTTTAGATGTCATTCTATGGCATGAGATTGATCCCATCTTTCCACCTTAGTGAAAACTCTTAACTCAGTAGTTTAAAGTAGATAAAAACTTGAGTCACTTTAGATGGGAATCCTTGGTGAAAATGAATTATGAAAACCTTGGAATGATGAATCATTCTATTGAGATGTTTTGACATGTGTTGAGAAACACAAATGGTTTATGATGATGAAAATGTTGAGGCATGAGCCTTGACCCTTTTACAAAACTGATGGTTGGATTCGGATGCGATACCATTCCAAATTTATCGTACAACCACACTACCTGAATTGGGTAAGGCTTAGCCAGAAGTTTATATGCATTAGTATTAGTTCCCTCGCGGGAGAGGTTTGAGCTGAGGCTACCTCTCAATGTTGTCCACCTATGCAGTGCCCAAGATGATAGATGGTCATGGTTGGGAGGCCATGCTCATAGGAGAGGTGCTTATACTAGGGTGTGTAAAGGAAAGGTTATGTTTGATTATCTGCATACTAAGTATGATGATCCAGGGTTATCCCTGACAGATGTATCGAATCTTGTGGTGAAAGTGTACCACCTCTGTAGAGTGTCAAACTATTCGAATAGCCGCGTCCACGGTTATGGACAGTTGGAGTGGCCATATTGTTTTGTTGTCGGATGTTTTCAAAATAACTTATGAAATGAATGATGAATCTTGACTTAACCACAACAGGGTTGTGACTATGACACTAGCTTCCCAACTTAAGTGATTTTAGAACTTTATTTTATCTTTCTTTGTTTCTGAACTCAGCTTAGGTTTCAAACTTAACTTTAGAGTTAAACTTAGAGTTAGCCCTTTACATTAGAACTATACTAATTGTTAGTGGTAGTTTGCGAGTACTTAAAGAGTACTCATGGCTTTTGTCCCTGGTTATTCTCATGGCCAGACTATGAAGGAGACTACCAAGATGATGGCCAACAGGACGGCTATGATAACTAGGACTATCTGCCTTTGTCAGCATTGCATGTGCCCCTGAAGATGGACCCCACTGCTACGCTTATTATTTATTCCGCTGCTTGTTGTATTAAGACTGGATCATGAGATCCGTATTTGTGTAAGACCTTATTTATGATTTGTAATGGATGATGTACTGTGATATCCAATCTGTTATGTCTCGCAAAAATGGTAATCCTGGGATTGCGATGAATGACATAACAGGCATTTGGGATTAAAAATCCGGTTGTTGACAGTGTGGGAGCTATTCAGTACGGACCTCTAGGTCATGCTGCTGATTATTGATTGGAGAGGTTTCTCGATCATGTCTGGATTATTCACGAATCGTCGGGTGACACACTTAATGTATACCAACACCAAATGGAGCATATATATTATCTACGAAAGAATTTGAAAGCGCTGGAAATATTTCAATAACCACCAGAATTGTTTTTGGTCAAATTGCTGAAATTGGTTTCAGATGTAATATCGAAATAATGCAAAGGGGTTTATGAATATGTTTGTTAATTAAAGTAATCAATAAATTCTGAATAACCGAAATATTTTTTTATTTAATGAGAGCTTGCATTTATTTTATTGGAAAATTAATGCAAGATGAGTGGAGTTTAGATTAATGAAAGTGGGCTTAGTGGAAGCTCCACTCACAATTAAGTGGGAAGAGGTGGGGGCACCACCATGGCCGCCAGCCATGGCCTTGGTGGTTGTGCCCCTCCCCTATAAAAGGAGGTGGTGATCTCCTCTCCATAGACACCTCCTCATGAAGGATCTCTCTCTCCCTCTAGAAAATTCCCCATAGCTTCGGATTAGCGAAGTACATGTTCTTGGTAGTTTCTCTAGAAGCATCTGTTGCTTCCGATGCTTTGCTGGAGCAAGGACTCTGAGGTTGTCGAGGTGTTGAACGTGTGTGCGGTCACGGATTGCTACTGGTTTGTGGCACTCTACAACTCGATCTTGAAATCGGCAAGACTACGACTACATCATACATGAAATCAGGTTTCGTTTAAAAGCTTTTCAGTCTTCGAGGTAAGATCTCTATGAATGTATATCCACCCATTGCTTGCATCTAATTGATAGATCTTGGTGCTTAGTTTTTCATAATGTAGGAATTTTTTGTTTTCTATGCTATAAACCCAACAGTGGTATCAGAGTCGGATATATGTGTAGATGTTTTGACAGGTAGAACACATATGAGTATGTGGGTCCTGATGATCATGTTATTGCATCCTCTTGAGTATTTTGGATATTAGCGGCATAATGGGATGAAGCATCCCGAACTAACTTTACATGTCCTCGCACATGAGACATGTTCCATGCTTGACATGCAGCTACTTTTGCATTAGTGGCTAGTGGGTGTCTGTCTCTCTTACTATAGTTGATATATGATTTGCAAAGGGTTGCTAATAATTTGATTATCATTGTTATGGTTCCATGTTTGTGTGTAAGAATGGTTCTATCTCCGAAAGTCCTAATCCATGTAAAAATATGCAAAAGATAAATTAGAAGCATCTAGTTTTTGTTTTTGCTAGGCAAGTGTTATTATATGGTAAATATTATAATTTGAAGTATAGTTTGATACTCTTGGAAAATTATAACAAACCAAAGTGGAAGCGCCATAGACCTTGGTATTAAACAAATGGAATGATGGAGATCATACCATGATGCATAGGATAGTGATCAAGTGCAAGAACTATATCATACCACTTTTTGCATATGATGTTTGTTTGTATCTTATTTTGCTTGGATAACGCTTAGTAGCATTATTAGATGATTCCTCATTTAAATATCAAGATGAAAATGTGTTTTTCCTTTAGTATGCACCATTGAGAAAGTTCGTCGTTTCAAGACACCACGTGATGATCAGGTGTGATAGACTCTACATTCGCATACAACAGTTGTGTAAGACAATTTTGCACATGCGGGTACTAAGGTTCTTACTTGGTGAGCCTAGCATGTACATACATGGCCTCGGAACACGAACACAAAGGTAAAGCATGAGTCATATAGTTGATATGGTGACCATATAGATGCTCACCTTTGCAGCTGCACCAATTCAAGTGATGGTCGGTCTTGGTGTGGTGAATCTGGTCCACGTAATCACCAAAAAAGACACGAGGAATGTTGATTTTGAGTGGGAGTTCATTTATAATTTGGACTAGTTGAACTCAATCTATCATAAACTTAGTATAAATAAACTTTGCAAATTCTATTGTAGATGGAACCACCTGCTTTTAATTTCAATGTGTTCATGGAGAAAGAGAAACT
Organism: Avena insularis; assembly: GCA_023614405.1. Taxonomy (NCBI): domain Eukaryota; kingdom Viridiplantae; phylum Streptophyta; class Magnoliopsida; order Poales; family Poaceae; genus Avena; species Avena insularis. The sequence continues at coordinate 429,468,098 of CM042692.1, read as the reverse complement.
TGCAACAATTGGTAGCAACTTTACCAATTGGGCCCTGAACCTGAGGATTCTCCTCACTGCTGCACAAAAGCAATATGTGCTAGAAGCACCGCTAGGCCCCCCATCACCTGATGATGCTCCCGACGATGTAAAGAATGTTCACTTAAGTCGTTAGGAGGACCACAATATGGTTCATTGCGGCATACTATACGGGCTAGATCCAGAACTTCGAAAGCATTTCGAGAATGTCAATGCCTTTGATACCATGGGTGAACTGGAAATGATTTTCGAAACCCATGCTGCTGCGGAGAGTTATGAAGCTTCTGAAAAGTTCTTTAGCTACATGATGGAGGAGAACAACTCTGTTAGTGAGAACATACTCAAAATGTCTGGGTACACCGATAAGCTTGTATCCCTGGGAATAATGATTCCATTTGACTTAAGCATACATCATGTTCTCCAATCTGTACCACCAAGCTATAAGAGCTTCGTGATGAATGATAACATGCAGGGCATGAATAAGTCTCTTCCTGAGATTTTTTCAATGCTTACGACTACTGAAGGGGATATTAGGAAAGAACATCAAGTGTTGATGATTAATAAGACCACCGGCTTCAAGAAGGACAAGAAGGGTAAACAGAAGGGTAACTTCAAGAAGGGTGGCAAATCTGTTGCCGTGCTTGAGAAGAAAACTAGGTCTGGCCCTAAGCCTGATGTCGAGTGCTACTATTGTAAGGGGACTGGCCATTGAAGCACAACTGCCCCAAATATCTAGCAGACAAGAAGGTCGGCAAGATGAACAAAGGTATATTTGATATATATGATATTGATGTGTACTTGACTAGTACTCGTAGTAGCACCTGGATATTTGATAATGGTCGGTTGCTAATATATGTAACTAGAATCAAGGGTTGTGGAATAGGTGACCACTAGCAAGGGATGAGGTCACAATGTGTGTCGGCAAATGGATCAAGAGTTGATGTGATCGCCGTTGGAATGCTGCCTCACCATTTACCTTCTAGATTAGTTTTAAACCTGAATAATTGTTATATGGTGCCTGAGTTGAGTATGAACATTGTATCGGGATCGTGTTTATTACAAGATGGTTATTCATTTACGTTAGAGAACAATGGTTGCTCGACTTATATGAATGATATCTTTTATGGTCATGCACCTGTAATGAATGGTTTATTTATTTTGAATCTTGATAGTAGTAATACTAATGTTGATGCCAAAAGGATTAAACTTAATGATGATATATATGCATATATGTGGCACTTCCGTTTAGGTCATACTGGTGTAAAGCGCATGAATAAGCTCCATTCTGATGGTCTTTTAGAATCACTTGATTTTGAATCATTTGATACATGTGAGCCATGCCTTATGGGCAAGATGACTAGAACCCCATTTTCCGGTATGATGGAGCGGGCGACAGATTTATTGGAAATCATACATACTGATGTATGTGGTCCAATGAGTGTTTCGACGCGAGGTGGGTATCATTATTTTGTTACTTTCATGGAGGATTTGAGTATATATGGGAATATCTATTTGATGAAACACAAATCTAAAACCTTCGAAAAGTTCAAGTAATTTCATAGTGAAGTGGAAAACCATCATAATAGAAAGATTAAATTTCTAGGATCTGATCATGGAGGTGAGTATCTAAGTTACGAGTTTGGCACACACATGAGAGAATGTGTAATAGTTTCACAACTCACGCCCGCTGTAACACCACATCGTAATGGTGTATCGGAGCATCGTTATCGTACCTTATTAGATATGGTTTGATCTATGATGTCACTGACTGACTTGCCACTTTCATTTTGGGGTTATGCACTGGAAACAACTACATTCACTTTAAATAGGGCACCATATAAATCCGTTGAAATGACACCATATGAATTATGGTTTGGAAACAAACCAAAGCTGTCATTTCTAAAAGTTTGGGAATGTGATGTTTATGTGAAGAAACTTCAACTTGATAAACTCAAAACCAAAGCGAAAAAATGCGAATTCATAGGATACCCTAAAAAACAATTGGATATTCTTTCTATCACAGATCCGAAGGCAAGGTTTTCATTGCCAAGAATGTATCCTTTCTAGAGAAGGAGTTTCCCACGAAAGGTGTGAGTAGTGGGAAGGTAGAACTCGACGAGGTTATTGAACCTTCTCTTCATGAAACGAAAAGCAGCGCAATGCCGGAAGTTGTTCTGGAGTTGACTTCACAAGATGGAGAGGGGACTAATGATAAAGATCATGAAACTCCGAAAAAGGACACTACCAAACCTTGCAGGTCAAGCAGGACACATGCAGCTCCTGAACTGTACTGAAATCATGTAATGAATTTCATGGTAGATGGAAGTGATGACCCTGCGACATATGAAGAAGTGATGATGAGCCTAGATTCCAACAAATTACTAGAAGCCATGCAACTCGAGATGGGATCCATGTACGAAAACCAGGTTTGAACCTTGGTGGACTTACCTCATGACTGAAAGACCATTGAGAATAAATGGATTTTCAAGAAGAAAACTGACGTTGATGGTAATGGGACCATCTATAAAGCTTGACTTTTCGCAAAGGGGTTTCTACAAATTCAAGGAATTGACTATGATGAGACTTTCTCTCCCGTAGCGACGCTAAAGTCGCTTAGGATTATGTTAGCAATTGCTGCATTTTTCGATTATGAAATTTGGTAGATGGATATCAAAACCTCATTCCTTAATGTTAACATTGAGGAAGACTTGTATCTGATACAACCAAAGGGTTTTGTCGATCCTAAGGATGCTGATAAGGTATGCAAACTTCAGCGATCCATCTATGGACTGAAGCAAGCATCCCGGAGTTGGAATCTCCGCTTTAATGAGGTGATGAAAGGGTTTGGATTTGTCCAAACTTACATAGAAGCTTATATTTACAAGAAAGTTAGTGGGAGCTCTGTGCATTTCTGATATTATATGTGGGTGACATATTGTTGATTGGAAATGATATAGATCTTTTAAATAGTGTTAAAATTTATCTAAAATAACAATTTTTTGATGAATGACCTTGATGAAGCATCATACATACTAGGCATCAAAATCTAGAGATAAATCAATACGCCTAATTGGGATATCACAAAGTATATACCTTGACAAGATTTTAAAGAAGTTTAAAATGGACGCAAGTAATAAAGGGTTTTTACCTATGTTGTAAGGCAAGACATTGAGTAAGACTCAAAGTCCAGCTACGACACAAGATAGAGAGGAGATGGATATGATCCCCTATGCCTTAGCCATACGCTCTATTATGTATGCCATGCTATGTACAAGGTCGGATGTGGAACATTCTATTAGTTTGACTAGTAGATACCAATCTGATCAAGGTTTAGAACATTGGATAGCGGTTAAGAATATCCTTAAGTATTTGAGAAGAAATAAGGACATGTTTATCATGTACGGAGGTGACAAAGAGCTCGTCGCTAAGTGTTAAATATACGCTAGTTTTGACACCGATCCAGATGACTCTAAGCCTCAATTCGGGTACGTGTTTCTCATGAATGGAGCAGCAGTTAGTTGGAGGAGGTCTAAACAACCCGTGGTGGTGGGATCAATAATGGAGGCAGAATATGTTGCTTCTTCAGAAGCGATGCAGGAAGCGGTTTGGATGAAGGAGTTCATAATTGAACTAGGTGTGGTTCCCAGTGCATTGGACCCAATGGTGATCTATTGTGACAACAATGGAGCCATAGTCAATGCCAAAGAACTGAGGTCTCACAAGAATTCCAAGCATGTCAAGCGCCAGTTTCACTCCATCTGCGAGCATTTCAAGGATGGAGATATAAAGATTTGTAATGTACATACGGATATGAATGTAGTAGACCCGTTGACTAAAGCTCTCCCTAGGGCAAAACATGATCAACACCAGAACTCCATGGGTGTTAGATTTATAATTATGTAAACTAGATTATTGACTCTAGTGCAAGTGGGAGACTGAAGGGAATATGCCTGAGAGACAATAGTAAAGTTGTTATTATCTTATTCCAAGTATATGATAGAGGTTTATATTTTATACTATAATTGTGTTAATTGGAAACGTTATTACGTGTGTATTTAATAAACAAATAAAGAGTTCCTAGTTATGCCTCTTATATAAACTATCTCATTGATTAACAAGATGATCAAGGTTTACTAGTCATGGACAGTGGATGTTGTTAATAATGAGGTCACAACATTGATGGAATGATGTGATGAACATTCACCCAAAGGATAGTAATATGATCAAAGTCATTATGTTTACATTGCTATAACATCAAGCGAAGCAACTTTAGTCCTTCGACCATGGGATCATGTTAATCACTAACATTGGAAGAGTAACTTGATAACATCAAACATCACACCATAACAAGGTGACATTAAAGGTGGGTTCAGATACTCTGAAAGTGTTATGTAGAGGCTCATAGATCAAGAGTGAGATTTTCCATCCTGATGATAGAAAGATATCCCTCTCGGTGATATCACATTGACACAGCTTGCAAGGAAGTGATAAAGATCACGAAGAATGTCATATCATGGGAACGAGAAAAGAGTACTTGTAGGTAACAAGATCAAACTAGGTATGGGGATACCGATGATCGAATATCAGACATGTAATATATTGCGAGACAAAAAGATTTAGTTGCGATGTCAAAGGTTCTCATGATCACTAGAGTCATCATTGAATGTGTGGGACTCAGTACGGATATCCAGGTCCCACTACTGATTATTGATCAGATAGGGGCCTCGATCATGTTTGCATTATTCGCTAGCTGTAGGGTGACACACTTAAGGTATACTGACACCAAATGGAGCAAATATAATACCATAGAAAGGATTTGAAAGCACTAGAATTATTTCGATGGACACCTGAATTGTTTCGGGTCAAATTGATGAAAATGGTTTCAGATGTGATACCCTATTGTAAGGTATTTTATGCATATATTTGTTAATTAAAGTAATTGACATAATTCTGAACAAAATAAATAAAATAGTTTTATTAAATAAGAAATGACATTAATTTTTGGTGGGAAATTAATGCATGTGAGTGGACTTGTGAGTGAAGATGGATTTATGTGAGTGCAGCATCTATTGGGTTCGCAACATAGAAAACAAAAAATTCCTACGATGGGAAATATTATACGCCAAGATCTATCTATTAGATACAAGCAACGGGTGGATATACATCCATAGAGAACATACCCTCAAAGACAACAAAGCTTTGTTAACGAGATGGAAATCATGGATGATGTAGTCGTACACTTGCCGATCTCAAGATTGTGATGAAGTCCAGCAGGTCCAGCAGGTCTAGCTCTAGCACGTCCATTAGCTCTAGCTCCAGCAAGTCCAGCACCACCAAGTCCAGCACCGCAAAGCAGCAGTGCATCCGTGATCGCACACACGTCTAGTACCCCGACAACCTCCATCCCTCGCTCTAGCAAAGCAGCAGAAGCAACAACTCCTTTCCAAATAAAGCCACCGGGAACATGTATCTCGCTAATCCGAGACCATGGGGGAATAATACTAGAGGGGGAGAGAGATCCTTCACGAGGAGGTGTCTGGAAGAAGGAGTGAGAGGGGGCCTTTTATAGGAGGAGGGGGTACCCATCCCCATGGCCGGTGCCTCATGGAGGTGACCCCTCACCTCCCCCATTCATGTGGTGGTAACCCCATCCACATAAATTTGCCCCTTAACATTCCCTTTTAAAGTATCCACTTTAAATGCATTAAATTTCTCCAAATTTAATGCTCTCTCATTTAATAAAACTCTTTTATTAATTTTATTCAGAATTTTGTTAATTACTTTAATTAACAAACATTCACATAAAACCCCCTGCAATATTTCAATATCACATGCATAACCAGTTTCTGCAATTTCACCCGAAACAATTTTGGTTTCCATCGAAATAATTCTAGCGCTTTCTTAAATCTTTATCTGAAACATATTTGCTCCAAATGGTGTTGGTATCCCTTAAGTGTATCACCCTACGATTCACAAATAATGCAGACATGATCGAGACCCCTCTTAGATCAATAATCAGAAGCGGGACCTGGAGATCCATACTGACTCCTACACATTCAACGATGACCTCTGCGATCGTGAGAACCTTTAACGCTAGTAACTAAATCCCTTTGTCTCGCGATATATTACATGTCCGAGATTCGATCATCGGTATCTCCATACCTAGTTTGATCTCGTTACTGACATGTACTTTTTTCTCGTTCCCGTGATATAACATTCTAGTGATCACATCACTTGTTTGCAAGCTATTCTCAATGTGATATCACTGAGAGGGCCTAGAGTATATCTATCCCTCATTGGGATGGACAAATCCCACTCTCGATCCACGCGCCTCTACATAACACTTTCGTAGCACTGAACCCACCTTTATAATCACCCTTTCACGGTGTGACGTTTGATGTTATCAAGATACTCTTCCAGTGTTAGTGATTGCCATGATCTCATGGTCTAAGGCCTAGGATTACTTCGTATGATGTTATAGCAATATAAACACAATGACTTTGATCATAATGATATACTTCAGATGAATGTTCATCACATCATTCCACTAATGTTGTGACCTTGTTATTAACAACATCCAATGTCCATGATCAGGAAACATTGATCATCTTGTTAATCAACGAGCTAGTTTATAAGAGAGGCATAACTAGGAACTTTCCTTTTGTTTATTAAACACACATGTATTAACATTTCCAAATTAATACAATTATAGCATGCAAAATAAACATTTATCATAAACAAGGAATAAGATAATAACCACTTTATTATTGCCTCTCGGGCATATTCCCTTCAGTCTCCCACTTGCACTAGAGTCAATAATCTAGTTTGAAAAACTTTGCGTATTGAACACCTATGGCTTTCTTGTGTTGCATATACGCGATTGCTAGTGGTTAACATAATCTCCGGATCTGACAGTTTCAGGTCTGTGTGTATTTGCATGTCTTTGCGTCTCTGTGCATCACTCATTCTCAAATGAGATGGCATTGTATAAATTTGGTCTTTTGGTGAGACTTTAGTTCGTTTGGGTTAAAATATGTTGATATTATTGTCATACAATATATCTTCATAGTACTAGCCCACTTTGAACCACACCTAGTTTGATAACAAACTACTTAACACAAATACCCTCTTTTGGTGCTACTATAGCAGTCATATACTTAGCCTTTTGTTGTAGTATCCGTCACAATGTCTCAACTTTGGAACTCATCCAAATCCATCATGGAACATCGTTTCCATTACATTGTGCCACCCATAGTCTAAATTGAGATAAATTTTAATTTGTATCTTGTGACAAAACTAGTATCAATGTAACACTTTACAATGAACTACCTTTAACTATTTGTCACTTATACATGATATATTCTTAGTTCTTCCAAAGCTCATAAGAATATCTTTACTATCGTCCAATGATCATCTTATGAATCATTCTGGTATGTGCTCATAACATTTAGAGCATAGGACATATCTGGATATATACATATCATGGTATAATCGATCAAAATCTTCATGTGATTTTACTCACCAAGTGTTGAAACACTTGAATCTTGATACAATCCTTTCCATGAAGCAAGAACCTTTCTTGTTGTTTCCATATTGAACCCTTTCAATATCTCATATATGTACGTCTGGCATAACCATATTAGCGCCTCAATCTATACATATAGACATTGATGCCAAATATTCCGGTTTTGCCCAAGTATTTCATCGAAATCCTATTTTAATGAAATTCTTAACTTGTGTTAATAAAAGATACATCATTTCTAATCAACACCATGTCCTATAAATAATATATTAGAAATATGTCTCAGTGCTCCCACTTAATTTCTTGCAAATGCAAGCATCTTCATCATCTCCGATGAATTTAAACTCTGTTAACAGTTTCATCATGGTGAAGATTCCAACTCCGCTATGCTTACTTCAACCATTGAAGTTTGCATTACCTTTTAGCATCCTTTGATTTAACAAAACCCTTTGGACTGTGTCATGTACACGTTCTAGGTAACCATTCTATTATACGAACCTTGTTTTGTTTATTCAACTACCACACACCAAATTATATGTAGTGGTTGCTACATTAATCCGTCAAGACTAAATATCGCTATGAAAGATCAAATCTTGTCATAGTCAACTCCTTGAACATTGCCGTAAACTTATTTCCGACATGTCGACTATTTCATAGATGTTAAACATCCATGTCTATTTCTTTATAGATCCAAACATGACCGATAGGCTTACACCTTTCCGGAGGGTCTTCCAAGTTTAGAAACTTGATTTCTCGTGTATGGATACCATCACGGATTCTATGACTTCTAGTCATTTTATGGAGTCAGGGCCCATCATCGCTTATTTGCATGTAGTCGGTTCATCATTGTCAAAACAATAACGACTTGCTTATCAAATCTCACTATTTGATTCTTACCCGATGCATGCGGCTCAAATAGGAACTCTAATCTCCAAGATCACACCCTTTGTAATCACGGGAGCCATGAGCATTGTGGCCGCCACCTGGACACTTTCCGGCGCTGCGCTACTTAGCACATATAGCTAAGGTTCAACAACCTTATCAAAGTTCTATTGTCCTCCCACTTAACTTTTCTCGAAAAAATCCTTCTCAAGAAACTTGACGTTCCAAGCGACAAACTCTTTTGTCCTCGGTGTTATGGAGGAATTCCCAACAAATTCTTTGGGATAACCTACAAAGGCGTGCTTATCCGACTTTGGTTGTAAACATTTTACTTATGCATAGCATACCAAAATTTTAGCAAATACAATTCGGGTTTTATCCCAAACCATACTCATATGGTGTCATTTCAACGAATCACGATGGTGCTCTTTTCAGTGTAAAAGCGGTACTCTCTAAAGCTTCAATCCTTAAAACATAATGGCAGTTTTATAAATAACACCTTTGATCTTACCATGTCAAACAAGGTTTGATTTGATCTCTCAAACATACCATACTCCTGTGGTTTATCGGGAAATGCAAATTCATGGAACAATTCCTGAAATCTTAGGTGTTTTGCTAAACTTGTAACACAAATATATTCCTTTATGATCAAATCATAAACTCTTTTATTTTCTTGTTACAATGATTTTTTACTTCATCTTGAAAGTCTTTGAACAATTTTAAAATGTTTCATACTTCTTCCTTATTAAGTAAATATATAGATATATTCACTCAAATTTCTGGAGAAAGCATATGAAGCAAAAATATCCATAGCATATGGCTACACATAATGGACTATGCACATCAGCATGCACAATTTCCAATAAGCTAGTCATTCGTTCCTCTTTGGCCTATGAATAGAGTTTCAATTATCTCGAGGAAAGTTTCACAAGCGTCAATTGATTAAAATCAAAAGACTCCAAAAATCTATCAACATGGAGTTTCTTCATGTTTACTTTCCAATATAATTCAAACAACGATGTCACTTCATAAGTGATCTTCCAATCATTTGTCTTATGACATTTTAGAAATAATGTTTATGGATGTGATTTCTCCAACTAGACTTGTAAAAGTTCATCCATCCTTTATGGAATATGGTAATTATTTGAACAACCATTGTTCTCGTAATACCGGAACAAAATAACAATTATTAAAACAAATATTGAAGGCTAGGTTTGACGACAACAAAAAACACAATAACACTTTATTTGTTTTCGATGAACATCATCACTTGTTCTCTTGCCAGTTACTTAGGCCATTGCAGTTCATGAATTGTGTTGTTCTATATGACACTTCACACCAACCAATTCGGTATCCAATACCGAAGAACCACATTGTTTAACAAGCAAAGAATACAACCATAACATGTATATCTTCTATATACCTAAGTTGGACATCTCCAACCTTTTCTTTTGTGCCAAATATTTTATAGATTCTCTTTCAGCAATTCCTTTTTCTTTCAAAAGAATCTATCAACATCAATAGTGGTGTCATTCACATGACACATAGTACAAAGCGTGTATAGTCAAATACTAATACCTTTGAACTTGCACTTTGAAGTGGATCACCATCATCAAATGTTTGGTATTCTTTCAAAAATCCATTCTTTAGTAATCTTTTAGTGTAGTAAACATTTTACTTACATCTTCTATTCATCCTTATCATGAAAAATTTCATGATCAAGCTACAATAGCCTATAAGGAAGAATGACGAGTATAATTTTAGTTCCCGAAACCTTTTGGGAGATCCGGATGCCTAGCATCTCCATCCTTCACAAATTCTCATACAATATGAGAACATGTATTTTGCTAAATTATACTTTATCATAATGCAACTAAAAACATTGTTTTAAATATCACAATATCTTCCACACATGATGGTTTCTGAAACAATTTTCAGCTCCTAGATAATCTTCATATTAAAACAACTTTTGAATATCAAGAATCATGGAGGAAAACATGATACTTTAGATACTAATATTGGAATTCTTACTCTTGATTTAATACTACTTATTAAACTTCACGGAGTAAGTGAGGTTTTGCTGAAAGTTTGCAATAGGACTTCTAAACTTTAAATTGACATCCAAAACAATACGATACCAGTTCGTAAAGTAAATATCCAGAATTCTATAGTTCTATTATCTCAATTAAAACTAAGCATAAGGTAGTAAACAGATGCCAATGACTACAACAAATTATGCAAATTCACTTTGATTTAGCTTATGACAAATTTGGTTCGACTAATCCAAATTAGAAATGAACTCTCACTCAAAAACGACATCCCTCGTGCCTTTTTGGTGATTACATGAACCAAATCCACTACACCAAGTCTAATCATCACGTGAGTCGGTGTAGCTTCAAAGGCGAGCATCAATATGGGCGTCACATCAACTATATGACTCATGCTTAACCTTTCGGTCTGTGTTCCGAGGCCATGTCTGTACATGCTAGGCTCGCCAAGTATGAACCTTAGTACTCACGTATGTAAAACTGTCTTACACCCAAAATATGATCGTGGATTCAAGTACACCCGATCATCATGTGATGTCTTGAAGCGGCGAAACATAAACGGTGCATACTTAAGGAAGAACACATTTTTATCTTGATATCTAAATGGAGGATCATCTTATAATGCTACTAAAAGCGCCAAACTAACAATATAAGGTGCGGATGTAAAGTGGGATGATATGGTACATGAATTTGATCACCATCATATGCATCGTGGTATGATCTCTATCATTCCTTTGTGTGTAAGGCCAAGGTCTATGGAACTTACACATTGAGTGTGTTGTAAGGATATCTACCATACATCAACTTACAATATTACCATATCATGACACTAGCCCAACAACGATCTAAACTAGATGCCTCTAATTTATCAATTGCAAGTTTTTACGTGGCTTAGGGCTTTCGAAGATAGAACCGGTCTTACCTACAAACATGGAACCACAATGATGATAACTAAGTTATCAGCAACTCGTTGTAAATCAGATATTGACTATAGTAGGAGAGGCAGACACCCGCCAGCCACTTATGCAAAACTAGTTGCATGTCAGTCGTGGAACTGGTCTCATGTGCGATGACACGTAAAGTTGGTCCGGACCGGTTCATCCCACTATGCCACCAATATCCAAAATACATGAAAGAAGCAATAACATGATCATTATCGCCCACATATAAACATATGTGTACTACCCGTGCAAAGAATCTACGCATAGATCAGGCTCTGATGCCACTGTTGGGTACGCAGCATAGAAAACAAAAAAGTTCCTACAATGGAAACTATTATACGCCAAGATCTATCTATTAGATACAAGCAACGGATGGATATACATTCGTATAGAACATACCATTGAAGACAACAAAGCTTTGTTAACGAGATGGAACTTATGGATGATGTAGTCGTACACTTGCTGATCTCACGATCATGATGAAGTCCAGCAGGTCCAGTAGGTCCAGCTCCAGCACGTCCATTAGATCCAGCTCCAGCAAGTTCAGCACCACCAAGTCTAGCACCGCAAAGCAGCGGTGCATCTATGATCGCACACACGTCCGGTACCCCGACAACCTACATCCCTCGCTCCAGCAAAGCAGCAACTCCTTTACAGATAAAGCCACCGGGAACATGTATCTCGCTAATCCGAGACCATGGGGTAATAATACTAGAGAGGGAGAGAGATCCTTCACGAGGAGGTGTCTGGAAGAAGGAGTGAGAGGGGGCCTTTTATAGGAGGAGGGGGTACCCCTTCCAATGGCCGGCACATCATGGAGGTGACCTCTCACCTCCCCCATTCATGTGGTGGTAACCCCCTCCACATAAATTTGCCCCTTAACATTTCCTTTTAAAGTCTCCACTTTAATGCATTAAATTTCTCCAAATTTAATGCTCTCTCATTTAATAAAACTCTTTTATTAATTTTATTCAGAATTTTGTTAATTACTTTAATTAACAAATATTCACATAAAACCCCCTGCAATATTTTAATATCACATGCATAACCAGTTTCTGCAATTTCACCCGAAACAATTTTAGTTTCCATCAAAATAATTCCAGCGCTTTCTTAAATCTTTATCTGAAACATATTTGCTCCAAATGGTGTCCGTATCCCTTAAGTGTGTCACCCTACGGTTCGCGAATAATGCAGACATGATTGAGACCCCTCTCAGATCAATAATCAGAAGCGAGACCTGGAGATCCATACTGACTCCTACACATTCAATGATGACTTCTGTGATCGTCAGAACCTTTAACGCTAGTAACTAAATCCGTTTGTCTCGCAATATATTACATGTCCGAGATTTGATCATCGGTATCTCCATACCTAGTTTGATCTCGTTACCGACATGTACTCTTCTCATTCCCGTGATATAACATTCTAGTGATCACATCACTTGCTTGCAAGCTATTCTCAATGTGATATCACCGAGAGGGCCTAGAGTATATCTATCCGTGATCGGGATGGACAAATCCCACTCTGGATCCATGAGCCTCTACATAACACTTTCGTAGCACTGAACCCACCTTTATAATCACCCTTTCACGGTATGACGTTTGATGTTATCAAGATACTCTTCTAGTGTTAGTGATTGACATGATCTCATGGTCTAAGGACTAAGATTACTTTGTATGATGTTATAGCAATATAAACACAATGACTTTGATCGTAATGCTATACTTCAGATGAATGTTCATCACATCATTCCACTAATGTTGTGACCTTGTTATTAACAACATCCAATGTTCATGATCAGGAAACCTTGATCATCTTGTTAATCAACGAGCTAGTTTATAAGAGAGGCATAACTAGGAACTTTCCTTTTGTTTATTAAACACACATGTATTAATGTTTCCAAATTAATACAATTATAGCATGCAAAATAAATATTTATCATAAACAAGGAATAAGATAATAACCACTTTATTATTGCCTCTCGGGCATATTCCCTTCAACATCCACCCACATGAATGAGGGAGAGGTGGGGCACCCACCTTGGCCTCCAGCCATGGCATGGGGTCGCCCCTTTCCCTATAAAAGGATCCCTCCTCTCCTCTCACACTGACACCTCCTCGTGAAGGATCTCTCTTCCCCTCTAGAATATTCCCCATGGCTTCAGATTAGCGAAATACATGTTCTCAGTGGTTTCTCTGGAAGGATTTGCTACTTCCGCTGCTTTGCTGGAGAGAGGACTTGGAGGTTGTCGGGTTGCTGGACGTGTGTGCGATCACGGATGCGCTGTTGGTTTGCGATGCTTGGACTTCATCACGATCTTAAGATTGAAAAGTGTATGACTCCATCATCCATGAGAATAAATATTATAATGATATTCAGTCTTCGAGGGTAAGTTCTCTATGGATGTCTATCCACCCGTTGATTGTATCTAGGTACATAGATCTTGGTGCTTAGTTGTTCATATCGTAAGGAATTTTTTATTTTCTATGCTGCAAACCCAACAACATTGACACATCTTGCAAGCATGTGATTAGATCACAAAGAATGTCATATGACCGTAACGAGAAATGAGTACTTGTCGATAACGAGATCAAACTAGGTATGGGAATACCGATGATCGAATCTCGGACAAGTAATATATCGTGAGACAAAGGGATTTAGTTACAACTTTAATGGTTCTCATGATCACAAGAGTCATCGCTAAATGTGTGGGAGTCAGTACGGATCTCCAGGTCCCGGTGCTGATAATTGATCGGAGAGGTGTCTCGATCATGTCCACATTATTCGCGAACCGTAGGGTGACACAATTAAGGTATATGATACCAAATGGAGCAGATATATTATCAGAGAAAGGATTTGAAAACGCTAGAATTATTTTGATAAGCACTAGAAATTTTCGGATCAAATTGTTGAAATTGGTTTCATATGTAATATTGAAATAATGCAAGGGGGTTATAAAAAAGTTTGTTAATTAAAGTAATTAACAAGTTCTGAATAAAAGAAATAATTTTTTGTAATGAGAGCTTACATTTATTTTGGTGGAAAATTAAGGCAAGATGATTGGAGTTTGGATTAATGAAAGTGGGCTTAGTGGAAGATCCACTCACCATTAAGAGGGGAGAGGTGGGGGCACCACCATGGCCACCGTTCATGGACTCGGTGGCTATCTCCCCTCTCCTATAAAAGGAGGTGGAGACCTCCTCTCCATACACACCTGCTTGTGTAGGATCTCTCTCCCTCTAGCAAATTCCCCATGACTTCGGATTAGCGAAGTACATGTTCTCGGTGGTTTCTCTAGAAGGATATGCTTCTTCTGCTGCTTTGCTAGAGCGAGGACTCGGAGGTTGTCGTGGTGCTGAACGTGTGTGCGATTATGGATGCGCTGCTGGTTTGTGGCGCTCTACAACTCGAACTTGAGATCTGGCAAGAGTACGACTACATCATCCATGAAATCAGATTTCATTTAAAAGTTTTGATCTTCGAGGGTAAGATCTCTATGGATATATATCCACTCATTGTTTGCATCTAGTAGATAGATCTTAGTGCTTAGTTGTACATACCGTGTAGGAAAATTTTGTTTTCTATGTTGCGAACCCAACACGAAATATATCTCCGATAAATAGTCATTACCGGGATCTGGATGCGCATAATGAATCCCACATATTAAATGAAGATCATCATCATTTGAACCACGATGTTGAGGATTCAAACAATCTCGTATACAATTCCCTTTGTCCCACGATATCTTACTTGCCCAAAATTTGATCACTGGTATCACCATACCTAGTTTAATCTCGTTAGTGGCAAGTTATCTTTACTTGTTTCGTAATATAATATCCCCATGACCAAAATCATTAGTCACATGCTTACAAGCTACTTAGGATGTTGTATTACCGAGCGGGCCTAGAGATATCCCTCCATCACATGGAGTGAAAAATCCTAGTCTTGATCCATGCAACCCAACAAGTACCTTCCAAGATACCTGAAGAACGCTTTTATGATCACCCAATTATGAAGTGACGTTTGATGTTCACAAAATATTATTCCGGTACTAGGGAGTAACATGATACAATGGTCCCAAAAAATGATACTTGACATTCAGAAAGCTACATCAATTAAACATAGTGACACGACCAAGTGTTTTGCTTAGTTTTAGGTATGTCCATCACATCATTATCCTAACTATATGACCTTGTTATTAAATAACAATACACGTCCATGGCTAGGAAATCTTAATCATCCTTTAATCAGCAAATAGGGACATCATGTTTTCTATGTAACCACGTATGTTGAGTTTCCGGTTAATACAATTATTGCATGAAGAATAAATATTTATCATGAACACGGAATACTCCCTACGATTTAGTCTACATTTTAAAAAACAGACAAATTAGTATTGCATTTATTAGTACTACTTAATTATGTGAATAGCCAATCAGAGCTGCATTGAAAATGATGGGGAGAGCTGAACCACTTTGTTTCATGTGTTCTTTTTTTTGACATGTCATGTAAATTATTTTAAAACAAATTTTGAGACTAGAATGTATAGTATTTCAGAACGGAGGCAGTATTGTAATAACAACTTCATTATTGCCTCGAGGGCATATTTTCAACACATTATATATATATATATTATTTATAATGATGTATTAAAAGTAAGCATGAATGATCGCACATTCTTCTTCTGCAAGACATACTTGCAATAGACTCAACTCTCACATGACCATTCTTTGGATCACACCTTAAATATCACATTGGTCATCACTTGATCTTCTTCTTTTAACCTTGAAACCAACATATAATCTTCAAGCATTGCATATGGACAATATCTTTAAAAATAACTCAATGCAAACATTAGTCCATAGAATTGTCATCAATACCAAAACCACGCATGGGGCTCTGTGCACTTTCAACACGGCATAGTACTTAGTTTCTGTTTGGGTTTATAACTTTTATGTGGTTTTCTGTGCATATAGGTGGGTTAGAAATCCACCAGTCGTTTCCCCACACTAGCTCGGATCAGGTAGGCTGGCGAGCGATGTTCCTCCCTTGGCCAGTGGATGTCTTGGAGGTGCATCCCCTGGGAAAATCGTCCGAGGCAACCACAAGCAGGAGGAGGTACTACTGCTGCAATTGGACCGTCGCCCTTCATCCATTCTATTTCTGTGTTAGTTTGCGCGTGTAGCGTTGATTATATGATCTACATTAATGGTTGGTTTACACGGTAGAAACTTTTAACTTGCCAATGTCCTCAGAGGTAAACTATTATAACTTTTACCACGAAAGTTACAAATCTAACCACTAATATGTACAGAAATATTTTGATCGGATGTGTAAAATTTTAGGCTTAGAATTGTCTTTAAAGCATTTCCATAATATAAAAGTTTACTAACTTTCTTTACTCGCTGCGGTGTGGTAGAACTATATACCGATTTTTTGTATGTGTGACCGTGTCGACAACCACAAATTCCATCCTTTTTAAATACCGGAGGGAGGAGATCACAGGGACATCTGAACGGTAGCACGTCTCGAACTTTTATCAATACTACTACTAGCAAAGATTTTTGTCCTTTTCTAAATAATGCTCGAGTGAGTACTGAGTGCTGAGTAGATCACATGGACATGTGAATAGTAGCAGGCGCTGACCACGGAGCAAAGTCTATCTTCTCAAAGCAAAAGAAAAGCCCGCGAATCCATTCTTCCCTCCAGATTCGCGAGTTTCGAAACCGAGACAAAATATCTCCGTTCCTTGGAAGGGACACTTCTTTCGTGAGGCTGACGACTCGCCTACACCACACTGACCGGTACTGCAAAAAAAAAAGGCAGCAGGAGTGAGCTGTCAGCGTCGAGCATCAGCGGCAGTGTGCGTGGTGGGGCCCGCGCGCGACCCCGCCTACTTGGAGTCCAAGAAAGCCAGAGAAGCGTGTGTCGCCCGGCACGAGGCAGCAGCCGAAATGGCTTTTCCAGTATCAGTAGCGGCCTAGCGGGCGGCGCGCGGATCTCGATGGCCAGTTCGTTCGGGGCCGCACGAATCTCGGCGCCGCGGGCGCTTCTAGTCGGGCGTGGCCCCACGGGCCGAGGAACCGCCCTTGGGTCACGCAGGTTCCGCGAGGCGTCACACGTATCGCCGGGCAGAGCTAATTCTCTCGCGCACACGGACGTCCGCACGGCACATCCCACCGGTGGTGCCAGTGTTTTTTCTTTGCTATAAATCCCGATGCCAGTGATGAGTGATGCTAGTACGGGCGGCTGAGCAAAAGGGCTTGTGTATTGAGCAAAAGGGCACCGGATAGTATGCCTATATTAAGATTATGCTAAGTGGAGCCTATAAGGATTTCTACGGCAATTATTATGCATTCTACACAAATGGAAGATATAAGACTAGATGCTATTATTGTGTATGCAGTGAGCAATCGAAAATGTTGATAGTGTTTTATAGACCAAGATACATAGTATGTGTTAATTATTTCCTTGTTCATGAAGACGAGAGAGCAAATTTTTGGGCTTGCCAATATATATACAGGCAAAGTTCGAATCAACCAATTATCATACACTTACGGATATATCGACCACGCGTTGTTACGGCGACGATGAAATATGTTTGGCATAAGATTGCACATTCTCCTTCGCATGTGAAAAATAGCCAAGTCTAGTTTGGGGTTGCACAATTGAACTAATAACATGAGCTTTTTAATGCTACCCAATATTTTTTCAGGAAGGCGCGATAAGGCACGCCTTTTTCATTTATAGATAGGGAAAGAACCAACAAATTACAAGGATACACAACAAACACAAAGACTTAGCACAAAGGCTAACAAAGAAAGAGGGCTAACTACTCATAAAAAGCCTATAGATTTCCACTTTTCTGTTTCTAACACAATACCATCCAGGATCTTGTCCAAAAGCTTCACCTTGTTGTTGAAAACTCTATTATTCCTCTCTAGTCACATTAGACGTAGAACAAGTAGAAGGATTGATCTAACTTTAGGTTTCAACTTGGAAGTCCAACACTCTGG
This sequence comes from Avena insularis, assembly GCA_023614405.1. Taxonomy (NCBI): domain Eukaryota; kingdom Viridiplantae; phylum Streptophyta; class Magnoliopsida; order Poales; family Poaceae; genus Avena; species Avena insularis. The sequence continues at coordinate 429,449,671 of CM042692.1, read as the reverse complement.
TACCTTAGCCCACCAACATTGCAACGAATCCGAAGACATTGGAGCAAGATCAGGGGGGTCAAGTCCTGACATGACCTCAAACCAAATAGAACGAGCGAAGCAACACTAAAGAAGCAGGTGGTCAGCAATCTCCTCCAAGCACATAAGACAAGAGTCACCGTTGGTGAGGCCATGGCGCCGACAGCGGTCTTCCGTCCAACACCTATCCCACGTGACCTTCCACGCAAACATTTTAAACTTTAGCGGCGCTTTGCAGGACCAATTTTTCTCGTGCAAAGGCCAACATTCCCTCCCTTCAAAGAAAGCAAGATACATCGTCTTGGCGGAGAAGATTTTAGAGGACGTCCAGGTCCACTGTAAGAGGTCATCTATGTCCACGGAGAGATGAGTGCCTTGAATGGTGTTCCAAAGCTTGAGGAGCTGCATCAATGCAGGAACCGACAAGCCAGTCGAGAGATCCTGCACCCAAGTATGATTTAGCATTCCTTCCTGAACCGTGCGCCTCCTTCGAATTTCGGAGTCCACAAATTCGGCGAGGAGGGGCGCAATCACAAGGACACTTTGGTTGTCAATCCATCTATAGCACCAAAATAGATAGCTTTTTCTGTTACCCAGCGCGACATCACTGAGGCATCGAACATGGCAGAACATGGCTGAGCAGGGGCTTTGGAGATTGATCCACGGTCTATCTGAGGAGGCTCGACACAACCACAACCATTTCATCCACAATATAAAACCTACTAGTGATAACATGTAGATTAAAGTGAAGCTAATTAACTCTATCAAAGGGCTATGACCACCAATCGACGCAAAGGCCACTGTTTGCACCTCCATTCAGACATCGACACATTTTGTTTCAAGGAGTATGTTTCAAGATTACAACCATGACACCATGTTATCCAAGTCAACCAAAGTAAATATCAAACATCGAGATGTGTAGTCAAACACTAAATAAAAGTGATACTATACAACATGCATGCTTTAGCACACGTGTTCTAGTAACTAACGACGTCGCTAGAAACCGTAGCACACGGGTGTTAGTATAATTAAACACTACAAAATCATATCAAGTCACATAAATGTGCTAAAAATACTACTCCAACGAGTATAAACAAATATATAGTTAAACTAGCTGAACTAAAATCTATTTAGCACTGCAACAATACTCCAACGAGTACATGACAACCAGCAAATTGAGTCCTGGTTACAATGGTTTAAGCACAAGACAGAGTCCAGGTACACGAACGGTGTTCCCCATCCAATTTGACCATCTCACGGGGGACCCCACCTATAATTACTCGCCCTTCAGTACCTAGTCACACGTTTCGTCCCTCCGCTCCGCTCGTCTCCTCGCTAAACCCCCTCGCTTCCCGTCCCGTCCCCTCCCCTCCCCTCCCGAACAAATCAAGAAAATCAGAGCTCCACTCCCCCGCACCACTCCGATCCGCTCCGCCACGCGGAAACCACCGGGTACCGAGCTGCTACCAGTCCACCAATTCCCCTCCCGTTCATTCACCGCTCCGCCCCGGAGATCCAAGTGGCACCCCCCTGGTTCCTGTAAGTACATATTACCGGCTGGATCGAATGGTTTCTCGCGCAAGATCGATTTGTCGTTCGTCTCGATGTTCCTGGACATGGATCGGTCTTTCCCCTTCCCTGATTCTTGGGGAAAGTTTGGGTCTTTTTCACGGGCGCTCGTTCCTGTTTTGGTAATTGCGGGGAAATACCGGGGATTTGGTATCGGTTTGTTGGTCTCTTTTATTTCCCTTCTACCAGGCGTTCTCTTTTTGTTGCCGATCTAATCTTCCTTAAAAAGTTTGATTGAGAGAACATGGAAACTTTTTAATCCTACGAAAAGATGGAAAAAAAATTCGCGTACGTGTTCTGTTCTTACTCCAGTCCAGTCCCCCTTTTCTTGCCGATTGCTTTTGCCTGTCATATAATCTCTCGTGTTCCTTTTTTTCCCCCGTTCCTTGGTTAATATCTTCCGTTTGTGGTGTTGGTGCGATGATCGCAGAGTTGGAGTAGAGATCGCCAGCGCTCGCTCTTGATTTATGTCGCCTGCTCTGCTGCTCCATGGTTCTGAGCTCCCATCACCATCAGCTCCTTCCACTTCTTGCTCCCTTCTCCTCCAATCTTGGCAGAGGGGCCCGAGAACTCAGGATCATCGATTCAAGATCTCCCGGTAAGCATCTCTCCCGGTCCCTACTTGTTGGCATACCTTGCCTTGCAGCTAATTTCTGGCGCATTTGTTTCTGGTCGCTACAAACCTGACGGCAGCAACGTTATGTGCGGTAGCGATGGAACAAGACTTGATTTAGTTCCTGTTTACACCGTTCTAGTTTCGTTTGAAACCAATTCTCTTAAATTTCTTATCAGATTCAAAGTTCCACATGTTGTTATTCTTCAGAATATGATTTATATGTTAGGAAAAGTTCAGAGATTTAAGATGGTCAGTCGAAAACGATAACAAAACTACCTACAGTTACATGTAAAAAAGATGATATGTGCTATGGACTCTTCCATTATTCTCCTCGCAGATAATCCAGAAGCAAACACAGAACATGAAGGTGCATCTTAGATGAACATGGAAGGGTTCATTTAACATATCCTGATTGTTCTCTTTTATCATGTAACTGTAGGTAGTTTTGTTATTGTTTTCGACTGACCGTCTTAAATCTTGCTCCTTTACCAAATTTGCATATACATATACTACAACATTGGACTGATTTGACAGATGAACTGTACATTATGATGACATTGCTTTATTTAGTCACACATGAACTATTATCTGCAGCTCGTAGTCGTGCCAGTTTTACATTCTAGTATAGTGTTAGAATCCAAGTCATTTCTTCTGGATTTGCAGAATTACATCATAATATGAGTGATGACCTGTGCTTTCTTGTTTTGGGTTTCAGATTTGGATTTGGGGTGAAGTACTCTGGTTTTCTACATTTAGACCAGTGCCCCATACTCCGCCCGCACGTGAAGTAATCGCAATTCAAGAATCCCCAAAATCATACTAAGCTTGGTAAGTATTAATTGTCTGCAAGGATATGTATCTTGTCTCTCCTTTTTTACAACTTTCCTAACAAGATTGGGCCTAATCTAATTTTTTATCCTATCAGATTTGGTTTGGAGTGGATAAATTCAGCATTCTTCCTTCGTTTCCATCCTGACGTTCTTGAAGTTTCCATAACAGAAGACCGGTCTCTCTTGGACGTCTTCACAAAAAGAGAATAACTCTTTCTTCTCTCCAGTTTCATTCTGAAGCTTGAGACAACTCAGTTTCTGATTCTAGAGATTCAACACTCAGCTGTAAAGCAGAACAGGAGTCTCTGTCCTGATTTGTCGAACCATTTCAGTCGGTACGTAGACATCTGCTGTTCCACGTCCTTGGAATTTGATAAATTAAAACCTTTTATCATATTTTAACATTCGCTGGTCTTCTCTGCAGATTTTTAATCAAATCGAATAACCAAATAATCTGTGGATCTTAATTGGATTCTGGGGCTGCTGCACAAAATGATGCCTTATTCGCGTAAGGTTCGCATCTCCTGCTGTGATCCTGATGCCACTGATTCCTCCGATGATGATGAACAGAATATCAAGAAGGAAAAGAGAATGATATTAGAAGTAGAAGTTCCAATGAAGAGCTCAGGGGCCTTCAAATTTCGAAAGACCCTTGTTCCATGCAGCACGAAGAAATCAATGGGCACAGAGAAGAAGGAACCATCAAGCAAGTATCCTGGTGTGCGCATGAGGGCATGGGGTAAGTGGGCAGCGGAGATACGTGATCCTGTGAGTAAGACCCGGAAATGGATTGGCACATTTTCCTCTGAGGAGGAAGCTGCTGAAGCATATCAGGCTGAACGGAACCGGGTACATGCAGAGTTGTTGGCCATCAAGTTTCGGTCATCTGCATCAGAACAAGAAGCTTTATCCAGCTCAGCTACTGTATCCTGTGTGTCCTCATCTGCGTCATTCGACCATAAAACACAAGAGGTACACAAGGTAGAGCCAGTGGAGATAGCCCCTGAAACTGTTGATCAAAGCTTACTACTGCAATCCCCATCAGCGCCTCGAGATGAAGAAATTCCAGTGGATGTGCTCGTTGGCCAGATAAATGAGCATCCTATCAGTGACTATGTTTGCCCGACCGATGAGCTCTCACTGGATGATTTTTCAAGGCTCACAGATATGTTCACTGCCAAAGATTTTAACGGTGCGACAGATGCTCCGCCTGATGATGACTATATCGGGCTGGCAGACATCAGCCACCTACAGATGCCAATCACAGATCCTATGTTTGATCTGGATGCACAACTTGACTGGGCTGGTTTCGACTTTGATTCGATGGAACATGAACTGGAGACACTTTGAGGCCTCCATATTGGTGTATTCTGAAGACCAGGTTTTTGTCTACACCGAGTTGTTGGTATGAAAGAGGCGTACTCAGTTTCGATCTTTCAGATGGATGACAGGGTGAGCTTGCGATCTGGAGATAAATGCATCTCCAATTTTGTCGGAAAATGTACAGTCCCTTTGAGTTATTGTCTGGTTCAGCTAATGTGTACTACAATGTAATATGTACATGATCATCTAATTTAGATCTGCTGTGAAATTGTGGCAATAGATCCCGTTTGATCACTTTCGAGAAGCAGCTAAATTTTGTATTTTTCAGTATGTGCATTTCAGCAATTCAATCTTTTGTTTCTGCCAGATGTAACATATCAGATTCCAGTGCTCCATAGTCCAGACTCCAGAGCATTAGAGTACTGAAATGTACTATCGGTTCTGAGTACAAAAACTTGAGACATTATTACTATTGGTTTACCTAAGAGAAGCAAGATAAATATTTCCACAAACTGTTAATATCTGGTTCTTGGGCCAGGCAACTGTGCAGTAATAATTAGAAAGAGATCAAAGTTACACCAGTGTGTAGAGAATGCCAGTTCAGAATTGAGCTTGAGGAAAAACTTTTAGGAGTGCAGCCATACTGCTAGTATGAAATACAGTACAGATAACTGATATTGTAACACAGCTTATAGTACCTCAAAGAAAGAAATAAAGAAAAATCTTAAAATATACTAGTAGTACTAACAAGCATGTGAATGAATCCCAGAATTAGTTGTTACTTTCTTTTCCAGGCAGTGGCAGCCCAAAACATGAGGAAATGGAAAAATTGCTGCAAAGACTAGTAATTTCCAATTAAAGATGGGCGTCAGGGCGTCAGTAAACGGCTGCGCAGTCAAAGGAGATGTCGCAGCCCGGGACGGGCGTGAGCTTGATGGCGTGCTTGACCCTGCTCATGAAGACCGGGAGGAAGGACATGGCCTGGCAGATGCAGGCGTTGTCGATGCCCATGAGGCGCCTGCAGCACGCGGTGTCGTACGGGTCCGCCCCTCCGACGCGCCCGTGGTGCCCGTGGTGGTGGCTGCGGCCGTGCTCGCTCCCGTGGTGGTCGCTGCCATTGCTGCTGCTGCCGCCATCGCCGCCGTGCTCGTCGCGGTCCGCCTGCAGCTCGTAGGCGGCGGACGAGGACGCGTTGAGCAGCCGCCGCGGCACCGCCGGGGCCGTGCCTGGGAAGGTCCGCAGGCTGCAGGCCTCGTTGGCCAGGTTGAACTGGGACCGGCAGAACACCTGCGCGTCCGCCTCGCCCGCCATGAACGCGAGCAGCAGCAGCAGGAGCGCCGTGGCCAGCGGCGCGTTGAGGGCCAGCAATGGCGACCTCTCCTTCTCCATGCCGGTCTTCTTCGTTCCTCTCCGAGCTGGCTGCTTGTTACACTGGTTGGTTGATGCTGCTCTTGCCTTGGCTCTGGAGTGGGTGATCATGGTGGCATTTCTGGGGCGCTTAAGTAGCTAGAGTGATGCTAATTTAGGAGACGTTCTGGTCGAGATTTTCAGCGGTATCGACGTCGGTAGAGGTTAGGCGGAGGGGATTATGATGACATGGTTACGGTTTGCCGTGCGAATGATTTTTAGGTTGATCATGCTTGAGCTGTGAATGGTGTGACCCGTTGACGGTTTGACCTTTTGACATGAGGTTTGTTTTCTGTGAGTTGTTTCATGATGCAATGCAAGGAGAGTCTGCGTGACATCTAACGGGCTTTTTGGGCTATTTTTTTTTAAATAATATGTTTTTTTAAATCATTTTCACGAATATTACGCAGACTAAGCAAATTACGGAAGTATTGCACTGTCGTTTTTTTAATAAACTCGGGCTCTTTTGAGGACACGACTCGCCCGTCTTTTAGGCACCAGCAGCACTGGGACCCACCTGTTGGCTGCGCTGCAGCAGCAGACGCTCCGGCCGTTGTCCGGAAAGACGACCCAACGCGTCGTTTTCTGGCGGGGCGACGAACCGGTAGCGTCGTTTTAGGGCAAACGACGAGCGCGTCGCTGTCGGTCGAAACGACCAGCCGCTTTTTAATCTGGACGCCGCGCGCCCAGCCCCGCGCACGCCTCCTTCCTCTCCCTCTACTGCCGCCCAGCCCCTGCTAGCTCGCACGCCTCCTTCTTCCCCGGCCAGCCCCTGCTAGCTCTTCTCCCCTGCTGTTTCTTCTCCCATGGAGCTGTTCCCATTTGCTGTCACACTTTGCTCTGTTTTCCACTAAATTTGCTGCTGAAGCTAGTAGATTCCCGATCTACTTGTGGGATAGTCTGGTGTAGCGATTTGAGGCGTTTTCGTGGAGGATTTTCTTGGAGTTCTTGAGGTGCAATGACTATGGTGGAGTCTAGGGCGGGGTCTTGAGGCAGCTGCACGGTGGAGTCTCGGGCTGGGGCTTGAGGCAGCTGCACGTTTGAGTGGAGGCAGCTGCACGGCAGAATTCGCACGCTTCAAGGGTAAACTCTAATTTCTTGCTAACTACAATCATTTGTGTTTGTTTATCTTCTCGGTAGTTCTGGATGTTGTATGTTAGCGCTCCGCGATGAACTGCTAGATTATAAGTATATTTGTGGGTTATGCCAGATTATTCGGCTATATGATTGTAATTATATTTGCGGGCTATCCAAGATTATTCGGCTATAGGAATATTAGTATATTTTTTTGCTAAAATCTGCCACTGTACGGTCATTTGACAAATTGTGGTATTTTTTTAGGCCTGAAGTTATGTCCAGTAATGTAGTGTTTAGGTTCTACTATGGTAACGGTGTCGTCAAAACAAACCGGTATGGAGTTGATTTGAGCGATTTCAATTGTATTCATGAAGTGCTCCAGGATCCTGAAACCATCCCCATTATTGAGTTGAAAGATTGGTTATGTGCTCGTTTAGGGCTTCCTCCCACCCATACTGTCGGTGTGCATGTATTATGGACAAAGTCAAGGATTAAACCTGATTTTTATTTGAGACCGATAGAAGAGCAAGCTAAATGGGTCAAATGGGTAAAAGCCTGTCTGCATAGAGTAGTTAACCCTAGTGTCTTAGTGCTTCTTGTGGCGAAAGAGCCTGTTTATGATCAGGGCCAGAGTAGTCAGACACACCATGTTGGTGGTGGTTATTATCATGAGCAGAGCAGTCAAGCCGAAGACGGAGGTGGTGGTGGCTACTATAATGACCAGAGCAGTCAAGGCCAAGATGGCGGTGGTTATTATGAACCTGGGCAGAGTAGTTATGCACACACCGATGGAGGTAGTTATGAACCTGGTCAGAGTAGTTTTGCACACACTGGACATGAATCAACTGAAGGTAGTCAAGGGTCAGGAGAAGATATTTTCAGTGGTGAGGTCGATGAGGACGAGATACACGACGGTTGGTTGCAAGATCAGATGGAAGCCGAAGATTTAGAAAGGTACAGTGATAGCTCTTATGATTCCGCTGAGTCTGATCAGGAGGACCAACCTATTTCGGCATCATGGAATCAAGACCATACAGCAGCAATGAATGTGAACGATGGGCACGATTCCTCGTGGCACTATCACGCCAACAACATCTCCATTGGTGCATTATATCCTAGCAAGAGGCATCTACAGGAAGCAATCGTTGAGTGGGCATTGTCCACACAGCGTGTTTTCAAAACAAAGGTGTCATCCCAGCAATATTTGACTTTGGTTTGCGAGGTAGCTGGGTGTCCTGCCAGGGTCCATGCCCATGTTCCTCGATATGACACCAACTGGAAGGTTAGCGATGTTGTGCAGCACACATGTCAACTTGGCAATGTCCTGCAAGACCATCGTAATCTCACGCCAACCCTCCTGGCTAGACTGTTATACACTGAGATAGTGGAAACCAAAGCCATGGTGGTGAAAGCTATCATCCACAAAGTTGCTATCAGATTTCGCTACAATATATCTTACGGAAAGGCTTGGAGGACTAAGCAAAGGGCACTGGAGCTATTCCGTGCATACTTACAGAGGTACATGAGCATGACACGGTTGCGTCCCGTCCATCACGCACATGATGATGAAAGATACCCTAGCCAGTCGACTATGGAGCCCAGACAATCAGCGGTAAATACACTTTTCTTTGTCACTTTTCCTGGTAACCTATATAATGTGTACTTATCCACTATACAAATGCAGGCCGATATGACATGGGAGCTACAGAATGAAGTGAATCAGTGGGGACGTTCGCTCTCGTCCGCTCCTTTACTACTACCACGTCAAGGAGTTCAGTCCTTCGTAAGGCGTGTCCACAAAAGACTACAGAGTATCTATGCGACCATCACATGCACGAACATTTCAGACGTCGTTCAGCACCGAGCAGCACAGCGTCCACCGCGTCACTCCGTGGTGGAGGGCGAGCCTGCGTGGAGCGACGCGGCTGGCCCGCCACGTCCCTCCACGCAGGAGCGCACCCCGCGTGCGGACCAGACACTGCTGAGAGGCTCACAGCAGGAGACACCCACTGCACCTACCCGCCACGGGGCTCGTCCACGGATCTCACGGCAGGAGACACCGAGAGCACCACCCCCAGACCAGGCTGGAGGCTCAGCAGCAGCGGCAGGGAGACACCGAGAGCACCACCCCTGCACAGGCTGGAGGATCGGCGTGGCAGCATCAGCCGCAGTTTGATTTCGACCAGTGGCAGCAGCAGCCGCATCTTACTTTCGACCAGTGGCACCAGCAGCAGCCGCAAGTCCCATTCATGGGCTATCGTCCTCAGGGTACGCATCTTCCTATCTATTTTGGTTACATGTAGTGTATAATCGTTGAGTACTTAATATTTTTACATGGCAGGAGGATATGGAGACCCAAGCATGTCCTCAATGGGTTCGTGGGCGACTAATGAGGAGGATCAGCAGACTCATCAGGAGCAGGTAGACTGGTTTGGATTGTATCAGACGCAGCAGACTCAGGAGACGCATCAGACTCCACCACCTATCCCTACACAGGATACACAGACGCAGGATGCCGGGTAAACTCTACCTCCCCGCAATGTGGTGCCTCCTAGAAGGTACGAATGGGATACACCGACGCCAGGGCAACCTCGTGACCGGTGGCAGTGATATCTATCTATGTATCTGTCTATGTATCTTGTATCGGTCTAGTTATCTGTCTATGTATGAGACTTGTATCTTGTGTCGGTCTAGTTATCTGTTTATGTATGTGACTTGTATCTTGTATCGGTCTAGTTATCTGTCTACGTATGAGACACATTTTTATTCGATAAACACTACAGCATAGCTTGCAACACAATTCAACATAACTTACGGTAAATAAATAACTGGCTAAAAACGGGGTGGCTATGCTTAAACAACTGCGCGAGGAGGCATTTTGGCGGGAAAAATCATTCTGGCGGGAAAAAGAAGGCGGGAAACATTATGGCGGGAAGCAATTTTGGCGGGAGATATTTTGGCGGGAAGCATTTTGGCGGGAAGCATTTTAAGGGAGATATTTTAAGGGAAGCATTACAAGGGAATGTTTTTTGATGGAAAGCATTTCGGTGGGAAACATTTTAGATACATCAAGACACTACAACTGAAAGGAAGTTACATCAAGACACTGCAACTGAAATTAAGATACATCAAGACACTAGAACTGAAATTAAGATACATCGGGATACTACAACTGAATAAAGTTACATCAAGACACTACAACAGGAATTAAGATACATCGGTACTGAGACATACGTCTACCTTCCCTGAGTCCAGCGCGGATACTTCCCGGTCTTGTCCCCACGTTCCTCTGCCGCCCGCGCCTCGGCAGCTCTTTCTCTTAATCTCTTCCTTTCCGCCTCACGGGCCTCCTTGCGCACCTCTTCCTGGCGCTCGCGGATTGCCTCCTCTTCCTCCCTTCTATTCCTGTTCAGCTCGCGGTTTTGAGCTTTCTCTGCTTGGAATTCTTTCATTTCTCTCTCCCGTTCCTTCTTCGCCTCTTCGGCCATCCTTTCAGCGCGTTCCTCTGCATGAAAGGCAGCCCACACAGCTCGGTTCCTGTCATGACACTCTTTCTTGGCCCAGGCTGGCTGCTCAGTGTCAATCCAATGGTACCACTTGCAAAGTGGAGGAGGAGACTGCAAGCAAATCAATGGAATGAATAAAAGAAATCATGATAACATGAATGGTTCATATTAACCATGCTCTGGGAACATACCGGAGGCCTCTCGTACGACGAACTTGCTTGTCGGGGCGGGCTTGCGTCGTAGTTGGGACATATAAAAAACTTCATGCCCATGCAGGTGGAGAAATCGATCGACTCCTTGACCTTCGCAAGATGGCCACACCAACAACGCTCGTGTGTCACCCCTTGCGGCAAGTTGGCATCTTTCGTCTTCGTAGGCCTATACTCGGGGTCCGAACATGGCACACTCATGATGGAAAGAGGAAGGAAATGGGAGAAATAGAGGAATAACAGGATGGAGAGATACCATCTCGGTGCCAGTATTTATAGAGGCAACTAGTAGATATTGGCGGGAGATAACAGCGGGAACAAGTGGCGGGAGAGAAACAGCAGGAAGAATTGGTGGGAGAAAACGGCGGGAGAAAACGGCGGGAAGAATTTGCGGGAGAAAACAGCGGGAAGAAGTGACGAGAGAGAAACGACGCAAAAAAAGTGGCGGTAAAAATACTGGCGAGAAGAGGTGGCGGGAGAGATACTAGCGGGGAAAAAGAACGACGCAAAATAGTGGCTGGATTAGCCCAACGTAGGGTGTGCATGATCCATGCAACCGTCTGCTTTTCAATACCTGACAAGCCGTGTCGTTTTTCCAAAAAACGATTCGGGTGTGTCGTTTTTTCAAAAAACGACTAGCTGCCAGCCGATTGTGTCAGTGCACTATTTGGGCTCATCGTTGTATGGAAAAACGACTTGGGCTCGTCTTTGTTTGAAAAAACGACTCGGGCTAGTCTTTGTTTGAAAAAACGACAGTGCAATACTTCCGTAAATTACTTAATCTGCGTAATATTCATGAAAATGATTAAAAAGTATTATTTAAAAAAAAATAGCGGCTTTTTGGTTCCGAGGTTTACTTCCAGTGATAGAAACAAGCTTGGGAACCTCGGGTACGCGATTTGGTATAGTCTACAAAAGGTCGGGGCAGGCCCGTTTGGGACGTAAACCGGCCATTTGGCTTCCCGCAGGTTCCTGCATTGTGTACAACATGATCCGTAAAGAAGGCTAGAGACAGGCTCAAGGATTCAGTCGTTTCCGTGGAGCTTTTCCTGGTTGAGCACAAAATGGACTGCTACCGCCCAATGGTTACACGCATGGGGAAGCGCAGGAAACGCGTCAGTAACTCCCTTCCTACACTCTCACTCTACTGTCACCGTCCCAGTGTTTTGTCGTGCCCTCTCTACATCCCATCGAAGAAACTGATGGCCTCCTCGCCCCCTCCGTCACCTTCCCGTTTGCAAAATCGAGCCCCGCTGCCAACCTACCCCCACGTTGTCGATCGCGCCATCACCGAGTATGGGGCGGGGGGCATGAGGAGCATGGCCACGTAGGTCGATGTCGACTCCGTGCCCTCAGAAGGCGGCCCTCGCCGCTTTCCCATCAGCCTCCTACATCGCCAACAAAGGGCATCAACAGTTGCTTTGATGGGGATCAATTCGGGGTTTCACCTGTGCCGATCGTCGAGGCACTTAGGGCGGCGTCCATTGCCGCGGGGGGCGTCATGTCGATCCGAGAGATGGCTACACCGCCAGGATTAAGACCCATGTCATGGCGGGAGATGTCTTACACGCCAGGCTTCGACCCCGTGCCAGTAGGCTAGCTTCCCGATCTGTCTGTTTTCCCGGCTAGATTTGGGGCTCCTGGAGCGGCCGCTGTCTTGTTGGGACCGGTCGGCGCGACCACACCCATTCCGGCAACCACCGCGACCGACATGGATGTATCTTCTGCATCGTCGTCTTCATCCGCCTATCGTGCGATTAGCCCATCTACAGCTCCACCTTAGGTAAGGTTTTTTTCTATCAGCCTTAGTTCTGTAGATTTGTACTTGCTTGCATATACTTTCTATGATTGATTGTCATGCTTTCTTGTTTGATTTGGCATGCATCTTGATTCCTTGATATGCATTTTTCCACATATGTGTACATTGATTAGTAGTGTCATTGTTGTCCTTGTTACTCACTGATCTTTTTTTTTGACATTTACTCACTGATCTTCTTGCTTGACATGTATATTCCTTCATATGCATGTTGCCATTCATACGCTAAGCATGTTTCCATTAATATGCATGTCACCATTGATCACTAATGTAATCTTTGTGTATCAACATATGAGTATTTGTTTTGGTTTCCATTGCTTGTCTTAGTTGTCACCGATCAATGTTGATTAGTATTGCAATCCATTTAAGCTTATCAGTAGTTGCTTTGCCTGTCTATGATCTACATTAATCAGTAATGCAATACATGTAAGCTTATCAGCAGTTTCTTAGCTTGCCATTTGCTTGTCTATAATCTACATTGATTAGTAGTGTAGTCCATGTAAGCTTACCAGTAGTTGATTTGCTTGTCGTTTGCTTGTCTACGATCTACATTAATCAGTAGTGCAATCAATGTTTTGAACTTTTGTTGCTTTGCTTGTCTATAATCTACATTGGTCAGCACCTTGTCTTCATCATCGTGTTACTGTCAACATTTCACTCTCGTCTGATCAGTTGTCCATGGCAAGGTACCAAGCTGGACTAGGACACCCTCTACAGGAACATAGTCCGTCCTACGTCGGGGTACGAGGACTTCCTGTAATGCCCCAACATTTAGGGCTACATGAAAGAGTTTGTGCATTTGCATTCATGCATCTGAAAATTTGGGATAAATATTTCGCCAAACAAAACCTCGAGGAGATCAGAGTTTCTTTCACTACTTTGAGTTAGGATTTAGCTCTTAGGAGTGTTTGCTATAACTTCTGACATGATCCTTAGGAATTATTATGAATTTGAGTGAATAATTTGAATTCATATTTAAAATTTGAATCATTTAAAAAAGATTTGAAAGTTAGAATTAATTAGTGTTTAATTGTTTTCCAAAAAGAATTAGTTAATACTGTTTGAATATTTAATTGTTATAAAACAATAAAAAGAATTGAAACAATACAAAAAGTATAACTCAAATAGTTATTTCTTAATTCTTTCCTTTTTCCAATAACAAGAATATAAATACAAGAATATATTAAGTACAAACATCACAGGAACAAATTTCAAAGAATGAGAAGCTTTATTGAATAAAGAATAATATTACATGGATCCTTTACAAAGAGTAGAAATGAAAGATTACAAAAGAAAATAAACAAAACCCCTAAACTAATAAAACCCTAAACCCTAAACCCGGGTAAGGCCATCCCAGTATGACCCAGTGGGTTAACCTAACCCTATTGGGTCAAGTCGGGCCGGGCCAGACTAGTGTGTCGGGCCCAAGTTTAAAAGGAGACCCAAATAAAAATGTGTAATTACAAATATACCCCTAGAACTAAATAAGTTCTAGAAAAATCCTAAAAATATAAATAAAATATTTAACGGTTCACAAAAATGTGAACTACTCATTAAAATAAAGAATTGAATTTTTGGATAATGGAATATAGATTAAATTCCTTTAGAGAATTTTATAAAAATAAATAAAATACTTAAAATTGAAGAAAATTCACTTTTAAGATCCTAAAAGGATATACTATTTTGTAAAAAAAATACTAACTTGTATTTTAGTTAAGTAAAGTAAGTTTACTTAAAATAAAATCTTAATTCCTTCATGAAATTTTAAGAAAATATTAACAAGAGATAAAATTAAATAAAATATACATTTTAAACTCTTAGAATAATACTTGTTATCACAAAAATATTAAATCTACAAAAATCAAAGGAAATTTAATAAAATAAGGAAAAGTCCTATAAAAATGAATAAAAATCATTTTTGCATACAAAAATAAATGCACTATTTTATAAAAATACTAGCTATATTTTTACAACTAAAACTTGAAACTAATATCTAAGAACATTTAATCCTTTGTGGATTTTTATTAAAATAAGAACACTTCTTGAAAATAAATAAAAACCATTTTTAAGAACTTGAATAATTATATTTTACTAGAAAATACTAAATTATATTTTGAGCTGATAACTTTAAAATGAATGATTAAGAACATATATTCTTACATGGAATTTTCTAGAAATAAAGATAATACTGAAAGTAAATAGAATCTACTTTTGTGATTCTAAATAAATTTTAAGTATAAGAAAAATACTAGTTTGTATTTTAGTCAAGAAAATTAAGTTAGATATTTCCAAACACTTATTCTTTTAAGGAATTTTCCAAAGATCAAAATAATATTTGAAAATAAATAAACAACCAGCTTTAAGATCTTTACTAGGTTTACTTTAGTAGAAATATACAAGATGTATCATTTGAAAAGGATTTCAAATTATAAAGTAACAAATTCCTATTTATCTATTTTATATAAATTCTTATTTAAACTTATAACCTCATAAAATACTTTATTCTTGAATAATCCATTAAGTTTAAAAATAGTAAACTTAAAACCATAATTATGGTCTATAATAAAACCTAATTGTAAATTATTAACACTCCTTTAGAGTCTTAAATCAATTATAACTAATAACTTCAAATTAACATTTAACATCATTCACTTATATTGATGGTGAATGATCTCATATCTCAAACCTTACCTAAAACGACTTTAAAGTTTAATAGGAGTTAAACAAACCCTATAATGAGATCACTGTATCTCATAATTAGCTTTAACTCTATAATCTCCTTAGCATCTGTTTGCTAAGCTTAGATTCATAAAGTTATGCTCAATATCTATACAAATCTGTATTCGATCTTATCGAAGAAGTTCTTAATCCCGACCACGATATAAAAATACTACATTCTGATCCAAGTTATCTTTTATAGTTAACTTTGGTATGTTATTTAATCAACCAAAAACACATTAACTTAATATTGTTGAAGTGATCCAAATAGCTATCAATTGTAATCTAAGAACACCACAAATTACGTACCTTGATGTAATAAGTATTTTCTTCAAAAGTTATTCATTTTGCCACTTCAAACAAAAGTTATAATCAATCTGCTAACAACCACCTACTTGAATTATAATACTCTTAAAAGTGCTAATCAATCAACATCTACTAACAACTTTTGTTGTACTATACTTTCATCACTTATCAATTACTCTTAAAAGGTTAATACCAATTTATTTGTAAAGTTAAACCTGATCGACAAATCCTTCATAAATCACCAAACTTACTCCATATTGATTCATGGGGATTTATTTTGGGATTTATACAAAATGAATATCATTATCTATGCATAATAGCATATTGCTTCTTTAAACATTAGTCCTTAGCGGACCAATGATGTTGTTTCCAGATATTGGAGTTTATACCGACTAGAAGACCTTGACTACATAATCTTGTAGTCAAAAAGGCAAGTTCATACTTGGTCATGTCCTTTGATTGTTTTCTATCAAGTATTTCCAAACCGTCGTGTCATCACCTGCATTTCAAAAAGGTCAGAAAACACTATTTTTGATAATAATGTGAACTATTGGTTACTGATCCAGGGTGATCAGCTAATCTATTAAGTCTGGCAGTTGGAATACCATTGTCCATGAATATATCATCTAGGACTTAACAACCAATGTCGCCAATGAATTCTAGCACCGTATATCACACATTAACCATTAGGTCTACAATGGCTCTGGGGAAGTTAGCTGAATCTTCTTCCTTTCACATGAACGGACGACCTTATCGCAAGGTTGTAGATTCCCTGTGGGGGCTCAGCACACGGATGGGACTCCTCAGTTCCCCGCGATATTGGTGTCTAGATTATCCATGAGAGGATGTCATAGGTATTTCTGCCACTTTAGTGGGGTTTTCTAGGGACATGATCTGCTCACTGGAGTCTCCAAGGGGTTACTAGGGTTATATCTGCCTATATGGGGTTAACGAAGGTATTTCTGCTTGGGGGATCGTGTTTCATGTGGGGTCGCGGAGAAGGGTAGTGATTGGCTAGGATCTTAGACTAGGCCCCATACCAAGGAAGTATGGACAAGGTCATGACTTAGATGTGCAACAAGGCTAAGGTCTCTCATGGATAAAGTAGCGCACCTCGACAGAGTGTAAGAGCTGTGACATGTTACTCCCTGTTACGGGAAGGAGCTGCGAAAGCTGCAGGAAAGGAACTCAACGAAAGTTCTGGTAAACCTGTGAAGGCTGACAGACATAGCTTCTTTAGAATAAAAGCAACCTTTGAAAAAAAACAAAAACCTGCATAACCTACGACCTTTTGGTCTGTGATTGTAGTTAGTGCATCAAAAACTCCTTTTTAGTGAACTTGTTGAGTACGCTCGTACTCAACAGTACCTTCTTAACCCTTGCTAGATTCGGGAGCACTCAATGGCGAACTTAGGAGGTGAACTACTTGAAGAACTGAAGATATCCAACAGGGTCAACGTCTACATCTGAAGTTATAGAAGTCAAGCTCTGGCATAGCATATAAATAATCTTAGAGACAAGAACCTACTTCTCTAGAGCATTGCTGTAGTAGCAATTGCAAGCCATAGTTATAAAGTAGTGGTATTTCTAGAATCGACTTTAAGTTGCTATTTCTGGTTCTCTTTTGTAAATTATAGTCCTCGTTATATCGAGGAAGCTCTTTGGATCTTCTGTAATATGTTATATGTAATATAAAGACATGTTGTGGACCCGCGATGTTTCTGTTGTGCCATTTTGAGGGATGTAATATTGGTGGAATGGTGTTTCATTGGTGTTATGTCAACGACTATAGTGTACTGCATCATGCAGTGGTATGCTGGGTCACCGCACTTCCTCCCGGAGATCCCCCAACGTAAGAGAGGCCCAACCTTTGTCGGTTACTCAAAGCTGTTACCGTCAAGGAAAAGGAGTTAGTGCAGGGTCGTCGTCCTCAGATTGGGCACCACCTCATCAACGACCTCCCTCACCGCTTCTTCGTCCATATCAAAACTATGCACATGTTTTATCTTTAGCTCCCTCCCATCATAAAACTGGTGGCAATGAAGATGTTGCATATTAAGAAGAAAGTCTGCACTCTGTTGCTAAAGGCTGCCTGCTTCTGCGATTACGGGGTCCAACTGGAGATGTACGAGGGAGAGGTCTACTTCCTGAAAGTATGGAGGGAGTTCGCCAAGAAGATCAAGCTATGGTTGGTTGACGTCCTCGCGTTCAAGTTCATCAACCGGCATATGGGCTTCAAGGCCACTCTCTTTAGGGCTTTCAGTGGGCATAGAGGATTTGATCACCTGCGAAAGCCTGGTGTAGTGATCTTCCATAGCTGCTAGGAGGACACTGATGAACTTGCTATAGATAGTAGTCCTGCTAGTATGATGATCAGTTCGAAATGGATGTTGTCTAAACTAGTCCTTTTGGGTCATGGTGTGTACCCCAGACATCAAGTATCTGATCAGGTGGCATAGGATGCACACCTATCTTCCAAGAGCTCTAAGCTCCCTAGAAACAGTGAGCTCTAGTTGATCCACCGTGGCCCATTGTCTTTTGCCCCTATCTGTCAGCCTGAACGTCGGCTCGACCGTCCTACATTGGTTCGGTTTGTTTCACCGCTTTCTCTCGTGTAGAATAGATAGACTTCGTAAAAAAATAGTTCATCTTCTTCTCCCTCACGGAACATCGCCGCCGCAACCATCCCCTCCCGCAGTCACTCCCAGTCTCCCACCATCGCCACATCAACCGCGAGGACTTGCAGGAACCGTGCTAGAGGAGGAAGGGGCAGCGTCCTGGAGGCGAGGGTGGACGGATCCACGCTGGATTGGCCCAGAGTCTTACCCGAGTCGTCCTGATGCTGGATCCCCATATCGACACCTTGACGTGGCCCTGCGACACCGAAGCGGTGAACGCGCTCCGTATCGATGTGGAGGCGAAGCCTCATCAGTTCTGGTGTCTCTGGCTGTTGTTGGAGATGCGGTCTGGTGAGGGAGGCGACGTTGTCCATCCGGTATCACCAGAGGCGACATTGTCCATCCGGTACAAGATGTAGGAGTTGCGAACCAAAGCGGGTAGGTGATTCTCGCCTTGTGTTTATCTTCTCTCTGGCCACACCATGAATTCATAGGCAAATTTGGTTGCTGCCTACAGAGAGAGAGAGAGCGCTTCGATGGATGTTTCAGATTCAGAGTTTAGTTAACTCTTCTGACACGGCTCTGATATCTTCTGTTGTTTTCAGATGAGCGAGGTCGGTGCCTCCACTGATGATGTGAAGGGATACCTCCATACGTAAGATGTAGGTTAACCTGTCTTAATCTTAGTTACTCTCTCCGTCCCAAAATAAGGAACGTGGGTTTGTCTAGATTCAGATATATCTAGACACGTTTTAGTATATAGGTACATGTGAATCTAGACAAACTCAAGTCACTTATTTTGGAACGGAGAGACTATTTTATATTGATCGTTTGTTTGATCTTACACTTCAATAAGGAGAGATTGGTTGGAGTTGCTGGCACTAAGTTCTAGATGATATGGGAAACCTCGTGAAGCCTATGGGAAGCTCAGGAACAGTGGTTTGTACATGAAATTGTGTCGGTCTAGGTTCGAGGCTTGCAGCACCATTCTCTTCGCAGCGATGCTGCTCTTCTCCATATCTATCGGTGTTATTAAGGGAAGAAAACATTTTGGTTCACCTCATGGATTTCTGTTCCATTTTCTTTTCAATTTTGTAGGTGTCTGCTGGTAGAAAGTGGATGTAGGACATTTATGTGTATTTATTTGTAGTCTGCATCGGTCATCAAGAGTGATTTGGGTCTAGGCAGAGTGATTGAGTTGAGTTAATTTGACATTTCAGTTAGCTCAGCCGAGTGATTTTATTTTATTTCCAGCTAGGTTGTTAGCTTGGTCTATTTGCTTTCTGCCTAGCTGAATTAACATGTGTGCTTAACCAGGTATCTGTTTTTTACTTATATGTTGAGTTCACTGATGCCTTCATATGATTGATGTATTTCTCTTAGTTCAACTCCTGAATTTTGTGGTTTGTGTATCCTGACTCTGTTGGAAATATGTCCTAGAGACAAATAGTAATAAGGACTATTATCATATTTTATAAAGTTTATAATTAAGTTTTATATCATGCTATAACTGTATTGAGTGGAAACATCAATACACGTGTGATATATAAACAACCAGGAGTTCCCAGTGAAACTCTAGTCACTGGTTTATTGGTCAACAGATAATCAAGTTTCCTGATCATGTGGCATTTATGCTAGTTGAAAATAGAGTCAACTCATTCTAAGAATGAGATGATGAACCAATACCCAACCTAAACATCGTGACCCGATCATGTCACGAAGTTCAAGTTACGATGATTAGAAATGGATCCTCGTAGACTATTTCTTAAACCATGAGGCTATATCAATCACTGTCTCCCGAGAGTGCTTAGATAGCATCAAACGCCACTTGGTAATACAGTGGTTATAAAGGTGTGTTCAGGTACTCGGAGGAAACCGTAGAGGCAATATATGTCAAGAGCGGGATTTGTCCATCCACGTGACGGAAAGATACTCAAGGGCCCACTCGGAGAAGTTATATCCAATAGCTGCGCAACGTGTGATTTGATCACAGGGATATCACTTGTCGGAACGAGTCAAGTAGCATTGTTCGGTAACGAGATTGAACACGACATGATGATGTCATTGATCAGATCTCGGGCAATGCAAGTATCGAGTGACAAAGGGAATAAGACACGACCGTCCCGGTTCAAATAACGAAAGATCTTCATGGAACGCACAGGGGTCACATGGCCATCCAGGTCCCTCTATTGATCATTGGTCCAGGAGTGTCCCGACCATATATGGAGTGTTCCCGAACCGTAGGGTATCACTCTTAAGGGTTTGATGATGCTTAGAGAGTGTTTATAGGATCAGAAGAATCGCCGAAGAATAGTAGAGAGAAAACCGAAAGGGTTTCGGTAAGTCCGGAGGATGTCCGAAGTGGAGGTGGAAGGTGTTCCATAGCCACTCAGATTGAATAATATGTGAATGAATGTTAAATATTGATTTAATCATTTATTCATAATTATTTAATAAAAGAGAAAATCAATTAAATGGTCAAAGGGCTTAATGGGCCAATTCCCGGAGGGGAAAGGGCCCAAGAGGGGACGAACCGCTAGGAGGGGCCAAGGGGAGTGGCCGGCGGCCCTAGTGGGCCTTCCCCACGTGGGTCCCATGGTGGGGGCTGGCCGGTGGCGCCTCCCTCCACCTCCTCCTCCTTTAGTCCCACCCCGGGACTTTGAGGGAGGTAGTACCTCCGCTCGAGAATATCATTTTGTGGCCCGAAAGTTGGGGGTGTCCAGGCAACTCGGTACCCAAGTTCCCTAAAATCAGCCGGGATGACTACACTTGGTGTGCCAAATACTCAGAGGGTCTTTTTCGGCACGAATTCAACTTTACGTTTCAATACAAAAAAATAAGACTAACGGCCATCAAGTTGGGCCCCCCTGTCAGTTCTCGCCATTATGTCGCTCCTATCGCTCCCGTCGCTTAGGTGTCAATTAGGCTTGCAGCGTTGGCGCCTGCATCCATTACGCGTCTTCTTCTTCTCCGGAGCGGCAATCTGTGGGGCATCGCAGTCATGTTGCGGAGCTGGGACGTGGACGAACCTGCTCGGCCCAGCTCTCCTCCCTGTAGGCTTGCAACGTTGGCACCTGCGTCCATTACGCGTCTTCTTCCCCGGAGCGGCAATCTATGGTCGCGGCCATGGCGCAGAGCTGGGACGTGACGAAGCTGCTCGGCCCCGCTCTCCTCCCCGTCCCGAGTCGGAGCTCGACCTCACCGTGGACGCACCCATGCCACGGTGCGGGGACGAGAATTGGTTCCCGGTGAGATCTATCACCTTGTCGACCATGCTCGGTTCTATTTTCCTCCTCTAGAATCCAAGCTTGCCGTCGCCGTGGTTGCACCCGCACCAATTCTGCCACCTCTGCCGAGGTCTCTATGGTAGCGCAAGATCTGGGGCTCTCCAAGTTCTGCCATGTTGGGCCTGTAAGTGTTGTTGTATGTTAAACTAGCAAATCTCTTTTGTTCAAATCTCTTGGGTTGTACCAACTTCATTGTGTTTCATTATGAAAGACAAAATATAAATGATTTCTCTTAATTTCTCGCATAGAAAAATGCACAGCTAATTTCATATTCTCGCAGGAACTGGCCCCACTTGTTGAACCGGCAGCACTGCCACGATCTCCACATAACCACGGTGAGTTCTCGAACCGAAAGTTGCAGTTACCACGTTTCTTCTGCAGTCATTCCTCTTCCTCAGTCATTCCTCTGCAGTTTTTCCTGGGCGCTTCTTCTTCCTCTGTTCTGGAACCGTCGGTTCATCATCTTCTTCCTCTCGTAGGCAGTTCCTTGCAGGAATTTCCTTTCACCCATTTCTTTACAGGCATGGACGATGAGAAACGCACAACAGAGACCCACTTGGTCCCTACCCATGGCACCACGACTTTGACAGTAGTGTACACAAATGATGAAGCGACTATGGAGACAACTCTCGCCAGGTTTGAGCAATTGCTTGAGAAAGAGAAGCACAAGTTTGTGGGGCTAGACTTGGAGTACGCCCGTGCAAATAAGCGAAAAAATCCTCCATAAGAGATCGCTGTCGTGCAAATCTCCATACATGAGGAGGTCCTCGTTTACCACTTTTGCAGGTATGTGAAATTTAAATTTGAGATCACCACTTCTGCATCCCTTGTTCCCTTACATCCCTAGAACCATCTAAGTGCAGGAGTAAACCAACTGAGATGCATTGTCTGGCTCTGGTCGAGTTCTTGTGTAGGAAAGGGATAACTTTCACTAGCATGGATATCACAAATGACACAATTATGCTTTCTTGTGAGTTGATAAAAATCCCAGATGGGCACCACATCGATATCCAAAACCTGTACAAGATCTAACCATACCCAGCGAAGGATGGCATGGGTGATCTGGCAGCAGAAATCATCGATAAATCCTATGAAAAACTGAAGAAATTGAAGCGACTCGATCACGACTACTGGGAGTGGAAGCCGATGAGCCAGGTGCGCCTCGAGTATGCAGCCAGAGACGCCTACATGGCGCACGAGTTGTACAGTAAGCTCATTACCATGAAAGATGGGATGGTTAAGGCGGGGGGTTTCGCGAGAGAGCTATGCCCTGGTTGCAAGCTAGCCCAGGAGAAGAAGCGCAAGGAGGATAGAAAGCGGTTTCAGGATGAGCAGGGATCTTGGGACGGTGGCGACATCAAGCGGTTGAAGGGGAAGCAAGTCAAGGACGACAACAAGTGGTGGTGATACATTATGTGTTTGAACTAGATTTTAGTTTCTAGTTTATTATGTGTTTGATACATTTAGTTACTTCAATACAAAATTTCGACCAATTTAACTTGTTGATGTATTTCTTGACAATTATAATATAATCGAGCACTAGAAATATTTTGTAGTGTGCATGAGCATGATCAGTAAATATAATTGAACACTAGAAACTTTAAGGCACTCCATATAAAGGAGTAGATTAATATAGAAGGTTCACTAGAGACAACACGGATATATTGTATTACATGCCACACATAGGTAATAATTAACTAGAACAAAATAAAAGCAGGGGCTGTAGCAGGAGGCCGGGACATGAAGACGCCTAGCAGGGTAGGGGTTTATCAGCAGGAGGCAGTGACAACCTAGTCGATGGGATACAGGCCAGTCCTGACATACTCCTGGAGGAATTTGCCGTAGGCTGCGTGCCGCACCAAGGTAATCGGCCTATGGCTTCTGCCTCCGCCTCTGCCAACACCCTCTGCATGCTGGATCATGTTGTTGAGGTCTATGTTGATTGCTCTGCCACAAAATGGGCAAAACAGTCTCCCTCTATGGTGGAAACGGATTAGCCCACACCGTAACCGCCTCAGCACGTAGCGGCTCTTGTTGTCCCTTGATACCTTGCTATCGTCCACTTCATCATCATCCTCCTGTTAATTTGTAAGAACATAACTTAGAACTCATACATATGATTGAATTGTATTACAACTCAAGAATTGACAACATGTATATGTAAGACAATATATCAGTGGATATCAAAGATAAAGCATTTCAACAATAGTTTGATCGGTTCATATATCATTTCATCTCAACACAATGACAAATAATTGCATCAGAGTGAATGTAGGATAAATCTAGGGGCCTCATAAGTTTCTTCAGGGATGGAGTAGGTGAACCAAGTAACAATTGCACAACCTGTAATGTTGTTGTACATTGCCCCAGGTTCACTAACTTATCCCTGAAAAAATCTGACACCAATGTGTCTGCCTCTCTTTTGGGACAAATTTGAATCATTGGCCACAATAAGAAATTGAAATGTAATCGTACAAAACATTATTCAGGGATATACATAGTCAGGTAGAAAAACAAGCCTAAATATTGTAATTATAAATAAAAAACCAAACAATTAATCTTCAGGTACATGTTAAAAATACTTATGATCAAAACCATTCATATACATATGCATCATACCAATCATTAAAAGATCAGAAACAATTCAAGGATCATATATGTAGTTCCATATGAGAATAAATCTAGGGCCTCATAATTTGTTTCAGAGATGGAGTTGGCGAACCAAAGTACCAACAACACCACCTATATTGTTTGTGTGCATTGCTGCCTCAGGTTCACCAACCCATCCCTAAAACACGACACCGTCATATGTGTCTCCCCTTGAAATCTTTTGGGGCAAATTTCAATCATCGGCCTCGGTGACAAACTAAAATGTAATTCTTATACACTCAATGCATGGAATAGATAATTCGAATATCATAGTTCTATGAATGTAGAATAAAGATTAAGGCCTCATAAGTTTCTCTGAGGGCATGTAAGTGAACCAAGTAACAATTGCACAGCTTATATTGTTCTTATACATCGCCCCAGGTTCACTCACTCGTCCCTGAAAAAATCTGACACCAATGTGTCTGCCTCTCTTTTGGAGCAAATTTGAATCATTGGCCATAATAAGATTTTGAAATGTAATCGTATAAAACATTATTCAGGGATATACATAGTCAGGTACAAAAACAAGCCTAAATATTGTAATTATAAATAAAAAACCAAACAATTAATTTTCAGGTACATGTTAAAAATACTTATGATCAAAACCATTCATATACATATGCATCATACCAATCATTAAAAGATCAGAAGCAATTCAAGGATCATATGTGTAGTTCCATATGAGAATAAATCAAGGGCCTCATAATTTGTTTCAGAGACGGAGTTGGAGAACCAAAGTACCAATAGCACAACCTATACTGTTTGTGTGCATTGCTGCCTCAGGTTCACCAACCCATCCCTAAAACACGACACCATCATACGTGTCTCCCCTTGAACTCTTTTGGGGAAAATTTCAATCATCGCCCTCGGTGATAAACTAAAATGTAATTCTTATACACTATGAATGCATGTAATAGATAATTCGAATATCATAGTTCTATGAATGTAGAATAAATATTGCGGCCTCATAAGTTTATTCAGGGGTGGCATGAGCGAACCAAGTAATAATTGCACAGCTTATATTGTTCTTGTACATGGTCCCAGGTTCGCTCACTCATCCCTGAAAAAATCTGACACCAATGTGTCTGCCTCTCTTTGGGGCAAATTTGAATCATTGGCCATAATAAGAAATTGAAATATAATCATACAAAACAATATTCAGGGATATACATAGTCAGGTACAAAAACAAGCCTAAATATTGTAATTATAAATAAAAAACCAAACAATTAATCTTCAGGTACATGTTAAAAAAACTTATGATCAAAACCATTCATATACATATGCATCATACCAATCATTAAAAGATCAGAAACAATTCAAGGAT
Source organism: Avena insularis (assembly GCA_023614405.1). Classification (NCBI taxonomy): domain Eukaryota; kingdom Viridiplantae; phylum Streptophyta; class Magnoliopsida; order Poales; family Poaceae; genus Avena; species Avena insularis. Next base: position 429,424,397 of record CM042692.1, on the reverse strand, counting down.
TATATATGTAGTTCCATATGAGAATAAATCAAGGGCCTCATAATTTGTTTCAGAGATGGAGTTGGAGAACCAAAGTACCAACAGCACAACCTATATTGTTTGTGTGCATTGTTGCCTCAGGTTCACCAACCCATCCCTAAAACATGACACCATCATACGCGTCTCCCCTTGAACTCTTTTGGGGCAAATTTCAATCATCAGCCTCGGTGACAAACTAAAATGTAATTCTTATACACTATGAATGCATGGAATAGATAATTCAAATATCATAGTTCTATGAATGTAGAATAAAGATTGCAGCCTCATAAGTTTCTACATATATGGCGTAAGCGAACCAAGTAACAATTGCACAGCTTATATTGATCTTGTACATGGCCCCAGGTTCGCTCACTCATCCCTGAAAAAATCTGACACCAATGTGTCTGCCTCTCTTTGGGTCAAATTTGAATCATTAGCCACAATAAGAAATTGAAATGTAATCGTAAAAAACAATATTTAGGGATATACAAATGCATCATACAACACATTCATAGATTAGAAACAATACAAAGATTATATATTTAGGTTCCATACGAGAGAAAAATTAGGGCCTCATTTTTTTCAGCGATGGAGTCGGAGAACCAAAATACCAACATCACAACCTATATTGTTTATGTGCATTGCTGCCTCAGGTTCACTAACCATCCCTAAGAAAACGACACCATCAGATGCCCTTGCACTATTTTGGGGCAAAATTGAATCATTGGGATCAGTAAGGAATAGAAATGTAATGTTATAGGCCTGCTGTGTATCGAAATCAACACTCAACTAGCAAACTCAACTAGATGGTAGATGAGCAGATTGGGGTTTTGTGACTAGATGGATTGGGGTTTTGTGACTAGATGGCAGATGCATCAATCAACCGATCGAATCATATTATACTAACCTACTTCAAGAGCAAAAGAATCTATACACGATTGAGCAAATCATATGTATGAACAGTGAAAACTGCGGCTGCGACTAGAGAAGCTAGCAATGTAGTACCTCAGACTCCTCATTAGGGACGTCCTCCTCGAACTCATCATTCTCCACGATTGCGTCAAAGATTTCTTGTACAGTGATGGGGTCGTTGATGTAGATCACCGGATTGCCTCCGCCTGCCCCTCATCCAGATCTGCCGCTGGCACCACGGCGGTGTCGGCCACCTACTGCTCGGCGACGACGGCTACTACCTGCTGCTCGGCGATGATGGCTACCACCTGCTGCTCGGCGGCGACGGCTACCACCTGCTGCTCGGTGGCGACGGCTACCACCTGCTGCTCGGCGGCGATGGCGACAGACGATGCCGGAGAAAGCGCCTCCGCCTGCTTGGCGACGACCGAGCCATCTGCTATTGCGCCTTCAACTGGCTTCACCTCCGGCTTGTCTCCATGCGTACGCTTCATGGCTGATACATTGCAAATGTATCTATAATTTTTGATGTTCCATGCTTGGTTTTATCCACTTTCTTGTGTTTTGTTCCAACTTTGGAGTACTTTTCATATGATTTCTTGGACTAACCTATTAATAAGATGCCACAGTGTCAGTTGCCTGTTTTCTGCTGTTTTTGGTTCCAGGAAGTCAGAAAATGAATATTCTCGGAATTGGACGGGACAAAAGCCAAAGTTACTATTTTCCCGGAAGACTCACAGAGCTAGAAGGAGAGCCGGAGGGGGGCCACAGGGTGGCCACACCACCCCTAGGCGCGGGTCCACCTAGGCCGTGCCAGGGCATGGTGTGGCCCCCCTGGCCGCCCACCGACCTTGCCCTCTGGCCTATAAGAAGCCTCCTGATGCGTAAACCCTAAATCATCAAGCCTCCAGCCACGAAAAGTTCCACAGCGCTGCCGCCACCGAAGGGGAGATTCGGGGGACAGAAAGTCTGTTCAAGACCATGGGATGGGGAAGTGCCCCCGGAGCCATCTCCATCGATCTCCACCACCATCTCCATCACCATTGCTGATTCCATGATAAGGAGGGAGTAGTTCTCTCTCGAGGCTAAGGGTTCTACCAGTAGCTATGTGTTCATCTCTCTCTCTAGGCATGATCTTATTGTGATCATGAGCTTATAATCTATAGATCTACCTTGCTACTCAAGTGCTTTAATAGATCTCTACTCTCCCCATGTGTGTGAAAGTGACAGCGTGCACACCATGGTGGCACTTAGGCTAGAGACTACAAATACTTGTTATGAGTTATATTTTGAGTTGGATGTCTTTATAAAATTGTGGTGTTTGTTGGACTCATCTAGTGCTCAAGGTGACAGTGTGGGGTTTTCTAGATGGGAAAGACTTACTTTGAGGTGTGCTGTTATAGCCCTACCAACGATTAGAGTGTTCAACCGGAGAGTAGTTCAGCGTAGTATCATAAAGAAGAATATATTTATATGAGAGAGTGTTCACTAGTGAAAGTATGATCCCTAGGCCTTGTTTCTAAGCATTGATACACTGTTTGCAATTAGATCTGTTACATGTTTGCTTGCTTCTATCTTTATTTCAGTTTTACTTTAGTCTTTTCCACGCCATCAAGCTACTATCTATCACCGTTACGACTTATAGTTATCTATACCACTTGTATTTCACTATCTCTTCGCCAAACTAGTGCACCTATACACCTGACAAGTGTATTGGGTGTGTTGGGGACACAAGAGACTTCTTGTATCTTGATTGCAGGGTTGCTTGAGAGGGAATACCTTTGACCACTTCCTCCCTGAGTTCGATAAACCTTGGGTGATCCATTTAAGGGAAAACTTGCTGCTGTTCTACAAACCTCTGCACTTGGAGGCCCAACAACTGTCTACAAGAATAGAAGTGCGTAGACATCAATGGCGCACCAAGGGAAGGAGGTAGTGCAAGCGAGGGAGCTTCGGCGTGCGTGGCAGGTGTAGATTGGGGTCTTGGGACTAGACAGACTGGGGGGAAATGACACGAGCTCATGGAAGAAGAAGGTCGACGGGGGTTATAAACACCGGACCGTTCGTAGTCCTCAAGTGGACACGTGTGGTGGGCGGGGGGATACCATGATCTCCACCCTTTTTTTGGTTCCTTTTTTTTGAAACAACCACGATCTCCACTTTAGAGCTGCATTGAAAACACGCTCATGGCAGACCTCGATTCCACTGCATGCAAGTGGCACGGAACTAATTTATAGCAACGTTAGATCTACTCGAGGGGAGCCCTTGACTCATGGAAGTTACTAGCGGTAGGGCCCAGTTGGAAGTGAGATTGAGAGCGCTGCGTAAAAATGGGATATGTCTTATTAAAATCAAGTGGCAATAAATTGCAGCGTCCCGTCGACAACCGTGCACTCGATGACCCCGTTGCCCTGTGCATGTGTTGTAGTAGCAGTAGTAGGCTTTTCAGACTTGATTAAACTTGACATGACCGCTCGACGACTTTTTCCATGGATGGCATTATGTTCCTTCCTGTAGAAGTCTCGCGGAGGGAGATGTCTGTGCTGTCTCACGCTGTACTATGAAGGGAACGACGTGTGTAACGATCATCGTTGGATCGCACATAATCAATGGTTGGTCCGCACGATCCGCGTGACAACTGTGACAACCAATTAGGGAGTAGCAGACAGAGTGAGCACATGTTTGGGCTTCTACGAAAGATAGAGAGAGGGGGGGGGGGGCAAAACTAAGTAGTACCACATAAAACCAAGGGCAAAACTGAGTAGTATAAAAATGGAAAGTGTCTTGTACAATGAAATACATCGTGGAATACATCAAATTATACCAAGATAGATCCACTAGAGTTCATTGGATGTGTGTTCTTCTCATAAACCACACATGGATCCACCTGTGTGATTGCATGTCTATTCCTCTAAACAAACCACAGAAGGATCCACCAGTGTCATTGGATGTGTGTTCTTCTCATGAATCACACATGGATCCACCCGTGTCATTGCATGTCTGTTCTTTTCATGAACCACGGCTAGAGTCATTGCATGTCTATTCTTTTCATGAACCACATCAGGATCCACCAGTGTCATTGGATGTGTGTTCTTCTCATGAACCACACATGGATCCACCGGTGTCATTGCATGTCTTTTCCTCTAAACAAACCACATAAGGATCCACCGGTGTCATTGCATGTCTGTTCTTTTAATGAACCACACCCAGTGTCATTGCATGTGTGTTCTTCTAAACAAACCACATAAGTCATTGCATGTATGTTCTTTTCATGAACCACACTCGGTGTCACTGCATGTGTGTTCCTCTAGGCAAACCACATAAGGATCCACCGGTGTCACTGCATGTCTGTTCTTTTCATGAACCACATCAGGATCCACCAGTGTCATTGGATGTGCGTTCTTCTCATGAACCACCCATGGATCCACCGGTGTCATTGCATGTCTATTCTTTTCATGAACCACATCTAAAGTCATTGCATGTCTGTTACTTCCATAAACCACACATGGATCTACTGGTGTCATTGCATGTCTGTTCTTTTCATGAACCACACACGGTGTCATTGCATGTCAGTTCTTTTCATGAACCACATAAGGGTCCACCAGTGTCATTGCATGTCTGTTCTTCTCACAAACCACATAAGGATCCACCAGTGTCATTACATGTCTGTTCTTTTCATGAACCACACCCAATGTCATTGCATGTGTGTTCCTCTAGACAAACCACATAAGGATCCACCGGTGTCACTGCATGTCTGTTACTTCCATAAACCACAAAAGGATCCACCGGTGTCATTGCATGTCTGTTCTGTTCATGAACCACACCCAGTGTCATTGCATGTTAGTTCTTTTCATGAACCACATAAGGATCCACCAGTGTCATTGCATATCTGTTCTTCTCAGAAACCACATAAGGATCCACCAGTGTCATTGCATGTGTGTTCTTTTCATGAACCACACCCAGTGTCATTGCATGTGTGTTCCTCTAGACAAACCACATAAGGATCCACCGGTGTCACTGCATATCTGTTCTTTTCATGAACCGCATAAGGATCCACCAATGTCATTGGATGTGTGTTATTTTCATGAACCACACCCAGTGTCATTGCATGTCAGGTCTTTTCATGAACCACATAAGGATCCACCAGTGTCATTGCATGTCTCTTCTTCTCACAAACCATATAAGGATCCACTAGTGTCATTGCATGCCTGTTCTTTTCATGAACCACATCTAGAGTCATTGCATGTCTGTTACTTCCATAAACCACACATGGATCCACCAGTGTCATTGCATGTCTGTTCTTTTCATGGACCACACCCAGTGTCATTGCATGTCTGTTCTTTTCATGAACCATAGCTAGAGTCATTGCATGTCTGTTCTTTTCATGAACCACATAAGGATCCACTAGTGTCATTGCATGTCTGTTTTTCTCACAAACCACACATGGATCCACCTAGTGTGATTTCATGTCTGTTCTTTGCATGAACCACACCCGGTGCCATTGCATGTGTGTTCCTCTAGACAGACCACATAAGGATCCACCTGTGTCACTGCATGTATGTTCTTTTCATGAACCACATAAGGATGCACCAGTGTCATTGGATGTTTTTTCTTCTCATGAACCACACATGGAACCACCGGTGTCATTGCATGTCTGTTCCTCTAAACAAACCACATAATGATCCACCAGTGTCATTGCATGTCTGTTCTTTACATGAACCACACCCAGTGTCATTGCATGTGTGTTCTTCTAAACAAACCACATACGTCATTGCATGTCTGTTCTTTTCATGAACCACACCCGATGTCATTGCATGTGTGTTCCTCTAGACAGACCACATAAGGATCCACCAGTGTCACTGCATGTCTGTTCTTTTCATGAACCACATAAGGATCCACCAGTGTCATTGAATGTGTGTTCTTCTCATGAACCACACATGGATCCACCGGTGTCATTGCATGTCTGTAACTCTAAACAAACCACATAACGATCCACCAGTGTCATTGCATGTCTGTTCTTTTCATGAACCACACCTAGTGTCATTGCATGTGTGTTCTTCTAAACAAACCACATAAGGCATTGCATGTCTGTTCTTTTCATGAACCATACCTGGTGTCATTGCATGTGTGTTCCTCTAGACAAACCACATAAGGATCCACCGGTGTCACTGCATGTCTGTTCTTTTCATGAACCACATAAGGATCCACCAGTGTCATTGGATGTATGTTCTTCTCATGAACCACATATGGATCCACCGGTGTCATTGCATGTATGTTCTTTTCATGAACCACAGCTAGAGTCATTGCATGTCTGTTACTTCCATAAACCACATATGTATCCACCAGTGTCATTGCATGTCTGTTCTTTTCATGAACCACACCCGGTGTCATTGCATGTCAGTTCTTTTCATGAACCACATAAGGGTCCACCTGTGTTATTGCATGTCTGTTCTTCTCACAAACCACATAAGGATCCACCAGTGTCATTGCATGTCTGTTCTTTTCATGAACCACACGCAGTGTCATTGCATGTGTGTTCCTCTAGACAAACCACATAAGGATCCACCGGTGTCATGTAACTACCTCGGTGAATTACGCTCTAAGTTGCATGCCTGGATGAGCGAAAGTGGTTAAAATATTACGGTGGGGCCAGGGGCCACTCAAGGTAGACCTGTCGGCCGTCCTAACCACTTCCAGAACATCAGGACAAGAACGAGCGGCGTAATCGGTAGGTAAAGGGATCAACTACATACACAAGTGAGTATGTATGCAAGCCACCATACAACAGTTTTCAGAGCCATTCCATCTAAAAGAAATAGAAATATTGCAACGCCATACGGCAAGATCCAAATATCCTAGATAGAGATAATAGTTTAGGATAGCTCCTCATACATCAAACATCAGAGTATCAGGCGGAAGCGGAAAACAAGATCCGAGTACGGATAAGAAGCAAATCGGCATAAGATGCCACATAAATAAACACATCCCGCCCACAGATCTCGCAGATCCCCATCCCCGGAATCTCTACACCGAATGATCGTTGCCAACATCATCCATCTCCTCCACCCAGTATCCATCTTGCGAATACACCTGTTCATTTGAATCAAACAATTTATCGTGTGAGACCCTAGGGGTACCCAGGAAGTCTTTATGCCTCTAAAGGGGACATATACCTAGGGTGACGCAATTGAAGCAAAAGATAATAACTACAAATCTATAGATACTCGCTAACCATCCGCCTAACCAATGATAGACGGATGTCCGTTAATTAGTAACAACAGTTATAACAGTATAATTAACAGATCCATCCTCCTTCTTGCTTACCAACGAGAAAGCGGACGAACAACCCATCCGTTGGCAGTTTTATTAACCATTCCATGAGTATTGCACTATTTACTAGTCAGTTACTTAGTCAAATTCAAAGCGGTGCTTTAGTTATACTTGTCTATGATCGAGAAACTGTGCTCCAAGTCGTCCATACCCGTGGACACGGCTTTCAGAAAGATTTACCTTCCAGGGGTGCACAAATAGCAACACACACTCGATCAACCTCGGAAAAACCAAATCAAAACCCAACGAGGCATTCACGACAAAGCGATCACAGGATTCAGAAATATTTCAGGGGGCCACCCTATTAAGCTACCCGCAACGAAGTTGGCCGGCTTCGAGATGGACCCAAGGTTTGTGCTAATGGCTGTAAACGACTGGGAACCCGAAAGTGTGACTGGGCTTGTCGATACCGCGAAAACACTCCGCAATCCTAAACAGTACAGGTGCTCCTCGGACAATCTTAAATAAAATAGTAAAGCATGGCATAAGTACAGGATAGTAACAAAGCCCCAAACTACTTTGTGGCCCCACGAAATAGAAATGGATCAAGCTCTGGCTCAGGGGGGTCCATAAGGCCTCCCGGATGTGGATAGTGTGAATAGTCAAGGAACAGGAATCAAGTACTCAGGGTCCTACCGGACACAAGTGAGCATGAAAAACCAAATAGCAGATATTGCTCACCGGTGCCTGTTTCATTAGTTATCCCATTACTACTCAGGTTAAGTTGCTTAGGTACCTCGTTATCCATCAGACACTCACATACCCTACACATGCTGTTCTACGACTCGCATGGCTCAAACAACTCCTATAGTAATGGCTCATGGGATGGAGGAACAAGCTTCGGTGGGGTTTAAAAGTAAAGGCTATGCAATACTTGGGATTCAATTTAATGCTATCGCGACTCAATGATGCAAGAATAAGATAGAGGCAATAGGTACTATATGTATGCAAGCATGTGGTAGTGCTTGCCTAGCAGCTCAGTTGAAGCGAGAGACGGATTTGGGTAGTACTCCTGGGATTCCTGATTTCCCCCCTGCTCGGCGTCTATTCGAAGAAGAACCAAACAAACAAGGGCCAATATAAATGAAGTGCACAAGCATATGAATTAAAATGCGACAAGCAAACAAGTATGCCATGATGAATGATGCACAATTTACATGGCAGTAAAGTAGCATGGCATGGTGAGGTGTGGGGTACAAGAATAAAGCATTTTATGGAGTTTTAGTCATGTTTTACTCCCAAATAAGTTGCTGTATACTTTATATTTAGATGATGCATGCTGCAATTCAGAACATGGAATGCGTAGTTAGAACGGGCTCGTCGCGCTGATCGATTTAGACATATTATTTGTCGAATTTGGAGTTGTAGAATTAAAGTTATTAATTATTTAAGAAAAGGCATTTTTAATGCATTTAAATTTTTTTGAAAAATTTAATTTGCCCAAATGATATTTTGAATGGCATAATTGACATCCCCACATTTTTCTGATTCCAAAACATATATTACTTGTATTATTTGGAATTACAAATTAAAAGTTATTAAAAATAGATTTAAATTCATATTAAAACATTATCTGAAATTGTTTTTATAAAACAGATAAACACCCAGACTTTTTATACTCAGCGTCAGCTAGCCCCAGACGCTGACGGGTGGGACCGAGCTGAGCTGGTGAAAAACTGCGCGCGGAACTATTCCTACCGCAAGGCAGTCTAGCCCGTGAGACAGACAGGTGGGTCCTGCGGGCCAACGGACCCACGCGACAGTGGTTGAGCGAGCGGGTGCCACGCGGCAGAGCCGGGGACCGCGGGTTGAGGTACGGAGAACCTGGGCGCGTTTTTGTAAAACTTCACGGTGGCTGATAGGTGGGGCTCGGTGGATTGCGGGTTGAGAGACAAAAAGGTGGGGGGTATCTGCAAGATAGCCATGACTACTGTTTTTCTTCCCCCGATTAACTGACGGACATGCGCGCTGGTGTGGCGGGGGTTCGAACCGGCGAGCGCTCGCTCGCGCGCAGAGGGCGGAACCAGTGCGGTAGAGAGAGGGATGTTGACAGGACGGCGGTAGGCGGCTAGGTAAGCTTCTACGGCACGACGATGAGCAAACGCAAGCGCGCACGCCGGCGCACAGAGGGTGTTCGGCACGTGGTTTGGCGAGCACAGGCAACCAAGGGGAAAGGAAGGTGTCAGGGAGGGAGGTTGGCTCAAGTGCGTCGGTGGGGCTGGTTCGGGCCGGGGAGCGGCGGATCGACGACGAGGCAGACGGCCGACGGCTTAGGGTTTCGGTTCAGCGTCGATGTGCAGCGGGTCGCATGGGCTTCTCCTCCTCGCGGGCATGCACCGGGGTGATGCAGAGGCTGCCTCGGTCTTCCCCGACACCCACATGCCACGCCCGCCGCCTTGCTTCGAGGGGATGGTGATCGACACCGACGGTGGTCGCCGAGGTGGAGAGGAGGTAGCGGGGGAGGAGAGGGGTAAGGCACGGCCCTGGTTGGATCTGGGAGATGCCAGGTAGAGAGGAGGGAGTAGATAGGGACGGGAGAGGAGAGGGAGGTGCCGTGGGGAATCGGTGGAGAAAAAGGTGGCTCCGCCACCTTTCTCCTCCTTCTCCTCACGTGCTCGACATGGGAAGGACAGGGCAGGGGCATGGGCGGCTGCAGCTAGGCCTAGGGCAGGACAAGGAGGGGACTGGCTCGGGTGGCCCTTGTGGCAGAGAGAGAGAGAGAATGGAGAGGGGGAGGCTCGGGTAGGGTTAGGTTAGAGGGGGTTGTTAGGCTTAGAGTAGGGAGAGGGGAGGCTCGGCCTGGTGGGGCTCTTGTGCAGCGAGAGAAAGAGAGGGGCCGAGAGGGAAGGCTCGGGTAGATGGTGTCGAGCTAGGGTTGGGGTAGCTCGGGTTAGGGATAGAAGGAGTGGATGGGGTAGATGGGGTAGATCATGGGGTGGTGGTGTGGTGAAGGTTAGGGTAAGGGGTGGAGAAAAGGTTTTAACTAGATCATGCAAGGGGTAAGGAGATGGGGAGAGGGTGTAACTAGGGTTTTAGCTAGGGTAAAGAGAGGGAAGAGGACTAGGTATGGTAGATAGAATTAGGATTTGTATTTTGATTAGATAGTGATTTGAATATTTGATCTGATCCAAAAGGGCATGATTCAACAATTCAAAACTCTAAAATAGAACCAAAGAAAAATGGAAAAGAAGATGATCTTGCATGGCCCATGCATGTGTAATAAATGCCCTGTTTATTTTTGTAAAAACAATAACAAAGTCCCATGACATTTATTCATATGCATTCCCTAATATGGAGTAAGGGCCAAGCAAAAAGGAATTAAAAGTAGGTTCCATGTGGAGTAGATGGAGGTGATCATATTTGGATATAATTTGGGACATGCTAGTGTGTGTGTTCCACTAGATGTTTAGTGATCCCAAAAATATCCCAACATGAGCATAAATTCATAATAATCCATATGGAAGCTAGAAAGAGGGATGCTGCTCACAAAGCATGCAAAGGTGGCCATGTGGCTCCTCATATATCAATAATGTGAAAACAATATGGTGCATATATGGGAGCATGTGGAATTAGAAGTGGATTCATCCCAACCCACATGAGCTAGAGGTGAAACCAAATAAGATGCAAAGCTCACATATAGTTGGATGGTAGGATTATAGGGTGGTGACAAGAAAGGTGGTGGAGTTGAATAAAAGATATGCCCCGAACTCAACTTGGGCATCGAGCATTTATCAAGAACCAAATACAATATATCAAGAGGCAAATACAATTAATAATGCATATGAGAGAAGACCATGTAGCATTACATATGTTAGACAGATGGGATGCTACAACTCTCCCCCACTAAACAGGAATCTCGCCCCGAGATTCTAGGAAGAAGAAGAAGACACGAAGAGGGTAGGATACTTGGCACGGAGCTCATCCTCGCGTTCCCAAGTGGCTTCATCAACGGAATGGTGCGACCACTGCACCTTGCAGAACTTGATGGACTTGTTGCGAGTCCTTCTTTCTGCGACTTCGAGAATTTTTATGGGGTGTTCTTGATAAGACAGATCTTGGAGATTGATGAGTTCATGGTCCACGGTCCTGCCGGGATCCTTGAAGCACTTCTTGAGTTGAGAGATATGGAAAACATCATGGACCTTGAGTTTTTCAGGGAGGTCAAGAGCATAAGCGACTTCTCCTCTTCTTCCACGAACTTTGAAAGGACCGATGTATCTAGGAGCCAGCTTTCCTTTGATACCAAAGCGGTGCGTGCCTCTCATGGGAGTGACACGAAGGTAAACGATATCACCAGGGACATACTCCATGTCCGTGTGCTTTCTGTCATAGTTGCTCTTCTGGCGACTTTGAGCAACCTTCAGGTTTTCAAGAATGATGTGAACCTTCTCCTCCGCTTGAGTTACAATGTCGAGGCCAAACAATGTTCTTTCACTGCTTGACCAACCAATCGGAGTTCTGCATTTGTGTCCATAGAGAACCTCAAATGGTGCCATCTTTAGACTTTTCTGGAAGCTGTTGTTGTAAGAGAATTCAGCATAAGGAAGACATTCTTCCCACTTCATGCCGAAAGAGATAACGCAAGCACGAAGCATATCTTCCAGAATCTGATTGATCCTTTCCACTTGTCCTTGCGACTGAGGGTGGTAAGCTGTGCTGAAGTTCAATTTTGTTCCCAAAGCATTTTGGAAACTTCCCAAGAACTTGGAAGTAAAGATGCTTCCACGGTCTGAGCTGATCTCAAGAGGAACCCCGTACATAGAGACAATTCTGTTGATATAGGGCTCCGCCAACTGAATTGCAGAAATTGTTTCCTTGACGGGAAAGAAGTGAGCCACTTTAGAAGGCCTGTCGATGACAACAAAGATTGCATTGTTGCCCTTCCGCGACCTTGGAAAACCAGTTATGAAGTCCATCTCTACTTTCTCCCATTTCCATTCCAGAGGCTTCAGTGGTTGTAGAAGACCGGAAGGTTTCTGATGGACAGCTTTAACTCTACAGCAGACATCACACTCCGAGACATACTTGGCACAATATCGTTTCAACCCAGGCCACCAATACTGTGTTTTCAAGTCCATGTACATCTTAGTGCTGCCAGGGTGGATAGAAAGAACAGAATCATGCGCCTATTGGAGATATGCCCAAGAGGCAATAATAAAGTGGTTATTATTATATCTTTATGTTTATGATAAATGTTTACATCCCATGCTATAATTGTATTAACCGGAAACATTAATACTTGTGTGTTTTGTAAACATAAAAGAGTCCCTAGTAAGCCTCTTGCTAAACTAGCTTGTTGATTAATGGATGATCATGGTTTCCTGATCATGGACATTGGACGTCGTTAATAACAAGATCATATCATTAGGAGAATGATGTGATGGACACACACCCATAGTAAGCATAGCATAAGATCAAGTCATTAAGTTCGTTTTGCTACAAGCTTTCAAATGCATAGTAACCTAATCCTTCGACCATGAGGTTATGTTAATCACCATCACCGGATGGGTACTTTGATGACATCAAACGCTACTTCGTAATTGGGTGGTTATAAAGGTGACATTGGGTATTCTGAAAGTATGTGTTGAAGCGCATGGACCAAGATTGGGATTTGTCCATCCATATGACGGATAGATATGCTCTCGGCCCTCTCGGTGGAATGTCATCTAGTTAGCTTGCAAGCATGTGACTAGGTCACAAGGGATGACATAACATGGAGCAGTAAAGAGTACTTATCGATGTGAGGAAGAACTAGGTATGGAGATACCGACGATCAAACCTCGGATAAGTAGAATATCGCGTGACAAAGGGAATTGGTTTCGTATGTTAATGGTTCTATCGATCACGAAGTCATCATTGAATATGTGGGAGCCATTATGGATCTCCAGATCCCGCTGATGGTTATTGATCGGAGAGGTGTCTTCATCATGTCTGCATATTCACGAACCGTAGGGTGCCACACTTAAGGTTCGAAGTTGTTTTAAGTAGATATGGAATATGCGTTGGAGACCGAATGTTGTTCGGAGTCTCGGATTGGATCCGGGACATCACGAGGAGATCCGGAATTGTCCGGAGAATAAGATTCATATATTGGGGATCATTTTCTAAGTTAGGAAATGTTCTGGAGTATTTGTATGGAGATTCTAGAAGGTTTCGGAATGTTCTGGAAGGTTCTAGAAGATTTCTTAGAGTTTGCTTGAAAACCAAGAAAGGATCAAGGAGTCTTTGTGGGGCAAGACACGGATTCGTGGGGGAGGAGGATTCCTCCTCCCCTCCCGATCCGCCGGCCAAGGAGGGAGGGGAGTCCTACTAGGACTCCCCCTCCCATGGCGCCTCCCTCCTTTAAATAGTGGGAGGGGTGCCACCCCCTAGCACTCTCCTATAACAAACCCTAGCCGCTGCCTCTCTCCTCCTCCTTCGCTCTGCTCCGGCTTAGGCGAAGCCCTGCAGAAATCTCTACTCCACCACCACCACCACACCGTCGTGCTGTTGGGATTCTGTGGAGAAGATCTACTACCTCCGCTGCTCGCTGGAACAGGGAGAGGAAGGTCTGCTTCGACTCCGCACGTGTGACCGACTCCGAACATGGCGCCGGAAGGATCATCCACACGATCTTGAGATTGGCAAGTGATCGACTACATCAACCCCGGATCTACGAGGGTTAGTACAGATCTATCTCGTTGCACATGTCTAATAGATTAGATCTTGGCTTTTATCTAGATTAGATCTGGGTTTTGTTCGTTCTTGCGGTAGAATTTTTTTGTTTTCCATGCTACGAACCCATCAGTGTTATCAGAGCCGTATCTATGCGTAGATCTGTTGCACGAGTAGAACACAATGGTTTTGTGGGCGTTGGTGCTCGTGCCGTCTTTTGCTTTGTGTACTTTGCATCTTGCGGTATGGTGGGATGAAGCGGCTCGGGCTAACCTTACATGTCATCGCACATGAGACTTGCTCCACAGTTGATGTGCAACTCGTATTGCACAAGTGGCTTTGCGGTGTCATCTCTCCCATCATAGTATAGATCCAATCTACACTTTGCACTTGATAGCACTTGTATCAACGTTGTGGTTCAGTTTCGTAGGTAAGATCCGTTCTTATTCGAAAGCCCCAAACCACGTAAACATGCAAAGAAAATTAGAGGTTTCTAACTTGTTTTTGCAGGGGTTTTGTGATGTGATATGGCCATCATGTGATTGTGATTATATTTGATGTATGCAATGATCCTTGTTGTAATATGGCAACCGGCAGAACTAATGGTTGTCTTTAATTATTAAGACCTGCGTGTCTATTCATCTTGTAATAGCTTTATTCCAAGTAGTTGTAATAGTTGCTAGTGATGATGGACAACCATGAAGCCAGCGCTTAATCGACCTTGACGCAATGCTGGTGATGATGGAGATCATGTCCGTGCTTTGGAGATGGAGATCAAAGGCATAAGAAGAAAGGGCCATATCATATCACACTAATTATGAATTGTCTATGATGTTAATCCTTTATGCATCTTGTATTGCTTAGATCGCGACGGTAGCATTATAAGATGATCCCTCTCACTAAATATCAAGTAATAAAGTGTTCGTCCTTAGTAGGCACCGTTGCTAAGACTCGTCGTTTCGAAGCATCTCGTGATGATCGGGTGTAATAGATTCTACGTGTGCATACGACGGGTGCAAGCCAGATTTGCACATGCAGATACTAAGGTTAATCTTGACGAGCCTAGCATGTACAGACATGGTCTCGGAACACGGAATACCGAAAGGTAAAGCATGAGTCATATGGATGATATGATGAACATGTTGATTGTTCGCCTTTAAAGCTACATCATCTCACGTGATGATCGGACTTGGTGTAGTGGATTTGGTTCGTGTAATCACTAAAACAACTCGAGGGATGTTGTTTTGAGTGGGAGTTCATTTGTAATTTGGATTAGTCAAACTCAATTTATCATAAACACAATTAAAGTGAATTTGCATAGTTTGTTGTAGTCATTGGCATCCGTTCACCACCTTACGCTTAGTTATAGTTGAGATAGTGGAACTATAGAAATTCTGGATATTTGCTTTACGAACTGGTATCGTATTGTTTTTGAGTGTCAATCTAAAGTTTAAAAGTCATATTGCAAACTTTCAGCAAACTCCGTTTACTCTGTGAAGTTTAATAAATAGTATTAAATCAAGAGTAACAATTCCTTTGTTAGTATCTAATGTATCATGTTTGCCTCCATGATTCTTGAAACTCAAAAGATTGTTTTTAATATCAAGTTTATCTAAGAGCTGAAAGCAATGTTTCAGAAACCATCATATGTGAAAGGTATTGCGATATCTAAAACAATGTGTTGGTTACAACATGATAGAGTATATGTCCTCATATTTGATGAGAATTTTTGAAGGTTGGAGACGCTAGTCGTCCTAATCCTCCAAAAGGTTTTGGAAAAGAAACATTATACTCGCAATTCACCTTTATAAGCTATAGCAGCTTGATCATGAAAGTTGTCATGATAAGGATGAATAGAAGATGTAAGTAAAATGTTTACTACACTAAAAGATTACTAAAGAATGGAATTTTGAAAGAATGCCAAACATTTGATGAAGGTGATCCACTTCAAAGTGCAAGTCCAAAGGTATTAGTATTTGACTATACACACTTTGTACTATGTGTCATGTGAATGACACCACTATTGATGTTGATAGATTCTTTTAAAAGAAAAGGAATTGTTGAAAGAGAATCTATAAAATATTTGGCAGAAAAGAAAAGATTGGAGATATCCAACTTAGGTATATAGAAGATACATGTTATGGCTGTATTCCTTGCTTATTAAACAATGTAGTTCTGCGGTATTGGATACCGAATTGTTTGGTATGAAGTGTCATACAGGACAACACAATTCATGAACTACAATGGCCTAAGTAACTAGCAAGAGAATATGTGATGATGTTCATCAAAAACAAACAAAGGGTTGTTGTGTTGCTCGTTAACATCAAAGCTTGCCTTCAAGATTTGTTTCAATAATTGTTATTTTGATCAGGTATTATGACAACAAAAGGTTGTTCAAATAATTGCCGTATTCCATAATAGATGAATGATATACAAGTCTGGTTGGAGAAATAACGACCATAAAACTAATGCTAAAATGTCGCAAGACAAATAATTGAAAGATCACTTGCGAAGTGACATCACCGTTTAAATTATATTAGGGAAACATGAAGAAACTCCATGTTGATGGATTTTTGGAGTCTTTGATTTTGATCAAATGACGCTTGTGATACTTTCCTAGAGATAATTAAAACTCCGTTCATAGGCCAAAAGAGGAACGGATGACTAACTGATTGGAATTTGTACATATTGATGTATATAGTTCATTATGTGTAGTCGTGGGCGATGGATTTCAACTTCATATGCTTTCTCCGAAGATTTGAGTGAGTATATGTATATACTTACTCAATAAGGAAGAAGTATGAAACATTTGAAAATGTTCAAAGACTTTCAAGATGAAGTGGAAAATCATTGTAACAAGAAAATAAATAAAAAAGTTTATGATTGGATCATAAAGAAAGATGTTTGAGTTACAAGTTTAGCAAAACACCTAAGATTTGAGGAATCGTTCCATGGATTTGCATTTTCCAAAACACCATAGGAGTATGGAGTGTTCAAGATATGTAATGAAACCTTGTTTGACATGGTAAGATCAAAGGTGTCATTTATAAAACTGCCATTGTATTTTAAAGATTAAAGCTTTAGTGACTACCGCTTACCTTTGAAAAGAGCTCCATCATGATCCGTTGAAATGACACCATATAAGTCATGGTTTGGGATAAAACCCAGGTTGTCCTTTCTTAAATTTTTGGTATGCTAGGCATAAGTAAAATGTTTACAACCAAAGTTGGATGAGCATGTCTTTGTAGGTTATTTCGAATAACCATTGGGTATTCCTCCATAACACCGAAGACAAAAGTGTTTGTCACTTAGAATGTCGAGTTCTTGAGAAGGAATTTTTGGTGAAAAGTTAAGTGGGAGGACAATAGAACTTTGACAAGGTCATTGAACCTTGGCTAATATGTGCTGAGTTGCGCAGCGTCGGAAAGTGTCCCGGAGGCAGCAACAATGCCCATGGCTCATGTGCCTCAAAGGTTGTGGTCACGGAGATCTAAGTTACTATTGAACCAAGTAGGTCGGGTAAGTATTCAAATGCCAAGATTTGAGAGTTAAATCATTGTTGTTTGACAATGATGAACCGACTACATGCAAATAATCAATGATGGGCCCTGACTTCGTTAAGTGGCTTGAAGCCATAAAACCCGTGATAATTCCATACACGAGAAATCAAGCTTTGAATTTGAAAGACCCTCTAGAAAGGTGCAAGACCTTACAATCGTATATGGATCTATAAAGAAATAGACATGGATGTTTCACATCTATGAAATAGTCGACATGTCGAAAAGAGTTTACGACAATGTTCAAGGAATTGACTATGATAAGATTTGATCTTTCATAGCGATATTTAGTCTGGACGGATTAATGTAGCAACCACCACATATATTTTGGTATATGGTAGTTGAACAAACAAAACAAGTTCTTCTAATAGAATGGTTACCTAGGACGTGTACATGACACGATCCAAAGGGTTTTGTTAATTCAAAGGATGCTAAGAGAGTATGCAAAACTTCAATGGTTGAAGTGAGCATCACGGAGTTGGAATCTTCACCGTGATGAAACCGTTAAAAGGTTTAATTTCATCAGAGACGATGAAGATGTTTGCATTTTGCAAGAAATTAAGTGGGAGCGCTAAGACATATTTCTAATACATTATGTGAAAGACATATTGTTGATTAGAAATGATACTAGTTTTGTTACATTGATACTAGTTTTGTCACAAATTAAGTTTATCTCAATTTAAACTATGGGTGGCACAATGTAATGGAAAGGAAGTTCCATAACGGATTTGGTTGAGTACCAAAGTTAAAACATTGTGACAGATACTACAACAAAAGGCTAAGTATATGACTGCTATTGTAGCAGCAAATGAGGGCATTTGCGTCAAGTAGTTTGTTATCAAACTAGGTGTGGTTCATAGCGGGATAATACTATGAAGATATATTGTATGAAAATTGTATCAACATGATTTAATCCCAAGGAACTAAAGGTCTCACCAAAGGACCAAATTTATACAATGCCATCTCATTGGAGAATGAGTAATGCGTAGAAACGCAAGGACATGCAAATACACACGGACCTGGAAGTGTCAGATCCGAAGATTATGTTTACCACTAGCAATAGTGTCTATACAACACCAGAAAGCCATAGGTGTTGAATGCACAAGTTTTTAACTAGATTATTGACTCTAGTGCAAGTGGGAGACTGTTGGAGATATGCCCAAGAGGCAATAATAAAGTGGTTATTATTATATCTTTATGTTTATGATAAATGTTTACATCCCATGCTATAATTGTATTAACCAGAAACATTAATACTTGTGTGTTTTGTAAACATAAAAGAGTCCCTAGTAAGCCTCTTGCTAAACTAGCTTGTTGATTAATGGATGATCATGGTTTCCTGATCATGGACATTGGATGTCGTTAATAACAAGATCATATCATTAGGAGAATGATGTGATGGACACACACCCATAGTAAGCATAGCATAAGATCAAGTCATTAAGTTCGTTTTGCTACAAGCTTTCAAATGCATAGTAACCTAATCCTTCGACCATGAGGTTATGTTAATCACCATCACCGGATGGGTACTTTGATGACATCAAATGCTACTTCGTAACTGGGTGGTTATAAAGGTGACATTGGGTATTCTGAAAGTATGTGTTGAAGCGCATGGACCAAGATTGGGATTTGTCCATCCATATGACGGATAGATATGCTCTCGGCCCTCTCGGTGGAATGTCATCTAGTTAGCTTGCAAGCATGTGACTAGGTCACAAGGGATGACATAACATGGAACGAGTAAAGAGTACTTATCGATGAACGAGGAAGAACTAGGTATGGAGATACCGACGATCAAACCTCGGATAAGTAGAATATCGCGTGACAAAGGGAATTGGTTTCGTATGTTAATGGTTCTATCGATCACGAAGTCATCATTGAATATGTGGGAGCCATTATGGATCTCCAGATCTCGCTGATGGTTATTGATCGGAGAGGTGTCTTCATCATGTCTGCATATTCACGAACCGTAGGGTGACACACTTAAGGTTCGAAGTTGTTTTAAGTAGATATGGAATATGCGTTGGAGACTGAATGTTGTTCGGAGTCTCGGATTGGATCCAGGACATCACGAGGAGATCCGGAATTGTCCGGAGAATAAGATTCATATATTGGGGATCATTTTCTAAGTTAGGAAATGTTCCGGAGTGTTTGTATGGAGATTCTAAGGTTTCGGAATGTTCTGGAAGGTTCTAGAAGATTTCTTGGAGTTTGCTTGAAAACCAAGAAAGGGTCAAGGAGTCTTTGTGGGGAAAGACACGGATTCGTGGGGGAGGAGGATTCCTCCCCCCTCCCAATCCGCCGACCAAGGAGGGAGGTGAGTCCTACTAGGACTCCCCCTCCCATGGCGCCTCCATCCTTTAAATAGAGGGGAGGGGGCGCCACCCCCTAGCACTCTCCTATAACAAACCCTAGCCGCCGCCTCTCTCCTCCTCCTTCGCTCTGCTCCGGCTTAGGTGAAGCCCTGCAGAAATCTCTACTCCACCACCACCACCACACTGTCGTGCTGCTGGGATTCCGTGGAGAAGATCTACTACCTCCGCTTTCATTTGGAACAGGAGAGGAAGGTCTGCCGACCGACGCGTGTGACCGATCATGAAGCGCCGCCTAACGCGGCGCCGGAAGGATCGTCCACACGATCTTGAGATCGGCAAGTGATCGACTACATCAACCCCGAGATCTAATCTCGTAACGCTTTCGGATCTACGAGGGTTAGTACAGATCTATCTTGTTGCACATGTTTAATAGATTAGATCTTGGCTTTTATCTAGATTAGATCTGGGTTTTGTTCATTCTTGCGGTAGAATTTTTTTGTTTTCCATGCTACGAACCCATCAGCGCCTCCTTAAGAACTTGCTCTCTTAAACCCAGGTAGTTCGGAACAAACATCCGGTGTTCAAAGAAAAGAGCGCCTTGGTCATCGACGTGGAAGGACTCATACTTCGGAAGCTGAATGTTGGAGATGATATTTTTAGTGTAAGGATCACCAAGTTGAATGGAGCAAACTTTTTCTTCCAAGAGAGGTGTTGGTAGGAGGTTCAGAAGATACCCTTGATCCACAATTTCAAGGTTGAGCTGACGGAATTCCTCGCACAAGAGAGGCTGTTGTTCTTCCACCATGAGGTTGTTGACATAAGATTTTCGGCTGAGAGCATCGGCCATGACATTAGCTTTGCCCGGAGTGTAGTTGATGGTCAAATCGAAATCATTGATTGCTTCAATCCACCTTCTCTAACGAAGGTTGAGGTCAGGCTGTGTGAAGATATACTTCAGACTCTTGTGATCAGAAAAGATCTCACAACAGTTGCCAAGCAAGTAGTGCCTCCATACTTTCAAAGCAAAGACAACTGCTACGAGTTCGAGGTCATGTGTAGGATAGTTGATCTCATGCGTCTTCAACTGTCGAGAGGCATAAGCAACAACTTGTTTTTCTTGCATAAGGACCGCACCCAATCCTTGCAAGGAGGCGTCACAGAATATCTGGAAAGGCTTTGATGTATCTGGAGGAATCAAGACTAGTGTGGAAGTGAGCTTCTCTTTGAGTGTTTCAAAGCTTGCTTGACATGCAGGAGACCAAAGGTATTTCTTGCCTTGCTTGAGGAGATCGGTAAGAGGCTTCACAATCTTCGAGAAATCCTGAATGAAGCGACGACAGTAACTAGCCAAACCAAGGAAACTCCGGACTTCTTTGACATTTATGGGTGGAAGCCAGTCAACAATTGTCTTAACAGTTTCTGGGTTGACGGCAATGCCCTTGGCAGAGATGACGTGACCAAGGTAGGTGACTTCAGGCAGCCAGAACTCACACTTGGAGAACTTTGCATACAGGTGGTTCTCACGAAGCTTGTTTAGGACACACCGAAGGTGTTCTTCATGTTCTTCCTTTGACTTAGAATATACTAGGATGTCATCCAGATAGACCACAACGAACTTATCAAGATACTCCATGAAAACTGAGTTCATAAGCCTCGAGAAGGTGGCAGGTGCATTGGTGAGACCGAAAGACATGACCATGTACTCATACAGGCCATAGCGGGTGGTGAAAGCTGTTTTGGAAACATCTTCCTTGCGAATCTTGATTTGATGATATCCACTTCTCAAGTCAAGCTTAGAGAATACCACAGCACTAGCTGATCAAGAGATCATTAATCCGCGGAAGGGGATATTTATTCTTGATGGTTTTAGCATTGAGAGCCCGATAGTCAACACAAAGTCTATCAGTCTTGTCTCGCTTCTTCACAAAGATGGTTGGGCTACCCCAAGAAGAAGTACTGTGCTGAATGAAACCCAACTTCTCTTGTTCATCAAGCTGACGTTTGAGTTCAGCCAACTCAGCAGGACCCATTTTATAAGGCCGCTTGGAGATAGTAGCGGTTCCAGGTTCAAGCTCAATCACAAACTCGACCTCCCGATCAGGAGGCATACCTGGTAACTCTTCAGGAAAAACATCTGGGAACTCACAGACCACCGGAACACTCTGAATAGCTTCCATAGCATCATCATTCAGAGCCGCCAAAGAGAAAAGCTGAATTGCAGGAGTCAGACTTGGAGAATAGACTATATGGCCTTCAGGAATTTTCAGAGAAACCGAGCGTTCAGCACAATCAATCACAGCTGCATTTGCTGTTAACCAATCCATGCCCAAGATAACATCAATGTCAGAGTTGCCCAGAATAATTAAGGAAGCCGAGAACGAAGAACCACCAATTTCAATTTGATTGCCATGGCTGATTTTAGAAGATGCCATTGTTGCTCCAGGAGAAAGGACCATTAAACATTTAGGAAGAGGATCCATAGGTAACCCATTCTCATCAGCAAAACTTGTAGAGACAAAAGAATGCGGTGCACCAGAATCAAACAAAACTTGTGCAGGAACTGAGTTAACGGGAAGCGTACCCATCACAACTCCAGGTGCATGCTCGGCTTGAGCAACGTTGACATAGTTGGCACGAGCAACCGTAGACCCGGGCTTGGTGTTGTTGTTGAGAGCCCGAGGTGGAGGTGCACAAACCATAGAAGAACTTGCCGTAGGTCTTGGAGGTGGTGGTGGAAGAGCTTTGTTGTTCATTGGACAACTCCAGTGTTGATGCCCCGTGTTCCCATAGGTGTAACAGGCACCAGGTGGACGTGGAGCAGAGCTGTGGACTTCCGCCAGCGCCTGTAGTTGTGGTTGTAGCCCCTGGGAGCAGCAGTGAAGGAGTTTGGTGGCCTTGCCGCGTAGCTTGAAGGTCTTGGTGGAGCCGGGAGCGACGGTGGGGTGTTAGGAACCCACACACGGCACTTAGAAGGAGCTGTCATAGCTGAAGAGCTTGCTGCGTCACGGCTATGTTTCTTGGACTCCTCAAACACTTGCCTACTTGCTTCTTCCTGTAGAGCTGTATGTTGGAGTTCCAGAAAAGACCCCGGCCTTGCATGAGTGATTGCATATTTGATTGATGCATTGAGCCCTTGCCTGAACCTCTTTTGCTTCTTCTTGTCATCAGAAATCTCATCGCCACCATACCGAGAAAGGTTCATGAAGTTCCTGATATAGGTATTGACATTGTCATTGCCCTGCTTGAGGTTGAGAAACACTTCCTTCATCCTTTCCATGACAATTTCTGACAGATATTGCTCTTTGAAAGCCCCAGTGAACTGCTCCCAAGTAGGCTGAAACTCATAGTGGTTTGCCTTCAGGTAATTCTCCCACCACAGAGCTGCATCTCCCTTCAGAAGGTGAGTGGCACATTTTACCCATTCTTGCTCAGGAACATCAGCAGCCATCAACAACCTTGACATCTCACGCAACCAATCATCAGCATCAAGCGGCTGATCAGACACCTCGAAGTGGCGCGGGTGGAACTTCAGAAAACTCTTGATGTCTCCTTGCTTGGGAGGTGGAGGTAGCGGAACAAACTCATTCCTCCTGACACTTTCTTCAAATCGCTGCTGGTTCTGCTGCATTGCTCCCAAAGCATTAGCAATACTTGCCAACACAGCCCCCAGTTCAGGTGGTATGTCCTCCTCAGAACGGCATGGTGGTGCCATCCTGTGATTGATATAAAACTCAAGTCAGTACCATAATGGAGAATAATAATAATCCAAAATAGTAACAAAATGGAATTAACCAAGATTAAAGGATACACATTACTAAGATGATATTAAAATATCAACAAAGTTCAAAGCACCTAGAAGATATTAAGCATATCGCACATGACTGAACAAGGAGTGTGGTACACAAAGCTATCAAAGAAAAAATCCGCAAATTTCGGCATTAAAATACCACTATATGCGCAAAACCACTTAACGAATCAAGATTAGTAACTCTACCAATTCAATATACAAGAGCGAATGATAAAAGTAGTGGTATGGTCGCGACTCCATCCCGCACTCAAATCATTACTCCGCACATGAATAAGTAAAACACATAGCCCAACACCTTCTTCTTAAAATGAACCTAAAGGTTAGTAACTACGGAAACGAACACCCCAAACAAGATAACGTCGGATAACAAAGAATAAGACAGATCACACCGGTATACAACGAATCAGATAGATCGTGTCGGTTTACAAAGGCCTGTCGGTATGGAATGTACCAACAGTTGATAACCAAAAGGCAGATAGAGATAACATTTGGATGCAACAGATAGACAAGGAATTCACACATACACACACACACAACCTATGGTACTACGGAACCCAGAACACGTGAATCCTAGTTTGAATTTTAGAAGAGGATTGAAAACGTTACACTTCCTTACCAGAAAAAAGGGTGGGTGGGTGGGTAAGAAGAAAAATGGAAGCAGTCCTACTCTCACGTTTTTGTTTTTCCCTAGTATACATAGCTACCAAAAATATTTGCTAGACTGACAACGACCATTTGGCTGAGACCCTGAAGGGCGGGATGGCTTTGATACCAATTGTAACTACCTCGGTGAATTACGCTATAAGTTGCATGCCTGGATGAGCGAAAGTGGTTAAAATAGTACGGTGGGGCCAGGGGCCACTCACAGGTAGACCTGTCGGCCATCCTAACCACTTCCAGAACATCGGGACAAGAACGAGCGGCGTGTGCGAAGGATCAACTACATACACAAGTGAGTATGTATGCAAGCCACCATACAACAGTTTTCAGAGCCATTCCATCTAAAAGAAATAGAAATATTGCAACGCCATACGGCAAGATCCAAATATCCTAGATAGAGATAATAGTTTAGGATAGCTCCTCATACATCAAACATCAGAGTATCAGGCGGAAGCGAAAAACAAGATCCGAGTACGGATAAGAAGCAAATCGGCATAAGATGCCACATAAATAAACACATCCCGCCCACAGATCTCGCGGATCCCCATCCCCGGAATCTCTACACCGAGTAATCGTTGCCAACATCATCCGTCTCCTCCACCCAGTATCCATCTTGCGAATACACCTGTTCATCTGAATCAAACAATTTATCGTGTGAGACCCTAGGGGTACTCAGCAAGTCTTTATGCCTCTAACGGGGACATATACCTGGGGTGACGCAATTGCAGCAAAAGATAATAACTACAAATCTATAGATACTCGCTAACCATCCGCCTAACCAATGATAGACGGATGTCCGTTAATTAGTAACAACAGTTATAACAGTATAATTAACAGATCCATCCTCCTTCTCGCTTACCAACGAGAAAGCGGACGAACAACCCATCCGTTGGCAGTTTTATTAACCATTCTATGAGTATTGCACTATTTACTAGTCAGTTACTTAGTCAAATTCAAAGCGGTACTTTAGTTATACTTGTCTATGATCGAGAAACTGTGCTCCAAGTCGTCCATAACCACGGACATGGCTTTCAGAAAGATTTACCCTGTAGGGGTGCACAAATAGCAACACACACTCGATCAACCTCAGAAAAACCAAATCAAAACCCTACGAGGCATTCACGACAAAGCGATCACAGGATTCAGAAATATTTCAGGGGGCCACCCCATTAAGCTACTCGCAACGAATTTGGCCGGCTCCGAGACGGACCCAAGGTTTGCGCCAATGGCTGTAAACAACTAGGAACCCAAAAGTGTGACTGGGCTTGTCGATACCGCGAAAACACTCTGCAATCCTAAACAGTACAGGTGTTCCTCGCACAATCTTAAATAAAATCGTAAAGCATGGCATAAGTACAGGATAGTAACAAAGCCCCAAACTACTTTGTGGCCCCACGAAATAGAAATGAATCAAGCTCTGGCTCAGGGGGGTCCATAAGGCCTCCCGGATGTGGATAGTGCGAATATTCAAGGAACGGGAATCAAGTACTTGGGGTCCTACGGGACACAAGTGAGCATGAAAAACCAAATAGCAGATATTGCTCACCGGTGCCTCTTACATTAGTTATCCCATTACTACTTAGGTTAAGTTGTTTAGGTACCTCGTTATCCATCAGACACTCACATACCCTACACATGTTGTTCTACGACTCGCATGGCTCAAACAACTCCTGTAGTAATGGCTCATGGGATGGAGGAACAAGCTTCGATGGGGTTTAAAAGTAAAGGCTATGCAGTACTTGGGATTCAATTTAATGCAATCGCGACTCAATGATGCAAGAATTAAGATAGATGCAATAGGTACTATATGTATGCAAGCATGTGGCAGTGCTTGCCTGGCAGCTCAGTTGAAGCGAGATACGGATCTGGGTAGTACTCCTGGGATTCCTGATTTTTTCCCTGCTCGGCGTCTATTCGAAGAAGAACCAAACAAACAAGGGCCAACATAAATAAAGTGCACAAGCATATGAATTAAAATGCGACAAGCAAACAAGTATGCCATGATGAATGATGCACAATTTACATGGCAGTAAAGTAGCATGGCATGGTGAGGTGTGGGGTACAAGAATAAAGCATTTTATGGAGTTTTAGTCATGTTTTACTCCCAAATAAGTTTCTGTATACTTTATATTTAGATGATGCATGCTGCAATTCAGAACATGGAATGCGTAGTTAGAACGGGCTCGTCGTGCTGATCGATTTAGACATATTATTTGTCGAATTTGGAGTTGTAGAATTAAAGTTATTAATTATTTAAGAAAAGGCATTTTTAATGCATTTAAACAATTTCGAAAAATTTAATTTGCCCAAATGATATTTTGAATGGCATAATTGACATCCTCACATTTTTCTGATTCCAAAACATATATTACTTGTATTATTTGGAATTACAAATTAAAAGTTATTAAAAACAGATTTAAATTCATATTAAAACATTATCTGAAATTGTTTTTATAAAACAGATAAACACCCAGACTTTTTATACTCAGCGTCAGCTAGCCCCAGACGCTGACGGGTGGGACCGAGCTGAGCTGGTGAAAAACTGCGCGCGGAACTATTCCTACCGCGAGGCAGTCTAGCCCGTGAGACAGACAGGTGGGTCCTGCGGGCCAACGGACCCACGCGACAGTGGCTGAGCGAGCGGGTGCCACGCGGCAGAGCCGGGGACCGCGGGTTGAGGGACGGAGAACCTAGGCGCGTTTTTGTAAAACTTCACGGTGGCTGACAGGTGGGGCTCGGTGGAGTGCGGGTTGAGAGACAAAAAGGTGGGGGGTATCTGCAAGATAGCTACGGCTACTGTTTTTCTTCCCCCGATTAACTGATGAAACTAACGGACGCGCGCACTGGCGCGACGGGGTTCGAATGGCCTTGCTGCCGCGCGTGAGAGAAACAGAACAGTGCGGTAGAGAGAGGATGTTGACAGAGGGCTAGCGGCTAGGTAAGCTTCTACACGACGACGAAGCAACACAGCGCGCCCGCGCCACGGGGTGTTCGGCATGTGGTTCGGCGAGCACATGCGACCAAGGGGAAAAGGAAGGTGTCAGGGAGGGAGGTTGGCTCACCGCGAGTGCGTCGGTGGGGTTGGTTCGGGCCGGGGAGCGGCGGATCGGCGACGAGGCAGACGGCCAGCGGATTAGGGTTTCGGTTTAGCGTCGACGTGCAGCGGGTCGCAGGGGCTTCTCCTCCTCGCGGGCGTGCACCGGGGTGATGTAGAGGCTGACTCGGTCTTCCCCGACACCCACACGCCACGCCCGCCGCCTTGCTTCAAGGGGACGGTGATCGACACCGACGGTGGTTGCCGAGGTGGAGAGGAGGTATCCGGGAAGGAGAGGGGTAAGGCACGGCCCTGGTTGGATCTGGGCGATGCCAGGTAGAGAGGAGGGAGTAGATAGGAACGGGAGAGGAGAGGGAGGTGCCGTGGGGAATAGGTGGAGAAAAAGGTAGCTCGGCCACCTTTCTCCTCCTTCTCCTCACGTGCTCGACGTGGGAAGGACAGGGCAGGGGCATGGGCGGCTGCAGCTGGGGCCCAAGGCAGGACAGGAAGGGGACTGGCTCGGGTGGCCCTTGTGGCAGAGAGAGAGAGAATAGAGAGGGGGAGGCTTGGGTAGGGTTAGGTTAGAGGGGGTGGTTCGGCTTAGAGTAGGGAGAGGGGAGGCTCGGCTTGGTGGGGCTCTTGTGTAGCGAGAGAAAGAGAGGGGCCGAGAGGGAAGGCTCGGGGGTAGATGGTGTCGAGCTAGGGTTAGGCTAGCTCGGGTTAGGGCTAGAAGGAGTGGATGGGGTAGATCATGGGGTGGTGGTGTGGTGAAGGTTAGGGTAAGGTGTGGAGAAAAGGTTTTAACTAGATCATGCAAGGGGTAAGGAGATGGGGAGAGGGTGTAACTAGGGTTTTAGCTAGGGTAAAGAGAGGGAAGAGGACTAGGTATGGTAGATAGAATTAGGATTTGTATTTTGATTAGATAGGGATTTGAATATTTGATCTGATCCAAAAGGGCATGATTCAACAATTCAAAACTCTAAAATAGAACCAAAGAAAAATGGAAAAGAAGATGATCTTGCATGGCCCATGCATGTGTAATAAATGCCCTGTTTATTCTTGTAAAAACAATAACAAAGTCCCATGACATTTATTCATATGCATTCCCTAATATGGAGTAAGGGCCAAGCAAAAAGGAATTAAAAGTAGGTTCCATGTGGAGTAGATGGAGGTGATCATATTTGGATATAATTTGGGACATGCTAGTGTGTGTGTTCCACTAGATGTTTAGTGATCCCAAAAATATCCCAACATGAGCATACATTCATAATAATCCATATGGAAGCTAGAAAGAGGGATGCCGCTCACAAAGCATGCAAAGGTGGCCATGTGGCTCCTCATATATCAATAATGTGAAAACAATATGGTGCATATATGGGAGCATGTGGAATTAGAAGTGGATTCATCCCAACCCACATGAGCTAGAGGTGAAACCAAATAAGATGCAAAGCTCACATATAGTTGGATGGTAGGATTATAGGGTGGTGACAAGAAAGGTGGTGGAGTTGAATAAAAGATATGCCCCCAACTCAACTTGGGCATCGAGCATTTATCAAGAACCAAATACAATATATCAAGAGGCAAATACAATTAATAATGCATATGAGAGAAGAACCAAATGAAAAGGGTTTTATATGATGCTCAAATGCAAGGTGGCATGATGACATGAGCATGATATAATTATGATGCAACAATTATTTGTAGGAAGTAGCAATTATATTACTAGACCAGGTAGCATTACATATGTTAGACAGATGGGATGCTACATGTCACTACATGTCTGTTACTTCCATAAATCACATAAGGATCCACCGGTGTCATTGCATGTCTATTCTTTTCATGAACCACACCCAGTGTCATTGCATGTTAGTTCTTTTCATGAACCACATAAGGATCCACCAGTGTCATTGCATGCCTGTTCTTCTCACAAACCACATAAGGATCCACCAGTGTCATTGCATGTCTGTTCTTTTCATGAACCACACCCAGTGTCATTGCATGTGTGTTTGTCTAGACAAACCACATAAGGATCCATCGGTATCACTGCAAGTCTGTTCTTTTCATGAACCGCATAAGGATCCACCAGTGTCATTGGATGTGTGCTCTTTTCATGAACCACACCCGGTGTCATTGCATGTCAGTTCTTTTCATGAACCACATAAGGATCCACCAATGTCATTGCATGTCTGTTCTACTCACAAACCACATAAGGATCCACTAGTGTCATTGCATGTATGTTCTTTTCATGAACCACAACTAGAGTCATTGCATGTATGTTACTTCCATAAACCACACATGGATCCATCGGTGTCATTGCATGTCTGTTCTTTTCATGAACCACACCCAGTATCATTACATGTCTGTTCTTTTCATGAACCACAGCTAGAGTCATTGCATGTCTGTTCTTTTCATGAACCACATAAGGATCCACCAGTGTCATTGCATGTCTGTTCTTCTCACAAACCACACACGAATCCACCTAGTGTGATTGCATGTCTGTTCTTTTCATGAACCACACCCGGTGTCATTGCATGTGTGTTCCTCTAGACAGACCACATAAGGATCCACCAGTGTCACTGCATGTCTGTTCTTTTCATGAACCACATAAGGATCCACCCGTGTCATTGGATGTGTGTTCTTCTCATGAACCACACATGGATCCACCGGTGTCATTGCATGTCTGTTCCTCTAAACAAACCACATAAGGATCGACCAGTGTCATTGCCTGTCTGTTTTCTTTTCATGAACCACACCCAGTGTCATTGCATGTGTGTTCTTCTAAACAAACCACATACGTCATTGCATGTCTGTTCTTTTCATGAACCACACCCGGTGTCATTGCATGTGTGTTCCTCTAGACAGACCACATAAGGATCCACCGGTGTCACTGCATGTCTGTTCTTTTCATGAACCACATAAGGATCCACCCGTGTCATTGGATGTGTGTTCTTCTCATGAACCACACATGGATCCACTAGTGTCATTGCATGTATCTTCCTCTAAACAAACAACATAAGGATCCAGTAGTGTCATTGCATGTCTGTTCTTTTCATGAACCACACCCAGTGTCATTGCATGTGTGTTCTTCTAAACAAACCACATAATTCGTTGCATGTCTGTTCTTTTCATGAACCACACCCGGTGTCATTGCATGTGTGTTCCTCTAGACAGACCACATAAGGATCCACCGGTGTCACTGCATGTCTGTTCTTTTCATGAACCACATAAGGATCCACCAGTGTCATTGGATCTGTGTTCTTCTCATGAACCACACATGGATCCACCGGTGTCATTGCATGTCTGTTCCTCTAAACAAACCACATAAGGATCCACTAGTGTCATTGCATGTCTGTTCTTTTCATGAAACACACCTAGTGTCATTGCATGTGTGTTCTTCTAAACAAACCACATAAGTCATTGCATGTCTGTTCTTTTCATGAACCACATCCGGTGTCATTGCATGTGTGTTCCTCTAGACAAACCACATAAGGATCCACCGGTGTCACTGCATGTCTGTTATTTTCATGAACCACACCTAGTTTGATTCCATGTTTGTTCCTCTAAACGAACCACATAAGGATCCACCAGTGTCATTGCATGTCTGTTCTTTTCATGAACCACACCCAGTGTCATTGCATGTGTGTTCTTCTAAACAAACCACATAAGTTATTGCATGTCTGTTCTTTTCATGAACCACACCCGGTGTCATTGCATGTGTGTTCCTCTAGACAGACCACATAAGGATCCACCGGTGTCACTGCATGTCTGTTCTTTTCATGAAGCACATAAGGATCCACCAGTGTCATTGCATGTCTGTTCCTCTAGACAAACCACATATGGATCCAGCAGTGTCATTGCATGTCTGTTCTTTTCATGAATCACATCTAGTGTCATTGCATGTCTGTTCTTTTCACAAACCACATAAGGATCCAACTAGTGTCGGTGCATGTGTGTTCTTCTAAACAAACCACATAAGGATCCACCAGTGTCATCGGATGTGTGTTCTTCTCATGAACCACGCATGGATCCACCAGTGTCATTGCATGTCTGTTCTTTTCATGAACCACAGCTAGAGTCATTGCATGTCTGTTACTTCCATAATCCACACATGGATCCACCGGTGTCATTGCATGTCTGTTCTTTTCATGAACTACACACAGTGTCATTGCATGTCAGTACTTTTCATGAACCACACCCAGTGTCATTGCATGTCAGTTCTTTTCATGAACCACATAAGGATCCACTAGTGTCATTGCATGTCTATTCTTCTCACAAACCACATAAGGATCCACCAGTGTCATTGCATGTCTGTTCTTTTCATGAACCACACCCAGTGTCATTGCATGTGTGTTCCTCTAGACAAACCACATAAGGATCCACCGGTGTCACTTCATGTCTGTTCTTTTCATGAACCACATAAGGATCCACCAGTGTCATTGGATGTGTGTTCTTTTCATGAACCACACCCAGTGTCACTGCATGTCAGTTCTTTTCATGAACCACATAAGGATCCACCAGTGTCATTGCATGTCTGTTCTTCTCACAAACCACACATGGATCCACCTAGTGTGATTGCATGTCTGTTCTTTTCATGAACCACACCCGGTGTCATTGCATGTGTGTTGCTCTAGACAAACCACATAAGGATCCACCAGTGTCACTGCATGTCTGTTCTTTTCATGAACCACATAAGGATCCACCAGTGTCATTGGATGTATGTTCTTCTCATGAACCACAGATGGATCCACCAGTGTCATTGCATGTATGTTCCTCTAAACAAACCACATATGGATCCACCAGTGCCATTGCATGCCTGTTCTTTTCATGAACCACACCTAGTGTCATTGCATGTGTGTTCTTCTAAACAAACCACATAAGTCATTGCATGTCTGTTCTTTTCATGAACCACACCCGGTGTCAATGCATGTGTGTTCCTCTAAACAAACCACATAAGCATCCACCGGTGTCACTGCATGTCTGTTCTTTTCATGAACCACATAAGGATCCACCAGTGTCATTGCATGTCTGTTCTTTTCATGAACCACACCCAGTGTCATTGCATGTGTGTTCTTCTAAACAAACCACATAAGTCATTGCTTGTCTGTTCTTTTCATGAACCACACTCGGTGTCATTGCATGTGCGTTCCTCTAGACATACCACATAAGGATCCACCGGTGTCACTGCATGTTTGTTCTTTTCTTGAACCACACCCAGTGTGATTGCATGTCTGTTCCTCTAAACAAACCACATAAGGATCCACCCGTGTCATTGCATGTCTGTTCTTTTCATGAACCACACCCAATATCATTACATGTGTGTTCTTCTAAACAAACCACATTAGTCATTGCATGTCTGTTCTTTTCATGAACCACAACCGGTGTCATTGCATGTGTGTTCCTCTAGACAAACCACATAAGGATCCACCGGTGTCACTGCATGTCTGTTCTTTTCATGAACCACAAAAGGATCCACCAGTGTCATTGCATGTGTGTTCCTCTAGACAAAACACATATGGATCCACCAGTGTCATTGCTTGTGTGTTCTTTTCATGAATCACAGCCAGTGTCATTGCATGTCTTTTCTTTTCACAAACCACATAAGGATCCACCTAGTGTCATTGCATGTGTGTTCTTCTAAACAAACCACATAAGGATCCACTAGTGCCATTGGATGTGTGTTCTTCTCACGAACCACACATGGATCCACCAGTGTCATTGCATTACTATTGTTTTCATGAACCACAGCTAGAGTCATTGCATGTCTGTTACTTCCATAAACCACACATGGATGCACCGGTGTCATTGCATGTCTGTTCTTTTCATGAACCACACCCAGTGTCATTGCATGTTAGTTCTTTTCATGAACCACACCAAGTGTCATTGCATGTCTGTTCTTCTCACAAACCACACATGGATCTACCTAGTGTGATTGCATGTCTGTTCTTTTCATGAACCACACCCGGTGTCATTGCATGTGTGTTCCTCTAGACAGACCACATAAGGATCCACCGGTGTCACTGCATGTCTGTTCTTTTCATGAACCACATAAGGATCCACCAGTGTCATTGGATGTGTGTTCTTGTCATGAACCACACATGGATCTACCGGTGTCATTGCATGTTTGTTGCTCTAAACAAACCACATAAGGATCCACCAGTGTCATTACATGTATGTTTTCTTTTCATGAATCACACCCAGTGTCATTGCATGTGTGTTCATCTAAACAAACCACATAAGTCATTGCATGTCTGCTCTTTTCATGAACCACACCAAGTGTCATTGCATGTGTGTTCTTCTAAACAAACCACATAAGTCATTGCATGTCTGTTCTTTTCATGAACCACACCCGGTGTCAATGCATGTGTGTTCCTCTAGACAGACCACATAAGGATCCACCGGTGTCACTTCATGTCTGTTATTTTCATGAACCACATAAGGATCCACAGTGTCATTAGATGTATTCTTCTCATGAACCACACATGGATCCACCGGTGTCATTGCACGTCTGTTCCTCTAAACAAACCACATAAGGATCTACTAGTGTCATTGCATGTCTGTTCTTTTCATGAACCACATCCGGTGTCATTGCATGTGTGTTCCTCTAGACAAACCACATAAGGATCCACCGGTGTCACTGCATGTCTGTTCTTTTCATGAACCACACCCAGTTTGATTGCATGTCTGTTCCTCTAAACAAACCACATAAGGATCCACCAATGTCATTGCATGTCGTTTCTTTTCATGAACCACACCCAATGTTATTGCATGTGTGTTCTTCTAAACAAACCACATAAGTCATTGCATGTCTGTTCTTTTCATGAACCACACCCGGTGTCATTGCATGTGTGTTCCTCTAGACAAACCACATAAGGATCCATCGGTGTCACTACATGTCTGTTCTTTTCATGAACCACATAAGGATCCACCAGTGTCATTGGATGTGTGTTCTTGTCATGAACCACACATGGATCCACCGGTGTCATTGCATGTTTGTTCCTCTAAACAAACCACATAAGGATCCACCAGTGTCATTACATGTATGTTTTCTTTTCATGAATCACACCCAGTGTCATTGCATGTGTGTTCATCTAAACAAACCACATAAGTCATTGCATGTCTGCTCTTTTCATGAACCACACCCGGTGTCATTGCATGTGTGTTCCTCTAGACAGACCACATAAGGATCCACCGGTGTCACTACATGTCTGTTCTTTTCATGAACCACATAAGGATCCAACAGTGTCATTGGATATGTGTTCTTCTCATGAACCACACATGGATCCACCGGTGTCATTGCACGTCTGTTCCTCTAAACAAACCACATAAGGATCCACTAGTGTCATTGCATGTCTGTTCTTTTCATGAACCACATCCGGTGTCATTGCATGTGTGTTCCTCTAGACAAACCACATAAGGATCCACCGGTGTCACTGCATGTCTGTTCTTTTCATGAACCACACCCAGTTTGATTGCATGTCTGTTCCTCTAAATAAACCACATAAGGATCCACCAGTGTCATTGCATGTCGTTTCTTTTCATGAACCACACCCAATGTCATTGCATGTGTGTTCTTCTAAACAAACCACATAAGTCATTGCATGTCTGTTCTTTTCATGAACCACACCCGGTGTCATTGCATGTGTGTTCCTCTAGACAAACCACATAAAGATCCATCGGTGTCACTGCATGTATGTTCTTTTCATGAACCACTTAAGGATCCACCAGTGTCATTGCATGTGTGTTCCTCTAGACAAACCACATATGGATCCAGCAGTGTCATTGCATGTCTGTTCTTTTCATGAATTACATCCAGTGTCATTGCATGTCTGTTCTTTTCACAAACCACATAAGGATCCAACTAGTGTCATTGCATGTGTGTTCTTCTAAACAAACCACATAAGGATCCACCAATGTCATTGGATGTGTGTTCTTCTCATGAACCATGCATGGATCCACCAGTGTCATTGCATGTCTGTTCTTTTCATGAACCACAGCTAGAGTCATTGCATGTCTGTTACTTCCATAAACCACATGGATCCACCGGTGTCATTGCATGTCTGTTCTTTTCATGAACCACACCCAGTGTCATTGCATGTCAGTACTTTTCATGAACCACACCCAGTGTCATTGCATGTCGGTTCTTTTGATGAACCACATAAGGATCCACCAGTGTCATTGCATGTCTATTCTTCTCACAAACAACATAAGGATCCACCAGTGTCATTGCATGTCTGTTTTTCTCATAAACCACACCCAGTGTCATTGCATGTGTGTTCCTCTAGAAAAACCACATAAGGATCCACCGGTGTCACTTCATGTCTGTTCTTTTCATGAACCACATAAGGATCCACCAGTGTCATTGGATGTGTTTTTTTCATGAACCACCCAGTGTCACTGCATGTCAGTTCTTTTCATGAACCACATCAGGATCCACCAGTGTCATTGCATGTTTGTTCTTCTCACAAACCACACATGGATCCACCTAGTGTGATTGCATGTCTGTTCTTTTCATGAACCACACCCGGTGTCATTGCATGTGTGTTCCTCTAGACAAACCACATAAGGATCCACCAGTGTCACTGCATGTCACAACTTTTCATGAACCACATAAGGATCTACCAGTGTCATTGGATGTGTGTTCTTCTCATGAACCACACATGGATCCACCAGTGTCATTGCATGTCTGTTCCTCTAAACAAACCACATAAGGATCCAACAGTGTCATTGCATGTCTGTTCTTTTCATGAACCACACCAAGTGTCATTGCATGTGTGTTCTTCTAAACAAACCACATAAGTCATTGCATGTCTGTTCTTTTCATGAACCACACCCGGTGTCAATGCATGTGTGTTCCTCTAGACAGACCACATAAGGATCCACCGGTGTCACTGCATGTCTGTTCTTTTCATGAACCACATAAGGATCCATAGTGTCATTAGATGTATTCTTCTCATGAACCACACATGGATCCACCGGTGTCATTGCATGTATGTTCCTCTAAACAAACCACATAAGGATCCACCAGTGTCATTGCATGTCTGTTCTTTTCATGAACTACACCTAGTGTCATTGCATGTGTGTTCTTCTAAACAAACCACATAAGTCATTGCATGTCTGTTCTTTTCATGAACCACACTCAGTGTCATTGCATGTGTGTTCCTCTAGACAAACCACATAAGGATCCACCGGTGTCACTGCATGTTGTTCTTTTCATGAACCACACCCAGTGTGATTGCATGTCTGTTCCTCTAAACAAACCACATAAGGATACACCAGTGTCATTGCATGTCTATTCTTTTCATGAACCACACCCAATGTCATTGCGTGTGTGTTCTTCTAAACAAACCACATAAGTCATTGCATGTCTGTTCTTTTCATGAACCACACCCGGTGTCATTGCATGTGTGTTCCTCTAGACAAACCACATAAGGATCCACCGGTGTCACTGCATGTCTGTTCTTTTCATGAACCACATAAGGATCCACCAGTGTCATTGCATGTGTGTTCCTCTAGACAAAACACATATGGATCCACCAGTGTCATTGCATGTCATTTCTTTTCATGAATCACAGCCAGTGTCATTGCATGTCTGTTTTTTTCTCAAACCACATAAGGATACACCTAGTGTCATTACATGTGTGTTCTTCTAAACAAACCACATAAGAATTCAGTAGTGTCATTGGATGTGTGTTCTTCTCATGAACCAAACATGGATCCACTAGTGTCATTGCATGTCTGTTGTTTTCATGAACCACAGCTAGAGTCATTGCATGTCTGTTACTTCCATAAACCACACATGGATCCACCGGTGTTATTGCATGTCTGTTCTTTTCATGAACCACACCCAGTGTAATTGCTTGTCAGTTCTTTTCATGAACCACACCAAGTGTCATTGCATGTCAATTCTTTTCATGAACCACATAAGGATCCACCAGTGTCACTGCATGCCTGTTCTTTTCATGAACCACATAAGGATCCACCAGTGTCGTTGGATGTGTGTTCTTCTCATGAACCACACATGGATCCACCAGTGTCATTGCATGTTTGTTCCTCTAAACAAACCACATAAGGATCCACCAATGTCATTGCATGTCTGTTCTTTTCATGAACCGCACCTAGTGTCATTGCATGTGTGTTCTTCTAAACAAACCACATAAGTCATTGCATGTCTGTTCTTTTCATGAACCACACCCGGTGTCAATGCATGTGTGTTCCTCTAGACAGACCACATAAGGATCCACCGGTGTCACTGCATGTCTGTTCTTTTCATGAACCACATAAGGATCCACCAGTGTCATTAGATGTATTCTTCTCATGAACCACAAATGGATCCACCGGTGTCATTGCATGTATGTTCCTCTAAAAAAACCACATAAGGATCCACCAGTGTTAATGCATGTCTGTTCTTTTCATGAACCACACCCAGTGTCATTGCATGTGTGTTCATCTAAACAAACCACATAAGTCAATGCATGTCTATTCTTTTCATGAACCACACTTGGTGTCATTGCATGTGTGTTCCTCTAGACAAACCACATAAGGATCCACCAGTGTCACTGTATGTCTGTTCTTTTCATGAACCACATAAGGATCCACCAGTGTCATTGGATGTCTGTTCTTCTCACAAACCACACATGGATCCACCGGTGTCATTGCATGTCTGTTCTTTTCATGAACCATAGCCAGTGTCATTGCATGTGTGTTCCTCTAGACAGACCACAAGAGGATCCACCAGTGTCACTGCATGTCTGTTCTTTTCATGAACCACATAAGGATCCACTAGTGTCATTGGATGTGTGTTCTTCTCATGAACCACACATGGATCCACCGGTGCCATTGCATGTATGTTCCTCTAAACAAACCACATAAGGATCCACCAGTGTCATTGCATGTCTGTTCTTTTCATGAACCCCACCCAGTGTCATTGCATGTGTGTTTTCTAAACAAACCACATAAGTCATTGCATGTCTGTTGTTTTCATGAACCACACCCGGTGTCATTGCATGTGTGTTCCTCTAGACTGACCACATAACGATCCACCGGTGTCACTGCATGTCTGTTCTTTTCATGAACCACATAAGGATCCACCAGTGTCATTGGATGTGTGTTCTTCTAATGAACCACACATGGATCCACTAGTGTCATTGCATGTCTGTTCCTCTAAACAAACCACATAAGGATCCACCGTTGTCATTGCATGTCTGTTCTTTTCATGAACCACACCTAGTGGCATTGCATGTGTGTTCTTCCAAACAAACCACATAAGTCATTGCATGTCTGTTCTTTTCATGAACCACACCCGGTGTCATTGCATGTGTGTTCCTCTAGACAAACCACATAAGGATCCACCAGTGTTGCTGCTTGTATATTCTTTTCATGAACCACATAAGGATCCACCAGTGTCATTGGATGTGTGTTCTTCTCATGAACCACACATGGATCCACCGGTGTCATTGCATGTCTGTTCTTTTCATGAACCACAACCGGTGTCATTGCATGTGTCTTCCTCTAGACAGACCACATAAGGATCCACTATTGTCACTGCATGTCTATTCTTTTCATGAACCACATAGTAATCCACCAGTGTCATTGGATGTGTGTTCTTCTCATGAACCACACATGGATCCACCGGTGTCATTGCATGTATGTTCCTCTAAACAAACCACATAAGGATCCACCAGTGTCATTGCATGTCTGTTCTTTTCATGAACCACACCCAGTGTCATTGCATGTGTGTTCTTGTAAACAAACCACATAAGTCATTGCATGTCTGTTCTTTTCATGAACCACACCCGGTGTCATTGCATGTGTTTTCCTCTAGACAGACCACATAAGGATCCACCGCTGTCACTACATGTCTGTTCTTTTCATGAACCACGTAAGGATCCACTAGTGTCATTGGATGTGTGTTCTTCTCATGAACCACACATGGATCCACCTGTGTCATTGCATGTATGTTCCTCTAAACAAACCACATAAGGATCCACCAGTGTCATTGCATGTCTGTTCTTTTCATGAACCACACCCAGTGTCATTGCATGTGTGTTCCTCTAGACAAACCACATAAGGATCCACCAGTGTCATTGGATGTGTGTTCTTCTCATGAACCACACCTGGATCCACCGGTGTCATTGCATGTCTGTTCTTTTCATGAACCACAGCTAGACTCATTGCATGTCTGTTACTTCCATAAACCACACATGGATCCACCGGTGTCATTGCATGTCTGTTCTTTTCATGAACCACACCCGGTGTCATTGCATGTCAGTTCTTTTCATGGACCACATAAGGGTCCACCAGTGTCATTGTATGTCTGTTCTGCTCACAAACCACATAAGGATCCAACAGTGTCATTGCATGTCTGTTCTTTTCATGAACTACACCCAGTGTCATTGCATGTGTGTTCCTCTAGACAAACCACATAAGGATCCACCGGTGTCACTGCATGTCTGTTCTTTTCTATGAACCACATAAGGATCCACCTGTGTCATTGCATGGGTAGCCGTTAGACTGAGTCTTCTAGAAGGCACGCCCTAACACAGTTGTTCTGCTTGACGATTGTTACATACCGTTCGATCGGGGCGCTTGGATGATTGGGGTGGTCTTCGTGAGAGCGATCTGCGAGTAGGCTGTTCTGCGGCATGATTGGCCACGCTTGCTCTGGACAAACTGGCAACACCGGCGCCTCATCATGAGTGTGATGTCTCACGAGTTCTGGGCAATACATCCCAGTTGTCACGCCCCCATTACTTCTCTTCCTCCCGCATTTCTTCCTTACCCTCGAAGCCACTTTCCCCACTTCACTCCCATCCTGCCGTAGCCGCAAGCCGACGGCGCCTCCATCCCAATCCCCTCTCCGGCAGCCACCCCCTCCCCTCTTGCCATGGGTGCAAGGGGAGACGGCGAGGAAACGCGTCATGATGACAGGGACGATGATTTCGATGTGAGTCGTCTCATCTCTATTTCTATCATCTGTGGCCAGTTATCTATTTTTTGAGCTAGATCTAATCTTTTTACTCATGCGCGTATGATGTGTTAGGCCAACCAGACGATGTATGACTCCGACTATCACGGTTTAACGGATGAAGACAGTCCTCTGCTATGTAAACATGGATATGTGCCCGCTAAATTTGTAGCGTTCGAAGGATGAAATGCAGGCAGGAGGTTTCTACAGTGTCAAGGACATCGTGTAATGATGCAAGGCAGAAGTTGTGGTGTTGTCAAATGGGTAGATCTAGAGTGGCCCAAATCGATGCAGAAAACGCTGGACAAACTATGGGAAATGACTGTTGAGTTGAAAGAATTTGTATTCAGCTCACTTCTTGACAGTGTTGAGATGAAGCTATGGGAACCAGTTGACATGACCAATCATAAGCGAGATCTCAGGTGGGTGCAAGACAAGGTTAGCAAAGTCAAGAAGGAGAGGGACGCGGCGTTGGACCTGAAGGCTAAAGGAGAGCAAGAACTGACTCAAGCAAGGAATGATCTCCACCAGGCCAAAGTCCTACAGTTCCCAACTACGAGTATTGATAAGTGCATGAGGAAAAATGCAGAGAAACAATTGAAGCTATGCAAGGAAGATGCTAAAAGGAAGGAGTAGACGATTCAATCCTTGCTCTCGAAGGAAGATGCGCACCGGGCTAAGATTAGGAAGATCAAGGAGATGTGTGATAACTAGTTCTATTTAGCTTAAGCTCTGTGTCTTTTTAAGTTGTAATAGTTGTACTTGTTGACCTAGCGGTCTGAACTATTGGTCCTGGAGTCCAGGGAGGAAAAGAAAATTCTCTCTCGTTAGTCTGACCCCGCATTACTTCTTTTGTCTGACCAATGCCCCTTGGATATTCCGCCCATCGCTTCATCATCCTCGTGTACAAATAGGAGGCGCCACAGCGTGTCGCTTCGTCGTCCATCCCCTCGTCCTCTCCAATCTCCACCGCGTCATCGCTTCGTTGTCCATCCCCTTGCTCCCTCTCCAATCTCCACTGTGCCGCCATGGAGATGCCCGATCTGAACTTCT
This sequence comes from Avena insularis, assembly GCA_023614405.1. NCBI lineage: Eukaryota > Viridiplantae > Streptophyta > Magnoliopsida > Poales > Poaceae > Avena > Avena insularis. The sequence continues at coordinate 429,383,092 of CM042692.1, read as the reverse complement.
ACGAGGCGGTGATGTTCACGAACTTCGACATCCTCGCGCCGCTAGCCCCGACGGTGCCCCACGGATGGCGCATCAGCTCTGCAGGGGTGCCAGTGGCTCTGCTCCCTGGCCGAGCCGAGATGGAGAGCAAAATCACAATGCGCCGCCGCCAGAAGCCCGCGTGGAAGAGGGCGCTGCCCCGGTACGCGGCGGCCACCCCGTACTGGCTGGCGCTGTTCAAGAAGGAGCGGAAGGCCAAGATTGGCAACCGCATCATTGATGGGCGCGTGGTGCAACGGGATCTCCGCAACCGAGAAGGACGGGAGAGGTTCTGGTCCGTCCCTGGACGGACCAAGTACACCATCATCGCCGCCGCTCGCCGCAAATAGGTGCTCCATATCGCGAACTATGCAGACATCGTGGAGGTTCCGTCCGACAGCGACGAGGAAGCTGGCGGCTCGAAGGACAGTGGCAGCGGAAGTGAAATTGTTGACTAGTGGTTGAATTAATGTAGGATGTGAAATCGCACCTTTGTTTAGAAGAATTTATGGTTGAAGTAATGAAATACCTCGATTTACATCTCTCTCTCGATTAATTTGTGGAAGAATTTGTGATTTAGATCAATTTCTGCCTCGATTTAGATCTCTGTCCCAGATTGGGAACATGACCGTGGACCAAAGACACCTTTTCTACTAGTGTATTCTGACATTGGTGGTTTGTTTAAACGTAATCTACGCGGATTGTGCCGCATGCAAATGGCACAACCACAATTTATAAAGTGGAAGCACGTACATCCGGTTACTGGAGATCCGGGAGCTTCGCCAGATGCAGGGGATGCAGGAGCAGAGAGGCGGTGAGATAGACGGGCTCAAGATTAGGCCAGAAAGTGGTACCGATTTCCTCCTCATCTGGGCATTATTGGTGAGAACATTGTTGTTTATGTTGCCATGTCTAGCAAAGATCTCAAACAAGTTGCTGCTGTGGAGTGTGGCAGCTTAAATAATTTATTTCGTGCCACTTACATTCCATCAGATTTGGAGACCTCCGCCTCAAAGAATCGTGGAACCGTGGATCCTTGTTTTCGATAGCAGTGGCACAATCACAATTTCGATTCAACTCGACTGGGCTTCCAAACCCTAAGTCGTGGTACATTTTACTCAGAGAATGTGGGTAGATTGTTTACCAAAGAACATGCCACACAGAGCTCCAGAATTTAACAGAATTACATATATAGGTTCAAGTTCAACACATTACTATGCATCTTCATTGCCAGCAACCTTCTTCCGCAGCCTGGGTGCCAAGCCTTCACGTCCACTAGCTTCTTCATTTCCTGCCTTCTTCCTCTTCCTTGGTGCCAATTTTCTTAGCTTCATGTACTCTGCATCATCGGGACAATGGGCACTAGAATCGTGTCCAGTATCATCTTTCCACTCGTTTTTAATTTCTTCGGGCAACAAAATGACTGACCCGGCAGTCATGTTTCTAATCTTGCGGAGCTTCCTGTCAAAAAAACAAGACTGTTGCATAACTGCCCAATATCTACAGAGTAAATAAAACAAAAATTACAATTCTGCATAAACATGCGAACCCCAAGCGACCTTTGCTTACCAGGAGCTAATTGGGTTCGAGCAACCACCCTGTCCAAGAATAGAAGGGTGACTCCCAGTTGCAGTAGCTTCCACATCCAGTACATCACATTTCAGCTCAAACATGGCAGCCGAAGCATACCTTTTCATTAACCCAATTAGCTGACTGTCACACGTTATAGGAACCATGATGCCACGTTCATCCATTAAGCTGAACTTTTCTATCTACTTCGGCCATAATTCAATATGATTACGCAGAGCAGCAACCATACCAGATATAGTGCAGATCTGCGCATACGCTTCTTCCATCGTGAAACAATGGTGTCCATACCACTTTCCCTTAGAGTCGTACCTGTAGAGGACTACCGTAACCAGGTAAGAGGGGTCCACGCAGATCCCACTTGACAGAAAACTATGAACAAAATATGTTTGTCAGCGTTGGGCTAACAAACAATTTGAGGTTCAGTAGCCAGCTAGCAGTTATAATTAGTGCGAATAGCAAAGAGAAGGGTAGCTCACCCGCTTGTAGCCAGAACTTCTTCTTCCTTGATAGTAGGATCTGCCATCCTCCGAACTGCTCGGCTCGTTGGGGGCAGAGGCGGGCTAGAGCCTCGCAACGGCGGCTATGGCATGCACCATTGGATCTCAGGATCAGCGACTGGGCGCAGCAACTGGGCCCCAGAAGTCAAATGTCCGAAGGGATCGTCCTGCCTGGAGGGTGGATTCCGACGCCGCTAGTGCTAGGGGAAAGCTGGGAATGGATTTGTGAAATTGGTCAACGCATCCAATCCACTTAGATGCTTGATTTGCCTAAGAGGTTGCCACATTGGCGCCCACGTCACAGACAGATGACCGACATGAGGGTCCCGACCATCTACTTCATGGGGCGGTTTAACGGAATGTTTGAATTTGGCAGGGGTGAGATGAGTTTTCCTCGAAATGGCCCCTCTTAGTAGTTGGCGGCCCAACTTTTTGAAACGCGGTAATTTCAGGCAACTTAGGTACCGCCATGCGCTGGCCTACGGACTTTGGTACCGCAGACGAACATTCCCCCTCCGCTCCCCCTATATATAGTGGGGGTATTTGGCCAGATAAATACACACAATATTCAATAAAGGTCTTCTCACTTTTGGGAAGACCTCTAATTGATATTCTCTCTCTCTCTCTCTCTCTCTCTCTCTCTCTCTCTCTCTCGTGATCGTGGTCCCAAGTTCAGACTGCGCGAACGAGAGACATGTTCACCGCAGAACACCGTCGCGCTGCGGGATTTGGATCCAGGAGCTCTACTTCCGCAACTGCTACTAGATCGGGGAAGCGGGAGTCATCGTCAAGCACCGGATGTGTGTAACTACCCACGAGGTGTCACACTTGAGGAACTCAAGCCGTTGGAGCCAAAGGAGCGCAAGGACTTCATCACGACCTTGAGGTTGTCTTCGGCTCGTCTACATCAACCACGTTCTCCTGAGCGTTGACAATGTTTTTCGGTCTTCAAGGGTAAGTTCGCGAAAATCACCTCCCGTTACTATATTACTAATAGATAGTTCCTAGCAGCATCAGGGGTTCAGGGGCGTAGGGTAAAAATATTGTTTTCATACGCGGAACCCCTACAGTGGTATCAGAGCTAGATTTATGCGTAGTAATGCTAGTACGGGTAGAACACACGAGATGTAGCGTGTGGGCGTTGATCTTTTAGTTGTTACCCTCCCACGTGTACTTGTGTATACCGCAGCAATGCTTGATGAAGCGGCCCCCAACCGACTTTACTCGTTCATTCGCGAGACTGGTCCACGCTTGACATACGGCTTGTACCGTATACAGTGTCTTAGGGGTGTGTCTGTCTCTCTCGTGTTAGTTGGTATGCCATTTGCAATGGAGGGCCCCGAAAGGGGTGTAGTAAAGACAACTACTTGATCAGCGTTGTGCTGAAAGTTCGTAGGTAAGAACGGTTCTTGTGCGAAAGCCCATTCAACCACGTAAAACATGCAAAGATAAAGTAGAGGCATCTAACTTTGTTTTGCAGGGGGCGTTGTTTTGTGATATGGTTGTGGCAAAGGTAAAGTGATTACCTTATGTTATGTAGTAGTAGATAGTCACAGAGGTGACGGACTACCACGCCGGAAATACACCGGTACCCTGGTGTCTACGGTGCCGGAACCCTGGCGCCAGAATCCGGTGACGACGGATGGAGATCACGACGTGAAGGACCATATCACATAGCATTTACATTCAATGTTATTGTTTGTATATCTTATTGTGTGCTAGTATTAGATACTCGACGGTAGCCTAATAAGATGATCCCTGTTAAAATTACCAATGATTGTGTTCCCCCTTAGTGTGCACCACCAAGAAAGTTCTTCGGTATGAGGAGACCCACGGTGAGTGGGTGTCAGACATATCTACGTTCACATACAGTTGGTGTAAGCCATGTTGCACAACAAATACACTAAGGTTGACTTGGCGAGCCTAGCACATTACAGAGACATGGCCTCGGAACATGGATGGTCGAAATATCGAGCACGAGTCGCATGAATGATGTGACCGACGTTTAGCGTCCACCCTTAAACCCACATTGATGGCTGTGATAATCGGGGGAGATGTGGGGAAAAGGGGTCGTGTTATCACTAGGAACCCTTCATGGGATAAGTATTTCTAAGTGGAGTTATTATTAACACTTTTAATTATAACTTAGTCTAAATTCCTTTTACAATTATAAATATAGAAAAGGTTCTCCCCGATGCCATCTTTCATGTTGACGATTGATTGGTTAGAAGGAGAGAAGCTCAGACTAGATGGATCAAACTTCTCTATGTGGGTTGCGTGTCTCCATGTTCTCCTTAGAGAGAATGACGTGGTCGACTACATACTCGACGAGATGGATTTGGATCAGCCCATTGACCTAGAGACCCTAGAGTAGCGGGAAGACCGCTATCACCGTCGGGAGATGGCCTCCTTTATTTTAGTTACAATGCATTTTGGAATGGTGGACGAGATGTGGCATGTCGTGGGTAATGTCAACCCTCATACGGTAATGCTATAGCTTAGGACACATTTCGTGGAACAAGCACGCATATGGGAGCATGAGCTGATGGGAGACTTCCTCTCCATTAAGATGGAGGAGAACTCGTCACTCGACGACCACTTGGAGCGCATGCATGATGCATACATGAGGCCTACATACTTCCTGGATAGCTAGATGATGGGTTCTTTTGCAAATGGCGTTGTGCTGCGGTCGCTTCCAACAAGCTACCAAGCACAAGTCAGGACTTGCATTATGAGAGGCGACGCGGAATCAATAGAATTCCACAGGTTCGTATCACATCTCAGGAATGTGATGGTTGAACCCATTGTCGCTGAGGTCATCAATGACAAAGGTATATATTTGATATACAATTTTATAAATGTTATAATCTTGCAAACACATTTTCAGTGTTAAGTATATTTGATACTTGTTCTGTTTTACTGAAAATAGGTCATTCTGCATAGATGTGCTTGCCGGAGAGGAGGTGACATTGCGTGTTGATGGCGAGCATGATGATGATGGCCAACGATACTCTCCCTCAACATTTATCACTTAGTTTATGTTTATCATGATTATTGTAATCAAAAGATTGTGAACTTCTTTAGCGTGTCTCACATTTTGTGAGACGGTTATTCATATGAGTTTGTAACAAACCGTTGTTCCACTTTTATGAATGATTTCTATTCGTGTTCATATCTTGTTCGATTACGTGTGAATTATCCTTGTTTTGAAACTAATTGATAATACATGAACATTTGTAAAATATTGAAATGCCTTAAAATATCCAACTTAAATGATATTCATTACTGAATAAAAACCATTGTTTAAATTCAAAGTCATGAGATAATATGTGAAAGTCATTCGATTTCTTGTCACATATAAATCATGCCTAAGTTTGGCAAAATAACTTAAACACCTTGTATTACTTCAATACAAAGTGTTTAATGAATTGTTAAAAGTAAATACATATTCGATGTATTGTGTTTTAACGAAAATGGTAATTATAATTATATGATTGTTTAAATGTGTAAAGCAGTTTACCAAAGGAAACATGAGTATGAAACTATTTGATATGATCAAAGTGTTTAATCAACAAAGGGTATAAATATAAAAGAGAATCTAATTACTATGATTTGATCAATAGTAATGAAATTCAACTTTATAAGATTGGCATAAAATAAATTTTGGAATGCAAAGCGTTTTGAAACGTCAAAATGCAAAGCATCACAATGTGATATTAGATATCAAAGTGGGTGAATAGATGGTGCCAAAATAAATCGTTGTAGTGTAGATGTAGAGACCATTAGTTAGAAATAGTTAGCACTCAATTAGAATACATAGTGAACCATTTGAATTCGTGAAAGCGGCTCCATATCTACTATGGATCATCGTAAAAGTTTTGGGGTTATTTGATATAACCAAAACAATAACGAATAAGTCCTTGTAGAGTATTCATTGGAAACTTTGAATATGAAATCCATACTAAAACCAAAAGAGAAGCAAAACTTGTATTGCTTGGATTTTGGTACATTTTCGAGAAAGTTCGCATTCAGTGATATTTCTCGATTATGGAGCAAATGGAAGATAGTGTGAAACACGATGAGGATTCAAATCCCTGCATCGAAGTGTTAAGAAGCGCAACGGAAAACGTTCCTAAACGATTCTCTTCACAAAGGAAATAATCAATGATAATGATCATTGTGTTTCCCCACTGGTGTTTTCACTACATGAAGTAGGATTCAAAATGTAATCCATATATTGTATGGAGATATTTGTGAATCATTTGTCATGATTCTTGGCATATGACATACCTACGAACTACTAAGGAAATAATGGTAAACTAGAATTATGAGAAATCCTGAAAGCAAAATTCACTTGAGATTAGAAAGCAATTCGTTGCTAAATCTCACAATTAAAGGGGTTACTTGGAATTTTCCCAAATGACTGGAAAGCCATAGTGGAAAAGGGGTGAATGACAAAAGCACAATTTGTCCAGTATTGGACGAATTCAAATGAATTTGATTCAAGTGTGCTAAATGTCTAGTGGATTTAAAACTAGTAAAAGTACTAGTATCTCATAGTAAATCTCTCACTTTGATATTTGATCAAAGAATTTTGAAATTGTTCAAAATAGCGAGTAGATATGCAATTTGCATGAAATTGAGTGGGAGCTATGAAAGTCTTCCTAAAACAATATGTGAATGACATATTTTTGAGTGGGAGCAATATAAGTCTCAAATTCAAATATGTAGGAACATAGTTTGAGTAAGAGTAGTGACTCATACCCAAATATGTTAGGAACATACTTTGAGTGGGAGCTTATAGAGCGATTCTTAAGTGTGTTAAGAATAAAAGCGCAAGTACCGATAAATAATGATTTATAAGGTATAGAAGTTGATAATAAGTGTATTATGATATTATGTAGTATTCCTTAAGGGATTCTAAAAAGGGTTTCAGAATAGAAGTTAATTAAGGAACTGGTCTTAAATAACTCAAGTTAGGAATAGTATTAAGTTTAACATCAATGGTTGAAAGAAAGAAAAGGATGATCATCATCCACTATGTTGAGACATAGGTTCTATCTTAGAAAACCATGATAGTAACTTAACATAATATATGATCCAAGAAGGAACGTTTAAAAGTGATTAAGTTTGTGAGCTAAGTTTATCCACAATGTCTAATAGAGAACTGTAGACATGTTTTCCAAATCCATAAAGGATGACATATCTTAAAGCATAAAAAGTTATGTTATAAGAGAATATGTTGGAAACTCCCGTAATACCGATTAGAGTCAAGTAGGAAGCGAGGTGAACAAAAAACATCGAAAGTTGCACAGAGTGCACTAGTGTTTCGATGAATACATTTATAATAATATATAAGGGTACCATCTAAAGTGTTGTATAATTTTATGACAGGGCTAGTTCGCTTTTACCGTAGAATGATGTGTCCCAGGGCACAGTGCCCATGAGAAAGCCCTCGAGGTTGATCTAAAGTCACTGTAGGCTCCTGGAATCAGCCTCGCTCACGCCATAGCGACGATGCATACACACAGATGTTATCATGTGATGATAAAGTATTAATGTCAATCAAGGTGACATTAGTAAGTTGCAAAGGATTTGGGACTGTAAAGCATGCACCAAGACTCAACCTCTTCCATGAGCAAGCATGTTCAGGGTACCGGATATATGGTGCCAACAATTAAGAACAAATGCAGCTAGTTTATTTGTACTCTAGTGCAAGTGGGAGACTGTTGGAAATATGCCCTAGATACAAATAGTAATAAGGACTATTATCATATTTCATAAAGTTTATGATTAAGTTTTATATCATGCTATAACTGTATTGAGTGGAAACATCAATACACGTGTGATATATAAACAACTAGGGGTTTCTAGTGAAACTCTAGTCACTGGTTCATTGGTCAACAGATGATCAAGTTTCCTGATCATGTGGCATTTATGCCAGTTGGAAATGGAGTCAACTCATTCTGTGAATGATATGATGAACCAATACCCAACCTAAACATCGTGACCCGATCATGTCACGAAGTTCAAGTTACGATGATTAGAAATGGATCCTTGTAGACTATTCCTTTGACCGTGAGGCTATATCAATCACTGTCTCCCAAGAGTACTTAGATAGCATTAAGCGCGACTTGGTAATACAGTGGTTATAAATGAAGGAGTTATGCCCTAGAGGCAAATAATAAAGTGCATTATTTGATATGACTCTTGTATGTTCATAATACATTTCATACTGTGCTATAACTGTATTAATACGAAACATTAATACATGTGTGGTATGTAAACAAACCGTGTCTCTAGTTACCTCTAGCTAACTAGTTCATTGGTCATGAGGATGGTCTGGGTTTCAAGATCATGGACATTTATGCCAATTGACAATAGGGTCATGTTATTAGTTGAATAACATGATAGACAAACATCCGACCGTTATATCTTGAATGAGATCTAGTTACAAAGTTCATCATTGATGATAAAACATAGAGAACCTCGTAACCTGATCCTTTGACTGTGAGGTAATGCAAATCACCATTCCGGAGGAAGCTTAGATGGTTATCAAGAGTCATCTCGTAAAAGTGTGATAAAAAAGGTGCCACCTAGGTTTTCCGAAGGGATGCGTAGAGGAGTACATATCAAGACCAGGATTTGTCTAGTCCATGTAACAGACAGATACATGTGGCAATCTCGGTGACGTTGCATTAATGAAGCTTGCAAGCATGTGACTTGGTCACGGAATGCAACGACATGAGAACGAGTAAACAAGTTCATTGGTAACAAGACCAAACTAAGGTATGGGGATACCGAAGATCAAGTCTCGAATGAATTAGGTATCATAAGACAATGGGAACAGGAAACGACTATCTCACGGTTCGAGCGATTGTATTCGTGAAACACACGAGGGTCACATGACCATCCAGATCCCTCTATTGATCATTGATGTGAGAGTAGTCTCAATCATGTCCGGAGTGTTTCCGAACCGAAGGATGTCACGCTTAAGGGTAGGGACGCTTAGGGTAGATGAGGTATCATAGGAGAAATAGAGAAAGAGAAACCGGAATAGTTCCGAGTAACATCTGATGGAGATCGGAAGGGGTCCGGAAGATGTTCCGGAGTGAAGGAATAATACAATATGTGTATTTGAATATTAATTGGAGAATTAATATTAAATATATATTTTATTTTATTATTAAAGGCATCATAATGCTAATGGGCCTCACCCGAAGGGAGGCCCAATAGGGCATGGCGCCTGGGGAGAGGGGGCCAGCCGGCCTAGGCTTGGTGGGCCGCCCCAATGGGGCCCACCTAGGGCCGGCGGCTGCCCCTAGGTGGCCGGCGGGTGTGGGGCTTAGTCCCACACCGCCTGGCCCTAGGGTGGTGCACCCCCTCCCACTATATATAGGGGTCTCCCCTCCCCCTTTGGAATCCTCCCATTCCCTCTCATTCTCTCTCTCTCATCCATTGAGGACGTCCCCGTAATATTAGGGAGGACCTCGTGGGTGAGTTCTCCACCTTCACATCACCATCATGTGATCTGTGATCCGGCATCTACTTCTTCCGCTGCTCGGCTGGATCGGAGTCCTGTTGACGTCTCCTACACCGGACATGTGACGAACTTCGGAGGCACCACACTTGGGGTGCTACTTGTCTTCATCAATATACGCCTTCCTGCGTAAGGCGTGCCTCAGTCTTCAAAGGTATGAATACCGTATCCCTCCTTTGTTACTTATGTCTACATAGTATAGATCCTGGTATTAGTGTTCAGTAGATAGATTTTTTTTGTTTTCTGCTATGGAACCCTTCAATAAAGGTGTGTTCAGGTACTCGGAGGAAACCGTAGAGGCAATATATGTCAAGAGCGGGATTTGTTCGTCCACGTGACGGAAATATACTCAAGGACCCACTTGGAGAAGTTATATCCAATAGCGGCGCAACGTGTGATTTGATCATAGGGATATCACTTGTCGGAACGATTCAAGTAACATTGTTCGATAACGAGATTGAACACGACATGGTGATGTCATTGATCAGATCTCGGGCAATGCAAGTATCGAGAGACAAAGTGAATAAGACACGATCGTCCCGGTTCAAACGACGAAAGATCTTCATGAAACGCACAGGGGTCACATGGCCATCCAGGTCCCTCTGTTGATCATTTGTCCGGGAGTGCCCCGACCATGTTTGGAGTGTTCCCGAACCATAGTATATCACACTTAAGGGTTTGATGATGCTTAGAGAGTGTTTATAGGATCGGAAGAATCGCCAAAGAATAGTAGAGAGAACACCGGAAGGGTTTCGGTAAGTCCAGAGGATGTCCGGAGTGGAGGTGGAAGGTGTTCCATAGCCACGAAGATTGAATAATATGTGAATAAATGTTAAATATTGATTTCATCATTTATTCATAATTATTTAATAAAAGAGAAAATCAATTAAATGGTCAAAGGGCTGAATGGGCCAATTCCCGGAGGGGAAATGGCCCAAGAGGGGCCGAACCCCTAGGAGGGGCCAAGGGGAGTGGCCGGCGGCCCTAGTGGGCCTTCCCCACGTGGGGCCCATGGTGAGGGCTGGCCGACGGCGTCTCCCCCCACCTCCTCCTCCTTTAGTCTCACCCCAGGACTTTGAGGGAGGTAGTACCTCCCCTTCCCCTATATATAGTGGGGGTATTTGGCCAGATAAATACACACAATATTCAATAAAGATTTTCTCATTTTTGGGAAGACCTCCAATTGATATTCTCTCTCTCTCTCTCTCTCTCTCTCTCTCTCTCTCTCTCTCTCTCTCTCGTGACCATGGTCCCAAGTTCGGACTGCGCGAACGAGATACATGTTCACCGCGGAGCGCCGTCGCGCTGCGGGATTCGGATCCAAGAGCTCTATTTCCGCAACTGTTGCTGGATCGGGAAAGCGGGAGTCATCGCCAGGCATCGGACGTGTGTAACTCCCCGCGAGGTGTCACACTTGAGGCACTCAAGTCGTTGGAGCCAAAGGAGCGCAAGGACTTCATCACGACCTTGCGGTCGGCTTCGGCTCGTCTACATCAACCACGTTCTCCTGAGCATTGACAACGCTTTTCGGTCTTTAACGGTAAGTTCGCGAAAAGCCCCTCCCGTTACTGTATTACTAATAGATAGGTCTTGGCAGCATCAGGGGTTCAGGGCGTAGGGTAAAAATTATTGTTTTCATATGCGGAACCCCTACAGACTCTACTATGAATCCCATCTTATTAGTAGAATGTATTGCTGTCTTATCTATTTTTTTCTTGATCATCTCTATGATCCTTTCCTGGTAGATTGTACTGACCATGATGTAACTGATGGCAGCATCGAGGATTCTTTGGTACACGTGCTTCTTGGAGTCAATAGATGGTTATTTTTTTGTCCAGGACTCATTCATTGGAGCAGTGCTACTTCAGGCATTGCTCATACTTGGATCATATTAACTCTTAAATTATGCGCATACATATATCAAACACCTTAAACGGACAGCAAACTAATATATGATTGGTATTTTTTTTACCATAAATGCTTGGAGTTTCTAAATTCTGTTCTCTTTCTACTCTGATCAGGATATCTAGCAAGTGACGGTTGCCTGACCCGACTGTCTTTTTTGACATACTGGCCTTAGATTGTCATAATACATTTGTGTGCTCATATTAATAATGGGTAGCTCTATCTATACCAGCATTTGAATTCAAACAATTCTTGCTTGGTGAACTGGCCTTTTTATGTTCATAATTATAATAATAAAATCGTGTGCTCACATTAATAATTCATAGCTCTATCCTATACCAGTATTTAAGTTCAACAACATGGCTGCAACCATTCGAGCCATGTACATAACATTTTTTTACGACAAATGAAATGTTGTCCATGTCCCGCTCCAAAGCTTTGTTTAGCTGATATACCATAAAACTTAATACTAAGCTATATGCAATTGAAATAGTAGAGCTTCTCAACTTTGGTAACGTTTACCCTCACTTTAAGTGATTTAAAACTCTTAACTGCACTAAGAGATATTAGAAGGTCTTGATGTTGTTCTTGGAAATGAAAGTGTTGCGGTGATCGCATATTTAAGTATGTTTCTTTGCTGATCATGTATGTCACGAATTTATGATACTCCTTCCATCCATATTATTTGTCACGATTTTAGTTCAAATGTGAACTAAAACCAAGACAAGTAATATGGATCGGAGGGGTTACTTTTTTCATTACTTATTATTGTTCATGTGTATTTTCCTCAAGGTAGGTCATTGTTGTGTTGTACTTTAGTCACTAAGTATTTATGAGAAGTACCTTGTACATTTGTCTTCAAAGAGTTTACAGTACAAGCGACCGTCTCTTTATGAAGTCTAATGATAATGTTTTTATGTCTCGGTGCTATTTTCTTCTGTCTCTCTTATAAAGTCTAATTTTAATGCTTCTATGTCGAGGAGCTATTTTTTTACTTAAACCCCATGGCTAGGCCGATGTTTCTTGTTTTAGTTGATTTGCCCATTATCCATTTGTTCTGAATGGAGAAACTTGTTTCAGGTTTGGCAGAAGCATATGAAACATGATTCTGATGCAGAGATTTGGTTTTAGCGTTTAATCTCTGTTAGTCGATCTAGACGAAAGAGAGTGACAGTGCTAGCTTTTCCTAACATTTTTAGATGTCCCGAAGCGCGTAGACACATGTTTCTTTGATTTGGTTGGTTAGTTAAGTGCATGTTTTACCACAATTTATCGCCATGCCGCCTTTTTCGCTTGTGAGTAAACTTGGCTCTAACAGTCACTTTTGTTTATCTATTCGACTGCTCCTGCAGTTTTTTAGGTTGCTGAAACTGTTCTTTCTTTACCACATGTATGACAAGTACAATTCCAGGCTTAAGCTAGAACTTAATTTTGTGCACAACGAGTGGTGTGTATATATATATATATATATATATATATATATATATATATATATATATATATATATATATATATATATATATATATATATATATATATATCCCTATATTGCCATATCAATAAAGGGCATCGATTAGTCTCAACCTTGCACCTTTTCCTATCCATTTCTCATTTGATGCCGGTTTCAACGATTTGGGCATGGGTCCTGGGATTATACTTTGAAATGATGATGGTAACATGTAGTGACACGTTGAGCCATATGCTCCTGTTCACCACACGTCCCCGTCCTACTACGCAAAGGGGCTAGTGAGACAGAACCAAAACCGCATATCTACCAAAGAATGAGCACCCGGGCCGCAGAATCTAAACACTATTAGCTGAGGATGGCGTAGTGGAGCGACCTAGGTTCATCTAGTTTAAGAACTAATCCCTCTAGCTATGAACATGTGGTGTTAAGCATGTAGTTAACTATTATTTTTATGTGTGTTCATGTGCTATGTGGTAAGCTTATTATATTTGAAAGAGGTGAGTGTATCTTGTTTGTGTGTGCAATGAGAGAGAAGCAAGAGACAACCAAACAAGCGTTGGTTGCATCCGCTCGAAAAGCCAGGCAACAAAACGGGCTGCAAATTCGGTCCAACTGAAGTAACCTAGGTTACCAAACAGGGCTGCAAATTTGGTCCAACTCATGTAACCTAGGTTACCAAACGGGCTACAGCTGTTGGCTCAGGCCACATTTTCGGCTGGCCATGCTCATTGATAGATCGGACCGAAAAACCGGTGTAGGCTACCAAACGTGCCTTGCACATGCAGTTCAATGGACTGATTCACGTTGTTTGTAAGATTTTTTTGCAGGCACACTTTTTTTTGCATACAGATGATGCATGCAGGTACGTGCGAGCTAAGTTCTAAACTTAAATTAGAAAGTATCTAACTGAGGATAAAAGGAGAAGTACCTGACAAACAGTACAAGTTTCGAGATTCTACCGCAAGTTACAGGTTTGTCTTGTTTATGGAGGCCACATACTTATGTGAAAAGTATGCATGAGTATCAAGTCTATATGTATGTGCAAAAAAAAAATCAAAATTTTTAGAGAGTCGTAAATACGTACAATTTTTAGGCTGGTCCCAAAGTTGGCTTCATATCTACAAGGACCAGCCAGTTTTTCGCAGAGTCGGTCATGGCACATTCTGAAATTTTCTGCGTGCCAAAGGTTTTTTTCTTCAAAATGCAGCTTCTGTCAGTCCGAAACTGCTGTTAGGATTGTTCGTCTGACATCAGTGGGAAGTTTGAGACCAAACTCACATTCTTCAGATGATATATATGGTATAAGTTCTACCATGATTGGAGAATTTTGGAGCCGTCTAACCAAGCCAATCTAATGGTAGAGAAATAAGTAGTAGAACGTACTAGAAAGGAAGTAGTGGGAAGTGCTGGAATAGATACACATGGTCCCACCCGTCTAGCTCTCTCTCCCTGCCTCTCCGTGGATAGATTCCTCGCGTGTCCAGCTGCCGGTGGCTGCCGGCGGCGTTCCTCTTCCGGTAGCCCGCGTCGCCGCAGAGAAATACCTGGTTTTCGCGTATGTAGTCCTCCGACTCGTTCTCGCTGCTGTTGGCGCCATTCGCCTCTCCCGGCGTGCTTCTCCTGCCGGCTGTCTCTGCTGGAGCTGTTCATCCCGTCCATACCGGCCTCCATGCTCATGAAGGCCTTGAACAGGTCGTGGCCACCTTCACCGCTGCTGGCAGGAGAAACACCAGCCGGATCCGTCTTGGCCGATGCCGGCGGGAAGTACTCAAATGGGACGTCGCTTCGGGACCGGTGGTGCGCCTTATCAGGCTGAGCGCGACGTCGCTTCAATGTCTGCTGTCAACGCTCGATGCATGTATGCATGTTGTGGTGAACATCATCTCAAAGCCATCTAGTATGTACTCCCTCCGTTCGGAAATATAAGACGTTTTAGTTTTGTAAATCGAATGTATCTAGACATTAGTATATAGGTTCGTAGATTCGGAGTGAACCTATACACTTCAAGGTGTCTAGATACATTCGTTTTACAAAACTAGAATGTCTTATATTTCCGAACGGAGGGAGTATATATCATCTAACAGCCATCTGAGAAGACAACTAAGTTGAACTAATCGTTTATCTGGAAAACTGCATTGTACCGATGTGAGAAGCCTTTTTTTTTTGAAAGGAGCATATATTAATATCAAAGAGACCAATTACACCCAGCCTCTGCAACGTCGTATTGCCCTAGCGGCCATACGGATGTACACAACTAAAAAAGAAAGAAGAATTATAAAAAAGAAAAGTCCCGCTACAGTGACCCATTCATTGAAACAGCGGTACAACCACCACCAAGACAGCACCAGAAATCCAGCTTTTCCAAAAGCGACGCCTCCAAAAAGGAAACGGTGCATAAACACCATCATCGCCCGATCATAGATCTTAGGTTTTCATCCTGAAGGAAGAAAGTCCGCGCTCTCAAAACAATACATTCAACAATACCATTGCCAGACACAACCAATTAAGGCCAGACCCTAGATTTTCACCCTGAAAGGTAGGACTATGAACCTCTCCTGTGCAGTCGTCCCCACTTGCATGCCACTGCTTCAAATCACGAGTCACCAAGCCAATTCCTCATCGCCATCCAGACTCGAACCACCATTGTCGGTCCTCAGATCTCGGTCTCCATGGCATTTCCCCTTAGCACCATGGAACAAGAACATGCCCCATGATATTAACAGCCAAGCGAGCTTCGAAGCGCTCCCTCTGAACCCAAACGGTCAGAGTAAAACATGGGTGCGCACGACCGAATCCCTCCAATCTGGCAATCTCCAGGCATTATTCGCCCATGGGAGTTCATCGCCGAAGCTTTCCGGAACTCGCCACTCCGACCAGATAAATAGGACAAGCAACAAGTCGATCCTCGTCTTGGCGCGAGAGGAATCCTAAGACCACCGCCATTATTCTCAGCAGACGAGCAGGCCCCCACGCCGCTAGTCATCATCCAGAACGAGAGCAGCAGACAAAGCAGTAGCAGGAAGGCTCGGTTCAGGATCGAAGACCCGCGAACCAGAATCCCAACCTAGACGCCACCGGATCAGATCTGTGCCCTTGAGGTCTAGATCGCGACCCAGCAGCACCCCAGATCGCGCGTCGTGGGCTGCACCTGGCGGCCACCATGACCTCGCGCCGCCACCTCCTCATCGCCGCTCCGCTGGAACTCAGGCACTAGCCACAAGGCCGAGCCGCCCTGAGCCCCCCAACAACGCCGCACCACCTCCCATGCGACGCAGCAGGGCGCCCCTCTCCCGCCCTCCGTTAGTTTCAACAGGGTGGACGCCGCCACCGCCGCCGGCGACAACAGCCAAGAGCGTGGGGATAGGGAGGAGCTTTTAGGGTTTTGGGGCTATCGCCTCCGGAGCCGCCACGGGAGGGGAGCGACACGGGAGGGGCCTTGAGTTCCTGAGAAGCCTACTTGTTAATTAGAAATTAGAGGCACAAGGCAGCAAGGAGCATCGGCGGCAAGAACTCCTTGCCGGAGGAGGTGCAGTGGAAGGGCAGCCGACTTGCCGAGTCGAGCAAGCACGTACACTGGCGGAGTGGCATGTGCTCCCAATCCTCGTACAACACGCGCACCGGCGGCGCTTCGAATGGACGCGCGGCTAGCCGTAACCGCATGGATCCGTATTTTCTGGCAACAACCGACAGAGCCCTAAGAAAGGGAGTAAATCAAAGCACATAATTAATTGGCGCGGAAGTACTGAAGAGTGCTTGCCAACCACCGTAAAAGAGCTGTATATACTCCCTCTGTCTCAAATTACTCTGCATTCTAGGTTTGGTCAAAGTCAAACATATTAAAATTTGTCTAAACATATTCTATAAAATACCAACATTTATAAAATGAATCGCATACAATATAAAAGTATGTTTTATGGTGAGTCTAATTATATTTATTATATATTTTAGATGTTGATATTTTTTTATATACACAGTCAAACTTATGACTAAACCCAGAACGCAGAGTAAAATGAGACAGAGGGAGTATGGTCTACTATAAGAACTTCCCAAACCTGTGCTAGTACTGTGGCATTTATTCGGTTCCATCGTTTCATATGTCTACAAAATAAAGTGGTGGTTTTGAGTTGCTTATTAGCAGAGTAAGCGACCTGGCAGGCTTAAAGCTGACAGAACATAGTACTTCCTGACAAAATATTCTTCCAAAAATCACGCCGCGAAGCGATCCTTGCCCCCAGACAAAAATATTTGGGGAATAAAATTAAAGAACTGAAAGATGAGATCACACTGCTCCATACCTGATTTTATGCATTTCTTCGGTTGTCGAAGATGCTACAAGTGGTTGTCAGATGTATCCTGTTTTTAGCGCAATATAATTTGTGTGCAAGTCAAGTCTGTAAAGCCCGACGGTGCTCAGGCTATCGGGAAACAGCAATCGCCAACCACATATAATCGCGTTTTAATTTAGGTGTGTTTGTGGAGCGGTTGCCGTCAGCAACGCTGGATGATGGCGCTGCTGCTACGCCAGTTGTTGTTGCTGCTACGCCATGGGGTCCAGCTGTGCTCCCTCGGCTCCACATGATCCTTTCCCATTTTTTCTGTTTCTGAAAGCGTCTGCAATCCCTTTTCTCTTCTTTTTTTTTGGCGGGAATCATTTTTGTAAACTATACTTCCTCTATTCCCTTTTATAAAACATTTTGTCGGAATTATCAAAGAACCAAATATGTTAGATGCGGTTGTGTTCGGCACGAGTCAAGTGATTCATACCAAACTCCTGCTCGTACGTGTCCACGTGTCCATGAGTGCACGTCGTCCACCCATAACACGTGCGAGCACACTGGGTAATCATCATCCATCAGATCATACAATAAAGTTATAAATGTATGCAAACTAATTTATGCATATTAATTTTAAGGGATTTATGGTTTACAAATTACAAATATGCATGTTATACAACACTCTTATCCTAGACGAATATGGATTAAACATTATGTATCTTTTATTCTTTTGATATTTAATTAAGGATATGAATAGTTTTTCTTATGGAAAACCTATTACCAAAAAATTAATACGCTGACTAAAATGCCAAGTCATCAAGATGGAGAAAAGAGTTTGAAGCGCCCAACACGTGAGACTCATGATCATCCATGTTGCCATGTATGATACTCTCTCTGTTCGCAAATAAGTGTACTTCTAACTTTTACCTAAGTTAAACTTTATTAAATTTGACAAACCTTATAGATAAATATAGTAACATGTATTACATGAATTTATCATATTGTCAAACTAAATCTGAAAACACATCTGCCAATTTGGTGTCATTATCAATACGTTTTTCTATAAAGTTAGTCAAACTTTACGAAGTTTGATTTAAGACAAGGCTAGAAGTACATTATTTGCGGACAAAGGGAGTACTTCTTATCACGTCAATCGAGTAAAATGTCGAGTCAAGTTAAGAATTTGCAGACTGGGATAACAAGTAAGTACAAAAGACAACTAATATGTTTGAACATGTAGATATACTTGATGCGTTTAGTATGGGAATACAGTCATAATTATGAAATTGATAGAGTTGTTTCTTTTTAAAGAAAAAATAGAAAGCTTGACGAAGATGTCGATTAAGCAGTGTTGGAAAACTAGCCGCATCACGCTTTGATCCTCCACGCTAAAAGACTGTGATGCCCCCTTCTCCAGGTCGTCTGGCGGAGTCAGGAGGGGTGGGGCACCGTGATCCACTGGTTGAAGTTTGTAGTTATTAGGTTTTCCAAGTCATTCTCTATTTTTGCTCATGGCGTCAATGGTGGCAGCTATACTCGCAAATACTGCTCGGCCTTTCTTCTGACTACGCGAGATCATTGCCAATGCTGGTGCTGGTTTCAGGAGCTTGAAGTACAACCGATAGTGGCGGAGCTTGGGGTGACTTGATGGGGGCTGGGGAAGGGGTTGTCTTGCGGATACAAAAATAGTCTTGGGTGGGGATTGGGGGATGTGACACAATTGGGAACATTTTCTAAGGCCACATAGGCTGAAAGTTCATGGGTTTGCTGGTGACTGGGGGAGGGGGGCGATAGCCCCCATTGTCATACACTTAGCTTCACGGTTGTCATCTGGTACAATCCTTCGGACCGTGGCATGATAGATAGGTTTTGGCCTTCCTTGCGCGGTAATCACGAGGAGGATGTCTAGGGTTATAAACAGAAAAAAAACGTTCCATTCATTTATGAAGAAAAAGGAAATGGAGAGATAAGACAGAAACAAAAACGGTATTTTGTGGAAAAGGAACGGAAACAAAATATTTTATATAGAAACGGAAAAGAAAACGGGAGTTACCGCGAAAACAGAATTGGCAAGGAAATTCCGGCAAAACAAATACGGAAACTTTTGGAAATATAACTCAGCCAACCATATGTAGATAGTACTTTGACTCAGTGATTTCTATTGTTCGTGACATGCCATGAAATATATGCAACTAGGCCCTTATCACACGCACAACTAGGCCACACTACTAACTAATCAAGTGAGCAGGGGCGGATTTACCGTCTGGACACCCTGGGCACGTGCCTAGGCTCGACGCCAGCGCTTGCAGGTACTCCAGCATGGTCCGAGGTCGACATAGATAGCTGAAACTTCAAAAATCTACAGAGAAAATACGTTTATATCGCTAGATGGGCCAGCTTGAGCCTATTCAGCTACTCCCAATGGAATTGATTAACCCATTTCATTCTCTAGGCCACGTTCTCACGTGACGTTGAGGAAACAAGCTAGCCAGAACGGTAATTTATTGATTGGTTCATCTGTTTGTCTACACGCGAGTTTCCAGCTGAAACTGACGGCAAGAAACAGCAGCGAGTGTGGTGCGGCGTGCCCTAGCTCAGGGAGACGTCGACGGACGAGAAGGGGAAAGAAACATGGCTCCCGGTCGTCGCTCTCATCAGGCTGCCACTCCGCCACGAGACAGCGACGCGCATAAGTGCAAGCAGCAAGGCGGTGATATCAACGGCCAGAGTTCCAATCCGCAACCGCAGATGGTGGTTCGTCGGTGCCTGCCGAGCATGAGCATCCATCATCGACGGTTTCACCATTCTTATTAATTAATCACGTGATATATCTGAGAAAGAATAAATAGCAATAATGTTGAGGTCAGTAGTGGTTAATTATTATGTTTACCTATTATCCCATACTTGTTCCATAATTATATTTATCTCTTTCACTTGTTAAACAAGTTGTGTTTGTTGTAGGTATGTGAACAATAAAGGAAAGGACGTGGAACTACTTCTTTCTCTATATCATGTCCGTGATACTACATTTGCTACCTTAGTTTACATTTTTTAACATTTGATCTATGAAACAATATTAATTATATTTGTACGATGTTTATCCAAATATGTGATTTTTATGGTTCTGGTAGACCAAAGTGCAGTCTTTTAGTTTTCGATGTGCCCAGGCTTCAAAAACTTGCTAGGTCCGCCACTGCAAGTGAGTGTCTTACATTTTTAGAATTATCGTGTGTCGAAGTTGTGAGCTATTGCTTGTATTATTATCTATATTCTATCTATTCCTTTTGGTGTCCATGCCAAGGTATTATGTGATTATTTTGTTCCGATAAATGTCCGTTTTTGTATTGTATTTGTCATGTATCCGTCTTCGGTGTTTTCCAATTCCGTCTTCGTTTTTTGTTTTGTTTTCAATTTCGACGAGACAAGCGAAAACAAAAACGACAAAGCATGTTTTCGTATATTTCTGTTCTATTTTTAACCCTAGTCTTCACAGTAACGGTCTCACTTGCTTCATCCCCCATTTGGTGGTGTTGCTCTTGTTTTCCCCATACTTGTCGAGGAGCAGTTTAGTTGTTTTTCGTTGGTTTTCTACTATCGATACTCGAGTGATGACGTGTGGTAGTTTTTTAATGCTCTGTGAACTTAGCTTTTCTAGTGTGGCTCAAAAAAATAGGAGATGTCTATTTTTATTCGAGAAATAGTACAACATATGGTCATAAACACGCACGTACACTCACTCGTACTAATACACGCACACACACACCCTACCAGTACGAGCACCTTCGACAGACTGGCCTATCAGATCTTGAAGTTGACAAAGTCACGACTGACACATCTCCTTTAACAATAAAAGTATAGAACCCGTGATATCCTGAAATAAATCCAGCCTTTGTGCCGTTCATGATATGGTTAGATGAGCATAGAATTTGGCGTTTTTAGAAGAAAGAGCTTGATGATATATTGATTGACGTTTAATCAATTCTCTTAGAGTTCTTGTAAATGTTTGGGATCAGTTGTTTTGTCTGTACCATGTGTTGTCACCATTATAAAATACAGTGGTATGGATCTAACATTACAGACAGCTTTTAGCTAGTTACCCGCGTGTGCTATAGCGCTAAGATCAGTATTTACTTGCTTAACCATGAACTCTTCTCTATTGTATGCGTCATGTAACAGGGTATATCCGCGACCTGGCAGCCCTGAGTAGATTAGGATGCTTGGAGTCGTGCGTTCTATTACTTCTCGGGTTGAAGGAATAACCACAAGAGGGTATGCTGATGCAGGGTTCACTGTAAATGGTTGAGATGTGACCGCCGTTTTTGTGTTTTTCCTGCAAAGACAAAGATGCGGTTGCCTTCTCCGGGCCCATCATGCACAATTCTCTCCTTTTCGAGAAGATTAAAAAAAAACAAGCAAGTCTGCCCCGTGCACCATCAAGTGGAAGAAGTGCTTTGATCCCGAAGAACTTTAAAGGGCTTTAACTTCTGAACAGGTGTTAAGGAGCCGCATCAGCGTGGCCCCTGCGGCAAAAAAAGAGCCCCTCTTTAACACCGGTTCGTGGCCACACACACCCCACTCTTCCATTCTTTCATATTTTGGAGCCTAGCAAGAGGGTGTGAAGAGTGCTAGTTTGTGTTTTTTTCATATGCACTAGAGGTGTTCGGTGAAATGCCCGAGAGCTCAAAATAAGCTTTCTTGTTGCTCTTTCCATCTCGGTCGAAGTCGGCAACTATAGTTTCATGTGTCATTGATGTACTATATATATAAATGGTCATCTCCCTATTTTTTTTGATATATACTACATATTAATGCAGATGAATCGGCAATGGATGTACGGTGACCGCCGCACTTCCGAGTACATTACGGGCCTCCAAAATTTCATCGTTGTGGCTAATGCAAACCGTGGTCACAATGGTTTTATGTGCTGTCCGTGTGTTCACTGTCAGAACAAGAAAGACTACTCAAATACCAGAACCATTCACGCCCACCTGCTTCGATCCGGTTTCATGCCCAGCTATAATTGTTGGACCAAGCACGGAGAAAAAGGGGTTGTGATGGAAGACAACGAAGAAGAAGAGGATGATGAAAACTATCATAATATGTATCATGAATATGATGATAATGCAACGGAGGTAGATAATGAAGATCAAGAGGGAGCAGATGGGCCCGCTGATGACGATCTTGGTCGGACCATTACTGATGCAAAGGAAGAATGTGAAACTGAAAAGGAGAAGGAGAAGCTGGAGCAGATGTTAAAGGATCACAAAACATTGTTGTATCCAACTTGCGAAGATGGCCACAAAAAGCTAGGTGCCACATCTGGATTTGCTACAATGGAAGGCGAGAATGGTGTGGTGACAAACAGATTTTCAAAGTTGTTGGTAAAATGAAGAATCTTCTTCCAAGAAATAATGAGTTGCCCGACAAAGTACATACCAAGCAAAGAAGGTTGTCTGCGCCTCTAGGATTAGACGCAGAAGATACATGCCTGCATTAATGACTGCATCCTCTACCGCGGTGAGAAGTACGAGAATTTGGATGCATGCCGGTATGCACCTTTGCACTGCGGTATAAGATCGACGAGACGATTCTGGCGATGTTGAGGCGAGGCCCCTAGGAAGAAGGTTCCGCCAAGGTTATGTGGTATGCTCCTATAATACCACGGTTAAAATCTCTTCGAAATAAAGAGCATGCCAAGTTGTTGCGATGGCACATGGAAGACCGTAAGAAAGACGCGATGCTGAGACACCCGCTGATGGGTCACAGTGGAGAAAAGTCGAGCGAGTACCCGGACTGCGTGACGCAAGGAACTTAAGGTTTGGTCTAAGTAAGACGGCATGAATCCTTTTGGTGAGCAGAGCTGCATACAAAGACTGCCCGTGACCCTATGTATCTATAACCTTCCTCCTTGGTTGTGTATGAAGAGGAAGTTCATTATGATGTCAGTGCTCATCCAAGGCCCGAGGCAACCCGGCAACGACATTGATGTGTACCTAAGGCCATTAGTTGAAGAACTTTTACAGCTGTGGGTCAAACCAGGTGTACGTGTGTGGGATGAGCACAAAGGAGAGCCATTTGACCTACGAGCATTGCTTTTCGTAACCATCAATGATTGGCCTGCTCTTAGTAACATTTCAGGGCAGACAAACAAGGGATACAATGCATGCACACACTGTTTAGATGATACTGAAAGTGTATATTTAGATAAATGTAAGAAGGTTGTGTACCTAGGGTATCGCCGATTTCTTCCGAACCTGCATCCAGTAAGAAAGAAAGGCAAGCATTTCAAACGTCTGGCAGAACCCCGGAGGAAGCCTGTCCTCCGTGCGGTGAGGTATTTGGTATGGTCAAGGACCTCGAAGTAATCTTTGGAAAAGGTCCTGGCAGTCTATCTGTTCCGAATGACGATGCCGGACACGCGCCCATGTGGAAGAAGCAATCTATATTTTGGGACCTACCCTATTGGAAAGTCTTAGAGGTCCGTTCTTCAATCGACGTGATGCACGTGACGAAGAATGTTTGCGTGAACCTGCTAGGCTTTCTATGTGATGTGGCTCAGGTTTTCTATGTGAAGGACATGTCCTCCAGACCAAAAAAAAGAAAAAATATGCAAACGAATACATCATATGATGAGCCAAAGCGTCACATAGTTCTTTCAGGAAAAAGAAACATCGTGGGAATCGAGGACAAGACAAACATGTCAGAAGATTATAATAAGTTTGATGAAATTCCGCCCTTCACAGTGAAAACTGACCCAAGCATTCCGTTAAGTAAAGAAGATGCTCCATGGT
Organism: Avena insularis; assembly: GCA_023614405.1. Taxonomy (NCBI): domain Eukaryota; kingdom Viridiplantae; phylum Streptophyta; class Magnoliopsida; order Poales; family Poaceae; genus Avena; species Avena insularis. Next base: position 429,359,009 of record CM042692.1, on the reverse strand, counting down.
TACGTCTGAAGCGATCATAAGGAAGGACATATGCCAAGAAGTTCATGCTCATATTATGTAACTCTAGTTCATGTTTTTAATGGCCGCACGAAATAATGTCGACACTCACCCCTATTATTAGTGCTGACTCGTGTTTTGTCCCGGTTGGTGTCTCCAACCGGGACTAAAGGTTCATCCCGCCATTTTTTCCCGCCATTTTTCTTAATCACTCCAACATTCCGAAACAAATTCGGCCGATTGTTACTTAATCTGGCCATGTATCTTAATTTTCAGTTCTTTTATGTATCTTAATTTTCAGTTCCAGTTCGGCCGATTGTTACTTAATCTGGCCATGTATCTTAATTTTCAGTTCTTTTATGTACCAACAGGGGGATCTGAAACCTTTCCGTCCACCTCTGGTGAAAAAGACAAATTCCTACCGAATCGGCAGGAAGTCGGTCAGATATGAACTACAAGTACATGATACGATGCTCATGATTTTTTACAAAAATCATTTTTAGGTTCACAATATGCTATTTTATCAAAAAACAATGCAAGTTGAGCGAGGCTTGGTGAGATTCAAGTGTATACAAAAGATGCGACATTTAAATATCCAATCAATTCAAAAATGTTAATACAAAAGATGCGGCATTAAAATATGATTTGATCTAATAAAAATCATTTTTAGATGCTTAATATTTCTTATGTTCAAAGTTTTAGGATTTAACAATTTATTTTTGTTTGAATTGAATAATCAAAATTTATATGTAAGTGTTTTAATTATTTTGAAAATTTTCATGTAAAGTAAATATAAAATGATTTACATGAATGGATAGATATTATTTTTTTGAAAATTATGATATATTATTCATATTTTTCTGAGTTGAATGAAAAGATATGAATTTTCTAAATTCATATCATATTTTTGAATTAAAATGCCCTTTAATGCATGAATAATGCCCCTTTAACACGGTTCCGAGACGAACGGTGTTAAAGAAAGATATTCGTTTCACACCACACCCCCCTTTAACACCGGTTGGGCTGGAACCAGTGTTAAAGGGGGTAATAAATGCTGTGAAACAATTCCTCTTAACACCGGTTCCAGCCCCGAACCGGTGTTAAAGGGGGGGGGTATTAAATGCGCCTTCCCCTTGTTTCTTACCCCCAGTGCCAGATCGATCGAACCCCTCGCCGTCGCCACCGGAGCCCTCCAGCCCTCGCCGTCGCCGCCCTCGCCACCGCACGCGCGCCACCGAAGCCGACGACCGCCACCGCCACAAGGCCACGAAGCCGACGACCGCCACACAAGGCCACGAAGCCGGGCAACGACGCGGGCGCCTACAAGAACCCCGACGCGTGGTGAGCTAGCAGACGCCTGGTCGTCCCTCTGCTTTCCTCCCTTCTCTGTTTCCTCTGGCGGCGTGTGGAGCTCACAGTGATGGTGCCACGGCCGGCAGAGTGGAGCTCATGGCGGTGGCGCCACTCCGTCCTCAAGTCGCTCAAATTTGCTATTGATTCCATTTACGATCTACAAGAAATGTTGTAAGCTAGAGGGTTCGAAATTTACTACTCTGATTTTTGATTCAATTTCATATACTTCTGTATATAAATCAAACCATTGTACTTATTAGTAGTAGGATCAAATCGGACACGAAAACTGCAATAGGAATGTAGGTACGAAACAGATGTACCAAGATGAAATCGAACAAGCTTTGTAGAAAGTATGATTTCAAACCATTGTACTTATTAGTAGTAGCTAGGATCAAATCGGACACGAAGACAGCTTTGACAGGGGAAGACCCAAACCTGATTTCGAGCTCGCATTGTCGGTGGTAGCTCGCGTCATCAGGTGTGGCGGGCAGGAGCGGCTGAAGCGCGTCCCACGGATTGGGGCCAATGACAGGATGTGGAGGGATGGGTCAGAGGCGGATTCGGGGGAGGCCCAGGCGCGGTACGGGGACGGCCTCCCCTCTCGGCTGCGGGGGCGGCCTAGGTGGGGTGCAAGCTCCGATGGTGGCCATGGGGTGCGAGCTCACGATGCGGCCTAGGTGGGGTGCGAGCTCCGATGTGGCCTAGGTGGGGTGCGTTATGCCAGCGATGTCGGGGTGTATGCATGGTCCTTCTGGGTTGCAGGTGTGTCCGCTGGTAACGACGGCACGGCGTCCCTCTCTTCGGCGATGCGATGTGTCGTTGGTCGTCAGAGTGGTGGCTAGAGTTCGCGGATGTCGGTGGCAGCCTTAGAAGGTGGACTACGCGGGCAGCTCTTTGGCGAGCGTCGTGGCTTCTCCCCTCGGTCTGGGGACTATCTTGGGGACATCCCCTCCACATTGTATCTGTTCTGCCAAGTTGTTTTCCATCGCTATAATGTTTGCCTCGGCCTCCTCTTTCGAACAACGCCCATTTTAGGTAGGCCGCATCACGCTACCTCGCGCTCCCTAGGTCGCTCTCCAACGCCGCCAGCCTCCGTTCAGCCACTGTATCTAGCCCCTCTCATATGCATCCGGGATTTCTCCGAATTAGGGTTTGGACCCCTCGGAACTCGTTTAAAATGATCAAGCATCCTTAGGGTTTTAATTTCATTTGTGTATTTTTGTATGAATAATATGTATATTTGTCTATGAATCCAAGTCCACTTAAATGTTTACACTCTTACTCTAGATAATATTATTGTTTTAGAAACTATGGATCCACTTAGTAGAAACCTTGAAGAAGAAATAATGGAGAACATTATTGATGAGGACACCTCACAATATCTGAACTTGGAGGGACATGATGACGACAGATCAAGTACTAGTCATGGAGAAGATAAAGACTCCGGTGAACGCAATTTAATGGTTACAAAGTCCGGCGAGGTATATGCATTGATTAAGCCTCTGCTGACTTCCACCAACAATTTTCTTCTACATGTATTAATTAACGCTTCTTTCTTCTTTTAGCCCTCTGGATCGACCAGCCAGCAACCATCTTCTTCTACGAAAAAGAGCAAGCGGTAGCGAGCCAACGGTTGAAAGATCGTGCAAAGTTCACGATCAAGCGATCCGTGTTGATGGCAGGCCGATGGAGCCCAAGAAGGCGCGAGCAAATTTGTACGTCAAGCTGGAGTTCTTGTTAGGGACCAAATCCCAATCATAATTGAAAATTGGAATAAGCCAAAGAAGGGCGACAGTACCTTTGTCGATGACAGATCCAAAGAAACGCTTTGGAATTCGTTGTTGGTAAATTTCACCCTTCCGCCAGAGGAGGATGAAAACAACCCGGTTATAAAGGAAAAGGTCAAAGAGTGGACTCTAAAGAAGATGGCTGACGCTTTCCAAGAATCGAAGACAAAATTGAACAAATTTGTCAAATCTGGCGAGACTCCAAATTTCGAAGACGCATATTATGCGAAGATAAGACCTCACTGGCCCGAATTTGAGACATATAAAAAAAGTGCTATAGCTAAAAAGAGGTCAGAAACCAATACGCTTAATGCCCCGAAGAAGGAATATCACCAGAGGGAGGGTCGTGGCCACATATCTCGAGGCCTAAGTGGGAGGAAGCTGAGAAGGCCCTACGCGAGAGAGGATCACACCCAGCATGGATGGGTGGGACCTACGTGCAAAGACTTGATTCTCGGAATCGGGGCAAGGTTGGACCCAGAAACAGGATTGTGTATCTTCCCAACCCTCCTTGCCAAACCCGTCACTGAACTCATCACGGCATACGAGGAAACATCCGCCAGGACCTTCCATCCCGACAGAGAGAATGACCAGCTCACACGCGCCATCGGTAAAAAAGAACACCCTGGACATGCACGAGGCACAGGGGGTATGACGTGGAAGGATGGGTTTGCCGATCGGCGACTCTTCTGATGGCGTGGTAAAAGAAAAAGAGCGTCTGAGCGGATGACACAGATAGAACATGCACTTGCGGCGCTGCAGCGCAAGTGAATACAATGAGCCATCAAGCTACCGGCCCATCTCAGCGCACGAAGAGCCTGCATTGGAAGCTGCCGCTGCCGGACTCTGCGGAAAAGCACCGTGACTTCCACGGAGAACGTGCCCACGCTTGAAATGATGGGTCTCGATACCCGTGGATGAGATCACGAGAGCGAACACGCTGAGCTGCATGTGAGAATAATGGGCTTATCCATTAAGGTGGCTGTCGGCTATGCCTTACCTCCGTAGCTGGTGGAACTTACCACGCCGACCGATTCGATGGCTATGCTATTGTCGGGTGGATGCGGTTGTGAAGGAATATGAGGAAGCACAGCTTGACCATGCTACGGTGAAGGGAAACTCAACTCAAATTTGCGTGAAAACAACCATTCTTTGGAAGAAGGAACACATTGTGCTTCCAAATTGAGGTCACCGGCACCCCCTTCTCCGCTGCGTCGGCGATCTGAGCCGCTTTAGCTATCTCTCTGGCAGCCATCTCCGGCTGCAGCCATCTCTCTGGGCAGCCATCTCGCCCGTCGGCCATCTCCGTGCTTCAGCCATCTCCTCGGCGTAAGCGGAAGAGCACCGCCACGAGAAGCATCGAGAGCACTGCCACAAAGAAATCCGCAGGAAACCGTCGCCAAAGAGTTCAAAAACTACGTCCGCAGCCTTCCGCCAAGCCATTGCGGTTTTATCGTGGAATCACGTGGCGAGGAGACCAATAGGATCTCGGAAGAACAGGTCAAGAAATTCTTTGCACCTAGACGGACGAGCCAAAGGAGAAAATAGATCCGGCGGTGGTGGAGAAGTTTTACAAAAATCTTTCAAACCTGAAACCCCACTTGTGCGGACTCTGGCGCCAGATTTTGAAGACGGATGCAAGGTGCCGTAGGGGAGAAAGTAGCAATCGTGAGGCACCCAGAAAACAGTTCCCATGCTCGGAGAGCAGGAAAACCAATCATGTGCCCGCTCCAAATGTTCGACCTGCAGGGACGCTCCTCCGTAAATGATTACGAGGCAGAGCTACAAAGAAAGGCCAATGAGATGGGGATGACTTACATTGCATACTTGAACGTCATGGGAGACAACTTGCCCAAATGCGATGCCAACCCCATACAACCATGGAAGTATGGGAAAAATCTCGTCAAGAAAGAGGAGCTCAAGACTCTACCAACAAAGATGCGAAAATTGCACAAGTGGTACCTTCATTTCTGCAAGACGAGAAAGTTAGAATGGATCACAAGCATATAAGAGATGATATTTTCTTCTGCGGAGATGACGCGATCGACTTCAACATTCAAGACTTGCATTTTCTATTCAATCAGAAGGAACTCGACAAAGCTGCCATCAGCCTTTATTGTGTGTAAGTACTATTTCTATAATTTATATCTCATCTCATTCACTTTATTAATTGCATGTATATATATATGCTCACCATATATGTATATACTATTATGCAGGAAAAAGGTTATGGAATGCAGGAAAGGAGGCCCTTTTGACATTGGGTTCGTTGACCCAAATAGAGTTCATGAAGAAGTGGTAGAAACCAAACCCGGGCAAACAGAAGATTACTTGCTAACGTCTTTACTGAGACAACAAACCAAAAGGGAAATACTATTGCCTTACAGCTTCTCGTGAGTACTATTACCCTCTCTCTTGTACACATTCTATTTCAGCTTACTCGATGTTAAGTGTAACTGATGATGAGTTATGCGTGCGTAGGTTCCATTTTATTCTGCTAGTCATTCAACCCGACTCAGGAAAAGTCCTTGTCATGGACTCGTTACGAAAAGAAAAAGAGATATGGGCAAACTTTAGAGAGATGCTCCAGAGGTAATTTCAATCATATTATCGCACTAGATCGGCAACTTTCGTGACAATAAGTAATTAATTACTCCTTTATCCATTTTCTTTGTCGGACAGGGTTTGGAAAAGGTTCACGAGCAGGGCCGTGGGTGAATGGTCAGAAGAACTAAAATTTGTAGACCAAAATGTAAGTAATACTAGCTAGCTTCCAATTCCATTATATCATGCTTTATTGATTATTATTTTGATTGAACTCTCTATTCTCGTAAAGTGCGCGCATCAGGGACACGGCAATAACTTATGTGGGTACTATGTTTGCGAATTCATTCGCAACACGATATGTGCAACGGGCCAAGCCGCACTAGAACAACTTAGAGTAAGTAAACAAAGTCCACAACATTATTTTATTACCATCAATTGTGTTGAGTTTTATTCTTATATATATATTGACGGCCCATTCTTCATATGATGCGGGACCAAGTCTTACCATTTGAACGCATACGAGCCATTCAAGAGGAATTGGCGGGGTTCATACTTGATGAGGTCGTCACGCCTGGCGGAGAACTCTTTAGATATCCACCAAAATGAACGATGACGATGTATGTGACGATGACGATGTTTGTGTATAATAATAGTTGCTTAATTATTCATGTACTCGTATGTACCGATGACGATTTATGTGTATACCGCTCCCGATCGATTCCCCCTCGCTCCCCCCCTCCCAGAAATCGCCCAGAGCAGGCAGAGAAATGCATGGCGAGATTTAGGCAGTTTTCCTGCCAGCAGTTCTCGCTGCGGGAAAACGGCCTAAATCTTCGCTGGTAGAAGAATCTTAACACCGGTTCCGGATACGAACCGGTGTTAAAGGGGGGGGGGCTGAGGCCTGCGGCAGCCCCACGTGCGCCACCCTTTAACACCGGTTCGTATAAGAACCGGTGTTAAAGGGGCCCCCCCTCTAACACCGAACCCTCAACAGCGGTTGGGGAACTGCTGTTAGAGGGCCCTTCCAACCGGAGTTAAAGGGGGGGGGCCTGCACTAGTGCATCCTCTGAACAACGACAGCTTGATGGACAAAGTCTCACGAGAAAGCGAATGCTTTCAAGAGAGGCCAGATTACTCGACTTGACAGAGTTGTTCACTGACAAGGATTTGTTTTGAGGCCTGTGTGTGTGCGCGCGCATGATGGATCCTCGAATTGAAAGAGAGATCGAGAGGGACTAAGAATCCTAATTCTCGCTATTTGGAATGGATCCAATTCTATTGAGTCTGACTCATAGTGATCATTTCTCTTTAGCAAAGAATGACCTTGGTTATCAAGTTTAATTTGCCACGTGGCGTTAATCATCTTTGTCGTTTGCAAAAAAAAGTCTCGTCTCCTTGCTTGTGGATGTGGCTCATGTAGCTGCTGCAACGCACCCTCGCCATGTCCCTCTCATTGGATCCATCTCCAAAATAATGCCCTCGAGAGGAAACACTTCTTCGAAACAGGCATACGCCCAGCTATATTAATATAACAACCACGATTGAGACTGCTGCTGGCCTAGATAGCACAACGCCCAAAAGGAACAACAAAGGAAAAAGGAGAAAACAAAGCCGGCAACAGTGGCTCGACGAAAACGAGGATGACTCGCAACCGTTGCGCCCTCCGAAGAATTTTCACCTCGCTCCTAGCGCTCCGAAGCGTCGCGTACCAAGCAGCACCTCCAAGAAGGAAAGCGACGACAACGACGCTGCTGCCCGGACACGTCCTAGGGTTTCCCCTGATACGCTATGGGAGGTGGGAAAGAGATACACCCGACGCCCTCAAAGGACAGCGACACCCACAGGAGTCGCCACGTCGGTGTCAAGACGACAAGGATTTCTCCCGATCTCTCAAAAAACCACCCTTCGAATTGCTCCACCAAGCTCGCCGCCCACCAGCACACGCCCCCACGGTCTTGCAGTCACCACCGTCGTCTCACCGTGACCCACCATGTGAGGTTGGTATGATCGAAAATAAGAAGCTTCGACGGGGGTCGGCAGTAAAGTAACACGCGTGAGGGAACTACATCCACCGCTGGAGGGCGATAGCCGACCGGATGTAGCAGCAAAGGCAGGCCAGGCCGTCGCTGGCCCGGCCGAGTCCAAATGGACTCGTGAAGCCCTGCCGCCACACTGCAGCAAGGGTGTGACCATCGCCGCCAACCCTAGTGCTAGTTCCTACTCCTCCGTCCACCAGTGGATTTGCTGCCACCGCAGATCCCCGCTGCCAAGCAGCAGCGCCATCACCACCGTGCTCACCTGGGCCTACCGGACCACCGCCGGTCTGAGAAGCACTACCTGCAGAACGATAGCCACAAGCATGACGAGGTCAACGACATAGACGAGATACTCTGGCCCGAACCCCCACTTGACAGAAGAGATGCCATGGATATGGCAGCGACGGCGCCTCCGGGCTACCAGCCATCCCGCCCTGCACATCCTAGTTAGATCCGCTAGACCAACACCAGATGAGGGCCCACCTGGCCTGGATTGGCCCCCAGACACCGCCGGGGAGTAAGGGGTAGCCACCTGGCCGAAGCCCAGGTCATGGCAGTCGGGGCCCGCAAGGCCTAGATCGGGCCCTCACTGGCTCAGATCTGGCCCGCCCCGCCCGGCCACTGCTGCCTACCGCTGCTTCCTGGTGAATCGGGCCGGTCCTCCATCACCGTCGCCCAGCCGCCGTCGCCGTTGCAACCCACCGCCGCCACCAGGTCATGGAATCCCTGCTGCCAACGCTCGGGCCCATATGGCCAAGATCTGGGCCACACCCTCAATCACAGATCCCCGCGCCGCTCGACGTTGCCTGCCAACAGTGCCCCGCAGCTCCAGCCGCCAAGCACCGCTGGCCGATGAGCCCAAAACCGCCGCATCCTCACCGCACCGTTGCCAGGCCGAGCCGCCCTGCGAGACCCCCTTGCATACGGGTAAAAGCAGACCCGCCGTCGCTGGCACCGCGCGAGCTTTGCCCGCTCGCCGGCGGCGGGCGAGGGAGCGACCTATACATGTGAATTCATACCCGAGAGGGAACACTCCTCCTCTTCAAAACAGGAATTACGCCCCACTTTATAGGTAAAACCATAACCATACAAGTATGACCAAGTCACCGTCGCCCAGGCGTCGAACGATAAAATGAAAAGGATAGTCCACCGAGACCACATCACATCATGCCCAAAAAAGAAAAAATAGGAAATAAGGAGAAAAGGGGAGAGGGAATACTACGCCCGGTAGCACCGCCTTCGTCCCATCTAGAGACTGTATGTGGGGTTTCCCCGGAGCATGCCGGGTAGCCGGGCGACCAGAGTCGCAATATCAGTTTTCGTTGTCCGTGATAATGATTATGCTGGATCTATCTCGTGACTGTTTAATGAGCGCGAGCATGTGGCACACGGTGGCAGGCAGTCTCGAAGCTCCATGCGGCAACTATTTGAGAAGGCCCAACATTTTTTTTCCGCGGTTTACAGTTTTTTTGGGCAGACATGCTTGAAGCACAACCTGAACTTTTCTAAGTGGCAAAGTATTTTTTCTTCTATGAGAATACAATACTTCTGTCGGTCTGAAACTGTTGTTAGGATTGCTTATCTGCATTTCTCGGTACTTGAGACACATCGAGACGAGACCTTTTGTTTCAGTTTCTTGACACATATACTTCCCTAGCCTCAAACTAGATGTCGCAAGTTTGGTTAAATTTGAATATATCCAGACACTATTTAGTATATAAATATATCCAAATTTAAAAAAAAAATCGACATCTATTTTAAGACAGATCATACAGTACTTCAAATGATAAGACCAATTATAAGAACAGCTCCGGGCAGAATTAAACGCACCGAAAGGGTATGTACGAGACGAGAGAAGGAGAGGCGGCGGCAAACCCATCTAGGGTTCCTTCCCTCCGCCGGCGAAGCCACCGGTCCGTCCGATGTTCGGCGGCCTTAGGATCGTAGAGGCGTGGAGGACCACGGTCTGTCGTCGGCGGGAGGTTTCAGTGTTTTGTTTAGTTATTTTCAGTGTTTTCTTCAGGATGTTGAGGCGGTGGCTACGTCTTGAGGTCAGAATAGTCCTTCCCGCCCTATCCTCGCTCTGGTGATGCGTCTAGCATCATTGGAGGGCGCGTGGAGTCATGTGTCCGACGGATTTCTTGGGATCCGGTCGTTTTTCGTATGTGTGTTTTAAGGTCAGTCTCTTCCGATCTACGTTGTTCATCTTCGGCGATGGTTGCTGCTCTAGTGCGCTGGTCCTTTGGGGCCTTAGCACGACGACTTCTCGTCCGTCTACTACAACAAGCTCTACTACGACAAGCTTTGCCCGGCTCCGGTGATGGAAGGACGAGGACGGCAGTGTGCCTTCGGCTCGTGTCAGTATTTGTAGTCGTCGCTAGGTGGTCCAATGACCTATTTGTATTTTTTATTACTTTTGGGAATCTTTGTACTATTGTTGATGATTATTAATAGATCAGTGGAATTTCAAAAAAAAAAACTATAAGAACAGCCCCAAACCCGTTCTAGCATTTCTTCAATTCCCCTGTTTCATATATACATTTGAATCAAATTGCTTTCAGTTGCTTACATGCAGAGCTAAGGGCATCTCTAACCGATCCCCAATCGGTTAGAGGAGTAAACAGAGGAGTAATCTTTAGAGGAGTAAATATACTCCTCTAAAGGAGGTCGACACCGAACCGAACCCCTAAACTTTAGAGGAGTAAAACTTTTTTTTGTAAAAATTAAACTATCAATAGCCAAACATTTGGCATAGTTCACATATAATCAAATAAAATGTTTATGAATGAATAAATATTAAGTTTACAAACCAAATAAATTCAAAGCTAAACACATGGCAGGGTTCAAATTCAACAAATCATCAGAATAGTTCAAACTTAACTAGTTAGCACCATGGAGAGCCCAGTGATGCTCAGCAAGGTCCTGTTGCAGCTATTCATGCACCTCCTTGTTCTCAATGCGCGCATGGGCTTGAAGGAATGCTTGGATCATGTTGGCATCATGTGCAGGTTCAACCTGATCACTATTGGAGATGTACCGGAAGTTCTCGGGAATGCCGCGCTCATCTTCAATGATCATGTTATGCAAGATGATGCAACACTTCGTTATTTGCCAAAGCACCTTCGGCTTCCAATACTCAGCAGGGCCTTTGATTATGCCAAAACTCTTCTGAAGCACACCAAAAGCACATTCCACATTCTTCCTCGCAGACTCTTGAACCTTTGCAAAGTGAGCCTTCTTGGGATTGTTGATGAGAGTTCATGGAATTGTCTTCACAAAGGTGGCCCATGGAGGATAGATGCCATCTACAAGATAGTAACCCATGGTGTACTCACGATTGTTGACTTCATAGCTAACACGAGGAGCATCACCTGCAACAAACACAGAGAAAAGTGGTGATCTAGAAAGCATATTGAGGTCATTGCGAGACCCAGGCAATCCAAAAAAGGCATGATAAATCCATAAATCTTTCGATGCCATCGCCTCTAGGATGATTGTTGGATCGTTGCAATGGCCCTTGCACTGACCTTTCCATCCAGCTGGACAATTCTTCCATGTCCAATGCATGCAATCTATTGAGCCAAGATGTACTGCCTCAACCTCTTCATCTACACGACGATGGCGCCGGTCAAATTTGAAAACCAAAACAAACGAATTCGGATAAAAAACTTCACCTTGCTATTCGGTCCAACACCTTGTTAGGGTAATAATCTCTTGTATTACCAGAGGGCCAAAGGCTAGAATATATAGTACATGTACAGGTGCAAATATACAGAAAGCCCCCTAACATATGGGGATACTACAATATACAAATATACTCTAACACCCCCTCTCAAACTCATGGTGGATCCACAACACTGAGTTTGGAGAGTAAGAAATCATGCTGAGCACGAGTTTGTGCCTTCGTAAAGAAATCTGCCAACTGCAAGTCTGAAGGCATATAATGGAGCGCAACAACCTGATCCTGCACCTGAGCACGTGTATAAAAAGCATCAACACCAATATGCTTGGTCAGCTCATGCTTGACCGGATCACGTGCAATACTAATAGTACTTGTACTGTCAGACAAAAGTGGAGTGGGTGTCGTAACAGAGACCCCAAAATCTGCAAGCAACCACCGTAACCAGGTCACCTCAGCAGTCACCGAAGCCATAACCCGCAACTCAGCCTCAACACTCGAACGGGAAACCGCTACCTGTTTCTTCGTCTTCCAAGCAACAAGCAAACCACCAAGAAACACACAGTAAGCAGAAAGTGAATGACGATCCGTAGGATCATTCGTCCACATAGCATCCGAGTAGCACTGGAGCTGGAGAGAGCTAGAACGAGGGAAGAAAAGACGACGAGTCATCGTGCCACGAAGATAACGAAGGACACGGAGGAGATGACCATAGTGAACAGTGGTAGGAGCTGAGACAAACTGGCTTAGAATATGAACAGGATAAGAGATATCAGGACGGGTGACAGCAAGATAAACAAGACTCCCAACAAGATGGCGATAACGAGTGGGATCGGGAAGAGGATCACCATCCGTAGGACGAAGCTTAACATGAAGCTCCATAGGAGTCTCAACGGTGCGCTTATCCGCAAGAGCAGCCCGAGCAAGAAGATCATGAATATACTTTTCCTGAGAGACAGAAAACCCATCAGAAGTGGAGGAAACCTCAATCCCAAGAAAGTAGCGAAGAGGACCAAGATCAGTCATAAGAAACTGATCACGAAGACGAGCCTTGACAAAGGCAATATAGTCAGGATCATCACCAGTAATGATCATATCATCAACATAGAGAAGGAGAAGGGTGCATCCACGAGGTGAAGTGTGAACGAAAAGCGCTGGATCATGAGAACTAGGAGAGAAACCAGCAGCAGTCACCACAGAGGCAAAGCGCTCAAACCAGGCATGAGGGGCCTGTTTCAGGCCATAAAGGGAACGTCGAAGACGACAAACCATCCCATAGGGAACAACATACCCAGGAGGAGGCTGCATATAAACCTCCTCAGTCAACTTGCCATTAAGAAAAGCATTCTGAACATCAAGCTGGGACACAGACCAGCGTCGGACTGAAGCAACAGCAAGAAGAGTACGCATAGTGGTCATATGGGCCACAGGAGCAAAGGTCTCATCATAGTCACGACCATGTTCCTGCTGAAAACCACGAGCCACAAGACGCGCTTTGTAGCGCTCAAGAGATCCATAAGAGTGGGTCTTAATTTTATAGACCCACTTGTTGGAGATATGCCCTAGAGGCAATAATAAATGTAGTTATTATTATATATCTTTGTGTTTATGATAAATGTTTATATTCATGCTATAATAGTATTAACTAGGAAACATTAATACTTGTGTGAATTGTAAACTTAATTTGAAGTCCCTAGTAAAGCCTCTATATAATACTAGCTTGTTGGTTAATAGATGATTGTGGTTTCCCTATCATGAACATTGAGATGTTATTAACAACAAGATCATATCGTTAGGAGAATGATATGGTGGACATACTCCTATAGATAAGCGTAGCATAAAGATCAAGTCATTTCAATAGTTCAATTGCTATATGCTTTCTGATACATAGTAACCTAATTCCTTCGACCATGAGATCATGCATATCACCTTTACTGGATGGATGCTTTGATGTCATCAAACACCACACCATAACAGGGTGGCTATAAAGGTGGCATTGAGTGTTCGGAAAGTATTGGTTGAAACACATGGATCAAGAGTGGGATTTGTCCATCCACATGACGGATAGATATTCTCTGGGCCCTCTCGGTGAAATGTCATCCAATTAGCTTGCAAGCATGTGACTTGGTCACAAGGGATCACATATCACGGAACGAAAAGAGTACTTATCGATGTGAGGTTGAACTAGGTATGCGAGAGATACAGCGATCATAACCTCGGATAAGTAACATATCATGAGACAAAGGGATATTGGTATCGTATGTAAGTGGTTCATTCGATGTAAGTAATCGTAGAAATATGTAGAGCCATATGAATTTCCAGATTCCTCTATTGGTTATTGTTCGAGAAGTGTCTCGATCATGTCCGCATAATTCACGAACCGTAGGGAGACACACTTAAGGATTGACGTTGTTTGAGTAGTTATGGTATTATGAGAAAGAGACCGAATGTTGTTGGTCTCGGATGGGATCCGGGATATCACGAGGTGATCCGGAATGGTCCGGAGAATAAGATTCATATAAGGAAAGTCCGTTTGAGTTGGGGAATGGTTAGTGTTTTCATCGGGAACATTCTAGAAGGTCCGGAATGTCCGGCACTCCGGAAGGGAAGGTACATGAATGTGTCATTGTAAGTTGGAATGATTGCATCATGTACTAGGTGTTCTTGCTGTCCAAAATAAAGGATTTATTTAAATCCTAAATTGAAAAGTCAAGCGGCTAGTTTGAAAGTCAAACGCAAGTTTTGGAAAGTGGAAGAGGAGGAGAAGAGGAAACCGAGTTGGGGAGGGATTCCTCCTCCCCAAGCCGGCGCCCCACCAAGCCGACTTGGGGAGGGACTCTCCTCCCCTTGGCCGGCCCTCCCACCTATATAAGGAGGGGCAGGGCTCCCTCCTAACACACACAAGTTCCTATCCTCTAAACTAAACCCTAGACCTAAACCCCGGTTTAGAGCTATTTCGGTTTAGAGCCTTCTAATTGGTTTAGAGCCTTCTAATTGGTGTGTCTAATTACTAGACCACTAAATAGCCTCTCTCATAAGCTCCACCATACTCGCACCGCTTGGCGAAGCCTGCGGATTTCCTCTACTTCGGTACCACGCGTTGTCACGGAATCACGAGGAGAGTGCTACAACCTCCGCTGCCTGCTGGAACAAGGGAGAGGAAGGTCTTCGTCGAGTACCGAACGTGTGACCGACTGCGGGAGCGCTGCTGGAACGTGGCGCTGGAAGGATCGTCTACGCGATCTTGAGATCGGAAAGAGTACGACTACATCACCCACGAGAATCTGCTCTCGTTAAACACTTTGGAATCTTCGAGGGTGAGTTATTCCATCGACTCGTTGCTACAATCTAGTAGATAGATCTTGGCTTGTTTGTTTGTATGCGGTAGAAAAATTTGTTTTTCCATGCTACGAAACCCTACAGTGGTATCAGAGCCGTGTCTATATGTAGATCTGTTGCACGAGTAGAACACAATGGTCATTGTGGGCGTTGATGCTTTTATTGTAGATTGCTTTTTGTGTACTTTGCATCTTGCGGTATGTTGGGATGAAGCGGCCCGGGCTAACCTTACATGACATCGTTCATGAGACTTGCTCCATGCTTGACATGCAACTCGTATTGCATAAGTGGCTTTGCGGGTGCCTGTTTCTCCTAGCATAGTAAAGATCCAATTTACAACGGGTGATCAACAATGCTAGTATCAATGTTGTGGTTCTTGTTCGTAAGTTAGAACGACACTTATTGAAAGCCCCAAACCACGTAAAATATGCAAAGAAAGTAGAGGCGTCTAACTTTGTTTTGCAGGGTGTGCGATGATGTGATATGGCCATGATTGTGATTATATTTGATGTATGCAATGTTCCTTATTGTAAGTTGGCAACCGGCAGAATATATGGTTGTCTTTAATTTCTGTTAAGACCTGCGTGTCTATTCAAAATAGTTGTAATAGTTGAAGCTGGTGGACGACAACCATGAAAGAAGCGTCATTGACCTTGATGCTATGCCGGTGATGATGGAGATCATGTTCGCTTGAAGATGGAGATCGGAAGCACAAAGAAAAGGCCATATCATATCACATATTATGAATTGCATGTGATGTTAATCCTTTATGCATCTTGTATTGCTTAGTAGGCGGTAGCATTATAAGATGATCCCTCATGCACATAAATTTCAAGTTCTAAAGTGTTCACCCTTAGTATGCACCGTTGCCAAAGCTTTGCTTGAAGCACCACGTGATGATCGGGTGTCTTTGATTCCGCGGTGAATACAACGTAAGCAAGCCAGATTTGCTTATGCGGTAGCTAAGGTTTGATCTTGACGAGCCTAGCATGTACGGACATGGCCTCGGGAACACGGATGCCGAAGGTAAAGCATGAATCATATAGTAGATATGATGAACATGATGATTGTTCGCCATTGAAACTATATCAACTCTCGTGATGATCGGTGTTGATGTAGTGGATTTGGTTCGTGTGATCACTAAAACAATGTGAGGGATGTTGTTTTGAGTGGGAGTTCACCTAGTTTAATTTCATTAATTAATTTGAACTCAACTTGTCATAAACTTAGTCTAAACTATTGCAAATATGTTGTAGATCAATGGCCCTACCATCAATTTTAATGCGTTCCTAGAAAGAAAAGTTGAAAAACAATGGAAGCAACTTGGATTGGTTCATAATTTGAGGATTGTCCTCACGGTGGTAATTTGACCTATGTCTGGATGCACCGCTAGGTGACCCACTGCTGATGCTACCGATGAAGTAAAGAATGTTTACCTCGCTCAGAAGAATCAGTACTCCATAGTTCAGTGTGCTATCTTGTATGGTTTAGAATCGGAGCTTCAGAAAAGGTTTGAAGAGTCAGATCCATATGATATTGTCGAGGATCTCAAATTAATCTTTGAGACTCATGGGCAATTGAAAGTTATGAAGCTTACGAAAAGTTCTTTAAGCGCAAGATGGAAGAGGTAGCTCGTCGGTGAGCATGTGCTTAAGATGTCGGGCACGCATAAATAAACTTCAAAGTTTGGGTATAGTGATTCCTAATACTTTGGGGTTTACGCATCCTCAATCACTACCACCAAGTTACAAGAACTTTGTGATGAACTACAACATGCGAACATGAACAAAGAGTTGCAGAACTATTTGCTATGTTAAAATCTGCGAAGTGGAGATCAAGAAAGAGCACCAAGTGTTGATGGTCAATAAGACCACCAAATTCAAGAAAGGCAAGTCTAAGCGAAGGGACACTTCAAGAAGGGTGGTAAGAAAGTTACCATACCGACGAAGAGGACCAAGGCTGGACCAAGCACATCTTGAGTGCTTTTCTTGCAAGGGAGAAGGTCCTTTGAAGCGGAATTGCCCAAAGTACTTGGCGGATTTGAAGAGCAGCAACATCAAGAAGAAAGGTATATCTGATATACATGTTATTGATGTGTATCTCACTAGTATTCGTAGTAGTGCACGGTATTTGATCTGGTTCGGTTGCTCATATTTGTAACTTCGAAGCAGAGCTGCGAATAAGCGGAAGCTAGTGAAGAGCGAGGTGACGATGCGCGTAGGAAGCGGATCAAAGGTTGATGTGATCGCGGTGACGCTACCTCTTCATCTACCATCGGGATTAGTTTTATACTTAAATAATTGTTATTTGGTGCCTGCGTTGAGCATGAACATTATATCGGGATCTTGTTTATTGCGAGACGGTTACTTGTTTAAATCCGAGAATAATGGTTGTTCTATTTATATGAGTAATATGTTTTATGCACATGCACCAATGATAGATGGTCTATTCTTGTTGAATCTCGATAGTAGAAATACACATATTAATAACATTGAAGCTAAACGATTGAAATCAAGCGATAACTTCGACCTATATGTGGCAATCGTCTTGGTCACATTGGAGTGAAGCGTATGAAGAAACTCCATTCCGATGGACTTCTTGAATCACTTGATTTTGAATCACTTGAAAGATGCGAGGCATGTCTGATGGGTAAAATGACTAAGACTCCATTTTACGGTATAATGGAGCGAGCTACGGACTTATTGGAAATCATACATACCGATGTGTGTGGTCCAATGAGTGTAGCATCGCCTTGATGGTTATCGTTATGTTCTTACCTTCACGGATGACTTGAGTAGATATGGGTATATCTATTTCATGAAACATAAGTCCGAAACTTTCGAGAAGTTTAAGGAGTTTCAAAGTGAGGTAGAGAATCAACGTAACAAGAAGATTAAATTTCTACGTTCTGATCGTGGAGGTGAATATCTAAGTTACGAGTTTGGCGAGCATTTGAAGAAATGTGGAATACTTTCATGATTGACACCGGGAACACCACAGCGTAATGGTGTGTCCGAACGTCGTGTCGAACTCTCTTAGATATGGTTTGTTCTATGATGTCATTTACAGATTTACCGCTATCATTTTGGGGTTATGCATTAGAAACAACCGCATTCACTTTAAATAGGGCACCGTCTAAATCCGTTGAAACGACACCGTATGAATTATGGTTTGGGAAGAAACCTAAATTGTCGTTCCTTAAAGTTTGGGGATGCGAAGCCTATGTAAAGAAGTTACAGCCGGACAAGCTTGAACCCAAAGCGGAAAAATGCGTCTTCATAGGATACCCGAAGGAAACTATTGGGTATACCTTCTATCATAGATCCGAAGGCAAAATCTTCGTTGCCAAGAATGGATCCTTTCTAGAAGGAATTTCTCTCGAAAGAAGTATTTGGAAGGAAAGTAGAACTTCGACGAGGTTGTCGAACCTTCTCTCGAAATTGCGAGTAGCGCAGCACCGGAAGAAGTTCTGTGGTGCTGCACCAATAAGAGAGGAAGCTAATGATGGTGATCATGAAACTTGTTGAAGTTGCTCTGAGCCTCGAGGTCAACGAGAAATCGTACCACTCCAGGTTGGTATGATTCCGTTATGAATGTCATGTTGGTGGACAACACCGATGACCCCGAGACATATGAGGAAGCGATGATGAGCCCAGATTCCAATAAATGGCAAGAAGCCATGAAATCCGAGATTGGATCCATGTACGAAAACCAAGTATGGACTTTGGTGGACTTACGGATGGCGGAAGGCTGTCGAGAACAAATGGATTTTCAAGAAGAAAAGCAGATCTGATGGTAATATTCTGTCTATAAAGCTCGACTTATGTAAAGGGTTTCGACAAATTCAAGGAGTTGACTACGATGAGACTTTCTCACCGATGGCGAAGCTAAAATCTGTGAGGATTATGTTAGCAATCGCTGCATATTACGATTATGAGATATGGCAGATGGATGTCAAAACAGCATTCCTCAATGGAGACATTGATGAAGAGTTGTATATGATGCAACCCAAAGGTTTTGTCGATCCTAAAGATGCTAACAAGGTATGCAAACTTCAACGGTCCATCTATGGATTGAAGCAAGCATCCGAAGTTGGAATCAACGTTTTGATAAGGTAATCAAAGTTTTGGTTTTATACAAACTTATGGAGAAGCTTGTATTTACAAGAAAGTGAGTGGGAGCTCATAGCATTCTTAATACTGTATGTGGATGACATATTGTTGATTGGGAATGATGTAGACCTTCTTAATAGTGTCAAAGAGTATTTGAATAATAGTTTTTCAATGAAGGATCTTGGCGAAGCAGCTTACATATTAGGCATAAAGATTTATAGAGATAGATCGAAACGCCAAATATCATTGTCACAAAGTCCAGATTTGGACAAAGTTCTAAAGAGGTTTGGAATGGAAGATAGCAAGAAAGGGTTCTTGCCCATGTTGCCCGACCTTGAGTAAAACTCAAAGTCTGACATCGGCAGAAGATAGAGAAAGGATGAGTAAGACTCCCTATGCCTCAGCCATAGGATCCCTAATGTATGCCATGCTATGTACTAGACCCGACGCATATCTGTTAGTCTAACTAGCAGATATCAAAGTGATCCAGAGTGGATCATTGGACATGATCAAAAACATCCTTAAGTACTTGAGAAGAACTAAGGATATGGTTCTTTCTTATGGAGGTGATGAACAGCTTGTTGTTAATGGTTACACCGATGCTAGTTGGAACACCGATCCGGATGATTCTAAATCACAATCTGGATACGTATTTATTTTGAATGGTGCAGCAGTTAGCTGGAGGAGTGCAAAGCAAAGCGTTGTGGCGAGATCTTCAACTGAATCGGAATACATGGCTGCTTCGGAGGCTTCACAAGAAGCGATATGGATGAAAGAGTTCATTACAGAGCTGGGTGTGGTTCCAAGTGCGCTGGACCCAATGTCTATCTATTGTGATAACATGGGCGCCATAGCCAATGCGCAAGAACCAAGGTCACACAAGAAGCTGAAGCATATCAAGCTGCGTTTCCACGCTATTCGAGAACATATCCGGGATGGGGATATAAAGATTTGCAAAGTACACAGATCTGAATGTGGCGGATCCGTTGACTAAACCTCTCCCAAGGGCAAAACATGACCAACACCAAACTGCCATGGGTGTTCGGTATATTACCATGTAATCTAGATTAGATGACTCTAGTGCAAGTGGGAGACTGTTGGAGATATGCCCTAGAGGCAATAATAAATGTAGTTATTATTATATATCTTTGTGTTTATGATAAATGTTTATATTCATGCTATAATAGTATTAACTAGGAAACATTAATACTTGTGTGAATTGTAAACTTAATTTGAAGTCCCTAGTAAAGCCTCTATATAATACTAGCTTGTTGGTTAATAGATGATTGTGGTTTCCCTATCATGAACATTGAGATGTTATTAACAACAAGATCATATCGTTAGGAGAATGATATGGTGGACATACTCCTATAGATAAGCGTAGCATAAAGATCAAGTCATTTCAATAGTTCAATTGCTATATGCTTTCTGATACATAGTAACCTAATTCCTTCGACCATGAGATCATGCATATCACCTTTACTGGATGGATGCTTTGATGTCATCAAACACCACACCGTAACAGGGTGGCTATAAAGGTGGCATTGAGTGTTCGGAAAGTATTGGTTGAAACACATGGATCAAGAGTGGGATTTGTCCATCCACATGACGGATAGATATTCTGGGCCCTCTCGGTGAAATGTCATCCAATTAGCTTGCAAGCATGTGACTTGGTCACAAGGGATCACATATCAGGAGCGAGAAAAGAGTACTTATCGATGTGAGGTTGAACTAGGTATGCGAGAGATACCGCGATCATAACCTCGGATAAGTAACATATCGTGAGACAAAGGGATATTGGTATCGTATGTAAGTGGTTCATTCGATCATAAAGTAATCGTAGAAATATGTAGAAGCCATATGAATTTCAGATTCCTCTATTGGTTATTGTTAGAAGTGTCTCGATCATGTCCGCATAATTCACGAACCGTAGGGAGACACACTTAAGGATTCGACGTTGTTTGAGTAGTTATGGTATTATGAGAAAGAGACCGAATGTTGTTCGGAGTCTCGGATGGGATCCGGGATATCACGAGGTGATCCGGAATGGTCCGGAGAATAAGATTCATATAAGGAAAGTCCCGTTTCGGAGTTGGGGAATGGTTCCGGTGTTTTCATCGGGAACATTCTAGAAGGTCCCGGAATGTCCGGCACTCCGGGAAGGGGAAGGGTACATGAATGTGTCATTGTAAGTTGGAATGATTGCATCATGTACTAGGTGTTCTTGCTGTCCAAAATAAAGGATTTATTTAAATCCTAAATTGAAAAGTCAAACGGCTAGTTTGAAAGTCAAACGGCAAGTTTTGGAAAGTGGAAAGAGGAGGAGAAGAGGAAACCGAGTTGGGGAGGGATTCCTCCTCCCAAGCAGCCCCACCCCAAGGCCGAGTTGGGGAGGGACTCCACTCCCTCCCCTTGGCCGCCGGCCCCTCCCACCTATATAAGGAGGGGCAGGGCTCCCCTCCTAACACACACAAGTTCCTATCCTCTAAACTAAACCCTAGACCTAAACCCCGGTTTAGAGCTATTTCGGTTTAGAGCCTTCTAATTGGTTTAGAGCCTTCTAATTGGTGTGTCTAATTACTAGACCACTAAATAGCCTCTCTCATAAGCTCCACCATACTACTTGAAGCTTAAGGCGAAGCCTGGGATTTCCCCTCTACTTCCGGTACCACGCCGTTGTGCTGCCGGAATCACGAGGAGAGTGCTACAACCTCCGCTGCCTGCTGGAACAAGGGAGAGGAAGGTCTTCGTCGAGTACCGAACGTGTGACCGACTGCGGGAGCGCTGCTGGAACGTGGTGCTGGAAGGATCGTCTACGCGATCTTGAGATCGGAAAGAGTACGACTACATCACCCACGAGAATCTGCTCTCGTTAAACACTTTGGAATCTTCGAGGGTGAGTTATTCCATCGACTCGTTGCTACAATCTAGTAGATAGATCTTGGCTTGTTTGTTTGTATGTGGTAGAAAAATTTTGTTTTTCCATGCTACGAAACCCTACACCACTTACACGTGATCAGACGAACACCAGACGGGGGAGAGACAAGATCCCAGGTGCCAGTGTGCTCAAGCGCAGCGATCTCCTCAGCCATGGCAAGCTGCCATTCAGGATGACACGCGGTATCCCGATAAGAAGTCGGCTCGGAGACTACAGAGAGACCATACTGACTAGGAGAGTACCAGTCCGGAGCACGATGCTGACGAACAGGTCGTGAGGAAGGAAACTCATCCGCAGAAGATGACTCATCAGAAGAGGAGGAAGAAGGAGACACGGAGGAAGGATCCGAAGCTGGAGACCGAGGAGAACTAGGGGAACTAGACGGAGGAGAGGATGGCGCCGAAGACAGAGGAGGCGCAGCAGAAGGAGGAGGTGGAGGAGAAGAGACAGCGGAAGGTGTATCAGGAAAAAGAAGAAAAGAGAGATCATCCGTTGGGTAAGTACCCGAGGTGGGGCGAGGATAGAAAGGACGCGTCTCATCGAACATGACATCACGAGAGATGCGCATACGACGACCAACGGGGTCCCAACAGCGATAGCCCTTATGCTCATCACTATAGCCGAGAAAGACACACTCAACAGACTGAGCGGTTAGTTTGGTGCGTTCACGAGGAGGGAGAAGGACATAGCAAGCGCAACCAAATAAACGAAGAGTCGAGTAGTCTGGACAGGAGCCAGAGAGACGCTCGAGAGGAATGCCACCCTGAAGAGCAACTGAAGGCTGGATATTAATGAGGTAAGTCGACGTAGCTTGACCTCAGCCAATCTGCGGAAGAGAGGAAGCAATCATCATAGCACGGTAGTCTCAAGAATATGACGATGCTTACGCCGGCGACACCATTTTGAGCATGGGCGCCGGACACGAGAATCGAAAAGGGTGCCCTGCCAAAGGATGGATGCCACGCAGGTGCTGGGAGATATACTCTTCTGCAGAATCAGCACGAAAAACACGAATAGGCGTGGAATACTGAGTACGAACCATGGACACAAAGCGTTGATAAATAGCAAGCACCTCGCTGCGAGAGCGCATAAAAAATAACCATGTGTACCGTGAAAAATCATCAATAAACAAAATATAGTATCGGTGGCCCCCTTTTGAAGCAAAAGGAGCTGGACCCCACACATCTGAATGAACTAAATCAAAAGGTCGCTGAGATACAGACACACTAGTAGGATAGGGAAGTTGAATCTGTTTACCTAACCTACAACCCTGACACGAATGTAACGACGACACATCTCCTGAGACAAGCCCCAGAAGATCACGACGAACTAAGGATGATAAATGGGTCCCACAAAGATGACCCAGCCGATGATGCCACTGCTGAAAAGAGCCAGTGACAGAAGCAGCAACCGCAGGAGAAGTGGCAGAAGAAGTGTCGGCGGAAGGAACGCGAAGCCAATCTAACTCCCAAAGCCCCGGAGACTCAATGCTGCGAGGGCCAGCTCCAACGAGCACGTAATGCACGATCTGAACAGCACAAGAATCAACATCAAGAATAACCCTACAACTAGAATCAGTAAGCTGACTAGCAGAGAAAAGGTTCATCTTAAGGCTGGGAACATGAGAAACATCAGGAACAGAGAAGGAGGAAGTAGAGAGGGTGCCTCGACTGGAAACAGGAAGAGAGGTACCATCAGCCGTAATAACACGGACAGGAGAAATAAGAGAGCGCAAAGCAGAAAGAATAGAAGATGCAGAAGTCATATGAAAAGAAGCTCCAGAATCCGGATACCACGGGATGACGTACTGTGTAGAAGATGATGGTCGCTCAGTGCCAGAAGAACTAGTCACAGAACCAGTAGTACCCGACGAGGAGGAGCCTGTAGCAGCGAGTAGACTCCGAAGACCACGAATAATATCCTGATCAGACAGAGCACCAGCAGGAGGTCCAGAAGCACCAGTAGGAGGTCCAGAGACAACAGAAGAAGATCCGAAGATCCGGTGGCGGCGAGCAAGATATCGCTGGCGTAGCGTGGATCCCTCGTCCAACAACCAGAGATATCGTGGCTTGCCGGCTACAGTGGGCACATGGAGGACGAGAACCACGAGGCTGAGGAGATCGACGACCACTGGGCGGAAGGCGGAGAGAGTAGCGGCGCAAGAGACCATGAGCAAACGAAGGAACCTCAAGAAGACCAGCACCACGAAGACGAGTCTCCTCGACGAAGCTCAGCCATTACCTCGAGAGCGGAACACGACCAGGCAAGCGGTTGGGCACGGCGGCTCAAACTCCTTGAATGAGCGACAAGAACTCAAAGACGCGCTGAAACTCCAAATCCGCGCGCATAATCAGACAGGGACAGGTATTACACACCACTGTACGAAGAGAGTCAAGCTGACGCCAAATAGCAGCACTCTGAGTATAGAAATCATCAATAGTAGAATCACCCTGCTTAAGATCATGCTCCTGACGAACCACAGACAGATAAAGAGCATCTCCAGACGGCTGATAGCGCTGACGAAGAAAAGCCCATTGAGCAGTAGCAGTGGGAAGACCCATAAACTCAGCAGCATACTGAGGCAGAACACTAGAAGTGAGAACAGCAGTAGCACGAGCATCCTCATCTATCCACTGAGTGTAGTCAGCCAGATCCAGCCGGTAGGTCATAGTAGCAGTAGAATGCTCCTGAACCTTGCGCTCATAATCAACCCGAGCAGAAGCATCAGCACTCTGGGCTGCATCCTTGACCGCCTGAGTAGCATCGGGGGCAAGGGTAACGGGTGTTGGGGCACGAGGCCTTTGGAGGCTAACGGGCGCGGTGATGGGAGACCTCACCGGAGAGCACACCCCAAAGGCGAAGACCGCGCATATGGACGCGCATGAAGGCAGCGAAATCAGGATAATTCGCGCCATCAAAAATCACCGGGCAGCGAGGAATCGCAACATAGCCCGACGAGGAAGACATTTTTTTTAAACCAGATCGAAAACGGATCTGGCGAGTCTGAGGCGACGGGGCGGCGGGGCGGCGCGGCCGGGAGGCGGCGCTGAGGCGTGGTGGCGGCGGGGAGGCCGGCGGATCGGCGTGGCCGAGGCGGCGTGAGGTCGGCGGCGGGGCGGCCGACGACAGCGGAGGCGACGAAAAAAAGGCCTTACGGCTCTGATACCATGTTACGGTAATAATCTCTTGTATTACCAGAGGGCCAAAGGCCAGAATATATAGTACATGTACAGGTGCAAATATACAGAAAGCCCCTAACATATGGGGATACTACAATATACAAATATACTCTAACACACCTCACAGGCGGAGGAGGTGAGGAGGTTGGCTGGGCGGTCGTCGGGTATGGTAGAGGAGGCGTCGAGGGCGACGGTGCCTGCCTTCTGCAGCCTTCCCAGCTTCCGACGGCTCGAACTTGCTACAAATCGACGGCGACAGAGCCTAATTTTATCCAAATCGGGGCGGCGACCAGCGAAAATAAGCTCGCCCCATCGATTCCGGCGATGGCGAGAGGCGGCAAGCGAGGGGAGAGGTACACCGGCGGAGGGACCGAGGTGGGGGCGACGGGGTATGGGGGTTGAAAGGACAAGGATGTCGCCTAGAGGGGGTGAATAGGCGGTTTAAAACTTTTACGAGAGTGCCTTAACAAAGGTGGAATTAAACTAGCGTTACTTTGTCAAGCACAAAACCTAGAACAACTAGGATTCACCTATGTGCACCAACAACTTATGCTAAGGAAGACAAAGAACTATGTGATAGCAAGATATAGACTTCAAGCACGAAGGCTATCACAAAGTAATGTGCATAAGTAAGAGCTCGGGTATAGATATAACTGAGGCACACGGAGACAATGATGTTTTACCGAGTTCCTCCTAACAATGGAGTACGTCTCATTTGGAGAGGGGGTGGTTTCAAACCACCAACACCACAAAAGGCCTCCATTGTTCTCTTGTGAATCTCACCCCAATGGGATCGATCCACACTTCCACTATCGGTGCACTTAACGGTAGCAATCCGGAACCTCTCACAAGATTGGGGCACTTCTCCACAACTGAATTGGAGGCTTCCAACTAACAAGCTTGGGGAAAGCTCCACAACTTAATTGGAGGCCCCAAGTACGCAATACAACCAAACCGTCAACTCAAACCGATACACCAAATGCAATGGCAAGAACACAAGAAGTGCTCAAGTCCTTCTCTTCCAAATTCCACCAAAGCTACAAAAGCTTATGGGGGAATAAGAGAGGAAGAACAATAGAAGAAATCCACAAAAGACTCCAAGATCTAGATCCCAAGATGTTCCCCTCACTTAGAGGAGAGATTGATTGGTGGGATTGTAGGTCTAGATTTTCTCTTTCAAATCCCTCAAGAATATGCAAGAATTATAGGAGGGATTGTGGGATTGTTAAAGAAGGTCAACAATGGAGGGGAAAACTTGCAAGAAAGGTTATCCAACCGTTGGGGAAGAAGGGCCCCTTATATAGGTCCTCCAAAATCCAACCGTTGGAGCCCTGGAGCGCGCGGGCCAGACATTCCGGCCAGTTTCCGGGTGGTTTCCGATATGGCATACAGAATGGCAACCATACGACTGAAAACTGAGATTTCTGCGCGATACCGAAGTGTCCGGCATTTTCACCCCGGACATTCCGTCCAAGGCAAAACTGATAGAAACAGCAATACAAAAACACCCATAACTTTTGTATCCGGACTTCGATTTTGATGATATTTGGGCTCGTTTTAAAGAGGGAAAAAAGCTCTACAAGATCATGCAGGGAACCATCATAGTACAGCAAGGGAGGATAGAACCAAATGATGAAAGGTTTAACCTGTCTATAAAAGACAACCGGTAAAACCTTCATATTGAAAACGCAATAGAGAATGAATATGATAATCTGTTTTCGATAAACTTGAGCTTGTCATGAAGATTACCACAAGCTCTAAATCCTCTCATGAAGAAGAACGAAATAACAACCAAGAAAGATGATGCCAAGTATGCAAAGGTTTGAGCTCTTTTCAAAGGATATGATCAAGTTATTCACTCAAGAGCCCCTCTTGATAGTACGGTTACCTATCCTATAAACCGGTCTTCCCAACTAACACCATGAGACTGGTAAGAAAAAAATCCTATCAAGAACATACATTTGCCTTAAGCATATTTTACTTGAGCTTAATAATAACGATCTTGTCTATCTCAAGATGGAACATCTTTCTTGATTGCGCTAGCTTGGTGAAGTGTTGCAAATTGCTCCCACATACTCACTATGAGAGAGACTCACTTTTAGGCATATCTTCACAAATCCATGATCACCATAATGATGACAAGCCCCAAGCACATGATCTCTTCGAGATGGCTCATATTGAACTTGCACTTTATTTCTTCTTTTCTTCATTATGTTGGTGCCTTGAGGTATATCAGAGATATCACTCCATCTTATTCTTCAAGACACACTTGCCATAGGCACAACTCTCCCATGACCAATCTTTGGATCACTTCTTGAACATCTTGGTCAACACTTGATCTTCTTTACTTTCTTCTTTTCCCAACCTTGAAGTCAACATATGGTTCAAGTATTGCCTATGGACAAATCCTATAAGTAAAACTTAATGCAAACATAAGTCCATAAAGATTTTCATTAATTATCAAAATCACACATAGGGGCACACATGCACTTTCAGGGGTCGCCGGCAACGACGCCGGCGAGAATGGGTGCGGCGGGTTGGGAGGCGGGAGGTTTTCTCGGAAGTGGCCTCGGAGGAGTAAATTTAGGAGTCGTCCGTTCACTTTTACTCCTCCGATGAATATAATTTTACTCGTCTAACCATTTAGGAGTTCGAATAGGTACCATCGCCGCGTATTTTTACTCCTTTAACCGATTTTAGGGGATCAGTTAGAGATGCCCTAAGAGACATGGCAGGCTTAAAATGCAGAAATGTATATATGCTTCCAAAATAGCATCGGGAAGCTATCCTTGTCTCCACAAACATATTTGCAGAACAAAATTAAACAACTAAAAGCTGAAGCCACGCTACTCCAAACCTTTCCAATTATGCATATCTTTGGTCTTGGGGATACTACAAAGTGGTCGCCAGATGTATCTTGTTTTAGTACAATCATCCGTGGCTGCGAGTGTGTAAAGCCCCGACGGTGCTCAGGCTATTGGGAAACAGCAATCGCCAACCACATATAATCGCGTTTTAATTTAGGTGAGTTCGTGGAGGGGTTGCCATCAGCAACGCTGGATGATCGTGCTAGTGCTGCGCCAGTTGTTGTTGCTGCTCCGCCATGCATGTGGTCCAGCTGCGCTCTCTCGGCTCCACAAGTTCCGTTGTGTTTTTTTTGTTTCTGATGCGTATGCAAACCTTTTTCTCTTTTTTCTGGCGTGAAACGAATCTCTTTTTGTTAGGCACCAGTCAAGCGATTCATACCGAAGTCATGCCCGTACGTGTCCATGAGAGTGCACTGACACATGCGCAAACCCACCGGATAGCCATCGAACCTTAAAAACGTGCGCGAACAATTTGACCCGAAATGCTCAATATTTTAAATAGTATGTAATAATTAGAAAGATTTAGGGATTTGTAGTTTGCAATTATACAGTACCCATACCCTACATGAATATGGAGTACAAATTGTAGTTTAACTTATTTTGATATTATCATTTTACTTATGGAAAACCTATTGACGAATAGTAATATGTCGACTACAGTGCCTAAATCATCAAGATGGAGGAAGAGTATTGTCCGCTTTGATTCAAAAGAATTCTCTAGAATTCTTAATTTCATAGGATTAATTACAATCCTTAAAAAAATCTTACGGTGCCGTTTGATTCATTCGGTTAAAATGGTTTGTACAGAACTTAGACACTGAGTGTTGCATAAGAGGCGGAATATTCTTTCAGTGGGAGGCGACGTTTCCGTCGACAGCGAGGCGCCCGTGGTAACTTCGTCAATCTCAAGATCAGCTCCGCCGGCTCAGTTTCTCGGAGGTGCTAATAGGGGTAGGGTGTGCGTGTGTGCGTTCATAGGGATGGGTGCATATACGTGTTGTGGGCGTCTACGATTGTACTGTGTTTCTCAAAAAATAAAGAACTTAGCATTCACTCTGGTTCACTTCTGTTAGACTTTGTATAGTAGCCCAACTGTGTAATCCATATTGTATTGGTATAGGACTTGTATTGTATAATTATACACCATTATATATATATATATATGTGTGTGTGTGTGTGTGAGAGAGAGAGAGATAGGCCACCCATAGAGGGTTGAGCCGGTTCCCCCAAAACATTACATTTTACATGGTATCGGTCTAATCTAGGTCCTCCCCCACCTCACCCACCGCCGCCGCCGCGCCCAACCCTAGGGCCGCTGACGCCGTCACCATGTCCGCTTCCGCCTCTAGCTCCGGGTCTATCCCCGCGTCGCTTGCCGCCCTCCTCAACCTTCCGCCTCGTGATCTCGCTCCGTCCGTGCCCCAATTCTTCGGCACCACCGCCGTGGGATCCATGTTCTCGGCTCCGATCTCGCTATCTCCCGCGTCTGCGCTCTCTGTTGCCACGATGACGGTGCATCCCGCGGTGCCACCCGCAGCCTCCACCGACTCGTCCCCGACACTCGCCATCCCGGCGGCATCGGGGGCCCTCGACGCCCCGCCCGCGGCCCCCGCCACCACTGCGACACCCGTTGTCCCGGTTGCCGACGCCGTCATGCCCTCCGGGCTGTTCCACTTTGAAAACCTGATCACCATCTGACTCACGCCGAACAACTACTTGTTCTGGCGCGCCAAGGTACTACTGCTGCTCCGCAGCCGCTCCCTCCTTGGGTATGTCGATGGTTCCATGTCGTGTCCTCCGCAGGTCATCGCCACCATCCACGGTCCGGCTATCAACCCAGAACACCGTGTGTGGGTGCAACAGGACTAGGCGATCCTCTCCGCCATCTAGGGTTCCCTGGGAGACGGGGTCGCCGGCCTCTGCCTCTTCGATGCCACCTCCATGGATGCATGTACAACCCTGGAGCACGCCTTTGCCCATGTCTCAACCTCCCATTCGATGGCTCTTCGGAGTGAGCTCGCCGACATCAAGAAGCTGGACTCCTCCGCCACGACCTACTTCAACAAGATCAAGGTACTGGCGAACATGCTGACCTCTATTGGTCAGCCGCTTCGCAACGAGGAGTTCACCGGCTTCGTCATCAAGGGCCTCGACACCGAGTACAACAATCTCACGGAGGCCGTCCACAACGCCAAGCCGCCGATGCCTCCTCACGAGCTCTACTCATGCCTCATCTTTATCGAGCAGCGTGTCGAGGCTCGCCGCTCCTCCGCCAACATCACCGCGCAGCCGGTGTCCTACTAGGCCTCTCGTGGCTAGCGCCCGCTGGCGCCCCCGTCCACTGGCAAGGCCACCCCACTCCCTGCACTGACCTCGGGTGGGAGCCACAATGCTCGGGCGTGCCAACTGTGTGGCCGTGAAAACCACGTCACCTCTAAGTGCCACCGACGCTTTTAGAAAAGCTTCCTCGGCATCGGCAATGACGGCAAGGGCAACGAGTGCCAGTTTGTGCTGACTCGTGTAATAACGAGCTTGTTGGGGAATCCCAAGAGGAAGGTATGATGAGCAGAGTAGTAAGTTTCTCTCAGTTATGAAACCAAGGTTATCGATCCAATAGGAGCAAGGAAACGCCTCAAAGGTGTTGCTAGCTGGACTTTGGCAGGGCGCACTACCGGCACCAGCAGCAACGTGGAAACCTGCACAACACAACCACAGAACTTTGCCCCCAACTTAAAGTGAGGTTGTCAATCTCACCTGTTTTGCTGAAAACAAAGGATTAAACGTATTGTGTGGAAGAAAGTAAACAGAAAGCAGTAAACAGATATAGATTGATGATAAAAGAAAGGACCGGGGTCCATAGTTCACTAGTGGTGGCTCTCCTTAAGATAGATGACATGTTGGGTGAACAAATTACAGCGGGGCAGTTGACAAACATCGAGAAAGCAATATGCATATACTACTCATCTTGACTCCTTTGAGATTCGATTGGGCATTACAACATTATACATAAACCGTAATCCAACTGCATCTATGACTAATAATCCACCTTCAGGTTATCATCCGAAACCCCTCCAGTATTAAGTTGCAACCAATGGATAATTGCATTACACATTGCATGTAAAGTAAACAATATGATTGTTCTATGAACAAAGGATTGTTGTTTTCTCCCTAGTAGCAACATCACATCTAGTACCTTAGAGATTTCTGTCACTTCCCCAGATTACTAGAGGCATGAACCCACTATCGAGCATAACTACTAACTCTTGGAGTTGCTAGCATCTACTTAGCCAAGATAGCTACTAACAACGGAAAGCATGCAAGATCACAAATAACAAAGACATGATAGAATCAATAATCAATCTGAAATAGCATCTCAATATCCATCGGATCCCCGCAAACACAACATGCAGGAATACAAATAGATGATCTTGATCATGAACGGAGCTCACAAGATCTAAACATGATAGCACAAAGGAGGAGAACCAGCCATCTAGCTACTACATGGACCCGTAGTCCAAAGATGAACTACTCACGCATCACACCGGAGGCTTGCATGGTGATGAAGAAGGCCTCAAGGGTAAATTCTCCCCTCCGGTAGGGTGCTGGGAAGAGCTTCAGATCCCTCCCGATCTAGGGATGGAGATGACGGCGGCTACAAACTCTTTCGTGGAATTTTGATCAGGTCCTTAGGGTTTCTGTATCGGAGGCAATATATAGGAGAAAGGGGAGGCCGAGGGGTGCTGGCTGCCACACCACCTGGCGCAGGCCTGCCAGCGTGGCAGGTGGTGTGGCCGCCCGCCCCTCTCCATCTCAGATTCTGCCCGAGTGTCCCTCGGTGAAAAACTGACTTTGGCTTTTGTCCCATCCAATTCGAGAATATTCATTTTCTGACTTTCCCGGAACCAAAAATAGCGAAAAGCAGTAGGCACTGTGTGGCTCTTGTTAATAGGTTAGTCCAAGAAAGTGTATAGAAAGCACTCCAAAGTGTGGACAAAACATAAGAAAGTAGATAAAACCAAGCATGGAACATCAAAAATTATGGACACGTTAGCAACGTATCAACATCCCCAAGCTTAACTCCTGCTCGTCCTCGAGTAGGTTAAGTGATAAAAATAAAGAATAATATTTGAGGTGACATGCACCATCATAAACTTGATCAAAATATTTGTAAAACATTGATAGTTGGGATCATAGTACTTCAATCATAACATGAAAGACAAAGTTCTAACAATAAGGCAAAGAAACTATGTTGCAGCATGAAAAGGCACAAACAAAAGATTCATGAATAACAATGCTTTGCAAGACGTTTGTTTGTTTCATATAAAGAAAACATAGCATAGTAGCATTCAGCTTGTCCCTCATAGAGTAGCAAACATAAATGCATATGACACCTTCAAAGTTCATAAGAGTGACTAGATACAAATAGTTTAAAACAAGCAATATCAAAGCTATGCATCAATTAACAAGTCTTGAGACAATGCACATAGAACTAAGAATGGCCACTATGCTCTCAAAGTGGGTACATAAAGACAGAAGGTGGAGACTCAACATAAAAGTAAAAGAAAGACCTTCATAGAAGGAAGTAGGGATTCCAGTTTCATAAAGAGCTTCCAAAAATTATGGTACTTATTAGCTTTCAGCTCTCATTGCCCCTATCATAAGCATCTTGAAGGTGATTAAGGTTAAAATGACACAACTAAGAGGATATGCTTGACAAGTTATAAGCCAAAATCTCATGCCCCTTACTTACGAAGACCGAACCTCATGCTACTCAACTTTAGTCACAAGTAAGCTCTTGTCATTGTAAGTACATATGTATCATAGAGAACCGCCAACGGGGTACCCCTTACACATGATACAGGAGCTATCCCATAATCAAAATGACAAGGCAAGCAGACAATGAGCATCTCAGCAATCTTTTTATTTGTTATATGCATAGGTTTTTATTGAGGATGCTTCATAGAGTGCTCATTATGGTTATGCTGCAAGTTTCCACCATGATTAGGCATGGCTTAGGCTAGAGGCCCAGGCGTTTCTCTAACACAAATACAAACTCCATGATCTTACAAGGTCCCCTTTTATTTCACACCGTCGGGATCCATAAGCAAAAGAACATGACCCCAACGGGGTACAAAGTACAAGTGCAATGTTGAAAGCGTTCCCCATGATACATGGTTCTGCTAACTTCAACTTATAAAGCGCAAGCATATACGCAACAAAGATGGATGCAATGGTTCAAGTTTATTAAATGCAAGAAAAGTAAAGTGTGCCATCAAGTTCGTGAGAGCTTTAATCACTAGTTTTCTCATAACAAGTTTAATTCGGAAGGTAGACAAAAATATGAATATACTTGGAATAGCATATGCTAATAGGTAGGTATGGTGGACTCTTTGGAATAACTTGGTTTTAGGAGTTGGATGCATGAGTGGAACTCATACTTGGTTATGGAGGCTAGCAAAAGACTGGGAGCGACCAACTAAGAGAGCCATAATGGCCATAATCATGGAGAGCGACAAAACATCATTAATCAAAGCATAAAGTGATACTACAAGTTGAAAACTAAAGGATCATAAAGGCTTATGGTGACTTGGGATAGTCATAACATGGTGTGAGCATGCGCCAAGTCAACCCAAATAAAGCATCAAAGGAGAAAACCACAATACTATGCTTTAATATGTTAAAACAATGCATGATTCTTCCAAGGCACATTAAGCAATCTCAATTGTTTATAACAAGTCATGCTACAGCAAATAATACTAATCATAAAGCCAAAACAATATCAAGCATGGCATGACAAAGCATGGGCCACAGTCAAAAACAAGCTCCCTTTACCACTTAACCATGAACTTTCCTACTCTTTTCCAATCCAAACCAAACTATTTGAAAACCAATGTAAGAAAGAGGGGTCCAACCAATTTATTCAGCAAACTAAGCAAACCAAGCAAACGAAAACCAAAATGAAAAACAAAAAATAAGACGCTCCAAGAACAACACAACTATGCATGAAACAATAAAAATGAAGTGTTTGGAAGAAACCTGGGATTTTTATTGATGAAGAAGGGGATGCCTTGGGCATCCCCAAGCTTTGACGCTTGTACTTCTTGGATATTTCTTGGGGTGACACGCGTGGCATCCCCAAGCTTGAGCTTTAGTCCATCCTTCATATCATTACACATTCCTTCCATACACCTGAAATTTTTCCTTCATACAAAACTTCACACAATCTTTATTAGCAACATTAGTGCACTCAAGATAATAGGTCTTTAGGTTCAGTTCCAACACCAATAAAACTTCCATTAAAACACAAGCTACTGTAGCACTTCCCTCAAAAATCTCAATTCCCCAAAAGAACTCAAAAAGGAACCAACAAAAAGAAAATGCAAATAAAGGCAGAAATCTCTCAAAACAGACCAGAAGTTAAAGCCGAATTTTTACGAAGACCTTCTGTTGCTCAAATCGAAAAGTATTGAACTAACGAAAGTTAGATAACAACCTGGGGCACAAGCACAAAAATTCATGCTCAAAAGGACATACAGAGATTTTACACGAATTTTTACGGTGAAGCACAGAAATCTGTTTCGGGACAGCAACTTTCCCAATCATTACTTCTCTCTCATTAGAGGTTACTCTTGGCACAAAAAGCAAATAAAAAGGATAAGGAGCGGTTATTACTGAAGTAATAACTTCCAAGACTCATCTAAAACTTTTGGGTTATCTCCCAATAAGTACTTTTCTTTAACGCCTTTAAGTTAGGCATAAGAAGCAAGAAAAAGAATCAAGTGTTTTCAAATGAAGAAGCATTAAGAGCAAATTTTGTTTTCATAGGAGAGGCAAAAGAAATCTTCTCTCTCTTTTTAGGGAAGTGTTCTATACCTTTCTTGAGTGGAAGTTGATATTTAATGGTGCCTTCTTTCATATCAATAATGGCACCAACAGTTCTAAGAAAGGTCTTCCCAAAGTAATAGGACAAGAAGCATTGCATTCAACATCCAAAACATAGAAATCAACGGGGACATAGGCATTGTTAACCATAATAAGAACATCATTAATACTCCCCATGAGTTTCTTTTTAGCATTATCATCAAGTGGGACATTGAAATAACAATCTTCCAATGGTGGCAAATCAAGCATATCATAAATCCTTCTAGGCATAATAGAAACACTAGTATCAAGATCACATAAAGCTTTGAAATCAAAATCATTCACTATCATATTGATGATGTGTTCCCAACCATCTTCTTGTTTTATAGGAATAGAAGCTTTATGTTTCATCTTTTCTTTTTAAGCTTTATGAGAGCATCAGTAATGTGTTTTGTAAAGGCCATATTCATAGCACTAGCATTAGGACTTTTAGCAAGCTTTTGTAGGAACTTAATAACTTCAGAGATGTTGCAACCATCAAGATCAAAATCATAATTATCATCTAAAGTAGTAGAGATATTACTAGCCTCAACACTAGTGGTAGTGATAGTAGAAACACTAATGTTTCTAGCAATTACATCTTCTCTTTCCCACTTAGCATGCAATTCAGCTAATAGTCTAACATTTTCATCAATTCTAACTTGTATGGAATTAGTGGCTGCAAAGGGATTCTCATTAGTTTCAGGTTTAGCAGCCATTTTATTCAAAGAAGATTGAGCTTCAGCCAATGATGCTATATTTCTTTCAACATTAGAGAGTTTTTCCTTAATATTTTTATTGAAAGCAGTTTGTTTACTAATAAAGTCTTTAAGCATAACTTCAAGTTTAGAGGGAGCACTCCTATTACTGTTGTAGGAATTTCCATAAGCATTACCATTGTTGGGAGGATATGGCCTATAATTATTGTTACCA
Organism: Avena insularis; assembly: GCA_023614405.1. Taxonomy (NCBI): domain Eukaryota; kingdom Viridiplantae; phylum Streptophyta; class Magnoliopsida; order Poales; family Poaceae; genus Avena; species Avena insularis. The sequence continues at coordinate 429,323,342 of CM042692.1, read as the reverse complement.
AAATTATTCCTATAGGCATTATTGCTAAAATTGTTATTTCTTATAAAGTTCACACCAACTTGCTCTTCTTGAGCAACCAAAGAGGCTAAAGGAACATTATTTGGATCAATATGGGCTTTCCCATTAACAAGCATAGACATAATAACGTCAATTTTATCACTCAAGGAGGAGGTTTCTTCAACAGAATTTACCTTCTTACCTTGTGGAGCTCTCTCAGTGTGCCATTCAGAATAGTTAACCATCATATTATCCAGAAGCTTTGTTGCAAAACCCAAAGTAATGGTCATAAAGGTACCTCTAGCAGCAGAATCCAATAGATTTCTTGAAGAATAGTTCAATCCTGCATAAAAGGTTTGGATAATTATCCAAGCAGTCAGTCCATGACTGGGACAATTCTTTACCAAAGATTTCATTCTTTCCCAAGCTTGAGCAACATGTTCATTATCAGATTGTTTAAACTTCATTATTTCACTTCTCATAGATATAATCTTAGCAGGAGGATAGTATTTTCCAATGAAAGCGTCTTTGCATTTAGTCCAAGAATCAATACTATTCCTAGTTAAGGAATTCAACCATTCTTTAGCTTTTCCTCTCAAAGAGAAAGGAAACAATTTAAGCTTAATGATATCTCCATCTATATCCCTATGCGTTTGCATCTCACAAAGTTCAACAAAGTTATTTAGGTGAGCAGCAACATCTTCATTACCAATACTAGAAAATAGTTCTCTCATAACAAGATTGAGTAAAGCATGTTTTATTTCAAAGAAAGTAGCTTCAGGAACAGGTGGAGCAATATGTGTGCTCATGAAATCATTGTTGTTGGTGCTACTTAGTATTTTCCAGAGTAGTCATTTTTTGTGTGTTTTTAATAAAGAAAGCAAACTAGTAAAACTAATTTTTTGTGTGTTTTTGATAAAGAAACAAGCAAACAAAATAAAAAGTAAACTAAGCAAAACAAAAACAACAAAGTAAAGAGATTGGTTATGAGGGACTCCCCTTGTGAAGATGTCCTTGACTCCCCGGCAACGGTGCCAAAAAATCACTTGCTGACTCGTGTCATAACGAGCTCGTTGAGGAACCCCAAGAGGAAGGTATGATGAGCACAGTAGTAAGTTTCCCTCAGTTATGAAACCAAGGTTATCAATCCAGTAGGAGCAAGGAAACACCTCAAAGGTGTTGCTAGCTGGACTTTGGCAGGGCGCACTACCGGCGCCAGCAACAACGTGGAAACCTGGACAACACAACCACAGAACTTTGCCCCCAACTTACAGTGAGGTTGTCAATCTCACCGGTTTTTCTGAAAACAAAGGATTAAATGTATTGTGTGGAAGAAAGTAATAGTTTGCGTAAAAGTAAGCGAAGCGATGTGATTGTAGATTGATGATAAAATAAAGGACCAGGGTCCATAGTTCACTAGTGGTGGCTCTCCTTAAGATAGATGACATGTTGGGTGAACAAATTACAGCGGGGCAATTAACAAACATCGAGAAAGCAATATGCATATACTACTCATCTTGACTCCTTTGAGATTCGATTGGGCATTACAACATTATACATAGACCGTGATCCAACTGCATCTATGACTAATAATCCACCTTCAGGTTATCATCCGAACCCCCTCTAGTATTAAGTTGCAAGCAACGGATAATTGCATTATGCATTGCGTGTAAAGTAAACAATACGATTGTTCTATGAACAAAGGATTGTTGTTTTCTCCCTAGTAGCAACAACACATCTAGTACCTTAGAGATTCCTGTCACTTCCCCAGATTACTAGAGGCATGAACCCACTATCGAGCATAAATACTAACTCTTGGAGTTGCTAGCATCTACTTGGCCAAGATAGCTACTAACAACAGAAAGCATGCAAGATCACAAATAACAAAGACATGATAGAATCAATAATCAATCTGAAATAGAACTCAATATCCATCGGATCCCCACAAACACAACATGTAGGAATACAAATAGACGATCTTGATCATGAACGGAGCTCACAAGATCTAAACATGATAGTACAAAGGAGGAGAACCAGCCATCTAGCTACTACATGGACCCGTAGTCCAGAGATGAACTACTCATGCATCACACCGAAGGCTTGCATGGTGATGAAGACGGCCTCCACGGTGAATTCTCCCCTCCGGCAGGGTGCCGAGAAGAGCTTCAGATCCCTCCCGATTTAGGGATGGAGATGATGGCGGCTACAGACTCTTTTGTGGAATTTTGATCGGGTCCTTAGGGTTTCTGTATCGGAGGCAATATATAGGCGAAAGGGGAGGCCGAGGGGGTGCCTGTGCTGGCCACACCACCCCCTAGCGTGGGCCAGGCCTGGCCGTGTGGCCAGGTGGTTTGGCCGCCCTCTGGCCCCTCCCCGTCTCGTATTCTGGCTCCGGGTGTCCCTCGGTGAAAAACTGACTTTGGCTTTTGTCCCGTCCAATTCCGAGAATATTCATTTTCTGACTTTCCTGGAACCAAAAACAGCAGAAAATAGGCAACTGGCACTGTGGCTCTTATTAATAGGTTAGTCCAAGAAAGTGTATAGAAAGTACTCCAAAGTGTGGAAAAAATATAAGAAAGTAGAAAAAACCAAGCATGGAACATCCAAAATTATGGATACGTTAGCAACGTATCAGTTTGCCATGGCCGACTTCGGCCCTCTGGCTGCCCACGTCGCTGCCAAGGGCAAGGACCCGCGCGTCGAGCAGGGGTACACATCGTCCTACCCCATTGATCCAGCGTGGTACATGGACACCGGCGCCACAGATCACACAATGAACGAGCTCAACAAGCTCGCCACCTACCATCCCTACTATGGGCACGACAAGGTTCACACCGCCAATGGTGTAGGTATGCCCATCTCTCACATTGGCCAAGTGACGAGGGGAAATCTCTGCAATGTCCATAAAGAAGGACTTGCGGTTTTGCGGAAAAGAGAACGCTGGGGATTTCGTCGGAAGTCAAGAAACAATGGGATCAAAGTCGCTTGAATATTACGAGATCTTGCTTGGTTACAAATCGCTTGGGGATTGTTCCGTGCCCTTGCCTATGCTTCTCCTGTCCTATATATAATAGGCCGGATCTCAAAGCTGTATGTGGAAAGGTTACATAATTACAATACCAACTCCAGGTCGATCTTTGTTTCTCTTTCCTACTATAGCTATAATCTTTGTCAGTTGCTCTTTTGGATCTTCATCTTGACTCTTCATGGGCCGTAATCTTCTCTGCAAGGTCCTAGGTAGAAAATCATAAGGACCCCAACAATCATACCTATGTCAGTAGCCCTCGAGACTCTACCCGAATCATTGATTCAGGTTGAGTCTCAAAAAATGTTTAATCCTTCATTTTTATTACTTTTAAACTTTTATAGGGATTTGGTACAACGAGCCTGATGCTTCCGACGGATCAGGAATCAGTTAATTTCTCCTGGGCAAAAACAAGGTTGTCCTACATCAAATTCAAGTCCCCAGGCCTGAACTCAGGATTTATTACTGGCGTAACTCAGTTCGGGCCGCTGAGGTCTTACCGAATACTGAGTTCTAGTTTTATTTTATTGGATACCCAACACGTCTGTCGGGATTATTCATCGCATCATAGATATGGATATAATACTGGCAGAGCGCATTCTTGTGCGATTACCAGGCCATATAGGACGAATCCCGGGGTCTTACCTTCATGTTTCTGAACACGGCATTTGGAGTTTTGTCGCATTTATCTGCGATCCGAGATTTATATATTTTTGTCGGCTGCCTTGCTGGGCTGCTGATTTTTCTGAAATTTATAATATGTTTTGATATTTCATGAAATCTCCCGATGGGAGTAATTTTGGAGGATACATAAATGTAAAACTCACGAATTTCTTTAGGCAATGACTCCCTTTTTATTGGCCCACATAATTTTTCTATCGGGTGCGCGATAGCGCTCCCGATGGGAGTAGCCTCCGAGGCTATGTTCGGATGCCTGTATCTGGACATAGGCTCATAATTTGATGTTAAATCGAGCAAACATACGAAACATCCTTTTGAGTTTATATGAAAGGAAAATGAAAGTATGAAGAACTTATCTTTATACATATATGGCATAACCGTGGATACATTATTTTTGGCGGATTACCGTCTGGCCGTAGACCGAAGTATTTTGTCTTTTAAAAGCCAGGCCATAGGCCTTATTGAATTTATCAATAAACATAAGATCTCTTAAGCATAAAAACTTCGTAATTGTGCAACGTTCCATGGATTGGAATACTGGACTCCTGTCTTCTTGTTTTGTAGACTATATTCTCCTCTAGGAATAACTTCTGTAACGATGTAAGATCCTTCCCAAGGTGATTCCAGTTTTTGGTGGTCATCTTGCCTGAGTCGAAGAACTAGGTCCCCTACTTCGAAGGACCTAGGTCGAATCATCGACTGTGATAATTGCACAAATTTTGCAGATATATGGTAGCTCTCTGTAGGGCTTCATCTCGAGCTTCATCGAGTGCGTCAACGTCTTCTTCAAGTGCTTCTCTTGATTTGTCTTCATCATATCCAACTACTCTTGTAGATTCATGTGAAACTTTGACTAGAAGGACAGCTTCAACACCATGGACCAGAAACAAGTGTTTCTTGTGTTGAACTATTTGGGGTAGTTCATAAAGTCCACAAAACAGATGGTATCTCATCAACCCATGCTCATTTTTCTCTGTCGAGTGGTGCTAGCAACCTTTTCTTGAGGCCAGCAGTTACTAAACCATTGGCTTTTTCTACCTATCCATTGGTTTGCCGGTGAGCTACTGAGGCGTAGCTTACCTTGATGCCCATCTCCTGGCAATATTCTTTAAACTCATTGGAGGTAAAATTGGTTCCATTATCTATGATGATGTTGTTTGGCACACCAAACCAAAATACTATGGATTTTATAAAATTCACAGCCAAAGTTCCATCTTGAGTGGTGACTGGCATTGCCTCAATCCATTTAGTAAATTTGTCGACTGCTACTAGCAGAAAGACATGTTGAAAGGGCATGTATACCCTCATGTGTGGTTTTGGTAATTAATGACAATCTCTATGGACTAAATTGAGTTTCACTTGTAGGTTTGTCCATTGGCATCGCTTGGACCATGTGTTGGGTTCAAGATTGAAAAAGAAAAAGATCTAATATGTCTTGAAGAAGAAGATGGATTTCCTTATGGCAATCTTCAAGACAACATCAAGAAATGAAGTGCAAGGTCAAGGTGCACCATCTCTAGAAGATCTCATGCTTGGAGCTTTCCATCCTCGGTGATCATGGTGTGATGAAGACAAGTTCAAAGTAGAGGTTTCCCCATGGAGTATGGGGGAGCATTTCACAAGTCTTCATCAATCAAGAGAAAGCAAGAGCAATCAAGAAACGTGATCCATCTTGAGAAGGACAAGACTGTCTTCATCAAGTTCAAGTGGAATTCTCAAGGCAAAGGTATGATCTTGACAGGCTTTCTATTTTACCGGTCTCTTGTAGTGTTGGGAGACCGGGTTTAGGATAGATAGCCATACTATCAAGAGGGGCTCTCGAGTGAGTAGCTCAATCGTATCTTTTGGAGAGAGCTTAAACCTTTGCATACATAGCATCATATTTCTTGTTTGTTGTTTCGTCCTTGTCCATGTTATTATCTAGATCTTATGGTTATCTTTATAACAACCTCTAGTTCATCAAAAGCGGATTTCCCTTGCATATCCTATTGTGTTTTTGATCTTGCGGGTTTTCCGGCTCCATACCTTGGGAGATATATCATATATATATTCATGATATTTTCTCCATTGGTGATACCCAATATTTCACCTTTTGTTGGATTATACTCTTTATTATCTTTCCAACAAAATTGGTTTCATCCCAATTGGAGTTTCCAAGCTCAACTTCTTGCGTTTTGGGTTTTGGAGGTTTTACCGGTTCGTCGCTTTTGAGAGGTCATACCTTTCTTCATTTCATTTTTATCCTCCATTGGTGTACTATGATTATTCTTTTCATAATATTGTAGAGATTTTTGTTCTATTCAAAACAAGCTCAAGATCATCAAAATCGGAGTTCGGAGTCAAAAGTTAATGAAGTTTTCGTGCAATGCTATCCAACGTTTTTGCTTGAGCGGTAGTACCGGCGCAAGTTCCGCCCAAAGTTTCGGTAAATCTCGTTTTTGTTCAGTAACTTGTGTTTCTATTTACCGGTAGTACCGATAGGGCACCGGTAGTTCCGGTGGTGCACGAAAATGATCCAAACGGACAGATTTCTCGTGTCCTATTTAAGGCCCCCCTTTTCCCCAATGTTTCCCCAATTTTGGAGGTCATTTTTGCTAGCTCTTCCACTCTCTCTCCTCCATTGTTGACGTTCAAAATCTCGCCCTCTTACCTTCTCCCTCCCATGATTCTTGCATCTCTTTGAAGGGTTTGAGAGAGGATATCTAGATCTACAACCCTAGCAAACCAAATCCCTTTTTGTGAAGGAATGCTTGGGATCTAGATCTTGGAGAGTTTTGTGTTCTCCTCTTGTGTTCTGCCTCTCTTATTCCCCCAATAGCATTTGTAGCTTTGGTGAAATTTGAGAGTGAAGGACTTGCCTCTTGCATTTGGTGCATATGTTTGAGTTCTCCTCGGAGATTCGGCGAGTTCAAGCTCTTGGGCTTGTTTCTCTTGGGTTCTTAGAACCCTAGATAGTTTTGTGTGGAGTTGTGGTGTGTTCTTGGGGGCTCCAATTGAGTTGTGGAGATTCCCCAAGCTTGTTGGCCTATTGTGGCATTGTGGAGGCTTTGTGGCATTTCTTGGGAGACCTCCAATTGAGTTGTGGAGATTGCCCCAAGCCTTGTACGGGTTTGGTGACCGCCCTTGAGTGTCCCATAGTGGAACGTGAGTAGGCATTTGTGGCGAGCTCACGGGAGAATAGGGTGAGACTTTTGTGGCATCAGTGTGTTGCGTGCTGATACGTCCATTTTGCATCACTATTCTATGTCATAATTCACTGTTATTCATTGATATATTTTATATTGAGAGGTGATACTTATGTTATTTCATCTGTTTTTGCATGGTTGATGACTTTTGGAGCATGGACCGCTGCAGTTAGGATTCTGATAGAAAAGGTGCTGTTTGGAGGCAAAATTCGCGAAGATCAGAAAATCCGGGAAAATATACGGAAAATCCTATTTTTCTAGAAGACGAAGGAAGCTAGAAGGGCGGCTAGAGATGAGCCACAGGGGGCCCACACCACCCCCTGACGCGGGCCAGCCTAGGCCGCGCCACCAGGTGGTGTGGCCACCCTGGTCCACCCCTGGCACTACCCTCTGGCGTATATTATCCTCCCAAAACACTAAGACTCGGGGAGCGACCATAGAAAGATTCCGCCGCATCTGCGGGGTGGAAAACACCGAGAGAGAAAGATCTCTCCGGCAGACAGATTTCTGCCGAGGGAATTCCTTCCCGGAGAGGGGAGATCGTCGCCATCAACACCACCATCAAGCTGGACTTCATCGGGATCATCATCATCATCACCACCATAATCACCATCAGCACCATCATCTCCATCTTCATATTGATGTAACAATTGGGTTGAATCTTGCATAGTTCATAAGGGAAACTTTCCCGGTGTTGATTACTCTTTGTAGTTGATGCTATTGAGTGGAACCATTGAATTATTGTTTATGTTCAGATTGTTATACATCATTATTCCATCTCTGATCATGATCCATATGATGTCTTGTGAGTAGTTTGTATTGTTCTTGAGGACATGGGATAAGTCATGTTGTTAGTAGTGGAGTTGTGTTGAGAAAGATTCAATAGTTTGATATTTAAGTTGTGGTATACTTCTTCTAGTGGTGTCATGTGAACGTCGACTACATGACACTTCACCTATACGGGCCTAGGGGAATGCATTATGTATTTGGCTACTAATCGTAGGGGTTGCCGGAGTGACAGAAACCTGAACCCCCATTAGGAAACCATTGCACAAGGGACATAAGGGTCTTAGAGTTTAAAGCCGTGGTTAGGTTTCTACCTTAATTACTTTCTTGTACTTACGGATGGTTGCAAGGGGGATAATCACAAGTATGTATTAGTCCTAGGAAGGTCGGTACATTAGCACAGGTTCACCCACACAACACTTAGCAAGCTAAAGAAGATTAATCAACTATATGAAGCGAAAGCACTTGACAGTCTTCCCAAGTGTCCTCGAGAACGTTTGGTCATCTTAAATAATACAACCGGCTTGTCCTTTGCTACATAAAGGATTGGTCCACTTGCTGCATTTATTCCTACTGTGTTTTGTTTACTCGTACTTTGTTGCCTTGCTTTATCAAAACCCCCTAAAAATCCGTTTGCTAAGTATTTGCAGAGAATTCCTGATCCATACCACTAGCCAGCACCTTCTGCTCCTCGTTGGGTTCGACACTCTTACTTATCAAAAATACCACGATACACCCCCTATACTTGTGGGTCATCTCGTGCCTTCGCATCTTGGGGTGAGGCCTTGTGTGGCGTTGGGTGAGCATCGGGCCACCACACCTCGAGGTGAGCCATTTGTGGCGTTCGAAGTACATTGCGCCACCGCACCTCTCCAACAGAGATGTAGATTCTTTGGAAGTGAACTTCGGGAAACAAATCATCGTCTCCGTGTCCATCGGTTATCTCTTAACCGAGCCCTTTACTTATGCAATTTACATTGTGATAGCCTTCATGCTTGAAGTATTATATCTTGCTATCACCTTGGTGCTTGTCTTGCTTAGCATAGGTTGTTGGTGCACTTTGTGAACTTAGTGAATATATGTTTTGGCTTGATAAATTAAACATTAAGTTTGATTCCAAATTTATTAGAGCCTAAACCGTAATAATTTTAAAACGTGTATTCCCCCCTAGGCGACGTTTGTTTCCCTTTCAATTGGTATCAGAGCTAGGTCTCTCGCTTCTTAGGCTTCACCGCCTCGAGAGTAAAGATGTCTCCTAGAGGTTTAGTGCACTCTCACACATTTACATTTGATGGCACAAATTATGATGTTTGGCAAACTCGCATGCTTAGTCATTTTTGGGTCATTGACCCCTTGAGCGAATTCTAGATATGGGCTTGTCTCCTCCTAAGGATCCCCAAAATCTACCTTTGGAGGAGGAGACAAACTCTTATCTCAAAGCTCAAGCATCTAATGTGCTTGTTAATGTTGTGATCTTTCTAGTTCTTTCCTCAATCATGCCTTTTAAGAATGCTCATGATATTTGGACCAAGCTTTAAGCAAAATATGATGTGTCCAAACTTATTGAGGGTGATTGGGTTCCCTCCACCTCCGGCCGTGATGAGTTCTCATATTCATCCACTTCACCTACATATGAGTTATCGCAAGGTAATGATATGGTGAGTGGTGATAGAACTTGCAATGTGGATAGTGAGCTTATCATTCATGATCCTTCATATCTATCTCATTGCAATGTGGTATCTTTGGGAATGAACACTTGTAGAATTATATGTGATTTACATCCTAGTGTTGATTGCCCTTGCATATCCTATAGAAATGCCTTGAATATATCTCATGATGATATGCTTGCTTTGCCTTGTTGCCATGATAAATGTACTTCTTTTTCCTCTAGTACTTGTGTTGCTAACCATGTAGAGGAAATAGAAGAATGTATGGGCCAAGGCAACATTGTTATTGGAGCTTCAAGTGTTCCCCCATATTCACCTTATCCAAATGGTCACTTATGCCTCATGGCTAAGTCTTCAAAGGTAACCTATCCTTTGGACCCCAATGCATCTCATGATTATGAGAATGTTGATCATGTTGTAGTAGATGATGATGTTTCTTCTTTAAAAGAGAAGGGGGGCTAGTCCTTCGTGCTCTTCATCCAAATAAAAATGCGTGCTCTACTTCCATTCAAATATTAAATTTTGCTATTGAAAGTGAGCAACTAATTTATGATCATGAGGACACAACTGACAAAATGAGTATGCTAATGACATTGCAAACCTAAATGAAGCTCTTGAAGAGGAACAAGCCACTAAGGAATCTCTTGAGGGGACCTTTGCTCTAGAGATATCTAGAGTGAAGAAGTATCATGATAGAGAATTTGAGGTGGCAAGTGCCCTCCAAATTAAAAATTATGAACTTGAAGTTGCTTATGCTAAAATCCTTGAGGATTTTGAGCACCTCAACAATGGCTCTAGGGTCATCAAGGGGGATCTCATCAAACTCACCGAGTCACATGAGAAACTTAAAGCTTCATACTCAAAAGAGCTTTCCAAGTTGCCCTCACCTCTTGCAATTATTGATGATGCTTGTGCTACTAACTCTATCTCTTGTGAAGCATCTATTGTGAATGAGAATGTTGAGCTAAAATCTCAACTTGCTTTGCTAACTAGCAACTATGGGAAATTGGAAGAGAGTCATGCTAATCTCTCAAGCTCGCATGAGGATCTTCTCGTTTCCCATGGTAGGCTAAAGTTGGCTCATGAGGACATTGTGTCAAAGGTAACATCTAGTGTTCCTCATGTGGACATTAGTAGTACATCCACCCCTAGTGTCATAGTGCCAGGTGCTAGTCCTTGTAATTCATCATCTCATAACCATGCTATATCTTGTGATGAATTGCATCCCCTGCCTTGTTGTTCACAATGTAGAATCTACTTCCTCTAGTATTGTTGTTGACACTAAACATGTAGAGGAAAACAAGAAGCTCAAGGCTCAAGTCACTTATTTGAAGAATGACTTGAAGAAGTGTCATGAAGGGATGACCACACTCAAGAACATCTTGGGGTGCGAAGATCCCCCCATGACAAGAGCGGGCTTTGATTCAACTCCAACATCAAGAACAAGCCCACCAACATGTTGAAGCACAAGGGAAACAAGAAGAATGGCCAAGGTCAAGTGAAGAATCTGGCCAACATTGTGTGCTTCAAGTGCAGGGAAGAAGGATATCATGTGAGATGTTGCCCATTGAAGAAGAAGAAAAAAGGCAAGCAGCCTCAAGCTCCACCTCAAGCTAGAAGCAGGCCTCTTCCCAAGACTCAAGCTCTTCCTCAAGGGGTGGCATCTTCCAAGAAGAAAGATAGCAAGAGAAGAACTTGCTACATATGCCGCAAGAAGGGGCACCTTTCTTCCTCATGCACCATGGGTAACTCCTCATCCAAGCATATCTTGATTGATGATGTGTATTCTCTTTGTAAGGATGAGGTGTGCAATGTGCTTGCCAAATATGTTGGTGCCCAACATGGTGTCCAGAAAAGAACCATTTGGGTGGCCAAGCCTATTGTGACTAACTTCTTAGGACCCAAGGACCAACAAGCTAAAACTTGATCAATAGGCGGTGTTTGGAGGGCATTGGAGGCTTTGGCTACATTATGAAGAATTGAGTATTCTTCATCATTTATTTTTGTCAAGTCAAGCAAATTGGATTATATTTCTTCTATCTTATATGCAATGTTCCTCCTTGCGGTAAAATGTGCTTAACTCATTTACATTGAAAGTTACTTGCTCCCTTGTGCATGTGTGGTTTTGTACCTCGCATGTGTATGTATATGTTGTGCTTCCTTCGTGCTTATATTCAGTTGTCAAGTATATTTGTGTATGTTGGACGGCACACTATATATTTGTGTTCTTGTGTTTGAGCCTTTGGTGAATTTATTTGCTATCTCGTTTTGGCTCTTGGGAGAGATTAATGGACTATCCCATTTTGGGGGAGTATTATTCTTGGGCATTCCACATCCTAAAATGTGTGTACATGAGGAATACCACTTAGTGTTGACATTTCATGTTTATCTTGTCTCTATGTGGTATGTCATTCTCATGAAGAATTAGAATTCCATAATGACCATTAATCATCTCCATTTTGATCTTTTTGCCTCTTGTCGAGTTTTCTTGGTTTATCACATTATGGGGGAGTCATATTCTTAGTGCATATTACAAACCTAGAAAATGCGGACATTTGAGGTAGTGCCACTTAGAATTGATATTGAGAATTATCTAGCTCCTATGTGGCACATTTAGCTCAAACAAGTTCCAATTCCCTTGGGTTGCTTTTATTGCTCATATTTTGGATTTTTTGTGAGAGTTTTTCTTGATATGTGTTTCCTCATATTAGGACCTCCATATCCTCCATGGAAACCATTTGCTTCAAGTTATTTTAATCTTCAATGATTGTATGACTATTTGGAGCTATCAATAATCTCTCTCGAAGCATCAAGCTTAATTTTTATATCTTGTTACATGCTTATTTGTGTGAATATGATCATGATATCCTTGCAAACTACCACGGGGAAATTTTCCCCATAATTCTTGGCATTGGACAAGTTGAACTCCATATATGGTAGGATTTATTGATCATGTTTACTTTGGCCTTTTCTTTTCTTTGTCCTATCTTTGGCCAATAAATTATTTTTCTTTTACTCCCATGTCTTCCTTGCCTCTTGTGGATCCTTTTAGTTTATTGGTATTCTCTTGTGTTTTATTTAATGTAGGTAGTGGTGATGATCTCTTTTGTGTGCATTTTGCATTCAAAAGCAAAATTCTAAGTAATGCACCACTCATGGGGGAGCTCTCCTATATTATTTGGAATACTCATGTTTATGCTTATTAATTTGATCCGTACAGTGTTTCTTGTGCTTGGAAGCTTGATATTTTCTTTTGGTACTTTGTGCCATCATGAAAAGTGTAGAGAGTTTGGTTTGTGTGTTGGAACCTTGCTCTTTTGGGAGTTAGCTTTGTCTCATTCTTTGTTACTTGTTTTGATCTTTTAGAATGACATAAATCCTTAAGCATTGTGTGTTTTGTGCATCTTTTGCTCTTTGGCTTTTGCCTTGTTCATTTGTTGAATTGGTGTCCTTTCATGTGTTGATTTGGCTCTTTGATACAATTTGGACACCTTTTTGTCATGTCACACTCTTGTGTGCTACTTCTTGGTTTACTTGGTGTTTTAGTTCAAATTGTATCTCCTTTTGGTTCTTGAAAGTCTTGTGCATGCATATTTACTTCATGTATATATTATGGCATGTTTTATTTCTATGATCCAATATATAGGGGAAACTCCACCAAATCCTATTGGCTAAGATGTGCATGAAATTCAATTTCATATTAATATTCACATATTTATGTGGAGCTCCTCCTATGTATTGTAGTTGCACTAACTACTTTGGACCCAATTTGTTTGGGAACCATAGTGTACTTAATATTATTCTAGGTATATTGGAGATATACTGGATGCTTGTATCTTCAACTAAGAAGAATGGGTTCCTACATGGCAAGTGGAGGCAAGCTAGGATGATCAACAAATTCATATCCTCTACATCCTACCAATTATATCTCGGTAACAAGTATCTCTCTCATGCATACATATATTGTTTCCAACATTTTGTAGGTTGCTTGTTGGCATGAATTTGTGTGTTTGTAATGTTGTGGTTCTTTTTTTAGTTTTTTCGAGTTCTCTCTATTGCAAATGTGAGTAGGTTGAGATGAGTGCATATAATGGGGACTATACAAAAGCATGATCATGATTCACTTATCCCAAATATGTCAATCTAGCAATTATATTGCCTATCCTTCCTCAATTTACTCTCATGTGCAACAGTGAGTATTTTGTAAAGTTGATTTCTATTTGTGTTTCTTGTTGCCTTTGTTCATATATTCCAACTATTTCTTTTTCCCTTGGTAATAGTTGAATGTATGTAGTGTGTTTGTGTTTGACGCTCATTGATGTACAATAAGATATATTTCAGCCTTTTGGCCATGCTTTCAAGAAAAATCTTATTGGTATATTATATGACTTCCGTTTTGCTTTTCTTGTGCTTTCTTGAGTATCTATTTTTTTGTGCATGTTTCTTTGTGGGCATATGTCTTTGTGATATTTTCCACCTAGAAACTTATACACGTAAGAGAAGATAATTTTTTTGGGTGTTTTCTTTGGAGTCAACCTTTTATTTCCTTTTGACTCTTTGGTGGCTTCCCAATTTGTATTCCTATGAGTGCTTGTCCCATTTGTTTGCATCTTCGGGCACTCGTATTTTGATCTCTCTTGCCTTGTTTTGTTAAATGAGCTTGGAGGAGTGAGGATTCCATGATTGTGCACTTTGTTTCCAAATAAAATTATGGTGCATAATCCTTGGGGAGATTCTCTAACTCACTTAAGAATGCTCATTTGTCTTTCTCTTTGTTTGAGGTTTAAATGTCTATGGGGGAGTGAGGATTCCATATTTGTGCATGATGTATTCAAATGATGACTGTATATTGTGCACAAAGATTGGGGAGCTTCCCTATTTCATAATATCTTGTTATTTTCTATTGGTATCAATTGTTGTTGTCAATTGGTATTTTTGGGTCTTTTGGGTTGCTCGCTTCATTTGTTGAAGCTATTTTATCTTTCTTTTTTCAACCATTGGGTCCTCAATATAGGTTGATTTCCTCCCAAGTATTCATCATAGGATATGTGCATATGCACACCTTTGGAGGGATTCTCACTATATTGGTCGTCTAGAACTTTTCACCCATTTTGGCAATCAATTCCAATGGGAAGAAGTTTTGGAGGGTTTAAGGGAAGTCGGCCTTTTCTTTGAGTATGTTCTTAAGCATTTGCCTCTCATGCTCTTGCATATTTGTTGTTGCTTTGCATGTTGAATATATAGAGGAAACTCAACCACCGATAATGGTTGGCAATCTATGCAATGAAATTCAAGTTCATCACACATGCATAGATTGTGGGGGGAGTTTGCCCTATATATTGTGGTTGTACCAACATCACATACTTGTATAATATTTGATGTTGGGCAACCATTTTGTTTGTTAAATTCCATATTTAAACCCTCTCAAAAGGGATTGTCATCAATTACCAAAATGGGGGAGATTGAAAGGGCATGTATACCCCCATGTGTGGTTTTGGTAATTAATGACAATCTCTATGGACTAATGTGTAAATTGAGTTTCACTTGTAGGTTTTTCCATTGGCATAGCTTCGACCAAGTGTGGGGTTCAAGGTTGAAAAATAATAAGATCTAATATGTTTTGAAGAAGAAGAAGAATATGGATTTCCTTATGGCAATCTTCAAGGAATCATCAAGAAATGAAGTGCAAGCTCAAGGTGTGCCATCTCTAGAAGATCTCATGCTTGGAGCTTGCCATCCTCGGCAATCATGGTGTGATGAAGACAAGTTCAAAGAAGAGGTTTCCCCATGGAGTATGGGGGAGCTTTTCATAAGTCTTCATCAAGCAAGAGAAAGCAAGAGCGATCAAGAAACGTGATCCATCTTGAGAAGGGCAAGACGGTCTTCATCAAGCTCAAGTGGAATTCTCAAGGCAAAGGTATGATTGATAGCAAAGAGATTTGACACATTTTTTATGGTTTTTATTGATTGTTTTCTCCCGGATTTGATTGTTTTCTAGCTTTACCTAACGCTAATACTTCGGTAGCGAAGGAAACTTGGTTTTTAATGTGTGTTTCGGGTTCTGAACATCAATGTAAGGTTTTAACTAGAGAAACACAATATTCAGGCGAAAACAAGCAAGTCTCTCTTTGGAAGCAATCGAGGGGAGCATACAGAGGCTTTAACGAGCAACTATATGGCAGGAACATTTTTTCTAGCCGTATAGTTCCCGCCATATAGCTGCCATTGTCTCCGTCTTATCAAAAGGGACAACTTCCAAGTAGAGGCCAGACGCAAAAACATAACACAACAGCCGCCATCCCATCTAGAAAGGAGAAAGAAGAGATCTGGAGAAGAAGGGGAAGATGTTCTTCATCTCGCTCCACGATTTTCGACCTCCTAGCCAATACACCCCCATAGCCATTACTTGTACTTGAGAGAGAGAGAGAGAGATCTTCACCTTGCAAGACTAGGGTTTGAGATTGTTTCTTCCTATCTTGAATTGTGTTGGATTACTTTTCTATTCTTGTTGTGGATCTTCATGGTAATATCAATAAGAACTCCCTTTATTTAATTATATCGATGATGCTTTCTTCTCTCATGTGTGAGTAAGTTCCTTAGGCGTGGGAGATGTAAGGGATTGGTGAGATGTGACGTGCCTCCATATATTTTCCATTAGCTTGTGATTGATTCTAATTACTATATTATGTGTGCTTGACTATCTGTGGGATGGCTAATGCTTGTTGTCCAATTAAGGGCCCAAACAACATAATACTTTGTTCTACATAGATAGGATCTTGTTCGCTAGCAGACCGGCGACCCCCCGAGTGACACGGGGTATCAATGGAAAACTAGTAGACTCAAGGATAACGAGGAACCACCGTGCTTATTGCATTAGTCCGATCCAAGGAGCTTAATTGCTAAGTGACCTGAAGGGTCTTAATCGTCTAGTGTTTGACCATGGTTTTGGTAACAGACTAGTAGGATTATTGAAGTTGGGACGAAATCTACCAAGAGGAGTTCTGGCTAATTATGGGTTGCTCGCCTACACATATACTTATAAGATTATAATTGTTACACTTATCATTCGTCCACTTGGCACAGTCACTATCACCATGAATTGTATCTCCCCGTGTCTTCTTTGTCATCTATAGGAAACAACAAACAACCGAATCATTCTTTACTTTTATGCTTTTTATTCTGAAGTTTACATTTTAGTTTTATTTAAATAAACCTAGTTTAATCCAAATTCCATTCTCATTTCAACACTTGCAGTCAATTCACTCGAAGACCTGTGACAACTTTGTGTGACAGAGACTTCACTCGTAAACACTTACCTTTGGGATCCCTATGGGATCGATATATATACTTCAAAACTATCAACAAACGATTTGTGCACTTGCAGACATCAATGATCTTGATAGGCTTTCAATTTTACCAGTCTCTTGTAGTGTTGGGAGACCGGGTTTAGGATACATAGCCGTACTATCAAGATGGGCTCTCGAGTGAGTAGCTCGATCATATCTTTCGGAGAGAGCTCAAACCTTTGGATACATAGCATCATATTTCTTGGTTGTTGTTTGGTTCTTGTCCATGTTAAGATCTAGATCTTGTGGTTATCTTCATAACAAGCTCTAGTTCATCAAAAACGGATTTCCCTTGCATATCCTATTGTGTTTTTTATCTAGCGGGTTTTCTGGCTCCACACCTTGGGAGATATCTCACATATATATTCATGATATTTTCTCCCTAGGTGATACCCAATATTTCACCTTTTATTGGATTCTACTCTTTATTATCTTTCCAACAAAATTGGTTTCATCCCAATTGGAGTTTCCAAGCTCAACTTCTTGTGTTTTGGGTTCTGGAGGTTTTACCGGTTCATCGCTTTTGAGAGGTCATACCTTTCTTCATTTTATTTTTATCCTCCCTTGTTGTACTATGATGTTTCTTTTCATAATATTTTAGAGCTTATTTTATCTTCAAAACAAGCCCAAGATTATCAAAATCAGAGTCCGGAGTCAAAAGTTATTAAAGTTTTCGTGCAATGTTGTCCAACGTTTTTGCTTGAGCGGTAGTACCGGCCCAAGTTCCGCCCAAAGTTCCGGTAAATCTCGTTTTTTTCAGTAACTTGTGTTTCTATTTACCGAAGTATCGGTGGTGCCCCGGTAGTTCCGGTGGTGTGCGAAATGATCCAAACAGGCAGATTTATCTTGTCCTATTTAAGGCCCCTCTCTTCCCTAATGTTACCCTAACTTTGGAGGTCATTTTTGCTAGCGCTTCCACTCTCTCTCTCTCCTGCATTGTTAACATTCAAAAGCTTGCCCTCTTACCTTCTCCATCCCATGATTCTTGCATCTCTTTGAGGGGTTTGAGAGAGGAGATCTATATCTACAACCCTGATACATCCATTTTGCATCACTATTCTATGTCTTAATTCACTATTATCCATTGATATATTTCATATTGAGAGGTGATACTTATGTTATTTCATCTATTTTTGCATGGTTGATGACTTTTGGAGCATGGACCGCTGCAGTCAGGATTCTGATGGAAAATGTGCTGTTTGGAGGCAAAATTCGCGAAGATCAGAAAATCCGGGAAAATATACCGAAAATCCTATTTTTCCGGAAGACTAAGGAAGCCAGAAGATGGAGTGGAGATGGGCCACAGGGGGCCCACACCACCCCATGGCGCGGGAAGGCCTAGGCCGCTCCAGGAGGTGGTGTGGCCACCCTGGCCCACTCCAGCCTCTCTCCTCTGGCGTATATCATCCTCCCGAAACCCTAAGACTCGGGGAGCGACCACAGAAAGATTCCGCCTCTGGGGCGAAAACACCGAGAGAAAGATCTCTTGAGACAGATTTCACGGGGAATTCCTTCCTAGAGAGGGGAGATCGTCGCCATCAACACCACCATCAAGCTGGACTTCATCGGGATCATCATCATCATCATCACCACCATCATCACCATCAGCACCCTCATCACCATATCCATATTGCTGTAACAATTGCGTTGAATCTTTCATGGTTCATAGGGGAAACTTTCCCGGTGTTGATTACTCTTTGTAGTTGATGCTATTGAGTGAACCATTGAATTATTGTTTATGTTCAGATTGTTATACATCATTATTCCATCTCTGATCATGATCCATATGATGTCTTGTGAGTAGTTCGTTTTGTTCTTGAGGACATGACAGAAGTCTTGTTATTAGTAGTGGATTTGTGTTGAGAAAGATTTAATAGATTGTTATTTAAGTTGTGGTGTACTTCTTCTAGTGGTGTCATGTGAATGTCGATTACATGACACTTCACCTATATGGGCCTCGGGGAATGCATTGTGTATTTGGCTACTAATCGTAGGGGTTGCCGGAGTGACGGAAACCTGAACCCCCGTTAGGGAACCATTGCACAAGCGACGTAAGGGTCTTAGAGTTTAAAGTTGTGGTTAGGTTTCTACCTTAATTACTTTCTTGTACTTACGGATGTTTGCAAGGGGTATAATCACAAGTATGTATTAGTCTTGGATGGGGCGGTACATTAGCACAGGTTCACACACACAACACTTAGCAAGCTAAAGAAGATTAATCAACTATATGAAGCGAAAGCACTTGACAGTCTTCCCATCTGTCATCGAGAACGTTTGGTCATCTTAAGTAATACAACCGGCTTGTCCTTTGCTGCATAAAGGATTGGGCCACTTGCTGCATTTATTCCAACTGTCTTTTATTTACTTGTACTTTGTTTACTTGCTTTATAGAAAACCCCTAAAAATCCGTTTGCTAAGTATTTGCAGAGAATTCCTGATCCATACCACTAGCCAGCACCTTCTGCTCCTCGTTGGGTTCGACACTCTTACTTATCGAAAATACTGCGATACACCCCCTATACTTGTGGGTCATCAAGACTATTTTCTGGCGCCGTTGCCGGGGAGTGAAGCGCTATTGGAGAGTGGAACTGGTAAAGGAAACTTCTCGTGAGTATTGTTTATACATTAGTTGCTTTATTTTCGTTATGGATAATTCGCTAAGTTTCTTATTTGGTAATGCTACTACCACTACTAAGGTAGTAGATAAGCCACCACCTTCTGAGAATGATGTTTTTAAAATACCTACAAGAATTATTGATCGTGTTATGGATAACTACTCTGTTGGGGATGGAACTGTCCATCCTGGTGATCATTTACTCTTTATACACGAATTATGCGGGTTGTTCAAGTGTGCAGGTATTACTACAGATCAAGTTAAGAAGAAGTTATTTTCATTATCACTAAAAGGAAGAGCTGAGGAATGGTATAAGATGCTGAAGAATGGTCAAGCTCTAGAATGGGAGGAAATAGTGCCTCTCTTTTATTCAAAGTTTTATCCTCCTAGTGAGATTCATAAAGATCAGAATCAAATATACAACTTTTGGCCTCTTGATGGAGAGAGTACAGCTCAAGCTTGGGGGAGATTGAAGTTACTAATGCTCAAATGTCCCATTCATGAGCTCCCCAACAATATTATTATCAATAACTTATATGCAAGGCTTCCTCTACATGATAAGGATTTATTGGATGCTTCTTGTGCTGGATCATTCACTCGCATGAAAGAAGAAGCTAAATGGGATCTTCTGGACCGTATTCAAGAGAATGCTGAAGCTTGGGAGAATGATAAAGGTAGAAAGTCAGGTATAAATTATGATTATGAATGCATTGAATCTTTTATGGGAACTGATGACTTTCAAAATATTAAAAATGCTTATGGTCTAGACTCTTAACCTATTGCTTCTTATTTTAAGGCTTTTGCTTCCTACATTGAAGTGCCTAAAAAGAAGTGGAATAAGTATCATGAACCTTATAAAGATGTTGCCGAGAGTGTTCCTGCAAGATATACTGAAGTTTATACTGCTAATCATGTTTTACCTAAACCTTATATTGAGAAAATTCCTTTCCCAGTTAGGATTAAGGAACATTCTATGATAGCTAGTATGGTTAATGAAAGTACAAATAAAGGTGTTGAACCTGATAAACAAATGGTTGATGAACCTATAATAGCAAATGTGAAAGACTTTGTTACTAAATATGAAAAAGAGGGACACCCTATCCTTTATAAGGATACCTCTAATATTGTTTCACAAAGTAGTGTTATGAGAGCTAGTATTCCTGTGTTTTCTGTTAGAATAAGTGATCATTGCTATGATGGTCCTTGTGATAGCTATATTGTTAAGTTTATGCATGATACTGAAAGCTACTATGAGAGAGGGAAAAGTGTTCTTATGTATCTCAATAATATCAAGTTTCCTCGTTTTATGTTGAAAGTTTTTATGTTGCACTTCTTTTGCCCTCTTATGCAAGTTGCTTCTGGTTTTAAAAACTTGTTTGTTTACAAAATTCCCTTGCATAGGAAGTGGGTTAGACTTAAACGTGTGTATTTTTTTCTTCTTAATGCTCTCTTTCACCTCAATTCATATCCCTATGAGAGCTTCTTCAAAATTATCATGCCCATCTTAATGGCTATAAAGAAAGAGCTTTATGGGAGACTACCCAATTTGTTTTTTGCTTTCAGTTTGTTTTTGTTTCTTTGAGTCTTGGAAGTTATTACTTCGGTAATAACCGCTCCTTATCCGTTTTGTTTGGTTTTTGTGTCAAGATCAACCTCTAATGAGAGAGAAGTAAGATTTGGGGAAGTTGTTGTCCCGAAACAGATTTTTGTGCTTGACCGTAAAAATTCGTGAGAGACCTCTGTCTGTCGGATTGAGCTGTAATTTTTTGTGCTTCTTCGCCAGGTTGTTATTTAACTTTCGTTAGTTTTGCACTTTTTGATTTGAGCAACAAAAGATTTTCGAAAAAATTGATCTTTACCTGCTGGTCTGTTTTGACAGATTTTGCCACTTTTGCATTTGCTTCTTTATTCGATTTCCTTTTTGAATCCTTTTTGGGTTTTCGGAACGAGTTGCTACAGTAGCTTATGTTTTGATGGTTTTCAGTTGAAGTTGGACTCAAAAGGTTTTACCACTTCACTTATACTAATGTTGCTAATGAGAACTGTGTGAAGTTTTGTGTGAAAGAAATTTCCAGGTTAGTGGAGATAATGGTGTAATAAGGAAGACAAAGGTTTTATGACTCAAGTAATAAGTATATGAAGATGAATATATTGATGTTATTCAAGTGGTGACTCCGAAAGAATCTACTAGATACCAAATTCAGAGACCTGCAGAGTCTGTTTTCAAATAGGTAACAGTTCTGGTAAGAAAAGTTCCGCGAAAACACTATCCAACTATATTTTTGAAGTTTTTAGTCAATAAGGAGAGCTACGGAGCAAAAAAGGGACGGAAATGGAGCCAGGGTGGCTCACACCACCCTGTGGCGCGGTCCCACCCCTGGCCGCGCCACCAGGTGGTGAGGCCACCCCAGAATCCGTCTCCGACCCGTTTTCACCCAGTACCTTCCTTTTGATATGAAACTTCGTAATATATAACCCCCTGGATCCCCCGAGGTCCGTATATCGTGTTTTCGTCGTGTTTTTGTTTTGATCTGTTTCTGCCAGGTAAAATCTCATATTTGTAGCCTCAATGTCTTCCACTGGATCAGTTAAGGGAGATTCCTTGGAAGATATCATCAACCTATACATGAGAGAATTGAATATTCATCCCAAGGAGTTATTGCTCGAAGGTGGGGAGGTTCGAATTAAAGAGGTTCAAGGCCCTAAAGGTGAAGGAAGTCTGGAGGACAGGATGGAAGCATTGGAACAAGAAGTCTTTAGGTATAAGAAGATGGCGGAGCGTGAAGTGGATATCATCCATAAGATTTGTTCCGAACTCTTCACCGAGCACCAAAAGGAGACTGGTGAACTCAAAGACGAAGTCCTCTCACTCCGCCAAACAACCAACAAACTGCAAGCACAGTTCTATGACGTTCAAAATCAAAACTGTGAGTATGAGGCTAGATTTAAACTCATAAGTGCTGCTGCAAGTTTTAGGATGTTGGAAACCACGATGTCCTTTGTTGATGGGAAGCCTTTACCTTGTAAGACGGACGAAGATGAGAGGATACCACCACCACCAAAGGAGTAATTCGTCATCAGGTTTGGCATCCCCTTGGTTTGTTCCAAGCTTGGGGGAGTGCCGCGGTATCACATCACTATCTTCTATCTTTTTACCTTATTAGTAGAGTCATATCATGAATAGAGGAGTTATTATGTAGTATGGTTTGCATTATGGAAGTGTCCCCTCTCTCGTTAGATATGTATCCCTTGGTGTGAGTTGCCGTTATGGAATATCAATGGGAAGTTCTATCATTTACTCTTTTGCATAGCTTATATTAGTTTTCAATTCGTGGTTATATGATTGATCTTGTTGTTAGTATTGGTATCACTTTGGGATCATTGAGTTAATTTAGTTGGTTTTGGCAAACCTGGCTCGGTCAGTAGCAACACTTTTTTTGAGAGTTGAATGAAAAAGATAAAGGTACTCTAAAGAAAAATTATTTCATCATCTTTCTTTCTTGATTTGCTCATAAGTCTAGTATTCTCTAGTTAAGATCTTTTGTGCTTCCAAGGAAGATTGCATGTTTGTCTTTATCACTTGTATGTTTGGTTGTTTCCTTCAACTCTTATACTTGCTACCCAGCCTTGCTAGCCAAAAACCTGTACTGAGAGGGTATTCTTCTCGTGCATCCACCTCCTTTAAACCAAAACCTTTGCCATTTGTGTCCACCATACCTACCTAGTAGCATTATTGCTATTCCAAGTAAATTCTTGTTTTATCTACCTCCCAAATTAAACTTGTTATGTGAAAATTAGTGATTAAAGCTCTCACGAACTTGATGGCACACTTTACTTTCTTGCATTTAATAAACTTGAACCATTGGGTCCTTCTTTGTTGCGTATATGCGTGCGCTTTATGAGTTGAAGTTAGCCAAACCATGTATCATGGGGACCGCTTTCAACACTTCATTTGGTACTTTGTACCTAGTTGATATCATGTCCTTTTGCTTATGTATTCCGGCGGTGTGAAATAAAAGTGGAACTTGTAAGATCATGGAGTTTATATGTGTGTTAGAGAAACGCCTAGGCCGCTAGCCTAAGCCATGCCTAATCATGGTGGAAACTTGCAGCATAACTATAGTGAGCATTCTATGAAGCATCCTCAATAAAAACCTATGCAAATAGCAAATAAAAAGATCGCTGAGATGCTCACTGTCTGCTTGCCTTGTCATTTTGTTTATGGGATAACTCCTGTGTCATGTGCAAGGGGTACCCCATTGGCGGTTCTCAATGATACGCATGTATTTACAATGACAAGATCTTGCTCGTGACTGAAGTTGAGTACCATGAGGATCGGTACTCATAAGTAAGGGGCATGGGATTTCAACTTATAACTTGTCAAGCATATCCTCTTAGTTGTGTGACTTTAACCTTAATCACCTAAAGATGCCTATGATAGGGGCAATGAGAGCTGAAAGCTAGTAAGTATCATAATTTTTGGGAGCTCTTTATGAGACTTGCAATCCCTGCTTCCCTCTTTGAAGGGCCTTTCTTTTACTTTGTAGTTGAGTCAGTAAACCTACTCCCTTCTATCTCAGCAAGTATTTTGAGTTTTTGTGTTTCATTCATTCATATGTTGATTTATTCAATCATGTTTCTTATGTTCCTTGTTTTGCACATTGCTCATATCCTAATGTTTACTACTTTGAAAGCTATCATTGAAAAACCAGTTATTTGTGAACTCTAGCAAATTATCAACTATTCTTCGACCAAGAGCTAAGTTTGCCATTACCAATTCTGATTCACTTTATGTATCTTTATTGTGTTTCCTTTACTCATTACAAGTTGAGTTATATAATAGTGAGTTGTCTTCTATTATGATCTATGTATTTGATGAATGTGATGCTTCTTGTCCATATTCTTTTATCGACTCTTCACTCCATAAACCTGAGGCCATGTTTATTGAGCTCAATTTCGCTTGGGGACAAGCGAAGTCTAAGCTTGGGGGGAGTTGATACGTCCATTTTGCATCACTATTCTATGTCTTAATTCACTATTATTCATTGATATATTTCATATTAAGAGGTGATACTTATGTTATTTCATCTATTTTTGCATGGTTGATGACTTTTGGAGCATGGACCGCTGCAGTCAGGATTCTGATGGAAAATGTGTTGTTTGGAGGCAAAATTCGCGAAGATCAGAAAATCCAGGAAAATGTACGGAAAATCCTATTTTTCTAGAAGACTAAGGAAGCCAGAAGACGGAGTAGAGATGGGCCACAGGTGGCCCACACCACCATGGCGGCAGGCGAGGCCGCCGAGAGGTGGTGGCCACCTGCCCACTCCGATCTCTCCTTTGGCGTATATCATCCTCCCGAAACCCTAAGACTCGGGGAGCGACCACATCAAGATTCCGCCGCCTCTGCGGGGCGGAAAACACCGAGAGAGAAAGATCTTTCCGGCAGACAGATTTCTATCGGGGGAATTCCTTCCCGGAGAGGGGAGATTGTCGCCATCAACACCACCATCAAGCTGGACTTCATCGGGATCATCATCATCATCACCACCACCATCATCACCATCAGCACCGTCATCACCATCTCCATATTGCTGTAACAATTGTGTTGAATCTTGCATAGTTCATAGGGGAAACTTTCCCGGTGTTGATTACTCTTTGTAGTTGATGCTATTGAGTGAACCATTGAATTATTGTTTATGTTCAGATTGTTATACATCATTATTCCATCTCTGATCATGATCCATATGATGTCTTGTGAGTAGTTCGTTTTGTTCTTGAGGACATGGGAGAAGTCTTGTTGTTAGTAGTGGAGTTGTGTTGAGAAAGATTCAATAGATTGTTATTTAAGTTGTGGTGTACTTCTTCTAGTGGTGTCATGTGAATGTCGACTACATGATACTTCACCTATATGGGCCTAGGGGAATGCATTGTGTATTTGGCTACTAATCGTAGGGGTGGACGGAGTGACAGAAACCGGAACCCCCGTTAGGAAACCATTGCACAAGGGATGTAAGGGTCTTAGAGTTTAAAGTTGTGGTTAGGTTTCTACCTTAATTACTTTCTTGTACTTACGGATGTTTGCAAGGGGTATAATCAC
This sequence comes from Avena insularis, assembly GCA_023614405.1. NCBI lineage: Eukaryota > Viridiplantae > Streptophyta > Magnoliopsida > Poales > Poaceae > Avena > Avena insularis. The sequence goes on along the minus strand of CM042692.1, from coordinate 429,297,941 downwards.
AAGTATGTATTAGTCTTGGATGGGGCGGTACATTAGCACAGGTTCACCCACACAACACTTAGCAAGCTAAAGAAGATTAATCAACTATATGAAGCGAAAGCACTTGACAGAACTTCCCATGTGTCCTCGAGAACATTTGGTCATCTTAAGTAATACAACCGGCTTGCCTTTGCTGCATAAAGGATTGGGCCACTTGCTGCATTTATTCCTACTGTCTTTTATTTACTTGTACTTTGTTTACTTGCTTTATCGAAAACCCCTAAAAATCCGTTTGCTAAGTACTTTGTTTACTTGCCAACACCTTCTGCTCCTCATTGGGTTTGACACTCTTACTTATCGAAAATACTACGATACACCCCCTATACTTGTGGGTCATCAAACCCCCACCAAACCAAATCCCTTCTTTGTGAAGGAATCCTTGGGATATAGATCTCGGAGAGTTCTGTGTTCTCCTCTTGTGTTCTTCCTCTCTAATTCCTCCAATAGCTTTTGTAGCTTTGGTGGAATTTGAGAGTTAAGGACTCGCCTCTTGCATTTGGTGCATAGGTTTGAGTTCTCCTCGGAGATTTGGCGAGTTCAAGCTCTTGGGCTTGTTTGTCTTGGGTTCTTAGAACCCTAGACGGTTGTGTGGAGTTGTGGTGTGTTCTTGGGGGCTCCAATTGAGTTGTGGAGATTCCTGATACATTGCAAATGTATCTATAATTTTTGATGTTCCATGCTTGGTTTTATCCACTTTCTTGTGTTTTGTTCCAACTTTGGAGTACTTTTCAAATGATTTCTTGGACTAACCTATTAACAAGAGCCACAGTGCCAGCTGCCTGTTTTCTGCTGTTTTTGGTTCCAGGAAAGTCAGAAAATGAATATTCTCGGAATTGGACGGGACAAAAGCCAAAGTGCCTATTTTTCGGAAGGGATCAAGTGCGAGGCGGAGAAGGGCCAGGAGCCACCACACCACCTAGCAGCGGCCAGCCAGGCTGGCCGAGGTGTGGGTGGTGGCCTCCGGCACCCCTGGCCTCTCCTTCGCCTATATATTGCCCTCGGACGAAAACCCTAAGTACCCGATCAAAAATCCACGAAAAGAGTCTCAGAGCCGTCATCTCCATCCCTAGATCGGAGGGATCTAAAGCTCTTCCGGCACCACCGGAGAGGGAATTCACCACGAGGCCTTCTTCATCACCATGCAAGCCTCCGATGTGATGCGTGAGTAGTTCATCCTTGGACTACGGATCCATGTAGTAGCTAGATGGCTGGTTTCTCCTCCTTTGTGCTTTCATGTTTAGATCTTGTGAGTCTGCTCATGATCAAGATCATCTTTTTGTAATCCATACATGTTGTGTTTGCAGGGATCCGATGGATATTGAGATGCTATTTCAGATTGATTATTGATTCTATCATGTCTTTGTTATTTGAGATCTTGCATGCTTTCCGTTGTTAGTAGCTATCTTGGCCAAGTAGATGCTAGCAAATCCAAGAGTTAGTATTTATGCTCGATAGTGGGTTCATGCCTCTGGTAATCTGGGGAAGTGACAGAAATCTCTAAGGTACTAGATGTGATGTTGCTACTAGGGAGAAAACAATAATCCTTTGTTCATATAACAATCGTATTGTTTACTTTACACGCAGTTCGTAAAGCAATAATCTGTTGCTTGCAACTTAATACTGGAGGGGGTTCGGATGATAACCTGAAGGTGGATTATTAGTCATAGATGCAGTTGGATGGCGGTCTATGTATTATGTTGTAATGCCCAATCAAGTCTCAAAGGAGTCAAGATGATTAGTATATGCATGTATTTCTTTCTCGGTGTTTGTCAATTGCCCCGCTGTAATTTGTTCACCCAGCATGTTATCTATCTAAGGAGAGCCACCTCTAGTGAACTATGGATCCCGGTCCTTGTCTTTTACATACAATCTACAATATTTTACTGCTTTGTGTTTACTTTCTGCAAACTTGTACTTCTTTCCATTCGATACGTTTAATCCTTTGTTTTCTGCAAAACACGGTGAGATTGACAACCTCATCGCAAGTTGGGGACAAAGTTCTATGGTTGTATTGTGCAGGTCTCCACATTGCTACTAGCACCGGTAGTGCGCCCTGCCAAAGCTCAGCTAGTAACACCTTTGGGGTGTTTCCTTGCTCCTACTGGTTCGATTAAACCTTGGTTTCATAACTGAGGGAAACTTGCTGCCGTGCTCATCATACCTTCCTCTTGGGGTTCCCAACAAGCTCTACATCAACACCGCCATCAAACATTTTTCTGGGCGCCGTGCACTGAGCCATCAAGCATTTTTCTGGCGCTGTTACCAGGGAGTCAAGGACATCTTCACAAGGGGAGTCCCTCATAACCAATCTCTTTACTTTGTTGTTTTTGTTTTGCCTAGTTTATTTTTGCTTTGTTTGCTTGTTTTGTTCTTCAAAAAACACAAAAAAATTAGTTTTGCAAGTTTGCTTTCTTATTTGAAAACCCAAAAAAATGACTACTCTTGAAAACACTAAGTTGTGTGACTTCACTAGCACCAACAACAATGATTTTATGAGCACACCTATTGCTCCACCTGTGGCTGAAAATACTTTCTTTGAGATAAAACCTGCTTTGCTCAATCTTGTTATGAGAGAGCAATTTTCTGGTATTGGTAATGAAGATGCTGCTTCCCATCTAAATAACTTTGTTGAACTTAGTGAGATGCAAAAGCATAGGGATATAGATGGTGATATTATTAAACTGAAATTGTTTCCTTTCTCTTTGAGAGGAAAAGCTAAAGAATGGTTGAATTCCTTAACTAGGAATAGTATTGATTCTTGGACTAAGTGCAAAGATGATTTTATTGGGAAATACTATCCTCCTGCTAAGATTATATCTATGAGAAGTGAAATAATGAAGTTTAAACAACTTGATAATGAGCATGTTGCTCAAGCTTGGGAAAGAATGAAATTTTTGGTAAAGAATTGTCCCACTCATGGACTAACTGCTTGGATGATCATCCAAACTTTTTATGCAGGATTGAACTATTCTTCAAGGAACCTATTGGATTCAGCTGCTGGAGGTACCTTTATGACCATCACTTTGGGTGCTGCAACAAAACTTCTGGACAATATGATGGTTAATTATTCCGAATGGCATATTGAGAGAGCTCCACAAGGTAAGAAGGTAAATTCTGTTGAGGAAACCTCCTCTTTGAGTGATAAGATTGATATAATTATGTCTATGCTTGTTAATGGGAAATCCCATATTGATCCAAATAATGTTCCTTTAGCCTCTTTGGTTGCTCTAAAAGAGCAAGTTGATGTGAACTTCATAAGAAATAACAATTTTGGCAACAATGCTTATGGTAATAATGCTTATAAGAACAATTTTGGTAACACAATTATAAGCCATATCCTCCCAACAATGGTAATGCTTAAGGAAATTCTTACAACAATAATAAGAGTGCTCCCTCTGAACTTGAAGTTATGCTTAAAGAGTTTATTAGTAAACAAACTGCTTTCAATAAAAATATTGAGGAAAAACTCTCTAATGCTGAAAGAAATATAACATCTTTGGCTGAAGCTCAATCTTCTTTAAATAAAATGGCTGCTAAACCTGAAACTAATGATAATCCCTTTGCAGCTACTAATGCTATACAAGTAAGGATTGATGAAAATGTTAGACTATTAGCTGAATTACATGCTAAGTGGGAAAGAGAAGATGAAATTGCTAGAAACATTAGTGTTTCTACTATCACCACCACTAGTGTTAAGGCTAACAATAGTTCTACTACTTTAGATGATAAATTTGATTTTGATCTTGATGGTTGCAACATCTCTGAAGTTATTAAGTTCCTACAAAATCTTGCTAAAAGTCCTAATGCTAGTGCTATGAACATGGCCTTTACAAAACACATTACCGATGCTCTCATAAAGATTAAAGAAGAAACGTGAAACATAAAGCTTCTATTCCTATAAAACAAGAAAATAGTTGGGAACCCATCATTAATATGAAAGTGAATGACTTTGATTTCAAAGCTTTGTGTGATCTTCGTAGTAGTGTTTCTATTATGCCTAGAAGGATTTATGATATGCTTGATTTGCCTCCTCTTGAAGATTGTTATTTGAATGTCCCACTTGATGATAATGCTAAAAAGAAACTCATGGGAATTCTTAATGATGTTCTTATTATGGTTAACGATTCCTATGTCCCCGTTGATTTCTATGTTTTGGATGTTGAATATAATGCTTCTTGTCCTATTACTTTGGGAAGACATTTTCTTAGAACTGTTGGTGCCATCATTGATATGAAAGAAGGCACCATTAAATATCAACTCCCACTCAAGAAAGGTATAGAACACTTCCCTAAAAAGAGAGAAAAGATTTCTTTTGCTTCTCCTATGAAAACAAAATTTGGTTTTAATGCTTCTTCATTTGAGAACACTTGATTCTTTCTTTGCTTCTTATGCCTAACTTAAAGGCGTTAAAGAAAAGTACTTGTTGGGAGATAACCCAAGAGTTTTAGATGAGTCTTGGAAGTTATTACTTCAGTAATAACCGCTCCTTATCCTTTTTATTTGCTTTTTGTGCCAAGAGTAACCTCTAATGAGAGTGAAGTAATGATTGGGAAAGTTGCTCTCCCGAAACAGATTTTTGTGCTTCACCGTAAAAATTCGTGAGAGAGCTCTGTATGTCGATTGAGCTGTAATTTTTTGTGCTTCTGCCCCAGGTTGTTATCTAACTTTCGTTATTTCAACACTTTTTGATTTGAGCAAGAGAAGGTCTTCGAAAAAATTTGTCTTTACCTGCTGGTCTGTTTTGACAGATTTCTGCCATTTTCTGCATTTGCTTCTTGTGGGTTCCTTTTTGTGTTCTTTTGGGGAATTGAGATTTTTGAGGGAAGTGCTACAGTATCTAGTGTTCTAATGGAAGTTTATTTGGTGTTATAACTGAACCTTAAGACTTATTTATCTTAAGTGCACTAATGTTGCAAATGAGATTGTGTGAAGTTTTGTATGAAGGAAAATTTTCAGGTGTATGGAAGGAATGAGCGATGAGATGAAGGATGGACTAAAGCTCAAGCTTGGGGATGCCACGCGTGTCACCCCAAGAAATATCCAAGAAGTACAAGCGTCAAAGCTTGGGGATGCCCGAGGCATCCACTTCTTCCTCAATAAAAATCCCAGGTTTCTTCCAAACACTTCATTTTTATTGTTTCATGCACAGTTGTGTTTTTCTTGGAGCGTCTTATTTTTTATTTTTGTTTTGGTTTTTAGTTTGCTTGGTTTTCTGAATAATTTGGTTGGACCCCCTCTTTCATACATTGGTTTGCAAATAGTTTGGTTTGGTTTGGAAAAGAGTAGGAAAGTTCATGCTTTTGTGGTAAAAAGAGCTTGTTTTTTACTGTGGATATGCTTTGTCATGCCATGCTTGATATTGTTTTGGCTTTATGCTTAGTATTCTTTGTTGTAGCATGACTTGTTATAAACAATTGAGATTGCTTAATGTGCCTTGGATGAATCATGCGTTGTTTTAGCATATTAAAGCATAGTATAGTGGTATTCTCCTTTGGTGCTTTATTTGGGTTGACTTGGCACATGCTCACACCAATGACTACCACAAGTCACCATAGCCTTTATGATCCTTTAGTTTTCAACTTGTAGTATCACTTTATGCTTTGATCGATGATGTTTTGTCGCTCTGCATGATTATGGCCATTATTGCTCTCTTAGTTTGTCGCCCCTCTTTTTTGCTAGCCTCCACCACCAAGTATGAGTTCCACTCATGCATCCAACTCCCTAAACCAAGTTATTCCAAAGAGGCCACCATACCTACCTACTAGCTTATGCTATTCCAAGTATATTCATGGTTTTGTTTACCTTCCACTTGTTATGAGAAAACTAGAGATTAAAGCTCTCACGAACTTGATGGCACACTTTACTTTTTGCCTCTAATAAACTTGAACCATTGGGTCCTTATTTGTTGCGTATATGCTTGCGCTTTATAAGTTGAAATCAGCAGAACCATGTTTCATGGGGAACGCTTTCAACATTGCACTTGTACTTTGTACCCCGTTGATATCATGTTCTTTTGCTTACGGATCCCGGCGGTGTGAAATAAAAGTGGAACTTGTAAGATCATGGAGTTTGTACGTGTGTTAGAGAAACGCCTGGGCCGCTAGCCTAAGCCATGCCTAATCATGGTGGAAACTTGCAGCATCACCATAATGAGCACTCTATGAAGCATCCTCAATAAAAACCTATGCAAATAGCAAATAAAAAGATCGCTGAGATGCTCATTGTCTGCTTGCCTTGTCATTTTGATTATGGGAAAGCTCCCATATCATGTGCAAGGGGTACCCCGTTGGCGGTTCTTAATGATACACATGTACTTACAATGACAAGAGCTTACTCGTGACTGAAGTTGACTAGCATGAGGATCGGTCTTCGTAAGTAAGGGGCATGAGATTTTGGTTTATAACTTGTCAACCATATCCTCTTAGTTGTGTCACTTTAACCTTAATCACCTTCAAGATGCTTATGATATGGGCAATGAGATCTGAAAACTACAAGTACCTTAATTTTTGGAAGCTCTTTATGAGACTTGAATACCTACTTCCTTTTATAAAAGGCCTTTCTTCCACCTTTATATTGAGTCTCCACCTTCTACCTTTATGCACCTACTTTGAGAGCATAGTGGCCATTCTTAGTTCTATGTGCATTGTCCCAAGACTAGTTGATTGATGCATAACTTGTTATTGCTTGTTTTAAACTATTGTATCTAGTCAATCTTATGAACTTTGAAGGTATCTTATGCATTTATATTTGCTACTCTATTGAGGCACAAGCTGAATACTATTATGCGATGTTTTCTTTATGTGAAACAAACAAACGTCTTGCAAAGCATTGTTATTCATGAATCTTTTGTTTGTGCCTTTTCATGTTGCATCATAGTTTCTTTTGCTTATTGCTAGAACTTTGTCTTTCATGTTATGATTGAAGTACTATGATCCCAGCTTTGAATGTTTTGCAAATACTTTGATCAAGTCTTTGATGGTGCATGTCACCTCAAAAATTATTTCTTTTTATCACTTACCTACTCGAGGACGAGCAGGAGTTAAGCTTGGGGATGTTGATACATTGCAAATGTATCTATAATTTTTGATGTTCCATGCTTGGTTTTATCCACTTTCTTGTGTTTTGTTCCAACTTTGGAATACTTTTTATATGATTTCTTGGACTAACCTATTAACAAGAGCCACATTGCATTTGCCTGTTTTCTGCTGTTTTTGGTTCCAGGAAAGTCAGAAAATGAATATTCTCGGAATTGGACGGGACAAAAGCCAAAGTGCCTATTTTTCCAGAAGGGATCAAGTGCCAGAATACGAGACGGAGAAGGGACAGGGAGCCACCACACCACCTGGCCGCGCGGCCAGGCCTGGCCTGTGCCAGGGGGTGGTGTGGCCGCTCCTGGCACCCCCTCGGCCTCTCCTTCTGCCTATATATTTCCCTCGGGATGAAAACCCTAAGTACCCGATCAAAAATCCACGAAAGAGTATGTAGCCGCCGTCATCTCCATCCCTAGATCGGGAGGGATCTGAAGCTCTTCCGGCACCGCACGAGAGGGAATTCACCCTGGAGGCCTTTTTCATCACCATGCAAGCCTCCGGTGTGATGTGTGAGTAGTTCATCCTTGGACTACGGATCCATGTAGTAGCTAGATGGTTGGTTTCTCCTCCTTTGTGCTTTCATGTTTAGATCTTCTGAGCTCCATTCATGATCAAGATCATCTTTTTGTAATCCATACATGTTGTGTTTGCAGGGATCCGATGGATATTTAGATGCTATTTCAGATTGATTATTGATTCTAGCATGTCTTTGTTATTTGAGATCTTGCATGCTTTCCGTTGTTAGTAGCTATCTTGGCCAAGTAGATGCTAGCAACTCCAAGAGTTAGTATTTATGCTCGATAGTGGGTTCATGCCTCCGTAACTGGGAAGTGACAGAAATCTCTAAGGTACTAGATGTGCTGTTGCTACTAGGAGAAAACAACAATCCTTTGTTCATAGAACAATCGTATTGTTTACTTTACACGCAGTTCAGAAGCAATAATCTGTTGCTTGCAACTTAATACTGGAGGGGGTTCAGATGATAACCTGAAGGTGGATTATTAGTCATAGATGCAGTTGGATGGCGGTCTATGTATTATGTTGTAATGCCCAATCAAGTGTCAAAGGAGTCAAGATGATTAGTATATGCATGTATTGCTTTCTTGGTGTTTGTTAATTGCCCCGCTGTAATTTGTTCACCCAGCATGTTATCTATCTAAGGAGAGCCACCTCTAGTGAACTATGGATCCCGGTCCTTGTCTTTTACATACAATCTACAATCTTTTACTGCTTTGTGTTTACTTTCTGCAAACTTTTACTTCTTTCCATTTGATACGTTTAATCATTTGTTTTCCACAAAACACGGTGAGATTGACAACCTCATCGCAAGTTGGGAACAAAGTTCTGTGGTTGTGTTGTGCAGGTCTCCACGTTGCTACTAGCACCGGTAGTGCGCCCTGCCAAAGCTCAGCTAGTAACACCTTTGGGGTGTTTCCTTGCTCCTACTGGTTCGATTAAACCTTGGTTTCATAACTGAGGAAAACTTGCTGTTGTGTTCATCATACCTTCCTCTTGGGGTTCCCAACGAGCTCTACATCAACACCGCCATCAAGCATTTTTCTGGGCACCGTGCACTAAGCCATCAATTCCCCAAGATTGTTGGCCTATTGTGGCATTGTGGAGCCTTTGTGGCATTTCTTGGGAGCCCTCCAATTGAGTTGTGTAGATTGCCCCAAGCCTTGTACGGGCTCGGTGACCACCATTGAGTGTCCCATAGTGGAACATGAGTAGGCCTTTGTGGCGATCTCACGGGAGAATAGGGTGAGCCTTTTGTGGTGTCGGTGTGTTGCGTGCCTTCGCATCTTGGGGTGAGGCCTTGTGTGGCGTTGGGTGAGCATCAAGCCACCACACCTCGAGGTGAGGCATTTGTGGCGTTCGAAGTACATTGCGCCACGACACCTCTCCAACAGAGACGTAGATTCTTTGGAAGTGAACTTCGGGAAACAAATCATCGTCTCTGCGTCCATCGGCTATCTCTCAACCAAGCCCTTTACTTATGCAACTTACATTGTGATAGCCTTCGTGCTTGAAGTATTATATCTTGCTATCACCTTGTTGCTTGTCTTGCTTAGCATAGGTTGTTGGTGCACTTTGTGGACCTAGTGAATATAGGTTTTGGCTTGATAAATTAAACGTTAAGTTTTATTCTGCATTTATTAGAGCCTAAATCTTAATAATTTTAAAACGCCTATCCCCCTCTAGGCGACGTATGTTTCCCTTTCACATGTCCTCCTGGAGACAACTTGTGAAGCTTACCCACCATGTCAAGCCCCCACTGAGGGAAGGGCCAAGCTAGAGGTATAGGGTTTAATTCAGCTGGTGGTGCTCCTGGTTTTGTTGCGAATCGTTGGAATGCTTCACATGTTTTGACTATATCCTTTGCATCTTGAACTGCTATAAACCAATAAAATCATGCCCTGAACGCTTTCGAAGCAATTGCTCGGCTACTGGCATGATGACCGCAAACTTCCTCGTGTATATCTTCGAGTATGGCTTTTCCTTCTTCGGGTGTGACACATCGTTGTAGCACACTCGAAATACTTATTTTATATAATTCTCCTTTAATTACCCTGAAAGCTGTCAATCGTCGAGTGATTCACCAGGCTTCTGCACATCCTCGGGTAGTTCCCCCCGAATCATATAAGCTATATATGGTTGCATCCATGAAGACTCTATTATCATAACTTCATCAATTTCTAGTTCTTATCCAATGGCTTCTTCTGCTCTTTCGCTTGTTGATGGAGCCCTCGAGTTTTTTTGCGGCTTACTCTTTTTCCCTGTCTTGGGTGCTATGACCTCAGAAACTCTTTTTGCTTTGATAGAACGCTCAGATATTTCTTCCCAAAAAACCCCAGGTGGCACTGGTAAGCACGGTGACCCGATGTTTGCCAAATCGTCGGCTTCTTCGTTGCTCCATATTCCTATGTGTGATACCTCACATCCATCAAATTGAGCTTCCATGATGCTGTATAAATCATGGTAAGCGATCATATTGTCGTTGACAGCATCACATTTGTTCATTGTTTACTATGCTACGAGGTTAGAGTCGTCGAAGATTTTTAGACGAGTTGCACAGCACGCCTTTCCATCCGCATGCCGTGCAACAAGGCCTCATACTCAGCTTCATTGTTTGATGCGTTCGCAAAACTCATCCGAAGTATATATCACATCTTGTCGCCTTGCGGTGATATTAATATGACCCCCGCTCCTGCTCCTTCTATTCTTTTTGATCCATCGAAGTACATTGTCCAGGTGCTGGAGAGATCAGGTGGACCCGCACATTGTAACTCGATCCACTCCATGATGAAATCCGGCAGAACTTGCGATTTGATAGCTTTTCGCTTTTCATACTTGATGTCCCGAGGAGACAATTTGATGCCCCATAGGGAGACACGCCCAGTTGCTTCTGGGTTATTAAGGATGTTCGACAGAGGTGCCTCATTGACCACTATGATCGGATGTTCTGAAAAATAATGGCGTAGTTTCCATGTTGTCATGAATACTCCATATGCTAACTTTTGGAAATGTGGGTACCTTTGTTTAGATGGTGAGAGGACCTCACTCAAGAAATAGACTATCCTCTGAATACCATGGGTTTTTCATTCTTCGGGTCGCTCCACAACTAGGACCGTGCTGACCACCTGATTTGTGGCGGCTATGTAAAGAAGAAGTGGCTCATTTTCCCGTGGAGACACGACGATGGGAGGCGTCGAAAGTGTTTTCTTGAGGTCTTCAAAGGCGCGTTGAGCTTCTTCGGTCCATTCAAACTTATCTGATTTTTGCATGAGGGCATAGAATGGTAATGCTTTTTCTCCTAATCGAGCAATGAAACGGCTGCGTGTTTCCACTCTCCCAGCCAGCTGTTGCACTCCTCGTAAATTTGTTGGTTTTTTCATTATTAAGATTGCATGTATTTTCTCAGGATAGGCTTCGATTCCTCTTGCTGACACCAGGTATCCAAGGAGTTGCCCCGCCGGGACTCCAAAGGAACACTTCATCGGGTTTAACTTGATGCAGAACTTGTCTAGGTTGTTGATCGTTTCTTTGAGATCCTTGATAAGTGACGAGCTTTGTTTTGATATAATTATAACATCGTCAATATACACTTGTACATTTGTGCCAATTTGGTTCCCTAGGAAACTTTGCATCATCCCTTGATATGTTGCCCGACGTTTTTGAGGTCGAACAACATTGTTGTGTAGCAAAATACACCATAAGGTGTGATGAACACTGTTTTCTCCTAATCCTCTTCCTTCATGCGAATCTGGTGGTATGATGAGTATGCATCCATAAAGAAAGACGTTCACATCCTATATTTGCATCGATTATTTGATCGATTCACGGTAGTGGAAAGTGATACTTTGGACAGTGTTTATTCAATGCTATGAAGTCAATGCACATCCATAGTTCTTTGGTGTTCTTTTTTGGGACGCATACTAGGTTTGTGACCCACTCTGCTTTCTTTAGCTCCTTTATGAAATTAGCGTCGGTGAGGCGATGTAGCTCTTTTCCAATAGCTTTGCACTTTGGTTCTGTGAAACGACGAAGCAATTGCTTGACTGGTTTTGCTTTTGGGTCTAAATTTAGTGTGTGCTCAGCGAGTTCCGTGAGAATTCCTGGCATGTCAGAAGGTAGCCATGCAAAGATTTCCCAGTTCTCACGGAGGAACTCGATGAGCGCACTTTCCAATGCGGGACCAAGGTTGGAGGCCACAAATGTTGTCTTCTTCGGATCGGTGGGGTGGATCTGTACTTCTTTAGTGTCCTTTGCAGTGTCGAAGGCCTGGTCAGGGTTGACGTGCGTTACTTGATACCTTCGATCCGGATTACATATGTAGTATAGCTTCTTTTTCCCTAGTAGACCTAGGTTATCGAATCCCCGGGAAGCGAATGCATAGTGAAGTTACTTTAATGGACCTTCGGGAGTTTTAGAATTCCTTTTGTGTTTTTACCGGACCAATAGTTTGCGCCTTTTTGTTGTTGTCAATGATAGAGAGAGAGGGCCTAGGGTGTTCGGTTTCACATGTAGTTGTGCAAAACATCTGATGGGAATAAAAGATAGAAATAAAGTATGTGTGTACTTGTTAGAGCAAGATAAATTATATCTGGACAGTGCATCCATAATTGCTATTGCCTCCGCAACCGCTTATAGCAATAACCTACTAGTCTCATCCATAGAATAAATATAACTAATGATATGCATAGTGATGTCATCGTTAATCCCAAGAAAATCCCTCACATAGAGTCATACTACCCCTTCTGTCACTAGGGTTCCCAACCTGCAGATCAATCATCACTCATACTCCCTATACCTGGCTCAACCCTCGGGGTCTTTGGTACCTGACAAGTCCTTGGATTGAGGCAAGAGAGGATACAATAATCATCATGTCATACAAACTAATACATGATCCCATCTATGATAAATAACATGCACAATTGCTAGATGGCTAGGCCGAAGCCCTTAGCCCAAGGAGAATTACTCACACATAGAGATGAGATCAACAATCACAAACATTGTAATGAAAATCATAAGATTGATAGCAATAGTATTACAATGTCGCCAATCGGAGAAGTGATCTACTATTACAAGTGGTGGAATATGGCTATGGAGACGGAGAAGGGTTTGGAGATCTGGAGGCGGCTGGTGATCTGTGGCAGAGACTTTTTGGCGAGGTACGGCTTCTTTATATAGGGGTCCCTTCACAAAAGTTGTTTTGTTTGACCTAACGGTGGTATCGCCAACTATACGATCGGAGCTATATGGCGGGAATTTTTGCTCCGGTCGTATAGTTGGTCGTTAAAGCGTCTGCCTCCGTTGTACAGCTCCTGGTTTCTTATGGTTGTTGGAAATCTCGTATCTTTGACTTTAATGTAGTGATTCCCTCCTTTAAACAACATTATCTGCACAGGAAAAATATAAAAGAAAGGATTGCATACCCCTCCGAATATTAGCATTAGTGACAGGGTTTAGAGAGATATTTTATCAACAATATGAGTAATATCCAGTTTAAATGTGGACGTAGATGGCTATATTTCAGAGCCATCAACCTCCCCAAGCTTAAACTTGATCATCCTCGAGCAAGAAAACCATAATCAAAAAGGAACTCAGCATTTAAACTGAAATAACGAGATGGTGATCTTACTCATGATTAGTAGTCTCATGTTTCCTCCACTTCATAAATCTGAAAAAACTTCAGCATAGATAGAGTAATGACAAGCATATCATACGGGTTTCATGCATCCTTATAGTGCAACAAAATTATTGTCAACGTGGATGATTCAAATGAGTAAACTTTATTCCATGTCAAGTAATCAACTCATAGGCTTGCTTTTGAACGATAAAGTATAATCATGTAAATTAAGAGTGTGAGAGTTGTCATGAAAAGCATATACACTAGAGTATCTTAATTCTCCCACATCAATAAACCAAGACTTTTCAAGCACTACTTTTCTCTATTCATTGTCCTTCAAGAATTTCAGTTTTAAGTAATTGAGAGCATGCCAAAAAATATTATTAGTTTATCGAGCTGTGATGGACACTCGTGGCATCACTAAGGTTTTGTTCCTTTTGCACAATGATTTCTCATAACAGCCAGAGGAGTGATTTCATCATGATTACAGCTACCCATGAGTACCAAGAATCTTACCCACTAAGCATTGCTGCTACAGGTGTTTAATCAACTCATAGCCGAAATCTAGGAGTTTCCTCCATGAAGATCATTCGTATGCCAGCGGAGTTGTTGGCATCCCATGAAGTTTGACACGCATAAAGCTATATCATTCTTATGATTAACAAATCAAACTTTGGCATGCTCACAAAAAACCGCTAAACATTAATTCAATCGAACAAATCGTTTCAAAGAGAGTTATTAAGTCAATCAACATTTTCAGTGGTGTTGAGTGTCTCTAGAAATAAGCCTTCGAGACTAAGCACTACAACACACAAGCCTTCAAGACTTTTTATTATTACAACTGTTTAGCAATTTTTAGGCAAGACTTGATTACGAGAGTTGAAACAAAATGTACTCAATTAAATACCCATGCAAAAGAAAATCTTACTACAATATAGAGACTCACTCCACCAATATAATATCTCAACATTTACTACTAACTAGCATGGGTTTCTCAAACTTCAAAAGTGGGGAGTAATAAGGCATACCTCTCATGTTTGGTTCCACATCTCTCTTCCTTTTTTATTTGTTTCTTCGAAACTTGAAGTCGATCACTCTTCTGTAAATATATGAAGACCTCGAGGCGGAAAGAAAAGAAAGAGGGAAAATAGGAAAAAATGGAGAAATCTTTTTGTGGTTTTTAAGAGAGGAACTTTAAAGAATAGAAAATTGGTGGCAAAGCTCGGCTAGAAAATTTCGAAAGCAAATAGAAAGAACTAAAAATAAGGTGTTGGGGAAACCAACACGAGTGCTTATAAACTCACATAAAAACACAACCTCTAAATAAAAGCAAATAAACACCAAATAAAAATACTTGAGGAAACTTCCCCAATCTTAGGCTTTTGCAAGCCCTTCAAATCATTATGGTGGCGGGAAAAAGTCATTACTCCATTTCGCAAATTGAGTTGAGAGGTTACTAGTTGATTCTCGGAGGTTCAAAGAGAGGCTATGCATCCTCTCCACAGTCCCTCCAAGTCCTTGGAAATCTTGGTATGTGGCGAACCGGGTTTGTGGCTGCTCCTCTTGATAAGAAACTTCTTGCTCCTCGTCTTGGTCCTCATCCTCCTCCAGAATATCTTCCTCGGGTTGGTGTTGTTCAACCTGTGAATCATATAGCAAACATCCTTCCTCGATAGAGAAAATACCATTAGGCATAGGAGCGGGGTAGAGACGCCCAGCTCCAGCAATATGCAGATAATAAACACCACCTCTCCTAGTGAGCATTTCATAGGCTATCAAAGTGGAGAAACCAACATGTTTATCACCTAGTACGGGTTGCAACTCACCTAGGTTGAGGCCTAGGGCAGTGGCAAGAATGGTGATGATGCCTCCACCTCTGATCGGTCCTTTGCTTTGGGAGGCTTGGTGCTCCAAGTAGAGCACAAGGATGGCGCCCAAGTTGAGTGACAAGCCGCAGTTGATGTAAGTAGCCTTTGCAAGGACTAGGATGTCCTCTTCATTGAGTCTCGTGAACTCATTGCGTTCCTGCAAGGTGTTAGCAATAACATAGAACAAATAGCGAATTGCAGGATGTTGAATATTCTTCCCCTTGTTCACTCTACTAGTGAAACTCATTCCATTATAGTATTGTTCAGGGGTAGGTTCTAGGCCAGTAAAGGATGCGCGTAAGGCATGAATATCATTGTTTGGCAAATTAAAAATGCACACCATTCATCTAATGTCAAGGCATAGTTGTTGTTCATCAAACAGAAAGGAATAGTGTCCTCTCCTTGTCATTGTTTAACAGTGCTTTGCAATGAACTTAAAAATTCAGTGGTTAAGGGGCGATAAGTAGGTACATCATTGTACACAAAGTTTTGTAGGCCAGCTCTATTGCAAAGTAAATTAAATCCATCAGAAATACCTAGTTGGTTCAATATAATGGGGCAAGCCCACTTTGTGGCCTTCACTTCACGGTTCTTGATCCTGTTGAAGCGATCACGATGAGCCTCATCCTTGAACCGTATCCCCATGTGTTCCTGAGCGACATCCCGAGAAGCGCTAGTGGTGGCACGAGCACGGGTTTGGCTCCTTATGTTCATCATCTAAAACATTGAAGAAAGGAAAAAATAAAACTTTTTGATCCAACAACAGTAAGTGCATCATATTCCTCATCATAGCACACTAAAGAATTCTCCTCAAAATAGTAATCTGGGCAAGGTTCATAGTAGGTATCACCCTAGATTGATAATGACAATAGATCGAAGATGAATTTGCAAAAAGTAATTGGAGGATCGGAGAAGAAACATACCGTAGATCACTCGTGTGTGAGGAAATCGAACGAAATTGAGTAGAGATGAAGATCTTTTGAGGTTTGAGAGAGTTTGGAGGTAGAAGAAAGAAAAAGGATTGAACTTTTGGAGTTGGAAGTACCTTCCCGTGCGATTTTGTGGTCGGGCACAACTATACGGGCGGAACTATACGGTCAGAACAATGTGTTCCGGCCGTATAGTTGGCCTTTTGTCAAAATTTTAGGGTTTCCTCCTGGTGACGCAGCTATATGGGCGCAACTATATGGCTGGAACAAAATGTTCCCACCATATAGTTGGTCGTTAAACTATCTGTCCCTACGAAATAAAAAATATACAAAGGCATCGATATCTACGACCAGAACTATACGGCCGGAATTTTTATTCCCGCTGTATAGTTGGTCATTAAACTCTCAGTACATATGAAAAGAACTTGTACGGAGGCACTGATATCTATACGACCAGAGCTATATGGCCGGAATTTTTATTCCCGCCGTATAGTTGGTCGTTAAACTCTTAGTACATATTGTAAAAATGAATTCGATGGCAAAGATATCTATACAGCCGAAATTTTTATTCCCGCCGTATAGTTGGTCGTTAAACTCTCTGTGTGCATCAAAAAAATTCTTTTTCTTCAAAAACTATTTCTTTTCCTGTAACTTAGTGATATACCTTGTTTTTGACAAAAAATTGACAGTAAATATTGTCGACCAACAATAGCATGAATAGAGCAGAATTTCAAGTACTACTGAACTTCTTCTCCTCAAATGGAGTTTTCTAGCACTCTTTATTAACCATAAACTTAAACTAAAACTAAAAACTTAACTCAAACCTTTATTTCACATGGGTTGCCTCCCATGAAGCGCTCTTTTATGGTCAATAGCTTTACCTTGAAGATGCTCACTTGGGCTAGATGAGTGGAACACCCACTCCAAAGTAATTGGCCTTCAAAGTGATGGCCTCCTTTTCATCATGCTTGGCTTTCTTGTTCCTGGGGAAATGAATAACAAAAGGATCCCGTGAAGGCAATTGTAGCTTCACGTTCCCTTCATGCAAATTAATCAAAGCCTTAATAGTTCTTAAGAAAGTACATCCTAAAATAATAGGAGTAGTAGCATCTTCAGGAATGTCAACAATAACAAAATCAATGAGAGCAGGACAGCCTTTAATGTATACTAAAGTGTTCTCCTTAATTCCTACATCTTGTTTGTAGGTAGAATCTGCTAGATGCAATTTTAACTCAGTAATTTCAAAGGAGACAAGATTTAACTTGTTAAAAGGACTCTTTGGAATTGTTGAGACGCTTGCACCTAGATCAGAAAGTGCAGCTATCTCATTGGTTCCAATTTTAATCTTAATAGTAGGCTCAAATATGTCATCTAGTTTAACAGGTAATTTTTTAGCAATTTGCTTGTATTCTTGCTCAAGCTCACGTACCTTTATTGCTACTTGATTGACAAAGTGTTGGTACATAGCTTCCTCACTACCTTCACTTACCGGAATCTTGACGCTGATCCTTTTTACGAGATCTTCAATGGTGTATCTTGGTGAAGGAGCATTACTATAGTCAAGTTCTTCAGGCTCCTCCCTTTGGATCCTCATCATTTTGAGTTCTTCAAAAGGATTGGGCTCAACTTTTCCTGCAAATTTAGCTAAAATGAGAGTTTGACTCTCAGTTATCTTATCTAGCTGTGCCTCAACGATCCTCGTTCTTTCTTGGAGGGCCTGCAAATCATTTCTTAAACTAACAGCTTGGTTAGATAATTTACCAAGCATGGCATCATGGTTCTTCATAATTTTAACAAGTATATTATTTTGTTCATTTTGTGAGTCTATGAAAGACTTAAGTGTTCCTTGGAGACTATCATTACTAGTTTCCATATTATTATTAGAGTTACCTGCAGGATAATGTTTCTGAAAGTTAGGACTGTAACTCTTCTTCCAAGCAGGGTTATAACCATTACGAGCTACGAAGTCTATTTCTTCAATATTTGTTTCAGGGGTGGATCTTACCTGGGTTTCCTTACCTTTTACGGCTAGTATGAGCACATCCAACTTATCATTGAGTTCTTCATTTTCTTGTGGTGAAATAGAGTTCACCTTCTTCATGTTTGATCTTTCCACATGCCATTGGGCATGGTTCTCTTGCATATGTCTAGCAGCTGCTTCGCTTCGGTAATATGTTTACCCATAAATGTTCCTCTAGCTGCAGTATCAGGCATAGACTTAGACACATGATTAAGAGCATTATAAAATAAATGGAGGATTAACCAATCTTCCATCCCATGACTAGGACAGTTTCTCAAGCATTCTTTCATCCTCTCCCATGCAAGTGTAGGTGGGAAAATTTTAGTCATAAATAAAGAAGTACATCCCACCCATGATGTAATAGTATTTTTAGGCAAAGATAGCAACCATTCTTTTGCTCTCCCTCTTAGAGAGAAAGGAAATAAATGCAATTTGACCGCATCAGGGTCAACGTCTTTTATACGCATCATATCACATATTTTGGTGAAAGTATTTAAGTTCATGCCTGCGTCTTCAATAGCAGAGCCTCCAAATTGATTATGTTGAACCAAAATTAAGTAATGGGGCTTAATTTCATAGTCATCAGCAGCGATTGCTGGCTGAGTAATAGGAGTACGCAAATAATCATTGTTGGGAGTAGCAAACTCCCCAAGCTTCTTTTCAGCCATATTTCCTATGTTTTGGAGTTTTCTTAAACAAAAAATTATAATAGTACAAACAAGAACTTAAAGGATAACTAATTTTTTTGGTTTATCAAATAAAGACTGAAAGAAAACTAACAAAATTAAAAACAAGAATTAAAACTAGCAAGGTTCCTAATAACCTCACCAGGGTAGCTATTGCTTCCCCGACGACGACACCAGAAAAAGGGTTGATACCTTCGATCCGGATTACGGATGTAGTATAGCTTCTTTTTCCCTAGTAGACCTAGGTTATCGAATCCTCGGGAAGTGAATGCATAGTGAAGTTACTTTAATGGACCTTCGAGAGTTTAAAAATTCCTTTTGTGTTTTTACCGGACCAATAGCTTGCATATTTTTGTTGTTGTCGATGATAGAGAGAGAGGGCCTAGGGTGTTTGGTTTCACCTGTAGCTGTGCAAAACATCTGATGGGAATAAAAGATAGAAATAAAGTATGCGTGTACTTGTTAGAGCAAGATAAATTATATGTGGGCAGTGCATCCATAATATCTATTGCCTCCATAATCGCTTATAGCAATAACCTACTAGTCTCATCCATAGAAGAAAGAGAACTAATGATATGCATAATGATGTCACCATTAATCCCAAGAAAATCCCTCACATACAACCGTACTACCCCTTTTGTCACTAGGGTTCCCAACCTGTAGATCAGTCATCACTCATACTCCCTATACCTGGCTCAATCCTCGGGGTCTTGGGTACTTGACAAGTCCTTGGATTGAGGCAAGAGAGGATACGATAATCATCATGTCATACAAACTAATACACGATCCCATCTATGATAAATAACATGCACAATTGCTACATGGCTAGGCCGAAGCCCTTAGCCCAAGGAGAATTACTCACACATAGATATGAGATCAACAATCACAAACATTGTAATGAAAATCATAAGATTGATAGCAATAGTCTTACAATGTCACCAATCGTAGAAGAGATCTACTATTACAAGTGGTGGAATATGGCTATGGAGATGGAGAAGGGTTTGGAGATCTGGAGGCGGCTGGTGATCTGTGGTAGAGACTTTTTGGCGAGGTACGGCTTGTTTTCTCGTCGCCCGAGGCTTCTTTATATAGGGGTTCCTTCACTAAAGTTGTTTTGTTTCACCTAACGGTGGTGGCGCCAACTATACGACCGGAGATATACGGCCAGAATTTTTGCTCCGGTCATATAGTTGGTCGCTAAGGCATCTGCCTCCGTTGTACGGCTCCTGGTTTCTTCTAGTTGCTGGAAATCTCGTATCTTTGACTTTAATGTAGTGATTCCCTCCTTTAAACGACATTATATGCGCAAGAAAAATATAAAAGAAAGGATTGCAAACCCCTATGAATATTAGCATTAGTGCCAGGGTTTAGAGAGATATTTCATCAACAATATGAGTAATATCCAGTTTAAATGTGGACGTAGATGGCTATATTTCAGAGGCATCATTACTACTAGAGGCTCTATGGTTGTTGTCATTTTTAGATGCTCATACTCTGTTGCCATCCCGAAAGATTCAGAAATTTTGTTGAATTCCCGATCACAATTATCGGAATGTATGAAGATCCCTGTTATTGATATGATTCCCGTTGGTGCTAGCATTTTCATGACTAGGTATGCATAGTGAGGAATTGCCATGAATCGTGCAAAAGCCGGGCATCCCAGGATCGCATGATACTGTGATGGCCAGTCCATGACTTCAAATTTGAGCTTTTCCCCCCTAAAATTTTCTTTGGATCCAAACACAACATCAAGAAAAAAATTGCCTAATGGAATTTCGGCTTTACCTGGTACTATGCCATGGAAGGATGTTTCTGTTGGTACCAAATTTGCCAAGGGGGAATTCATTGCCCTGAGTGTTTTGGCATAGATCATATTTATGATGCAGCCTGCGTCCATGAATACTTTACTCATGTCGAATCCGCCAATTTGTGCTTCAACTATCAGGGCCGAATGGCCCGGTCTTGGTACACGATGAGGGTGGTCAGCTCTGCTGAATGTGATTTCCTATTCTGACCAATGGAGATATTCGGGCATGGTTGGTGCCTCCATTTCTGCCATATTGACTTGTGTTGTGATTAGCTTCTGAATTCTGTTGGGTGGACGCCCTTTTTGAATCATCAACATTGCCCCTTTTAATCTAGGGTAATCTTCATTTTGATTGGTTGTGTCCTGTGGTTGTCCTGCTGGTGGGGGTGGTGCACCAATGGCTAATGTGCCAGGCGTGGAGGTGTGTCCTCTTCTTGTTGCTTCGTTTCTTTTGCATTGCACAACTCTTGCATCTTTAAGAACGTTCGGCAATCTTTCATGAGGTGGTTGGATTGTCTTCTTCCTACTGAATCGATGTAGAAGTGCATATTATAGGGTCCTTCCAGTATTTGCATTGCAGACATGGGTTCCTCCGCCTTCATCCCTATTGCGGCAATACCTGCTATTGTAGTCGTTATCCCTGTTGTTGCCTTCACCCGAAAAACTAGCTGCGATGTATCTTGGTCCCGTGTTTCCATCATTTTTTCGTTGCCTCCTGTCACTTTCGCGTTTATCCCTGTCTTCTTCGGGTGACCGCCCTCACTTGTTATGCAGAGCATCTTCTCCATCATCCCATCGAGTTGCTATGTCCATTAACTATGAAATTGTCTTGGGTTTGACTCACCCTAGTTCTTCTACGTATTCTCGGCGGTGGAGGCCGTCATTGAAGGCATCGATTTCCCTTTCATCGGATATGGATTCGACTATATTTTTGATGATTTTCCATTGCTAGATGAATGCTCTTATTGACTCTACGGGCTTCTTTTTGCATGCTCGTAGTTGCTCTAAAGACGCGGGTCATTTGAATGTGGAATGAAAGTGTCGGATGAACTTGTCTTCGAGGTCATTCCAGCTGCGGATAGAATCTTCGGGTAGGCGTCTAAGCCATGACCTTGCGGCATCGGTAAGGTGTAATTGTAAGCTTTGCATTGTTGTGGTTGTTGAACCGCCCTGTAGCTTGACAGTGGCCAGGTAATCTGCTAGGCAAGCTTCGGGTTCTTGGAGTCCATCGTATTTTTGACGGTCATGTGGAAGTTTAAAATCCTTCGATACTAAGGCTTTTCAAATCCACTGAGCAAAACAGCTGGCTCCATATAGCTCGTAGTCGTCTTCATTGTCGTCATCGTGCTCTCTTCGGTTGCGGTTTTCATTCCTTGTATTGCTTCGTGGCTCTAGTCTTGAAGGACGCTCCCGATGTGGTGATTGTGACCGCCTGGTGTGGCCCGCGTGTCCAGGGTTGTTGCGACGACATGGTGATTTATTGGGTTGATGCATAAGTCCTTGTTCTGCTTGTGCGAGAGTTTCCCCTACCATGCCGAGGTTCATTTAGGCAGAGTGGTGGAGAGCTGCGCGAGGATCGGCGGGTGCAGGTTGGGTTGTGATCAGGCATGTTTGTGCGGCCACAATTGCTGCTTGGGCTGTTTTTTGCTTTGATATTTCCTGCTTGATCTAGTGACATGAATGATAGATCGAGGTCTCGGATTAGTTCGTTTCTTTCTGCTTCGGGGATGTTCTGCAATCAAGATGTTCCCCTTCCTGGTGGTACTCCTCCTGTTATGCTCCCAGACTTTCGGGTCGAGCTGAGTTGTGCCTGTCGTAGGCTAGATTCATCGGCTAGCCTTTTTCTTTCATCAAGTTGCCTTTGCATCCTCAGTAGGTCTCTTTTCTTATGGTGAAGCAGGTACTAATATGCTAATAAATCTTCATGTGAGGCGTCGGCTGTCATTGGGACCTCACCCGAGATTGCTTCTCTGGCCTTTTTCCATGCCGTTGCTGGTAGCTGAAGGGTCCATGTTTCTTCCCCGTCGGGTTCTGTTCTTCCTCCTGGTACTATGCGTTTATCCGCGGCTCCTCCTCCATTTCCGTGATATCCTTCGTTGCTGTGATTTCCTGCATTATCATCCGATAAAATATCATTGGGATCGAGGATAGGGTTGCCGTTAGAGTCGCGTGGTGTCGAGGTGGCTCCGTTGATCATGCACACTTAGTGGCGCGTAACATATGCACTTGTGGCGTCGTCATCTGTGTTGGCGAGGACACTGTCGGGTGGATGAGCGAAGTCCATAAATTTTTGCTCCGAGTATATTTCTGTCATCCTTATTCCAAAGTTTGATGCTTTTGCTGCTTTCTTAGGGTTTGGAGTTTGCTGGACTTGTTCTGCATGGTGGAGTTGATGGGGAATCTGATCCGAAGGAGAGATTGTCGTAAAGACCATCAAGCTCCCCCAAATCCGCCTCGTCTTGCTTGTTTTTGTCGAGTGCTTCAATTTCCACTGTGGCGTCCATGGAAGATTAGACAGATGATGCTGGAATCGCTGTAAACGTAGTTTTCCCTGCCGACGGTTCTAATGTAATCAGGGCCAAAGGGCATGGTCCTTGAGGGTTTTCGACTTGAAAGTGGAAACTTCCGATGATCAGATCGGATCCGCTGTTGAAATCGGCGGGTACTATCACAGGGTGGGCGGGCGTGGATATGCTTTCGTTGGGTTGGTGCTTAGCAAAGAAAATTCCGCCGAATCCATGGTTCCAGCGTTCAAGTTTCCCACAAATGGTGCCAATTAATGAGGGGAAATCTCCGCAATGTCCATAAAGAAGGACTTAGGGTTTTGCGGAAAAGAGAACGCTGGGGATTTTGTCGGAAGTCAGTAAACAATGGGATCAAAGTCGCCTGAATATTACGAGAGCTTTCTTGGTTACAAATCGCTTGGGGATTGTTCCGTGCCCTTGCCTATGCTTCTCTCGTCCTATATATAATAGGTCGGGTCTCAAAGCTGTATGCAGAAAGGTTACATAATTACAATACCAACTCCAAGTCGGTCTTTGTTTCTCTTTCCTACTATAGCTATAATCTTTGTCGGTTGCTCTTTTGGATCTTCATCTTAACTCTTCATGGGCCGTAATCTTCTCTACAAGGTCCTAGGTAGCAAATCATAAGGACCTAAACAATCATACCTATGTGACCAAGAATCTCTTTTAACTAGTCATCCCTCTAGGTAGCTCCACCTTCATAACATTCAGCGGGTACCCTCGGTTACTCGTAATATTTTATCCATTCCTAAGCTCACCCTTGATAATAATGTCCTATGTGAATTTCATCCTTTTGATCATTTTGTTAAGGACCGAGCAACCCGAGACGTTCTGCTTCGTGGCTGCTTGAGCCAAGGCTTGTACCGTTTGGAGGATCCATCCGCCTTGCGTGTCTTCAGAGGTGTTCGTGTGTCGCCGTCACAGTGGCACTCTCGCCTTGGTCACCCTGCCACCCCCATCGTTCGCCACATACTACACCGCCATGAGCTGCTATTAGAGTCTAGCAATAAAGAGATGTTAGTGTGTGATGCCTGTCAATAAGGCAAAAGTCATCAACTAACATTTGTTTCATCTACTAGAGAAGTCAAGAGTCCTCTTGAACTTGTTTTTCCGATGTGTGGGGTCCAGCACAAACATCTATTAGTGGTCACAAGTACTATGTCATTTTTATTGATGACTATAGTCGCTTTACATGGATTTACCTTATTAAGCGTAAGTCTGATGTGTTTGATATATTCATTCAGTTTCAATTGCATGTTGAACGTCTACTCAAGCATAAAATTATTCATGTTCAGTCAGTTTGGGGGGGCGAATATCGCAACCTCAACACTCTCTTTAATAAGCTTGGGATCTCTCATCATTTATCATGCCCACATACACATCAGTAAAATGGCGTTGTTGAGCGCAAACATCGCCATATAGTTGAGACCGGACTCACACTTCTTGCTCTTGCTTCTGTACCCTTTCGCTTTTGGAGTAATGCCTTTGCCACCGCATGTTTTCTTATTAATAGATTACCTACGCGTCTTCTTAATATGAAAACTCCTATTGAGCTTCTCTTGCATGAAACTCCTGACTGTACCTTTTTCAAGGTATTCGGGTGTGCCTATTGGCCCCATCTTTGTCCATATAATAATCGAAAACTTGAGTTTCGGTCCAAAAAATGTGTGTTCTTGGGGTATAGTTCTCTCCATAAAGGCTACAAGTGCCTCCATGTGCCAA
Organism: Avena insularis; assembly: GCA_023614405.1. NCBI lineage: Eukaryota > Viridiplantae > Streptophyta > Magnoliopsida > Poales > Poaceae > Avena > Avena insularis. The sequence continues at coordinate 429,273,124 of CM042692.1, read as the reverse complement.
CAAATCGTGTCTACATATCTTGTGATGTTGTCTTTGATGAGAACGTCTTCCCCTTTTCCGCCATGCCATATCCACCTATCACAACCCCATCTATGCATTCATCTCCTATTATGCCTGGCCAATTTGAAGATGTTGCATATTCGCATGTGTTGTTACCTAATCATGGTGTAGGAACTAGACGTGGTGCTCGCCTGGAACTCCTACCCGATGCACCACCTGTGTCGCCTGTGGCGCACGTCGACCGACTGGTGCATGCGCATGCACCGCCTCCCGCCTTCGACCCCTCCATGCCTGCCCCTATGCCTGGGCCGGCATCAAAGACGGCCTCCCCCGAGCGGCCCACATCGCCGCATCCTCGTTCGGAATCGCCTCCGTCATCGCCCACATCGCCTGCGCGAGCATCCCTCCCAGCTACCTTGCCTGGGTCGGTAGCGCATAGCTTAGCGCCACACATGATGCCTGGGCTCTCATCGACCGGCCCTCCATCACCTGGCCCACCGTCACCCGGCCCCTCATCATCGGAGTCCTATGGGCCGGCATCGCCTGCTCCGAAAGTTCCGCCTGCCCCTGTGCTCGCTGCTCCGCGGCGTCCGCATACACGTAGCCGCAGTGGTATCGCTCGTCCCAAGGATCGTTGATGACCAACAAATATAGGGGGTGTATCGCAGTATTTTCGATAAGTAAGAGTGTCGAACCCAACGAGGAGCAGAATGTGTTGGCTAGTGGTATGGATCAGGAATTCTCTGCAAATACTTAGCAAGCGGGTTTTTAGGGATTTTTGATAAAGCAAGTAAATAAAGTACGAGTAAATAAAAGACAGTAGGAATAAATGCAGCAAGTGGCCGAATCCTTTATTCAGCAAAGGACAAGCCGGTTGTATTACTTAAGATGACCAAACGTTCTCGAGGACACATGGGAATTCTGTCAAGTGTTTTCGCTTCATATAGTTGATTAATCTTCTTTAGCTTGCTAAGTGTTGTGTGGGTGAACCTGTGCTAATGTACTGACCTTCCTAGGACTAATACATACTTGTGATTATATCCCTTGCAAACATCCGTAAGTACAAGAAAGTAATTAAGGTAGAACCTAACCACAACTTTAAACTCTAAGACCCTGACGTCCCTTGTGCAATGGTTTCCTAACGGGGGTTCAGGTTTCTGTCACTCTGGCAACCCCTATGATTAGTAGCCAAATACACAATGCATTCCCCTAGGCCCATATAGGTGAAGTGTCATGTAGTCGACGTTCACATGACACCACTAGAAGAAGTACACCACAACTTAAATATCAAACTATTGAATCTTTCTCAACACAATTCCACTACTAACAACATGACTTCTCCCATGTCCTCAAGAACAAAACGAACTACTCACAAGACATCATATGGATCATGATCAGAGATGGAATAATGATGTATAACAATCTGAACATAAACAATAATTCAACGGTTCACTCAATAGCATCAACTACAAAGAGTAATCAACACCGGGAAAGTTTCCCTAAGAACTATGCAAGATTCAACCCAATTGTTACAGCAATATGGAGATGGTGATGAGGGTGCTGATGGTGATGATGGTGATGATGATCCCGATGAATTCGAGCTTGATGGTGGTGTTGATGGCGATGATCTCCCCTCTCCGGGAAGGAATTCCCCCGGCAAAAATCTGTCTACCCGAGAGATCTTTCTCTCTCGGTGTTTTCTGCCCCGCAGAGGCGACGGGATCTTTCTATGGTCGCACCTTGAGTATTAGGGTTTTAGGAGGATTATATACGCGGAGGAGAGCCGAGGGTGGAAGGTGGCCACACCACAGGTGGTCTTGACCTAGGGTGGCCCGCGCCAGGGGGTGGTGTGGGCCCCCTGTGTCCCATCTCCACTCCTCCTTCTGGCATCCTTCGTCTTCTGGAAAAATAGGATTTTCCGTATATTTTCCCGGATTTTCTGATCTTCGCGAATTTTGCCTCCAAACAACACCTTTTCCATCAGAATCCTGACTGCAGCGGTCCATGCTCCAAAAGTCATCAACCATGCAAAACAGATGAAATAACATAAGTATCATCTCTTAATACGAAATATATCAATGAATAACAGAATTATGACATAGAATAGTGATGCAAAATGGACGATCAACTCCCCCAAGCTTAGACTTCGCTTGTCCCTGCTTAAACTGAGCTCAATAACCATGGCCTCAGGTTTATGGAGTGAAGAGTCGATAAAAGAATACGGACATGAAGCATCACATTCATCAATACATAAGTCATAATAGAAGACAACTCATTATTATATAACTTAACTTGCAATAAGTAAAGGAAACACAATAAAGATACATAAAGTAAATCATAATTGGTAATGGCAAACTTAGCTCTTGGTCGAAGAATAGTTGACAATTTGCTGGAATTCACAAACAATTGATTTTCAATGATAGCTTTCAAAGTAGTAGACACTAAGATAAGATCAAAGTGCAAAACAAGGAACATAAGAAACATGATTGCATAAATCATCATATGAATGAATGAAACACAACAACTCAAAATACTTGCTGAGATAGAAGGGAATAGGTTTGCTGACTCAACTGAAAAGTAAAAGAAAGGCCCTTCACAGAGGGAAGCAGGGATTTCAAGTTTCATAAAGAGCTCCCAAAAATTATGATACTTATTAGCTTTCAGCTCTCATTGCCCCTACCATAGGCATCTTTAGGTGATTAAGGTTAAAATGATCAAATATGAGGATATGCTTGACAAGTTGTAAATTGAGAATCTCATGTCCCTTGAATACGAGGGACGCTCCTCATGCTACTCAAGTTTATTCACCGGTAAGTTCTTGTCATCGTAAGCACATGTGTATCACGGAGAACCGCCAACGGGGTACCCCTTGCCCGATGATACGGAAGAATCCCCATATCAAAATGACAAGGCAAGCAGACAACAAGCATCTCAGCAATCTTCTTATTTACCATGGGAATATGGTGCTTTTTTCTCTCTTTCCTCTTTTCATAATATCTCTTTTTTCCTTTTTCTCTTTTTCTCAATCTCTATCTCTTTTTATAAGAAGAATGCTTCATAGATGCTCGTTATGGTTATGCTACAGGTTTCCACCATGACAACATGGATTAGACCGGCGTCCTAGGCATTTCTCTAACACACATGCATAACTCCATGGACTTACAAGCTCCCCTTTCATTTCACACCGACGACATCCATAGACAAAAGAACATGATATCAACTAGGTACAAAGTACCAGTGCAATGTTGAAAGCGTTCCCCATGACATCATGGTTCCGCTAATTCACAACTTACAAAGCGCAAGCATATACGCAACATAGATGGGCACAATGGTTCAAGTTTATTAAATGCAAGAAAGTAAATTGTGCCATCAAGTTCATGAGAGCTTTAATCACTAATTTTCACATAACAAGTTTAATTTGGAAGGTAGATAAAAACATGAATTTACTTGGAATAGCAATAATGCTAACAAGTAGGTATGGTGGACACAAATGGCATGGGTTTGGTTTAAGGATTGGATGCACGAGAAGAATTCCCTCTCAGTACAGGTTTTTGGCTAGCAAGGCTGGGTAGCAAGTACAAGAGTTGAAGGAAACAAACAAACATACAAGTGATAAAGACAAACATGCAATCTTCCTTGGAAGCACAAAAGATCTTAACTAGAGAATAATAAACTTATGAGCAAATCAAGAAAGAAAGATGATGAAATTATTTTTTTCTTTAGAGTACTTTTATCTTTTCATTCAACTCTCAAAAATAGTGTTACATCGACCAAGCCAGGTTTGCCAAAACCAACTAAATTAACTCAATGATCCCAAAGTGATACCAATACTAACAACAAGATCAATCATATAACCACGAATTGAAAACTAATATAAGATATGCAAAAGAGTAAATGATAGAACTTCTCATTAATATTCCATAACGGCAACTTACACTAAGGGATACATATCTAACGAGAGAGGGGACACTTCCATAATGCAAACCATCCTACATGATAACTTCTCTATTCATGATATGACTCTACTAAAAAGGTAAAAAGATAGAAGATAGTGATATGATACCGCGACACTCCCCCAAGCTTGGAACAAACCAAGGGGATGCCAAACCTGATGAAGAATTACTCCTTCGGTGGTGGTGGTATTCTCTCGGTTAGCGCGAGGAAATCTTCCAGCATCTTGCAAATCTTGTTATTCTCCTCTTGAAACATATCCACCTTCCTCCTCAAGACTCGGTACTTGTCGCAGAACTCATCAGTGACTCGTAGAGCTTCCATTGTTGCAGGACAAGAACTGGGATCTAGAGTTGGAGGTATCAGCCCCTTCATGCCTCCTGTCATGTCCTTTACTTCCTCCCTGCCGTTCCGATCCATGTCTCGCGCCTAGTTGTGATCCTTTCTTCTTCCACCCGTCCTACGAAGGTCTTCTACTCAAGATTGTGATGGAGCTCGCGACGACGTCGCAACTCGTAATCCTTTGAAGATGAACCCTTGAACGACATCTGAACATAATAGACCGAAACAAAAACACGACGAGAACACGATATACGAACCTCGGGGGATCCAGGGTATTATATATTACGAAGTTTCACAACAAAAGGAAGGTACTGGGAGAAAACGGGTCGGAGACGGAGTCCGGAGTGGCCACACCACCTGGTGGCGTGGACAGGGGTGGGCCCCCACCACAGGGTGGTGTGAGCCATCCTGGCTCCGTTTCCGTCCCTCTTTTGCTTCATAACTTTCCTTATTGACTAAAAAACTACAAAAATATAACTCGATAGTATTTTCGTGGAACTTTTCTTACCAGAACTGTTACCTATTTGAAAACAGACTCTGTAGGTCTCTGAATTTGGTATCTAGTAGATTCTTCCGGAGTCACCACTTTAATAACATCAATATCTTCATCTTTATACACTTATTGCTTGAGTCATGAAACCTTTCACTTCCTTATTACACCATTATCTCCACTAACCTGGAAATTTCTTTCACACAAAACTTCACACAGTTTTCATTAGCAACATTAGTATAAGTGAAGTGATAAATCCTTTTGAGTCCAACTTCAACTGAAAACCATCAAAACATAAGCTACTGTAGCAACTCCTTCTGAAAACCCAAAAAGAATTCAAAAAGGAAATCGAATAAAGAAGCAAATGCAAGAGTGGATAAATCTGTCAAAACAGACCAACAGGTAAAGATCATTTTTTTCGAAAATCTTATGTTGCTCAAATCAAAAAGTGCAAAACTAATGAAAGTTAAATAACAACCTGGGGCAGAAGCAAAACAAATTACAGCTCAATACGACATACAGAGATCTCTCACGAATTTTTACGGTGAAGCACAAAAAACTGTTTCGAGACAGCATCTTCCCAAATCTTACTTCTCTCTCATTAGAGGTTGATCTTGACACAAAAACCAAACAAAAAGGATAAGGAGATGTTATTACCGAAGTAATAACTTTCAAGACTCAAAGAAAAAAGAAAAACAAACTGAAAACATAAATAAATTGGGTTGTCTCCCAAAAAACTCTTTCTTTATAGCCATTAAGATGGGCATTATAATTTCAAAGATGATCACATAGGAATATGAATTGAGGTGAAAGAGAGCATTAAGAAGCAAAATACACATGTTTAAGTCTAACCCACTTCCTATGCAAGGGAATTTTGTAAATGAACAAGTTGTTGAAACCAGAGGCTACTAGCATAGGAAGGCAAAAGGAGTGCAACATAAAAACTTTCAGCATAAAACGAGGAAACTTGATATTATTGAGATACATTAGAGCACTTTTCCCTCTCTCATAATAACTTTTAGTACCATGCACAAACTTAACAATATAACTATCACAAGGACCATCGTAACAATGATCACTTATCCTAACAGAAAACACAGGAATACTAGTTCTTATAACACTACTTTGCGAGATAATATTAGAGATATCCTTACAAAGGATAGTGTGTCCCTCTTCTTCATACTTAGTGACAAAGTATTTCACATTTTCTATTATAGGTTCATCATCCATTTGTTTATCAGGTTCAATAGCTTTATTTGTACTTTCATTAACCATACTAGCTATCATAGAATTTTCCTTTATCTTAACTGGGAAAGGCATTTTCTCAATATAAGGTTCAGGTAAAACATGATTAGCAGTATAAACTTCAGTATTTCATGCTCCAAAAGTTCAATATAAGGTTCAGCGAATTTTGCCTCCAAACATCACCTTTTCCATCAGAATCCTGACTGCAGCAGTCCATGCTCCAAAAGGCATCAACCATGCAAAAACAGATGAAATAACATAAGTATCATCTCTTAATATGAAATATATCAATGAATAACAGTAAATTATGAAATAGAATAGTGATGCAAAATGGACGTATCAATCGCACCGACTGCACAGTCACATATTTGGCTTCTTGCCTGGCTCATGTTGTGGAAGATCCAACCGCTGAACCACACAGTTATCAAGCTGCTATGAGTATCCCACACTGGAGGGCTGCTATGGAATAAGAGTATCATGCTCTTATGCAGAATGAGACATGGACACTTGTTCCCCCTTTGCGTCGCATCAACATCATTGATTCGAAGTGGGTTTTTAAGGTGAAGAAACATATTGATGGTTCTACTGAGCGCTACAAAGCGCGTCTTGTGGCTAAGGGCTTTAAACAGTGTCATGGATTGGATTATGAGGACACATTCAGCCCAGTTGTCAAGCCTACCTCTATCCGACTTCTCCTGTCTCTAGCAGTTTCTCGCGGATGATCTCTCCGCTAGCTTGATGTGCAGAATGCTTTTCTTCATGGGTTACTTGAAGAAGAGGTTTATATGCGGCAACCACCTGGATTTTTTGATCACACTCAACCTCATCATCTCTATCGTCTGATGAAGGCTCTCTATGGACTGAAGCAGACGCCTCGAGCCTGGCATGCTCGCCTAGCTTCAGCTCTACGTGCTCATGGCTTCACTCCTTCGACGACTGACACTTCATTGTTCTTGTTTCAGCGTCCGGGTGTGATCATGTACTTTCTTATGTACGTGGATCACATTATCATGGTCAGCTCTTCTCCGACGGCTACCGATGCTCTTGTGACTGCGCTTGGCAGAGACTTTGCAGTTAAGGATTTGGGACAACTCCACTTCTTCATGGGTATTGAGGTCGCTCATCAGTCTCGTGGCATCTTAGCTCTCACCCGGAAGAATTACTCTCTTGATCTCTTGCGTCATGCCAGTGTGCTCAAGTGCAAGACATCTCCTACGCTCATGTCCTCCACCGACAAGCTTTCACCTGGTGATGATGCTCTTCTGTCTCCTGAGGATGCGACTGAGTATCTGACGATCACGCGTCCTGATCTCTCCTTTGCGGTTAACAGGGTGTGACAGTATCTTCATGCGCCTACTGCTGTGCACTGGTCTGCTGTGAAACGCATCCTGCATTATGTGTGTCTCCCTATCTCCTATGGTCTCCACTTGCGCCCCAGTCCTTCTGGAGTTCTTTTTGCATTCTTAGATGCTGATTGGGCTGGGTGTCCATACGACAGGCGATCTACGGGGGATATGCTGTGTTCTTGGGTCCTAATTTGATCGCCTGGAGTGCACGCAAGCAAGCCATTGTTTCCCGCAGTAGCACAGAAGTCGAGTACAAAGCGGTTGCCAATGCGACTGCCGAGCTTATATGGATTGAGTCCCTACTTTGAGAACTAGGAGTTTTCCAGCCACATCCTCCGGTTCTTTGGTGCGACAACAACGGTGCTACGTTTCTATCATCAAACCTGGTGTTCCATGCACAGACCAAACATATTGAGATTGACTATCATTTTGTGAGGGAACGCAAATCAGGTTACTACAAATCAGGTTTATCTCTTCAGAATATAAACTTGCGGGCATCTTGACCAAGCCTCTACCTTCATCCATGTTTGAGGTCTGTAGGCGCAATCTCAATCTTCTAGACGCTTCAGGAGTGAGTTGAGATTGAGGGAGGATGTTAGACTTTGTATAGTAGTCCAACTGTGTAATCCATACCGTATTGATATAGGACTTGTATTATACAATTATATATCATTATATATATATGTGATAGGCCACCCCATAGAGGGTTGAGCCGGTTCCACCAAAACATTATGTTTTACAACTTCGGTGCAAAGGATTTTCAAAACACATGAATAGAAAAACATAGGAATAGGATGTCATGACATGAGATGTTGAATCCTACAGAAACTGAAAACACGTGAATTTCTAATCATGACGTTTGATTGTGTTGCATGAAAAAACACATAAACTTTTCTGAAGGATTGTGTGTTTGCAATAGTTTTCACATAAACGAAAGGAAATTTCCATATAGTTGAACCAAAGGAAAAGAAGTTCTATGAATTGCATGCAAAGTAGACGTGAAAAAATCCCATGGTTTCAAATCCTACAAACAAAATAATCTCTATAGCAAAATTCCTAATGAATTGAAATACACCAAAGTTCCTAGGAAATTCATTTGAACCAAATAAGCCCTCAACCTCCTTGTAAGGGTTCTGTTTTCCTGTGACGAGGTCAAACACACAAACATCTTGTATAACAGAAATAGACATGACATCATAATTATGTGTTTTCTGTATTCCACGTTTTTGGAATCACGTGAATAAAAGAAGCCCTTATAAGTGGTCGACATAAGAGATTCATCAACATCCATACTAGGATAACATGCAAGTAAAAACTAGGACTAATTTGCCCGAATATGTAGTTATTTGATATGCTTACGATGTGAATAATATCATAATTAATGAAATGTGTACAACGTTTGTCTTCAAAGTAAAAAATAAAAATCTTGACAACGACGTCAATTAAATAGTTTTGGAAAACTAATTGATACATGCTTTGGTGCTCCACAACGACCGATCGTGCTTCCCCCTTTGTAGTGATCCTTGGCGGAGTAAGGAGGGGTGGTGAACGTGAACGATTGGTTTGAGTTTGCAATTAGGTAGTCTTTTCGTTGATTGAGTTTGGTTTTTAAGATATCTTGTATATTGTTCATGGCACCATAACACGGGAAACACTCATAGTAATTGCTTCACGACCACTCTTCTGGAGACACGAGATCACTACCGTCGTTAGTGTTGATTTCAGAAATTTGATAGTCCAACTAGCACAATTAATCTTTTAGAACTTGGCACGATAGTTAGGTTTTCTGTTTTTTCACACGGTAATCACGAGGATGTTGATCTTACTATAATAGTCTCGCATGCTCTCATCCTCAATTTTATTGTGGTTGCACTTATGCTTCTCCTGCGCGTGGGTAGCCCGGCCTGGCCCCAAAAAGTCCGATAGGCCGAGCTTTTTAGGCCTGCGGGCTGGGCCTAGGCTTGAGATATGCGGCCTGGTGATTGCACGGGTCAGGCTTAGGCCAAATAAAAATAGAAATAAGGAGAGGTCTGGCCCGTGGCCCAATAGCCCGAAGGACTCTGCACTGCGCGGGCTGGGCTCAAGCCTAGAATTGGGGCCCAACAGCCGGGCCGAGCTCGGGCTTGGGAAATGTGCGGGCGGGCTTTTTGTGCCCCATCCCAAGACTGGGCAGGCCCAAAAAATGCCCAAGTATATCTCCGACTAGACATCACTGTTGTTTTTCCCTGATTTGCTAGTATTCGTGCTCCAACAGTATTGGATACAGTTGTTTTAATGGCTCTATGGGTTAAACCATCCCACCGTGGTTCATAATATGTTTGAGAATCGTCGTTGACACCCACTGAGTCCATTGTCAAGTCTTTGTGTCATGTTCATGATGCTGTGAGAGGAACATGTGGTTGGTTTTTTTAAGAAGAAAGACCTTGATGACATTGATGGTTTATGAGTTCTGGTAGAGCTTTTTTTTTAAAGTTGGGAACAGTTGTTTTGTCTGCACAATGTTGTATCACTATTTTAGTATACGGTGATATGGATCTAAACCGGACTTTTTAAGCGTTACAGACAGTTTTTAGTGACCCTGCACGTGATAAGATCTGTTTACTTGCTTAGCCATGAACTTTTCTACTAACAGGGTATATCCGCATGACCTGGCAGCCCCTGAGTAGATTAGGATGCTTGGAGCCGTGCATGCTATTATTACCTCTCCAAATAGAAACAGAGACCCAGAAGTAACTTGTAGAAATGTGACCGTGCCATTTTTGTACTTTTCTTGCAAAAATGTGGCCGCCTTCGACCCAATGCCTGCTGGCACCCTCACCCTGGAAAATTCGAACTGTTTTTCTCCTTCGGTAGAAAAAAACTAGTCTGTCTCGTGCACCATCTTCTGAACAACGACGCTTGGCGGCCTAAAGTCTAGTGAGAAAGCGAACGCTTTTGTTTTTGAGAGGCCAAATCACTCGACTTGACAGAGTTGCTTGCTGACAAGGATTTGTATTCAGGTGTGCGTGATGCGTGTGCATGATGGGCGAATTGACAGCCGGTCAATAAAGCGAAAGTAAATGGTTTAATCGCCAACGCGGCCTAGAATAATCTTTTACTTTTGCTGGTCAATGAACGTAATTGACCCAAGGTTAAATCGTCGAAACTGCTGCGCCTTGCGCGTAATTGCACAGTGGAACAAGTTAACTGGGCATTGGTTTCCGGTGGAAACGGCTAGGAAACTAGCTTGGTCGGTACGTGAAGAGGGGATTTCGATAGGACCCGGGCCGAAATTTTGTTTTTTCCTCGTCCGCGACGATGATTATGTTTGGATTTTGTCTAAAGTTTAATGACTGCGTGATAAGCGTCGCACAGTGGCTGGTAATCTCGAGGATCTATTACCCGCAGCTGTTATTTATTTATTTATCTAGCAAGTTGCAACTGAAAAAATATCTAACACAAAAAATATAATCAAAGGATAACATAGTGTTTATTGTAGGGGAGGGTAATATGATTTTTAATCGACACAATCCAAAAAAAGAGTAGTAACATCTTTCCACAACATTGATAATTTTTGGAAGAACAAGCGATGCTCAAAGAATGGTGATACAAGTCTTCGATCGAAGATCGATTCAGCAGCAGGAGCTGATCTTCTGGTACTCTTTTTTTTTGGACAATCTTCTGGTCCTTTTCTTTCTACATAAGCAATGCCTGAATAAAATCATAAATCAGCACCACGTCTCCTAACCACCCTATTAAACACCCGCTTATTCCTCCCAATGACAGGTGGGACCATCCGGGAATCAGCATCTCAGCCCAAAGCATATTCACACGGCCACACCTACCATTCCCGTCCTGTTCCGTTTTTTTTTTACTCCGGGGACGGAAGAACGGGGAGGCGACGCTGCCTCCTCCGCGCCGCGTGCTCGCGCCGCCGCCACCCGACGACCACCGGCGCCGCCGCCTCTGCGACCTGCCTACGGCCGCTGTCATCGGCTTCGTCCCACCACGCCTGGCCGCTTCCTTCCCCGCTCGCGGTGCTGGCGCCCCACAGCCTGACCGCCGGCACCCCACCTTCGGATGGGAATCCTCCGCAGTTGAACGAGAACCGTCGCGGCAGCTCCTGCCAGGTCCTCACGACGGCGCCGCCGAACGGGAAGCAGCCGTCGAGCCCGTCGGCGGCTCCCTCGAAGTACCCGATCCTCCCCTCGACCTCTGCATCCTCCTCCTCCTCGCCGGAGGAGCTAGTGGCCGCTTCATCGGAGCTGTCGTCCTCGTCCTCGCCGTCGGAGTCGGACTCGTCGTCCCCGGAGGAGTAGTAGGTGGAGATGTGCGAGGATATGACCTCCTTCCCGCGGGATCGGAGGCGGAGGATGAGCACCTGCAGCCTGCCGAGCAGGCTGGGCAGCGTGGCCAGCGCCGCCAGCGCCACGGCGAGCGGCGCCCACATCTCGGCGAGCATCGCCGCGAGGCTCGGCCCCCGGAACCGCCCCAGCCCGGCCTCCAGCATACTCGCCGCAGCCGCCTCCATTAGAAAATCTCCCAGAAATCGGCAGAAAATGGGAGAAATCTCACACGTTATCTCGATGTGTACGCGAGAGGGGAGGAGGAAGACGAACACGAAGACGGAGAGAAAGAGAGAGAGTGGCGAGGAGGAGGCGACGCCTTCATTATATAAAGCCACACGGGGCGAACATTTTCTAATGCTTATTGGTCGGGCCTAACGGGGCGGGCCCATAGTGTCAGTGGAGCTGAGCGTGCGGGGCATGGTGGAGATTCTAGAAAAAAAAATACCCGCAGCGGGTGGAACGGAACAGCTCCGCGCGCTTGGGCGACGAGTGGTCGCGTGTACCCGCGGTTAAAACGTGTTCAGACGGGACGAGCTGGCCTCCATGGCATGTGGGGCTCTCACTGGTGACCCCACCCATCATGGAGACGGAGTGGTCGACGCGTTGGAAAGGCGCGTGGTCCGGGCTTGGACGCGACCGAGAGATGCCGTCTACGGATGGGCACAGTGAGTCAGCAGCTTGCTGCGGCGGCCGTGTGCGGGGGCTCTGACATGGTTGGCCATTGTAACCAACTTGGTTCTCATGGCTGTTACCGGCCACGTGGCTGCGGGGTCCAGCAGGGATTAAAGGCCGTGTGATCTGTGTGACTCAGCGTCACGTATCTAGGCTTCTGTGGGGACGGACGGCTGCGGCGCCGGTTCGCCGGAACGAGTGGTGCGGATGCTCTTGCATCTCATGGAATCGTAGCCACTACTTGCCTGACACGTCGGACCTGCTCCTCCTTGCATCAGGAGTCAGGGACGACATGATTGCCTTGGCTGGCTCGGAAGGTTTCTCTGGGAACATTCACCGCCTTCTAGTCTCAGGTACCACCTGTGGCTGCTTGTATCGGAGCGACAATTAGATGCTTAATTCCATTTTATGCTTCTATCAGGATTCAAAGTAAGTTGATCGTTTTTTACCCCATTGGGTCATGTAGAGCCACACGTAGTATATACCGTACCTTCCTATCGCTGGCCAATCGCGGAAGGTTGTTCGCAAACCAAGAAGGGTTTAGGATGTGTTTGAGAGAGCTCCACTTCACTCCACCTTTAGACTTCACTTCACCTAAGGTGTGTTTGGGAGAAATATTAGCTTCAGTTCTAGATTAGTGGGAGACTGCTGTAAAATGTCTCAAATACCTTTTTATTATTCTTTGCTTTTTTCCTTTGTTCCATCGATCTGGGAGGTAGTACTCCCTCCGTTTGGAAATATAAGACATTCTAGCTTTGTGAAACGAATGTATCTAGACACCTTTTAGTGTATAGATCACTCCGAACCTCTATAAACCTATACACTAAAATACGTCTAGATACATTTAATTCACAAAGCTAAAACGTCTTATATTTTCGAACGAAGGGAGTACGTCCTAACAGGCCGTCTGTACATTTTGCTCTTGCGTTCAGGATAGAAACTGAGTTTGCATTTAAGACAAAACAAAATGGGGCAGCGGCGAGCTGCTGTTGAAGGCATACATCGAGCTACTAGTACATGCAAATTACCAAGAAAAATAAGCGTGCTCCTGATGAAGGTGAGCGGTGAGCTCTTGGCGCAGGCGCGACGACTCCTGATGCAGGCAGGAAGCAAGATTTACCAGGGGAACAGAAAACGGCGGGCGGAAAACAAAGGACCACGTAGGCTTGCTTGCAGCGTCGGGTCGACCCAAGGACAATGGGTCGTAGGGGAGGAAGCTAGGGGTCGCGGCTGGTGGGGAGGACGGAGAGTAGTCTCTGGAGAAGAAGGTGGCGGCTCCTGCTGCTGGCAAGCGACGAGATTTACCGGGAGAATGGATGGCGGCGGCCGGCGAACAGACGACCGCATTAGTTGCGCTTACGGGCGCCGGGTCGATTCAAGGAAGGGAATTGTCCGGGGATGACTAGCTAGTGGCATTGGTGGGTAATTTAACAGCAAGGGAGGTGAAGTGGAGCAAGTGAAGCTCCTATTTCTCTACTCCACGAAAATACACCGCGGCATGTCAAAGCTTCACTCCAGGTGATAACTGGAGTTTGGGCGTTTGGGGCAGCTTCACCTGCTCCACCTGTGGATCAGTGGAGTGGAGTTGTCCCATACACACCCCTAGCCTCTTCGGATTCTTGCCCGTTTTGCTCTTCCGCCGAGACCACAGAGCACCTTATCTTTCACTTCTCATTTGTTCCGCAATTCTGGATACCAGTTCCAGATGTGGACAATAATATCGGTGATTGCGGTAGTCTTCGAGATCTTTGGAATAACTCCACCATGTGTAAAGTAAGGTCTGACAATCATCATTTGCGCCCTTTGGGATGTTTGGAAGCGGTGAAAATGCAAAAGTTTTCAGGAATAAAGTGGAGACAATTCAACAAGTTTTCAGTGGGTGCGTCGAATTGTTTCTTTGAAAATTCAGGTGCTTCAAGCAAGCTCACAAGGGTCTTATTCAGGATTGGGATGTCATGTTTGCACATTTAGCTTCTCCTTCTTAGGATCCTTCCTATCTACCTATAAGGTGTGTTCGGTTCTGAAATTTGGAGGAACGCAATAGGTCCGTTCCGCACCTAGCATCCGTTCATGTCTTTGTTGGACGGAAGGAATAGAACCAATTAGTTTCTCGAAACGGAATATATCTCTAATATGCGGAATGCACTCGTCCAACTGAATCGGGCGGATCTGGCGAAACGCCTCGCTAACCCGCCCGCATCGTCTCACCAAAAAAATAATTAGCCTCCTAATTAGCGATTAGTAACCAACTATGCCAGGTTCAAAGCACGCACGGACAGGCACGCGCGGCGGGAGGCAGGCAGGCATGCGGCGGGCGACGGGAAGGCACGCGACGGCGCAGCGGTGGCAGGCAGGCACGGGCGAGCGGCGGCGGGGATTAGACAAGATGGTGCTTCCTTCTCTGTTTAGCTCCTTTGATTTGAAGAAGAAAATGTAGAATCTAGCCATTTCATTCCACAAATTTGTTCCAACCGAACAGAAAATGAAACTATTCCATTTCTTGATTTTTTCCAAACCAAACACAGGGTCGAAACCGTTCCATGACGTCGGAATGGAACCATTCCGTTCCATCCCCTCTGGTTCTGGAACCGAACACACCCTAAGATGGCGGCTCCTTTGCACAGAGATGTCATTATTTGCCGTAGTTATGTATATGACATGGCTGGTCCAAGATTTATTTAATAGAGAAAATTACACTTTACCAACATTCAATTGTTTAGGTTAATGCTCACCTCCAAAATCTAAAACTAGGTAGATGAGCCTCTTCAACTCTCAATAGCTCTACTATTCTTGATGGAAATTTGAGTGGAATTAGCTTATATGATACTTATACTGCGATGTCCACATGCACATATTATGAGAAAGTAATGTGTCATCTTAAAATATAAAGATTTTCTAGAGAAATAATTAAATTGGAAAGTCAGAAACTAAAAAAGCAACGAAATCTAAGGTTGACTAGAAAATATAGAAATCTACCAATTCCCCTAGATAATTAAATATTTATTTTTTCCTTCGAACATATCATAGAAATAATAAAAATATGGAAAGTATAAGAAATTAATAAGTATAATATATTTGTTGAAATAGTAGATATAGTAATTTTCCCATTGTATTCAAAAGTATGACGTCAATCTGCAAAATTTCTCATTTTGTTACTATTTTTGGATTTTCTAAGATGCTGGTAACCATATGATAATTGATGACCCACAAGTATAGGGGGTGTATCGCAGTATTTTCGAGGGAAGTAAAACCCAATTTATTGATTCGACACAAGGGGAGCCAAAGAATATTTATAAGCCTTAACAACTGAGTTGTCAATTCAGCTGTACCTGGAAACAATCTTGCTCACAGCAGTTTATCAGTAGCAACAGCTTTGTAGTAGGAATAGTAAAATAACAGCAGTAGTAAAGTAAAGACAGCAGTAACAATAGCAGTAAATAGTAGGATTCGAGTGCGGGTAGGCATAGGGATGGATGGATGAGCGCTGCATGGACAAGACAATTCACATAGCAATCAGAACATAGGAAAATTGCAGATAAATAAGATAAAATATCCAAGTATTAGATAATTCTAGGCATGTGTTCCATATATAGTCATACGTGCTCGCAATGAGAACTTGCACAACATATTTTGTCCTGCCAGCCCGTTTGCAGCGGGGCCTCAAGGGAACTACTGGTAATTAAAGTGCTCCTTTTAATAGAGCACCGGAGCAAAGCATTAACACTCCGTGAACACATGTGATCCTTACATCAAAGCCATTCCCTCCGGTTATTCCGATTTCTGTCACTTCGCGACCATTGGTTCCGGACAACAACGTGTGTATACAACTTGCAGATAAGACCATAAACAATACTATCATAATGGATCAATAACATGTTCAGATCTGAAATCATGGCACTCGGGCCCTAGTGACAAACATTAAGCATAATAAGTCGCAACAAAGTCATAAAGCACTAATAAAATATACTAGGCACCATGCCCTGACAATGTGATGCCATTACATGAACGATCTCATCCAATCCCTACCATCCCCATAGTCTACAGCGGGGGATTACTCACTCATAGATGGGGGAAACATGGATGGTCGATGGAGAAGCGATGGTGATGATAATGGCGATGATCTCCTCTATTTCCTCGTCCCGCAGGGTGCCAAAACGGAGTTTCTGGTGCTGTTTTGTGGAATCTGGTGGTGGCGACGGAGCGGAACTCCTTCTGAAAAACGTCGAACCCCCCTAAGTTTTTAGGTCAGAAGGCAACTTATAGGCGAAGAGGGAGACCGAGGGGGAGTCTGAGGTGGCCAGACCACCCCCTGGCGCGGCCAGGCCTAGCCCACGTGGCCAGGTGGTGTGGCCTGGGCCCAGCCCCCCTCCATCTTGTATTCTAGCTCCGGGAGTCTTCTGGTGAAATAGGATTTTTGGTATATTTTCCGGGATTTTTCCTGATAGTTGATTTTCTGCATAAAAAGTAGACATCAAGATAATTCTGCTGAAAACAGCGTCAGTCCGCATTAGTTGCATCCAAATCACAGAAGTTTAGAGGAAAAACAATAACAAAAGTGTTCGAGAAAGTAGATACGTTTTGGACGTATCAATAATTTTGCATGTTGAGAAACTTAAACCACAATGGTTATGTTATGGGTTTAATGGTTTTGATAGTAGATAAGAATCACTAGCCCAACTTTGAAATGGTTGGTAAAACACTAAACCTAGAACAAAGATCATACTTGTGAAGCACACTTTTTTTCCTTTAAAGCACAGTTGGAATTTGGGCATTGTTGTGCTTAAAATGATCAACCTTTGTGTATTTGTTGTTGGAATTAGCCCTTAGCCCAACTAAAATTCTGAAATTCTCAATACCCAAATACATGCATGGCAAGAGGTGGGACTAAAGTTTAGTTCCACATTGCTAGTTCAAGGGGAGTTGGACCATCTTATATAGGAGAGTGTTGTACCACTCACTAAGGTGTGAGAAGAAGAGGAGCTCTCGCGCATGAGCCGAGATCATGTTTTGCATGTCATTTATATTTTGGGTATCGGCTGGTAATTCTGAAGGAACGTTTACTTCTGAATAGGAGAAGGCGTTTAAGGAGACCACCATATTCTTTGTAGGTTGTGTCATAAGCGTCATTAGGGACAAGTTGGTTAACGCATATTTACATATGCGCAATGCCAAGGAACTACGGGATGCACTCGAAGCAAAATTTGGTGCTACTAATGCTGGCAGTGAACTGTATGTCATAGAGTAGTTTCATGACTACAGGATGGTTGAATACCATTCCATGGTTAAACAAGCTCATAAGATATATAGTGCATTGCAAAAGAACTTGAGCTCCTAAAATGTGCGTTGCCCGACAAATTTGTTACGGGATGCATTATTGTAAAGCTTCCTCAATCCTAAAGGAGTGTTGCCACTAATCTCAAACACCAGAGGCAAGATATGTCTGTTGAGAATCTCATTGGGTTTCTGGACCTTAAAGAAAAGGCAAAGGCAAAAGACGCACACCCAAATGGAGCCGAGGCACCCCAGTCAAACGCAATGTGGTGCAGAAGAACTTCCACAACGAGTTCAAGGGAAAAACAAGGTCGTTCAGACTATCAACTTCAAAAGAATAAGAACAACAAGTCACAAGATCCCTGCTTTGTGTGCAGCGAGGTTGGACATTGGGCTCCAAACAACAATCAGCGCAAAGGAAGGAAGAATCATAATGGATAGAACTCTAAGTCTGTCAACATGACTATGAGAAACAATGACAAGGGTGCATCCGGGTATGGTAATTTACCTACTATTTTGTCAATTTGTTAATCTACAGCTTGGAGGATCGACACCGGTGCTAATATTCATGTGTGTGCTAATATTTATTTGTTTTCTTCTTATCAGATCACAAGAGATCTCCCCATCTTGATGGGAAACGGATCGCATGCTTCTGTTTATGGTGTTGGCATAGTGGATAACTTCGAAAAATATCGTGCAGCTGAAAACATGCAGCATGTGCCCTTAATAAATAAGAATCTCGTTAGTGGTTCCCTTCTTTGTAAAGAAGGTTTTAAGTTGGTGTTTGAGTCTAATAAAGTAGTCATTTCTAAGTGTGGAAAATTTATTGGTAAAGGTTATGAGTGTGGTGGTTTGTTCCGTCTTTCCCTATCAGATTTCTGTAATAAGGTTGTGAACCATATTTGTGACCCTGGCAATGAAACCGACGTTTGGCATTCATGATTTTTTCACATTAATTTTGGTTGTATGACGTGGCTAGCTAATATGAATTCAATTCTGAATTTCACTTTAGCCAAAGACTCCAAATGTCAAGCGTGTGTTCAAACTGAGGAACCACGCAAGACTCACAAGCCTGTCCAGGAAGCAAGAAACTTGGCACCGCTGAAACTTATACATTTAGATCTATGTGAGATGAATAATGTGTTGACTAAATGTGGAAAGAAATACTTCATGACATTGGTTGATAATTCTACTATATTATGCTATGTATATCTTTTGAAAACTAAAGATGTGTATCTACACCACTTTAAAGTCTA
Organism: Avena insularis; assembly: GCA_023614405.1. Taxonomy (NCBI): domain Eukaryota; kingdom Viridiplantae; phylum Streptophyta; class Magnoliopsida; order Poales; family Poaceae; genus Avena; species Avena insularis. The sequence continues at coordinate 429,254,223 of CM042692.1, read as the reverse complement.
TAAGAAAGAAGTTGAAAATCAACTTGAGAGAAAAATTAAGAGAGTCCAGTCATGTCGTGGTGGAGAGTATTTCTCTAATGAGTTTTATTTATTTTGTGCAGGACATGCAATTATTCATGAGAGGACGCCTCCCCATTCTCCCCAATCTAACAGGGTTGCCGAAAGGAAAAAATCATACTCTAACAGACTTGGTTAACGCCATGTTAGGTACTTTGCATTTATCAAAGACATGATGCGGGAGGGGATATTTACATCATGTCATGTCCTGAATAAAGTTCCCACAAAATACAATGAAACTGCTCCCTATGAATTATCGATTGCTACTCTCATTGGCTGCCTCGCATGGTCTTATCGTTCATAAAATGGACGTTAAGACAACTTTCCTTAATGGAGAGTTGGACGAGGAAATTTATATGGATCAGTCAAATGGTTTTTTAGTAGATGGTAAGAAGGCAAGGTGTGCAAGCTATTGAAATCTTTGTATAGCCTGAAACAAGCACCTAAGCAATGGCATGAGAAGTTTGATCAAACCTTAACATTTGCTGGCTTTGTTGTAAATGAAGTCGACAAATGTGTATATTATCGCCATGGTGGGGGCGAAGGAGTTATACTTTGCTTGTATGTTGATGACATACTGATTTTTGGACAAACATGATTGTCATCAAATAAGTCAAGAGTTTGTTGTCTCAAAGTTAGACATGAAAGGCCTTGGAGAAGATGATGTTATTCTAAACATCAAGCCGTTGAGAGATGAGAATAACGGAATTATACTTATGCAATCTCACTATGTGGAGAAGGTTCTGAGTTGCTTTGGCTACTCAAATTGTACCCCTTCGCCGACACCATATGATCCTAGTAAGATGTTTCGAAAGAACAAAAGAATAACTAGAGATCAGTTGAAATACTCTCAGATTATTGGCTCGTTAATGTATTTAGCTAGCGCAATGAGTCCTGACATTGCCTTTGTTGTGAGAAAACTCAAGCAGTTTGTTTTCAATCCGGGAGATGATCATTCGCGAGCTCTTGAAAGAGTATTGCGCTATCTAAAGGGTACACCGAGTTATGGTATTCACTATACCGGAGACCCTGGGGTACTTGAAGGCTATAGTGACTCAAACTAGATTTCTAATGCTGATGAGATAAATGCCACAAGTGGATACGTATTCACTCATGGTGGTGGCGATGTTTCATGAAAGTCTTACAAGCAGACCATCTTAACGAGGTCAACAATGGAAGCACAACTCACAACACTGGATATAGCTACTGTCGAAGCAGATTGGCTTCGTCAACTCTTGAATGACTTGCCTGTTGTTCGTAAACCTATGCCGACTATCCTTATGAACTGCGACAATCAAACTGTGATCGTCAAAGTGAGTAGTTCAAAGGATAATATGAAGTCATCAAGACATATGAAGAGAAGATTAGCATTTGTTAGAAAAATGAGAAACTCCGGAGTGATAATGTTGGATTATATCCAAACAGCTAAGAATCTAGTAGATCCTTTCACAAAAGGTCTATCAAGAAATGTGATAGATATTGCATCAAAGAAGATGAGCTTGAGACCCACATGAGTTACTATGATAGTAACCCAACCTATATGATCAGAGATCCCGTGAATTAGGATCTGGGGAAATAATCCATTGGCCGGAGATCCCGTGAATTAGGATATGGGGAAATAATCCATTGGCTAACTAGAGGAGAGTAACTTCTACTAACCCACTCCACTGAAGATTCATTACTCTCACGATCTGTATGGCAGGTTGACTTAGTCTTAATGTGTTCATAGGCTTGTATAAGCCAAGATGCTATCCTATAGAGTAGTCTTGAATAAATGCACCTGTGTGAGCCCGACTGCTGGTCACAGTCTAAGAGAAAGGGTAATCTCTAGGAAGCTCATAAATAGGCTAGGAGTGTGACTTATATGCTCCATCTGAGGGGTAGCTTTCGACAACCTAGTATCAGTATGACATTAGGTAAAACTCATTTACATAAAACTGACAATTCAAGGCTTAGCCCATTGTTAGTTGTCGATGAGCGTAGTCTAGTGCTCTAGGTGGAAGTTCAACTTAACAGTCTTCACTGAAAAACACTGATATATCAAAATAGTGATTTGGAACATAGTGATGTGATGTGCCTATGAGACTTTGTGGAGGATTGTTGGAATTTAACAATGGGCCTTAGCCCTTAGCCCAACTAAAATTCTGAAATTCTCAAGGCCCAAATATATGCATGTATGGCAAGAGGTGAGACTAAATTTTAGTCCCACATTTCTAGTTGAAGGAAAGTTGGACCACATTATATAGGAGAGTGTTGTACCACTCACTAAGGTGTGAGAAGAAGAGAAGCTCTCGCGCACTCCTCCTCCAACGCCGACCACCTCGCCGTTTTGCATATCGTTTATATTTTGCTGTTCGGGAAAATTAATTGCGTATTACTTACGAGTTATTAACGAACGCGTTAATTAACCACCTGTTTCCAGAGTTTGGATCGTGGGCTGTTGCAGACACGGTTCCTAGCCTTCACAAGCAATTAGATTGCATCTGTCTACCTGCGCATCGTTGTTCCACCTCTTTGTGATGCCCTCTGCTACTCCATCCTGCCGGCTTCGTGCACGGTCGTTCGGAAGTGCAGGCCTCTGGAACCGCATCTCTCTGATCCTGCACCGGGAGAGAGACGATAAGGTTTTTGGGGAGCGTCTCGGCGCGACTGCTCAAATTCTTCTTCGTCCTCTACGTCCGGCTTCCTCGACTCCATCGCCATGTTGGCCATCGTTGCCAAGAAGGCTGCTGATGTTGTGTCCGCTGCTGCCGCCAATGGCGGAGTTCCTCCTATTTCGCCGCTGGTCATACCATCGACGAACTCGTACGTGTTCTTTGCCCTCCTAATATTTTCTATGTTGATTACTATTACTGCACTATACGTAAATGTGCTAGGTTTTCACTTACCTGTATGGTGCATGTCTACTATGTGTATGCTAGTCAATCTTTAAAATTGTACTGTTATGTTTTATACTTGGATTAAATTAATGCGAAAACTGCTAAGCACTTGCCACCGTCATACCAAATGTGTTGTGAGGTTTAAGCCTGCCATGTGGGACCACTTAAACAATGACAGGTCATGGACTTGGGTGGATGGTAGTGATTGATCATTTGTAGGGACAACATTTATTCCCAAACTTAGGTGTTGTATGTATTTTTAGTTGTCTTGGGCACAAAGGAATTGTGCCTTTTCTTGCAATGTTTAGGTACCTGAATGTCTTGCTTACACATCAATTGTGTGTCCTTGTTCCCTAAGCAAACTATGCAACGCATAGCAGTATATGTGCGGACTTGAGCGGTATATGTGATGGCAGCCTGGCATATGAAAATTTGAACAATATTCATTTTGAAAGAAAAAAAAATACACTATGTACTTGTATTGTATCGGAGGCACCTTTGCGCATATAGATGAATGCCATGGTGACAACTGACATAAAATTGTGTTCCAATTTTGTACCCTCAAAAGGGTAGATTTATTTATATTTATTTAATTAAAAAGAATGTAGATATAACTGTTTATTATGCATTTTGTGAAACTCCATAAAAAATTCTTGAAAATCAAAGTGCCAATTATTTGTAAGACTCAATTTATACAATTTCGCTTATATTCACATGTTTCGTAGCTGCGTGCATAGCTGATCCACTACTCGCTCACGAAATGAAACAAAAAACAAACAAAAAGGTAGAGAGATCGGATTTATGTGATTTTCATTACGTGAAACATAGCGCTCCTGCAGTCTTAATCCGAAAGGTAGGTGGCTAATATACCAGCCATCGATCAGCGTCAGTACTACATTGTCTTGCCTGAAGCTTAATTGATGGCACCAGCTCTCCGAGACGCACCGAAAAGACGGATGGGCAGCTGCCTTTAATAGAGCCACGAAGTGATCTACAGACAACTGAAAGCTCACATATGCTGATCGATCTGCATTATGAGCCGTAAATCCAACGCTTAGCGTGTCCGCTCTGTGTGTATTACCGAAAGTTAGAGTAACTGTTCAGGAACACCTGCATCATATCTGGAATTGTAACAGCACCATCTGAACCGGAAGACTTCCACCATGGTTTGCCCTAACATGGAGTAGTATGGGTATTTGCTCTTTTTCCGAGAAAAGTATGGATATTTGCTAAAGATATATTACTAGTAGTATAAGATATGCATTTAGTAGTAATTGTTTGCAAAAGCTAAACCAATCTTCTAACAGAACATTTAGTAGTATTTTAGACCAAAGGTATCATAATTAGCAGATAAACAATACATGTATGTATGCATGAGGAGACGCGACACCGACCGCGATTCATGGGCATGATATCGACTTGAGGCACAATCAAGGCTAAGATAAACCATGGATTATACGACATGGGCATGATGGCGAACATATAATATATTTTTCTATTTAGCATATACTTAGTACTACTACACTATACAACATGAAAGCGACTAATCATGCAATTGATTTGGTCTTCCCTTCCTACGATATGCGTGTGCTGTCAGTGATGCCGACCCTTAACCGCATCTAGTTAGTGTTGCATTAATAAGAAAAAAATGGGTTCCAATCATTGAGCTTGCCTGGCCCCTGGACCGCCGGTGTTTGAATAGTACTCACAGGTCAGGAAATTAAGCAAGATGAATGCCTCGCAGGTTTACCAACAACCTGCTTTCTTTCTGTTTCTTCGTCGGGAGGAAATATGATCACGGTTGAGCTACAGGGCATATCTTTTGGATTTTTTTTTTTGCCTGGCTCTGTTTCCTCCACCATCAAGCCATCATACTATATGAGTAGGACTGTTTAATGCTTTACCATGAGACAATTAAGATGAGCTAGTCGCCAATAGTTCAGATAAGTTTTGTGGTTTGAGACTTAAGTTCGTGGAAGAGTTGCTTAAATCAGATGGGATGACAAGTGACGAAAATAACTTGATGGCACGTACATGTCCTCTCCGATCAAACAACCTTTGTCAAGACAACACATGTAAATTCTACTACTTCCTCCTCCCGGTTTAAAGAACATATATTTGGAAATCATGCAATTCCAAAACTCTCCCACCTTATAAGAGCATCTCTAGCAGACCCCTTAAAACATCCGAACCAGCTGTCTATTTGTGGTTTCAGCCAAGAAAAGTGGCCAGACCACAAACCACCCCGACTCGAAATTTTTTTAAGGGGGCCGAGAAAAACACACCCCGACCCGTAGATACCCAGGTTTCGCCTCCGAACCGAGCACGACCCGTAGCCGATGCATATCGCTAGGAACCATTGGCGGGAGGGACATTTCAACTCGTTCCTCCCTTCATACGCGCTTTTCGGCCCGCAGCGCCGTCGTGCCGCCAGAGATTCAGCCGCCCGGCTTGATTCCTCCGCCAGAAGGCGGCGGGGCGAGAGTCCTCGAAGCAGATCCGCTCGCGCCCACCGTCGAGGTTGCCATGGATTCCGCGTAGAGGCCAGGGCTGGCAGCTTGAAGCCAAGTACCCACCTTGCCGGCGCGTTTCGCCCTCCTGCCGGCCTCCGCCATCCTCCCTGCCCGTTCGTGGTAGTCAAGCTCCAACCCCGCCACCCGCCGCCCGTCAAAGGTAATTTTCTCCTCTTCTTCTAGCTTATGCATCCGCCCGAGTTTGATTTCGATTGTATGCATTGGACTTGGAAAAATTGCCCGAAGGCATGGCACGGGCAGTATTGTGGCAAAAGCCGTGATGCAACAATTGTGCTAAAAGCCATTGCATCCGAGGACTTGTGGATTTGGCATTGTTTCTTTGGGTCGCCTGAAACACTAAATGATATCAATGTGCTGCATAGATCACCTCTTTTTGCAAGACTAGCTAGTGGTGAAGCACTGGCTTGCAACTTCACTGTCAATAGTTTTAATTATGACAAGGGGTATTATCTAGCTGACGGTATTTATCCTTGTTGGGCTACATTTATCAAGACTATCTCGAATCCTAAAATTAGGAAAGAGGCTGAATTTGCAAAGGCTCAGGAGGTTGCTCGGAAGGATATAGAGAGAGACTTTGGTGTTTTGCAATCTCAATTTGCAATTGTTCGAGGTCCTCCTCGTTTTGGGACAAGAAAACTCTCAATGACATAATGACATCTTGTGTCATTCTTCACAATGTGATTGTTGAGGATGAGAGGGGTCTAGGCTTGGAGATCTTCTACGACAATGTTGGCAGCCATGTGAAGCCAAGTAGACACCCGGATGCCATCCAAACTGAAAGTGCATGTGTGCCCCCATGTGTGGGTTTGGTAATTAATGACAATCTTTATGGACTTATGTTTGCATTGAGTTTTACTTGTAGGATTTGTCCATAGGCAATGCTTGAACTGGCTTCAAGGTTGAGAGAAGAAGAAAGTAGAGAAGATCAAGTGTTGACCAAGGTTTTCAATGAGTGATTCGGAGATTGGTCAAGTAAGAGTTGGGCCTATAGCAAGTGTGTCTTGAAGAATAAAGTTGGAGTGATATCTCTTATGTACCTTCAAGACACCAACATAATGAAGAACGAAGAAATGATGTGCAAGTTCAAGATGAGTCATCTCGAAGAGATCATTTGCTTGAAGCTTGCCATCCTATGGTGATCATGGATATGGGAAGATGATATACCCAAAAGATAAGCTCTACCATAGTGGAGTATGGGGAGCAATTTGCAAGTCTTCCCCAAGCTAGCGCAACCAATCAAGAAAGGTGTTCTATCTTGAGGTGGAGAAGATCGTCATCATCAAGCTCAAGTGGAATATGCACAAGGCAAAGGTATGGTCTTGATAGGATTTCCTTCTTACCGGTCTCGTGGTGCTAGTTGGAGAGACCGGTTTGTAGGATAGATAACCGTTCTATCAAGAGGGGCTCTCGAGTGAGTAACTTGATCATATCCTTCAGAGAGAGAGAGCTCAAACCTTTGCATTCTTGGCATCATCTTTCTTGGTTGTTATTTGGATCTTATCCATGTGATGTCCTAGAGCTTGTGGTAATATTCATAACAAGCTCCAGTTCATCAAAAACGGATTTCCCCTTATACCTTATTGCGTTTTTGATCTTGGAGGTTTTTCTGGTTTCTCACCAAGAGAGGTATCTTACATCATAATACATGAAATGTTCTCTCTTGGTGGTATCCAATATTTCGTGTCAATCGGAGTCCGGATGCAAATGTTATGATCGTTACAGTTTTGTTGTTTCCATCAGTTTTGTCTCTGGCAGGTTTTTCAGACCGGAGTCTCCGGTGTGCAGACACCGGAATCTTCGGTGTGGTCCGGAGTTTCCTCCCAAGTCTCCGGAGTGAATCAAAGTTGAAGACCTAGGTCAGCCAGATTGATGGTCCGGAGCAAGGTCCGGAGACTGACCGGAGTCTCCGGTCCAAGCCTCTGACCGGAGTCTCCGGTGTGGTTGGATCGGAGTCTCCGGTCCACTTGGCCCACAAAAGGGCTGGGTCATTCTGTTTGGTGGTCCAAAGGCTGGTCCGGAGATGGGCCAGAATCTCTGGTGTAGACCGGAGTCTCCGGTGTGCAGGCCGGAGTCTCTGGTCTGACTCTTATCCAACGGTCAGAAAACGGTCAAAAATCAGTGGGCCTATAAATAGGGGACCTCTTCTTCAACCTCAAGCTGCTCGTTCCAGAAACTGAAGAACACCATTTTAGAGCCACAAAAACTCCAAGATCTCTTCATCCAACCAGCCAAACTCGCTGATCTTTGGGGAATCGGAGGAGGAGGCCTTGATCTACAGCTTCACCAAGAGAGATCTTCATTTCCCCCTCATTCACTTGAGGGCCCCCTTGCTTTAGGGTTTCATTGGAAACCCTAAGCCTTGTTTTGGTTTTAATTGATTCTTACAAGCTTGTCTTTGATTGTTTGACAGCTTGCTTGTATTCGAGAGCCTCTAATTAAGTTGTGGATGTGTGCCTCGAACTTGTTGTAAAGGTGCCGGCTACCACCTCGAAGGTTGCCGATAGTGGAAGGGTGGATCGATCCCATTGGGATGAGATTTATCGGAGAATAAGGGAGGTCTTTTGTGGCGTTGGTGGTTAGATACCACCCCCTCTCCAAACGAGACGTACTCCATTGTTGGGAGGAACCCGGTAATAATCGTCGTCTCCGCGTGCCTTGGTTATCTCTATACCCGAGCTCTTACTTATGCACCTTACTTTATGATAGCCTTCGTGCTTGAAGTCTATGTCTTGCTATCACATAGTTGGTTGTCTTGCTTAGCATAATTCATTGGTGCACATAGGTGAACCCTAGTTGTTCTAGGTTTTGTGCTTGATAAAGTAAACGCTAGTTTAATTCCGTCTTTGTTAAGCCCATCTCGGAAAAGTTTTTAAACCGCCTATTCACCCCCCTCTAGACGACATCTGTATCCTTTCACAAACTTTCCTTCAAACTTATTGAGACATTGAGAACATGACCACGCATGACCAACTTCAGTATGATCTCATTGAGCACCGCTGGCAGCTGCATGGGAGGAACTAGGCTCCCACTTTACATTCATTTAAATTTTTATTCAATCATGTGTGTGAACAATTATTTGCATTCGGAACTATTCTTGTATTGGATTATTGTTTATTTATTTGATTTCGACAATTGTTGTAATAGGGATTATTGTTGTATTGTACACTTAACAATTTTCGGATTTCAGTTTGAGTTCATATCATATTTGTATGTGAATATGCGCGATATGTGTTGGAAATGTGAAAATATAATAGATGAATTTAAGGGTTCGGCACATGCTGTGGCAAAACAGACTCCATATGTGCGAACGGTAAAAAAAGAATATTCGCTTTTGTGGTTTGTGCCCCGGCATCCGCGGCGTGAAAAAACGCGTTTTTCTCGGCCCGTAAACACGTAGGATTAGTGAAAACCAAATTAGTTCAATCAGAGAGAACCTAGGGTCTAGAGAATTGTTATATCAGTCTTTTAAACCGGGATTGAGGGAGTACTTTGACATACACACGAAGATCGATTGAGCGGGCATCATTAATTGCAAGCATATCAATATCATAATTTCTAAACTGACTGGATGTGGTCGAATTAGAGCTCGGTAAACCACAAAGGAAGGGTGGAACATCAAACAGGGGAATGTCCTGCAATAGAAACAAGAAGGTACTGTTAGATTTATATGGGTTGCGGCTCATGTGGGCAGCCCATCTAGTCTAATAAATTCTGAAATCTCAAGGCCCATCTACTATGGCAGCTTGGAAGCTCTGTGGGAGATAAAGTTTAGTCCCACATTGCTAGTTAGGAGAAAGTTGGACCAGCTTATAAGGCGAGTTGTTTCACTCCCACTAAGTGAGTGAGAAGAGAAGGAGTCCACGCACACTCCTCCTCCTCCGCCGCCCGCCTCGCCACCCGTGTCGCGTTTCGTGAATCGAGTTCGAGTTAGAAACTCGTTTTATGGAAGACTAAATTTTTGCTTGGTACACCAGCTGTTGGGTACGTGTCAACATTCGTGTGCATATTTGACGCGTGTCCTTGCCTTCCAACGTTTGGCTACTCGGTCGTCTCACCTCATAGGCTATAGAGCGAGAGACAAACAGATCTAGACGATCCAGTTCTTTTCTCAGTCTCTCTCACTGTGTGTTCCTCTTGCTGCGCTGATCTCTAGGCTTCCCCATCCCGGCGGCTGCGTGCACTGCTGTCCGGGAGAGCAGGCCTCCGAAACTCCGTCCGTTGAGATCCTGCACCGGGAGACGGGCGATAAGGTTTTTGGGGAGCGTCTCGGTGCGACTGCTCGCCTCCATTCGCGTGTCCTTCTTCGGCAACCGACGACCTCATCAGCACCATGGGCGACAACAACAATGACCAAGGTGTTGCTGCGGTGGCGACCTTTCCGGTCAACCTATACGTGCTATTCTTATCTTTGTATGTACTAGTTCTTGCTAGATTTTCAGATCTATTAGATGTGGTTGTTTGGCTGCATGTGTTTAGATCTGCTAGTGCTTACATAATGTTGATTTCGATAATTAATCTCATGGGGAAATTGCCTAATATTCTAACAATCCAAAAACCTTATTTATTTAGGCATTTTTCGTCATCTGCCTTTGCTGCGTCGCTCAAACCGAGCCCGTTTACGGGTGCTAATTTTAAGAGATGGCAAGGGAAAACCCTCTTGTGAGGTCCGCTTACTCTCGAGGAAGAGAGAGCGTTCAGAGAGGCCACTGTACTTTTCGTGGGCTCTGTACTTAGTGTGCTTGGAGACAAGTGTTGGAGATATGCCTAAGAGGCAATAATAAAGTGGTTATTATTATATCTTTATGTTTATGATAAATATTTACATCCCATGCTATAATTGTATTAACCGGAACCATTAATACTTGTGTGTTTTGTAAACATAAAAGAGTCCCTAGTAAGCCTCTTGTTAAACTAGCTTGTTGATTAATGGATGATCATGGTTTCCTGATCATGGGCATTGGATGTCGTTAATAATAAGATCATATCATTAGGAGAATGACGTGATGGACACACACCTATAGTAAGCGTAGCATAAGATCAAGTCATTAAGTTCGTATTGCTATAAGCTTTCAAATGCCTAGTAACCTAATCCTTCGACCATGAGGTTATGTTAATCACCATCACCGGATGGGTACTTTGATGACATCAAACACCGCTTCGTAACTGGATGGTTATAAAGGTGTCATTGGGTATTATGAAAGTATGTGTTGAAGCGCATGGACCAAGATTGGGATTTGTCCATCCATATGACGGATAGATATGCTCTGGGCCCTCTCGGTGGAATGTCATCTAGTTAGCTTGCAAGCATGTGACTAGGTCACAAGGGATGGCATAACATGGAACGAGTAAAGAGTACTTATCAGTAACAAGGAAGAACTAGGTATGGAGATACCGACGATCAAACCTCGGATAAGTAGAATATCGCGTGACAAAGGGAATTGGTTTTATATGTTAATGGTTCTATCGATCACGAAGTCATCGTTGAGTATGTGGGAGCCGTTATGGATCTCCAGATCCCGCTAATGGTTATTTATCAGAGATGTGTCTCCATCATGTCTGCATATTCACGAACCGTAGGGTGACACACTTAAGGTTCGAAGTTGTTTTAAGTAGATATGGAATATGCGTTGGAGACCGAATGTTGTTCGGAGTCTTGGATTGGATCCGGGACATCACGAGGAGATCCGGAATTGTCTGGAGAATAAGATTCATATATTGGGGATCATTTTCTAAGTTAGGAAATGTTCCGGAGTGTTTGTATGGAGATTCTAGAAGGTTTCGGGATGTTCTGGAAGGTTCTAGAAGATTTCTTGGAGTTTGCTTGAAAACCAAGAAAGGATCAAGGAGTCTTTGTGGGGCAAGACACGGATTAGTGGGGGAGGAGGATTCCTTCCCCCTCCCAATCCGCCGGCCAAGGAGGGAGGGGAGTCCTACTAGGACTCCCCCTCCCATGGCGCCTCCCTCCTTTAAATAGAGGGGAGGGGGCGCCACCCCCTAGACCTCTCCCATAACAAACCCTAGCCGCCGCCTCTCTCCTCCTCCTTCGCTCTGCTCCGACTTAGGCGAAGCCCTGCAGAAATCTCTACTCCACCACCACTACCACACCGTCGTGCTGCTGGGATTCCGTGGAGAAGATCTACTACCTCCGCTGCTCGCTGGAACAGGGAGAGGAAGGTCTGCTTCGACTCCGCACGTGTGACCGACTGCGGAAGCGCTGCCGGAAGGATCGTCCACGATCTTGAGATCGGCAAGTGATCGACTACATCAACCCTGAGATCTGATCTCGTAACGCTTTCGGATCTACGAGGGTTAGTACAGATCTATCTCGTTGCACATGTCTAATAGATTAGATCTTGGCTTTTATCTAGATTAGTTCTGGGTTTTGTTCATTCTTGCGGTAGAAATTTTTTGTTTTCCATGCTACGAACCCATCAACAAGTTGGTTGATGCATATTTGCATATCCGTGATGCTAAGGAACTATGCGATGCGCTGGACGCTAAGTTCGGTGCTGCCGATGCCGGTGGTGAACTATATGCTATGGAGCAGTTCAATGACTACAAGATGGTTGAAAACCGATCTGTAGTAGAACAGGCTCATGAGCTACAGATCATGGCAAAGGAACCCGAACTCCTCAAGTGTGTGCTTCCGGACAAGTTTGTCGCGGGATGCATTGTCGCTAAGCTTCCCCCTTCATGGAGGAACTTTGCCACTTCTCTGAAACATCAGAGGCATGAGAGCTTTGTTGAGTACCTTATTGGTTCTCTGGATGTTGAAGAGAAGGCACGGGCAAAAGACAAACACACTAGTGGAACCGAGGGATATTCTGCTACCAATATGGTACAGAAAATGTCCACAAGTCCAAAGGAAATAACAAAGTCTGCCATACTACCAACTTCAAGAAGAAGAAGGGGCAGAACAAGGAAAAGAAAGAACCTTGCTGGTTGTGTGGCGAGATTGGCCATTGGGCTCATCGTTGTCCACAAAAGAAAGGCAAGAAGGGTCAGGCTGGACAGAGTTCTAAATCTGTCAACATGGTCATTGGCAATACTGATGCAGGAACTTCAGGTTCTGGGTACGGTAATTTATCACCTACTGTTTTTTTCAGTATTTCAACCCACAAAATGGTGGGTTGATACGGGTACCAATGTCCATGTGTGTGCTGACATTTCCATGTTCACCTCTTATTAGGCTCGAGATTCCTCAGTCATGATGGGGAATGGGTTACATGCTACTGTTCTTGGTCTTTGTACAAGATCAAGTTTACCGGCAAGATCATACAATTGAAGAACGTGCAGCATGTCCCTTCTATCAAGAAGAATCTCGTTAGTGGTTCTCGTCTTATGAAAGATGGGTTTAAGTTGGTATTTGAGTCCAATAAAGTTTTATTGTCTAAGTATGGAACCTTTGTTGGAAAAGGCTATGAATGCGGAGGCATGTTCCGTTTTTCATTGGTAGACTTCTGTAATGATGTAGTGAACCATGTTTGCACTACTAGTAATGATACTAATGTTTGGCATTCACAACTTTGTCATATTAATTTTGGTTGTATGTTGCGGCTTGCTGGTATGAATTTAATTCTAAAATTTACTATTGTCAAAGGCTCTAAGTGCCATGCTTGTGTGCAAGCAAAGCAGCCTCGCAAGCCTCATAAGCCTGCAGAGGAAAGAAACTTGGCACCTCTTGAGCTTATACATTCAGATCTATGTGAGATGAATGGTGTGTTGACAATTAGTGGAAAGAAATATTCCATGACTTTGATTGATGATTCTACTAGGTACTGTTATGTATATCTCTTGAAAACAAAAGATGAGGCCTTAGATTTCTTTAAAATCTATAAGGCAGAAGTTGAAAATCAACTTGAGAGAAAGATCAAAAGAATTCGGCCTGATCGTTGTGGAGAGTAATTTTCTAATGAGTTCAATTTATTCTGTTCGGAACATGGTATTATACATGAGAGGACGCCTCCCAATTCCCCTCAATCCAATGGGATTGCTGAGAGGAAAAACCGGACTCTAACAGATTTGGTTAACGCCATGTTAGACACTACCGATTTATCCAAGGAATGGTGGGGGGAGGCTATATTGACTTCGTGTCATGTCCTAAACCGTGTTCCAACTAAGAATAAAGAGATTACTCCATTTGAAGAATGGGAAAAGAAAAGGTTGACACTCTCATACTTATGAACTTGGGGTTGTTTGGCAAAGGTCAACGTGCCAATCAACAAGAAGCGTAAGCTTGGACCAAAAACTGTGGATTGTGTTTTTCTTGGCTATGCTTCTCATAACATTGCTTACAGATTTCTTGTGGTGAAATCTGAATTGGACGACATGAGTGTCGGTACCATTTTTTAATCAAGAGATGCTACATTCTTTGAGGATATATTTCCTATGAGAGATATACCTAGCATATCTAATAAGGAATATGATCCAGTTTCTGAACCTGAAACTCCCATAGAGACTGATGAACAATCAGATAATGAGAGTTCAGATTCGGATGAGGATGACAATGAAGCTCCCACAAGGAGTAAGAGACAAAGGATCGCAAGATCTTTTGGTAATAATTTCATTGTGTACCTAGTGGATGACACTCCCACTACCATTTCAGAAGCTTTTGCATCTCCGGATGCAGACTACTGGAAGGAAGCAGTTCAAAGCGAGATGGATTCCATCTTGGCTAATGGAACGTGGGAGATATCTGAACGTCCGTATGGGTGTAAACCTGTAGGATGTAAATGGGTATTTAAAAAGAAGCTTAGGGCTGATGGTACTATTGAAAAGTACAAAGCTCGGCTTGTGGTTAAAGGCTATACCCAAAAGGAAGGTGAAGATTTCTTTGATACTTACTCACCTGTGGCTAGATTGACCACAATTCGAGTACTACTATCACTGGCTGCCTCACACGGTATTCTTGTTCATCAAATGGACGTTAAGACGACTTTCCTAAATGGAGAGTTGGATGAGGAAATTTACATGGAACAGCCTGATGGTTTTGTACTAGAAGGTCAAGAAAGAAAGGTGTGTAAATTGAAGAAATCTTTGTATGGCCTCAAACAAGCTCCCAAGAAATGGCATGAGAAGTTTGAAAGAACTTTGACATCTGTGGTCTTTGTTGTAAATGAAGCCGACAAATGTGTATACTACCGTCATGGTGTGGGTGAGGGAGTTGTCCTATGTCTCTATGTTGATGACATATTAATTGTTGGGACAAGTCTTAAAGTAATTAATGAGGTCAAAACCTTCTTGTCTATATGTTTTGAGATGAAAGATCTTGGAGAAGCTTATGTTATCCGAAACATCAAGCTACTGAGAGATGAGAATAATGGGATTACACTTGTGCAATCACATTATGTAGAGAAGGTGTTGAGCAGATTTGGATATGATAATTGCCAATCTTCTCCCACACCTTATGATCCTAGTATTTTGCTTCGAAAGAATCAAAAGGAAGCTAGAGATCAATTGAGATACTCTCAGATAATTGGCTCACTTATGTATTTAGCTTGCGCTACGAGGCCTGACATCTCGTTTGCTGTGAGCAAACTTAGCCGGTTTGTGGCCAACCCGGGAGATGATCATTGGCATGCCCTTGAGAGAGTAATGCACTATCTAAAGGGAACCATGAGCTATGGAATTCATTATACCGGGTATCCAAGAGTACTTGAAGGGTATAGTGATTCAAACTAGATATCAGATGCTGATGAGATAAAGGCCACAAGTGGATATATATTCACTCTTGGTGGTGGCGCTGTTTCATGGAAGTCTTGCAAGCAGACCATCTTAACAAGGTCAACTATGGAATCAGAACTCACAACATTAGATACTGCGACTGTCGAAGCGGAATGGCTTCGTGAACTCTTAACAGGTTTGCCTATGGTTGAAAAACCAATACCGGCAATCCTTATGAACCGTGACAACCAAACTGTGATTGTCAAAGTGAACAGTTCTAAGGACAATATGAAGAGTTCAAGACATGTCAAGAGAAGACTGAAGTCTGTCAGAAAGCTGAGAAACTCCGGAGTTATAACATTGGATTATGTCCAAACGGCTAAGAATCTGGCAGATCCTTTTACGAAAGGACTATCAAGAAATTTGATAGAAAATGCATAGAGGGAGATGGGTTTGAGACCCACGTGAGTTGTCAAGGGGGTAACCCAACCTATGTGATCAGAGATCCCATGAATTAGGACCTGGGAAAACAAACCGAAATAACTGAGTTGAGAGAAACTTTTAATACTCCCACTCCACTGCAGATGCAATTCTCTCATAGTATACTGTAAGGAAGGTTGATTATATCTTAATGTGTTCTGTCTGTCTCCTTGGGAGCAAAGACGCTGTCCTACAGAGCGATCTTGAAAGAACATACCTATATGAGCTACACTGCTGGTCACAATGTATGAGATTTGGGTGAATCTCTAGGAAGCTCATGAAAGGCCGAGGAGTATGACTTATAAGCTCCACCCGAGGGGTAGCCTATGGCAGCCAAGTACCGGTAACGACATTGAGTGAAACTTGCTACACAAGACTGACAATTCAAGGCATAGTCCATTGTTCAGTTGTAGTAAGCGTATCTTTTTGTCTAGGTGGAAGTTCAACTTAACAGTCTCCACTGAACTACAGGTATATTAAACAGTGATTAGAACTAATGTGCCATATGATGTGCCTCTGAGATCTGGTGGGGGATTGTTAGATTTATATGGGCTGCGGCCTATGTGGGCAGCCCATCTAGTCTAATAAATCCTGAAATCTCAAGGCCCATCTACTATGGCAGCTTGGGAGCTCTGTGGAAGACAAAGTTTAGTCCCACATTACTAGTTGGGAGAGAGTTGGACCAGCTTATAAGGTGAGCTGTTTCACTCCCACTAAGTGAGTGAGAAGAGAAGGAGTCCACGCGCACTCCTCCTCCGCCGCCCGCCTCGCCAGACGCCTGGCCGCGTTCGTGAATCGAGTTCGAGTTCGAGTTAGAAACTCGTTTTGTGGAAGACTAAATTTTTGCTTGGTGCACCAACTGTTGGGTACGTGTCAACATTCGTGTGCATGTTTGACGCATGTCCTTGCCTTCCAACGCGTGGCGACTCGGTGGGCTCACCTTCCAGGCTATAGAGCGAGAGACAGACAGATCTAGACGATCCAGTTCTTTTCTCAGTCTCTCTTGCTGTGTGTTCCTCTTGCTGCGCTGCTCTCTAGGCTTCCCCATCCCGGCGGCTGCGTGCACTGCTGTCCGGGAGAGCAGGCCTCCGAAACCCTGTCCGTTGAGATCCTGCACCGGGAGACGGGCGATAAAGTTTTTGGGGAGCGTCTCGGCGCGACTGCTCGCTTCCGTTCGCGTGTTCTTCTTCGGCAACCGACGACCTCATCAGTACCATGGGCGACAACAACAATGACCAAGGTGCTGCTGCGGTGACGACCTTTCCGATCAACCTGTACGTGCTATTCTTATCTTTGTATGCACTAGTTATTGCTAGATTTTCAGATCTACTAGATGTGGCTGTTTAGCTGTATGTGTTTAGATCTGCTAGTGCTTACATAATATTGATTTCGATAATTAATCTAATGGGAAAATTGCCTAATATCCAACAGGTATAGCCTAGAACTAGAGAGGTCATTCACGAAAGCGTAGTACAGAGTTATATATAACTATGTAAAGATATCATTTACCTCAATTTTTTTTTAAAGATATCATTAAAAAATTAATGGAGAAACTCAACGATAGTAAAGTATGATACGAGTTTGGACAGAACAAACAAAAGATCACCTAGCCATCGCATGCCCTCCCTATCGGCCTACTTGGCTATCTCATCTACCAGTTCATGTCTTGAACATAAAACGAAGATTTTGCTTTCAGAAACTCTCTTGGTAGCTTAGCATGATAAGAATTTAGAAACTGCTGCTATTGGGCTCGTCGAGTAGCCACCCTGATTCATTGCTTCAATCACTGTCAGGTTGTCCTGAGTTAATCACCACACAATTGCATTCCATTTCCATAGTGAATAGCTGGTCCACCAAATAAATTCGGATTTTATGCTTTGGCACTAAAATGAGGTGAAACATATGGGTTATGTTCTGGCATTATTGCGCCTGTGGGGGTTAAGTTAGGTTGTTTGATGTCGATCATTCATGTGAAAACAAATTCCATCATGATTCCGAAAATTGACAGGCTTCCATCATGAGCCACCTTTGCAACGGATAAGGCCCATTTAGATCAAATAGATCACTTGTTTATGCAAGAACAAGTCTTGTTTCAAATGGATTATTCGATCCGCAAGAGAATGGCTTCGGGGGTACCAGGGTCAGTTAGGGTTTCTAATAAGTGGACCCGCCATGCTTTTAGTATACGGGTTATTGCCTCACATTTCTATGGTCAATGAATATCGGCCATGAATAATAGTATGGGTAAAGTTATGGCTACAATATTGTCTCGCTTTAGACCTCGGCGCCGGTGGCGCACGTGTGATCTAGTGTTCCAAACAACGATATCCCCTGGTCTTAGGGTCAACACGTCTCCTTCATGACACATGTTTCAAAATACGATATCCCCTCTCGTCTCATGGTCAACACCTTTCATTATTGACACATTTTTCGAACAGCGATGTCCCCTCTCGTCTCACGATCAACACCTTTCCTTCCCAACATAGGTTCCAAACGACGATGTCCCCTCACGTCTCAGGGTCAACACCTCTCATTCCTGACACATATTCTGAATGACGATGTCCCCTCTCGTCTTAGGGTCGAAGACCTCTCCTTCCCAAAACATGTTCCAAATGACAATGTCCCCTCTCGTCTCAAGGGTCGAAGACCTCTCCTTCCCGACACATGTTCCAAATGACGATGTCCTCTCTCGCCTCAAGGTTAAACCTCCGTTGTTTGTTGCCTCGAAGCGTGCCTTGCTCGCATGTTCCCCATGTGCTCCTAGGCATCTCCTCCCTCATACAAGCTCCTCAATCAACATCCTATATGCTCCTCGAAATAGGCTTTCGTCCGCCTTATGAATAAAGTCAATACGTTCTTGCTCATTACACAGAAAAGAACATATGAGATGGAATGTATGAAAATAAAAATTTATAAATATAATTTTTAGGGAGAAGTTTATAAATATATATTAAATAAAAAAGGAAAACGAAATAAAGGAAAAATGGCCGGCCTAAATGGGCCAGCCCAAGTGAGTTCAGGGGGTAGGTACGCGGAGCGGCGTTTGTTCTGTATTCTCCGCAACGGGCGAAGAACAGTATATATCCCGCAGTCTCTGCCACGTCTTCCCCCTCTTACTTTCCTCTAGGGTTTTTCCCGTACCTCAAGTACAAAATGTATGCGTCTCCCTGCTGCCACCTCTCCTGCTGCATTGCTTGCCATGCTTGCTTTCGTTAAAGGCCTATGTTAATTCTTTAGTTATTACAAGTCCTTTATAATTACTCAGGTATTGGTGCTCGTTTGGACCGGAGAATTACGGGGATGATGAGGTGATCTTGCCTAGCAGAAAGTACAAGGTTAACAAAAGAAACCGTGCAGCTCGCCCTCGCCTGCAGTCGATGCGAGGCTGCACCTGCCATTTCTCCATCAAGCAGTTATAAGCCCGGCCTTTGGTTGGTGCTCATTATCTACCATGAGAGGCGCCATATCAACAAGTCTGGTTTCGTATGCCACGTATGTTAGGCAATTCGATCCCGTTGTCAGGTTTCAGTTAGCTGCAGTCTGAATAAAAGAGACATGTAGCGTATGTCCGTGCACGTCTTGGCCGTCAGTAGTTTTTCTAGTTTCAGTAGCGTAGACATTCCCTAGGTCGGTGCGTTTGTCTCTCATGGTCGAGGCCTGGTGATCATGGTGAGGTTTTAGTGGAGATGGGCACGAGCGGTAGCCTATAGGCTCGGTCGTTGATCCCATTATTTTGTAGCTCTTTCTGTTGTAACCTCAAGCTCTCGCTACGAGGCTGTTAATAACAGAGAATAGAGGGAAAAAGGATGCAACTGTATGCAAGGTAAACCGTGTCTCTTCCCTCTCGTGTGAGTTTCATTGGTTTCTAGCTTCTTGATCTTCAAGTGCAGCAGGTTAGAGTATCTCCACTCGGCGCCCCGGCAGGCTCTCCCCAGGCCGATTCCCAGTGCCGGATGGACGAAAATTTCCCAGCCATGGCCTCCCCAGCCCAAATAGTGCCGGATGGACCCTTTTTTTTATGTCCGGCGCTCACAGGCCCAACCCAAGGCGCAGGGGAGCGCCTGCGAGCGCCGGATGGAGAGAAAAGCCGCGCGGGCCAGGCCTGTCAGCGACACAGCGCATTTGGCCCCCAAGATTCCCCACCCCGTACCGCACACACCACCTCTCCCCCGTCACCGCCATGTCATCGCCCCTCCCCTCTCCGTCGCGTACACGCCGGTAAAAAGCCCGCCTACCGCTGCCAAACCTCCCCCCCACACCAGCTGCCGAGTTTGCTGCCATTCACCGTCGCCAATATCCCTGTGCGAACCTCTCACCCACCGTGCCTGCGAGGTGTTCGACGATTTGCCTCCTCGGCCATGGACTCTGACGACGAGGAGGAGCAAATGTTCATGTCGCTGCTGGACGAGGAAACCGTTGCTGCCTCCTAAGATGAAGAGCACATGCTCATCCTCGCGTCCCTGGCCAGCCTGTACGCCGAGCGGCACTCAAAGCCGCAGCATGGCAACTCAGCGGTGGGATGCTGGAAGGCCAAGGTGAGGCAGCGCCTGGAGGGGTACATCATGATGTACGCCGACTACTTCGCTGACGATCCGCTGCACCATGTGGCAACATTTCGGTGCCGCTTCAGGATGAGCCGGGGCTCTTTCTCAAGACAGTTTATGCCCTCTGGGACTTTCACCCCTACTTCCGATGCAAACCAGACTGCACCGGCATGATTGTATTTTCCTCGCTCTAGAAGTGCATGATTGCTATGAGCTTGCTTGCATACGGAGCTCCGAGCGACAGTGTCGATGACTATCTACGCATGGTCGAGAGCACCACCATTGATTGCTTATACAGGTTTTGCAGGGTAGTGATAGCGGTGTTTGGGGGAGTATACTTGAGATCACCCAATGTTGAAGACACTCAGCGGATCCTTGCAGAGAATGCATCTAGAGGATTTCCTGGGATGCTTGGAAGTATCGACTACATGCATTGGAAGTGGAAAAACTATACCTTCCCCTGACAGGGCATGTACAAAGGCCACAAAGGAGGATGCAGTGTGATACTTGAGGCAGTGGCTACACATGATACCAAGATTTGGCACTTCTTCTTTGGCATGGAAGGCTCAAACAACGACATCAACGTTTTGCAATGCTCGCCTATCTTTGCCGGGCTTTTTGAGGGCGATGCTCCGCAAGTGAACTATGAGATCAATGGGCGTCACTACAACAAGGGATACTACCTCGCAGATGGTATCTATTCTAGATGGTCAACATTTGTCAAGACCATCTCAAGCCCCGATCAGCTCATGTTGGCCAAGGTCGGAGGTGGTTCAGGATCGAAGTCGTGCTCTCAGTCTCGTACTCCACTACGCACGTGGGAGCCAAGCCGCTGGATGAGCAGCATGCGAGGAGTTGGCAAGATCGTTCTGCGCGAGCTCACCAAGGAGGATGGCAGCGGCCACGTCACCTTTTTCTTTTTTTGAAATTCCACCAATCTATTAATAATCATCAACAACACTACAAAGAGACCCTAAAGTAATAAAAATTACAAGTAGGTCGCTGGATCACCTAGCGATGACTACAAACAATAGCGCGAGCCGAAGGCACGCACCGTCCTCACCCCGCCATCACTAGAGCCGGACAAAACTTGTCGTAGTAGAATTTATTATAGTAGATAGACGAGAAGACGTCGTGCTAAGGCCACCATGGACCAATGCACTATAGCAACAACCACCGCCAATGATGGCATCCGTAGATCAGAAGAGACTGACTCGAAAACAAACCGACGAACATGAAACAGATAGAATCCCAGGAGATCTGCCGGACAAATGACTCCATGCGCCCTCTGTTAGCGCTAGATGCACCACCGGAGCAAGGATAGTGTGGGGAGGATCTTATTCTAACTTTAGGATGTAGTCGTCGCCTCAACACACCGAAGAAAATACATAGACAAAACAAAGAACGAAAAATCCCCCGCCGGCGAGGGATCGTGATCCGCTACACCTCCAAGACCCTCAAACCACTTAAGACGGCTGGTAATGTCATCGACGAGGGGTGCAGAAACCTAGATACTTTTCTCCATTCCCGGTCGCCTCTCCTGGCGGCGGTACCGTACGTACAGGTTGGTGCTATCGCACCTACCTAGAGGCTCGAGCGCACCACCAATCCACGTGCAGGTTCGAATGCAAGGTGCATATCTCTAGGAGGTCGTGACCTTTGCACGGCGGGGAAGCTATGGGAATGGCAGGCACCGGGGGTGTGATCTTGCGCTCGGTGCCACTAGAAATGGTGTTGGTCCTTACTGCAAAAAAAAACAATGCCAAAAGCACACCTAGGAGGCAATCAAGGTGATGCGCGTTGGGAGGCATGCGCGCAGAAGTTGCACAAGGGCTGTTGGAATCTCGTGTTCAAGAGTGGCTAGATGATTGGAGATTTCGCTCTCCACATCTCAGTAATCTTTAGGCTGATCATTAGTAGGAAGTAACTTAGAGCAGTAAGATTAGCCTTAATGGGGTATCATAGGTAGTATCATGTATGCTATGTTGGCAAAATCCTGACATGGTATGCTAATTAATGATGAAAAAGGTTGTGTTGGTATTATAGGTAAATACGATATCATAACACGTCGAACTAGAAAAAATCTTGTACACAATTTTGCATTGAGATTCTACAAAATAATAAATATACTAAGACTATGATACTAATACATGATACTATGCATTATGGAGACGATATCATATACTAGTATCATATACATGATAGTTACTCCCCATTGTGATTAGTCTAACATGCATATGGTATTAGTCTAAGTTATTACCTCCATAGTGGAAAATAACATATGTGTGGTATTATGCAAAGCCTCATTTATTGCAATGTAGACTTATTTTGTCTTAAAATGTGTGATGTTATGGTAACATAGCTAGTTACCACAAGGCTCTCTCTCATCATTTAATTGCATGTAATGTTCATCTAAATGCTTAGTTGGCAATATATGTAGGACTATGTTACTATCCAAGTTACTCTCACTATGACTAGTCTTAGAGAGCTACAGACGATGGGCGGCGATATCAAGGCAGTGAGAAGGTTTCTGCGGGTCATGTCGTCCAAGTACGAGCAGATGTCAATCATCTATCAAAACTCTAGATCAGGTACTCCCTCTGTTTCAAATTACTTCGCCGGCGCGCTTATGTAGGTGGGCTAATACTTCGTTATTTTTCATTCAAAAAAATCCTAGAATTTTTGAAATAGATAGTATGAAATGTATATTACGTATACCAAAAATCGTAGGAATATTTTAATGAAAAATGAGAGAATAATAGGCCATCTAGGTAAGCGTGCGCACGGAGTAATTTGAAACAGAGGGAGTATTGTAGAGTGAACCAGCTTTTCTTAGACATGAAATGTCAATTATTTCCTTGACTAGCTAGCCAAACTAGGGGCAAACTGTCAGACGATCGGTACAGGGCGTACTGTGTTCCGTCAAAGCTGTTGGGCCCATAGTGCGTTCTCCTTGAAGGTCTCGAGAGGGCCACGCCCCTCCTGAGGTTGTGGGAAGCCTCGGCATGAGCTCGGCTGTACGAGCCACAACTCGGCAAGGGAATGACCCCTCAGCGAGGCCCAGCCAAGGGGCAAGGTGGTAACTCTAACGCGACGACAAGATGACAATGAAACAGGTAGTTTCGCTAGGCCTCGCCCTCCTCAGTAAAGTAAGATGATGTCTAGCCGCTTCGGTATCGAAGATAAGCTGACGGCGTCGGAGCCCCGTAGAGCCCCCACCTTGCTGGTTTTGTGCAAGGGGTGGAGGTGACGCAACGACACGGGAGGGGCATTACCTTTGACCAAGGCGCGGGTCCGGGCGGGCGGCTGGAGCTGGACTCAGTCCATACGGGGTAGGATGTACACCAGGGTTTTCTTTGGGCGAGAATGTGGTGACCCTTTGATACGTTGCAAACGTATCTATAATTTTTGATGTTCCATGCTTGTTTTCTATCTACTTTCTTATGTTTTGTCCATACTTTGGAGTACTTTTACATATTTTCTGGAACTAACCTATTAACAAGATGCCACAGTGCTAGTTGCATGTTTTCTTCTGTTTTTGGTTCTAGAAAAGTCAGAAAATGAATATTCTCGAAATTGGACCGGACAAAAGCCAAAGTCGGTATTTTATTGGAAGACTCACGGAGCCAGAAGACAAGACGAAGAGGGGCCAGGGTCTATCCACACCATGTGGTGGCGCGGGTCCCTTGTGGTACTTGGGGCCAAGAGAAGCGAAACCTTTATCGAACCCTGGCCGCGCCACCAGGTGGTGTGGGCCCCTGGTCCACCCTCTGACATCGCCCCTTCGCTTATAAGAAGCCTCCCGATGAGAAAACCCTAAATCATCCAGCCTCTAGCCACAAAAAGTTCCACAATGCCGCCGCCACCGAAGGGGAGATTTGGGGGACAGAAAGTCTCTGTTCCGGCACCCTGCCGAGACGGGGAAGTGCTCCTGGAGCCATCTCCATCGATCTCCACCACCATCTCCATCACCGTTGTTGATTCCCATGATGATGATGGAGTAGTTCTTCCTCAAGGCTAAGGGTTCTACAGGTAGCTATGTGTCCATCTCTCTCTATGCATGATCATATTGTGATCAAGTAGATCTACCTTGCTACTCAAGTGCTTTAATAGATTTCTGGCTCTCCCCACGTGTGTGAAAGTGATAACGTGCACACCATGGTGGCACTTAGGCTAGAGATTACAAATACTAGTTATGAGTTCTATTTGGAGTTGGATGTCTCTATGAAATTGTGGTGTTTGTTGGAACCATCTAGCGCTCAAGGTGATAGTGAGGGGTTATCTAGATAGGGAAAGCAGACTTTGAGGAGTGATGTTATAGCCCTACCATGCATTAGATTGTCCAACCAGAGAGTGGTTCAGAGTAGTATCATAAAGAGAAGATGTTTATATGAGAGTGTTCACTAGTGAAAGTATGATCCCTGGGCCTTGTTTCTAAACATTGAAACACTGTTTGCAACTAGATCTGTTACATGTTTGTTTGCTTCCATCTTTTTGCCTTCAGTCTTTTCCTCCTGTCAAGCTCTTTTCTGGCACCGTTGTCTTATATCCATACCACTTGTATTTCACTATCTCTTCACCGAACTAGTGCACCTATACACCTGACAAGTGTATTGGGTGTGTTGGGAACACAAGAGACTTCTTGTATCTTGATTGCAGGGTTGCTTGAGAGGGATACCTTTGACCACTTCCTCCCTGAGTTCTATAAACCTTGGGTCATCCACTTAAGGGAAACTTGCTGCTGTTCTACAAACCTCTTCACTTGGAGGCCCAACAACTATCTACAAGAATAAAAGTGTGTAGACATCAAGTTATTTTTTGGCGCCATTGCCGGGGAGGTAAGGTAAAAGGTACTCACATCTTCCGGCTACTAAGCTATCTTTTAGCATTGTTGCTGGTGTGTGAGTGCTCGAAGTTATTTCCTTTAGATTCTGCAATCATATCTTTTTGTTTCTTATTTTTATTTTTCACTAGTTAATCTTACAACAACAAAATTAGAGAGCTTTATAGTATTTATCTTGAGTTAGGACATGAGGTGTTTGAAGAGAAAATTAAAAGACCTATGGAACTTTATTTGCATGCTAATAGAAATGTTATTAGTATGAATTCCTTGAACACCATTATTGCTAATGCTATGGAAAAGTCTAAGCTTGGGGAAGCTTGTTTTGATGAGCATGATACTTTTAGTCCCCCAAGCACGAAGGAGAAAATTTACTTTGATAATACTATACCTCCAATATATGATGATTACAATGATGAATATGATATTTTCAGTCCACCTACTATTGAGGAGAAAATTAATTATGATTACAATATGCCTCCTATATTTGATGATTATGGTGATGAGAATAATAATGATAGCTATTTTGTTGAATTTTCTCCCACTATGATTAATAAGAATGACTATTCTTATAGGGAGAGTAATAATTGTTTTATGCATGTGGCTCATGATAAGAATGTTTCATGTGATTTTTATATTGTTAATTTTATTCATGATGCTACTGAAAATTATTATGAGAGAGGGAAACATGGTTTTATGCATCTCAATAATATTAGGTTCCCCTCTTTATGTTGAAAGTCTTGAAGTTGCACTTGTTTTGCTTTACTATGATGGTTTCTTTGTGCTTTCATGACTTGTTTCTTTACAAGATTCCTATGCATAGGAAGTGTGTTAGACTTAAATGTGCTTTGAATTTGCTTCTTGATGCTCTCTTTTACTTCAATTCATATTTCTTATATGAGCATCTTCTCGAATTATCATGCCTAACTTAAAGGCGTTAAAGAAAAGTACTTCTTGGAAGATAACCCAATAGTTTTCTTGAGTCTTGGAAGTTATTACTTCTGTAATAACCTCTCCTTATTTTTTTATTTTTTTTATTTTTGTGCAAGAATAACCTCTAATGAGAGAGAAGTAAGATTTGGGAAAGTGCTGTCTCGAAACAGATTTTTGTGCTTCACTGTAAAAATTCGTGAAAAATCTCTGTATGTCGGATTGAGCTGTAATTTTCTGAATAAATACCCCAGGTTGTTAGCTAACTTTCGTTAGTGAAACACTTTTCTATTTGAGCAATAGAAGGTCTTCGAAAAAATCGGTTTTCACCTGCTGGTCTATTTTGACAGATTTCTTCTATTATTTGCATTTGCCTCTTTATCGATTTCTTTTTGGGTTCTTTTTTGGTGAATTGAGCTTTTTGAGGGAATTGCTACAGTAGCTTGTGTTTTTAATGAAAGTTTTGCTGTTTTAAAACTAAAACCTAAAGGTTTATTATCTTTTGAATGCACTAATGTTGCTAATGAAGATTGTGTGAAGTTTTGTATGAAGGAAATTTTTATGTGTAGAGAAAGAATGATGTGATGAGATGAAGAATGGACAAAATCCCAAGCTTGGGGATTCCACCCCGTGTCACCCCAAGAAATATTCAAGAGGTACAAGCGTCAAAGCTTGGGGATGCCCAAGGCATCCCCTTCTTCATCAATAAAAATCTGAGGTCTTTCTAGACACTTCATTTTTATTGTTTCATGCACTATTGTGTTGTTCTTGGAGCGTCTTTGTTTTCGTTTTTAGTTTTTGTTTGCTTGAATAAATTGGTTGGACCCCCTCATTCAAACATAGTTTCAAATAGATTGATTTGGATTGGAAAAGAGTTGGAAAGTTCATGCTTAATTGGTATAAAAGGAGCTTGTTTTTGACTGTGACTTAGACTTTATCATGTCATGCTTGATACTGTTTTGGCTTTATGCTTAGTGATTATTGCTGTAGCATGACATGTTACAAACAATTGAGATTGCTTAATGTGACTTGAAAGAATCATGTGTTGTTTTAGCATATAAAAGCATAATATTGTGGTATTCTCCTTTAATGCTTTATTTGGGTTGACTTGGCGCATGCTCACACCATGTTAAGACTACACCAAGTCACCATAGCCTCTATGATCATTTAGTTTTCGTCTTGTAATATCACTTTATGCTTTAATTAATAATGTTTTGTCGCTTTGCATGATTATGGCCATTATTGCTCTCTTAGTTGGTCGCTCCCAGTCTTTTGCTAGCCTCCATACCAAGTATGAGTTCCACTCATGCATCCAACTCCAAATAAAACCAAGTTATTCGAAAGAGTCCACCATACCTACCTATTAGCACTATTGCTATTCCAAGTAAATTAATGTTTTTATTTACCTTCCGAATTAAACTTGTTATATGAAAATTAGTGATTAAAGCTCTCACGAACTTGATGGCACACTTTACTTTTCTTGCC
Source organism: Avena insularis (assembly GCA_023614405.1). Classification (NCBI taxonomy): domain Eukaryota; kingdom Viridiplantae; phylum Streptophyta; class Magnoliopsida; order Poales; family Poaceae; genus Avena; species Avena insularis. The sequence goes on along the minus strand of CM042692.1, from coordinate 429,226,811 downwards.
CCTAATAAACTTGAACCATTGTGTCATCTACGTTGTATATGCTTGCACTTATACGTTGGGAATTAGCAAAACCATGCTGTCAGGGGAACGCTTTCAACATTGCACTTGTACATTGTACCAAGTTGATATCATGATCTTTTGTTAATGGATGTCTCGGTGTGAAATGAAAGGGGAGCTTATAAGTGCATGGAGTTATGTATGTGTGTTAGAGAAACGCCTGGGCCACTAGCCTAAGCCATGCATAATCATGGTGGAAACTTGCAGCGTCACCATAGTGAGCAATCTATGAAGCATTCTTCTTATAAAATAATAGATAGAGATTGAGAAAAAGTAAAAAAAAGAGATGAGAAAAGAGGAAAGAGAGAAAAAAGCACCATTTTCCCATGGTAAATAAGAAGATTGCTGAGATGCTCATTGTCTGCTTGCCTTTTCATTTTGATTATGGGATAGCTCCTGTATCATGTGCAAGGGGTACCCGTTGGCGGTTCTCTATGATACACATGTACTTACTATGACAAGAACTTACCGGTAACTAAACTTGAGTAGCATGAGGAGCGACCCTCGTATTAAAGGGACATGGGATTGCCAACTTATACTTTGTCAAGCATATACTCCATAATTTGTTCACTTTAACCTTAATCACTTCAAGATGCTTATGATAGGGGAAATGAGAGCTGAAAGCTAATAAGTACCATAATTTTTTGAAGCTCTTTATGAGACTTGAATCCCTGCTTCCTTCTATGAAGGGCCTTTCTTTTAATTTTTATGTTGAGTCTCCATCTTCTATCTTTATGCACCTATTGAGAGAGCATAGTGGCCATTCGTAGTTTAATGTGCATTGTCCCAAAACTTGTTGATTGATTCATAACTTTGATATTGCTTGTTCTTAAACTATTTGTATCTAGTCACCCTTATGAACTTTGAAGGTGTCCTATGCATTTATGTTTTGCTACACTATGAGGGACAAGCTGAATACCATTCTCATTATGTTTTGTTTATGTGAAACAAACAAATGTCTTGCAAAGTATTGTTATTCATGAATCTTTTGTTTGTGCCTTCTCATGTTGCAACATAGTTGCTATGTCTTATTGTTAGAACTTTGTCTTTCATGCTATGTTGAAGTACTATGATCCCAGTTATCAATGTTTTACAAATACTTTGATCAAGTTTATGATGGTGCATGTCACCTCAAAAATTATTCTTTCTTTTTTATCACTTGCCTACTCGAGGACGAGCAGGAGTTAAGCTTGGGGATGTTGATATGTTGCAAACGTATCTATAATTTTTGATGTTCCATGCTTGTTTTATATCTACTTTCTTATGTTTTGTCCACACTTTGAAATACTTTTACAAATTTTGTGGAACTAACCTATTAACAAGATGCCACAGTGCCAGTTGCCTGTTTTCTTCTGTTTTTGGTTCTAGAAAAGCCAGAAAATGAATATTCTCGGAATTGAATCGGACAAAAGCCAAAGTTGGTAGTTTACCAGAAGACTCATGGAGCCAGAAGACAATACGGAGAGGGGCCAGGGGCTGGCCACACCATGTGGTGGAGCGGGTCCCCCTAGCCGCAACACAAGGTGGTGTGGGCCCTTGGTCCATGCTCTGACATCGCCCCTTCGCCTATAAGAAGCCTCCCAATGAGAAAACCCTAAATCATCCAGCCTCTAGCCACGAAAAGTTCCACAGCGCTGCCGGCACCGAAGGGGAGATTCGGGGGACAGAAAGTCTCTGTTCCGGCACCCTGCTGGGATGGGGAAGTGCCCCCAAAGCCATCTCCATCGATCTCCACCACCATCTCCATCACCGTTGCTGATTCCCATGATGATGAGGGAGTAGTTCTTCCTCGAGGCTAAGTGTTCTACCGGTAGCTATGTGTTCATCTCTCTCTATGCATGATCATATTGTGATCATGAGCTTTGTAATCAAGTAGATCTACCTTGCTACTCAAGTGCTTTAATAGATCTCTGGCTCTCCCCACGTGTGTGAAAGTGATAGTGTGCACACCATGGTGGCACTTAGGCTAGAGATTACAAATACCTGTTATGAGTTATATTTGGAGTTGGATGTCTCTATGAAATTGTGGTGTTTGTTGGAACCATCTAGCGCTCAAGGTGATAGTGAGGGGTTATCTAGATAGGGAAAGCGGACTTTGAGGAGTGTTGTTATAGCCCTACCATGGATTAGAGTGTCCAACCGGAGAGTGGTTCAGAGTAGTATCATAAAGAGAAGATGTTTATATGAGAGTGTTCACTAGTGAAAGTATGATCCCTAGGCCTTGTTTCTAAACATTGAAACACCGTTTGCAACTAGATCGGTTACATGTTTGCTTGCTACCATCTTTTTGCCTTTAGTCTTTTCCTCCCGTCAAGCTCTTTTCTGGCACCGTTGTCTTATATCCATACCACTTGTATTTCACTATATCTTCGCCGAACTAGTGCACCTATACACCTGACAAGTGTATTGGGTGTGTTGGGGACACAAGACACTTCTTGTATCTTGATTGCAGGCTTGCTTGAGAGGGATACCTTTGACCACTTCCTCCTTGGGTTCGATAAACCTTGATTGAGCCACTTAAGGGAAACTTGCTGCTGTTCTACAAACCTCTGCACTTGGAGGCCCAACACCTGTTTACAAGAATAGAAGTGCGTAGACATCACCCTTCCCGCCAAAATCATCAGGGGAAGAGGCCCAACGCCACTATAAATAGAGAGCACCTCCCACCTTAGAAGGGGATCGATCCCTGAGATCTGAAAACCCTAAGTGATACCACCTTTGTACCAAGCATCGCATGTAATACAACTATCGAGGGGATGACCCCGGGTACCCCAACCAGACAAGAACAAACACAGACGGCTCGCGTCCGGCTAGCAGATCGTATCCAGATGCAAGCACTTCGTTCCGGCCACCAGCCGGTAGCCGGAACCCAAAAGGGTGGCAAGACACGGATCCGGCTACACGGTCGTAGCCGGACACAATTAGGAGGACATGACGACGTGCTGCACAGTGCATGGTATGCCCAGGTACAGCGACAAGACTCACAACTACGAGGCCATACCGAGGACTTTGTGGGTGACGCAGGCACAGTGGTCGGTGGCTGACGATAGGCTCGCATGGCGTTCACTGTACCCACGATGACCCGCACGGTGTGTAGTTCGACATGATAGACCCTACCGGATACTGTAGATGACCAGTCGGCTGGGGCCCGCCTGTGGGACCCGCCATCCGGCCTGGCCGGTGAGACCGTTGCCTCTTTTCCTATATAAGGAGGGGCAAGGCTATTGTAGAAAGGGCTGAGCATTGAAGAGGTGGCGAGTTCATATAGCTCAAGGAGCGATTGTCCTCTATATTCTACTCATAGTCAGATCGGCAGGAGTAGGAGTTTTACCTCACCGCGAGGGTGCGGTGACCCAGCATACCACTGCATGGTGTAGTACACTATAGTCGTTGATATAACACCAACAAAACACCGTTCACTAGTATTACATCCCTCAGAGTGGTACAACAGAAACACAACAGGTCCAAGACATGACTATAGATTATAACTCGACTCTTTACAGAAGATCCAGAGAACACTCTAGGTTAAATAGAGAGTAAGAAATTAACTTATTACAAAGAAGAATCAGAAATAATATTTCAGAACTATCTGGTGACTAATACTAGCATTCGAACTAATTGACTTGCAATTTCTGCTAGTGCAATGCTCTACAGAAGTAGGTTCTATGGCTAGAGTATCTACTCCTATCTAATGAGGATCTTTATCTTCACTTTGCTTGATGTATATGTTGACTTCATTGACTTTATTGAAGAACTTGAGCGGTCGATGATGGTTACTTGAGCACCAAGTTGATGTTGATGTCGTCTTAAACGGCTTAGAACCTAGCAAGGGGTAAGAAGGTATGGTTGAGTACGAGCATACTCATCAAGTTCACTAAAAATGAAATGCAGGTTTTCGTAAACATTTCTTCAAAGGTTGCTTTTATTCTGAAAACTATGTCCGACAACCTTCACATGTTGAGTAGAACCTTCATGGGGTTCCTTTCCTACCGCATTCGTAGCTCCTTCCCGGAACAGGGAGTAACATGTCACAGTTCTTACACTCTGCAGAGGTGCGTTACTTTACCCATGAGAGATCTTAGCCTTGTTGCACATCCAAGTCATGAGCTTGTTCACACTTACTTGGTATGGGGCCCAGTCTAAGATCCAAGCCAATCACTGCCCCTTCACGACCCCGCATGTCCCCGTGGTGTACGCCATGCCCACATCTTGAATTATAGCAATGGTTGGTACAGACTGTTCAGATGCTAGAACTATCATGGGACATTGAGGGTTCCCACCCATATGCTGCATATCCTTTAGGAATTACCAAATAATGCACGCTATGAGGATAACATCCACGACCTGTGCATCCGGATACATGCGAGAGGAAGAAGATACAACTGACTTCAGCTGACTAGTTTCCCCTGAGACACTGAGCCGTGTTGTGCGCCTGGCTAGCAAGTTTGTTGGAAGAATCCAGTGACTCGTGGCCTGCTCTCTACCACCTTTTCATCGCCAAGTTTGGCGGGGAAGGCAAGTGCTCCCTCACATATCATGACCTATGGCAAGTGCGGCAGAGGCCCGGCGAGACCCTTCGAAAGTACCTACAGTGCTTCGACCAGTGATGCGGAATGATCCTGCGAGTCTCAGACGCTAGCGTCATATCCGCCTTCGTAGAGGGTGTTGCGAACTACAAGGTGCTCAGCGAAATAGGGCACCGCAGCGAGAACGTACTCACTGTGGCGGAGCACTCCGCAACAGCTGACCGGTGTGCCATGGGGGAACCAGGACTCTTGCTCATGCACGAGAAGGGCCACCCCGATCCCCGCTCTAGGGACCACGTCGGGGCAAGGATCAAGGTCGCCGACTCTAGGGCAGGTGTATCCCAATGGAGGAATCCCCGCAGACGGAGCGTTGAGGGCGAGGGCTGCGTCCCTCCCTTCTGCGCCTTTCATCAGGTGCGTGGACATAACATTGACTAGTGCTTCGATCTCAGGATGATCCGATTGGAATGCGATGAGCGAAAGAAGTGCAAGTAGGAAGAGAGATATCAGTCCAGGACCGCTAAGCATCAACACAAGGGTGTGGGAGGCTCGCAAGGGCCATGACCTACAGACCGGTGATTTCTCGTTCCAGTCTCCCACATCCACGGACCCGGGGGCTACCCCCATATTCAAACGACTTGGAGCTAGCGCGGGCGCTCTCCTACACAAGTGGCCAGCTACTCCCCCTATCCTAAGGTGACCCCTGACCCCTGCCGACCTTGGATTTAGGCCACGCATGGGATCATGGTCATCGTGTAACCATCTTGGACCTTCCTGGCCTCTTTTTTGGATCTTGCATCACATGCCAAACTTACTGATCGTTTTTACTCAATTTATATTTTGGTTAAAGTTCATTTTCCATGAGCACCACGCGAACGGGGGCTAGGGCACTGTGTTTAAAACTAAGGATGTGTTTGGTAGCCCAGGTGAACTATCTCAGCTCATACAAGCTGAGTCTAGCTATGTCCACTCCATACAAGTATATTTCACTAGCTGTGTTTGGTAAGTCGTGTGAGCTGAGATGTACTCAGTTGAGATCCCGTTTGGTTGTTGTATGAGTTGAGCCATGTTAGCTATTTATCAAAAGGCAATCAGATCCCTGAATACAAAACAAGAAAGCAATCCGGTCCTTGAATACAAAACAAGAAAAGCAATCGAGTCCCTAGGAAGGTCCGGCTCGGGCTCCGGCACTACTGCTAGTGTGAGGAGGCGCTGCCGCTGGCATGAGGAGTCACTGCCTTGGGCTAGCTGGAGCACCACCGCATGTACGCTAATGGCTCTATGCTCCGCACCATCAAGGCTATCGGCCCACCTTCTGCATCATGACGGTGCCGCGTGAGCCAAGGAAGCCCCGCGTTGGCCAAGGAAGATGCTGGACCGCGGCGAGGTGCTCATCCCCTACGCTCCCGTTGTGGAAAGACTGAGGGACCATCTCTGCATCCTCCCCAACCATGCCGCCATCCCCTGTGCTCCCGTCATGGTGAGGCTGCTGGACTAGCTCTGGATCCTCGCTGACCACGCCGCCATCTCCCACGCTCCCGTGCACTAGGGGCTAGATCGCTCGAAGCCGCTCCATGTGGGGAAGACCATGCCACTGCCATCTCCTGTGCTCTTGTCGGTGTTCAACAGCTCGATTGGACGGGGGACATGAGACAAGAAGTTGGGGACGGGAGAGAGGAGAGAGGAGGCATGCGGAAATGTGTGTCGTGACCCCTAGCGGGCTAGAGGGCAGTAGTGGGATGGACTCAGCCAAGCTGACTTAAGAAGCTCAATTCGAGCTTCCCAGGTGGGCAGGGCTGAGGGCCTCTTTTCGTATGAGTTGGACATAGCTCAACATGCCCAACCCGACCTAACAAACAGAAAATGTGGGGTGGGGTGGGAATTTCTGTGTCTAACCGACCTAACAAACACGCCCTAAGTTGTTCCTCCTCTCATCAACACTAGGACCTAAAGTGTCGAGCTCTAACTTGCGGACTGGCTCTAGCAACAAAGTCACCTCACCCACGGCTCTCGGTGCTTGAACTCCTCGTGTGGCACTCATGCAAAATTGACAGGCGTGCAACAAACTCATGCAGAGCCTATGGAACCCTCCTCGAGGGGCTAATAGGACACGCATTCGCCTTATGGCCTCCTCCTCGAGGGGCTCATGGGCGGCTCCTGAGGGCACACCCTATCAAGTAGGCCGATAGTCATGCAAAGCCTATGGCTTCCTCCTCGAGGGGCTAACAAGAAACGCATTCGCCTTACAGCCTCCTCGTCGAGGAGCTCACGGGGTGGCTCCCGAGGGCACTCCCCATCAAGCGGGCCGAAACTCATGCAGAGACTATGGCTCCTTCCTAGAGGGGCTAACAAGACACACATTCACCTTATGACCTCCTCGAGGGGCTCACGGGGCGTCTCCTGAGGGCACTCCCCCTCAGGCGGAACTTATGCAGAGCATACGGCTCCCTCCTCGAGGGGCTAATAGGACACACATTCACCTTACGACCTCCTCCTCGAGGGGCTCACGGGGCGGCTCCCAAGGGCACTCCCCCTCAAGGGGGTCGAAACTCATGCAGATCCTACGACTCCCTCCTCGAGGGGCTAATAGGACACGCATTTGCCTTACGGCCTCCTCCCTGAGGGGCTCATGGGGCAACTCTAGAGGGCACTTTCCCTCAAGCGGGCCGAAACTCATACAGAGCCTATGGCCCTCTCCTTGAGAGACTAACGGGACATGCATCAGCCCTAAGGCTTCCTCTTCAAGAGAATTACGAGGCGACTCTCGAGGGTCACCGCACCCTCGAAGAGTTTTATATGCAGTGCGGCGACTGCCACCTCCTCAAGCAGCCTGATGCATGCTATAACCATGATCATATCACTAAGAAACCAACAATGAAACACGGTCTTGCCAAAGTCTGACGGCAACATGCACGGACTAAGAGATCCCCCTCAAAAAAACTAAGTGGAGCAGGATATGCTCGAGCACTAAAAAGATGGCCTTCACCAAAAGGGGCAGCCGTTTGAACCTTCTGAAGCCCCTCGGGGCTGGGAAGTTGAAGTACTTCCCTCAATGGATCCCTCATCATCTTGCTCATTGACCAACTCGCTGCTCCCAAAGATGTCGTCCCCATCCCCGCCTCCCTGGTCGCCCGTAGCAACAGCAACAGTGCTGGAGGACTGATCAGCCTCGTCTTCCTCACTTCGAGCATACGGTCGCACAAAGGCATCCATGTGCTCTCCCACAATTCGCTAGAGCCGGAGTATCTCCTCCAGATGGGTCACCTTGGAGTACCTCACCCTTCTCGGGAGTTTCCTCCAGGGACAGTTGGCATCGATCCTATGGAAATTAGAGAAGAGCTTGGTCATGGCAAGATGCAACATCCTGTGATACTCTCCCTCGTGAAAGCCTTGGTACAGCGCCACCCTCCCTTCCAGCATGGTGGTAATCTGGGTGAAAAGCTCTAGATAGCCACTGTTCTCACCGGCATCCGTGAGGGATCCGGTGTAGAAATCGTTCACCATGAAGTTGCACAGGGTAGAGGTCGCATGCTTAGCGAGAGCCTGGTATATCTTACACTATTCCCTCTCGACCTGATGCCTTGCCTCCTCCTCGTCATGGAGGGTCTTGCCCTTCTTCAACTCCTCAAGATCGACGAGGGCCTAAGCTAGTCGCTCTTATGTCCGCCCCTGCGCAACCGCCATCTCGGCCTTCTTCGCTTGGAAACATCCCTCCTGGGTGTTAGCCTTCTTCACATACCCCTCTCGGATGGTGTTAGCCTTCTTCACGTACTCCTCCCGGAGGGCCTTGCGACCCACGGCAAGAGCCTTGATATTATCCGCCTGCATCTGCTTTCGGTCACTAGTTAGCTTGTCATTGCAGCAACGGATTCGGTCCTTGGTCTTGGTGCTTATGCTCTCGAGGTCGTGCTTTCTCTCGTTAAGCTTACCATGAGATACGCCCAGGCAGCTGCGCTCCAAGCTAGCTTCATCTTCGCGGAGCCGAACGGCCTCCTCGCACTGTGCCACGTCTAGCTCTCTCTGCTAGACCTTCCAGCGATCTTCCTCGGCATCTTTCTTTGAGAAAGTGATCACGAGCTCACGGATGATGAGCTCCTGAGCCTGGCGGGCGAGATCTTCATGGGATTGGACACTGATACCTTCGATACATATTTACTGATGCAGTATAGTAGATTTTTCGCTAGTAGACCTAGGTTTAATTAAATCCTTGGGAAACAATGCTAAAAGGAATATAATAAGGCACATCTACAAGACTTGTTTCTTCGTTTTGCCTTCATTCATCGAACCTTTCTAGTTTACTTTAGAACATGGGTTGTTTCAATGGATGGAGATAGGCTAGGGTTGAAGATTCACCTGCAACTGCACATCATATTAAAGATAGTAATACGCATATTCATGTGTAATGATTTAACAAATATAAAATTTGTGGGCAACACATCCCAATATACTAGAGCCCATGTGAGTCATAGGCATAACAATAGTCTTTTGATCCAACCATTGTAACCGCAAAGCACCAGGATTACAAAAATTATTAAGTGAAAACACAGATCAAAGCCTTAAGGAATGATGTTGTTGTTGTTCCCAAATGGATAGCTAAATGAAGACCGTACTCCCCTTTCTATCACTAGGTTTCCTATGAGATCGTCGCTAACCAAGTATCTCACCTCGATCCTTTATCGATCTCTAAGATTTTGGGTACCTACAAGTCCATAGATTGAGACAAGAGACAAAGAAATAAAAATACAAATCTCTATTCAATCAATACATAGTACTCCCATAAATTAGATGCACATAATCGCTGCGAGGTTTCACCCCAATCCGTAGCCCATAAGGACTACTCACTCATATCAATAAGATCAAGGATAGAAAACATTTGCAAAATACTTAGATTGAAATCAAATATTCTTACAATGGTTGCTGAATCACAAGGAGAGCTCAAGTACAAGCTAATGGCTATTGCTATGGAGAGAACAGGGGTGGAGAGGATGAACTATAGTGGTGGATCTCATTTGGTGGTGTTATGATACCATTTGAGAATGGCGACTCTTTGCACGGCGGTTGGAACCTCAAAATATATAGGCGCCTTCACTAAAGTCATAGGGTTTGACAATACGGAGCCAACGCCACATGGTATGGGCAGGCCTTTCCCGTACCAGCGATCGTTAAACCTCCAGTTAACTGGTTTTTGGTCTAGAATTGCTTGGCCTTGTAGTCTTCCTCAAAATCTTCATTAATGGCTCCTTATTTCGCCTTAAAGCATGATTTCCTACACAACACAATCCAAAACAATGGATTGCTTATCTTTGTAATAATTAGTCACTAGAGCAAGGCTAGAGAGATTCTTCGTCAATGTATTGACCAAAAACGAAGTTTAAATAGAGAGAAAGATGGTTATTTTCATAGCCATCAAGCACCCACCTCGACGACTGGAGTTAGCCCCCGTGTTGGGGCTAGAATTCGTGCCACTTCACACTAGGCCTCTCCAAGGATCTCCGCGGCCTAGGAGCTCCTCGTCTACTGGTGCCGCTACCATGGATCGGTCTCCGCGTCAAGTGTGGTATGCCCCTCACAAAGGCGACACCATGCCCCCGCCAGCCGGTGTTCCTCTCTATCCACCTCCACGAGGAATTTGTCAAGACTGACATGTATGGACTCCACCATGGCGTGAAGCTGGCCTACCCTCTCTAGCTAGTCGAGACCAAGCTGCTTTGTAGCAGGCACACTTGGTTCTGCCATGGCAGGGCCTCGGGGGCTGGCCATGTTAGGGCTATCGTCGGCATTAAGCTCTGAGGATGTAGTCGTCTGCGGAGCACCCAAAGGATCCTCTAGTGCTTAAGCCTCACCCCTGCTCGCACCTCCTGGAATGATAGGCAGGTTGCACCAGAAATATATCGTGTCCCCGCCCTCCTCTGCGATCAGGACGGGTGGATCTAGAGGTCTTGTTAAACAGGGATAATGTGTCTAGACCCCCGAAGGTGGCTGAAGCATCACCTCGACCTCGATTCCGACCTTGTCATGTCATGGCATGACCCTACCCGAGCCTTTGGCCTGAAGGTTGCCACCACTTGATTGAGGCTCTCGGAGAGGGGCACGCTCTACGGGTTGAGCCAAACTCCACAGCCGTCTTCATGGATGAAGAAGCCCCCGTACCCCTTCTCCTCTTCCTAGATCTGAGACATCAGGGAGAAGGGAATGAAAATCGAAGAGGGCTGACGACTGCAAGTGCACATATTGTTTGTAGCTAGTTTCGAAATAAAGATATTTATCCCACAGGGAGCAGGAGTCTGAAGTCTAATAATTCTTGAAATAAATATTATGATAGAAATGCTAGATAAAGTTATAAGTGACAAGATAAAATGCGAGTATTGTGTAAAAAGGTGTTTTGGGTTTTAGGTATAAGAGCAATAATAAAGTAAAGTAAAATAATTGAATACAGAAAGTAAGAATCGCGTATGTAAGAGAGATTGGAACTGCAGTAGGGGAAAAGCGTTCTCAGGGAGTAGCGGATATATCACTAGCATTATAAGGAGCTAAGATAAAGATTATCATCATGAACATTCTCAACTATGTATGTGTGGGAGGAACTCCGTATTTGGAAAAATAGGCAGCAACCGCTGCTCACATCATCCTCATAACCACAGTAGTCAGCAATCGACATCAATCGAGTTACTGTGCTACTAAGGGACGTAATCCCGTAGGACGTATCCGATGGTATGGATAGTGTTCTATGAGTTTCCTCGGTTTCCCAAGTTGATACATAAGGGGTGCCAACAACTTTATAGTCACTATAAGTGCTAGCACACCTCCGTCTACAAACAAGTAGTTTCCCCATCAAGTCCCCACGAGAGGCAAATATTGAGAGGTCGACTTCTCTCAACATCAAGATGTAGAAAATCTAACACATGGTCACAGTGATGAATATCATAATAGACTTTATCTTATTTCAATCTCATACTAGGGTTTCTCCATCTCCGCAAGAACTAAAGATCTACCCAGACATGGAGGCAATCAACATCATGGCAATAACAATGGAATCTATCATAAATGAATAATACTTATATAAATCCACAACGAGTACGTAAATTACAACAAGATATAGACAAGATGTAGATGGGATGGATGGAGATGGTGGTGATGAAGCGGTGGATGATGAAGATCAATGCCTTAGCCTCCCGGATCTGCGCAGGGCGAAGATGGATCCTTGGTGGATGAGTTCCCCCTCCAGATGCCTTTCGGAGGTGAGGCTTCTGCGATTTCTGGGTGTTCTGTATGTCGTCTCCCTGAACTAGTTACACGGGGTGAAACTATTTCAGGAGGCGGAGGTGGCACCAACTATACGGCCGGAAAATTTGCTCTGCCCGTATAGTTGGTCGTTGAACTCTCTGCCTCCTTTGTTCGCTTCTGTTTTTCTTCTGGTATTATTAGTATTTCCCAAATAAGTGAATTACATTGTTTTTGACTCCTTTTCTCCATAGTACAACTTCTCCAAGAATTATATCCATTGGATCCATCATCTGTCCTGATCCTGGTGAAAACAGACATAAAATGTGCGCGCGAGCATCATAAAATACCAAGATCCTACATCTACAATTCAAAATGATAATGTAAAACATGATGCAAATATGCACTCATCAACTTCCCCAAGCTTAGACTCTTGCTCGTCCCGAGCAAGTTTTAGCTTAATGGATGTGATCCTCATATTCATGAAGCTGAGTCGATAAAATAAATGAGGCAGTTGCAGCATGTGTTTATCATATACGATACATAGGAATAAGTTCATGAATAGTACCTTACTCAAACCATCTGAATAGTATTAGCAGGCTTCCACACCTTAGTGATCAACAGTTCATAAAAGATGAATCTCAACATAATGTAAAAGTATCCGGTTCAACTGAATGAGTTAGCGATGTAGCCCCAAGTGTTTTAGGATCAACATATTTAGTTGGGATTTAAAATCTCAAAAGTGTCTCTTTGTCATACTACGATGTAGTGGTATATGCCTACTTGCTCTTTGCACACTCGCCCTTTTTCTTCTTCCTTTTCTTTTCTTTTGTATATATGCTCACACTTTTGTTTAAGTGTTGTGCAAAGGAGCTAGCCGTACATTCCACTTCATGTAGGAATTCAATGTTTAACAATCTCAATTATCAAATTCCAATTGTATATGAAGCATTCTTATGACTTGAAGATTCTACCACGACTTTTTCTCACTCTATTTTGATAGCACTTTCACTTTCGTTTGTTCAAGGTTTCTTTTTCAATTTAACTGTATAGATAATCTTTCTTTGTAAATCAAATCGTAGACTTACAACATATTGACCAAATTATCTTTATGTGTTCCATTAATACCAATGGTGTGGAAGACTCCTATTGCTATCATCAAGTGCAAGTAAAATTATACTCAAGCCATTCATATATCATTAAAGCAAACACAAACTCAATATTGCTCCATATATAATAATAAACTCGGAATTTCATAAAAGGGATCGACTATTCCTGAAGAGAATTCTAATGATGCAAACTTTATTGCTAGTTTGAACTAATGCAAAAATAGTAATAAAAACTTATAGGATAGATTACAAGGTCTTAAAGATCTCCCCAAGCTTGGAATCAAGCCAGGCGGGATCAAATAATCCCTTGTGATTATTTGATACCATAATTGCTGTAGATCAGTGTGGTGCCATGGCACGTGGTATCTTCTCCTCACGGGCCAGCCTGAGGCGAAGGGATTGATTGACAACTTCTAGTTGTTTAACGCATAGCTTGTAGAAAATATTATTCCTCTGTAGCACTTTCACTTGTTCTTTAATGAACTCATTGTTATCCTGAAGTGTTTGTAGTGCCTTAAGACTCGTAGAAAAACCTGCTTCGGTTGTCCACTTGATATCTTCATCAAATTTATCAAGATAAAGTCGCAGCAATCGAAGGTGTTTGGGTGTCCCTAGCTTCTCCTTGTCCAACTCTTCAATCTTCAGCTCCAGAGCCTTCAAATCCCTCTTCCGACACCCATGGTCGGTGTCGAGGAACTCTATAGGGATGGCCCTGGTATCCTTGCCTTGCTCGCTATTGCTCCCGATCTCCATAGGAGGCTTTCTTCTTGGTGTCTATCCCTTGGTTGAGAGCCCTGACGTGTGAATAAGAGGTAGATTGGTTTCTGGAGATTATGATTAGAGAGAGACAATGGCAGTATATAAGGAGGGGTCAAAGGTTGGTAAAACTCACAGGAAACACCAAATTGTCGTCCAAGAAAAGAATCTTAACAAAACAGGGAAAGAAATCACGGATTTGGAAGTGTCCTGCCACGTAATGACAAACTATATGGGCGTGGCTCATATAGCTCCGGTCGTATAGTTGGTTCCGGGCAGATATTTCCAAATATCTCGAGTCTAGGTCGATTAAATCACGACTTGGAACCAACAATAACATTTTGTTTTTGTTTTTTAGATGAATAAATGAAAAGACAAATAAAAAGTGTCTGAGAGTTTAATGAGCAACTATACGGCCAGAATTTTGGCTCCAGTCGTATAGTTGTGACCGTATAGATACAAACACCGAAAATCAAAAGTGTCTGAGAGTTTAACGACCAACTATACGGCCGGGATTTTGGCTTCGATCGTATAGTTGCGATTGTATAGATACAGACACCAAAAAAGCAAAACTATCTAAGAGTTTAACAACCAACTATACGACCAGAATTTTTGGCTCCGTTTGTATAGTTGCGACCGTATAGGCTCAGATATCGAAAACGATTTCACAAAGATGATACAGAGAGTTTAACGACCAACTATACAGTGTGAGCTTCCTCTCCGGTCGTATAGTTTCGCCCGTATAGTTGGTAAAACCCCTCTAAAACTTCATAAAAACACAAGGAATTCAAAGGTAGAATTTTCAAAAGTAAAACTTGTGAAAACAAATCACTTATTTGGGTAAAAACACTTACCTTGCACTTACCATTTGATTATTCGGGAATAAATAACTCCTCCAACAACAAAGACTCCTTTTTTCTTGGAGGAATTGACCTTAGTTCATTGAATAATTCTCATAAGCAAAAATCACCAAGACTAAAGTTCCTCTCAACAAGATTGGTGTCTTGCTGGGTAAACATGGATACTGCATCTAACATCTTTATTTCTTGCCTCTGCATGATCTGCAACTCAAATTCTTGAAGTGAAAGAGTCCAACGGATCAGTCTTGGCTTATGTTCTTTCCTTTCAAGGAGTTCTTTTAAGCCATCATGATCCGTATGAACTCTCACCTTTGCATCAACTATATAGGAACAAAATTTATCACAAGAGAAAAATACAGCAAAAATTTCCCTTTCTTCTTTAGGGTAATTCTTCTGAGCACCATTTAGAGTTCTACTAGCATGATGTATAATGTTAAATCTACGACCAATATGTTGTCCCAGAGTTACTCCTACAACATCATCGCTAGCTTCACATATTAAGTCAAAGGTTGTATCCTAGATAGCTGGTTTAATAATGGGAGCACGGGATAAAGCATTTTTGAGTTTATTAAAGGCTTTAAGACATTTATCATCAAAATTAAACCTCACTCCCTTTTGCAGGAGGTTAGTCAAAGGTTTAGATATTCTAGAGAAATTTCTAATGAACCTTCTATAAAAACCCACATGACCAAGGAAACTTCTTATACCTTTAATATCCCTAGGTTGTGGCATTTTCTCTATTGCCTCAACCTTAGCTCTATGAACTTCAATTCCCTTACCTGATACCTTGTGTCCAAGGACTATACCTTCTTTGACCATAAAATGGCATTTCTCCCAGTTTAGAACAAGATTAGTTTCTTCACAACGCTGCAAAACTCTTTTGAGATTATCCAAGAAACTAGTAAACAAAATTCCATAGATAGAAAAGTCGTCCATAAATACTTCCATTGTCAGTTCTATAAAATCTGCAAAAATAGCAGTCATGCATCTTTGAAAAGTAGCTGGAGCATTACATAAACCAAAAGGCATACGTCGGTAAGCATGTAAACCATAAGGACTAATGAAAGTTGTTTTAAGTTGGTCATCAGGATGAACGGCTATTTGAGGAAAACTAGAGTATCCGTCCAGGTAACAAAAATGAGTATGGTTTGCTAACCTTTCTAAAGTTTGATCTATGAACGGTAAAGGATAGTGATCTTTCCTAGTTTCTTTATTTAATTTTCTGAAGTCTATGCACATCCTATGCCCAACAATAGTTCTAGTAAGTATCAATTCATTGTTTTCATTAGGAACAATAGTAAAACGGCCCTTCTTAGGGACACAATGAACATGACTTACCCATTCACTTTCTTTAACAAGATAGATTATACCTGCGTTTAGTAGGCGTACAATTTCTTTTCTTATCACTTCTTTCATTTCAGGCTTCAATCTTCTATTAAATTCCGCAACTGTTTTAGCACCTTCTTCCATGAATATTCGATGGACGGCTATCATGGGACTGATGCCGTCAAGTCATCCATTGAGTACCCAAAGGCCTTGCGATGCTCGTTAAGTATCTTCATGAGTTCTTCTTCTTCTCCTCCTGAAAGTTTAGTACTAATAATAACAGGAAATTTATTTGTATCATCTAAAAACCTGTATTTAAGATTATTTGGTAGAGTCTTCAATTCTGGGGGTGGTAGTTCCTCATCACCTCTCTTTTCTGGCTCTTCAAAAGCCTCAGCAGTTGGAGGTCCCATTATGGTTAGTGAATCGAATTCATCTTCTAGTTCTCTTAGGGACTTGTCCTCCATAACTATTTCTTCATAATTTGGATCTTCATTTATTTCTTTTTCTTGATTACTAAAGAAAAGAGCCACCATTTCCTCAATAGTTCTCTCTTCCTCTTCTTCTTGTATTTGTGGAGGCCTGTCTTTAAATTTGGAAAAGTGGAATTTATTTTCCATTCCCACAAGCTTAAGAGACACTATCGAGGGGTAACCTTGGCAATGCCCATGGTGATGGACTTGGGGTTTCGTGGAAAAGATAACACTAGGGATTTCGTCGGATGTCAGGAAAACAATGAAGACAAAGTCGCCTGAATATTGAGTAAACATGCTATTACAAGTTGTCCTCTAGATTTCTGTGTACCTCGCTTGGGCTTCTCCCGTCCTATATATAATAGGCCGGGTCTCAAAGCTGTATGTGGATAGGTTTCATACACATGTGATTACAAACTAACACAATGTCGGTTTATAGTCTCTTTTCTAATACAATCAGAGCCTTTGTCGGTTGCTTCCTTGGGCTGCCGTCTGGGATCTTCATGGGCTATAAGCCTTTTATCCAATGTAGGGTAGCCAATCATAAGCATCCGAGTAATCATACCTATGTCAGTAGCCCCCGAGACTCTACCTGAACCGCAGTTTCAGGTTGAGTCTCAAAGTTTCTTTTTCCTTTATTTTTATTAATTTTTGTGTTTTATAGAGATTTGGTACAACGAGTCTGATGCTTCTGACGGATCGGGAATCAGTTAATTGCTCCTGGGCAAAAACAAGGTTGTCCTACATCAAACTCAAGTCCCCAGGCTCGAATCCGAAATTTGTAACTGGTGTAATTCAGTTCGGGCCGCTAAGGTCTTACAGAATACTGAATTCCAGTATCTATTTTATCGGGTACCCAACGCGTCCATTGGGATTTTTAATCGTATCATTGATATGGATATTTTACTAGCAGAGCGCATTCTTGTGCAATTTACCAGGCCACATAGAACGAATCCTGGGGTCTTACCTTCATGTTTCTGAACATGGCATTCGGATTTTTAGCGGATCGGGTGCGATCCGAGAGTTTTTTGCTTTATAGTGGCTGAAGAACTTTTTACTTTTTTGTAACCGCTCCCGATAGGAGTATCTACCATCGGATGTTTCCTGTGTCTTTCTTTATCGGGTGCGCGCCAGCGCACCTGATAGGAGTAGCCCCCGAGGCTATGTTCGGATATATGTATCGAAACATAGGCTCGAAAACTTAATTTTATGGTGCCAGTGCTTTTGTATTGTTTGTCGGGTGCACAACTAGTGCTCCCGATAGGATTAGCCCCCAAGGCGACAGTCGTAATATTTGTATATTCGAGTGTAGTCTCAAAATCTTCTCTTGGAGGAATTTACATTGACTCCAATATAATTTCTTCGGGTCATATTGTTAAAACAAGCCGCAACTCCTGCAATGTTTCCACTATGACATCAGTGATGACATACCTGATGTTGTTGATTTTCAGAGAACACGCCCTAACGGGACGTGTCGAACATGGGCCCATGCAGCAGTAACGATGACTCGTGATAGCGTATTCAGTGGAGATTCTTGACTGCAAGTCCCCCCTCCACGCGAAAATTGAGGCGTCACACTCTATTTTCTGGTTTTACCGCAACCATAACTTCTTTTATCTTTTTCCTTTACGGAACCTTTGTAACACATGCCATCATTGTGTGATCTTCTGTCGGTTCGATTTTGCATCGAACGGTTCAATCCTCGCGTCGTTGCTCTTTATAAGGGAGGGGATATGTGTTTTACTGTTTCACCTTACCTCCCCCTGCTCCATCTTCCTCCTTGTGCTCTTGCCCCCTTGCAAACTCATGCTCTTGCTCCCTTGCGAACTTCGGTTTTCGTGCTCTTTTCCCCTTTTCGCTTCCATGGGAAAAATCAAGGCTACTAGGACTTGTGCTGCCACCGTGAAGGCCACCAGGAAGAGGGCCGTCGGGTGGGCTCCCACCAAGTGCACGACGCGGGGCTCCATGAGGCGCGGAACTCCGGCTTTCTGACAGAGGGTTCCTTCAAGCTCCCCGAAGACGAAGCTGCTCCCATCCCAAAGCCTGGCTGGAGGGTAATGTTCCTTCCTTTCCTCTTTCATGGTCTTTCTCTTCCTGTCCATGAGTTTATTCATGGCCTTTTGTTTGTTTATGGCGTGCAGCTATATCAGCTCATGCCCAACTCCATTCTCCATGTCGCTTGTTTTGTCACTCTTTGTGAGTGTTTCCTTGGGATTCATCCCCATTGGGGCATTTGGAAGCACTTCTTCTATGTTCGTCGCAACGCCACTGACACCATTGTCCATGACGTTGGTGGAGCCATTTTCTCTGTCCGATCCGATGTTGATTACTTTGATTTCAAAGTCACGGATTTTGTCCAAGGCTGGAAGTCTAAGTGGTTTTATGTCAAGGACCAACCACTTGAAGGCCAATATTTCAGGTTAACCTCCTTTGATCCGAAGAAAACCTGCCGCAAACTTGATTCCTGGGATTAGCGCCCTTCTGCCGAAGAAATGGCGGAATACAGCCCTATGTTGATCGTATTTCAAAGCTGTGGCATGACGTTGGCAAAGAATTGTCGGGTCTCTAGATCCTGGCATATTTTTTGTGGATCCGCATCCAGCCGCTTCAAGCCCGGCTGTCTAGTATACACCGAGAAGAAGGACCCAATGAGGATTTCCTCGGAAGACCTTGCCCTCAAGGTATACGAGAAGAGGGTTTGAAACTTCACCACCCTTACCGCAAAAAGCCTGGTTCCCACCAACTGTGCGGTGGAGCCTTACGGCAAGAAGAACCGGCTTCTCGAGGTAAGTTTCTGTCGCCTTCATCTTTTTCGTTCTTCTGTTTGCAGATGTGCTTTTCCTTTCTCCATGTCTTCCTCTTTGTATAGGATTTTGATCATCTCAACTCCCTTCCTCCTCTTCCTGGGAGTGGTGAGCCCCCTGTCTAGCCCTCTGCATCCGACGATCTCCCTATGACTGGGACTACTGTGGATGAGGAGGGGGAGTTCTCTGCATTCGTTTCTTCTTCGAAGATGCAATCTCTTTCTTCGGCTGGCTCTAGTGATTTCCGTGTCGAGCATGCTAGCGAAAAAAGGAAGTGCACTTATGCTATGGAAAGGGTTGAGGACTCGGATGACTCGACTGCTTCCAAGCCTTTTGGTACTTCTCCGATCGCGACTGCTCCTACCCAGGTGAATTTGTTCCGCCTTGTGCAGGATGTGTCTTCATAAGTATTCGCTTGCTTCTTTTTCCATTTGACCGGGTGGTTTTACTGCTGATGCTTATTCCACTTGTGTTGTTTTTTATAGTGATGATGAAGATCCTCGCGCATCTCCTCTTCGCACGTCTGTGGGCTGTTCTACAAAGAAATCCCCTCCGCCATCGGCGGAGCCGAAAGAAAAACTCCTGTCTCCTATGGAGAAGGTCATCTAGAAAGATGTTTCCACTTCATCCAAGCCGCCGCCGCAAAAAAGGAAGAAAACGGCAGGTAAAGGGGTGGTGATAGCTGAAGACCATGTTGACGTGGATATGAAGGATGTAAGTCACTCTGTAATTTGTAACTTTTTCTGCCTGTAGCCTGTTTTATTTTTTCCCTGATATCTTTTGATGTGATGTTCTTCTTCAGCCTTTGATGTGCGAGATGGTCGACATGGCCTCTTGATTGATAAAGATTCATGATGAAGCCGAAGAAATGAAAGGTATGTCCTTGTTTTGTTTTCGGGATTTACTTGTGAGGTTTTCTTCCTTGGTTTTCATGATCCTGTTATGTAGCAACCGCCAAAGAATCCAAAGTTATTCGGGACCAGGCGATGTAGTGTGCCGATGACCTGGAGGCCAAGCTGTGGTTTGCCGAGGAGGCTTTGGAGGTTGTAGGCAGAAAGCGAAGGCTGATGCCGAAGAATTGGCCAAGCAAGCCGCTATTCGAGATGAAACTATTCGGAAGCGCTTGGAGGCCCTAAATGCTTCTCTGACCTATAAGTTTTCTTTTCTTTCATGTTTTTATTTCATTCTTCCCTTTGGAAATCAATCCTTTCCTCCTTATTTTATTTCCAGAGTTGATTGGCCAAGACCTGCTGATGCATGAAGATAAGAAGGTTGATCCTTTATCGGATGTTGTTAGCACCTTGGAGGCTAACAGCGTTCGTGGGCGCAACCTTGTTGTTCGCTCCCGTCGTGCCTTCAAGAATCTTCATGCTGAAATATTTCCAACCAAGGACATGCCGAACAACCTGAATGATCTTGTCGCCGTTTTCGGTGCTAATCCCAAGCCCCTTGTTGGTTATAGTTTGACGCGGTCAAGGAGTGGTGCTGAAACTTCGATGGCCCTGGCGATGGCGCACGGCGAGAAGGTCGACTAGGAGAAGGTTAGCTCCTCTGTCCCAGTAACCCCCTTGGCCACTCAATTGACCTGCAGCCTTATATTAAGAGGGCCAGGAAATATTCTCGGCTACTCCTAGGTCTTGGCTCGGGTTTAGAGAACCTGGCTGCCCCTTCTTCGGCTGCCCCTGCTACAACGGGCGCTCCTTCTTCGGCTACCCCTGCTGCTCCTATAGCTAGTGCTCCTTCCGCTAGTGCCACCCTGTCTTTGAAGGATGCGGCCTCATAGGCTTTGTTTTCTAATCTTTATCTTGTCTCCCTTGTTGTTTGTTGTAATGAACCTTGACTTTATCCAGCTTTCCCTTGCTTCTTTTTACAAGAGGCAACTTTTGAATATATGTGTGTGAGCTTGCTTTTGTATGCTGAACATTTCACATCTTTTTGTCTTGTTAGATCTTGAATGATTCTTCGGCTCCTTCTGGACCCACGCAACTGTCGGATGTTGTTCCGTCTTCCGCTATAGTAGGTGCGATTAGTTCTGCCATTGTGCGTACAGTGGACCAGCCTTGTATGCTGAAATGATAGAACAGGTGAAAAAACTTGAAGGAAAACTTCAGGTTGTTCATTCAATGGTGGATGTTTCCCAATCGAAAACACGCCAGGCTCTCAACCGTGAGGCTTTTTTCTTGGAAGAAATCTCCAGGGAAAACGAGAAGCTATTGTGTAAGTATTCTTCCTCTTTTTTCTTCGGTTGCACTTTCTAACTTTCGGGAAATTGATATTTTTCTCCCCGATTTGTAGGCATTCGATTGTGCGAGAGGGATGAGACCCAGTGTATGCGCAACCAAATGCAAGCTCTTTCGCCTGCCTCCCAAAGTTCTGAAATGGATTTTTGGACTAATCACCGTCGTGCCTACACTGTGGCGCTGCTGCAGGATCGCATATTGGAGCTGGAGCAATTTGTCGAGTGCTGCCGCAGATCTCTGGATATTGTTTACAATGCCATTTTTCCTCGGGATCCTCAGCCTCAGACCTTGGCAGATTTAATTGCGATGTTTCGGCAAGGTGAGAGGATCCACCATTATGTGAAGCTTCAGCTTGTGGCGGGTGCCAAGCTCGCATCTCTTGGGTGCATGTGCATCATCCGACATTGGATCTGGACGTTATAACTTCGGGTCTGCCTCCCTCTTCCAATGGCGGCCTTGTTTATATGGTGCCTCATTACGTCGCCGCTCGTAGACCCACCATTAGGATTATGCGTAGGTGCTTAGAGGCAGACAAAGAATTTGTTGTTAACTTTGAGATCTGACTTCTTGTTTGTGCAACCTTGTACTGTATAACCGAAATATTGTATACACATTTATCAAAAAGGTCATATGTTTTATACGAGATTTTGACTGCATGATGTACTATTTTAATCTAGGAACCCGACGAACTAATGTTCGTGTGCCATAGAAGTTTGTATTTCATGGAATACTTTCCTTATTTATTGATAATAATGGGTAGGAGTACATTGCGAGGGCGTGATCGCCTGGCCGTTGGCCTTTATTGTATATAAAATGCATGTAAATGGAGGTTTATTGAAGGAACTTCGGCTTCTGTTCTTGGGGATCTTCATCATCTTCCGCGTCGTGGTGCTCTTGTCTTCTCAATCAGTGGGTCTTGTCATGCGGGACCGTTATTGGAGGCCGCATACGCTACTTTTGCGAGACCATTGCGTATTTGATCTGCCATTTTCTTTTTGCGGGTGTGTGCTTCATGTATCGGTTCTTCGTCTGCTATTTTCAGCTGTCCAAGTCCTACCTCCATCCCGAAAGATTCCGAGATTTTGTTGAATTCCTGATCGCAGTTGTCTGCACGGCTGAAACTCCCTTTGACTGTTATGACCCCATTGGGGGCTGGCATTTTTAGCACTAGATATGCGTACTGAGGTACTGCCATGAATCTAGCGAAAGCTGGTCGTCCCAGGATCACGTGGTATTGAGATGGCCAGTCCATGACTTCAAATTCTAGCTTTTCTCGTCTGAAGTTATGTTTTGACCCGAAGACTACGGCGAGGTGGACTTTACCCAATGGAATTTCGGCTTTCCATGGAACTATCCCGTGGAAAGTTGTGTCTCTTGGTGCTAGATTCGTCATGGACCAGTTCATGGCCCGCAGATTTTTGGCGTAAATCAGGTTGACGCTACTTCCTGCATCCAAGAACACCTTGCTCACGTCGAACCCGCCGATTTGCACTTCCACTATTAGTGTTGACTGGCCTGGCTGAGGGACCCATAATGGATGGTCAGCTCTGCTGAAAGTAATTTCTTGTTCTGACCAATGGAGATACTCCAGTGTAGGAGGTGGCTTTGTTACTGCCAAATTTACTTGTCTAGTGATCAATTTCTATGTTCTGTTAGAGGGTGGCCCCTTCTGGATCATCGACATTTCTCCCTTTGACATGGGGCATTCGTCATCTTGGTGTATTGTACTTTGCGACTGCCCTGCTGGCGGATGCCCCTGCGGCAGCGGTGGCACGCCGATGGACAAAGCACTAGGTGCAGTAGCGTAGCCTCGGTTTGCTGCTTTGGCTGTCGTTGTGTTGCATAGTTCTTGCATTTTTAAGAATGTTCGACAGTCTTTTAGGAGATGATTTGATCGCCTCTTCCCTGTTGAGTCAACGTAGTAGTGCATATTGCAAGGTCCTTCTAACATTTGTCCTGCTGACATAAGTGGGTCTCAATTTCACGTCTTGTATCGTTGTTGCGACTGGCTTCCACTGATGTTGTCCCTATTGCTACGGTGTCCGCTGTTGTAATCGTCACTTCGTCGATTGTCCCCTCCAGAGAAACTTGTTGCAACGTAACTTGGTGTATGGTATCCATCATTGGTTCGTCGTCTCTGATCATTATTGCACCTGTCTCTGTCGTCTTCGGGTGAGCGGGCTCTTTTGTTGTGTACTGCGTCCTCTCCATCAGCCCATTGATTGGCTATGTCCATCAGCTGTGAAATTGTTTTTGGCTTTATCCATCCTAGTTCTTCAATGAAATCCTACCAACAAAGTCCATCGTTGAAGGCGTTGATTGGTCTTTCATCGGATATGGCTTCAGCCGAATTTTTTATGATGTTCCATCATTGGATGAAGGCCCGTATTGATTCTCTCGTTTTTGCTTGCAGGCCCATAATTTCTCCAAAGATGCGGGTCTCTTAAACGTCGAATGGAAATTCCTGATAAACTTGTCCTCAAGATCGTTCCAGCTGCTAATAGACTCTTCGGGTAGTTGTTTTAGCCAGGAGCGTGCTGCACTAGTTAGGTGCAGCTGTAAGCTTTGCATTGCTGTAGCTTTGGATCCGTCTTGTAGTTTGACGGTTGCCAGGTAATCTATCATCCAAGCTTCAGGTTCTTGAAGACCATCGTACTTTTGGCGATCTTGGGATAACTTAAAATCTTTTGGCATCGGAGTTTTGCAAACCCATCGGGTAAAGCAACTGGCTCCACATAATTCTTGTTCTTGTTCGCTTTCACCGTCATGGTATCTGCGGGTGTTGCATTCTTCTCTGGATCGGTCGATCCGTCATTGGGTGATGTCGTTTCTTGCATCGTTTCGCGGTTCTGATTCTGAAAAGTGGACCCGATGTGGCGATCGTGATCGTCGGGTATGACCTCCGTTCCGAGGGTTGCTGCGATGGAGTGGGGATCTGTCTGGCTGACGCGTGGTTCCTTTGTCTGCTTGCACGAGAGATTCTCCTACCATACCGAGGTTTATTAGGGCAAAATGGTGAAGGGCTGCGCGAGGATCGTTGGGTGCGGGCTGCGTTGTAATTAGATATGTTTGCGCGGCTACGATGGCCGCCTAAGCTGTTTTTGCCTTGATATTTCCAGCTTGGTCTATGGACATGAATGACATATCAAGGTCTCGGATTATTCTGCTCCTCTCTTCTTCGGGGATATCTCGTAATATAGACGTTCCTCTCCTTGGCGATGCTCCTCCTGTTAGGCTCCTTGATCCTCGGGTGGAGCTTAACTACGCTCGTCGTAGGCTAGATTCGTTGGCTACCCTCTTCCTTTCGTCGAGTTGCCTCTGCATCCTGGGGAGGTATCTCTTTTGCGATGAAGTAGATACTGGTATGCCAATAGGTCTTCGTGGGTAGCATCCGTTGTCATTGGAACCGCACCCGAAATTGCTGCTCTTGCTTTCTCCCATGCACTGGCTGGTAAGCTGAGAGTTTGCCTCTCGCCTCCGTGCGGTTTCTCTTCCTCCTGATTTGTACGGTTAACTATTGGGTCTCCCCCGTTTCCTTGGCTTCCTTTGTTTTCGTCGCTTCCTATATTGTGGCTTGAACGAATATCATCAGGGTTAAGAATTGGGTTACCGTGGAGTCTTGATGGGTCGTGGCGTCTCCTATGATCACGCATACTTGGTGCTGGGTGATGTATGGGCTGGTGACGTCATCGTTTGCGCCGATGGAGACACTCTCGGATGAGCCGGTGAAGTCCATCAATTTTTGTTCTGGATAGATTTCCACCATCTGAATTCTAAAGTCGATGCTTTCGCTGCTTTCTTGGGGTTCTAAATTTGTTGGGCTTGCCTCGCATGGTGGGGTTAACTGTGGGTCTAATCCAAAGGAGAGATTGTCATAAAGACCATCAAGATCCCCTAGATTCATCTCGATTTGCTCGCTTTCGTCGCCTGCTTCTATCTGTGCTTTGACTTCCATTGAGGATCCGATGGAAGGTTCCGGTTCTTCTGTTGGCATAGCTTTATGGGTGGGTGGGTGTGGATCTGCTTTCTTAGAGTTGATGCTTGGTGGAGAGTGTTCTGCCGAATCCGTGTTTCCAGCGTTCAGGTTTCTCACAGACGACGCCAATTGTCGAGGGGTAACCTCGGCAATGCCCATGGTGATGGACTTGGGGTTTCGCGGAAAAGAGAATGCTGGGGATTTCGTCGGATGTCAGGAAAACAATGAAGACAAAGTCGCCTGAATATTGAGTAAACATGCTATTACAAGTTTTCCTCTAGATTTCTGTGTACCCTCGCTTGGGCTTCTACCATCCTATATATAATAGGCCAAGTCTCAAAGTTGTATGCGTATAGGTTTCATACACGCGTGACTATAATACTAACACAATGTTAGCTTATAGTCTCTTTCCTAATACAACCAGAGCATTTGTCGGTTGCTTCCTTGGGTCGCCGTCTGGAATCTTCATGGGTTGTAAGCCTTTTACCCAATGTAGGGTAGCCAATCATAAGCATCCGAGTAATCATACCTATGTCAGACACAATCTCCTGCTTGAAATTAACATAGGCACCTATATCACCCAAAAAGTTCCTTCCAAATATAATTGGGCAAAGAGTGTTGATGTCTACGCACTTCTATTCTTGTAGACAGTTGTTGGGCCTTCAAGTGCAGAGGTTTGTAGAATAGCAACAAGTTTTCCCTTAAGTGGATCACCCAAGGTTTATCGAACTTAGGGAGGAAGTGGTCAAAGGTATCCCCTCTCAAGCAACCCTGCAATCAAGATACAAGAAGTCTCTTGTGTCCCCAACACACCCAATACACTTGTCAGGTGTATAGGTGCACTAGTTCGGCGAAGAGATAGTGAAATACAAGTGGTATAGGTAATTATAAGTGGTAACGGTGATAGAAAATAGCTTGATGGCATGGAAAATACTAAAGTAAAACTGAAATAAAGATAGAAGCAAGCAAACATGTAATAGATCTAATAGCAAATGGTGTTTCAGTGCTTAGAAACAAGGCCTAGGGATCATACTTTCACTTGTGAACACTCTCATATAAATATATTCTTCTTTATGATACTACGCTGAACTACTCTCTGGTTGAACACTCTAATCGATGGTAGGGCTATAACAGCACACCTCAAAGTTTGCTTTCCGCATCTAGATAACCCCACACTATCACCTTGAGCACTAGATGGTTCAAACAAACACCACAATTTCATAAAGACATCTAACTCCAAATATAACTCGTAACAAGTATTTGTAATCTCTAGCCTAAGTGCCACCATGGTGTGCACGCTGTCACTTTCACACATATGGGGAGAGCAGAGATCTATTAAAGCACTTGAGTAGCAAGGTAGATCTATAGATTACAAGCTCATGATCACAACATGATCATGCATAGCGAGAGAGAGATGAACACATAGCTACCGGTAGAACCCTTAGCCTCGAGAGAGAACTACTCCCTCCTCATCATGGGAATCAGCAACGGTGATGGAGATGGTGGTGGAGATCGATGGAGATGGCTTCGGGGGCACTTCCCTGTCCCGGCAGGGTGCCGGAACAGAGACTTCTGTCCCTGAATCTCCTTTTCGGTGGTGGCAGTTCTACGGAACTTTTCGTGGCTGGAGGCTTGATGATTTAGGGTTTTTGCATCGGGAGGCATCTTATAGGCGAAGAGGCAAGGTCGGTGGGGGGCCATGGGGCCCACACCATGCCCTGGCGCGGCCTGGGGGGACCCATGCCTAGGGGTGGTCTGGCCACCCTGTGGCCCCTCTCTGTCTCGTATTTTGGCTCCGTGAGTCTCTGGGAAAAGTAGGCATATTGAATTTTGTCCCGTCCATTTCCGAGAATATTCATTTTCTGACTTTCTGGAACCAAAAACAGCAGAAAACAGGCGACTGGCACTGTGGCTCTTGTTAATAGGTTAGTCCAAGAAATCATATGAAAAGTACTCCAAAGTGTGGACAAAACAGAAGAAAGTAGATAAAACCAAGCATGGAACATCAAAAATTATGGATACGTTAGCAACGTATCAAGTGTCAGCTGACATATCAACAACTACAAAATTGATAGGAAAGTTTTTATTACCAATTGTGACAGTTGCATCTTCAACTACTCCCATTGGAATTCTAAGATAACATAATTGTCATATCTGTATTTTCAATTATAGTCGGTTCTATTTCCTCTTTTATTTCTAAGTAGAAATCATAAGATATAACATTAACTTTGGTGCCAAGATCACATAAACCGTAATGCAAGGTTTCTTTAAATATGCAGGGAAGAATAGGATTACCCACATCTTTTACCTTTGTTTTAACTTCAACCAATATGGAAGCCTCTTCATCAAGTTCATCTATGTTACAATGTGCGTACATAGCCATAATTGCTTCCTTGGTTACCTCTTCATCTTTGGTTTCTTCTAGATGTTCCACGACTTCTGGCATACGTTCCTCCTCCTTCTTATCCTGTACTACTTTGACATGTTCATATTCAAGAATATGCTTTTGTGCAGTGTTAGGGAAAGGCAACTCATGCATTGGTTCTAGGGAGACCAGTGTTGCTTTATCTTCTCTTTTCTTTTCAGGTTCGGGTGGTGGATCATACTTGACCGGTCCACCTTCGGAGTTTTGATATGTTCTGTAAAAGATTTAACAACTTGCAACACAAGATTTGAATCCTTAGATAATTCTTTAACGTGGCCTTTTTTTTATTATAGTCATGAATATAGTCATGTTCTATTTCTACGCCTCCCTCACTTCCTAGACCAAAATTCCATGAAACTCCATGATCACGAATTTTATTAAGTAAAGCCCAAGCTTTAGGTATATGAAGATTCATAAAGGCTCCTTCAGCGAAAGAGTCTAATTCAATTTTATTAGGTTCAATTAAACCGCCATAAAAGATATGCAATAAATACCATTCAGGTAAATCATGATGCGGACATAGACGTAGTAAATCTTTAAATCTGATATAAGCTCTTACTAGTACTTCATTAGAACGATTCTTCCAAGTCATTATAAGATGCCTGATTCCAATAGATTTTGATAATGGATAATATTTTGCTAGAAATTCACAGGCTAGATTATCCCAAGTAGTACTGGCTTCAGGGGGTAAAGATCTATACCATGAGAGAGCTGAACTAGTTAAAGTCTGACTAAAAAGTTTAATCCTTACCTCATTAGCGGTATATCCCATCAATAGAAAAGTGCCACGTATATCTTTAAAACATGCAATATGATCATATGGATCAGGATCTTCTTCATCTCTAGTAAATTGCTTCTTATGTAGAATACTAAGTAGTAGAGGATTTATTTCAAACCCCCTTGTCTTCTCATTTGAGTTGTCTCTTTTATAAATATCATAGGGCTTCCCAAAGTAGTTGAGTGGGTTAGCACTAGTCATATGCTCAAACTCCATCATGTTGGTGGAAACCTGTAACTCAAAACAAAATTTAGTAAGACAAAAATAAATAAGTAAAAACTAAAAGACCTACAATGCTTAGCTCCCTGGCAACAGTGCTAGAAAATAGCTTGATGACTGCAAGTGCACATATCATTTGTAGCTAGTTTTGAAATAAAGATATCGATCCCACGGGGAGAAGGAGTCTGAAGTCTAATAATTCTTGAAATAAATATTACGATAGAAATGCTAGATAAAGTTATAAGTGACAAGACAAAATGTGAGTATTGTGTAAAAAGGTGTTTTGGGTTTTAGGTATAAGAGCAATAATAAAGTAAAGTAAAATAACTGAATACAGAAAGTAAGAATCGCGTATGTAAGAGAGATTGGAACTGCAGTAGAGAAAAATCGTTCTCAGGGAGTAGCGGATATACCACTAGCATTATAAGGTGCTAAGATAAATATTATCATCATGAACATTCTCAACTATGTATGTGTGGGAGGAACTCCGTATTTAGACAAATAGGCAGCAACCGCTGCTCACATCATCCTCATAACCACAACAGTCAGCAATCGGCATCAATCGAATTACTGTGCTATTAAGGGACGTAATCTCGTAGAACGTATCCCATGGCATGGATAGTATTCCGTGAGTTTTCTCAGTTTCCCAAGTTGATACGTAAGGGGTGCCAACAACTTTATAGTCACTGTAAGTGCTAGCACACCTCCGTCTACAAACAAGTAGTTTCCCCATCAAGTCCCCACGAGAGGCAAATATTGAGAGGTCGACTTCTCTCAACATCAAGATGTAGAAAATCTAACACATGGTCACAGTGATGAATATCATAATAGACTTTATCTTATTTCAATCTCATACTAGGGTTTCTCCATCTCCCCAAGAACTAAAGATCTACTCGGACATGGAGGCAATCAACATCATGGCAATAAAAATGGAATCTATCATAAATGAATAGTACTTGTATAAATCCACAACGAGTATGGAAATTACAACAAGATCTAGACAAGATGTAGATGGGATGGATGGAGATGGTGGTGATGCAGTGGTGGATGATGAAGATCGATGCCTTAGCCTCCCGAATCTGCATAGGACGAAGATGGATCCTTGGTGGATGAGTTCCCCCTCCAGATGCCTTCCGGAGGTGAGGTTTCTGCGATTTCTGGGTGACAT
This sequence comes from Avena insularis, assembly GCA_023614405.1. Classification (NCBI taxonomy): domain Eukaryota; kingdom Viridiplantae; phylum Streptophyta; class Magnoliopsida; order Poales; family Poaceae; genus Avena; species Avena insularis. The sequence continues at coordinate 429,196,873 of CM042692.1, read as the reverse complement.
GGGTATACCCTACAGGTACTCGAGTTTGGCATATACGGTCCAGATACGGCAGAAGCCCACGGCGTTGCCAAGGCCCAATACAGAATTCGGGTGACCCACGGAAACTCTAATTGCTTGCAACGCAAGAAGAAGCTTATGATAGAAGGTTCAAAGGGATGAACCCTAATCTGTAACCGACTCGACCTACTACCCGAGACCTAGCCTATCTATTTAAAGGCTAGGAGGGGTGGCGAGGAGGACAATCACAACCCTAGTTTTCACAACCATCGCCAGATTGCATCTGCGCACCCCTGTAACTTTCGACTCCCTCGATAATTCCAAGAGTAGACAAGCAGGAGTAGGGACTTCTACGAGGCCTGAACCTGGATAAACCTTGTGTCCCCGTGTGCTTGTTTCCTAGCCGATTGATGCCTCCAGCGCTCCCTCCTTCTCCAAAACCCAAGTCCATAACAATGGGCATTGCTGAGTTAAATCCTTGTCACTAGGTGTTCTGTATGTCGTCTCACCGAACCAGTTGCACGGGGTGAAACTATTTGAGGAGGTGGAGGCGGCACCAACTATACGACCGGAAAATTTGCTCCGCTCGTATAGTTGGTCGTTGAACTCTCTGCCTCCTTTGTCCGCTTCTAGTTTTCTTCTAGTATTATTAATATTTCCCAAATAAGCGAATTACGTTGTTTTTTATTCCTTTTCTCCATAGTACAATTGCTCCAAGAATTATATCCATTGATTCCATCATTTGTCCTGATCCTGGTGAAAACAGACATAAAATGTGCGCACGAGCGCCGTAAAATACCAAGATCCTACATCTACAATGCAAAATAATAATGTAAAACATGATGCAAATATGCACTCATCAAGGGAACGAAAGTTAGTAGCTTTGGAGAGGGATTCTCACCTTCCACTCACAGAACCCATACAAGACCAACTTCCCCTCTTTAGGCATGGGGGAAGGAAGACACCCTTGTTGTCATGCATAGGCACTTTCCTAGCAAGGAGGTTCTCGGTAGGCATACCATCGGCCCTAGATTCAAGGCAGAGCAGGCTGCTCTCACCTCCGCAAGCGTCGCATGCCTCGACACTAGTAGTCTCTTGCATCCTCTTCGGAGGAAGACATGCTATGGATCATTTGTCCCTGATGGATCGATTGAGGGGCCTCGGCACCCCCATCCCACGTCACACCTTCGTCATCCAGCTCCCCCACGAAGCTCCGAACCGGTATGGGGGCACGAGGATCCTCCCGCACCTCCTGAAGGGAAGGAAAATCAGTCCATTTATCAAAGGAGGGGATCCCTGAGTGGGCAGCATCTACATCTCCTATAAGTTACAAGGGAAGACCTGCCTAGGGGAGCTCGGTCGTAGCACTCTCCCTAATAAGCAATTTCTCGAGGACATCTATAGTGTCGTTAGGGAGAGGTCGGTCAGACATATTGATTTTGTCCGTACCATCATACATAGCCCAAACGCCCTTACAGTGAACATGTAGAGGAGCAATCTGTCGGTGAAGGAACTCATGGACCACCATCTCACCGATCAGACCATGGTCCTGTAGAGCCTCCATGTGGGATTGTTTGTTTGTGGCCCGAAAGTTCATGGGCGAGTGCATGGCGGTACCCAAGTTGCCTGTAATTGCCGCATTTTGTAAAGTTGGGCTGCCAACTACTCAGAGGGGCCATTTCGATGCAAACTCATCTCACCCCTGCCAAATACAAACATTCCGTAAAACTACCACGTGAAGTAGACGGTCGGGACCCACATGTCGGTCATCTATCCGTGATGCGAGCGCCAACGTGGAAACCTCTTAGGCAAATCGAGGAACTAAGTGTATTGGATACGTTGACCAATTTCACAAATCCATTCCCTTCTTTTCCCCTAGCACCAACGGTGTCAAAATCCACCCTCCAAGCAGGACGATCCCTTCGGACATTTGACTTCCGGCGCCAAGTTGCTGCGCCCAGTCGCTGGTCCCGAGCTCCAATGGCGCATGCCGTAGCCACCATTGCGAGGCTCTAGCCCGCCTCCGCCGCCGACGAGCCGAGCAGCTCGGGGGATGGCAGATCCTACTACCAAGGAAGAAGGAGTTCTGGCTACATGCGGGTGAGCTACTGATACGCCCATTTTGCATCACTATTTTAAGTCATAATTAACTGTTATTCATTGGTATATTTCATATTAAGAGATGATACTTATGTAATTTCACCTGTTTTTGCATGGTTGATGAATTTTGGAGCATGGACCGTTGCAGTCAGGATTCTGATGGAAAAGGTGTTGTTTGGAGGAAAAATTCGCGAAGGTCAGAAAATCCGATAAAATATACGGAAAATCCTATTTTTCCAGAAGACAAAGGAAGCCAGAAGGAGGAGTGGAGATGGGCCACAGGGGGCCCACACCACCCCCTGGCGCGAGCCAGCCTAGGCCGCACTACCAGGTGGTGTGGCTGCACTATCCCACCTCCAGCTCTCCCCTCTGGCGTATATAATCCTCCCAAAACCCTAATACTCGGGGAGAGACCACCGAAAGATTCCGCCACCTCTGCGGGGCGGAAAACACCGAGAGAGAAAGATCTCTCTGGCTGATAGATTTCTGCCGGGGGAATTCCTTCCCGGAGAGGGGAGATCATCGCCATCAACACCACCATCAAGCTCGACTTCATCGGGACCATCATCATCATCATCACCACCGTCATCACCATCAGCACCCTCATCACCATCTCCATATTGCTGTAACAAATGGGTTGAACCTTGCATAGTTCTTAGGGGAAACTTTCCCAGTGTTGATTACTCTTTGTAGTTGATGCTATTGAGTGAACCATTGAATTATTGTTTATGTTCAGATTGTTATACATCATTATTCCATCTCTGATCATGATCCATATGATGTCTTGTGAGTAGTTCGTTTTGTTCTTGAGGACATGGGAGAAGTCATGTTGTTAGTAGTGGAATTGTGTTGAGAAAGATTCAATAGTTTGATATTTAAGTTGTGGTGTACTTCTTCTAGTGGTGTCATGTGGACGTCGACTACATGACACTTCACCTATATGGGCCTAGGGGAATGCATTGTGTATTTGGCTACTAATCGTAGGGGTTGCCGAAGTGACAGAAACCTAAACCCCCGTTAGGAAACCATTGCACAAGGGACGTAAGGGTCTTAGAGTTTAAAGTTGTGGTTAGGTTTCTACCTTAATTACTTTCTTGTACTTACGGATGTTTGCAAGGGTATAATCACAAGTATGTATTAGTCCTAGTAAGGTCAGTACATTAGCACAGGTTCACCCACACAACACTTAGCAAGCTAAAGAAGATTAATCAACTATATGAAGCGAAAGCACTTGACAGTCTTCCCGTGTGTCCTCAAGAACGTTTGGTCATCTTAAGTGATACAACCGGCTTGTCCTTTGCTACATAAAGGATTGGGCCACTTGCTGCATTTATTCCTATTGTATTTTATTTACTCGTACTTTATTTATTTGCATTATCAAAAACCCCTAAAATCAGTTTGCTAAGTATTTGTAGAGAATTCCTGATCCATCCCACTAGCCAACACCTTCTGCTCCTCGTTGGGTTCGACACTCTTACTTATAGAAAATACTGCAATACACCCCCTATACTTGTGGGTCATCAAGACTATTTTCTGGCGCCGTTGCCAGGGAGTGAAGCACTATTGGAGAGTGGAACTGGTAAAGGAAACTTCTACTGTGAGCATTGTTTACTTCTGTTAGTTGCTTTATTTTTGTTATGGATAATTCGTTGAGTTTCTTGTTTCGTAATGCTACTACCACTGCTAAGGTAGTAGATGAACCACCACCTGCTGAGAATGATGCTTTTAAAATACCTACAAGAATTATTGATCGTGTTATGGATAACTACTATGTTGGGGATGGAACTGTCCATCTCGGTGATCATTTACTCTTTATACACGAATTATGCGGGTTGTTCAAGTGTGCATGTATTACTACAGATCAAGTTAGGAAGAAGTTATTCTCATTATCGCTAAAAGGAAGAGCTGAAGAATGGTATAAGATGCTAAAGAATGGTCAAGCTCATGAATGGGAGGAAATAGTACCTCTCTTTTATTCAAAGTTTTATCCTCCTAGTGAGATTCATAAAGATCGGAATCAAATATACAACTTTTGGCCTCTTGATGGAGAGAATACAACTCAAGCTTGGGGGAGATTGAAGTTACTAATGCTCAAATGTCCCATTCATGAGCTCCCCAACAATATTATTATCAATAACTTTTATGCAAGGCTTTCTCTTCATGATAAAGATTTACTGGATCCTTCTTGTGCTGGATCATTCACTCGCATGGAAGAAGAAGCTAAATGGGATCTTATGGACCGTATTCAAGACAATGCTGAAGCTTGGGAGAATGACAATGTAGAAAGTCAGGTATAAATTATGATTATGAATGCATTGAATCTTTTATGGGAACTGATGACTTTCAAAATATTAGTAATGCTTATGGTCTTGATTTACAAGTTATTACAAATTGTTTTAAGGCTTTTGCTTCTTATATTGAGTTCCCAACAAAGGGATGGAGCAAGTACCATGCACCTTATAAAGATATTGTTAACTGTGTTCCTGTTGGGAGTGCTAAGTATTGCACTATTGATCATGTTTTGCCTGAACCTTACATTGAGAAGATACCCTTCCCAAACAAAGTAAAGGATCATCCTATGATAATGATGACCCACAAGTATAGGGGGTGTATCGCAGTATTTTCGAGGGAAGTGAAACCCAATTTATTCATTCGACACAAGGGGAGCCAAAGAATATTTATAAGCCTTAACAACTGAGTTGTCAATTCAGCTGCACCTACAAACAATCTAGCTCACAACAGTTTATCAGTAGTAATAGTTTTGTAGTAGGAATAGTAAAGTAACAGAAGTAGTAAAGTAAAGACAGCAATAACAATAGTAGTAAACAGTAGGATTCGAGTGCGGTAGGCATAGGGATGGATGGACGGGCGTTGCATGGACAAGACAATTCACATAGCAATCAGAACATAGGGCAATTGCAGATAAATAAGATAAAGCATCCCAGTACTAGATAATCCTAGGCATGTGTTCCATATATAGTCATACGTGCTCGCAATGAGAACTTGCACAACATCTTTTGTCCTGCCAGCCCATTTGCAGCGGGGCCTCAAGGGAACTACTGGCAATTAAGGTGCTCCTTTTAATAGAGCACCAGAGCAAAGCATTAACACTCCATGAACACATGTGATCCTCACATCAAAGCCATTCCCTCCAGTTATCCCGATTTCTGTCACTTCGGGGCCATTGGTTCTGGACAACAATGTGTGTATACAACTTGCAGATAAGACCATAAACAATACTATCATAATGAATCAATAACATGTTCAGATCTGAAATCATGGCACTCGGTCCCTAGTGACAAGCATTAAGCATAACAAGTCGCAACAAAGTCATAAAGCACTAATAAAAGATACTAGGCACCATGCCCTAATAATCTGATGTCATTACATGAACGATCTCATCCAATCCCTACCATCCCCATAGCCTACAGCGGGGGATTACTCACGCATAGATGGGGGAAACATGGATGGTCGATGGAGAAGCGATGGTGATGATGATGGCGATGATCTCCTCCAATTCCCCGTCCAGGCAGGGTGCCAGAACGGAGTTTCTGGTGTTGTTTCGTGGAATCTAGTGGTGGCTGTAGAGCGAAACTCCTTCTGGAAAAATGTCGAACCCCCCACTGAGTTTTTAGGTCAGAAGGCAACATATAGGCAAAGAGGGAGACTGAGGGTGCTGGGTGGCTGACCACCTGGCGTGGCCAGCCAGGCCAGCCAGGTGGTGGTGTGGCCCCAGCCCCACTCCGTCTCATATTCTGGCTCCGAGAGTCTTCTGGAAAAATAGGCACTTTGGCTTTTGTCTCGTCCAATTCCGAGAATATTCATTTTCTGACTTTCCTGGAACCAAAAACAGCAGAAAACAGGTAGCTGGCACTGTGGCTCTTGTGAATAGGTTAGTCCAATAAATCATATGAAAAGTACTCCAAAGTGTGGACAAAACACAAGAAAGTAGATAAAACCAAGCATGGAACATAAAAAATTATAGATACATTTGCAATGTATCAACATCCCCAAGCTTAACTTCTGCTCGTCCTCGAGTAGGTAAGTGATAAAAAGAAAGAATAATTTTTGAGGTGACATGCACCATCATAAACTTGATCAAAGTATCTGTAAAACATTCAAAGCTGGGATCATAGTACTTCAATCATAACATGAAAGACAAAGTTCTAGCAATAAGACAAAGAAACTATGATGCAGTATGAAAAGGCACAAACAAAAGATTCACGAATAACAATGCTTTGCAAGACGTTTGCTTGTTTCACATAAAGAAAACATAGCATAGTAGTATTCAGCTTGTCCCTCATAGAGTAGCAAATATAAATGCATAGGACACCTTCAAAGTTCATAAGAGTAACTAGATACAAATAGTATAAAACAAGCAATATCAAGTTATGCATCAATCAACTAGTCTTGGGACAATGCACATAGAACTAAGAATGACCACTATGCTCTCAAAGTAGGTGCGTAAAGGTAGAAGGTGGAGACTCAATATAATGGTGGAAGAAAGGCCTTCATAGAAGGAAGTAGGGATTCAAGTCTCATAAAGAGCTTCCAAAAATTATGGTACTTATAGCTTTCAGCTCAAATTGCCCCTATCATAAGAATCTTGAAGTGATTAAGGTTAAAGTGAACAAACTATGGTGTACATGCTTGACGAAGTATAAGTTAGAAATCTCATGTCCCTTGAATACGAGGACCGCTCCTCAAGCTACTCAAGTTTAGTTACCGGTAAGTTCTTGTCATCGTAAGTACATGTGTATCATAGAGAACCGCCAACGGGGTACCCCTTGCCCGATGATACGGAAGAATACCCATGTCAAAATGACAAGGCAAGCAGACAACAAGCATCTCAACAATCTTCTTATTTACCATGGGAATATGGTGCTTTTTTCTCTCTTTCCTCTTTTCATATATCTCTTTTTTTTCTTTTTCTCTTTTTTTCTCAATATCAGACTCTTTTTTTATAAGAAGAATGCTTCATAGACAGCTCATTATGGTTACGGTACAGGTTTCCACCATGTCAGCATGGATTAGACCAGCGGCCCAGGCGTTTCTCTAACACATATACATAACTCCATGGACTTACAAGCTCCCCTTTCATTTCACACCGACGACATCCATAGACAAAAGAGCATGATATCAACTAGGTACAAAGTACCCGTGCAATGTTGAAAGCGTTCCCCATGACAGCATGGTTATGCTAATCCCCAACAAATAAGTGCAAGTATATACAACATAGACGACACAATGGTTCAAGTTTATTAAGGGCAAGAAAAGTAAAGTGTGCCATCAAGTTCGTGAGAGCTTTAATCACTACTTTTCTCATAACAAGTTTAATTTGGAAGGTAAACAAAAACATGAATATACTTGGAATAGCATATGCTAGTAGGTAGGTATGGTGGACTCTTTGGAATAACTTGGTTTAGGGAGTTGGATGCATGAGTGGAACTCATACTTGGTTATGGAGGCTAGCAAAAGATTGGGAGCGACAAACTAGGAGAGCAATAATGGCCATAATCATGCAGAGCGACAAAACATCATTGATCAAAGCATAAAGTGATACTACAAGTTGAAAACTAAAGGATCATGAAGGCTTATGGTGACTTGAGATAGTCATAACATGGTGTGAGCATGCGCCAAGTCAACCCAAATAAAGCATCAAAGGAGAATACCACTATACCATGCTTTAATATGCTAAAACAACGCATGATTCATCCAAGGCACATTAAGCAATCTCAATTGTTTATAACAAGTCATGCTACAGCAAAGAATACTAAGCATAAAGCCAAAACAATATCAAGCATGGCATGACAAAGCATAGGCCACAATCAAAAACAAGCACTCTTTACCACTTAAGCATGAACTTTCCTACTCTTTTCCAAACCAAACCAAACCAAACTATTTGCAAACCAATGTATGAAAGAGGGGGTCCAACCAATTTATTCAGCAAACCAAGCAAACGAAAAACCAAAACAAAAACGAAAACGAAGACGCTCCAAGAACAACACAACTGTGCATGAAACAATAAAAATGAAGCGTTTGGGAGAAATCTTGGATTTTTATTGATGAAGAGGGGGATGCCTTGGGCATCCCAAAGCTTTGACACTTGTACTTGTTGGATATTTCTTGGGGTGACACGCGTGTCATCCCCAAGCTTGAGCTTTAGTCCATCCTTCATCTCATTATGAATTCCTTCCATACACCTGAAATTTTTCCTTCATACAAAACTTCACACAATCTTTATTAGCAACCTTAGTGCACTCAAGATAATAAGTCTCAAGATTCAGTTCTAACACCAAATAAACTTCCATTAGAACACTAGTTACTGAAGCACTTCCCTCAAAAATCCCAATTCCCCAAAAGAACTCAAAAAGGAACCAACAAGAAGCAAATGCAAAAAATGGCAGAAATCTGTCAAAACAGACCAGCAGGTAAAGACGAATTTTTTTGAAGACCTTCTGTTGATCAAATAAAAAAGTGTTGAACTAACGAAAGTTAGATAATAACCTGGGGCAGAAGAAAAAAAATTCATACCTCAAAAAGACGTTCAGAGATTTTACACGAATTTTTACGGTGAAGCACAGAAATCTGTTTCGGGACAGCAACTTTCCCAATCATTACTTCTCTCTCATTAGATGTTACTCTTGGCACAAAAAGCAAATAAAAAGGATAAGGAGCGGTTATTACTGAAGTAATAACTTCCAAGACTCATCTAAAACTTTTGTGTTATCTCCCAATAAGTACTTTTCTTTAACGCCTTTAAGTTAGGCATAAGCAAAAACTAAAATGGATAGAATAGAAGTAAGCGGAGATAATCATGGTGAAAACATTGTTTTGTTCAATGAAATCCTTTTGTTAACAAGGTTGATCAGGTCTTGTTACCAAAACAATTTCATATGAGACAAAACTTTGTATTCCACTAATGATTATGTTACCTCACTCTTGATAGCAATGGTCCTAATCATAATAGTTTGAAATTTTTCTCTTGATATGGGACAATATATTTCTCCAACTTGAATGCCATCAACATGTTCAATTGAATTCAAAACCATAAGTCTTATCAATCTTCTTGGGGAAATAGACAGTATGTTCCTTGTCATTAACATCGAAGGTCACCTTCCCTTGATTACAATTAATAACAGCTCCTGCAGTATTTAAGAAAAGGTCTCCCAAGAATAATAGACATATTATCATCTTCAGGCATAATAGTGTGAGAGGATGCTCACATAAGAAATATGAGTTGAAGTAAAAGAGAGCATCAAGAAGCAAATTCAAAACACATTTAAGTCTAACCCACTTCCTATGCATAAGAATCATGTATGCAAATAAATTCACAAAGAACAAAGTGGCAGGCATAGGAAGATAAAACAAGAGTAACTTCAAAACTTTCAGCACATAGAGAGGTGTTTTAATACCATGAAAACTTCTACAACCATATTTTCCTCTCTCATAATAATTTTCAGTAGCCTCATGAATGAACTCAACAATATAACTATCACATAAAGCATGTTTTTCATGATCTACAAGCACTAGAGCTTTATTATAAACATTTTCAAAAGAATCCTCAGGAACATAACATTCATCCTCGTTTAGTAAGCATGGGGGACAATCAAATAATGTAAGGGATAAAGAGTTACTCTCATTAGAAGGTAGGCATGGGTAGCTAATCCATTCTTCCTCCTTTTGTTCATCACTCTCCTCCTCTTTGTCATCTAATGATATTTCAGGTTCATCAATTTCTTCTTCCATGGGATCCTGCAAGGCATTAGTCTCTTCCATTTGTGGAAAGCATCTATTAATATATTCAAGAATATAGCCATTTTCTTCCTTGTAATTATCAAAGAAAAATTTAAGTATACCATAAACCTCATATTTGTAAGGTGAATCATCCATATTTTCAAGCAAACTAGCAAGTTCAAAAGCACCCTTCCAAGCAATAAATTCCTCAATTTGTTCCGCATCATAAAAGTCATAAATTCCCTTAACATCAGAAGATATGGTAACATTATCATTATACTCACATTGAAAAGGGAGGTGTTTATACCTCTTATAGCAACGAGATTTATCAAAGCAATAAGTAACACTATAAGTAGAGCACACGTTTCTAGCAATGGTATACAATTTATCAATTTGTTCCCATAAGTGTTTCCCTTTTTGTGACAAGTGGTGTTCCTTATAATAGTATTTTTGATCTTCCGTGAACCCACCTTGCTAATAAGATTCAGTTTCAAAGAAACCAACCATTGATAAAGAGCATGATAAAGCAAGACAATAATAGACCAACAAAAATAACAACTAGAGTAGGAACTATTTTTTTGTATTTTTGATAAAGAAACAAGCAAACAAGGCAGAAATAAACTAAGCTTGAACAATAGTGATTCCAAGTGGACTTGATAAATAAAGCTATGCTCCCTGGCAATGGCGCCAGAAAATAGTCTTGATGACCCACAAGTATAGGGGGTGTATCGCAGTATTTTTGAGGGAAGTGAAACCCAATTTATTGATTCGACACAAGGGGAGCCAAAGAATATTTATAAGCCTTAACAACTGAGTTGTCAATTCAGCTGCACCTGGAAACAATCTTGCTCACAACAGTTTATCAGTAGTAACAGTTTTGTAGTAGGAATAGTAAAGTAACGGCAGTAGTAAAGTAAAGACAACAGTAACAATAGCAGTAAACAGTAGGATTCAAGTGCGGTAGGCATAGGGATGGATGGACGGGTGTTGCATGGACAAGACAATTCACATAGCAATCAGAACATAGGGCAATTGCAGACAAATAAGATAAAGCATCCCAGTAATAGATAATCCTAGGCATGTGTTCCATATATAGTTATACGTGCTCGCAATGAGAACTTGCACAACATCTTTTGTCCTGCCAGCCCGTTTGCAGCGGGGCCTCAAAGGAACTACTGGCAATTAAGGTGCTCCTTTTAATAGAGCACCGGAGCAAAGCATTAACACTCTGTGAACACATGTGATCCTCACATCAAAGCCATTCCCTCCGGTTATCCTAATTTCTGTCACTTCGGGGCCATTGGTTCCGGACAACAACGTGTGTATACAACTTGCAGATAAGACCATAAACAATACTATCATAATGAATCAATAACATGTTCAGATCTGAAATCATGGCACTCGGACCCTAGTGACAAGCATTAAGCATAACAAGTCGCAACAAAGTCATAAAGCACTAATAAAAGTGTCGTGGTGGTGTCACGGCAGATGCCATGGATAGGCTAAAGGTGGGGACTAATACGCGCTAGGGGAATCCAGGGAGGGATAGTGGAGTGATTCTCCACACAGAAGATTGTATTGCTTTCCTTTCAAGGTTACAAGTGCTCCTAGAGCTGTGTTGGCGAGAGGAGGAAGAAGGAGTTCTCTTACTCTCACCTACAGTTCACTCCTAGAACCCTAGCCAAATCGGTATAGAAGAAAACCCAACCTCCTCTACTGAAACCCTAGCCCCCCTTATATAGAGGCGGCCTGGTCTCAGCCTAGGGCATACGTGGAGGCATATTCGTAAGAATATGCCTCCTCTCAAAGTGGTAACCCGACCGGGGTGCTTTTCCCTCGCGTCACACATGCTTTAGCTACGTGAGCCTCTGCGGCGCCCGCGTCAGCCGACACGGGCGTTGTCACCCTTGTCGGCCAAGGCCCGGTGGTCCTGCCCTTGCTTGCTTCGCTCATGCAAAGGTCGTGCAGCCTTCTTTTTGACCAGAGAGATTCCTTCCTTCTCCCAGAAGCTAAACGGGACCCGGATCATAGTAGATCCGGCTATACATGTTCCTGCATATAAGTTAGACAAGCACTTCCGACTTACTTCTTAAGTCGGCTGAGACAATGTTAGGCGACCCCCCTGGTCCGGGTTACTCCGTGATCCGGCCTGCCTTGAGGTAACCCGGTCAGCATCCGCTTTGAGCTTGCCGAATGTGGCATCCCGCTAAAACCACTACTAGAAAATCGCGTTGTTTTTGTGCATTGAATTATCATGACCGCATGCTCATGTCATCATGCCACATTGCATTTGAGCATCGTCATGTCATCTTGCATTTGTTTGCATAAAACTATTTTCGAAAAGTCAGTTTTCGTTTTCTAAACGCCCCGTCTTTATTTCAAATTAAAACCTGGGTCTCCAGATTATTTTGTTTCGTCTATCGATGGTTTTCAAAAGCATGTTTTAAACAATAGAACTTTTAAATTATTTTTGGGAGGCAGCCAGCCAGGCCCGAAAGCCTAGCCGGCCACCTCCAAATTAAAACCCTATCTGTCTAACACCCAATCTTTTTCTACCAAATAATCTACTTAGCCTACCCTACCAACCCACATCCCTAGACCAATCCCCACCGCCACACCACTGCACATGCGCCCCATTTCCACGTCACCTACCGCGTAAATTTTCCTCCCGCCCACCGCCACCGACAGCCTTTGACCAAGGCCTCATCAAGGTCAGTTTTTCCTCGCTTTGCACTGGTCGCCGCCGGGCCTCCACCTGGTGGCCCCACCCCACCTACATGGACCCTGGACCCCACACTTTCGACACAGCGCCTCTCCTTCCCACTCGATCCCAGGACCTGCTTGCTTGCACTTTGCCTCCTCTCCTCCAACGTCGCCCTCCACCGCGTGCCTCGCCGCCTCCTCCCCGCCTGAGCTCCTTCTGTGGCCCCGACCTCTGGAAACCCCCACATTGGAGATATGCCCTAGAGGTAATAATAAATGTAGTTATTATTATATATCTTTGTGTTTATGATAAATGTTTACATTCATGCTATAATAGTATTAACAAGGAAACCATTAATACTTGTGTGATTTGTAAACTTAATTTGAAGTCCTAGTATGGCCTCTATACTTCACTAGCTTGTTGGTTGATTGATGATGTGGTTTCTTTGTCATGAACATTGAGATGTTATCAACAACAAGATCATATCGTTAGGAGAATGATATGGTGGACATACTCCTATAGACAAGCGTAGCATAAAGATCAAGTCATTTCAATAGTTCAATTGCTATATGCTTCGATACATAGTGACCTAATTCCTTCGACCATGAGATCATGCATATTGCCTTTCTTGGATGGATGCTTTGATGTCATCAAACACCACACCGTAACAGGTGGCTATAAAAGTGGCATTGGGTGTTAGTAAAGTATTGGTTGAAACACATGGATCAAGAGTGGGATTTGTCCATCCACATGACGGATAGATATTCTCTGTGCCCTCTCGGTGAAATGTCATCCAATTAGCTTGCAAGCATGTGACTTGGTCACAAGGGATCACATATCAGGAACGAGAAAGAGTACTTATCGATGCGAGGTTGAACTAGGTATGCGAGATACCGGCGATCATGACCTCGGATAAGTAACATATCATGAGACAAAGGAAATTGGTATCGTATGTAAGTGGTTCATTCGATCAAAGTAATCGTAGAAATATGTAGAACCATATGAATTTCCAGATTCCTCTATTGGTTATTGTTAGAAGTGTCTCGATCATGTCCGCATAATTCACGAACCGTAGGGAGACACATAAGGATTGACGTTGTTTGAGTAGTTATGGTATTATGAAAGAGACCGAATGTTGTTGGTCTCGGATGGGATCCGGGATATCACGAGGTGATCCGGAATGGTCAGGAGAATAAGATTCATATAAGGAAAGTCCCGTTTGGAGTTGGGGAATGGTTCGGTGTTTTCATCGGGAACATTCTAGAAGGTCGGAATGTCCGGCACTCCGGGGGGGAAGGGGTACATGAATGTGTCATTGCAAGATGGAATGATTGCATCATGTACTAAGTGTTCTCGCTGTCCAAAATAAAGGGTTTATTTAATTCCTAAATTGGAAAAGTCAAACTGCCAGTTTTCAGGTCAAGCCGATTTGGAAAGAGGAGAAGTTGGAAACCGACTTGGGAGGAGTCCTCCTCCCAAGCGGCCAGCCTAGGCGAGTTGGGAGGGACTCCTCCCTCCCTGGCGCCGCCAGCCCTCCCACCTATAAAGGGAGGGCAGGGCCTCCTCTAGAGACACACAAGTTCCTATCCTCTAAACTAGAAACTAGATCTAGACCCGGTTTAGAGCTATTTGGTTTAGAGCCTTCTAATTGGTTTAGAGCCCTCTAATTGGTGTGTCTAATTACTAGACCACTAATAGCCTCTCTCATAAGCTCCACCATACTCGCACCGGCTTAAGGCGAAGCCCTGCGGGATCTCCCCTCTACCTCCGGTACCACGCCGTTGTGCTGCCGGAATCGCGAGGAGAGTGCTACAACCTCCGCTGCCTGCTGGAACAAGGGAGAGGAAGGTCTTCGTCGAGTACCGAACGTGTGACCGACTGCGGGAGCGCTCTGAGCTGGCGCGGAAGGATCGTCTCTGGCGATCTTGAGATCGGAAAGATTACGACTACATCACCCACGAGAATCTGCTCTCGTTAAACACTTTGGAATCTTCGAGGGTGAGTTATTCCATCGACTCGTTGCTACAATCTAGTAGATAGATCTTGGCTTGTTTGTTTGTATGCGATAGAAAATTTTTGTTTTCCATGCTACGAACCCCTACAGTGGTATCAGAGCCGTGTCTATATGTAGATCTGTTGCACGAGTAGAACACAATGGTCATTATGGGCGTTGATGCTTTTATTGTAGATTGCTTTTTGTGTACTTTGCATCTTGCGGTATGTTGGGATGAAGCGGCCCGGGCTAACCTTACATGACATCGTTCATGAGACTTGCTCCACACTTAACATGCAACTTGTATTGCATAAGTGGCTTTATGGTGCTGTTTCTCCTAGCATAGTTAAGATCCAATTTACAACGGGTAATCAACAATGCTAGTATCAATGTTGTGGTTCTTGTTAAGTAAGTTAGAGCGACACTTATGGAAAGCCCCAAACCACGTAAAATATGCAAAGAAAGTAGAAGCGTCTAACTTTGTTTTGCAGGGTGTCGATGATGTGATATGGCCATGATTGTGATTATATTTGATGTATGCAATGTTCCTTATTGTAAGTTGGCAACGGCGAGCTATATGGTTGTCTTTAATTTCTGTTAAGACCTGCGTGTCTATTCAAAATAGTTGTAATAGTTGAAGCTGGTGGGCGACAACCATGAAGAAGCGTCATTGACCTTGATGCTATGCGGAGATGATGGAGATCATGTTAGTGCTTGAAGATGGAGATCGGAAGCACAAAGAAGAAAGGCCATATCATATCACATATTATGAATTGCATGTGATGTTAATCCTTTATGCATCTTGTATTGCTTAGTAGACGACGGTAGCATTATAAGATGATCCCTCATGCACATAAATTTCAAGTTCTAAAGTGTTCACCCTTAGTATGCACCGTTGCCAAAGCTTGCTGCTTCGAAGCACCACGTGATGATCGGGTGTCTTTGATTCCGCGGGTGACTACTAGCGTAAGCAAGCCAGATTTGCTTATGGAAGCTAAGGTTTGTCTTGTGAGCCTAGCATGCAGACATGGCCTCGGGAACACGGATCGAAAGGCAAAGCATGAATCATATAGTAGATATGATGAACATGATGATTGTTCGCCATTGAAACTATATCAACTCTCGTGATGATCGGTGTTGATGTAGTGGATTTGGTTCATGTGATCACTAAAACAATGTGAGGGATGTTGTTTTGAGTGGGAGTTCACCTAGTTTAATTTCATTAATTAATTTGAACTCAATTTGTCATAAACTTAGTCTAAACTATTGCAAATATGTTGTAGATCAATGGCAGCCCCTACCATCAATTTTAATGCGTTCCTAGAGAAAGAAAAGTTGAAAAACAATGGAAGCAACTTCGCGGATTGGTTCCGCAATTTGAGGATTGTCCTCACATGGTAATTTGACCTATGTCTGGATGCACGCTAGGTGACCCACTGCGGTGATGCTACCGATGAAGTAAAGAATGTTTACCTCGCCGGAAGAATCAGTACTCCATAGTTCAGTGTGCTATCTTGTATGGTTTAGAATCAGACTTGAGAAAAGGTTTGAAGAGTCGGACCCATATGATATTGTCGAGGATCTCAAATTAATCTTTGAGACTCATGCGGCAATTGAAAGTTATGAAGCTTGAAAAGTTCTTTAACCGCAAGATGGAAGAGGGTAGCTCGTCGGTGAGCATGTGCTTAAGATGTGCAGCACGCAAAATAAACTTCAAAGTTTGGGTATAGTGATTCCTAATACTTTGGGGTTTACCGCATCCTCCAATCACTACCACCAAGTTACAAGAACTTTGTGATGAACTACAACATGGAACATGAACAAAGAGTTGCGAACTATTTGCTATGTTAAAATCTGCGAAGTGGAGATCAAGAAAGAGCACCAAGTGTTGATGGTCAATAAGACCACCAAATTCAAGAAAGGCAAGTCTAAGCGAAGGGACACTTCAAGAAGGGTGGTAAGAAAGTTACCATACCGACGAAGAGGACCAAGGCTGGACCAAACTGGCCAAACCGAGTGCTTTTCTTGCAAGGGAGAAGGTCCTTTGAAGCGGAATTGCCCAAAGTACTTGGCAGATTTGAAGAACGGCAACATCAAGAAGAAAGGTATATCGATATACATGTTATTGATGTGTATCTCACTAGTATTCGTAGTAGTGCACAGGTATTTGATCTTGGTTGGTTGCTCATATTTGTAACTCAAAGCAGAGCTACGAATAAGCGGAAGCTAGTAAAGAACGAGGTGACGATGCGCGTGGGAAGCGGATCAAAGGTTGATGTGATCGCGGTCGCACTACCTCTTCATCTACCATCGGGATTAGTTTTATACTTAAATAATTGTTATTTGGTGCTGCGTTGAGCATGAACATTATATCGGGATCTTGTTTATTGCGAGGCAGTTACTTGTTTAAATCCGAGAATAATGGTTGTTCGATTTATATGAGTAATGTGTTTTATGCACATGCACCTTTGATAGATGGTCTATTCATATTGAATCTCGATAGTAGAAATACACATATTAATAACATTGAGGCTAAGCGTTTGAAATCAGCGATAATTTGACCTATATGTGGCAATTGCGTCTTGGTCACATTGGAGTGAAGCGTATGAAGAAACTCCATTCCGATGGACTTCTTGAATCACTTGATTTTGAATCACTTGAAAGATGCGAAGCATGTCGATGGGTAAAATGACTAAGACTCCATTTTACGGTATGATGGAGCGAGCTACGGACTTATTGGAAATCATACATACCGATGTGTGTGGTCCAATGAGTGTAGCATCGTGATGGTTATCGTTATGTTCTTACCTTCACGGATGACTTGAGTAGATATGGGTATATCTATTTCATGAAACATAAGTCCGAAACTTTCGAGAAGTTTAAGGAGTTTCAAAGTGAGGTAGAGAATCAACGTAACAAGAAGATTAAATTTCTACGCTCGATCGTGGAGGTGAATATCTAAATTACGAGTTTGGCGAGCATTTGAAGAAATGTGGAATACTTTCGCGATTGACACCGGGAACACCACAGTAATGGTGTGTCGAACGTAAATGTCGAACTCTCTTAGATATGGTTCGTTCTATGATGTCACTTACAGATTTGCCACTATCATTTTGGGGTTATGCATTAGAAACAGCCGCATTCACTTTAAATAGGGCACCGTCTAAATCCGTTGAAACGACACCGTATGAATTATGGTTTGGGAAGAAACCTAAATTGTCGTTCCTTAAAGTTTGGGGATCACGAAGCCTATGTAAAGAAGTTACAGCGGACAAGCTTGAACCCAAAGCGGAAAAATGCGTCTTCATAGGATACCGAAGGAAACTATTGGGTATACCTTCTATCATAGATCGAAGGCAAAATCTTTGTTGCCAAGAATGGATCCTTTCTAGAAGAATTTCTCTCGAAAGAAGTATTTGGAAGGAAAGTAGAACTTCGACGAGGTTGTCGAACCTTCTCTCGAAAGTGCGAGTAGCGAAGCACGGAAGAAGTTCTGTGGTGCCTGCACCAATAAGAGAGGAAGCTAGTGATGGTGATCATGAAACTTGGTTGAAGTTGCTACTGAGCCTCGGAGGTCAACGAAATCGTACCACTCCAGTTGGTATGATTCCGTTATGAATGTCATGTTGGTGGACAACACCGATGACCCGAGACATATGAGGAAGCAATGATGAGCCCGATTCCAATAAATGGCAAGAAGCCATGAAATCCGAGATTGGATCCATGTCGAAAACCAAGTATGGACTTTGGTGGACTTAGGATGGTAGGAAGGTTTGTCGAGAACAAATGGATTTTCAAGAAGAAAGCAGATCTCGATGGTAATGTTCTTGTCTATAAAGCTCGACTTGTCGCAAAGGGTTTCGACAAATTCAAGGAGTTGACTACGATGAGACTTTCTCACCGGTAGCGAAGCTAAAGTCTGTGAGGATTATGTTAGCAATCGCTGCATATTATGATTATGAGATATGGCAGATGGATGTCAAAACAGCATTCCTCAATGGAGACATTGATGAAGAGTTGTATATGATGCAACCCAAAGGTTTTGTCGATCCTAAAGATGCTAACAAGGTATGCAAACTTCAACGGTCCATCTATGGATTGAAGCAAGCATCCCGAAGTTGGAATCAACGTTTTGATAAGGTAATCAAAAGTTTTGGTTTTATACAAACTTATGGAGAAGCTTGTATTTACAAGAAAGTGAGTGGGAGCTCTGTAGCATTCTTAATACTGTATGTGGATGACATATTGTTGATTGGGAATGATGTAGACCTTCTTAATAGTGTCAAAGAGTATTTGAATAATAGTTTTTCAATGAAGGATCTTGTGGCAGCTTACATATTAGGCATAAAGATTTATAGAGATAGATCGAAACGCCAAATATCATTGTCACAAAGTACATATTTGGACAAAGTTCTAAAGAGGTTTGGAATGGAAGATAGCAAGAAAGGGTTCTTGCCCATGTTGCCCAATATGACCTTGAGTAAAACTCAAAAGTCCGACATCGGCAGAAGATAGAGAAAAGATGAGTAAGACTCCCTATGCCTCAGCCATAGGATCTCTAATGTATGCCATGCTATGTACTAGACCCGACATCGCATATGCTGTTAGTCTAACTAGCAGATATCAAAGTGATCCAGGAGTGGATCATTGGACATGATCAAAACATCCTTAAGTACTTGAGAAGAACTAAGGATATGGTTCTTTCTTATGGAGGTGATGAACAGCTCGTTGTTAATGGTTACACCGATGCTAGTTGGAACACCGATCCGGATGATTCTAAATCACAATCTGGATACGTATTTATTTTGAATGGTGCAGCAGTTAGCTGGAGGAGTGCGAAGCAAAGCGTTGTGGCGAGATCTTCAACTGAATCGGAATACATGGCTGCTTCGGAGGCTTCACAAGAAGCGATATGGATGAAAGAGTTCATTACGAGCTGGGTGTGGTTCCTAGTCTTGGACCCAATGTCTATCTCTTGTGATAACATGGGCGCCATAGCCAATGCCAAGAACCAAGGTCACACAAGAAGCTGAAGCATATCAAGCTGCGTTTTCACGCTATTCGAGAACATATCCGGGATGGGGATATAAAGATTTGCAAAGTACACAGATCTGAATGTGGCGGATCCATTGACTAAACCTCTCCCAAGGGCAAAACATGACCAACACCAAACTGCCATGGGTGTTCGGTATATTACCATGTAATCTAGATTAGATGACTCTAGTGCAAGTGGGAGACTGTTGGAGATATGCCCTAGAGGTAATAATAAATGTAGTTATTATTATATATCTTTGTGTTTATGATAAATGTTTACATTCATGCTATAATAGTATTAACAAGGAAACCATTAATACTTGTGTGATTTGTAAACTTAATTTGAAGTCCTAGTATGGCCTCTATACTTCACTAGCTTGTTGGTTGATTGATGATGTGGTTTCTTTGTCATGAACATTGAGATGTTATCAACAACAAGATCATATCGTTAGGAGAATGATATGGTGGACATACTCCTATAGACAAGCGTAGCATAAAGATCAAGTCATTTCAATAGTTCAATTGCTATATGCTTTTCGATACATAGTGACCTAATTCCTTGACCATGAGATCATGCATATTGCCTTTCTTGGATGGATGCTTTGATGTCATCAAACACCACACCGTAACAGGGTGGCTATAAAAGTGGCATTGGGTGTTGGAAAGTATTGGTTGAAACACATGGATCAAGAGTGGGATTTGTCCATCCACATGACGGATAGATATTCTCTGGGCCCTCTCGGTGAAATGTCATCCAATTAGCTTGCAAGCATGTGACTTGGTCACAAGGGATCACATATCAGGAGCGAGAAAGAGTACTTATCGATGTGAGGTTGAACTAGGTATGCGGAGATCTGAGCGATCATGACCTCGGATAAGTAACATATCATGAGACAAAGGGAAATTGGTATCGTATGTAAGTGGTTCATTCGATCGCAAGTAATCGTAGAAATATGTAGAACCATATGAATTTCCAGATTCCTCTATTGGTTATTGTTAGAAGTGTCTCGATCATGTCCATAATTCACGAACCGTGGAGACACACTTAAGGATTCGACGTTGTTTGAGTAGTTATGGTATTATGAGAAAGAGACCGAATGTTGTTGGTCTCGGATGGGATCCGGGATATCACGAGGTGATCCGGAATGGTCCGGAGAATAAGATTCATATAAGGAAAGTCCTGTTTTGGAGTTGGGGAATGGTTAGGTGTTTTCATCGGGAACATTCTAGAAGGTCGGAATGTCCGGCACTCCGGAAGGGGTACATGAATGTGTCATTGCAAGATGGAATGATTGCATCATGTACTAAGTGTTCTCGCTGTCCAAAATAAAGGGTTTATTTAATTCCTAAATTGGAAAACCGCTGCCGTCAAACTGCCGATTTTGGAAAGAGAAGTTGGAAACCGACTTGGGAGGAGTCCTCCTCCCAAGCCGTGGCCAGCCCTAGGCCGAGTTGGGGAGGACTCCCTCCTCCCTGGCGCCAGCCCTCCCACCTATAAAGGGAGGCAGGGCCTCCCCTCTAGAGACACACAAGTTCCTATCCTCTAAACTAGAAACTAGATCTAGACCCGGTTTAGAGCTGTTTCGGTTTAGAGCCTTCTAATTGGTTTAGAGCCCTCTAATTGGTGTGTCTAATTACTAGACCACTAATAGCCTCTCTCATAAGCTCCACCATACTACTTGCACGGCTTGAAGCCTGCGGGATCTCCCTCTACCTCGGTACCACGCCGTTGTCTTTGCGGAATCGCGAGGAGAGTGCTACAACCTCCGCTGCCTGCTGGAACAAGGGAGAGGAAGGTCTTCGTCAGTACGAACGTGTGACCGACTGCAGGGAGCGCTTGGAACGCGCCGGAAGGATCGTCTCGCGATCTTGAGATCGGAAGAATACGACTACATCACCCACGAGAATCTGCTCTCGTTAAACACTTTGGAATCTTGAGGGTGAGTTATTCCATCGACTCGTTGCTACAATCTAGTAGATAGATCTTGGCTTGTTTGTTTGTGTCACGATAGAAAATTTTTGTTTTCCATGCTCTGAACCCCTACGAGGGTATCGAGCCGTGTCTATATGTAGATCTGTTGCCTGAGTAGAACACAATGGTCATTGTGGGCGTTGATGCTTTTATTGTAGATTGCTTTTTGTGTACTTTGCATCTTGCGGTATGTTGGGATGAAGCGGCCGGGCTAACCTTACATGACATCGTTCATGAGACTTGCTCCACATAACATGCAACTTGTATTGCATAAGTGGCTTTGCGGTGCTGTTTCTCTAGCATAGTTAAGATCCAATTTACAACGGGTAATCAACAATGCTAGTATCAATGTTGTGGTTCTTGTTCGTAAGTTAGAACGACACTTATGGAAAGCCCCAAACCACGTAAAATATGCAAAGAAAGTAGAAGCGTCTAACTTTGTTTTGCAGGGTGTCTGATGATGTGATATGGCCATGATTGTGATTATATTTGATGTATGCAATGTTCCTTATTGTAAGTTGGCAATGGCAGAGCCATATGGTTGTCTTTAATTTACATTAAGACCTGCGTGTCTATTCAAAATAGTTGTAATAGTTGAAGCTGGTGGACGACAACCATGAAGAAGCGTCATTGACCTTGATGCTATGCCGGAGATGATGGAGATCATGTTCGTGCTTGAAGATGGAGATCGGAAGCACAAAGAAGAAAGGCCATATCATATCACATATTATGAATTGCATGTGATGTTAATCCTTTATGCATCTTGTATTGCTTAGTAGATGACGGTAGCATTATAAGATGATCCCTCATGCACATAAATTTCAAGTTCTAAAGTGTTCACCCTTAGTATGCACCGTTGCCAAAGCTTGCTGCTTCGAAGCACCACGTGATGATCGGGTGTCTTTGATTCCGCGGGTGACTACAACGTAAGCAAGCCAGATTTGCTTATGCGGAAGCTAAGGTTTGTCTTGACGAGCCTAGCATGTACAGACATGGCCTCAGGAACACGGATCGCCGGAAGGCAAAGCATGAATCATATAGTAGATATGATGAACATGATGATTGTTCGCCATTGAAACTATATCAACTCTCGTGATGATCGGTGTTGATGTAGTGGATTTGGTTCGTGTGATCACTAAAACAATGTGAGGGATGTTGTTTTGAGTGGGAGTTCACCTAGTTTAATTTCATTAATTAATTTGAACTCAATTTGTCATAAACTTAGTCTAAACTATTGCAAATATGTTGTAGATCAATGGCAGCCCCTACCATCAATTTTAATGCGTTCCTAGAGAAAGAAAAGTTGAAAAACAATGGAAGCAACTTCGCGGATTGGTTCCGCAATTTGAGGATTGTCCTCACAGCTGGTAATTTGACCTATGTGCTGGATGCACCGCTAGGTGACCCACCTGCAGCTGATGCTACCGATGAAGTAAAGAATGTTTACCTCGCTCGGAAGAATCAGTACTCCATAGTTCAGTGTGCTATCTTGTATGGTTTAGAATCGGAGCTTCAGAAAAGGTTTGAAGAGTCAGACCCATATGATATTGTCGAGGATCTCAAATTAATCTTTGAGACTCATGCGGCAATTGAAAGTTATGAAGCTTCTGAAAAGTTCTTTAACTGCAAGATGGAAGAGGGTAGCTCCGTCAGTGAGCATGTGCTTAAGATGTCTGTGCACGCAAATAAACTTCAAAGTTTGGGTATAGTGATTCCTAATACTTTGGGGGTTTACCGCATCCTCCAATCACTACCACCAAGTTACAAGAACTTTGTGATGAACTACAACATGCAGAACATGAACAAAGAGTTGCCAGAACTATTTGCTATGTTAAAATCTGCAGAAGTGGAGATCAAGAAAGAGCACCAAGTGTTGATGGTCAATAAGACCACCAAATTCAAGAAAGGCAAGTCTAAGCAGAAGGGACACTTCAAGAAGGGTGGTAAGAAAGTTACCATACCGACGAAGAGGACCAAGGCTGGACCCAAGCCTGAAACTGAGTGCTTTTACTGCGCAAGGAGAAGGTCCTTTGGGCGGAATTGCCCAAAGTACTTGGCAGATTTGAAGAACGGCAACATCAAGAAGAAAGGTATATCGATATACATGTTATTGATGTGTATCTCACTAGTATTCGTAGTAGTGCACGGTATTTGATCTTGGTTCGGTTGCTCATATTTGTAACTTCAAAGCAGGAGCTACGAATAAACGGAAGCTAGTAAAGAACGAGGTGGCGATGCGGCGTGGGAAACGGATCAAAGGTTGATGTGATCGCGGTCGGCACACTACCTCTTCATCTACCATCGGGATTAGTTTTATACTTAAATAATTGTTATTTGGTGCCTGCGTTGAGCATGAACATTATATCGGGATCTTGTTTATTGCGAGACAGTTACTTGTTTAAATCCGAGAATAATGGTTGTTCGATTTATATGAGTAATGTGTTTTATGCACATGCACCTTTGATAGATGGTCTATTCATATTGAATCTCGATAGTAGAAATACACATATTAATAACATTGAGGCTAAACGTTTGAAATCAGCGATAATTTGACCTATATGTGGCAATCGTCTTGGTCACATTGGAGTGAAGCGTATGAAGAAACTCCATTCCGATGGACTTCTTGAATCACTTGATTTTGAATCACTTGAAAGATGCGAAGCATGTCGATGGGTAAAATGACTAAGACTCCATTTTACGGTATGATGGAGCGAGCTACGGACTTATTGGAAATCATACATACCGATGTGTGGTCCAATGAGTGTAGCATCGCTGATGGTTATCGTTATGTTCTTACCTTCACGGATGACTTGAGTAGATATGGGTATATCTATTTCATGAAACATAAGTCGAAACTTTCGAGAAGTTTAAGGAGTTTCAAAGTGAGGTAGAGAATCAACGTAACAAGAAGATTAAATTTCTACGTTACGATCGTGGAGGTGAATATCTAAATTACGAGTTTGGCGAGCATTTGAAGAAATGTGGAATACTTTTGATTGACACCGGGAACACCACACAGTAATGGTGTGTCGAACGTCGTGTCGAACTCTCTTAGATATGGTTCGTTCTATGATGTCACTTACAGATTTGCCACTATCATTTTGGGGTTATGCATTAGAAACAGCCTCATTCACTTTAAATAGGGCACCGTCTAAATCCGTTGAAACGAAAACGTATGAATTATGGTTTGGGAAGAAACATAAATTGTAGTTCCTTAAATTTTGGGGATGCGAAGCCTATGTAAAGAAGTTACAGCGGACAAGCTTGAACCCAAAGCGGAAAAATCGTCTTCATAGGATACCCGAAGGAAACTATTGGGTATACCTTCTATAATATATAAGAAGGCAAAATCTTTGTTGCCAAGAATGGATCCTTTCTAGAGAAGGAATTTCTCTCGAAAGAAGTGACTTGAAGGAAAGTAGAACTCGACGAGGTTGTCGAACATACTCTCGAAATTGCGAGTAGCGCAGCACGGAAGAAGTTCTGTGGTGCCTGCACCAATAAGAGAGGAAGCTAGTGATGGTGATCATGAAACTTGTTGAAGTTGCTCTGAGCCTCGTAGGTCAACGAGTAATCGTACCACTCAAGATTGGTATGATTCCGTTATGAATGTCATGTTGGTGGACAACACCGATTACCCCGAGACATATGATGAAGCAATGATGAGCCCAGATTCCAATAAATGGCAAGAAGCCATGAAATCCGAGATTGGATCCATGTACGAAAACCAAGTATGGACTTTGGTGGACTTACGGATGGTAGGAAGGCTGTCGAGAACAAATGGATTTTCAAGAAGAAAACAGATCTTGATGGTAATGTTCTGTCTATAAAGCTCGACTTGTCGCAAAGGGTTTCGACAAATTCAAGGAGTTGACTACGATGAGACTTTCTCACCGTAGCGAAGCTAAAGTCCGTGAGGATTATGTTAGCAATCTGCATATTATGATTATGAGATATGGCAGATGGATGTCAAAACAGCATTCCTCAATGGAGACATTGATGAAGAGTTGTATATGATGCAACCCAAAGGTTTTGTCGATCCTAAAGATGCTAACAAGGTATGCAAACTTCAACGGTCCATCTATGGATTGAAGCAAGCATCCAGTTGGAATCAACGTTTTGATAAGGTAATCAAAGTTTTGGTTTTATACAAACTTATGGAGAAGCTTGTATTTACAAGAAAGTGAGTGGGAGCTCTGTAGCATTCTTAATACTGTATGTGGATGACATATTGTTGATTGGGAATGATGTAGACCTTCTTAATAGTGTCAAAGAGTATTTGAATAATAGTTTTTCAATGAAGGATCTTGGCGAAGCAGCTTACATATTAGGCATAAAGATTTATAGAGATAGATCGAACGCCAAATATCATTGTCACAAAGTACATATTTGGACAAAGTTCTAAAGAGGTTTGGAATGGAAGATAGCAAGAAAGGGTTCTTGCCCATGTTGCTAATATGACCTTGAGTAAAACTCAAAAGTCCGACATCGGCGGAAGATAGAGAAAAGATGAGTAAGACTCCCTATGCCTCACCATAGGATCTCTAATGTATGCCATGCTATGTACTAGACCCGACATCGCATATCTTTAGTCTAACTAGCAGATATCAAAGTGATCCAGAGTGGATCATTGGACAATGATCAAAAACATCCTTAAGTACTTGAGAAGAACTAAGGATATGGTTCTTTCTTATGGAGGTGATGAACAGCTCGTTGTTAATGGTTACACCGATGCTAGTTGGAACACCGATCCGGATGATTCTAAATCACAACTGGATACGTATTTATTTTGAATGGTGCAGCGATTAGCTGGAGGAGTGCAAAGCAAAGCGTTGTGGCGAGATCTTCAACTGAATCGGAATACATGGTTGCCGGAGGCTTCACAAGAAGCGATATGGATGAAAGAGTTCATTACGAGCTGGGTGTGGTTCCTAGTGCTGGACCCAATGTCTATCTCTTGTGATAACATGGGCGCCATAGCCAATGCGCAAGAACCAAGGTCACACAAGAAGTGAAGCATATCAAGCTGCGTTTTCACGCTTATTCGAGAACATATCCAGGATGGGGATATAAAGATTTGCAAAGTACACACAGATCTGAATGTGGCGGATCCATTGACTAAACCTCTCCCAAGGGCAAAACATGACCAACACCAAACCGCCATGGGTGTTGGTATATTACCATGTAATCTAGATTAGATGACTCTAGTGCAAGTGGGAGACTGTTGGAGATATGCCCTAGAGGTAATAATAAATGTAGTTATTATTATATATCTTTGTGTTTATGATAAATGTTTACATTCATGCTATAATAGTATTAACAAGGAAACCATTAATACTTGTGTGATTTGTAAACTTAATTTGAAGTCCCTAGTATGGCCTCTATACTTCACTAGCTTGTTGGTTGATTGATGATGTGGTTTCTTTGTCATGAACATTGAGATGTTATCAACAACAAGATCATATCGTTAGGAGAATGATATGGTGGACATACTCCTATAGACAAGCGTAGCATAAAGATCAAGTCATTTCAATAGTTCAATTGCTATATGCTTTCTGATACATAGTGACCTAATTCCTTCGACCATGAGATCATGCATATTGCCTTTCTTGGATGGATGCTTTGATGTCATCAAACACCACACCGTAACAGGGTGGCTATAAAAGTGGCATTGGGTTTTCGGAAAGTATTGGTTGAAACACATGGATCAAGAGTGGGATTTGTCCATCCACATGACGGATAGATATTCTCTGGGCCCTCTCGGTGAAATGTCATCCAATTAGCTTGCAAGCATGTGACTTGGTCACAAGGGATCACATATCACGGAACGAGAAAAGAGTACTTATCGATGTGAGGTTGAACTAGGTATGCGGAGATACCAAGCGATCATGACCTCGGATAAGTAACATATCATGAGACAAAGGAAATTGGTATCGTATGTAAGTGGTTCATTCGATCGCAAAGTAATCGTAGAAATATGTAGAGCCATATGAATTTCAGATTCCTCTATTGGTTATTGTTGGGAGAAGTGTCTCGATCATGTCCGCATAATTCACGAACCGTGAGACACACTTAAGGATTCGACGTTGTTTGAGTAGTTATGGTATTATGAGAAAGAGACCGAATGTTGTTGAGTCTCGGATGGGATCCGGGATATCACGAGGTGATCCGGAATGGTCCGGAGAATAAGATTCATATAAGGAAAGTCCGTTTTGGAGTTGGGGAATGGTTCCGGTGTTTTCATCGGGAACATTCTAGAAGGTCCGGAATGTCCGGCACTCCGGGGGGGAAGGGTACATGAATGTGTCATTGCAAGATGGAATGATTGCATCATGTACTAAGTGTTCGCTGTCCAAAATAAAGGGTTTATTTAATTCCTAAATTGGAAAAGTCAAACGCCAGTTTGGTCAAGCCAGCTTTTGGAAAGAGGAGAAGTTGGAAACCGACTTGGGGAGGAGTCCTCCTCCCAAGCGGCCAGCCCTAGGCCGAGTTGGGGAGGGACTCCCTCCCTCCCCTGGCGTGACAGCCCTCCCACCTATAAAGGGAGGGGCAGGGCCTCCCCTCTAGAGACACACAAGTTCCTATCCTCTAAACTAGAAACTAGATCTAGACCCGGTTTAGAGCTGTTTGGTTTAGAGCCTTCTAATTGGTTTAGAGCCCTCTAATTGGTGTGTCTAATTACTAGACCACTAATAGCCTCTCTCATAAGCTCCACCATACTACTCGGCTTAAGGCGAAGCCTGCGGGATCTCCCTCACCTCGGTACCACGCCGTTGTCTTCTGGAATCGCGAGGAGAGTGCTACAACCTCCATTGCCTGCTGGAACAAGGAGAGGAAGGTCTTCGTCAATCGAACGATGTGACCGATCATGGAGCGCCAGGAACGCGCCCGGAAGGATCGTCTACGCGATCTTGAGATCGGAAAGAGTACGACTACATCACCCACGAGAATCTGCTCTCGTTAAACACTTTGGAATCTTCGAGGGTGAGTTATTCCATCGACTCGTTGCTACAATCTAGTAGATAGATCTTGGCTTGTTTGTTTGTATGCGATAGAAAATTTTTGTTTTCCATGCTACGAACCCCTACACTGTGTGCCGTCGTCGCTGGGTCCTCCTCGGGCCGTCTTCCCCAGCATCTAGACCCTCCACTCGTTGGAGCCTCTCCGCCGAGCTCGCCCTGAGGCCAGCGCCACCACGGCCCTCCTCGAAATCCGACCTTGCTGGCCCTGCTCAAGACCTTCCCCACCTTCCTGAGCTCCGCAGGCTATGTCGAGCTCCGCCGCCTGCGCCTCCTCGTCTCTGTGGCTGGTCGCCGTCCACGACCCCGGTGTTCCTCTTCGATTCCTGCAGGGTCACCCCACACGCTGCTGCCTGCTCGCCAACAACCGTTGATGGGGGCCATGTTTTTTTCCTGTCGATGATTTTTGTACGAGTGTTGTACGTTGCTCTAGTAGGTGTGTTTGTAGAATCCCAGGTGTGTTGTGCCGTGACCAGAGAGTTACAGGTAGCCTCTGCCGCTTTTCTTCGTGAACCCTCGGCACGCCAAGATCGTCCACGCGGAGTCGAAGACCTCGATCCCGGTGGCCAAAGACCTAACCCGATGCCTTTCTCCCTCTCGGACCCTCAAGTACTCCATCCCGGATCTGATGTCGAGGACTCCTACCAGGAGCGACAAGATCGCCACATGTACGCCAAGTTGGCTGAGGCCCTGAAGCTATCTCCTTCATGGACGCCGAGACCTCGGCTGGAAGATGCTCGGAACACCAAGATCTGCTCCCGAACGTGTTGACCGAGGCCGAACCAAGATCTCCATGGATGCGACAAGTTCTTCTTCCTGGCTACGATGCCCAAGAACCCGGACGCCAAGGTCGCCAACACGGAATGCCAAGTTCTTCATCCCGGACGCCATGACCGTCTACACGGACCGGAAGAGCGTCGGTATCCGATCCGCTCAAGTTCGCCATCGACGGCAAGATCGATCGTTGGGAATCCAAGTTCTCCGTCACGACACGACAAGCTCTCCATCTTGTACCTGATCCCCGTCGAACCTCGTCACCCTGCACTTCGAACCCAAGATCTCCCGAATCCGTATGTGATCCTAAGCCCCTATTTTTATAATATGACATTTTCAACTGTCGCATAATTAATTCTTCATGCATGCATGGCTGTCTGTGGTTTGGGGGCATTATGCCAATTCACCTCATAATTAAATATGGAGTCTATATGCAGGATATCTTTGTCTTATTTCGGACTCCATTTAAATTGGTGTAGCGAACCGATGCCATGTTTCGTCTTGTTAAGCCAACATTTAAAATGCGGGGTATCTAAACAACATGAACCACTTAATTAATTGTCGGGACCCTGGTTTCGCTTAATATTGCCTAGTTGCACCGCATCTGTGCCATGCCATGCATCATATCATAATCATGCCGGATCTTCTGCCGTAGTATTAAATATTGCATCTGGTGTTTCTTCTAGTGTCTGCTTCTTCACGGATTAGGCTGATGAGTTGATGCGAGCATCGATAAGTTCTCTGGATATGAACCTTCGCAGTGTTTTCCCAGGCGAGCATCTCTCCCCCTTCTACCTATTTTGCATTTATAGTCTTTATTTCCTCCTGTTGATCTATTGCTATCCGTGTCGCGATGCTTTAGTTTCCATGCACCAGTTATATCCCGTGCAACCTCTATATTGCCATGGACACCTCCTAATACCTGTTGTTTGGTAGATAGCTGGCCTTGCGAGTCGTAGTTGCTTTCTCAGGTGCAATCTCGTGTTGTCGAGTACCCCAGTTGTTGGAATGCTGGCAGATGTTTATGGTGGAGATGCTTACTAGTGGAGATGATCATGACTTTAAATACAACTATTAAAAATGCTAGCTATAACTAATGCAGAGGCATCAGTGGGCAATAGATGTTATTTGGTTCTTCCACGCTCACTTGTGTCCCGTAGGACCCCGAGTACTTGATACCTGTTCCTTGATTTTTCGCACTATCCACATCCGAGAGGCCTTATGGACCCCCCTGAGCCAAAGCTTGATTCATTTCTATTTCTTGGGGCCACAAAGTAGTTTGGGGCTTTATTACTATCCTGTACTTATGCCATGCTTTACTGCTTTATTTAAGATTGTGTGTGGAGCACCTGTACTGTTTAGGATTGCGGAGTGTTTTCGCGGTATCGACAAGCCTAGTCACACTTTCGGGTTCCCAGTCGTTTACTGACCATCGCAAACCCCGGGTCCGTTCGAGTCACCAACTTTGTTGCCCGTAGCTTAGTGGGGTGGCCCCCTGAAATATTTCTGAATCCTGTGATCTCTTTGTCGTGAATGCCTCGTTGGGTTTTGAGTTGGTTTTTCCGAGGTTGATCGAGTGTGTGTTGCTATTTGTGCACCCTAGGTAAAACTTTCTGAAAGCCGTGTCCGCGGTTATGGACGACTTGGAGCACAGTATCTTGATCATAGACAAGCATAACTAAAGTAGTGCTATAAACTTGACTTAATATATGACTAGTAATCAGATTCAACTATAACGGAATGGATATTAAAAATGCCAACAGCTGCTGGCTCTGGGTTGTTTGTTATATATGCCTAGTAAGTATTACAACTCCAATGGAATGTGATAGAAGTGCCAACCACTGCTAGGTTTTGGAATTCCTCAGGACAATTACATCTGACTAGTAAATGTTTCCACTACAACGGAATGGTGATTAAAACTGCCCACTACTTATGCTTCGGGATGACTCATGCTATCTATATCTGATTAGTAATTGTTGCAACTATAACAGAATGAGTAATATTGCCAACCGTGTGAGTTCCTTGGTCCGACTTCCTCGTTTGGTCTCGAGGGGGAAATACCAGGATGGGTTTGTTTGGTGTTAGCTTCAGGTTGGATCCGTATAGGTCTTTCTTATCCCTCTCTGATAACCGCCAGTTGTATCGAGTCTCTATAGGTTGTTTAGTGCCGCTGCGCTGCCGCTTCAGCCCACCATACCTATGTAGGCGAGAGCCGCCGAATTCTAGCCTCGCCGTGTACTGGCCTCAGTACTGACACTCCTCTTTTTCCTTTGCCCTTTGTTGGCACCCCTTTTGTTTTAGCAGGTTTAAGATCATCGTCGTTAGCAGGGTTACCCTTCCGGCTTGGCCTGGGCAGGGTTATGGACGCCATTAGTTATTCTTCAGGGCTCTTAGCCCCATTTTCATTTTGTCCGTACTCGGACGCTTTAGCGTTTTCAAGGTGATTTGGATCTTTGTATTGTATATCTATATTCTTGACTCATTGAGTCGCTGTTGTATATATATATATATCTTTCTGAGGGTCCCCTCGAGGACTGTTGTGTAATGGTATTACTTTGTTTCCACCCGCACGAAAGTGCTTGGTGGGTGTCCTTGAATCATTTCTATGCGGGTTTGGCGGGAAGCGCTAAAACTTGCGTAGGGCCGATTCGAGGGTGTTACAGAGTGGTATCAGAGCTCAGCAGTTGCGATACCCCACAAGTCTAGCCTGTAGGATAACCTAGATAACGGCCGAAGTAGAGAGTCCAAAATATTTTGCAAAATCGGCTGGATAGATCTGATTAGGTCTGATTTTACTCCTTACCCTCTGCTGTTCTCCTCTTACCTCTGCGTGTTTTGGATCTGTTCTCTTACCTTCTTCTAGTCTAGGACTCCTCGTGGTTGGGTTTTCCGTCGTACCTTCAGGGTTTCGCTTCCTCTTTTGGCAACGGTGTTTCTACATCCGGTCTTCATGCTATCTTAGTGATCCTTTATCTGTGGTACCATTCTTTGTTCCTTGTTTGTGCCTTCCGGTGTTTTCTGACGCGACGACATCATCTGCGCCAGATCCGATGCAGGGTCGGCATCACTCTTTTATTTCCAAACCTTGATTGTTGAGATATTCAGTCTGATTCCGAGAATGGTTGCACGCTTTTCCTACTGATTGTGCGGAGTAATAGTTTGGGTGCGTGATGGATTGGCCCCCATGCCGACTACTCAATCTATTTGCTCTCGTATATTGAAGTGGATTAGAATGCATCATTTTTCTCCTTCTGTCGAAGTTGGAGGTGGTTTTGTTTGTTGATACCTCTACCTTCACCTTTGTCCCCGGAGTGTTCTCTCGATGATCATGGACAACGACCTCTTATTAGTGGTGTCGCGAAGATCTACACGAAGCGAGAAGACGCAGATCGCCGACCTTCTTTCCGGTAGCATGAGGCGGATCTCGAGGGCGAGATCCATTGTTAGTGGTGTCGAATTGTGGCATCCCGCTAAAACCACTACTAGAAAATCGCGTTGTTTTTGTGCATTGCATCATCATGACCGCATGCTCATGTCATCATGCCACATTGCATTTGAGCATCGTCATGTCATCTTGCATTTGTTTGCATAAAACTATTTTCGAAAAGTCTGTTTTCGTTTTCTAAACGCCCCGTCTTTATTTCAAATTAAAACCCGGGTCTCCGGATTATTTTGTTTCGTCTATCGATGGTTTTCAAAAGCCCGTTTTAAACAATAGAACTTTTAAATTATTTTTGGGAGGCATCCATCCAGGCCCGAAAGCCTAGCCGGCCACCTCCAAATTAAAACTCTATCTGTCTAACACCCAATCTTTTTCTACCAAATAATCTACCCAGCCTACCCTACCCAGCCCCTCCACCTCACCCCGGCCAACCCCGTCTCGCCACCTCACCAACCCACATCCCTGGACCAATCCCCACACGCCACACACGCACACGCATGCGCCCCATTTCCACGTCCACCTACCCAGCCGCCTTTTTCCTCCGCGCGCTCGGCGCCAAAAATTTCTCCCGCCCACCGCCGACCGACAGCCTCCCCACCTGGGCGCGCTCCCCACCGCGCCTGGCCTTTTTCCCGCCCACCTGGTCGCCCCTGGCCCCACCCCACGCGGTGGACACGCTACCCCAGCCCAGCCCCGCACCCCCACCACCTGGTCCGCCTGCCGCTTCCGCCTGGCCCCGGCCCCACCTCCGCGTCGCGTCGCGTGCCGCCCGCCCCTGCCCACCAACCGCGCCCCTGGATCCCCCACCTACCGCACGCGCCTCTCCTTCCCACCTTGCCAATCCCCGCCGCCAAGGACACCGCCGCCGCCTGGCCCTCCTCTCCTCCAGTGTCGCCCTCCACCGCGTGCCTCGCCGCCCCTCTCTCCTTCCACTCGCCCGCCACGCCGCTGCAGGCCCCCGCCTCGCCGTCCTTCCCACCTGCGCCGCCTCTGCTTCCTCTGAGCGGACGCCGCCGCCAAGCTCCACGCTCGCCGAGCCGCCTCCTTGCGGCCACGCGCCCGGAGCTCCTTCTCAGCCGTCGCCTCTGCGCCGACCGCCGAACCCCGTGTGCCGTCGCTGGGTCCTCCTCGGGCCGTCTTCCCCAGCCTCCAGACCCTCCCCTCGTCGGAGCCTCTCCGCCGAGCTCACCCTGAGGCCAGCGCCGCCGCGGCCCTCCTTGAAATCCGACCTCGCCGGCCCCGCTCAAGACCTTCCCCGCCTTCCTGAGCTCCGTGGACTATGTCGAGCTCCGCCGCATGCGCCTCCTCGTCTCTGCGGCTGGTCGCCGTCCACGACCCCGGTGTTCCTCCTCGATTCCTGCAGAGTCACCCCACACGCCGCTGCCCGCTCGCCAGCAACCGCTTGATGGGGGCCAAGTTTTTTTTCCTGTCGATGAGTTTTGTACAAGTGTTGTACGTTGCTCTAGTAGGTGTGTTTGTAGAATCCCAGGTGTGTTGTGCCGTGACCAGAGAGTTACAGGTAGCCTCTGCCGCTTTTCTTCGCGAACCCTCGGCACGCCAAGATCGTCCACACGGAGTCGAAGACCCCGATCCCGGTGGCCAAAGACCTAACCCGATGCCTTTCTCCCTCTCGGACCCTCAAGTACTCCATCCAGGATCTGATGTCGAGGACTCCTACCAGGAGCCACAAGATCGCCACATGTACGCCAAGTTGGCCGAGGCCTTGAAGATATCTCCTTCATGGATGCCGAGACCTCGACTGGAAGATGCCCGGAACACCAAGATCTGCTCCCGAACGTGTTGACCGAGGCCGAACCAAGATCTCCACGGATGCGACAAGTTCTTCTTCCTGGCTACGATGCCCGAGAACCCGGACGCCAAGGTCGCCAACACAGAACGCCAAGTTCTTCATCCCGGACGCCATGACCGTCTACACGGACCCGAAGACCCCCGGTATCCGATCCGCTCAAGTTCGCCATCAACGGCAAGATCGATCGCTGGGAATCCAAGTTCTCCGTCATGACACGACAAGCTCTCCATCTTGTACCTGATCCCCGCTGAACCCTGTCGAACCCCGGACTCCCTGAACCCAAGATCTCCCGAATCCAGATGTGTGATCCTAAGCCCCTATTTTTATAATATGACATTATCAACTTTCGCATAATTAATTCTTCATGCATGCATGGTTGTCTGTGGTTTGGGGGCATTATGCCGATTCACCTCATAATTAAATATGGAGTCTATATGCGGGATATCTTTGTCTTATTCCGGACTCCATTTAAATTGGTGTAGCGAACCGATGCCATGTTTCGTCTTGTTAAGCCAACATTTAAAATGTGGGGTATCTAAACAACATGAACCACTTAATTAATTATCGGGACCCTGGTTTCGCTTAATATTGCCTAGTTGCACCGCATCTGTGCCATGCCATGCATCATATCATAATCATGCCGGATCTTCTGCCGTAGTATTAAATATTGCATCCGGTGTTTCTTCTAGTGTTCGCTTCTTCGCGGATTAGGCCGATGAGTTGATGCGAGCATCGACAAGTTCTCCGGATATGAACCTTCGGTAGTGTTTTCCCAGGCGAGCATCTCTCCCCCTTTTACCTATTTTGCATTTATAGTCTTTATTTCCTCATGTTGATCTATTGCTATCCGTGTCGTGATGCTTTAGTTTCCGTGCACCAGTTATATCCCGTGCAACCTCTATATTGCCATGGACACCTCCTAATACCTGTTGTTTGGTAGATAGCTGGCCTTGCGAGTCGTAGTTGCTTGATCAGGTGCAATCTCGTGTTGTCGAGTACCCCAGTTGTTGGAATGCTGGCAGATGTTTATGGTGGAGATGCTTACTAGTGGAGATGATCATGACTTTAAATACAACTATTAAAAATGCTAGCTATAACTAATGCAGAGGCATCGGTGGGCAATAGATGTTATTTGGTTCTTCCACACTCACTTGTGTCCCATAGGACCCCGAGTACTTGATACCTGTTCCTTGATTTTTCGCACTATCCACATCCGGGAGGCCTTATGGACCCCCACAGCGAGCTTGATTCATTTCTATTTCTTGGGGCCACAAAGTAGTTTGGGGCTTTATTACTATCCTGTACTTATGCCATGCTTTACTGCTTTATTTAAGATTGTGCGTGGAGCACCTGTACTGTTTAGGATTGCGAAGTGTTTTCGCGGTATCGACAAGCCTAGTCACACTTTCGGGTTCCCAGTCATTTACAGCCATTGACGCAAACCCTGGGTCCGTTCCGGAGCCGACCAACTTCGTTGCGGGTAGCTTAGTGGGGTGGCCCCCTGAAATATTTCTGAATCCTGTGATCCCTTTGTCGTGAATGCCTCGTTGGGTTTTGAGTTGGTTTTTCCGAGGTTGATCGAGTGTGTGTTGCTATTTGTGCACCCCTGCAGGGTAAAACTTTCTGAAAGCCGTGTCCGCGGTTATGGACGACTTGGAGCACAGTATCTCGATCATAGACAAGCATAACTAAAGTAGTGCTATAAACTTGACTTAATATATGACTAGTAATCAGATTCAACTATAACGGAATGGATATTAAAAATGCCAACAACTGTTGGCTCTGGGTTGTTTGTTATATATGCCTAGTAAGTATTACAACTCCAATGGAATGTGATAAAAGTGCCAACCACTGCTGGGTTTTGGAATTCCTCAGGACAATTACATCTGACTAGTAAATGTTTCCACTACAACGGAATGGTGATTAAAACTACCCACTACTTATGCTTCAGGATGACTCATGCTATCTATATCTGATTAGTAATTGCTGCAACTATAACGGAATGAGTAAAATTGCCAACCGTGTGAGTTCCTTGGTCTGACTTCCTCGTTTGGTCTCGAGGGGGAAATACCAGGATGGGTTTGTTTGGTGTTAGCTTCAGGTTGGATCCGTATAGGTCTTTCTTATCCCTCTCTGATAACCGCCAGTTGTATCGAGTCTCTATAGGTTGTTTAGTGCCGCTGCGCTGCCGCTTCAGCCCACCATACCTATGTAGGCGAGAGCCGCCGAATTCTAGCCTCGCTGCATCGGCCTCAGATCGACGCTCCTCTTTTTCCTTTGCCCTTTGTCGGCACCCCTTTTGTTTTAGCAGGTTTAAGATCGTCGTCGTTAGCAGGGTTACCCTTCCGGCTTGGCCTGGGCAGGGTTATGGATGCCATTGGTTATTCTTCAGGGCTCTTAGCCCCATTTGCATCTTGTCCGTACTCGGACGCTTTAGCGTTTTCAAGGTGATTTGGATCTTTGTATTGTATATCTATATTCTTGACTCATTGAGTCGCTGTTGTATATATATTTCTTTCTGAGGGTCCCCTCGAGGACTGTTGTGTAATGGTATTACTTCGTTTCCACCCGCACGAAAGTGCCTGGTGGGCGTCCTTGAATCGTTTCTATGCGGGTTTGGCGAGACGTGCTAAAACTTGCATAGGGCCGATTCGAGGGTGTTACACCGAACCTCGGCTAACTCGGCCTTTACACCTCGGAGTGACCCTACCCGGGGGTATCCCCCCAACATTAGTCCCCGAAGCTGGTGCGGTCTTAGCTGCCTTGGCCGCTAAGGCCACATCAGGTTCATTTATGTTCGAGCCTTGGACATTATTTCTGATTTAGCCCTTTATCTTGGAGTATGTGGATTTACGTTCCCTTCGCACGTTCCAAGTTTTCACTTGCTGACCGGGTTATCACTTTGACTCGGATCTCATAGTTTTACTTTCCCTCTACACATTCTAAGTTTTCACTCGCCGTTCGGGTTACCACGGTTCGATCTGGGCCTTGTTTCCTTCTTTCATACGCCAACCCACGTGGAGGATAATCATTACGTTGTCTTATTTTAAGGGCATGCACAAATTACGCGATAATTGTCGATTATCAGCATGCGAGGTCACGTCACGCCTGCCTCCTCGTTTACCGCATCAGCGCGTCACGTCACGGGATTGCCTCTGCTCTGTGGCCCTCTGTGTGGCTCCTCTCCGATTGGCTGATGCGGGTGATACACGGCCACACCATGTGGCTCATTGGCATAGCGCGATCCCACTCACCCTCTTAGGGGGTGGTTAAGTAGCGGAGGGGCGCAGCCCTTAGAATTTTTTCCTCTTCTGCGCCCCTCTTCCCGTTGCTCTTCTTCCTCGTCTTCCTCGTGACCACGCTGCCGCCAGTGCTCCTAGCAGCAGCGCCGCCGCCGCACTTTTCCCCGTGCCTCTGCGTCGCAGCCACCGCTGTGCAACTTCCTCGCCACGGGTCCTCGCCAATCCAGGACACAAATCCCCGCCGCTGCTAGAGCCAGCAAGGGTAGCGAGTACGAGATGAAGGAGGAGGAGCTCGTCATCGTCGAGCAAGAAATGGAGGAGGACGCCGCTGCGGCGGACCGTGGCGCATGGGCCGGGTCATGGGTATGTCAAGATGACCTTGACTGGCTCTACCGGACCATACGCATCCCTGCCGACGTCGTCGCTCGTCTCCCCTCTGCCGTACTGGCCCCCTCACCCAATCCGGGTGAGTTCATCGTGTTCTTGTCCCACTTCCAACGGGGGTTCGTCTTGCCGGTGAGCGACTTCTTCTGGGATTGGCTTAGCACCTACCACCTACAGCTGCACCATCTTCTAGCCAACGCTATCACCTCTCTGTCTGCCTTTGCCTCTACGATCGAGGGCTACACCGGGCTGTGGCCCACGAAGGAGCTGTGGATCCGGTTTTTCGGCCTTCGTCGTAACGTCATCCCCAATATCCAAGTTGAGTCGATGGATAAGCAGCTCACCCAATTCGGAGCTGCGTCCATCTCGCCCCGGAGGACTTCCGTTTTCTCCCGGGTCACCGGGCTTGACTCCTGCAAAGGATGGGCTCGAACCTTCTTCTATGTCCAGAACGTGGGCAAGGAAGATTTGATTCGGTTGCTCCCCTATACTCCGGGTCCACCTGATCTAGAATTCTGGGAGGAGGTCTCCAAGAAGCCCACGGCTCTGGCCAACCAGGTTAACAAGAGGTTCGCAGAACTAAAGAAACTTGGATTGTGCAACGAGGATGCTATGATCATGTTCGTGCGCAACCGAATTTCTCCCCTCCAGAAGCGCACCCACAAGGTGTGCCACATGAGTTTCAGCCGCGACCCCAACCGGACCTCCTCCTTCGAGCTGAGCAACACGGAGATTTTTTGCCAGGTTAAGGCTCTCTTCACCACCCACAAGGATTTCTCCGCTGAATGGACGTGGGGAATTGAGCACTTCTGTCATGACAGGCTCCCTCCTGCGGTAGGGCAAACTTACTTCGGATCAAATATGTGTCGGTTTTTGTTGTATTTTTGACTCTGTTCTTCATGCTTTCTCTCAGCTATTCCTTCAGCAAACTCTTGAGGATGGTACAGATCCGACCCTTAAGTGGGCGCCGGACCAAGAAATCTCGGATGAGGAGGAGCCGGACCAGGAGATGTTTCTCCCTATGACCGACGCTACAAAACGACCCAGCGGTAAATTCTCTTCTCTTAGAGACTGGTCCGATGATGAGGATGACTCGGATGTCGACGTGATTGAACCTATTGAGGCTGTCCCTCTTTCTTTTGCCTTTCTGGTGCCAGGTAACCCCGGTGGGCATATCCACGAGGATCCTCCGCTTGCTACGGACGAGCCGGTTCCGGTGGCGTCGAAGAAGAGGCGCGGAGCCGCACCAAGTTCCTCCTCCGAACCTTCTCAGCCCACAAAAAGGCGAAAGAAGGCCGGAGACAAGACTGCCTCCAAGCCGGCAGGCAAATCCCCGGCACGAAGGGCCCGAAAACCCAAGGAGGCCCAAACCTCGGATGCGTAAGTCATTTTTCGTTGCATAATTCACTTCTCCTTGCATCGTGGTAATTTCTCTTCTGACATTATTCTCTTCTTCAGGGCTCCGGTGGAGGTCCCTCAGAGCGGATCCAGCATCTCTTCACCACTTCGATCTGGCCCTTCTCCCTCCTCGTGACGACGAGTCACGTCCGCTGAGCCCTATTCCAGAGGGTTTTGCGGCTGCTCCGGGTTCCGCACTACCTCGTCGAGAGGAATGCAACCTCGGAGCGGGAGAGGCCGGCCTAGCCGAGGTGACGGCGTCCACAACTTCGGCATCACCGCAACCAGTAGCCACCGAGACTACCTCGACACCAGCACCGGCCCCAGCACCAGCAACAGTTCCAGTACCAGTGACCGAACCAGCACCAGCACCTGTTCCGGCACCAAGAAAATCAACAACCGCTCCAAGTCCAGCTACAAGAGCTCCAGCGCCAAGTTCTTCCGCCTCGTCCGAGTCATCTCAACCTCGGCGAGGAACTACTCCAGCAGCTCCTAAGGGGAAATCCGCTGCAGTTACTTCTTCCTAGCAAGCCAAGGGAAAAAAGGCTCCGGATGCTACCAAGTCAAGATTCGAGGTCAGCAGCGAACCCTATCGTTGATGCTTCCCAAGAAAGCTCCAGCAGCGAAGGATGTTCCTGCCGATCCAACTGATGCACAGCAAATGGTTCTGCATACCAGCCCAACCCTTGCCTTGGTTGAGAGGAAAGAAGCGCACGTGAAGGGCTTGGTGGCACCCCATATGCCCACCGGTGAGCGGTACCCTCCGAGCCTGATTGAGTTCGTCATGAACTAGAACAAGGCGGAGTTCGTCCACAATGACGATCTCCCGGAAAAGTTCGGCCCCGCAGAATTTTCCGCCCAAATGAATACTGCCGCTAAGGCAATTAACCTCGCGGGGCGGATGATGGAGGTATGTCGTTTCTCCCTTACATGCTTCCATTAGTCCCCGAGCTTCCGGTGGAGTAACTTGATGCTCATTAGAAAACTAACATAGCTCCATGTGAACTTCGAATATGCA
This sequence comes from Avena insularis, assembly GCA_023614405.1. NCBI lineage: Eukaryota > Viridiplantae > Streptophyta > Magnoliopsida > Poales > Poaceae > Avena > Avena insularis. Next base: position 429,156,249 of record CM042692.1, on the reverse strand, counting down.
CACACCTAGAGCCGGGTTAAGTTCCACTTGGCCCGGATCTTGTACACTTCGAATATGCACACACCTAGAGCCGGGTTAAGTTCCACTTGGCCCAGATCTTGTACACTTCGAATATGCACACACCTAGAGCCGGGTTAAGTTCCACTTAGCCCGGATCTTGTACAGTTCGAATATGCACACACCTAGAGCCGGGTTAAGTTCCACTTGGCTCGGATCTTGTACACTTCGAATATGCACACACCTAGAGCCGGGTTAAGTTCCACTTGGCCCGGATCTTTTACACTTCGAATATGCACACACCTAGAGCTGGGTTAAGTTCCACTTGGCCCGGATCTTGTACACTTCGAATATGCACACATCTAGAGCCGGGTTAGGTTCCACTTGGCCTGGATCTTGTACACTTCGAATATGCACCAAGCTAATTTTATGCTTCTGTACTTTTTTCAGGTAACCACCAATCGCCGGAGTGCTGAATTCCAACGCCTGCTGGATACCCACAAGATGCTATGCGCAAAGCACGTTGCACTTATTGCAGAACATGAAAAAAGGGGTAAGTTTCTCCCTTGGCACTTCTCCGTTTTTCTTCACCTTCTTCTGCCGAACTAATCTCCTCATTCGATTTCTGCAGCTGGGGTGGAGGCTGAGAACAAGATCATGCGGAAGAACTTGGCGGAAATCAAGGGTATGTCCTTTTTTGTCCGACCTTGTAGTGTTTTCCATTTCCTTTTCTCCTTGGCTCGGCAAACATTCACTCCTCGGCTCTGTCGGGTCAACACACTATTTCAGCATCGCTTGGGGATAGTGTGCTCGTGCGTGATATGATGTTGCATTTTCTCGAACAAGCAGGGTAGCATCAAGCCGAGCTGAAGAAAAAAGATGATGAGCTCGCTCTCCTCTGGACTAAGGACACCGAGATTGCCAGGCTCAAGGCTGAGATGGAGAAGATGAAGGCCCAGCACCAAACCGAGCTCCAAAAGGTTGGCGAACTTCCACGGAAAGGCGCGCGCCTTACTCTCCAGATCTCCAAGGACCAGGACATACTCAAAGAATCCGACATCCAGCTTGGGTCGGCAAACGCTGAGCTTGAGAAACTTCACAACAGACGCGATGACTGCATCAAGGAGTTGACCTGGATTCGTAGCCACATTTCACGTAAATTCCTTTCCCTTATCCGACCTAATTCTCTGGGTTACTTCATATGTCTTTTCTTCAGCTTCTTCCTTTGCCTTGTTTCCAGGCCACTTTCCAGAGGGTACTCCTATTGCGAGCGCTGTTGTTGCCAATTTCTGCCGAGAGAGGGGTACTCCTGTCGCTCCTGACGGTGAGAGCATTCCCTTAGACATGGAGGACCTATTGGTCAGCCTGTCATCTCACGTGGAAATCATCAAGAACTACGGCAAGGATCTCCTCGACGTTTCAGTCCGAGTTTTCAACACGTTCTAGCCCGATGAGAGCGCTCCGAAGAGAATCACACTTCTTGCTGAAAAGCTGTCAGATATTGAGACCCAGATCGACCTCTGAGGAGTGGTTAGGCGTCTGCGTTGATACTATCCTTCACCACATACTCACATGGTATGAGAAGATCGACCTCGGCCTCCTTACCGTCGGTATACCGGATCAGATGGACTGATGACCCGGAGTGGGTAGCTCGGCTCCAGGCTTGCGCCTACAGCCTCGTCGAATATTCTCCTATCCATGACTGGGTTGAAGGACCGAGCTTCCTAGAATCCGCTGGAGACGAGAACGCTAAGAACGCTGAAGACGGGTCAGATGAGGACGAAGAAGGTGATGCCTCAGATATTGAACACATCGAAGACGACGCCGAACTTGCTCCTCCTGCTGTTCCTTAGGTCAAAAAACTTGAAAATTTATCAGATCCCCGGTATGCCGGGTGTAACTGTATGCTGTATATGTGATATTTTGCTACTAAGTTCTTATGCCGAGTTAACTTGGGTGTAGTCCCCGAGTTTCTTTTTCTTGTTCGTCCAATTTTTTGACTCGGATTGTGTCTACCTTGATTCAGTTTTATGACTTACGAATCCGAGCTTCAAAAATCGTCTTAACAATACTAAGAAACTTTCAAACTTAGCTCAAAAAATAAAGCTGCATAATAACTTGAAAATAAATACAGGGTTAGTCCAAAAAACAAACGTTAGCTCGAATAAATTCGTTTCCTTAGTCGCTTTTCATGTGCTACGCAATTCCAAACTTGTTCTCTTGCTTGCCATGAAGCCAATTCTTGTTGGACAGCAGCAAGTCGAAGAGTTAGGTTTTTGGTGCTCACACATTACTAATCCGGGTTAAGTAGAACAACTTATTCCAGCTAACATACGAGAGACAACAACAATAATTATTAAGGCAGTCCCCGAGTTACTACTCGAGGCGCTACTATTTCATTGATAAGCTCATTGCCGACATACATACCGACATATGAGACGACTCAGATACATACACTTCTTAGCTAAGTGTAGAAGGGACGAAGTAGTGCTACATTCCACGGTCGCTTAGATTCCTCTCCGGACCTGTCCGCCTTGTTCTTTTCCTGTGGCTTTGCATCTATAAGATAGTAAGAATCATTGTGCAATGCTTTGCTCACAATGAATGGCCCTTCCCATGGGGGGGATAATTTATGCATGCCAGTAGTACGTTGTACCAACCGGAGCACCAGATCGCCTTCCCGAAAGACTCGGGGGCACACTTTCCGGCTATGGTAGCGTCGGAGATTTTGCTGATATAAGGCGGATCTGGACAGTGCCAGTTCTCTCGCTTCTTCCAGCAGATCAACATCACTTTGCCGGGCTTCTTGCACTTGACACGTGTATTGGGTGACCCTAGGCGAATCATGCTCTATGTCGGCTGGTAATACAGCTTCTGCCCCATATACCAGAAAAAACGGCGTATAGCCTGTTGATCGATTCAGAGTTGTTCTTAAACTCCACAGTACCGCTGGTAGTTCTTCTATCCAGCACACCGCTGATCTTTGCAGCGGCTCAATGAGTCGGGGTTTTATCCCGGATAATACTAATCCGTTGGATCTTTCCACTTGTCCGTTCGATGCGGGGTGGGCTACCGAGGCTACGTCCAGCCGGATCTTCTTATCTCGGCAGAATCGCGCAAATGCTCCTTCAGCAAAATTTGTGCCATTATCAGTTATGATACTGTGAGGATAACCGTATCTCAAGATGATGTCTTTGAGAAATGTTACGGCCGTAGCTCCATCACATTTTCTTATAGTCTTCACTTCAATCCATTTTGTAAACTTATCCACCATGACCAAAATGTGTGTCATGTTTCCCCTCGCTGGTTTGAGCAGACCATATCCAAGCACCATACGGCAAATGGCCACGTAATTGGTATGGTCTTGAGTTCCGACACTGGCATATGTGTCTTAGTAGCATATCTTTGACAACCATTGCATTTTCTCACCAGATCTTCTGCTTGTTCTAAGGCACTTAGCCAGTAGAACCCATGCCGGAATGCTTTTTCCACCAAGGCTCTGGATGAAGCATGATGTCCGCATTCTCCTTGGTGTATATCTCGGAGGATGTCAAGCCCTTCTTCCGGGTCAACGCATCGCTGTAGGACATTGGTTACACTCCATTTGTACAGCTCGGAATTGATAATTGTGTATGCTTTTGCTCTCCTCTGAGTTTGCCTGGCTAACACCTCCTCAGTGGATAACGTTCCGTCTTTCAGGAATTGGAATATAGGCAGTGCCCAAGCTGGTATCGCTCGTGCAGGGAACACGTCCTCATCAATTTCCATCTGATCTACCGGCATAACTTCAGCCGGATCACGCTGAGCAGTCCCCGGGTCAAGCGAGGTAGTCCCCGGGTCTCGCGTACTACCTCCCGTGTCAATGTCCATGGGCTTAGCTCCGGATTCCGTATCTTCGGGACATAGATCGAGTCGGTTCCTGGGGACGGCCTGATAGATGGTTTTCTGAGGTGTTCCAATGCTACACCCGGTGGAATTGCCTGTCGGGTTGATCCGAGCTTCGATAGCATGTTGGCAGCCTCGTTTTCCACTCGGGGTACATGGTGAAATTCACACCCCTCAAAGTAACCAGATATCTTCTGCACATGAAACTTGTACAGTGCCATGTTTGGATCCAGGGCGTCCCACACTCCGGACATTTGCTGCACCACCAAATCCGAGTCGCCAAAGCATATTATCCGACGTATGCTAATCTCTTTTGCCACTTTGAGCCCATGCACAAGAGCCTCGTACTCAGCGACATTGTTCGATGCCGCGAAATGGATCTGCAATACGTATTTTAGCTGGTCCTTCTTTGGCGAGGTAAGCACAACCCCGGTGCCTAATCCGGTTTTGGTTTTCGATCCGTCAAAGTGCATCCTCCAGTAGTTCGGATTTGGTGGCGGTGGTTCGTATTGTACCTCGGCCCAATCTACAAAAAAGTCCGCCACAGCCTAAGACTTGATTGCTTCTCTTCTGTCATATTGGGGCGCATAAGGGGCTAGCTTAATTGCCCATTTTGCAATTCTGCCACTCGCATCCTTGTTACCCATTATCTCGGATATGGGAGCTTCGCATATTACTTTGATGGGGTGCTCCTCAAAGTAATGCTTTAACTTCTTTGCCGCCATATAGACACCATATGCCACCTTTTGAAAGTGTGGGTAGTTCTGTTTTGAGGCAGACAATACCTTGCTCAAGTAATACACTGGCCTCTGCACCGACTTACCCTCTTCATTGCGCTCTACTACAATCACTGCACTTACAACTCGGTTGGTTGCGGCTATGTAGAGCAACATTGGCTCCTTTGATAGTGGAGAGGCTAACACTGGTGCAGTGGCCAACATCTTTTTTAAGTGGGCAAAGGCTTCATCGGCCTGTGGTGTCCAAATGAACTTATCCGACTTTTTCATGAGTTGGTATAGAGGCAATGCCTTTTCTCCCAACCGACATACAAACCGACTCAACGATGCTAGGCACCCGGTGAACTTATGGACACCGTTAAGGCATTTCGGCAGCTCCATTCATTCAATGGCCCGAATCTTAGTTGGATTAACTTCAATACCTCGGCTGGAGATGAGAAATCCGAGTAATTTTCCAGCCGGGATACCGAAGGTACATTTTTCCGGGTTAAGCTTCATCCAGAACCTTCTCAAGTTCACGAATGTTTGCCTGATGTCGCCAAGGAGCGTTTTGCTTTCCTTGGTCTTGATAACCACATCATCCACGTACACCTGTACGTTTTGACCTATTTGGTCGTGCAAACATTTTTGCATACATCTTTGGTACGTTGCACCTGCATTACGCAAACCAAACGGCATAGTGCGATAGCAATAAGCCCCGTACGGGGTGATAAACACGGTCTTTATTTGATCATCCGGATTCAGTGGTATCTGGTGGAAACCGGAATATGCATCAATGAATGACAACAGTTCACATCACACAGTTGAGTCTATGACCTGATCTATCCTCGGCAGTGGAAATGGATCTTTTGGACACGCCTTATTCAGGTTCGTGTAATCGATACACATAGGCCAAACCAGTGCAACGTTCGGATCATCCTTCTTCTTTTCTACCAGCACCGGATTAGAGAGCCAATCCGGATACAGTACTTCCATGATAAATCCTGCTGCTAGCAATCGAGCTATCTCGTCTCCAATGACCTTTCTCCTATCCTCGGCGAAGCGGCGGAGAGGTTGCTTCACCGGCCTTGCTCCGGGTCTTACGTTCAAAGAATGCTCGGCCAACTCCCTCGGATCACCTTGCAAATCCTGTGTGGACCAAGCAAAAATGTCCCGATTCTCACGGAGGAAGTTGACGAGATCGCTTTCCTATTTATCAGTTAACCCGGCACCAATTGTTACGGTGCACTCCGGGAACATGTCATCAACTGGAACCTTCTTGGTGTCCTTTGCGGCTTGGAATGAAACGCTACCATGCGGGTTACTCAACACCGACATATACTGCTGCACGGACTGAGCTAATGCCGCCACCTCTTGGATTTTTCTTTTCTCTTGCGCAATCACGAGTGACTCGGCTAGGTTAGACCCGGCTGAGGCACACTCAATGGAACGTCGGAAATCTCCAGCAATGGTAATCACTCCATTTGGCCCGGGCAACTTCATCTTCAGATAACTGATGTGGCAGCTTGCCATGAACTTGTTCAATGCTGGTCTTCCGAGTAACGCGTGATACGGACTTTCCAAGTTCACCACCTCAAACTCCAGATTCTCAGTTCGGCAGTTATCCCTTGTGCCGAATAGCACATCGACCCGAACTTTGCCTATGGGCTCACAAGAAATGCCTGGTACAATGCCATGGAAAGTTGTCCTTGTAGCCTGGAGCATGTTCTCCGAGATACCCAACTTGCGCATTGTATCCGCATACATGATGTTAATGCTACTGCCATTGTCAATTAGTACCTTGGAGAACCTCACATTGATGTTTGGTCCAATGAATGTCGGATCCAGCACTAGCGCATATGAACCTGGACTCGGCATAAGCTTAGGATGATCTTTGATGTTCCAGGTGATTTCCTGGTGCGACCAAGGCATGTACCTCGTCACTGCTGGCATTACCGCATTGACCTCCATATGTCGGCGCTGCAAGCTCTTTCTATCTGTCTCCTCAGTTGTGAACACACAATAGCTCTGGTGATGTTCTCTGTACTCATTCCTCCCCTCGTTTCCGGGGTACCTCTGATCCGGCTGGTGCTGATTTTCCACCTAATGCACTGCATCCCTTCTCTCATTGTTGTCATACCTCGGCGGAGGGGGAGGCAACGTTAGCTGTTGCGTGTTCGCTCTGGAGAGCAATTGCTACCGGGGTGCCTGAGCATTCCCCGAACCACCTTGTTCTATCTTACGCATCCACTCACATTGCCTCGTTGTGTGACCCGCCGGGCTACTCGGATTTGGCGTGTGAAACTTACACGGCTGGTCCAACATCGACTCATAAGTATACCTCGGACGGTCTTTCTTTTCTTGCCATTGTTTCTTTTGCTCCGGCGTCCACGTTTTCTTGCCATCGTTTCTTGGAGTCCATTGCCCTCCAGTTTTCTGGCGCTGGTTGCTCCCTGCTCCGGGTTGATCTTGACTCACAGCTGCAACTTGTTGCAAACTGTAGTGATGATCCGGTCTATCATCTCTTCTTTTTCCTCTGTAGTCATTCCTCCGAGATGACCCGGCTCCATCCCTCTGATAGTACTCCTCGTTTGACTCGTTTGACGCGAGCCTAGGTTGAGTCGGATCACCTAAGGCATACGAATCAGCAATCCGGATCATCTATGCCAATGTAATTGGCATTTTCCTTTGCAACTTCATCCACAGCTCGCTGCCATATCTGCACCCTTGCACAAACCACGCTATGGCCTGTGATTCTATGACACTCTCACACGAGTTTCTCACGGTACACCACCGGGTCAAGAATTCACGGTCTGTCTCATTAGGTCTTCGCTTGCACATTGCTAGGGTCTGCGGCCTATTCGGCCTCTGATATGTACTTGAGAAGTTGCTGATAAACATTTCTTCAAAATCTATCCAGCAGTTGATGCTTCCGGTGGTAAATTATTCAGCCATACTCTGGCCGGACCTTCCAACATCTGGGGTACGTATCGTACTGCCCATCTCAAGTTGCCAGTGGCAATTTTCACAGCCGTAGCATAGTTTATCAGCCAATCCTCCGGCTTGGTACGGCCGTCATACGTCTTCGTGCCTCTGGGCAGCTAGAAGTTGGGTACCGGTGGCTCCTTCATGATCCGGGGTCCAAAGCACGCTGGACCCGGTGGACCTTGACACTCGATCTGTTCCAACCTATACAGGCGATCTAGTTTCAATCTTGCATCATCCGGCATCAAATCCCTGCTTCCCAATCTTGACCCTATCACATGATAGTCCGGTCTTGGGTACCCCGTGTTCACCATCTCCGAATCACCGTCGTTGTACCAGTTTTGCTCTTGCGGCGCACCTCTCTGTTGCATACCTCGGTCGGCGCTTTGCTCTTGCCTTGGTATATTCCGCTGCTGCGGTTGTCCTGCTTCTGCCGAGTTTCACTGTCCAGCATTGCCGTTGGCAGCGTTCCCTTGACCGGCATTGCCTTGGTCGTGTTTACTTCGGCCAGCTTCACCTCGGCTCACACTTCGTCGATCATCATTTTTCCGCATTTCTTTTTCTTTTCCTGCACGCGTCGGGTCGTACGGGACGATCTATTTGTTCTGTCCGGCCGAGGTTACTACCTCTTCTCTCCTTGGACCACCATGAGGTGACGATGCGGCTCCAGCGGATTTCTCCGGGTTACCCATTGCCGAATGGACGATTTTGGAAGCTCCAGCTCTCTCCGGGTTAGCTCTGAGTAGCTCGTCGTTCTGTCTGTTCGCGATCTGAACTAACTCGTTAACCCTATCTTGCTGTCTTTGACGGGCCTCACCCGTCAGACACTCTAACTCGGATGCAGCCGCATCCGTTGCTCTGAGGTTCTTCGCCGGGGTACTATACTTCGGCAGCCCCATGAACAAACAGTTTTCCAATTCTTCGGCTCCAGTATCACCTTCTTTGTTCATCTCGCTCATGAGATTTCTCCCTTTTACTTTTACCGTATCAACTTTGTTTGCCTTTGCATACTCACGCAGCGTCATGTTCAGCGACTGCTGAGCCGCGGCTATTTTCTTTGCGCCTTCTAGTATCTTTTGCCTAGTCTCCTCTAGCTCGGCCTGTGCCTGAGCCGGATCTACCACTGCTGCTACCGGGTTTGCCAAGCTATCCATAGCTTCTCTCAGTATGTTCTCAGGCCTCTCTAGTGGAGGCCCTCTACCTTTCCTCGGTGCCTTAGGTGTTACCTCCGGGTCCAGTGCTAGATCCTTGCTTGCGCCTGCCCCCGGCGCAGTCATCATCACTTCAGCACGGTCCGGGGAGCGAGTGATACGCGCTGCGGATGAACGCATGATATGTCCACAACAACGTAGACCTTGTGTGCACCCAGCTTGACGAAGAGGCTGTTGCGCGAAAGTGGGCGCATGCCGAAGCAGCCAGCGTTGTCGCTGACAAAGTCCAGCGCTCCAAAGCGTTGAACGAGCCCGGAGACGATGTGTTCGCCGGTGCCGATGAGGTTTCCCGTCTGGATCTTCACCCCTGCTAGCGCCGCTATCCCCACGGTGGGCGCCAACTGTCGTGGTGGTGTCACGACAGATGCCATGGATAGGCTAAAGGTGGGGACTAATACGCGCTAGGGGAATCCAGGGAGGGATAGTGGACTGATTCTCCACACAGAAGATTGTATTGCTTTCCTTTCAAGCTTACAAGTGCTCCTAGAGCTGTGTTGGCGAGAGGAGGAAGAAGGAGTTCTCTTACTCTCACCTACAGTTCACTCCTAGAACCCTAGCCAAATCAGTATAGAAGAAAACCCAACCTCCTCTACTGAAACCCTAGCCCCCCTTATATAGAGGCGGCATGGTCTCAGCCTAGGGCATATGTGGAGGCATATTCATAAGAATATGCCTCCTCTCAAAGTGGCAACCCGACCGGGGTGCTTTTCCCACGCGTCACACATGCTTTAGCTACGTGAGCCTCTGCGGCGCCCGCGTCAGCCGACACGGGCGTCGTCACCCTTGTCGGCCAAGACCAGGTGGTCCTGCCCTTGCTTGCTTCGCTCATGCAGTGTGTACCAGGCCTTCTTTTTTACCAGAGAGATTCCTTCCTTCTCCCAGAAGCTAAACGGGACCCGGATCATAGTAGATCCGGCTATACCTGTTCCTGCATATAAGTTAGACAAGCACTTCCGACTTACTTCTTAAGTCGGCTGAGACAATGTTAGGCGACCCCCCTGGTCCGGGTTACTCCGTGATCCGGCCTGCCTTGAGGTAACCCGGTCAGCATCCGCTTTGAGCTTGCCGAACCTCGGCTAACTCGGCCTTTATACCCCGGAGTGACCCTACCCGGGGGTATCCCCCCAACAAAAAGATACTAGGCACCATGCCCTAATAATCTGATGCCATTACATGAACGATCTCATCCATTCCCTACCATCCCTATAGCCTACAGCAGGGGATTACTCACTCATAGATGGGGGAAACATGGATGGTCGATGGAGAAGCGATGGTGATGATGATGGTGATGATCTCCTCCAATTCCCCGTCGTGAGTGCCGAACGAGTTTACGGTGCTGTTTAAATGGAATCTGGTGGTGGTGGCGAGCGGAACTCCTTCTAGAAAAAGCGTGAACCCCATTGAGTTTTTTAGGTCAAGGCAACTTATAGTAAGATCGAGACCAGGGAAGTGCAGGCGGCAGAACACCCCTAAGCGGCCGGGCCCAGCCCAGCGGTGGTGTGTCTAGGCCCCAGCCCCACTCCGTCTCATATTCTGGCTCCGAGAGTCTTCTGGAAAAATAGGCACTTTGGCTTTGTCCGTCCAATTCGAGAATATTCATTTCGACTTTTCCTGGAACCAAAAACAGTAGAAAACAGGCAATGGGCCTTTGTGGCTCTTGTTAATAGGTTAGTCTAAGAAATCATATGAAAAGTACTCCAAAGTGTGGACAAAACACAAGAAAGTAGATAAAACCAAGCATGGAACATCAAAAATTATAGATATATTTGCAATGTATCAGATAACTACTGTAATCACTAAAAGTGAAAAGAGAACTGTAAAACCTGATGAACAAATAAGCATTGAACCTGTTGTAGCAATTGTTAAAGATCTTGTTACTAAAAGTGTAGAAGATGGGCACATAGTATTTTGTGAGGATGCTTCTAATATTGTCTCACATCCTCATAGAACTAAAAAGGCTAGTGTCCCTGTTCTTTCTATTAGAATTGGTGATCATTGCTATTATGGTTTGTGTGTTATTGGTGCAAGTTCAAGTGTTATTCCTTATGATCTTTATGAAGAAATTATGCATGAAATCAGTCCCTGTGAGTTGGAAGAGATTGATGTGGTTATTCACCTTGCTAATAGAGAAACCATCTCTCCAATTGGTATTGTGCGGGATGTGGAAGTTCTTTGTGGTAAGATTAAATATCCTGCTGATTTTCTAGTACTTGGTTCAGCTGCTAGTAAAACTTATCCCATAATTTTTGGTGGACCTTTCCTGAGTACCTGTGGATCTATTATAGATTGCAAAAGGGAGAAAATCTTGACTAAGTTTGACGGGGAATCTTATGAGTTTAACTTTTCGAAATTTACTAAAGAACCTTGTGAAAATGAAACCCATAATGAGGATTTTCGAGTTGAACAACTTGCGTCTATTTCTCTTGCTCCTAACAATGCTTTGCAAAAATTTATGGAAGACCACGAAAGTGAGATCTTCATGGAATAAAGGAATGAGATTGACGAGATTCTTCGTCGTCAACCCAAGATGCTTAATCATAACTTGCCTGTAGAAGACTTGGGTACCACGTTGCCGCCTAAAAAGGATTCGGTCTTCGATCTTAAACCTCTCCCTGACGATCTTAAATATGCTTACATTGATGATAAAAAGATATATCCTGTTATTATCAGATCTAAACTTTTAGGGAAGGAAGAAGAAAGGTTACTGGAGGTTTTGAAGAAACACCGAGGGACTATGGGATATACTCTAGATGATTTAAAAGGGATTTCACCTACTATATGTCAGCATGCTATCAATATAGAACCAGATGCAAAGCCAGTAGTAGAGCACCAACGGTGTTTAAATCCTAAGATGAAGGAAGTGGTAAGAAATGAGGTATTGAAACTCCTTGATGCTGGTATTATTTACCCTATTGCTGATAGTGAATGGGTTAGTCTTGTTCATTGTGTTCCTAAAAAAGGAGGAATTACCGTTGTTCCTAATTATAATGATGAGCTTATTCCCCAAAGAATAGTAGAGGGTTATAGGATGTGCATTGATTTTAGGAAAGTTAACAAAGTTACTAAGAAAGATCATTACCCGCTTCCTTTTATTGATCAAATGTTAGAAAGGTTGTCTAAAAAGACCCATTTTTGTTTTCTTGATGGATATTCTGGTTTCTCTCAAATTGCTGTTAAACAACAAGATCAAGAAAAAACTACTTTTGCATGCCCTTACGGAACCTATGCTTATAGATGTATGCCTTTTGGTTTATGTAATGCTCCTGCTACTTTTCAAAGATGCATGTTTGCTATCTTTCATGGTTTTTGTGAGGAAATTGTGGAAGTGTTCATGGATGACTTCTCCGTCTATGGAACTTCTTTTGATAATTGTCTGCACAACCTTGATAAAGTTTTGCAGAGGTGTGAACAAACTAATCTTGTTCTTAATTGGGAGAAATGCCACTTCATGGTTAATGAAGGGATTGTCCTTGGGCATAAGGTTTCCGAAAGAGGCATAGAAGTGGATATAGCTAAAGTCGAGGCAATTGAGAAAATTCCCTGCCCAAGAGACATCAAAGGTATTCGTAGTATCCTTGGTCATGCTAGTTTTTATAGAAGGTTTATTAAAGATTTTTCTAGGATATCAAAACCCCTTACTAATCTTCTTCAAAAAGATGTACCCTTTATTTTTGATGATGATTGTAAGGAAGCTTTTGAAACTCTTAAGAAGGATTTAACTACAGCTCCTATTGTCCAGCCACCTGATTGGAGCTTACCCTTTGAAATAATGTGTGATGCTAGTGATTTTGCTGTAGGTGCTGTCCTTGGGCAACAAATTGATAAAAAGTTAAACGTTATTCATTATGCTAGTAAGACTCTTGATGCTTCTCAAAGGAATTATGCTACTACTAAAAAAGAATTTCTAGCTGTCATTTTTGCTTGTGACAAGTTTAGACCTTATATTGTGGACTCAAAAGTCGCCATTCATACTGATCATGCTGCTATTAAGTACCTTATGACGAAGAAGGATGCTAAGCCTAGGCTTATTAGATGGGTGCTGCTCCTACAAGAGTTTGATCTACATATTGTAGATAGGAAAGGCGCTGAAAATCCTATAGCTGATAATTTATCTCGATTGGAAAACATCTCTTTTGATCCTATGCCTGTTAATGATAGCTTCCCAAATGAACAGTTGGCTGCAGTGGGGGTGATCTCGCGAGGAGCCCTTGGTTTGCTGATTATGCTAACTTTATTTTCTCCAAGTATTTGCCTCCAACTTTCATAGCTCAGCAAAGGAGGAAGTTCTTTTATGATTTAAGGCATTATTTTTGGGATGACCCACATTTATATAAACAAGGAGTGGATGGTATTATGCGAAGATGTGTTCCAGAATATGAACAAAAGGAGATATTGCATAAATGTCATGGTAGTGCTTATGGAGGACATCATGCAGGAGATAGAACTGCGCAAAAGGTGCTACAATCAGGTTTCTACTGGCCTACCCTTTTAAAGATGCAAGAAAATTTGTTTTATCTTGTGACGAGTGTCAGCGTGCTGGTAATATTTCTAGACACAATGAAATGCCTATGAACTACTCTCTACTTATTGAACCCTTTGATTGCTGGGGATTTGACTTTATGGGTCCTTTTCCTCCCTTGAAAGGTTATACTCATATTCTTGTTGCTGTTGATTATGTTACTAAGTGGGTAGAATCCATCCCTACGAAGAGTGCTAACGGGGAGACCTCTCTAAAAATGCTTAAGGATGTTATCTTTCCTAGGTTTGGAGTGCCTAGGTATCTCATGACTGATGGAGGTTCTCATTTCATTCATGGTGGTTTTGGAAAGACCCTTGCTAAATATGATGTTAATCATAGAATTGCTTTAGCTTATCACCCCCAAACTAGTGGGCAAGTAGAGTTGTCAAATAGAGAAATTAAATCAATCTTGCAAAAGACTGTTAATAGATCTAGAAAAAACTGGGATAAAAAGTTAAATGATGCTTTATGGGCTTATAGGACTGCCTACAAAAACCCTATCGGGGTGTCTCCTTATAAAATGGTTTATGGGAAAGCTTGTCACCTACCCTTAGAATCAGAACACAAAGCTTATTGGGAAGTTAAAGAACTCAATAGAGATTGTAAGCTTACTAGTGAAATAAGATTATTTGACTTGATGAATGGAGGAGTGAAGCATGTGAGAATGCTAGGCTCTTCAAGGAAAAAGTTAAAAGATGGCATGACAAGTGAATACTTAAGAGAGAATTTCATGTTGGTGAGAAAGTTCTATTGTATAGGACTCGTCTCAGTTTTTTGCAGGAAAACTACTATCAAAATGGGAAGGACCTTTCGTTATTGAAGAAGTGTACCATTCAGGAGCAATAAAAATTTCTTCTTCAAAAGATAATACTACACAAGTAGTGAATGGGCAGCGACTTAAGCACTATATTGCTGGAGATTCTTACAATGAAGATGTTGATGCCTTTCAAGTTATAAATCTGGAATAATTTATCAAGGACCAAATTCAGAGACCTGTAGACTCCGTTTTTAAATAGGTAACAGTTCTGGTAAGAAAAGTTCCACGAAAGATCTGTCCAGATATATTTTTGCAGTTTTTAGTCAATAAGGAAAGCTACAATGACACCGGTGTATCCTTATGTGGTTTGTGAGAAGAACACACATGCAATGACTCCGGCTGTGGTTCATGAAAACAACACACATGCAATGACACTGGTGGATCCATGTGTGGTTTGTGAAAGAACACACATGCAATGACACTAGGTGTGGTTCATGAAAATAACACACATCCAATGACATCGGTGTATCCTTATGTGGTTTGTGAAAAGAGCACACATGTAATGACACTGGTGGATCCATGTGTGGTTTGTGAGAAGAACAGACATCCAATGACACTGGGTGTGGTTAATGAACGAGCAGACATGCAATGACATAGGTGGATCCATGTGTGGTTTGTGAGAAGAACACACATGCAATGACACTAGGTGTGGTTCATGAAAAGAACACTCATACAGTGACACTGGTGGATCCATATGTGGTTTGTGGAAAGAACAGACATGCAATGACTCCAGCTGTGGTTTGTGAAAAGAACAGACATGCAATGACTCTAGTTGTAGTTTGTGAAAAGAACACACATCCAGTGACACTGTTGGATCCATGCGTGGTTTGTGGAAAGAACAGACATGCAATGACTTTAGCTGTGGTTTCTGAAAAAGAGCATACATGCAATCACACTGGTGGATCCATGTGTTGTTTGTGAGAAGAACACACATGCAATGACACTAGTGTGTTTCATGAAAATAACACACATCCAATGACACTGGTCTATCCTTATGTGGTTTGTGAGAAGACCAGACATGCAAGGACTCTAGCTATGGTTCATGAAAAGAACAGACATGCAATGACACTGGTGGATCCATGTGTAATTTGTGAGAAGAACACACATGCAATGACTCTGGCTGTGGTTCATGAAAAGAACACACATGCAATGACACTGGTGGATCCATCTGTGGTTTGTGAAAAGAACACTCATCCAGTGACATTGGTGGATCCATATGTGGTTTGTGGAAAGAATAGACATGCAATGACTCTAGTTGTGGTTTATGAGAAGAACAGACATGCAATGACTCTAGTTGTGGTTTGTGAAAAGAACACACATCCAGTGACACTGGTGGATCCATGTGTGGTTTGTGAAAAGAACAGACATGCAATGACTCTAGATGTGGTTTGTGAAAAGAGCAGACATGACACTGGTGGATCCATGTGTGGTTTGTGAGAAGAACACACATGCAACGACACTGGGTGTGGTTCATGAAAAGAACACACATCCAATGACAATGGTGTATCCTTATGTGGTTTGTGAGAAGAACAGACATGCAATGACTCAGGTTGTTGTTCATGAAAACAACATACATGCAATGACACTGGTGGATCCATGTGTGGTTTGTGAGAAGAACACACATGCAATGACTTTGGTTGTGGTTCATGAAAAGAACAGACATGCAATGACACTAGTGGATCCATGTGTGGTTTGTGACAAGAACACACATGCAATGACACTGGGTGTGATTCATGAAAAGAACACACATCCAATGACACTGGTGTATCCTTATGTCGTTTGTGAAAAGAACAGACATGCAATGACACTGGTGGATCCATGTGTGATTTGTGAGAAGAACACACATGCAATCACTTCGGCTGTGGTTCATGAAAAGAACACACATGCAATGACACTGGTGGATCCATGTGTGGTTTGTGAAAGAACACACACGCAATGACACTGGTTGTGGTTCATGAAAATAACACACATACAATGACACCGGTGTATCCTTATGTGGTTTGTAAAAAGAGCACACATGCAATGACACTGGTGGATCCATGTGTGGTTTGTGAGAAGAACAGACATCCAATGACACTGGGTGTGGTTAATGAAACGAGCAGACATGCAATGACATAGGTGGATCCATGTGTGGTTTGTGAGAAGAACACACATGCAATAACACTGGGTGTGGTTCATGAAAAGAACACCCATCCAGTGACACTGGTGGATCAATATGTGGTTTGTGGAAAGAACATACATGCAATGACTCCAGCTGTGGTTTGTGAAAAGAATAGACATGCAATGACTCTAGTTGTGGTTTGTGAAAATAACACACATCCAGTGACACTGGTGGATCCATGTGTGATTTGTGGAAAGAACAGACATGCAATGACTCTAGCTGTGGTTTGTGAAAAAGAGCATACATGCAATGACACTGGTGGATCCATGTGTGGTTTCTGAGAAGAACACACATGCAATGACACTGGTGTGAGTTTCATGAAAAGAACACACATCCAATGACACTGGTGTATCCTTATGTGGTTTGTGAGAAGAACAGACATGCAATGACTCTGGCTGTAGTTCATGAAAAGAACAGACATGCAATGACACTGGTGGATCCATGTGTGGTTTGTGAGAAGAACACACATGCAATGACTCTGGTTGTGGTTCATGAAAAGAACACACATGCAATGACACTGGTGGATCCATCTGTGGTTTGTGAAAAGAACACTCATCCAGTGACATTGGTGGATCCATATGTGGTTTGTGGAAAGAATAGACATGCTATGACTCTAGCTGTGGTTTGTGATAAGAACAGACATGCAATGACTCTAGTTGTGGTTTGTGAAAAGAACACACATCCAGTGACACTTGTGGATCCATGTGTGGTTTGTGGAAAGAACAGACATCCAATGACTCTAGCTGTGGTTTGTGAAAACAACGGACATGCAATGACACTTGTGCATCCATGTGTGGTTTGTGGAAAGAACAGACATGCAATGACTCTAGTTGTGGTTTGTGAAAAGAACACACATCCAGTGACACTTGTGGATCCATGTGTGGTTTGTGGAAAGAACAGACATCCAATGACTCTAGCTGTGGTTTGTGAAAACAACAGACATGCAATGACACTGGTGGATCCATGTGTGGTTTGTGAGAAGAATAGACATCCAATGACACTGGGTGTGGTTCATGAAAAGAACACATATCCAATGACACTGGTGTATCCTTATGTGGTTTGTGAGAAGAACGGACATGTAATGACTCAGGTTGTGGTTCATCAAAAGAACAGACATGCAATGACACTGGTGGATCCATGTGTGGTTTGTGAGAAGAACACCAATGCAATGACTTTGGCTGTCGTTCATGAAAAGAACAGACATGCAATGACATTAGTGGATCCATGTGTGGTTTGTGAGAAGAACACACATGCAATGACACTAGGTGTGGTTCATGAAAAGAACACACATCCAATGACACCGGTGTATCCTTATATGGTTTGTGAAAAGAACAGACATGCAATGACACTGGTGGATCCATGTGTGGTTGGTGAGAAGAACACACATACAATGACTCCGGCTGTGGTTCATGAAAAGAACACGCATGAAATGACACTGGTGGATCCATATGTGGTTTGTGAAAGAACACACATGCAATGACACTGGGTGTGGTTCATGAAAATAACACACATCCAATGAAACCGGTGTATCCTTATGTGGTTTGTGAAAAGAGCACACATGCAATGACACTGGTGGATCCATGTGTGGTTTGTGAGAAGAACAGAGATCCAATGAGACTGGGTGTGGTTAATGAAATGAGCAGACATGCAATGACATAGGTGGATCTATGTGTGGTTTGTGAGAAGAACACACATGCAATGACACTGGGTGTGGTTCATGAAAAGAACACTCATCCAGTGACACTGGTGGATCCATATGTGGTTTGTGGAAAGAACAGGCATGCAATGACTCCAGCTGTGCTTTGTGAAAAGAACAGACATGCAATGACTCTAGTTGTGGTTTGTGAAAAGAACACACATCCAGTGACACTGGTGGATCCATGTGTGGTTTGTGGAAAGAACAGACATGCAATGACTCTAGCTATGGTTTGTGAAAAAGAGCATACATGCAATGACACTGGTGGATCCATGTGTGGTTTGTGACAAGAACACACATGCAATGGCACTGGTGTGTGTTTCATGAAAAGAACACACATCCAATGACACTGGTGTATCCTTATGTGGTTTGTGAGAAGAACAGACATGCAATGACTCTAGCTGTGGTTCATGAAAAGAACAGAGCTGCAATGACACTGGTGGATCCATGTGTGGTTTGTGAGAAGAACACACATGCAATGACTCTGGCTGTGGTTCATGAAAAGAACACACATGCAATGACACTGGTGGATCCATCTGTGGTTTGTGAAAACAACACTCATCTAGTGACACGGGTGGATCCATATGTGGTTTGTGGAAAGAATAGACATGCAATGACTCTAGCTGTGGTTTGTGAGAAGAACAGACATGCAATGACTCTAGTTGTGGTTTGTGAAAAGAACACACAACCAGTGACACTGGTGGATCCATGTGTGGTTTGTGGAAAGAACAGACATCCAATGACTCTAGCTGTGGTTTGTGAAAACAACAGACATGCAATGATACTGGTCGATCCATGTGTGGTTTGTGAGAACAACACACATGCAACGACACTGGGTGTGGTTCATGAAAAGAACACACATCCAATGACACTTGTGTATCCTTATGTGGTTTGTGAGAAGAATAGACATGCAATGACACTAGCGGATCCATGTGTGGTTTGTGAGAAGAACACACATGCAATGACTCTGGCTGTGGTTCATGAAAAGAACACACATGCAATGACTCTAGTTGTGGTTTGTGAAAAGAACACACATCCAGTGACACTGGTGGATCCATGTGTGGTTTGTGAAAAGAACAGACATGCAATGACTCTAGCTGTGGTTTGTGAAAAGAGCAGACATGCAATGACACTGGTGGATCCATGTGTGGTTTGTGAAAAGAACACACATGCAATGACACTGGGTGTGGTTCATGAAAAGAACACACATCCAATGACACTAGTGTATCCTTATGTGGTTTGTGAGAAGAACAGACATCTAATGACTCAGGTTGTGGTTCATCAAAAGAACATACCTACAATGACACTAGTGGATCCATGTGTGGTTTGTGAGAAGAACATACATGCAATCACACTGGTGGATCCATGAAAATAACACACATCCAATGACACCGGTGTATCCTTATGTGGTTTGTGAAAAGAACAGACATGCAATGACACTGGTGGATCCATGTGTGGTTTGTGAGAAGAACACACATGCAATGACTCCGGCTGTGGTTCATGAAAAGAACACACATGTAATGACACTAGTTGATCCATGTGTGGTTTGTGAAAGAACACACAAGCAATGACACTGGATGTGGTTCATGCAAATAACACACATCCAATGACGCCGGTGTATCCTTATGTGGTTTGTGAAAAGAGCACACATGCAATGACACTGGTGGATCCATGTGTGGTTTGTGAGAAGAATAGACATCCAATGACACTGGGTGTTGTTAATGAAACGAGCAGACATGCAATGACATAGGTGGATCCATGTGTGGTTTGTGAGAAGAACACACATGCAATGACACTGGGTATGGTTCATGAAAAGAACACTCATCCAATGACACTGGTGGATCCATATGTTGTTTGTGGAAAGAACAGACATGGAATGACTCCAGCTGTGATTTGTGAGAAGAACAGACATGCAATGACTCTGGCTGTGGTTCATGAAAAGAACACACATGCAATGACACTGGTGGATCCATGTGTGGTTTGCGAAAGAACACACATGCAATGACACTGGGTGTGGTTCATGAAAAGAACACACATCCAATGACACCGGTGTATCCTTATGTGGTTTGTGAAAAGACCACACATGCAATGAGACTGGTGGATCAATGTGTGGTTTGTGAGAAGAACAGACATCCAATGACACTGGATGTGGTTAATGAAAAGAGCAGACATGCAATGACACTGGTGGATCCATGTGTGGTTTGTGAGAAGAGCACACATCTAATGACACTGGGTGTGGTTAATGAAAAGCGCAGATATGCAATGACACTAGTGGATCCATGTGTGGTTTGTGAGAATAACACACATGCAATGACACTGGGTGTGGTTCATGAAAACAACACTCATCCAGTGACACTGGTGTATCCATATGTGGTTTGTGGAAAGAACAAACATACAATGACTCTGTCTGTGGTTTGTGGAAAGAACAGACATGCAATGACTCTAGTGTGGTTTGTGAGAAGAGCAGACATCCAGTGACACTGGTGGATCCATGCGTGGTTTGTGAGAAGAACACACATGCAAGGACACTGGGTGTGGTTCATGAAAAGAACACACATCGAATGACACTAGTGTATCCTTATGTGGTTTGTTAGAAGAATAGACATGCAATGACTCTAGTTGTGGTTTGTGAAAAGAACTCACATCCAGTGAACCTGGTGGATCCATGTGTGTTTTGTGGAAAGAACAGACATGCAATGACTCTAGCTGTGGTTTGTGAAAAAGAGCATACATGCAATGACACTGGTGGATCCATGTGTGGTTTGTGAGAAGAACACACATGCAATGACACTGGTGTGTTTCATGAAAAGAACACACATCCAATGACACTGGTCTATCCTTATGTGGTTTGTGAGAAGAACAAACATGCAATGACTCTGGTTGTGGTTCATGAAAAGAACAGACATGCAATGACACTGGTGGATCCATGTGTGGTTTGTGAGAAGAACACACATGCAATGACTCTAGCTGTGGTTCATGAAAAGTACACACATGCAATGACACTGGTGGATCCATCTGTGGTTTGTGAAAAGAACACTCATCTAGTGACACTGGTGGATCCATATGTGGTTTGTGGAAAGAATAGACATGCAATGACTCTAGCTGTGGTTTGTGAGAAGAACAGACATGCAATGACACTGGGTGTGGTTTGTGAAAAGAACACACATCCAGTGACACTGGTGGATCCATGTGTGGTTTGTGAAAACAACGGACATGCAATGACTCTAGCTGTGGTTTGTGAAAAGAGCAGACATGCAATGACACTAGTGGATCCATGTGTGGTTTGTGAGAATAACACACATGTAACGACACTGGGTGTGGTTCATGAAAAGAACACACATCCAATGACACTGGTGTATCCTTATGTGGTTTGTGAGAAGAACAGACATGCAATGACTCAGGTTTTGGTTCATCAAAAGAATAGACATGCAATGACACTGGTGGATCCATGTGTGGTTTGTGAGAAGAACACACATGCAATGACTTTGGCTGTGGTTCATGAAAAGAACAGACATGCAATGACACTAGTGGATCCATGTGTGGTTTATGAGAAGAACACACATGCAATGACTCCGGCTGTGGTTCATGAAAAGAACACACATGCAATGACACTGGTGGATCCATATGTGGTTTGTGAAAGAACACACATGCCATGCCACTAGGTGTGGTTAATGAAAAGAGCAGACATGCAATGAGACTGGTGGATCCATGTGTGGTTTGTGAGAAGAGGAGACATGCAATGACACTGGTGGATCCATGTGTGGTTTGTGAGAAGAGCAGACATCCAATGACACTGGGTGTGGTTAATAAAAAGAGCAGATATGCAATGACACTGGTGGATCCATGTATGGTTTGTGAGAAGAACACACATGCAATGACACAGGGTGTGGTTCACGAAACGAACACTCATCCAGTGACACTGGTGGATCCATATGTGGTTTGTGGAAAGAACAAACATGAAATGACTCTGGTTGTGGTTTGTGGAAAGAACATACATGCAATGACTCTAGGTGTGGTTTGTGAAAAGAGCAGACATCCAGTGACACTGGTGGATCCATGCGTGGTTTGTGAGAAGAACACACATGCAACGACACTGGGTGTGGTTTATGAAAAGAACACACATCGAATGACACTGGTGTATCCTTATGTGGTTTGTGAGACGAACAGACATGTAATGACTCTGGCTATGGTTCATGAAAAGAACAGGCATGCAATGACACTGGTAGATCCATGTGTGGTTTTTGAGAAGAACACACATGCAATGACTCTGGCTGTCGTTCATGAAAAGAACACACATGCAATGACACTGGTGCATCCATGTGTGGTTTGTGAAAGAACACACATGCAATGACACTGGGTGTGGTTCATGAAAATAACAAACATCCAATGACACCGGTGTATCCTTATGTGATTTGTGAAAAGAACAGACATGCAATGACACTGGTGGTTCCATGTGTGATTTGTGAGAAGAACACACATGCAATCACACTAGGTGTGGTTCATGAAAAGAACACACATCTAATGACACCGGTGTATCCTTATGTGGTTTGTCAAAAGAGCACACATGCAATGACACTGGTGGATCCATGAAAATAACACACATCTAATGACACCGGTGTATCCTTATGTGGTTTGTGAAAAGAACAGACATGCAATGACACTGGTGCATCCATGTGTGGTTTGTGAGAAGAACACACATGCAATGACTCTGACTGTGGTTCATGAAAAGAACACACATGCAATGACACTGGTGGATCCATGTGTGGTTTGTGAAAGAACACACATGCAATGCCACTGGCTGTGGTTCATGAAAATAACACACATCCAATGACACCGGTGTATCCTTATGTGGTTTGTGAAAAGAGCACACATGCAATGACACTGGTGGATCCATGTGTGGTTTGCGAGAAGAACAGACATCCAATGACACTGGGTGTGGTTAATGAAACGAGCAGACATGCAATGACATAGGTGGATCCATGTGTGGTTTGTGAGAAGAACACACATGCAATGACACTGGGTGTGGTTCATGAAAAGAACACTCGACCGGTGACTTGGTGGATCCATATGTGGTTTGTGGAAAGAACATACATCTAATGACTCCAGCTGTGGTTTGTGAAAAGAACAGACATGCAATGACTCTAGTTGTGGTTTGTGAAAAGAACACACATCCAGTGACACTAGTGGATCCATGTGTGGTTTGTGGATAGAACAGACATGCAATGACTCTAGCTGTGGTTTGTGAAAAAGAGCATACATGCAATGACACTGGTGGATCCATGTGTGGTTTGTGAGAAGAACACACATGCAATGACACTGGTGTGTGTTTCATGAAAAGCACACACATCCAATGACACTGGTGTATCCTTATGTGGTTTGTGAGAAGAACAGACATGCAATGACTCTGGTTGTGGTTCATGAAAAGAATAGACATGCAATGACACTGGTGGATCCATGTGTGGTTTGTGAGAAGAACACACATGCAATGACTCTGGCTGTGGTTCATGAAAAGAACACACATGCAATGACACTGGTGGATCCATCTGTGGTTTGTGAAAAGAACACTCATCTAGTGACACTGGTGGATCCATATGTGGTTTGTGGAAAGAATAGACATGCAATGACTCTTGCTGTGGTTTGTGAGAAGAACAGACATGCAATGACACTGGGTGTGGTTTGTGAAAAGAACACACATCCAGTGACACTGGTGGATCCATGTGTGGTTTGTGAAAAGAACGGACATGCAATGACTCTAGCTGTGGTTTGTGAAAAGAGCAGACATGCAATGACACTAGTGGATCCATGTGTGGTTTGTGAGAAGAACACACATGCAACGACACTAGGTGTGGTTCATGAAAAGAACACACATCCAATGACACTGGTGTATCCTTATGTGGTTTGTGAGAAGAACAGACATGCAATGACTCAGGTTTTGGTTCATCAAAAGAATAGACATGCAATGACACTGGTGGATCCATGTGTGGTTTGTGAGAAGAACACACATGCAATGACTTTGGCTGTGGTTCATGAAAAGAACAGACATGCAATGACACTAGTGGATCCATGTGTGGTTTATGAGAAGAACACACATGCAATGACTCCGGCTATGGTTCATGAAAAGAACACACATGTAATGACACTGGTGGATCCATATGTGGTTTGTGAAAGAACACACATGCAATGACACTAGGTGTGGTTAATGAAAAGAGCAGACATGCAATGACACTCGTGGATCCATGTGTGGTTTGTGAGAAGAGGAGACATGCAATGACACTGGTGGATCCATGTGTGGTTTGTGAGAAGAGCAGACATGCAATGACACTGGGTGTGGTTAATGAAAAGAGCAGATATGCAATGACACTGGTGGATCCATGTATGGTTTGTGAGAAGAACACACATGCAATGACACAGGGTGTGGTTCACGAAACGAACACTCATCCAGTGACACTGGTGGATCCACATGTGGTTTGTGGAAAGAACAAACATGAAATTACTCTGGTTGTGGTTTGTGCAAAGAACAGACATGCAATGACTCTAGGTGTGGTTTTTGAAAAGAGCAGACATCCAGTGACACTGGTGGATCCATGCGTGGTTTGTGAGAAGAACACACATGCAACGACACTGGGTGTGGTTTATGAAAAGAACACACATCGAATGACACTGGTGTATCCTTATGTGGTTTGTGAGACGAACAGACATGTAATGACTCTGGCTATGGTTCATGAAAAGAACAGGCATGCAATGACACTGGTAGATCCATGTGTGGTTTTTGAGAAGAACACACATGCAATGACTCTGGCTGTGGTTCATGAAAAGAACACACATGCAATGACACTGGTGCATCCATGTGTGGTTTGTGAAAGAACACACATGCAATGACACTGGGTGTGGTTCATGAAAATAACAAACATCCAATGACACCGGTGTATCCTTATGTGGTTTGTGAAAAGAACAGACATGCAATGACACTGGTGGTTCCATGTGTGATTTGTGAGAAGAACACACATGCAATCACACTAGGTGTGGTTCATGAAAAGAACACACATCTAATGACACCGGTGTATCCTTATGTGGTTTGTGAAAAGAGCACACATGCAATGACACTGGTGGATCCATGAAAATAACACACATCTAATGACACCGGTGTATCCTTATGTGGTTTGTGAAAAGAACAGACATGCAATGACACTGGTGCATCCATGTGTGGTTTGTGAGAAGAACACACATGCAATGACTCTGACTGTGGTTCATGAAAAGAACACACATGCAATGACACTGGTGGATCCATGTGTGGTTTGTGAAAGAACACACATGCAATGCCACTGGCTGTGGTTCATGAAAATAACACACATCCAATGACACCGGTGTATCCTTATGTGGTTTGTGAAAAGAGCACACATGCAATGACACTGGTGGATCCATGTGTGGTTTGCGAGAAGAACAGACATCCAATGACACTGGGTGTGGTTAATGAAACGAGCAGACATGCAATGACATAGGTGGATCCATGTGTGGTTTGTGAGAAGAACACACATGCAATGACACTGGGTGTGGTTCATGAAAAGAACACTCAGCCAGTGACACTGGTGGATCCATATGTGGTTTGTGGAAAGAACATACTTGTAATGACTCCAGCTGTGGTTTGTGAAAAGAACAGACATGCAATGACTCTAGTTGTGGTTTGTGAAAAGAACACACATCCAGTGACACTAGTGGATCCATGTGTGGTTTGTGGATAGAACACACATGCAATGACTCTAGCCGTGGTTTGTGAAAAAGAGCATACATGCAATGACACTGGTGGATCCATGTGTGGTTTGTGAGAAGAACACACATGCAATGACACTGGTGTGTGTTTCATGAAAAGAACACACATCCAATGACACTGGTGTATCCTTATGTGGTTTGTGAGAAGAACAGACATGCAATGACTCTGGTTGTGGTTCATGAAAAGAACAGACATGCAATGACACTGGTGGATCCATGTGTGGTTTGTGAGAAGAACACACATGCAATGACTCTGGCTGTGGTTCATGAAAAGAACACACATGCAATGACACTGGTGGATCCATCTGTGGTTTGTGAAAAGAACACTCATCTAGTGACACTGGTGGATCCATATGTGGTTTGTGGAAAGAATAGACATGCAATGACTCTAGCTGTGGTTTGTGAGAAGAACAGACATGCAATGACTCTAGTTGTGGTTTGTGAAAAGAACACACATCCAGTGACACTGGTGGATCCATGTGTGGTTTGTGAAAAGAACAGACATGCAATGACTCTAGCTGTGGTTTGTGAAAAGAGTAGACATGCAATGACACTAGTGGATCCATGTGTGGTTTGTGAGAAGAACACACATGCAATGACTCTGGCTGTGGTTCATGAAAAGAATACACATGCAATGACACTGGTGGATCCATCTGTGGTTTGTGAAAAGAACACTCATCCAGTGACACGGGTGGATCCATATGTGGTTTGTGGAAAGAATAGACATGCAATGACACTGGTGGATCCATGTGTGGTTTGTGAAAGAACACACATGCAATGCCACTGGCTGTGGTTCATGAAAATAACACACATCCAATGACACCGCAGTATCCTTATGTGGTTTGTGAAAAGAACAGACATGCAATGACACTGGTGGATCCATGTGTGGTTTGTGAGAAGAACAAACATCCAATGACACTGGGAATGGTTAATGAAAAGAGTAGACATGCAATGACACTGGTGGATCCATGTGTGGTTTGTGAGAAGGACACACATGCAATGACTCTGGTTCTGGTTCATGAAAAGAACACACTTGCAATGACACTGGTGGATCCATGTGTGGTTTGTGAAAGAACACACATGCAATGACACTGGGTGTGGTTACAGAAAAGAGCAGACATGCAATGACACTCGTGGATCCATGTGTGGTTTGTGAGAAGAGCAGACATGCAATGACACTGGTGGATCCATGTGTGGTTTGTGAGAAGAGCAGACATCCAATGACACTGGGTGTGGTTAATGAAAAGAGCAGATATGCAATGACACTGGTGGATCCATGTGTGGTTTGTGAGAAGAACACACATGCAATGACACAGGGTGTGGTTCATGAAAGGAACACTCATCCACTGACACTGGTGGATCCATATGTGGTTTGTGGAAAGAACAAACATGCAATGACTCTGGTTGTGGTTTGTGGAAAGAACAGACATGCGATGACTCTAGGTGTGGTTTGTGAAAAGAGCAGACATCCAGTGACACTGGTGGATCCATGCATGGTTTGTGAGAAGAACACACATGCAACGACACTGGGTGTGGTTCATGAAAAGAACACACATCGAATGACACTGGTGTATCCTTATGTGGTTTGTGAGACGAACAGACATGTAATGACTCTAGTTGTGGTTCATGAAAAGAACAGACATGCAATGACACTGGTGGATCCATGTGTGGTTTTTTAGAAGAACACACATGCAATGACTCTGGCTGTGGTTCATGAAAAGAACACACATGCAATGACACTGGTGGATCCATGTGTGGTTTGTGAAAGAACACACATGCAATGACACTGGGTGTGGTTCATGAAAATAACACACATCGAATGACACCGGTGTATCCTTATGTGGTTTGTGAAAAGAACAGACATGCAATGACACTGGTGGATCCATGTGTGGTTTTTGAGAAGAACACACGTGCAATCACTCTGGATGTGGTTTGTGAAAAGAGTAGACATGCAATAACACTGGTGGATCCATGTGTGGTTTGTGAGAAGAACACACATGCAATCACACTAGGTGTGGTTCATGAAAAGAACACACATCTAATGACACCGGTGTATCCTTATGTGGTTTGTGAAAAGAGCACACATGCAATGACACTGGTGGATCCATGGAAATAACACACATCCAATGACACCGGTGTATCCTTATGTGGTTTGTGAAAAGAACAGACATGCAATGACACTGGTGGATCCATGTGTGGTTTGTGAGAAGAACAAACATCCAATGACACTAGGTGTGGTTAATGAAAAGAGTAGACATGCAATGACACTGGTGGATCCATGTGTGGTTTGTGAGAAGAACACACATGCAATGACTCTGGCTGTGGTTCATGAAAAGAACACACATGCAATGACACTGGTGGATCCATGTGTGGTTTGGGAAAGAACACACATGCAATGACACTGGGTGTGGTTAATGAAAAGAGCAGACATGCAATGACACTGGTGGATCCATGTGTGGTTTGTGAGAAGAGCAGACATGCAATGACACTGGTGGATCCATGTGTGGTTTGTGAGAAGAGTAGACATCCAATGACACTGGGTGTGGTTAATGAAAAGAGCAGATATGCAATGACACTGGTGGATGCATGTGTGGTTTGTGAGAAGAACACACATGCAATGACACAGGGTGTGGTTCATGAAAAGAACACTCATCCAGTGACACTAGTGGATCCATATGTGGTTTGTGGAAAGAACAAACATGCAATGACTCTGGCTATGGTTTGTGGAAAGAACAAACATGCAATGACTCTAGGTGTGGTTTGTGAAAAGAGCAGACATCCAGTGACACTGGTGGATCCATGCATGGTTTGTGAGAAGAACACACATGCAACGACACTGGGTGTGGTTCATGAAAAGAACACACATCGAATGACACTGGTGTATCCTTATGTGGTTTGTGAGAAGAATAGACATGTAATGACTCTGGCTGTGGTTCATGAAAAGAACAGACATGCAATGACACTGGTGGATCCATGTGTGGTTTTTGAGAAGAACACACATGCAATGACTCTGGTTGTGGTTCATGAAAAGAACACACATGCAATGACACTAGTGGATCCATGTGTGGTTTGTGAAAGAACACACCTGCAATGACACTGGGTGTGGTTCATGAAAATAACACACATCCAATGACACCGGTGTATCCTTATGTGGTTTGTGAAAAGAACAGACATGCAATGACACTGGTGGATCCAGGTGTGGTTTGTGGAAAGAACAGACATGCAATGACTCTAGGTGTGGTTTGTGAAAAGAGCAGACATCCAGTGACACTGGTGGATCCATGCGTGGTTTGTGAGAAGAACACACATGCAACGACACTAGGAATCGTTCATGAAAAGAACACACATCTAATGACACCAGTGTATCCTTATGTGGTCTGTGAAAAGAGCACACATGCAATGACATTGGTGGATCCATGAAAATAACACACATCCAATGACACTAGTGTATCCTTATGTGGTTTCTGAAAAGAACAGGCATGCAATGACACTGGTGGATCCATGTGTGGTTTGTGAGAAGAGCAGACATCCAATGGGATTGGGTGTGGTTAATGAAAAGAGTAGACATGCAATAACACTGTTGGATCCATGTGTGGTTTGTGAGAAGAACACACATGCAATGACACTATGTGTTGTTCATGAAAAGAACAATCATCGAGTGACACTGGTGGATCCATATGTGGTTTGTGGAAAGAACAGACATGCAATGACTCTAGCTTTGGTTTGTGATAATAACAGACATGCAATGACTCTAATTGTGGTTTGTGAAAAGAACACACATCCAGTGACATTGGTGGATCGTTGTGTGGTTTGTGGAAAGAACAGACATCCAAGGACTCTAGCTGTGGTTTGTGAAAAGAACAGACATGCTATGATACTGGTGTATCCATGTGTGGTTTGTGAGAAGAACAGACATCCAATGACATTGGGTGTGATTCATGAAAAGAACACACATCCAATAACACTGGTGTATCCTTATGTGGTTTGTGAGAAGAACAGACATGTAATGACTCAGGTTATGGTTCATCAAAAGAACAGACATGCAATGACACTGGTGGATCCATGTGTGGTTTGTGAAAAGAACACTCATCCAGTGACACTGGTGGATCCATATGTGGTTTGTGGAAAGAACAGACATGCAATGAATCTAGCTATGGTTTGCGAGAAGAACAGACATGCAATGACTCTAGTTGTGGTTTGTGAAAAGAACACACATCCAGTGACACTTGTGGATCCATGTGTGGTTTGTGAAAAGAACAGACATGCAATGACTCTAGTTGTGGTTTGTGAAAAGAGCAGACATGTAATGACACTGGTGGATCCATGTGTGGTTTGTGAGAAGAACACACATGCAACGACACTGGGTGTGGTTCATGAAAAGAACACACATCCAATGACACTAGTGTATCCTTATGTGGTTTGTGAGAAGAACAGACATGCAATGACACAGGTTGTGGTTCATCAAAAGAATAGACATGCAATGACACTGGTGGATCCATGTGTGGTTTGTGAGAAGAACGCACATGCAATGACTTTGGCTGTGCTTCATGAAAAGAACAGACATGCAATGACACTAGTGGATCCATGTGTGGTTTGTGAGAAGAACACACATGCAATGACACTGGGTGTGGTTCATGAAAAGAACACACATCCAATGACACTGGTGTATCCTTATGTGGTTTGTGAAAAGGACAGACATGCAATGACACTGGTGGATCCATGTGTGGTTTGTGAGAAGAACACA
Organism: Avena insularis; assembly: GCA_023614405.1. Classification (NCBI taxonomy): domain Eukaryota; kingdom Viridiplantae; phylum Streptophyta; class Magnoliopsida; order Poales; family Poaceae; genus Avena; species Avena insularis. The sequence goes on along the minus strand of CM042692.1, from coordinate 429,125,751 downwards.
CATGCAATGACTCCGGCTGTGGTTCATGAAAAGAACACACATGCAATGACACTGGTGGATCCATATGTTGTTTGTGAAAGAACACACATGCAATGACACTGGGTGTGGTTCATGAAAATAACACACGTCCAATGACACCGGTGTATCCTTATGTGGTTTGTGAAAAGAGCAGACATGCAATGACACTGGTGGATCTATGTGTGGTTTGTGAGAAGAATAGACATCCAATGACACTGGGTGTGGTTAATGAAACGAGCAGACATGCAATGACATAGGTGGATCCATGTGTGGTTTGTGAGGAGAACACACATGCAATGACACTGGGTGTGGTTCATGAAAAGAACAGTCATCCTTTGAAACTGGTGGATCCATATGTGGTTTGTGGAAAGAACAGACATGCAATGACTCTAGCTGTGGTTTGTGAAAAGAATAGACATGCAATGACTCTAGTTTTGGTTCGTGAAAAGAACACACATCCAGTGACATTGGTGGATCCATGTGTGGTTTGTGGAAAGAACAGACATGCAATGACTCGAGATGTGGTTTGTGAAAAAGAGCATACATGCAATGACACTGGTGGATCCATGTGTGGTTTGTGAGAAGAACACACATGCAATGACACTGGTGTGTGTTTCATGAAAAGAACACACATGCAATGACACTGGTGTATCCTTATGTGGTTTGTGAGAAGAACAGACATGCAATGACTCTGGCTGTGGTTCATGAAAAGAACAGACATGCAATAACACTGGTGGATCCATGTGTGCTTTGTGAGAAGAACACACATGCAATGACTCTGGCTATGGTTCATGAAAAGAACACACATGCAATGACACTGGTGGATCCATCTGTGGTTTGTGAAAAGAACACTCATCCAGTGACACTGGTGGATCCATATGTGGTTTGTGGAAAGAATAGACATGCAATAACTCTAGCTGTGGTTTGTGAGAAGAATAGACATGCAATGACTCTAGTTGTGGTTTGTCAAAAGAACACACATCCAGTGACACTGGTGGATCCATGTGTGGTTTGTGAAAATAATAGACATGCAATGACTCTAGCTGTGGTTTGTGAAAAGAGCACACATGCAATGACACTAGTGGATCCATGTGTGCTTTGTGAGAAGAACACACATGCAACGACACTAGGTGTGGTTCATGAAAAGAACACACATCCAATGACACTGGTGTATCCTTATGTGTTTTGTGAGAAGAGCAGACATGCAATGACTCAGGTTGTGGTTCATCAAAAGAACAGACATGCAATGACACTAGTGCATCCATGTGTTGTTTGTGAGAAGAACACACATGCAATGACTTTGGCTATGGTTCATGAAAAGAACAGACATGCAATGACACTAGTGGATCCATGTGTGGTTTGTGAGAAGAACATACATGCAATGACACTGGGTGTGGTTCATGAAAAGAACACACATCCAATGACACCGGTGTATCCTTATGTGGTTTGTGAAAAGAATAGACATGCAATGACTCTAGCTGTGGTTTGTGAAAAGAGCAGACATGCAATGACACTGGTGGATCCATGTGTGGTTTGTGAGAAGAACACACATGCAACGACACTGGGTGTGGTTCATGAAAAGAACACACATCCAATGACACTGGTGTATCCTTATGTGGTTTGTGAGAAGAACAGACATGCAATGACTCAGGTTGTGGTTCATCAAAAGAACAGACATGCAATTACACTGGTGGATCCATGTGTGGTTTGTGAGAAGAACACACATGAAATGACTTTGGCTGTGGTTCATGAAAAGAATAGACATGCAATGACACTAGTGGATCCATGTGTGGTTTGTGAGAAGAACACACATGCAATGACTCCGGCTGTGGTTCATGAAATGAACACACATGCAATGACACTGGTGGATCCATATGTGGTTTGTGAAAGAACACACATGCAATGACACTGGGTGTGGTTAATGAAAAGAGAAGACATGCAATGACACTGGTGGATCCATGTGTGGTTTGTGAGAAGAGCAGACATGCAATAACACTGGTGGATCCATGTGTGGTTTGTGAGAAGAGCAGACATCCAATGACACTGGGTGTGGTTAATGAAAAGAGTAGACATCGAATGACACTGGTGTATCCTTATGTGGTTTGTGAGAAGAACAGACATGTAATGACTCTAGCTATGGTTCATGAAAATTACAGACATGCAATGACACTGGTGGATCCATGTGTGGTTTTTGAGAAGAACACACATGCAATGACTCTGGCTGTGGTTCATGAAAAGAACACACATGCAATGACACTGGTGGATCCATGTGTGGTTTGTGAAAGAACACACATGCAATGACACTGGGTGTGGTTCATGAAAATAACACACATCCAATGACACCGGTGTATCCTTATGTGGTTTGTGAAAAGAACAGACATGCGATGACACTGGTGGATCCATGTGCGGTTTTTGAGAAGAACACACATGCAATGACTCTGGCTGTGGTTTGTGAAAAGACCAGACATGAAATGACACTGGTGGATCCATGTGTGGTTTGTGAGAAGAACACAAATACAATCACACTGGGTGTGGTTCATGAAAAGAACACACATCTAATGACACCGGTGTATCCTTATGTGATTTGTGAAAAGAGCACACATGCAATGACACTGGTGGATCCATGAAAATAACACACATCCAATGACACCGGTGTATCCTTATGTGGTTTGTGAAAAGAACAGACATGCAATGAATATTGGGTCCGCAGCATAGAAAACAAAAAAATTCCTACGATGAGAACTATACGCCATGATCTATCTACTAGATATAGAGCAACGGGTGGACATACATCCATGGAGAACTTACCCTCAAAGACAACGAGTTTTGTTAACGAGTAGGAACTCGTGGTTGATGTAGTCGTACGCTTGCCGATCTCAAGGTCGTGAGGAAGTCCGAGCGCCGCAAGTCAGCAGCGCATCCGCACTTGCACACACGTTCAAGCCACCGGACAACCTCCACCTCCTCGCTCCAGCGATCCAGCGGAAGCAGCAACTCCTTCCAGACGAAATGCCACCGGGAACATGTATCTCGCTATTCCGAGACCACGGGGAATAATTCTAGAGGGGGAGAGAGATCCTTCACAAGGAGGTGTGTGGATGAAGGAGGGAATGGGTGGCCTTTTATAGGAGGAGGAGGGGTGCCCCCTCTCTCCATGGCCGGCGCATGGGGGGTTGACCCCTCACCTCCCCCATTCATGTGGTGGTAACCCCTCCACATTAAAATGCCTCTTCACATTCCCTTTTAAAGTCTCCACTTTAAATGCATTAAATTTCTCTAAATTTAATGCTCTCTCATTTAATAAAACTCTTTTTATTAAATTTATTCAGAATTTTGTTAATTACTTTAATTAACAAACATTCACATATAGCCCCTTGCAATATTTCAATATCACATGCAGAACCACCTTACGCAATTTCACCAAACAATTTCCGGTTTCTGTTGAAACAATTCCTGCGCTTTGCAATTCTTTTCGTCTGAAACATATGTGCTCCAAAATGGTGTCCGTAACTCTTAAGTGTGCCACCCTATGGTTCATGAATAATGCGGACATGATCGAGACCCTTCTCCGATCAATAATCAGCCAGGACACGGATATCCGTCTTGACTCCTACACCTTCAACGATGACTCGTGATCGTGAGAACCTTTAACACTTGTAACTAAATCCCTTTGTCTCGATATATTACATGTCCGAGATTCGATCATCGGTATCTCCATACCTAGTTTGATCTCGCATCGACATGCACTCTTTTCTCGTTCCGTGATATAACATTCTAGTGATCACATCACTTGCTTGCAAGCTATCCTAATGTGATATCACCGAGAGGGCAGAGTATATCTTTCCGCTATCCGGATTGACAAATTCCACTCTTGATCCATGAGCCTCAACATAACACCTTCGTAGTACTGAACCCATCTTTATAGTCACCCATTACGGTGTGACGTTTGATGTTATCAAGATACTCTTAGGTGTTAGCAATTAACATGATCTCATGGTCTAAGGATAAAGATTACTGTATGATGTTATAGCAATATAAACATAATGACTTGATCGTAATGCTATACTTGGATGAATGTTCATCACATCATTTCACAAATGTTGTGACCTTGTTATTAACAACATCCAATGTCCATGATCAGAAACCTTGATCATCTTGTTAATCAACAAGCTAGTCTATAAGAGAGGCATAACTAGGAACCCTTTTGTTTATTATACACACATGTATTGATGTTTCCTATCAATACAATTATAGCATGCAAAATAAACATCTATCATATACAAGGAATACATAATAACAACTTTATTATTGCCTCTCGTATATTTCCTTGATCTCCCACTTGCACTAGAGACAATAATCTAGTTTATATAGTGATAAATCTAACACCCATGGAGTTCTGGTGTTGATCATGTTTTGCCCTAGGGAGTACTTTAGTCAACGGATCTGCTACATTCAGGTCCGTGTGCACTTTACAAATCTTTATATCTCCATCCTTGACATGCTCGCGGATGGAGTGAAACCGCGCTTAATATGCTTGGAATTTCAGAGACCTTGGTTCCTTAGCGTTGGCTATGGCTCCATTATTGTCACAAAAGAGCAACATTGGGTCCAACGCACTAGGAACCACACCTAGTTCCGTTATGAACTCCTTCATCCAAAGCAAGCGCTTCTTCAAGCAGAAGAACATATTCCGCCTCCGTCGTTAATCTAGCCACCACAGGTTGTTTGGATCTCCTCCAACTAACTGCTGCTCCGTTCAAGAGAAATACGTATCCGGATTGAGACTTAGAGTCATTCGGATAAGTGCCAAAGCTAGCATCGACATAACACTTAGCGACTAGCTCTTCTTCACCTCCATATACAAGAAACATATCCTTAGTTCTTCTCAAGTACTTAAGGATATTCTTGATCGCTATCCAGTGTTCCGAACCTGGATCAGATTGGTACCTACTAGTCAAACTTATAGAGCCGGTCTTGTACATAGCATGGCATACATTATAGAGCCTATGGCTAAGGCATAGGGGATCTTATCCATTGTCTCTCTTTCTTCCGCCGTAGCCGGACTTTGAGTCTTACTCAATGTCTTGCCTTGCAACATAGGTAAGTACCCCTTCTTACTTCCGTCCATATTAAACTTCTTTAATATCTTATCAAGGTATGTACTCTGCGATAGCCCAATTAGGCGTCTTGATCTATCTCTATAGATTTTAATGCCTAATATATATGAAGCTTCACCAAGGTCCTTCATCGAAAATTTGTTGTTTAGATAACTTTTGACACTGTTTAAAAGATCTATATCATTTCCAATCAATAATATGTCATCCACATATAATATCAGAAATGCCACATTGCTCCCACTCACTTTCTTGTAAATACAAGCCTCTCCATAAGTTTGGACAAATCCAAACTCTTTGATCACCTCATCAAAGCGGAGATTCCAACTCCGGGATGCTTGCTTCAGTCCATAGATGGATCGCTGAAGTTTGCACACCTTATCAGCATCCTTAGGATCGACAAAACCCTTAGGTTGTATCATATACAACTCTTCTTCAATATTACCATTGAGGAACACAGTTTTGACATCCATCTGCCATATTTCATAATCGAAATATGCAGCAATTGCTAACATAATCCTAACCGACTTAAGCATCGCTACGGGAGACAATGTCTAATCGTAGTCAACTCTTTGAATTTGTCAAAACCCCTTTGCGACAAGTCGAGCCTTATAGATGGTTACATTACCATCAGCATCAGTTTTTCTTTTGAAAATTCATTTATTCTCAACGGCCTTTCGATCGTGAGGTAAGTCCACCAAGGTCCAAACCTGGTTTTCATACATGGATTCCATCTCGGATTTCATGGCTTCTAGCCATTTGTTGGAATCAGGGCTCATCATCGCTTCTTCATACATCGCAGGGTCATCTATTTCATCAATCATGAAATTCATAACAGATTGTCAGCCAGAGTCGCACGTGTCCTGCTTGACCTGCGAGGTTCGGCAGTGTCCTCTTTCGGAGTTTCATGATCAATATCATTAGCTCTCTCTTCATTAGGTGAAGTCAACTCCGAAACAACTTATGGAGCTGCGCTACTCGCCATTTCATGAAGAGAAGGTTCAATAACCTCTTCGAGTTCTACCTTCCGACTACTCACACCTTTCACGAGAAACTCCTTATCAAGAAAGGATCCATTCTTGGCAACAAAGACCTTGCCCTCGGATCTGTGATAGAAGGTATACCCAATCGTTTCCTTAGGGTATCCTATGAAGACGCATTTTTCCGCTTTGGGTTCGAGTTTTATCCGGTTGAAGTTTCTTCAATGACACTGGTGGATCCATGTGTGGTTTGTGAGAAGAACAGACATCCAATGACACTGGGTGTGGTTAATGAAAAGAGTAGACATGCAATGACACTGGTGGATCCATTTGTGGTTTGTGAGAAGAACACACATGCAATGACACTGGGTGTTGTTCATGAAAAGAACAATCATCGAGTGACACTGGTGGATCCGCATGTGGTTTGTGGAAAGAACAGACATGCAATGACTCTAGCTTTGGTTTGTGATAAGAACAGACATGCAATGACTCTAGTTGTGGTTTTTGAAAAGAACACACATCCAGTGACACTGGTGGATCGTTGTGTGGTTTGTGGAAAGAACAGACATCCAATGACTTTAGCTGTGGTTTGTGAAAAGAACAGACATGCAATGACACTGGTGTATCCATGTGTGGTTTGTGAGAAGAACAGACATCCAATGACATTGGGTGTGATTCATGAAGAGAACACACATCCAATGACACTGGTGTATCCTTGTGTGGTTTGTGAGAAGAACAGACATGCAATGACTCTGGTTGTGGTTCATGAAAAGAATAGACATGCAATAACACTGGTGGATCCATGTGTGGTTTGTGAGAAGAATACACATGCAATGACTCTGGCTGTGGTTCATGAAAAGAATAGACCTACAATGACACTGGTGGATCCATGTGTGGTTTCTGAGAAGAACACACATGCAATGACACTGGGTGTGGTTCATGAAAAGAACACACATCCAATGACACCGGTGTATCTTTATGTGATTTGTAAAAAGAACAGACATGCAATGACACTGGTGGATCCATGTGTGGTTTGTGAGAAGAACACACATGCAATGACTCTGGTTGTGGTTCATGAAAAGAACACACATGCAATGACACTGGTGGATCCATGTGTGGTTTGTGAAAGAACACACATGCAATGACACTGGGTGTGGTTCATGAAAAGAAGACACATCCAATGACACTGGTGTCTCCTTATGTGGTTTGTGAAAAGAGCATGCATGCAATGACACTGGTGGATCCATGTGTGGTTTGTCAGAAAAACAGACATCCAATGACACTGGGTGTGGTTAAAGAAAAGAGCAGACATGCAATGACATAGGTGGATCCATGTGTGGTTTGTGAGAAGAACACACATGCAATGACACTGGGTGCGGTTCATGAAAGGAACACTCATCCAGTGACACTGGTGGATCCATATGTGGTTTATGGAAAGAACAGACATGCAATGACTCTAGCTGTGGTTTGTGAAAAGAACAGACATGCAATGACTCTCGTTGTGGTTTGTGAAAAGAACAGACATCAAGTGATACTGGTGGATCCATGTGTGGTTTGTGGAAAGAACAGACATGCAATGACTCTAGTTGTGGTTTGTGAAAAGAGCAGACATGCAATGAAACTGGTGGATCCATGTGTGGTTTGTGAGAAGAACACACATGCAATGACACTGGTATGTGTTTCATAAAAAGAACACACATCGAGTGACACTGGTGTATCCTTATGTGGTTTGTGAGAAGAACAAACATGCAATGACTCTGGCTGTGGTTCATGAAAATAACAGACATGCAATGACACTGGTGGATCCATGTGTGGTTTTTGAGAAGAACACACATGCAATGACTCTGGCTGTGGTTTGTGAAAAGAGCAGACATGCAATGACACTGGTGGATCCATGTGTGGTTTGTGAGAAGAACACACATGCAATCACACTGGGTGTGTTTCATGAAAAGAACACACATCTAATGACACCGGTGTATCCTTATGTGGTTTGTGAAAAGAGCACACATGCAATGACACTGGTGGATCCATGAAAATAACACACATCCAATGACACCGGTGTATCCTTATGTGGTTTGTGAAAAGAACAGACATGCAATGACACTGGGTGTGGTTAATGAAAGGAGTAGACATGCAATGACACTGGTGGATCCATGTGTGGTTTGTGAGAAGAACACACATGCAATAACACTGGGTGTTGTTCATGAAAAGAACAATCATCCAGTGACACTGGTGGATCCATATGTGGTTTGTGGAAAGAACAGACATGCAATGACTCTAGCTTTGGTTTGTGATAAGAACAGACATGCAATGACTCTAGTTGTGGTTTGTGAAAAGAACACACATCCAGTGACACTGGTGGATCGTTGTGTGGTTTGTGGAAAGAACAGACATCCAATGACTCTAGCTGTGGTTTGTGAAAAGAACAGACATGCAATGACACTGGTGTATCCATGTGTGGTTTGTGAGAAGAACAGACATCCAATGACATTGGGTGTGATTCATGAAAAGAACACACATCCAATGACACTGGTGTATCCTTGTGTGGTTTGTGAGAAGAACGTACATGCAATGACTCTGGTTGTGGTTCATGAAAAGAACAGACATGCAATGACACTGGTGGATCCATGTGTGGTTTGTGAGAAGAATACACATGCAATGACTCTGGCTGTGGTTCATGAAAAGAATAGACCTACAATGACACTGGTGGATCCATGTGTGGTTTGTGAGAAGAACACACATGCAATGACACTAGGTGTGGTTCATGAAAAGAATACACATCCAATGAAACCGGTGTATCCTTATGTGGTTTGTGTAAAGAACAGACATGCAATGACACTGGTGGATCCATGTGTGGTTTGTGAGAAGAACACACATGCAATGACTCTGGCTATGGTTCATGAAAAGAACACACATGCAATGACACTGGTGGATCCATGTGTGGTTTGTGAAAGAAAACACATGCAATGACACTGGGTATGGTCCATGAAAAGAAGACACGTCTAATGACACCGGTGTATCCTTACGTGGTTTGTGAAAAGAGCACGCTTGGAATGACACTGGTAGATCCATGTGTGGTTTATGAGAAGAACAGACATCCAATGACACAAGGTGTGTTTAATGAAAAGAGCAGACATGCAATGACATAGGTGGATCCATGTGTGGTTTGTGAGAAGAACACACATGCAATGACACTGGGTGCGGTTCATTAAAGGAACACTCATCAAGTGACACTGGTGGATCCATATGTGGTTTATGGAAAGAACAGACATGCAATGACTCTAGCTGTGGTTTGTGAAAAGAACAGACAGGCAATAACTCTAGTTGTGTTTTGTGAAAAGAACAGACATCCAGTGATAGTGGTGGATCCATGTGTGGTTTGTGGAAAGAACAGGCATGCAATGACTCTAGCTATGGTTTTTGAAAAGAGCAGACAGGCAATGAAACTGGTGGATCCATGTGTGGTTTGTGAGAAGAACACACATGCAATGACACTAGTGTGTGTTTCATGAAAATAACACACATCCAATGACACTGGTGTATCCTTATGTGGTTTGTGAACAGAACAGACATGCAATGACTCTAGTTGTGGTTCATGAAAAGAATAGACATGTAATGAAACTGGTGGATCCATGTGTGGTTTGTGAGAAGAACACACATGCAATGATGCTAGCTGTGGTTCATGAAAAGAACACACATGCAATGACACTAGTGGATCCATGTGTGGTTTGTGAAAAGAACACTCATCCAGTGACACTGGTGGATCCATATGTGGTTTGTGGAAACAACAGACATGCAATGACTCTAGCTGTGGTTTGTGAGAAGAACAGACATGCAATGACTCTAGTTGTGGTTTGTGAAAAGAACACACATCAAGTGACACTGGTGGATCCATGTGTGGTTTGTGGAAAGAACAGACATGCAATGACTCTAGATGTGGTTTGTGAAAAGAGCAGACATGCAATGACACTGGTGGATCCATGTGTGGTTTGTGAGTACACACATGCAATGACACTGGTGTGTTTCATGAAAAGAACACACATACAATGACACTGGTGTATCCTTATGTGGTTTGTGAGAAGAACAGACATGCAATGACTCTGGCTGTGGTTCATGAAAAGAACAGACATGCAATGACACTTGTGGATCCATGTGTGGTTTGTGAGAAGAATACACATGCAATGACTCTGGCTGTGGTTCATGAAAAGAACACATATGCAATGACACTGGTGGATCCATGTGTAGTTTGTGAAAAACGCACATGCAATGACACTGGGTGTGGTTCATGAAAATAACACACATCCAATGACACCGGTGTATCCTTATGTGCTTTTTCAAAAGAACATACATGCAATGACACTGGTTGATCCATGTGTGGTTTGTGAGAAGAACACACATGCAATGACTCTGGCTGTGGTTCATGAAAAGAACACACATTCAATGACACTGGTGGATCCATGTGTGGTTTGTGAAAGAACACACATGCAATGACACTAGGTGTGGTTCATGAAAAGAACACACAGCCAATGACACCAGTGTATCCTTATGTGGTTTGTGAAAAGAGCACACATGCAATGACACTGGTGGATCCATGTGTGGTTTGTGAGAAGAACAGACATGCAATGACATTGGATGTGGTTAATGAAGAGAGCAGACATGCAATGACACTGGTGGATCCATGTGTGGTTTGTGAGAAGAGCAGACATGCAATGACACTAGTGGATCCATGTGTGGTTTGTGAGAAGAGCAGACATCCAATGACATTGGGTGTCGTTAATGAAAAGAGCAGATATGCAATGACACTGGTGGATCCATGTGTTGTTTGTGAGAAGAACACACATGCAATGACACTATGTGTGGTTCATGTAAAGAACACTCATCCAGTGACACTGGTGGATCCATATGTGGTTTGTGGAAAGAACAAAAATGCAATGACTCTGGCTGTGGTTTGTGGAAAGAACAGACATGTAATGACTCTAGATGTGGTTTGTGAAAAGAGCAGACATCTAGTGACACTGGTGGATCCATGCATGGTTTGTGAGAAGAACACACATGCAACGACACTTGGCGTGATTCATGAAAAGAACACACATCGAATGACACTGGTGTATCCTTATGTGGTTTGTGAGAAGAACAGACATGCAATGACTCTGGCTGTGGTTCATGAAAAGAACAGACATGCAATGACACTGGTGGATCCATGTGTGGTTTTTGAGAAGAACACACATGCAATGACTCTGGCTATGGTTTGTGAAAAGAGAAGACATGCAATGACACTGGTGGATCCATGTGTGTGTCGAACCCAACAAGGAGCAGAAGGTGCTCCTAGTGGTATGGATCAGGAATTCTGTGCAAATACTTAGCAAACGGATTTTTAGGGTTTTTTGATAAAGCAAGTAAACAAAGTACGAGTAAATAAAAGACAGTAGGAATAAATGTAGCAAGTGGCCCAATCCTTTATGAAGCAAAGGACAAGCCGGTTGTATTACTTAAGATGACCAAACATTCTCGAGGACACATGGGAAGACTGTCAAGTACTTTCGCTTCATATAGTTGATTAATCTTCTTTAGCTTGCTAAGTGTTGTGTTGGTGAACCTATGCTAATGTACCGCCCCATCCAAGACTAATACGTACTTGTGATTATACCCCTTGCAAACATCCGTAAGTACAAGAAAGTAATTAAGGTAGAAACCTAACCACGGCTTTAAACTCTAAGACCCTTATGTCCCTTGCGCAATTGTTTCCTAACGGGGGTTCAGGTTTTTGTCACTCCGGCAACCCCTATGATTAGTAGCCAAATACACAATGCATTCCCCTAGGCCCATATAGGTGAAGTGTCATGTAGTTGACGTTCACATGACACCACTAGAAAAAGTACACCACAACGTAAATAATAATCTATTGAATCTTTCTCAACACAACTCCACTACTAACAACAAGACTTCTCCCATGTCCTCAAGAACAAAACGAACTACTCACAAGACATCATATGGATCATGATCAGAGATGGAATAATGATGTATAACAATCTGAACATAAACAATAATTCAACGGTTCACTCAATAACATCAACTACAAAGAGTAATCAACACCAGGAAAGTTTCCCCTATGAACTAATGCAAGATTCAACTCAATTGTTACAGCAATATGGAGATGGTGATGAGGGTGCCGATGGTGATGATGGTGGTGATGATGATGATGATGATCCCGATGAAGTCCAGCTTGATGGTGGTGTTGATGGCGACGATCTCCCCTCTCCGGGAAGGAATTCCCTCGGGAGAAATCTGTCTGCCGGAGAGATCTTTCTCTCTCGGTGTTTTCTGCCCCTCAGAGGCGGAGTAATCTTTTTGTGGTCGCTCCCCGAGTCTTAGGGTTTCGGGAGTATGATATACGCCAGAGGGGAGAGGCTGGAGTGGGCCAGGGTGGCCACACCACCTCCAGGCGCAGCCTAGGCCTGCCCACGCCATGGGTTGGTGTGGGCCCCGTGTGGCCCATCTCCACTCCATCTTCTGGCATCCTTAGTCTTATGGACAAATAGGATTTTCCGTATATTTTCCCGGATTTTCTGATCTTCGCGAATTTTGCCTCCAAACAGCACCTTTTCCATCAGAATCCTGACTACAGCGGTCCATGCTCCAAAAGTCATCAACCATGCCAAGATAGATGAAATAACATAAGTATCATCTCTCAATATGAAATATATCAATGAATAATAGTGAATTAAGACATAGAATAGTGATGCAAAATGGACGTATCAAGAACACACATGCAATGACACTGGGTGCGGTTCATGAAAGGAACACTCATCCAGTGACACTAGTGGATCCATATGTGGTTTGTGGAAATAATAGACATGCAATGACTCTAGCTGTGGTTTGTGAAAAGAACAGACATGCAATGACTCTAGTTGTGGTTTGTGAAAAGAACAGACATCCAGTGATACTGGTGGATCCATGTGTGGTTTGTGGAAAGAACAGACATGCAATGACTCTAGCTGTGGTTTGTGAAAAGAGCAGACATGCAATGACACTGGTGGATCCATGTGTGGTTTGTGAGAAGAACACACATGCAATGACACTGGTGTGTGTTTCATGAAAAGAACACACATCCAATGACACTGGTGTATCCTTATGTGGTTTGTGAGAAGAACAGACATGGAATGACTCTGGATGTGGTTCATGAAAATAACAAACATGCAATGAAACTGGTGGATCCATGTGTGGTTTGTGAGAATAACACACATGCAATGACTCTAGCTGTGGTTCATGAAAAGAACACACATGCAATGACACTGGTGGATCCATGTGTGGATTGTGAAAAGAACACTCATCCAGTGACACTGGTGGATCCATATGTGGTTTGTGGAAAGAACAGACATGCAATGATTCTAGCTGTGGTTTGTGAGAAGACCAGACATGCAATGACTCTAGTTGTGGTTTGTGAAAAGAACACACATCCAGTGACACTGGTGGATCCATGCGTGGTTTGTGAGAAGAACACACATGCAATGACACTGGTGTGTTTCATGAAAAGAACACATATCCAATGACACTTGTGTATCCATATGTGGTTTGTGAGAAGAGTAGACATGCAATGACTCTGGCTGTGGTTCATGAAAAGAACAGACATGCAATGACCCTCGTGGATCCATGTGTGGTTTGTGAGAAGAACACACATGCAATGACTCTGGCTGTGGTTCATGAAAAGAACACACATGCAATGACACTAGTTGATCCATTAGTGGTTTGTGAGAAGAACACACATGCAATGACACTGGGTGTGGTACATGAAAAGAACACACATCCAATGACACCGGTGTATCCTTATGTGGTTTGTGAAAAGAACAGACATGCAATGACACTGGTAGATCCATGTGTGGTTTGTGAGAAGAACACACATGCAATGACTCTGGCTGTGGTTCATGAAAAGAACACACATCCAATGACACTGGTGGATCCATGTGTGGTTTGTGAAAGAACACACATGCAATGACACTGGGTGTGGTTCATGAAAATAACACACATCCAATGACACCGATGTATCCTTATGTGGTTTGTGAAAAGAGCACACATGCTATGACACTAGTGGATCCATGTGTGGTTTGTGAGAAGAACAGACATCTAATGACACTGGGTGTGGTTAATGAAAAGATCAGACATGCAATGACACTGGTGGATCCATGTGTGGTTTGTGAGAAGAACACACATGCAATGACACTAGGTGTGCTTCATGAAAAGAACACTCATCCAGTGACACTGGTGGATCCATATGTGGTTTGTGGAAAGAACAAACATGCAATGACTCTAGCTATGGTTTGTGAAAAGAATAGACATGCAATGATTCTAATTGTGGTTTGTGAAAAGAACATACATCAAGTGACACTAGTGGATCCATGTGTGGTTTGTGGAAAGAACAGACATGTAATGACTCTAGTTGTGGTTTGTGAAAAGAGCAGACATGCAATGACACTGGTGGATCCATGTGTGGTTTGTGAGAAGAACACACATGCAATGACACTGGTGTGTTTCATGAAAAGAACTCACATCCAATGACCCTGGTGTATCCTTATGTGGTTTGCGAGAAGAATAGACATGCAATGACTCTGGCTGTGGTTCATGAAAAGAACAGACATGCAATGACACTGCTGGATCCATGTGTGGTTTGTGAGAAGAACACACATGAAATGACTCTAGCTGTGGTTCATGAAAAGAACACACATGCAATGACACTGGTGGATCCATGTGTGGTTCATGAAAAGAACACTCATCTAGTGACACTGGTGGATCCATATGTGGTTTGTGGAAAGAATAGACATGCAATAACTCTAGTTGTGGTTTGTGATAAGAACAGACATGCAATGACTCTAGTTGTGGTTTCTGAAAAGAACACACATCCAGTGACACTTGTGGATCCATGTGTGGTTTGTGGAAAAAACAGACATCCAATGACTCTAGCTGTGGTTTGTGAAAAGAACAGACATGCAATGACACTGGTGGATCCATGTATGGTTTGTGAGAAGAACAGACATCCAATGACACTGGGTGTGGTTCATGAAAAGAACACACATCCAATGACACTGGTGTATCCTTATGTGGTTTGTGAGAAGAACATACATGCAATGACTCTGGCTATGGTTCATGAAAAGAACAGACATGCAATGACCCTCGTGGATCCATGTGTGGTTTGTGAGAAGAACACACATGCAATGACTCTAGCTGTGGTTCATGAAAAGAACACACATGCAATGACACTAGTTTATCCATGAGTGGTTTGTGAGAAGAACACACATCCAATGACACTGGGTGTGGTACATGGAAAGAACACACATCCAATGATAGCGGTGTATCCTTATGTGGTTTGTGAAAAGAACAGACATGCAATGACACTGTTGGATCCATGTGTGGTTTGTGAGAAGAACACACATGCAATGACTCTGGCTGTGGTTCATGAAAAGAACAGACATGCAATGACACTAGTGGATCCATGTGTGGTTTGTGCAAGAACACACATGCAATGACACTGAGTGTGGTTCATCAAAAGAACACACATCCAATAACACAGGTGTATCCTTATGTGGTTTGTGAAAAGACAACACATGCAATGACACTGGTGGATCCATGTGTGGTTTGTGAGAAGAATAGACATCCAATGACGCTGGGTGTGGTTAATGAAAAGAGCAGACATACAATGACACTGGTGGATCCATGTGTGGTTTGTGAGAAGAACACACATGCAATGACACTGGGTGTGGTTCATGAGAAGAACACTCATCAAGTGACACTGGTGGATCCATATGCGATTTGTGGAAAGAACAGACATGCAATGACTCTAGTTGTGGTTTGTGAGAAGAACAGACATGCAATGACTCTAGTTGTGGTTTGTGAAAACAACACACATCCAGTGACACTGGTGGATCCATGTGTGGTTTGTGGAAAGAGCAGACATGCAATGACTCTAGTTGTGGTTTATGAAAAGAGAAGACATGCAATGACAATTGTGGATCCATGTGTGGTTTGTGATAAGAACACACATGCAATGACTCTGGTGTGTGTTTCATGAAAAGAACACACATCCAGTGACACTGGTGTATCCTTATGTGGTTTGTGAGAAGAACAGACATGCAATGACTCTGGCTGTGGTTCATAAAAAGAACAGACATGCAATGACACTAGTGGATCCATCTGTGGTTTGTGAGAAGAACACACATGCGATGACTCTGGTTGTGGTTCATGAAAACAACACACATGCAATGACACTGGTGGATCCATGTGTTGTTTGTCAAAAGAACACTCATCCAGTGACACTGGTGGATCCATATGTGGTTTGTGGAAAGAACAGACATGCAATGACTCTAGTTGTGGTTTGTGAGAAGAACAGACATGCAATGACTCTAGTTGTGGGTTGTGAAAAGAACACACATCCAGTGACACTGGTGGATCCATGTGTGGTTTGTGGAAAGAAT
The DNA here is from genome assembly GCA_023614405.1 of Avena insularis. Classification (NCBI taxonomy): domain Eukaryota; kingdom Viridiplantae; phylum Streptophyta; class Magnoliopsida; order Poales; family Poaceae; genus Avena; species Avena insularis. The sequence goes on along the minus strand of CM042692.1, from coordinate 429,109,176 downwards.
AGACATGCAATGTTTCTAGCCGTGGTTTGTGAAAAGAGCAGACATGCAATGACACTGGTGGATCCATGTGTGGTTTGTGAGAAGAACACACATGCAATGACACTGGTGTGTTTCATGAAAAGAACACACATCCAATGACACGGGTGTATCCTTATGTGGTTTGTGAGAAGAACAGACGTGCAATGACACTAGTGGAGACATGTGTGTTTTGTGAGAAGAACTCACATGCAATGACTCTGGATGTGGTTCATGAAAAGAACACACATGCAATGACACTGGTGGATCCATGTGTGGTTTGTGAAAGAACACACATGCAATGACACTAGGTGTGGTTCATGAAAAGAACACACATCTAGTGACACTGGTGTATCCTTATGTGGTTTGTGAAAAGAGCACACATGCAATGACACTGGTGGATCCATGTGTGGTTTGTGAGAAGAACAGACATCCAATGACATTGGGTGTGGTTAATGAAAAGAGCAGACATGCAATGACATAGGTGAATCCATGTGTGGTTTGTGAGAAGAACACACATGCAATGACACTAGGTGTGGTTCATGAAAAGAACACTCATCAAGTGACACTGGTGGATCCATATGTGGTTTATGGAAAGAACATAAATGCAATGACTCTAGCTGTGGTTTGTGATAAAAACAGACATGTAATGACTCTAGTTGTGGTTTGTGAAAAGAACACACATCCAATGACACTGGTGTATCCTTGTGTGGTTTGTGGAAAGAACAGACATGCAATGACTCTAGCTGTGGTTTGTGAAAAGAGCAGACATGCAATGACACTGGTGGATCCATGTGTGGTTTGTGGAAAGAACAGACATGTAATGACACTGGTGTGTGTTTTATGAAAATAACACACATCCAATGACACCGGTGGATCCTTATGTGGTTTGTTAGAAGAACAGACATGCAATGACTCTTGCTGTGGTTCATGAAAAGAATAGACATGCAATGACACTAGTGGATCCATGTGTGGTTTGTGAGAAGAACACACATGCAATGACTCTGGTTGTGGTTCATTCAAAGAACACACATGCAATGACACTTGTGGATCCATGTGTGGTTTGTGAAAGAACACACATGCAATGACACTGGGTGTGGTTCATGAAAAGAACACACATCCAATGACACTGGTGTATCCTTATGTGGTTTGTGAAAAGAGCACACATGCAATGACACTGGTGGATCCATGTGTGGTTTGTGAGAAGAACAAACATCCAATGACACTGGGTGTGGTTAATGGAAAGAGCAGACATGCAATGACACTGGTGGATCCATGTGTGGTTTGTGAGAAGAACACACATGCAATGACACTAGGTGTGGTTCATGAAAAGAACAATCATCCAGTGACACTGGTGGATCCTAATGTGGTTTGTGGAAAGAACAGACATGTAATGACTCTAGCTGTGGTTTGTGACAAGAACAGACATGCAATGACTCTAGTTGTGGTTTGTGAAAAGAACACACATCTAGTGACACTAGTGGATCCATGTGTGGTTTGTGGAAAGAACAGACATCCAATGACTCTAGCTGTGGTTTGTGAAAAGAATAGACATGCAATGACACTGGTGGAAACATGTGTGGTTTGTGAGAAGAATAGACATCCAATGACACTAGGTGTGGTTCATGAAAAGAACACACATCCACTGAGACTGGTGTATCCTTATGTGGTTTGTGAGAAGAACAGACATGCAATGACTCTGGCTGTGGTTCATGAAAAGAACATACATGCAATGACACTGGTGGATCCATGTGTGGTTTGTGAGAAGAACACACATTCAATGACTCTGGTTGTGGTTCATGAAAAGAACACACATGCAATGACACTGGTGGATCCATGTGTGGTTTCTGAGAAGAACACACATACAATGATACTGGGTGTGGTTTATGAAAATAACACACATCCAACGACACCGGTGTATCCTTACGTGGTTTGTGGAAAGAACAGACATGCAATGACTCTAGTTGTGGTTCATGAAAAGAGCACACATGCAATGACACTGGTGGATCCATGTGTGGTTTGTGAGAAGAGCACACATGCAATGACACTAGCGGATCCATGTGTGGTTTGTGAGAAGAACAGACATCCAATGACACTGTGTGTGGTTAATGAAAAGAGTAGACATGCAATGACACTGGTGGATCCATGTGTGGTTTGTGAGAAGAACAGACATGCAATAAACTCTAGTGGATCTATCTTGGCATAATTTGAACAGACATGCAACTCTAAAGTGGAGATCGTGGCTATTTCAAAAAAAAGGGAACCCAAAAAAATGTGGAGATCGTGGTAGCCCCCCCCCCCCCCCGCCCCCGCCCACCACACGTGTCCACTCGAGGACTATGAACAGTCCAGTGTTTATAAACCCGCTCGACCTCCTTCTTCCATGTGCTCGTGTCATTTCCCCCCAATCTGTCTAGTCCCAAAACCCCAATCTACACCTACCGCGCGCATTGAAGCTCCCTCGCTTGCACTACCTCCTTCCCTAGGTGTGCCATGAAGCGTACATGTGGAGACGAGCCGGAGGTGAAGCCAGTTGAAGGCGCAGCAGCAGATGGCTCGGTCGTCGCCAAGCAGGCGGAGGCATCTTCTCCGGGCACGAACGCCACTCATCGCTGCACCGTCGAGGGTTCGAGCTCATCCGTCCAGCCAGTAGCCGTAGCCGCCAAGAAGTAGGTGGCCGACAACATCGTGGTGCCAGCGGCAGATCTAGATGGGGGGCAGGCGGCAGGCAGAGGCAATTTGGTGCTCTACATCAACAACCCCATCGCCATCCAAGAAATCTTCGATGTAATCGTGGAGAATGACGAGTTCGAGGAGGAGGTCCCTGATGAGGAGTCTGAGGTACTACATTGCTAGCTTCTCTAGTCGCAGCCGCAGATTTGACTGTTCATACATAGGAGTTGCTCAATCATGTACAGATTCTTTTTCTCTTGAAGTAGGGTAGTATATATATGGTTCGATCGTTCGATTGATGCATCTGCCATCTAGTCACAAAACCCTAATCCGTCTAGTCACAAAACCCCAATCTGCTCATCTGACATCTAGTTGAGTTTGCTAGTTGAGTTTTGATTTCGATACACAACATGCCTATAACATTACATTTCTATTCCTTACTGAGCCCAATGATTCAATTTTTTCCAAAAATAGTGCAAGGGCATCTGATGGTGTCGTTTTCTTAGGGATGGTTAGTGAACCTGAGGCAGCAATGCACATAAACAATATAGGTTGTGATGTTGGTATTTTGGTTCTCCGACTCCATCTCTGGAAAAAATGAGGCCCTAATTTTTTTTCTCATATGGAACCTATATATATATAATCTTTGTATTGTTTCTGATCGATGAATGCGTCGTATGATGCATATGTATATCACTAAATATTGTTGTGTACGATTACATTTCAATTTCTTATTGTGGCCAATGATTCAAATTTGCCCCAAAGAGAGGCAGACACATTGGTGTCAGATTTTTTTAGGGATGAGTTAGCGAACCTGGGGCCATGTACAAGATCAATATAAGCTGTGGAATTGTTACTTGGTTCGCTTACGCCATCCCTGAAGAAACTTATGAGGCTGCAAATCTTTGTTCTACATTCATAGAACTATGATATTTGAATTATCTATTCCATGCATTCATAGTGTATAAGAATTACATTTCAGTTTGTCACCGAGGCCGATGATTGAAATTTGCCCCAAAAGAGTTCAAGGGGAGACACGTATGATGGTGTCGTGTTTTAGGGATGGGTTGGTGAACCTGAGGCAGCAATGCACACAAACAATATAGGTTGTATTGTTGGTACTTTGGTTCGCCAACTCCATTCCTGAAACAAATTATGAGGCGCTTGATTTATTCTCATATGGAACTACATATATGATCCTTGATTTGTTTCTGATCTTTGAATGATTCGTATGATGCATATGTAAATGAATGGTTTTGATCATAAGCATTTTTAACATGTACCTAATGATTAATTGTTTGGTTTTTTTATTTATAATTACAATATTTAGGCTTGTTTTTGTACCTGACTATGTATATCCCTGAATAATTTTTTGTACGATTACATTTAAATTTCTTATTGTGGCCAATGATTCAAATTTGTCTCAAAAGAGAGGCAGACACATTGGTGTCAGATTTTTTCAGGGATGAGTTAGTGAACCTGGAGCGATGTATAAGAACAATATAGGTTGTGCAATTGTTACTTGGTTCACTAACTTCATCCCTGAAGAAACTTATGAGGCCGCAATCTTTATTCTACATACACTCTGATGCAATTATTTGTCATTATGTTGAGATGAAATGATATATGAACTGATCAAACTATTGCTGAGATGCTTTCTCTTTGATATCCATGGATATATTGTCTTACATATACATGTTGTCAATTCTTGAGTTGTAATATAATTAAATCATATGTATGAGTTCTAAGTTACGTTCTTAAAAATCAACATGAGGATGATGATGAAGTGGACGATATCAAGGAATCCAGGGACAACAAGAGCCGCTACGTGCTAAGGCGGTTACGGTGTGGGATAATCTGTTTCTACCGTAGGGGGGACTGTTTTGCCTATTCTATGGCAGAGCAATCAACGTGGACCTCGACAGCATGATCCAGCACGCGGTGGGTGTTGCTAGAGACGGATGAAGGCATAAGCTGATTACCTTGGTGCGGCACGCAGCCTTCGGCAAATTCCTCCGGGAGTACGTCAGGACTGGCCCGTATCCTATCGACTGGGCTATCCCTGCCTCCTGCTGATATGCCCCTGCCCTACTAGGCGTCTCTGTGTCCCGGTCTCCTGCTGCTGCCCCTGTTTTTATTTTGTCTCAGTTAATTATTATTACCTGTGTGTGTGGCATGTAAGACAATATATCCGCGTGGTATCTGTGGTGAACCTTCTATATATATATATATAGGAAAAATCCTTCTTACTCCTGGGTGTAGTTACACCCACGTCTAATATACCACCATACGGAAGTATAGTGATACTTTATCAGTTTGAGTATGTTCATATACTATATCTAAGATACTTCAAATCAAGTTACACGAAAAAATTCAAATATAGTCAGAGTTTGCACTATATATCCGAAATACCTTCATATTTGTACGTAAAAAGAAGAGTATGTAAAAAACTTATACATACTACCTCAAAAGTAGTATATATATACTACCAATTAGTCTTATAATACTTCATACTACGCGTTGATACTCTCCGGTATGATAGATACTGCCTAGATAGTGTGAAACATACGTGGGTGTAACTACACCCGGGTGTAGTATGAATATATATATATATATTAATCTACTCCTTTATATGGAGTGCCTTAAAATTTCTAGTGTTCAATTATATTACTGATCATGCTCATGCACACTACAAAATATTTCTAGTGCTCAATTATATTATAATTGTCAAGGAATCAATCAAAAAGTTAAATTGGTCGAAATTTCGTATCGAAGTAACTAAATGATCTCACATCGGCGGTGGATGTTGGCATAAGCCGAATGCATCAGCCGAAGACCTTGGCACGGCACACGGTCTTTAGCAAATTCCTTACAGGTTCAACAATCGGTTGCAGCTGCCCAACTCCGAATTCTCTTACAGGTTCAACATTGCAGAACTTGAGCTACCACAAAGACCTCGGTAGGGGTGGCAGAAAGGGTGCGGGTGCGACCACGGTGACAGCGAGCTCGGATTCTGGAGGAGGAAAATAGGACCGAGCATGGTCGACAAAGTGATAGATCTCACCGGGAACCAATTCTTGTCCCCAAGCTGTGCCACGGGTGCGGCCATGGTGAGGGCGAGCTCCGACTCGGGATGGGGAGGAGAGCGAGGCCAAGCAGTTCATCATGTCCCAGCTCCGTGCCATGGCCACGACCACAGATTGCCGCTCCGGGGAAGAAGAAGACGTGTAATGGATGCAGGCGCCAATGTTGCAAGCCTAATTGATGCCTAAGCGACGGGAGCGACATAACAGCGAGAACTGACAGGGGGGCCAACATGACGACCATTAGCCTGATATTTTGTATTCAAACGTAAAGTTGAATTCATGCCAAAAAAAGACCCCCTGAGTATTTGGCATGCCAACTGTAGTCATCGCGGCTGATTAAAATCAACTTGAGTACCGTGTTGCCTGGGCATCCCAACTTTTGGGCCGCAAAATGATATTCTCCCTCCACACGCCTCTCGAGGGCACCTGTTTCAGTGACCCATCATACCATTGCATGTGTAGTACACTATAGTCGTTGACATGACATCCACAGAACACCGTTCTGTAAATATCACATCCCTCAGAGTGGTACAACAGAAACATTGCGGGTCCACATTACAAACATACACACTTCATTATTATTACAAAACCAGAAGTTCCAAACTTCAAGTGATACAAATTACAAACCAAACTTAAGTAGTTTCAGTGGAAGATATAAATTTCAAACTCATACTCCGAATTGAGCTCAACAACTTATCTTATAAGGTTTAGGCTGCTCGGCTCAACTGGTTTACTAATAACTAAGGCAACTACTCGGACTCGTTGCCCTCCACTCCATAGTGTATTTCGTAGTCCATCCCTTCCACTCCTCTGGACAGGTCTGGCTCCTTGTAGTAGACATCCTCTTGCCCTTGAGCCGCGTACATCGAAGTGTCTTCTCGCTCCTTAGAGTCTAAGCAGGGGGTTCAAAGGAAAGGGTGAGTAACAACATTACCCAGCAAGTTCATTATATGCAAGGTGGAAAGTTTGATGCTCTATCTACCACCTCGGACTATCAGTCCTTGGTTCTATGCATTTTTCATAAACATTTCTTCAAAGATTGATTTTATTATCAAAAACTATGCCCATCAGCCTTCATAGGTTGACCAGAACTTCATGGAGTTCCTTTCCTGCTGCATTCGTAGCTCCTTCCCAAAATCGGGAGTAACAAGTTATAATTCTTACACTCTACAGAGGTGCGTTGCTTTACCCATGAGAGATCAACTCCTGTTGCACAACCATGCGTACTTTTCCGTCCACAATTCCATGATGTGGGGCCTAGTAGGTGATCCAAGCCAATCACTGCCCTCTCCGCGATCCTTCGAGGCTGACTACACCTTCGTTAAGACCCCTTTCAGGCAAGCTACAACCCTGATGAGTTCCCGAAGACTCTATGAGTCGGTTATTCCCCTGGAAAGATCCATAAAGGTCCGACTATACCTTCGGCAACCGCTCATAGATAATCTAGATACCAAAATCGTGGGGCCTAAGGGTGCCCACTCATATGCTGGATCCGCACAAGGAATCACGGCGTCACGCTAAGGTCATCTTGCCTACATATGAAAGGAAGAAGATAGAGCTGACTTCTCTGTCCCATTCCAAATCTCATGGTTAACGCGTAATATACGGCGCTAGAATCACTGATGTCATGGGTTGTTAATTCCTATGATGACTCGTGCAATTGGAAACCTAAGTTCCATTGCCAATTTTATATTTACTATCACTTAGGATGACAACCACATCTTATTTATTTGAGAAGATAATATTTTCTTTCTCCAGATCATAGATGATAACACATCATTTGCAATATCTTTGATAAATACTCTTCAAAGGACATGAGCAAGTGATGAACTTGCCTTGTGACTGCAAGGTAGTGAAGTTGGATGCTTTCACCTGACCTTGAGCTCCGGTTTCTACAGAGAACCATTATTGCCTGGTAAGGACAATATTTAAAGAAGCAATATGCAATGCATAGTAATGTCATGCAATGATTTATTATTTGCTTATTTGCGTGTTTTACCCTCTTAGTAAAAGTTTGCTATTTTCTTTATTTAATAAAAGAAAAGTATTATTTAAAGTCTTTGAAATTTTCATAAACATTATATTTAGTATTTTTATAATGACTAGTATTATTTTAAGAGTTTAAAATTGAATTTATTTTGTTTTTAACTCTTTTAACTATTTAACTAAAATTCCTTTAAGGAAATAAGACTTTATTTTTATCACACTTAATTTACCTTTCATAAATACAGACTAGCATTTTTCTATAATAGTAATCCCTTTTAGAATTGTAAAAATGAATTTTATTCAATTTTATGTGTTTGGTATATTTTTATAAAATTATACCTTAATAATAATAATTTTAAATTTAATTACCTAAAATTCCATTTTTATTTTTCTTGAATAGAGGACACTTCTATGAGTCCATTGATATTTTATTTATATTTTTAGGATTTTTATTATATTTCTTAGAGCCATTTAAGTCCTAGGGGTATTTTGGTAATTTAACAATTTAATTAGGCTTTTTCCTTTTAAACTGGACCTAGCCCATTGGGCTGGCCCAACCCTGACTCGGCCCATCTGTGCTGGTCAAACCCCTCTGCCTCGAGTGGCCCACTGCCACTCGATTCCTCCCCTTCGCTCTCTCGTTCACCTTCTGTCTCGCCTCCGTAGAGTTGTCGTGCTGCCGATGCGGTTGATGCTTGATTCCGGCCGCCCTGGGCTACTCCGGCCGCCGCCGAGGTGTGTGGCGAGGTAGATGACGCTGCTCCTCCATCTAGTCTTGATTGATTCGTCTGCAAGCCCCTCTCCCGTCCAGGATGACTCCACCCCGAACCCTAGGGTTTGGGGCTTTCCGGTGATGTGGAGTTCCGCCGCCCCGGTGATGTTGTGCTCTGCTCCTGACGGTCCTGTGGTGCCTCTGCTGCTATCCGTGTGGCTGTGGCCATCGTGCCATGGCTTGGCGCGGGTTGCAGCGCCCTCAGGTGCTCCCCATGCCGTTGTGTGCGCTCGCCGATGATACTACTTCCTCTTCTAACTCCAGCGAGGACCACGGGTGAGTTCCTCTCCTCTCCCTCTCTTATTCTCTAGCTTACCTTGTGCTGACTCGTGTAATAACGAGCTCGTTGGGGAACCCCAAGAGGAAGGTATGATGAGGACAGTAGTAAGTTTCCCTCAGTTATGAAACCAAGGTTATCAATCCAGTAGGAGCAAGGAAACACCTCAAAGGTGTTGCTAGCTGGACTTTGGCAGGGCGCACTACCGGCGCCAGCAGCAACATGGAAACCTCCACAACATAACCACAGAACTTTGCCCCTTACAATGAGGTTGTCAATCTCATCGGTCTTGCTGAAAACAAAGGATTAAACGTATTGTGTGGAAGAAAGTAATTGCTTGTAGAAAGTAAACATAAAGCAATAAACAGTTGTAGATTGATGGTAAAAGAAAGGATCGGGGTCCATAGTTCACTAGTGGTGGTTCTCCTTAAGATAGATGACATGTTGGGTGAACAAATTACAGCGGGGCGATTGACAAACACCGATAAAGCAATATGCATATACTACTCATCTTGACTCCTTTGAGATTCGATTAGGCATTATAACATTATACATAGACCGTAATCCAACTGCATCTATGACTAATAATCCACATTCAGGTTATCATCCGAACCCCCTCCAGTATTAAGTTGCAAGCAACAGATAATTGCATTACGCATTGCGTGTAAAGTAAATAATACGATTGTTCTATGAACAAAGGATTGTTGTTTTCTCCCTAGTAGCAACAGAAAATCTAGTAGCTTAGAGATTTCTGTCACTTCCCCAGATTACTAGAGGCATGAACCCACTATCGAGCATAAATACTAACTCTTGGAGTTGCTAGCATCTACTTGGCCAAGATAGCTACTAACAACGGAAAGCATGCAAGATCACAAATAACAAAGACATGATAGAATCAATAATCAATCTAAAATAGCATCTCAACATCCATCGGATCCCCGCAAACACAACATGTAGAATTACAAATAGATGATCTTGATCATGAAAGGAGCTCACAAGGTCTAAAGATGATAGCACAAAGGAGAAGAACCAGCCATCTAGCTACTACATGGACCCGTAGTCCAAGGATGAACTACTCACGCATCACATCAGAGGCTTGCATGGTGATGAAGAAGGCCTCTAGGGTGAATTCTCCCCTCCGACAGGGTGCCGGAAAGAGCTTCAGATCCCTCCCGATCTAGGGATGGAGATGACGGCAGCTACAGACTCTTCTGTGAATTTTGATCGGGTACTTAGGGTTTTTGTATCGGAGGCATCTTATAGGCGAAAGGAGAGGCCGAGGGGGTGCCGAAGGCGGCCAGACCACCCCCTGGTGTGGGCCAGGCTAGGCCGTGCGGCCAGGTGGTGTGGCAGCCCCCTGGCCCCTCTCCGTCTCGTACTCTGGCTCCTTGTGTCCCTCGGTGAAAAACTGATTTTGGCTTTTGTCCCGTCCAATTCCGAGAATATTCATTTTCTGACTTTCCTGGAACCAAAAACAGCAGAAAATAGGCAGCTGGCACTGTGGCATCTTGTTAATAGGTTAGTCCAAGAAAGTGTATAGAAATTACTCCAAAGTGTGGACAAAACATAAGAAAGTAGATAAAACCAAGCATGGAACATCAAAAATTATGGATACGTTAGCAACGTATCACCTTGCTACCCTCTGAGTTCTTGCAATATCTAAACCCTAATTAAATATGTCCATGCACTAGGGTTCATTCCTCTGTGCTAGGGTTCATCCCTTGATGCCATGTTTATCTGAGGTGGTTTCCTACTGAATCTAGTTGTGTAGGGTTCACTGCTATACTGTGGTTCTCAGTGTTGATAGTTGTTTCTGTTAGTAAGCTTGTTACCTGAACTTTTACTTACTATCCCATATCATGGCTATGATCTGGGTTGAGATTAGTTCTCTGATTCTTGTGGATATGCTTTGGTATGAAAGAGTTGGAGTTGGATATCTAATCCAATTACTCTTTGATAATTGCAGAGGATAGAATACAGAGATGTCAAATATGATTTCTAATTGTTATGTTAGGAAAATGATTAAGTGTTATTTTGAAAGCATTGTATTATGGAATCCTTGGTAGAAACTGCTTGGTTAGGATGGGCTCTTGTGACACCCTCATTTGAGTGGTACACGGGCTTCACCTAGATGCTGGGTTATTTTTATTTATGTTCTATAATGTCTGAAAGTTGCAGAACATTCTATTGGATAAATTAGCATGTGATGCTGGCCTAAGGCAAAGCTACAGAGAAGTAGCTGTTTTCACCTGCTGCTTTACTTCTTTGATGATCTGTGATGGATACCTCTAGGTATCAGTCCTACAGTGCTTGTGGAATTTACTTTGGTGGTTCTTAGTAGGTTTAATATGATAGATCCCTACTGTTTGAGCTGGATCCTAAAGCTACAATTACTTCTGAGGTGCTACCATCCATGGGATGTGCCCAGAATTATCTACTTAAGACTGTTGTCAAGTTGGCTATAGAAATCTATGTATTTCTCCAAGATCAATGATGCATAGGCTGAGATCTTGGTATTGTTTGCAAAGATTAAGTGTTTGGCTTTAGTTCAAATCCCTCTATGATGGATACACCCCACTTGGGTGAATCTGAGAGGATCATGTATAAAACAACACATGCTCATCTAAGAATTAGCATGTGATGGTTTTGTATAACTCACCACACAGGTTGCTTGTTGCTGCTATGATTTGCTTGTGGCTTGATCTTGAAGACTGGTTCTTGCTGGCTTGATCTTGGCCTGCACCTCCTAGTGCTGCTCCTGATCCTCTAGTCTCCTGTGATCTGGACTTGCCCTTGCTATCCTCCTGCACCACCCCCTCCTTATGTCACCATCTTGTGGTGAACTGGTGGTTGATTTGGTAGACTAGCTGGTGGTTTTGTTAAGGTTTTGGCAGGCTCAATGAGCTCTAAGTGTGTGCTCGAGAAGGAGAAATGAGTTACCTGTAGCAGTGCTTCGACTGAGTGCTCTGTTTGAGTGATTGTACTGCTGCTGCTGTCTTGACAGCACGCTCCATGCATTTTGGTGACTAAGCTGTATGGTTGTGTGGTCTGGTCGTGTGGTCTGGTTATGGATCAGTTCAAGTGAAAGTATCTTCACCAGTTACCCTTTTACTAGTTACTGCCCTGGTGAAACTTGCCCCTCTTTTATTACTCAATGATGTAATTTGAACAGTGCATTTCACTGTTCACCAGTGAGAGTAAAACTAACTAGTTAACCCTTATTTTCTTTTTAGTTGTTTTATCTTATTTGCAGGAACAAGATCTGGATATAGAAGATTTAGTATAGGAGTAGATAGGTAGTATAGGTTTTAATTGTAACCTTCTTTTTATTCTTTTTGTAAAGAATCTTGTAAAGATATTATTATAAGTTAATAAAGTTTTATTTCTATTCTCTGTAATATTCTGTTTTTGGTGTATTTATCACCATTTGTAATATTATTATGGAATCAGGAAATAAGAATTCATTTCTTATTTAATTTTCCTTGTCTTAAATTCTTATTGTTGTTTAATATATCTATAATGTAATCAAACAATGTTAATAAGGTATTTTGGAAAACAATACTAACATCTAATTTTCAAATACTATCAAATTGATTTAAATTTCAAACTTGAATTCAAAATAACTTCCCCAAAGACTCAATAATTCCTAAAGGTCATGTCAAAATTCATAGCAGTCACTAACAAGAGCTAGTCATACCTCTAGTTAGTGAAAGAAACTCTAATCCCTTTAGGTTTTTGTTTGGCAAAAAATTTACCCTGATTTTTTACAGATGCATGAATGCACAAACTTAGATTCCTAGTTCTACCCTTCGTTGGATCCTAATGCTGGGGTGTTACAGACTTCACCCCTTAAATTAAACTTCGTCCCGAAGTTTGCGGATGTGTACCTGAATAGTTCTGGATATGCTTCTCTTAAGTCATCCTCTTTCTCCCATGTGGCTTCTCGCTCTAGGTGATGTTCCCATTATACTTTGCAGTATTTGATTGTCCTGTTTCTCAGCCTTTTTCAGTTCTCCTCTAGAATCTTACAAGGTTTATCGACATAAGTCAAATCTGCTTGTAACTCAATCTCATGATGTGTGATAGCATCATCGGGAACTTTAAGACATCTCTGGAGTTGTGATACATGGAAAACATTGTGAACCTGAGCTAGCCTTTTTGGTAACTCGAGAGCATAAGCTATTGTTCTATTCTGACTTAGTATCTTGAATGGTCCAATATATCTTGGGCTTAGTTTTCCTTTGACTCCAAATCTCTTCACTCCCTTCATCAAACTTACTTTGAGATATACCATATCCCGCACTTCTGGATGTCATGATCTTCGGCTTTGATGAGCATAACTCTTCTATCGACTCTGAGCTATCTTCAATTGATCTCTAATAATATCTATGGTATCTTGCTTTTCCTTCATATAGTCTGGTGCAAATTCCTTGCTACTACCAGGTTCATACCAGCATATAGGTGACCTACACTTTCTTCCATATAGTACTTGGTAAGGTGCTGCCTTCAGACTACTCTGATAGCTATTGTTGTAGGAAAATTCTGCCAATGGTAGATGATCTTCCCACGAACCTCCAAAATGTAATGCACAAGCTCCAAGCATGTCCTCCAAGATTTGATTGGTTCTTTCTGTCTAGCCTCCAGTTTCTGGATGATAGGCTGTGCTGAAATCCAACTTTGAGCCAAGTGCTTCATGTAATTATTTCCAAAATGCTGATGTAAACGCATATCCTTCGTCTGATACAATTTTCTTGGGTACCCCGTGCTTACTCACAATCTCTTTGATATAGATTTCTACTAATTTTTCGGCATTATCCTTTTGGTTTACTAGAATAAAATGCACATTTTTTGTGAATCTGTCCACAATCACCTATATCATATCCTTCCGCTTCGGTGTCATGGGTAACCCTATGATAAAATCCATACCAATTTCTTCCCACTTCCATTCTGGAATTTCCAAAGGTTGTAATGGTCCTGCTGGACTTTGATGTTCTGCTTTTACCCTTTGGCAAGTATGGCATTGAGATACATACTTTGCAATATCTCTTTTCATATTGTTCCACCAAAATAATTCTTTTAAATCAATGTACATCTTTGTACTTCTAGGATGTATAGAATATGGTGTTTCATGGGCTTCCCGAAGTATCACCTCTCGAATTTCTGGCACATCTGGTACACAAAGACGGTTTTGAAACCATAAAGACCCATAATCTCCTAGGTGAAAAGCTGATGTTTGCCCTTGAGAGATTCTTTGAACTTCTTCGGCAATGAAAGGGTCTTCACATTGATGTCTAAAAATTTCATGCCAAAGATCACTACTCCTCTCTTCAATTACTCTCATGGTAGCTAATCCTCCAAGAACTGTTGTAATTATAAATTATATTTCCAACCTTTCCAAATCCATCTGTAGTTCTTTTGGCAGTTCTCTATTCATAGTTTGCGTATTCCGACTTAAAGCATCTGCCACAACATTTGCTTTTCCAAGGGTATAATTGATTGCTAGATCATAATCTTTAATTAACTTCAGCCAATGCTTCTGTCTCATATTCAATTCCTTTTGAGTGAAGAAATATTTATGATCTAATTCACAGCATAGTGGCTCAGCGGGTGTCTGTCTATCCCAGCATAGTCATGATCTAATTCACAACGGTTTTCTAATAACTTGATTATCACCGTTGTGGTTGAAGTTTGTAGGTAGAACGATTCTTTTCTAGAAAGCCCGCAGCCACGTAAAATATGCAAAAATAAATTAGAGGCATCTAACTTGTTTTTGCAGGGGCATGTGATGTGATATGGTCATTGATACAAAAATTATTGTATGAAGTGAGATTTATTGTAAATTAAACCAGCAGGAGTCATATGGTTGTCTTCATCTTTTTATGGCTTGTGTGCTATTTATATATATCCGAGAGAGATATTGTAATTGGGGAGATGGCCATGATGGTGGAGCCATGGACCTTGGTGCCACACCGGTGGAATGATGTAGATCATACCATGACGCACAAGATGGAGATCGAATGCGAGAAGGACCATATCATATCACATTATTCTTGCATGTGATGTTTATCTTTTGATGCATCTTATACTGCTTTGATTTTATCATCACGGTAGCATTATAAGATGATCCCTCTCACTAAATACCAAGATAATAATATGTTTTTCCTTCGTATGTACCGTTAAGAAAGTGCGTCGTTCCGAAGCACCACATGATGATCGGGTGTGACACTCTACGTTCGCATACAACCGGTGTAAGATAGTTTTACACACGCAAGTACTAAGGTTCTTACTTGGCGATCCTAGAATGTATAGACATGGCCTCAAAACATGAACCGAAAGGAAAAGCACGAGTGATATGACTGATATGATGTCCATATGATGCTTGCCATTGGAAATGCACCACCTCACGTGATGATCGGACGTGGTGCACTGAATTTGGTTCATGTAATTACCAAAACGACTCAAGGGATGTTGTTTGTAGTGAGAGTTCATTTAGTAATTTGGATTAATTTGAACTCAATTTATCATAAACTAAATCAAATTGAATTTTCATAGTTCATTGTAGTCACTGATATTCGTTTACTACCTTGTTTTTGCTATAATTGAGATAATAGAACAATAGAATTCTGGAATTTTACTTTACGAACTGGTATCATATTGTTTTATGAGTATCAATCTAAAGTTTAAAATATCATCCAAACTTTTAGCAAAAACTCACTTACTCTGTGAAATTCAATAAGTAGTATTGAATCAAGAGTAACAAATTTCAGCGTTAGTATCTAAGTATCATGCTTGCCTCCATGATTCTTGATATCGAGAATTGTTTTAATATCAACATTGTCTAGGAGCTAAAAAATTGTTTCAGAAATCATCATGTGTAGAAATATTGTGATATCCAAAATGATGCTTGGTTGCAATATGATAGAGTATAATTTAATAAAATATATATTCTTGTATTGTATGAGAATTTGCAAAGGTTGGAGATGCTAGGTGTCCTAATCACCCAAAAGTTTTTGGGAATTAACATTATATTCACGATTCTTCCTTATGAGCTATAGTAGCTTGATCATGAAAGTTGTCATGATAAGTATGAATAGAAGATGTGGGTAAAATGTTTACTACATTGAAAGGATTACTAAAAGGAATGAAATTTAAAAGAGCACCAAACATTTGATGATGGTGATCTACATTAAAAGTGTAGGTCCAAGGATATTAGTATTTTACTAACATGCTTTGGACTATGTGTCATGTGTATAGCACCACTATTAATGTTGATACATTCTTTTAAAAAGGAAAAAAAATGTTGAAAGAGAATCTTGGAAATATTTGGCAGAAAATAAAATATTAGAAATGTCCAGCTTAGGTATATAAATGATATACATGTTATGGGTGTATTGTTTGCTTCTTAAATAATGTGGTTTTTGGGTATTGGATACTGAATTGGTTGGTGTAAAATGTCATATAGAGCAACACAATTCTTGAACTGCAATGGCTAAGTAACTAGCAAAAGAATATGTGATGATGTTCTTCAAAAACAAATAAAGTGTTATTGTGTTTCCCGTTGACATCAAAGCTTGCCTTCAATATTTGTTTTTAATAATTGTTATTTTGTTCTGGTATATTATGAGAACGATAGTTGTTCAAATAATTACCGTACTCCATTGAAGATGGATGAACTCTAACAAATCTAGTTGGATAAATCACGTTTGTAAACACTGATGCTAAAGTGTCATAAGACGAATGATTAGAAGATCACTTCTGAGTAACACTATAGTTTAAACCATATTAGAAATGAAACATGAAGAAACTCCATGTTGTTCAAATTTTGGAGTCTTTCTTATTTTTGAATCAATTAACACTTGTGAGAATTTCCTAGAAATGATTTAAATTTCGTTCATAGGCCAAACAGGAACGAACGACTAACTTATTGGACATTATGCATATTGATGTATATAGTCCATCATGTGTAGTCGTATGTGGTGGATCATTCAAACTTCATATACTTTAACCAAAGATTTGAGTGAATATATGTATATTTACTTAATCAGGAAGAAGTATAAAACATTTGAAAATTTTCAAATGATTTCAAGATGAAGTGGAAAATCACTGTAACAAGAAAATAAAGAATTTATGATTGGATCATAAAGGAAAATATTTGAGTTACAAGTTTAGCAAAAACACCTAAGATTCAAGGAATCGTTCCATAGATTTATGTTTCCCGATAAACCATAGGAGTATGGAGTATTCGTGAGATGTAATCAAACGTTGTTTGACATGGTAGGATCAATGGTGTTATTCATAAAATTTTCATTATATTCTGAAGATTAAGCTTTAGTGACTACCGCTTTTACACTAAAAAGAGCACCATCGTGATCCATTGAAATGACACCATATGAGTTATGGATTAGGATAAAACCCAAGTTATCTTTTTCTTAAAATTTGGTATGCTTGGCATAAGTGAAATGTTTACAACCAAAGTCGGATAAGCACGTCTTTATAGGTTATCCCAAAGTAATAGTTGAGTATTCCTCCATAACACTGAAGACAAAAGTGGTTGTCACTTAGAATGTCAAGTTTCTTGAGAAAGAATTTTCACGAAAAGTTAAGTGGGAGGACAATAAAACTTTGATAAGGTTATTGAAGCTTAGCTATATGTGCTTAGTTGCGCAATGCCAGAAAGTGTCCCAGAGGCAGCCATAATGCTCATGGCTCCCGTGCCTCAAAGAATGTGGTCATGAAGATCTAAATTCCTATTGAACCACGTAGGTCGGGTAAACAATCAAATACTAAGATTTCAGATTAAATCATTATTGTTTGATAATGATGAACTGACTACATGCAAAGAAGCGATGATGGGTCCTGACTCCGTCAAATGGCTTGAACCCATAAAATCTATGATAGTTCCATACACGAGAAACCAAGTTACTAAACTTGGAAGACCCTCTGAAAGGCATAAAGCCTGTTAGTCGTATTTGGATATATAAAGAAACAGACATGGATATTTCACATCTATGAAATAGTCGACTTGTTGGTAAAGAGTTTACGATAATGTTCAAGGAGTTTAATATGACAAGATTCGATATTTCATAGCGATATTTAGTCTGGACGGATTAGTGTAGCAACTACTACATATGTCAATTGTTATATATGCTAGTTGAACAAACAAAACAATGTTCTTCTAATAGAATGGTTACCTAGGACGTGTACATGAAACATTCCGAGGGTTTTTGTTAAATCAAAGGATGCTAAAAGACATGCATACTTCAATAGTTGAAGTAAGCATAGCGGAGTTGGAATCTTCATCATGATAAAAATGTTTAAATTCATCAGAGACGATGAAGATGCTTGCATTTGCAAGAAATTAAGTGGGGGAGCTGAGACATATTTCTAATACATTGTGCATAAGACGCATTGTTGATTGGAAATGACATATATTTTATTAACACAAATTAAGAATTTCATTAAAATTAGATTTCAATGAAAGATTTAGGCAAAGCCAGAATATTAGTCAAAGTCTATTTGGATAGATTGAGATGCTATTATGGTTATGCCAAATGTACATAGATAAAATATTGAATGAGTTAAATATGGAAATGACGAAAAATGTTCTTGCCACATGGAAAATGTTGAATCAAGATTCAAGTGTTTTGACACTTGGTGAGTAAAATCACATGAATAATATCTTGATAAACAAGATTCAAGTGTTTTGAAACTTGGTGAGTAAAATCATATGAATATCTTAATCAATCATACCGTGATATGTATATATCCAGATATTTCCTATGCTCTAAATGTTATGAGCATATACCAGGGTGACTCATAAGATGATCATTGGACGATAGTAAGGATATTATTATGATCTTTGGAAGAACTAAGAATATGTTCCATATATAGAAGTGACAAATAGTTCATCGTAAAATGTTACATTGGCACTAAACAGATAGTTCAATGTAATATGTTATATTGGTACTAATTTTGTCACGAGATACAAATTTAAGTTTATCTCAATTTAGGATATGGGTTAAGGTGGCACAATTTGATGGAAGAAAGTTCCATGATAGAGTTGGATGAGTTCCAAAAGATTAAGTATTATGACGGATACTACAACAAAATGCTAAGTATAAGACTGCTCTAGTAGCAGCATAGGAAGGCATTTGTGTCAAAAGTTTGTTAATCAAACTAGCTGTAGGTCCAAGTGGGATAATACTATGAAGATCTATTTTACAAAAATAGTATCAACACATTTTAAACCCCAAGTAACTAAGGTCTCACCAAAAAACCAAATTTATACAATGCCATCTCATTTGAGAATGAGTGATGCATAAAGACACAAAGACACGCAAATACATACGGATATGAAAGTGTAAGATCTGGAGATTGTTTACCACAAGAAATGTGTACGTACAACACCAACCATAGGTGTTTATATGCGTAAGTTTCAACTAGATTATTGTCTCTAGTGCAAGTGGGAGACTGAAGGGAATATGCCCGAGAGATAATAATAAAATGGTTATTGTCTTATTCCATGCTTATGATAAATGTGTATTTCTCATGCTATAATTATGTTAAACGAAAACGTTAATACATGTGTGTTCAATAAACAAAGAAAAGGTTCCTAGTAATGCCTCTTATTATACTAGCTTGTTGATTAACAGATGATCAAGGTTTCCTAATCATGACATTAGATGTTGTTAATAACAAGGTCACAGCATTGGTGGAATTATGTGATGAACATTCTTCCAAAGTATAGTAATACGATCATGTCATTATGTTTACATTTCTATAACATCATGCGAAGTAACTCTAATCCTTAGACCATGAGATTACTTCAACCACTAACACTGGAAGAGTACTTTGATTCCGTCAAACGTCACATCGGGTGATTATAAAGATGTTGTCGGGTACTTAGAAAGTGTTAGTTAAGGCTTGGGATTTGTCCATCCCAATGACAAAGAGATATACTCAGGGCCCTCTCGGTGATATCACATTAACATAGCTTGCAAGCAATTGATAAGTTCACTAAGAATGTTATATCATGGGAAGGAGAAAATAGTACTTGTCGGTAACGATATCGAACTAGGTATGGATGATACCAAATGATCAGATCTCGGACAAGTAAAATATCGCGAGACAAGGAATTGGTTACTTCGAAAAAGGTTCAGGCGATCACTAGTTCATCGTTGAATTAGTGGGAGCCATTATGGATCTCCAGGTCCCGCTAATGATTATTGATTAGGGATAGTCTCTATCATTTCCACTTAGTTCATGAGCCCGTAGGGATACAAACTTAAGGGTAGTCGACTCATTTGAGTGGATAGGAAACACAGAGAAAATACTGGACAACGCAGAAATTGTTTTGATAAAACTGCTGGAATAGTTTCGGTGTGTCAAAATATTGCAAGGGATTAAATTGTTAATGTGTTTATTAAATGAAGTGTTCATTAAATGAAGTACTCATTTAATGAAGTGTTCGTTAAATTGAGTAGAATTAAACCAAGTAAATTAAACTGGTTTAATGGAAAGACCTTTGATTTTTGAGCAGAAATAAAATGAAATTATGGTGATCCTTTGATTTGTGTGAGTGGAGACTTTGCCACCATCAACAGGGGAGAGGTGGAGGCACCACCAGGGTATGGTGCATGCCTCTTGGGCGCAACCACCCTCTCCTATAAAAGGAGGAGGTGGAGACCCCTTTCTACATACTCATTCCTACTCCTTCTCCTATTCCATTTGGTTGGCATCTTCCTCCCATTGCTAGCCTTGTCCATTTTCACGAACACGGCGCTTAGGTGAAGCCCTGTTCAATATCTTTTCCACCACTATCACCACCATGTTGTAATACTGGTGGAGTTCTCGAGGATCCCCTACTTCCGCTGCCCAGCTGGAGCAAGGGACGAAAGTCGTTGGCACACCGTACGTGTGACCGATTACGGAGGCGCTGCCCCTTTGTGGCGTTGACCGTCTTCGCGTCCTTGAGGATAGTCTTGTATAATCTACAATAACCATGTTTGTTTGCGGGAACGTTATCCCGCTTTACGGTCTTCAAGGGTGAGTCCTTCTAAAACTGTTATAAGTGTCGCTTTGATTCGACCTTGGCAGTTGCAATCGTAGGAAATGTTTTTGTTTTCCATGCAAGAAACCCCATCAGATAGCACCTTTGTAACCTCACGAAGCATCACAAGTAATATAATTAAGGAAGGAGTAGGGACTTTACCTCCTCAAGAGGGTCCTGAACCTGGGTAAAAAACCCTGAGTCTACTTTCTGTCGTGAGCAAGTCCCGTCGCCATCGTCGTTGTTGTGAAGTCCAAACGCATGTTTAGCCCCCCACTCAAACCCAGGGATTTTTGGACCCCTAGTTATTGCACGGGATGCAAACTTGACACAAACCACTGCCACCCTCATCGATTCCACTTTGATAAACTAGCGTGTAACCTCCCCCCCCCCCACACACACACAACAGACCAGGGCCCACAGAAAGAAGGACCACCTTTCATAGGTGAGGCTACCTGTTTTGTATGTGAGTGAAGGAAGGGAGGTAAGAAATGATGGCTCAGACTACTGTCGGCCTAAGAAGCCCCGGTTTCTCGCTCCTTTATTTCTTCTAGATTAGCTTGAGTATTGGCAAGTAAAAGAGCGAGCATGTCCATTTGAATTCATCTGGTGCAACCGGATCTGTGAAAATGGAGCAAATAGAGTAAGAAAATTGAGGCATTTTAGAATCCTCCAAATAGAGAGGTTTCTATTTACATCTATGAGCCAAAGCTTGATTCACCAGAGCCACTCTTGTGTTGTTAGCTTTCCTTGTACTGACTAACTGAAACACCAGAGACACAATGTCTTGATCTTCAAAGCTTTTTATCCATCTATCTTTCCAAACAAGGTGGAAGCTCGATCTTCGATTTTGAAAGAGGACAGTCAATGCCAGAGAGCAAGCGCCTCAACAGACTCAACATCTGAGACCTACAACAATACCTGATTGGATGTAGGGATGCTAAAGTGGAAAGTGATATGTTTTTTAAACGGAGGCAAAAGTTTTGCCTCATCCATTAATTAAGAAAAAAGTGCCTAGTTTTTAAGGACAAAATCGAGCGAAAACCTACAACAACACACCAACAAGAGGGTCAAGCCCACCCAAACATCCACAACACAAGGACAACACCCAAAACACCGATAATCAAGCCTAAGAGAAGACCCGTAGAGCCACACCACCAAACCCGACACTCCTACACGAATGACAGGCATCCATCAAGTAACTGCAGATGCATTTTCTATAGCATCCCTCTTCTTGCTTGATTTTTCCTTCCCAAAGGCCGATCTTGTCCTAGCACCACCTCTCGTAGACTTAACCTTAAATTGAATCGAATTATTGAATCCAGGATAGGTAGCAGCCAAGATAGCGATAAAATCACAAATCTCTCTAGCGACGGTAGCTTCAGGCAGAGGAGTCAACACTGTCGACTTAGCATCCCCATCACCTATGGGAACTACAAGCTTGCTAGACTCATGCGAGAGAGATACAACATCGTCAATACCACCATCCTTCTCAAAGTTAAGTGCCTAAGCCATCAACAAGCACATTCCCTCACACTTAGAGGTAGTCAACACAATAGGCCGCGACGATGGACCACGAGGAGAGAGACAGCCTGTGGCATCCCGCAAAACCACTACTAGAAAATCGCGTTGAATTTGTGCATTGCATCGTCATCATCATGCATTGTTGCATAAAACTATTTTCGCAAAGCCCGATTTGTTTTCCAAACGCCCCATCTTAATTCAAACGCAAAGCCCGGTTCTCCGGATTAATTATTTTGGCCGCTATCGGTTTGCACCGGCCGCTTAAAACAAATAAAATTTAATTGTTTTAGCGGGCAATCGAACGGGCCAGATCGACCCGAACGAACACCCCCAGGCTGTCTAAAACGCACCACCACTAATCCTAGACCTACCCACCCTATTACTACCCCCCCTCTGGCCACCACACCCCAGCCTATGGCCGCTGGCCACGTCATCTCTCCCCTCCCCCTGAGCCACCCAAATCCTGCCACCTAATCCTACCCTCTCCCCACCTCTCTCTCTCATCCCACACAACCCACCCAACCCCACACCCCACCACACAGTACACAACTCACGCACACACCACGCGACGCCCCACACCATCACCCCTGGCCACGGCCCACACCTCACACTGCACACACACCCGCCCGCCCCACCCAGCCACCGACGCCTGCTCCCAACCTTCCTCTCCTTCCTCCCTGCACCCAGCCCACCGACGCAACCACCGCGGCCTCCTCCGGCCACCTGCCTCTCGCGCCCACCGCCCTCCTCTAGCCGCCGCCGTTCCCCTTGTTCTCTGCCCGCCTCCTTCTCCGCCTGGCCCGAAGGCCGAGCTCCTCATGCCGCTCGGCTGGCCGCCACGATCATGATCTCGCCTCAGAGGCCGCTGTAGCGCCTGCCCGCCACCTCCTGTGGCGCCTTGCCGCCACCGACCTCCACTGGCCGCCTCGGCCGCTGCCGCCCGCCCGGTGGACTGCCGCTTCGAGCCAGCGCCTCATGGCCTGCAATCGCTTCGGCCGCTTCCAGACCTCCACCGCCCGCCGTCCCTTCGCCGCCACGTCGCTGCTGCTGGCTCAAGGTCTGCCGCCAAGTAGCCGATTCTGAGCCTCGCTTGGCGCAGCCGCTAAGTCCGTGTGGCCCGCCTCAGGCGCCTATGGAGCCCTCGACCGTGTTGTCTCGGATGTTGGCAAGTTGCAAGCATCTGGACGTTGAGGCCACCTTCGCTGGGCTTCGTGTCCTTCTAGTTGTGTTGGGTGAGGGATACCGAGAACAACAACATAGACAAGTGGCCGCCGAGATCGACATCGAACAGACAGATCCGGTGAACCCCCGGCGCCATCCGAGATCTCCATCGACCACAATCCGGAGTCCTACGCTCCCCTTCATGGAAACCGAAGCCCGATCCCGGTGATCCAAGGGCCACGCCAGGAACCGAGCTTGAAGATCGCCCAGATCCGCCGGCGCCGAACCCAAGACCGACATCGCCACCGAGAACTCCGACAAGGACGCCAAGGTCGTAAACGGAACGCCAAGTTCGCCAC
Source organism: Avena insularis (assembly GCA_023614405.1). Classification (NCBI taxonomy): domain Eukaryota; kingdom Viridiplantae; phylum Streptophyta; class Magnoliopsida; order Poales; family Poaceae; genus Avena; species Avena insularis. The sequence continues at coordinate 429,085,274 of CM042692.1, read as the reverse complement.
ACGGACGGTAAGGACACCGACGCAGAACGACAAGTCTTCATCCTGAACGCCAAGATCGACCTGATGCGCGGGCCCGACAAGAACGACAGCGACCAGCGGAATCCGATGCGCCCCCGACGTCAACCAAGTCCGGCTATCCGGTTGCGACAAGACCTTCCTCCCGTACCGAACCCGATCTCGCCGAACCTGCCGGACCCTGGACCCTGAGACCAACCCCGGAACCCCAAGATCTGCCGAACCCTAATGTGTGAACCCCTTCCCGGAACCCTATTTTATAACATAATAACAACTTGTTGCATATTGAATTGCCATCCTTGCATGCATATCTGTGGTTTGGGGGCCTTATGCCGATTCACCTCATAATTAAATATGGGGCCCATATGCGGGCAAATCTAGCCTTATATTGGCCTCATTTAAATTTGTGTAGCGAACCCGGTGCTATCTTCTGCCATGTTAAAACAACATCTAAATTGCGGGGGTTCTAAATAACTTGCACCATCTAATTAAATGTCGGGACCCCGGTTCCGCTTAATATGACCTAATTGCATCGCACCTTGCCATGTCATGCATCATACATGCATCATGCCGATCTTCTGCCGTTGTATTAAATATTGCATCCGGTGTTTATTCTAGTGTTTTGCTTCTTCGCGGATAAGGCCGATGAGTTGATGTGAGCTTCGCCCCGATCTTCGTTGGAACCTTCGGCAATGTTTTCAAAGTAGCATCTCCCTTTCTACCTATCTTACTTTTATAGTATTTATTCCCTCCTGTTGATCTCTTGCTATCTGTTGCGATGCTCTAGTTTTCGCATTCGTGATATCCCTTGCAGCCTTATATTGCCTCGACACCTCCTATTACATTGTTTGGTAGATAGTTGGACTTTGCGTCGTGATCGCTTGCTCAAGTACCGTTGCGTGTTGTCAAGTGCCACGCTTGTTGGAGTTTGGCCGCATGTTGATGTTGGAGATGATCTTGGCTATATTTATCGTTAACTTTAATTACCGTTTAATAACTAAAATTGAAGTAGGTAGCGAGAGGCACAAGTGGGCAATAGATGTTATTTGGTTGTTAACTGTCCACTTGTGTCCCGTGGGACCCAGTACTTGATACTGTTCCTTGATTTATCGCGCTATCCACATCCGGGAGGCTTATGGACCCCGAGCGAGCTTGATTCATTCTTATTTCTTGGGGCCACAAACTAGTTTGAGGTTTTATTTACTATCTGCACTTATGCCATGCTTTATCGCTTTATTTAAATTGTGCGAAGGATAGCACACTTTATCGCTTTAGGTAAGCGGAGTGTTTAGCGGTGTCGACAAGCCCGCTTTTGGGTTCCCAGTCGTTCACAGCCATTGGCGCAAACCTTGAGTCCGCCGAGTCAGCTAGCTTGTTCTATGGTCTACTCAATGGGGTGGCCTCTGAAATATTTCTGAATCTGTGATCGCTTTGTCGTGGATCGCCTCGTTGGGTTTTGATTTGGTTTTTCCGAGGCATATCGAGTGTGTGTTGCTATTTGTGCACCCGCCGGGTTAAAACTTTCAAAGCCGTGTCCATGGTTATGGACGACTTGGAGCATGATATCTCGATCATAGACAACTATAACTAAAGTAGTGCTATAAATTTGACTTTATAATGACTAGTAATCAGCTTCACTATAATGGAATGGCTAAATAAAACTGCCAACAATTGCTTGTTTGGGTGTAAACTTGCGACCATTGTACTGACTAGTAAGTATTGCAACTACAACGGAATGGCTAAATAAAAGTACCAACAAGCTGCTGGGTTTTGGGTTTATCTCATGCTATCTGCATTCGATTAGTAATTGTTGCAACTATAACGAATGGTTAACTAAAAGTGCCTCGCTTATTTTATCGGGATGACTATCTACACCGACTAGTAATTGCTGCAACGATAATCGAATAAATAAAACGCCAACCGTGTGAGTTCCTCGGTTGACTTCCTCGTTGGTCTCGAGGGGAATACCAGGATGGGATTGTTTGGTGTTAGTACCAGTTGGTTCGAATAGGTCTTTCTTATCCCTCTCGATAGCCGCGGTTGTATCGAGTCTCTATAGGTTGTTTAGCGCATCTTTGCTGCCGCTTGATCCACCATACCTATGTAGGCGAGGACCGAATTCTAGCCTCGCCATGTCTTGGCCTCGATCGACGCTCCTCTTTTCCTTTGCCCTTTGTCGGCACCCCTTTTGTTTAAGCAGGTTTTGAGATCGACGTCGTTAGCAGGGTTACCCTTCCGGCTTGGCCTGGGCAGGGTTATGGACGCCATTGGTTATTCTTCAGGGCTCTTAGCCCCATTTGCATCTTGACCGTAGCTGGACGGTCTATTGTTTTCAAGGTGATTTGGATCTTTGTACCGTATATCTGTATTCTTGACTCATGGAGTCGTGTTGTATATATATACATGGGTCCCATCGAGGACTGTTGTGTAATGTTATTACTTCGTTTTCCACCCGCACGAAAGTGCCTGGTGGGCACCTTTGAATCGTTTCTATGCGGGTTTGGCGGGATTCGCTAAAACTTGCATAGGGCCGATATGAGGGTGTTACAGAGTGGTATCAGAGCTCAGCAGTTGCGATACCCCACAAGTCCAGCCTGTAGGATAACCTAGCTAACGGCCGAAGTAGAGTGTCAAAACTATTTTTCGGATCCTCGTTCCCGGAATCTCTACACCGAATGATCGTTGCCCACATCGTCCGTCTCTTCCACCCAGTATCCATCTTGTGAGTGTACCTGTTCATCTGAACCAATAATTTATCGTGTGAGACCCTAGGGTACTCAGCAAGTCTTTATGCCTCTAAAGGGGACACAACACAGGGTGACGAATTGCAGCAAAAGATAAACCCTAACAATTCTACAGATACTCGCTAACCATCCGCCTAACCAGAGATAGGCGGATGTCCGTGAATTAATAACAACAGCTTATACTTGATAATAAAGGTAATCTTAACAGATCCATCCTCCTCCTCGCATCGACGAGGAAGCGGACTAACAACCCCATCCGTTGGCGGTTTTAATACCCATTCCATGAGTATTGCACTATTTACTAGTCGGTACCTAGTCTAGTCAAATTATAAGCGGTACTTTAGTTATGCTTGTCTATGATCGAAACTGTGCTCCAAGTCGTCCATAACCATGGACACGGCTTTGAAAGTTTTACCGCAGGGTGCACAAATAGCAACACACACTCGATATGCCTCAGAAAACCAAATCAAAACCAACGAACGAGGCGATCCACGACAAAGCAATCACAGGATTCAGAAATATTTCAGGCCACCCCATTAAGCTACCATAACGGAGTTAGCGACTCGAGACGGACTCAAGGTTTGCGCCAATGGCTGTAAGCAATGAGATCCCAAAAGCTGGGATTGTCGATACATGAAAACACTCCGCTTCCTAAACAGTACAGCGTGCTCCTCACACAATCGTAAATAAAGCAGTAAAGCATGGCATAGGTACAGGATAGTAAATAAAACCTCAAACTAGTTGTGGCCCCAAGAAATAAGAATGAATCAAGCTCTGGCTCAGGGGGGTCCATAAGCCTCCCGGATGTGGATAGCGCGAATATTCTTGGAACAGGAATCAAGTACTCGGGGTCTTACGGGACACAAGTGAGCATAAAAACCAAATAACAGATATTGCTCACCGGTGCCACTTTCATTAGTTATCCCATTACTACCCAGGTTAAGTTGTTTAAGTACCTCGTTATCCATCAGACACTCACATACCCTACACATGCTGTTCTACGACTCGCATGGCTCAAACAACTCCTGTAGTAGTGGCTCATGGGATGGGGGGACAAGCTTCGGTGGGGTTTAAGAGTAAAGGCTATGCAATACTTGGGATTCAGTTTAATGCAATCGCGACTCAATGATGCAAGAATAAGATAGAGGCAAAAGGTACTATATGTATGCAAGCATGTGGTAGTGCTTGCCTGGCAGCTCAGTTGAAGCAAAGGATGGATCTGGGTAGTGCTCCTGGTTCTCTTGATATATCCCCTGCTCAGCGTCTATTCGAGGAAGAACCAAACAAACAAGGGCCAACATAAATAAAGTGCACAAGCATATGAATAAATGCGACAAGCAAACAATCATGCCATGATGAATGATGCACAACTTGCATGTCAATAAGGTAGCATGGCCAGGGTGAGGTGTGAAACACAAGAATAAGCCATTTTATTTAGTTTTGGCCCCATTTTATTCACAATTAAGTTGTTGTCCACAATATATTTATATGATGCATGCTTCAAATCAAACCATGGAATGCATAAACAGAAAGGTCTCGTCGAGCTAATCATTTTAGACATATCATTTGTTAAATTTGGATTTATAAATCAAAAGTTATTAATTATTTAAGAAAAAGGGGCATTTATTGTAATTTAATTAAACTTGGAAATTTAAGTGTTCAAAATATATTTTAGATTGCATATTTGAAATCCTCACATTTTTCTGATTTGAAAACATATATTATTTGTTTAAATTGGATTTATATTTTAAAAGTTATTTAAAAACAGAATTTAATTTGAATTTAAATAATTAGAAAAAGATTTGAATTTAAAACAGATTCGCAGAATTACTTTTTATACCAAAGACTCAGACCTGGACAACAGCGAGTGGGGTCGTTCTTCGGGCAGCCTAACGTAAACGTTTTGCCATGCTGCTGGCATTCGTGAGACAGGTGGGACCTCTGGGCTCATGAGCCCACCGAGAGTGGAGGCGACCACGTGGCTCTGGGGACTGCGTTGAGATCTAGAAAGGCTAGGGGCTCTCTGCAAAAGTCCGAGAGGTCGACGTGGGGCTACGCGGACGCGGGTTACGCTGAAAAGAAAGCAGGGGGTATCGGTAAAAGCCGGTCGCCATCAGGATCTTCTCTCTGAACCGTCTGACAACAGGTCGATGCTCGACTGACGGCCTTGGTGGCGACGCTGGGCTCGAACTGGGACCTGGGCGGCGGAAGCGATGCCAGCATCTAGGCCTGGCTTGGTGTCGAGGGGTAGCCTGCCTAGCTAGGGTTTCTGCGACGCGAGGAGCGAGCAGACGCACGCGCTCGCCGGCGTACGCAGCGTGCTCGATGAAACGAACAACGGCCCTAGGCGACTACTGTGGCGGGCGTGTCTAGGAGGTCGTGGCTCACCGGGGCGTCGGTGGTGTTCGTGGCCGAGACGCTGGCGATCGTCGATGATCAGAGGCCGGCGTTCTAGGGTTTCTCGTCGGCCTCGCGCTGGTTCCGGCTCGGTCCTCCTCCTCCTCGGCGGGTACTAGGTGAAGCTGGGAGGCTTGCGGTCTTCCTCGACACCCGCGACGCCACCGGGCTGGAAGCGACGGTGGTGAGGCCGAGGTTTCGGCCGTGGGGTGGTGGATAAGGGAGGGAGGAAGCAGGGCTCCTCGGCCAGATCTGGAGAGGCGAGAGGCTCGTGGGGTGGTGGTAAGCAGAGGAGGGAGGGTGACGCCGTGGGAGGCGGTGAGCGATAAGGTGGCTCGGCCACCTTTATCCTCCTCTCCTTCACGTGCTCGGCTCGGCAGGGCAGGCGAGGGGTGGCTTCCGGTGGGGTAGAGGCGAGCCAAGGGCGTGGGTGGTTCGGGCTGGGGACCTGCAGCAGAGAGCTAGAGGAGAGAGAGAGGCTCGGGTAGGGTGGAGCTAGGCTCTGGCAGAGCTAGGTGGGGAGCTAGGTTAGGGTTTGGGGTGGTAGCTAGGGCGGAGAGGTGGCCGGAGAGGGTGGCCGGTGGGGCCAGCTAGGGTGAGCCATGGTGGGGTGGCTCGGCTTAGAAGGAGGAGAGAAAGAGGGGTACTTAGGGTTTAGGTTTAGCTTAGGTGTAGATTAGGGTCTAGAGAGGGAAGGTTAGGTGCTAGGGTGTTCCTTTGTCAAGATCAAGCACAAACCAAACCCCAACAAGATCAAGACTAGGAAAGAGAGGACAAGGTGATGTGGTTTTGCAAAAGATCTACTCAAAAAGCAACTAAAACCAAAGCTAGCACAAGATGGTTCTTGCATGGCCCATGCATGATATTCAATGCCATACTTATGTTGTGAAAACAAGATGGTTTACATGGCATTATTACTATGCATTCCAAAATGTGGAGTAAGGCCTAAGCAAAAAGGATTTTAGAGATAGCTCCAAGGGAATAGATGGAGATGATCATGTTTGAGTATAGTTGGGACTTGCTAGGGTGTATGCTCCACTAGATGATCAATAGTCCCAAACTATTCCAACATGAGCATAATTCCATGACAAACCAGATGAAAGCTAGAAGAAAGGGTCCCACTCACAAGGCATGCAAAGGTGGCCATGTGGCTCTCATATTTCCATATTGTGAAAACAACATGATGCTAAGATGAGAGCATGTGGAATAGGATTGGATCCATCCCAACCCACATGAGCTAGAGGTAAACTCAATAAATGCCAAGCTCATATTTAGTTGGATGGTGGAATTATAAGGTGGTGAAAGAAAAAGGTGGTGGAATTAATAAGAGATATGCCCCCAACTCAACTTGGGCACTAAGCAATATATCAAGAACCAAATACAATATCAAGAGGCAAATACAATTAATAATGCATATGAGATAAGAACCAAATCAAAAAGGGTTTTATATGATGCTCAAATGCAAGGAGGCATGATGACATGAGCATGATATAATGATGATGCAACAATTATATGTTTGAAGTAGCCATTATATTTGGCCCCAAGAAATAAGAATGAATCAAGCTCTGGCTCAGGGGGGTCCATAAGCCTCCCGGATGTGGATAGCGCGATAAATCAAGGAACAGGTATCAAGTACTCGGGGTCCTACGGGACACAAGTGGACGGTTAACAACCAAATAACATCTATTGCCCACCTGTGCCTCTGCTTACCTACTTCAATTTTAGTTATTAAACAGTAATTAAAGTTAACGATAAATATAGCCAAGATCATCTCCAACATCAACATGCGGCCAAACTCCAACAACTGTGGCACTTGACAACCGCATAGCGGTACTTGAGCAAGCGACTACGGCATAAGTCCAACTATCTACCAAACAACAGTAATAGGAGGTGTCCAGGGCAATATAAGGCTGCAAGGGATATCACGGCACGAAAACTAGAGCATCAACACGGATAGCAAGAGATCAACAGGAGGGAATAAATACTATAAAAGTAAGATAGGTAGAAAGGAGATGCTCTTTGAAAACATTGCCAAGGTTCCAACGAAGATCGAAGCTCACATCAACTCATCGGCCTTATCCGCGAAGAAGCAAAACACTAGAATAAACACCGGATGCAATATTTAATACAACGGCAGAAGATCGGCATGATGCATGTATGATGCATGACATGGCAAGCTGAGAAGCAATTAGGACATATTAAGCCTAACACCGCTCCCGACATTTAATTAGATGGTGCAAGTTATTTAGAACCCCATAATTTAGATGTTGTTTTAACATGGCGTAAGATAGCACCGTTCGCTACACAAATTTAAATGAGGCCAATATAAGGCTAGATTTGCCCATATGGGCCCCATATTTAATTATGAGGTGAATCGGCATAAGGCCCCCAAACCACCGATATGCATGCAAGGATGGCAATTCAATATGCAACAAGTTGTTATTATGTTATAAAATAGGGTTCCGGGAAGGGTTCACACATTAGGGTTCGCAGATCTTGGGGTTCCGGGGTTGGGGTTGGTCTCGAGTCCAGGTCCGGGTTCGCGAGATCGGGTTCGAGCGGAGGAAGGTCTTGTGCAACCGGATAGCCGGACTTGGTTGACGTCGGGGCGCGGATTCCTGGTCATTGTCGTTCTTATCGGCCCGCATCGAGTCGATCTTGGCGTTGGGATGAAGACTTGTCGTTACTGCGTCGGTGTCCTTCCGTCCGTGTGGCGAACTTGGCGTTAGTTTACGACCTTGGCGTCCTTGTCGGAGTTCTCGGTGGCGATGTCGGTCTTGGGTTCGGCGGATCTGGCGATCTTCAAGCTCGGTTCTGGCGTGGCCTTGGATCACCGGATCGGGCTTCCATGAAGGGAGCGTGGGACTCGGATTGTGGTCGATGGAGATCTCGGATGGCGCCGGGTTCACCGGATCTGTCATTCGATGTCGATCTCGGCGGCCACTTGTCTATGTTGTTGTTCTCGGTATCCTCACCCAACACAACTAGAAGGACACGCGAAGCCAGAAGGTGGCCTCAACGTCGAGATGCTTGCAACTTGCCAACATCCGAGAGACAACACGGTCGGGGCTCCATAGGCGCCTGAGGCGAGCCACACGCTGCGGCGATGCGCCAAGCGAGCTCGAGGTCGGCTCGCCCGGCTGACGGACGCGCTTGTGAGCCTTGCAGGACGACGTGGCGGCAGAGGACGGCGGGGCGGTGGAGGTCTGGGCGAGCCGGGCGCGAGACAGACCCAGCGGCATTTCGAAGCGGCGAGTCCGGGCGGCCAGGGCAGCGAGGCGAGAAGCGGCGGGTGGAGGTCGGTGGCGGCGGCGGCGCCTAGGAGGTGGTGGCGGGCCAAGCTGACGGCAGCTGCAGGGCCGAGATCCTTGATAAATGTGGCGGCAGAAGCTCAAGCGAGCGGTGGCGGAGCAGGCAATGAGAACTCGAAGCGGCCTTCGGCAGGCCTGTGGAGCGAGGAAGGCGGGCGGGCGACCGGAGAAGGAGGCGGGCCGAGAACAAGGGGAGCAGCGGCTAGAGGAGGCGGTGGGCGCGGTGGGGGCGTGGGCGGTGGCCAGGAGGGAAGGCGTGGTTGCGTCGGTGGAGTGGTGGGGTGTGGGTTTGGGTGGGTTGTGTGGGATGAGAGAGAGAGAGGTGGGGAGAGGGTAGGATTAGGTGGCGGGATTTGGTTGGCTAAGGGAGGGAGAGATGGCGTGGCCGGCTGCCATAGGCTGGGGTGAGGTGGCGGAGGGTGGGTAGAAATAGGTTGGGTAGGTCTAGGATTAGAGGTGGACCGTTTAGAAATCTGGGGATGGTCGTTCGGTCGATCTGGCCGTTCGATTCATTTCGCTAAAACAATTAAATTTTTATTTGTTTTAAACGGGCCGGGTGCAAACCGATAGCGGCCAAAATAATTAATCCGGAGAACCGGGCTTTGCGTTTGAATTAAGATGGGGCGTTTGGAAAACAAATCGGGCTTTGCGAAAATAGTTTTATGCAACAATGCATGATGATGACGATGCAATGCACAAATTCAACGCGATTTTCTAGTAGTGGTTTTGCGGGATGCCACACAGCCGTAGAGTTGCTCTTCCTCAACCACAAATAACTTCTGCTCAAACGAGTCAAGCACAATCGAATATTGTGCTTTGGTGAGCCCCAGACCATCAGAAGGGCAAGCTTCTGTCGGCTCCAAAGAAACACCCACCACGTAACAACAACCAGTTGAGAGCTTCCACCTCCTCATGAAGTGGGATGTCACCGTTAGACTTCTATATACTAACTCTAAACTAGGTAGTATAATTGGGACAAGTGGGATTTGACACCCATGTAATGCCCCCAGCTATACGGGCCTGACAACTGTTACCTCTAACAACTCTCTATGAATTCTAGACTAGCCCACATAGCAATACTAGTCTTTCTACACATTTTGTTCTCCCTCGTGCGCATCCGAGAACAAGTTTTCGGTATGTCACCATCCTCAAATTGCTCCAGGCCAAACACGCTTAACCTTGAGTTCCTTTGAAGATGATCCCTAGAAAAAAAATTATAATTTATGGCTATGAGTATCCTATCAATTCTATTAAACCATGCGCTAACATCTCATATCCTACTTGTCCCACTTCTGCATCCTTAATTGGATGCACGATGAGCACGCCTCCTTCCTCACACAGAACATATGACATCATGACAGATGCAATGTATGAAAATTAAAGTTTATAAAATTTGAAAATAGAAAAGGAAAACAAAATAAAGAAAAAAACGGCCGGCCTAAATGGGCCAGCCCATGTTAGCCGAGGGGTATGCAGAGGTTCTCTATTCTCTGCATCTGGCGGAGAAGAAGATTTTTTTTCCCGCAGTCTCTGCCGCGTCCAGTCGTCCCCACTTCGTTTCCTTTCTCTAGGGTTTTTCCAGCACCGAATCCCAACTCCGGCGACTGGCGGCGGGCGACAGCGAGAAGAAAAAAATGTCGGATGAGACGGAGGTGCTGCAGTCGGTGAGCGACCTCCCCGTACAGGACCCTCCCGGGGAGGAGTTCTCCGCCGCCGACCTCATTTGGGCCAAATACGCGAACTCCGAGCACCACTGCGACGACGTCGCGCTCATCCCCTACGACCGGTTGGAGGCATTCATCAGCGGTGAGTGCAACAAACCCGAGTACCCCACGAGGTTCCACATCGAGCGCAGCCGCAAGCGCGAAAGGGGCACCCTCAAGGAGTTCAGGAGCGATGAGTACCTCAAATACAGAATGTACGTATTCCCCTGTTGGCACCTACCCTGCTTTGCTTGGCGTGTTTTTGGGAAAGGCCTATGCTCGCCATGTTAATTATTGGCTTATTACAAGTTCTTGATAATTACTGTGTCCTGTTCTAAATAAATTCAGGTATTGGTGCTCGTTCGGCCCAGAGAATTACGGGGAAGATTGGGAGATCTTGCCTAGCAGAAGGTACAGGGTTAACACACGAAACCGTGCAGCTCGCCCACAGTCGATGCGAGGCTGCACCTGCCATTTTGCGATCAAGCGGTTATATGCCCGGCCTTCGGTGGTTCTCATTATCTACCATGAGAGGCGCCATATCACCAAGTCTGGTTTCGTATGCCATGGACCCCTAGACCGGGACGCCATTGGGCCTGGTGCCAGCAAAGTGCCATATGTTGGGAGTGAGATTCAGCAGCAGACCATGTCCTTGATCTATCTCGGTGTCCCCGAGGAGAATATCCTTCAGACACATATAGAAGGGATAAAACGCTACTGTGGCTCGGATGCAAAGGTCGATAGCCTTGCTTCGCAGTATGTCCACAAGCTTGGGATTATCATCAAGAGGTCTACGCATGAGTTAGATCTAGATGACCAAGCTAGCATCAGGATGTGGGTAGAGAGGAATAAGAAGTCTGTGTTTTTCCACCAGGATTCGACCGAGACAGATGCATTTGTACTAGGGATACAGACAGAATGGCAACTGCAGCAGATGATCCGCTTTGGTCACCAGAGTATTTTGGCCTCTCATTCGTCATTTGGTGTAAGCAAGCTGAAGGTATTTGACTACGACAAAAGCTAACAGTTGTTTGGTTATACTTTTAAGCAACATTTTATTGTAGATGTCTAGTTATGTCTGCTGGGGCAGGTTTCACCATTTGTTTGACATTCTACTTCTTGCTGCAGTACCCATTGCACACAGTTCTTGTATTCGATTCAAGACAGCAAGCTTTGCCTGTTGCATGGATTATAACCCGATCAGTTACCAAGCAGGACACTTCGAGATGGATGAAAGCACTTACTAGTAGAATACATTCTGTTGATTCTACCTGGAGAATTGGCGGGTTTATAATAGATGACCCAACCTCAGAGCTGGAGCCAATCAGGTATAGCATAGATTTTGACACATGATCTAACTGAAAATATTCAGTGTAAATCGTGTATAGTTAATTGCCATTGACGAAATGTGTCATTGTTTTCAGGAATGTATTCTCCTGCCCAATATTATTTTCTTTATGGCACATAAGGAGAACCTGGCATAAAAATATAATCAAGAAATGCAGCAATATTGAGGTGCGACGAGAAATTCTTACACAACTAGGGAAATTTATTTATAGTATCTGGAGTGAGAAAAATCCCATGGATGCCCTGGAGCAGTTGTTTCAAGACTTTGTTGACCAAACCACCTTCATACAGTATTTCAAGTCATTTTGGGTTCCCAAATTGGGTAAGATTCTCAGGTAGTAGATTCAAAATGTACAATTAATTGCAAATGCTCATCTAGATGCTAACAGTGTTCCCTTTTATGCTACTGCCCTATCTAGAGATGTGGATTGATATCATCAGAAATTTGCCGCTAGCAAGTCAGGAATCCTGTGGTGCAATGGAGGGTTACCATCTAAAGCTAAAGCTTAAAGCATATGATGATTCACAACTCGATGCTCTCCAACGTGTGGACTGGTTGGTGCACAAGCTCACAACAGAGCTGCATTCAGGCTACTGGCTCAACCTATATGCAGATGAGAGCGGATCATTTCCTCAGGTGAAAGCAGAGTACATTGCATCCACTTCATGGCAAAGGGCGATGCATATACCTGATAAGGATGTTTTCTTTGATGACAAAGAACCTCTTTCCGCCAAGGTGGCAAGCCAGAAGTATTCTAGTCAAATGCGGACTGTATGGAATGCTGGGTCTGAATTCTCCCTGTGCAGCTGTTCGTGGTCAATGCAGGGTAACCTATGTAAGCATGTCATAAAGGTTAACATGCTATGTGCACCACGCAAGGATCTGCAGCCCCCGCTATCATTTCAATCGTTTCAGCGCATCCTACTTGATCTGTGGCAAAAACCACTGGACGATTCATTCTCACTGGATCTATCGGTAGCATGGGTCATGCAAATGCAGGAGAGGATCCAAAAAGTGTCTGAGCTTGCTACATCTGATGGCATTGCCCAAGTTGCAGGCAAATTGCCAATTCAGTGGACGAACAAGAGAGGGAGAAGAACAGCTGCTAGGCGAACCAGCCCCGTACGTCTTCTTCCTCATTCCAATGGCAGTGTGCAACGTGATTTGACTCCAAAGAAGAACAGAAAGAGGAAAAGGCTGTCCACCTTTTCAGGCTAACTACTATTGATTATTCACTGTTATTGGCAAGGATTTCTCTCTGTGTGTAATTAGTCAGCTAACTGCGATTTGTTCGTTTTCTATTTCTTGCGGTTACATTTGGCTAAGAAAACTCACTTAGCTAGTTCTAAACTTGTAATCAGATTGATTTAGGCCTAGATCATCTCACCTTCTGGGGTCATCCTTGGGATGATTACGTGGATATGATTTTTCGGCTAGTAATAGTTCAGTTCAAGCGATGTGTTATTTGCAAGTTTTCTAGCATTGTGTCACTTCTTGCTGTGCCTGCTGATCTGTCTCTATGTCAGTACCTGTTGAAGCATTACGGGAACAATTACTGTGCTCCAGTTGTGGAGTGAGACCATTTTTCTGGGCAAGTGGAATATCAGAACCTTTTAAGCTTATCTGGTAGGCGTTCTAGTTTACACATATTTTTGGTCTTGTTATTCTTATTCAAGATGTTGCATACTATTATTTTGTTACTTTTTAGCATTCAGTACCTTCAGATAGGACATGTTGCATGACCTATGATTTTAGTTTCCCGAAGTGTGTAAATGGCCTGATGTTAGTTTGAGAAGGGCCTGCTACTATGAACCATCTTGAAACAGTAGTAGCCATTTTCCTATTCTTACGGAAATACTTTTGCGGACGATAGGACTTGTGATTGATTTAGAGGTCTGTTGCATATCTAAGTCATTTGCTAAAAAAAATAGCTGTGACAATAACAGCATGGAACTCGTATGACTCATTCATTCTCATCGTTGGCCTCCTCTCACAGAAAAGTATCTGCTACCAGTCACAACTAGTAAGTGTGCTCTTTCGTTATGATAGCATGTACCACTTCATCGAATAAGAGACGAGAGCACAAGAATCCTTTATCCGTGCTTAAATCAGCTTGAAGCTTGGGGGCAGTAGTCTTATTTCAGGATTAGAACTAAAGTCTTGCACTTAATTCTGAACCAAATTTACAATAAAAACACGATCTTATTGCGAGAACATGATAAGGTTATGCTGCCTATACGAGATAGCTTAGCAAAATTACAATTTTTAGATAAATTTGTGTGCATAAGAATATATGGGCATCCACAGTTGATAAGACTCAGTAGCCTCTAAGCCAAGGCTTACACCTAGCAGAATCGAAACCCTCGCTTTTTCGGGGCGGCGTCTACAAGTCCATGGATGTAAAATGCTGCAGTTTTTAGAGGCTACCACTGCACGAAACCTTGGGAAGATAAATGTACAAGTTTGCATCCAACAGCCAAACGGAAAAGGATAACGTACTAGAACTATTGGTTTTGGGATGAAAATAATACTACTCCATCCGACGATATTAGTTTGACTCGAATTTGTTTAGATTCAGACGTATTTAGACATGTTTTAGTACTAGATACATCCGAATCTAGATAAATCCAAGTCAACTAATATGGACCGGAGGGAGGGAGTAAGTAAAAGTATCACTGTGCCTTGGATGAAACGGTGCACAGTTGTAAATCCAGAACAACTTTTATATTCTCTCCGACCCATATTAGTTGACTTGAATTTGTCTAAATTCGGATGTATCTATACGTCTGAATTTAGAAAAATTCAAATCAACTAAAAATTCAAATCAACTAATATGGGTCGGAGGGAGTACTTCTTCCATGATACAGTACAACTTAGGATGCTTCGAAGCATGATGCCACGTACAAGGTTGGTTTATTTTGCAAGCAAATAGCTATGGCAGAACTACTTATTCCTACTTACAAAGGGAAAATTGCATCACGGTTCTTTGAAATAGGCTTCCGCCCCGCTTTATAAATAAAGCCACGTCGGCCACGGTTCAGCGAACATGATCTGAAGTTGCTCGGGTTCAGAATTGCAGGGGAACATGAAAGCCAGTAAAGCAAACCGTCAGCGTTGTCCCAGCAAGAGCTCGACACCCGGCTCCAAGACATGGCTAAACCACCGGCAGCTCTCCTCGGCGTCCAACCCAGACAGTCGTGGCATTGCCGTCCAAGCACAATCCACCGCATCAAACATCACCATCCTCCCATCCACAGCATTGTATAGGCAAACAGTCCCCAGTCTGTCTGCAGCCTGAAAGTGCCAGAAGCTGCCTTGCCTGCCAGCCACTAACTCATCGAAGATCTCCATTGGCATTGTGGACACCTCCAGCCATCCTCCCACTGCCTCTTCATTGTTGTCCAGCTGCCACACCACTATCCGCTCCAGCACCCCAAAGATCTCCACTCCACCTAGCAAGAATAGCTGATCATCAAGAACAAACAAGTGTGCTGTGGTAAGGCCGTGTGGCATGACAACCGGCGGCACCATCCATTCGTTTGTGACGAGATCAAGCACGAGAAGAGCGTCCGGACCACGGCCGAGCACAAAGAGCCGACCACGGTCGCTGGCAACCGCGGCATTGCCCAGGAGCGCAAATGGCAGCGGGAGCTCACCCCGAGGCACCCACTGGGGGGAGGGATCTGCGGAGTTTATGGTGTAGGAGCGGACAGCGGCTCCGGTGGTGACGGCGACGAGTGAGTAATCCCGCCTGGTGGAGGAGAATGAGCGTGGGACGATGACAGCGATGAGGTAGGAGCGTTCTGGGAGCGCCGGGAGGCGGAGGATCGAGGCGACGGTGACGATGAGGGAGGGGGAGGCGCATGACACGAGGGGAGGGGAAGACCAGGATGAATCTAGCAGGGGCACCGGGAGGGCGCGGCGGGAGAGCGGGTGGAAGGCGAGGCGCGGAGAGAGGAGGAAGAAGGCGTCGAGGCGGTGCTGGGAGAGAAGGGTGTGGAAGGCCGGGGAGCGGAGGATACGGCGGAGTGCCTGGGAGACGGCGGCGACGGGGATGAGCGCGGTGAGCGGAAGGAGGGAGAGGATACGCTCCTGGAGGTGCTCCGGGAGGGCGTCCCACGGGCAGGCGGCGGCGGAAGTGGAGGCCATGGGCGGGGATTGATCGGCGAATCGGCGGGTTGATGGCGGATCACGGCGCCGTATTTGGTGGAAGGAAATGGAAAGGGGAGGAGGAGGAGAATCGAGAGGCTCTCTGGCTGGCAGGTTGTGGGCCGCGAGGGCATTTCGGTACGAAGAGAAAAAATACGGAGTAAGAAAAATTCCGCAACCGCTCGCCTCATGTGTGCTCCTCATCTGTGTTGTAAATAGAATCGAGAGACAAGGAGAGACGATGAACGAACGAAATGATTCAACTGTGTTTTATTTCATTGATGATCAGATTATTTATACAAAAGAAACATTGCATATGTATGAGACACGTCCGTTCGGAAGGGGGATGAGAAAGTCGGTTGACAAACCAACTGACATAAAGAGGATTATCATTTAATTAACCTATAAATTAAATCCTAACACTCTCTCTAATCCTTCTTTGTCCCTGCTCGATCGATCATCTTTGAAATCATCTCCTTCAAAAGCCCTATGGGAAAAAATGAGAGGAGTACTGTGTATGATATGTTGCTAAAACTCCTTTAAACCCAATGAAAAAAATAAGGAAAAAATAGTGCAACATATAATGGTTAGATATGCTGTTAAAACTCATTCAAACCCAATAAAAAATAAGGAAAAAATGATACAATATATAATGATTATTTCCTCTATCAACTCCATATGAGGAAAATCTTGTAAAAGGAAAAAACAATAGAGTTTAGAGAACAATATATATGTCATGTATACTTTCCTAAAAAACCCGGTGGGGAAAACAAAAAGTATGACATATGATTTTATGTTGATATTACCTCATTAAAAACCTTGATGAGAACCTGGATAGTAACTCATAAAGGAAAAAAGAGTGTAATATGATGCTTTGAACAAGAGTAGTCTAGGGAGATACTCCCCCTGATTCTTGTAAATCCCGAAGCCGTCGAATACCAATTTTATGAATATATTTCTGAAATGTTAAAGTTGGTAGAGACTTCATGAATATATCAGCGAGGTTACCGCATGATTTGACTCGCAGGATGTTTATTCCCCGACTCTTCTGGATTTTATGGAGATAAAATAATTTAGAGGCAATATGCTTAATGATATTGCTCTCAATGTATCATATTTGCATCTATGCAACACAAGTAATATTATCTGTGTAGATAATGGTTGATGATTCAAGAGAACCAATACCACATGATTCACGTATGTGGTTTATCATTCTATAAAGCTAGACATGTCAATGTGGTTTTGTATTTCAGAATGATTGGTTGGTGTAGTCACCGAAGCTATTTCGAAGACATCAATGGAGTAACACTTCTACCATATAGGTACACATTGTGGGGATCATTCAAGTAGCCAACATCAGTGTATCTGATGATATTGGAGTTCAAATTTCTCTGAAATTACAAGAATAGGTCAAGTAATGTGTGGTGCCTTGGAGATATCGAAAGATACTATTAATTCCCAACCAATTGTGTTGGTGGGTCCAATGGCACTGAGATATGGAACTTCAAGTCCCAACATCCCTTCTACATTATCCCGAGGTTTGAGTGAATCTTTCTCTACGTCTAGAGATTGAACAATCGGCATGGGAGATGGATATGACCTGTCCATTTTAGATTTCTCCAATTTTTATAATATAGGCAACTTGGTGTACCATAAAACTTGAGTGAGGTAGCCCGACTTGTAGTATCAAGCATTGTTTGGGTTTAACCAAATCCTTCATCTCAAATTTTGTCTTTTAGATGATCACGTGCTACATCATTGCAGGAGTAATCCTTGTGTATGACAAACGCACATGCATAATCATCGTTGTAGGAATAATCCTTGTGTATAAGGAACTCACTATGTCGGTTGTGCCAAAATATACCGACAACAATGAGCCATGTAATGACTTATTGATTTTACACAATGCATGTTGCATTTGTATTTCGATTTGTATAGAGATTCCATCCGGAACCATACATGTCCAAATCTAGTAATCCACACGAAATGTATGTTGGAAACATGCCCTGGAGACAAATAGTAATAAGGATTATTATCATATTTCATAAAGTTTATGATTAAGTTTTATATCATGCTACAACTGTATTGAAAGGAAACGTCAATATACGTGTGATATATAAACAACCAGGAGTTCCCGATGATACTCTAGTCACTGGTTCATTGGTCAACAGATGATCAAGGTTTCCTGATCATGTGACATTTATGCCAGTTTGAAATGGAGTCACCTCATTGTGAGAATGAGATGATGAGCTAATACCCAACCTAAACATCGTGACCCGATCATGTCACGAAGTTCAAGTTAATGATTAGAATAGACCTAGTGGATTATTTCTTAGACCGTGAGGCTATATCAATCACTGTTATCCGAGGGTATTTTGATAGCATCAAACGTCACATGGTTAAACGGTGATCATAAAGATGTGTTCAGGTATTCAGAGGAACAGTAGAGGCATTATACGTCAAGAGCAGGATTTGTCCATCTGCATGACGGAAAGATACTCGAGGGCCCACTTGGAGATGTTAGATCCAATAGATGCGCAGCGTGTGATTTGATCACATGGATATCACTTGTTGGAATGAGTCAAGTAGCATTTGTCCCGCTGGCAGATGCCCTGGTGGTGGTGGTGCACCGGTAGCAAAAGCGCCAGGTGCGGTGGTGTAGCCCCGGTTTGCTGCTTCAGTTGCCCTTGCATTGCATAGCTCTTGCATTTTCAAGAATGTTCGAGAGTCCTTTAGGAGGTGATTGGATCGCCTTTTCCCTGTTGAGTCCATGTAGAAGTGCATATTGCATGGTCCTTCCAACATTTTGTCCTGCTGACATGGGTGGGTCTCGATTTGTTGGCTGGTACCGTTGCTGTGGCTGGCCTCCTCCAGTGATGTCTTTGCTGCTGCGGTACCCACTATTGTAGTCGTCGCTTCGTCGGTTGTCCCCTCTAGAAAACCCGGCTGCAACATAACTTGGTGTGTTATACCCATCGTTGTCTCGTCGCCTTCTATCGTTGTTTCGCCTATCCCTGTCTTCTTTGGGTAAGCGGGCCCTTTTGTTGTGTAATGCATCTTCTCCATCGGCCCAACGATTGGTTATTTCCATCAGCTACGAAATTGTCTTTGGTTTGATTCATCCCAGCTCTTCAATGAACTCTTGTCAATGGAGTCCGTCGTTGAAAGCGTCAATTGCTCTTTCATCGGATATTGTTTCAGCTGAGTTTTTGATAATGCTCCACCGCTGAACGAAAGCTTGTATTGATTCTCCGGACTTTTGTTTGAATTCCCGCAGTTGCTCTAGAGACACCTGTCGCTTGAAGGTGGAATTGAAATTTCTAATAAACTTGTCCTCCAGGTCGTTCAAGCTGTTGATAGAGTCTTCGGGTAATTGTCTTAACCAAGAGCAAGCTGCGCCGGTTAAATGCATTTGCAAACTTTGCATCGTGGTAGCCTTGGAGCCTCCTTGTAGTTTAACTGTGGCCAGATAATCTGTCAACCAAGCTTCGGGCTCTTGGAGGCCGTCGTATTTCTGACGATCATGAGGTAGTTTGAAATCTTTTGGTACTGGAGTCCTATGAACCCCTCGGGTAAAGAAACTGGCTCCGCATAGTTCTTGCCCTTCCTTGCTTTCACCGTCATAATACCTTCGGCTGCTATGCTCTTCCCTGGATCGATCGATCCTTCACTGTGTAATGTCATTTTGTCAACACCTGGATTTTTAAGTCCAGATGCCTGTTATGCCGTACATCGCAATCCCATGATTACTATTTTTGCGAGACATAACAGAAGTGGTACCATAGTACATCATCCATTACAAACCATAATAAGGTCTTACAAATAAAGGATCTCATGATCCAGTCTTAATACAATCAAAGCAGCAGAAAGTAAACGTAGTGGGGCTTCAGTTTCATGATCACAGGTAATGCTGACGATGGGAGATGATCCTAGTTGTCATAGACCTCCTGCTGTCCATCTTCCGGGTAATCCTCCTCATAGTCTGGCCATGGGAATAGCCAGGGACAAAGCCATGAGTACTCTTTAAGTACACGCAAACTAACACTAGTGTAAGTAAGGTCAAAGCTAATAGGAAACTTAAGCTCTAGGTTGGTTTTGCAAAAAGCCAGATTTACTTCATGAGGGTTTCAAGAGTAAAGACCTAATTTAGTTCTCTATATCACTTAAGGGGGAAACTAGTTTTCAGGCCCACAACTCTGTTGTGGTCAAGTCAAAGTCATCTTTCAAGTCACAAATCATTTTTGAAAACATCTGACAATGGAACAGTATGGCCACTCCAACTGTCCATAACCATGGACGCGGCTATTCGAATAGTTTGACACTCTGCAGAGATTGTACACTTTCACCACAAAATTCGATACATCCGCTAGGAATAACCCTGAATCATCATACTTAGTATGCGGATTATCAATCTTAACCTTTCAATTACACACCCTATTATAGGCACCTCCCCTATGAGTTTGGCCTCTCAACCATGACCATCTGCCATCTTGGGTACTGCATAGGTGGACATTTGGACATTCATCACGAGGTAGCCTCAGCTCAACCTCTTCTGCAAGGGAACCCATACTAAGACATATAAACTTCCAGTCAAGCCCTACCCAACTCAAGTATTGTGGTTGTACGGTAAAATTGGAATGGTATCGCATTCGAACCCAACCATCAGTTTTTATAAAGGGCCAAGGCTCATGCCTCAACATTTTCATCATAAACCATTGTGTTTCTCAACACATGTCAAAACATTTCAATAGAATGAATCATCATTCCAAGGTTTACATAATCATTTTCACCAAGTATTCCCATCTAAAGTGATCAAGTTTTATGCTTAGCACTAGCCACTAAAGTTGAGGGTATTCACTATTGGGGGTGCTAATCTGGTACAAGTATCCAAGACTAATCCTAAGATCTTGATAGGATCCATTCTATTTTCCACTAGTCACAATCCATTGCTAAGTAATACTGTAGTAAAAGGGGAAAGTAAAGCTTGGAGTAAAAAATCTGGGAATTGGTAAAGTTGCACAACCAGGTATGCCTAGTGCATCTGGTATAAGGGGCTTGCATATATAGTATGCATAGTTCTAGCTTGCAATTAGTGATGGCTTGCTTAGATAGCAAGTATGGTGCTATCTTGCACTGATAGCTTGCCTTGTTGGTTGCAGTCGTTGAAGTTTTCCTCTTCCTCCTCGAAGTACTCCTCTTTGTTGAATCCCAGGTCGGTACTAGCGTCTATAAACACATTCAATGTACACAATCACCAAACAACACTTCACTACTGTTATTTAGCACATAAGGGATGATACTAGATGATCTAATATCATCTCAATCATTCCATGTTATAATGGCACATTTTTATTTCTCTTTAATGAGAAAAGTAATTTCTACTTATTGAAATTGTTTAAGGTTTAATATTCTCCAACTAGAATATAGGTTCATATGGACCATGTCCTCACCATATATTCTCAAGCTTGGGAATGTGATTTGAAAGGGTGGTCATGCATTACAAGATTTAATATTACTATTTAATAAGATTCAAATGACTAGAAAAGCCTATATAGCCTTCTTTTAATACTAGTCAAGTTTAATATCTGTAAAACCAAATGTTTTTACATATTAAGGTAGAGCATGGAAAAAGTGATTTTTGAGAGGTGGAATCATCTCAAAAGCATTTATAGTTTATTTTAGAAAAATGTTTGAAGTGTCAAAAGTCCCTGTCTTGTTATTTTTGGTATAGGTGATCTATAAATCCAATTGGTTTGAATCCAACAGGAGTGATTAGATAATTTCAATACCTTTCCAAAAAAATAGGAATCATGCATTTTGGTTCAGTGAATCTCTTTGAATTGATTTTTGAATCTACTGACAAAATCTAGTTTTAACTAAAATAGAAAAATCATATTTGAATGGGTGGGCTCTACACGGGAAACTAAACGGGCCGGCTCAACTGCACAACGTTGGCGCAGCAGGCTCCTGACAAGCGGGTCCTACTCGTCAGTGACTTAACTACGCCGAAACTTTATGTTTCAATCTTAGCCCTACGATTAGAACACGATCTAATGGCTGACGTGCATCGTCTACGTCGAACAGCTCCAGCGAGAACTGAACCCTAACGCAGCGGTGGGGGTCGCGTGAAGCTCACCTGGGATCCAGCTAAGGTCGGCGATGGGGGCGAATGAGGTTGTCATTGACGGTGGTTCGAGGCACGATCACGACGGCTCCTAGGGTGGTCGCAATCAACGGGATCCTTCCTCCTCTACAGCGGTGGACTCCGTCTAAATTCTGGCAGACTGGTGCTCGCCTTGCTCCGGGAAGGGACGATGAGGTTCTGTGGTGAGTGGGGTGTGGAATGGTGTGTAGATAGAGGTATGGGGTGGCCTCTATTTATACACCCAGTGTGGCGGTTGGGCGGCATGGTCAGGCTACTCCGGCGACGTTGCTACATTTCGCAATCGTCACGGCGGACGGCATGGGTCGAGGCGGTGGACCATGGCGGTCGTCATGGAAGTGATGGCATAGTAAGGGGTGTTCTCCATTGGCCGGGATACGTCAGTGCTCTGGGTGGGTACGCAGGCGTTCGTCACTTGGTACGATGGTCATGGGGCGCGAGACGGCGAATGATCATGTCTAGCAACTCACTAGTGCCACGGCAAACGCGGGTACGGGCGGAGAGAGTGAGGCGCGACGTGTGCGAGCGAGGAGGTTGCGGCGCTCCTTCGTGCTCTCGGCCTAGCCAGGGGTTAAATGGCCGCTGCTGGTCTGGCTCCTTCTCGCATCGCCGCTGGTCAAGGGCTGGTCAGGGGGTGGCAGTGAGGTCATGGGTAGCTGTAGGACATCGTGGTAGCGGGCGGCGTGGCACGCAGCGACTGGCTCATGCTCGACCGACATGGACGGCTCAGTATGGGCATGTCACTGGTGCAACGGTGGGCAAATGGCTCTCCACTGCACGGCTAAGGACTGGGATTTATCGAGGATAATTCAATGTGTTGATTGTAGTACATTTTGTGAGCAAATGACAATTCCAAATAGTGAATAGTTGGTGAGTTTGTACTGTGCATACCAAGTGTTCGACACAATGGCCGCATGAATTCATAATTCGAATTTTTGAAAGATATTTGGTGAGTGATCTTGTTGTTTGCTTGGTAGACTGTGGTTGCTGGGATTTGTCAAGTGGAATTGATTTGAGTGGTTTTTGAGAAAGTGTGATCTATACATATGATCTTGATTCAATTTTGCACTGCCTCTTAAATAGATTTGAATTTAGTTTCTGTCTTTTTGTAAGGCTTGCTTAGATTCACCTTTACTTGGTCTAGCAAGGGGTGAAAATAATTGGAATTGTTTTTGTTGAAAATTCTTTACTAGGAACACTCAAAGTGGTCTAGTGGATAAGTTTGGCCAAAATGACCATTTGCTTATATATCTTATATTTGATTTTTCCGTTATTTGATTCTGCTTGGATTTGATCTAGATGATGTATTATTCATCTTTGAATCAATCCTTATCATTTGTAACCATCAAACATGGCAATTGCAATCATTCATACCCTAATGCAAAGTCACACATACACTCTTATTAGGTTTAACTATAAAAGTTTTTGTTAACCCTAAACTTGGGTGATTAGAGCTTGATAAGCTTGATTAATATTTTTGGGATGTTACAAACCTTCCCTCCTTAAACAGAATCTTGTCCCAAGATTTAGGAAAAACTAGGAACTAAAGATATTGGGAAACTCAGTCCTAATGTAATCTTCTCGTTCCCAGGTGGCTTCTTCTTCGGTATGGTTACTCCATTGGATCTTGAGAAACTTGATACTTCTGGTCCGGTGGTTCTAAATGCTTCTCCATGATACAGATGGACACTTCACGATAATTTAGATCCTTGTCGATATCTATGGCTCTGTGATCGATGTTCTTGAAAACTTCGGTCTTCTCCGGAACTTCTAAGCATTTGCGAAGTAACAAGATATGGAACACATTGTGAACGGCTGGCATCTCTTCAGGTAGTTCCTATTGATACGATACTTCTCCTCGGTGATTCAAAATCTTGAAGGGTCCAATATATCTGGGGGCTAATTTTCCTTTCAGACGAAAACACTGCATTCCCTTCAAGGGTGATACTTTGAGATACACAAAATCTCCAACATTGAAGGTCATGTCTCGACGTCTCTTGTCAGCATAACTCTTCTGTCTGGATTGAGCGGTCTTGAGGTGCTCATGGACTTTGTTAACCTTCTCTTCGGCTTCTCGTAGGATGTCGGGTCCGAAGATCTGACTCTCTCCTACTTGCGACCAATTCAACGGGGTACGACACTTCCTTCCATACAGAAATTCGAAGAGGGCCATTTGCAAACTGGCTTGATAATTATTGTTGTAAGAGAATTCTGCGAAAGGTAGACAATCTTCCCACTTAGATCCATATTCTAACACACAAGCTCTCAACATATCTTCTAACATCTGGTTGACTCTTTCAGTTTGTCTGTCGGTTTGCGGGTGATAGGCGGTGCTGAAATTCTGTTTGGTTCCTAATCCTTCTTGGACTTTCTGCCAAAATCTTGAGGTAAACTGGGTTCCTCGATCCGATACTATGGTCTTGGGGGTTCCATGCAAACTGACTATTCTAGCAATGTACAACTCTGCTAGCTTCGAACTTTGGTAGGTTTTCTTGATGGGTATGAAATGGGCTACCTTAGATAATCTATCAACTATGACCCAAATAGAGTCATTTCTCCTACTAGATGTAGGCAAACCGGTGATAAAGTCTATTCCGACGGAATCCCATTTCCATTCCGGAATCTGCAATGGTTGCAAAATTCTCGCAAGTCTCTGATGTTCTGCTTTGACTCTCTGAAAGATATCACACTTGGCTATGTAGCTTCCGACTTCTCTTTTCATTTTGTGCCACCAAAATTGCTCCTTCAAATCCTGATACATCTTCGTTCCTCCCGGGTGGATAGAATAAAGGGTATCATGAGCTTCTTGCATAATGACTTGTTTCAACTCCGAATCTGCTGGAACACAGATACGTCCTTTGTACCACAAGGTTCCTTCTTCATCTTCGGTGAATCCAGGTACCTTCCCTGTTCCAATACGATGCTTGATTGCATTGATACTTGCGTTTCCTTTCTGGGCTTCTTTTATCTGACTAATCAAAGTGGGTTGGAGTTCTATGCTAGCTAAGAATCCTTCACTAACAAGCTCCATTCTGAAATTCTCCATCTCCTCATGCAGACTTGGTTGGGCTTCCTTTATCATGGTGTTTAGTCTACACGGCAATCTGCTAAGAGCATCTGCTACCACATTGGCTTTGCCGGGGTGATAGTGAATGTCAAGGTCATAATCCTTGATTAACTCAATACATCTCATTTGCCTCATATTCATCTCCTTCTGGGTGAATATATATACTTCAGACTTTTGTGATCCGAATAAATCTCACAACGATTACCCATGAGGTAATGACGCCATGTCTTCAAAGCTAAAACTACGGCAGCTAGTTCTAGGTCATGGGTGGGGTAGTTCTGCTCATGTTGCTTCAGTTGTCTGGACAGATAGGATATAACTTTTCCTTCTTGCATCAATACACATCCTAATCCAATCTTGGATGCGTCACAGTACATACAAAAAGGCTTTTTGATATCCGGCATGATCAAAATTGGGGCTAAAACCAATCTCTTCTTGAGGTCTTGAAAACTTGCTTCACATTTGTCAGTCCATTCAAACTTCTTATCTTTCTTCAGCAACTAGGTCATTGGTCTTGCGATGCTTGAAAATCCTTCTACAAACTTGCGATAGTATCCGGCTGATCTAAGAAATGTGCGGACTTCTGTTTGGGTGGTTGGGGCTTTCCATTCTTCAACATCCTTGATCTTGGTGGGATCAACAGCGACTCCTCCCGCTGACAGGATATGGCCTAGGAATCCTACTTCCTTTAACCAAAATTCACACTTGCTGAACTTGGCATACAACTGATGTTCCCTAAGGGTTTTAAGGATAGTTCTAAGATGTTGCTCATGGTCTGCTTCTGACTTAGAATAGATCAGAATGTCATCGATAAAAACAACGACAAACTTATCCAGAAAGTTCATGAAAATCTTATTCATGAGGTTCATGAAGTAAGCGAGGGCATTGGTTAATCCAAAAGACATGACATTGTACTCATACAATCCATATCTGGTGGTGAAGGTAGTCTTCGGGATATCTGTTGCACGAATCTTCAATTGATGATAACCAGTTCTAAGATCAATCTTAGAAAACACACTGGCACCAGTCAGTTGATCAAACAAATCTTCTATCTTTGGCAAAGGGTATTTGTTCTTGATGGTGACATCATTCACCTTTCGATAATCCGTACAAAGACGGTTGGTTCCATCCTTCTTATCAATGAATAAAACAGGTGATCTCCATGGTGATGCACTTGGTTGAATCAGTCCTTTTCCCAGCATATCATCAAGTTGCTTCTTCAGTTCCACTAGTTCAGATGGGTTCATACTATAAGGTCTCTGAGCTATAGGCCCAGTTCCAGGGATTAGTTCAATGATGAACTCGATATCCTGATCTGGGGGCATACCGGGCAATTCATCTGGGAATACATCGGGGTATTCACAAACTACTCTGACAATGGTGGTCTTGGCTAGACTCTTTTTGCACTTGAATTGGCGGGTAAGGTCTCAGATACATGTTCTACTGATACTCCAGTGCTACTAGTCATTGTTATGGCTTTCTTAGCACAGTCGATTAATCCTTGATGTTTCAACATCCAATCCATTCCTAGCACTACTTCCAATCCTTTGGTTCCAAGTACTATTAGATTGGCATAAAAATCTATCCCATGTATTTTGATAGGTACTGCTTTGCAAACTTTTCTAGCTTTGGTGGTTGAACCAGAGATTTGAACTATCATAACATGCTTCAGATTTGTGGGTTGAATCTTACTAGTGCATGCAAATTCTTCTGTAACAAATGAGTGCGATGCTCCCGAATCAAACAACACTCTTTCTAATACCGAGTTAACAGAAAACATACCCAGCACGACATCTGGCTCTTCCTGGGCTTCCTCAGCATTCATGTGAAACAGACGACCATTACGGTTGTGTGGGTTTCCTGGGGCGAATCTCTTTCCAGGCTGGACACGACGTTGCTGCTGGGCACGTGCATTCACATTGGTTGTTGCGGAAAGCTCCTTGGGACACTCGTTGGAGTAGTGACCCGTGACTCTGCATTCAAAACAAGTGATCATTGACTTGTCTTTCCCTGTGCAGGCACATCATTGCTTCCAGTCCTTGGGGCAGTATTGTTGTTGATGTTGGACTTGGGCGGTGCATGGTTGAAATTATTGGAGTTGCCGGGGTTGTTGTTATGGTTTCCTCTGGGCCTTGGGTTTCCTCCTCCACGGTTGGGATAGTTTGGGCGGTTCATTGGGGGTCTGTTATTTCTAGGTGCATAACTTGCAGACGGGTTGGGGCGATACTTCGGGGTATGGTGGGGTCCTGGTTGATGCATCATCATGCGCTTGCGGTTCTCACTAGCCTGGTTAATATTGCCTTCCATCTGAATTGCAGAATCCACTAAGGCTTCAAGGTCATAAAATGGAATGTTGACTAGCACTGTCTGCATCTCATCATGTAGACCATTCAAGAATCTCTCCTTCTTCTTGGCTTCGTTGTCGATCTCATCCGGGGTATATCTAGCTAGTGACAGGAATTTGTCACGGTACTCAACCACAGTCATCCTTCCTTGCTTCAAGTCTCCGAATTCGTCCCTCGTCCTCTTGATTAGACCCGGGGGCACATGGGTCCTGCTGAACTTGAGTTTAAACTCCTCCCAAGTCATCATCTGACCTCCATGCATTGTTCGCGTACTATTCCACCAAGATCTAGCATAGCCGAAAAATAGTGGGTAGCAAATAGCACCTTCTCATTTGCATCAACTCCTGCAACTTCTAGATTGTTTTCCATGGTTTATAGCCAATCATCTGCATCTAAGGGCTCTTCAGACTTTCTAAACATGGGTGGGTTGGTATTCTGGAAAAAATTTAGTTTGGATCCATGGTGATCTTGGTTTCCATGGCCTTGATTATTATGGGCCATCTACGCTATCTGTTGAAGAGTGGATAAGTTGGCTTGACGTTTAGCTCTACCAGCTTCACGATCAGAAACTAGCATTTGCAGAATCTGCAACATTGGGTCCTAAGATGAACTGCTTCCTCCGGGATTTCCATGAGTCATCTGAAGATTGAGATAGATAGTGAGACAAGAGGGAAATTTTCTAGGGTTCATGGTTTTGTTTCAAAAGCTTTAAACTTTGAGTATCACTCGGGTTTAACAACTTCTTTTCATTCATTCATGGAACACCATACAAACACACACGACAACACAAATAGAAAACAGATGGTTTTAGGAACCATTCCGTGAAACTACGATACAATGGGACCGGGTACATCTCACTCCTACGGTAGTGCTCAGGTGCGACTAATCATCATCAATGAAGGCAGCATTATCCTCATCAGTGTGGTCCTCCATGGCCTCGTCCTCTAGGTAGTCATTGTCATCACTAAGGTAAGAGTGGATATCCCCTCGGATGTCTTCACCTTCCTCCTCCTGCTGTTCCTCCAGCTGGATCTCCTGGTTGTGGATGGTCTCCTCCAAGGTTGCTATCTTCTGATGAATACAGACGATGGTACGATCGTTCTTGTCACGTTGTCGACAAAGAGACTTGCGATCCTTGGAAAGCATGGAAATGGTTTCCTTCCTCTCAACAGCTGCAGCATTGCTCTGGTTGATGTGATCACGGGAATTGTCTAACTCCTTTTGTTCTCATGGAGCATGAAGTCCACGTGATCCACGTAGTGCCTCAACTCTGGATGGGCTGGCATGGATAGAGGCTGTCCTGAAGAGTCACATCTTGCATAGTGTGCAAAACAGGTTCCAATGATCTGATTGATGTTCTGAGCACATAAGCGAGCAAGAGCTTCTTGCATTGCCCTGGCTAATCCATCTAGCCAGTTGTTCTCTCGAACGCTGAACTGGATCTTGTCGGAAAGAGGTGGATCCATCCTGCCTCTTAGGTCAGCAATGATCAACCACTGTAGCTCTCCTCCCACGTGATCGTTGAGTTGTGTCCCAAAGAACTCCGGATGCGGGCGCTCAAGATGCTCTGCGAGTGCATCTAGATCCCTCTCAAAGATCAGGTGGCCTCCGTTGCCCAGCTGGTAGAACTTAGTGTATTTAACCTCCATCTATAAGAAATTGAGATGAGTAAGTTAGTGGAGTGATCAAGTGTGTCAAATTTTAGGTATATTGGTAAGAATTTTGAGTAGCAAGTGATCTCTTTTGGAAAGAATCTCAAGTATAAGAATGAGAATAGGTTTTTGTAAATACTTACTTTCTTTGTTTTGAAGCTAGGTATTCAGGTGTCCATTCTAACTAGGGTCTCCTATGGTCAGGATGGCTCTGATACCAACTTGTCAACACCCGGATTTTTAAGTCCAGATGCCTGTTATGCCGTACATCGCAATCCCAGGATTACCATTTTTGCGAGACATAACAGAAGTGGTACCACAGTACATCATCCATTACAAACCATAATAAGGTCTTACAAATAAAGGATCTCATGATCCAGTCTTAATACAATCAAAGTAGCGGAAAGTAAACGTAGCGGAGCTTCAGCTTCATGATCACATGCAATGGATGATGGGAGATGAACCTAGTTGTCATAGACCTCCTGCTATCCATCTTCCGGGTAATCCTCCTCATAGTCTGGCCATGGGAATAGCCAGGGACAAAGCCATGAGTATTCTTTAAGTACTCGCAAACTAACACTAGTGTAAGTAAGGTCAAAGCTAATAGGAAACTTAAGCTCTAGGTTGGTTTTGCAAAAAGCCAGATTTACTTCATGAGGGTTTCAAGAGTAAATACCTAATTTAGTTCTCTATATCACTGAAGGGGGAAACTAGTTTTCAGGCCCACAACTCTGTTGTGGTCAAGTCAAAGTCATCTTTCAAGTCACAAATCATTTTTGAAAACATATGACAACGGAACAATATGGCCACTCCAACTGTCCATAATCGCGGACGTGGCTATTCAAATAGATTGACACTCTACAGAGATTGTACACTTTCACCACAAAATTCGATACATCCATCAGGAATAACCATGAA
Source organism: Avena insularis (assembly GCA_023614405.1). Taxonomy (NCBI): domain Eukaryota; kingdom Viridiplantae; phylum Streptophyta; class Magnoliopsida; order Poales; family Poaceae; genus Avena; species Avena insularis. The sequence continues at coordinate 429,055,462 of CM042692.1, read as the reverse complement.
TCATCATACTTAGTATGCGGATTATCAATCTTAACCTTTCAATTACACACCCTAGTATAGGCACCTCCCCTATGAGTTTGGCCTCCCAACCATGACCATCTGTCATCTTGGGTACTACATAGGTGGATATTCATCACGAGGTAGCCTTAGCTCAACCTCTTCCGCAAGGGAACCCATACTAAGACATATAAACTTCCAGTCAAGCCTTACCCAACTTAGGTATTGTGGTTGTACGGTAAAATTGGAATGGTATCGCATCCGAACCCAACCATCAGTTTTTATAAAGGGCCAAGGCTCATGCCTCAACATTTTCATCATCAACCATTGTGTTTCTCAACATATGTCAAAACATTTCAATAGAATGAATCATCATTCCAAGGTTTTCATAATCATTTTCACCAAGTATTCCCATCTAAAGTGATCAAGTTTTATGCTTAGCACTAGCCACTAAAGTTGAGGGTATTCACTATTGGGGGTGCTAATCTGGTACAAGTATCCAAGACTAATCCTAAGATCTTGATAGGATCCATTCTATTTTCCATTAGTCACAATTCATTGCTAAGTAATACTCTAGTAAAAGGGGAAAGTAAAGCTTGGAGTAAAAAACTGGGAATTGGTAAAGTTGCACAACCAGGTATGCCTAGTGCATCTGGTATAAGGGGCTTCCATATATAGTATGCATAGTTCTAGCTTGCAATTAGTGATGGCTTGCTTAGATAGCAATTATGGTGCTAGCTTGCACTGATAGCTTGCCTTGTTGGTTGCAGTCGTTGAAGTTTTCCTCTTCCTCCTCGAGGTACTCCTCTTCGTTGAATCCCGGGTTGGTACTAGCATCTATAAACACATTCAATGTACACAATCACCAAACAACACTTAACTACTATTATTTAGCACACAAGGGCTTATACTAGATGATCTAATACCATCTCAATCATTCCATGTTATAATGGCACATTTTTATTTCTCTTTAATGAGAAAAGTAATTTCTACTCATTGAAATTGTTTAAGATTTAATATTCTCCAACTAGAATATAGGTTCATATGGACCATGTCCTCACCATATATTCTCAAGCTTGGGAATGTGATTTAAAAGGGTGGTCATGCATTCCAAGATTTAATATTACTATTTAATAAGATTTAAATGACTAGAAATGACTATATAGCCTTTTTTTAATACTAGTCCAAGTTTAATATCTGTAAAACCAAATGTTTTTATGTAGTCAGGTAGAGCATGTAAAAAGTGATTTTTGAGGGGTGGAATCATCTCAAAACCATTTATAGTTTATTTTAGAAAAATGTTTGAAGTGTCAAAAGTCTCTGTTTTGTTATTTTTGGTATAGGTGATCTATAAATCCAATTGGTTTGATCCAACAGCAGTGATTAGATAATTTCAATATCTTTCCAACAAAATTGGAATCATGCATTTTGGTTCATTGAATCTCTTAGAATTGATTTTTGAATCTACTAACAGAATCTAGTTTTAACTAAAATAGAAAAATCATATTTGAATGGGTGGGCTCTGCGCGGGAAACTAAACGGGCCGGCCCAACTACACAGCGCTGGCGCAGCGGGCTGCTGACAAGCGGGTCCTACTCGTCAGTGACTTAACTATGCCGAAACGGTATGTTTCAATCTTAGCCCTAAGATTAGAACACGATCTAACGGCTGACGTGCGTCGTCTATGTCGAACAGCTCCGGCGAGAACTGAACCCTAACGTGGTAGGGGTCGCGTGAGGCTCACCTGGGATCCAGCTAAGGTCGGCGATGGGGGTGAACGAGGTTGTCGTCGATGGTGGTTTGAGGCGCGGTCACAACGGCTCCTGGGGTGATCGCAACCAACGGGCTCCTTCCTCCACTATAGCGGCGGACTACGGCTAAATTCCGGCAGACTGGTGCTCGCCTTGCTCCGGGGAAGGGACGATGAGGTTCTGTGGTGAGTGGGGAGTGGAATGGTGTGGATATAGAGGTATGGGGTGGCCTCTATTTATACACCAAGTGTGGCGGTTGGGCGGCATGGTCGGGCTACTCCGGCGACGTTGCTACAGTTTGCAATCGTCACGGCGGACGACATGGGTCGAGGCGGTGGACTATGGAAGTTGTCATGGAAGTGATGGCATGGTAAGGAGCGTTCTCCATTTGTCGGGATACGTCGATGCTCTGGGCAGGTGCACAGGCGTTTGTCACTTGGTACGGTGGTCACGGGGCGCGAGACGGCGAACGATCATGTCTAGCAGCTCACTAGTGCCACGACGAACGCGGGTACGGGCGGAGAGAGTGAGGCGCGACGTGTGCGAGCGAGGCGGTTGCGGCACTCCATCGTGCTCTCGGCATGGCCAGGGGTTAAATGGGTGCGGCTGGTCTGGCTCCTTCTTGCCTCGCCGTTGGTCAAGGGCTGGTCAGGGGTTGGCGGTGAGGTCACAGCTAGTTGTAGGTGATGGCCCAAAATATATCGAGCTCGTTGGGGAACCCCAAGAGGAAGGTATGATGAGCACAACAGTAAGTTTTCCCTCAGTAAGAAACCAAGGTTATCAATCCAGTAGGAGCAAGGAAACACCCCAAAGGTGTAGCTAGCTGAACGTTGGTAGGGCGCACTACCGGTGCCAGCAGCAACGTGGAGACCTGCACAACACAACCACAGAACTCTGTCCCCAACTTGCGATGAGCTTGTCAATCTCACTGGTTTTGCTGAAAACAAAGGATTAAACGTATCGAATGGAAGGAAGTAATAGTTTGCAGAAAGTAAACACAAAGCAGTAAACAGTTTGTAGATTGAATGTAAAAGAAAGGACCGGGATCCATAGTTCACTAGAGGTGGCTCTCCTTAAGATAGATAACATGTTGGGTGAACAAATTACAGCGGGGCAATTGACAAACATCGAGAAAGCAATACATGCATATACTAATCATCTTGACTCCTTTGGAACTTGATTGGGCATTACAACATTATACATAGACTGCCATCCAACTGCATCTATGACTAATAATCCACCTTCAGGTTATCATCCGAACCCCCTCCAGTATTAAGTTGCAAGCAACGGATTATTGCTTTACGAGTTGCGTGTAATGTAAACAATACGATTGTTCTATGAACAAAGGATTGTTGTTTTCTCCCTAGTAGCAACAGCACATCTAGTACCTTAGAGATTTCTGTCACTTCCCCAGATTACCAGAGGCATGAACCCACTATCGAGCATAAATACTAACTCTTGGAGTTGCTAGCATATACTTGGCCAAGATATCTACTAACAACGGAAAGCATGCAAGATCACAAATAACAAAGACATGATAGAATCAATAATCAATCTGAAATAGCATCTCAATATCCATCGAATCCCCGCAAACACAACATGTAGAATTACAAATAGATGATCTTGATCATGAACAGAGCTCACAAGATCTAGACATGAAAGCACAAAGGAGGAGAACCAGCCATCTAGCTACTACATGGATCCGTAGTCTAGAGATGAACTACTCACGCATCACACCGGAGGCTTGCATGATGAAGAAGGCCTCCAGGGTGAATTCCCCTCTCCGGCAGGGTGCCGGGAAGAGCTTCAGATCCCTCCCGATCTAGGGATGGAGATGACGGCGGCTATAGACTCTTTCGTGGATTTTTGATCGGTAACCTAGGGTTTTTGTCCCGAGGGCAATATATAGGTGGAAGGAGAGGCCGAGGGGGTGCTGGGGTCGGCCAGACCACCCCTGGCATGGGCCAGGCCTGGCCACGCGGCCAGGTGGTGTGGCTGGCCTCCAGCCCTTCTTCGTCTCGTATTCTGGCATCAGATGTCTTCCGAAAAATAGGCACTTTGGCTTTTGTCCTATCCAATTCTGAGAATATTCATTTTCTGACTTTTCTGGAACCAAAAACAGCAGAAAACAGGCAGCTGGCACTATGGCTCTTGTTAATAGGTTAGTCCAAGAAATCATATGAAAAGTACTCCAAAGTGTGGACAAAACACAAGAAAGTAGATAAAACCAAGCATGGAACATCAAAAATTATAGATACATTTGCAATGTATCAACATCCCCAAGCTTAACTCCTGCTCGTCTTCGAGTAGGTAAGTGATAAAAAGAGAGAATAATTTTTGAGGTGACATGTACCATCATAAACTTGATCAAAGTACTTGTAAAACATTCAAAGCTAGGATCATAGTACTTCAATCATAACATGAAAGACAAAGTTCTAGCAATAAGACAAAGAAACTATGTTGCAACATGAAAAGGCACAAACAAAAGATTCATGAATAGCAATGCTTTGCAAGACGTTTGTTTGTTTCACATAAAGAAAACATAGCACAATGGCATTCAGCTTGTCCCTCATAGATTAGCAAATATAAATGCATAGGATACCTTCAAAGTTCATAAGAGTGACTAGATACAAATAGTTTAAAACATGCAATATCAAGTTATACATCAATCAACTAGTCTTGGGACAATGCACATAGAACTAAGAATGGCCACTATGCTCTCAAAGTAAGTGAATAAAGATAGAAGGTGGAGACTCAATATAATGGTGGAAGAAAGGCCTTCATAGAAGGAAGTAGAGATTCAAGTTTCATAAAGAGCTTCCAAAAATTATGGTACTTAATAGCTTTCAGCTCTCATTGCCCCTATCATAAGCATCTTGAAGTGATTAAGGTTAAAGTGAACAAACTATGGTGTACATGCTTGACGAAGTATAAGTTAGGAATCTCATGTCCCTTGAATACGAGGGCCGCTCCTCATGCTACTCAAGTTTAGTCACCGGTAAGTTCTTGTCATCGTAAGTACATGTGTATCATAGAGAACCGCTAACGGGGTACCCCTTGCCCGATGATACGGAAGAATCCCCATATCAAAATGACAAGGCAAGCAGACAACAAGCATCTCAGCAATCTTCTTATTTACCATGGGAATATGGTGCTTTTTTCTCTCTTTCCTCTTTTCATAATCTCTTTTTTTCTTTTTCTCTTTTTTTCTCAATATAGGACTCTTTTTTATAAGAAGAATGCTTCATAGACAGCTCATTATGGTTACGCTGCAGGTTTCCACCATGTCAGCATGGATTAGACCAGCGGCCCAGGCGTTTCTCTAACACATATACATAACTCCATGGACTTACAATCTCCACTTTCATTTCACACTAACGACATTGATGGCTCAATGCACGGCGCCCAGAAAGTGTTGATGGCTCGTGGTTGATGTAGAGCTCGTTGGGAACCCCAAGAGGAAGGTATGATGAGCACAACAACAAGTTTCCCTCAGTTATGAAACCAAGGTTTAATCGAACCAGTAGGAGCAAGGAAACACCCCAAAGGTGTTACTAGCCGAGCTTTGGCAGGGCGCACTACCGGTGCTAGTAGCAACGTGGAGACCTGCACAACACAACCACATAACTTTGTCCCTAACGTGCGATGAGGTTGTCAATCTCACTGTGTTTTGCGGAAAACAAAGGATTAAACGTATCAAATGGAAAGAAGTAAAAGTTTGCAGAAAGTAAACACAAAGCAGAAAAGAGTTGTAGATTGTATGTAAAGAAAAAGGACCGGGATCCATAGTTCACTAGAGGTGGCTCTCCGTAGATAGATAACATGCTGGGTGAACAAATTACAGCGGGGCAATTGACAAACACCGAGAAAGCAATACATGCATATACTAATCATCTTGACTCCTTTGAGACTTGATTCGGCATTACAACATAATACATAGACCGCCATCCAACTGCATCTATGACTAATAATCCACCTTCAGGTTATCATCCGAACCCCTCCGATTAAGTTGCAAGCAATGATTATTGCTTCTGAACTACGTGTAAAGTAAACAATACGATTATTCTATGAACAAGCGATTGTTGTTTTCTCCTAGTAGCAACAGCACATCTAGTACCTTAGAGATTTCATCACTTCCCAGATTACCAGAGGCATGAACCCACTATCGAGCATAAATACTAACTCTTGGAGTTGCTAGCATCTACTTGGCCAAGATAGCTACTAACAACGGAAAGCATGCAAGATCTCAAATAACAAAGACATGATAGAATCAATAATCAATCAGAAATAACATCTCAATATCCATCGGATCCCCGCAAACACAGCATGTATGAATTACAAATAGATGATCTTGATCATGAACGGAGCTCACAAGATCTAAACATGAAAGCACAAAGGAGGAGAAACCAGCCATCTAGCTACTACATGGATCCGTAGTCCAAGGATGAACTACTCACGCATCACACCGGAGGCTTGCATGGTGATGAAGAAGGCCTCCAGGGTGAATTCCCCTCTCCACAGGGTGCCAGGAAGAGCTTCAGATCCCTCCCGATCTAGGGATGGAGATGACGGCGGCTACAGACTCTTTCGTGGATTTTTGATCGGGTACTTAGGGTTTTCGTCCTGAGGGCAATATATAGGCGGAATGAGAGGCCGAGGGGGTGCCGGGAGCAGCCACACCATCCCCTGGCGCGGGCCAGGCCTGGCCGCGCGACCAGGTAGTGTGGTGGCTCCCTAGCCCTTCTCCGTCTCGTATTCTAGCACTTGATCCCTTCCGGAAAAATAGGCACTTTGGCTTTTGTCCTGTCCAATTCCGAGAATATTCATTTTCTGACTTTCCTGGAACCAAAAACAGCAGAAAACAGGCAACTGCCACTGTTGCTCTTGTTAATAGGTTAGTGAAGAAATCATATGAAAAGTACTCCAACGTTGGAACAAAACACAAGAAAGTGGATAAAACCAAGCATGGAACATCAAAAATTATAGATACATTTGCAATGTATCAACATCCCCAAGCTTAACTCCTGCTCGTCCTCGAGTAGGTATGTGATAAAAAGAAAAATAATTTTTGAGGTGACATGCACCATCAAAGACTTGATCAAATTATTTGCAAAACATTCAAAGCTAGGATCATAGTACTTCAATCATAACATGAAAGACAAAGTTCTAGCAATAAGCAAAGAAACTATGATGCAACATGAAAAGGAACAAACAAAAGATTCATGAATAACAATGCTTTGCAAGACGTTTGTTTGTTTCACATAAAGAAAACATAGCATAATAGTATTCAGCTTGTCCCTCAATAGAGTAGCAAATATAAATGCATAGGACACCTTCAAAGTTCATAAGAGTGACTAGATACAATAGTTTAAAACAAGCAATATCAAGTTATGCATCAATCAACTACTCTTGGGACAATGCACATAGAACTAAGAATGGCCACTATGCTCTCAAAGTAAGTGCATAAAGATAGAAGGTGGAGACTCAATATAATGGTGGAAGAAAGGCCTTCTGTAAAAGGAAGTAGGGATTCAAGTCTCATAAAGAGCTTCCAAAAATTATGGTACTTATAGCTTTCAGCTCTCATTGCCCCTATCATAAGCATCTTGAAGTGATTAAGGTTAAAGTGAACAAACTATGGTGTACATGCTTGACGAAGTATAAGTCAGAAATCTCATGTACCTTGTATACGAGGGCCGCTCCTCATGCTACTCAAGTTTAGTCACCGGTAAGTTCTTGTCATCGTAAGTACATGTGTATCATAGAGAACCGCCAACGGGGTACCCCTTGCCCGATGATACGGAAGAATCCCCATATCAAAATGACAAGGCAAGCAGACAACGAGCATCTTAGCATTCTTCTTATTTACCATGGGAATATGGTGCTTTTTTCTCTCTTTCCTCTTTTCATAGTATCTTTTTTTTCTTTTCTCATTTTTCTCAATATAGGACTCTTTTTTTATAAGAAGAATGCTTCATAGACAGCTCATTATGGTTATGTTGCAGGTTTCCACCATGTCAGCATGGATTAGACCAACGGCCCAGGCGTTTCTCTAAAACATATACATAACTCCATGGAATACAAGCTCCCCTTTCATTTCACACCGACGACATCCATATACAAAAGAGGATGATATCAACTAGGTACAAGTACCAAGTGCAATGTTGAAAGCGTTCCCCATGAAAGCATGGTTCTGCTAATTCCCAACAAATAAGTGCAAGCATATACAACATAGACGACACAATGGTTCAAGTTTATTAAGGGCAAGTAAAGTAAAGTGTGCCTTCAAGTTCGTGAGAGCTTTAATCACTAGTTTTTTCATAACAAGTGGACGGTAAACAAAAGCATGAATATACTTGGAATAGCATAAGCTAGTAGGTAGGTATGGTGGTCTCTTTGGAATAACTTGGTTTAGGGAGTTGGATGCATGAGTGGAACTCATACTTTGTTGTGGAGGCTAGCAAAAGACTGGGAGCGACAAACTAAGAGAGCAATAATGGCCATAATCATGCAGAGCGACAAAACATCATTGATCAAAGCATAAAGTAATACTACAAGTTGAAAAATAAAGGATCATAAAGGCTATGGTGACTTGAGATAGTCATAACATGGTGTGAGCATGTGCCAAGTCAACCCAAATAAAGCATCAAAGGAGAATACCACTATACTATGCTTTAATATGCTAAAACAACGCATGATTCATCCAAGGTACATTAGGCAATCTCAATTGTTTATAACAAGTCATGCTACAGAAAAGAATACTAATCATAAAGCCAAAACAATATCAAGCATGGCATGACAAAGCATAGCCATAGTCAAAAACAAGCTCTTTTTACCACATAGGCATGAACTTTCCTACTCTTTTCCAAACCAAACCAAACTATTTGAAAAACAAAGTATGAAAGAGGGGGTCCAACCAACTTATTCAGAAAACTAAACAAACCAAAGAAAATGAAAAACAAAACGAAAACGAAAAAGAAGACGCTCCAAGAAAAACACAAATGTGCATGAAACAATAAAAAATGAAGCGTTTGGAAGAAACCTGGAATTTTTATTGATGAAGAAGGGGATGCCTTGGGCATCCCCAAGCTTTGACGCTTGTACTTCTTGGATATTTCTTGAGGTGACACGCGTGGCATACCCAAGCTTGAGCTTTATTACATCCTTCATCTCATTACTCATTCCTTTCACACACCTGAAATTTTTCCTTCATACAAAACTTCACACAATCTCATTAGCAACATTACTGCACTTAAGATAAATAAGTCTTAAGGTTCAGTTCCAACACCAAATAAACTTCCATTAGAACACTAGCTACTGTAGCACTTCCCTCAAAAAGCTCAATTTCCCAAAAGAACTCAAAAAGGAACCCACAAGAAGCAAATGCAGAAAATGGCAGAAATCTGTCAAAACAGACCAGCGGGTAAAGACGAATTTTTTCAAAGACCTTCTGTTGCTCAAATCAAAAAGTGTTGAACTAACGAAAGTTAGATAACAACCTGGGGAAGAAGCACAAAACATTACAGCTCAATCCGACATACAGATCTCTCTCAGGAATATTTATGGTGAAGCACAAGAATCTGTTTCGGGACAGCAACTTTCCCAATCATTACTTCACTCTCATTAGAGGTTACTCTTGGCACAAAAAGCAAATAAAAAGGATAAGGAGCGGTTATTTATAAGGTAATAACTTCCAAGATTCATCTAAAACTTTTGGATTATCTCCCAATAAGTACTTTTCTTTAACGCCTTTAAGTTAGGCATAAGAAGCAAAGAAAGAATCAAGTGTTCTCAAATGAAGAAGCATTAAAACCAACTTTCTTGCCCTTATCTCTCTTATTTTTATACTTAACCTTTGGGAAAATATGATTGTTTGGTGGATAAGAAAGGTGCATGGTCCCCTTTCCCACATCTATTATTGCTCCAAGGAGTTCTAATAGGGACCTTCCAAGTGTAATTTGTCCTTTTCCTGCACATTCAATAACAAGATAATCAGTAGAAATCATTTTCCCAAGGATCTTTGTAAACACTCCTTCAGCTATTCCAATAGGAAATAAGGTAGCATTATTAGCAAGAGATATTTATTTCCTCCTTCAGTAAGCCCCCAAAGATTCAAAGATTCATAAATATCTTTGGGCATAAGACAAAATTCAGACATGATATCGGAGCGGGCTTGAAAAGTTTCAGTGTTTATCTCAATCTTTACTGTAGGGAGCCACTTTGATGGTTCAGAATTTATTGGAACATAATTGTGATGCTCCCTAAGCGTATTATAGCAACTTTCTAAGCTAGTAGTGCTATCCTCAAGAGTGTTCAGCCTAGCAAATATTTTTGCGAAAGAAATATCAGTTTGGCTAGGCATGTTGTAAGTGAGAATCAATTTATTTATAGCATTAATAGCATTATCCTCATTACATTGGAGGAAATCTCCTCCCACAATAGCATCTAAAGCATATCTATAGCAAAGAGCAATCCCAAGGTAAAAACTGCTAAGGAACAAGCTTTGAGTCATTTTAGGCTCAGTTTTTTCATGTAGATCAGAGATTCTAGACCAAGCTTCCTTAAAACTTTCCTCAATTCCTTGTTTGAAAGTGAAAATCATTTCCTCGGGTGACATAGTGATTGGAGCAAGGCTAGACATAGTGGCACTCAAGATAGGAACTAATTTTTTTTGTGTTTTTGAAATAAGAAAGCAAACAAGTAAAACTATTTTTTTTGTGTTTTTGAAGAACAAACAAGCAAACTAAGCAAAAAGAAACTAAGCAAAACAAAAACAACAAAGTAAAGAGATTGGTTATTAGGGACTCCCCTTGTGAAGATGTCCTTGACTCCCCGGCAACGGCGCCAGAAAAATGCTTGATGGCTCAATGCACGGCGCCCAGAAAAGTGTTGATGGCTCGTGGTTGATGTAGAGCTCGTTGGGAACCCCAAGAGGAAGGTATGATGAGCACAGCAGCAAGTTTCCCTCAGTTATGAAACCAAGGTTTAATCGAACCAGTAGGAGCAAGGAAACACCCCAAAGGTGTTACTAGCTAAGCTTTGGCAGGGCGCACTACCGGTGCTAGTAGCAACGTGGAGACCTGCACAACACAACCATAGAACTTTGTCCCCAACATGAAATGAGGTTGTCAATCTCACCGTGTTTTGCGGAAAACAAAGGATTAAACGTATCGAATGGAAAGAAGTAAAAGTTTGCAGAAAATAAACACAAAGCAGACATTAGTTGTAGATTGTATGTAAAGAAAAAGGACCGGGATCCATAGTTCACTAGAGGTGGCTCTCCTTAGATAGATAACATGCTGGTGTTGGGTCCGCAGCATAGAAAACAAAAAAATTCCTATGGTGTGAACTACACGCCAAGATCTATCTACTAGGTACAAAGCAAACGGGTGGACATACATCCATAGAGAACTTACCCTCGAAGACAACGAGCTTTGTTAACGAGTAGGAACTCGTGGTTGATGTAGTCGTACACTTGCTGATCTCAAGATTGTGAGGAAGTCCGAGCGCCGCAACTCAGCAGCGCATCCGCACTCGCACACACGTTCAAGCCACCGGACAACCTCCACCTCCTCGCTCTAGCGATCCAGCGGAAGCAGCAACTCCTTCTAGACAAAATGCCACCGGGAACATGTATCTCGCTAATCCGAGACCATGGGGGAATAATTCTAGAGGGGGAGAGAGATCCTTCACAAGGAGGTGTGTGGATGAAGGAGGGAATGGGTGGCCTTTTATAGGAGGAGGGGGGGAGCCCCCTCTCTCCATGGCCGGCGCATGGGGGGTGACCCCTCACCTCCCCCATTCATGTGGTGGTAGCTCCTCCACATTAAAATGCCTCTTCACATTCCCCTTTTAAAGTCTCCACTTTAAATGCATTAAGTTTCTCCAAATTTAATGCTCTCTCATTTAATAAAACCCTTCTATTAAATTTATTCATAATTTTGTTAATTACTTTAATTAACAAACATTCACATATAGCCCCTTGCAATATTTCAATATCACATGCAGAACCACTTTCTGCAATTTCACCCGAAACAATTTCCAGTTTCTATTGAAACAATTCCTGCGCTTTGCAATTCTTTCGTCTGAAACATATGTGCTCCAAAATGGTGTCCGGTAACTCTTAAGTGTGCCACCCTACGGTTCATGAATAATGCAGACATGATAGAGACCCTTCTCCGATCAATAATCAGCAGCGGGACCTGGAGATCCGTACTGACTCCTACACATTCAACGATGACTCCTGTGATCGTGAGAACCTTTAACGCTTGTAACTAAATCCCTTTGTATCTCGATATATTACATGTCCGAGATTCGATCATCGGTATCTCCATACCTAGTTTGATCTCGTTACCGACATGCACTCTTTTCTCGTTCCCGTGATATAGCATTCTAGTGATCACATCACTTGCTTGCAAGCTATCCTAATGTGATATCACCGAGAGGGCCCAGAGTATATCTATCCGTCATCTGGATTGACAAATTCCACTCTTGATCCATGAGACTCAACATAACACCTTCGTAGCACTGAACCCATCTTTATAGTCACCCTGTTACAGTGTGACGTTTGATGTTATCAAGATACTCTTCTGGTGTTAGCAATTAACATGATCTCATGGTCTAAGGATAAAGATTACTTCGTATGATGTTATAGCAATATAAACACAATGACTTGATCGTAATGCTATACTTCGGATGAATGTTCATCACATCATTCCACCAATGGTGTGACCTTGTTATTAACAACATCCAATGTCCATGATCAGGAAACCTTGATCATCCTGTTAATCAACAAGCTAGTATATAAGAGAGGCATGACTAGGAACCCTTTTTGTTTATTAAACACACATGTATTGATGTTTCCTATCAATACAATTATAGCATGCAAAATAAACATCTATCATATACAAGGAATACATAATAACAACTTTATTATTGCCTCTCAGGGCATATTTCCTTCAGTCTCCCACTTGCACTAGAGACAATAATCTAGTTCACATAGTGATAAATCTAACACCCATGGAGTTCTGGTGTTGATAATGTTTTTCCCTAGGGAGTACTTTAGTCAACGGATCTGCTACATTCAGGTCCATGTGCACTTTACAAATCTTTATATCTCCATCCTTGACATGCTCGCGGATGGAGTGAAACCGGCTCTTAATATGCTTGGAATTCTTGTGAGACCTTGGTTCCTTTGCGTTGGCTATGCCTCCATTATTGTCACAATAGATCACCATCGGGTCCAACGCACTGGGAACCACACCCAGTTCCGTTATGAACTCTTTCATCCAAACCGCTTCCTGTGCCGCTTCTGAAGCAGCAACATATTCCGCCTCCGTTGTTGATCTAGCCACCACAAGTTGTTTGGAGCTCCTCCAACTAACTGCTGCTCCGTTCAAGAGAAATACGTATCCGGATTGAGACTTAGAGTCATCCGGATCAGTGTCAAAACTAGCATCGACATAACACTTAGCGACTAGCTCTTCTTCACCTCCGTATATAAGAAACATATCCTTAGTTCTTCTCAAGTACTTAAGGATATTCTTGACCGCTATCCAGTGTTCCGAACCTGGATCAGATTGGTACCTACTAGTCAAACTAATAGCATGTGCCACATCCGGTCTTGTACATAGCATGGCATACATTATAGAGCCTATGGCTGAGGCATAGGGGATCTTATCCATTATCTCTCTTTCTTCCGTGAGCGGACTTTGAGTCTTACTCAATGTCTTGCCTTGCAACATAGGTAAGAACCCCTTCTTACTTCCGTCCATATTAAACTTCTTTAATATCTTATCAAGGTATGTACTCTGCGATAGCCCAATTAGGCGTCTTGATCTATCTCTATAGATTTTAATGCCTAATATATATGAAGCTTCACCAAGGTCTTTCATCAAAAATTTGCTGTTTAGATAACTTTTAACACTGTTTAAAAGATCTAAATCATTTCCAATCAATAATATGTCATCCACATATAATATCAGAAATGCCACATTGCTCCCACTCACTTTCTTGTAAATACAAGCCTCTCCATAAGTTTGGACAAATCCAAACTCTTTGATCACCTCATCAAAGCGGAGATTCCAACTTCGTGATGCTTGCTTCAGTCCATAGATGGACCGCTGAAGTTTGCACACCTTATTAGCATCCTTAGGATCGACAAAACCCTTAGGTTGTATCATATACAACTCTTCTTCAATCTTACCACTGAGGAACGCAGTTTTGACATCCATCTGCCATATTTCATAATTGAAATATGCAGCAATTGCTAACATAATCCTAACCGACTTAAGCATCGCTACAGGAGAGAATGTCTCATCGTAGTCAACTCCTTGAATTTGTCGACACCCCTTTGCGACAAGTCGAGCCTTATAGATGGTCACATTACCATCAGCATCAGTTTTCCTTTCGAAAATCCATTTATTCTCAACGGCCTTTCGATCGTGAGGTAAGTCCACCAAGGTCCAAACCTGGTTTTCGTACATGGATTCCATCTCGGATTTCATGGCTTCTAGCCATTTGTTGGAATCCGGGCTCATCATCGCTTCTTCATACGTCGCTGGGTCATCCATTTCATCAACCATGAAATTCACAACAGGATTGCCGTACAGTTCAGGAGCTGCACGTGTCCTGCTTGACCTGTGAGGTTCGGTAGTGTCCTCTTTCGGAGTTTCATGATCAATATCATTAGCTCTCTCTTCATTAGGTGAAGTCAACTCCAAAACAACTTCTAGAGCTGCGCTACTCGCCATTTCATGAAGAGAAGGTTCAATAACCTCTTCGAGTTCTACCTTCCGACTACTCACACCTTTCGCGAGAAACTCCTTCTCAAGAAAGGATCCATTCTTGGCAACAAAGACCTTGCCCTCGGATCTATGATAGAAGGTATACCCAATCGTTTCCTTAGGGTATCCTATGAAGACGCATTTTTCCGCTTTGGGTTCGAGTTTATCCGGTTGAAGTTTCTTCACATAAACATCGCATCCCCAAACTTCAAGAAATGACAGCTTAGGTTTTTTTCCAAACCATAATTCATACGATGTCGTTTCAACGGATTTAGATGGTGCCCGATTTAAAGTGAATGCAGCTGTTTCCAGTGCATAACCCTAAAATGACAGTGGCAAGTCAGTCAGAGACATCATAGATCGAACCATATCCAATAAAGTACGATTACGACGTTCTGACACACCATTACGTTGTGGTGTTCCGGCAGGCGTGAGTTGTGAAACTATTCCACAGTCTTTCAAATGTGTGCTAAACTCGTAACTAAGATACTCTCCTCCACGGCCGGACCG
Organism: Avena insularis; assembly: GCA_023614405.1. NCBI lineage: Eukaryota > Viridiplantae > Streptophyta > Magnoliopsida > Poales > Poaceae > Avena > Avena insularis. Next base: position 429,040,419 of record CM042692.1, on the reverse strand, counting down.
CAGAAATTTGATCTTTCTGTTATGATGATTTTCCACTTCATTCTGAAATTCTTTGAACTTTTCAAAAGTTTTAGACTTGTGTTTCATCAAATAGATATACCCATATCTACTCAAATCATCCGTGAAAGTAACAAAATAACGATATCCACCTCGCGCAGACACGCTCATTGGTCCACACACATCAGTATGTATGATTTCCAATAGATCTGTCGCCCGTTCCATTGAACCGGAAAACGGCGTTCTAGTCATCTTGCCCATAAGGCGCACATGTATCAAATGCAAAATCAAGTGATTCCAAAAGTCTATCAGAATGGAGTTTCTTCATGCATTTAACGCCAATATGACCTAGACGGCAGTGCCACATATATGTAGATATATCATTATCAAGTTTAATCCTTTTAGCATCAACATTATGAATATGCGTAATACTACTATCGAGATCCAACAGAAACAACCATTCAACATAGGTGCATGACCATAAAAGATATTATTCATATAAATCGAACAACCATTGTTTTCAGACTTAAATGAATAACCACTTTGCATCAAACACGATCCGGATACAATGTTCATGCTCAGTGCAGGCACCAAATAACAATTATTTAGGTTTATAACTAATCCCGATGGCATATGGAGAGACAGCGTTCCAACGGCGATCACATCAACTCTTGATCCATTGTCGACCCGCATCGTGACCTCATCCCTTGCTAGTTGTCGCTTGTTTCGCAGCCCCTGAACCGAGTTACATATATTAGCAACCGATCCCGTATCAAATACCAGTGCTACTCTGAGTACTAGTCAAGTACACATCAATAACATGTATATCACATATACCTTTGTTTGCCTTGCGGACTTCTTGTCCGCCAAATACTTGGGGCGATTCTTCAATGGCCAGTCCCCTTGCAATAGTAGCACTCGGTGTCAGACTTAGGGCCATCTCGGGGTTTCTTTTCAGGCGTGGCAACAGGCTTGCCACCCTTCTTTCCCTTGTGCTTTCCTTTCTTGTCCTTCTTGAAACCGGTGGTTCTATTGATCATCAACACTTGATGTTCTTTCCTAATCTCCACTTCGGTCTTAAGCATTGACAAAAGCTCGGGAAGAGACTTCTTCATGCTCTGCATATTATAGTTCATCACGAAGCTCTTGTAGCTAGGTGGCAGAGATTGGAGAACACGATGTATGCCTAAGTCAATGGGAATCGTTATTCCCAAGGACACAAGCTTATCGGCGTACCCAGACATTTTGAGTACGTGCTCACTAACGGAGCTGTTTTCCTCCATCATGCAGCTAAAGAACTTTTCTGTAGCATTATAACTCTCTACGGAAGCATGGGTATCGAAAATCATTTTCAATTCTCCCATGGTATCAAAAGCATTGCCATTTTCGAAACGCTTTCGAAGTTCTGGCTCTAGCCCATACAGTATGCCGCAATGAACTAAGTTGTGGTCCTCCTGACGAGTTATATAGACGTTCTTTTCCTCGTCAGGGCATCGAGCTGGTGGGGGCCTAGCGGGCGCATCTAGCACATATTGCTTTTGTGCAGCAGTGAGGAGAATCCTCAAATTCATAGCCCAGTTGGTGAAGTTGCTACCATTCGCAGCAAGTTTCTCTTTCTCCATGAACACATTGAAATTAAAAGCAGGTGGTGCCATATACAACAGAATTTGTATAGTATATTTAGACTAAGTTTATGATATATTGAGTTCAACTAATCCAAATTACTAATGAACTCCCAGTCAAAAACGACACCCCTCGTGTCCTTTTGGTGATTACATGAACCAAATCCACTACACCAAGTCCGATCATCACGTGAGTTGGTGTAGCTTCAAAGGCGAGCATCTATATGGGCATCATATCAACTATATGACTCATGCTTAACCTTTCGGTCCGTGTTCCGAGGCCATGTCTGTACATGCTAGGCTCGTCAAGTAAGAACCTTAGTATTTGCATGTGTAAAACTGTCTTACACCCGTTGTATGAAAGCGTAGAGTTGAGAACACCCGATCATCACGTGATGCCTCAAAAACACGATCCACAAAATGGTGCATACTTAAGGAAGAACACATTTTATCTTGATATCTAAATGAGGGATCATCTTATAATGCTACCAAACACGCCAAACTAGCAGTATAAGATGCTAACATCTAATGTGTGAAGTGAGGTGATATGGTCCTTGCATTTGATCTCTATCATTTGCATCGTGGTATGATCTCTATCATTCCTTTGTGTGTAAGGCCAAGGTCTATGGAACTTACACGTTAAGTGAGTTGTAAGAGTATCTATCATACATCTACTTACAACAATACCATATCAAAACACTAGCCCAGCAACGATCTAAACTAGACGCCTCTAATTTATCAATTGCAAGTTTTACGTGGCTTAGGGCTTTCGGAGATAGAACCTGTCTAACCTACGAACATGAACCACAACGAGGATAACCAAGTTATTAGCAACTCGTTGTAAATCAGATATTGACTATAGTAGGAGAGACAGACACCCACTTATGCAAAACAAGTTGCATGTCAGTCGTGGAACCGGTCTCATGTACGATGACATGTAAGGTTGGTCCGGGCTGCTTCATCCCACTATGCCACCAATATCCAAAGTACATAGAAGATGCAATAACATGATCATCATCACCCACATATAAACATATGTGTACTACCCGTGCAAAGCACCTACGCATAGATCAGGCTCTGATACCCTTTGTTGTCCGCAACATAGAAAACAAAAAATTTCCTACGGTGTGAACTACACGCCAAGATCTATCTACTAGGTACAAAGCAAACGGGTGGACATACATCCATAGAGAACTTACCCTCGAAGACAACGAGCTTTGTTAACGAGTAGGAACTCGTGGTTGATGTAGTCGTACACTTGCCGATCTCAAGATCGTGAGGAAGTCCGAGCGCCGCAACTCAGCAGCGCATCCGCACTCGCACACACGTTCAAGCCACCGGACAACCTCCACCTCCTCGCTCCAGCGATCCAGTGGAAGCAGCAACTCCTTCGAGACGAAATTCCACCGGGAACATGTATCTCGCTAATCCAAGACCATGGGGGAATAATTCTAGAGGGGGAGAGAGATCCTTCACAAGGAGGTGTGTGGATGAAGGAGGGAATGGGTGGCCTTTTATAGGAGGAGGGGGGTGCCCCCTCTCTCCATGGCCGGCGCATGGGGGGGTGACCCCTCACCTCCCCCATTCATGTGGTGGTAACTCCTCCACATTAAAATGCCTCTTCACATTCCCTTTTAAAGTCTCCACTTTAAATGCATTAAGTTTCTCCAAATTTAATGCTCTCTCATTTAATAAAACCCTTTTATTAAATTTATTCAGAATTTTGTTAATTACTTTAATTAACAAACATTCACATATAGCCCTTGCAATATTTCAATATCACATGCAGAACCACTTCTGCAATTTCACCAAACAATTTCCGGTTTCTATTGAAACAATTCCTGCGCTTTGCAATTCTTTAAATACGAAACATATGTGCTCCAAAATGGTGTCCGGTAACTCTTAAGTGTGCCACCCTATGGTTCACGAATAATGTAGACATGATCGAGACCCTTCTCCGATCAATAATCAGCAGCGGGACCTGGAGATCCGTACTGACTCCTACACATTCAACGATGACTCCTGTGATCGTGAGAACCTTTAACGCTTGTAACTAAATCCCTTTGTCTCTCGATATATTACATGTCCGAGATTCGATCATCGGTATATCCATACCTAGTTTGATCTCGTTACCGACATGCACTCTTTTCTCGTTCATTGATATAACATTCTAGTGATCACATCACTTGCTTGCAAGCTATCCTAATGTGATATCGCCGAGAGGGCCTGAGTATATCTATCCGTCATCCGGATTGACAAATTCCACTCTTGATCCATGAGCCTCAACATAACACCTTCGAAGCAATCGAACCCATCTTTATAGTCACCTTGTTACGGTGTGACGTTTGATGTTATCAAGATACTCTTCTGGTGTTAGCAATTAACATGATCTCATGGTCTAAGGATAAAGATTACTTCGTATGATGTTAAAGCAATATAAACACAATGACTTGATCATAATGCTATACTTCGGATGAATGTTCATCACATCATTCCACCAATGGTGTGACCTTGTTATTAACAACATCCAATGTCCATGATCAGGAAACCTTGATCATCCTGTTAATCAACAAGCTAGTCTATAAGAGAGGCATGACTAGGAACCCTTTTTGTTTATTAAACACACATGTATTGATGTTTCCTATCAATACAATTATGGCATGCAAAATAAACATCTATCATATACAAGGAATACATAATAACAACTTTATTATTGCCTCTCAGGGCATATTTCCTTCAGCTGGGTGAACAAATTACAGCGGGGCAATTGACAAACACCGAGAAAGTAATACATGCATATACTAATCATCTTGAATCCTTTGGGACTTGATTGGGCATTACAACATAATACATATACCGCCATCCAACTGCATCTATGACTAATAATCCACCTTCAGGTTATCATCCGAACCCCCTCCAGTATTAAGTTGCAAGCAACAGATTATTGCTTTACGAACTACGTGTAAAGTAAACAATACGATTGTTCTATGAACAAAGGATTGTTGTTTTCTCCCTAGTAGCAACAACACATCTAGTACCTTAGAGATTTCTGTCACTTCCCCAGATTACCAGAGGCATGAACCCACTATCGAGCATAAATACTAACTCTTGGAGTTGCTAGCATCTACTTGGCCAAGATAGCTACTAACAACGGAAAGCATGCAAGATCTCAAATAACAAAGACATGATAGAATCAATAATCAATCTGAAATAGCATCTCAATATCCATCGGATCCCTGCAAACCCAACATGTATGAATTACAAATAGATGATCTAGATCATGAATGGAGCTCACAAGATCTAAACATGAAAGCACAAAGGAGGAGAAACCAGCCATCTAGCTACTACATAGATCCGTAGTCCAAGGATGAACTACTCACGCATCACACCGGAGGCTTGCATGGTGATGAAGAAGGCCTCCAGGGTGAATTCCCCTCTCCGGCAGGGTGTTAGGAAGAGCTTCAGATCCCTCCTGATCTAGGGATGGAGATGACGGCGACTACAGACTCTTTCGTGGATTTTTGATCGGGTACTTAGGGTTTTCGTCCCGAGGGCAATATATAGGCGGAAGGAGAGGCCGAGAGGGTGCCAGGAGTGACCACACCACCCCTTGGCGCGGGCCAGGCCTAGCCGCACGGCCAGGTGGTGTGGTGGCTCCCTAGCCCTTCTCTGTCTCGTATTCTGGCACTTGATCCCTTCCAGAAAAATAGGCACTTTGGCTTTTGTCCCGTCCAATTCCGAGAATATTCATTTTCTGACTTTCCTGGAACCAAAAACAGCAGAAAACAGGCAGCTGACACTGTTGCTCTTGTTAATAGGTTAGTCCAAGAAATCATATGAAAATTACTCCAAAGTTGGAACAAAACATAAGAAAGTGGATAAAACCAAGCATGGAACATCAAAAATTATAGATACATTTGCAATGTATCAGACATCCATAGACAAAAGAGCATGATATCAACTAGGTACAAGTACCAAGTTCAATGTTGAAAGCATTCCCCATGACATCATGGTTCTGCTAATTCCCAACAAATAAGTGCAAACATATACAACACAGACGACACAATGGTTGAAGTTTATTAAGGGCAAGAAAATTAAAGTGTGCCATCAAGTTCGTGAGAGCTTTAATCACTAGTTTTGTCATAACAAGTTTAATTTGGAAGGTAAACAAAAACATGAATATACTTGGAATAGCATAAGCTAATAGTTAGGTATGGTGGACTCTTTGGAATAACTTGGTTTAGGGAGTTGGTTGCATGAGTGGAACTCATACTTGGTTGCAGAGGCTAGCAAAAGACTAGGAGCGACAAACTAAGAGAGCAATAATGGCCATAATCATGCAGAGCGACAAAACATCATTGATCAAAGCATAAAGTGATACTACAAGTTGAAAACTAAAGGATCATAAAGGCTTATGGTGACTTGAGATAGTCATAACATGGTGTGAGCATGCGCCAAGTCAACCCAAATAAAGCATCAAAGGAGAATACCACTATACTATGTTTTAATATGCTAAAACAACGCATGATTCATCCAAGGCACATTAAGCAAACTCAATTGTTTATAACAAGTCATGCTACAACAAAGAATACTAAGCATAAAGCCAAAATAATACCAAGCATGGCATGACAAAGCATAGGCCATAGTAAAAAACAAGCTCACTTTAACACTTAAGCATGAACTTTCCTACTCTTTTCCAAACCAAACCAAACTATTTGAAAACCAATACATGAAAGAGGGGGTCCAACCAATTTATTCAGAAAACTAAGCAAACCAAAGCAAATGAAAAACCAAAACGAAATCAAAAAAGAAGACGCTCCAAGAACAACACAACTGTGCATGAAATAATAAAAATGAAGCGTTTGGAAGAAACCTGGGATTTTTAGTGATGAAGAGGGGGATGCCTTGGGCATCCCCAAGCTTTGACCCTTGTACTTCTTGGATATTTATTAGGGTGACACGCGTGGCATCCCCAAGATTGAGCTTTAGTCCATCCTTCATCTCATTACTCATTCCTTCCATACACCTGAAATTTTTCCTTCATACAAAACTTCACACAATCTTTATTAGCAACATTAGTGCACTCAAGATAATAAGTCTTTAGGTTCAGTTCCAACACCAATAAAACTTCCATTAAAACACTAGATACTGTAGAACTTCCCTCAAAAAGCTCAATTCCCCAAAAGAACTCAAAAAGGAACCAACAAGAAGCAAATGCAGAAAATGGCACAAATCTGTCGAAACAGACCAGAAGGTAAAGAAGAATTTTTCGAAGACCTTATGTTGCTCAAATAAAAGAGTGTTGAACTAAGGAAAGTTAGATAACAACCTGGGTCAGAAGCACAAAAATTCACGCCTCAAAAGGACATACAGAGATTTTACACGAATTTTTACGGTGAAGCACAGAAATCTGTTTCGGAACAGCAACTTTCCCAATCATTACTTCTCTCTCATTAGAGGTTACTCTTGGCACAAAAAGCAAATAAAAAGGATAAGGAGTGGTTATTACTGAAGTAATAACTTTGAAGACTCATCTAAAACTTCTGGGTTATCTCCCGATAAGTACTTTTCTTTAACGCCTTTAAGTTAGGCACGAAAGTTTGAGAAGATGCTCTCATAAGAAATATGAATTGAAGTAAAAGAGAGCATCAAGAAGCAAATTCAAAACACATTTAAGTCTAACCCACTTCCTATGCATAGGAATCTTGTATGCAAATAAATTCACAAAGAACAAAGTGACAGGCATAGGAAGATAAAACCAGAGTAACTTCAAAACTTTCAGCACATAGAGAGGTGTTTCACTACCATGAAAACTTCTACAACCATATTTTCCTCTCTCATAATAATTTCAGTAGCCTCATGAATAAACTCAACAATATAACTATCACATAAATCATGCTTTTCATGATCTACAAGCACTAGAGCTTTATTATAAACATTTTCAAAAGGATCCTCAGGAACATAGCATTCATCCTCCTTTAGTAAGCATGGGGGACAATCAAATATTGTAAGGGGTAAAGAGTTACTCTCATTAGAAGGTAGGCATGGGTAGATCCATTCTTCCTCCTCTTGATCATCACTCTCCACCTCTTTTTCATCCAATGAGCTTCCAGTTTCAGCAATTTCTTCTTTCATAGGCTCCTTCATGGCATTAGTCTCTTCCGCTGGTGGAGAGCATCTATTAAGATAGTCAAGAATATAGCCATTTTCTTCCTTGTAATTATCAAAGCAAAATTTAAGTATATCATAAACCTCATATTTATAAGGTGCATCATCAGTATTTTCAAGCAAGCTAGCAAGTTCAAATGCACCCTTCCAAGCAATAAATTCTTCAATTTGTTCCACAACATAAAAGTCATAATTTCCTTTAACATAAGAAGATATGGTAACATTATCATTATACTCAAATTGAAAAGGGAGGTGTTTATACCTCCTACAACAACAAGATTTATCAATGCAATAAGTAACATTATAAGTAGAGCACACGTTTCTAGCAATGGTATTCAATTTATCAATTTGTTCCCATTAGAGTTTCCCTTTTTGTGACAAGCGGTGTTCCTTATAATAATATTTTATTTCTTCCGTGAACCCACCTTGCCAATTAGATTCAGTTTCAAAGAAACAAACCATTGATAGTAAGCATGATAAAGCAAGACAATAACAGACCAACGGAAATACCAACTATAGTAGGAACTATTTTTTTTGTATTTTTGATAAAGAAACAAGCAAACAAAGTAAAAGTAAACTAAGCAAAAAAAATAACAAAGTAAAGATGTTGGTTATGAGGGACTCCCCTTGTGAAGGTGTCCTTGACTCCCCGACAACGGCGCCAGAAAAAGTACTTGATGGCCCAAAATATATCGAGCTCGTTGGGGAACCCCAAGAGGAAGGTATGATGAGCACATCAATAAGTTTTCCCTCAGTAAGAAACCAAGGTTATCAATCCAGTAGGAGCAAGGAAACACCCCAAAGGTGTAGCTAGCTGAACATTGGCAGGGCGCACTACCGGTGCAAAGAAAGAACGTGGAGACCTGCACAACACAACCACAGAACTCTGTCCCCAACTTGCGATGAGGTTGTCAATCTCACCGGTTTTGCTAAAAACAAAGGATTAAACGTATCGAATGGAAGGAAGTAATAGTTTGTAGAAAGTAAACACAAAGTAGTAAACAGTTTGTAGATTGAATGTAAAAGAAAGGTCCGGGATCCATAGTTCACTAGAGGTGGCTCTCCTTAAGATAGATAACATGCTGGGTGAACAAATTACAACGGGGCAATTGACAAACATCGAGAAAGCAATACATGCATATAATAATCATCTTGACTCCTTTGGAACTTGATTGAGCATTACAACATTATACATAGACCGCCATCCAACTTCATCTATGACTAATAATCCACCTTCAGGTTATCATCCGAACCCCATCCAGTATTAAGTTGCAAGCAACAGATTATTGCTTTATGAATTGCGTGTAATGTAAACAATATGATTGTTCTATGAACAAAGGATTGTTGTTTTCTCCCTAGTAGCAATAGCACATCTAGTACCTTAGAGATTTCTGTCACTTCCCTAGATTACCAGAGGCATGAACCCACTATCGAGCATAAATACTAACTCTTGGAGTTGCTAGCATCTACTTGGCCAAGATAGCTACTAACAACAGAAAGCATGCAAGATCACAAATAACAAAGACATGATAGAATCAATAATCAATCTGAAATAGCATCTCAATATCCACCGGATCCCCAAAACACAACATGCATAATTACAAATAGATGATCTTGATCATGAACAGAGCTCACAAGATCTAGACATGAAAGCACAAAGAAGGAGAACCAACCATCTAGCTACTACATGGACCAGTAGTCCAAAGATGAACTACTCACGCATCACACCGGAGGCTTGCATGATGAAGAAGGCCTCCGAGGTGAATTCCCCTCTCCGGCAGGGTGCCAGGAAGAGCTTCAAATCCCTCGCGATCTAGAGATGGAGATGACGGCGGCAACAGACTCTTTTGTGGATTTTTTATCGGGTACCTAGGGTTTTGGTCCCGAGGGCAATATATAGGCAAAAGGAGAGGCCGAGGAGGTGCTGGGGTCGGCCAGACCACCCCCTGGCGCGGGCCAGGCCTAGCCACGTGGCCAGGTGGTGTGGGTGGCCTCCAGCCCTTCTCCGTCTTGTATTCTGGCATCAGATGTCTTCCGAAAAAATAGGCACTTTGGGTTTTGTCTCATCCAATTCTGAGAATATTCATTTTCTGACTTTCCTGGAACCAAAAACAGCAGAAAAAAGGCAGCTGGCACTGTGGCTCTTGTTAATAGGTTAGTCTAAGAAATCATATGAAAAGTACTCCAAAGTGTGGACAAAACACAAGAAAGTAGATAAAACCAAGCATGGAACATCAAAAATTATAGATACATTTGCAATGTATTAGTAGGACATCGTGGTAGCGGGCGGCGTAGCACGCAGCGAATTGCTCATGCTCGACCGGCATGGACGGCTCAGCATGGGCATGTCACTAGTGCAACGGTGGGCAAAGGGCTCTCCACTGCATGGCTAAGGACTGGGATTTATCAAGGACAATTCAATGTGTTGATTGCAGTACATTTTGTGAGCAAATGACAAGTCCAAATAGTGAATAGTTGGTGAGTTTGTACTGTGCATGCCAAGTGTTCGACACAATGGCCGCATGAATTCATAATTCGAATTTTTGAAAGATATTTTGTGAGTGATCTTGTTGTTTGCTTGGTAGACTGTGGTTGCTGGGATTTGTCAAGTGGAATTGATTTGAGTGGTTTTTGAGAAAGTGTGATCTATACATATGATCTTGATTCAATTTTGCACTGCCTCTTAAATAGAATTGAATTTAGTTTCTGTGTTTTTGTAAGGCTTGCTTGGATTCACCTTTACTTGGTCTAGCAAGGGGTGAAAAGAATTGAAATTGTTTCTATTGAAAATTCTTTACTAGGAACACTCAAAGTAGTCTAGTGGATAAGTTTGGCCAAAATGACCATTTGCTTATATATCATATATTTGATTTTTCCTTTATTTGATTCTGCTTGGATTTGATCTAGATGATGTAGTATTCATCTTTGAATCAATCCTTATCATTTGTAACCATCAAACATGGCAATTGCAATCATTCATACCCTAATACAAAGTCACACATACACTCTTAATAGGTGTAACTATAAAAGTTGTTGTTAACCCTAAACTTGGGTGACTAGAGCTTGATAAGCTTGATTAATATTTTTGGGATGTTACACATTTCTTCCATCATTTCGCAGTTCTGATCCCAATAAGTGGACCCGATTTGGCGATCGTAATCGTCGGGTGTGACCTATTGCCGAGGGCTTCTGCGACGACACGGGGATCTGTCGGGTTGTGATGACTGCAAGTGCACAGATCATTTGTAGCTAGTTTCGAAATAAAGATATTGATCCCACAGGGAGCAGGAGTCTGAAGTCTAATAACTCTTTGAACTAAATACTGAAATATTAATGCTAAATAACATTCTAAGTAACATGATAAAATGCGAGTTTTGTGTAAAAGATAGTTTTGGGTTTTCAAATAAGAGAACAATAAGTAAACTAAAGTTGTAAGTAAACAAGAGCATGCAAGTATGATTACAAAAGTCTGCAAGATGATGGAAAGAGTTCTTAGGGAGTAGTGGATCCACCGCTAGTAATTAGAAAGAGTGATCAAAATTATTATAATGAATAAGACCATTTATGATATGTGTGGGAGAAGCTCCATATATGGACGAATAGCTAGCAACCGCTGCACACATCATCCGTCATAACCTAGTAGACACCAATCGACATCAATCAAATTACTACGCTATTAAGGGACTTTACCCCGTAGGATGTATCCCATGGCATGGACAATGTTCCGTGAGTTCTCCTCAGTTCCCAAGTTGATACGTAAGGAATGACAACAGCTTTATAGTCACCGTAAGTGCTGTCGTCGGATTGATGACAAGTACGCCATGAGGGGGTCCTCGAGGCGTGCGGAAGAGAGGGGTGTGAGATGTACGGTGTTCCGGGACAGTGAGCACACAAGTTTACCCAGGTTCGAATCCGCCGGCTTTGGACGGATCCTACTCCTGCTAGCAATCCAGTAATACGGCAGAGCCAGAATATGGGTTACAAGGGTTTCGCCTGTGCGAGTTGAGATTGTAGACTATTGAGGTGTGCTCTAAAGGCTCTCCCTAGGACGGCTTATATAGATATCCGGCCTAGGGTTTACAGGAGAGATCTATCCGACTACGACTAAGAGTCGGTTACAGAGTACATCTTGAACTACAAGTAACATTATGGGCCTAAGTCGGTAAGTCTTCTGGGCCTCCCCGTAGCCGGATTGGACTCCGTCTTTTCTCCCTGAAAGTCCGCCCGTGAAGCAAAGCTCTAACCCGAGATGGGACACCCTGGTCAGTGAGGAACTGTGAGGATACCCTGAAAGTATATCCCCAACAGCAGCCCCCAGAAGTCTCCAAGATCCAAAGTCGGATTTATCATCGTCTAGCTTGATCTTCGGCTTGCAGAATCTTGAAGGGTTCCTGAAACTTCACAACAAAAAATACGACCCGGGTCTTAAAAATAAGCCAGACCTATCAACAGGTTACTCGGATTTTCCAGCTTGATTTCAAACTAAGCCGGAATTTGGTCTCTAACGCCACCTAACACCAGTCATGGTCAAGTCACGTCAGCTGACAGAAATCCTGTCAGCACGACTGTTGGTGGGTCCACGGTTCGCGGAACCGAGGCGTCGTTTTAATGCATACACGGAGATCGAGGCGACGTAATCATCACGTGGGTCCTTCCTAGTTCCTTCCACGACACGTGGCGGTTACACTGTAGCATTTGCACGAACCTTGGCGCGGTTAGGTGGATATAAGGGGTGAGGATTCTCCTCCTCCTTTCTTCACCTGTTCCCTGGCTGTTTCTTCTCCTCCAAATCTCCCCCGCGCGCATAGAGCTCCTCTGGTTTCCCTAAAAACTCCCAGCGCCGCCCATCTTAGGTCACCGGCGCACCAGAGAAATGGCTTCGTCTTCATCTTTCGGTTTGGCGGCGGCGGCGGTAGAAAAGGAAAGCTTCCGCGGGGTCTGGATCCCCTGCGTGCTCGATGACGAGAAGCTCTGCGGCGTGGAGACAGAAGGGCTCCTCCGCGCCGGCGACTGGCGGAGCGGCGTCGGGGAGACCATCCCCAACCCACGCGCTGGCGAGCGGGTCCACTTCGGCACCCACCTCGACAGAGGTTTATCGTTTCCTCCCTCGGAATTCTTTTCTAAGGTGATAGACCACTATAGTGTTCAACATCTTCCTCCCAACTCCTTCCTAGAGACGAGCGCCTATGCGGTTTTGTGCGAGGGATTTCTCGGCATTAGGCCGAGTCTTACCTTATTCCGGTACTACTTCCATGTCCAGAGAAATTCTATCACTGTCGGTAATCCGTATATTACAGGTACAATTAGCTTTTCACTTAGACGCGAGCGCGCATATCCCAAGATTCTTGCCAGTGACTTGGTCAAACAATGGCCAGCCACCTTCTTTTATCACAAGGATATTACGGCTCCCGGCAAAGCCACTGCTTTGCCTGCTTTCATTGACGGAGCTACCACGGCCCAACCGTCTTGGGACGAGGCTCCTCCGGCTCTCAATGATGATCTGATCCTTGCTAAGAGGCGGATCGAATATCTGATCAAACACAAAGGACTGAAGGGATCCGACTTGATCCAATGTTGGGTGTCACGCCGGATCTAACCCCTTCAGTACCACGGAGACCGACTGATGCACTCCATCACGTCGTCCAAGAAAGATTCCCTCCGCATCAGCCCCAGAGCCTATACCTCGCAAGGTTATATAAGCCAGATTAAATGGCTGATAAGGGAGCGGATCGAGAGGAGGATCCCGGAGGTTTCTCTGGATATGCATACGGCGGAAAACCCCGTAGTGCCGGTAAACTTCTAACAATAAACCTTTTTATGTGTTTCAATCTTTAAGTTTATATCGCAATACTGATATGTTTTCCTGTTTTCAGCTTGCTGACCTCCCCGAGTCAGAACTTTCTCTACTCGAGGGATATCCTCCAGAGTTTTCTCAGGAGGCGGAATTGGTCCCATTGCTGGACATTGCGCTTAAGAAACGCAAGGCTCCGACAGTGGCTATCGGCACAAAGGAGGTGCCAATCGTGAAGAGGTAACTTTCAACACAATTTCCGCCTTTGTACCTTACTCGAATTTTCTTCCGAGATGTAATGTTTTCAACTTTATTACATTCCCAGAGCTAAGCAGATCATCAAGGGCAAGGGGAAGGGAACTTCTTCGAAGCCCCTACGATAGATGAAGCTTTCCATGGCTTCTCCTGCCGTGGCTCCTCCGACTCCTTCCCCCCAACCTTCTGCAACACCGGTGATCATTCCTTCATCGGCTGTCGCAGAAGATCCGGCTCCTTCAACGGAGCCTGTGATCCTTGAATCACAAACTGACGTCACCATGAGAGAGTCAGGTATAGATAAGGGTGAACCCTCTTCGGGTAATGATCCCTCGGTAGAGATCTTCGCCAAAAACCTTCTCAGCAATCCGGGTCTTGCCAAGTTTGGCTTGTCTTGGAAATCTGCGGAAGAGATCCAGCGGCTGGCCAGGCAATGCCTGGAGAAAAGAAATTTATCTGCCGAAGAAGAAGCACAAGAGGCAGAGGACATCAAGCACTCTGAACTTCTTGAACAAGTGTGTCTTCGCAACGAGAGGATCAGGTCTGGCGAGCTTCCAACAGCGCCAGTGGTCCCTCTGACTCTCGCTGAGAAGGTTGTTGTTGAAGTAAATGCGAGTTTGGATAAACTTACTCGCGAGCAATATGTAAGTCGAAATTCTAACTCTTGTTTTCCCCTCATTTCATATCATACCCTCTAGCCCCCAAGCATGAAGTAGGATATATAATCCGGGTTTATGCTTCCTTAGGATGCCAAAGAATGAACTAGTGTAGCCCCCAAGGCTCGTGCTGATATTAGTAAAAATATTAGCACGAGTCTTTAGTAGACTTCTGACTTTGGGTATTCTGACTTACAGAAAGTATGTTCCTATAACCAGGATTTGTTGAAAAATGTCTACAACAAGCGGAGAGAGATCAAGCCTCTCCGACTTAAGAATACTGAGCTTAAGGTCTCCAAGGATGAGGCCGAAGGTAAACATTCCGAGACTCAAACCTTGTCTTTCATGTTTTCATAGTCGAATTTTTTCTAAACTGTTGTTCTTCGCTGGTAAAGCAGTCCTGCGCCATGATTGAAGAGGCTGAGAACCTCAAAACTTTGGTGGTGGAGAACAAGGAACTTCGCCAAGAGCTGGATAGGCTCAAAGCGGATCATGAGAAGAGCATAGCTCAAGTTCTCGAGTCCTCCTCCATGGCTACTGACGAGCGCGATCGCAAGATTGCCGCTCAAGATCAGAAAATCTCGAACCTCAATAATGAGCTGTGCAGAGAGAAGGACCTTTCCGAGGCGCTCCGGGATGAACTCCGGAGTCTTTGGGAAGAGAAGACCAAGATTGACGACGTCATCTTCGGTATGTTCCATCTGTCTGACTTGTCCATTTTCTTCGACTTCTTTCAATGTCGGATTTTCTTAACTGTTTTGTGTATAGGTCCTCTGAACTTGACAGACTCCACCTCCGCGGAGCCCTACACCCACCGGCTTACCCAAGTCGGTGACCTACTTCATGACTTCCGCCAATCCCTTGAGGATATTGGCGAAGCTCTCAAGATTTCGGACATGCATAGCATGTCGGATTTTCAGGTGCGGGACAAGGCGAAGGAGATGCCGCAGCTTGTCTAGGATTGGAATATGTCCTACGCGCGATCCGCAGCGTAGAACACTCTCACCATGGTCATGAGCCACCATGGAAGCATGGAGATATTGCAAGTGACAAGAGGGTATTCTACAGTGGATGAAGACGGCCAGGAGCAGGACATCAAGGCTATTATGGACTCCTGTGCCGGATATGGGTGTCATGTGGCTGATTTGACCAGCTACGACACTCCTTTCTTCACCCGCGTGGACACTCCGCCTCCGCCTCCAGAAGAAGAAGCAGAAGTTTCCGACGATGACTGCACCCTTTCGGATGTGGACATCTCGGAATGATATCAAGGCGATGTATCCAGCGAGCCGGCAGCTCCTTCTTCTCCAGCTGCATCATAGATTGCCAGAAACATTTGTATTATTCTGAAAAAACATGATGGATCTATAAATATGTAGTACTATAATTTTGCTAGTGCTAAGCTTTTGATCTATTCGGCACTTTTGGCTTTAAATTTTTGTGTGCCTGAAATGTTTACATAAGCACTTGAACTTTTTCGCCTATACTTATCGTTTATCTGGCTTTCTTCCTCGTCCCTTTCGTGAGCCGGCTAAACCTTCTGCACGGAAACTTTGCCGAGCAACGGAGCTCAAGTGCTAAACCAGTTTAAACTCGGAAACAAAGCCGGCTTCCAGTACCAACAATTCACTACACGGAAAATACCTGCATCCGGCAATCAGACAAATAACCAAAGTAAAGACTAGAAACTTTAAAGTTATACCTGAGGGTAGCACTTTTAGAATCGGAAATCTAAACCAGAACGAACATGAGCATAAAGTACTTTCAAGCATTCTAGGATTTTTGACTATGACATGATCATTCGGAAATAAGATGGTAAAAACTTCTCAGAAAAACTTGAGGCAACCAAAACTTTTATTTCTCACAGAACATGTACATATATATGATTACAAAGAAGGATAAACTAAGAATAAAAGGGACGTAGCTGAGCAATATTCCACGGTCTGTCTAACTCATCCGGATTTGTACTGCCTCCAGCTCTCTTTCTCTTCTTAGTAGCAGGTCTTTCTTTGACTGGCCTCATGTCAGTTAAGTAGTACGAACCATTGTGCAATACTCGACTAACTAAAAAGGGACCTTCCCATACTGGGGAAAGTTTGTGCTTTCTTTGTTGCACAAGCCGGAGAACCAAATCGCCTTTATTGAAAGATCTGTTTCGGACTCTCTGGCTATGATACTTACGTAACTTCTGTTGATAGGCTGTTGATCTCATTTCAGCAACGACGTGAACTTCTTCAACTAAGTCGAGATCATTTTGTCGAGAAATCTCGGCATCCTCTTCAATATACGCGGCCACTCTAGGAGAAGTATGAATTAAATCACTAGGAAGAACTGCTTCTGCACCATAGACCAAGAAGAAAGGTGTGTATCCGATTGACCTGTTCGAAGTTGTTCGTAAACTCCATATTACAGAGGGTAATTCCTCTGCCCAAGCCCCCGCAGCACGTCGTAGTGGTGCTTCGAGTCTTGGTTTTCGGCCTTGTAGGATTAAACCATTTGCTCTTTCGACTTGTCCGTTAGCCTGTGGATGTGCGACTGACGCAATGTCAAGCCAGATATTTTGCTCCTTGTAGAATTCGGCCAATTCTCCCATAGAGAAGTTACTCCTGTTGTCCGTGATAATGCTATGCGGATAACCATACCGAATTATAACATCCTCGACAAATGTTTTGGTTGTTGCTCCATCACAACTAGTGACAGGTTTAGCCTCAATCCATTTGGTGAATTTATCCACCATCACTAAGAGATGAGTAAATCCACTTGGAGCTCGTTTAAATGGTCCTACCATATCAAGCCCCCAGACCGCAAAAGGCCATGTTATAGGTATTATTCTTAGCTGATCACCCGGAACATGAGCTTGTTTGGCATACTTTTGGCAGCCTTTGCACGTCTTGACCAATCATTCGGCATCTGCCTGAGCTGTAAGCTAGAAAAATCCGTGTCTAAAAGCTTTTGCCACTAAAGATTTGGCTGCAGCATGGTGACCACACTCGCCTTCGTGGATTTCTCTTAGGATTTCCACTCCTTCTTCCGGAGATATGCATCGCTGAAAAACCCTAGAAACACTCTGCTTATAGAGCTCACCTTTAACTACCGTGTAGGCTTTCGCTAGTAGGATAATCTGCCGGCTCAGAACCTCGTCTTCGGGTAATTTGCCATCTACCAAATAATCAAGGTAGGGTTGAGTCCAGCTGGGAATTACAGCCAGAACTGCTACCAGAGGTGAGTCGGATTTGGTCGGATATTCCTCACATACTCGCTTTATTGAGGGAACTTTGAGGTGCTCTAAAAAAGCGCCATCCGGGACCTCTTTCCCCACAAAACCTATCCGAGATAGAGCATCTGCTTCCTCATTTTCTGCTCGAGGGATGTGTTGAACTTCATACCCTTCGAACGATTTAGATAAATCATCCACGATAGCTTTATAAGATGCCATGTATTTATTTGCATTACAAATATCCAACACTTGTTGAGCAACAACATCTGAATCTCCGTAGCACATCAAACGTCGGATGCCAATATCCTTAGCAATCCGGATTCCATGCAGCAGTGCTTCATACTCAGCAATATTGTTTGTTGCTGTGATGTGGATCTGCAACACGTATAGAAGTTTATCTCCTTGGGGTGATTTGAGCACCACGCCAGCCCCCGAGCCCCCTCGAGCCTTAGACCCATCAAAATAGAGGGTCCAGTATTCTAACTCAAGGAGGGTCATGTTCTCCTTCGTCTCTGCCCAATCAGCGACAAAGTCAGCAAGGATCTGGGATTTGATTGCTGTCCGAGGTTTATACTCAATATCAAAAGTTGAAAGCTCTATGCCCCATTTGGCGACGCGTCCTATGGCGTCACTCCTGTTGATTATATCCCTCATGGGAGCTATTCTCACCATGGTAATTGGATGCTCTTGAAAATAATGTCGTAGCTTACGAGATGCTAGAAAAACACCGTAAGCTAACTTTTGATAGTGCGGATATCGCTGTTTGGATTCTGTCAGGACCTCGCTGACAAAGTAAGTCGGACGCTGCACCAGGTGTTCCTGATTTTCCTCCGGTCTCTCCACCACCATAACGATACTGACGACCTTATTTGTCGCAGCAAGATAGAGCAACAACGGGTTCCTGAGGTTCCGGCGCAGCAAGGATAGGAGCAGATGAGAGTACTTTCTTCAGGTCTTGTAGTGCAGCTTCAGCTTCGTCAGTCCAAACAAAATCCTTGGTCTTTTTCAGGAGTTTGTATAATGGTGTGGCTCGTTCACCAGGCCGGCTTACAAATCGACTGACCGCAGTGATCCAACCAGTTAGTCTTTGTACGTCCTTCAGGCGAGTTGGCCTGGAAATATTGAGTATAGCCTTGATTTTGTCCCGGTTCACCTCTATGCCTCTTTGAGACATGATGAAACCTAACAATTTTCCGGCTGGTATTCCAAAGAAACATTTCTTCGGGTTAAGCATGATGTTGTATTTTTGTAGATTGGCGAATGTTTCCTCCAAGTTAGAAATCAGTGTTTCCTTCTTTTTGGACATCACCACAATATCATCCACGTATGCATGTACATTGCGTCTGAGTTGGTCATGGAGGCAACACTGCATCGTGCGCTGGTACGTAGCTCTTGCGTTCTTCAGCCCAAAGGGCATTGTAACAAAACAGAAGGTTCTGAAGGGGGTTATGAATGAAGTTTTGACTTTGTCAGGTTCCTTCATCCGGATTTGGTGATAACCGGAATATGCGTCGAGAAAACAGAGGAGTTCCGAGCGAAGATTTGGTGAAAACCGGAATATGATTCGAGTTTACATTTAAAGAGTGCTCGACAAGTTCCCTAGGTACTCCCGTCATGTCAGATGGCTGCCATGAGAAGATATCTTGATTTGCTTGGAGGAACTTGACGAGCGCACTTTCCTATGCGCTACCTAGGCCTACGCCTATCTGGGTCACCTTGGAGGGGTCATCATCCTTCAATGGCGTCTTCTTCGTCTCTTCTGATGCCTTGAACTCCGGATTTGGCTTTGTCACCTCCTCCTTCGTTACGGGCATCTTGGATGGATCTATGCTCTTCTTGATCTCCTGGTACTCCTGGGCGTGCAGCACGGCTTCAGCAAAGGCGGCATTTCCATCCTCGCACTCTCGCGCATTCTTCGGGTCTCCCCTGATAGTGATTATGCCGTTGGGACCTGGAATTTTCATCATATTGTAAATGTAACATGGACGAGCCATAAAAGCCTAGTAAGCCGGTCGTCCGAATATAGCATGGTATCCGCTCTTGAACGGGACCACTTCGAAGGAAAGTGCCTCCGTCCGATAATTCTTTGGAGTCCCAAAGGTAACATCCAAAGTAATCTCCCCCAGGGAATTAGCTTGTCTTCCTGGGACAACTCCGTGAAAGATCACAGAGCTATGGTTCAGCTGGGTCTCCGAGATCTTCATCCGGCGTAGCATTTTGACATTGAGAATATTGATACTGCTGCCACCGTCCATGAGGGTCTTAGAGAAACCATAACCGTCAATAAGTGGATTGACGATTAAGGTGTATTTTCCTCGCCTGTGCAACTTAGGCGGATGATCAGCGCAGTCAAATGTGATTGCCACTTCCGACCAGTCCAAAAATAGGGGGACAGCCGGAACTATTGCATTGAGCTCATGTAGAACTGCTTTCTTGACCTTTGTTGGTTGAGATCCGAGGAAGGTGACATAAGTGTCTTTCTTGGTCAGAAATTTTTTCTTCCCTTCCGGCTTGGGATTTGAAGCATCAGCTTCCTCCATGTCGGAATCTTCCTTGGTCTCTTTATCTTTTTCGGGATTCTTCTTTCCCTTCTTCTGCTTAGCTTTATAGCCCGCGGTGTCATCTCTTTTGATGTCGTCATTGAAACGACATTCGGCGTTGGTGTGGGACGAGCCCCCATTGGCGTCTAAGTGATGCACACATGGGTTATTGGCAATGTCGGTCCAAGAGTAGGTTTTGCCTGGTTGCTGGTCTCCTCTACCTTGGACTCTTGAAGTCCCACGGCCATGCCCGCGGCCTCTGCCGCGTCCTCCTCGTCCTCCAGACCCAAAAGTAGCAGTGACCACTGCTGTTTCCGCGTTGGGTTTTTCTTCCGAGGTATTTTTGCGCTTCTGAGCTTGTTGCTTTGGTTGTTTTGCCGACTGTGGCACAACTAGGGCATTGAGTAATCCCTCTGCATCATCGTTAGCATCTGCATACTTGCTCGCTGTTTCTATCATCTCTCCCAAATCAGTGACCTTGTCACACTTCAAGCGATGGCAGTAGACCAATTGGGAGACCTGCGATGAAAGCTTCAATCGCAGTTTGATCATTTACTCCTTCACAGGAGTTCTTGGTGTCGATCCATCGTCCGAGGTAATCTCGGCAAGTTTCTTCGTCCTTTTGGGTGCAACGCTGTAGGTCTCCGACCGTACAGGGCCTCCGGTATGTGCCTTCGAAATTCCGAAAGAACGCACTTTGCATGTGATACCAGTTGTGGATGGTGTTCTCCGGAAGTTCATTAAGCCATGATCATGTCGTCTTCCACAACATAAGTGGGAGATATCGGGTTGCGACCAGGCTGTTTCCGCCTTTGGCGATGCAGCAAGCTTGGAAGAAATCATGTAGCCAGGTATCTGGACGAGCAATGCCGTCGTAGGCTTGGATATGTCTTGAGATAGCAAATCCTTCCGGGAATTTTGTAGCTCTGATATGTGGTCCAAAGCACTTTGGGCCCACGTAGATATCATTGTTTTCGTAGCGCCGCGCCTCTATGTTGGAGTTGATCCTGTGTCTTGCGTCGTTCAGGGATAGAGATCGTCCCAAATGCCGGCTGTGGCTGTGGTGCCTTGGAGTCGGACTTCGGCTTCTGCCACCACCTCCTCTGCCACGTCGTCCTCCTTGTCCTCCGTGAGAGCCGTTGTGATGACTGCTTGGTGGAGAGGGTGGGGCAGCTCGATTGTTTCTAGCTGTTCGCCGGCCTCCGTCCGGAGCGTCATTATTTTGGTTCCGGGGAGGGTCTTCACTACGACGAGCCCCCTGCCGGCTTGCCCTAGCATGGTTTTCGTCGTTCCTTCATCCGTCGTTCCTACTACGGTGAGGCTCATCCGGACGGCTTGTGTGTCTAGGAGGTGGCATTTTTTGACGATCCCCCTCCCGACGTTTCTCTTTATCTTCTCCCCTTCGATCGTTCGACTCACATCGGGGAGGATTCTTTGGATACAGTGCAGCAATGGCCTCTTGTTCGGCCGCTGGAGCGACGTTGCTCCAGTCACGTGCAGGTCTGTGGTGCTGTCCTGATGATCAGGTTCTGGAGTAGTTGTCTTCCCGTCGATCGGAACGGTGATGCTGTTCCGGAACACGCTGGGGCCTCATATCATTCTAGGCTGAGTCCCTGTGACATTGGTCGGATTTGGAGACTAGTTTTCCACTTCCGGTTTTCGCAGCCATTTGTTGCTCTAGCCCCTTGGTGAGTAGCTTGATGCCCAACCAAACCTGTTCTGGGCCTGGGTTATTTGACAGGATATCTCGAGCTACGACAGTGTTCTGTACCAGTGTTGGGTACACCAGATCTCCTTTTGCTGTCGAGACGAGGCATCTCTGGATCTCCTTCAAAGAGGACCTTGTTCACTTCCGGAAATTTACCGTCACCTGTGTAACGTTTCTGTGTCTTCTGATGCAACCGAGACATGTAATCCTTAGTTGCCATGCTTTTCTTTTCCCCCTCGATGTTTTTAGCTTCATCCAGGAGTTGTTGACGATGCGCTTCTAGGGATTGGGCCCCTTCGTCCAGCTCTTCAGCAGTAAGTTCTGCAACTGTAGGTATAGGTGTGGTTAATGCAGCATCGATGAGTTTACGCGCACCTTCAGTGATCACGTGTCCATCCATCGATTCTTCTTTTTTTGGCTCTTCTGGGATAAGTGCTCCATCCGAGTCTTCCTCATATTCCTCGGCAATCACCTCCTCTGTCAGAGGGTCTTTTGCTGGGGTCTTATTCTTCTTCTCTACCTTCTTGGCAGCGCCGGTAGCAAAGACGGCTTTGGGTCCGTTTCCCAGAGTCAAGCTCTGATCAGTACTTTCAGACATCTGGACTTCGGGATTGTCTCTGACTTCCATGTCATCCTGCGCTTTGGGAGAGTGTTCCCTGGATCCTTCATCCATGGCTTCTCCTTCCTCTGCAGCTTTGGAGTTATACTCCTCTTCGTATTCCGCGGAGAACTTTCGGAAATCCGCGGACGTCATCGAATCATCCGAGGATGCGGGTACGTCGGCATTTGTTCCAATTGCCTCCAGCACAGAGTCGGTGTTTTCTCCAGCATCAGCAGAGCCGGATCCGGATCCCACATATCCGACGAAGTGCGACGCGTGCTTCTTGAGGTACCTGCGGCTCTCGCGGTCAGCTTTGTCGAAACTTTTGATGGTCTCGATAATTGCATCTGCGCTTGCATCTTGCATTATCATACGTCGCAGTGTGTACCTTAGGAAAGGTCTGTCTGTCCCGGCGTCATCAGAGCCGGAATCAGTTTCGTTGATATGCTCCTCCTGGATTTCGACTTCCGCGGGTGGGTCGATCTGGGATCAGGCTTCTCCAAGGAGATCCACTCCAGATTCGACTTTGACCGCTAGGTCTTCCTCAGGCTTGGATTTCTCTACTATCTCCACAACTGGTGCGGGCTGGGTAGGATTAGGGTTTTCTGAGATCCGGAACTCTATCGCCTCCGCGGACAAAGAGGACCCAGAAGATTATTCTGCCTCTATCATCACCGCTGGGGTGGGTGGGGCGGTTTCAGCAAAACCGATGTAAACATCGATCTCGTGAAAAGACATGATTGTGTAGGTAGTCACGGCCTCCCTAGCCGGAATCCAGGTCTCGTCAAGAACGATGAGAGGGACGTCGCTGGCATAGAGGATGCAACCGACGGTGATGGTCTCGCCAATTCCGATTCTTGCAGATTCCGCTCGGAACGTAGTTCCGAAGCTCACTTGCCCCACGGTGGGTGCCAACTGTCATTCGGATTGATGACAAGTACGCCATGAGGGGGTCCTCGAGGTGTGCAGAAGAGAGGGGTGTGAGACGTACGGTGTTCCGGGACGGTGAGCACACAAGTTTACCTAGGTTCGAATCCGCCGGCTTTGGACGGATCCTACTCCTGCTAGCAATCCAGTAATACGGCAGTGCCGGAATATGGGTTACAAGGGTTTCTCCTGTGCGAGTTGAGATTGTAGACTATTGAGGTGTGCCCTAAAGGCTCTCCCTAACACGGCTTATATAGATATCCGGCCTAGGGTTTACAGGAGAGATCTATCCGGCTACGACTAAGAGTCGGTTACAGAGTACATCTTGAACTACAAGTAACATTATGGGCCTAAGTCGGTAAGTCTTCTGGGCCTCCCCGTAGCCGGATTGGACTCCATCTTTTCTCCCTGACTAGGCCGCCCGTGAAGCAAAGCTCTAACCCGAAGTGGGCCACCCTGGTCAGTGAGGAACTGTGAGGATACCCAGAAAGTATATCCCCAACAAGTGCTATCATCCCTCCATCTACCAACAAGTAGTTACCTCCATCTAGTCCTCAGTTAGGCGAATATTGAGTGGCGCGCTTCACCCAACATCAAGATGAAGGAAATCTAACACAACACATAATGAACAACATAACATAATAATCTTTATCTCAATTCAATCGCATACTAGGGTTTCTCCATCTCCCCAAGAATAAAGGAAACTACTCACACATGAAGGCAATCAACATCATGGATAGAATATGGATGAAGTATGATGATACAATTGAAGACAAGTGCAAATCCAAGATTCAATCTATAATTACAACAAGTAACCAAAGTGGATCGGTGATGGAGACGTTGTTGACAAAGATGACGATGTAGATCGATGTGGAGGCCTTCAAGATACTAGTCCCTTCTCCTCTTGTGTGATGGTGTTGGCATAGATCTGGTTGGAGGCGGCTATGGCGGTGGCACGGCGGCAGGGCTCCACCGTGGTGGAGGATATGACTTGGTGGCTCTCTCTTGGGTCCTCCCTCCTTTATATAGGCCTTGGGGGTGCCCTAGGGTTCCCCAATACCGTCATATGACTTAGGGAAGGTTCTGGGGCTTCTCTGGGGTGAAATCTCGTCGTTTGAGACCTTTTTCGCAACTATACAGGTGCAACTATACGGCCAGAAAAAGGCTTCCGGTCGTATAGTTGCTCGTCAAAACTTCGGTATTCCGCAATGTTTTGGCCGCTATTTCTTCATACAAACTCCATTTTGGGTGTTCTTGGGCTCGTTTAGTTCGTCTCGTCGAGGGATACAACCCCATGGTCTTGGATATTTATTTTGGGAAGTTGGAAAAAATCACTTTTCCAACCTCTCAAATGGCTAAGTCTGGTCCCTGCGGCTCCTCCATACTATGCTCTCTTTGTTCCTTTTGCCTTTGTTTTATCCATAATTATCATCAACACCTACACACATGTCATAGACAAGGAAAGTGATAAAATTCTACCTAAACTACTAAATGTGCAAAGCTCATATGAAAGTAAATGAGAACTAGAAGTTATGCATATAAGGCATAGCTATAGCTGGAAGAAACATGATATGAGAGATATGAGAGCTATAACTTTTCATATCATTATTTTTTATGAGGCAGAACTTAGTAACAAATAGATGTCAAGCATAATTAGGAATAAAGTCTACCCAATCATGTCATCTAGTTAAGGCTCTCAAGTGCAAACATCAGTTATTGAGCTTTCAGAAAGTTTATCTCTTAGTAACGAGTGTATGCCAAAAGGAAATGCGAGAACATGTCAAAATAAGCATAGCATTAGAGTGTCTCATTTGGTCATCCACATCAATGAATCATGGCTATCAAACACTCATTTTCTATTCTTTGTCTTTCTAAAACTTCAGTTCATCAGTAATGAGATCATGCCAAAACTTAGTGTGTTTAATCAGACTGTGCAGGCTAAGAATGGATACTCGTGACCATTACCAAGGTTTCCCTTTTCGGCATAATGATTTCTCATAATGGATAGAGGAGTATTCCCTCTTTTGCTTTGAACGCAGACCCATGAGAATACCAATGCATACCCAAATATAGCATTTCTGCTACATATGTTGGGCAACTCATAGCCAAACTCCAAGAATTTCCTCTTTTTGGACTGTTCAAAGGCCAATGGAGTTGTTAGCATCCCATGTTGTGCGACAGTGGTGCAGACACACATAAAGCAATATCATACTTTAATCAACAGGTCAAGATTTGGCATGTATCTCAATTACTGCTAAATATTAGTTTCTTCAAACAAATCCTTTCAAAGAGTACTATCAAGTCGATCATCACATCTATGGTGTTGAGTATCTTTAAGGCTAAACTCTTAAGACAATTAAACAACACCTTATTTAGCATAGAACTCAAAACTTCGAAATATCATTTCCAATTGACAACTCCTTCCGTAAGCAGACTATCAAGTCTATTGTTTTGACATTATGGGGTCGAGCATAACCTATTCATTTAAGACAAAGATATTTAGTGACAACTAACAAATTTCAATAGATCTTGATCAAGTATTCATTATTTCCAAGTGTAGAGATTGTGGCAATGTTTTCTAGAGGATCACAAATAGTGTCACAAGCTTGATAAACAATTTGGCAATACGCATACAAGCTCTAAGTCAACCCCTATGGTGCCTATCATGAGCAAGTGTATCCCCATATGAATACAGAACTAGACTCATTTAAACAAGCATTCAAAAACAGAGGGATACATGATTGCATTAAATCTTCATTGAATACGAACATTGCACAAGACTCTACACATGCAGAAGTAACCTCCCCAAGCTTAGAACTTTGAAAGAACCAAACTTGAGTATATCACCAAAAGAAAAGAGAAAATATAGTTTTCAAAAGAGAGTGTGATAAGTGGTTACCTCCCCAAGCTTAGTTCAAAACAAGGGTGACACACTTTACCATTGAGGTACAAGTAACCTCTCTTTTGATGGACAATGAACCTTTGCTTCAACATGTATTTCTTGATATGGCCCGTTGTGCCTTCCTTGAGGACCTGCTTAAAAACTAAAAAGAAAATGAAATATTTTTGTGTTTCTGCAGACACGGGTTTAGCTCACAAGTGATAAAAATATAAGTCCCACTGAGTCGGTTCATCAACCTAAGCACCACGCTTAAGTCAACAAACTAGTTCTAGAAGATGCCTCTCCTAGATTGTGATGAGGTGCAAGTGAAACAGGATACGAGACACGAGTGTGCAGCCCCTATGCGCTTATTAAAAGAGGTTCGAGTTGGAAGGTTTTCCCATACACTGATTGTCGAAGCGTTGAATTGAAGCAACCACATGTGAGTGTTTGCACGGTCGGCACTACCGTACATGTCGTCACACAAGATTCAAGTCCCTGCAAAAATAACACACAAAATAAAATGCATCGGTTTGGTATACGAACATAGTTCGTTTACCTCGCCGATAAAAGGAAAGTAAAAAAGAAAACATGAACTTCTATAGAGAATTACAGTCTAGGAGGTTTTCGAGGTAGAAATTTATTGCTTACATATGCTCGACTTCTCTAGATCATGGGAGAAGCTCCCAGGTGGTGTTTCGAGGTTTTTAGAAGAAGAAAGAAGAACAAAGAATAAAATTTTGAGCAATGGTTACCTTCTAGTTGGCATTTGAGGTGTTTTCCCATCTATACGGGCGCAACTATACGACCGGACCAAAAATATCCCGCCGTATAGTTGGTCGTTAAACTTACTGTACCTTGGAAAAGAAATTTGACAAAGGCATCGATATCTATACGACCGAAACTATACGACCAGAATTTTTATTCCTGCCATATGGTTGGTCGTTAAACCTTCTGTCCCTAAGAAAGAAAATTTGTCAATGGCAAAGATATCAATACGACCAAACTATACGGCTGGAATTTTTTATTCTCGCCGTATAGTTGGTCGTTAAACCTTCTATAGACATAAAAAATTATATTTCTTCGAGAATTCTTTCTTAACCTGAAACTTAGCGAAACACCATGTTTTGACAGTAAAATAACAACTTTAATTTTTGACCAACAACAACATGTATAAAACGGGATTTAAGTACAACCAAGTTATGCAACACATAGTAACAATAAATTCTACCTTTTGAAAACTACAACAAGATAACTATAATAACAAATCATGCAAATAATAAAAATGCCAATGTAACATGAATGCATCAAGACTCACGACACAAAACTAAGAAAGACACCTAATGACTTCCGGGTTGCCTCCCGGGAAGCGCTTTCTTATAACCAAGTAGCCAGGCTTTTCTCCAATATGATTACAATAGATAGGAGCCAGAGAATTATTTATTCTTACCTCCAAAAGAGGTTTGGAGAACTTACTATTATAGCCTCGTCGAAGTCTCACCCGCTTGCGGTGCATCGGAGTCTTGTAGATAAATATGTTATTGCTCACAAATGATGATTGATGCGCCATGTGTGGTGAGCATACCTCCCTAGATAGCTTCAACAAAAGGATTAGATATTAACATGTAAAGTCAAACATTTTACCTTTGATAGCATCATCGGGATACAATTCATAGTATTTTTGTCTTGGGTTCCACTATCACGAGGAAACACTTCATAATACTCATCTTTAGTAGCAGGGAAAAATTCAAAAGTGTCTCTATTCTCTAGTTCATCACCCTTGCTAACAAGTTCCTCAGTTCTAGAGTTATCAATCCAATCACAAAAAGAAGCATCATCAACAAATGTTTCATAAAAGATGTGCTCTCCCAAAACCCGCTCATTAATACTACAAGTATTTATCTCCGGTTCATAATTATTAGTATTCTCCAAATGAGTATCTAGGCATAAAGCCTCCGCAGATAAATTATCTTCAGTTTCAACACAAAAAGAATCATTACTAGAGACTAAGGCATCATAAACAAACTTATTATTAGTAGAATGATGTTTATCTTCAACCTCACCTTTTTGGTGTTCCTCCTCATTATCTAGTGGTTCCTGCAAAATGTTAGTTTCGGGAACTACTGGTTTACATATCTCCTTACTCTTTATCACAAGTGCATTCCCACTAAAATTTTCTTGTCAATAATTGATAATATAATCCATAATATTATGATACCTTGCTAAATCCTCATTATCGCTACTTTTCATAATAATACCGATTTTCCTAAGTAGCTCATGAGACCCTTCATAAACTATGTATTCCAAGAGTTTTACATTATTACCGTTTATGTGAGTATTGGTTGATAAAAATTCTTTAAAGAGAGGAATGCATTCATAATCATAAAGCTTGTTAGGCTTACCATTATATTGCCTCATCCCTTTGAATAAATTTAACAAATTACTAGAACAGTAATCAACATGCTTCCACATGACTAGTAGTTCCATATCCTCAAGGATTAGCAGTTCTTCTTCGTGTTCATCCACTTCTTGGGAAGGAGCTTCATCCTTCTCCAATGGGATTTCCTATCCCATGTTAATAGCATCACAATATTCATAGAAAGATTCATTTTCTAGTTCCTCACCGAAGTCTCCAAAATCACTGTCTAGGCACGAATCCTCCTCAGAACAATCATCATAGGTTTGGGACTTATAGAAATCATTACTAGATAATGAGATATCGTTTGCATGCATACTATTTGTGTGGAAAGTTATTTTTAGAAGTAGGAGATTCAAGTGGTTGATCAAGTTGCTCCTCTTCATTCTTACTAAGATAATTTGCGACTAGTTCAGGGATAGTCTTACCTTCGGGCTTGATGACCCACAAGTATAGGGGGTGTATCGCGGTATTTTTGACAAGTAAGAGTGTCGAACCCAACGAGGAGCAGAAGGTGTTGACGAGTGGCTTGGATTAGGAATTATTTGTAAATACTTAGGAAACGGATTTTTAGGGGTTTTGATAATGCAGATAAATAAGGTGTGAGTAAATAAAAGACAATGATAATAAATGCAGCAAGTGGCCCAATCCTTTATTTAGCAAAGGACAAGCCGGTTGTATTACTTAAGATAACCAAACGTTCTTGAGGACACGCGGGAATACTGTCAAGTGCTTTCGCTTCATAAAGTTGATTAATCTTCTCTAGTTGGATAAGTGTTGTGTGGGTGAACCTGTGCTAATGTACTGACCTTCCTAGGACTAATACATACTTGTGATTATACCCCTTGCAAGCATCCACAACTAGAAGAAAGTAATTAAGAAAAAAACCCTACCACAACCTTAAACTCTGAGATCCTACACTCCCTTGTGCAAAGGTTTCCTAACGGGGGTTCAGGTTTCTGTCACTCTGGCAACCCCTACGATTAGTAGCCAAATACACAATGCATTCCACTAGGACCATAAAGGTGAAGTATCATGTAGTCGATGTCCACATGACACCACTATAAGAATAACACCATAACTTAATTATCAAACCATTGAATCTTTCTCAACACAATTACACTACTAACAACGTGACTTCTCCCATGTCCTCAAGAACTAAATGAACTACTCACGAGACATCATATGGATCAAGATCAGAGATGAAATAATGATAAGTAACAATCTGAACATAACAATAATCCAATGGTTCCACTCAATGGCATCAACTACAACAAGTAATCAACACGGGGAAGTTTCCCCTAAGAACTATGCAACATTCAACCCAATTGTTATAGCGGTACGGAGTGGTGATGATGGTGCTGGTGGAGATGATGGTGAAGATGATGATGATGATCCCGATGAAGTCCAGCTTGATGATGGTGTTGATGGCGATGATCTCCCCTCTTCGGGAAGGAATTTCCCTAGCAGATTTCTGCCTGCCGGAGAGCTCTTTCTCTCTCTGCAGTTTTCCGCCCCATAGAGGCGGCGGAATCTTTCTATGGTCGCTCCCCGAGTCTTAGGGTTTCGAGAGGATTATATGCGTTAGAGGGCGATGCCAGAGGTGGGCCAGGGTGGCCACACCACCTGGTGGCGTGGCCAGGGCTGACCCACGCCAGGGGTGTTATGGGACCCCTGTGGCCCATCTCCACTTCCCCTTATGGCTTCCTTCGTCTTCTGGAAAAATAGGAATTTCCATATATTTTCTGGGATTTTCTGATCTTCGCCAATTTTGCCTCCAAACGGTGCTTTTTCCATCAGAATCCTGGCTCCGGTGTTTCATCCTCCCAAAATCATCAATCATGTAAAAATAGATGAAATAACATAAGTACCATCTCTTAATATGAAATATATCAATGAATAACAGTGAATTATGATATAGAATGGTGATGAAAAATGGACGTATCAACTCCCCCAAGCTTAGACTTCACTTGTCCCCAAGCGAAAACTGAGCTTGATAAACATGTCCACATGTTTATGGAGTGAAGTGTCGATAAAGATAATACGGACAAGAAGCATCACATTCATCAAAACACAAATCATAATAGAAAACAACTCACTATTATATAACTTAACTTGCAATGAGTAAGGGAAACACAATAAAGATGCATAAAGTAAATCATAATTGATAATGGCAAACTTTGTTCTTGGTCATAGAACGGTTAACAAATTGCAGGAGTCAAACATAATGGGTTTTCAATGATAGATTTCAAAGTAATATGCACTAAGATAAGAGCAGTGTGCAAAACAAGGAACATAAGAAACATGATTGAATATATCATCATATGGGTGATTGAATCACAACAACTCAAATGCTTGCTTAAGATGGAAAGGAATAGGTTTACAGACTCAACAAAAAGTAAAAGATAGGCCCTTTGCAGAGGGAAGCAGGGATTTCAAGTCTCATAAAGAGCTTCCAAAAATTACGGTACTTACTAGCTTTGAGCTCTCATTTCCCCTATCATAAGCATCTTTTAGGTGATTAAGGTTAAAGTGAACAAATATGAGGATATGCTTGACAAGTTATAAGTCAAAAATCTCATGCCCCTTGCCTATGAGTACCGGACCTCATGCTACTCAACTTTAGGCACAAGTAAGTTCTTGTCATTGTAAGTACATGAGTATCATGGAGAACCGCCAACGGTACCCCTTGCCCCATGATACAGGAGCTATCCCATATCAAAATGACAAGGCAATAGACAATGAGCATCTCAATGATCTTTTTATTTCCTATTTGCATAGGTTTTTATTGAGGATGCTTCATAGAATGCTCACTATGGTTATGCTGCAAGTTTCCACCATGATTAGGCATGGCTTAGGCTAGCCGCCCAGGCGTTTCTCTAACACATATACAAACTCCATGAGCTTACAAGCTCCCCTTTTATTTCACACTGCCGGGATCCATAAACAAAAGAACATGATATCAAATGAATAATAAGTGCAATGTTGAAAGTGTTCCCCATGACAATATGGTTCTGCTAATTCTCAACTTATAAGGTGCAAGCATATACGCAACATAGATGGACGCAATGTTTCAAGTTTATTAAGTGCAAGAAAGTAAAGTGTGCCATAAGTTTGTGAGAGCTTTAATCACTAGTTTTCACATGACAAGTTTAATTTGGAAGGTAGATAAAAACATGAATTTACTTGGAATAGCAATAATGATAATATGTAGATATGGTGGACGCAAATGGCATAGGTTTTAGTTTTAGGATTGGATGCACGAGAAGCATTCCCTCTCAGTACAGATTTTTGGCTAGCAAGGCTGAGTAGCAAGCATAAGAATGGAAGGAAACAAACAAACATACAAGTGATAGAAACAATCATGCAATCTTCCTTGGAAACACAAAAGATCTTAACTAGAGAATACTAAGCTTATGAGCCAGACAAGAAACAAAGATAATGAAATTATATTACTAAAAGTACTTTTCTCTTTTCCATTCAATCCTCAAATAGTGTTACTACTGACCAGAGCTAGGTTTGCCAAAACCAATCTAAATTTACTTAATGATCCCAAAGTGATACCAATACTAACAACAAGATCAATCATATAACAGAAATTGCAAACTAAAATAAGATGTGCAGAAAGTAAATGATCGAACTTCTCATTAATATTCCATAACAACAACTCACACCAAGGGATACATAGATATCTAACTAGAGGGGAGATACTTCCATAATGCAAACCATCATATATGATAACTTCTCTATTCATGATATGACTCTACTAAAAACGTAAAAAGATGAAAGATAATGATGTGATACCGCGGCACTCCCCCAAGCTTGGAACAAACCAAGGGGATGCCAAAACCTGATGAAGAATTACTCCTTCGATGGTGGTGGTGTTCTCTCGATAAGCTTTTCGATCAATTCCTTCAAATCCTCAATCTCGAAGGTGAGCGTAGGAATCAACTCCGAATTGTGCTCAATACGGTTCATGATCATGTCGGGCTGTGAATCCTAGCCCTTGCGATTCTTTCCCCATTCTTCCTCCTTAAAGTATTCTTTTTCCTGCATGGTTAGAACGAGGCAGATCCCAATTGGAGGGTAACTTTTCCTTAGGCATATTTTGGAATCGCTGCTCATGAATAAGGGTATGGAAGGGATTCTTGCTGCACGGAGGAGGTGACCGTGAAGCCAAGCAATGAAGCGGAACCTTCCCTCTAGTGGACATCCGTGCTGTCCTTTTGAACTTGGCGGGATTCGCCACCACTCCAATGATTGCAATGGTGGTGCTGGTGTGCGGATGTTGGTCTTCCTTTGCCTCCTCTTCAACTTCACTCTCGATCTCCTCCTCCTGCTCAAGATCTTGGAGATCATCTTCCGCAGGCTCCTTGCCCTTATCATTGGCGGAGATCATCGTGCTTCTAAACTTGAGAATAGTTCCTGACAGAAAATAATTGAAACGAAAACACAACGAGAACATGATATATGGACCTCGGGGGATCCGGAGGATTATATATTACAAAGTTTAAGAACAAAAGGAAAGTACTGGGAGAAAAGGGGACGAAGACGGGCTCCGTTGTGGCCACACCCCCTGGTGGCGCGGCCAGGTGGGCCCACGCCACGGGGTGGTGTGAGCCACCCGGGCACCGTTTCCATCCCATTTTTGACTCATTAATTTCCATGTTAGATAAAAACTGCAAAAATATAACTTGAGAAGTTTTTCGCGGACCTTTCCTTACCAGAACTGTTACCTATTCGAAAACAGAGTCTGCAGGTCTCTGAACTTGGCCTTTAATAAATTCTTCTGGAGTCACCGCTTGAATAATATCAATATCTTCATTGTAAGAATCTTCAAAAATTTAGTGCTTGAGTCTTTTGACCACTCTTCATCACATTACATCATTTTCTGCTACCACTTAAAAATTTCTTTCATACAAAACTTTACACATTCTTCATTAGCAACATTAGTGTGTGTAAGATAATAAACCTTTAGGTTCAATTTTAATTGAAATTCATCAGAACATAAGCTACCGAAACAACTCCTTTTGAAAGCCCAATAAGAATTCAAAAAGGAAATCGATTTAAGAGGCAAATGCAAAAATGGCAGAAATCTGTCAAAATAGACCAGCAGGTAAAGATCATTTTTTTCGAAAATCTTTTGTTGCTCAAATCAAAAAGTGCAAAACTAATGAATGTTAAATAATAACCTGGGGCATGCACACAAAAAATTACAGATTAGTACGACGTTCTGGGAATTTTCACAATTTATTACGGTGAAGCACAAAAATCTATTTCAGGACAGCAACTTCCCCAAATCTTACTTCTCTTTAATTAGAGGCCGATCTTGACACAAAAACCAAACAAAAAGGATAAGGAGATGTTATTACAAAATCAATAACTTCCAGGACTCAAAGAAACAAAAATAAACTGAAAACAAATATATATTGGGTTGTCTCCCAAAAAGCTCTTTCTTTATAGCCATTAAGATAGACATGATAAATTTCAATGATGCTCACATAAGAGTATGAATTGAAGTAAAAAAGAGGATCAAGAAGCAAATATACACATTTTTAAGTCTAACCCACTTCCTATGCAAGGGAATTTTGTAAGAAAATAAATTGTTGAAACCAGAGGCTATTAGCATAGGAAGGCAAAACAAGTGCAACCTAAAGATTTTTGGCATAAAGCGAGGAAACTTAATATTATTGAGATACATAACAACAATATTCCCTCTCTCATAATAACTTTCAGTATCATGCATAAATTTAACGATATAACTATCACATGAACCATTGTAGAAATGATCACTTATTCTGGCAGAAAACACAGGGACACTAGCTTTCCTAGTTCCATTAGGATGTGAAACAATTTTAGAAGTATCCTTACAAACGATAATGTGCCCATCTTCTACATTTTTAGTGACAAAGTATTTTATATTTGCTACTGCAGGTTTAACATCTATTTGTTCATCAGGTTCTACAGCTTTCTTTGTACTTTCGTTAACCCTACTAGTTGTCATAGAATGTTCTTTTACTTTAACCAGGAAAGGTATTTTCTCAATGTAAGGTTCAGGTAAAATATGATCAATAGTATAAACTTCAGTATTTCTAGCAGGAACACAATTAACAATATCTTTATATGGCTCATGATACTTGTTCCATTTATTTTTAGGAATTTCAATATAGGAAGCAAAAGCCTTAAAATAATTTGCAATACTTTGAGAATCAATACCATAAGCATTACTAATATTATGAAAGTCATCATTTCCCATAAAATATTTAATGCATTCATAATCATAATGTATACCTGACTTTCTTCCTTTGTCATTCTCCCATGCTTTAGCATTGTCTTGAATACGGTCTAAAAGATCCCATTTAGCTTCTTCTTCCAAACATGTAAATCATCCAGAGCAAGAAGCATCCAAAAAGATCCTTATCATGAAGAGAAAGCCTTGCATAAAAGTTATCGATAATAATATTATTAGGGAGCTCATGAGTAGGACATTTGAGCATTAGTGACTTCAATCTCCCCAAAGCTTGAGCTGTACTCTCTCCATCACGAGGCCAAAAGTTATATATTTGATTCTGATCTTTATGAATCTCACTAGGAGGATAAAATTTGGAATAAAAGAGAGGTACAATTTCCTCCCATTCAAGAGACTGGCCATTCTTTAGCAGCTTATACCATTCCTCAGCTCTTCCTTTCAGTGATACAGAGAATAACTTTTTCTTAACTTGATCTGTTGTAATACCTGCACACTTAAACAACCCGCATAATTCGTGTATAATAAGCAAATGATCATCGGGATGGACAGTTCCATCTCCAAAATAGTAGTTATCCATAACACGATCAACAATTCTTGTAGGTATCTTAAAAGTATCATTTTCAGCAGGTGGAGGTTCATTTACTACCTTAGCAGTGGTAGTAGCATTACGAAATAAGAAACTAAGTGAATTATCGATATTGAAATAAAGTAACTAGCAAAAATAAACAATACTCATAGTAGAAGTTTCCTTTACCAGTTCCACTCTCCAATAGCGCTTCACTCCCCGGCAACAGCGCTAGAAAATAGTCTTGATGACCCACAAGTATAGGGGGTGTATCGCAGTATTTTCGATAAGTAAGAGTGTCGAACCCAACGAGGAGCAGAAAGTGTTGACGAGTGGCTTGGATTAGGAATTATTTGTAAATACTTAGGAAACGGATTTTTAGGGGTTTTGATAATGCAGATAAATAACGTGCGAGTAAATAAAATACAATGATAATAAATGCAGCAAGTGGACCAATCCTTTCTTTAGCAAAGGACAAGCCGGTTGTATTACTTAAGATAACCAAACATTCTCGAGGTCATATGGCAATAATGTCAAGTGCTTTCGCTTCATAAAGTTGATTAATCTTCTCTAGTTGGATAAGTGTTGTGTGGGTGAACCTGTGCTAATGTACTGACCTTCCTAGGACTAATACATACTTGTGATTATACCCCTTGCAAGGATCCACAACTACAAGAAAGTAATTAAGATAAAAACCTAACCACAGCCTTAAACTCTGAGATCCTACACTCCCTTGTGCAAAGGTTTCCTAACGGGGGTTCAGGTTTCTGTCACTCCGGCAACCCCTATGATTAGTAGCCAAATACACAATGCATTCCCCTAGACCCATAAAGGTGAAGTATCATGTAGTCGATGTTCACATGACACCACTAGAAGAATAACACCACAACTTAATTATCAAACCATTGAATCTTTCTCAACACAATTCCACTACTAACAACATGACTTCTCCCATGTCCTCAAGACCTAAACGAACTACTCACGAGACATCATATGGATCAAGATC
Source organism: Avena insularis (assembly GCA_023614405.1). Lineage (NCBI taxonomy): Eukaryota > Viridiplantae > Streptophyta > Magnoliopsida > Poales > Poaceae > Avena > Avena insularis. Next base: position 429,003,819 of record CM042692.1, on the reverse strand, counting down.
AGAGATGAAATAATGATAAGTAACAATCTGAACATAACAATAATTCAATGGTTCCACTCAATGGCATCAACTACAACAAGTAATCAACACCGGAAAAGTTTCCCCTAAGAACTATGCAAGATTCAACCCAATTATTACAGCAGTACGGAGTGGTGATGATGGTGCTGGTGGAGATGATGATGATGATCCCGATGAAGTCCATCTTGATGATGGTGTTAATGGCGACGATCTCCCCTCTTCAGGAAGGAATTTCCCTGGCAGATTTCTGCCTGTCGGAGAGCTCTTTCTCTCTCTGCAGTTTTCCGCCCGGCAGAGGCGGCGGAATCTTTCTGTGGTCGTCCCCGAGTCTTAGGGTTTCAAGGGGATTATATGCGAGGCGATGCGGAGGTGGGCTGGTGGCACCACCCTGGTGGCGCGACCAGGGCTGGCCTGCGCTAGGGGGTGGTGTGGGGCCCCTGTGGCCCATCTCCACTTCCACTTCTGGCTTCCTTCGTCTTCTAGAAAAGTAGGAATTTCTGTATATTTTCTAGGATTTTCCAATCTTCGCCAATTTTGTCTCCAAACGGTGCTTTTTTCCATCAGAATCCTGGCTCCGGTGGTTCATCCTCCCAAAAATCATCAATCATGCAAAAATAGATTAAATAACATAAGTACCATCTCTTAATATGAAATATATCAATGAATAACAGTGAATTATGATATAGAATGGTGATGCAAAATGGACGTATTAGGGCTTACCTTCCACTAGTTGAGACGGTGCAACATCAAGTGCCACCTCTTTATTAGCAATGTGTTCAGGCGGTTTCGGTGGAGGTTCTTCATATGATGTTGCCTTCTCTTGAGCTTTTTGATCCTGCAAAAGGCTAGGCTTTTCCATGCGGGCTGAAATCCGCTCATAAACAGTGCAAGCTAAAACATTATCCATAAAGTACTCACAGCAACATGAATATATGTGATAAACTTCTTCAATTATTTCATCAAGCTCCTGGCATCTTCTCGAATATTTTTTAATACAAGAAAGCAATTCTGAACAACCAGTATAAAGCGCAAATTCTAGAACCTCCATATCAACTAAGCTTTTAAACTCATTTCTATTATAAGATTCTAATGCGGGATCAATGTTATACTTACATTGGTAGGCGATATGATCTTTGGATCCGCTTTATCTACAAGCAAACTTGTATGAGGCACATAGCATGGATGAATAATCATTCACTAGAGCCAGCCATTGATTCAGTATTTCTCGCAACTTCTCCTCCCTTGCGAGCTTTTCCTGTTCAAGAGTAGTCTTCTTGGAAGACATGACTAGTAAAAAATATTTTTTATGGGTTTTTGGTTTATAAACAAAAGCAAAAATACAAATGCAGCAAATAAAGAAAGCTTAAAACAAAATCTAGCAAAACTGAAATAAATAAACAAAAGTTAAAAGACCTACAACGCTTAGCTCACTGGAAACGATGCCAGAAAATAACTTGATGATTGCAAGTGCACAGATCATTTGTAGCTAGTTTCAAAATAAAGATATCGATCCCACAGAGAGCAGGAGTCTGAAGTCTAATAACTCTTTGAATTAAATAATGAAATAGTAATGCTAAATAACATTCTAAGTAACAAGATAAAATGCGAGTTTTGTGTAAAAGATATTTTTGGATTTTCAAATAATAGAATAATAAGTAAACTAAAGTTGTAAGTAAACAAGAGCATGCAAGTATGATTACAAAAGTCTGCAAGATGATGGAAAGAGTTCTCAGGGAGTAGTGGATTCACCGCTAGTAATTAGAAAGAGTGGTCAAAATTATTATAATGAATAAGACCATTTATGATATGTGTGGGAGGAGCTCCATATATGGACGAATAGCCAGCAACCGCTACACACATCATCCGTCATAACCAAAGTAGACAACAATCGACATCAATCGAATTACTGCACTATTAAGGGACTTTATCCCGTAGGATGTATCCCATGGCATGGACAATGTTCCATGAGTTCTCCTCGGTTCCCAAGTTGATACGTAAGGAATGACAACAACTTTATAGTCACCGTAAGTGCTATCATCCCTCCGTCTACCAACAAGTAGTTCCCTCCATCTAGCCCTTAGTGAGGCAAATATTGAGTGGTGTGCTTCACCCAACATCAAGATGAAGGAAATCTAACACAGACACATAATGAACAATATCACATAATAATCTTTATCTCAATTCAATCTCATACTAGGGTTTCTCCATCTCCCCAAGAACAAAGGAAACTACTCACACATGAAGGAAATCAACATCATGGATAGAATATGGATGAAGTATGATGATACAATTGAAGGCAAATGCAAATCCAAGATTCAATCTAGAATTACAACAAGTAACCAAAGGGGATCGGTGATGGAGGCGTTGTTGATGAAGATGACGATGTAGATCAATGTGGAGGCCTTCAAGATCCTAGTCCCTTCTCCTCTTGTGTGATGGTGATGGTGTAGATCTGATTGGAGGCGGCTATGGCGGTGGAACGGCGGCAGGACTCTGCTGTGGTGGAGGATATGCCTTGGTGGCTCTCTCTTGGGTCCTCCCTCCTTTATATAGGCCTTGGGGGTGCCCTAGGGTTCCCCCATGTTGGGTCCGCAGCATAGAAAACAAAAAAATCCTACGATGAGAACTATACGCCAAGATCTATCTACTAGATACAGAGCAACGGGTGGACATACATCCATGGAGAACTTACCCTCGAAGACAACGAGTTTTGTTAACGAGTAGGAACTCGTGGTTGATGTAGTCATACGCTTGCCGATCTCAAGATCGTGTGGAAGTCCGAGCACTGCAAATCAGCAGCGCATCCGTCCTCGCACACACGTTCAAGCCATCGGACAACCTCCACTGCCTCGCTCCAAATAATTAGCGAAGCAAAGAACTCCTTCCGCATTAAGGCCACCGGGAACATGTATCTCGCTAATCCGAGACCATGGGGGAATATCTAGAGGGGGAGAGAGATCCTTCACGAGGAGGTGTGCTTTGTGAGGGAGGAGAGGGGGGCCTTTTATAGGATAGGGAGGACTCCTCCCCTACCATGGCCGGCGGCCAAGGAGGGAGCCCCCTCCTCTTCCTCATTCATGTGGTAGAAGCTCCACTCACATCAATTCAAGCTCCACCCAAAGTTCCACTCACATGCATTAAATTTCCACCAAATTTAATGCAACTCTCAATTAATAAAACTCTTTTATTTATTTTATTCAGAATTTTGTTAATTACTTTAATTAACAAACATTCACATAAAACCCCTTGCAATATTTCAATATCACATGCAGAACCACTTTCTGCAATTTCACCCGAAACAATTCCAGTTTCTATCGAAACAATTCCTGTTTCTATCGAAACATTTCCTGTGCTTTGCAAACCTTTTGTCTGAAACATTTGTGCTCCAAAATGGTGTCCAGCAACCCTTAAGTGTGTCACCCTACGGTTCGCGAATAATGCAGACATGATTGAGACTCCTCTCAGATCAATAATCAGAAGCAGGACCTGGAGATCCATACTGACTCCTGCACATTCAACGATGACTTCTGTGATCGTGAGAACCTTTAACGCTAGTAATTTAATCCCTTTGTCTCATGATATAATACATGTCCGAGATTCGATCATCGGTATCCAAATACCTAGTTTGATCTCGTTACCGACATGCACTCTTTTCTCGTTCCCGTGATATAACATTCTAGTGATCACATCACTTGCTTGCAAGCTACCTTAATGTGATATCACTGAGAGGGCCTAGAGTATATCTATCTGTCATCAGGATTGACAAATTCCACTCTTGATCCATGAGCCTCAACATAACACTTTCGTAGAACTGAACCCACCTTTATAGTCACCCTGTTACGGTGTGACGTTTGATGTTATCAAGATACTCTTCTAGTGTTAGCAATTAACATGATCTCATGGTCTAAGGACTAAGATTACTTCGTATGATGTTATAGCAATATAAACATAATGACTTTGATCGTAATGCTATACTTCGGATGAATGTTCATCACATCATTTCACAAATGATGTGACCTTGTTATTAACAACATCCAATGTCCATGATCAGGAAACCATGATCATCTTGTTAATCAACGAGCTAGTCTTGAAGAGAGGCATAACTAGGAACCCTTTTTTTATTAAACACACATGTATTGATGTTTCCTTTCAATACAATTATAGCATGTAAAATAAACATCTATCATATACTAGGAATACATAATAACAACTTTATTATTGCCTCTTGGGGCATATTTCCTTCAGTCTCCCACTTGCACTAGAGATAATAATCTAGTTTACATAGTGATAAATCTAACACCCATGGAGTTCTGGTGTTGATCATGTTTTTCCCTAGGGAGAACTTTAGTCAACGGATCTGCTACATTCAGGACCGTGTGTACTTTATAAATCTTTATATCTCCATCCTTGACATGCTCGCAGATGGAGTGAAACCGGCGCTTAATATGCTTGGAATTCTTATGAGACCTTGGTTCCTTGGTGTTGGCTATGGCTCCATTGTTGTCACAATAGATCACCAATGGGTCCAATGCACTAGGAACCACACCTAGTTCCGTTATGAACTCCTTCATCCAAACCGCTTCCTGCGCCGCTTCTGAAGCAGCAACATATTCCGCCTCCGTCGTTGATCCAGCCAGCACAGGTTGTTTGGAACTCCTCCAACTAACTACTGCTCCGTTCAAGAGAAATACGTACCCGAATTGAGACTTAGAGTCATCCGGATCGGTGTCAAAGCTAGTATCGACATAACATTTAGCGACTAGTTGTTCTTCACCTCCGTATACAAGAAACATATCCTTAGTTCTTCTTAAGTACTTAAGGATATTCTTGACCGCTATCCAGTGTTCCGAACCTGGATCAGATTGGTACCTACTAATCAAACTAATAGCATGTGCCACATCCGGTCTTGTACATAGCATGGCGTACATTATAGAGCCTATGGCTGAGGCATAGGGGATCTTATCCATTATCTCTCTTTCTTCCGCCGTAGCCAGACTTTGAGTCTTACTCAATGTCATGCCTTGCAACATAGGTAAGAATCCCTTCTTACTTCCGTCCATATTAAACTTATTTAATATCTTATCAAGGTATGTACTCTGCGATAGCCCAATTAGGCGTCTTGATCTATCTCTATAGATTTTAATGCCTAATATATATGAAGCTTCACCAAGGTCTTTCATCGAAAATTTGCTGTTTAGATAACTTTTAACACTATTTAAAAGATCTATATCATTTCTAATCAATAATATGTCATCCACATATAATATCAGAAATGCCACATTGCTCCCACTCACTTTCTTGTAAATACAAGCGTCTCCATAAGTCTGGACAAATCCAAACTCTTTGATCACCTCGTCAAAGCGGAGATTCCAACTCCGGGATGCTTGCTTCAGTCCATAGATGGATCGCTGAAGCTTGCATACCTTATCAGCATCCTTAGGATCAACAAAACCCTTAGGTTGTATCATATACAACTCTTCTTCAATATTACCATTGAGGAACGCAGTTTTGACATCCATCTGCCATATTTCATAATCGAAATATGCAGCAATTGCTAACATAATCCTAACCGACTTTAGCATCGCTATGGGAGAGAATGTCTCATCGTAGTCAACTCCTTGAATTTGTCGAAACCCCTTTGCGACAAGTCGAGATTTATAGATGGTCACATTACCATCAGCATCAGTTTTTCTTTTGAAAATCCATTTATTCTCAACGGCCTTTCGATCGTGAGGAAAGTCCACCAAGGTCGAAACCTGGTTTTCGTACATGGATTCCATCTCGGATTTCACGGCTTCTAGCCATTTGTTGGAATCCGGGCTCATCATCGCTTCTTCATACGTCGCAGGGTCATCTATTTCATCAATCATGAAATTCATAACAGGATTGTCGTACAGTTTAGGAGTTGCGCCTTTCCTGCTTGACCTGCGAGGTTCGGTACTGTCCTCTGTCGGAGTTTCATGATCAATATCATTAGCTCTCTCTTCATTATGTGAAGTCAACTCCGAAACAACTTCCGGTGCTGCGCTACTCGCCATTTCATGAAGAGAAGGTTCAATAACCTCTTCGAGTTCTACCTTACGACTACTCAAACCTTTCGCGAGAAACTCCTTCTCAAGAAAGGATCCATTCTTGGCAACAAAAACCTTGCCCTCGGATCTGTGATAGAAGGTATACCCAATCGTTTCCTTAGGGTATCCTATGAAGACGCATTTTTCCGCTTTGGGTTCGAGTTTATCTGGATAAAGTTTCTTCACATAAACATCGCATCCCCAAACTTTAAGAAATGACATCTTAGGTTTGTTTCCAAACCATAATTCATACGGTGTCATTTAGACGGTGCCCAATTTAAATTGAATGCAGCGGTTTCCAGTGCATAACCCCAAAATGACAGTGGCAAGTCAGTCAGAGACATCATAGATCGAACCATATCCAATAAAGTATGATTACAATGTTCCGACACACCATTACGTTGTGGTATTCCGGCAGGCGTGAGTTGTGAAACTATTCCACAATTTTTCATATGTGTGCTAAACTCGTAACTAAGATACTCTCCTCCACGGTCGGACCGCAGAAATTTGATCTTTCTGTTATGATGATTTTCCACTTCATTATGAAATTCCTTGAACTTTTCAAAAGTTTCAGACTTATGTTTCATCATATAGATATACCTGTATCTACTCAAATCATCCGTGAAAGTAACAAAATAACGATATCCACCTCGCGCCGACACACTCATTGGTCCACACACATCAGTATGTATGATTTCCAATAAATCTATCGCCCGTTCCATTGAACTGGAAAACGGCGTTCTAGTCATCTTGCCCATAAGGCATGGCTCACATGTATCAAATGATTCAAAATCAAGTGATTCCAAAAGTCAATCAGAATGGAGTTTCTTCATGCGTTTAACGCCAATATGACCTAGACGGCAGTGCCACATATATGTAGATATATCATCATCAAGTTTAATCCTTTTAGCATCAACACAATGAATATGCATAATACTACTATCGAGATCCAATAGAAATAAACAATTCAACACAGGTGCATGACCATAAAAGATATTATCCATATAAATCGAACAACCATTGTTTTCAGATTTAAAGGAATAACCACTTCGCATCAAACACGATCTAAATACAATGCTCATGCTTAGTGCAGGCACAAAATAACAATTATTCAGATTTATCACTAATCCCGACGGCATATGGAGAGGCAGTGTTCCGACGGCGATCACATCAACTCTTGATCCATTGCCGACCTGCATCGTGACCTCATCCCTTGCTAGTTGTCGCTTGTTCCACAGCCCCTGAATCCAGTTACATATATTAGCAACCGATCCCGTATCAAATACCTAGGTGCTACTACGAGTACTAGTCAAGTACACATCAATAACATGTATATCACATATACCTTTGTTTGCCTTGCCGGCCTTCTTGTTCGCCAAATACTTGGGGCAGTTGCGCTTCCAATGGCCAGTCCCCTTGAAATAGTAGCACTCGGTATCAGACTTAGGGCCAGCTCAGGGTTTCTTTTCAGGTGCGGCAATAGATTTGCCGCCCTTCTTTCCCTTCTGCTTGCCTTTCTTGTCCTTCTTGAAACCAGTGGCCTTATTGATCATCAACACTTGATGTTCTTTCATAATCTCCACTTCTGCAGTCTTAAGCATTAACAGAAGCTCGGGAAGAGACTTCTTCATGTCCTGCATGTTATAGTTCATCACGAAGCTCTTGTAGCTAGGTGGCAGATATTGGAGAACATGATGTATGCCTAAGTCAATGGGAATCGTTATTCCCAAGGACACAAGCTTATCGGCGTACCTAGACATTTTGAGTACATGCTCACTAACGGAGCTGTTCTCTTCTATCATGCAGCTAAAGAACTTTTCAGAAGCATTATAACTCTCTACGGCATCATGGGTATCGAAAATCATTTTCAATTCTCCCATGGTATCAAAGGCATTGCCATTTTCGAAATGCTTTCGAAGTTCTGGCTCTAGCCCATACAGTATGCTGCAATGAACTAAGTTGTGGTCCTCCTGACGAGTTATATAGATATTCATTTCCTCGTCAGGGGCATCAGGAGCTAGTGGGGGGCCTAGCGGCGCCTCTAGCACATATTACTTTTGTGCAGCAGTGAGGAGAATCCTCAAATTCAGAGCCCAGTTGGTGAAGTTGCTACCATTCGCAGCAAGCTTCTCTTTCTCCATGAACACATTGAAATTAAAAGCAGGTGGTGCCATCTACAACAGAATTTGTAAAGTTTATTTAGACTAAGTTTATGATAGATTGAGTTCAACTAATCCAAATTACTAATGAACTCCCACTCAAAAACGACATCCCTCGTGTCTTTTTGGTGACTACATGAACCAAACCCACTACACCAAGTCAGATCATCACGTGAGTCGGTGTAGCCTCAAAGGCGAGCATCAATATGGGCATCATATCAACTATATGACTCATGCTTAACCTTTCGGTCCGTGTTCCGAGGCCATGTCTGTACATGCTAGGCTCGTCAAGTAAGAACCTTAGTATTCCGCATGTGTAAAACTATCTTACACCCGTTGTATGAAAGCGCGGAGTCGAGTACACCCGATCATCACGTGATGTCTCGAAACACGATCGATAGAACGGTGCATACTGAAGGAAGAACACATTTTATCTTGATATCAAAATGAGGGATCATCTTACAATGTTACCAAAAGCGCCAAACTAGCAATATAAGATGCAAACATCTGATGTGTAAAGTGAGATGATATGGTCCATGCATTTGATCTCTATCATTTGCATCGTGGTATGATATCTATCATTCCTTTGTGTGTAAGGCCAAGGTCTATGGAACTTACACGTTAAGTATGTTGTAAGAGTATCTATCATACATCTACTTACAACAATACCATATCAAGGCACTAGCCCAGCAACGATCTAAACTAGACGCCTCTAATTTATCAATTGCAAGTTTTACGTGGCTTAGGGCTTTCGGAGATAGAACCGGTCTTACCTACGAACATGAACCACGACGAGGATAACCAAGTTATTAGCAACTCATAGTAAATCAGATATTGACTATAGTAGGAGAGACAGACACCCACTAGACACTGATACGTCCATTTTGCATCACTATTCTATGTCTTAATTCACTATTATTCATTGATATATTTTGTATTGAGAGGTGATACTTATGTTATTTCATCTGTTTTTGCATGGTTGATGACTTTTGGAGCATGGACTGCTGCAGTCAGGATTCTGATGGAAAAGGTGCTATTTGGAGGCAAAATTCACGAAGATCAGAAAATCCAGGAAAATATACGGAAAATCCTATTTTTCCAGAAGACGAATGAAGCGGAAGGGGCTGGAGATAGCCAAGGGCCCACACCACCTGCTGAGCGACCCTAGGCCACGCCAACAGTGGTGTGGCCGCCTGCACTCAGGCTCTCCTCTGGCGATATCATCCTTCCAAACCCTAAGACTCGGCGACCACAAAAGATTCTCGCCTCAGGCGGAAAACACCGAGAGAGAAAGATCTCTCCGGCAGACAGATTTCTGCCAGGGGAATTCCTTCCCAGAAAGGGGAGATCATCGCCATCAACAACACCATCAAGCTGGACTTCATCGGGATCATCATCATCATCACCACCACCATCATCACCATCAGCACCCTCATCACCATCTCCATATTGCTGTAACAATTGGGTTGAATCTTACATAGTTCATAGGGGAAACTTTCTTGGTGTTGATTACTCTTTGTAGTTGATGCTATTGAGTGAACCATTGAATTATTGTTTATGTTCAGATTGTTATACATCATTATTCCATCTCTGATCATGATCCATATGATGTCTTGTGAGTAGTTTGTTTTGTTCTTGAGGACATGGGAGAAGTCATGTTGTTAGTAGTGGAGTTGTGTTGAGAAAGATTCAATAGATTGTTATTTAAGTTGTGGTGTACTTCTTCTAGTGGTGTCATGTGAACGTCAACTACATGACACTTCACCTATATGGGCCTAGGGGAATGCATTGTGTATTTGGCTACTAATTGTAGGGGTTGACGGAGTGACAGAAACCTAAACCCCCGTTAGGAAACCATTGCACAAGGGACATAAGAGTCTTAGAGTTTAAAGTTGTGGTTAGGTTTCTACCTTAATTACTTTCTTGTACTTACGGATGTTTGCAAGGGGTATAATCACAAGTATGTATTAGTCCTAGGAAGGTCGGTACATTAGCACAGGTTCACCCACACAACACTTAGCAAGCTAGAGAAGATTAATCAACTATATGAAGCGAAAGCACTTGACAGTCTTCCCATGTGTCCTCGAGAACGTTTGGTCATCTTAAGTAATACACCGGCTTATCCTTTGCTGCATAAAGGATTGGGCCACTTGCTGCATTTATTCCTACTGTCTTTTATTTACTCATACTTTGTTTACTTGCTTTATCGAAAACCCCTAAAAATCCGTTTGCTAAGTATTTGCAGAGAATTCCTGATCCATACCACTAGCCAACACCTTCTGCTCCTCGTTGGGTTTGACACTCTTACTTATCGAAAATACTGCGATACACCCCCCTATACTTGTGGGTCATCAAGACTATTTTCTGGCGCCGTTGCCGGGGAGTGAAGCTCTATTGGAGAGTGGAACTGGTAAAGGAAACTTCTACTGTGAGTATTGTTTACTTCTGTTACTTGCTTTATTTTCGTTATGGATAATTCGCTGAGTTTATTATTTGGTAATGCTACTACCACTGCTAAGGTAGTAGATAAGCCACCACCTGCTGAGAATGATGTTTTCAAAATACCTACAAGAATTATTGATCGTGCTATGGATAACTACTATGTTGGGGATGGAACTGTCCATCCCGGTGATCATTTGCTCTTTATACACGAATTATGCGGGTTGTTCAAGTGTGCAGGTATTACTACAGATCAAGTTAAGAAGAAGTTATTCTCATTATCACTAAAAGGAAGAGCTGAGGAATGGTATAAGCTACTGAAGAATGGTCAAGCTCTGGAATGGGAGGAAATAGTGCCTCTTTTATTCAAAGTTTTATCCTCCTAGTGAGATTCATAAAGATCGGAATCAAATATACAACTTTTGGCCTCTTGATGGAGAGAGTACAGCTCAAGCTTGGGGGAGACTGAAGTTACTAATGCTCAAATGTCCCATTCATGAGCTCCCCAACAATATTATTATCAATAACTTTTATGCAAGGCTCCCTCTACATGACAAGGATTTATTGGATGCCTCATGTGCTGGATCATTCACTCGTATGGAAGAAGAAGCTAAATGGGATCTTCTGGACCGTATTCAAGACAATGCTGAAGCTTGGGAGAATGACAAAGGTAGAAAGTCAGGTATAAATTATGATTATGAATGCATTGAATCTTTTATGGAAACTGATGACTTTCAAAATATTAAAAATGCTTATGGTTTAGACTCTCAAGCTATTGCTTCTTATTTTAAGGCTTTTGCTTCCTATATTGAAGTGCCTAAAAAGAAGTGGAATATGAAGGGAATATGCCCGAGAGGCAATGATAAAGTGGTTATTATCTTATTCCATGTTTATGATAAATGTTTATTTTACATGCTAGAATTGTATTGATTCGGAAACATCAATACATGTGTGTTTAATAAACAAAAAGGGTTCCTAGTCATGCCTCTCTTATAGACTAGCTTGTTGATTAACAAGATGATCAAGGTTTCTTGATCATGGACATTGGATGTTGTTAATAACAAGGTCACACCATTGGTGGAATGATGTGATGAACATTCATCCGAAGTATAGCATTACGATCAAGTCATTATGTTTATATTGCTATAACATCATACGAAGTAATCTTTATCCTTAGACCATGAGATCATGTTAATTGCTAACACCAGAAGAGTATCTTGATAACATCAAACGTCACACCGTAACATGGTGACTATAAAGATGGGTTCAGTACTACGAAGGTGTTATGTTGAGGCTCATGGATCAAGAGTGGAATTTGTCAATCCAGATGACGGATAGATATTCTCTGGGCCCTCTCGGTGATATCACATTGAAATAGCTTGCAAGCAAGTGATGTGATCACTAGAATGTTATATCACGGGAACGAGAAAAGAGTACATGTCGGTAACGAGATCAAACTAGGTATGGAGATACCGATGATCGAATCTCGGACATGTAATATATCAAGGGACAAAGGGATTTAGTTACAAGCGTTAAAGGTTCTCCCGATCACAGAAGTCATTGTTGAATGTGTAGGAGTCAGTATGGATCTCCAGGTCCCGCTTCTGATTATTGATCTGAGAGGGGTCTCGATCATGTCTGCATTATTCGTGAACCGTAGGGTGACACACTTAAGGGATACCGACACCATTTGGAGAAAATATGTTTCAGATAAAGATTTAAGAAAGCGCTGGAATTATTTCAATAGAAACCGAAACTGTTTCGGGTGAAATTGGTTCTGCATGTAATATTGAAATGTTGCAGGGGGTTTTATGTGAATGTTTGTTAATTAAAGTAATTAACAAAATTCTGAATAAAATTCATAAAAGAGTTTTATTAAATGAGAGAGCATTAAATTTGGAGAAATTTAATGCATTTAAAGTGGAGACTTTAAAAGAGAATGTGAAGGGACAAATTTATGTGGAGGGAGTTACCACCACATGAATGGAGGAGGTGAAGGGTCAATTTACAGTTTATAAGTCCTATTGCAAACTTTCAGCAAACTCTATTTACTCCATGAAGTTTAATAAGTAGTATTAAATCAAGAGTAAGAATTCCAATGTTAGTATCTAAAGTATCATGTTTGCCTCCATGATTATTGATATTCAAAAAGTTGTTTTAATATCAAGATTATATTGGAGCTGGAAATTGTTTCAGAAACCATCATGTGTGAAAGATATTGTGATATCTGAAACAATGTTTTTGGTTGCATTATGATAGAGTATAATTTAGCAAAATACATGTTCTCATATTGTATGAGAATTTGTGAAGGATAGAGATGCTAGGCATCTGAATCTACCAAAAAGGTTTTGGGAACTAATATTATACTCGTGATTCTTCCTTATAAGCTATAGTAGCTTGATCATGAAAGTTGTCATGATAAGGATGAATAGAAGATGTAAGTAAAATGTTTACTACACTAATAGATTACTAAAGAATGGATTTTTGAAAGAACACCAAACATTTGATGATGGTGATCCACTTCAAAGTGCAAGTCCAAAGGTATTAGTAGTTGACTATATACGCTTTGTACCATGTGTCATGTTGATGACACCACTATTGATGTTGATAGATTCTTTTAAAAGAAAAAGGAATTGCTGAAAGAGAATCTATAAAATATTTGGCAGAAAATAAAAGGTTGGAGATGTCCAACTTGGGTATATAGAAGATATACATGTTATGGCTATATTCCTTGCTTGTTAAACAATGTGGTTATGAGGTATTGGATACCGAATTGGTTGGTATGAAGTGTCATACAGGACAACGCAATTCATGAACTACAATGGCCTAAGTAACCAGCAAGAGAATGAGTGATGATGTTCATCGAAAACAAATAAAGTGTTATTGTGTTTTTCGTTGTCATCAAACCAAGCCTTCAAGATTTGTTTAAATAATTCTTATTTTTCCGGTATTATGAGAACAATGGCTGTTCAAACAATTACCGTATTCCATAAAGGATGGTTGAACTTTTACAAGTCTAGTTGGAGAAATCACATCCATAAACACTATTGCTAAAATGTCGCAAGACAAATGATTGAAAGATCACTTATGAAGTGACATCGCTGTTTGAATTATATTTGAAAGAAAACATGAAGAAACTCCATGTTGATGGAATTTTGGAGTCCTTGATTTTGATCAATTGACGCATGTGAGACTTTCCTCGAGATAATTGAAACTTCGTTCATAGGCCAAAGAGGAACGGATGACTAGCTTATTGGAAATTGTGCATGCTGATGTGCATAAGTCCATTATGTGTAGCCATATGCGATGGATCTTTTTGCTTCATATGCTTTCTTCAAGAATTTGAGTGAATATATCTGTATATTTACTTAATAAGGAAGAAGTATGAAACATTTGAAAGTTGTTCAAAGACTTTCAAGATGAAGTGAAAAATCATTGTAACAAGAAAATAAAGAGTTTATGATTCGATCATAAAGGAAGATATTTGAGTTACATGTTTAGCAAAAACACCTAAGACTTGAGGAATTGTTCCATGTTTGTGTTCCCCGATAAACCATAGGAGTATGGCATATTCAAGAGATGAAATCAAACCATGTTTGACATGGTAAGATCAAAGGTGTCATTTATAAAACTGCCATTATGTTTTAAGGATTGAAGCTTTAGAGACTACCGCTTTTACACTGAAAAGAGCACCATCGTGATCCGTTGAAATGACACCATATGAGTTATGGTTTGGGATAAAACCTGAATTGTCTTTTCTTAAATTTTGGTATGCTATGCATAAGTAAAATGTTTACAACCAAAGTCGGATAAGCACGTCTTTGTAGGTTATCCCAAAGAATTTGTTGGGAATTTCTCCATAACACCAAGGACAAAAGAGTTTGTTACTTGGAACGTCAAATTTCTTGAGAAGGAATTGTTCGTGAAAAGTTAAGTGGGAGGACAATAGAACTTTGATAAGGTTGTTGAACCTTAGCTATATGTGCTAAGTAGCGCAGCGCCAGAAAGTGTCCCGATGGCGGCCACAATGCTCATGGCTCTCGTGATTACAAAAGGTGTGATCTCGGAGATTAAAGTTCCTATAGAACCGTGTGGGTCGATAAGAATCAAATAGTAAGATTTGATAAGCAAGTCGTTATTGTTTTGACAATGATGAACCGACTACATGCAAAGAAGCGATGATGGGCCCTGACTCCATAAAATGACTAGAAGTCATAGAATCCGTGATAGTATCCATACACGAGAAATCAAGTTTCTGAACTTGGAAGACCCTCCGAAAAGGTGTGAAGCCTGTCGGTCGTGTTTGGATCTATAAAGAAATAGACATGGATGTTTGACATCTATGAAATAGTCGACATGTCAGAAAGAAGTTTACGGCAATGTTCAAGGAGTTGACTATGACAAGATATGATATTTCATAGCGATATATAGTCTTGACGGATTAATGTAGCAACCACTACATATAATTTGGTATATGGTAGTTGAATAAACAAAACAAGGTTCTTCTAATAGAACGGTAACCTAGGAGATGTACATGACATGGTCCGAAGGGTTTTGTTAATTCAAAGGGTGCTAAAAGGGCATGTAAACTTCAATAGTTGAAGTAAGCATAGCGGAGTTGGAATCTTCACCATGATGAAACTGTTAAAAGAGTTTAAATTCATCGGAGATGATGAAGATGCTTGCATTTGCAAGAAATTAAGTGGGAGCGCTGAGACATATTTCTAATACATTATGTAGAGGACATATTGTTGATTGGAAATGATGTATCTTGAATTGACACAAGTTAAGGATTTCACTAAAATAAGATTTCGATGAAAGACTTGGGCAAACCCAGAATATTAGGCATCAATATCTATATGGATAGATTAAGGCGCTAATATGGTTGTGCCAGACATACATATATAAGATATTGAAAGGGTACAATATGGAAACAACAAGAAAGGTTCTTGCTGCATGGAAAGAATTGTATTCAGATTCAAGTGTTTCAACACTTGGTGAGTAAAATCACATGAAGATTCTGATCGATTATACCATGATATGTATATATCCAGAATGTCCTATGCTCTAAATGTTATGAGCATATACCAGAATGATTCATAAGATGATCATTGGACAATAGTAAAGGTATTCTTATGAGCTTTGGAAGAACTAAGAATATATCATGTATAATTGACAAATAGTTAAAGGTAGTACATTGTAAAGTGTTACATTGATACTAGTTTTGTCACAAGATACAAATTAAATTTATCTCAATTTAGACTATGGGTGGCACAATATAATGGAAAGGATGTTCCATGATGGATTTGGATGAGTTCCAAAGTTGAGATATTGTGACGGATACTACAACAAAAGGCTAAGTATATAACTCGCTATAGCAGCAAAGGAGGGCATTTGTGTTAAGTAGTTTGTTATCAAACTAGGTGTGGTTCAAAGTGGGCTAATACTATGAAGATATATTGTGTGACAATAATATCAAAATATTTTGAGCCGAATGAACTAAAGGTCTCACCAGAGGACCAAATTTATACAATTCCATCTCATTTGAGAATGAGTGATTCGTAGAGACGCAAAGACATGCAAATACACACGGATCTGAAACTGTCACATCCGGAGATTATGTTAACCACTAGCAATAGCGTATATGCAACACCAGAAAGCCATAGGTGTTCAATGCGCAAAGTTTTTCAAACTAGATTATTGACTCTAGTGCAAGTGGGAGACTGAAGGGAATATGCCCGAGAGGCAATAATAAAGTGGTTATTATCTTATTCCATGTTTATGATAAATGTTTATTTTACATGCTAGAATTGTATTGATTCGGAAACATCAATACATGTGTGTTTAATAAACAAAAAGGGTTCCTAGTCATGCCTCTCTTATAGACTAGCTTGTTGATTAACAAGATGATCAAGGTTTCCTGATCATGGACATTGGATGTTGTTAATAACAAGGTCACACCATTGGTGGAATAATGTGATGAACATTCATCCGAAGTATAGCATTACGATCAAGTCATTATGTTTATATTGCTATAACATCATACGAAGTAATCTTTATCCTTAGACCATGAGATCATATTAATTGCTAACACCGGAAGAGTATCTTGATAACATCAAACGTCACACCGTAACAGGGTGACTATAAAGATGGGTTCAGTACTACGAAGGTGTTATGTTGAGGCTCATGGATCAAGAGTGGAATTTGTCAATCCAGATGACAGATAGATATTCTCTGGGCCCTCTCGGTGATATCACATTGAAATAGCTTGCAAGCAAGTGATGTGATCACTAGAATGTTATATCACGGGAACGAGAAAAGAGTACATGTCGGTAACGAGATCAAACTAGGTATGGAGATACTGATGATCGAATCTCGGACATGTAATATATCGAGGGACAAAGGTATTTAGTTACAAGCGTTAAAGGTTCTCACGATCACAGAAGTCATCGTTGAATGTGCAGGAGTCAGTATGGATCTCTGTCCGCTTCGATTATTGATCTGAGAGGGGTCTCGATCATGTCTGCATTATTTGCGAACCGTAGGGTGACACACTTAAGGGATACCGACACCATTTGGAGCAAATATGTTTCAGATAAAGATTTAAGAAAGCGCTGGAATTATTTCAATAGACACCGAAACTGTTTCGGGTGAAATTGCTGAAATTGGTTCTGCATGTAATATTGAAATGTTGCAGGGGGTTTTATGTGAATGTTTGTTAATTAAATTAATTAACAAAATTCTGAATAAGATTAATAAAAGATTTTTATTAAATGTGAGAGCATTAAATTTGGAGAAATTTAATGCATTTAAAGTGGAGACTTTAAAAGAGAATGTGAAGGGACAAATTTATGTGGAGGGAGTTACCACCACATGAATGGAGGAGGTGAAGGGTCGCCTCCTCCATGCACCGGCCATGAAGGAGGGGCACCCCACTCCTCCTATAAAAGGCCACCCCCTCCTCACTTCTCACACACACCTCCTTGTGAAGGATCTCTCTCCTCCTCTAGTATTATTCCCCCATGGTCTCAGATTAGCGAGATACATGTTCCCGGTGGCTTTATCTGGAAAGGAGTTGCTGCTTCCGCTGCTTTGCTGGAGCGAGGGATGGAGGTTGTCGGGGTACCGGACGTGTGTGCGATCACGGATGCACCGCTGCTTTGTGGTGCTGGACTTGGTGGTGCTGGAGCTGGATCTGATGGACGTGCTGGAGCCGGACCTGCTGGACTTCATCATGATCTTGAGATCGGCAAGTGTACGACTACATCAACCACGAGTTCCTACTCGTTAATAAAGCTTGTTGTCTACGAGGGTAAGTTCTTGTTGGATGTATATCCACCGGTTGCTTTGTACCTAGTAGATAGATCTTGCCGTGTAGTTCACACCATAGGAAAAATTTTGTTTTCTATGCTGCGGTCCCAATAGAATAAGTATCATGAACCTTATAAAGATATTGCTAAGAGTGTTCCTGCAAGAAATACTGAAGTTTATACTGCTAATCATGTTTTACCTAAACCTTACATTGAGAAAATGCCTTTCCCAGTTAAGATGAAGGAACCTTCTATGATAGCTAGTATGGTTAATGAAAGTACAAGTAAAGCTGTTGAACCTGATAAACAAATGGTTGATGAACCTATAATAGCAAATGTGAAAGACTTTGTTACTAAATATGAAGAAGAGGGACACACTATCCTTTGTAAGGATACCTCTAATTTTGTTTCACAAAGTAGTGTTATGAGAGCTAGTATTCCTGTGTTTTCTGTTAGAATAAGTGATCATTGCTACGATGGTCCTTGTGATAGCTATATTGTTAAGTTTATGCATGATACTGAAAGTTACTATGAGAGAGGGGAAAGTGTTCTTATGTATCTCAATAATATGAAGTTTCCTCGTTTTATGCTGAAAGTTTTTATGTTGCACTTTGTTTGCCTTCTTATGCAAGTAGTCTCTGGTTTCAACAACTTGTTTGTTTACAAAATTCCCTTGCATAGGAAGTGGGTTAGACTTAAATGTGTGTATTTTTGCTTCTTAATGCTCTCTTTCACCTCAATTCATATTCCTATGTGAGCATCTCCAAAATTATCATGCCCATCTTAATGGCTATAAAGAAAGAGCTTTATGGGAGACAACCCAATTTGTTTTTGCTTTCAGTTTGTTTTTGTTTCTTTGAGTCTTGGAAGTTATTACTTCGGTAATAACCACTCCTTATCCGTTTTGTTTGGTTTTGTGTCAAGATTAACCTCTAATGAGAGAGAAGTAAGATTTGGGGAAGTTGCTATCCCGAAACAGATTTTTGTGCTTCACCGTAAAAATTCGTGAGAGATCTCTGTATGTCGGATTGAGTTGTAATTTTTTGTGCTTCTGACCCAGGTTGTTATTTAACTTTCGTTAGTTTTGCACTTTTTGATTTGAGCAACAAAAGATTTTCGAAAAAATTGATCTTTACCTGCTGGTCTATTTTGACAGATTTTGCCAATCTTGCATTTGCTTCTTTATTCGATTTCCTTTTTGTCCTTTTTGGGTTTCAGAAGGAGTTGCTACAGTAGATTATGTTTTGTTGGTTTTCAGTTGAAATTGAGCTCAAAAGGTTTTGTCACTTCACTTATACTAATGTTGCTAATGAGAATTGTGTGAAGTTTTGTGTGAAAGAAATTTCCAGGAAGTGGAGATATTGGTGTAATAAGGAAGAGAAAGGTTTTATGAATCAAGTAATAAGTGTATGAAGATGAAGATATTAATGTTATTCAAGTGGTGACTCCGGAAGAATCTACTAGATACCAAATTCAGAGACCTGCAGAGTCTGTTTTCAAATAGGTAACAGTTCTGGTAAGAAAAGTTCCGCGAAAATACAATCCAACTATATTTTTGCAGTTTTTAGTCAATATGGAAAGTTATGAAGCGAAAAAGGGACGGAAACGGAGCCAGGGTGGCCCACACCACCCTATGGCGCGGGCCCACCCCTGTCGCGCCACCAGGTGGTGAGGCCACCTCAGACTCCGCCTTCGACTCATTTTCTCCCAGTACCTTCCTTTTGATATGAAACTTCGTAATATATAACCCCCCGGATCTTCCGAGGTTCGTATATCGTGTTCTCATCGTGTTTTTGTTTCGTTCTGTTTCTGCCAGGACATACTCTTTGGAAGTTTAGAAACACCATGGTGTCCGCCAAGGATAAAGGGAAGGAGCCTATGGAGGAAGACCTCCAAGACCCCGGGAAGGAGAAGGAGATCAAGAGTGAAGGAGAAGAGGGGGCAACGCACACCGGCACTACCATTTCAAGCATTGGAGTGGTGACAAATCCTGCCAGGGTTAGAAGGACTGCACGGATGTAGACTGGGGGAAAAGCTCCTCGTCATAGTTTGGCTCCACGGTCACTTCCTCCAGACACCAAGAATCCCTTCCATACCTTTATCCATAACCATGCAGGAAAGGAAGACTCCAAGAGGGAAGAATGGAAAAAAGAATCACAAGAGCTGGGATCCACAAACTAAAATGATTATGAGCCGTATTGAGCACAACTCGGAGTTGATTCGTACTCTCACCTTCGAGATTGAGGACTTGGGGAAACTGAACAGAGAGCTCATCGAGAGGATACCACCACCACCAAAGGAGTAATTCGTCATCAGGTTTGGTATCCCCTTGGTTTGTTCCAAGCTTGGGGGAGTGCCGCGGTATCACATCACTATCTTCTATCTTTTTACCTTATTAGTAGAGTTATATCATGAATATAGGAGTTATTATGTAGTATGGTTTGCATTATGGAAGTGTCCCCTCTCTCGTTAGATATGTATCCCTTGGTGTGAGTTGCCGTTATGAAATATTAATGAGAAGTTCTATCATTTACTCTTTTGCATAGCTTATATTAGTTTTCAATTCGTGGTTATTTGATTGATCTTGTTGTTAGTATTGGTATCACTTTGGGATCATGGAGTTAATTTAGTTGGTTTTGGCAAACCTGGCTCGGCCAGTAGCAACACTATTTTTGAGAGTTGAATGAAAAAGATAGAAGTACTCTAAAGAAAAATAATTTCATCATCTTTCTTTCTTGATTTGCTCATAAGTCTAGTATTCTCTAGTTAAGATCTTTTGTGCTTCCAAGGAAGATTGCATGTTTGTCTTTATCGCTTGTATGTTTGTTTGTTTCCTTCAACTCTTATACTTGCTACCTAGCCTTGCTAGCCAAAAACCTGTACTGAGAGGGAATTCTTCCCGTGCATCCACCTCCTTTAAACCAAAACCTCTGCCATTTGTGTCCACGATACCTACCTAGTAGCATTATTGCTATTCCAAGTAAATTCTTGTTTTATCTACCTCCCAAATTAAACTTGTTATGTGAAAATTAGTGATTAAAGCTCTCACGAACTTGATGGCACACTTTATTTTCTTGCATTTAATAAACTTGAACCATTGGGTCCTTCTTTGTTGCGTATATGCTTGCGCTTTATGAGTTGAAATTAGCAGAACCATGTATCATGGGGACCGCTTTCAACACTTCATTTGGTACTTTGTACATAGTTGATATCATGTTCTTTTGCTTATGGATCCCGGCGGTGTGAAATAAAAGTGGAACTTGTAAGATCAAGGAGTTTATATGTGTGTTAGAGAAATTCCTGGGCCGCTAGCCTAAGCCATGCCTAATCATGGTGGAAACTTGCAGCATAACTATAGTGAGCATTCTATGAAGCATCCTCAATAAAAACCTATGCAAATAGCAAATAAAAAGATCGTTGAGATGCTCACTGTCTGCTTGCCTTGTCATTTTGATTATGGGATAGCTCCTGTGTCATGTGCAAGGGGTACCCCGTTGGCGGTTCTCAATGATACCCATGTATTTACAATGACAAGAGCTTGCTCGTGACTGAAGTTGAGTAGCATGAGGTTCGGTACTCATAAGTAAGGGGCATCGGACTTAAATTTATAACTTGTCTAGCATATCCTCTTAGTTGTGTCACTTTAACCTTAACCACCAAAATATGCCTATGACAAGGGCAATGAGAGCTGAAAGCTAGTAAGTATCATAATTTTTGGGAGCTCTTTATGAGACTTGCAATCCCTGCTTCCCTCTGCGAAGGGCCTTTCTTTTACTTTGTAGTTGAGTCAGTAAACCTATTCCCTTTTGTCTCAGCAAGTATTTTGAGTTGTTGTGTTTCATTCATTCATATGATGATTTATTCAATCATGTTTCTTATGTTCCTTGTTTTGCACATTGCTCTTATCTTGATGTTTACTACTTTGAAAGCTATCATTGAAAACCAGCTATTTGTGAACTCCAGCAAATTATCAACTATTCTTCGACCAAGAGCTAAGTTTGCCATTACCAATTATGATTCACTTTATGTATCTTTATTGTGTTTCCTTTACTCATTGCAAGTTGAGTTATATAATAGTGAGTTGTCTTCTATTATGATCTATGTATTTGATAATTGTGATGCTTCTTGTCTGTATTCTTTTATCAACTCTTCACTCCATAAACCTGAGGCCATGTTTATTGAGCTCAGTTTAAACAGGGACAAGCGAAGTCTAAGCTTGGGGGAGTTGATACGTCCATTTTGCATCACTATTCTATGTCTTAATTCACTATTATTCATTGATATATTTCGTATTGAGAGGTGATACTTATGTTATTTCATCTGTTTTTGCATGGTTGATGACTTTTGGAGCATGGACCGCTGATCGATTCGATGGAAAAGGTGCTGTTTGGAGGCAAAATTCGAAGATCAGAAAATCCGGGAAAATATATGGAAAATCCTATTTTCCGTAAGAAGGCGAAGGAAGCGAGAAGGGGCTGGAGATGGGCCACAGGCCCACACCACCCTAGCGCTGGCCCTAGGCGCGCCAAACAGTGGTGTGGCCGCCTTGGCCCACTCCAGGCTCTCCCCTCTGGCGTATATCATCCTCCCGAAACCCTAAGACTCGGGGAGCGACCACAGAAAGATTCGCCGCCTTTGCGGGGCGGAAAACACCGAGAGAGAAAGATCTCTCCGACAGATAGATTTCTGCCGGGGGAATTCCTTCCCGGAGAGGGGAGATCGTCGCCATCAACACCACCATCAAGCTGGACTTCATCGGGATCATCATCATCATCACCATCAGCACCCTCATCACCATCTCCATATTGATGTAACAATTGCGTTGAATCTTGCATACTCCATAGGGAAACTTTCCTGGTGTTGATTACTCCTTGTAGTTGATGCTATTGAGTGAATCATTGAATTATTGTTTATGTTCAGATTGTTATACATCATTATTCCATCTCTGATCATGATCCATATGATGTCTTGTGAGTAGTTCGTTTTGTTCTTGAGGACATGGGATAAGTCATGTTGTTAGTAGTGGAGTTGCGTTGAGAAAGATTCAATAGATTGTTATTTAAGTTGTGGTGTACTTCTTCTAGTGGTGTCATGTGAACATCGACTACATGACACTTCACCTATATGGGCCTAGGGGAATGCATTGTGTATTTGGCTACTAATCGTAGGAGTTGCCGGAGTGATAGAAACCTGAACCCCCGATAGGAAACCATTGCACAAGGGACATAAGGGTCTTAGAGTTTAAAGTCGTGGTTAGGTTTCTACCTTAATTACTTTCTTGTACTTACGGATGTTTGCAAGGGGTATAATCACAAGTATGTATTAGTCCTAGGAAGGTCGGTACATTAGCACAGGTTCACCCACACAACACTTAGCAAGCTAATGAAGATTAATCAACTATATGAAGCGAAAGCACTTGACAGTCTTCCCATGTGTCCTCGAGAACGTTTGGTCATCTTAAGTAATACATCTGGCTTGTCCTTTGCTGCATAAAGGATTGGGCCACTTGCTGCATTTATTCCTACTGTCTTTTATTTACTCGTACTTTGTTTACTTGCTTTATCGAAAACCCCTAAAAATCCATTTGCTAAGTATTTACAGAGAATTCCTGATCCATACCACTAGCCAACACCTTCTGCTCCTCGTTGGGTTCGACGCTCTTACTTATCGAAAATACTGCAATACACACCCTATACTTGTGGGTCATCAACCACCATCAAGCTGGACTTCATCGGGATCATCATCATCATCACCACCATCATCACCATCAGCACCCTCATCACCATCTCCATATTGCTGTAACAATTGGGTTGAATCTTGCATAGTTCATAGGGGAAACTTTCCCGGTGTTGATTACTCGTTGTAGTTGATGCTATTGAGTGAACCGTTGAATTATTATTTATGTTCAGATTGTTATACATCATTATTTCATCTCTGATCATGATCCATATGATGTCTTGTGAGTAGTTCGTCTTGTTCTTGAGGACATGGGAGAAGTCATGTTGTTAGTAGTGGAGTTGTGTTGAGAAAGATTCAATAGATTGTTATTTAAGTTGTGATGTACTTCTTCTAGTGGTGTCATGTGAACGTCGACTACATGACACTTCACCTATATGGGCCTAGGGGAATGCATTGTGTATTTGGCTACTAATCGTAGGGGTTGCCGGAGTGACAGAAACCTGAACCCCCATTAGGAAACCATTGCACAAGGGACGTAAGGGTCTTAGAGTTTAAAGCCGTGGTTAGGTTTTTACCTTAATTACTTTCTTGTACTTACAGATGTTTGCAAGGGGTATAATCACAAGTATGTATTAGTCCTAGGAAGGTCGGTACATTAGCACAGGTTCACCCACACAACACTTAGCAAGCTAGAGAAGATTAATCATCTATATGAAGCAAAAGCACTTGACAGTCTTCCCATGTGTCCTCGAGAACGTTTGGTCATCTTAAGTAATACAACCAGCTTGTCCTTTGCTGCATAAAGGATTGGGCCACTTGCTGCATTTATTCATACTGTCTTTTATTTACTCATACTTTGTTTACTTGCTTTATCGAAAACCCCTAAAAATCCGTTTGCTAAGTATTTGCAGAGAATTCGTGATCCATACCACTAGCCAGCGCGTTCTGCTCCTCGTTGGGTTCGACACTCTTACTTATCGAAAATACTGCGATACACCCCCTATACTTGTGGGTCATCAGCCACTTATGCAAAACTAGTTGCATGTCAGTCGTGGAACCAGTCTCATGTATGATGACATGTAAGGTTGGTCCGGGCCGCTTCATCCCACTATGCCACCAATATCCAAAATACATAGAAGATGCAATAACATGATCATGATCGCCCACATATAAACATATGTGTACTACCCGTGCAAAGCACCTACACATAGATCAGGCTGTGATACCACTGTTGAGTCCGCAGCATAGAAAACAAAAAATTTCCTACGATGAGAACTATACACCAAGATCTATCTACAAGATTCAGAGCAACGGGTGGACATACATCCATGGAGAACTTACCCTCTGATGTCTACGCACTTCTATTCTTGTAGACAGTTGTTGGGCCTCCAAGTGCAGAGGTTTGTAGAAAAGTAGCAAGTTTTCCCTTAAGTGGATCATCCAAGGTTTATCGAACTCAGGGAGGAAGTGGTCAAAGGTATTCCCTCTCAAGCAATCCTGCAATCAAGATACAAGAAGTCTCTTGTGTCCCCAACACACCCAATACACTTGTCAGGTGTATAGGTGCACTAGTTCAGCGAAGAGATAGTGAAATACAAGTGGTATGGATAATTATAAGTGGTAACGGTGATATAAAATAGCTTGATGGCATGGAAAATACTAAAGGCAAACTGAAATAAAGATAGTAGCAAGCAAACATGTAACAGATCTAATTGTAAACGGTGTTTCAGTGCTTAGAAACAAGGCCTAGGGGATCATACTTTCACTAGTGAACACTCTCATATAAATATCTTCTCTTTATGATACTACTCTTAACTACTCTCCGGTTGAACACTCTAATCGATGGTAGGGCTATAACAGCACACCTCAAAGTAAGCCTTTCCCATCTAGAAAACCCCACACTGCCACCTTGAGTACTAGATGAGTCCAACAAACACCACAATTTCATAAAGACATCCAACTCCAAATATAACTCATAACAAGTATTTGTAATCTCTAGCCTAAGTGCCACCATGGTGTGCACACTGTCAACTTCACACACATGGGGAGAGCAGAGATCTATTAAAACACTTGAGTAGCAAGGTAGATCTATAGATTACAAGCTCATGATCTCAATAAGATCATGCATAGAGAGAGATGAACACATAGCTACCGGTAGAACCCTTAGCCTCGAGAGATAACTACTCCCTCCTCATCATGGGAATCAGTAATGGTGATGGAGATGGTGGTGGACATCGATGGAGATGGCTCCGGGGGCACTTCTCGTCCGTAGGTCTTGAACAGACTTTCTGTCCCCTGAATCTCCCCTTCGGTGGCGACGGTGCTGTGGAACTTTTCGTGGATTTCTGATTGACCACCTAGGGTTTATGCATCGGGAGACTTCTTATAGGCCAGAGGGCAAGGTCGGTGGGCGGGCAGGGGGCCCACACCATGCCCTGGCGCGGTCTGGGGGCACCCGCGCCATGGGGTGGTGTGACCACCCTGTGGCCCCTCTCCGACTCTCCTTTTGGCTCCGTGAGTCTTCCGGGAAAATAGTAACTTTGGCTTTTGTCCCGTCCAATTCCGAGAATATTCATTTTCTTAATTCCTGGAACCAAAAACAGTAGAAAACAGGAAACTGGCACTGTGGCTCTTGTTAATAGGTTAGTCCAAGAAATCATATGAAAAGTACTCCAAAGTTGGAACAAAACATAAGAAAGTAGATAAAACCAAGCATGGAACATCAAAAATTATAGATACATTTGCAATGTATCACCCTCGAAGACAACGAGTTTTGTTAACGAGTAGGAACTCGTGGTTGATGTAGTCGTACGCTTGCCGATCTCAAGATCGTGTGGAAGTCTGAGCGCCTCAAATCAGTAGCGCATCTGTCCTCGCACACACGTTCAAGCCACCGGATAACCTCCACCTCCTCTCTCTAGCGAATCAGCGGAAGCAGCAAATCCTTCCAGATGCAAGGCCACTGGGAACATGTATCTCACTAATCCGAGACCATGGGGGAATATCTAGAGGGGGAGAGAGATCCTTCACGAGGAGGTGTGCTTTGTGAGGGAGAGGAGGGGACCTTTTATAGGAGAGGGGGGACTCCTCCCCTACCATGGCCGGCAGCCAAGGAGGGAGCCCCTCCTCTTCCTCATTCATGTGGTGGAAGCTCCACTCACATCAATTTAAGCTCCACCCAAAGTTCCACTCACATGCATTAAATTTCCACCAAATTTAATGCAACTCTCAATTAATAAAACTCTTTTATTTATTTTATTCAGAATTTTGTTAATTACTTTAATTAACAAACATTCACATAAAACCCCTTGCAACATTTCAATATCACATGCAGAACCACTTTCTGCAATTTCACCCGAAACAATTTCGGTTTCTATCGAAACAATTCCTGTTTCTATCAAAACATTTCCTGCGCTTTGCAAACCTTTTGCCTGAAACATTTGTGCTCCAAAATGGTGTCCGGCAACCCTTAAGTGTGTCACCCTATGGTTCGCGAATAATGCAGACATGATTGAGACAACTCTCAGATCAATAATCAGAAGCGGGACCTGGAGATCCATACTGACTCCTACACATTCAACGATGACTTCTGTGATCGTGAGAACCTTTAACGCTAGTAATTTAATCCCTTTGTCTCATGATATAATACATGTCCGAGATTTGATCATCGGTATCCAAATACCTAGTTTGATCTCGTTACCGACATGCACTCTTTTCTCGTTCTAGTGATCACATCACTTGCTTGCAAGCTACCTTAATGTGATATCACCAAGAGGGCCCAGAGTATATCTATCCATCATCGGGATTGAAAAATTCCACTCTTGATCCATGAGCCTCAACATAACACTTTCGTAGCACTGAACCCACCTTTATAGTCACCTTGTTACGGTGTGACGTTTGATGTTATCAAGATACTCTTCCGGTGTTAGCAATTAACATGATCTCATGGTCTAAGGACTAGGATTACTTCGTATGATGTTATAGCAATATAAACATAATGACTTTGATAGTAATGCTATACTTCGGATGAATGTTCATCACATCATTTCACAAATGTTGTGACCTCGTTATTAACAACATCCAATGTCCATGATCAGGAAACCTTGATCATCTTGTTAATCAACGAGCTAGTCTTGAAGAGAGGCATAACTAGGAACCCTTTTTGTTTATTAAACACCCATGTATTGATGTTTCCTTTCAATACAATTATAGCATGCAAAATAAACATCTATCATATACTAGGAATACATAATAACAACTTTATTATTGCCTCTTAGGGCATATTTCCTTCACCCCAATACCGTCATATGACTTAGGGAAGGTTCTGGGGCTTCTATGGGGTGAAATCCCGTTGTTTGAGACCTTTTTCGCAACTATACGGGTGCAACTATATGGCCAGAAAAAGGCTTCCGGTCGTATAGTTGCTCGTCAAACCTTCGGTATTCCGCAGTGTTTTGGCCGCCATTTCTTCATACAAACTCCATTTTGGGTGTTATTGGGCTCGTTGAGTTCGTATCATCGAGGGCTACAACCCCATGGTATTGGATATTTATTTTGAGAAATTGGAAAAAATTCACTTTTCCAACCTCTCAAATGGCTAAGTCTGGTCCCTGTAGCTCCTCCATACTATGCTCTCTTTGTTCCTTTTGCCTTTGTTTTATCCATAATCATCATCAACACCTACACACATGTCATAGACAAGGAAAGTGATAAAATTCTACCTAAACTAATAAATGTGCAAAGCTCATATGAAAGTAAATGAGAACTAGAAGTTATGCATATAATGCATAGCTATGGCTGGAAGAAACATGATATGAGAGATAAATGGCTCATTTTATATGGCTAAAAGAGGTGGTATTTCACAGCCATCAGGTTGCCGTATGGTTCCCTACTCTGCCTGCCGAGGTTCATTAGGGCGGAGCGGTGGAGGGCTGCACGAGAATCGTCGGGTGCAGGTTGAGTTGTTATCAGGTTTGTTTGTGTGGCCATGATTGCTGCTTGAGCTGTTTTTGCCTTGATATTTCATGCTTGATCTATTGACATGAAAGATAGATCCAGATCTCGGATCAGTTCACTTCTGTCTCCTTCGGGTATGTTCTGTAGTCGAGATGTTCCCCTTCTTGGCGGTGCTCCTCCTATCACACTCCCTGATCTTCGGGTAGAACTTAGCTGGGCCCGTCGTAGGCTGGATTCGTCGGTAAGCCTATTTCTTTCGTTGAGCTGCCTCTGCATCCTTAGCAGATCTCTTTTTTGGTGATGGAGCAAATATTGGTATACTAGTAGATCTTCTTGTGTAGCGTCGACCTTCATAAGAATTGCGCCCGAAATTGTTGCTCTTGCTTTTTCCCATGCTTCGGCTGGCAACCGGAGAGTTTTCCTTTCGCCTCCATGTGGCTCTCCTCCTCCCGGGGTTACGCGGTTGTTTACTGGGTCTTCCCCATTTCCGCGATTTCCTTCATTTCCGTGGTTTCCTACATTATCACTTGATAGGATATCATCAGGGTTAAAAATAGGATTACCGTTAGAGTCTTGCTGGACCGATGCGTCGTTGATGATCACGCATACTTAGTGCTGGGTAGTATATGGACTTGTGGCATCGTCATCCGAATTGGGGGAGACACTGTCGGGTGGACCAGTGAAGTCTGTAAATTTCTTCTCCGAGTATATTTCTGCCATCCTTATTCCAAAATCGATGCTTTCGCTACTTTCCTCGGGTTCGGAGTTTGCTGGACTTGTTCCGCTTGGTGGAGTTAGTGGGGAATCTGATCCGAAGGAGAGATTGTCGTAAATACCATCAAGGTCCCCCAGATCTGTCTCATCTTGCTTATTTTTGTTGGGTGCTTCAATTTCCGCCGTGGAATCCATGGAGGATCCGACAGATGATGCTTTGGAATTCTTTGTAAGCGTACTTTTGAGGGTCTTCAACTTGGAAGTGGAAGCTTCCGATGATCAGATTAGATCCGCCATTTAAATCGGCGGGTACTGTCATAGGGGTAGGCGGGCGTGGATCTGCTTTTGTGGGGTTGCTGGTTGGTGAAAGGAATTCCGCCGAATCCATGGTTCCAGCGCTCAAGATTCCGACAGACGGCGCCAATTGATAAGGGGAGATCTCGGTTATGTCCATAAAGAAGGACTTAGGGTTTTGCGAAAAAGAGAACACTGGGGATTTTGTCGGAAGTCAGGAAACAATGGGATCAAAGTCGCCTAAATATTACGAGGGATTGCTTGGTTACAAATCGCTTGGGGATTGTTCGGTAATCTCGCCTATGCTTATCCCGTCCTATATATAATAGGCCGGTTCTCAAAGCTGCATGCGGATAGGTTACATAATTACAATACCAACTCCTTGTCGGTCTTTGTTCCTCTTTCCTAATTCAACTATAATCTTTGTCGGTTACTTCGTTGGATCTTCATCTTGACTCTTCATGAGCCATAAGCCTTTCTGCAGGTCCTAGGTAGCAAATCATAAGGACCTGAGTAATCATACCCATGTCACCGTCCATGCAACTTGCATCCGTGGGGAAAACCCCACACGAGAACCAAACACGCCCCTATTCGCATATATTCCTCCACTCCACCCAGCCGCCACCTTGTTTTGCCGAACCCTAGATCCATGGACGAGGATGAGGCTGTGACGGTCACCTCCCATGATGTGGCGGCTGGGGCCTCCATCCCGACACCACAGCTAGGACCCATCTCCTAGACTATCGGTCATCCCTTCGGGTGGGACGTCAGTGAAGTCTTCCTGCCGGAGATGAATCATTTGTGATCCCTCGGCGAGGCTCACTTGGAGCGCCTCCGCGAAGTGTGCGCGAGTGCCACCGATGGGGTCGTCTATGTCTGCCTTGAAGAAGCTCAGGAGGAGCTTGACAGGTAGAAGACGACCATCCGCTCTCTTAAGGAGCGGGGCAGGGTCTCATTCGACCGCGATACCGGCTTGACGAGGTTTTCTTCCACTCCCTTGGCATGTGAGGGCCTACGCTCCGGCAATGATGAATAGTGCTACTTTCCACTACGCAGGCATATGAGGGTCTGTTCTCCGTCGATGATGAATAGCGCCACCGATCTAGGGTTAGGATTAGTAGAACTAGTAGAGCAAGAAGAAAAATTTATGTGTTTCATGGACTATCTTGTAGTGCTACTTTAATTTTCTGCAATTTTCACTAAATTAGTACTATTTATGTGTGTAATGTGCAAAATGAAATATGACAAAAACCCAGGCGTGGACAAATGGAGGACGCCATTGGATGTAGTGGGTTGTCCTGCTTGGACATGGGCATCCAGCCTGTCCGCCCGCCAACACAAACGACCCGATTGGAATAGAACCGGTGTCCAGAATGGGGAACACTGTTGGAGTAGCTCTTACATCCTGCCAGTTGCAGTACCTTTTTCTGTGCTAAAAGCATCATCAGATCAATTTATAGACAATGTCATTTGTGATTCATATAAACATGGTTTGATGATGTTTGGATTCACATAGTTAATTACCATAGAGATGAGGTTGTATGAACCTAGGCTCAAATACACGGACTAACATAATGTATGCTTGTGGGCTGTATCTGTTTTTTGATACAGCAGAACATTATTGTTAGGGGCCTGTTGACTGGTGAAGCTGCTTGAGTTTAGTCCCACCTCGGCTACGGGAGGAGGCCACACCCAGCTTATAAGAGAGAGTTCTCCTCCTCCTTTCAGTTCGGGCTTTTGGGATGGAGTGAGCTCTCTTCTTATAGTTGGGCTATGAGCGCATGAACGTCCAGAACGTAGGCTGAGTGCTGGGCTGGTCCAAGTGGACGCTAACATCTGGTATCAGAGCCAGCATCGCCATGCCTTCCTGAGGGGCTTCTTAGGGGAGGGGGATGTTAGGGGCCCGTTGACTGGTGAAGCTGCTTGAGTTTAGTCTCACCTCGTCTACGGGGGGAGGCCACACCCAGCTTATAAGGGAGAGTTCTCCTCCTCCTTTTAGTTCGGGCTTTTAGGATGGAGTGGGCTCTCTTCTTATAGTTGGGCTATGAGCGCATGAACGTCTAAAACGTAGGCTGAATGCTAGGCTGGTCCAAGTGGACACTAACGATTATGATATTTATCGTGCGTGCGAGGAAGCAAATGGATCGGTGAGGCAACCCAACTGCAACCACATCAGTACTAGTTCGTCCTGTCGTGCTCTTGAAAATGTATAGTTGCCCCAGGAACCGCACAGCCCGTGACCACAGGATTTGGTCACCGACCCCTAAAACCTGGGGAGAGGAGTCCGGCTGGTATTCGGACATGTAACTTGCAGGAGCATTGGCAATTGTTCCATGGTCATCTGGGACCCCAAAATGCAAGCAATCAACATGTATTTTTTTTCGGGAAAACAGGAGCTTACAAATAAAACAAAATAAATGCATGTTCAAGTAAGGACGACTAGAGACATTTCTGCTTATAATCTTAATTCCAGAAACATTTTATCAACTACTCAACAGCTAAAATGTACTAGTTTCGCTGTCGTGGCGTAATGAATTCCCTGACTCACCGTCAACATGGCGATTATAATATTGAAAAATATGAAAAAAGTGATAAGAAATAGTGAGCCACGTGGAGTAGTAACCAAGGTCCTGACAACCAAACTAAGAGTGTCAGAACTACTAGCAAAAAAGACCCCATTTGCCAGCCAGGAGTGCTGAAAGAAGGGAAGATATTCAAAGCTAAAACGTACTAAAGCAAAATTCTCAAAAAAAGCGTGCAGCAACAACAGAATCTACCCCACAAGAGAAGGACTTGACGTCTTTCCAAAATAATAAATTTTAAAGAAGAACATCTAAAGTAGCAACCAACTACACCATTGAGACCCTGGCTCTTTTCAGGAGCAACAACTCTGTTTCTCTTTTGTCCTAAACCAGCAAACCACGATTGCCTATATCTCACCTTCTCCACCAGCCGAGGAAATGCCGTGCATTATGGATTCCTATAGAAAACAAAAAAAAATATTCAAAAAGTGTCACTTCAATCGCATTGTAGTACTAGATACCAAAAGAGGAGAACACCTGTATTTTGTCCGTAATTCATATGGATAGGCATAGCCCATTCCATAGAAATTCCAAACGATTATTTTTACTAAACAGTTCTATCCTACATAATCGCTATGTTTTCATTTGTTTCGAAAAAGGCACGAGTTTCTCGAGCTCTTACTAAAGGAAGACGAGCAAAAGAAAGCAAAAGGAGCAAGTATTGAGTAGGTTGGGTCTATTCCTTGTTCATCACATCATTTTTTTGATAGTTGTTATTATTCACTTAAATAGTAGAGCACCTTGATTTTCACACAACTCCAATATCGATTAGAGCACACTTTTTTTTTAGAAACACAGTACAAACGCAGACGCTCACAATGCGTACATACACTCACCTCTATGAACACACGCATGCACACCCTACCCCTATGAGCACCTCCGAGAGACTGAGCCGGCGGATCTTGAAATTGACGAAGTAACCACAGGCGCCTCGCTATCGTCGGAAACGTCGCCTCCCACTGAAAGAATATTCCGCCTTTATAAGACACCAAAGCGTCAAACCTGATGTTTGAACTCTGGTGGTTTCTCTAATGGCGTACCTAGGTGTCAACACGGAGTATATTTTTGTTGAGAAAATTTTCACATGGACAAAAAAAAACCAGGTAAAAAACCTGAAATCTAGCTCAGCTATTTTTACCTACATGGACACTATGGCAACTAGACACTACATAACCAAAATCCATCAGAACATGGGACACCATGTAACCGAAACCACGTAAATTCAGTGGTGCCGCTACAGTACCTGAACAGGTCTAGAAGTGGCCCGGGCCAAACCGACGCCTCTCTTGCCGGTGGGAGATGACGAAGGGGAGGCGCCGACTGTAGATTTTGGCTTTCCTTTTGTTCCTGTAGTTTTCTAGGGTTATTAGGGAGCAAGGCCTCGAGTCTTCGCCGCCAGATCTTGGGTGTTCGATGCTGGTTCTTGATGCTCACGCTCCTCTGGTCGGAGCGGAGCGTGGAGACCGGTGCCACCCTCTCCTCAAATAAGGTGGTTGTCGATCTTCCCGTGGAGCCTCGCATCTGCATGGTGGGTGTTCTCCTGGCCGGCTATGGAAGAAGGGGGAGGGGCACCACTGTGTAGTGGGGCATGTGGTGGTTCTGCTTCTGGACGACCGTGGAGGCGAGGAGGAGCAGTGTTGTTTGGCGCCGTCGTCGGCTCCTCGGAGAAGATGGGTTTCTTGGCTGGCTCTGGAGATGTGTCATTTTGGAGCTCGGCGGGCCGTTCGTGGGTGTGTTGTGGTGAGCATGACGGAAGCTGCTAGTTTCGTTGGAGTCTCCAAGTGACGACAACATGATGCTGCGACTATCCACAACATGTGGAGCCACTCCGAGTTCGGGTGCGTCGTGCGCCCACACATCTTCTTCCTCCTGGTCATCGTGCCTTCGTGGAGGATCTTCTATTCTGATCTCGAGCAAGGATTCAACATCAGCGTCGCCCCAAGTGGCTGGTTCCCCGGTGACGGTGCAAGTGCCTAGCTCTGGAGGTCGATCGGTTGCAGCAGAGAGGACCTAATGTGGTGCTTACAGCCTCCCAATACTCTCCATTTTTTGTAAACCTTAAATGATCAATAAAGAGTTGTTGATTATAAATTTTCTTCTTCTGATTTTCCATATCAGAATTAGTCGAATTTCGTGATGAAATAGAAGAAAGAATGTAAGCGCGTGCTATAGCAACAAGTACAACTGTATGTACTGCATGCATACTGGATCACGTGAACCGTTCTCCTCCCTGTCAAGGTGGCTAGGGTTACGTCACCTCTTGTCGGTGCCGTCGCCGATTTGCCTTGGTTCTGTAGCCTTCCAGCCATAGAGGTGGGTGGATCTAGCCCCCCGTCGGTGGAAGGGCTCAGTTTTCCTGTTTTTTTAGGGTTCAAGTTTGGTGGTGTAGCGTTCATATGGTGCAATAAGGTCTTCCCAGCTTTAGCCCCATCCCGACAACGTTGTCGAGGAGCTTGTGTGAGTGGTGTGATCCTCGATGACTTCTTATGGCTATGAGGATCTTCAGATCGTCAAGGAGTTTCATCCTTCTTCTTCGTCTTTGGAACGGATGTGGTCTTTTTAACCAGTTCGATGCAACCAACAGCTTCAGGTCGGCTTAGAGAGGAGCGGCAGCAGCGCACCGTCGACACGGTCTGAAGGTTAAAGTTGAAGGGCTTCTCAAGGATTTCGATAAATTTTTTGTTTTTTAAGTTGATTTATACTATTCATGTTTCTATTAATGCCAGATTCCTATTAAAAAATTGTATATATACTAAATTAGTAACTAAGAGCATCTCCACTCGGCTTTCCAGCACGCCGTTCCGAGGGCGTATTTTTGGTCCGAGCGCCGAAATTCGGCCTAGTCGTGTTCCCAGGACCCCGGTTTCGTCCGGATTTGGCCCAAAATACGCCCGGCCTTCCCAGGCCGTTCCCGGGCCGACGAGAATGTGCTGGGAACGCAGGACGAAGCGATTTCGGCGGGAAAAGAGCCGTTCGGCGAGTGGACCCGCCCAGTCAGCGGCAGAAGCCGAGTCGTCCTCATCCTCCCGCATCGGAATGCCACGAAGGACCGCCGGGCATTAACCACCGGTCTCGTCGGCCACACGTCACCATAATGGCGCGACACCATCGCCTCGGCTCCCGCGACGAACCGGTGGGCATTGTCAACACCCAGATTTTTAATCCCAGATGTCTGTTATGCCATACATCGCAATCCCAGGATTACCATTTTTGCGAGACTTAACAGATTGGATATCACAGTACATCATCTATTACAAACCATAATAAGGTCTTACAAAAATAAGGATCTCATGATCCAGTCTTAGTATAATCAAGTAGCGGAATAAATAACGTAGCGGTGGGGTCTATATTCATAGTCACAGGCAATGCTGACGATGGGAGGTAATCCTAGTTATCATAGCCGTCCCGCTGTCCTTCATCTTGGTAGTCTCCTTCATAGTCTGGCCATAGGAATAGCCAGGAACAAAAGCCATGAGTACTCTTTAAGTACTCGCAAACTATCACTAATAAGTAAGATAGTTCTAGTAGGAATGCTAACTCTAAGTTCATTGGTAAAGTTAAGTTTGAAAACTAAGCTGAGTTCAGAAACAAAGAAAGATAAAATAAAGTTTGAAAACACCTAAGTGGGAACTTATTTATCATAGTCACAACTCTGTTGTGGTCAAGTCATGTCACCATTTATTTCGTAAGTCATTTTGAAAACATCTGACAATGGAATAGTATGGCCACACCAACTATCCATAACCGCGGACACGGCTATTCGAATAGTTTGACACTCTGCAGAGGTGGTACACTTTCACCACAAGATTTGATACATCTGTCAGGGATAACCCTGAATCATCATACTTAGTATGCAGATAATCAAACATAACCTTTCCTTTACACACCCTAGTATAAGCACTTTTCCTATGAGTATGGCCTCCCAACCATGACCATCTGTCATCTTGGGCACTGCATAGGTGGACAACATTGAGAGGTAGCCTAAGCTCAAACCTCTCCCGCGAGGGAACTAATACTAATGCATATAAACTTCCGGCTAAGCCTTACCCAATTCAGCTATTGTGGTTATACGGTAAAAGTTGGAATGGTATCGCATCCGAACCCAACCATCAGTTTTATAAAAGGGCCAAGGCTCATGCCAAAACATTTTCATCATCATAAACCATTTGTGTTTCTCAACACATGTCAAAACATCTCAATAGAATGACTCATCATTCCAAGGTTTTCACAATTTATTTTTACCAAGTATTCCCATCTAAAGTGAATCAAGTTTTGGGTTTTATTCCAACTACTAAGTTAAGAGTGTTCACTAATGTGGGATGCTAATCTCAATCTCATACCATAGAATGACATCTAAGTCTAACTACATAAGTCAAGTTTTATACTCTTTATGCTACCGTTAAACAAGTAAAGAACTTTGGTAAAGTAAGGAAGGTAAAGCTTGTAAATAAAACTTGGAGTAGGTATAAGTCACAAGGGTATAACCAAAGCATGCCTAATGCCTTTGCTTAGGTTATCTAGCTTGCAAGGGTTAGCTTGCTAATAATAGCTTGCATAGTTAAGACACTTGCAAGTGTTAGCTTGCATTGTTAATGATGGCTTGCAAGTAATCACTTGCAGGTTTAACTTGTATAATGCTAGCTTGCCTTGGTTGGTGCAGTGGTTGAAGTTTTCTTCCTCGTCCTCTTGGTAGAACTCCTCCTCCTCGTAGACTTGGTCGGTGCTATCGTCTATAAATACATACAGGATACACAATCACCAAACAATACTTAACTAGTCTACTTAGCACACTAAGGCACATATTTGATGATCTAGTATCATCTCAAACATCACAAGGTTTAATGAACTAGCTTCATTCTTTTTATTGGAGAAAAGTAATTTTTACTCATTGAAAAATAACTAAGATTTAATATTCCCCAATAAAAATATGGGATTGATACGTCCATTTTGCATCACTATTCTATGTCTTAATTCACTATTATTCATTGATATATTTCGTATTGAGAGGTGATTCTTATGTTATCATCTGTTTTTGCATGGTTGATGACTTTTGGAGCATGGACCGCTGCAGTCAGGATTCTGATGGAAAAGGTGCTGTTTGGAGGCAAAATTCGCGAAGATCAGAAAATCCGGGAAAATATACGGAAAATCCTATTTTTCCAGAAGACGAAGGAAGACGGAAGGGGGCTGGAGATGGGCCACAGGGGGCCCACACCACCCCCTAGCGTGGGTAGCCCTAGGCCACGCCAGCAGGTCGTGTGGCCATCCTGGCCCACTCCAGGCACTCCCCTATGGCGTATATTATCCTCCCAAAACCCTAAGACTCGGGGAACAACCACAAAAAGATTATGCCGCCTCTACAGGGCGGAAAACATCGAGAGAGAAAGATCTCTCTGGCAGATAGATTTCTGCCAGGGGAATTCCTTCCCGGAGAGGGGAGATCATCGCCATCAACACCACCATCAAGCTGGACTTCATCGGGATCATCATCATCATTACCACCACCATCATCACCATCAGCACCCTCATCACCATCTCCATATTGCTGTAACAATTGGGTTGAATCTTACATAGTTCACAGGGGAAACTTTCCCGGTGTTGATTACTCTTTGTAGTTGATGCTATTGAGTGAACCATTGAATTATTGTTTATGTTCAGATTGTTATACATCATTATTCCATCTCTGATCATGATCCATATGATGTCTTGTGAGTAGTTCGTTTTGTTCTTGAGGACATGGGAGAAGTCATGTTGTTAGTAGTGGAGTTGTGTTGAGAAAGATTCAATAGATTGTTATTTAAGTTGTGGTGTACTTCTTCTAGTGGTGTCATGTGAACGTCAACTACATGATACTTCACCTATATGGGCCTAGGAAAATACATTGTGTATTTGGCTACTAATCGTAGGGGTTGACGGAGTGACAGAAACCTGAACCCCCGTTTGGAAACCATTGCACAAGGGACGTAAGGGTCTTAGAGTTTAAAGCTGTGGTTAGGTTTCTACCTTAATTACTTTCTTGTACTTACGGATGTTTGCAAGGGGTATAATCACAAGTATGTATTAGTCCTAGGAAGGTCGGTACATTAGCACAGGTTCACCCACACAACACTTAGCAAGCTAGAGAAGATTAATCAACTATATAAAGCGAAAGCACTTGACAGTCTTCCCATGTGTCCTCGAGAACGTTTGGTGATCTTAAGTAATACAACCGGCTTGTCCTTTGCTGCATAAAGGATTGGGCCACTTGCTGCATTTATTCCTACTGTCTTTCGTTTACTCGTACTTTGTTTACTTGCTTTATCAAAAACCCCTAAAAATCCGTTTACTAAGTATTTGCAGACAATTCCTGATCCATACCACTAGACAGCACCTTCTGATCCTTGTTGGGTTCGACACTCTTACTTATCGAAAATACTGCGATACACCCCCTATACTTGTGGGTCATCAAGACTATTTTCTGGCGCCGTTGCCGGGGAGTGAAGCGCTATTGGAGAGTGGAACTGGTAAAGGAAACTTCTACTGTGAGTATTGTTTACTTCTGCTAGTTGCTTTATTTTCGTTATGGATAATTCGCTGAGTTTCTTATTTGGTAATGCTACTACCACTGCTAAGGTAGTAGATAAGCCACCACCTGAGAATGATGTTTTTAAAATACCTACAAGAATTATTGATCGTGTTATGGATAACTACTATGTTGGGGATGGGCGTCGATCCGGTGATCATTTACTCTTTATACACGAATTATGCGAGTTGTTCAAGTGTGCAGGTATTACTACAGATCAAGTTAAGAAGAAGTTATTCTCATTATCACTGAAAGGAAGAGTTGAGGAATGGTATAAGCTGCTGAAGAATGGTCAAGCTCTGGAATGGGAGGAAATAGTACCTCTCTTTTATTCAAAGTTTTATCCTCCTAGTGAGATTCATAAAGATCGGAATCAAATATACAACTTTTGGCCTCTTGATGGAGAGAGTACAGCTCAAGCTTGGGGGAGATTGAAGTTACTAATGCTCAAATGTCCCATTCATGAGCTCCCCAACAATATTATTATCAATAACTTTTATGCAAGACTCCCTCTACATGACAAGGATTTATTGGATGCTTCTTGTGCTGGATCATTCACTCGTATGGAAGAAGAAGCTAAATGGGATCTTCTGGATCGTATTCAAGACAATGCTGAAGCTTGGGAGAATGACAAAGGTAGAAAGTCAGGTATAAATTATGATTATGAATGCATTGAATCTTTTATGGGAACTGATGACTTTCAAAATATTAAAAATGCTTCTGGTCTAGACTCTCAAGCTATTGCTTCTTATTTTTAGGCGTTTGCTTCCTACATTGAAGTGCCTAAAAAGAAGTGGAGTCAGTATCATGAACCTTATAAAGATATTACTAAGAGTGTTCCTGCAAGAAATACTGAAGTTTATACTGCTAATCATGTCTTACCTGAACCTTATATTTAGAAAATGCCTTTCCCAGTTAAGATTAAGGAACATTCTATGATAGCTAGTATGGTAGATGAAAGTATGAATAAAGCTATTGAACCTAATAAAAAATGGTTAATGAACCTATAATAGCAAATCTAAAAGACTTTGTCACTAAGTATGAGAAAGAGGGACACCCTATCCTTTGTAAGGATACCTCTAATATTGTCTCACAAAGTAGTGTTATGAGAGCTAGTATTCCTGTGTTTTCTGTTAGAATAAGTGATCATTGCTATGATGGTCCTTGTGATAGATATATTGTTAAGTTTATGCATGATACTGAAAGTTATTATGAGAGAGAGAAAAGTGTTCTTATGTATCTCAATAATATCAAGTTTCCTCGTTTTATGCTGAAAGTTTTTATGTTGCACTTATTTCGCCTTCTTATGCTTGCAGCCTCTAGTTTCAACAACTTGTTTGTTTACAAAATTCCCTTGCATAGGAAGTGGGTTAGACTTAAATGTGTGTGTTTTTGCTTCTTAATGCTCCCTTTCACTTCAATTCATATTCCTATGTGAGCATCTCCAAAATTATCATGCCCATCTTAATGGCTATAAAGAAAGAGCTTTATGGGAGACAACCCAATTTGTTTTTGCTTTCAGTTTGTTTTTGTTTCTTTAAGTCTTGGAAGTTATTACTTTGGTAATAACCGCTCCTTATCAGTTTTGTTTGGTTTTTGTGTCAAGATCAACCTCTAATGAGAGAGAAGTAAGATTTGGGGAAGTTGCTGTCCCGAAACAGATTTTTGTGCTTCACCATAAAAATTTGTGAGAGGTCTCTGTATGTCGGATTGAGCTGTAATGTTTTGTGCTTCTGACCCAGGTTGTTATTTAACTTTCGTTACTTTTGCACTTTTTGATTTGAGCAACAGAAGATTTTCGAAAAAAATTATCTTTACCTGCTGGTCTGTTTTGACAGATTTTGCCACTCTTCCATTTGCTTCTTTATTCGATTTCCTTTTTGAATTCTTTTTGGGTTTTCGGAAGGAGTTGCTACAGTAGCTTATGTTTTGATGGTTTTCAGTTGAAGTTGGACTCAAAAGGTTTTATCACTTCACTTATACTAATGTTGCTAATGAGAACTGTGTGAAGTTTTGTATGAAAGAAATTTCCAGGAAGTGGAGATAATGGTGTAATAAGGAAGAGAAAGGTTTTATGACTCAAGTAATAAGAGTATGAAGATGAAGATATTTATGTTATTCAAGTGATGACTCCGGAAGAATCTACTAGATACCAAATTCAGAGACCTACAGAGTCTGTTTTCAAATAGGTAACAGTTCTGGTAAGAAAAGTTCCACGAAAATACTATCCAACTATATTTTTGCAGTTTTTAGACAATAAGGGAAGTTATGAAGCGAAAAAGGGACGGAAACGGAACCAGGGTGGCGCACACCACCCTGTGGCGCGGGACCACCCCTGGCCGCGCCACCAGGTGGTGTGGCCACTCCGGACTCCACCTCCGACTCTTTTTCTCCCAGTACCTTCCTTTTGTTATGAAACTTCGTAATATATAACCCCCCCAGATCCCCTGAGGTTCGTATATCGTGTTTTTATTTTGATATGTTTCTGCCAGGACATACTCTTTGAAAGCTTAGAAGCACAATGGTGTCCGCCAAGGATAAAGGGAAGGAGCCTATGAAGGAAGACCTCCAAGACCCCGGGAAGGAGAAGGAGATCAAGAGTGAAGGTGAAGAGGAGCAAGGCCAACATCCACACACCGGCACTACCATTGCAAGCATTGGAGTAGTGACGAAACCTGCCAGGGTTAGAAGGACTGCACGGATGCAGACTAGGGGGAAGCTCCTCGTCACAGTTTGGCTCCACGGTCACTTCCTCCACACACCAAGAATCCTTTCATACCCTTATCCATGAGCATCAATACCAGAATATGCCCAAGGGGAAATTACCCTCCAATTGGGATTTGCCTCGTTCTAGCCATGCAGGAAAAGAAGACTTCAAGGAGGAAGAGTGGAGAAAGAATAGCAAGAGCTGGAATTCTCAACCCGAC
The DNA here is from genome assembly GCA_023614405.1 of Avena insularis. Lineage (NCBI taxonomy): Eukaryota > Viridiplantae > Streptophyta > Magnoliopsida > Poales > Poaceae > Avena > Avena insularis. Next base: position 428,962,108 of record CM042692.1, on the reverse strand, counting down.
ATGATCATGAGCCGCATTGAGCAAAACTCACAGCTGATTCGTAATCTCACTTTCAAGATTGAGGACTTGGGGAAACTGATCAGAGAACTCATCGAGAGGATACCACCACCACCAAAGGAGTAATTCGTCATCAGGTTTGGCACCCCCTTGGTTTGTTCCAAGCTTGGGAGAGTGCCGCGGTATCACATCACTATCTTCTATCTTTTTACCTTTTTAGTAGAGTCATATCATGAATAGAGGAGTTATTATGTAGTATGGTTTGCATTATGGAAGTTTCCCCTCTCTCGTTAGATATGTATCCCTTGGTGTGAGTTGCCGTTACGGATTATCAATGAGAAGTTCTATAATTTACTCTTTTGCATAGCTTATATTAGTTTTCAATTCGTGGTTATATGATTGATCTTGTTGTTAGTATTGGTATCACTTTGGGATCATTGAGTTAATTTAGTTGGTTTTGGCAAACCTGGCTCGGTCAGTAGTAACACTATTTTTGAGAGTTGAATGAAAAGATAAAAGTACTCTAAGGAAATATAATTTCATCATCTTTATTTCTTTATTTGCTCATAAGTCTAGTATTCTCTAGTTAAGATCTTTTGTGCTTCCAAGGAAGATTGCATGTTTGTCTTTATCACTTATATGTTTGTTTGTTTCCTTCAACTCTTATACTTGCTACCTAGCCTTGCTAGCTAAAAACCTGTACTGAGAGGGAATTCTTCTTGTGCTTAAACCAAAACCTTTGCCATTTGTGTCCACCATACCTACCTAGTAGCATTATTACTATTCCAAGTAAATTCTTGTTTTATCTATCTCCCAAATTAAACTTGTTATGTGAAAATTAGTGATTAAAGCTCTCACGAACTTGATGGCACACTTTACTTTCTTGCATCTAATAAAATTGAACCATTGTGCCCATCTATGTTGCATATATGCTTGCGTTTTGTAAGTTGTGAATTAGCAGAACCATGCTGTCATGGGGAACGCTTTCAACATTGCACTAGTACTTTGTACCAAGTTGATATCATGTTCTTTTGTCTATGGATGTCGTCAGTGTGAAATGAAAGGGGAGCTTGTAAGTCCATGGAGCTATGCATATGTGTTAGAGAAATGCCTGGGCCGCTGGTCTAATCCATGCTGACATGGTGGAAACCTGTAGCGTAACCATAACGAGCATCTATGAAGCATTCTTCTTATAAAAAAGAGTCCGATATTGAGAAAAAAAGAGGAAAAAGAAAAAGAAGATATTATGAAAAGAGGAAAGAGAGAAAAAAGCACCATATTCCCATGGTAAATAAGAAGATTGCTGAGATGCTTGTTGTCTGCTTGCCTTGTCATTTTGATATGGAGATTCTTCCGTATCATCGGGCAAGGGGTACCCCGTTGGCGGTTCTCTATGATACACATATGCTTACGATGACAAAAACTTACCGGTGACTAAACTTGAGTAACATGAGGAGCGGACCTCATATTAAAGGGACATGATATTCTCAACCTACAACTTGTCAATGCATATCCTCATTTTTGATCACTTTAACCTTAATCACCTAAAGATGCCTATGATAGGGGCAATGAGAGCTGAAAGCTAGTAAGTATCATAATTTTTGGGAGCTCTTTATGAGACTTGTAATCCCTGCTTCCCTCTGTGAAGGGCCTTTCTTTTACTTTGTAGTTGAGTCAGTAAACCTACTCCCTTCTATCTCAGCAAGTATTTTGAGTTGATGTGTTTCATTCATTCATATGATGATTTATTCAATCATGTCTTATGTTCCTGGTTTTGCACATTGATCTTATCTTGATGTTTACTACTTTGAAAGTTATCATTGAAAACCAGCTATTTTTGAACTCCAGCAAATTATCAACTATTCTTCGACCAAGAGCTAAGTTTGCCATTACCAATTATGATTCACTTTATGTATCTTTATTGTGTTTCCTTTACCTATTACAAGTTGAGTTATATAATAGTGAGTTGTCATCTATTATGATCTATGTATTTGATGAATGTGATGCTTCTTGTTCGTATTCTTTTATCGACTCTTCACTCCATAAACCCGAGGCCATGTTTATTGAGCTCAGTTTTGCTTGGGGACAAGCGAAGTCTAAGCTTGGGGGGAGTTGATACGTCCATTTTGCATCACTATTCTATGTCTTAATTCACTATTATTCATTGATATATTTCGTATTGAGAGGTGATACTTATGTTATTTCATCTGTTTTTGCATGGTTGATGAATTTTGGAGCATGGACCGCTGCAGTCAGGATTTTGATGGAAAATGTGCTGTTTGGAGGCAAAATTCACGAAGATTAGAAAATCCGGGAAAATATACGGAAAATCCTATTTTTCCAGAAGACGAAGGAAGCCAGAAGGGGGGCTGGAGATGGGCCACAGGGGGCCCACACCACCCCCTGGCGCGGGCAGCCCTAGGTCGTGCCAGCAGGTGGTGTGGCCACCCTGGCCCACTCTAGGCACTCCCCTCTGGCGTATATTATCCTCCCGAAACCCTAAGACTCGGGGAGCGACCACAAAAAGATTCCGCCACCTCTGCGGGGCAGAAAACACCGAGAGAGAAAGATCTCTCCGGCAGACAGATTTCTGCCGGGGGAATTCCTTTCCGGAGAGGGGAGATCGTCGCCATCAACACCACCATTGATACATTGCAAATGTATCTATAATTTTTGATGCTCCATGCTTGGTTTTATCCACTTTCTTGTGTTTTGTCCACACTTTGGAGTACTTTTCATATGATTTCTTGGACTAACCTATTAACAAGAGCCATAGTGCCAACTGCCTGTTTTTTGCTGTTTTTGGTTCCAAGAAAGTCAGAAAATGAATATTCTCGGAAATGGACGGGACAAAAGCCAAAGTGCCTATTCTTCCAGAAGACTCCAGGAGCCAGAATACGGAGGAGGGCCAGGGGCATGGTGTGGTGGCCCCAGGCACCCCCTCGGTCTCCCTCTTCGCCTATAAGAAGCCTTCTGACCTAAAAACTCCGGGGGGGGCGACGTTTTTCCAGAAGGAGTTCCGCTCCACCGCCACCACCAGATTCCATGAAACAACACCAGAAACTCCGTTCTGGCACCCTGCCGGGACGGGGAATCGGAGGAGATCATCGCCATCATCATCACCATCGCTCCTCCATCAACCATCCATGTTTCCCCCATCTATGAGTGAGTAATCCCCCACTGTAGGCTATGGGGATGGTAGGGATTGGATGAGACCGTTCATGTAATGGCATCAGATTGTTAGGGCATCGTGCCTAATATCTTTTATTAGTGCTTTATGACTTTGTTGCGACTTGTTGTGCTTAATGCTTATCACTAGGGCCCGAGTGCCATGATTTCAGATCTGAACATGTTATTGATTCATTATGATAGTATTGTTTTTGGTCTTATCTACAAGTTGTATACATACGTTGTCGTCCGGAACCAATGGCCCTGAAGTGACAGAAATCGGGATAACCGGAGGGAATGGCTTTGATGTGAGGATCACATGTGTTCACGGAGTGTTAATGCTTTGCTCCGGTGCTCTATTAAAAGGAGCACCTTAATTGCCAGTAGTTCGCTTGAGGCCCCGCTGCAAATGGGCTGGTAGGACAAAAGATGTTGTGCAAGTTCTCATTGCGGGCACGTATGACTATATATGGAACACATGCCTATGATTATCTAGTACTTGGATGTTTTATCTTATTTATTTGCAATTGACCTATGTTGTGATTGCTATGTGAATTGTCTTGTTCATGCAATGTCCATCCATCCCTATGCCTACCGCACTCGAATCCCAATTTCATCGCTATTATTCTTCTTGTCTTTACTTTACTACTTCTGCTACTTTGTTATTCCTACTACAAAACTGTTGCTACAGATAAACTGTTGTGAGCAAGATTGTTTCTTGGTGCATCTGAATTGACAACTCAGTTGTTAAGGCTTATAAATATTCTTTGGCTCCCCATGTGTCGAATCAATAAATTGGGTTTCACTTCCCTCGAAAATACTGCGATACACCCCCTATACTTGTGGGTCATCAAGACTATTTTCTGGCGCCGTTGCCGGGGAGCATAGCTTTATTTATCAAGTCCACTTGGAATCACTATTGTTCAAGCTAAGTTTATTTTCGCCTTGTTTTCTTGTTTCTTTATCAAAAATACAAAAAAAAGTAGTTCCTACTCTAGTTGTTATTTTCGTTGGTCTGTTGTTGTCTTGCTTTATCATGCTTGTTGTCAATGGTTGGTTTCTTTGAAACTGAATCTTATTGGCAAGGTGGGTTCACGGAAGATCAAAAATATTATTATAAGTAACACCGCTTGTCACAAAAAGGGAAACACTTATGGGAACAAATTGATAAATTGTATACCATTGCTAGAAACGTGTGCTCTACTTATAATGTTACTTATTGCTGTGATAAATCTCGTTGCAGAAAGAGGTATAAACACCTCCCTTTTCAATGTGAGTATAATGATAATGATACCATATCTTCTTATGCTAAAGGAATTTATGACTTTTATGATGCGGAACGAATTGAAGAATTTATTGCTTGGAAGGGTGCTTTTGAACTTGCTAGTTTGCTTGAAAATATTGATGATTCACCTTACAAATATGAGGTTTATGGTATACTTAAATTTTGCTTTGATAATTGCAAGGACGAAAATGGCTATATTCTTGAATATTTTAATAGATGCTTTCCACAAATGGAAGAGACTAATGCCTTGCAGGATACTATGGAAGAAGAAATTGATGAACCTGAAATCTCATTAGATGAAAAAGAGGAGGAGAGTGATGAACAAAAGGAGGAAGAATGGATTAGCTACCCATGCCTACCTTCTAATGAGAGTAACTCTTTATCCCTTACATTATTTGATTGTCCCCCATGCTTACTAAAGGAGAATGAATGTTATGTTCCTGAGGTTTCTTTTGAAAATGTTTATAATAAAGCTCTAGTGCTTGTAGATCATGAAGAGCATGCTTTATGTGATAGTTATATTATTGAGTTTATTCATGAGGCTACTAAAAATTATTATGAGAGAGGAAAATATGGTTGTAGAAGTTTTCATGGTATTAAAACACCTCTCTATGTGCTGAAAGTTTTGAAGTTACTCTTGTTTTATCTTCCTATGCCTGTCACTTTGTTCTTTGCGAATTTATTTGCATACATGATTCCTATGCATAGGAAGTGGGTTAGACTTAAATGTGTTTTGAATTTTCTTCTTGATGCTCTCTTTTACTTCAACTCTTATTTCTTATGTGAGCATCCTCTCGAACTATCATGCCTGAAGATGATAATATGTCTATTATTCTTGGGAGACCTTTTCTTAAATACTGCAGGAACTATTATTAATTGTAATCAAGGAAAGGTGACCTTCAATGTTAATGACAAGGAACATACTATCTATTTCCCCAAGAAGATTGATATGACTTATAGTTTTGAATTCAATTGAACATGTTGAGGGCATTCAAGTTGGAGAAATATATTGTCCCATCCCAAGAGAAAAATTTGAAACTATTATGATTGGGACCATTGCTATCAAGGTTGAGGTAACATAATCATTAGTGGAATTAAAAGTTTTCTCTCATATGGAATTGTTTTGGTAGCAAGACCTGATCAACCTTGTTAACAAAAGGATTTCATTGAACAAGACAATGTTTTCACCATGATTATCTCCGCTTACTTCTATTCTATCTATTTTAGTTTTTGTTTATGCCTAACTTAAAGGTGTTAAAGAAAAGTACTTATTGGGAGATAACCCAAAAGTTTTAGATGAGTCTTGGAAGTTATTACTTCCAAGAGTAACCCTAAATTACTTCAGTAATAACCGCTCCTTATCCTTTTTATTTGCTTTTTGTGCCAAGAGTAACCTCTAATGAGATAGAAGTAATGATTGGGAAAGTTGCTGTCCCGAAACAGATTTCTGTGCTTCACCGTAGAAATTCGTGTAAAATATATGAACGTCTTTTTGAGGCGTGAATTTTTGTGCTTCTGCCCCAGGTTGTTATCTAACTTTCGTTAGTTCAACACTTTTTGATTTGAGCAACAGAAGGTCTTCGAAAAAATTCGTCTTTACCTGCTGGTCTGTTTTGACAGATTTCTGCCATTTTCTACATTTGCTTCTTGTTGGTTCGTTTTCGAGTTCTTTTGGGGAATTGAGCTTTTTGAGGGAAGTGCTACAGTAGATAGTGTTCTAATGGAAGTTTATTGGTGTTAGAACTGAACCTTAAGACTTATTTATCTTGAGTGCACTAATGTTGCTAATAAAGATTATGTGAAGTTTTGTATGAAGGAAAAAATTCAGGTGTATGGAAGGAATGAGTAATGACATGAATGATGGACTAAAGCTCAAGCTTAGGGATGCCACATGTGTCACCCCAAGAAATATCCAAGAAGTACAAGCGTCAAAGCTTGTAGATGCCCAAGGCATCCCCTTCTTCATCAATAAAAATCCCAGGTTTCTTCCAAACGCTTCATTTTTATTGTTTCATGCACAGTTGTGTTGTTCTTGGAGCATCTTCTTTTTCGTTTTTTGTTTTGGTTTCAGTTGCTTGTTTTTCTTAGTTTGCTGAATAAATTGGTTGGACCTCCTCTTTCATATATTGGTGTTCAAATAGTTTGGTTTGGTTTGGAAAAGAGTAGGAAAGCTCATGCTTAAGTGGTAAAGAGAGCTTGTTTTTGACTGTGGCCTATGCTTTGTCATGCCATGCTTGATATTATTTTGGCTTTATGCTTAGTATTCTTTGTTGTAGAATGACTTGTTATAAACAATTGAGATTGCTTAATGTGCCTTGGATGAATCATGCGTTGTTTTAGCATATTAAAGCATAGTATTGTGGTATTCTCCTTTGATGCTTTATTTGGATTGACTTGGCACATGCTCACACCAATGACTACCACAAGTCACCATAGCCTTTATGATCCTTTAGTTTTCAACTTGTAGTATCACTTTATGCTTTGATCAATGATGTTTTGTCGCTCTGCATGATTATGGCCATTATTGCTCTCTCGTTTGTCGCTCCCTTACTATTGCTAGCCTTCACTTATACCGAGTGTTTTACTCATGTTTCCAACTCCCTTAAACCAAATATTGCCAAAGTGTCCACCATACCTACCTATTAGCATCATTTGCTACTTCCGTGCATATTCAATATGCCTTGTTTTCTTCCGAATAAAATGTTTGCTTGTTATGAGAAAGTTAGTTAGTAAAGCTCTCACGAACTTTATGGCACACTTTATTTCCTGCACTTAATAAACCTGAACCATTGTGATTCTCCATGAAAGTTATATGCTTGCAAATTATAGGCTGGGGATTAGCAGAACCGTGCTGTCACGGGGAATGCTTTCAACACTTGTAAATATATACCCAGTTGATACCTTGCTCTTTTGTTTGTGGATGTCGTCGGTGTGAAATAAAAGGGGATCTTGTAAGTCCATGGAGTTATGTATGTGTGTTAGAGAAACGCCTGGGCCACTGGTCTAATCCATGCTGACATGGTGGAAACCTGCAGCGTAACCATAATGATATCTATGAAGCATTCTTCTTATAAAACAAGAGAGATAGCTATTGAGAAAAAGAAAAAAAGAGATTTATGAAAAGAGGAAAGAGAGAAAAAAGCACCATTTTCCCATGGTAAATAAGAAGATTGCTGAGATACTCATTGTCTGCTTGCCTTGTCATTTTGATATGGGGATTCTTCCTTATCATCGGGCAAGGGGTACCCCGTTGGCAATTCTCAATGATACGCACATACTTACGATGACAAGAACTTACCGGTAACTAAAGTTGAGTAGCATGAAGAGCGACCCTCGTACTCAAGGGACTTGGGATTTCCAGTTTATAGTCTGTCAAGCATATAACTCAGATTGGACCTCACTTTCACCTTAACCACATTAAAGATGCTTATGATAGGGGCAATGAGAGCTCAAAGCTAATGAGTACCATACTTTCAGCATTTGGAAGCCTTTCAAACTTTTCAAAACCTATTCACTTCCTTGTTGAGTCTTCACACATTCTATGAGCACTTTCTTGAGAGCATAGTGGCTATTCTTAGTTCTATGTGCATTGTCCCAAGACTTGTTGATTGATGCATACCTTGATATTGCTTGTTTTAAACTATTTGTATCTAGTCACTCTTGTAAACTTTGAAGGTGTCCTTTGCATTTATGTTTGCTACTCTATGAGGGACAAGTTGAATGACACTATGCTATGTTTTATTTATGTGAAACAAACAAACGTCTTGCAAAGCATTGTTATTCATGAATCTTTTGTTTGTGCCTTTTCATGTTGCATCATAGTTTCTTTGTCCTATTGTTAGAACTTTGTCTTTCATGTTATGATTGAAGTACTATGATCCCAGTTTTGAATGTTTTACAAATTCTTTGATCAAGTTTATGATGGTGCATGTCACCTCAAAAATTATTCTTTCTTTTTATCACTTACCTACTCGAGGACGAGCAGGAGTTAAGCTTGGGCATGTTGATACATTGCAAATGTATCTATAATTTTTGATGCTCCATGCTTGGTTTTATCCACTTTCTTGTGTTTTGTCCACACTTTGGAGTACTTTTCATATGATTTCTTGCACTAACCTATTAACAAGAGCCACGATTACTGCCTGCTTTTTGCTGTTTTGGTTCTAGGAAAGTCGGAAAATGAATATTCTCGAAATTGACGGACAAAAGCCAAAGTGCCTATTTTTCCGAAGACTCGAGGGAGAATACGAGGCGAAGGAGGGCCTGCTGGCCACACCCCCAGTGGGCTGGGCCTGGCCGCGCTAGGGCATGGTGTGGTGGCCCTAGGCACCCCATCGGTCTCCCTCTTCGCCTATAAGAAGCCTTCTGACCTAAAAACTCCAGGGGGGTCGACGTTTTTCCAGAAGGAGTTCCGCTCCGCCGCCACCACCAAATTCCATGAAACAGCACTAGAAACTCCGTTCTGGCACCCTGCCAGGACGGGGAATTGGAGGAGATCATCGCCATCATCATCACCATCGCTTCTCCATCAACCATCCATGTTTCCCCCATCTATGAGTGAGTAATCCCTCGCTGTAGGCTATGGGGATGGTAGGGATTGGATGAGATCGTTCATGTAATGGCATCAGATTGTTAGGGCATGGTGCCTAGTATCTTTTATTAGTGCTTTATGACTTTGTTGTGACTTGTTGTGCTTAATGCTTGTCACTAGGGCCCGAGTGCCATGATTTCAGATCTGAACATGTTATTGATTCATTATGATAGTATTGTTTTTGGTCTTATCTACAAGTTGTATACACACATTGTCGTTCGGAACCAATGGCCCTGAAGTGACAGAAATCGGGATAACCGGAGGGAATGGCTTTGATGTGAGGATCACATGTGTTCACGGAGTGTTAATGCTTTGCTCTGGTGCTCTATTAAAAGGAGCACCTTAATTGCCAGTAGTTCCCTTGAGGCCCCGCTGCAAACGGGCTGGAAGGACAAAAGATGTTGTGCAAGTTCTCATTGCGAGCACGTATGACTATATATGGAACACATGCCTAGGACTATCTAGTACCTGGATGCTTTATCTTATTTATCTGCAATTGCCCTATGTTGTGATTGCTATGTGAATTGTCTTGTTCATGCAATGCTCGTCCATCCATCCCTATGCCTACCGCACTCGAATCCCACTGTTTACTGCTATTGTTACTGCTGTCTTTACTTTACTACTGCTGCTACTTTGCTATTCCTACTACAAAACTGTTGCTACTGATAAACTGCTGTGAGCAAGATTGTTTCTAGGTGCAGCTGAATTGACAACTCAGTTTTTAAGGCTTATAAATATTCTTTGGCTCCCCTTGTGTCGAATCAATAAATTGGGTTACACTTCCCTCGAAAATACGGCGATACACCCCTATACTTGTTGGGTTCGCAACATAGAAAACAAAAAAATTCCTACGATGAGAACTATACGCCAAGATCTATCTACTAGATACAGAGCAACGGGTGGATATACATCCATGGAGAACTTACCCTCGAAGATAACGAGTTTTGTTAATGAGATGGAACTCGTGGATGATGTAGTCGTACACTTGCCGATCTCAAGTTCGTGATGAAGTCCAGCAGGTCCGGCTCCAGCACGTCCATCAGATCCAGCTCCAGCAAGTCTAGCACCACCAAGTCCAGCACCGCAAAGCAGCGGTGCATCCGTGATCGCACACCGTCGGTACCCGACAACCTCCGTCCCTCGCTCCAGCAAAGCAGCGGAAGCAGCAACTCCTTTCCAGATAAAGCCACCGGGAACATGTATCTCGCTAATCCGAGACCATGGGGAATAATACTAGAGGGGGAGAGAGATCCTTCACGAGGAGGTGTGAGATAGAAGGAGTGAGAGGGGGTCCTTTTATAGGAGGAGGGGAGGGTGTCCCTTCACATCCCCCATTCATGTGGTGGTAACCCCCTCCACATTAAAATGCCCCTTCACATTCCGTTTTAAAGTCTCCACTTTAAATACATTAATTTCTCCAAATTTAATGCTCTCTCATTTAATAAAACTCTTTTATTAATTTTATTCAGAACTTTGTTAAAACAAACATTCACATAAAACCCCTGCAACATTTCAATATTACATGTAGAACCAATTTCAACAATTTCACATGAAATAGTTTCGGTGTCTATTGAAATAATTCCAGCGCTTTCTTAAATCTTTATCTGAAACATATTTTCTCCAAATGGTGTCGGTATCCCTTAAGTGTGTCACCCTACGGTTCGTGAATAATGCAGACATGATCGAGACCCCTCTCCGATCAATAATCAGCAGCGGGACCTGGAGATCCATACTGACTCCCACATATTCAACGATGACTCTTGTGATCATGTGAACCTTTAACGTCGTAACTAAATCCCTTTGTCTTGCGATATATTACATGTCCGAGATTCGATCATTGACATCCAAATACCTAGTTTGATCTCGTTACTGACATGCACTCTTTTCTCGTTCCCGTGATATAACATTCTAGTGATCACATCACTTGCTTGCAAGCTATTTCAATGTGATATCACCGAGAGGGCCTAGAGTATATCTATCCTCATTGGGATGGACAAATCCCACTCTTGATCCATGAGCCTCAACATAACACCTTCGTAGCACTGAACCCACCTTTATAGTCACCCTGTTACGGTGTGACGTTTGATGTTATCAAGATACTCTTCCGGTGTTAGCAATTAACATGATCTCATGGTCTAAGGACTAAGATTACTTCGTATGATGTTATAGCAATATAAACATAATGAATTTGATCGTAATGTTATACTTTGGATGAATGTTCATCACATCATTCCACCAATGTTGTGACCTCGTTATTAACAACATCCAATGTCCATGATCAGGAAACCTTGATCATCTTATTAATCAACGAGCTAGTTTATATGAGAGGCATTACTAGGAACTTTGTATTTTGTTTATTAAACACACATGTATTAACGTTTCCAATTTATACAATTATAGCATGCAAAATAAACATTTATCATAAACATGGAATAAGATAATAACCACTTTATTATTGTCTCTCGGGCATATTCCCTTCAGTCTCCCACTTGCACTAGAGTCAATAATATAGTTTGAAAAACTTTGCGTATTGAACACCTATGGCTTTCTGGTGTTGCATATACGCGATTGCTAGTGGTTGACATAATCTCCGGATCTGACAGTTTCAGGTCTGTGTGTATCTGCATGTCTTTGCGTCTCTACGCATCACTCATTCTCAAATGAGATGGCATTGTATAAATTTGGTCCTTTGGTGAGAGCTTTAGTTTGTTCGGGTTAAAATATGTTGATATTATTGTCATACAATATATCTTCATAGTATTAGCCCACTTTCAACCACACCTAGTTTGATAACAAACTACTTAACACAAATGCCCTCCTTTGCTGCTACTATAGCAGTCATATACTTAGCTTTTTGTTGTAGTACCCGTCACAATGTCTCAATTTTGGAACTCATCCAAATCCATCATGGAACATACTTTCCATTACATTGTGCCACCCATAGTATAAATTGAGATAATTTAATTTGTATCTTGTGACAAAACTAGTATCGATGTAACACTTTACAATGAACTACCTTTAACTATTTGTCACTTATACATAATATATTCTTAGTTCTTCCAAAGCTTATAAAAATATCTTTACTATTGTCCAATGATCATCTTATGAATCATTATGGTATATGCTCATAACATTTAGAGCATAGGACATTCTGGATATATACATATCATGGTATAATTGATCAAAATCTTCATGTGATTTTACTCACCAAGTGTTGAAACACTTGAATCTTGATACAATCCTTTCCATGCAACAAGAACCTTTCTTGTTCTTGATTTAATACTATTTATTAAACTTCATGGAGTAAATAGAGTTTGCTGAAAGTTTGCAATAGGACTTATAAACTTTAAATTGACATTCAAAACAATACGATACCAGTTCGTAAAGTAAATATCCAGAATTCTATAGTTCTATTATCTCAATTAAAACTAAGCATAAGGTAGTGAACAGACGCCAATGACTACAATAAATTATGCAAATTCACTTCGATTTAGTTTATGACAAATTGAGTTCGACTAATCCAAATTAGAAATGAACTCCCACTCAAAAACGACATCCCTCGTGCCTTTTTGGTGATTACATGAACCAAATCCACTACATCAAGTCCGATCATCACGTGAGTCGGTGTAGCTTCAAAGGCGAGCATCAATATGGGCATCATATCAACTATATGACTCATGTTTAACCTTTCGGTCCGTGTTCCGAGGCCATGTCTGTACATGCTAGGCTCGCCAAGTAAGAACCTTAGTATTCGTGTGTGTAAAACTGTCTTACACCCGTTATATGAAAGCGTAGAGTCAAGTACACCCGATCATCACGTGATGTCTCGAAACACGATCCATACAACGGTGCATACTTAAGGAAGAACACATTTTTATCTTGATATTTAAATGAGGGATCATCTTATAATGCTAATAAAACACCAAACAAGCAATATAAGATGCGAACATCATATGTGTAAAGTGAAATGATATGGTCCATGCATTTGATCACAATCATATGCATCGTGGTATGATCTCTATCATTCCTTTGTGTGTAAGGCCAAGGTCTATGGAACTTACACGTTGAGTGTGTTGTAAGAGTATCTATCATACATCTACTTACAACAATACTATATCAAGACACTAGCCCAACAACGATCTAAACTAGACGCCTCTAATTTATCAATTGCAAGTTTTACGTGGCTTAGGGATTTCGGAGATAGAACCGTTCTTACCTACGAACATGAACCACAACGAGGATAACCAAGTTATTAGCAACTCGTTGTAAATCAGATATTGACTATAGTAGGAGAGACAGACACCCGCCAGCCACTTATGCAAAACAAGTTGCATGTCAGTCGTGGAACCGGTCTCATGTACGATGACATGTAAGGTTGGTCCGGGCCGCTTCATCCCACTATGCCATCAATATCTAAAATACATAGAAGATACAATAACATGATCATCATCGCCCACATATAAACATATGTGTACTACCCGTGCAAAGCACCTACGCATAGATCTGGCTCTGATACCACTGTTGGGTTCGGAGCATAGAAAACAAAAAATTCCTACGATGAGAACTATACGCCAAGATATATCTACTAGATACAGAGCAACGGGTGGATATACATCCATGGATAACTTACCCTCGAAGATAACGAGTTTTGTTAACGAGATGGAACTCGTGGATGATGTAGTCGTACACTTGCCGATCTCAAGATCGTAATGAAGTCCAGCAGGTCCGGCTATAACACGTCCATCAGATCTAGCTCCAGCAAGTCCAACACCACCAAGTCCAGCACCACAAAGCAGCGGTGTATCCGTGATCGCACACACGTCCGGTACCCCGACAACCTCTGTCCCTCGCTCTAGCAAAGCAGCAGAAGCAGCAACTCCTTTCTAGATAAAGCCACCGGGAACATGTATCTTGCTAATCCGAGACCATGGGGAATAATACTAGAGGGGGAGAGAGATCCTTCACGAGGAGGTGTGAGTAAGGAGTGAGAGGGGGGACTTTTATAGGAGGAGGGGAGAGTGTCCCTTCACCTCCCCCATTCATGTGGTGGTAACCCCCTCCACATTAAAATGCCCCTTCACATTCTCTTTTAAAGTCTCCACTTTAAATGCATTAAATTTCTCCAAATTTAATGCTCTCTCATTTAATAAAACTCTTTTATTAATTTTATTCAGAATTTTGTTAATTACTTTAATTAACAAACATTCACATAAAACCCCCTGCAACATTTCAATATTACATGCAGAACCAATTTCAGCAATTTCACCCGAAATAGTTTCGGTGTATATTGAAATAATTCCAACGCTTTCTTAAATCTTTATCTGAAACATATTTGCTCCAAATGGTGTCGGTATCCCTTAAGTGTGTCACCCTACGGTTCGTGAATAATGCAAACATGATTGAGACCCCTCTCCTATCAATAATCGGCAGCGGGACCTGGAGATCCGTACTGACTCCCACATATTCAACGATGACTCTTGTGATCGTGTGAACCTTTAACATCGTAACTAAATCCCTTTGTCTCGTGATATATTACATGTCCGAGATTCGATCATTGGCATCCAAATACCTAGTTTGATCTCAAGCATCGACATGCACTCTTTTCTCGTTCCCGTGATATAACATTCTAGTGATCACATCACTTGCTTGCAAGCTATTTTAATGTGATATCACCGAGAGGGCCCAGAGTATATCTATCCGTCATCGGGATGGACAAATCCCACTCTTGATCCATGATCCTCAACATAACACCTTCGTAGCACTAAACCCACCTTTATAGTCACCCTGTTACGGTGTGACGTTTGATGTTATCAAGATACTCTTCCGGTGTTAGCAATTAACATGATCTCATGGTCTAAAGACTAAGATTACTTCGTATGATGTTATAGAAATATAAACATAATGACTTTAATCGTAATGTTATACTTTGGATGAATGTTCATCACATCATTCCACCAATGTTGTGACCTCGTTATTAACAACATCCAATGTCCATGATCAAGAAACCCTGATCATCTTGTTAATCAACGAGCTAGTTTATATGAGAGACATTACTAGGAACTTTGTATTTTGTTTATTAAACACACATGTATTAACGTTTCCAATTAATACAATTATAGCATGCAAAATAAAAATTTATCGTAAACATGGAATAAGATAATAACCACTTTATTATTGTCTCTCGGGCATATTCCCTTCAATACTTGTGGGTCATCAACCATCAAGCTGGACTTCATCGAGATCATCATCATCATCACCACCATCATCACCATCAGCACCCTCATCACCATCTCCATATTGCTGTAACAATTGGGTTGAATCTTACATAGTTCATAGGGGAAACTTTTCCGGTGTTGATTACTCTTTGTAGTTGATGCTATTGAGTGAACCAGTGAATTATTGTTTATGTTCAGATTGTTATACATCATTATTCCATCTCTGATCATGATCCATATGATGTCTCGTGAGTAGTTCGTTTTGTTCTTGAGGACATGGGAGAAGTCATGTTGTTAGTAGTGGAGTTGTGTTGAGAAAGATTCAATAGATTGTTATTTAAGTTGTGATGTACTTCTTCAAGTGGTGTCATGTGAACGTCGACTACATGACACTTCACCTATATGAGCCTAGGGGAATGCATTGTGTATTTGGCTACTAATCGTAAGGGTTGCCGGAGTAACAGAAACCCGAACCCCCGTTAGGAAACCATTGCACAAGGGACGTAAGGGTCTTAGAGTTTAAAGCTGTGGTTAGGTTTCTACCTTAATTACTTTCTTGTACTTACGGATGTTTTCAAGGGGTATAATCACAAGTATGTATTAGTCCTAGGAAGGTCGGTATATTAGCACAGGTTCACCCACACAACACTTAGCAAGCTAGAGAAGATTAATCAACTATATGAAGCGAAAGCACTTGACAGTCTTCCCATGTGTCTTCGAGAACGTTTGGTCATCTTAAGTAATACAACCGGCTTGTCCTTTGCTACATAAAGGATTGGGCCACTTGCTGTATTTATTCCTACTATCTTTAGTTTACTCGTACTTTGTTTACTTGCTTTATCAAAAAACCTTAAAAATCCGTTTGCTAAGTATTTGCACAGAATTTCTGATCCATACCACTAGCCAGCACCTTCTGCTCCTCATTGGGTTCGACACTCTTACTTATCGAAAATACTGCGATACACCCCCTATACTTGTGGGTCATTAGGGATCATGTGCACACATGTCATCACTACATATTCTAACATGTGGGAATGTGATTTAAGGGTTGGATCATATTTTAATAAGTTCAAGTTTAATAATTAATGATTTAAAGTGACTAGAAATGCCTATATAGCATTATTTTGGTATTAGTCCAAAGTCACTGCATGAAAACCTTAATATTATTACATATTCAGATAGGTATAGTTAAATGTGATTTTTGAGAGTTGGAATCAACTCAAAAGCTATTATGGTTGATTTTATAAAAATGTTTAAGTGTGCAAAAGCTTCTTTTTTGTTATTTTAACTAGGAGAGATCTCTAACTCTAAAAGATTTAAATCCAATGGGCTTGGATAGATATTTTCAGTAGCTTTCCAACAAAATTGGCTTCACTCAATTTGGTTCAGTAAAACTCACTGAAATGATTTTTAAACTAAGGGACAGAATTGAATCTAAATCTAAATAGAAAAACCTATATTTGAATCTACGGGCTTAGGCGGGAAACTAATTGGGCCGACCCAGTGATGCTCCGCAGTGCAGAGGACGACTGATAGAGGGGTCCCGCATGTCAGCGGCACTTAAAACCCGAAGCGGTACGGGACGATCTGGGCCACACGATTAGAACACAGATCGACGGCTCACGGTCGTCGTCGACGACGGACTCGTCGCCGGCGAGACTGAACCCTAAACGGCCGGTGGGGGTCTACTAGGGACGTACCAGGGCTCCAACTAGTGCGGCCAGGCGGGCAAACAAACTGGTGGACGACGGCGGACTCAGTCGAGGTCGCGGCAGGGGCTGAGGTGGATGAAATCGACGGCCACGTCTCCTCCTCTACAGCGGCTTCCTCCAGCGCAATTTCGGCGAACGGCGGCTCGAGCGGCTCCGGCGAGAGAGGGAAAACGATCAGTGAAGAGAGGGGAGTGAGATGGTGTGCAGAATGAGGCTGGGGGTGACCTCCTTATATAGGCTCGACGAGTGAACCGAAGGGTGTGGGCGGAGCTCGTCGGGGACGGTGAAACAGGGGGCTACCGGCGTGGGCGAGGTAGGCGGACGGTGGTGGCTGCGGTCGGTCGGCGCAAGAATGGCGTGCTAGGCGGTGCTAACGGTCGGGAGCTTCCCACGCTTTGGAAGACAAAGGCGATGCTCGACGCGGCTCCCGTCGACTGTGGGTCGCGCGGCGGTGCACGGCCGTGTCTGACAGGGTGTTGGGTTGATGGCGGAGCGGCATGCGTGATTTGGTGTCAGGGCGCGGTCTATGGCGTGCTGGCGGCGATCGCGCTCTGGCTGCTCGCAGAGAGAAAGGGCGGCGCAGCGCTGAGGTGGTCCAGTGCCTAGCTGGGCTTGGGGAAGGGGCAGGGAGTCGCGGTGTGGTCTGGTCTATCTCCTAGACACGACGAGAGGGGGAGGGGCGGTCGGCTGGGAGCTGTCCATGCTCGACCGGCGAGCATGGTGCTCAGGTGGCGCGACACTGCTGCAAACGGCTAAGGGGTAGCCTCTTGATGGCATGGTTGGTACTGGGGGAGACAATGGGAGGGGTTTTAGGCCTTAGTGGTATTTAGATCACTGCTTTAAAACAGTAATAGTTAGGCAATTTGATTTGTGCTCACTAAGTGTTCGACACAATGGCCGCATGAAAGTTTTATTTGAATTTTTGGGAGATTTTTGGTGGAGTGGTTTATCTCATGCTTAAGCATCTAGGTTTGCTTGGGATTTTGAAATGGAGTTCATTTGAGTGGTTTTTAAGAAAGTGGTATCTAGACATATGAACTAGATTTAATTTTCAAATGTCAATTAAATTTAGAGTTTGAAAGTTTTTGGGATGAAACAAAGTGGGCCTTGGTACATCACTACTTATACTAGCAAGGGATGCAAAGATCCACAATTATTTCTGTTTGAAATTGAGTGCTAGGAATAGCCAAAGTAGGCTATGTGATTAAAATTACAAAGTGACCATTTGCTTATTTAATTCTTTTTGATTTATTTTTCTTTGGGATTTGCTTGGGGATGATCTAGATGATGTGTAATTTACCTTAGAGTCATTTTACAACCAATAGATCACTCAAACATGGCAATTAAAAACAACTCCTATTTAAATGCATACACATATGAATGCTTAAACATTTTTAATAGAAAAGGTTTTTGTTAACCCTAAATTGGATAGATTTGATCTTGATCACTTGGATTAAAGTTTTGGGATGTTACAGGCATTAACTTCCCGCCGCTTCCCCTTTTCCGCTCTTTCTCCGCCCTCCGCCTCGCTCGGCCTATAAAACACGCCTGACCTTGCCATCTCCAACCCGCACCACCCCCGAACTCCGGCGAAAGAGGAAGATGGCGGAGAGGTACCGGTGGAGGCTCGTGGCGCCGGCATACTGGTGGTCTTGCGGAGGACCATGAGCTGGTGGACGAGATCCAGGCCGCCATCGCGGCGATGCCGGATCCGGAGCTCGCCGAGGACCCCGACAACCTCACGTTCTGGGAGAACTTTTTCGAGGAGCGCCGTCTCGCCGAGCTCGCCGCGCACCCGGGTCCTCCAGGCGAGCCGCCGAAGCACAACAACGCGGCGAGCCGCTGCCGATGGTGGAGCGCGCAAGGACGCACACTCGCGGTCGTCCTCGAGCATATCCTCGACGACGACGACAACGCCGACCCTTCCTACCAGCCGTGGAGGTACAACGACCCAGGCCAGGGCAGCTCGTGGCCACCGCAGACTCCAGACGAAGACGACGATGATGGCGACGACGACGGCACGGCCGATCCCGAGTACAGCAACTTCTACCGCCACTTCGGTATGTGAGGCGACGTCATCGACATCGCCGTTTTTTTACTGTTCGGGTATATGTCCGAATTTGGCCAACTATTGTACGAACTCGCCGTTGTTTAATTAAAATTGCCTATATTTATCCAAACTTCGCCGTGTTTGATTAAATTTCGGCCAAACGTGGGGACTCGGCCTGGAAACGCGAGTAAGAAAAAGGCCGTTCCCAGGCCGAAAGTTACATCTGTCCGACGCAAATAGGGCCGGATTTCGGCTTGAGAACGGCCAACGAGTGGAGATGCTCTGATACCAGCTCCATGGTGTAACCCTTTTTTTTAAATCCTTGAAAATTTCAAAACAGTTGTAAGAGCAAGTACAATAAAATCCAGTCAGCAGACTATAGGACTTAAAATACTATATTTGTGTTTAGTTGGATGAGAGAGAAGAGGAGAGAGAAGAGGAGTGGGTGCTTAGTTAAGAGCCAACTACAGCACGTGCTCCTAGGCACTATGTGAGAGTGAAAAATTGGTCATACATTAATAAAGTAGTATATTTTGATCTCTAACTATTATATATATTGACTATTAAATTGACTTTAGATGATATGGACTTGGCTTACAGCCAACAGCAGGCAGAGGGACTTTAGATGATATGGACTTTAGATGATATGGACTTGGACTTTAGACTACAGTTGCCCTTGCTCTAACGTAGCGCCCGTCGTACGCTGAAAAATCCGGTCTCTCGCGGCGCGCCGCCGCCCGTCTCCCCCGAGCCTCACGCAGAGGGCTCCCCCTAGCAGTCAACAAAGGCGTCAATGCGTCATCCAGACATCCAGTGCAGGTTTCTCAGAGGGTCCACAGCGCCAGCCCGTGATGACGGTTCATCCACCCAATTCAAAGACACAACTTGAAAAACAGTTCCCCTCTCGGACTCCCCAATCCCCTTGTTCCTCCTCCACTTTTTTCCCCAAAAGGCCAAAGCACTAATTCCCTCCGCAACAATCATTTGCTCAGCTTTTCTACTCCCGGAATCTCACCCGCCTCGCCGCCGGCGCCACCGCGGAAAACACGAGCTCCGCTCCGGCAGCCGCGGGGGCGGAGAGCTGGAGATCCGACTCCGACCCGTCTCTTCGTCTGCTGGTACGGAAACCCTAGCTTTTCATTGTTCGTTCGAGCAGTTATTTTATTTTTTGTTCCGGAGGTTTCTGTTCTTTGCTGCGGCTGTGGGCAATCCAATCCCAGTATTTCCCTTCCTCTCTCCCCGCTCAGTTAGTTGCCGCGAGACACCAATCTTGCCCCGACATCCGCGGCTTAGTTAGGGTCTTATTACTCAGAGCGCAGAATCAATCTCTGCGAACCGCGCTCACAGGATTCGGTGCTGAACATCGGTACGCCCGCCCTAGCGTCAAAGTGGGCTACCAAGTACCAACTGCTCCTACCTACGATATTTTTGCAAAGTGCTACCTACTGCCAGTTGGCTTGCAATTTCCGACAGTCACATAGGGCGAACCATATGTTGCTCTTTTCAATTATTACCAATTTAGTGCTACCACTAGTTTATGTAGTTGACTTTGCGGCTCACATGAGAGTATCGGTACAACATGTGTGCATGTATGTTACAATGGTTCAGTGGTTGAATCAGCCGTGACAGGTTTTGTCTATATATATGGGTTTAAGTTAGTTTGAATCTGGTGTGGTCAGGACACTGGGTGGGCGTTATTTGTCCCGTGACTTGGGAGATTCGGTCATATTGAAGTTTCCAGGGCTTGGTTCACCAGAGCCACCCAGTGTTTTAGAAATTCCATGATTCTGTATTTTTTTTGTTAAGTTTGTTGGCTTCATGTAGTCGTTATTGACTGGCTTCACCCTATATTAGTGGAGTTGTCTAGTATCTGTTTCTTCAAGGAGGATTTCCATGTTGTTTTGGTTTGTTTGATCCTTTACTCCTTTAGTATTTTCTACCTTGCCAGTCTTTCGTGCCTGCTGATGCTGATAGTCAGATTATTTAAAGTTCTGTTTACAGTCTTCTTTCATTACTTTATGACTACTCCATAGTAAATTTGCATTCTGAAATCTTTTGCCGAAGCTACAAAAAATCTTGCATTCATAACAGCACATGATGCTGACTGTACTATTGTTAATATGTTCAAAGATTTGTAATTGAATATGAATGTTCCAGCTCCACAGTCTTCCATATGATGAGTTTTTTAATAGTCTGAGGTGTCGTAAGAGTTCCTTCCTAACTTCTGGCACCTAATTTTTTTTAGAACTACAGATTTAGCATACCAAGCACTGCTTGGTTATACATACAATTCCTTAATATGGTCAGAGTAGCTGGTCTGTACAAGGTTCTCATTCTAGTTTATATGTCCCCGGTTTTACATTGCCAGTCTATGTTCATCCTGCCTGTCATATTTTTCTAGATGTCAGATTGTTCGACACAATTATAGTCATTATCTGACCCTAGCATCTAACTTGATGTTTTATTTCAAAGTATTATGGTATCATAAGTTCCTTATGAATACTTATTAGAAGAAGCATGTGCTAAATTTACATGTCAAACACTATTATTGCTCCGAGTTGGGTTACCCCTTTTGTGTGCCTGAAGAGTTGCTGTGGAACTCAAAAATTATGCTGGTTGTCTGGACTTGTTACGTTGTTAACCCTTCAGATTCCTGTGCTATTAGCCTTTTGTGAAAATCACCTTAATTGGAGGTTGGTGGACTTGTTACGTTGTCAGATCATTATCCCTATGGGTGGGCTCTTTGGGCTTTTATGTTTTGCTTTGACACTCAGTCACTCGGTTCATGCGTAAAGTTTACTTTAGAGTTTAGATAAGATGCTAATGTTTGCATGGATTTCGAGTCGACGGGTCGTTCTGGGGCAGCGACTCAGAGACTAGTCAAGACTAGTCTCGACTCGGCAAGACTCATGTTTAATACTAAATTACTAATATGTATAATGTAGGATATAAATATAAGGCTGGGGACAGGGGAGTTGGGGAGAACCTGGGTAATTCCTTCCAATGGCCAAGGCCTTCCTCTTGTCCATGAACCAGCAGAGGAGGCGGCCAAGGGAGAGAAGGCCCAGATGCGTTTTGGCTTTTGGGGTCGAGCGGGGGAAATTGTCTCTGGATCTAGGATTCACGGGGGAAAATAGGTAGGGGAGGAAAGAATGGAAAAAAATATGACATGTGGGGTCATTTTTTAAGTCGACCGACTCACAAACCTGGACTAGTCAAGACTAGTCAATTGACTCATCAAATGAGTCGAGTCGACTGGCCGAGTCGACCTTGCAAATGCGACTCGTAGACTAGTCGTCGACTAGTCTCGACTAGTCTTTTGACTTGAAATCCATGAATGTTTGATAATTGAAAACTATAGCCTGTAAATATGTTTCCAATCAAGTTCACAACCATGAGTAAACTAAAAAAAAATACACAAATGTAGAATTATTCTCATAAAACAACTGGTGTCTGATGGTATGTATTAAAGGATCTGGAGAATGTGCTTACAAAATCCAGCCAAGAAGTATAGCGTGTCTTTGTTTAAAAAAGCTACAACTGCAAGTATTCATGTACCTGGATTTTATACTCCCCTTGAAATTTACTACTCCCTCCGATCCATATTACTTGTCGTAGAAATGGATGTATCTAGACATGTTTTAGTACTAGATACATCCAATCCAATGACAAGTAATATGGATCGGAGGGAGTATCTTCTATTTGGTTCGTAGATGCATTACATCTATCACTTATCTTGTACTTATTGCAACTTTACTCACCAATTTATTGTTTTGGCCCATTTGTTTATAGGACATAATGGCGGATATCCAGTTAGGGTGTTACACTATAAAGTCCCATGGAGCCAAAGTGGCTAGACTCCACAAGTATGACTGGATAATACTCATCCTCCTTGCTGTTATAGATGGTCTGTTGAATATAATTGAGCCTTTTCACCGTTTCGTCGGGAAGGACATGATGACTGACCTTAGATATCCATTGAAGGGCAATACAGTGCCCTTTTGGGCTGTTCCGGTGTGTTGCTGTGCTCCTAATTTTGCATCTCGTTCATCACTTACATTATTTTTGTGCCATCCAAAAAATTAGTTTCAGTCTGGTAACTCTTCTGATTTGCAGCTCATTGGAATTGTATTGCCATGTGTCGTCTTTGGCGGGATTTACTTCAAAAAGAAGAATTTCTATGATTTGCACCATGGCATACTGGGTACTTGCATATTCTTTAACATATGAGTATGTTGGTAGAGTATGGACAAGATATAATTCTAAACACAGTTATTTTGTAGGTATTCTTTATTCGGTGCTCATAACTGCTGTGATTACTGATGCAATTAAGGATGGAGTTGGGCGACCACGTCCAGATTTCTTCTGGCGCTGTTTCCCAGATGGAAAGGATGTAAGGATAAGATTAGCCAAGAACTTCAGTTTTTCATATCACAAGTTCATATCTGTTGACCTGTCTATTGTTCAATTGTTATTATCATCTTTGGAAATCCAAAGTGACCAAACCTCACCTCTGTATTTCAGGTTTATGATAATGTAACTACTGGAGTTCTATGCCATGGAGAGAAGAGTGTCATCAAAGAAGGTCACAAGAGCTTCCCAAGTGGACACTCATCATGTAAGTGATTACATAAACTCTTGATATTCCTAGTGTTTTCTTCGGTAATATCAGCGTCACTTGTTTGTTGGTCAGCTCGTCGGAGCAGAAAAACATGTATATACCTGAGGCGTTCTTTATAACTCAGTTACATGAATTGGTTTCCTATCATTGGATGATAGCACTAAACACCCTTGTGAATTTAGCCCCTAACAAATAATTCTTTTTATACAGTCCGTGCTGGGCCTGGGAATAAGTGGTGACTACTGACTACTTCTAGTCTTGTGGTTGGATGTGTTGTTTGTGGAGGCTGGCTTAGTGGCGAGCATGTGATTGGAGCTCTAACAGGTGTTAGGGCAGCCTGGTGCATTGGTGCAATAGGAAGTGTCTGCAACAGAAGTGCAGTTGCGTGCTGCCTTCCAGTGTAGATGCTTGGTTACTACTTGGTGTAGGAACAGTTGGGTGGAAAGTAGCGCTGAAACTACTCAATGACATAAGAACATTCGGTTCATCATGCCTGCCATATTGTGGAGGTATATATTTTCCAAGGAGAATGCACATAGGTCATATCTTGGGTTATAGACGAAACAAAATTTGCCCCAGCCTTACCCTTGTCTCTACATATTGTTTGAACAGAATACTGTAACAAAAGCGGATACTGTGTTGGTGGGTGGGTGGGGGTGGAATGTACAACAAGAAAAAATGTCTAATCAAGGGAATTGAGCCAAATATGTAGTCGGTAGGCCAGACCCTCTTTCATTTTAAGTGAAAAGGAAAAGCGTCAGGAGCCTCAGCTAGGGAAAGATACTGTAATCAATCTTGCCATTCCTTTGTTTCCATATGTTCGGGCCTGCAATGTGAAAACCTCTGATGAAGAAAAACCTTCGGAAGGTGATTTTGGCCTCGCTGCTCGTTCGACTACAATCCGAGGTGAGATCTAGCTGAATGCTGATAGCTTGCCAGCGAGAGGTACAAGTACCAGTACACTGCTGGAGCCTTTACTGAAAGTTACAGCAAAGGACTCCTGCTGTTCAGCTTGTCAGTTGATTAGAAGCTATGCAAAAGCCTTCACTTTTGAAGTGCATTTGGATTTCCTAACCTATTCTATATAAGCTGGTGTTTGACTGTGTTGGAAAGCAAGACTGTACAATTGCATGGAAGAGTAGAACGTATTCTCCCAGGAGTAGCTCCACGCCTCCACGTGTCATACCCATTGGGATGAATTGTATTTGCAAGGGCGAGTTGCCTGAACTCATGAAGTTCATTGAAAGCTTGAATGGAGAGAGGAAAGTGGAAAAAGTCTAGCAGGTCGTTTAGAGAGCTTCTTTGGCTGACATGAGATGGTGAACAGTGAAGCCTAGGAAATTTATAACAAAGCAGGTCATTAGCTCACTGGCCAAACAAGAAGAGGGTAGTATCGCTCTTAGTTGACGATTGATATACCTCATAGTGTTTCGGAGTTTGAAATGCAGTCGGATCTAATTAATCATGTAATTAAGTTGAATAACGTGAAATTATGTTGTAAATGCAGATGCATTTCTTAATAACACTTTACTAATCACCATTTACAACTCACTTTTCTTATTATGAGAAATTGCACAATATGTTTCTCATTTCTTAGTCATGACACTATGGTAGATGACTTTATTTGCCTCTCCATACAATGTATTTGTTGTAAAATAATACTTTGGTAGTTTCGCTGAAGCTACAAAATTTTAGGCTAATGAATACGAAAACAACATGCCTCCGTCATTCATTAGCCACATCTACCGTCTATGGTAGTTTCATTACGATTCCTGGAA
This sequence comes from Avena insularis, assembly GCA_023614405.1. Classification (NCBI taxonomy): domain Eukaryota; kingdom Viridiplantae; phylum Streptophyta; class Magnoliopsida; order Poales; family Poaceae; genus Avena; species Avena insularis. The sequence goes on along the minus strand of CM042692.1, from coordinate 428,936,691 downwards.
ATGGTGTGTGGCCAGATCATCTAACAACTGCACTTTCACCTTTTGTTAAACAACTTCAGGGTCTTTCGCTGGCCTAGGCTTCCTTGCATGGTACTTAACTGGGAAGATCGCAGTTTTTGACCGTAAAGGTCATATTGCAAAACTGTGCATCATGGTTCTGCCTCTACTTACTGCTTCACTTGTCGCTGTTTCTCGAGTGGATGACTACTGGCATCACTGGCAAGATGTATTTGCAGGAGCTATTCTAGGTTAGCCATTTTTGTAGTTGTGTAAATTCTGTATAAGATGAGCTTCTATGGTTCTAAATACACATAGTAATAAAATTCTCTTGTTGTGGCATGTTCCCTTTGCAGGTCTCACAGTGTCCTCATTTTGTTACCTACAGTTTTTCCCATATCCTTATGATACAGATGGTATGGTACCTCTTCTTCCTTTACCTCAGAGTTTCATGTTTTATCGGGCTTTTCAATGATATGGTAACAATTTCCGTTGCAGCATTGTGGCCTCACGCGTACACCCTCCAGCTAGCTGAGGCACGTGCCAGTGGCATTGCAGCAAACTCCTTCAGCGTGCGGCCCTCGGAGATCGAAACCGTCAATATTCCTGAAGGGCAGGGGCATGGTGGGATCGGCCTAAGAGACTCGAGTCCTATTCTAGACAACATGGAGGCTGGCAGGAGATACGAAAACTAGGACTGAACCAGGAGATTCCCTTGAATACCATGATTGTCTTGAGTTTCACGAGTTGGATTTTTTTGGCGCACGTCACAGGCTGGGAGCTGTTTTCGCGCACAGTTTGGTGTATTAAAGAGCTGCTGTTTCAGCACCTCTGTATTTTCAGTGTTTATTAGAGGTCGTTTTCTGTTAACTGGATAGTTAGCCTGGTATAAGGTTCTGCTGTAAATTAGCTAGTGGATGGTTGTTTCCTTGTTTCCTGTGTTCGCACGCACAGTTTGGTGTAGGTGTTGTTTCAGCACCTCTATGTGTTTTCAGTGTCTGGGAAGTTGTTTTCTGTCAACTGGATAGTTAGCGTCGTAAAGGTCATGACCGTGTTCTGTAAATTACCTACCGGATGTTCTTGCTTCCGTGTCGATTATAACATTGTGCATAACTTGTCGCTCTTTCTGCATTGATTGATAGTTGATCTGCTTACTTTTCAGTGGCAGTATGATCACTCTTATAGGGCTCGTTTGGTTAGCTGTACCCATTTTTTTTTGTTCTCTGGGGGGCATGGCCACGAAGAAATGGCTCAAAAGCCATGTTCTCCACCTTGTTTGGTTGCCTTGGTTACATCAGTGGCAATGCATGAGGGAGGCTCCCCACGGCTAAACACACTTAGCTCACAACACCACAACTAGTTTCCATGGGCGGTAGCATATCAGAGACAGCTGAAAGTAGAACGCCGGTGCAGAGAGGAGCTATCTGAGGGCCATTGTTGGATCACGACGTCCGATGGTGTGCAGTGACGGCGCTCCAATTCCTGGAGTGGGCGCCGACATAGACGACTCTTAGGTCGATCTTGGTGAACTTGTAGCCCATTTGAGGGTGCCGCTTTGGGAGCATGATTCCTGGTGGCACCCAACAGAGACCAGTCGTCCTGAGGTTCCCGGTCGTCGGTGCATTGCACACTCTCTCTTGCCATTGTTCTGACGTTGTTGAACTCTAAAACTTCAAAGTTTTCTGAACTTTTAACATTGAAAAAACGGAGGAGCAAGAAGACACTAAAGAATCGGTCACTGCCTGTCGCAAGTGCCATGACAAAATGAGGACGATTGAACAAGTGATCATGTCTTATTACATGAACAAGAAATAAACTAAAATGAGTGGTGAGTTTAGTATAACAGGGTCAACCTGCAAGCTCTGTACGTGGACCTTATGAAAATCGTCAAAAGAAGCTCTCCAATTTTGACCACCGAGAAGATAAAGTTCACGAAAACCGGTGCCGATGGTCGGAATAAAACCTCATCATCTAAGTGCACCCTTTTCATGTAAAGCTTCTTGTGAAGCGAAGCAAGTTGTGTTGATTACAAGAGGTTAGACACGATGTGTTTGAGAGAGGGGAGAGAACGAGTTCATCTTCAACCCCACATACACTTGAGAGAGCTACAAATGACTCCCTCTATCTCTAACAAAACGAAAAACTTGCAACACGAAAGTTATGGGGTAACAAAGAGATCTAACTACTCCTGAAAGAAAATTTCGAACGGTCGATTGTGTGGGACAAATCTGATGAAAAACTCGAACTTTGACCTCAATTCTAAGAAGAACTTAAATTAATTAAATACATATTATTTAATTCCTGTTATTCGAAACTCTATTCGAACATCTCCCGAACACTTCGGTATCTCTCCAGAATGATTCCGGATTTCTTTGTCCTATTTCTCTTATGATCGCAGATTAACCCTAAGCGTTTGTACCCTTAAGTGTGACACCCTTATGGTTCGGAAATGTTCAGACATGATTGAGACATCTCTTCGATCAATGGCCAATAGCGGTGTCTGGGCATTCATGATGATCCCTTCACATTCCATGAATTGATTGATCGCTTAAACCTTTACACGCTGAGTCCCACTCCCTTAGCTCTACGGTACCTGGTTTGTCCAAGATCTGATCTCCGGTATCGATATACCTAGATCAATCTTGTTACTAATAACGTATTTACTTGTTCCCATGATATTACATCCCCGTGACTTAGTCACATGCTTGCAAGATCATTGATCTAATCTCGCCGAATGGGTCTAGAGTATCTATCCGTTACTCAGATAGGCAAATCCTGATCTTGATGCACGCGCCTCATAATATCCCTTTGGAATACCCAGTACACACCTTTATGTCCACCTTGCTATGGTGTGACGGTTGATATGATCAAAGCAGCCACATGTGATAGTAATTAAACATGATCTCACGCTCAAAGGATTGCTTTGCTAGATATGCAATGTCGAATTTGGTGACTGGATCACATTGAAACACTATGGTTGGGTGTGTCTATCACTTCACCCAATCAAGTGACCTCGTTGTTAGTTGTTGTGATAAAAAGTCCATGACCGGGAAACCTCGATCATCAGCTGCCCAACGAACAAGTCTATAGGATACTAGGAACCTAGTTTGTTTATATATCACACCTATAATAATGTTTTCACTTAATATAGTTATAGCATGATACAATACTATTATGAACATATGAGATATATAAATAAAGCTAACTTTATTATTGACCTCTAGGGCATATCTCCTTCAAAATCTGGTTGTAACAGAAACCTTGTATATATATCTATTAATGTGTAAGTTTTGCATTTCAGTTATTCAGTCTAATTAATTTGTTGATACTTGCAATATTCGGTGTGGTAGCATCGACATACTTCATACTAAAATTCTTATACTAAATCACATACAAAATCTCTATAATACAATCATCAACAATCTATGTACTAAAATCACCTATAAGCAATATATCAAAATCAACTACAAATAATATATTAAATCACAGAGGGAGCAGCGTTAAGCAGGTCTACTCATGATGGGGCAACGTCGTGTCGACGAGGAGGCAGCAGAGGGGTAGCGCCACATCAAGGAGGCGACTGTTATCCCGTCGAGGAGGAGGGGAGGAGTGTGCCATATAGAGGAGGAGGAGAGGGTTGGGGCCGCACCGAGGACGAGTAACGATGGCGAATGGGGACATGGAGGATGCCGTCATCATGACACCAACGGCCTAGAGCGGGAGTGGATCGGTGGGCCGTGGCGGGGTGTTGGAGGGATTTTTAGTGGTGGTAGGTAGGCGTTGGAGCTAGGTACGAGTAAAGGTGACGATTTTAGTGGTTTCGTGTAAAATCGTGACACACCACCAGTGGGTTGTCTACGGATGGCGTTCAAAGTACTAGAACACCACTACTAATGCGGGACCTAGGTTGGTAGCACATGCTACATAATTAGCGGCATTCAGGTAGAGGGAACGCCACTAGTAGAATTTGTGGCAGTGGCATTTCGTAAAATTGAATGCCACCACTAGCTTTTCCTTGACAATAGATGTGGGGTCTCACTTGCCAATGATGTATGAGAAATCCTTAACACCACTAGTGTGAAATAACAGCGGCGTCCCACATTTTGTAGACGCCACTAGTATTTTACCATGTATTCATGGCGCGTGATTAATATGTCGCGTCACTAATAAAATGACTGCTATAAGTATTTTTCTACTAGTGTGATGTTTACATGCTCTTCAAAGTGTTTCGAACACATGATTTTGTTGTTGTAATCGCTTGTGATTTTGTTAAAATGGTTGATGATTTACGTCGAAACCAACCTATAACAAAAATGTTTTAGTAGGCTACCAATTTTACCACTACTATATTAGAAAACTTCTCGCCTTTGCCATTCTCTCGTCTTCCTACCATTACTTTATAATCATTTTTTCCATTTAGAGAGTGGAAGAGTGAGAAACACGTTTAATATGTCAAAGGTGCCAAGACTATAATGTTTGGAATTACGAACATAGAGTTGGACAATGTTCTTTCTATAGAGGCGGATCTTTACAAATATTCATCACTCAAGATCGCTAGCACTACAAAAATACACCCGTGTCCGACACTTTTTTAGGGCGGTACAAACAAAAAGTACCTGCAAAAGTTGGTTACCCGACGGATAAGCAATCATAATACCATTTTTTCGCGACGCCCACTTATACGCCATGGCAAACACGATACCGGCGGATTTGTGCCATGGTAGGTGGTGCGCAAGAGTGGCATTTTGAAATGCCGCACTTCGGCGAAGGAGGCATTCCCCTATTGTGTCGTCCATCACAAGCGTAGTTAAATCTAGACGAACGGCCAAACATATCCCATTGACTGGACCAGCGCATTAGGAATTGATCGGCTTATACGGGTATCATAGAAGCTTGTCAACAAAAAAATATTTGTATTCCTCAATATTAAGATGTGCTAGGGACCATTTTATGACAGCAAATGAAAACGAATAACCAGGAGTTAGCCAAATCGCGGATTAGTTTGACCCGCTGAATATACCTACAGTAGTGGGTATTTGTGACTTATGGGCCTTGAAGCAAGTGAGGCCTAGAGTTCTGGCTCATTTTTTGAAGGACCTATAAAGCAAACCCTATCTCTCCCAACATTTTCTTATATAATACAGGGAACACTTGCCCTCTAAGGATATGCTGCCGTACTCCCTCCCTTAGGGAGTACGCCGGTGGGATCCACACTTAGTCATGAAACTTCAAGAGACCAACTCCAACTCCAATATAGTCAAATCTAACACACTGCCCACCCATAGACGCTTAGTCGGCGAGTGAACGACGGGGATACACCATACCAGAGGAGGCGTCACCCAAGAAGCATCGAGAACAGTGTACATAGCGTCCCAGAAGCCCATGCTCTGAGTGACGTCCATCAGCGACTCCAATTGGCGCACCAAAGACTCCACAAACCACCTAGGTGACACCTTCAAGAAGGAGACGACACAGCTGCGCCACCGCCGTCTTCTCCGAAGCGCGGATCAAGGTTCCCCCGATGTTCGAGGTGGGGAAGCCTCGACAAAACCATGGCGACACCTCCAAGAAGGTGACGGCTCCTACGGGCATCACCGTCGTCAGCTTCAAACAAGGATTTCTCTCGACCCTACCATTGACTCCATCGCCCATCAGAACTACGCTGCAAGGAGCTGCCTTTTAGCACCACTTTTCAATGAGAGACGAGCAGGAAACTGCCGCTAGCGGAGCTGGAGGTGTTGACCATCTTCCCACTTTGATCACCCAAAGAACGGGGGCTAGACGAAGGGGATCTAGACCATCACCGCCTAGCTGGCCACCGGCACCGCCACGGTGCCCAGCAGCCGGCGCCACCGCGCTCGCCTGCTACAGGGAGCAGAGCCATAAGCCCACCCAAGCCCATATTGGCCCGAACGAGTCCATGGCTCACGTCCACATCAATAGGGGGGCCTCCGCCGTAAGGACACCGTGCCAGCTACGTCGCCGCTGGGGCCGTGCTTTCTGCTGAGATCCCGCTGCTCCTCACTGCCGAATCCACATCAGACCACGCCTAGCCACCATCTCTGCCTAGGCTTCGCCCAACGGGACCCCTGGTGGCCGCTAGGGGGGGGGGGGGAGGAGGGGGATGAGGGCGGATGTGCCCTAGGACCAGCGGCATGACTTGCCCCTGTTGGAGTTGATCTACAGTTATAACAAACCGAGATAAACGAGGAGTAGGACTCCCACGTCTATGTAATGATCAGAAGCACACCTCATTGTTTTGGTTTTGGTCCCTGTCCCCTCGCCCTGCACATATAAAGAGGAGGTTACAGAATACACATGTACCGCCAAGGACCCCAAAACCTCCGAACAACCCGATCCTAAAACAAGGGCTAAGGGGATCAAAAGACCATCTCCACCGTCAACCACTAGGAGGGCTTTGCCGGTGGCCATGGGGAGTGCCCCTAGTCCACAATCCGGCCGTTTGCTGTCTCCCTCGACTCCTTCACCATCCTGCATCATGTAGGCAGGAGGGCATCAATGTCCATGATCCCATGACGGACATCTCAGGTACACTCACTCTAATCTAATATTGGTGTTCTATTTTGATATTAAGATCCTAATGATGTTAATCCTAAAGTAATAATCTGATTTAGAACCCTAGTTAGGCCAAATCTAATGCTTTCTGCTTATGCTAATGGCCTAATTAATTTTGTTAAGATCTTTTGGTTATGTTATGTTGTGTTGATCATGGATTGACACTCTATCCATGAAAATTGGTAATGGTAGGGTAGTTTTATTAACATTAAATGGAAATGAATCATATTCTAGCACTAGTCCTTTTCCAGTTGTGTCTATTTGCTATTTTTTAAGTTATGGATGCCCAATATTTTTCGGTTAAAGACAACGACATGTTTAAAGACAATGACATGTTTAAGTTCTAAAGTTGTACGAATTTCAAGTGCATGATCATGTATCTGTTAATGATGGATTAGCCTATTGATCTCATGTTAAAGTCACATCTGGCTTCACTTAGCAATTAAAAAAATGTTTTGGCATGCACTAGAACAAAAAATCCCCAATTCATGTTTAACCCTAACCCTAGTGTTGATGATTTGCTACTGGGCATGATTTTTTGAAACTCACCGGAAGAGACGCTGCGTCTTCACGTTTCCCTTTGGGGCCCTCACATCACCCACCGCTGTGAGAGGGTGCTGATGCCACGATGCTCCCTCTGCCTACAGAGAGGATGAGCGGGAGGACGTGTTTCAGTGCGGACTAGAAGAAGGGGTCGCTGGGATCCCCACCGGTCACCGGCCAGCACACCCTCCTTGGACGACAAGCGGGAGACCACCATGGCGTGTGAATCGCCGTCACCCTTCACCTAACACAGCATCGGCTCTGATGAATGACGATGCGCATGGTCGCTAAGCCCCGACGCTGTCTACTCTCGATGGAGAGGACAAGCGGAATGACACGTCGAAAGGCACATAATGGATGACGACAAGGACGGGCTCCACGCCACTCGTGGCCAAGAACTCCCAAACAGCCACCGGTTCACCGGCAGGCACCACCGCCTCGCCCCTTCATGAAAGCGTGGCACCAGTAGCCATGGTCGATGGAGGAGCGCACAAGAACGAGTCCAATGCATGCTATGGATGCCGGGGGAGTAATGTGTCGCTGCCGCATCGCCTTTTCTTTTCGGGAGCGAGAAAAACAGGCAGAGAGGAGGAAAATGAGGCTAGGGTTTTGTCCTGAAGGAGTTTTGTTCAACTTGGGAGGAATTTCAGCCGTCCGATTTGATCAGACGGTTGAAGGTAGAGTGGATGGCCTGATAGGCTTCCTTGGCTAAATGGGCCAAATTTAGAGCTAGGCTACGTCCCAGGTAAAATTGCCTGGCAAAATGCTTTTCTTTTTACGATTTTATGTGCCAGACCAAGATAGTAATGTGCTTCCCTAGTTCTATTGGACACAATAATGTTTTCTAATTTCCTAATGTTTTTCGGTGTATTATTTTAAGGATGACATTAATATACTGTAAAATCAGAAATGACAGGTTGATGTTCTATTCCTCTTAGAATGAAGTGGAGAATTTATTTTGGGAAATTTTGGTATGATTAATGTTGTTGTCATTGACATGTCATTTTTAATGATGATCCCATTTTGATATCATTGTAATGTTGAAATTATTAATGTTGTAAAAATGATATTCACCTTGGGAATGTTTTCTAAAAATGATGTTCCCATTACGACATATATTATGTTGATGATTATGGCATGACCATCTTAAGGAAATGTCTAGTGGTTGCATGGTTCGGTTTTCGCACCGCACTATGTGACCTAATAATGTTGAGCCATTATGCTAAAGGACTTTGTTGGTGTATTTTATTTCTTTTGGCATGCGCTAAAGGTAATGAGGGCTCATAATGGTATTGATGAATTTATGGTTAATTCTTTGAATGAGGATGGTTTTTGTTCAGAGAATTAGTGTGATATTTCATAGCCTGGTCATGTATTGTCACACACTTTAATATCATTGTTTATCAATTTTTTGGTGAACCATGTTGTAACTTAGTATCCAAAATTTATTGTAGAATATTTATGGTTAATAATAATGTCATTTTCACTGGGAATGTAAGTATGTTGTTTACTCAGTGAAATGTTAGTATTATTAATGTTCATGTAAATGTATAGAATAAATGGTATTTCATACCATGGCTTGAAGTTTTAGTGATAAACTTTGACATGTTTGATTGATGTTCCTGAGACTATGGTGTCATGTTTGATGACACAATGACATTGATAAACTAAGAACCCATGTGTCTAAAAACACATGGATTGCATTAAGTTGATCTTTTATGTTAATGTTGACTATTTATTTAGCAAATGATCTTATTATTCATCAAGTGATTTAAGTTTCTCTAGTTAAAACGGAACGAACGGGAAGTTTTGACTAGAGAAATTTTATGAGAATATGATTTATGGTATATGGCAATGTTCTGACCAACATTGATTATTGTCTTGTTCCATTTTGTGTATATCATGTTCTTTTTTGTTTACAACCCAAATGTGATACGACTATGACATGGAATGTTATGTTTGATGATGCTCATAAAATGTCGTCTTTGTTTCAGCGATGGAACACAATATTGAGTTCATTTATTTGAATAATGGGGCTGATTTTATTAAATGGAGGGAAATGAATCTTCATGATGGAAATCCTTGACTATGACCACACTCTATATGAAGAAGCTCCTGGAGTTCCTATCGAGGATTCTGCTGAAGAGAAGGATACGTATGACTTAAAAGCTAAAGAATAATGGGAGAGGTTGAATCGTACTTCACTTCTTATCATGAAGCATACCATCTCCAATGAGATAATGAAAGCAATTCCTGACTCAATATATGCCAAGGAGTATTTGGCCTCGATTGAGAAGCATTTCCAAGATGTATTAGCAGTTGAAGACGAATTTTAACGGATTTTGCTATAGTTTCACCATGTAGTGATAATATTTATGTCCTCAATGCAAGAGTGTTTATATTGATTATGTGTGCTATGGCACAATTATGATGTAAGAAAGTTGAATAATGAGACCTCGTCAAAATTGTGGTCAAGTTTACCACATTTCGAGGGGAAGAATGTGCCAGAATGTCTCATTGAATATGGGATAGCATGCTCATTTTCTTACATAGCATGATCATTTTATTATGAATTGTTGATTCTTCAAATAGGATGGAACCAACGAGAAGTCTTACTTGGAGAGTGAACGAAAATTTCACTAATGTTACAACTCCTTTTATCAAGTTAATGTGTACTTACTCCCTTAAGAACATTATGAAGAAGCACACATAAATGCTAAAGTGGACAGTTCATTAGTTTAATATTGATTATGATCTAGCATGTGGCTAATGATTGTATTTCTGACCAACGTCATTATAATCATGTGCCACGCTTCACTCAAGTGACGATTTTTCCAGTATCATGTGGAATATGATTGTATTTTTGACCAACGTCATTTATAATCATGTGACATATTTTGTTGAGTTCTTTTTCACTTTCGGCCCAACGGTGTTATGGTTTGGTTTTGTAATGAATTGTTTATAATGTGATCATTGGAAACCTGGAGTGTATGAACATAAATCTTAAGGGTAACACCATTAGATCTTTGTTCGTATGCATCAAGAAAGTTGAAGGTTATGCAATCCCTAATGCAACACTCAATGTTGAGATGCAACAATTTCCATATGATAAATAATGTGTGTGAAGGTTCATCTTAGTGGCTTATCGATTGCCACAAAGCATGAAGATTATGAGATATATGGAACTTAACAGAGTTTTCTAAATGAGTTAAAATAATGGTAGGTTGTGAATCTCTCTACAAAACCAAATGTGACTCGAAGGAAATCTTGAAGGGTTTAAACAGAGAATTCTAAACAAAAGGTTGTTTTGTGGCGCTTGTGTTATTATTATGAAATGTTTCACATTTTTACTTAGTTAAGAATGTTTTACGTGGCTTAGCCAAAAGGTTGCGTCATGAAAGACAAGTTAACAGGTGGATTGTTGTCTAAAGAAACACAATTATGAACTAAGACAAGCGTTGAAACAATAACACCATAAGAAGAGGGGGAGTAAGTTTCACTAATTTATGTAGATTGAATCTTATTGGCTAGCCAAGAGATTTCTATCTCCATATTAAGATATAAAGGATCTTAGTAATACCCCATGCTTTTCTTGTATTGAGGTTTACTAAGATATGAGTCCAAAAGAAGTGTAATATCTATTATACATTGACAAAGTACGAAAAGAAGAATATTATGCACTAGTATTCCATCTCACCTGCTACCAAAGCTAAGGGCAATAAAGATGGATTCAATGTCAAAGGAACCATTTAAACTGATCAGATAATGTCGGTTCCTTATGCTTGAGCTGTCAGAAGCAATATGTGTATTCAAGTATTAACACACCCTATTTATGATCGTGATAATTAGCCAAATGTACAATAAATCTAGAAATGGACCACTGGAAAATCCACCAAAGAGTCTTGTATTACATACAAGACAATATGTTTACATGCTCACCAATAAGAAGTTTCGTAATCTCGATTTCGTGGGTTATTCATACATTGTTTTTGCAAGGTGTGTGAATATTAAAGTTTCCACGTCATGTTGCACCCTGACCCTTGCATGTGGATCTCTATCGTGGAAAAGCTCCAAAATTACACTGATGGCATTAGTAATGATTCAAACTACTATGTGACATGTTGTGAGGCTATCGTTCAGGTTGTATGTCAACAAAGTTTTATTCTGAAATTAACATGGTAGACAACATTTATAAACCACTTACTGCATTATGAACATGCAATTTTCTATGCGAGTAACAACAAGTTTATGGTGTTTCCAAAACTATTGACAATATATTTCGTGTTGTGAAAGATATAATCTAGAATCAAGCTATTCATGCTAAGCTTACAAATATTTTTTGTATGTTTACAGAACCGTCTATCGAAGGCTTACCACCCATTTTTTATGTTTATGTTGTCGACATGGGTTGCAAGAAAGTCTTTTGATTCTGGAAATAAGGACCATCAAATAAATCAACTCCCATAAAGTATTACGTTTTCCATTTCAAGATAGAATGATGTGCTATAGGTAATGAGGTTCTATGACAATTTATTGGTCACTCTAACACATTACTTTAGTGTATTATTTCAATTAAGAGTGGACTAATGATGTTTGTTAACCTTACGATCAAAGGTGAGAATGTTGGAGTTGATATACGATAATAACAAACCGAGATAAACAGGGGGTTTGACTCCCACATCGGTGCAATGATCAGAAGCACACCTCAACGTTTCGGTTTTGGTCCATGTTCCCTAGCCCTGCACATATAAAGAGGAGGATACGAAATACACATGTATTGTCAAGGACTCCAAAACCTCCTAACAACCCGATCCTAAAATGAGGTCTAAGGGGATCAGAAGACCATCTCCACCGCCGACCACCAGGAGGGCTTTGCCGGTGGCCATGGGGAGTGCCCCTAGTCCACAGTCCGGTTGTTTGCTGTCTCCCTCGACTCCTTCACCATCCCTGCATCATGTAGGCAGGGGGACATCAATGACCGACGGCCATCTTAGATCGTTCTAATCTAATATTGGTGTTCTAATTCGAGATTAAGATCCTATGATGTTAATCCTAAAGTAATAAAGCTAACAGACCCCCTCATGTCGCCTAGGTCGGGCGATGCAGGACAAGAGGAGGCCATGAGTGACGGAAACATGGACGGGGATTGTTAGCTTTGCGACAAGTAAATAATGAAGAACGAAAAGAAATCACAACAACGTGACACATATTTAACATGGAAAACCCTCTCCAACAAAGAGAGGAAAAAACCACGGGCGCCAGCCAGCAAAACTTCACTATAATGGGAAGTGTTTACACAACACCGGAGATTTTCACATATACAACTTATCCCAGCCGACGGCTTACAATAGGTATATATAACGGTGGAAACCTAGGTCATCAATGATCCTACCGCGGGCGACGGGCCTCACTCCGCTCCGTCAGAAGTTAGCCTCCTTAATAGAATTTGGATCATACTTCAACAAACTCCACCTTGAGACAAATTCCTTCTTGTAGCATAAATAACAATCATCTCCCTGAACAACAAAGAAAACACTTTCGGCTCCAATAGCCTCTTGGACTAAATAGTTATACCAACTAAGGTTGAGCATAGCTCAAACTTAGCAACAAGAACAGGTTTTGTCATCATATCAGCAGGATTATCATGAGTGCTTATCTGGCATACCTTTAGTGTACCTTGTGCAACAACGTCACGAACATAATGGTACTTGATATCAATGTGCTTTGTTCTCTCATGGAACATCTGATCCTTAGTAAGGTATATAGCACTTTGACTGTCACCGAACAGGTTAGTGCAAGAATAATCCTGACAAAGCTCAGCATACAAACCTTTCAACCAAACAGACTCTTTGCAAGCTTCAAAAATATCCATATATTCTGCTTTGGTTGTAGATAGAGCAACAACTGGCTGCAGCGTTGCCTTCTAACTCACAGCACATCCACCTACCGTGAACACATAACCTGTGAGGGACCTCCTCTTATCCAAGTCGGCAGCAAAATCTGAATTCATATAGCCTACGAGTCCCTCATCAGTCTTGCCAAACTTCAAGCAAGCATTCGATGTGCCATGGAGGTACCTAAAAATCCACTGAACAACTTTCCAATGTTCTTTACCAATATTAGCCATGTAACGACTCACCAAACTCATAGCATATGATAAATCAGGGCGAGAGCAAACCATGACATACATCAAGAAACCAGCAAAACTAGAATAATGAACTCGTGACATGTACTCAATATCTTCATCACAACTAGGACATTGCAATGCTGACAATTTAAAGTGAGGAGCAATAGGAGTACTAACAAACTTTGCATCATGCATATTAAAACGTTGGAGAACTTTCTCAACGTAACTTTGCTGACTAAGAAATAGCAACCTAGATTTCCTATCCCATTTAATTTCCATACCTAGGATTTTCTTAGCAGCACCAAGATCTTTCATCTCAAATTCACTACTTAGGTGTGCCTTCAAAGTAGTGATTTATTTCATGCTCTTGGCAGCAATTAACATATCATCAACATATAACAACAAGTATATAGTTGATACATTAACAAATTTTATGTAAACATAGCTATCAAACTGAGACCTCTTAAAATCTTGTGAGATCATAAATGAATCAAACCTTTTGTACCACTCTCTTGGAGATTGCTTCAAACCATAAAGCGATCTATTCAATTTGCACACAAAATCCTATTTTCTAGGAACTATGAACCCTTCAGGTTGGTCCATGTAAATCTCCTCCTCTAGTTCACCATGCAAAAAAGCAGTCTTTACATCTTGCTGCTCAAGCTCAAGATTATGCATAGCAACAATACCAAAGAAAGCATGAATAGAACTATGATTCACAACCAGAGAGAAAATATCATTATAGTCAATACCTGGAATCTGACTGAAACCTTTTCCTACTAACCTTGCCTTAAACCTTGGAAGCTCATTAGGATACAAACCTTCCTTCTTTTTGTATATCCACTTATAGCGGACGACCTTATTTTGTTTAGGCAAGCACACAACTTTCATGTGCCATTATTTTCAAGTGATTGCATCTCTTCTTGCATAGCAGAAACCCACTTCTCGCAGTTAACGGATGCAACCTCTTCATTATATGTAGCAGGTTTAGAATACGCTCCACCTGTTCAACACAACTCAAAGCATAATGAGCAAGATTACATTCTTCAATTAAACGACGACGAGGAACTATGTTACGCCTCGGTCTATCATCAACAATAGACTCCTGTGGTTGCTGCAAAATAGTAGGTCAGTGCTAAACAACATGATCATCAATATTTTTCTTATGAGTATCATCAACCACAACATTATTATCAAAAGTTTTCTGCAGGTGCTCCACCTGCACACTAACTCCCTCCTCTCCAATAGCAATAGGAGAGGGATCTGATGGCAAGCTATCATGATACATAACAGATTCATTGAAAACAACGTTTCTACTCAACAAAATCCTTTTTAGTTTCAGGATTCCATACTTTATATGCTTTAACTCCTGAACCATAACCAAGGAATATGCACTTAAAAGATCTAGGCTCTAACTTTCCATTATCAACGTGAGCATATGCAGTACAACCAACAACTCTCAACTATGAATAATCACCAGGCGAACCTGACCATACCTCAATGAGAGTTTTCTTCTCAAGTGGAATAGAAGGTGACCTGTTAATGAGGTAGCACGCTGTGTTGGCTGCTTCAGCCTAGAAACGTCTATGCATACCTGCATTGGACAACATACATCGAGCCCTCGAGATGATAGTTCTGTTTATGCGCTCAGCCACTCCATTCTGTTGAGTGTAAGAGATGGTGTGGTGCCTGATCATACCATCGTTACTGCAAAACTCCTCAAACTTATTAGAACAGAATTCCATACCATTGTCAGTACATAGTATCTTTACCTTCTTTTCAGTTTTCTTTTCAACCATAACTTTCCACTACTTAAAAGCATCAAAAACATCAGATTTATATTTCAGAAAATATGGCCACACTTTTATTGAGTAGTCATCAATAATAGTAAGCATATAATTAGCACCACCAATAGAAGTCTTATGGGAAGGTCCCCATACATCATCATGCATATAATCTAATATGCCTTTGGTGATATGAACGGAAACATGGAATTTAACTCTTTAATGCTTACCAAAAACGCAGTGCTCATAGAACTCAAACTTACTCAAGTTGCGCCCATCAATCAGCTCTCTCTTGACCAACTCTGCCATGCCATGTTCGCTCATATGCCCAAGACGCATATGCCACAAATTTGTTTTACCACAATCATTAGAATCATTAGAAGTAACAGCAGCAGCAATACCAGGCAAAGTGCTACCTCTAATAACATATAACTTAGCAGAATTCATATCACCTATCATGTGAATAAAAGAACCTTTTGATACCTTTAGAAATCTATGCCCACCGGCATACTTATATCCATCAACATCCATGGTATTCAAGGAGATCAGATTTCTGGCCATGCTTGGTATGTGCTTCACCTTAGTCCTAATAGATCCAACTCCTACAATATGGCATGGGTTGTCATTCCCCATAGGTACAAAATCTCCAGTCATCACAGACTCATATGAACTGAACCAATCTTTGTTATAACAAGTATGAAACAAACATGCAGTATCAAGTATCCATTTATCATCACGAGAAGCACAAGCAACAAAAACGGCTAAACTTTCACCGTCAGAAGTATCACCAGAAACAACAACAGCCTTACCAGCATCTTCCGACTTATCTTTCGGTTGGTAAGCTACATTCTTTTTCTCCTTATTCTGCAGCTTCCAACAATTATCAATAACATGATTATATTTTTTATAATACCTTTAGAACTTGTCCTTTTCCTTGGACTTCGAATGAGCTCTATTGTTCTTGCTCTTATCTCGGTTGCCATAGTTGTTAAATCTCTGCTCGGTGCTGCCATGAACCTACATAAATTCAGCCTTGGATGACGACCCATCTTCCTACACCATAGTTTTCATATTTTTTCTCTATTTGAGGGCCTCTCGTACTTCATCAAGGGTTAGTTCATCACGGCTCAACACACGGAGACGAGTCAATCAGCTCTCTCTTGACCAACTCTGCCATGCCATGTTTGCTCATATGCCATAGATTTGTTTTACCACAATCATCAGAATCATTAGAAGTAACAGCAACAACAATACCAGACAAAGTGCTACCTCTAATAACATATAACTTAGCAGAATTCATATCACCTATCATGTGAATAAAAGAATCTTTTGATACCTTTAGAAATCTATGCCCATCGGCATACTTATATCCATCAACATCCATGGTATTCAAGGAGATCAGATTTCTGGCCATGCTTGGTATGTGCTTCACCTCAGTTCTAATAGATCCAACTCCTACAATATGGCATGGGTTGTCATTCCCCACACGTACAAAATCTCCAGTTATCACAGACTCATATGAACTGAACCAATCTTTGTTACAACAAATATGAAACAAACATGCAGTATCAAGTATCCATTTATCATCACGAGAAGCACAAGCAACAAAAACGGCTAAACTTTCACCGTCAGAAGTATCATCAGAAACAACAACAGCCTTACCAGCACCTTCCGACTTATCTTTCGGTTGGTGAGTTACGTTCTTTTTCTCCTTATTCTGTAGCTTCCAACAATTATCAATAACATGATTAGATTTTTTATAATACCTGCAGAACTTGTCATTTTCCTTGGACTTCGAATGAGCTCTGCTGTTCTTGCTCTTATCTCGGTTGCCATAGTTGTTAAATCTCTGCTCGGTCCTGCCATGAACCTACATAACTTCAGCCTTGGATGACGACCCATCTTCCTACACCATAGTTTTCATATTTTTTCTCTATTTGAGGGCCCCTCGTACTTCATCAAGGGTTAGTTCATCATGGCTCAACACACGTAGACGAGTCAATCAACTCTCTCTTGACCAACTCTGTCATGCCATGTTCGCCTATATGCCACAAATTTGTTTTACCACAATCATCAGAATCATTAGAAGTAACAGCAGCAGCAATACCAGGCAAAGTGCTACCTCTAATAACATATAACTTAGCAGAATTCATATCACCTATCATGTGAATAAAAGAACCTTTTGATACCTTTAGAAATCTATGCCCACCGGCATACTTATATCCATCAACATCCATGGTATTCAAGGAGATCAGATTTCTGGCCATGCTTGGTATGTGCTTCACCTCAGTCCTAATAGATCCAACTCCTACAATATGGCATGGGTTATCATTCCCCACACGTACAAAATCTCCAGTCATCACAGACTCATATGAACTGAACCAATCTTTGTTACAACAAATATGAAACAAACATGCAGTATCAAGTATCCATTTATCATTACGAGAAACACAAGCAACAAAAACGGCTAAACTTTCACCGTCAGAAGTATCACCAGAAACAACAACAGCCTTACCAACACCTTCCGACTTCTTTCGGTTGGTAAGTTACGTTCTTTTTCTCCTTATTCTGCAGCTTCCAACAATTATCAATAACATGATTATATTTTTATAATACCTTTAGAACTTGTCCTTTTCCTTGGACTTCGAATGAGCTCTGCTGTTCTTGCTCTTATCTCGGTTGCCATAGTTGTTAAATCTCTGCCCGGTCCTGCCAAGAACCTACAGAACTTCAGCCTTGGATGACGACCCATCTTCCTACACCATAATTTTCATATTTTTTTCTCAATTTGAGGGCCTCTCGTACTTCATCAATGGTTAGTTCATCACGGCTCAACAATATTGTATCACGAAAGTGTGTATAAGAACTAGGCAGCAAGCATAAGAGTAAAAGAGCTAGATCCTCATCTTCATATTTTACTTCCATAGATTGCAAATCAGAAACGATCACTATAAAAACAGATAAGTGATTTATTACCGATCCACCTTCTTGCAGCCTATGCGAGAACAACTTCATCTTCACATGCATCTTACTGGTTAGATCCTTTGACATGCAGATCGATTCCAGTTTCAGCCAAAGGGCAGCAACATATTTCTCTGCTAATACTTCCTGCAAAATATTATTGGACAGATGAAGTTGAATCAAAGATAAATCCTTACGACCCTTCCGCTTCTCTTCGTCGGACTAGCTCTTCGCATTCCTTTTTCCGAATCCTTTCAGCGCTTCATCCAGATCTAAAGTTTGGGCGAGAATCGCCCGCATCTTCACCTGCCACAAACAGAATCTTGTCCAGCTGTGGTAGATCGAACTTCAATGATGACATGTCACAAACCAAACCCTAAATTAGAACCTAGAGCTCTGATACCACTTGTTAGCTTTGCGACAAGTAAGTAACAAAAAACAAAAAGAAATTGCAGCAAGGAGACACAGATTTAATATGAAAAAACCTCTCCAACAAAGAGAGAAAAACCACGGGCACCAGCTAGTGAAACTTTACTATAACGGAGAGTGTTTACACAATTCCAGAGATTTTCACAGATACAACTTATCTTAGCTGACGACTTACAAGAGGTATATATAATGGTGGAAACCTAGGTCATCAACCAGCGACGGGCCTCGCTCCGCTCAGACCCGGCCCTGGGGCAGGGCAGGAGGGGCGAACGCCCCGGGCCCAAGAAATCAGGGGCCCAATATACATGTGTTTTGTATATATCAGCCTGGCTGGCCCAACTTTCCAACGATGCACAACATAACACAATAGGAATTATACACAGGCCAGCTTTGGAAAATTATCAAGCCCACGATAGCACATCGGCCGATGCAGAGAGGAGAGGAATAGGTGATCAGCGTCTTAAAAAAAAGGAATAGCTGATTGGAGCCTATGCAGTCGAAGCTGACGATTGATCTCTCCCTTATGTAGTCTGTACACTCACGCTGCGGGTATGTCTCTAGCCTCTAGCTAGTTTGGCAAGATGATTGTATGGTACTCCGTAGTTGATTTATTAAAAGTATATGCCATGATCCAAATTGAGTTTTCTTTGTTGCAACATGATCATTAAGAATTGACTGATCGTGCAAGAATTAGGGATACTTTCTCTATCCGGAAATAAGTGACTTGGATTTGCTTAGATTTATGTGTATCTAGATGCATTTTAGTGTATAGATACATGCGAGTCTAGACAAATGCAAGCCATTTATATCAGGACATAGGGTGTATATATTTTGGGGATTTGAGATTTTATTCGACTTGTTAATCTGATAAATGAATTGATATGGTAGGTTTTTTTTACCTTTACACTCATTTTGGATTACCAATTAGTAAGGAATTATAACTTAAAATTGATATAGTTAGCATTATCACCGAATTTGTATGAGGATTGCAAAAAAAAATTAAAATTTCTTTGATATTGACTTGGGGGCCTGGATTTTTGTTTCGTCCTGGGCCCCTGAAATCTTAGGACCGGCCCTGGCTCCGCTCCATAAAAAATTAGCCTATTTAATAGAATTTAGATCATACTTTAACAGGAATGCCATGAGATGGTCCCGTAGGAAGGTAGGCTTGACATCAGGGAGCACGGACATGGATTCCACGTTGCTGTAGTAGTTGGAGATGAAATCCACGGCCTTGAGGAGGCATGCATGAACTTCCTCAGCATTCAACGGCTGGAACGCAGCCTCCTCGCCCAAAGCGGGAGGGTTACTGCTGCTCATTTCTCTTTCGTACAATAAATTATCCTTCGTACGAATAACCTTAATTAGCCCTTACAAGCTGGAACATGTAGATAAAAAGGACAGATCACGAGCAACGGCTTACTAGTTAGCCTGTTTATTCCTTTGTCGGGAAGACATGACACGGGTATATATATGCTACCTCTTATAGAAAATTACAGACCAGGATTAATCTACTCCCTTAGTTTTAAAATATAAGATATTTTAGGTTGTGAAGCTAGTATAGATGAATGGCTAGGAGGGTGTTTGTACACATGACGACCCACCAGGACACATGTATTCATAAAATCCGAATATTCTTTTAGCGGGAGATTATCTATAATGACGTTACTATTATATATTTACATCATCCTCTAGTTATTCTGTCCATGAGAAAATGGTGGAAGAGCAATCCACCAAGATTTTCTAGAATGACGATAAGAATGGTGGAGAGGATGCATTCGACATGTGGATTTCCTTGGACGTACGTAAAAAATCATGATTTTCTCGTTTAGTGTTTGTGATTTTCTCGTTGAAAGTTCAGAACCAGCCGAGTGTTGCTCCGGGCTGCAGCTTGGCTCCTAGATGTGCTAGGACTAAGAGCACCTCTACTTTTTTATCCGGACGTTGAAATTTCGCCTACTCGTGTTGAGACGTTTTTTCACCGGATTTAGTCCAATTTTTATCCGGCGTTCTCAGGCTGAATCAGACCTGACGGATGTCGCCGGAGGACGCCGGATGGAAGGAAAAAATAGGCGGGCCCGCTCTATCAGCGAGACATCCCACTTCCCCATCGAGATTCGGCTCTCCCGTGACACAGAGCTCTCTTCACCCACCCTTGCGGCCATGTCGCCGCCAGCACTGCCCCGCGGTACCCGCCGACCCCACACCGATAGAA
Organism: Avena insularis; assembly: GCA_023614405.1. Taxonomy (NCBI): domain Eukaryota; kingdom Viridiplantae; phylum Streptophyta; class Magnoliopsida; order Poales; family Poaceae; genus Avena; species Avena insularis. The sequence goes on along the minus strand of CM042692.1, from coordinate 428,916,059 downwards.
AGGTCCACCGCCACCGCAACATCCCTTTCCTCGCTGCTGGCCTTGTTTCGCCTTCTCTCTGCGTTGCCGGCAGCTCCGTTTCGAGCTCGTGTCCACCACACCCGCGAAGTGTTCAACACTTTTCCTGCTTGGCCATGGACTCCGACGACGAGGAGATGTTCACCATGCTGTTGGAGGAAGAAACCGCTGCAGCCGCCAAAGATGAAGAGCATATGCAGATCCTCGGCTGCCTAGCCAGACTTTACATGCAAAATGCAGAGACGAAGCATGGAGGTTCAGCGAAGGGACGCCGGAAGTGCAAAGCAAGACAACGGATGGAGGGCTGCTGCATGTTGTACGTCGACTATTTTGCCAACAACCTGTTGCATGGGAAGGCCGTGTTTCGTCGCTGTTTCAGAATGAGCCAAAAACTCTTCATCAAGATCGTGAATGCCATCCGGGAGTTTGAACCCTACTTCATATGCAATAAGAACTACACCGACATGGTAGGATTTTCTTCACTGCAGAAGTGCACGATGACGATGATGTTGCTTGCATACGGAGCTCTGGGTGACACAACCGATGACTATCTATGGATGGCTGAGTCCACCACCCTTGATTATTTGTACAGATTCTATAGAACAGAGGTGGCAATGTTGGGCCACTATACTTGAGACCACCCACTGCCGAAGACACTGCTTGGATCCTCACTGTCAATGAAAGAAGATGATTTCCTGGGATGCTTGAAAGCATTGACTGCATACACTGGCAATGGAAGAACTGTCCATTTGCTTTGTAGGGAATGTACAAAGGCTACAAAAGAGGTTGTAGTGTGATACTCGAGGTAGTTGCTAGACATGATCTCTGGATTTGGCACTCCTTCTTTGACATGGTAGGATTGAACAACGACATCAATGTCCTCCAGTCCTCTACTATCTTCACCAAGCTTTTTGAGGGTCATGCTCCCCCTGTGGACTTTGAGATCAATGAGCACCACTATAACAAGGGATACTATCTTGCAGATAGCATCTATCCAAGATGGTCAATATTTGTGAAGACTATCTCAAGCCCCATGCTCTCCAATCATTCCTATTTTGCCAAGAAATAAGAAGCTTGCATGAAGGACGTCGAGCGGGAATTTGGTATGCTCTAACAGAGATTTGTAGTTATCCGGTTCCCTATTCTGACCTGGTCAAAAGATCAGATGCAAGAAATGATTAACTGTTGTGTGACCTTGCACAACATGATCATTGAGGACGACCAGAGGCATTTAGTGGATAAGGTCGAGCATGCGCAACCATAATACAGACAGGGGCTTCTTGCAGAGCCTGATCACTAGGTGTCGGCATTGTGGACTGCCTTCATTACTATGCGTCAGGAGATCCGAGACCCGACAATGCATCGACAACTGCAAGATGATCTGGTCGAGCACATATGGATACACAGAGCCAACACATAGTTTGTTGTAATTTGCGTCTCAAAGTTTGTTAAATTTATGCCGAATTATGCCAAACTATGCTATATTTCATTTTATGCTGAACAATTCCGAACAATGCTTTGTTTTCATTTTCATGCTGAATTATGTGATCAAAATTATGCTTGTGCGAATTTGAGCCAAATTGTGGTTCAATGTCTCCAAATTTGCCGAAAAATCGCCTGCCTGAGAACGCGAGTGGGAATTCCGCCATTTCCAGACCAAAAGTTGCATCCATCTGGTATTATTTAACACCGGATTTCGGTCTGGGATGCCAACGAGTGGAGCTGGGATAACAACAAGAAAGAAGCAGTTGATACGTTGGGCTTTTGTCCTATAGCCGAGTGTTGTTGTCCCTAAGTGAAATTCTGATAACCAGATGAATGTCCTCTAGTTCTTTCTTCTTTCTCTAGAGGGAAACAAGAACTCTCTATCGCAGAGTATATTTTTGTTTCTCTAAGAAATACTACTCGCTCCGTTCCAAATTAGCCGACTTACCTTCATCTAGAGACACACGTTTTTGCGTTGAGATACATGCGTATCTAGCCAAAACCAAGTCAATTAATTTGGACGGAAGAAATATATTTTTTCGTTGATCCTCTAGGTTTTTGTGTCCATGAGAAAATGGTGGAAGAGCAATCCAATGAATTTGTCCGGAATGACGTTAAAAATGGTGCCATCCGACACGTGGTTTTCCTTGAACGTGTAAAATTTCATGATTTTCTTGTTGAAAGTTCAAAACCAGCCAAACATGGTGCTAGGAGTACAGGTCCTGCCTTCTTGACACGGAGAGAAACTATAACAATTAAAAAGAAGTTGACACGTTAGTTTTTTGTCCTCTACCAGAAAATTGCTGATTGCGATAAGTAGATACTAAGCAAATAGGTAAACGAATGCATCTTTCTTCTTTTTCTCTAGACTAGAGGGAAACAACAACTCTCTACTACAGGGTATTTATTTTCATTTCTATAAAAATAGTACTCCCTGTATCAAATTAATTGTTAGAGCTTTGTCTAGATACACATGCATATATCTAAAGATGTTTTTGTGTTTAGATACATGTATGTCCAAACGAAGTTGAGTTAATTAATTTGGGATGGAGGAAATATACTTTTTCTTTGATCCTCTGGTTCTTTTTATGTGCATGAGAAAATGGTGCAAGATCAATCACCTGAGATTGTCTAGAATGACGTTAAGATTAATGGAGAGGATGCATTCGAGAACACGTGTTTTGACTTGGACATACGTAAAACATCATTTTTTTTGTGTTGAGTGCTCGTGATTTCCTCGTTGAGAGTTCGGAACCAGTCAACCATAGTACAGTACCAAATGTGTCAAGATAAGTTCAGAACCAACCAAAACCAACTGACAATCTGAAAATCCATAGGCTCACTACCGATCGACGTAGGTTCGTCAGGCGGAAAAAAGACGGAAAAGGCTCCATGGAGAAGAAAAGGGTGGCCATCATCGGAGCCGGGGTGAGCGGCCTGACGGCGTGCAAGCACGCGTTGGAGCGCGGTTTCCGGCCTGTCGTGTTCGAGGCCGAAGCGAACGCCATCGGCGGCGTGTGGGCGCACACGCTCGCCTCAACACGGCTTCAGACGCCACGGCCATATTACCAGTTCACGGACTTCCCATGGCCGCCGAGAGTGTCGGACTTGTACCCGGACCATGAGAAGGTCATGGAGTACCTGCACTCGTACGCGCGCCACTTCGGCGTGCTAGATTGCATCAGGTTCGGCAGCCGGGTTGCCGCTCTGGATTACTCCGGCATCGACGAGGAGGAGGTGATGGCATGGGAGCAATGGGCCGGCAACGGCGAGGCGTTCGGCAGCGGCCGAGGCGAGTGGCGACTCACCGTGCAGCACGGGAACGGCGATGTCGAGGTAAGAAATTATGAAACATCGATCGCTGCAAAATACTGTATATCATTGTGAAATTTTGGCAAGCTTTTTGATGATTTGATGGTGCGGCTATGCACAAGCACAAGTAGACCCACGCGGCGGACTTTGTGGTTCTATGTGTGGGAAGGTTCAGTGGCATCCCCAACATTCCCAGTTTCCCACCGGAGAAAGGGCCAGAGACGTTTGACGGTACGGCGATCCACTCCATGGATTACTCCAACATGGACCACGCAGAGGCCACTCGACTCATCAAGGGCAAGCTCGTCACTGTCATCGGCTACCAAAAGTCTGCTCTCGACATCGCCACACACTGCGCTAATGTCAACGGTAATACAAATTAAGGCCCTCCCGGCCATAGCTTCACGCACTTTTATAGGGATCTTGCTTCACACATAGTTGATTTGTTATAATCACAGGATTAATTAATCTCCGAATTTGTACGTACGCAGGTCCAAGGCACCCATGCACAATGGTGTGTAGGACGAGGCACTGGATCATCCCTGACCTGTACGCTTGGGGTATCCCGATTGCTTTCTTCTACTTCACTCGCTTCGCGGAACTCCTAGTTCACAAGCCAGGGGAGGGGCTGCTCCTTAGCCTTCTGGCTACCTTATTATCACCCTTGGTACACACCCTTTTCGTGCTTAAACCCTTCTTTTTGTGCACACTCTTAATTTTATGTAACTAACTAACAAGAGGTCGGTCCTTGCATGTGCGCCGATGCATTTATTCAACTTGATCAGAGATGGATATTCGCAATGTTTGTTGAGAGCTACTACATGTGGGCAGTGCCCATGAGGAAGCATGGCATGGTACCGGAACTCAGCTTCTTCCAAGCCATGAGCTCATGGCTGGTCGCGCTAACGCCGGAAAAATTCTTCGACAAGGTGGAGCAAGGAAGCATTATTCTCAAGAATGCAAAAAAGATGAGCTTCTGTAAAGAAGGTGTCATTGTACATGGTGAGTCTGAGCCGATCAAGAGCAATGTTGTGATCTTTGCCACGGGATACAAAGGAGATCAGAAAATCAAAGAGCTGTTCACGTCGCCTTTGTTCAGAGACATCGTTGTTGGCACGCCAGCTACTGCAGTTCCACACTACAGGTTCCTCTCAACTTTCTAAGTTAATTGATGTGCAGTACTTAGATAATTGCATGTATCTAGTATGCAGTGAATAGTACTCCTCCGTTTCAAAATATAAGATGTTTTAGCTTTGTGAAAAGAGTATAACTAGACATCTTTTAGTGTCTAGGTTCATTCCAACCCTAGATGAACCTAGACACTAAAAGAGGTCTAGATACATTTCATTCACAAAGCTAAAACATCCTATATTTTGAAACGGAGAGAGTACTAGTTAATCAACAATGACCCTCTTATGAATGTGGCAGGCTATGTGTCCATCCAAGGATCCCCAGTTAGCAATTGTTGGCTATAGCGACAGTCCAGGAGATCTACATAGCTCTCCTGGACTGTCGCTAATGTCAACGGTGATACCCCTGTCTAGACTCTATCTTCACTAGAATTACTGGAACAACAAAAACTTGTGCATTCGCAGGGGCGCAGGGCCCATGCATCCATGCACAGTGCTATGTCGTACGAAGCGATGGATCATCCCTGACTACTACGCATGGGGTGTTCCGATTGGTTTCTTCTACCTCAGTTGCTTTTCTCAATTCCTACTTCACAAGCCAGGAGAGGGGCTGCTGGTTGGCCTTCTGGCTACCTTCTTATCACCCTTGGTACGTAATGGACTGCACCCTAGCAAACAAGTTTACCTTATCTTGGTTTCGCCACCATTAATCCCCTGAGACCCTAACTACTGTGATCTGCTTAATTATTGTACTGTTCAGAGAACTAGCATGGATCGCGATCTTAATCTAAACTAAATAGATATATGATATTTGGTTTGTCAAGATTGCAACTTCGAAGGTTTTAACTTGCTCACTTTAATTTTTGTGGAATATTCAAACTTTGTAGCTCAGGTAATATTGAAACCACGGTAATATTCCTTTCCAATCTCCATCAGATCCTCTTACTTTGATCATTCGCTAAGCTATCGCGGGGCCTTTTGCATATAGTTTATGTATCTTATCTCATTAATTATCCATGGAGGTGCAGGCATGTTCCTTGGTGGGTTATAGGACCATGGATTTCTACTATGTTATGAAAGTGCCATACCAATAAGGCTGCCTCTATTACTATATATGTGAGTGTAACCATGGAGGTTTATCACATGTAGCCATTTAATATCTCCTTTTGATATTTTGTTTTTTCGTGCTCTAATGACTTCTTGTTTGGTGGCGCTCTTCAATTAGTAGGACTTTCTTTCCAAGTGAAAACCTTACGTCCGATGTTCATTGGTTGTACTGGGCAGTGGTGGTATTCAGGTTGTTCCCTTGTTGAAAAACATTGTCTGAAGAGCTCGGAGTAAGTGTTTGCCTAGAATATTTGCAATTACCGATCTTATTTAGGGTCCCATCTTTGATGTGGGTCTCTCTTGTCTTTTATTGCAATTGATGTTCATATGGTTTTTTAGGTTCGGTTTTATGTAGTTTTAAGACCATAACATAGAATAACGTCTGAGTTTTTCTACCTAAAAGAAAGTAAAGATGATAAATGAAGAATCTATATAATTTATTTTGAGGGAAGCACCATATCCATATATCACAAATAGAAAAGGTAAAGCATGGTTGAATTTATTTTTGTTGATTTGTGGTTTTTGAGCTTATCCTTGAGTATTGTAGATTGTTGGAAGAACATTGAGTTTTCTTCAAGTATTTCTAAACTTCTAGAAGAACATATTTTTCTTTCAGATTGTCTGAACTTGTATTTGTAAAATCTTGGAAGTTGTCCTTGTGCGTATAAATTTCTACAATAATTTTTGGAAATCAGACTGAATATTATTTAAGGTAGCCTATCAATTTCTTGAAGCTTCTCCTTGTGTTGTTTGAATGTCTTCCCTAAACTTTTGGATCCCAATCTATATGATCATGGAAGTTGGTTTGTACATTTCTATACATTAACGTTGATGTGTTATATAAACTTGTCATGATTTTTGAAACTGGTCCATATGTTTGTTAAAGCTATAATTATATATTTTTTAGGTCATTCTCGGTATATTGAAACCTCCAGAACTTTTTAAAGGTTTAAAATTTTCTCGGACATTTGGTTATCTGTTAAAGTTTTGAATATACTTTCGGCAACCCAATTGAACCTGAGGAGTTTTGAAACCATGCTATAAGTTTTGTAAACCGGGGTTACAAATTCTTTCTAGGTCTTTTTGGTTTATTGGAACCTGTTGTACTTCTTGGAGGTTCAACCTTATCTCACAATTTTGGTAATTCATTCAAATTTAGAACACCTCTGATAACCCAATTGAACCATTCGGAATTAATTATGTTTTTTTATGCTAGTGACCTCAATGTACCCTAGCCTATTGATTATAAGTTTTTTCCGGCCCATGCATGTACCATCAAATTATCTAGTTGCGAGGATTTCTCACTTTTAGTTACTATTAGGTCAATGCTAAGTGCATGTCGTTTATAAATTTGGTAAGCATAATATCTAGGAACATCGTCAACTGTTTGGAGGTTTAACCTTTTCTCATACCTTTTGGAATCTATATGTGTTTGATTTTTAAAACTGGTCTATATGTTTGTTAAAGCTATAATTATATATTTTTTGTATGTCATTCTCGGTATATTGAAACCTCCTGAACTTTTTAAAGGTTTAAAATTTTCTTGGACATTTGGTTATCCGTTAAAGTTTTGAATATACTTTCGGCAACCCAATTGAACCTCATGAGTTTTGAAACCATGCTATAAGTTTTGTAAACCGGGGTTACACATTCTTTCTTGGTCTTTTTTGGTTTATCGGAACCTGTTGTACTTCTTGGAGGTTCAACATTATCTAACAAATTTGGTAATTCGTTCAATTTTAGAACACCTCTGACAACCCAATTGAACCAATCGGAATTAATTATGGGTTTTTATGCTAGTGACCTCAATGTACCCTAGCCTATTGATTATAAGTTATTATCCAGCCCATGCATGTACCATCAAATTATCTAGTTGCGAGGATTTCTCACTTTTGGTTACTATTAGGTCAACGCTAAGTGCATGTCGTTTATAAATTTGGTAAGCATAATATCTGGGAACATCATCAACTGTTTGGAGGTTTAACCTTTTCTCATACCTTTTGGAATCTATATGTGTTTCAAACACATTTCCAACTTCTCAACTGAGCCATTGGTAAATTAACGTGGTGTTTTCTCTATGGCCGGTATCATGATGGTATGCTATCAGAACGATGATATACTATCAGTTTTATATATTCAAGCACATTATCCTTTTGGTTACCATGTGTAACTCCAAGTGCATGACTCTTACAACTTTTAGAGTGTAAAGTGTTTATGGGATTCGCCTAGTATCCATGCGTCGATATGTGTTGTGATTGTGTAAGTGTGGTTTTTCATGAAAAAGGTAGTTCATGAACCTAAATGTATGGGCGACAAACTTTTCTTTTTTTGAAGGAGCGCACAACAAACTTACATATTTTACCTGGATTTTTAACGATTTACCGTACACCGAATCCGTGTTATATTGCTAGGTGTGACATGGAGGGGTAAATAAATATACTAATTACCCCATACAATTCCTGTCGGGTGTGACATGCATATGGGTAAATAAATAAATTACTACCTCTTAATTAAAAAAATGTTTGGCTTGCTAGGTTATTTTAATTTACAGTTTCGCAAAAAATATTAGGTATATATGAATTTTGTAGGAGGACCGATCTACACGTGAAAATCTTTGCAGGAGTTAAATTTGCACGTTAGCTAGTAGTGACATGTATGGACTCTTCTTATTTTGAGAAGTAACACGTACGGACTCCCTGGCCATGGTTTTTTGTTTTGTGAGGCCCACATGAATCATTCACATACCCTTAGAAAAAAATAGATAGCTGACACGACACGTGCAATATGTGGTTACATGGTTTACGTTATCTAATTAAATCGTAGTCATAGAATTCAGATCTAACTGTCAAAATTAATATAGGTGATGTGGATCAACGTGGTGCCTCGAAAAACACCCTTATATTGTTTTTAGTATATAATAGAATTAAATCGTAGTCATAGAATTCAGATCTAACTGTCAAAATTAATATAGGTGATGTGGATCAACGTGGTGCCTCGAAAAACACCCTTATATTGCTTTTAGTATATAATAAATATTGTTCTCCAAGTTTGTTGAGAGCTACTGTAGATGGGCTGTGCCCACGAAGAAGCACGGCATGGTACCCAATCACAGCTTCTTCGAGGCTATGAGCCCATGCTTGGTTGTCATACTACCCGATAAGTTCTACAATAAGGTTGAAGAAGGAAGTATTATTCTCAAGAAAGCAAAGGAAATGAAGTTCTGCAGGAGGGCCTTATTGTAGAAGGCGAATCCTCGCCAATAAAGAGCGACGTGGTAATATTTGGTACCGGGTACAGAGGTGATGAAAAATTGAGGGGGATTTTCAAATCATCCATGTTCAGAGACATCATAGCAGGCTCGCCATCTACTATCGTTCCACATTTCAGGTCTAAATTAATTTGAATTCGAAACAATATATATCTTGAACATGCATGCATTTCACTAAATGCACGGGAGTGGATTTCAACTAATGTATTTTTGTTATAAATACATGCAGGCAATGTGTCCATCCTAGGATCCCCAAACTAGCTATCATCGGTTATTCCGAGAATGTGTCCAACCTTTATGCATTCGAGCTACGGTCAAAATGGTTGGCACATTTCCTTCATGGGAGCTTCCGTACGCATAGCATAAGATCAATGGAGGAGGATATAAACGAGTGGGATAAGTATATGAAAAGGTATGCTGCAGGCCACTTCCGGCCTGTCGTGTTCGAGGCCGAAGCGAACGCCATCGGCGGCGTGTGGGCGCACACGCTCGCCTCAACACGGCTTCAGACGCCACGGCCATATTACCAGTTCACGGACTTCCCATGGCCGCCGAGAGTGTCGGACTTGTACCCGGACCATGAGAAGGTCATGGAGTACCTGCACTCGTACGCGCGCCACTTCGGCGTGCTAGATTGCATCAGGTTCGGCAGCCGGGTTGCCGCTCTGGATTACTCCGGCATCAACGAGGAGGAGGTGATGGCATGGGTGCAATGGGCCAGCATGCAACGGCGAGGCGTTCGGCAGCGGCCGAGGCGAGTGGCGACTAACCGTGCAGCACGGGAACGACGACGTTGAGGTGAGAAATTATACAACTTCTTCGATCGCTGCGGCCATATATCATCGTGAAAGTTTGACGTGCAAAAACACAACTAGACCCACGTGGCCGACTTTGTGGTTCTATGTGTGGGAAGGTTCAGTGGCATCCCCAACATTCCCAGTTTCCCACCGGAGCGAGGGCCAGAGGCGTTTGACGGTACGGTGATCCACTCCATGGATTCCTCCAACATGGACCATGCAGTGAAGCAGAGGCCACTCGACTCATCAAGGGCAAGCTCGTCACTGTCATCGGCTACCAAAAGTCTGCTCTCGACATCGCCACACACTGCGCTAATGTCAACGGTGATACCCTGTCTAGACTATAGAATTTACTGGAACAACATGTAGAAGGAATTATGGAGAATGCACAGCTTCAATAGGGCCGACTGTCTCATATATATAGACAATTACAGGTACAATCCTGAGAGTACAAGGAGACCTATAGAGAGTACAATACGTGTCTCAACACCTCCCCCTCCCCCGTAGTCGAAGGGTCGGTACCGACATATAGACTGGAACGAAACTCGTCAAAGGTCGACGTCGGCAATCCCTTTGTCATGATGTCCCCAAATTGCTGAGAAGTCGGTACGTGAAGAACTCGAACGTGACCGAGAGCAACCTGCTCACGAACAAAGTGAATGTCCAGCTCGATGTGCTTGGTGCGTCGATGATGAACGGGATTGACGGAGAGGTAGACAGCCGAAACATTGTCACAGAACACCACCGTGGCCTTGTCGACAGGACAAGAGAGCTCGGAGAGAAGCTGACGAAGCCACGTGCACTCGGCCACGGTGTTCGCCACGGCCCGATACTTGGCCTCGGTACTAGAGCGAGAGACGGTGGGTTGTCGCTTGGAAGACCAAGAGACGAGCGACGAACCGAGGTAGACACAGTAGCCGCGTGTCAGGGCAGCCAGCCCAGTCCGCGTCCGAGTAGGCGACGATGTCCGTCGATGGCGAGGCGTGCAGCGAGAGGCCCAGGTCCATAGTGCCGCATATGTAGCGAAGTATCCGCTTCACCGCTGTCCAGTGGGCATCTCGAGGAGCATGCATATGCAAGCACACCTGCTGCACGGCATACTGCAACTCCGGACGTGTCAGCGTCAAGTACTGCAGGGCACCGACGATGGAGCGATAGAACGACGCGTCGGGAGCCAGCGACCCATCGCTAGCCGAAAGCTTGGCCTTCGTGTCGACTGGAGTAGGCGCAGGGTTGCAGTTAAGCATCCCAGCACGCTCGAGGAGCTCATGAGCATACTTCCGCTGATGAAGAAAGAACTCATTGATGACCCACAAGTATAGGGGGTGTATCGCAGTATTTTCAAGGGAAGTGAAACCTAATTTATTGATTCGACACAAGGGGAGCCAAAGAATATTTATCAGCCTTAACAACTGAGTTGTCAATTCAGCTGCACCTGGAAACAATCTTGCTCACAGCAGTTTATCAGTAGCAACAGTTTTGTAGTAGGAATAGTAAAGTAACAGCAGTAGTAAAGCAAAGACAGTAGTAACAATAGTAGTAAACAGTGAGATTTGAGTGTGGTAGGCATAGGGATGTATGGATGGGCGTTGCATGGACACGACAATCTACATAGCAATCAGAACATAGGATAATTGCAGATAAATAAGATAAAGCATCCAAGTACTAGACAATCCTAGACATGTGTTCCATATATAGTCATACATGCTCGCAATGAGAACTTGCACAACATCTTTTGTCCTGCCAGCCCGTTTGCAGCGGGGCCTCTAGGGAACTACTAGCAATTAAGGTGCTCCTTTTAATAGAGCACCGGAGCAAAGCATTAACACTCCGTGAACACATGTGATCCTCACATCAAAGCCATTCCCTTCCGGTTATCCCGATTTCTGTCACTTCGGGGCCATAGGTTCCGGACAACAACGTGTGTATACAACTTGTAGATAAGACCAAGAACAATACTATCATAATGAATCAATAACATGTTCAGATCTGAGATCATGACACTCGGGCCCTAGTGACAAGCATTAAGCACAACAAGTCGCAACAAAGTCATAAAACACTAATAAAAGATACTAGGCACCATGCCCTAACAATCTGATGCCATTACATGAACAATCTCATCCAATTCCTACCATCCCCATAGCCTAAAACGGGGGATTACTCACTCATAGACGGGGAAAAACATGGATGGTCGATGGAGAAACGATGGTGATGATCTCCTCCAATTCCCCGTCCCGGTAGGGTGCCAGAACGGAGTTTCTAGTGCTGTTTCGTGGAATCTGGTGGTGGCGGCGGAGTGGAACTCCTTCTGGAAAAACGTCGAACCCCCCGAAGTTTTTAGGTCAGAAGGCTCCTTATAGGCGAAGAGAGAGGCCGAGGGGGTGCCTGGGGTCCCACACCGCCCCCTAGCGCGGCCTGGCCTGGCCCGCGCCAGCAGGTGGTGTGGCCACCCCCTGGCTCTTCTCCGTCTCGTATTATGCCTCCTGGAGTCTTCGGGTGAAATAGGATTTTTGGCATATTTTCCGGGATTTTTCCTGATAGTTGATTTTCTGCATAAAAAGTAGACACCAAGGCAATTCTGGTGAAAACAGCGTCAGTCCGCATTAGTTGCATCCAAATCACACAAGTTTAGAGGAGAAACAATAGCAAAAGTGTTCGGGAAAGTAGATACGTTTTGGACGTATCAACTCCCCCCAAGATTAGCTTATTGCTTGTCCTCAAGCAATTCAGTTGAAAACTGAGTGCGATAAAAGAACTTTCACGAACACATTTGCTTCATAAGATGTAAATATTTTCAGCAATGTGATCAACTACTTGGAAAATTCATAATAAAGAGTATGCAACCAAGTCTACTTAATAGTCATTGCAAGATATGAAGAGATTCAAACTCAAGAATAATAAGTAGCATGAGGCACAAACATAAGCAACATTACAATGCTCATAGAAAGGTATGATAGAGTGGTATCTCGCTTGCCTTTGATTATGAATATCTAGGCACCTCTGAAGTTCAAGTGATGACTAGAAATAAAGATATCAAGGATACAAGCATCAAAGTCATAACACAAATAATCAAGTAATGGAACAAACACAAAGAATGACAACCATGATCTCAAGAAGGTGCTCAGGGAATAAATGGAGACTCAACAAGAAAAGGTTTTAAATAATTTGAAAGGCTTCCAAATGCTGAAAGTATGGTACTCTTTAGCTTTGAGCTCTCATTGCCCTTATCATAAGCATCTTTAATGTGGTTAAGGTGAAAGTGACACAACTAAGAGGATATGCTTGACAAGTTATAAATCAAAGTCTCAAGCCCCTTACTTACGAAGACCGATCCTCATGCTACTCAACTTCAGTCACAAGTAAGCTCTTGTCATTGTAAGTATATACGTATCATAGAGAACCGCCAACGGGGTACCCCTTGCACATGACACGGGAGCTATCCCATAATGAAAATAACAACGCAAGCAGACAATGAGCATCTCGGCGATCTTTTTATTTACTATGTGCATAGATTTTTATTGAGGATGCTTCATAAAATGCTTATTATGGTTATGCTGCAAGTTTCCACCATGATTAGGCATGGCTTAGGCTAGCCCAGCGCTTCTCTAACATACATACAAACTCCATGATCTTACAAGTTCCACTTTTATTTCACACCGCCGGGATCCATAAGCAAAAGAACATGATATCAACTAGGTACAAAGTACCTATGAAGCGTTGAAAGCGGTCCCCATGATACATGGTTCTGCTAACTTCAACTCATAAAGCGCAAGCATATACGCAACAAAGAAGGATGCAATGGTTCAGGTTTATTAAGTGCAAGAAAATAAAGTGTGCCATCAAGTTTGTGAGATCTTTACTGACTAATTTTCTCATAACAAGCAAACATTTTATTCGGAAGAAAACAAGGCATAATGAATATGCACGGGAGTAGCAAATGATGCTAATAGGTAGGTATGGTGGACACTTTGGAAATATTTGGTTTAGGGAGTTGGAAACATGAGTAAAACACTCAGTGGAAGTGAAGGCTAACAAAAGTAAGGGAGCGACAAACGAGAGAACAATAGCTGTCATTATCATGCTTGCAACAAAACAAGACTACTCATGGCATGAAAGTGATTCAAGATCCTCAAGGCAAAATAATTCATCAAGGCTTAACTGATTATTACAGTCATGTGCATGCGTGAGCATGTGCCAAGTCAATTCAAATGAAACATTCAGAGGAGGATACCACGGTGTCATACCAATTTATGAATAGAGTGATGCAAGCAAACATTCATAAGACATGCTACAAACTATTAGCGAGCTGGAGCTAATCATAAGAAAGCAAGAACTATTAAGCATCCAAAGAAAACATACACTCTACATGAAATAACTAAGCATGCCCACAGTGATGAGTATATGTACAAAAATGAAAACAAATAGAGTTCGTTACCAGCCTCTTACCACGCCTCAAGTTGTCACTGATCCTCATTATTGCTCTTCACTTGTGTGGCTTGAATAATAATATGAAACCAATATCCACTGAGGACTGCCGAACCTTGAAGCAAACTCGCAAAAACCAAAAAAGAAAGACAAATATTTTTGGTGTTTTTGATTTTTAAACAAGAACCAAAAGAGAAAAAAAAGCAAAGCAAAATCTTTTTGGGTTTTTTCGAATAGTTCAAACAAAGCAAAAAGGGAAAAGCAAACCAAGGCAAAAAGAAGAAGCAAACCAAAGAGAAACAACAGAAATATTTTTGGTCTTTTTGTGTTTTTAGAAAGCAAAAGCAAAGAAGAACGAAAACTAAAAAGAGAACGAAAACATGAATATACAAAGTATCGACGCAACATGATATGAAGATGAGTGCGGTGTCGGCATACCTCCCCCCAAGCTTAGGCTTTTGGCCTAAGTGGGTATCAATCCCAAGCTGGCCAGGATGAAGTGTCACCCTGGTACGACGAAGAGGTCCCCTCATCCTGGTGCGAACTCGAGTACGTCCCTCCGTAATGCACGGAGTAATCATAGGAGGGCACATCCTCCTGGTGCTGCTCGTGGAAACCCAACAAGCGAAGCTGCTCGTCTACCTCCTCCTTGAAGCGTGACCATAGTCTCCTGTGAACACTAAACAAAGCAGGCTGTGGCAAAAGGATCTCCCTTTCATCCCCGTCAGTGAAAAGCATCCTATACATTAGACTGTCCAAATCAGAAGTAGCAGTGAAAAAGTGATGAGCCTTCATAGCAATAAGGTCAAGCCTCTGTGGTGCCAACATAGCATCATAGGGATCCACTGAAAGACCTAATGCATTGACTATACGCGAGGCAATGATGCCCCCATAGATAGGCCCCCTAGCAGCTAAGCGGCGAGCAATAAGCGAGCCAAGATTGTACCGAGTGTCATTGTTAAGCGCAGCAGCAAGGACTGCTAAATGATAGTTGGAGATATTACTAGTGTTCTCCCTACCCAATACACTAGTGGCAAGATAATATGCAAAGTATCTAAGAGCAGGGAGTTGGATATTTATTATCTTTCCGCGCTGCGCTACGCGGTCATCATCATTGGTCACCCCTCGGTAAAGCTCCAACAAATCAGCGGGGCGCCCTTGAATTTTCTTCACGGTCCCTGTCATATGCACACCTACAATACTACAAAATCTCTCCAAAGGCATGGTGAAGGGCAGATCATAGATTTTAAAAGAGACAGTAGGTGATAGGGTGTGTTAGTAAACGTGAAGCTCTCAACAAAAGTTTTGGTGAGCATAGCATATTGTGCACTCTCATCTTGCATATATGAGGTCAAACCAACCCTCTCAATCAGTAGCAAGAAATCATCAAGAATACCTGCAGCTTGCAAGAAAGTAAAACAAGGAAAAGAGGATGGGTGAGCATCCCCATCATCCCTTTCACTGCCAATACGGGTTGCAATGAGGTCTTCATTGTATGATGGCCTAGCTTGAGAGGCTGTTCTTGAGGGCCTCGACCTCCTAGGTGCATCACTCTCAAATATCTCTCCAAAAGTATGGTTGTTCATGCTTGGTATTCTGAAATTTAAACACCTATTAAACAAGTGATTGCAAAGTAAATATAATGAAGGATTCTACTCATAGGGACTTGCAAGAGGCCTAAACATGCATCAAAACTATATCTCTAAGCATCAAACAAGCTTACAAGCTCTCATAACCAGTCACCTACAGCAGCAAAATACTCAACATATAATCCACTAAACACAAATCTACTTGGACAAGGGGAGGAGTCACATACCAGGGAACAAATGCTCCAAATTTCAGCAAGAAAGATGGGCTGAGCAAGGAGATCGAAAAAATCGAGAGCAAGCACAGCAAGAACGCGATTTTGAGCTATGAACTGGAGCTTACTCGGGAGAGAGAAGAAAGTGGCAGGTGAGAGAGTTGGTGGGGGGCTAGGGGTGGCCCACACCAGGGCATGGCGCCACCCAAGGCTGGCCGCGCCACCATGTGGTGTGCCTGCCTGGTGGGCCCCCTGGTACCTCCCAGGTACTCCTCTGCCCCTTTTTTCACGTAAAAATTTAATATGAATTTTCTGGAATTTTTCGAGACACTTTATTTTTGGGCATTTTTCAGAAATAGAGGAATGATTTTTCTAACAGACAGATTTTTTTTATTTTTGGAAACATGATGCAAGGACAAAACAAGGCTAGAACTAAAGAAGTTCTAGCATGCAAGCAACTAACAACACAAAGAAAACTAATTGAAAGCAAAAGCTAAAATTCAAAGGATAGAAATAAACGGAGATAATCATAGTGAAAACATTGTTTTGTTCAATGGAATCCTTTTGTTAACAAGGTTGATCAAGTCTTGCTACCAAAACAATTGCATATGAGACAAAACTTTGTACTCCACCAATGATTATGTTACCTCAACCTTGATAGCAATGGTCCCAATCATAATAGTTTCAAATTTTTCTCTTGGTATGGGACAATATATTTCTCCAACTTGAATGCCCTCAACATGTTCAATTGAATTCAAACCATAAGGCCTTTCAATCTTCTTGGGGAAGTAGACAGTATGTTCCTTGTCATTAACATTAAAGGTCACCTTTCCTTGATTAGAATTAATAACAACTCCTGCAGTATTAAGAAAAGGTCTCCCAAGAATAATAGACATATTATCATCTTCGGGCATTTCAAGCACAACAAAATCAGTTAATATCAAGCAATTGTGAGCCACCTGAACAGGTACATCCTCACATATACCCACAGGAATAGTGGTAGATTTATCAGCCATTTGCAAAGATATATCAGTTGGTATTAATTTTTCAAGTTGAAGCCTCTTATATAGAGAGAAAGGCATAACACTAACTCCAGCTCCCAAATCACACAAAGCAGTTCTAACATAACTATTCTTAATAGAGCAAGGGATAGTTGGAATCCCTGGGTCTCCAAGTTTCTTAGGAACCTTACCATTGAAGGAATAATTAGCAAGCAAAGTAGAAATTTATTCATTAGGGATCTTCCTTTTATTCGAGACAATGTCCTTCATATACTTTGAGTAAGGAGGCAATTTAATAGGATCAGTCAAAGGAATTTGCAAGAATAAAGGCTTCATCCACTCACAAAACTTATTATAGTGTTCATCTTCCTTTGACTTGTGTTTCTTATCAGGGAATGGCATAGGTTTTTGGACCCAAGGCTCTCTTTCACTACCATGTTTCTTAGCAATAAAATCTTCTTTGGTGTATTTAGTATTCTTAGTGTGGTTTTCAGGTTCTTCTTCAACCTTTTCTTCATTAGGAACAACATTTTCTTCATTACCACTTTCAGTTTCAGCATCAGAGATAGATATACTATTAGGATCTATAGCAGGTTCAGAGGGTTCTACAACAGTTTTATGTTTCTTTTTTCCTTTTCTTACGAGTAGAACCACTATTTTTAGCTTGTTGAGAATCCTGCTCAATTCTTTTGGGTTGCCCCTCAGGATATAGAGGATCCTAGGTAGCAGCACCACTTCTAGTTCTAATTTCATAAGCATGTTTTTCTTTAGCTGCATTAACTAGCAAGTCATTTTGCACTTTAACGAGTTGATCTATTTGAGTTTGAACCATTTGAAAGTGTTTAACAATCATTTTAACATCATTAGAGGTTCTTTCCACAATATCTTTCAACTCCACAATAGCTCTAGTGTTTTCCATTAGATGATTCTGCACCCTTTTATTAAAGTTATCTTGCTTAACAATAAAGATATCGAATTCTTCTAAGCATTGATCAGGAGGTTTAGAGTAAGGGATATCACCTTCATCAAAGTGTTGGAGAGAGTGTACCTCAATAGTGGATGAGTAGGGAATAGGCTTACATAATTCTACTATAGGAGGTAAATTCTTGACATCTGCAGCTTTAATTCCCTTCTCCTTAAGACATTTCTTAGCTTCCTTCATCACTTCATCATTTAATTCAATAACTCCCCTCTTCTTTGATGTTGGAATAGGCACCGGAATAGATGGTTCAGGTACAATTACTTCAGGTATAGCTTGTTTAGGAGGAGTCCAATCTTCATAGTTCTTGCTTATTTTAGCCATTAATTCCTCAGCTTCCTTAGGAGTCATATTCCTGAAAACACAATCAGCACAACTATCTAGGTATGTCCTAGATTCCTCAGTTAGTCCATTATAAAATATATCAAGAAGCTCATTCTTAGGTAATGGACTTCCAGCTTGTGCATGAATCAAAGCACAAAACCTTGCCCAAGATTCGAGCAATACCTCTTTTTCTCCCTGTTTAAAATCAAAAAGTTCCTGCAAAATAGCATGTCTAGCACTAGGAGGAAAATATTTCTGCAGTAAAGTACTAATCAAGCACTCAGGGCTATCAATAGATCTAGGAGGTAAATTACTAAACCAAGTTTTAGCTTCTCCTTTCAGTGAAAAGGGAAAAATCTTAGCAACAAAGTAAGTACGCATCTTAATATCATCAGAAAACAAGCCACTCATGGTAGAAAGTTTATTCATATGTGCTACCGCACTTTCATTCTTAGTCCCACAAAAAGGTTCTTTCTCGACAATAGCTATGTAAGATAGATCGAGAGAGAAATCATAATCTTCATCTATAATGTTTATGGGAGAAGCAGCAAACTTAGCATCAGGAGACAATTTGGGTCTAATAGTACGCCTCTCAAGGAGACTCTTAGCAGCGCTCCTATCATGGGTGTTCTTACATTCTTTAATAAACTCATCGGTCATCTCAACATAACCATCTTCAATATCATAACTCTCACTAGACTCAGGTGAGCTAACAGGTGTGGTGGTGTCTTCATTAGGAGTTTTGGTATTTCCAGCTATAGTTCTAGCAATCGTAGCATCTAGGAAAGGACCTAATGAACCACTCTTATCAAGCACAGTAGAAGCATCATCATAAGTGTTGGGGATATACTTTCCGGGTATCCTCACAGTTCCTCACTGACCAGGGTGGCCCACTTCGGGTTAGAGCATTGCTTCACGGGCGGCCCAGTCAGGGAGAGAAGACGGAGTCCAATCCGGCTACGGGAAGGCCCAGAAGACTTACCGACTTAGGCCATGATGTTACTTGTAGTTCAAGATGTACTCTGTAACAGACTCTTAGTCGTAGCCGGATAGATCTCTCCTGTAAACCCTAGGCCGGATATCTATATAAGCCGTCCTAGGGAGATCCTTTAGGGCACCCAATACTTTAGACCCACAACTCGCACATGCGAAACCCTTGTAACCCATATTCCGGCTCTGCCGTATTACTGGATTGATAGCAGGAGTAGGATCCGTCCAAAGCCGGCGGATTCGAACCTGGGTAAACTTGTGTGCTCACCGTCCCGGAATACCGTACGTCTCACCCCCTCTCTTCCGCACGCCTCGAGGACCCCCTCATGGCGTACTTGTCATCAATCCGACGACAGTTGGCGCCCACCGTGGGGCAAGTGAGCTACGGATCTGCGTTCTGAGCGGAATCTGCAAGAATCAGAATCGGCGAGACTATCGCCTCGGTCGCATCCTCTACGTCAGCGACGTCCCTCTCATCGTTCTCGACGAGACTTGGATTCCGGCAAAGGAGGCCATGACTGCCTACACAATCATGTCTTTTGGCGAGATCGATGTTTACATCGGTTTCGCTGAACCTGCCCAACCCACCCCAGCGGTGATGATAGAGGCAAAAGAATTTTTTGGGTCCCCTTTGTCCGCGGAGGCGGTAGAGTTCTAGATCTCAGAAAACCCTAATCCCACCCAGCCCGCACCAGTTGCAGAGACAGTGGAGAAATCCGAACCTGAAGAAGACCTAGCGGTCAACATCGAATCTGGAGTGGATCTCCCCGGAGGAGCCGGATCCCAGATCGACCCACCCGTGGAAGTCGAAATTCAGGAGGAACATATCAACGACACTGATTCCGGCTCTGATGATGCCGGAACAGACAGGCCTTTCCTAAGGTACACACTAAAACGTATGATATTGCAAGGCGAAAGCGCAGATGCAATCCTCGAGACCATCAAAAGTTTCGATATGGCTGATCGCGAAAGCCGCAGGTACCTCAAGAAGCACGCGTCACACTTCGTCGGATACGTGGGATCCAGATCCGGCTCTGCCGATGCTGGAGAAAACACCGACTCGGTGCTGGAGGCAATTGGAACAAACGCCAACGTACCCGCATCCTCGGATGAATCCATGACGTCGGCAGATTTCCGAAAGTTCTCCGCGGAATATGAAGAGGAGTACAACTCCAAAGCTGCAGAGGAAGGAGAAGCCATGGATGAAGGATCCGGGGAACACTCTCCCAAAGCGCAGGAAGACATGGACGTTAGAGACAATCCCGAAGTCCAGATGTCCGAGAGTACCGATCAGAGCTTGACTCCGGGAAACGGACCCAAAGCCGTCTTTGCTACCGGTGCTGCCAAGAAGGCAAAGAAGAAGAACAAGACCCCGGCAAAAGACCCTCTGACAGAGGAGGTGATTGCCGAGGAATACGAGGAAGACTCGGATGGAGCACTAATCCCAGACGAGCTGAAAAAAGAAGCATCGGTGGATGGACACGTGATCACTGAAGGTGCGCGTAAACTCATCGATGCCGCACTAACCACACCTATCCCTACAGCTACAGAACTTACTGCAGATGAGCTGGACGAAAGGGCCCAGGCCCTAGAAGCGCGTCGTCAACAACTCCTTGATGAAGCCAAAAACATCGAGGTGGAGAAGAAACGCATGTCGAACAAGGAGTACATGTCTCGTCTGCATCAGAAGACACGGAAGCGTCACATAGATGACAACCAATTCCCACGTGTCCGTGCCATCCTTTTTGGAGATGAGATGGGGAAGCCACGGAAAGATAGCAATGGAGATTGGGTATACCTAACACCAGTACAAAATACCGTGGCAGCCTGAGAAATTATATCGGCTAATCCAGGACCAGAGGAGATCCGTTTGGGTATCAAGCTACTCAACAAGGGACTGGAGCAGCAAAAGGTCGCCCTGTCCGGAAGTCAAAAACTGGTCTCAGATGCTGACCAATGTCGCACAGATCCGGCATGGGCTGACGTAAGACCCCATTACGTTCCGGAGCAGTATTATCGCCCCGAACGACGGGAAGACAATTATTCGAGAACCGGATCGTCAGGACAGCATCGCAAAACCACACGCGGTTGGGGCAATGTCGCACCAGCGGCCAAAAAAGACGCCATCGCTGCCCTGAATCCGACGAATCCTCCCCGACGAGAATCTAAGGATCGAAAGGGAGAAGATAAAGAGAAACGTCGGGAGGAGGATCGTCAGAAAATGCCGCCTCCTAGACATGAGAACCGTCCGGCTGAACCTCACTATGGTGGGAACGACGACGGCGAACGAAACCATGCAGGTACAAGCCGGCAGGGGGCTCGTCGTAGTCAAGACCCTCCCCGAAATCGGAATAATGACGTTCCGGACGGAGGCCGGCGATCAGCCGGAAACTATCCAGCTGCTCCACCTTCTCCACCACAGAGTCATCACAACGGCTCCCATGGAGGGCAAGGAGGACGACATGGCAGAGGAGGCGGTGGCAGTCAAGTCCGCTCCACGGCACCGCACCAGTTACGCATTCGGACGATATCTATCCCTGAATGATGCAAGACACAGGATTAACTCCAACATAGAGGCTCGGCGCTATGAAAACGATGACGTGTACCTGGGCCCAAAGTGCTTCGGTCCATGCATCAGAGCTACACAATTCCCGGAAGGATTTGCTATCTCAAGACATATCCAAGCCTACGACGGCATTGCTCGGCCACATCCGTTACTGATTTCTTCCAAGCTTGCTGCATCGCCAAAGGCGGAAATAGCCTGGTCGCAACCCGATATCTCCCACTTATGTTGCGAAAGACATAAGCGGTTGGGCCAGATCATGGCTCAATGAACTTCTGGCAAACACCATCCATAACTGGTATGATTTACAAAGCACGTTCTTTCGGAATTTCGAAGGCACATATTGGAGGCCCTGTACGGTTGGAGACTTACAGCGTTGCACCCAGAAAGCCGGAGAAACTTGCCGGGATTACCTCGGACGATGGATCGACACCAAGAACTCCTGCGAAGGAGTAAATGATCAAACTGCGATTGAAGCTTTCATCGCAGGTCTCCCTATTGGTTTACTACGCCATCGCTTGAAGTGTGACAAGGTTACCAATTTGGGAGAGATGATAGAAACAGCGAGCAAGTATGCAGACGCTGACGACGATGCAGAAGGACTACTCAATGCCCTAGCTATGCCTCAGTCGGCAAAACAATCAAACCAACAAGCTCAGAAGCGCAAAAACACCTCGGAAGAAAAACCCAACGCGGAAACAGTAGTAGTCACTACTGTTTCCGGGTCTGGAGGACGAGGAGGATGTGGCGGAGGCCGCGGGCATGGCCGTGGGACATCAAGGGTCCAAGGTAGAGGAGAACAACAACCAGGCAAAACCTACTCTTGGGCCGACATTGCCAATAACCCATGTGTGCATCACCTAGACGCCAGTGGGGGCTCGTCCCACACCAACGCTAAATGTCGTTTTAACGACGACATCAAGAGAGATGATACCGCGGGCTACAAAGCCAAGCGGAAGAAGGGAAAGAAAAATCCCGAAAAAGACAAAGAGACCAAGGAAGATTCCGACATGGAGGAAGCTGATGCTTCAAATCCCAAGTCAGAAGGGAAGAAGACTTTTCCCACCAAGAAGGACACTTATGTCACCTTCCTCGGATCTCAACCAGCAAAGGTCAAGAAAGCAGTTCTACACGAGCTCAATGCAACAGTTCCGACTGTCCCCCAGTATCTGGACTGGTCGGAAGTGGCAATCACGTTTGACCGCGATGATCATCCGCCTAAGCTACACAAGCGAGGAAAATACGCCTTAATCGTTAATCCACTTATTGACGGTTATGGTTTCTCCAAGACCCTCATGGATGGTGGTAGCAGCATCAATATTCTCTACGTCGAAACGCTACGCCGGATGAAGATCTCGGAGACACAGCTGAACCATAGCTCTGTGATTTTTCATGGAGTTGTCCCAGGAAGACAAGATAATTCCCTAGGAGAGATCACTTTGGATGTTACTTTTGGAACACCAAAGAATTATCGGACGGAGGCACTTTCCTTCGAAGTGGTCCCATTCAAGAGCGCATACCACGCTATACTCGGACATCCGGCTTACTGGGCTTTTATGGCTCGTCCGTGTTACATTTACAATATGATGAAAATTCTAGGTCCCAACGGCGTGATCACCATCAGGGGAGCCCCGAAGAAAGCGCGAGAGTGTGAGGATGGAAATGCCGCCTTTGCTGAAGCCGTGCTGCACGCCCAGGAGTACCAGGAGATCAAGAAGAGCATAGATCCGTCCGAGATGCCCGCAACGAAGAAGGAGGTTACCAAGCTAAATCCGGAGTTCAAGGCATCATAAGAGACGAAGAAAGCGCCATTGAAGGAAGATGACCCCTCCAAGGTGACCCAGATAGGCGTAGGCCTAGATAGCGCATAGGAAAGCGCGCTCGTCAAGTTCCTCCAAGCAAATCAAGATATCTTCGTATGGCAGCCATCTGACATGACCGGAGTACCTAGGGAACTTGCCGAGCACTCTCTAAATGTAAACCCGAATGCTAAACCCGTCAAACAATCCTTACGACAGTTTGGTGATGAAAAGCGTAAGGCAATAGCTAAGGAACTAGCTCGGCTCGAGTTAGCCGGATTCATAGAAGAGGTCATCCATACTGATTGGTCGGCAATCCTGTAATGGTCTCTAAAAAGGACACCACTGATTTAAGGATGTGTGTTGATTATACTGTCTTGAACAAAGCTTGTCCAAAAGATCCGTTCGCTTTGCCTAGAATTGATCAAGTTATCGATTCTACGGCAGGCTCGGAACTCCTCTGTTTTCTCGACGCATATTCCGGTTATCACCAAATCCGGATGAAGGAATCTGACAAAATCAAAACTTCATTCATAACCCCTTCGGAACCTTCTGCTTTGTTACGATGCCCTTTGGGTTGAAGAACGCAGAAGCTTACGTGCATCAGCAAGACGATGCAGCGTTGCCTCCACGACCAACTCGGACGCAATGTACATGCATACGTGGATGATATCGCGGTGATGTCCAAAAAGAAGGAAACACTCATTTCCGACTTGGAGGAAACGTTCGCCAATCTACGAAAATACAACATCATGCTTAACCCGAAGAAATGCTTCTTTGGAATACCAGCCGGAAAATTGTTAGGTTTCATCGTGTCTCAAAGAGGCATAGAGGTGAACCGCGACAAAATCAAGGCTATACTCAATATTTCCAGGCCAACTTGCCTGAAGGACGTACAAAGATTAACTGGTTGCATTGCTGCGGTCAGTCGATTTGTAAGCCGACTTGGTGAAAGATCCGCACCATTATACAAACTCCTGAAAAAGACCAAGGATTTTGTCTGGACTGACGAAGCTGAAGTTGCACTACAAGACCTGAAGAAAGTAGTCTCATCTGCTCCTATCCTTGAAGCGCCGGAACCTCAGGAACCGATGTTGCTTTATATTGCTGCGACAAATAAGGTCGTTAGTATCGTCATGGTGGTGGAGAGACCAGAGGAAAATCAGGAACACTTGGTGCAGCGTCCGACGTACTTCGTCAGCAAGGTCTTGACAGAATCAAAACAGCGATATCCGCACTATCAAAAATTGGCTTACGGTGTTTTCCTAGCATCTCGTAAGTTATGACACTATTTTCAAGAGCATCCAATTACCATGGTGAGCAAAGCTCCCATGAGAGACATAATCAACAACAACGACGCCATAGGACATGTCGCCAAATGGGGCATAGAGCTCTCAGCTTTCGATATTGAGTATAAACCTCGGACAACAATCAAATCCCAGATCCTTGCCAACTTTGTTGCTGATTGGATAGAGACAAAGGAGAACATGGTCCTCCCTGAGTCGGAATACTGGACCCTCTTTTTCGATGGGTCTAAGGCTCGAGGGGGCTCGGGGGCTGGCGTGGTGCTCAAATCACCCCAAGGAGATAAACTATTATACGTGTTGCAGATCCACTTCACAGCGACAAACAATATTGCCAAGTATGAAGCACTGCTGCATGGAATTCGGATTGCCAAGGATATTGGCATCCGATGTTTGATGTGTTACGGAGATTCGGATCTTGTTGCTCAGCAAGGCTCGGATATTTGTAATGCAAATAAGCACATGGCAGCATATAAAGCCGTCGTGGATGCTCTATCTAAATCGTTCGAAGGGTTTGAAGTTCAACACATCCCTCGAGCAGAAAATGAGGAAGCCGATGCACTATCTCGAATAGGCTCTGCGCGGAAAGAGGTCCCGGATGGCGCATTTTTAGAGCACCTCAAGGTTCCCTCGATAAAGGGAGTAGATGAGGAATATCCGACCAAATCCGACTCACCTTTAATAGCAGTTCTGGCTGTAATTCCCAGCTGGACTCAACCCTACCTCGATTATTTGGTAGATGGCAAATTACCCGAAGATGAGGTGCTGAGCCGGCAGATTATCCGACGAGCAAAAGCCTATACTATTGTTAAAGGTGAGCTCTATAAACGGAGTGTTTTTGGAGTTTTTCAGCGCTGTGTATCTCCGGAAGAAGGAGTGGAAATCTTAAGGGAAATCCACGAAGGCGAGTGTGGTCACCATGCTGCAGCCAAATCTTTAGTGGCAAAAGCTTTTCGACATGGATTTTTCTGGCTTACAGCTCAGGCAGATGCCGAACGGTTAGTCAAGACATGCAAAGGCTGCCAAAAGTACGCCAAGGAAGCTCATGTTCCGGCTGATCAGCTGCGAACAATACCTATAACATGGCCTTTTGCGGTCTGGGGGCTTGACATGGTAGGACCCTTTAAACAAGCTCCAAGTGGATTTACCCACCTCTTAGTGATGGTGGATAAATTCACCAAGTGGATCGAGGCTAAACCTGTCACTAGTTGTGATGGAGCAACAACCAAAATATTTGTCGAGGATGTTATAATCTGGTATGGTTATCCGCATAGCATTATCACGGACAACAGGAGTAACTTTTCTATGGGAGAACTGGCTGAATTCTGCGATGAGCAAAATATCCGGCTTGACATTGCGTCAGTCGCACATCCACAGGCTAACGGACAAGTCGAAAGAGCAAATGGTTTAATTCTACAAGGCTTGAAACCAAGACTCGAAGCACCACTGAGACGTGCTGCGGGGGCTTGGGAAGAGGAACTACCCTCTGTAATTTGGAGTTTGCGAACAACTCCGAACAGGTCAACAAGATATACACCTTTCTTCTTAGTCTATGGCGCAGAAGCAGTTCTTCCTAGTGATTTGATTCATACTTCTCCTAGAGTTGCCGCGTATATCGAAGAGGATGCCGAGATTTCTCGACAAAATGATCTCGACTTAGTCGAAGAAGTTTGCGTCGTTGCTGAAATGAGATCTACAACCTATCAGCAGAAGTTACGCAAGTATCATAGCCAGAGAGTCCGAACTAGATCTTTCAATAAAGGTGATTTGGTTCTTCGGCTTGTGCAACAAAGAAAGCACAAACTTTCCCCAGTATGGGAAGGGCCCTTTTTAGTTAGTCGAGTATTGCACAATGGATCCTACTACTTAATTGACATGAGGCCAGTCAAAGAAAGACCTGCTACTAAGAAGAGAAAGAGAGCTGGAGGCAGTACAAATCCGGATGAGTTAGACAGACCATGGAATATTGCTCAGCTACGTCCCTTTTATTCTTAGTTTATCCTTCTTTGTAATCATACATATGTACATGTTCTTTGAGAAATAAAAGTCTTGGTTGCCTCAAGTTTTTTTGAGAAGTTTTTACCATCTTATTTCCAAATGATCATGTTGTAGTCGAAAATCCCAGAATGCTTGAAAGTACTTTATGCTCATGTTCGTTCTGGTTTAGATTTCCGATTCTAAAACTGCTACCCTCGGGTATAACTCTAAAATTCTAGTCTTACTTTGGTTATTTATCTGATTGCCGGATGCGGGCATTTTCCGAGTAGTGAATTGTTGGTACTGGAAGCCGGCTTTGTTTCCGAGTTTAAACTGGTTTAGCAATTAAGCTCCGTTGCTCGACAAAGTTTCCGGCTGAAGGTTTAGCCGGCTCATGAAAGGGACGAGGCAGAAAGCCAGATAAACGATAAGTAGAGACGGAAAATTCTAATTGCTTATGAAAACATTTCAGGCACACAAAAATTCTAAGACAAAAGTGCTGAATAGATAAAAAAAACTTAGCACTAGCAAAAGTCATAGTACTTCATATTTACAAAACGCATCATGTTCTTTCACAGAATAATACATAAGTTTGTGGTCTATGATGCAGGAGGAGATGAAGGATCTACTGGCTCGCTGGTCACTCCGCCTTGATATCGTTCCGAGATATCCGCATCCGAGTTGGTGCGTTCATCGTCGGAAACTTCTTCGGCTTCTTCTGCAGGAGGAGGCGGAGTATCCACGCGGGTGAAGAAGGGGATCTCGTAGCTGGTCAGATCAGCTATGTGACACCCATATCCGGCACAGGAGTGCATGATGGCTTGAAGGTCCTGCTCCTAGCCGTCTTCGTCTACCTTGCAGTACCCTTTAGTCACTTGCCATATTTCCATGTTTCCATGGTGGCTCATGACCATGGAGAGGGCATTATCTTGCTGCGCGCAGGACATATTCCAGTCCCGAACAAGCTGCGGCATCTCCTTGGCCCTGTCCCGCACCTCAAAATCCGACATGCTTGGCATGTACGGAATCCTGAGAGACTCGCCAATGTCCTCAAGGGACTGGCGGTAGTCATGAAGAAGATTACCGACTTGGGTAAGCCGGTGAGTGCGGGGCTCGGACGAGGAAGAGTCCGACAACTTTAGAGGACCTATACACAAAACAAGTCAAGAAAAATCCGACATTGATAATAGTCGAAGAAAAGATAAGTCAGAAAGGTGGAACGTACCAAGAATGACGTCATCAATCTTGGTCTTCTCCTCCCAGAGACTCTGAGTTCAGCCCGGAGTGCCTGGGATATATCCTTCTATCTGCTAAGCTCATTCTTGAGGCCCGAGATTACTTTATCTTGAGCGGCAATCTTGCGATCGCTCTCTTCAGTGGCCATGGAGGAGGATTCCAGGACTTGAGCTATGCTCGTTTCGTGATCCTCCTTGAGCTTATCGAGCTCTTGGCGAAGTCCCTTGTTTTCCACCACCAGGGTTTTGAGGTTCTCGGCCTCTTCAATCATAGCGATGGATTGTTTCACCAACGCTGTAAGTCAAAAAAGAACAACAGTTCAGAAAAATTTGACATTAAAAAGCAAAAGGCAAGGTTTGAATCTCGAAATGTTTACCTTTGGCTTCTTCCTTGGCTACCTTGAGCTCAGCATTTTTAAGCCGGAGAGCTTTGATCTCTCTCTGCTTATCACAGACATTGGATAATAATTCCTGGTTATAGGAACACACTTTCTGTAAGTCAGAATACCCAAGGTCAGAAAGCTACTTAAGACCCGGGCTAATATTTTCTACTAAATATCAGCACGAGCCTTGGGGGCTACACTAGTTCATTCTTTGGCATCCTAATGAAAGCATAAACCCGGATTTCTATATCCTACTTCATGCTTGGGGGCTAGAGGATATGATATAACATAATGTAAAAACAAGAGTTGGAATTCCGACTTACATATTGCTCGCGGGTGAGTTTGTCTAAACCCGCGTTCACTTCAGCTGCCACCTTCTCGGCGAGAGTAAGTGGGATTACTGGGGCTGTTGGAAGCTCGCCAGTCCGGATCCTCTTGTCGCGAAGGCAGACTTGAATGAGAAGGTCAGAGAACTTGACGTCCTCTGCTTCTTGCGCCTCCTCTTCGGGGGATAGATGGATTTTGTCCAGACTTGCTCGCCACCGGATCTCCTTCAGAGATTTCCGGGTCAGGCCAAATTTGGCAAGACCCGGATTGTTGAGGAGGTTTTCGGCGAAGACTTCAGCCGAGGGATCATTACCCGAAGAGGGTTCACCCTTATCTTGACCTGACGCACTCGAGGTGACGTCAGTATGCGACCCAAGGATCATCGGCTCTGCTTGAGGAGCCGGATCTTCTGCAATCACCGAAGAAGGGATGATCGCCAGAGTTGCAGAAGGTTGAGGGGCCGGAGTCAGAGGAGCCACGACAGGGGAAGCTATTGTAAGCTTCGTCTGGCGCAAGGGCTTCGAAGAAGTTCCCTTCCCCTTACCCTTGATGATTGATTTTGCTCTGAGAAGGTAGTAAAGATGCAAACATTACATCTCGGAAAGAAACTTGAGTAAACAACAAAGGCGGAAAAGTTGTGATAGAAGGTTACCTCTTCACAACTGGCACCTCCTTTGTGCCAACTGCCACTGTCGGAGCTTTGCGCTTCTTGAGCGCAAGATCCGGCAATGGGACTACTTCTGTCTCCTGAGAAAACTCAGGAGGGTATCCTTCGAGTGGAGCAAACTCCAACTCGGGGAGGTCAACAAGCTGAAAATAAGAACACAAATCAGCACTGCGGTATAACTCGAAAAGTGAAACACGCAGAAGATGTTCTGATAGAAGCTTACCGCTACCACGGGGTTTTCCGCCGTGTGCATATCCAGAGAAATCTCCGGAATCCTCCTCTCGATCCGCTCCTTGATCAGCCACTTGATCTGGCTGATGTAGCCTTGAGTGGAGTAGTCTTTGGGGCTGATGCGGAGAGAGTCTTTTTTGGAAGACGTGATGGAGTGCATCAGTCTATCCCCGTGGTACTGAAGTGACTGGATCCGACGTGAGACCCAGCATTAGACTAAGTCGGATCCTTTCAGACCCTTGTGCTTGATAAGGTATTCGATCCGCCTCTTAGAGAGGATCAGATCATCGGTGAGAGCCGGAGCAGCCTCGTCCCAGGAAGGCTGGGCCGTGGCAGCTCCGTCGACAAAAGCCGGCAAAACAGTAGCTTTGCCGGGAGCCGGAATATCCCTATGGTAGAAAAAAGTGGCTGGCCATTGCTTGACCGAGTCACTGGCAGAAATTTTGGGATATGCCCGGTCTCGTCTAACAGAAAAACTAATAGTACCGGTGATGTAAGGAACACCGGTAGTAATAGAATTTCTTCGGACATGGAAATAGTACCGGAAGAGAAGCAAACTCGGCCTAATGCCAAGGAAGCCCTCACAAAGCACAGCATATGCGCTCATTTCTAAAAGGGAATTGGGAGGAAGATTGTGGAGTTGAACTCCATAGTGGTCAATCACCCCGAAGAAGAACTCCGAGGGAGGAAAGGACAAACCTCGGTCCAGATGGGTGCCGAAGTGGACGTGCTCGCCCTCGCGCGGATTGGGGACGGTTTCCCCGAAGCCGGTCCGCCAGTCGCCGACAGCGAGAAGCCCCTCCTTCTCCATGTTCTTGAGGCCCTCCTCGTTGAGGGCGCAGGGGATCCAGACTCCCCGGAAACTCTCTTTCTCCGCTGCTGCTTCCTCCACTGCCGCCGCCGCCGCTGCCGCCAGACCAGAGGAAGACGAAGATGAAGCCATTTTTCTCTGATGGAAAAAGTGACCTTAAGGTGGCAGCGCTAGGAGCTCTGTGGGAGGACGAGGAGGCTCTGTGCGCGTGGGAAGATTAGGAAGGAAGGAACGGCAAAGGACTGGTGGGGATGAGAAGAAGAAATCTAAACCCCTTATATCCACCTACCTGTGCCAAGATTCATGCAAACGCTATAGTGCAATCGCCACGCGTCGTGGAAAGAACTAGGAAGGACCCGCACGATGATTGTGTCGCCTCGATCTCCACGCACGCATTGAAATGGCGCCTCGGTTCCACGGACCGCGGACCCACCAACGGTCGTGCTGACGGAACGTTTGTCAGATGACATGACTTGACCATGCTTGTGTCAGGTGGCGTTAGAGACCAAGTTCTAGCTTAGTTTAAAAGTGAGTTAGAAAATCCGAGTAACCAATTACAAGGTCCGACTTATTTTTAAGACCCGGATTGTATTTTTTGTTGTGAAGTTTCAGGAACCCTTCAAGATTCTGCAAGCCGAAGATCAAGCTAGACGATGATAAATCCGACTTTGGATCTTGGAGGCCTCCGGGGGCTGCTGTTGGGGATATACTTTCCGGGTATCCTCACAGTTCCTTACTGACCAGGGTGGCCCACTTCGGGTTAGAGCATTGCTTCACGGGCGGCCTAGTCAGGGAGAGAAGACGGAGTCCAATCTAGCTACGGGAAGGCCCAGAAGACTTACTGACTTAGGGCATGATGTTACTTGTAGTTCAAGATGTACTCTGTAACAGACTCTTAGTCGTAGCCGAATAGATCTCTCCTGTAAACCCTAGGCCGGATATCTATATAAGCCGTCCTAGGGAGAGCCTTTAGGGCACCCAATACTTTAGACCCTCAACTCGCATGCATTTAAACCCTTGTAACCCATATTCCGCTCGCCAGACATCGGATTGATAGCAGGAGTAGGATCTGTCCAAAGCCGGCGGATTCGAACCTGGGTAAACTTGTGTGCTCACCGTCCCGGAATACCGTACGTCTCACCCCCCCTCTCTTCCGCACGCCTCGATGACCCCCTCATGGCGTACTTGTCATCAATCCGACGACAATAAGCATCAGAAGTTTCAGATTCAACAGTAGTAGCAGTGTGTGTAGCATGTGTATGTGGTGGTGTAAGGAACTTACTCAAAACAGACGGTGAATCAAGAGCAACAGAGGTGTTCAGAACCGTACCTCTTCTTGTAGTGGATGGTAAAATAGGAACCTTGCCATAACGAGACTTACCCATGATGGATGGATAGCAGTGAACAATAGAGAATCCAAGTGAGCTTGATACATAAAGCTATGCTCCCCGGCAACGGCGCCAGAAAATAGTCTTGATGACCCACAAGTATAGGGAGTGTATCGCAGTATTTTCGAGGGAAGTGAAACCCAATTTATTGATTCGACACAAGGGGAGCCAAAGAATATTTATAAGCCTTAACAACTGAGTTGTCAATTCAGCTGCACCTAGAAACAATCTTGCTCACAGCAGTTTATCAGTAGCAACAGTTTTGTAATAGGAATAGTAAATTAACAGCAGTAGTAAAGCAAAGACAGTAGTAACAATAATAGTAAACAATGGGATTCGAGTGCGATAGGCATAGGGATGGATGGACAGGCGTTGCATGGACAAGACAATTCACATAGCAATCAGAACATAGGGCAATTGCAGATAAATAAGATAAAGCATCCAAGTACTAGACAATCCTAGGCATGTGTTCCATATATAGTCATACGTGCTCGCTATGAGAACTTGCACAACATCTTTTGTCCTGCCAGCCCGTTTGCAGCGGGGCCTCTAGGGAACTACTGGCAATTAATGTGCTCCTTTTAATAGAGCACCGGAGCAAAGCATTAACACTCCGTGAACACATGTGATCCTCACATCAAAGCCATTCCCTTCCGGTTATCCCGATTTCTGTCACTTCGGGGCCATAGGTTCCGGACAACAACGTGTGTATACAACTTGTAGATAAGACCAAGTACAATACTATCATAATGAATCAATAACATGTTCAGATCTGATATCATGGCACTCGGGCCCTAGTGACAAGCATTAAGCACAACAAGTCGCAACAAAGTCATCAAGCACTAATAAAAGATACTAGGCACCATGCCCTAACAATCTGATGCCATTACATGAACAATCTCATCCAATCCCTACCATACCCATAGCCTACATCGGGGGATTACTCACTCATAGACGGGGGAAACATGGATGGTCGATGGAGAAGCGATGGTGATGATGATGGCGATGATCTCCTCCAATTCCCCGTCTTGGCAGGGTGCCAGAACGGAGTTTCTGGTGCTGTTTTGTGGAATCTGGTGGTGGCGGTGGAGCGGAACTCCTTCTGGAAAAACGTCGAACCCCCGAAGTTTTTAGGTCAGAAGGCTCCTTATAGGCGAAGAGAGAGGACGAGGGGGTGCCTGGGGGGCCCACACCACCCCCTGGCACGGCCTGGCTTTGGCTCAAGGCCAGTGGTGTGGCCACCCCTGGCTCTTCTCCGTCTCGTATTCTGGCTCCTAGTGTCTTCGGGTGAAATAGGATTTTTGGCATATTTTTCGGGATTTTTCCTGATAGTTGATTTTCTGCACAAAAAGTAGACACCAAGTCAATTCTGGTGAAAACAGCGTCAGTCCGCATTAGTTGCATCCAAATCACACAAGTTTAGAGGAGAAATAATAGCAAAAGTGTTCAGGAAAGTAGATACGTTTTGGACGTATCACCCATCCGAGCGCCAGACTACCTCGATGCCAAGGAAGTAGTGGAGCGGGCCAAGGTCCTTGAGTGCGAACTCGGTGCGAAGGCGGTCGGTGAGCTGTCGAAGGAGGCCAGCAGTGCATGCCGTTAAGATGATGTCGTCGACATAAAGCAGCAAGTAGGCAGTGTCGGTGCCTTGGCGATAGACGAACAGCGACGCGTCAGAGCGCGTGGAGCGGAAGCCAAGCTGATGCAGAAACGCAGCGATGCGCTGGTACCAGGCGCGCGGGGCCTGCTTCAGCCCATACAAGGACCGAGAAAGTAGGCACACATGGTCCGGATGCTCCGCATCGACGAAACCGATGGGCTGCTGGCAGTACACCTGATCGGAGAGACGGCCGTGGAGGAAGGCGTTGGAGACATCCATCTGGTGCACCGGCCAGGCAACAGAGACGGCGAGGTGAAGGACGGTGCGGATCGTGCCCGGCTTGACGACCGGGGCAAACGTATCCGTGAAGTCGACGCCTGCCCGTTGGCGAAAACCGCGAACCACCCAACGCGCCTTATAGCGCTTCAGGGTGTTGGGGATCGGTGCGGAAAACAAAAAATTCCTACGTTGGAACCCCAAAACTTGCCTAGGATCTATCTATGTAGTAATGCGGTAACGGCCGGAGCGTATAGTATACGTATCCTTGTAGACCGTACGCGGTTAACGTTTAGCGGGGAATGTGGTTGATGTAGTCGTACTCGTAGCCGACCTCAAGGCCGCGAAGCTCCTTGATGACCCACAAGTATAGGGGGTGTATCGTAGTATTTTCGATAAGTAAGAGTGTCGAACCCAACGAGGAGCAGAAGGTGCTGGCTAGTGGTATGGATCAGGAATTCTCTGCAAATACTTAGCAAACGGATTTTTAGGGGTTTTTGATAAAGCAAGTAAACAAAGTACAAGTAAACAAAAGACAGTAGGAATAAATGCAGCAAGTGGCCCAATCCTTTACTCAGCAATGGACAAGCCGGCTGTATTACTTAAGATGACCAAATGTTCTCGAGGACACATGGGAAGACTGTCAAGTGCTTTCGCTTCTTATAGTTGATTAATCTTCTTTAGCTTGCTAAGTGTTGTGTGGGTGAACCTGTGCTAATGTACCGACCTCCCTAGGACTAATACATAGTTGTGATTATACCCCTTGCAAACATCCATAAGTACAAGAAAGTAATTAAGGTAGAAACCTAACCACAACTTTAAACTCTAAGACCCTTACGTCCCTTGTGCAATGGTTTCCTAACGAGGGTTCAGGTTTCACACTCGCAACCCCTACGATTAGTATCCAAATACACAATGCATTCCCCTAGGCCCATATAGGTGAAGTGTCATGTAGTCGACGTTCACATGACACCACTAGAAGAAGTACACCACAACTTAAATATCAAACTATTAAATCTTTCTCAACACAACTCCACTACTAACAACATGACTTCTCCCATGTCCTCAAGAACAAAACGAACTATTCACAAGACATCATATGGATCATGATCAGAGATGGAATAATGATGTATAACAATCTGAACATAAACAATAATTCAATGGTTCACTCAATAGCATCAACTACAAAGTGTAATCAACACCGGGAAAGTTTCCCCTATGAACTATACAAGATTCAACCCAATTGTTCCAGCAATATGGAGATGGTGATGAGGGTGCTGATGGTGATGATGGTGGTGGTGATGATGATGATCCCGATGAAGTCTAACTTGATGGTGGTGTTGATGGCGATGATCTCCCCTCTCTGGGAAGGAATTCCCCCGGCAGAAATCTGTCTGCCGGAGAGATCTTTCTCTCTCGGTGTTTTCCGCCCCGCAGAGGCGGCGGAATCTTTCTGTGGTCGCTCCCCATCATGTGGGTGAACAAATCCCGGTCTTGCAGTCACATGTCATCTACTGTTCCTTTGGAATACCCAACGTTCACCTTTATGGCCAACGTATTACCAGATGACGGTTGATGCAATCTAAGCAGCCTAGGGAAACAGTGAGTAATATGAGCTCACGTCTAAGGAGAAGGAGTCTAGGTATAGCTGTTGCAACAATGAACTATATGACTTGATCATTTTGCAATCCTTCGAGGAATGTCCAATCACATCATTCTCCAGTGATATGATCTCGTTGTCAGTCGGCATAAATGTCCATGATCTCGAAACCCAGATCATCTTCGTGACCAACGAACTACTATGAATAGAGGCTAATAGGGACTTGGTTGTTTCATACCACACCTGTACCAATGTTTCTACTTGGCATAGTTCTAGCACAATATGAAACTATTATAAACTAATTGAGATATGACAATAAAAACCTATTTATTATTTGCCTCTAGGGCATATCTCCTTCAGTCTCTCAATTGCACTAGAGTACAAATAACCTATCTTGCATTTTACTCATATAAACCATATACCATATGCGTTTACAGATCATGCATTCTCATGGGAAACGTCATGTCCATGTTCTGTTTTACCAGATCATTATGTCTTTTGCAAATCATTAATGTCTTCCTAATTTTGACATTCACACCATTATCGTATAATGGGTCGAAGTATTTGTTTAGCAACAAAGTGAGACTTTTATTTCTAGTGTTTATGATGACGGTCGTTCTCACCATTGTCTCTAAACTTTGAAACACACTTTGCTATCCTTTGTGTATATACTGTAGTCATGGCAGCAGAACAAGGCCAGATTCCAGGAGCTTATAGTGACGTTAGATCAACCTCGAGGGCTTTCTCATGGGCACTGGGCTATCATTCTACATTAAAAGCGAACTAGTCCCGCCATAACATTATACATCACATCAGATGTAGCCTTTATACTTCTATATCTATGTAGATCCTATTGCATGAAATGCATCTATGCCACTTACATTGCTTCTTTTCATTTAAGTACAAACTTAATTCTGGTTCAGTGATCAACTCAGGAATCACTTAAAGACATGTTCTTACAGTTAAGACTTTGTCCTATCAACCAGAACCTCGGGTCACATTACGTCGAGTATACAACATGGTTATATGGAAGAACCTATGACTGAGGCATAGGAGATGTAACGCATCTATTTATTTCAACCATAGTTGCAATACTAACTCAATGCTTCATATAGTAAGAACTACTTTCTCACCTTGTTCCATTCTGAGCTACTTCATAATCTTGCTTAGGACATTCTGAACATCTTTCAGAATCAAGTCCAGGAAGCATTCGACATTCAGTGTTTATTAACCTCACCAATCTATCTCGATAGATCTTATTGTTTAATAACTTCAACTTCATCCTTATTTATCTAACTTAAACACCAATCACATCATTCACATATGTCGTCCACATATCCGAGAATGATTTCAAGCTCCCACTCAAATATGACATTCATGTTTGAGATCCAGGGATTTCACTTAGCTCCCACTCAAAATATGTCAGCTACATATTATGAATTAGCCAAGCTGATTTGCTCCCACTCAAATCTAGGTCCTCTCGACAATCTTGGACATTCCAAAATTCTTTGATTACTATCAAATCGAGAATTCCACTAACAAGATTTCAATGACCATTCATCTCTCGCACTTAGGTCCATCATTCTTCTTTGTAATTCGTAGGTATGTCTTGTTCATGACAAGTGAATCAACAATACAATTCCACAAACTTGTAGAATATATAGTTGAATCCTACTTTCTTTAGTAAAAGTATTCACAGAAACTTTATGATCATTATCAATAGTTTCTTCTCTATTTGTAGAGTTTGGATTCACGAAACGAATTCCGCTGTACCACTCAACAATCCAGAGGTAAGGTCAAATACCTTATTTTGATCTTTTACTTTCTTCCACATGTATCTTTATCAATATACATCATTTTTGGACAACAATTGGTTTGCCTCTTTGTGGAAGATGCATTCATAGCTTCCTAAGAATGCTCTACAAAGACTTGTTTATTTGCCACGACTTCGACTTGTCGAAATCTCCAGAAACTCAAACTTGCCATAACATTTATGGTGTTGTTTCGATGAATCTTTAGATGTTCCTTTGTATTTCAAATGAGCGTTTGCTTATTTTGATCTTTAACTCTAAACGACAACTATAACCCTGATAAGAGATAATATTATACCATATGTATCTAATACATATTAATTATGACGTTTAGACATTTCAACATAGTTTGAATTTGTCCAATTATCATAATTTGTGAAACATCTTTCACAAGTCCCTTTTATGCTAAACTTAACTTGTATACTTTAGTCATGTCGATCAAATCAAAGAGACTTTGTATTCCTGTTAATTTCAATATCCTCCTTTTGTTGTTGAACTCATTTGAACAATTCAAATCATTTCAAACTTATGTTTCATTAAGTAAATATGCTTATTCACTTAAGTCTACAATTAACTAATGATTTCCACTACTTGTTGAAAATATGATACGTCACTATGTATAAGATTCAACATTTCTTCGCATATCACCGTTTTACCAGAATGCAGAGTTTTAGTCATTCTGCCCAAGAGGCATGGTTTTGCAAAGTCTCTAGATTAAGCATCTAGGACCCTGATCTTTCATAAAGAACCCGCAATAACCAAAATGACTTAAACTATAGTGTCTTTTCATTATTAAGCTTTGGATATCTTTTAGCATTCTAATCCTTTTATAAATGTTTAAACTTTTATCATTAACATAGTGATGAGAATAACTTGTTTGTAATCGTAATGTGACCATAACGGTATTGTTCATAAGAATAGTACAAACTGGCTTGTAACTTGTTCATATGAATAATCGTCTTGCCAAAAGCAAGACACA
The DNA here is from genome assembly GCA_023614405.1 of Avena insularis. Lineage (NCBI taxonomy): Eukaryota > Viridiplantae > Streptophyta > Magnoliopsida > Poales > Poaceae > Avena > Avena insularis. The sequence goes on along the minus strand of CM042692.1, from coordinate 428,877,971 downwards.
CACATAAGGATCACAAATTATATTCAAGTCTACTAATCCAAATGATAAACTTTGAGGGAAGAGGTGATGTTGGCCATCAACTGTTTTGCTTGCCGTCATCAAGTCACATTGCCTCAAATCCAGCAATTCTCAAGTAGATCATCCTATTTTCACAAAACAGGTCAAGTATCAAATACTTTGCAAACTGCAACGAGTTCTGCAAGAGCCACATTTATAATTTTGTATATCTAACATATACCTTTTCATCCATGATCTCCTTTTGCAATCAAGCCCTTCCAAGAGTTATCAACTCTAATGCAAGATCGCTAAGTGTTTTTCCAAACATTCTAGAGTCATCGAATTATCTCCTAATGGTTATTGTATCAAGAAGAGAAGATCACCTTTTACGAGGATATCCCTCAGGTGTGGGTATTAATCTATGAAGTTGGACCCTTTTGCTAAGTTCCATATTAAGCAATATATTCCCATGGTCGCAAAGGACCTCAATGGGATAGGATAAGATCTAATAATATATTTGCAAACAGACATCTATACTAAGTTTATAATAAGAGATCAATTTATAATTGGTCTCCACTAAAATTGTCATCCCCTAGACAACTTTAGTGATCGATGATCCCTATCCTCTACACCTCCCCCGATCGTCACGACCATCAGTGCATTATCAAAGGTAGACATTCAACAATGCCAATCACATCATCCATGTGACTCATGCTCGATCTTTAGATCTCTTGTGTTCCGAGGCCATGTCTGCACATGCTAGGCTCGCCAAATCTAACTTGTGTGTATTCGCCGTGCAACATGGCTTACACCCACTGTATGCGAACGTAGATATGTCTGACCCCTACTCACTGTAGGGTGCCTCATACCGAAGAACTTTCTTGGTGGTGCACACACAAGGGGAACACGGAACATTGGAATTAAATAGGGATTATCTTATTTGCTACCGTTGAGTATCTAAATACTAGCACACAATAAGATGTAAAACAGGTATCAACATCATATGTATAATGTGATATGATATGGTGTTTCTTGCGCCTTGATCTCCATCGAGCGCTTCGGCATGATCTCCATCTTGCCCTTGGTTTGACGCCAAGTCCATGACGCCTCCACCAGGTCGTTCATCAGAACGATGACTATTACTATACTACTTAGCAACAGAAAAGTAAACTACTTTACCTTCGCAACAACCAATGTCATATCATAATCACATGCCCCCTACAAAATAAAGTTAAACGCCTCTTCTTTATCTATTGCAAGTTTTACGTGGTTGTTAGGGCTTTCGCACTAGAACCGTTTCTAAACTACGAACTTTCCAACCACAACATGGATCCGATAGTTGTCTCTACCACACCCCTTTCGGGGCCCTCCGTTGTAAATGCTATATCAACTATTGAGTGAGAGAAATACATCCGCTAGCCACTTATATGTTACAAGCCGTATGTTGAGCATGGAACCAGTCTCGCGTACGAATACGCGTAAGGTCGGTCCGGGCCGCTTCATCAAACAATACCGCGATATAAACAAGTACATGTTAGAGGGTAACAACTAAGGGATGAATGCCCGCACAATACTTGTGCGTACTGGCTGTACAACACTCCTACGCATAGATCGGCTCTGATACCACCATTAGGGATCGGTGCGGAAAACAAAAATTTTCCTACGCTGGATCCCCAAAACTTGCCTAGGATCTATCTATGTAGTAATGCGGTAACGGCCGGAGCATATAGAATACATACCCTTGTAGACCGTATGCGGTTAATGTTCCGTGGGGAACATTGTTGATGTACTCGTACTCGTAGCCGACCTCAAGGTCGCGAAGCTCCTCGCTGGTCACCCCTTGCTCCTTCTTCATCTTCATCGTGCAACAGCTCCGGCTCATGACATTTAGGTATAGCTGTTGCAACAATGAACTATATGACTTGATCGTGTTATAATCCTTCGAGGAATGTCCAATCACATCATTCTCCAATGATATGATCTCGTTGTCAGTCGGCATAAATGCCCATGATCTCGAAACCCAGATCATCTTCGTCACCAACGAACTAGTATGAATAGAGGCTACTAGGGACTTGGTTGTTTCATACCACACCTGTACCAATGTTTCTACTTGACACAGTTCTAGCACAATATGAAACTATTATATACTAATTGAGATATGAAAATAAAAACCTATTTATTATTTGCCTCTAGGGCATATCTCCTTCACAGGGCGCCGTCAGGACCCATATTGTGCTTGAAGACCCACTTGCCGGTGAGGACGTTGGCGCGGGAGGGGCGAGGGACCAGCTCCTACGTCCGGTTGCGCCGTAGCACGTCGAACTCCTCCTGCATCGCGGCGTGCCACTGCGGGTCGCGCAAAGCGGCCCGGGTAGAGGTGGGCACTGGCGAGATCGTGGACGTACTCGTCGGCGGGGTAGCGGGTGGAGGGCCGGCGTACACCCGCACGCGCACGCGCACGAGTGACGATGCCCGCAGGCAGGGTGGGCACGGCATCCGTAGCCAAAGCGGGCAATGAAGGCGGGGTCAATGAAGAGGGTGCCGAGCTGGACGAGGGCGACGAGGGCGACATGGGGGATGTCGCCAACGTGGGCGGAGACGGGGCCATGACGGGTGGCGACCCGGGCGCGAGCTGGGCGGTGTGCCAGGGGGCGAGCCGGGCGGCATCACGGGCCCGTGCACCGAGGGACCATGCGGGGCGGGCACAGATGGGGCTGCCGCGGTCACTCGTCGGCGAGCAGGGCCGGCCTCAAGGGGGCCAGCAGGTGCCGAGGATGTCGTCGAAGGAGTTGTAGGGGTTCCACGTATGAAAATAATAATTTTTACTCTACGCCCCTGAACCCCTAAAGCTGCCAGGACCTATCTATTAGTAATACAGTAACGGGAGGGGCTTTTCGCGAACTTACCCTTGAAGACCGAAAAGCGTTGTCAACACTCAGGAGAGCGTGGTTGATGTAGACGAGCCGAAGCCGACCTCAAGGTCGTGATGAAGTCCTTGCGCTCCTTGGCTCCAACGACTTGAGTGCCTCAAGTGCGACACCTTGCAGGGAGTTACACACGTCCGGTGCCTGACGATGACTCCCGCTTCCCTGATCCAGCAGCATTTGCGGAAGTAGAGCTCCCGGATCCGAATCCCGCAGCACGACGGCGCTCCGCGGTGAAGATGTCTCTCGCTCGCGTAGTCCAGACTTGGGACCACGGTCACGAGAGAGAGGGGGAGAGAGAAATATCAACTGGAGGTCCTCCCAAAAGTGAGAAGACCTTTATTGATTATTGGTGTATTTAAATTGGCCAAATACCCCCACTATATATAGGGGGAGGGGAGGTACTACCTCCCTCAAAGTCCCAGGGTGGGACTAAAGGAGAGGAGGAGGGAGGGGTGGCCGCCGGCCACCCTAGTGGTCCCCGCATGGGGGGGGGGGGGGCTAGGCCCAGCCAGCCTCCCCCTTGCCCCTTCTCCCTCTCTCCTTTCCCCTAATGGACCATCTCCCTCTGGAAATTGGCCCATTAAGCCTTTGACCATTTATTTGATTTTTCTCTTTATTAAATAATTATGAATAAATGATTAAATCAACATTTAACATTCATTCACATATTATTCAACCTCTGTGGCTATGGAACACCTTCCACCTCCACTCTGGACATCCTCTGGACTTACCGAAACCCTTCCAGTTTTCTCCGTACTCTTCTTTGGTGATTCCACTGATCCTATAAACACTCTCTAAGCATCATCAAGCCCTTAAGCGTGATACCCCACGGTTCGGGAACACTCCAGACATGGTCGGGACACTCCCGCACCAATGACCGACAGAGGGACCTGGATGGCCATGTGACCCCTGTGCGTTCCACGAAGATCTTTCGTCGTTTGAACCGGGACAGTCGTGTCTTATTCCCTTTGTCACTCGATACTTGAATTGCCCGAGATCTGATCAATGACATCACCATGTCGTGTTCAATCTTGTTACTGAACAATGCTACTTGACTCGTTCCGACAAGCGATATCCACGTGATCAAATCACATGTTGTGCAGCTATTGGATATAACCTCTCCGAGTGGGCCCTTGAGTATCTTCCCGTCACATGGACGGACAAATCCCTCTCTTGACACATATTGCCTCTACGGTTTCCTCCGAGTACCTAAACACACCTTTATAACCACCGTATTAACAGATGGCGTTTGATGCTATCTAAGCACTCTTGGGAGACAGTGATTGATATAGCCTCACGGTCTAAGGAATAGTCTACGAGGATCCATTTCTAATCATCATAACTTGAACTTCATGACATGATCGGGTCACGATGTTTAGGTTGGGTATTGGTTCATCATCTCATTCTCAGAATGAGATGACCTCATTTCCAACTGGCATAAATGCCACATGATCAGGAAACATGATCATCTGTTGACCAATGAACCAGTGACTAGAGTTTCACTGGGAACCCCTGGTTGTTTGTATATCACACGTGTATTGATGTTTCCACTCAATACAGTTATAGCATGATATAAAACTTAATCATAAACTATATGAAATATGATAATAGTCCTTACTACTATTTGTCTCTAGGGCATATTTCCAACAGTCTCCCACTTGCACTAGAGTACAAATACACTAGCTGGATTTGTTCACAATCATTGGCACCATATACCCGGTACCCTAAACATGCTTGCTCATGGAAGAGGTTGAATCTTGGGTCTGTACTTTACAGTCCCAAATCCTTTATAACTTACTAATGTTACCTTGATTGACATTAATACTTTATCATCACATGAGAGCATCTGTGTGTATGCATTGTCACTATGGCAGCAGAACGAGGCCTGGTTCCAGGAGCCTACAGTGACGTTAGATCAACCTCGAGGGCTTTCTCATGGGCACTGTGCCCTGGGACACATCATTCTACGTTAAAAGCGAACTAGCCCCGCCATAACATTATACAACACTTTAGATGGTACCCTTATACATTATTATAAATGTATTAATCGAAACTCCCGTGCACTCTATGGAACTTTCGATGTCTTTGTTCATCTCGCTTCCTACTTGACTTTAATTGGTATCTCCAGGAGTTTCCAACATATTCCCTTATAACATAACTCTTTATGCTTTAAGATATGGCATCCTTTATGGATTTGGAAAACATGTCTGCAGTTCTCTACTAGACACTTGATACATTGCAAATGTATCTATAATTTTTGATGTTCCATGCTTGGTTTTATCCACTTTCTTGTGTTTTGTCTACACTTTGGAGTACTTTTCATATGATTTCTTGGACTAACCTATTAACAAGAGCCATAGTGCCAGCTGCCTGTTTTCTGCTATTTTTGGTTCCAGGAAAGTCAGAAAATGAATATTCTCGGAATTGGACGGGACAAAAGCCAAAGTGCCTATTTTTCCAGAAGTCATCAGATGCCAGAATACGATACGGAGAAGGGCTGGGGGCCGGCCACACCACCTGGCTATGCGGCCAGGCCTCACCCGAGCCAGGGGTGGTCTGACCGACCCCAGACCCCCTCGGCCTCTCCTTCCGCCTATAAGATGCCCTCGGGACGAAAACCCTAAGTGCAGATCAAAATCCACGAAGAGTTCAGAGTCAGCCGTCATCTCCATCCCTAGATCGGGAGGATCAAGCTCTTCGGCACCTGCCAGAGAGGGGAATTCACCCTGGAGGCCTTCTTCATCACCATGCAAACCTTCGGTGTGATGCGTGAGTAGTTCATCTTTAGACTACGGATCCATGTAGTAGCTAGATGGCTGGTTCTCCTCCTTTGTTCTTTCATGTTTAGATCTTGTGAGCTCCGTTCATGATCAAGATCATATATTTGTATTTCTGCATGTTGTGTTTGCGGGGATCCTATGGATATTGAGATGCTATTTCAGATTTTATTGATTCTATCATGTCTTTGTTATTTGTGATCTTGCATGCTTTCCGTTGTTAGTAGCTATCTTGGCCAAGTAGATGCTAGCAACTTCAAGAGTTAGTATTTATGCTCGATAGTGGGTTCATGCCTCTGGTAATCTGGGGAAGTGACAGAAATCTCTAAGGTACTAGATGTGCTGTTGCTACTAGGGAGAAAACAACAATCCTTTGTTCATAGAACAATCGTATTGTTTACATTACACGCAATTCGTAAAGCAATAATCTGTTGCTTGCAACTTAATACTGGAGGGGGTTCGGATGATAACCTGAAGGTGGATTATTAGTCATAGATGCAGTTGGATGGCGGTCTATGTATAATGTTGTAATGCCCAATCGAATCTCAAAGGAGTCAAGATGATTAGTATATGCATGTATTGCTTTCTCGATGTTTGTCAATTGCCGCGCTATAATTTGTTCATCCAGCATGTTATCTATCTTAAGGAGAGCGACCTCTAGTGAACTATGGATCCCGGTCCTTTCTTTTACATACAATCTATAAACTGTTTACTGCTTTGTGTTTACTTTTTGCAAACTATTACTTCCTTCCATTCAATACGTTTAATCCTTTGTTTTCAGCAAAACCGGTGAGATTGACAACCTCATCGCAAGTTGGGGACAGAGTTCTGTGGTTGTGTTGTGCATGTCTCCACGTTGCTGCTGGCACTAGTAGTGCGCCCTGCCATCGTTCAGCTAGCTACACCTTTGGGGTTGTTTCCTTGCTCCTACTGGATTGATAACCTTGGTTTCGTACTAAGGGGAAACTTCCTGCTGTGCTCATCATACCTTCCTCTTGGGGTTCCCCAACGAGCTCGATATATTTTGGGCCATCAAGCATATTTTCTGGCGCCGTTGCCGGGGAGTCAAGGACATCTTCACAAGGGGAGTCCCTCATAACCAATCTCTTTACTTTGTTATTTTTGTTTTTCTTAGTTTCTTTTTGCTTTGTTTGCTTGTTTCTTTATAAAAAACACATAAAAATTAGTTTTACTAGTTTGCTTTCTTTATCAAAAACAAAAAAAAATTAAGTCTCCTTTAGTTGTCACCTCTTCCTTAGCTCACCATGTTGATCCCTAAATTCACCCTGAAAGACCTGATGTCTACGCACTTCTATTCTTGTAGACAATTGTTGGGCCTCCAAGTGCAGAGGTTTGTAGAACAGCAGCAAGTTTTCCCTTAAGTGGATCACCCAAGGTTTATCGAACTCAAGGAGAAAGTGGTCAAAGGTATCCCCTCTCAAGCAACCCTACAATCAAGATACGAGAAGTCTCTTGTGTCCCCAACACACCCAATACACTTGTCAGGTGTATAGGTGCACTAGTTCGGCGAAGAGATAGTGAAATACAAGTGGTATAGATAATTATAAGCGGTAACGGTGATATAAAATAGCTTGATGGCGTGGAAAAGGCTAAAGTAAAACTGAAATAAAGATAGAAGCAAGCAAGCATGTAATAGATCTAATGGCAGAAATCTGTCAAAACAGACTAGTAGGTAAAGACGAATTTTTTCGAAGACCTTATGTTGCTCAAATCAAAAAGTGTTGAACTGACGAAAGTTAGATAACAACCTGGGACAGAAGCACAAAAATTCACGCCTCAAAAGAACGTTCAGAGATTTTACACGAATTTTTACGGTGAAGCACAAAAATCTGTTTCGGGACAACAACTTTCCCAATCATTACTTCTCTCTCATTAGAGGTTACTCTTGGCACAAAAAGAAAATAAAAAGGATAAGGAGTGGTTATTACTGAAGTAATAACTTCCAAGACTCATCTAAAACTTTTGGGTTATCTCCCAATAAGTACTTTTTTAACGTCTTTAAGTTAGGCAAATAGTTTGAGAAGATGCTCACATAGAAAATATGAATTAGAGTAAAAGACAGCATCAAGAAGCAAATTCAAAACACATTTAAGTCTAACCCACTTCCTATGCATAGGAATCTTGTAAAGAAACAAGTCATGAAAGCACAAAGCAACAAGCATAGGAAAGCAAAACAAGTGCAACTTCAAGACTTTCAACATAAAGAGGGGAAACTTAATATTATTGAGATGCATAAAACCATGTTTCCCTCTCTCATAATAACTTTCAGTAGCATCATGAATAAAATTAACAATATAACTATCAGATAAAACATTCTTATTATGAGCCACATTCATAAAATAATTACTACTCCCCACATAAACATAGTCATTCTAATTAATTGTAGTGGGAGAAAAATTCAACAAAATAGCTATCATTACTATTCTCATCACCATAATCATCAAATATAGGAGGCATATTGTAATCATAATTAATTTTCTCCTCAATAGTAGGTGGACTGAGAACATCATATTCATCATTGTAATCATCATATATTGGAGGTTTGGTATCATCATAAGCAATACAATAGCTATCTTCCAAAGCTGGGGAACTAAAAAGATAATTTTCATAAAAACTAGCTTCCCCAAGATTATACTTTTCCATAGCATTAGTAATAATGGTGTTCAAAGAATTCATACTAATAAGATTGCTATTAGCATGCAAATAAAGTTCCATAGGTTTTTTAATTTTCTCTTCAAACACTTCATGTCCTAACTCAAGATAAATACTATAAAGCTCTCTAATTTTGTTGTTGTTTTCCATTAAGCCTAACTAGTGAAAACAAGAAACAAAAAGACAAAATTGCAGAATCTAAAGGAAATAACTTCGAGCACTCACACCGGAGGATGTGAGTACCTTTTACCTTACCTCCCCAAAGAACGGCGCGGAAAATAGCTTGATGTCTACACACTTCTATTCTTGTAGACAGTTGTTGGGCCTCCAAGTGCAGAGGTTTGTAGAACAGCAGCAAGTTTTCCCTTAAGTGGATCACCCAAGGTTTATCGAACTTAGGGAGGAAGTGGTCAAATGTATCCCCTCTCAAGCAACCCTGCAATCAAGTTACAAGAAGTCTCTTGTGTCCCCAACACACTCAATACACTTGTCAGGTGTATAGGTGCACTAGTTCGGCGAAGAGATAGTGAAATATAAGTGGTATAGATAATTATAAGTGGTAACGGTGATATAAAATAGCTTGATGGCGTGGAAAATACTAAAGTAAAACTGAAATAAAGATAGAAGCAAGCAAGCATGTAATAGATCTAATAGCAAACGATGTTTCAGTACTTAGAAACAAGGCCTAGGGATCATACTTTCACTAGTGAACACTCTCATATAAATATCTTCTATTTATGATACTACTCTTAACTACTCTCTGGTTGAACACTCTAATCGATGGTAGGGCTATAACAGCACACCTCAAAGTTCATCTTTCCCATCTAGAAACCCCACACTATCACCTTGAGTACTAGATGAGTCCAAAAAACACCACAATTTCATAAATACATCCAACTCCAAATATAACTCATAACAAGTATTTGTAATCTCTAGCCTAAGTGCCACCATGGTGTGCACGCTGTCACTTTCACACACATGGGGAGAGCAGAGATCTATTAAAGCACCTGAGTAGCAAGGTATATCTATAGATTACAAGTTCATGATCACAATATGATCATGCATAGAGAGAGAGAGATGAACACATAGCTACCGGTAGAACCCTTAGCCTCGAGAGAGAACTACTCCCTCCTCATATGGGAATCAGCAATAGTGATGGAGATGGTGGTGGAGATCGATGGAGATGGCTCCGGGGGCACTTCCCCGTCCCAGCAGGGTGCCGGAACATAGACTTTCTATCCCCTGAATCTCCCCTTCTGTGGCAGCGGCGCTGTGGAACTTTTCGTGGCTGGAGGCTTGATGATTTAGGGTTTCTGCCTCGGGAGGAATATATAGGTGAAGGAGGCAAGGTCGATGGCCAGCCAGGGGGCCCACACCATGCCCTGGCATGGCCTAGGGGTACCCGCGCCTCGGGGGTGTGGCCACCCTGTGGCCCCTCTCCGACTCTCCTTCTAGATCCGTGAGTCTTCCGGGAAAATAGTAACTTTGGCTTTTGTCCCGTCCAATTCCGAGAATATTCATTTTCTGACTTCCTGGAACCAAAAACAGCAAAAAACAGGCAACTGGCACTGCGGCTCTTGTTAATAGGTTAGTCCAAGAAATCATATGAAAAGTACTCCAAAGTGTGGACAAAACACAAGAAAGTAGATAAAACCAAGCATGGAACATCAAAAATTATAGATACATTTGCAATGTATCAAGACCTTTCAATTGGTAGTGGTTCTATAATTGGGAAAGATAATATTGAAGAATTCTTTAATCATGTTAGTAAGCATGAAGATACTGAGGATAGATCCCTTGCAGAACTTGCTCCAAACTATGAGATTGCTGCAGCTTCTTTAATTCACATGTTAGAAGCTAGGTTTGTTAACCTCAACCCCTTAATGCAAGTAATGTTTCTTAAGCTTAAAGAAATTGAGGACCCTGAAAAGGGATTTTATTCTAGAAACTTTGTTTAAGGAGTTCTATGATGTTGCCAAGGAAGCTAGAAAAGTCTTTGAATGTTTCAATATGCTAGGATCATGTGTAGATATTGTTGGTACATGAGAAAAGATGAACAAAACCCAACCTAATGGGGAGGAACCTAAGATACCAATCCCCTTTAAACTGGTAGCAATACATGAAGCCATAGAAAAGAATCTTGATTGGATTGTTCCTGAAAACCCTTTTGATGAAAATAGTGAACCTAAGAGCATTGAGAGAGGATCCTCTAGAACTTATTTGGATGATATACCTTGCCTTGTTGAAGATATTTCTGGTATTAATCTTAATGCTTCTTCATTTGAGAACACTTGATTCTTTTTCTTACTCCTTATGCCTAACTTAAAGGCGTTAAAGAAAAGTACTTATTGGGAGATAACCCAAAAGTTTTAGATGAGTCTTGGAAGTTATTACTTCAGTAATAACCGCTCCTTATCCTTTTTTTCTTTTTGTGCCAAGAGTAACCTCTAATGAGAGAGAAGTAATGATTGGGAAAGTTGCTGTCCCAAAACAGATTTCTGTGCTTCACCGTAAAAATTCGTGTAAAATCTCTGAACGTCTTTTTGAGGCGTGAATTTCTGTTCTTCTTCCCCAGGTTGTGATCTAACTTTATTTAGTTCAAAACTTTTTGATTTGAGAAACATAAGGTCTTCGAAAAAATCCGTCTTTACCTGCTGGTCTGTTTTGACAGATTTCTGCCATTTTCTGCATTTGCTTCTTGTTGGTTCCTTTTTGAGTTATTTTGGGGACTTGAGATTTTTGAGGGAAGTGCTTCAGGAGCTAGTGTTCTAATGGAAGTTTATTGGTGTTAGAACTGAACCTTAAGACCTATTATCTTGAGTGCACTAATGTTGCTAATAAAGATTGTGTGAAGTTTTGTATGAAGGAAAAATTTCAGGTGTATGGAAGGAATGAGTAATGAGATGAAGGATGGACTAAAGCTCAAGCTTGGGGATGCCACGCGTGTCACCCCAAGAAATATCCAAGAAGTACAAGCGTCAAAGCTTGGGGATGCCCAAGACATCCCCCTCTTCATCAATAAAAATCCCAGGTTTCTTCCAAACGCTTCATTTTTATTGTTTCATGCACAGTTGAGTTGTTCTTGGAGCGTCTTCTTTTTCGTTTTTGTTTTGGTTTTTCGTTTGCTTTGTTTTCTTAGTTTGCTGAATAAATTGGTTGGACCCCCTCTTTCATACTTTGGTTTTCAAATAGTTTGGTTTGGTTTGGAAAAAGAGTAGGAAAGCTCATGCTTAAGTGGTAAAGAGAGCTTGTTTTTGACTGTGGCCCATGCTTTTTCATGCCATGCTTGATATTGTTTTGGATTTATGCTTAGTATTATTGGCTGTAGCATGACTTGTTATAAACAATTGAGATTGCTTAATGTGCCTTGGATGAATCATGCGTTGTTTTAGCATATTAAAGCATAGTATAGTGGTATTCTCCTTTGATGCTTTATTTGGGTTGACTTGGCACATGCTCACACCATGTTATGACTATCTCGAGTCACCATAGCCTTGATGATCCTTTAGTTTTCAACTTGTAGTATCACTTTATGCTTTGATCAATGATGTTTTGTCACTCTGCATGATTATGGCCATTATTGCTCTCTTAGTTTGTCGCTCCCAGTCTTTTGCTAGCCTCCACAACCAAGTATGAGTTCCACTCATGCATCCAACTCCTTAAACCAAGTTATTCCAAAGAGTCCAACATACCTACCTACTAGCTTCTGCTATTCCAAGTATATTCATGCTTTTGTTTACCTTCCAAATTAAACTTGTTATGAGAAAACTAGTGATTAAAGCTCTCACGAACTTGATGGCACACTTTACTTTTCTTGCCCTTAATAAACTTGAACCATTGTGTCGTCTATGTTGTATATGCTTGCACTTATTTGTTGGGAATTAGCAGAACCATGCTGTCATGGGGAACGCTTTTAACATTTCACTTGGTACTTGTACCTAGTTGATATCATGCTCTTTTGTATATGGATGTCGTCGGTGTGAAATGAAAGGGGAGCTTGTAAGTCCATGGAGTTATGTATATGTGTTAGAGAAACGCCTAGGCCGCGGGTCTAATCCATGCTGACATGGTGGAAACCTGCAGCGTAACCATAATGAGCTGTCTATGAAGCATTCTTCTTATAAAAAAGAGTCCTATATTGAGAAAAAAGAGAAAAAGAAAAAAAAGAGATTATGAAAAGAGGAAAGAGAGAAAAAAGGACCACATTCCCATGGTAAATAAGAAGATTGCTGAGATGCTCGTTGTCTGCTTGCCTTGTCATTTTGATATGGGGATTCTTCCGTATCATCGGGCAAGGGGTACCCGTGGCATGGTTCTCTATGATACACATGTACTTACGATGACAAGAACTTACCGGTGACTAAACTTGAGTAGCATGAGGAGCGGCCCTCATATACAAGGGACATGAGATTTGTAACTTATACTTCGTCAAGCATGTACACCATAGTTTGTTCACTTTAACCTTAATCACTTAAAGATGCCTATGATAGGGGCAATGAGAGCTGAAAGCTATAAGTACCATAATTTTTGGAAGCTCTTTATGATACTTGAATCGCTGCTTCCTTTTATAAAGGCCCTTCTTCCACCATTATATTGAGTCTCCACCTTTTATCTTTATGCACCTACTTTGAGAGCATAGTGGCCATTCTTAGTTCTATGTGCATTGTCCCAAGACTAGTTGATTGATGCATACCTTGATATTGCTTGTTTTAAACTATTTGTATCTAGTCACTCTTATGAACTTTGAAGGTGTCCTATGCATTTATATTTGCTACTCTATGAGGGACAAGCTGAATACCATTATGCTATGTTTTCTTTATGTGAAACAAACAAACGTCTTGCAAAGCATTGTTATTCATGAATCTTTTGTTTGTGGCTTTTCATGTTGCAACAAAGTTTCTTTGTCTTATTGCTAGCACTTTGTCTTTCATGTTATGATTGAAGTACTATGATCCCAGCTTTGAATGTTTTACAAATACTTTGATCAAGTCTTTGATGGTGCATGTCACCTCAAAAATTATTCTTTCTTTTTATCACTTACCTACCGAGGACTAGCAGAGTTAAGCTTGGGGATGTTGATACATTGCAAATGTATCTATAATTTTTGATGTTCCATGCTTGGTTTTATCCACTTTCTTGTGTTTTGTCCACACTTTGGAGTACTTTTCATATGATTTCTTGGCCTAACCTATTAACAAGAGCCACAGTGCTAGCTGCCTGTTTTCTGCTGTTTTTGGTTCTAGGAATGTCAGAAAATGAATATTCTCGGAATTGGGCGGGACAAAAGCCAAAGTTCCTATTTTTCCAGAAGTCATCAGATGCCAGAATACGAGACAGAGAAGGGCTAGGGGCCGGCCACACCACCTGGCCATGCGGCCAGGCCTGGCCCGCGCCAGGGGGAGGTCTGGCCGACCCCAGCACCCCCTCGGCCTCTCTTTCTGCCTATAAGATGCCGTCGGGATGACAACCCTAAGTACCCGATCAAAAATCTACGAAAGAGTCTGTAGCCGCCGTCATCTCCATCCCTAGATCGGGAGGATCTGAGAAGACTTCCGGAGAGGGGAATTCACCCTAGAGGCCTTCTTTATCACCATGAAAGCCTCCGATGTGATGCGTGAGTAGTTCATCTTTGGACTACGGATCCATGTAGAAGCTAGATGGCTGGTTCTCCTCCTTTGTGCTTTCATGTTTAGATCTTGTGAGCTCCGTTCATGATCAAGATCATATATTTGTATTTCTGCATGTTGTGTTTGCGGGGATCCGATGGATATTGAGATGCTATTTCAGATTTTATTGATTCTATCATGTCTTTGTTATTTGTGATCTTGCATGCTTTCCGTTGTTAGTAGCTATCTTGGCCAAGTAGATGCTAGCAACTTCAAGAGTTAGTATTTATGCTCGATAGTGGGTTCATGCCTCTGTTAATCTGGGGAAGTGACAGAAATCTCTAAGGTACTAGATGTGCTGTTGCTACTAGGGAGAAAACAACAATCATTTGCTCATAGAACAATCGTATTGTTTACATTACACGCAATTCGTAAAGCAATAATCTGTTGCTTGCAACTTAATACTGGAGGGGGTTCGGATGATAACCTGAAGGTGGATTATTAGTCATAGATGTAGTTGGATGGCGGTCTATGTATAATGTTGTAATGCCCAATCGAATCTCAAAGGAGTCAAGATGATTAGTATATGCATGTATTGCTTTCTCGATGTTTGTCAATTGCCCCGCTGTAATTTGTTCATCCAGCATGTTATCTATCTTAAGGAGAGCCACCTCTAGTGAACTATGGATCTGGGTCCTTTCTTTTACATACAATCTATAAACTGTTTACTGCTTTGTGTTTACTTTCTGCAAACTATTACTTCCTTCCATTCGATACGTTTAATCCTTTGTTTTCAGCAAAACCGGTGAGATTGACAACCTCATCGCAAGTTGGGGACAGAGTTCTGTGGTTGTGTTGTGCAGGTCTCCACGTTGCTGCTAGCACTGGTAGTGCGCCCTGCCATCGGTCAGCTAGCTACACCTTTGGGGTGTTTCCTTGCTCCTACTGGATTGATAACCTTGGTTTCGTACTGAGGGAAAACTTGCTGCTGTTCTCATCATACCTTCCTCTTGGGGTTCCCCAATGAGTTTGATATATTTTGGGCCATCAACACTACGGACAAACTTAGCTCAACATTCTATGATTCGAACTTAATCACTTTTAAACATTCCTTATTTGGATCACATATTATGCTAAGTTATCATCATGGTTTACTAAGATAGAACCTATGTCTCAACATAGTGGATGATGATCATCCTTTTCTTTCTTTCAACCATTGATGTTAAACTTAATGCTATTCCTAATTTGAGTTATTAAGGATCAGTTCCTTAATTAACTTCTATTCTGAAACCCCTTTCAGAATCTCTTAAGGAATACTACATAATATCATAATACACTTATTGTCAACTTCTACATCTTATAAATCATTATTTATAAGTATTTGCGCTTTCATTCTTAACATACTTAAGAATTACTCCTATAAGCTCCCACTTAGAATATGTTCCTACATATTTGAATTTGAGACTTATATTGCTCCCACTTAAAAATATGTCAATCACATATTGTTTCATGGAAGGCTTTCATAGCTCCCACTCAATTTTATGCAAATTGCACATCCACTCACTATTTTGAACAACTTCAAAATCCTTTGATCAAATATCAAACTTGGAGATTTTACTATGAGATACTAGTACTTTACTAGTTTTAAATCCACTAGACATTTAGCACATTTGAATCAAATTCATTTGAATTTGTCCAATACCTGACAAATTGTGCTTTTGTCATTTACCCCCTTTTTCTTCTATGGCTTTGCAGTCATTTGGGAAGATTCCAAGTAACCCTCTTACTTATGAGATTCGGCAAAGAACTGCTTTCTAATCTCAAGGAAAGTTTTCTTCTAGGATTTCTCATAATTTTAGTTTACCATTATTTCCTTTGTAGTTCGTAGGTATGTC
Source organism: Avena insularis (assembly GCA_023614405.1). Lineage (NCBI taxonomy): Eukaryota > Viridiplantae > Streptophyta > Magnoliopsida > Poales > Poaceae > Avena > Avena insularis. The sequence continues at coordinate 428,862,096 of CM042692.1, read as the reverse complement.
ACATTCCAAGAATCATGACAATTGATTCACAAGTGTCTCCATACTAGATATGGATTTACATTTTGAATCCTACTTTATGTAGTGAAAATACTAGTGGAGAAAACACAATGATCAATATCATTGATTCTTTCCTTCTATGAAGAGAATCTTTAGGAACATTGTCCGTTGCACTTCTCAACACTCTAATGCAGGGTTTTGAATCCTCATCGTGTTTTTCACTATCTTCCATTTGCTCCATAATCGAGAAACATCACTAAAAGTGAGCTTTCTCAAGAATGTACCAAAATCCAAGCAATACAAATCTTGCTTTCCTTTTGGTTTTAGCTATGGGTTTCATATTCAAAGTATCCAATGAATACGCTACAAGGACTTATTCTCTATTGTTTTGGTTATATAGAATAACCCCAAAATTTTCACGAATTCAAATGGTTCACTGACTTCTAATTGAGTGCTAATTATTTCTAAGCTAATGGTCTCTACATCTACACTACAACGATTTATTTGGTGCCTTCTATTCAACCCACTTTGATATCTAATATTACATTGTGATGCTTTGCATTTTGACGTTTCAAAACACTTTGCATTCTACAATTTCTTTTATGCCATTACATTACAAGAAATGTGGCAACCTATGACCTTCTGATAGTGACCATGAACAAAATCGTCATAGATCTATGACGATTTTGCACCAGATAGTCATAAGCCATTCGAATGGATCAAAACCTTGAAAAATTAAGACGTTTTGACTCAAAAACGTCATAGTTGTATTAGCTAAAATTGTCATAATATGGTCGACGTAGTCTACGACGTTTATTGTAGCTGATTACGACAATTTAAATTGGTCATAACGTCTAAAATAGGATAAGTTGAAATGAGTAAGTGTCGGCCCCACAAATTTCATCTACGTTGGCATGTATATGTGTTAGTTTTTGCATACGTGGCATATCTATGTGTCAATATTTGCTTCTATCTATGCAGGCCCCACAAACTGACCTGATGTGTGCGTTGCGAATAATAGGCAAAAATAAAGTGCTAGGAGGGCTCGAACCGGTGACCTACCTACAGATACAAGGAACCTAACCACCAGACCACCTTAACTTAGTTAACACATATACGCGCTCCACGTATTTGACTATGTCCTGCGATTGCAACTAGGCCTGGCTGCGAGGTTTCTCTTAATGGGCCTCGCTGGGAAGGTTACTTGGGGCGGCCTTTGACCTTGGGCGTAGTAAATTAGGTCCGTTAGTTTTTTTTGTTTTTCTTTTTGTATTTTGATAATTCTTTTGTATCGTTCTCATAACAAGTCCAAAATAATTGATCTTTATCTCTAAATTTTTATAAATTTCATTAGATCATATTAGGATATTAATTATAAATAGTATAATTATTTTAAATTGTGGATCTACTAATCCCATATTAGTCCATAGTAGGGATAATATAATAATTCAAATATGATTTTGAAACTAGGGTTTTGACTTCAAAATGTCTAAAAATGATTTTTTTGCAAAAAATCATGGGCATCAGATCATATACATGTAGTTCAAATCGGACCCACTTCTTGTCGATTCGGCAGAAATTTGTCTTTTTCGCCAATGGTGGAAGAAAAAATTTGAGATCTCCCGGTTGTGTCATTTTCAATGTAAGGTGGTCTAGTATTTTTGAAAAATGGGGTGGCAGCATTTTGAAAAATTCATTTGTCGCTTCACAAAACTCCCTATTTTTGGCACTTCAAAAATGAAAAATGGATTTTCGGTGCAACGAAAAGGAAAACTTTCTTCGACAATATTGTTCGTCATCCCAATATGTACATGCATGCACAGTATGGGCACATTATCATAAACTATGCCACGATTCTTGCCATAATATTGGTCATTTGGACCGAAATCCATGAAACCTCGAACATGATAGCTCATTTTGAGAAGAACTTTTCGAGATGCAATAAATATTCCAAGTTTGGTATATTTTCTTGAAACTATGTCACATAATATGACACCACACGAAGGATTTACATTGTTCGGACCGTTTTTAAATTTGTTACGCTCGTTCCAAACTATGGTCAAAACGGCGGGCCTGATGGTTCTTAGCTAGGGGATGAGCCTCGCTAAACTTGCACTGGATCTCCGAAGAAATAGCATATTGTGAGTCTAAAAATGATTTTTGCAAAAATTTATGGGCATCAGATCATATACATGTAGTTCAAATTGGACCCACTTCCTATCGATTCGGTAGAAATTTGTCTTTTTCGCCAACGGTGGATGAAAAAGTTTGAGATCTCCCGGTTGTGTTATTTTCAATGTAAGGTGGTCTAGTATTTTTGAAAAATGGGGTGGCAGCATTTTGAAAATTTCATTTGGCGATCGCTTCACAAAACTTCCTGTTTTTGGCACTTCAAAAATGAAAAATGGATTTTCCGTGCGACGAAAAGGAAAACTTTCTTCGACAACATTGTTCGCCATCCCAAGACGTACATGCATGCACAATATGGGCACATTGTCACAAACTATGCCACGATTCTTGCCATAACATTGGTCATTTGGACCGAAAGCCATGAAACCTCGAACATGATAGCTCATTTGGAGAAGGACTTTTCGAGATGTAATCAATATACAAAGTTTGATATTTTTTCTTGAAACTATGTCACATAATACGACACCACGCGAAGGATTTACATTGTTCGGACCGTTTTTGAATTTCTTACGCCCGTTTCAAACTATGGTCAAAACGACGGGCATGAAGGTTCTTAGCTAGGGGATGAGCCTCGCTAAACTCGCACTGGATCTCTGAAGAAATAGCATATTGTGAGTCTAAAAATGATTTTTGCAAAAAATCATGGGCATCAGATCATATACATGTAGTTCAAATCGGACCCACTTCCTATCGTTTGGGCAGAAATTTGTGTTTTTCGCCAAGGGTTGTCGGAAAAGTTTGAGATATCCCGGTTGTGTCATTTTCAACATAAGGTGGTCTAGTATTTTTGAAAAATAGGGTGGCGGCATTTTGAAAAATTCATTTGGCGGCCGTTTCACAAAATTCCCCGTTTTTGGCACTTTAAAAATGAAAAATGGATTTTCTATGCGATGAAAAGGAAAACTTTCTTCGACAACATTGTTCGCCATCCCAAGATGTATATTTATGCACAATATGGGCACATTATCACAAACTATGCCACGATTCTTGCCATAACATTGGTTAGTTGGACCGAAAGCCATGAAACCTCGAACATGATCGTTCATTTTGAGGACTTTTCGAGATGTAATCAATATAACAGGTTTGTTATTTTTCCTTGCAACTATGTCACATAATATGACATCACGGGGAGGATTTACATTGTTCAGACCAGTTTTGAATTTCTTACGCCCGTTTCAAACTATGGTCAAAACGGCGGGCATGAAGGTTCTTAGCTAGGGGATGAGCCTTGATACGTCCAAAACGTATCTACTTTCCTGAACACTTTTGCTATTGTTTCTCCTCTAAAACTTGTGTGATTTGGATGCAACTAACACAAACTGACGTTGTTTTTAGTAGAATTGCCCTGGTGTCTACTTTTTGTGCAGAAAATCAACTATCAGGAAAAATCCCGGAAAATATACCAAAAATCCTATTTCACCAGAAGACTCCCGGAGCAAGAATACGAGACGGAGGGGGGCTGGGCCAGCCACACCACTGCCACGTGGCAAGCCAGTCAGCGCGGGTGGTCTGGCCGCCTGCACACCCCTCGGTCTCCCTCTTCGCCTATAAGAAGCCTTGACCTAAAAACTCAGGGGGTCGATGTTTTTCCGTATGAGTTCCGCTCACGCCACCACCAGATTCTATGAAACCACGAGAAACTCATTACGCACCCTCAGGACGAGGAATTGGAGGAGATCATTGCCATCATCATCACCATCGCTTCTCCATCGACCATCCATGTTTCCCCCATCTATGAGTGAGTAATCCCCCGCTGTAGGCTATGGGGATGGTAGGGATTGGATGAGATCGTTCATGTAATGGCATCAGATTATTAGGGCATGGTGCCTAGTATCTTCTATTAGTGTTTTATGACTTTGTTGTGACTTGTTATGCTTAATGCTTGTCACTAGGGCCCGAGTGCCATGATTTCAGATCTAAACATGTTATTGATTCATTATGATAGTATTGTTTATGGACTTATCTACAAGTTGTATATACACGTTGTTGTCCGGAACCAAAGGCCCCAAAGTGACAGAAATCGGGATAATCGGAGGGAATGGCTTTGATGTGAGGATCATATGTGTTCACGCAGTATTAATGCTTTGCTCCGGTGCTATATTAAAAGGAGCACCTTAATTGCCAGTAGTTCCCTTGAGGCCCCGCTGCAAATGGGCTGGCAGGACAAAAGATGTTGTGCAAGTTCTCATTGAGAGCACGTATGACTATATATGGAACACATGCCTAGGATTATCTAGTACTTGGATGCTTTATCTTATTTATCTGCAATTGTACTATGTTCTAATTGCTATGTGAATTGTTTTGTCCATGCAACGCCCGTCCATCCATCCCTATGCCTACACTTTTCGAATCCTCTTTCATCGCTATTGTTACTACTATCTTTACTTTACTACTGCTGTTACTTTACTTTTCCTGCTACAAAACTATTGCTACTGATAAACTGCTGTGAGCAAGATTGTTTCTAGGTGCAGCTGAATTGACAACTCAGTTGTTAAGGCATATAAATATCCTTTGGCTCCCCTTGTGTCGAATCAATAAATTGGGTTTCACTTCCCTCGAAAATACTACGATACACCCCCTATACTTGTGGGTCATCAAGACTATTTTCTAGCGCCGTTGCCGGGTAGCATATCTTTATTTATCAAGTTCACTTGGATTATCTATCGTTCGCTGTTATCCATCCATCATGGGTAAGTCTTGTGATGGCAAGGTTCCTATTTTACCATCCACTACAAGAAGAGGTACGGTTCTGAACACCTCTGTTGCTCTTGATTCACCACCTGTTATGAGTAAGCTCGTTACACCACCACATACACATGCTACACACACTGCTACTACTGCTGAATCTGAAACTTCTGATACTTATGATGCTGCTTCTACTATGCTTGATAAGAGTGGTTCATTAGGTCCTTTCCTAGATGCTACGATTGCTAGAACTATAGTTGGAAATACTGAAACTCCTAATGAAGACACTACTACACCTGTTAGTTCACCTGAGTCTAGTGAAAGTTATGATATTGAAGATGGTTATGTTGAGATGACCGATGAATTTATTAAAGAATGTAAAAACACCCATGATAGGAGCGCTGCTAAGAGTCTCCCTGAGAGGCGTACTATTAGACCCAAATTGTCTCCAGTTGCTAAGTTTGCTGCTTCTCCCATAAAAATTAAAGATAAAGATTATGATTTCTCTCTCGATCTATCTTACATAGCTATTGTTGATAAAGAACCTTTTTCTGGGACTAAGAATGAAAGTGCGGTAGCACATATGAATGAGCTTTCTACCATGAGTGGCTTGTTTTATGATGATATTAAGATGCGTACTTATTTTGTTGCTAAGATTTTCCCCTTTTCACTAAAAGGAGAAGCTAAAACTTGGTTTAGTAATTTACCTCCTGGATCTATTGATAGCCCTGATTGCTTGATTAGTACCTTCCTGCAGAAATATTTTCCTCCAAGTGCTAGACATGCTATTTTGTAGGAACCTTTTGATTTTAAACAGGGAGAAAAAGAGATATTGCCTGAATCATGGGCAAGGTTTTGTGCTTTGATTCATCCACAGGCTGGAATTCCATTACCTAAGAATGAGCTTCTTGATATATTTTATAATGGACTAACTGAAGAATCTAGGACATACCTAGAAAATTGTGCTGATTGTGTTTTCAGGAATAGGACTCCCAAGGAAGCTGAGGAATTAATGGCTAAAATAAGCAAGCATTATGAAGATTGGAATCCTCATGAACCAGCTATACCTGAAGTAATTATACCTGAACCTACTATACTGGTGCCTATTCCAACATCAAATAAGAGGGGAGTTATTGAATTAAATGATGAAGTGATGAAGGAAGCTAAGAAATGTCTTAAGGAGAAGGGAATTAAAGCTGCAGATGTCAAGAATTTACCTCCTATAGAAGAATTATGCAAGCCAATTCCCCACTCATCCACTATTGAGGTACACTCTCTCCAACACTTTGATGAAGGTGATATCCCTTACTCTAAACCTCCTGATCAATGCTTAGAAGAATTCGATATCTTTATTGTTAAGCGGGATAATTTTAATAAAAGGGTGCAAAATCATCTAATGGAAAACTCTAGAGCTATTGTTGAGTTAAAAGATATTGTGGAAAGAACCTCTAATGATGCTAAAATGATTGTTAAACACTTTCAAATGGTTCAAACTCAAATAGATCAACTTATTAAAGTGCAAACAGACTTGCTAGTTAATGCTTCTAAAGAAAAACATGCTTATGAGATTAGAACTAGAAGTGGTGCTGCTACCCAGGATCCTCTATATCCTGAGGGGCATCCCAAAAGAATTGAGCAGGATTCTCAACAAGCTGAAAATAGTGGCTCTACTCGTAAGAAAAGGAAAAAAGAAACATAAAACTGTTGTAGAACCCTCAGAACCTACTATAGATCCTAATAGTATATCTGCCTCTGATGCTGAAACTGTAAGTGGTAATGAAGAAAATGAAGTTCCTAATGAATAAAAAGTGGAAGAAGAACCTGAAAACCACACTAAGAATACTAAATACACCAAAGAAGATTTCATTGCTATGAAACATGGAAGTGAAACAGAGCCTTGGGTCCAAAAACCTATGCCTTTCCCTGATAAGAAACACAAGTCAAAGGAAGATGAACACTATAATAAGTTTTATGAGTGGATGAAACCTTTATTCTTGCAAATCCCTTTGACTGATGCTATTAAATTGCCTCCTTACTCAAAGTATATGAAGGATATTGTCTCGAATAAAAGGAAGATCCCTAATGAAGAAATTTCTACTTTGCTTGCTAATTATTCCTTTAATGGTAAGGTTCCTAAGAAACTTGGAGACCTAGGGATTCCAACTATCCCTTGCTCTATTAAGAATGGTTATGTTAGAACTGCTTTGTGTGATTTGGGAGCTGGAGTTAGTGTTATGCCTTTCTCTCTCTATAAGAGACTTCAACTTGAAAAACTGATACCAACTGATATATCTTTGCAAATGGCTGATAAATCTACCACTATTCCTGTTGGTATATGTGAGAATGTACCTGTTCAAGTGGCTCATAATTGCTTGATATTAACTGATTTTGTTGTGCTTTACATGCCTGAAGATGATAATATGTCTATTATTCTTGGGAGACCTTTTCTTAATACTGCAGGAGCTGTTATTAATTGTAATCAAGGAAAGGTGACATTTAATGTTAATGACAAGGAACATACTGTCTATTTCCCCAAGAAGATTGAAAGGACTTATGGTCTGAATTCAGTTGAACATGTTGAGGGCATTCATGTTGGAGAAATATATTGTCCCATACCAAGAGAAAATTTTGAAACTATTATGATTGGGACCATTGCTATCAAGGTTGAGGTAACATAATCATTAGTGGAATCTAAAGTTTTGTCTCATATAAAATTGTTTTGGTAACAAGACCTGATCAACCTTGTTAACAAAAGGATTTCGTTGAACAAAACAAAGTTTTCACTATGATTATCTCCGTTTACTTCTATTTCTATCCATTTTAGTTTTTGTTTTCGTTTAGTTTTCTTTTTGTTAGTTGCTTGCATATTAGAGTATCTTAGAACTCCTGTAGTTCTAGTCTTGTTTTGTCATTGCATCATTTTCAAAAAAATCTTTCTATCAGAAAATCATTCATCTATGCCTAAAAAATGCCCAAAAATAAAGTGTCTCGAAAAATTCCAGAAAATTCATATTAAATTTTTACGTGAAAAAAGGGGCAGAGGAGCACCTGGAAGGTACCAGGGGGACCCACCAGGCAGGCACACCACCTGGTGGCGCGGCCTGCCCTGGGTGGCACCATGCCATGGTATGGGCCACCCCTAGCCCTCCACTCACTCTCTCACTTGACACTCTCTTCTCTCTCCCAAGTAAGCTTCCATTCATTGCTCAAAATCGCGTTCTTGCTGTGCTTGCTCTTGATTTCCTCGATCTCCTTGTGTCGTGGAAATGGCCACTGCAGTCGCTGCCATAGACAGCGATTGAGTGTTTCGTGAGGAAGAGTTAGCGGCCATCTGCGGTGCGAGATGGGGGCGGATGCACATGGGTTTACCCAGGTTTGTCCCTCCAGAGGGTAAAGACCTACTCCTGCTAGATTAGATTATGAGGGAGCGAGTTACAAGGGTGACGAGCTCGGTGGCTAGGCATCGAGTCGCTTGAGGGGGTGTATGATGGAACGTGTGTCTCCAGGATACCCGAGGGAGGTTTATATATGAAGTACCTCGTTAGGGTTTACAAGCTGCCTCCGAACAAGACATGGATCCGGAGACCTTTGACCTAACTCGACTGGGCCTCTGCTACGCTTCTGGGCTTCCAGTCGCCAGTCGCCGAGCCTTTCCTCTCTTCATGGTCCAATTCGCCTTTCAGACGCGACCTGCAGTTCTTCGGCCCGATTGGAACGTTCTGCTGAGCATACCCCCTTTGGTATATCCCCATCAGTAGTCCCCGAGGCTGTCGTTGACGTAGGTGTGGGCGTCCTTTTGGTGTTCGAAGTAGGCGAGCCCAATTTGGGCGTCCAGTCGAGTCGGTGATAGACTTTATTAAAACCGAGGAGAATTTCTCCGCAGCCCCATTCGTCACTTCAGCGAACATTATTGCCGCCCAATCATCATTTCAGCGAGAAGAAAGACCGGCGAGTGGCGAGTAAACCACAGGAGTTGGACCGTCAACTTTAGTCAAACTATCCGTTGGAATTTCCAACGGTAACTACGGCGCAATTACCGTGGGTAACAGCTATCCCAATTTTGGCGGGTGACGTTTCCCATATAAAGGGGAGTGATGGATTAGCTTCGTGATCCTGCTTTGCACTCTTCATCCTTCCTCATTTGCTCTTTCTTTCTGCTTCCTCCCGACTTACTCTCCCCACGTAACGCGATCCCACTTCTCACTCGATGGCGCCTCCCAAAGGCTCATGGGGGAAATCCAAGTGCACCACAGCCCAACTCAGGTCCTTTGAGGACGCCGGGGTGCTCCGCAAGGGAAATTGGCGGGTTCCCCCCCTCCTCCGAGACCGAGCCGAAACCGCGACCTGGCGAGTTCATCTGCTTTACCAGCCATCTCGAGAGGGGCTTGGGGTTCCCTACTTCGCTCTTTTTCCGCCGCTTCTGCGCGTACTACGCGATCAAGCCCTCGGATCTTGGTCCACACAACATCGAGCAGCTGGCGATCTTCGTCGCCTCCTGGGAGTGCTATCTCGGCTGCAGACCATATTTCCCGTTGTGGCTGGAACTCTTCCACGGCCGCATCGGGCGCGAGGCGTCCAACGGCTTGATGCTAGCCGCAGGCGAGGTCACCTTCCAGTTGAAGCCGAAGGCCAACTTCGTCAAGCTCCTCCCACCGAAGAAGGCCGCCAGCGAATGGAAGAAGAGCTGGTTCTATGTCAAGGAAGCTACTCCCTCCAGCGAGGTCTCCCTTCCTGAATTCGTCGCTGAGAGGAGCAAGCCCCGCCGACTGGCACCGAAGAAGCTCCCTGAAGATCAGCGGATGGCCGTCGCGGAAATGATGGATCAGATCCAGAAGCTGAAGGACCAGGGGTTGATTCCGATCAACCTCTACAATTGCTGGCTCGGGCGGCGCCTGGTTCCGCTGGTGGCTCGTCCACACTGGATGTACGAGTACAGCGGGAAGCATGACCCATCTCGAACCAGCAAGGAGTCGTGGGAGGCCGAAGATTACAAGGCCGCCCTGAAGAAGATCACCGACGTGGAGTTCACAGGCGTGGCGGTCGGGGTCGCCCCGTATACTCCCGTGAAGAACGAAGCCCCCACAGTAAGTTTTCTTTCCAATCGCTGCGTTTGTACCTCAATTTCAGTCTTTTCACTTGGCGTGTTCTGACTCGCAGTGGTTCTCAGCTTTTCTAGGTATTGGAGGGTTGGCTCCCTCCACTCGACGTAGAAGTTCCCCAGGAGCTGGAGGAAGATTCCGAGGGGGATCCTTCCGATAGCGACAGGGAAGAAGAAGAAGTCCCTCCCCCAGTGCCTATCGCCCCGCAAGACCCGAATGCAGAAACAACGAGAGGTCGAAGCGAGCCGCAGCCTAGACGAGCTCAAAGAAGGCGATGAGGTCGCCCAGGAGCAGACGTCCTGATGCACCGCTACGCCTTCGAAGCCCCCACTCCGGCCCAAGTCACCGGCAAAAAGGCTTGCATCACCGATCCGGTCGTCAGTGGTGTTCGGGTCGGACGGCGACTCCGACGATGAAGGATCTCCTGAAGTCTCGCACAAGGCCCCAAGGTCCTCAATCCCGACGAAGGGGTTGGAGGGCAAGGACACAGAGGTGGTGGTAGAGGTGCCCCTGGCGACGATCGCGCCATCGACCTCGGGGGTCCCGAGCGAAGAAGCGGCCCAAGCGGTGCCGCCTAAGTCGCCACAGCCATTGAAAGCAGCGGCGTCGGAGCCGGAGATCCCGGTGACTGCGGCTTCATCGTCACGGAAGCCCTCGGTTTCGTGGGCTTCAGATGTCTTCGAGCGGGGGCTCAGCCGCAAGTTGGGCCCCGAGTTGGACAAGCCTGCCCACATCAGTACCGAGCTTCGTGTTCTTCCAGTCGCCAAGTAAGTTGTGCTTCCTTATTCCAATTCTCTTTGCTTCTTTCGTGTCGTGGTTGTGCTGATTGGAAGGGCTCGTGTAGGTCGGGGGCTAAGAAGATTGGCCGCCCTTCGGTTGCCAAGATTCCACCGGCCACTGACGCGGAGGAGGGCGATCTTCCCAAGAAGAGGAAGTCCTCTGAGGATGCCGCGTCTGCTGAAGTCGCGAAGAAACAGAAGGGGGGCACTGACGACGCCGCGACCGGGAGAAGCGCCGCGGAGCCAGCTGCCGTGCCGCTTGTCGAAGAGGGGGGGGCAACGCGATCAGAGCCAGGACCAGCTGCGTCCGTGCCGGAGGTGCCGGTCCCGGTAGCCAGCGCCCCTGCCAGGGCGTCAACGACATTCCCTCGCTTTATGGCGAAGGGGTTTCCAGGCGTGGCGGATGCGCAGTCTCCGCAGTTCCCGGAAATCGTGGACACGGAGATTGGGGCCTGCCGCGGGCGCACCTCCTTCACGGTCCCGTCGACTGACGCTGCTGAACTTCACAGGATGCTCGGCGCTGCTATTCAGGTATGTCCAGTCCCTGAATTCCTAGTCGCTGAATTTCAGCGGCTGGGAATTGTTTTTATTTTCCTATCTTCTCCAATCCCCGAGTTCCTAGTCGCTGAATTTCGGCGGCTGGGAACTGGTCTTTGTTTTTCTTCCTTCTCTAGTCCCCGAGTTCCTAGTCGCTGAATTTCAGCGGCTGGGGACTGGTCTTTGTTTTTCTTCCTTCTCTAGTCCCCGAGTTCTTAGTCTCTGAATTTCAGCGGCTGAGAACTGGTTTTTGTTTTTCTTCCAATGCTTAGCTGGGCTCGTTGTTTTCAGGGGTTACAGCGGGAGCCGACTGATTGGCAGGCTGCACGAGAGCGTCTGGAGCGTGACTTGCGCGAGGCGCAAGAGGTGAACCAGCGGCTTCATGAGAGGATCGGTGAGTTTTTGGCGTTGTTCTTCTTTGCTTGTTGTGGGCTGGTTTTGTGCAGTACTCTGACATCTCCACTTGCAGATGGTTTACCGGCTGAGGTCTCCAAGGCCCGTGAGGGGTATGTCCCACTCGCTGAACTGGACGCGGCGAATGGGCGAGTGGCCTCCTTGGTCAAGGAGTTGGAGGGTGCTAAGGCGGCCTTAGTTTCTTCGGAGGAACGGGCGAAGGCTGCCATCACCACCGCTGAAGAGGAACACAAGGCCACGGACTCCATCATCGTGGGGCTGCATAACGAGCAAGCTGCTTTGGAGAAGCACGTCAAGGAGAATTGTCGCAAGCTTCTTGGTGAGTTTCTGTCATTTTCCTTATCCTTTTGTCGGGTCTCCGCTTTGGGGATTTCCTTGTTGCACTGACATCTAATTTTCCAGCTGTGGTAGGCCAAAGCGACCCGGTGGTGCAGACTTATACCGCCTCGCAGTGCGTGACTGCCGTGGTGAATGCAGCCACGGCCTCGACGTTGTGTGTCCAGGTGGCTCTTCAGGGCATGTCTCCCACTGAGGTCATCCCTGGGGGCTCACGGAGGTGTGGCGCTATCTGGAGGAGGTGCCCGCAGTGGTGGAGTGGATGGCGCATTTCGCATTCAGGCGCGGGGCCACCACAGCGTTGAGCTTGGGTCTCGCGCATTTCCTGGACGACTTTGATCTGGATGACGTCACGAGTGGCTATCCTTCGACGACTGGCACGGTGGAGATGTCGGAGGTGCTGAAGCTGACTGCGAAGGCCACTCCTTATGCCGATCGTGTCTTGGCGATGGGGGATCTTCTGCCATACCAGGAGACGGTGTTGGCGCCTGGCGACCTCGAGCCAGAACACCGCGACATGAAGTCGGAGCAGCCCTTCCGGTCGTCATTGGCGGAGTCGCTGACCACGTACCCGGCGAACCCGTGGCGGCCCTTTGTGCGCGTCAAGGGTGGTGGCGCTTCTTCTTCATCGGGGCCTGTGGAGTAAGCGAATGTAATAGTTGTAACAGGTGCCAAGTGGCGAACATTGTATGATGTTTTTGTAACTCATGTCGTGGGGACTTGATGGACTCGTGTTATGATTAAAGAAATGTTTTGTCCAACAATTTGAGCGAGTCCCCGAGCGCGTCCGCCCTTTAGTGGGGTATAACTCGATTGTGTATTTCTATGTGTTTGATTTGTTTTTACTCCTCGCGTCTCATGAGCGGCGAGTCCCCGAGCGCGAGTAGGGTTTGCTTGTGAGCGAGTCCCCGAGCATTGTGCTCAACCGTATTGGTCGTGAACCTGTTGTAGGTTGTGAATGCGTTGTTTGTAACGCGTCTCCTCCCCTGGCCCGGAGAGCCAGTCGCTTGGCGAGCCCTAGGCAGCTCTCTTACTAGGTGTGTTCTTGAGCCGCGTGGGGTTCCTGTTTTGCGGGGTCCCCGTGCGTGGTACTTAACCATTCGAGTCGCTTTGCTCGAGGTTGGGAGGGACAGGTCGTTGTGGGAAGCGTGTATCGGATGTCTTGGCCCGGTGGGCCAGTCGAGCTGGGCGACTCTAATGGCGGCTCCGGGTTGGCGTTTTTCGTGGACGACACAAGGCCCGAATACTTCTGGTGCCCTTGTGTCGCACTACTTTGCCGTGCCGGTCGCTCGACCAGAGGTTGACTTCCGTGAATGGCGTATTGTTTGCGTGTACGAGTGCGAGTGGCACAAGAATATGGCGAGTGGGCACAATTTGTGTGATCCGAATGAATTTCATTTGTATATTGCGACAGAGTACATTGTGTGGTTCTAAGTGTAGAACTTTCTGAGGAGGTTCACATTCCATGGCCTCCCGACCTCCAACTGGCCATCGCCCCGTATGTCGATGAGGTAGTAGGCGTCGTTACCAAGGACTCGGCCTATGGCGAATGGCCCCTCCCATGGGGGGAGAGCTTGTGCATGCCCTTCTTGTCCTGGGCCAATCGTAGGACCAGGTCGCCTTCCTAGAAGGTGCGGGTTCGCACTCGGCGGCTGTGATAAAGGCGGAGTCCTTGCTGGTATATGGTGGTGCGGGAGCGAGCCAGGTCGCGTGCTTCGTCAAGTTGATCGACGCTTTCTTGGCGGGCGGTCTCATTGTCCGCCTCGACGTAGTTGGCAACTCGAGGGGAGTCATGCTCCAGGTCTGTTGGCAGTACGGCTTCGGCGCCATACACCATGAAGAAAGGCGTGAACCCGGTTGATCGGTTGACGGAGGTGCGGATCCCCCATATCACAGTGGGGAGCTCGTCGACCCAACATCCTGGGGTGCGCTCGAGGGGCACCTATGGAGGACGCTCTGGTTGGCGTGCTCTGCTTGGCCGTTTGACTCCGGGTGAGCGACTGATGCGAGGTCGAGTCGTATGCCGTGCTCCTCACAGAATTCCACCATGCCCCCCTTGGCGAAGTTGGTGCCGTTGTCTGTGATGATGCTGTGTGGGTAGCCGTACCGGTAGATGAGTTCGCGAAGGAACTTGGTAGCCGTCTTGCCGCCGCACTTCTTGATCGGTTTGGCCTCCACCCATTTGGTGAACTTGTCGACTGCGACCAGGAGGTGAGTGAAGCCAGATGGGGCCTTCTTGAACGGGCCGACCATGTCCATGCCCCATACAGCGAATGGCCATGTGATGGGGATTGCCTTGAGTGCCGAACCAGGAAGGTGCGTCTGGTTGGCGTACTTCTGGCATCCAACGCATCTTTGGACGACGTCGGTGGCATCCGCGTGTGCGGTGAGCTAGTAGAAACCGTGTCGCATGGCCTTGGCGACTAGCGACTTGGCGCCGGCGTGATGGCCGCAGTCGCCGGCGTGAATGTCCTGGAGGATCTTGCGGCCTTCTTCTGGCTGTACGCAGTCCTGGAACACGCCAGTCACACTGCGCTTGTGGAGCTCGCCGTTGATGATGATGAAGGATTTGCAGCGGCGCATGATCATTCGTGCCTCTGTCTCGTTGCTCGGTAGGAGTTTGTGTTCCAGGAAGGCGACGTATGGTGCTGTCCAGTCGCTAGGTTCCACAGCCATGGCGACTAAGGCCGGTTCTGGTTGTAGTGGGATCCCGACGTCGATCTCCTTCGGTGGGCCAACGGAGGGTTTGTGGATGATGTCGAGGAAGACGCCTACTGGTGGCGCCTGTCGAGCCGATCCAAACTGGGAGAGGGTGTCTGCCTCCTTGTTTTTGCGCCTGTCGATCCACTCGACGGAATAGCCGTCGAAGTGTCCTCCCAACTGGTCGACAGCTTGGCGGTACGCTATCATTGTTGGGGAAACATCGTCGCATGTCCCGGCCACTTGGCTGGCGACTAGGTCGGAGTCGCCATAGCATCGTAGGCGATTGATGTTCATCTCCTTGGCGGCTCTCATGCCGTGAAGGAGGGCCTTGTATTCCGCCATGTTATTGGTGCAGGGTTTGAAGTTTAGGTGGAGCATGTAGTGGAGCTTGTCTCCTTTGGGGGAGGTCAGTATGACCCCAGCCCTCGTGCCGTCGGCGTTCTTGGAGCCGTCGAAGTGGATGGACCAGTAGTGGAGGTATGGGAGCTTCTCGGCCGTGCTTCTTCCCAATGGCGAGGAAATCAGCTGTGGCTTGCGACTTGATCGCCGAGGCTCAGACTTGATGTTGTGGACACCGATCTCGACGACCCACTTGGCGACTTCGCCTCGCTGATTCGTATGATGTCTTGCGGTAGCGGAGGATACCACCATGATTGGGTGCTCGAAGTAAAGGGAGTCGCCGCTGTGCTCGGAACACCGCGTACACCAGTTTTTGGTATTGCGGGTAGCGCTGTCGTGAGTCTGTTAAGACTTCGCTGATGTAGTATACTGGGCGCTGTATGGGGCGCTCATTGCCCTCTTCCGGTCGTTCGACGACCATCACGGCGCTGGCGACCCGATTGGAGGCCACGACGTAGACGAGCATTGGCTCTTTGTCGAGTGGTGCAACGAGTAGTGGAGCCGCGAGTAGCACTTCTTTGAGTGCTTTCAGTGCGTTGTCGGCCTCTGCGTCCCATTGGAACGTTGGGTTCTTGCGCATCAGGCGGTATAGGGGCATTGCCTTCTCGCCTAGTCGGGGGATGAAGCGACTGAGAGCCGCGACTCGCCCTACCAACTTTTGGACGTTGCGCAGGCACTCGGGTTTCCCGAGTCGCACGATGGTGTCGATCTTGGTGGGGTTGGCCTCAATGCCTCGCTTGGAGACTACGTACCCCAGGAGTTGTCCGGTGAGTACGCCGAAGGTGCATTTTCCGGGGTTCAGCTTGATGTTGTACCTCCGCAGATTTGCGAAGGTTTCTTCTAGGTTGGCAAGCAGATCGTCCTGGCGGGTGGATTTCACCACCACGTCGTCGATGTAGACATGGATGTTGTGGACAATTTGGCTCGCTAGACACTCCTGCATGCACCTCTGGTATGTGGCGCCTGCATTTTTGAGGCCAAACGTCATGGTCGTGTAGCAGAATGCGCCGAATGGCGTGATGAACGCCGTCTTCTCCTCGTCTTCGACCGCCATCTTGATCTGGTTGTACCCAGAGTAGGCGTCAAGAAAACACAGCGACTCTGATCCCGCGGTCGAGTCAATGATCTGATCGATGCGCGGTAGGACGAACTCCTCCTTCGGGCAGGCGCTGTTGAGATTGGTGTAGTCGATACACATTCTCCAGGTGTTGTTCTTTTTGAGAACCAGGACTGGGTTTGCCAACCACTTGGAGTACTTGATTGGTCGGATGAAGCCTGTGGCTAGCAGGCACTGTACTTCCTCGGCGATTGCTCGACGACGCTCTTCATTGAAGGGCCATAGCGACTGCTTTACTGGTCGCAATTTGGGGTTTGCATTAAGTTTGTGCTCAGCAAGTTCCCTCGGGACACCTGGCATGTCAGATGGCTTCCATGCAAAGATGTCGCGGTTCTCACGGAGGAACCTGATGAGCGCGCTTTCCTATGTGGGGCTCATGTGCGCCCCGATGGTGACCGTCTGGCTGGAGTCGCCTGGGACGAGCTCGACGGTGCGGGTGTGCGTGGTCGCCTCGAACGTGGAGTTCGCAGTGATTGGTTTCTTCAGGATGGTGGGATCATCCTTGTTGATGTTGCCCACGTATTTCGCGAGTTCCTTCGCGTGGTCAGTCCCCGTGGTGATGACGGCGTCGGCAAGCTGAGTGCCTTTTTCTTCACATTCCATGGCCATATCGGGGTCGCCGTGGACGGTGATGATGCCGCTCGGCCTAGGGAGCTTCATCATGTTGTAGGCGTAGTGTGGGGTCGCCATGAACTTTGCGAATGCCTGGCGGCCTAGGACACAGTGGTAGGGGCTGCGGAAGTTCAACAGCTCGAAGACGATTCTCTCCGTGCGGTAGTTTGCCGGGGTGCCGAAGGTGACTGGCAGCGTCACCTTCCCGATCGGGTATGCCTTCCGACCGGGGACGATGCCGTGGAAGGTCGTCAGTGTTGGCCCGATGGCTGTTTCTGGGAGCTGGAGCCTTTTGAAGGTGTCGAGGTTAAGGATGTTGATGGAGCTCCCACCGTCCATCAATGTCTTGGGTAACCAGTAGTCAGCCACCTTTGGCCTGACCACCAGGACGACTCGCCCTGGGTATTCGATTGTTGGCACGTGGTCCTGGCGACTCTAGGTGATGCTTTGCTCAGACCAGTTCAGGAAGCGGGGGATGTTGACTTGCGTCACCACATTGACGGCGACCGCGCGAGCGAGTACCTTCTTCTCACGCTTGGTGCCGAGCCTAGTGAAGGTATGTAGCGACCCGACGGCGGTTCCGAAGCCGCCGCCGTTCTCGTTGTCCCGCGGTTGGTTATTGTTGAGGTCTTCCCTTGCGCGTCTCGCCTTCTCGATCTCTTTGAGAGAGTGGCAGTCGGCAGTGGTGTGGGTGGCGGGTTTTCCCTTCCTGCTGTGGTAGATGCAGGGCTAATTGAGCAGGGCGGCGGGGTCGAATTTTGGCCTCGTCACGTTGTTGGCGCGGTAGTTCCCGCTGTCGCGGTAGTTTCCTCCATCGCGGCGGTAGTTCTTGGAGTCGCTATCGTAGCCGCTGGCGCGACAAAGTCGACTCGCCCGTCGGTCCGGTGCTTGCCAGTGATGCGGGTGTTGCTGTAGCGCATGTCACGTAGGCGCCCACTGCCGTGGATGCTAGTGCGCCGTCATCCTCCCAACTCGTCGTCGTAGTCTTGGTTGGGGTCTTCCTCCACGTAGTGTTTGGCGATCTCGAGGAGGTCGGGGATGTTATCGAGCGTCTGGTAGACCCTCTTGATCTTGGTGACCAGAGGTTCGTACCGGCACGCGTTCTTGAAGCAGTGTATCACCGTGTCTAGGTGGATGTCGGAGGCGTTTATCCATAGTTCTTGTCACCTTTGGATCCATCGGCGGGTCGACTCGTGTTGTCCCTGGATGCATCGCTCCAGGTCCTCGATGGTGGTGGCGCGGGTGTAGGAGCCCTCGGCGTTCGGACGGCGCGCCCCGCATTTCTTCCCAGGAATCGATGCTGTCGGCGGGTAGCATGTTGATCCATTGCTGGGTCACACCCTCCATCATCAGGGGGAGGTAGCGAGCGGCGAGCAGGTCGGTGTGGCCTGCGATCCCCATTGCCATGAGATATGTGTCCAGCCAAATGGCGGGGTCGTACGTCGGGTCGTACTTCTCGATCTCATTGGGGGCCTTGAAGTTGGCGGGGTATTTTCCCCGCGGATCATGGGTCCAAAGCATTGTGGCCCGACTCGGATGAGCGAGCCTCTTGGCTCCGGGTCGCCGCGGTTGGCGAGGGTGTGTCGCAGGTCGTAGGGCTGGCGTGACCGCCACACCTGATTGTTGATGATGTGCGTTCGGGCATCGAGGGGTTGCCCGTTTGCGGCGACGGTGTTCTTCGCAGGTCGCGGCTCGTTGGTCGACAACGCGGGGTTGGCAGCCCGTGGTTGGTTCGCTAGGGGTTGGGGTGGTGGGCAAACTATTGCGTTAGCCACGGTGGGGTGGCCGCTGGATGCCGCCCTGCTTGCTGATGAGCGGGAGTACATCCGCCCCCGCGGGTCGAATCTCGTGGCCTGTTTCTCGACGGCCCTGACGAGTAGTGCCTTGGCGTACTGGATCTGTAGCGCGCCGTCGCCTTGGACATCAAGGTTGGCGATCGCAGCGTCGGCCGCGACGACATTGTCCATCGGGGTGGAGTATAGTGGTAACCCGTTGGCGTCTCGGGCTTGAGGTGAGATGATGATCCGAGGTTGGTCTGGTGGAGGCGCACGTCCCAAGGGTGGTGGAGGGGCCCTAGTCGCCGGTGCCTCGGGTGGTGGTCTCGCGGGGTTGCCTCCTCCTGGCGGCGCGTTCTCACCGTGTTCGGCAGCGCTTGTGGGGTCGCCCTCGTTGTTGAAGTTTAGGACGCGGCCCTGAACATCAGGGTTCGGGCGGGTCCTGATGCAGCGTTGGTGATAGAGTGACAGCTCCTTTGCCGTCTCTCGTTCGAGGCGGTATTTCTCGTGCTCGGCGAGTTCATTGCATTGCGCCTCCTAGAGCCGCAGGCGGGCTTGTTCCACCTCCGTGGCCGTCGCGGTCGGCGGGATCGGTGTGGAGAACGGATCTGGCAGGGCGGCTGTGCTACCCGCCATGTAAATCGCGTTGAAGCGATTGGATCTGGCACGAAAATCCTCTGGGGATTCCTAGCCGGAGTCAGAGTCGAAGATCCCTAGGATAGAGGGATCCTCGAAATCCTCGCGGTTGGAGACCCGCGTGATGGAGTCCTCCCGTGACCCGGCGGTGATGGATCCGTTGACCGATGCAGGGGTCGCGGAATCAGCGTCGTCATTCAGGGCGTCGTCGTTGGTGGCAGCGTTAGTCTCGGCCGCATCGCTAGCGCCGAGTCGTACTCGGTGACGAGGCCCCTGATGGAGCGGACCTGCTCCTCCGAGAGCAGATCGCGGTGTGGAGGCGACCCGCCGATGATCATTATCGCGGCCGGATCAACGGCGCCGGTGAAGCCGACGAAGAGGTTGATGGAGCCGATCGGCATCACCGCGTGATCGCGTGACGCCGGATGGCTGGCTGGGCAGGATCTGCAAGATCCCGCCGATGGCGATCATGCGGCCTGTGGCGAGTGGCCGCTCGATCGGCGAATAGGGTCTCGCCGCAGAACTTAGGCCAGTCCCGCTATACCCCACGGTCCCGCAGAACTTAGGCCAGTCCCGCTATGCCCCACGGTCTGCCCCACGGCCTATGGCGAGTGACCGGACCGGTGGGCGCCACTGTCGTGGAAATGGCCACGGCAGTCGCTGCCATAGGCAGCGATTGAGTGTTTCGTGTGGAAGAGTTGGCGGCCATCTGCGGTGCGAGATGGGGGCGAATGCACATGGGTTTACCTAGGTTCAGCCCCCTAGAGGGTAAAGACCTACTCCTACTAGATTAGATTATGAGGGAGTGAGTTACAAGGGTGGCGAGCTCGGTGGCTAGGCATCCAGTCGCTTGAGGGGGTGTATGATGGAATGTGTGTCTCCAGGATACCCTAGGGAGGTTTATATATGAAGTACCTCGCTAGGGTTTACAAGCTGCCTCTGAACAAGACATGGATTCGGAGACCTTTGACCTAACTCGACTAGGCCTCTGCTACGCTTCTGGGCTTCCAATCGCCAGTCGCCGAGCCTTTCCTCTCTTCATGGTCCAGTCGCTGTCTTTCTGACGCACCCGCAGGCCCTTCGGCCCGATTGGAACGTTCTGCTGAGCATACCCCCTTTGGTATATCCCCATCACCTTGCTTAGCCCATCTTTGTTGCTGAAATTTGGAGCAATTGTTCTCCGGTATGTGACTCCTCCGCTTGTCCAAGTAGATTTGTGGTTAGTGGATTATATCTTGAGTATTTTGCTGCTGTAGGTGATAGGTTATGAGAGCTTGTAAGCTTGTTTGATGCTTAGAGATATAGTTTTGATGCATGTTTAGGCCTCTTACAAGTCCCTATGAGTAGTACCCTTCATTATATTCACTTTGCAATCACTTGTTTAATAGGTGTTTAAATTTCAGAATAGAAGATGAATGAGCATCAACTAAACCAACATGAACTATGGGTGCCTGAGGTTATGAAGGTCCACCGGGAGGAGGAAGTTTTTCCTTCCATTTATCCATGCTCTGAGTTCATGAGAGCTACATGAATTCTCCAAGATTTCCACACTTTGGTGTCGAATGCAGGATTGGAACACTTTTTGGAAGATGAACCTTGTCAATTTGTGAAGATAACTATGTCTGTGGTGCAGGACTTTCAATTTAGTTACTCTTTGCCTAACCCCATGGTCCACTACAAAATTTACAATATTGCTGTCGACCTTTCTCTCGATGACTTCTGTGCAGCTATTAAGGTATCTCAGTGGGGATCATGTAGAAGGAAAGAGCGACCTAAACCACTCATGGATTTATACGCAGAAATTTGCCAAGGGAGCAACTTCTCGAAGGAGAGTGGGAAAATCCGTAACATTCATCTCCCCTCCATTCGCTACTTTGCCTACTTTATTGCCAAGTGTGTTCTTGCTAGGAAAAATGCTAATAAGTTATCTTCTTATGATCTAGAATTTATCTCTGCTCCTCTTAAACGAGATAGGTCTTACAACTTGGGTTCTTCGATAGCTTTCCATCTTGCCGCTAACCGCGAGAAAGGTGGAATTTGTGGAGGCCTCATTGCTTCTCGTTTACTAGCATTGCATGGTTTAGTGCCTCATCATCTAGACCTACAGTTTCCGATAGAAAGGCTTGATCTTAATTCCATGATACAACATAAATTTGTTTCCTCGTGGGCTAGTTTGAGTGAGTTGTCTTATGAAATAACCTTTCTCAAAGCTGGTTGGAGAAGGAGCAAGTCCGAGCGTGTTGTTCTTTTGCCTGCACCTATTTTGTTTAACCTTGATAACAGGGTAGGATGGTCTCTCACGGAGGAGGAATTTGATACGTATTTGGGAGAGCTCTCCCAGCAGGAGAAGGATACTAGAAGGGAGGTCACGAATGATTCGGTCCAGCCCTCGAATGAGGGGGAGTCTTCATATCAACAACCTACTTATGATTGGGGAGCTTCTTCTTCTTCCCACGAGCCCAACTACGATCATTCTTATCATGACCCGCCTGCTTGGAACCCTTATTCGTACATGGATTGATACCCACTTAGGCCAAAAGCCTAAGCTTGGGGGGAGGTACGCCGACATCGCACTCATCTCCATATCATTTTGCATCGGTACTTTTTATATTCATGTTTCATTCTCTTTTTAGTTTTTGTTCTTTCTTTGCTTTTCCTTTCTAAAACACAAAAAGACCAAAAATATTTCTGTTTTTTTCTTTGGTTTGCTTCTTCTTCTTTTTGCCTTGGTTTGCTTTTCCCTTTTTGTTTTGTTTGAACTATTCAAAAAAACCAAAAATATTTTGCTTTGCTTGTTCTTCCTTTTTGGTTCTTGTTTTAAAAATTCGAAAACACCAAAAATATTTGTTGTTCTTCTTTGGCTTTGTGAGTTTGTTGCAGGGTTCAGCAGTCCTTAGTGGGATTTGGTTTCATATTATTATTCAAGCCACACAAGTGAAGGGTAATAATGAGGATTAATGACAACTTGAGGCTGGTAATGAACTCTATTTGTTTTCATTTTTGTACATATACTCATCATTGTGGGCATGCTTAGTCTATTCATGTAGGGTGTATATTATTTATGGATGCTTAGTAGTTCTTGCTTTGATATGATTAGTTCCAGCTTGCTAATAGTTTGTAGCATGTCCTATGAATGTTTGCCTGCATTACTCTATTCACAACTTAGTATGACACCGTGGTATCCTCCTCTGAATGTTTCATCTGAATTGACTTGGCGCATGCTCACGCATGCATATTACTGAAATAATCAGTTAAGCCTCGATGAATTATTTTGCCTCGAGGGTCCTGAATCACTTTCATGCCATGATTAGTCCTGTTTTGTTGCAAGCATGATTATGACAGTTGTTGCTCTCTCGTTTGTTGCTCCCTTACTATTGCTATCCTTCACTTTCACTGAGTATGTTTTACTCATGTTTCCAGCTTCCTAAAACCAAATTTTGCCAAAGTGTCCACCATACCTACCTATTAGCATAATATTTCCGTGCATATTCAATATGCCTTGTTTTCTTCCGAATAAAATGTTTGCTTATTATGAGAAAGTTAGTTAGTAAAGCTCTCATGAACTTGATGGCACACTTTATTTTCTGCATTTAATAAACCTTAACCATTGTGACTGTCCATGAAAGTTATATGCTTGCAAATTATACGCTAGGGATTAGTAGAACCGTGCTGTCACGGGGAACGCTTTCAACACCTGTATATATATACCCAGTTGATACCATGCTCTTTTGTTTGCGGATGTCGTCGGTGTGAAATAAAAGGGGAGCTTGTAAGTCCATGGAGTTATGTATGTGTTTTAGAGAAACGCCTGGGCCGCTGGTCTAATCCATGCCATCATGGTGGAAACCTGCAGCGTAACCATAATGATATCTATGAAGCATTCTTCTTATAAAAAAGAGAGATAGCTATTGAGAAAAAAGAAAAGAAAAAAAAGATATTTGAGAAAAGAGGGAAGAGAGAAAAAAGCACCATTTTCCCATGGTAAATAAGAAGATTGTTGAGATAGTCATTGTTTGCTTGCCTTGTCATTTTGATATGGGGATTCTTCCATATCATCGGGCAAGGGGTACCCGTTGGCGGTTCTCTATGATACGCACGTATTTACGATGACAAGAACTTACATGTAACTAGAGTTGAGTAGGATGAGGAGCGACTCTCGCACTCAAGGGATATGGGATTTCTAGTTTATAGTCTGTCAATCATATAACTCAGATTGGACCTCACTTTCACCTTAACCATATTAAAGATGCTTATGATAGGGGCAATGAGAGCTCAAAGCTAACGAGTACCATACTTTCAGCATTTGGAAGCCTTTCAAACTTTTCAAAACCTTTTTTGTTTTCCTTGTTGAGTCTCCACATATTCTATGAGCACCTTCTTGAGAGCATAGTTGTCATTCTTAGTGTAATGTGCTTGCCTCAAAACTTGATTATTTTTGTTATGACTTTGATGCTTGTACATTTGATATCTTTACTTCTAGTCTTCACCTGAACTTCAGAGGTGCCTTGGCATTCAAAATAAAAAGGCAAGCGAGATACCACTCTATCATACCTTGTTATGAGCATTGTAATATTGCTTATGTTTATGTTTCTTGCTACTTATTATTTCTGAGTTGGAATCCTTTCATAGCTTGCAATGCCTATTAAGTAAACTTAGTTGCATACTCTTTATTATGAATTGTCTAAGTAGTTGATCACATGCTGAGAATATATACATCATATGAAGAAAATGTGTTTGTGAAAGTTCTTTTATCGCACTCAGTTTTCAACTGAGTGCTTGAGGACCAGCAATAAGCTAAGCTTGGGGGGAGTTGATACGTCCAAAATGTATCTACTTTCCCGAACACTTTTGCTATTGTTTCTCCTCTAAACTTGTGTGATTTGGATGCAACTAACACAGACTGACGCTGTTTTCAGCAGAATTGCCCTAGTGTCTACTTTTTGTGCAGAAAATCAACTATCAGGAAAAATCCCGAAAAATATGCCAAAAATCCTATTTCACCAGAAGACTCCCGGAGCCAGAATACGAGACGGAGGGGGGCTGGGCCAGGCCACACCACCTGGCCACGCGGGCAAGCCTAGGCCGTGCCAGAGGGTCGTCTGGCCGCCCAGACACCCCCTCGGTCTCCCTCTTCGCCTATAAGAAGCCTTCTGACCTAAAAACTCAGGGGGGTTCGACATTTTTCCAAAAGGAGTTCCGCTTCGCCGCCACCGCCAGATTCCACGAAACAGCACCAGAAACTCCTTTCTGGCACCCTGCCGGGACAGAGAATTGGAGGAGATCATCGCCATCATCATCAACATCGCTTCTCCATCGACCATCCATGTTTCCCCCATCTATGAGTGAGTAATCCCCTGCTATAGGCTATGGGGATGGTAGGGATTGGATGAGATCGTTCATGTAATGGCATCAGATTGTTAGGGCATGGTACCTAGTATCTTCTATTAGTGCTTTATGACTTTGTTGCGACTTGTTATGCTTAATGCTTGTCACTAGGGCCCGAGTGCCATGATTTTAGATCTAAACATGTTATTGATTCATTATGATAGTATTGTTTATGGACTTATCTACAAGTTGTATACACACGTTGTTGTCCGGAACCAAAGGCCCCGAAGTGACAAAAATCGGGATAACCGGAGGGAATGGCTTTGATGTGAGGATCACATGTGTTCACGGAGTGTTAATGCTTTGCTCCGGTGCTCTATTAAAAGAAGCACCTTAATTGCCAGTAGTTCCCTTGAGGCCCCGCTGCAAACAGGCTAGCAGGACAAAAGATATTGTGCAAGTTCTCATTGCGAGCACGTATGGCTATATATGGAACACATGCCTAGGATTATCTAGTACTTGGATGATTTATCTTATTTATCTACAATTGCCCTATGTTCTGATTGCTATGTGAATTGTCTTGTCCATGCAACGCCCGTCCATCCATCCCTATGCCTACCGCACTCGAATCCTACTATTTACTGCTATTGTTACTACTGTATTTACTTTACTACTGCTGTTACTTTACTTTTCCTACTACAAAACTGTTGCTACTGATAAACTGCTGTGAGCAAGATTGTTTCCAGGTGCAGCTGAATTGACAACTCAGCTGTTAAGGCTTATAAATATCCTTTGTCTCCCCTTGTGTCGAATCAATAAATTGGGTTTCACTTCCCTCGAAAATACTGCGATACACCCCCTATACTTGTGGGTCATCAAGCCTAACTAAACTTGCACTGGATCCCTGAAGAAATAGAATATTGTGAGTCTAAAACTGATTTTTGCAAAAAATCATGGGCATTAGATCATATACATGTAGTTCAAATCGGACCCACTTCCTGCCGATTCGGCAGAAATTTGTCTTTTTTGCCAAGGGTGGACGGAAAAGTTTGAGATCTCCCGATTGTGACATTTTCAATATAAGGTAGTCTAGTATTTATGAAAAATGGGGTGGCCGCATTTTGAAAATTTCATTTGGTGATCGCTTCACAAAACTCCTCGTTTTGGCACTTCAAAAATGAAAAATGGCTTTTTCGTGCGACGAAAAGGAAACCTTTCTTCGACAATATTGTTTGCCATTCAAAGATACACATGTGTGCAACATATCATGTCTATGCGATGGTTTTCGGTATGCACTCCGGAGTTAGCGACACTTTGGTGAAAAAACCCTACGAGATCATCTCCAACCAATCAAAATACAGGAAACAACCACCCATGGATTGCCCTTCTCAGCCTAATCTGGACCATTGAAGCACATCCAACGGCCACCGAAGAAGCACACATCTCCCACCAACCTACCTCCACCTCCACCATCCACCACATCCCACCAACTCCCAATCCCCATTCTCTCCTAGCCGCATCACCCTCTCCCGAAACCCTAGTGGCACCCGAACCCTAGTGTGCCCCGAGCCAGATCCTCCGCCATCCACGCACCTCTCGGCTCCTCCCACCCTAGACCCCCCTCCTATGGCTCGAGATGCGCCACCACGACGTGGTCTTCACAACCACGTGAGCATCCACCCTTCGATTCCTCTACCTTTCCATCTTCGATTCCCCATCCAGTTGCCGTAGTAGAGAAAAATCTCGCTCCATCCACCACCAAGCGACCAATCCATGGCTCTCTGCATGCTCGAGAACACCCTGCCGGCCGTAGTGTTCGAGCAGCCCAAGAAGATCGCCAAGATGTCTATGCCAAGCGGCAGGAAGAGGAACAAAGAGAACACGGTGCCGAGGGCCAAGATCGACCTTGCTGGCAGTGGTGGAGCATGCTGTGGAGTGCGTTCGCTCTGAGGATCTGTAGCCGGTGGCCGAGCCCAAGGCGCGGGCCACCGGCCTGGTTGCGGAGATCGAGTCCAAGGGCTGGGTGAAGGTCTGCGAGGCGCTCAACGACGCGCGCCGCCTCGCCATCCACCAGCCCGTGCTCCTCGCCCCGATCCTGTATGTATTGTTCCCCATCTCTGTCTGGTTCTCTAAATTTTCTTTTGTCTTATTCCCCTCTGGATCGTGGCTGATTCCCCTCTGAATTTTGTTTTGTCTAATTCCCTTCGACAAGCTGCTCCTCCAGCTGCTGCTCAAGGCGTCACAGGATAAGCGGTTCATGGTCGAGGAGGCTGAGAAGGCGATGTGCGTCTGTGTTTGATGACCCACAAGTATAGGGGGTGTATCGCAGTATTTTCGATAAGTAAGAGTGTCGAACCCAACGAGGAGCAGAAGGTGCTGGCTAGTGGTATGGATCAGGAATTCTCTTCAAATACTTAGCAAACAGATTTTTAGGAGTTTTCGATAAAGCAAGTAAACAAAGTACGAGTAAATAAAAGACAGTAAGAATGAATGCAGCAAGTGGTCCAATCCTTTATGCAGCAAAGGACAAGCCAGTTGTATTTCTATAGATGACCAAACATTCTCGAGGACACATGGGAAGCCTGTCAAGTGCTTTCGCTTCATATAGTCGATTAATCTTCTCTAGCTTGCTAAGTGTTGTGTGGGTGAACCTGTGCTAATGTACCATCCTATCCAAGACTTAATACATACTTGTGATTAAACCCCCTTGCAAACTTCCGTAAGTACAAGAAAGTAATTAAGGTAAAACCTAACCACAGCTTTAAACTCTAAGACCCTTACGTCCCTTGTGCAATGGTTTCCTAACGGGGGTTCAGGTTTCACATCCGCAACCCCTACGATTAGTAGCCAAATACACAATGCATTCCCCTAGGCCCATATAGGTGAAGTGTCATGTAGTCGACGTTCACATGACACCACTAGAAGAAGTACACCACAACTTAAATAACAATCTATTAAATCTTTCTCAACACAACTCCACTACTAACAACAAGACTTCTCCCATGTCCTCAACAACAAAACGAACTACTCACAAGACATCATATGGATCATGATCAGAGATGGAATAATGATGTATAACAATCTGAACATAAACAATAATTCAATGGTTCACTCAATAGCATCAACTACAAAGAGTAATCAACACCGAGAAAGTTTCCCCTATGAACCATGCAAGATTCAACACAATTGTTACAGCAATATGGAGATGGTGATGAGGGTGCTGATGGTGATGATGGTGGTGATGATGATGATGATCCCGATGAAGTCCAGCTTGATGGTGGTCTTGATGGGGACGATCTCCCCTCTCTGGGAAGGAATTCCCCCGGCAGAAATCTGTCTGCCGGAGAGATCTTTCTCTCTCGGTGTTTTCCGCCCCGGAGAGGCGGCGGAATCTTTCTGTGGTTGCTCTCCGAGTCTTAGGGTTTCGGGAGGAAGATATACGCCAGAGGGGAGAGGCTGGAGTGGGCCAGGGTGGCCACACCACTCCCTGGCGCGGCCTAGGCCTGCCCACGGCATGGGGTGGTGTGGGCCCCCTGTGGCCCACCTCCACTCCATCTTCTGGCATCTTGAGTCTTCTGGAAAATAGAATTTTCCGTATATTTTCCCGGATTTTCTGATCTTCGCGAATTTTGCCTCCAAACAGCACCTTTTCCATCAGAATCCTGACTACAGCGGTCCATGCTCCAAAAGTCATCAACCATGCAAAAATAGATGAAATAACATAAGTATCACCTCTCAATACGAAATATATCAATGAATAATAGTGAATTAAGACATAGAATAGTGATGCAATGGACGATCAACTCCCCCAAGCTTAGACTTCGCTTGTCCCAAGCTTAAACTAAGCTCAATAAACATGACCTCAAGTTTATGGAGTGAAGAGTCGATAAAAGAATACGGACAAGAAGCATCACATTCATCAAATACATAGATCATAGTAGAAGACAACTCACTATTATACAACTCAACTTGCAATGAGTAAAGGAAACACAATAAAGATACATAGAGTAAATCATCATTGGTAATGGCAAACTTAGCTCTTGGTCGAAGAATAGTTGATAATTTGCTGAGTTCACAAATAGCTAGTTTTCAAAGAAAGCTTTCAAAGTAGTAAACTTCCAGATAGAGCAATGTGCAAAACAAGGAACATAAGAAACATGAATGCATAAATCATCATATGAATGAATGAAACACATCAACTCAAGATACTTGCTGAGATAGAGGGGAGTAGGTTTACTGACTCACCTACAAAGTAAAAGAAAGGCCCTTCGCAGAGGGAAGCAGGGATTTCAAGTCTCATAAAGATCTCCCAAAAATTATGATACTTACTAGCTTTCAGCTCTCATTGCCCCTATCATAGGCATCTTTAGGTGGTTAAGGTTAAAGTGACACAACTAAGAGGATATGCTTGACAAGTTATAAGTTGAAATCTCAAGCCCCTTACTTATGAGTACAGATCCTCATGCTACTCAACTTCAGTCACGAGCAAGCTCTTGTCATTGTAAATATATGCGTATCATTAAGAACCGCCAACGGGGTACCCCTTGCACATGACACATGAGCTATCCCATATTCAAAATGACAAGGCAAGCAGACAGCGAGCATCTCAGCGATCTTTTTATTTGCTATTTGCATAGGTTTTTATTAAGGATGCTTCATAGAATGCTCACTATAGTTATGCTGCAAGTTTCCACCATGATTAGGCATAGCTTAGGCTAGCGGCCCAGGCGTTTCTCTAACACACATATAAACTACATGATCTTACAAGTTCCACTTTTATTTCACACCGCCGAGATCCATAAGCAAAAGAACATGATATCAACTAGGTACAAGTACCAATGAAGTGTTGAAAGCGGTCCCCATGATACATGGTTCGGCTAACTTCAACTCATAAAGCGCAAGCATATACGCAACAAAGAAGGACCCAATGGTTCAAGTTTATTAAATGCAAGAAAATAAAGTGTGCCATCAAGTTCGTGAGATCTTTAATCACTAATTTTCACATAACAAGTTTAATTTGGGAGGTAGATAAAACAAGAATTTACTTGGAATAGCAATAATGCTAATAGGTAGGTATGGTGGACACAAATGGCAAAGGTTTTGGTTTAAAGGAGGTGGATGCACGAGAAGAATTCCCTCTGAGTACATGTTTTTGGCTAGCAAGGCTGGGTAGCAAGTATAAGAGTCGAAGGAAACAAACAAACATACAAGTGATAAAGGCAAACATGCAATCTTCCTTGGAAGCACAAAAGATCTTAACTAGAGAATACTAGACTTATGAGCAAATCAAGAAAGAAAGATGATGAAATTATTTTTCTCTAGAGTACTTTTATCTTTTTCTTTTCAACTCTCAAAAAGGTGTTGCTACTGACCGAGCCAGGTTTGCCAAAACCAACTAAATTAACTCAATGATCCCAAAGTGCTACCAATACTAACAACAACATCAATCATATAACCACGAATTGAAAACTAACATAAGCTAAGCAAAAGAGTGAATGATAGAACTTCTCATTAATATTCCATAACGGAAACTCACACCAAGGGATACAAATCTAACGAGAGAGGGGACACTTCCATAATGCAAACCATACTACACAATAACTCCTCTATTCATGATATGACTCTACTAATAAGGTAAAAAGGTAGGAGATAGTGATATGATACCGCGGCACTCCCCCAAGCTTGGAACAAACTAAGGGGATGCCAAACCTGATGGCGAATTACTCCTTTGGTGGTGGTGGTATCCTCTTGATGAGCTCCTTGATCAGTTTCCCCAAGTCCTCAATCTCGAAGGTGAGATTACGAATCAGCTGTGAGTTTTGCTCAATGCGGCTCATGATCATGTCGTGTTGAGAATTCCAGCTCTTGCTATTCTTTCCCCACTCTTCCTCCTTGAAGTCTTCTTTTCCTGCATGGCTAGAACGAGGCAAATCCCAATTGGAGGGTAATTTCTCCTTGGGCATATTCTGGTATTGATGCTGATGGATAAGGGTATGGAAAGGATTCCTGGTGCGTGGAGGAAGTGACCAGGAATCTGAACGGTGATGAGGAGGCTTCCCTCCAATGGCTGGATTTTCCACCACTCCAATGCTTGCAATGGTGGTGCCGGTGTGCTTTGCCTCCTCTTCACCTTCACTCTTGATCTCCTTCTCCTTCCCGGGATCTTGGAGGTCTTCCTCCATGGGCTCCTTCCCTTTATCCTTGGCGGACACCATTGTGTTTCTAAGCTTTCAAAGAGTATGTCCTGGCAGAAATAGATCGAAACAAAAACACGACGAAAACACGATATACGAACCTCGGGAGATCCGGGGGGTTATATATTATGAAGTTTTGTATCAAAAAGGAAGGTACTGGGAGAAAACGAGCCGGAGGCGGAGTCCAGAGTGGCCTCACCACCTGGTGGCGCGGCCAGGGGTTGGCCCACGCCATGGGGTGGTGTGGGCCACCCTGGCTCTGGTCCCGTCCCTTTTTCACTTCGTAGCTTTCCTTATTGACTGAAAACTACAAAAATATAGTTGGATTGTATTTTCGCGGAACTTTTCTTACCAGAACTGTTACCTAGTTGGAAACGGACTCTGCAGGTCACTGAATTTGGTATTAAGTGGATCCTTCCGAAGTCATCACTTGAATATCATCGATATCTTCATCTTCATATACTTATTACTTGAGTCATAAAACCCTTCTCTTTCTTATTACACCATTATCTCCACTTCCTGGAAATTTCTTTCACACGAAACTTCACATAGTTCTTATTAGCAACATTAGTATAGGTGAAGTGATAAAACCTTTTGAGTCAAACTTCAACTGAAAACCATCAAAACATAATCTGCTGTAGCAACTCCTTCCGACCCAAAAATAATTCAAAAAGGAAATCGAATAAAGAAGCAAATGCAAGATTGGCTAAATCTGTCAAAACAGACCAGCAGGTAAAGATCAATTTTTTCGAAAATCTTCTGTTGCTCAAATCAAAAAGTGCAAAACTAACAAAAGTTAAATAACAATCTGGGGCAGAAGCACAAAAAATTACAGCTCAATCCGACATACAGAGATCTCTCACGAATTTTTACGGTGAAGCATAAAAATCTGTTTCGGGACAGCAACTTCCCCAAATATTACTTCTCTCTCATTAGAAGTTGATCTTGACACAAAAACCAAACAAAACGGATAAGGAGCGGTTATTACTGAAGTAATAACTTCTAAGACTCAAAGAAACAGAAACAAACTAAAAGCAAAAACAAATTGGGTTGTCTCCCATAAAGCTCTTTCTTTATAGCCATTAAGATGGGCAAGATAATTTTGAAGAAGCTCTCATAGGGATATGAATTGAAGTGAAAGAGAGCATTAAGAAGCAAGAACACACGCACATTTAAGTCTAACCCACTTCCTATGCAAGGGGATTTTGTAAACAAACAAGTTATTGGAACCACGGGCAACTTGCATAAGAAGGCAAAAGAAGCGCAACATAAAAACTTTCAGCATAAAACGAGGAAACTTGATATTATTGAGATGCACAAGAACACTTTTCCCTCTCTCATAATAGCTTTCAGTATCATGCATAAACTTAACAATATAGCTATCACAAGGACTATCATAGCAATGATCACTTATTCTAATAGAAAACACAGGAATACTAGCTCTGATAACACTGATGGGTTCGTAGCATGGAAAACAAAAAAATTCTACCGCAAGAACGAACAAAACCCAGATCTAATCTAGATAAAAGCCAAGATCTAATCTATTACACATGTGCAACAAGATAGATCTGTACTAACCCTTGTAGATCCAAAAACCTTGTGCGAGATCGGATCTCGTGGTTGATGTATACGATCACTTGCCGATCTCAAGATCGAGTAGACGATCCTTCCGGCGCCGCGTTCCGGCAGCGCTTCCGCAGTCGGTCACACATGCGGAGTCGAAGCAGACCTTCCTCTCCCTGTTCCAGCGAGAAGCGGAGGTAGTAGATCTCTCCACAAAATCCCAGCAGCACGACGGCGTGGTGGTGGTGGTGGAGTAGAGAATTCTGCAGGGCTTCGCCAAGCCAGAGCAGATGGAAGGAGGATGAGAGAGGCGGCTAGGGTTTTGAGTGCGAGGGGGCAAAGGGGGGTGGCGCCTCCACCCCTCTATATATAGAGGGAGGGGTGCGGCCTAGGGTTCCCACCCCTAGGCCCACCCCCTAGGGCCGGCGCACAAGGGAGCTTGGAGGGAGAGTCCTTCCCCCCCAAGTTTCCCTTACTTACCCTTCAAGTTTCCCTTTATCCTTTCTTGGTTTTTAAGTAAACTCAAAAAAAACTTCTAGAACCTTCCGGAACATTCCGAAACCTTCTAGAATCCCCATATAAATACTCCGGAACATTTCCTAACTTAGAAAATGATCTCCATTATATGAATCTTATTCTCCGGACAATTCCGAATCTCCTCGTGATGTCCCGGATCCAATTCGAGACTCCGAACAACATTCGGTCTCCAACGCACATTCCATATCTACTTAAAACAACTTCGAACCTTAAGTGTGCCACCCTACGGTTCATGAATATGCAGACATGATGGAGACACCTCTCCGATCAATAACCATCAGCAGGATCTGGAGATCCACAACGGCTCCCACATACTCAACGATGACTTCATGATCGATAGAACCATTTAACATACGAAACCAATTCCCTTTGTCACGCGATACTCTACTTATCCGAGGTTTGATCGTCGGTATCTCCATACCCCAGTTCTACCTCGTTACTGATAATTACTCTTTACTCGTTCCATGTTATGTCATCCCTTGTGACTTAGTCACATGCTTGCAAGCTAACTAGATGACATTCCACCGAGAGGGCCCAGAGCATATCTATCCGTCATATGGATGGACAAATCCCAATCTTGGTCCATGCGCTTCAACACATACTTTCAGAATACCCAATGACACCTTTATAACCACCCAGTTACGAAGCGGTGTTTGATGTCATCAAAGTACCCATCCGGTGATGGTGATTAACATAACCTCATGGTCGAAGGATTAGGTTACTATGCATTTGAAAGCTTGTAGCAATACGAACTTAATGACTTGATCTTATGCTACGCTTACTATGGGTGTGTGTCCATCACATCATTCTCCTAATGATATAACCTTGTTATTAATGACATCCAATGTCCATGATCAGGAAACCATGATCATCAATTAATCAACAAGCTAGTTCAACAAGAGGCTTACTAGGGACTCTTTTATGTTTACAAAACACACATGTATTAGTGTTTCCTTATAATACAATTATAGCATGGGATGCAAACATTCATCATAAACACAAAGATATAATAATAACCACTTTTATTATTGCCTCTTGGGCATATCTCCAACAGTCTCCCACTTGCACTAGAGTCAATAATCTAGATTACATGGTAATATACCTAACACCCATGGCGTTCTGGTGTTGGTCATGCTTTTCTCTAGGGAGAGATTTAGTCAACGGATCTGCCACATTCAGATCAGTGTGTACTTTGCAAATCTTTATGTCACCATCCCGTACATACTCGCGAATAGAATGGAAACGTAGCTTGATGTGCTTCAGCTTGCTATGTGACCTTGGCTCCTGTGCATTAGCTATGGCACCTGTGTTGTCACAGTAGATGGCCATCGGGTCCAACGCACTAGGAACCACGCCAAGTTCAGTAATGAACTCCTTCATCCATATGGCTTCTTGTGCAGCCTCCGAAGCAGCTATGTATTCTGATTCAGTTGAAGATTTCGCCACAACGCTTTGCTTGGCACTCCTCCAGCTTACTGCAACGCCATTCAAAATAAATACGTATCCAGACTATGACTTCGAGTCATCTGGATCGGTGTTCCAACTAGCATCAGTGTAACTGTTTACAACAAGTTGTTCATCACCTCCATAAGAAAGAACCATATCCTTAGTCCTATTCAGGTACTTTAGGATATTCTTGACCGCTGTCCAGTGCTCCATTCCAGGATCACTTTGATATCTGCTAGTCAAACTAACAGCATGTGCTATATCCGGTCTTGTACATAGCATGGCATACATGATAGAACCTATGGACGAGGCATAGGGAATATTATTCATCTTCTCTCTATCTTCTGCCGTAGCTGGACTTTGAGTCTTACTCAAGGTCTTACCTGACAACATGGGCACGAACCCTTTCTTGCTCTCTTCCATTCTAAACTTCTTTAGAACTTTGTCCAAGTATGTACTTTGTGAAAGCGCTATTAGGCGTCTTGATCTATCTCTATAAATCTTGATGCCTAGAATATATGCCACTTCGCCAAGATCCTTCATTGAAAAACTATTATTCAAATAGGCTTTGACACTATTAAGAAGTTCTATATCATTCCCAATCAACAATATGTCATCTACATATAGTACTAGGAATGCCACAGAGCTCCCACTCACTTTCTTGTAAATACAAGCTTCTCCATAAGTTTGTATAAATCCAAAGTTTTTTATTACTTTATCAAAACGTTGATTCCAACTCCGGGATGCTTGCTTCAGTCCATAAATGGAGCGCTGAAGTTTGCATACCTTGTCAGCATCTTTAGGATCGACAAAACCCTTGGGTTATACCATATACAACTCTTCCTCAATGTCGCCATTAAGGAATGCCGTTTTGACATCCATCTGCCAAATCTCATAATCAAAATATGCAGCAATTGCTAACAAAATCCTCACAGACTTTAGCTTTGCTACTGGTGAGAACGTCTCATCGTAGTCAACTCCTTGAATTTGTCGGAACCCTTTCGCGACAAGTCGAGCTTTATAGACGGTAACATTACCATCAACATCTGTTTTTCTTTTGAAAATCCATTTGTTCTCGACAGCCTTACGGCCATCCGGTAAGTCCACCAAAGTCCATACTTGGTTTTCGTACATGGATCCCATTTCGGATTTCATGGCTTCTAGCCATTTGTCGGAATCTGGGCTCACCATAGCTTCTTCATACGTCGCAGGGCCATCAGTGTTGTCCACCAACATGACGTTCAAGGCAGGGTCATACCAATCAGGAGTGGTACGAACCCTCGTTGACCTGCGAGGTTCAGCAGGAACTTCGTTCGAAGTTTCATGATCACCATGATGAGCTTCCTATCCAATTGGTGCAGGCGGCACAAAAACATCTTCAAGTGCTGCGCTACTCTCAACTCCGAGAGAAGGTTCAATAACCTCGTCGAGTTCTACTTTCCTTCCAGTCACTTCCTTCGAGAGAAACTCCTTCTCAAGAAAGGATCCATTCTTGGCAACGAAAACTTTGCCTTCGGATCTATGATAGAAGGTATACCCAATTGTTTCTTTAGGGTATCCTATGAAGACGCATTTCTCCACTTTGGGTTCAAGCTTATCAGGTTGTAACTTCTTTACATACGCAAGAACCCCAAACTTTAAGGAACGACAACTTAGGTTTCTTTCCAAACCACAATTCGTACGGTGTCGTTTCAACAGATTTAGATGGTGCCCTATTTAAAGTGAATGCGACTGTCTCTAATGCATAGCCCCAAAAGGATAGCGGTAAATCTGTAAGAGACATCATAGACCGAACCATATCTAAGAGAGTTCGATTACGACGTTCGGACACACCATTACGCTGTGGTGTTCCTGGCGGTGTCAATTGCGAAAGTATTCCACATTTCTTTAAATGCATGCCAAACTCATAACTTAGATATTCACCTCCGCGGTCAGAACGCAGAAACTTAATCTTCTTGTTACGATGATTTTCCACTTCACTTTGAAATTCCTTAAACTTCTCGAAAGTTTCGGACTTATGTTTCATAAAGTAGACATACCCATATCTACTTAAGTCATCCGTGAAAGTGAGAACATAACGATATCCACCACGCGACGCTACACTCATTGAACTGCACACATCGGTATGTATTATTTCCAATAAGTCTGTAGCTCGCTCCATTATTCCAGAGAATGGAGTCTTAGTCATTTTTCCCATTAGACATGCTTCGCATCTTTCAAGTGATTCAAAATCAAGTGATTCAAGAAGTCCATCAGAATGGAGTTTCTTCATACGCTTCACTCCAATGTGACCAAGACGACAGTGCCACATGTATGTAGAATTATCATTCAATTTTGTTTGTTTAGCATCTATGTTGTGAACATGTGTATCACTACTATCGAGATATAGTAAGAATAAACCATTCATCTCAGGTGCATTACCATAAAAGATATTACTCATAAATCGAACAACCTTTATTCTCGAACTTAAAAGAGTAACCATCTCACAATAAACAAGATCCAGATATAATGTTCATGCTCAACGCAGGCACCAAATAACAATTATTCAAATTTCAAAATAATCCCGAAGGTAGATGTAGAGGGAGCATGCCGACGGCGATCACATCAACCTTGGAGCCATTTCCAACGCGCATAGTCACCTCGTCTCTCGCCAGTCTTCGTTTATTCTGCAGCTCCTGTTTCGAGTTACAAATATGAGCAACCGAACCAGTATCAAATACCCAGGCACTACTACGATTACTAGTAAGATACACATCAATAACATGTATATCGAATATACCTTTCTTCTTGATGTTGCCGTTCTTCAGATCTGCCAGGTACTTGGGGCAGTTACGCCCAAAGGACCAACACCCTTGCGAGAAGCATTGATTTCAGGCTTAGGACCAGCCTTGGCTTTAGCAAGGCAGCTTTCTTGCCGTCCTTCTTGAAGTTGCCCTTGTTCTTAGGCTTGCCCTGTTTCTTGAAATTGGTGGTCTTATTGACCATCAACACTTGGTGCTCCTTCTTGATCTCCACTTTAGCAGTTTTCAGCATGGACGATAGTTCATGCAACGTTTTGTTCATGTAGTGCATATTGTAGTTCATCACAAAGTTCTTATAACTCGGTGGCAGTGATTGGAGGACACGGTGAATCCCTAACTCATTAGGAATTGTTATCCCCAACTCTTGGAGCTTGTTTGCATGCCCAGACATGGTGAGCACGTGCTCGCTAACGGAGCTACCCTCTTCCATCTTACAGTTAAAGAACTTTTTGGAGGCCTCATAGCTCTCCACTGCCGCGTGAGTCTCAAAAATGAGCTTGAGCTCCTTAATGATCTCGAACGGGTCGTGGTGCTCAAAGCGCTTTTGAAGCTCTGTTTCTAAACCGTACAGGATGGCACACTGAACTATGGAGTAATGATTTTTCCGAGTGGCGTAAACATTCTTTACGTCATCGGTGGCATCTTCTGCAAGTGGGTCACCTAGCGGTGCTTCGAGCACATAGGTCAACTGACCAGCCCTGAGGACAATCTTCAGTCCACGGAGCCAGTCCGTGAAGTTGCTTCCATTGTTCTTAAGATTTTCTTTCTCTAGGAACGCATTGAAATTGATGGAGAGGTTCGCCATAATCTACAACAAATTTGCAAGTAGTTTAGACTAAGTTTATGATAAATTGAGTTCAATTTTAATTCTTAACTAGGTGAACTCCCACTCAAAGCAACATACCTCACATTGTCTTAGTGATTACACGAACCAAGTCCACTACACGAAGTCCGATCTTCACGAGAGAAGATGTAGTTTCATCGGCGAACAATCTTCATGTTCATCATATCATTTATATGACTCGTGCTCTACCTTTCAGTATTCCGTGTTCCAAGACCATGTCTGTACATGCTAGGCTCGTCAAGATTAACCTTAGTTTCCGCATGTGCAAATCTGGCTTGCACCCGTTGTATGCACACGTAGAATCTATCACATCCTATCATCACGAGATGCTTCGAAACGACGAGTCTTAGCAACGGTGCCAACTAAGGACGAACACTTTATTACTTGATATTTAGTGAGAGGGATCATCTTGTAATGCTACCGTCGCGATCTAAGCAATACAAGATGCATAAAGGATTAACATCACAGGCAATTCATAATTAGTGTGATATGATATGGCCCTTTCTTCTTATGCCTTTGATCTCCATCTCCAAAGCACGGACATGATCTCCATCATCACCAGCATTGCGTCAAGGTCAGTGGCGCCGCTTCATGGTTGTCCATCATCACTAGCAACTATTACAACTACTTGGAATAAAGCTATTACAAGATGAATAGACACGCAGGTCTTAACAGAATTAAAGACAACCATTAGCTTCTCGGGTTGCCATATTACAACAAGGATCATTGCATACATCAAATATAATCACAATCACATGATGGCCATATCACATCACAAAACCCCTGCAAAAACAAGTTAGACGCCTCTAATTTTCTTTGCATGTTTTACGTGGTTTGGGGCTTTCGAATAAGAACGGATCTTACCTACGAAACTGAACCACAACGTTGATACAAGTGCTATCAAGTACAAAGTGTAAATTGGATCTATACTATGGTGGGAGAGACAGACACCCGCAAAGCCACTTGTGCAAAGCAAGTTACACGTCAACCATGGAGCAAGTCTCATGTGCGATGACATGTAAGGTTAGCCCGAGCCGCTTCATCCCACCATACCGCAAGATGCAAAGTACACAAAGCAAAAGACGGCACGAGCACCAACGCCCACAAAACCATTGTGTTCTACTCGTGCAACAGATCTACGCATAGACAAGGCTCTGATACCACTGATGGGTTTGTAGCATGGAAAACAAAAATTTTCTACCGCAAGAACGAACAAAACCCAGATCTAATCTAGATAAAAGCCAAGATCTAATCCATTAGACATGTGCAACGAGATAGATCTGTACTAACCCTTGTAGATCCGAAAACCTTGTGCAAGATCGGATCTCGTGGTTGATGTATACAATCACTTGCCGATCTCAAGATCGAGTAGACGATCCTACCGGCGCCGCGTTCCGGCAGCGCTTCCGTAGTCGGTCACACGTGCGGAGTCGAAGCAGACCTTCCTCTCCCCGTTCCAGCGAGCAGCGGAGGTAGTAGATCCCAGCAGCACGACGGCGTGGTGGTGGTGGTGGAGTAGAGAATTCTGTAGGGCTTTGCCTAAGCCAGAGCAGATGGAAGGAGGAGGAGAGAGGCGGCTAGGGTTTTGAGTGGGAGGAGGCAAAGGGGGGTGGCGCCTCCACCCCTCTATATATAGAGGGAGGGGTGCGGCCTAGGGTTCCCACCCCTAGGCCCACCCCCTAGGGCCGGCGCACAAGGGAGCTTGGGGGGAGAATCCTTCCCCCCCAAGTTTCCCTTACTTACCCTTCAAGTTTCCCTTTATCCTTTCTTGGTTTTCAAGTAAACTCAAAAAAACTTCTAGAACCTTCCGGAACATTCCGAAACCTTCTAGAATCCCCATATAAATACTCCGGAACATTTCCTAACTTAGAAAATGATCTCCATTATATGAATCTTATTCTCCGGACAATTCTGGATCTCCTCGTGATGTCCCGGATCCAATCCGAGACTCCGAACAACATTTGGTCTCCAACACACATTCCATATCTACTTAAAACAACTTCGAACCTTAAGTGTGTCACCCTACGGTTCGTGAATATGCAGACATGATGGAGACACCTCTCCGATCAATAACCATCAGCAGGATCTGGTGATCCATAACGGCTCCCACATACTCAACGATGACTTCGTGATCGATAGAACCATTTAACATACGAAACCAATTCCCTTTGTCACGTGATACTCTACTTATCCGAGGTTTGATCGTCGGTATCTCCATACCTAGTTCTACCTCGTTACTGATAAGTACTCTTTACTCGTTCCATGTTATGTCATCCCTTGTGACTTAGTCACATGCTTACAAGCTAACTAGATGACATTCCACCGAGAGGGCCCAGAGCATATCTATCCGTCATATGGATGGACAAATCCCAATCTTGCTCCATGCGCTTCAACACATACTTTCAGAATACCCAATGACACCTTTATAACCACCCAGTTATGAAGCGGTGTTTGATGTCATCAAAGTACCCATCCGGTGATGGTGATTAACATAACCTCATGGTCGAAGGATTAGGTTACTACGCATTTGAAAGCTTGCAGCAATACGAACTTAATGACTTGATCTTATGCTACGCTTACTATGGGTGTGTGTCCATCACATCATTCTCCTAATGATATAACCTTGTTATTAATGACATCCAATGTCCATGATCAGGAAACCATGATCATCAATTAATCAACAAGCTAGTTCAACAAGAGGCTTACTAGGGACTCTTTTATGTTTACAAAACACACATGTATTAGTGTTTCCTTATAATACAATTATAGCATGGGATGCAAACATTCATCATAAACACAAAGATATAATAATAACCACTTTTATTATTGCCTCTTGGGCATATCTCCAACAAACACTACTATGCGAAACGATATTAGAGGTATCCTTACAAAGGATAGTGTGTCCCTATTTTTCGTATTTAGCAACAAAGTCTTTCACATTTGCTACAATAGGTTCATCAATCATTTGTTTATCAGGTTCAGCAGCCTTACTCATACTTTCATTAACCATACTAGCTATCATAGAATGTTCCTTTACCTTAACTGGGAAATGCATTTTCTCAATATAAGGTTTAGGTAAAACATGACTAGCAGTATAAACTTCAGTATTTCTTGCAGGAACACTCTTAGCAATATCTTTATATGGTTCACGATACTTATTCCACTTCTTTTTAGGCACTTCAATATAAGAAGCAAAGGCCTTAAAATAAGAAGCAATAGCTTGAGAGTCTAAACCATAAGCATTTTTAATATTTTGAAAGTCATCAGTTCCCATAAAAGATTCAATGCATTCATAATCATAATTTATACCTGACTTTCTACCTTTGTCATTCTCCCAAGCTTCAGCATTGTCTTGAATACGATCTAGAAGGTCCCATTTAACTTCTTCTTCCATGCGAGTGAATGATCCAGCACAAGAAGCATCTAATAAATCCTTATCATGTAGAGGGAGCCTTGCATAAAA
This sequence comes from Avena insularis, assembly GCA_023614405.1. Classification (NCBI taxonomy): domain Eukaryota; kingdom Viridiplantae; phylum Streptophyta; class Magnoliopsida; order Poales; family Poaceae; genus Avena; species Avena insularis. The sequence goes on along the minus strand of CM042692.1, from coordinate 428,820,644 downwards.
GTTATTGATAATAATATTGTTGGGGAGCTGATGAATGTGACATTTGAGCATTAGTGACTTCAATCTCCCCCAAGCTTGAGCTGTACTCTCTCCATCAAGAGGCCAAAAGTTGTATATTTGATTCCAATCTTTATGAATCTCACTAGGAGGATAAAACTTTGAATAAAAGAGAGGCACTATTTCCTCCCATTCCAGAGCTTGACCATTCTTCAGCAGCTTATACCATTCCTCAGCTCTTCCTTTCAGTGATAATGAGAATAACTTTTTCTTAACTTGATTTGTAGTAATACCTGCACACTTGAACAACCCGCATAATTTGTGTATAAAGAGCAAATGATCACCGGGATGGACAGTTCCATCCCCAACATAGTAGTTATCCAAACACGATCAATAATTCTTGTAGGTATTTTGAAAACATCTTTCTCAGCAGGTGGTGCTTATCTACTACCTTAGCAGTGGTAGTATCATTACCAAATAAGAAACTCAGCGAATTATCCATAACAAAAATAAAGCAACTAGCAGAAGTAAACAATACTCACAGTAGAAGTTTCCTTTACCAGTTCCACTCTCTAATAGCGCTTCACTCCCCGGCAACGGCGCTAGAAAATAGTCTTGATGACCCACAAGTATAGGGGGTGTATTGCAGTATTTTCGATAAGTAAGAGTGTCGAACCTTGAGGAAGCGAAGGTCTGGCTAGTGGTATGGATCAGGAATTCTCTGCAAATACTTAGCAAACGGATTTTTAGGGGTTTTCGATAAAGCAAGTAAACAAAGTATGAGTAAATAAAATACAATAAGAATGAATGCAGCAAGTGGCCCAATCCTTTATGCAGCAAAGGACAAGCCGGTTGTATTTCTATAGATGACCAAACGTTCTCGAGGACACATGGGAAAACTGTCAAGTGCTTTCGCTTCATATAGTCGATTAATCTTCTCTAGCTTGCTAAGTGTTGTGTGGGTAAACCTATGCTAATGTATCGTCCTATCCAAGACTTAATACATACTTGTGATTAAACCCCCTTGCAAACATCCGTAAGTACAAGAAAGTAATTAAGGTAAAACCTAACGACAGCTTTAAACTCTAAGACCCTTACGTCCCTTGTGCAATGGTTTCCTAATGGGGGTTCAGGTTTCTATCACTCCGGCAACCCCTACGATTAGTAGCCAAATACACAATGCATTCCCCTAGGCCCATATAGGTGAAGTGTCATGTAGTCGACATTCACATGACACCACTAGAAGAAGTACACCACAAATTAAATAACAATCTATTGAATCTTTCTCAACACAACTCCACTACTAACAACAAGACTTCTCCCATGTCCTCAAGAACAAAACGAACTACTCACAAGACATCATATGGATCATGATCAGAGATGGAATAATTGTGTATAACAATCTAAACATAAACAATAATTCAATGGTTCACTCAATAGCATCAACTACAAAGAGTAATCAACACCAGGAAAGTTTCCCCTATGAACTACGCAAGATTCAACACAATTGTTACAGCCATATGGAGATGGTGATGAGGGTGCTGATGGTTATGATGGTGGTGATGATGATGATCCCGATGAAGTCCATATTGATGGTGGTGTTGATGGCGACGATCTCCCCTCTCCGGGAAGGAATTCCCCCGGCAGAAATCTGTCTGCCGGAGAGATCTTTCTCTCTCGGTGTTTTCCGCCTGAGGCGGAATCTTCGTGGTCGCTCTCAGGAGTCTTAGGGTTTGGGAGGAAGATATCGCAGGAGGAGGCTGGAGTGGGCCAGGGTGGCCACACCACTCCCTGGCGCGGCCTAGGCCTGCCCGCGCCATGGGGTGGTGTGGCCCCCCTGTGGTCCACCTCCACTCCATCTTCTGGCATCTTGAGTCTTCTAGAAAAATAGAATTTTCCGTATATTTTCTCGGATTTTCTGATCTTCGCGAATTTTGCCTCCAAACATCACCTTTTCCATCAGAATCCTGACTGAGCAGGTCCATGCTCCAAAAGTCATCAACCATGCAAAAATAGATGAAATAACATAAGTATCACCTCTCAATACGAAATATATCAATGAATAATAGTGAATTAAGACATAGAATAGTGATGCAAAATGGACGTATCAGTGTTCATCATCGCCACGCTGGGGAAGCTGCAGGCCAATGAACTCGTCACCAATCGGCTCTTTAAGGACATGCCCCTGCCGACCTTGCCGTGAGGTACGAACGAAGCGCCCTCCCTAGTTCCTAGTTGTTTGTGAGTTGGGCACGAGATTTATAAGAGCGCGATCTGTAGGTAGATCGACAGTGTAGATTCATGGTGTCCCTGATTCCGTTGCTATACCCCGACTATCCAGTGCTCTGCTTCTTCCATAATATTAGTGGTAATCTTGATGCTTAGTTTGGAAAGTAGCCTAGTACAACCTGCATGTCCAGTGCTCTGATTCTTCCTCTGTTTCTTGTCCGTGGTGTGAGCCACCGCTAGTTTCTTGCTTCCTAGAGTATTTGTTTGCTAGATAAGAAGAATCAATGCATATACGATAATATGTGTGTCATTTGTACTGTTATTATGGATGTTCCTGCAAGCTAGGGTGACCCTCTGACTTTGCTATGGTTCAACACTGCCTTAGTTACACTTGATGCTGTAACTGACATAAGCTTAATCTAACAAGAAAGTTCAAGGTTCATTTTGTAATGTCTGATGGAAAGCAATGTAATTTTTTGTCATTTGATAAGTGAATCTGTAAGTGTGCAAGTGTATCTAACCATGCACTTTGGCCTACATAACCTAGAGGCTAGAGTAGTATACTATAAGTGTACAAGTGAATCTGTCTAAACAGTACATATACAAAAAATACTGATAAGGACAGGAACAACGACACCCTTGTTGCATTTGTTGATGTATTGTAGTTGTATTATTCATGTCCAGATATTTAAATATGCAACATCTTTTTCGAATTTGTGATGATGAATATTTGTAACAGGAGGCCAACCTACACTACTGCACCTGAAGGCTTGCTAAGTTTTGGACAATTCCAACCTACACTAGGTCGTCAAGAGGAACTGCAATGATCGGGTTTTGATGTTTTGGTTCTGCTACTGCGTTTTAGCCAACATCAGGTGCATCATGCATCGTGCAGAATTTCCGGATCGCCAAGGATGCCAAGGAGTCCATCCAGGAGTGCGTCACCGAGTTCATCAACTTCATCGCCACTCACCAGCGAGTTAGTGCCTCCTCCCCTCTCTCTGATCACTCCACTTGCCTAGATACAAAATAGTTGCTCAGTAGAATTTGTTGTATGTGATCCCTGAGCATAGAGTATTTCATTTTTGTAAAACTATCCTCTTCGATTAAATAACAGTCTGCGAAATTTAAGTGTTATGTCATGTGTTCTATATCTTTTTGTTTAGAAACTAAACTAGAATTTCGTTCAGTTCTGTAGTGCCGCTTGCCACTAACACACCGCTTGGCCATGTAGTGAGGTCATGAATGCCTTGTCTTGACCATGGTTCTGCTCTGGAATTCGGTAACTCCCCACTCCCTCTCTATATCCCTTTGGTGCTACCAATTAGTTGAATGTTTTGTGTATTTCCTGAAGCATGTATGCCGGTGAACAAATGGTTCATAGTAGAAGATTCCTAGGCACATGACCTTGTATGATCATGGATTTGTTGATGCCATTATATTTGTTACACCGCTAAACAGTGGACTCCCAGATATTGACTGTGAGTCCACAAGATTTTACTCATTGCTATGATGATTTGTTTACATATTGCATGTAATTTAGTAATGGCACTACTGAGTATTCTAGCTATAGCATAGCTTTTCCAGTTCCTACTTTATAATACATCAAAGGTTTTATAAGTTGCTCAAAGCTTGGTTTCTGGTCTGTATTTACTTTGTTGTTTCAATTTTGTGGTGGGTTCTTACAGTTGTGTCCCCGGGTACACATTCCTCCATAGATTTATACATGCACATTCAGGTGTTTGTTCATCTAATGGTATTGTTCTGTTTGAAATGAAGGAGAAGGCTGAGAAGCTCAAGGCCGAGCACCAAAAAAGCTTCTAGTTTACAAGAGCTACACGTTGAAGAAGTTGCAGAGTACTCCTGAGAGTTTTATTTGTAGATTCCAGTGTATGAACATTCAATGGTAGAATTAGTTGTAATGTGATCGCTGTGATGTAAAGTGTGGAATTTCACATTCTAGCTTTTCTGACTATCATATTGTAACAATCTGATTATGGATGTTATTTAAAAAATCATGTGTTTTTTCTCTCCTTTCTAAATCGGAATATTGTTTACTAATCACGTGTGAAAAAATTAAAACCTGATGACTACCAATCGGGACCCATAGTGTAGAACAATTTGACCACTGAGGCCACAGTGCAAGAAAGGCGAAAATAGAAAATAAATGGACTGTAAAAAGGCCTGAAATTTGGAAATAAGTGGATTATAAAAGGCTCAGGCCTAGAAAACAAAGAAGCCAAAGTGTTGGGCTTGGCCCATGCAGCTGACTATAATTGTAAAAAACTACAGACAAGGCTAAATTGTTGGTCTTGGCCCATATAAATTGTCGAAGTGGACTGGGCTGATTCCTTGCCACGTCAGATCAGCCATGTAGGACTGACCTGGCCAAGCTAGATGGACCATGACGATATTGAATCGTCATAGAGGTAATGACGATCCAAGATCGTCATGGACGGTTATGACGATTTCGTAAAAAACATCGTTATAGTTCATTTGCGACGCCCAGCTTTTGATGATCTCATTTTTGTCATAGAATCGTCATAGATGGACTACTGTGACGATTCTGTGACGAAAATGGAGGGTCATAGAAGCCCATATTCCTTGTAGTGTTCTCATAAAGTTGAATTTCATTACTACTGATCAAATCATAGTAATTAGATTCTCTTTTATATTTATACCCATTGTTGATGAAACACTTTGATCAAATCGAATAGTTTAATATTCATGTTTCCTTTGGTAAACTACTTTACACATTTAAACAATTATTTAATGATAATTACCATTTTCGTTAAAACACAACACATCGAATATGTATTTACTTTTAACAATTCTTTAAACACTTTGTATTCAAGTAATACACGGTGTTCAAGTTAATTTGCAGAACTTAGGCATGATTTATATGTGATAAGAAATCGAATGACTTTCACATATTATCACATAACATCGAATTCAAACAATGTTTTTCATTCATTAATGAACATATCATTAAGTTGGGTATTTTAAACAAGGCATTTTTCTATGTTTTACAAATGTTCATGCATTATCAATTAGTTTAAATCAACAAGGATAATTCACACATAATCAAACAAGATATGAACACAAATAGAAATCATTCATAAAAGTAGAACAATTGTTTGTTACAAACTCATATGAATAACCGTCTCACGAAGTGTGAGACACACTAAAGAAGTTCACAATCTCTTGATTACAATAATTATCCTAAAACATAAACTAAATGATGAATGTCGAGGGAGAGTGTCGTCAGCCATCATCATCATGCTCGCCATCAACACGCAATGTCACCTCCTCTCTAGCAAGCACCTCTCATGCAGAAGGACCTGTTTTCAGCAAAACAGAACAAGTATCAAATATACTTAACACTGCAAATGTTTTTGCAAGATTATAACATTTATAAAACTGTATATCAAATATATACCTTGTTGGAGATATGCCCTAGAGGCAATAATAAATGTAGTTATTATTATATATCTTTGTGTTTATGATAAATGTTTACATTCATGCTATAATAGTATTAACAAGGAAACCATTAATACTTGTGTGATTTGTAAACTTAATTTGAAGTCCCTAGTATAGCCTCTATACTTCACTAGCTTGTTGGTTGATTGATGATTGTGGTTTCCCTATCATGAACATTGAGATGTTATCAACAACAAGATCATATCATTAGGAGAATGATATGGTGGACATACTCCTATAGATAAGCGTAGCATAAAGATCAAGTCATTTCAATAGTTCAATTGCTATATGCTTTCTGATACATAGTAACCTAATTCCTTCGACCATGAGATCATGCATATCACCTTTACTGGATGGATGCTTTGATGTCATCAAACACCACACCGTAACAGGGTGGCTATAAAGGTGGCATTGAGTGTTCGGAAAGTATTGGTTGAAACACATGGATCAAGAGTGGGATTTGTCCATCCACATGACGGATAGATATTCTCTGGGCCCTCTCGGTGAAATGTCATCCAATTAGCTTGCAAGCATGTGACTTGGTCACAAGGGATCACATATCACGGGAACGAGAAAAGAGTACTTATCGATGTGAGGATGAACTAGGTATGCGGAGATACCGACGATCATAACCTCGGATAAGTAACATATCGTGAGACAAAGGGAAATTGGTATCGTATGTAAGTGGTTCATTCGATCGCAAGTAATCGTAGAAATATGTAGAACCATATGAATTTCCAGATTCCTCTATTGGTTATTGTTCGGAGAAGTGTCTCGATCATGTCTGCATAATTCACGAACCGTAGGGAGACACACTTAAGGATTCGACGTTGTTTGAGTAGTTATGGTGTTATGAGAAAGAGACCGAATGTTGTTCGGAGTCTCGGATGGGATCCGGGATATCACGAGGAGATCCGGAATGGTCCGGAGAATAAGATTCATATAAGGAAAGTCCCGTTTCTGAGTTGGGGAATGGTTCCGGTGTTTTCATCGGGAACATTCTAGAAGGTCCCGGAATGTCCGGCACTCCGGAGGGGGAAGGGTACATGAATGTGTCATTACATATTGGAATGATTGCATCATGTACTAGGTGTTCTTTCTGTCCCAAATAAAGGATTTATTTAAATCCTAAATTGAAAAGTCAAACGGCTAGTTTGAAAGTCAAACAACAATTTTGGGAAGTGGGAAAGAGGAGGATTGGAGGAGGCCGAGTTGGAGGAATTCCTCCCTTGGCGGCGCACCTCCCAAGGCCGAGTTGGGGAGGAACTCCTCCCTTGGCCGCCAGCCCTCCCACCTATATAAGGAGGGCAGGGCTCCCTCCTAAGACACACAAGTTTCCTATCCTCTAAACTAAACCCTAGATCTAGACCCGGTTTAGAGCTATTTGGTTTAGAGCCTTCTAATTGGTTTAGAGCCCTCTAATTGGTGTGTATAATTACTAGACCACTAATAGCCTCTCTCATAAGCTCCACCATACTACCGGCTTAAGGCGAAGCCTGGGATTTCCCTCTACCTCGGTACCACGCCGTTGTCTTCTAGGAATCGCGAGGAGAGTGCTACAACCTCCATTTTCTTTGGAACAAGGGAGAGGAAGGTCTTCGTCAGTCCGAGCGTGTGACCGATTGCAGGAGCGCTTGAACTGGCGCTGGAAGGATCGTCTCGCGATCTTGAGATCGGAAAGAATGACTACATCACCCGAGAATCTGCTCTCGTTAAACACTTTGGAATCTTCGGTGAGTTATTCCATCGACTCGTTGCTACAATCTAGTAGATAGATCTTGGCTTGTTTGTTTGTATGCGATAGAAATTTTTGTTTTCCATGCTACGAAACCCTACGGTGGTATCGAGCCGTGTCTATATGTAGATCTGTTGCCGAGTAGAACACAATGGTCATTGTGGGCGTTGGCGCTTTTATTGTAGATTGCTTTTGTGTACTTTGCATCTTGCGGTATGTTGGGATGAAGCGGCCGGGCTAACCTTACATGACATCGTTCATGAGACTTGCTCCACGCTTAACATGCAACTTGTATTGCATAAGTGGCTTTGCGGGTGCCTGTTTCTCCTAGCATAGTAAAGATCCAATTTACAACGGGTGATCAACAATGCTAGTATCAATGTTGTGGTTCTTGTTCGTAAGTTAGAACGACACTTATTGAAAGCCCCAAACCACGTAAAATATGCAAAGAAAGTAGAAGCGTCTAACTTTGTTTTGCGGGGTGTCGATGATGTGATATGGCCATGATTGTGATTATATTTGATGTATGCAATGTTCCTTATTGTAAGTTGGCAACCGGCAGGAGCCATATGGTTGTCTTTAATTTCTGTTAAGACCTGCGTGTCTATTCAAAATTGTTGTAATAGTTGAAGCTGGTGGACGACAACCATGAAGAAGCATCATTGACCTTGATGCTATGCCGGTGATAATGGAGATCATGTTCGTGCTTGAAGATGGAGATCGGAAGCACAAAGAACAAATCACATATCATATCACATAATATCAATTGCATGTGATCTTAATCATTTATGCATCTTGTATTGCTTAGTAGACGACGGTAGCATTATAAGATGATCCCTCATGCACATAAATTTCAAGTTCTAAAGTGTTCACCCTTAGTATGCACCGTTGCCAAAGCTTGCTGCTTCGAAGCACCACGTGATGATTGGGTGTCTTTGATTCCGCGGGTGAATACAACGTAAGCAAGCCAGATTTGCTTATGCGGTAGCTAAGGTTTGATCTTGACGAGCCTAGCATGTACAGACATGGCCTCAGGAACATGGATCGCCGAAAGGTAAAGCATGAATCATATAGTAGATATGATGAACATGATGATTGTTCGCCATTGAAACTATATCAACTCTCGTGATGATCGGTGTTGATGTAGTGGATTTGGTTCGTGTGATCACTAAAACAATGTGAGGGATGTTGTTTTGAGTGGGATTTCACCTAGTTTAATTTCATTAATTAATTTGAACTCAATTTGTCATAAACTTAGTCTAAACTATTGCAAATATGTTGTAGATCAATGGCAGCCCCTACCATCAATTTTAATGCGTTCCTAGAGAAAGAAAAGTTGAAAACAATGGAAGCAACTTCGCGGATTGGTTCCGCAATTTGAGGATTGTCCTCACGGTGGTAATTTGACCTATGTCTGGATGCACCGCTAGGTGACCCACCTGCAGCTGATGCTACCGATGAAGTAAAGAATGTTTACCTCGCTCGGAAGAATCAGTACTCCATAGTTCGATGTGCTATCTTGTATGGTTTAGAATCGAGCTTGAAAAGGTTTGAAGAGTCAGACCCATATGATATTGTCGAGGATCTCAAATTAATCTTTGAGACTCATGCGGCAATTGAAAGTTATGAAGCTTCTGAAAAGTTCTTTAACTGCAAGATGGAAGAGGGTAGCTCCGTCAGTGAGCATGTGCTTAAGATGTCTGGGCACGCAAATAAACTTCAAAGTTTGGGTATAGTGATTCCTAATACTTTGGGGGTTTACCGCATCCTCCAATCACTACCACCAAGTTACAAGAACTTTGTGATGAACTACAACATGCAGAACATGAACAAAGAGTTGCGAACTATTTGCTATGTTAAAATCTGCAGAAGTGGAGATCAAGAAAGAGCACCAAGTGTTGATGGTCAATAAGACCACCAAATTCAAGAAAGGCAAGTCTAAGCAAAAGGGACACTTCAAGAAGGGTGGTAAGAAAGCTGCCATGCCGACGAAGAGGACCAAGGCTGGACCCAAGCCTGATACTGAGTGCTTTTACTGCAAGGGAGAAGGTCACTGGAAGCGGAATTGCCCAAAGTACTTGGCGGATTTGAAGAACGGCAACATCAAGAAGAAAGGTATATCTGATATACATGTTATTGATGTGTATCTCACTAGTATTCGTAGTAGTGCACGGGTATTTGATCTGGTTCGGTTGCTCATATTTGTAACTTCGAAACAGAGCTGCGAATAAACGGAAGCTAGTGAAGAACGAGGTGACGATGCGCGTAGGAAGCGGATCAAAGGTTGATGTGATCGATCGGCACGCTACCTCTTCATCTACCATCGGGATTAGTTTTATACTTAAATAATTGTTATTTGGTGCCTGCGTTAAGCATGAACATTATATCGGGATCTTGTTTATTGCGAGACGGTTACTTGTTTAAATCCGAGAATAATGGTTGTTCGATTTATATGAGTAATATGTTTTATGCACATGCACCTTTGATAGATGGTCTATTCATATTGAATCTCGATAGTGGAAATACACATATCAACAACATTGAAGCTAAACGATTGAAATCAAGCGATAATTCGACCTATATGTGGCACTGCCGTCTTGGTCACATTGGAGTGAAGCGTATGAAGAAACTCCATTCCGATGGACTTCTTGAATCACTTGATTTTGAATCACTTGAAAGATGCGAAGCATGTCTGATGGGTAAAATGACTAAGACTCCATTTTACGGTATGATGGGCGAGCTCTGAGACTTATTGGAAATCATACATACCGATGTGTGTGGTCCAATGAGTGTAGCATCGCGCGGTGGTTATCGTTATGTTCTTACCTTCACGGATGATTTGAGTAGATATGGGTATATCTATTTCATGAAACATAAGTCCGAAACTTTCGAGAAGCTTAAGGAGTTTCAAAGTGAAGTAGAGAATCAACGTAACAAGAAGATTAAATTTCTACGTTCTGATCGTGGAGGTGAATATCTAAGTTACGAGTTTGGCGAGCATTTGAAGAAATGTGGAATACTTTCGCAGTTGACACCGCCGGGAACACCACAGTAATGGTGTGTGTCGAACGTCGTCGAACTCTCTTAGATATGGTTCGTTCTATGATGTCACTTACAGATTTACCGCTATCATTTTGGGGTTATGCATTAGAAACAGCCGCATTCACTTTAAATAGGGCACCGTCTAAATCCGTTGAAACGACACCGTATGAATTATGGTTTGGGAAGAAACCTAAATTGTCGTTCCTTAAAGTTTGGGGATGCGAAGCCTATGTAAAGAAGTTACAGCCGGACAAGCTTGAACCCAAAGCGGAAAAATGCGTCTTCATAGGATACCCGAAGGAAACTATTGGGTATACCTTCTATCATAGATCCGAAGGCAAAATCTTCGTTGCTAAGAATGGATCCTTTCTAGAGAAGGAATTTCTCTCGAAAGAAGTGACTGGAAGGAAAGTAGAACTCGACGAGGTTGTCGAACCTTCTCTCGAAATTGCGAGTAGCGCAGCACCGGAAGAAGTTCCTGTGGTACCTGCACCAATAAGAGAGGAAGCTAATGATGATGATCATGAAACTTCGGTTGAAGTTGCTACAGAGCCTCGGAGGTCAATGAGAACTCGTACCACTCCAGATTGGTATGATTCCGTTATGAATGTCATGTTGGTGGACAACACCGATGACCCTGAGACATATGAGGAAGCGATGATGAGCCCAGATTCCAATAAATGGCAAGAAGCCATGAAATCCGAGATTGGATCCATGTACGAAAACCAAGTATGGACTTTGGTGGACTTACCGGATGGCCGGAAGGCTGTCGAGAACAAATGGATTTTCAAGAAGAAAACAGATGCTGATGGTAATGTTACTGTCTATAAAGCTCGACTTGTCGCAAAAGGGTTTCGACAAATTCAAGGAGTTGACTACGATGAGACTTTCTCACCGGTAGCGAAGCTAAAGTCTGTGAGGATTATGTTAGCAATCGCTGCATATTATGATTATGAGATATGGCAGATGGATGTCAAAACAGCATTCCTCAATGGAGACATTGATGAAGAGTTGTATATGATGCAACCCAAAGGTTTTGTCGATCCTAAAGATGCTAACAAGGTATGCAAGCTTCAACGGTCCATCTATGGATTGAAGCAAGCATCCGGTTGGAATCAACGTTTTGATAAGGTAATCAAAAGTTTTGGTTTTATACAAACTTATGGAGAAGCTTGTATTTACAAGAAAGTGAGTGGGAGCTCTATAGCATTCTTAATACTGTATGTGGATGACATATTGTTGATTGGGAATGATGTAGACCTTCTTAATAGTGTCAAAGAGTATTTGAATAATAGTTTTTCAATGAAGGATCTTGGTGAAGCAGCTTACATATTAGGCATAAAGATTTATAGAGATAGATCGAAACGCCAAATATCATTGTCGCAAAGTACATATTTGGACAAAGTTCTAAAGAGGTTTGGAATGGAAGATAGCAAGAAAGGGTTCTTGCCCATGTTGTCCAATACGACCTTGAGTAAAACTCAAAGTCCGACATCGGCAGAAGATAGAGAAAGGATGAGTAAGACTCCCTATGCCTCAGCCATAGGATCTCTAATGTATGCCATGCTATGTACTAGACCCGACATCGCATATGCTGTTAGTCTAACTAGCAGATATCAAAGTGATCCAGGAGTGGATCATTGGACAGTGGTCAAAAACATCCTTAAGTACTTGAGAAGAACTAAGGATATGGTTCTTTCTTATGGAGGTGATGAACAGCTCGTTGTTAATGGTTACACCGATGCTAGTTGGAACACCGATCCGGATGATTCTAAATCACAATCTGGATACGTATTTATTTTGAATGGTGCAGCAGTTAGCTGGAGGAGTGCAAAGCAAAGCGTTGTGGCGAGATCTTCAACTGAATCGGAATACATGGCTGCTTCGGAGGCTTCACAAGAAGCGATATGGATGAAAGAGTTCATTACAGAGCTGGGTGTGGTTCCAAGTGCGCTGGACCCAATGTCTATCTACTGTGATAACATGGGCGCCATAGCCAATGCGCAAGAACCAAGGTCACACAAGAAGCTGAAGCATATCAAGCTGCGTTTCCACGCTATTCGAGAACATATCCAGGATGGGGATATAAAGATTTGCAAAGTACACACAGATCTGAATGTGGCGGATCCGTTGACTAAACCTCTCCCGAGGGCAAAACATGACCAACACCAAACTGCCATGGGTGTTTGGTATATTACCATGTAATCTAGATTAGATGACTCTAGTGCAAGTGGGAGACTGTTGGAGATATGCCCTAGAGGCAATAATAAATGTAGTTATTATTATATATCTTTGTGTTTATGATAAATGTTTATATTCATGCTATAATAGTATTAACTAGGAACCATTAATACTTGTGTGAATTGTAAACTTAATTTGAAGTCCCTAGTAAAGCCTCTATATAATACTAGCTTGTTGGTTAATAGATGATTGTGGTTTCCCTATCATGAACATTGAGATGTTATTAACAACAAGATCATATCGTTAGGAGAATGATATGGTGGACATACTCCTATAGATAAGCGAGCATAAAGATCAAGTCATTTCAATAGTTCAATTGCTATATGCTTTACGATACATAGTAACCTAATTCCTTGACCATGAGATCATGCATATCACCTTTCTGGATGGATGCTTTGATGTCATCAAACACCACCGTAATGTGGTGGCTATAAAGGTGGCATTGAGTGTTCGGAAAGTATTGGTTGAAACACATGGATCAAGAGTGGGATTTGTCCATCCACATGACGGATAGATATTCTCTGGGCCCTCTCGGTGAAATGTCATCCAATTAGCTTGCAAGCATGTGACTTGGTCACAAGGGATCACATATCACGGGAACGAGAAAAGAGTACTTATCAGTAACGAGGTTGAACTAGGTATGCAGAGATACCGACGATCATAACCTCGGATAAGTAACATATCGTGAGACAAAGGGATATTGGTATCGTATGTAAGTGGTTCATTCGATCAAAGTAATCGTAGAAATATGTAGAGCCATATGAATTTCCAGATTCCTCTATTGGTTATTGTTAGAAGTGTCTCGATCATGTCCGCATAATTCACGAACCGTAGGGAGACACACTTAAGGATTCGACGTTGTTTGAGTAGTTATGGTATTATGAGAAAGAGACCGAATGTTGTTCGGAGTCTCGGATGGGATCCGGGATATCACGAGGTGATCCGGAATGGTCCGGAGAATAAGATTCATATAAGGAAAGTCCGTTTGGAGTTGGGGAATGGTTAGGTGTTTTCATCGGGAACATTCTAGAAGGTCCTGGAATGTCCCAAGCACTCGGAGGGAAGGGTACATGAATGTGTCATTGTAAGTTGGAATGATTGCATCATGTACTAGGTGTTCTTGCTGTCCAAAATAAAGGATTTATTTAAATCCTAAATTGAAAAGTCAAACGGCTAGTTTGAAAGTCAAACGGCAAGTTTTGGAAAGTGGAAAGAGGAGGAGAAGAGGAAACCGAGTTGGGGAGGATTCCTCCTCCCAAGCCGGCGCCCACCCCAAGGCCGAGTTGGGGAGGACTCCTCCCTCCCTTGGCCGGCCCTCCCACCTATATAAGGAGGGCAGGGCTCCCTCCTAACACACACAAGTTCCTATCCTCTAAACTAAACCCTAGACCTAAACCCCGGTTTAGAGCTATTTCGGTTTAGAGCCTTCTAATTGGTTTAGAGCCCTCTAATTGGTGTGTCTAATTACTAGACCACTAATAGCCTCTCTCATAAGCTCCACCATACTCGCACCGGCTTAAGGCGAAGCCCTGCGGGATTTCCCCTCTACCTCCGGTACCACGCCAGTTGTCTGGAATCATGAGGAGAGTGCTACAACCTCCATTTTCTTTGGAACAAGGGAGAGGAAGGTCTTCGTCGTACCGAACGTGTGACCGATTGCTGGAGCGCTGCGAACGCTGCTACCGAAGGATCGTCTACGCGATCTTGAGATCGGAAAGAGTACGACTACATCACCCACGAGAATCTGCTCTCGTTAAACACTTTGGAATCTTCGAGGGTGAGTTATTCCATCGACTCGTTGCTACAATATAGTAGATAGATCTTGGCTTGTTTGTTTGTATGCGATAGAAATTTTTTGTTTTCCATGCTACGAAACCCTACATACCTTTGTCATTGATGACCTGGGCGACATCTGGTTCAACCAACACATTCCTGAGATGTGTCACGAACCGGTGGAACTCCATTGATTCCGCGTCACCCCTCATTACGCAAGTCCTGACTTGTGCTTGGTTGCTTGGTGGCAGCGACCGCAGCACAACACTGTTTGCGAAAGAGCCCGTCATCTAGTTATCCAGGAAGTATGCATGACTCATGTACACATCATGCATGTGCTCCAAGTGGTCGTCTAGTGATGAGTTCTCCTCCATCTTAATGGAGAGGAAGTCTTCCATCAGCTCATGCTCCCATATGCGTACTTGTTCCACGAAATGTGTCCTAAGCTGTAGCATCACCGAACGAGGGTCGACATCACCCACGAAAGGCCATAGCTCATCCACCATTCTGAAGCGCATGGTAACTGAAATGAAGGAGGCCATCTCACGACGGAGATAGCGGTCTTTCCACTCCTCTGGGGTCTCTAGGTCAGTGGGCTGATCCAAATCCATCCCGTCGAGTATGTAGTCGACCACGTCGTTCTCGCTAAGGAGAACGTGGAGATGCGTAACCCATATGGAGAAGTTTGATCCATCTAATCTGAGCTTCTCTCCTTATAACCAATCAATCGTCAACATGAAAGGAGCCATCTACATTTATAATTGCAAAAGGAATTTAGACTAAGTTTATAATTAAATGAGTTAATAATAACTCCACTCAGAAACACCTATCCCCAAAAGGGTTCCTAGTGATAACACGACCCCTATCGGCCACATCTCCCCCGATCGTCACGACCATCAATGTGGGTTCAAGGGTGGACGCTGAACGTCGGTCACATCATTCATGCGACTCGTGCTCGATCTTTCGACCATCCGTGTTCCGAGGCCATGTCTGCACATGCTAGGCTCGCCAACTCAACCTTAGTGTATTCACTGTGCATCATGGCTTACACCCACTATATGCGAACGTAGATATGTCTGACACCCAGGCCTGTAACCCTAGATCGCCTCATACCAAAGAAATTTCTTGGTGGTGCACACTAAGGGGGAACACAATCGTTGGTAATTTTAATAGGGATCATCTTATTAGGCTACCGTCGAGTATCTAATACTAGCACACAATAAGACATACAAACAATAACATTTAATGTATATGCTATGTGATATGGTCCTTCACGTCGTGATCTCCATCCGTCGTCACCGGGTTCTGACGCCGTAGACACCAGGGTACCGGTGTCTTTCCGGCGTGGTAGTTCATCACCTCCGTGACTATCTACTACTAAGTAACAAAAGGTAATCACTTTACCTTTGCCACAACCATATCACAAAGCAACGCCCCCTGCAAAACAAAGTTAGACGCCTCTACTTTATCTTTGCATATTTTACGTGGCTGAATGGGCTTTCGCACAAGAACAGTTCTTACCTACGAACTTTCAGCACAACGCTGATCAAGTAGTTGTCTCTACTACACCCCTTTCCGGGCCCTCCATTGCAAATGGCATACCAACTAATGCGAGAAAGACAGACACCCCCCTAAGCCACTTTATATGGTACAAGTCGTATGTCAAGCATGGACCAGTCTCACGAATGAACACGTAAAGTCGGTTGGGGGCCGCTTCATCAAGCATTACTGCGGTATACACAAGTACACATGGGAGGGTAACAACTAAAAGATCAACGCCCACACGCTACATCTCGTGTGTTCTACCTGTACTAGCATTACTACGCATAGATCTAGCTCTGATACCACTATAGGGGTTCCGCGTATGAAAACAATAATTTTTACTCTACGCCCCTGAACCCCTGAAGCTGCCAGGACCTATCTATTAGTAATACAGTAACGGGAGGGGCTTTTCGTGAACTTACCCTTGAAGACCGAAAAGCGTTGTCAACGCTCAGGAGAGCATGGTTGATGTAGACGAGCCGAAGCCGACCTCAAGGTCATGATGAAGTCCTTGCGCTCCTTGGATCCAACGACTTGAGTGCCTCAAGTGCGACACCTCGCGGGGAGTTACACATGTTCGGTTGATGACCCACAAGTATAGGGGGTGTATCGTAGTATTTTCGATAAGTAAGAGTGTCGAACCCAACGAGGAGCAGAAGCTGCTGGCAAGTGGTATGGATCAGGAATTCTCTGCAAATACTTAGCAAACGGATTTTTAGGGGTTTTGATAAAGCAAGTAAACAAAGTATGAGTAAATAAAATACAATAAGAATGAATGCAGCAAGTGGCCCAATCCTTTATGCAGCAAAGGACAAGCCGGTTGTATTTCTATAGATGACCAAACGTTCTCGAGGACACATGGGAAGACTGTCAAGTGCTTTCGCTTCATATAGTCGATAAATCTTCTCTAGCTTGCTAAGTGTTGTGTGGGTAAACCTGTGCTAATGTATCGTCCTATCCAAGACTTAATACATACTTGTGATTAAACCCCCTTGCAAACATCCGTAAGTACAAGAAAGTAATTAAGGTAAAACCTAACGACAACTTTAAACTCTAAGACCCTTACGTCCCTTGTGCAATGGTTTCCTAATGGGGGTTCAGGTTTCTATAACTCCGGCACCCCTACGATTAGTAGCCAAATACACAATGCATTCCCCTAGGCCCATATAGGTGAAGTGTCATGTAGTCGACGTTCACATGACACCACTAGAATAAGTACACCACAAATTAAATAACAATCTATTGAATCTTTCTCAACACAACTCCACTACTAACAACAAGACTTCTCCCATGTCCTCAAGAACAAAACAAACTACTCACAAGAAATCATATGGATCATGATCAGAGATGGAATAGTGATGTATAACAATCTGAACATCAACAATAATTCAATGGTTCACTCAATAGCATTAACTACAAAGAGTAATCAACACCGGGAAAGTTTCCCCTATGAACTATGCAAGATTCAACGCATGTGTTACATCAATATGGAGATGGTGATGAGGGTGCTGATGGTGATGATGGTGGTCGTGATGATGATGATGATCCTGATGAAGTCCAGCTTGATGGTGGTGTTGATGGCGATGATCTCCCCTCTCCGGGAAGGAATTCCCCCGGCAGAAATCTGTCTACCGGAGAGATCTTTCTCTCTCGGTGTTTTCCGCCCCGTAGAGGCGGCAGAATCTTTCTGTGCGCTCCCGAGTCTTAGGGTTTGGGAGGATGATATCGCCCGAGGAGGAGGTGGGTGGGGGTGGCCACACCACCTCTGGCTGACCTAGGCTGCCCGCGCCATGGGGTGGTGTGGGCCCATCTCCACTCCGTCTTCTGGCATCCTTAGTCTTCTGGAAAAATAGGATTTTCCGTATATTTTCCCGGATTTTCTGATCTTCGCGAATTTTGTCTCCAAACAGCACATTTTCCATCAGAATCCTGACTGCAGCGGTCCATGCTCCAAAAGTCATCAACCATGCAAAATAGATGACATAACATAAGTATCACCTCTCAATATGAAATATATCAATGAATAATAGTGAATTAAGACATAGAATAGTGATGCAAAATGGACGTCTCAACTCCCCCCAAGCTTAGACTTCGCTTGTCCCCAAGCGAAACTGAGCTCAATAAACATGGCCTCGGTTTTATGGAGTGAAGAGTCAATAAAAGAATACAGACAAGAAGCATCACATTCATCAAATACATAGATCATAATAGAAGACAACTCACTATTATATAACTCAACTTGTAATAAGTAAAGGAAACACAATAAAGATACATAAAGTGAATCATAATTGGTAATGGAAAACTTAGCTCTTGGTCGAAGAATAGTTGATAATTTGCTAGAGTTCACAAATAACTGGTTTTTCAATGATAGCTTTCAAAGTAGTAAACATCAGGATAAGAGCAATGTGCAAAACAAGGAACATAAGAAACATGAATGAATAAATCAACATATGAATGAATGAAACACAACAACTCAAAAATACTTGCTGAGAGAGAAGGGAGTAGGTTTACTGACTCAACTACAAAGTAAAAGAAAAGCCCTTCATAAAGAGCTCCCAAAACTTATGATACTTACTAGCTTTTAGCTCTCATTGCCACTATCATAGGCATCTTTAGGTGATTAAGGTTAAAGTGACACAACTAAGAGGATATGCTTGACAAGTTATAAGTTGAAATCTCATGCCCCTTACTTATGAGTACCGATCCTCATGCTACTCAACTTCAGTCACGAGCAAGCTCTTGTCATTTTAAATACATGCGTATCATTGAGAACCGCCAACGGGGTACCCCTTGCACATGACACAGGAGCTATCCCATAATCAAAATGACAAGGCAAGCAGACAGTGAGCATCTCAGCGATCTTTTTATTTGCTATTTGCATAGGTTTTTATTGAGGATGCTTCATAGAATGCTCACTATAGTTATGCTACAAGTTTCCACCATGATTAGGCATGGCTTAGGCTAGCGGCCCAGGCGTTTCTCTAACACACATATAAACTCCATGATCTTACAAGTTCCACTTTTATGTCACACCGCTGGGATCCATAAGCAAAGGAACATGATATCAACTAGGTACAAAGTACCAAATGAAGTGTTGAAAGCGGTCCCCATGATACATGGTTCGGCTAACTTCAACTCATAAAGCGCAAGCATATACGCAACAAAGAAGGACCCAATGGTTCAAGTTTATTAAATGCAAGAAACTAAAGTGTGCCATCAAGTTCGTGAGAGCTTTAATCACTAATTTTCACATAACAAGTTTAATTTGGGAGGTAGATAAAACAAGAATTTACTTGGAATAGCAATAATGCTAATAGGTAGGTATGGTGGACACAAATGGCAAAGGTTTTGGTTTAAAGGAGGTGGATGCACGAGAAGAATACCCTCTCAGTACAGGTTTTTGGCTAGCAAGGCTAGGTAGCAAGTATAAGAGTTGAAGGAAACAACCAAACATACAAATGATAAATACAAACATGCAATCTTCCTTGGAAGCACAAAAGATCTTAACTAGAGAATACTAGACTTATGAGCAAATCAAGAAAGAAAGATGATGAAATAATTTTTCTTTAAAGGTACTTTTATCTTTTTTATTCAACTCTCAAAAATAGTGTTGCTACTGACCGAGCCAGGGTTGCCAAAACCAAATAAATTAACTCAATGATCCCAAAGTGATACCAATACTAACAACAAGATCAATCATATAACCACGAATTGAAACTAATATAAGCTATGCAAAAGAGTGAATGATAGAACTTCTCATTAATATTCCATAACGGCAACTCACACCAAGGGATACATATCTAACGAGAGAGGGGACACTTCCATAATGCAAACCATACTACATAATAACTCCTCTATTCATGATATGACTCTACTAAAAAGGTAAAAAGATAGAAGATAGTGATGTGATACCGCGGCACTTCCCCAAGCTTGGAACAAACCAAGGGGATGCCAAACCTGATGACGAATTATCTTTCGGTGGTGGTGGTAATATTTTCTTAGTTGAAGTGAGGAATTCTTCCAGCATCTTGCGAAGCCTATTATTCTCCCATTGAAGCATGTCCACCTTCCTCCTCAAGTCTCGGTACTTATCGCAGAACTCCTTAGTGACTTTTAGGGCTTCCGCTGATGCATGGCAAGTGACTAAAGTACCAGCCCCTGCTTGGGGTCTTGGAGATCTTCCTCTATAGGGTCCTTCCCTTTATCCTTGGTAGACACCATTATGCTCCTCAGCCTTCAACGAGTATGTCCTGGCAGAAATAGATCGAAACAAAAACACGAAGAAAACACGATATACTGACCTCGGGGGATCCGGGGGGTTATATATTATGAAGTTTCATAACAAAAGGAAGGTACTGGGTGAAAACGGGTCGGAGATGGAGTCTGGGGTGGCCTCACCACCTGGTGGCGTGGCCAGGGGTGGGCCCACGCCACAGGGTGGTGTGAGCCACCCTGGCTCCGTTTCCGTCCCTTTTTCGCTTCGTAGTTCTCCTTATTGACTAAAAACTGCAAAAATATAGTTGGATAGTGTTTTCGCAGAACTTTTCTTACCAGAACTGTTACCTATTTGAAAACAGACTCTGCAGGTCTCTGAATTTGGTATCTAGTAGATTCTTTCGGAGTCACCACTTGAATAACATCAATATCTTCATCTTCATATACTTATTACTTGAGTCATAAAACCTTTCTCTTCCTTATTACACCATTATCTCCACTAACCTGGAAATTTATTTCACACAAAACTTCACACAGTTCTCATTAGCAACATTAGTATAAGTGAAGTGGTAAAACCTTTTGAGATCAACTTCAACTGAAAACCATCAAAACATAAGATACTATAGCAACTCCTTCCGAAAACCCAAAAAGAATTCAAAAAGGAAATCGAATAAAGAAGCAAATGCAAGAGTGGCAAAATCTGTCAAAACAGACCAGCAGGTAAAGATCAATTTTTTCGAAAATCTTCTGTTGCTCCAATCAAAAAGTTCAAAACTAACGAAAGTTAAATAACAACCTGGGGCAGAAGCACAAAAATTACAGCTCAATCCGACATACAGAGATCTCTCACGAATTTTTATGGTGAAGCACAAAAATCTATTTCGGGACAGCAACTTCCCCAAATCTTACTTCTCTCTCATTAGAGGTTGATCTTGACACAAAAACCAAACAAAACAGATAAGGAGTGGTTATGATCGAAGTAATAACTTCCAAGACTGAAAGAAACAAAACCAAACCGAAAGCAAAAACAAATTGGGTTGTCTCCCAAAAAGCTCTTTCTTTATAGCCATTTAAGATGGGCATGATAATTTTGAAGAAGCTCTCATAAGGATATGGATTGAAGTGAAAGAGAGCATTAAGAAGCAAAAACACACACATTTAAGTCTAACCCACTTCCTATGCAAGGGGATTTTGTAAACAAACAAGTTGTTGAAACCAGAGGGTTCTTGGATAAGAAGGCAAAACAAGTGCAACATAAAAACTTTCAGCATAAAACGAGGAAACTTGATATTATTGAGATACATAAGAACACTTTTCCCTCTCTCATAGTATCTTTTAGTATCATGCATAAACTTAACAATATAGCTATCACAAGGACCATCATAGCAATGATTACTTATTCTAACAGAAAACACGGGAATACTAGCTCTCATAACACTACTTTGTGAAACAATATTAGAGGTATCCTTACAAAGGATAGGGTGTCCCTCTTTTTCATATTTAGTAACAAAGTCTTTCACATTTGCTATTATAGGTTAATCAACCATTTGTTTATCAGGTTCAACAGCTTTATTCATACTTTCATTAACCATACTAGCTATCATAGAATGTTCCTTCATCTTAACTGGGAAAGGAATTTTCTCAATATAAGGTTTAGGTAAAACTTGATAAGCAGTATAAACTTCAGTATTTCTTGCAGGAACACTCTTAGAAACATCTTTATAAGGTTCAGGATACTTATTCCACTTCTTTTTAGGCACTTCAATGTAGGAAGCAAAAGCCTTAAAATAAGAAGCAATAGCTTGAGAGTCTAGACCATAAGCATTTTTAATATTTTGAAAGTCATCAGTTCCCATAAAAGATTCAATGCATTCATAATCATAATTTATACCTGATTTCTACCTTTGTCATTCTCCCAAGCTTCAGCATTGTCTTGAATACGGTCTAGAAGGTCCCATTTAGCTTCTTCTTCCATGCGAGTGAATGATCCAGCACAAGAAGCATCCAATAAATCTTTATCATGTAGAGGGAGCCTTGCATAAAAGTTATTGATAATAATATTGTTGGGGAGCTCATGAATGGGACATTTGAGCATTAGTAACTTCAATCTCCCCCAAGCTTGAGCTGTACTCTCTCCATCAAGAGGCCAAAAGTTGTATATTTGATTCTGATCTTTATGAATCTCACTAGGAGGATAAAACTTTGAATAAAAGAGAGGCACTATTTCCTCCCATTCCAGAGCTTGACCATTCTTCAGCAGCTTATACCATTCCTCAGCTCTTCCTTTCAGTGATAATGAGAATAACTTCTTCTTAACTTGATCTGTAGTAATACCTGCACACTTGGACAACCCGCATAATTCGTGTATAAAGAATAAATGATCACCGGGATGGACAGTTCCATCCCCAACATAGTAGTTATCCATAACACGATCAATAATTCTTGTAGGTATTTTGAAAACATCCTTCTCAGCAGGTGGTGGCTTATCTACTACCTTAGCAGTGGTAGTAGCATTACCAAATAAGAAACTCAGCAAATTATCCATAACGAAAATAAAGCAACTAACAGAAGTAAACAATACTCACAGTAGAAGTTTCCTTTACTAGTTCCACTCTCCAATAGCGCTTCACTCCCTGGCAACAGCACCAGAAAATAGTCTTGATGACCCACAAGTATAGGGGGTGTATCGCAGTATTTTCGATAAGTAAGAGTGTCGAACCCAACAAGGAGTAGAAGGTGCTGGCTAGTGGTATGGATAAGGAATTCTCTGCAAATACTTAGCAAATGGATTTTTAGGGGTTTTTCATAAAGCAAGTAAACAAAGTACGAGTAAATAAAATACAGTAGGAATAAATGCAACAAGTGGCCCAATCCTTTATGCAGCAAAGGACAAGCCGGCTGTATTACTTAAGATGATCAAACGTTCTCGAGGACACATGGGAAGACTGTCGGGTGCTTTCGCTTCATATAGTTGATTAATCTTCTTTAGCTTGCTAAGTGTTGTGTGGGTGAACCTGTGCTAATGTACCGCCCCATCCAAGACTAATACATACTTGGGATTATAGCCCTTGCAAACATCCGTAAGTACAAGAAAGTAATTAAGGTAGAAACCTAACCACAGCTTTAAACTCTAAGACCCTTACGTCCCTTGTGCAATGGTTTCCTAACGGGGGTTCAGGTTTCTGTCACTACGGCAACCCCTACGATTAGTAGCCAAATACACAATGCATTCCCCTAGGCCCATATAGGTGAAGTGTCATGTAGTCGACGTTCACATGACACCACTAGAAGAAGTACACCACAACTTAAATAACAATCTATTGAATCTTTCTCAACACAACTCCACTACAAACAACAAGACTTCTCCCATGTCCTCAAGAACAAAACGAACTACTCACAAGACATCATATGGATCATGATCAAAGATGGAATAATGATGTATAACAGTCTGAACATAAACAATAATTCAATGGTTCACTCAATAGCATTAACTACAAAGAGTAATCAACACCAGGAAAGTTTCCCCTATGAACTATGCAAGATTCAACGCAATTGTTACAGCAATATGGAGATGGTGATGAGGGTGCTGATGGTGATGATGGTGGTGGTGATGATGATGATCCCGATGAAGTCCAGCTTGATGGTGGTGTTGATGGCGACGATCTCCCCTCTCTGGGAAGGAATTCCCTGCAGAATCTGTGCCGGAGATCTTTCTCTCGGTGTTTTCGCCCTTGAGGCGGAATATTTCTGTGGTTGCTCCCCGAGTCTTAGGGTTTTGGGAGGATGATATACGCCAGAGGGGAGAGGCTAGAGTGGGCCAGGGTGGCCACACCACCTCCTGGCACGACCTAGGGCTGCCCGCGCCATGGGGTGGTGTGGGCCCATCTCCACTCCGTCTTCTGGCATCCTTAGTCTTCTGGAAAAATAGGATTTTCTGTATATTTTCCTGGATTTTCTGATCTTCGCGAATTTTGCCTCCAAACAGCACATTTTCCATCAGAATCCTGACTACTGCGGTCCATGCTCCAAAAGTCATCAACCATGCAAAATAGATGAAATAACATAAGCATCACGTCTCAATATGAAATATATCAATGAATAATAGTGAATTAAGACATAGAATATTATGAAAAATGGACGTATCACCGGTGCCTGACGATGACTCCCGTTTCCCCGATCCAGCAGCAGTTGCGGAATTAGAGCTCCCGGATCCGAATCCCGTGGCAGCGGCTCATGGTGAAGATGTCTCGCTTCGCCATGATCCGGACATGGGACCACGGTCACGAGAGAGAGAGGGGGAGAGAGAAAATATCAACTGGAGGTCCTCCCAAAAGTGAGAAGACCTTTATTGATTATTGGTGTATTTAAATTGGCCAAATACCCCCACTATATATAGGGGAGGGGAGGTACTACCTCCCTCAAAGTCCCGGGGTGGCACTAAAGGAGAGGAGGGGGAGAGGTGGCCGCCGGCCACCCTAGTGGGCCCTGCACAGGGGGGCTAGGCCCATTCGGCCTCCCCTTGCCCCTTCTCCCTCTCTCCTTTCCCCTAATGGGCCCTCTCCCTCCGGAAATTGGCCCATTAAGCCTTTGACCATTTATTTGATTTTTCTCTTTATTAAATAATTATGAATAAATGATTAAATCAACATTTAACATTCATTCACATATTATTCAACCTCTGTGGCTATGGAACCCCTTCCACCTCCACTCCGGACATCCTCTGGACTTACCGAAACCCTTCCGGTTTTCTCCCTACTCTTCTTCGGTGATTCTACCGATCCTATAAACACTCTCTAAGCATCATCAAGCCCTTAAGCATGATACCCCACGGTTCGGGAACACTCCAAACATGGTTGGGACACTCCCGCACCAATGATCGACAGAGGGACCTGGATGGCCATGTGACCCCTGTGCGTTCCACGAAGATCTTTCGTCGTTTGAACCGGGACAGTCGTGTCTTATTCCCTTTGTCACTCGATACTTGCATTGCCCGAGATCTGATCAATGACATCACCATGTCGTGTTCAATCTCGTTACTAAACAATGCTACTTGACTCATTCCGACAAGCGATATCCCCGTGATCAAATCACATGCTGCGCAGCTATTGGATATAGCCTCTCCGAGTGGGCCCTTGAGTATCTCCCCGTCACATGGACGGACAAATCCCGCTCTTGACATATATTGCCTCTACGGTTTCTTCCGAGTACCTGAACACACCTTTATAACCACCGTATTACCAGATGGCCTTTGATGCTATCTAAGCACTCTCGGGAGACAGTGATTGATATAGCCTCACGGTCTAAGGAATAGTCTATGAGGATCCATTTCTAATCATCATAACTTGAACTTCGTGACATGATTGGGTCACGATGTTTAGGTTGGGTATTGGTTCATCATCTCATTCTCCGAATGAGATGACCTCATTTCCAACTGGCATAAATGCCACATGATCAGGAAACATGATCATCTGTTGACCAATGAACCAGTGACTAGAGTTTCACTGGGAACCCCTGGTTGTTTGTATATCACACGTGTATTGAAGTTTCCACTCAATATAGTTATAGCATGATATAAAACTTAATCATAAACTATATGAAATATGATAATAGTCCTTACTACTATTTGTCTCTAGGGCATATTTCCAACAGGAGTCACCAGTAGTCCCTGCTGAAACGGAAACACCAACTCATCAAAGTAAACGTGCCGGGATGTGATGACACGATGGGAGACCGGATCATAGCAGTGGTAGCCCTTGGTGTTGGATGGGTAGCCGAGAAACACACAAGGGAGAGAGCATGGTGCGGGCTTGTGCGCGGCGGTGGCGGCGGTGCTAGGATAGCAGCGGCAGCCGAAGACGTGAAGATTGTCGTAGGCGGGGGGCACACCAAAGAGGAGGTGGTGCGGCACGTATTGCCAGCGAGAACGGCAGGGGTGGATGTTGACTAGAAGAGTAGCCATGGCGAGAGCATCCGGCCCGAACCGCGGGGGCATGTACTCATGGAAAAAGAGGGTGCGGACGCAGTCATTGAGAGTACGAAGGATGCGTTCGGCGCGACCGTTTTGTTGAGAAGTGTATGGACAAGTTAGACGGAAGATTGTGCCGTGAGAGGCGAGAAGGGTGCGTATGGTGATGTTGTCGAACTCTTTGCCGTTGTCGGTTTGTAAAGCATGGATGGGGCGACCGAATTGTGTGGAGACGTAGGCGAAGAAGGAGGTGAGGGTGGCGGCGACGTCGGATTTACGGCAAAGGGGAAAGTCCACATAAAATGTGAGTAATCATCCAAAAGCACGAGATAGTAAGTATATCCAGAATTACTCGGAACAGGCGAGGTCCAAACATCACTATGAATGAGTTGAAACGGAAAAGATGCAACTGTGGAAGAGGAACTAAACGGAATACGAACATGTTTGCCTAGACGACATGCTTTACAGGAATGAGCATCCGTTTTATTACAAGAAAAGTAGAAACCTTGCATTATTTGACGAAGGGCGGTGGAGCTAGGATGGCCGAGGCGGGCGTGCCACAGGTCGACGTCGGCGGAGAGTGCGAGATGGCTGCTGGTGGCAGTGGAGGACGACCGAACAGGGTACAAATCGCCAGTGCTATCACATCGGTGGAGGAGCATCCGGGTACGACCATCCTTAATAGAGAAACCAGAAGCGTCAAATTCCATAGTCACAGAATTATCGCAAGTGAGAGAACAAACAGAGACTAGGTTTTGAATCAAGTTAGGGGAAACGACAACATCATTGAGAGTGAGAGGGGTGGAGGTGGAGGGAAAGGTGGCGGATCCAGTGTGTGTAATGGGAAGAGCATGACCATTGCCAACGATTATGCGAGAAGAAGAAGAAGTGGGAGTAGAAGTGGAGAGGTTGCCGAGGTGAGAGGCCATGTGCGCAGAGGCGCCGGTGTCCATGAACCAATCACCACCACCGTTGTGCGTGCCTGCAGTGGGAGCGGTCTGGAGAGCAGTCATCAGCACGGGATCCCATGGGACCGATGTCGAGGGCACGGTGTAGTAGCCGGGGGGAGTCGGAGGCATGGCATGGACCGGCGCGGCGACGGGCTGAGGCAATGCGAAGAACACTGGTGGGTGGCCAAGCGCGGCCCCAAGATGCTCGGGTGAGGCTCCCGCGGCATGGGCATCGTGTAGGCGTGGACGTCCCCGGTCCAGGGGTTGTGACCTGTACTCCAAGGTGGCGTTGGTGCAGCCGGCTGATGTGGGCAGGGCTGGGGTGCAATCACGTAGTTGTTGCCGCTGGGGTGACCGCGCCCGCGCCAACGACGACCACCACTGTTGCCGCCACCATTGGCAGGAGGCGGAGGCGCCTGTTTTCTGCTGTTTTTGGTTCCAGGAAAGTCAGAAAATGAATATTCTCGGAATTGGATGGGACAAAAGCCAAAGTGCCTATTTTTCCGGAAGTCATCAGATGCCAGAGTACGAGACGGAGAGGGGCCAGGGGGCCACCACACCACCTGGCCGCGCGGCCCAGCCTGGCCCGCGCCAGGGGGTGGTCTGGCCGCCTCCAGCACCTCCTCGGCCTCCCCTTCTGCCTATAAGATTCCCTCGAGACGAAAACCCTAAGTACCCAATTAAAAATCCACGAAAGAGTCTATACCCGCCGTCGTCTCCATCCCTAGATCGGGAGGGATCTGAAGCTCTTCCTGGCACCCTACCGGAGAGGGGAATTCACCCTGGAGGCCTTCTTCATCACCATGCAAGCCTCCAGTGTGATGCGTGAGTAGTTCATCCTTGGACTACGGATCCATGTAGTAGCTAGATGGCTGGTTCTCCTCCTTTGTTCTTTCATGTCTAGATCTTGTGAGCTCCATTCATGATCAAGATCATCTATTTGTAATTCTGCATGTTGTGTTTGCGGGGATCCGATAGATATTGAGATGCTATTTCAGATTGATTATTGATTCTATCACGTCTTTGTTATTTGTGATCTTGCATGCTTTCTGTTGTTAGTAGCTATCTTTGCCAAGTAGATGCTAGTAACTCCAAGAGTTAGTATTTATGCTCGATAGTGGGTTCATGCCTCTGGTAATCTAGGGAAGTGACAGAAATCTCTAAGGTACTAGATGTGTTGTTGCTACTAGGGAGAAAACAACAATCCTTTGTTCATAGAACAATCGTATTATTTACTTTACACGCAGTTCATAAAGCAATAATCTGTTGCTTGCAACTTAATACTGGAGGGGGTTCGGATGATAACCTAAAGGTGGATTAT
This sequence comes from Avena insularis, assembly GCA_023614405.1. Lineage (NCBI taxonomy): Eukaryota > Viridiplantae > Streptophyta > Magnoliopsida > Poales > Poaceae > Avena > Avena insularis. Next base: position 428,792,154 of record CM042692.1, on the reverse strand, counting down.
TAGTCATAGATACAGTTGGATGGCGGTCTATGTATAATGTTGTAATGCCTAATCAAGTTCCAAAGGAGTCAAGATGATTAGTATATGCATGTATTGCTTTCTCGATGTTTGTCAATTGCCCCGCTGTAATTTGTTCACCCAACATGTTATCTATCTAAGGAGAGCCACCTCTAGTAAACTATGGATCCCAGTCCTTTTCTTTTACATACAATCTACAAACTGTTTACTGCTTTGTGTTTACTTTTTGCAAACTATTACTTCTTTCCATGCGATACGTTTAATCCTTTGTTTTCAGCAAAACACGGTGAGATTAACAACCTCATCGCAAGTTGGGGATAGAGTTCTATGGTTGTGTTGTGAAGGTCTCCACGTTGTTACTAGCACCGGTAGTGCGCCCTGCCAAGGCTCAGCTAGCAACACCTTTGAGATGTTTCCTTGCTCCTACTGATTCGATTAAACCTTGGTTTCATAACTGAGGGAAACTTGCTGCTGTGCTCATCATACCTTCCTCTTGGGGTTCCCAACGAGCTCTACATCAACACCGAGCCATCAAGCATTTTTCTGGCGCCGTTGCCAGGGAGTCAAGGACACCTTCACAAGGTGAGTCCCTCATAACTAATCTCTTTACTTTGTTATTTTTGTTTTGCTTAGTTTCTTTTTGCTTTGTTTGCTTGTTTCTTTATCAAAAACACAAAAAAATAGTTTTACTAGTTTGCTTTCTTATTTGAAAACACACAAAAATTAAGTCTCCTTTAGTTGTCACCTCTTCCTTAGCTCACCATGTTGATCCCTAAATTCACCCTGAAAGACCTTTCAATTGGTAGTGGTTCTATAATTATGAAAGATAATATTGAAGAATTCTTTAATCATGTTAGCAAACATGAAGATACGGAGGATAGATCCCTTGCAGAACTTGCTCCAAACTATGAGATTGCTGCAGCTTCTTTAATTCATATGTTAGAAGCTAGGTTTGTTAACCTCAACCCCTTAATGCAAGTAATGTTTCTTAAGCTTAAAGAAATTGAGGACCCTGAAAAGAGGGATTTTATTCTAGAAACTTTGTTTAAGGAGTTCTATGATGTTTCCAAGGAAGCTAGGAAAGTCTTTGAATATTTCAATATGCTAGGCTCATGTGTAGATGTTGTTGTTACACGAGAAAAGATGAAAAAACCAAACGTAATGGAGAGGAACCTAAGATACCAATACCCTTTAAACTAGTAGCAATACATGATGCCATAGAAAAGAATCTTGATTGGATTGTTCCTGCAAACCCTTTTGATGAGAATAGTGAAACTAAGAGCATTGAGATAGGATCCTCTAGAACTTATTTGGATCATATACCTTGCCTTGTTGAAAATATTTCTGGTATTGATCTTAATGCTTCTTCATTTGAGAACACTTGATTCTTTTTCTTTGCTTCTTATGCCTAACTTAAAGGCGTTAAAGAAAAGTACTTATTGGGAGATAACCCAAAAGTTTTAGATGAGTCTTGGAAGTTATTACTTCAGTAATAACCTCTCCTTATCCTTTTTATTTGCGTTTTGTGCCAAGATTAACCTCTAATGAGAGAGAAGTAATGATTGGGAAAGTTGTTGTCCCGAAACAGATTTCTGTGCTTCACCATAAAAATTCGTGTAAAATCTCTGAACGTCTTTTTGAGGCATGAAGTTTTATGCTTCTGCCCCAGGTTGTTATATAACTTTAGTTAGTTCAACACTTTTTGATTTGAGCAACACAAGGTCTTCGAAAAAATTCGTCTTTACCTGCTAGTCTATTTTGACAGATTTCTGCCATTTTCTGCATTTGCTTCTTGTTGGTTCCTTTTTGAGTTCTTTTGGGGAATTGAGATTTTTGAGGGAAGTGCTACAGTAGCTAGTGTTCTAATGGAAGTTTATTTTGTGTTAGAACTGAACCTTAAGACCTATTATCTTGAGTGCACTAATGTTGCTAATAAAGATTGTGTGAAGTTTTGTATGAAGGAAAAAATTCAGGTGTATGGAAGGAATGAGTAATGAGATGAAGGATGGACTAAAGCTCAAGCTTGGGGATGCCACGCGTGTCACCCCAAGAAATATTCAAGAAGTACAAGCGTCAAAGCTTGGGGATGCCCAAGGCATCCCCTTCTTCATCAATAAAAATCCCAGGTTTCTTCCAAACGCTTCATTTTTATTGTTTTATGCACAGTTGTGTTGTTCTTGGAGCGTCTTCTTTTTGTTTTCGTTTTGTTTTTTCGTTTGCTTGGTTTTCTTAGTTTTCTGCATAAATTGGTTGGACCCCCTCTTTCATACATTGGTTTGCAAATAGTTTGGTTTAGTTTGGAAAAGAGTAGGAAAGTTCATGCTTATGTGGTAAAAAGAGCTTGTTTTTGACGGTGGCTATGCTTTGTCATGCCATGCTTGATATTGTTTTGGCTTTATGCTTAGTATTCTTTGTTGTAGCATGACTTGTTATAAACAATTGAGATTGCTTAATGTGCCTTGGATGAATCATGCGTTGTTTTAGCATATTAAAGCATAGTATAGTGGTATTCTCCTTTGATGCTTTATTTGGGTTGACTTGGCGCATGCTCACACCATCCTATGACTATCTCAAGTCACCATAGCCTTTATGATCCTTTAGTTTTCAACTTGTAGTATCACTTTATACTTTTATCAATGATGTTTTGTCGCTCTGCATGATTATGGCCATTATTGCTCTCTTAGTTTATCGCTCCCAGTCTTTTGCTAGCCTCCACAACCAAGTATGAGTTCCACTCATGCATCCAACTCCCTAAACCAAGTTATTCCAAAGAGTCCACCATACCTACCTACTAGCTTATGCTATTCCAACTATACTCATGCTTTTGTTTACCTTCCAAATTAAACTTGTTATGAGAAAACTAGTGATTAAAGCTCTCACAAACTTGATGGCACACTTTACTTTTTTGCATCTAATAAACTTGAACCATTGGGTCCTTCTTTGTTGCGTATATGCTTGCGCTTTATAAGTTGAAATTAGCGGAACCATGTATCATGGGGAATGCTTTCAACATTGCACTTGTACTTTGTACCCCGTTGATATCATGTTCTTTTGCTTACGGATCCCGACGGTGTGAAATAAAAGTGGAACTTGTAAGATCATGGAGTTTGTATGTGTGTTAGAGAAACGCCTAGGCCGCTAGCGTAAGCCATGCCTAATCATGGTGGAAACTTGCAGCATCACCATAATGAGCACTCTATGAAGCATCCTCAATAATAACCTATGCAAATAGCAAATAAAAAGATCGCTTAGATGCTCATTGTCTGCTTGCCTTGTCATTTTGATTATGGGATAGCTCATGTATCATGTGCAAGGGGTACCCCGTTGGCGGTTCTTTATGATACATATGTAATTATAATGACAAGAGCTTACTTGTGACTAAAGTTGAGTAGCATGAGGATCGGTCTTCGTAAGTAAGGGGCATGAGATTTCGGTTTATAACTTGTCAAGCATATCTTCTTAGTTGTGTCACTTTAACCTTAATCACCTTCAAGATGCTTATGATAGGGGAAATGAGATCTGAAAGCTATAAGTACCATAATTTTTGGAAGATTTTTATGAGACTTGAATCCCTACTTCCTTTTATGAAGGCCTTTCTTCCACCATTATATATTGAGTCTCCACCTTCTACCTGTATGCACCTACTTTGAGAGCATAGTGGCCATTCTTAGTTCTATGTGCATTGTCCCAAGACTAGTTGATTGATGCATAACTTGATATTGCTTGTTTTAAACTATTTGTATCTAGTCACTCTTATGAACTTTGAAGGTGTCCTATGCATTTATATTTGCTACTCTATGAGGGACAAGCTGAATACTGTTATGCTATGTTTTCTTTATGTGAAACAAACAAATGTCTTGCAAAGCATTGTTATTCATGAATCTTTTGTTTGTGCCTTTTCATGTTGCATCATAGTTTCTTTGTCCTATTGCTAGAACTTTGTCTTTCATGTTATGATTGAAGTAGTATGATCCTAGCTTTGAATGTTTTACAAATACTTTGATCAAGTCTTTGATGGTGCATGTCACCTCAAAAATTATTCTTTCTTTTTATCACTTACCTACTCGACGACGAGCAGGATTTAAGCTTGGGGATGTTGATACATTGCAAATGTATCTATAATTTTTGATGTTCCATGCTTGGTTTTATCCACTTTCTTGTGTTTTGTCCACACTTTGGTGTACTTTTCATATGATTTCTTGGACTAACCTATTAACAAGAGCCATAGTACCAGCTACCTATTTTCTGCTGTTTTTGGTTCCAGGAAAGTCAGAAAATGAATATTCTCGGAATTGGACGGGACAAAAGCCAAAGTGCCTATTTTTCCGAAAGTCATCAGATGCCAGAGTACGAGACGGAGAGGGGCCAGGGGGCCACCACACCACCTGGCCGCGCGGCCCAGCCTGGCCCACGCCAGGGGGTGTTTTGGCCGCCTCCAGCACCCCCTCGGCCTCCCCTTCCGCCTATAAGATGCCCTCGGGACGAAAACCCTAAGTACCCGATCAAAAATCCACGAAAGAGTCTGTAGCCACCGTCATCTCCATCCCTAGATCGGGAGGATCAAGCTCTTCTGGCACCACGGAGAGGGAATTCATCCTGGAGGCTTTCTTCATCACCATGAAATCCTCCGGTGTGATGCGTGAGTAGTTCATCCTTGGACTACGGATCCATGTAGTAGCTAGATGGCTGGTTCTCCTCCTTTGTGCTTTCATGTCTAGATCTTGTGAGCTCCGTTCATGATCAAGATCATCTATTTGTAATTCTGCATGTTGTGTTTCGAGGATCCGATGGATATTGACATGCTATTTCACATTGATTATTGATTCTATCATGTCTTTGTTATTTGTGATCTTGCATGCTTTCCGTTGTTAGTAGCTATCTTGGCCAAGTAGATGCTAGCAACTCCAAGAGTTAGTATTTATGCTCGATAGTGGGTTTATGCCTCTGGTAATCTGGGGAAGTGACAGAAATCTCCAAGGTACTAGATGTGTTGTTGCTACTAGGGACAAAACAACAATCCTTTGTTCATAGAACAATCGTATTGTTTACTTTACACGCAGTTCGTAAAGCAATAATCTGTTGCTTGCAACTTAATACTGGAGGGGGTTCGAATGATAACCTGAAGGTGGATTATTAGTCATAGATGCAGTTGGATGGCGGTCTATGTATAATGTTGTAATGCCCAATCAAGTTCCAAAGTAGTCAAGATGATTAGTATATGCATGTATTGCTTTCTCGATGTTTGTCAATTGCCCCGTTGTAATTTGTTCACCCAACATGTTATATATCTAAGGAGAGCCACCTCTAGTGAACTATGGATCCCGGTCCTTTTCTTTTACATACAATCTACAAACTGTTTACTGCTTTGTGTTTACTTTCTGCAAACTATTACTTCTTTCCATTCGATACGTTTAATCCTTTGTTTTCAGCAAAACACGATGAGATTGACAACCTCATCGCAAGTTGGGGACAGAGTTCTGTGGTTGTGTTGTGCAGGTCTCCACGTTGCTACTAGCACCGGTAGTGCGCCCTGCCAAGGCTCAGCTAGCAACACCTTTGAGATGTTTCCTTGCTCCTACTGGTTCGATTAAACCTTGGTTTCATAACTGAGGGAAACTTGCTGCTGTGCTCATGATACCTTCCTCTTGGGATTCCCAACGAGCTCTACATCAACATCGAGCCATCACTTGCTCGAAGGACGGCGTGGTGAGCAGCGTGAGATTGGCGGCAGCGTTGCTGAGGTCCTCACCGAGACCTGCCGCCAGCATGGAGAGGAGGATCTTGTCGTCGATCGGAAACTCCAGGTCACGGAGCTCGTCGGAGAGGCTCTTGAGGCGGAGACAGTAGTCATCGAGGGAGAGGTCGTTTTGGTGGGTGCCGAAGAACTCCTGCTGGAGGAACATGACACGCTGGATCTTGTTGTCGGTGAAGAGGCCGGTGATCTTGGTCCAGACCATGTGTGCGATGTCGCCATCGCGAACGACGGTGCGGAAGATCACGGGGGAGACGGTCTTGAAGAACCAGCGGGTGATGGTGGCGTCGATCTTCAACTAGTCGGGGTCGTGCGGCATGGCGAGGAGGTCGATGGTGCCGTCGACGTGATCGAGGAGATCATACTCGTGGAAGAGAAGGCCTAAGTACGTCTTCCATGGGAAGAAATTGGCAGCGGCTTGAGAGAGCTTCACCGGCATGCGCTCGAGGATGGGAACATCGCAGATGACAGCGACGGAGGGGCCGGCGAAGGGATTGCTGCTCCCGGAGATGGAGGAGTTGAAGGGGTTGCTGGAGGAGGAGTGGTCGGCCATGGTGGGGCGGAAGCGGTGGTGGAGGGGAGACTGGCGGCGCCGAGGGAAGATGTGGCGGCGGCTAGGGTTGGATGGCGGGGGAGGGGCCAGCGCCGCCTAGGGGAGAGAGGCGGCGGTGAGGGCTGGTGGCGGGGAGGGGGAGGGCCTGCGGCGCCTAGGGAGGGAGGCGACGGCTAGGGTTGGTGGCGGGGAGGTGGAGGGCCGGCGGCGCCTAGGGAGAGAGAGGCGGCGGCTAGGGTTTAGGGGTCGAGGTTAGGCTGATACCATGTAGAAGGAATTGTGGAGAATGCACATCTCTAATAAGGCCGGCTGTCTCATATATATAGACAATTACATGTATAATCCTGAGAGTACAAGAAGACCTATACAGAGTACAATACGTGTCTCAACACAACATACTACTCAGGTCCCACGCGTATTAGCTAATTTCTAGAATCAACAAAAACTTGTGCATTCGCAGGGCCCACGCATCCATGCACAGTGCTATGTCGTACGAAGCGATGGATCATCCCTGACTACTACGCATGGGGTGTTCCGATTGGTTTCTTCTACCTCAGTCGCTTTTCTCAACTCCTACTTCACAAGCCAGGAGATGGGCTGCTGCTTGGCCTTCTGGCTACCTTCTTATCACCCTTGGTACGTAATGGCTAGAGCTATCCTGCACCCTAGCAAACAAGTTTACCTTATTTTCGTTTCTCCTCTTTTTGCCAACATTCCCTGCTGAGACCCTAACTACTGTTCAGAGAATATTGTTCTCCAAGTTCGTTGAGAGCTACTGTAGATGCGCTGTGCCCATGAAGAAGCACGGCATGGTACCGATCACAGCTTCTTCCAGTACAACATGACCCCCCCCCCCCCCCCCACCCCACCCACACCCATATAGCAATGCATACTCTGCAACACCTTAAAAATGCGTTGCAGAATATTGAAGTAGCTACCCATATTTGCGTTGGTACGTACATCTGTTCTCGGCTATACGAATAACAACGAATACCATGTGTTGCAGGCTATGCGTTGGAACATACCAGTACTCATATGGCATGCGCAAACTTAGGCATGTATAGCTCGGCGCGCCCCGGACTAACCAGCTCGGACCGAGCAAAAGCTTGGTTTACTACCCAATAAGTTCTACAATAAGGTTGAAGAAGGAAGTATTGTTCTCAAGAAAGCAAAGGAAATGAACTTCTGCAGGGAGGGCCTTATCGTAGAAGGTGAATCCTCGCCAATAAAGAGCGACGTGGTAATATTTGGTACCGGGTACAGAGGTGATGAAAAATTGAGGGGGATTTTCAAATCACCCATGTTCAGAGACATTATAGCAGGCTCACCATCTACTATCGTTCCACATTTCAGGTCTAAATTAATTGGAATTCGAAACAATATATATCTTGAACATGCACTAGTACAAACCAGGCCATTTGCCCCGGTTCGTAAGGGTCTTTAGCCCCGGATTGCGAACCGGGACTACGAAAGTGATTTAAAATTACCGAGAGTGATTTAAGAAATAGCTCCTCACGCCATTGACCGCTGACATGTTTCTTGAACTGTGTCCAAACCCTACCTAACAAAGAAAATTAATGTATGAGTTAATAACTACTTGATATCCCAGAAAATGAACGAAAGAAACCGATATAGTGCGATAATGGTTGAAATTACCTCTGGAGCGCATCGATAATGCCGCGGTAGTTTTCAATGTCTTTGTTTAGTAAGTCCATGATGTGAACTCTTCCCAAGTCAAGTGAAATGCTTAGAAGAATCCAGTGGTACCTACGCAAGGTTTACATACGTCAGTAACTCATCATTTACACTGAACATCGAGTAAGCAAAAGTTAATGTGTACAAAAACTCACTTGTCGTCGTGGTAAGGAAATAGTATTTCATTACAGAAATGCTGTTTCGTGAAAAACCGCAACAAGTTGTGCTCGGTCTCCAGTGGTTTATCCTTTAGTATAGCTCCATGAACTCGATGTGGGTCAATGAACCCAAATCCATTGATAGCCTTTCTTTTATAATCGAGCATCTTTATTCTGCATCATTATATATAGAGTACAAAAGAATATAGTGAGTATACTTACCGGCAATGAATTGAACAAGCTGAGATAGAGACCTAATTACATAAATAAAGTAATCACTTACAGACAATACGAACTGAGGATAGTTTTGTCGAGTTCCTTTTGATTGAATAACTGAAATAATTCTGTAAATTCAATAGGGACCTCGTCTTCAGTGAAGTAATGCGATTTTCGTACTTTCAGTAAGAGCCAATTTCGCTGTTCTTTTGATGCTTTCATGTACCATTCATTGAATCGTCGCATTTGTGTTGGCATATCCCAAAGCCTCTTAGAACTGACCAGAGGCTCCCGGTTAACAAATTTGGGTGCTACCTCAGCCATGGGCATATCGCCGTGAATAATTTCATTAATAGGCATACCACATTGCTCGGCCATATCCTAGCCATTTCCGGATCCATAGGTTCCTCATATAGTTGAGGTTCGGGTATGTTCACCTGAAGTGGGGGGAGCGATTGGTTTGCTTGTTTCCCCAGCTGGGGAACATCTCTTTTGATTCTTCGGCTACCACTCGATTATTTTGCTTGTTTCCCCAGCTAGGGGACGTCTGTTCTGATGCTTCCGCTACCACTCGATTGTTTTGCTTGTTCCTCCTGCTAGGGAACCTCTTTTGTGATGCTTCCTCTACCGCTTGATCTCTTCCGTTTCAGTGTCTTATGAAGACATCGTGTATAGTCATCTGGTGCATTTAACTGAGCTTGGGATGGCTGCGTTAGTAATTTCCTAAAGTGCTCCTTGGTTTCCGGTTTTATTTGGACCTCTGGCTCAGGTTGTTTCTTTTTAAAATGATCACCCACTTCGGCCCGTACGACCGCATTGGTCTCCTCATCGGTCAGGTCGTAAGCCCTCTTGGGAGGAACCGGCGGTACTCTTGGGAGGGGCGACAACTGTCGCTTCGGGCGTTGGTTATCGCTCGACGAAGCGGTGCTATTCTTCCTCTTTTGGCCCTTAGTGGGTGGAGGCGGCTGCGTAGATTGAGATGGACTCGTGTTGGGGTCATGGATTGGACTATTACTGGGAGGAGACGGTGCACTTGGAGGTGGACTTGGAGGAGACGGTGCACTGGGAGGAGACGGTTGCCTTGGAGGTGATGGATTGTTTCTCGGTGGAGAAGGTGGCCTTGGTGTCGAGCCTAGAAACTTGATGTATTCTTTTTTCTAAAGAATGAAGCCACTCGTGACTTCTCCCAGTGCCGTCTCCCCTTCACCTCCAGGGATGTCAAGCTGTAGTGACTGACACATAGGTAGAATTTCATCCACACCGACACGAGCATAGCCAGCTAGAATCGGCTTGCAATGGTAGGTCGCTCCCGGTGCAGAAGGTAAAGCAAAGCCGACCGCCACCTTCATGGAAATATTCTTCAGTTCAACATGCAGCTCACAACAAGTCTTCTCCTTAATTGCATCCACGCGGTACACATCCATCGTTGCATCATTACCGTGGCCCTCCGTGGAAGCCACGCTGCTTTTCCATTGCGATGGGCCGACCGTACTGTCCGGTGTAGGATCTTGCTGTCGAAGTCCTTTAAGTTCATTAAGCTCCTGGCGATGCTCCTGCAACATGGCTTCAAACCTCGTGAACCGCACTGTATCATCCTCTTTTTGCCGCTTTTTGTTCTTCTCGATCAGCTTCTGTACGTGTCATGGTGCTTGGGAAACCCGATAACCCATGGATAAGAAGGTCCGAACCCTCTTGTTTGTCCAGCCTTTTCAGGATTCCCGAGAGCCTTTGTCAGCTCATCGTTCTCTCTGTCGGGAACAAACGTTCCCTCTTTAACCTCTTTTATCATTTTAACAAGTTCTTTCTTGGGTGAAGAAATTTCTTCGGCTGCAACAATCTCGCATGTTTTTGTGTCTAATGATTCCCCATGCTAAATACCCAATTTCTTGACCTCAAGGGCCAACTAGACGTAGCTAGAGGTGACCCCTTTAGCCTCTAGGTCAGCCTCAGCTTTATCCCACTTAGACATGGCACTCCTGTAGCCACCTGTGCCCATATGATGGTGATATTTCTTTTTGGCTACATTTAACTTATTTTTTGCTGATATTGCCTTAGCTGGTTCCGAGGTCTTGTATTCCACAAATGCGGCCCAGTTATCCTGCTGCAACTCTAGTGGGCCAACGAATGGAGGAGTTGTTTTCTTCAAGACATACTTGTGGTACAATCTTTTTTTCCATTCCTTGAATAGTTCGGCCATCTTCTTAAGAGCAAAGTGCTTGACTTTCCTTGTCATTTGCTGTGTGAGCTCATCAGTCTCCAAGACTGGTAGGGTGAAACGTGTCATGCGAGAATTCCACATCGTATATTTCGCTCTGTCATCTACAAAACTAGCCCCAGCTGGATCCTTTTTCTTTCCTGGCTTGTTCCAATTTCACGTGGTGATCGGGACTTTGTCTGTAACAATCACTCCGCATTGACTTGTAAATGCATTCGCAGCTTCTTTGGGCTCCAGCGGTTGACCCTGCGGATAGACTAAGTCAATGCTGAAACGGACATCAGCAGGCAACTTATGTGTCGGGCCTCTTGTCTTTGTAGAAGATTGGCTGGAAGCAGAGGTCTAAGAGAAGAAACATTCGTCAGTACATATATACGAATCAATTAGTGCATCTACACTAGTGAACGATCGATAGAGGCTTTATATACCTCGACAAAGTTTGTCATTATTATGGTGTCTTCACCATGGTCTCCACCATGGTCAACACCATAGTCTCCACTATTTTCTCCACCATCATATCCTCCAGACAAATTAAGATATTCGGAGCCATCATAATAAGACCCCCCAGTACCCTCATCTATCATGTTGAGAAGCTCCTCTTCATTCTGTCTACCGTCCATAGCTTAACTAATACAGAAAAAGAATATTGCATTAAGTAAAAGAATATTACAACTGTGACAACTCGGATACAGTGCTTAGTGATTAAGATAAAGTACAATAATATAAGATAAAGTACATTATTAATACATCACCGGCGAATAGCTCGGGTGCATTATAGGATAAAATATAAGATAAGATACATTATTAAGATAACATACATTATTAATACATATCAAACTAGCGAACGTGGCTGCTGCGTTCTGTGCTACGGGAGCTCTGCAGCCACAGAAGAGGAACCATCACCGGAGAATAGCTCGGGTGAGATCCGTGAACCTGCCAGATATTGGAGAACCTAGTCTCGAAAAGATACATGTATCGTCGTACATGCTCGTCCTCCTTCCTGATACGACGACGTACCACCTCCTCGGGGGCTGGCTCCCTCTGCACCGCTCCTGGACCTCGTGGACGCCACCAAAGAAGCTCCGGGTCGACGATGATACCCGGATTCCTCACCAAGGTACGAAGTCTGACAGTAGCACCTCCCAAAGGTTAACTCGCGGAGCCCGGACTCGGACATCTCCGACGGAGTCCAGTAGGCTCGGACGAGGTGGACGCGACATAACTAAATAATAGCAATAAACAATCATAAAACATAAACAATAACTAAATCACTAAGTATTGCCCTAATAACACTAACCCTAAACCAACACTAACTAAACTAAACCTAATTAACTAAGTATTCTAACTACCCTAACTAACCCTAGATAAATACTAATATTAATAACTAATACTACTAACTAACACTAACCAAAATCCTAATACTACTAACACTAACTAAATACTAATACTACTAATAACACTAACACTAACACACTAACTAAAATACTAATACTACTAACTAACACTAACCAAAATACTAATACTACTTATTTACAAACACTAACACTACCACTAACCAAAATTAACTAATAACACTAACTAACCAAAATACTAATACTATTAACACTAACTAAATACTAATACTACTAATAACACTAACACTAACTAAATACTAATACTACTAATAACACTAACACTAACACTAACACTAACTAAAATACTAATACTTCTAACTAACACTAACCAAAATCCTAATCCTAATACTACTATTAACCAAAATCCTAATACTACTATTAACCAAAATCCTAACACTACTACTAACCAAAATTAACCCTAACTAATAACCCTAGCTAATTAACCAATACTAATAACCCTAATTAACACTAACCTGAGGCAATGGAGACGACGGCGGAAGAGGCGGGCGGCGTGGGCTCCTTCTCACGGGCGCGAACGGCGGTGCGGCGGACGGCGTGGGCGCGGCGCTAGGAAGAAACGGCGATCTCTGGGTCATGCCACGACCCGGGACGGGGGTGGGGTATTTATACCACCCCTTCACCGGGTTGTAGTACTCGGGCTAAAGGTCCCCTTTAGCCCGGTTCAGATATAAACGGGCTAAAGGTGTTTTCGGCCCGCCGCACTTCTCGTGCGCCACAACCCTTTAGCCCGTTATTTTTGGCGCCAAAACCAAAAATGGTTTATAGTTTTCAGAAAATTATGTGTTATATATCAAAAATTTCAGAAAAAGAAGATCTATAATTTAAATCTATTATCATACTTTATTATACAACTTAAGTGAAATTATCTATTGTTTAACAAGTATTATATTTAGTAGAAATGTTCACAAAATATAATAAAAATATAGTTTTCCCTCGCTTCCCGCCATGTTCTCCCGCCATTTCTCCCGCTTCCCGCCATGTTCTCCCGCCATTTCCCTCGCTTCCCGCCATGTCCCTCTATATCTAGGCCGACTCACATGTCCATCCACACATCCACACCTTCTCTCTCACAACAATGGACACCACTTACTGGGCTTTTCTGACGCTCGAGGAGACCGAGGCGCTGTGCGCCTCCAGCTACCCATGCCCGCCGGGGTACCTGCTGCCCGCTGGCTGGATGCTGAGCGCTAGAGGGGTTCCCGTTCCTCCTGTGCCTCAAGGTTCGGCCCGCCAGGCGGCCATCACGAACCACTTCTACCTCGAGCTCACGCCGGAGCAGCGGATGGATCCCCATTGGGATCTCGACAACCTCGACACCTAGAATGCCTTCTTCGCAAACCGGCAGGAAAGGGAGCTCGCCAGGTACAAGGGTGACGGCCCGCCCCTAGTGAACCACAACGAGGCTGGTCGCCGCCTGTGGTGGGCGAACCGGACTATCGCCGGTGTGATGTGCTACATCGCCATGGGAGACCATCCTCGCCTGAGGTACCCGCACTTTCACCAGCAGCATAGCCACAGGAATGGTGGTGGTGGTGAAGGCCTAGGGCATACTGGGGTCATCATCCGGGAGCCCCCTCCCCCGCGTGTCGTGAATCCGAGGCCAGAGGATCCATCCGCGTGCTACGAGGAAGGGCTAAGGATCCATCCGCGTGCTACGAGCGACGATGATGACGATGACGATTCCGAAGACGACCCAGAAGCTGTGTACTACAGGGCTAGATATGATTATGACTAATTTTTACGTTTTAATATTAATAAATGTCTGGCCACAACAAGTTGCAATACTACCTATTGAGATCGAGATAGGTCATATCCATATACATATAAGAAGATCATTAAAAATAAAGGTTTAACAATATTGTACATCACCAACATCCACACGTGTTAGGGTTTTCTTCTAATCCGTAACCATGGAGCATCTTCCTTACTTAACGGGATGCTTGGGTCATCCTTCACAGCGAAGGGCGGAATTTCATGAAACTTATCATAATCGTCTAACATGTTTGTCTTATCCTCCACCCCCACGATGTTTCTTTGTCCTGAAAGAACTATGTGGCGTTTTGGCTCATCGGATGCTGTATTCTTTTGCTTATCTTTCCTTTTTCTCGGTTTGGTAGACATGTCCTTCACATAAAAAACCTGATCCACATCATTGGCTAGGACAAATGGTTCATCTCTATACGCAAGGTTGTTGAGATCCGCTGTTGTCATTCTGTATTTCTTGTCTACCTCAACCCCGCCTCCTGTCAGCTTGACCCATTTGCACCGAAACAAAGGAACCTTAAAAACAGGTCCATAGTCAAGTTCCCATATCTCCTCTATGTAACCATAATATGTATCCTTTTACCCATTCTCATCTGTTGCATCAAATCGGACACCACTGTTTTGATTGGTGCTCTTTTTATCTTGGGCGATCGTGTAAAATGTATTCCCATTTATCTCGTACCCTTGGAAAGTCAATATAGTCGAAGATGGTGACCTGGCCAACAAGTACAACTGCTCTCCAACATTTATGTCATTCATGAGATGTGTCTGCAACCAAGCACCAAAAGTCCTCATATGTTCATCTCTAATCCAGGAGCCAGGCTTCCCCGGGTTGTTGGAGTGTACAATATTCTTGTGTTCCTCGATATACGGAGCCACCAAGGTGGAACTTTGCAGAACTGTGTAGTGTGTGTTAGTGAGAGAATGTCCGTCCATACATATCCTTGCTTTCTTTCCTAGCGTGCCTTTTCCACTAATTCTACCCTCATGCCGTGATTCAGGAACACCGATGGGCTTAAGGTCAGGAATAAAGTCAACACAAAACTCAATGACCTCCTCTGTTCCATATCCCTTTGAGATGCTTCCTTCTGGCCTAGCACGGTTATGAACATATTTCTTTAACACTCCCATGAACCTCTCAAAGGGGAACATATTGTGTAGAAATACAGGACCAAGAATGTTAATCTCATCGACTAGGTGAACTAGGAGGTGAGTCATAATATTGAAGAAGGATGGTGGGAACACCAACTCGGTCGACAAGACATTGGACCACATCTTTCAGTAACCTTAGTAGACTATCTAGACTGATTACCTTGAGAAATTGCATTGAGAAACGCACATAGCTTCACAATGGGTACTCGAACATTTTCCGCAGAGTCCCTCAATGCAATCGGAAGCAGCTGGGTCATAAGCACGTGGCAGTCATGAGACTTTAGGTTTTGAAATTTTTTCTCTGCCATATTTATTATTCCATTTATGTTCGACGAGAAACCAGACGGGACCTTGATACTGTAAAGGACTTCAAAAAAGATTTCCTTCTCTTCTTTGGTAAGAGCGTAGCTAGCAGTACCTTCAAACAGCTCTGTGTGCATGCCGTCTCGGTCTTTTATACGTTGTTGGTCCTACCGTGCTTCAGGTGTATCTTTGCTCTTCCCATACACGCCCAAGAAGCCTAGCAGCGTCACGCAAAGATTCTTCGTCAGGTGCATCACGTCAATTGCAGAGCGGACCTCTAGGACTTTCCAATAGGATAGCTCCCAAAATATAGATTTCTTTTTCCACATGGGTGCGTGTCCGACATCGTCCTTCGGAACAGATTGTCTACCAGGACCCATTCCAAAGATTACTTTTAAATCCTTCACCATGTCAAATACATCATCACCAGTATGGCAGATAGGCTTACACCGGCTGTCTGCCTCAGCATTGAAATGCTTACCTTTCTTTCTTAGGATGTGCGAGGGCGGAAGAAAACGATGATTCCCCGGGTACACATTCTTCTTACATTTATCCAAATATATACTTTCAGTACCGTTTAAACAGTGTGTGCATGCATAGTATCCCTTGTTTGTCTGTCCTGAAATATTACTAAGAGCAGGCCAATCATTGATTGTTATGAACAACAACGCTCGTAGGTCAAATTCCTCCTGCTTGTTCTCATCCCACACACGTATACCTTGTCCGTGCTACAACTGTAAGAGTTCTTCAACTAATGGCCTTAGGTACACATCAATGACGTTGTCGGGTTGCTTCGGGCCTTGGATGAGCACTGGCATCATAATGAACTTCCGCTTCATGCACAACCAAGGAGGAAGGTTATAGATACACAGAGTCACAGGCCAGGTGCTATGACTACAGCTCTGCTCCCCAAAAGGATTTGTGCCATCTGTACTTAGACCAAACCATAAGTTCCTCGCATCACCTGCAAAGTCCGGAAACTCTCTCTCAATTTTTCTCCACTGCGACCCATCAGCGGGGTGTCTCAACATCTCGTCTTTCTTACGGTCTTTCATGTGCCATCGCAACAACTTGGCATGCTCTTTGTTCCTGAATAAACGTTTCAACCGTGGTATTATAGGAGCATACCACATCACCTTGGCAGGAACCCTCTTCATGCGGCGCTCGCCCTCAACATCACCAGGGTCATCTCGTCTTATCTTATACCGCAATGCAGTGCATACTGGGCATGCATCCAAATTCTCGTACTCCTCGCCACGGTAGAGGATGCAGTCATTAATATTCTGCACCTCTAATCCTAGAGGGCAGACAACCTTCTTTTCTTCGTAGGTACTGGCGGGCAGTTCATTATCCTTTGGAAGCAACTTCTTCATTATTTTCAGCAACTTTTCAAATCCTTTATCAGTCACACCGTTCTCTGCCTTCCATTGCAGCAATTCCAGTGTGCTACCCAGTTTTTTGTGCCCATCTTCACAATTTGGGTACAACAATTTGTTGTGATCCTCTAACATCTTCTTGAACTTCAACCTCTCCCTTTCAGTTACGCATTCTTCCTAGGCATCAGCAATGGCCCGACTAAGATCATCATCGGGCAGATCTGATGCCCGTTCTTCATCTTTTTCTTCATCAGTGTCTTCCATTGTAGTACCATCGTATTCAGGGTAGTCGTTGTCATTCTCTTCTTCTTTGTTGTCTTCTATCATAACCCCTCTTTTTCCGTGCTTGGTCCAACAATTATAGCCGGTCATGAAACCGGACCGAAACAGGTGGCTGTGAAGGACTCTTGAGGAAGAGTATTCTTTATGATTCTGACAGACACCACATGGACAAGACATAAAACCATTCCGCTTGTTTGCCTCGGCCACAAGAAAAAAAGAATGCACACCTTTAATGAACTCGTTAGAGAGTCGGTTAGTGTACATCCATTGCCAGCTCATCTGCAATATATAATTAATTAAGTACATCAAACATAATCATAATTAATTAGTACTAATCTAAAACCAACAACCGGGACTAAAGATATGATGAACCTTTAGTCCCGGTTGGAGGCACCAACTGGGACTAAATGTGGATGTGGAGACAACATGTCGACACTATGTCCTCAGTGGGCAGCACTAAGCCAGTAAATTAAATGCCGACACTATTTTGGGTGGGTGGCAGCACTATGCCAGGGTGAGTGTGTTGACATTATGTCATCAGTGCCCGACACTATGTTGTGCTGCTTAATCTATAAATAGGTATGCATTCTTGTGAAGAACTGCAAGATGGTGTGCGAGACCAGGGACACCACTACGGCGGAGCTTCTCGAAGATGTCTTAGGACCTCATCCTCAGACATCTTCGAGGAGCTCGTCGTAGAGGCACTCTCTAATATGTGAAATTAGTTAGCTCCACCAGCATACTGATTTAGCTATAGAAGATATAAACCGAAAGATGGTGTGGGAGAGCAGGAACACCACTACGGCAGAGCTTCTCGAAGATGTCTTAGGATCCCGTCCTTAGACATCTTCGAGGAGCTCGCCATAGAGGCACTCCCTAATATGTGAATTGTGATGTCTTCTTATCAAGCTTTTATGAATTAACCCTATCTTTGTTACAATTTTTTCAGTTTGTTGAACGCGGGTAGACGAAGAAGGATATTTTGTCCAGCTAGCTAGTTAGAATGATGAACTCACGCATGTGTGTGCTTCTAAAATCAAATTTCGAGACTATGTGCCAAAACAAGATATATATAGATAGAATCCACATATTGTGATATTTACCTTAGAGTTCCTTACATTAATACAAGATAGATAGAATCTAAACATCGATCTCATGCTATCATTGCAAAAATTACTACCAAACTAAATCCATAAATCCATCTATAAGATAGAGCATGAAATGAGCTAATATAGCAATGAAAGTTCAAAGGATGAAGTTGCTCACCTTTTAGAACCTTTGGATAGATGGGGCACCACAAAATATAGACAAATCTTGAGGGAAAAAAGGGCATGAACTCGAGCTTGAAGCAAGAAAGAGAGAGAGAGAGAGGAGAGCCACCAGCTTGAATGGTGGCTCAGGCAGCGGAAGAAGATATAGCCAGACCTTTAGCCCCGGTTCGTGTCTAGAACCAGGACTAAAGGTCCACCTTTGGCCCCGGATCGTATAACAAACCGGGACTAAAGGGTCTGGCGCCCGACCTGGCCTGCCTGAAACCCTTTAGCCCCGGTTTGTTACACGACCCGGGGCTAAAGGTCCCGTTCGAACCGGGACTAGTGCCTGCCACCCCCTGGGCCAGTTCTAGCCGTTGGACCGGACATTAGTCCCGGTTTGTAGTAAAACCGGGGCTAATACCCCTGGACCAAAGGTCTGTTTTCTACTAGTGATGCATGCATTTCACTAAATGCACGGGAGTGGATTTCAACTAATGTATTTTTGTTATCAATACATGCAGGCAATGTGTCCATCCTAGGATCCCCAACTAGCTATCATCGGTTATTCCGAGAATGTGTCGAACCTTCATGCATTCGAGCTACGGTCAAAATGGTTGGCACATTTCCTTCATGGGAGCTTCCGTATGACTAGCATAAGATCAATGGAGGAGGATATAAACGAGTGGGATAAGTATATGAAAAGGTATGCTGCAGGCCACTTCCGTCGGTCGTGCGTTGCACCGGTTCACATCTTATGCAATGACCAGTTGTGTCGAGACATGGGGATCGAGAACAAGAGAAAAAAGGGGTTCCTGGCAGATTGGATACTTCCTTATGGACCAGCAGATTACGGTGGCATCAATCAGAATAACTAATATAGCTCAATCATTTTCGTTGTACCCTTGCATGGGCAGATGCAGCACAATATCTACCTACCTACATATGTATCTCTATGGAATTTGCTAAACACCAGTCGACTCATTTTCCTGTTAAGTCTCAACTAGCATAGTGGCCCTCGCAAATGCAGGGGCATCATATTTACTTAGATTTCCTTTGAGTAAAAGTGATTAATATTTCAAAAGAGAATAGCAAAAGGATTGTGCTAAAAGAAATGTAAAATAGTTTATGTTCTGTTGATATTTGAACCAACTTAAACAATGAGCCAAGGTTAATTTCCTTTCAAACTAATTGTGATCAATAAACAATAGTTGAGTGGGTAACCTTTTTAAGCTAAAGACTCTCATGATCATCTGTATTATTTTATTTCCAAAACATCCGGTTTCGACCAAGTGTGATGTTTTTCTGTTGGCATACTATATTCAAAGAACAAACACATTGTTGAATGCCTAGGAGGGAGGTTGTACATTCAGTCCACCAGGGACCAAACCTCAGTTTTGGCATGCCGTGAGTGAGTCTCAAGTGGATTATCCTTTTATTTAGAGATGCCATTCACGGCAAGAGGCGCTAGTTGGGACTTCTTCAATCTTATGCTTTTTCACTCCGGTATTTAGTTGGTGTTTTTTTTTTATATCCTTCTACATGTGTGTGTGTAATGAGTTCTTCTATAAAAACAATGATTTTCGAAATTACTTGTGAGTTGACTAAATTTTTTGCATTCTAGAATAATAGTAACCGCACAAAGTCAGTGTTATTAATTCAGTGTCAATCTACGACTATATATTGCACCTTCACGAGTGTTACAATAAGTACTCCCCTTAAGCAACACTGCACTCTTTTTTATGAATATGTTATCAAAACATATAATTTTTCGCGATTATGAAAAAACTCTCACGATGATACTATTTTTTTTGTCAAACTAAAATAATTATGGCACATAAAATTAATCACTATTTATGCATCGCTTGAAACATGTGGCACAAAACTAAATTTACTCAAAATTGCCCTAATCATACTCATACTTGCATAGAGGAGAGTAATCCATATCCACGAAAAATGTAAAAGTCGCAGGCATATCTAGTGATACTATTTTTTAATTTAACATTTTCATTTGACCCAAGTAAATGTCCTACATATGTTTTGTTAGTTAAAGTTAGAGACTAAAATTTTATTGTCCTATATAAACTAATCAAAACATTACTGAATATACGTACAGTTTCTTGAAATATGGAGCACATAATTTTCAGCCAGATTGTATTTACTCGTCCAGAAAAGTAAACCTGCCCCAAAACCAAGTTGTCCATGTCTAATTCGTCTACACCTCGTTGTGTGCTGCTCTTCTTTGTCTGCAATTGCCGGAAAAAATATAAACAGAATATGACATATTTATATCTGTTACGGAATCAAAGCCTGATGAAAAAATATACCGAATGGAACTATTTTAAATTCAGAATATTGAAGGTAACCTATTTAAGCTTAAAGACTCTGATGATCATGTGTACCCCTTCCGTCCTAAAAAGGATGTCACAAATTTGTCTAAACTTGGATGAATCTAGACACTATTTAGTATATAGATACATCCAAATTTTGATAAACTCGCGACATCCTTTTTAGGACGGAGAGAGTATTTTTTTTATTTCCAAAACATCTGGCTATGACCAAGTGTGATGCTTACTCATTGCACTAATTTGCATGCAATACATCCGTTGACCATCGGCGTGGTCTGTGGCAAGTGGTTGATTCACGATTTGCATATGGGGACTGGATATAGGCTGGCTGATTCCATGGTTTACACAACACCTAGCTGAGACGTGGACAGGGAGCATATCCGTGAACACATTACGTCCACAAACTCTCTATTTTTTAGAAACGCTCTATGAACCTCACTCACGTCTTGGTACGTGGAGGTGCAATACATGATTTACTTCATGTATATATTCTACTAGACGAATGCTTGTGCGTTGTTACGGTAAATTTTATATTAAATATACATCTACCACGTGCAAACCTAGTAGTCGGCGCCGCTCGTATCTTTCACAACTGCCAGTGCCTTCATCCAAAGCCGCAATGGGTGCTCGACGTAACAAGTACCGCATGCATGACCGGAATCGGTGCATGTAGCCTATGGCACCACTACTGACTACCGGTATCAAAAAAGTGTCATTGGAAAATATGCATATGCGTTGCGGCAAAAATCACAGGAATAACCTATTTAAAGAAAGAATAACCCTCTTTTTGAAAGATTTCCTCATCTAACCCTTTTTCATGACGCCCTACCGGATGGAGCCATGGACAACGGCACGATGCCGTCGCGCGCGGCGCCATGCATGTATGGCGCTCCTGTCAACGGCGCCATGTGACTGTCCGACGTGGCGGTCGTCGCGGCAGGCCGGGCCCACTCGCATAAGTATGGCGCCACCCGGGACGGTGTCGTGGTATTGAGGATGGCTCCGTGTGGGATGGCACCATACCCCTGACCACATAACAGCGCCACGGGCCCTCTTTCCTCCCCGACCCCCACTTACCTTTTCATCTCCACCCCGCACGCACACAACGACCATGGCGCCGGCGCTGCCCCTCCACGCAGACCACAAATCGGAGCTCTAAACCTACAGATCTGCAAATTTTTTTGGTGGATTTCCTTCCCCTTGCAATCCTCTAGGTATTCCCCTTCGATTCCCCTCTATTTATTGGTTGAAATCATCCCATTCTCCATCTTTTCTTAACCCTAGTTCATCCATGATTTTTGAATTTGTTGTTAATTTCGCATGTATAGGCTAGGATGATTGATTCCTAAGAGAATTTCCCCTCCTATTGTTAAGCCTAGTTCCTAGAGATTGGTTGAAATCATCACATTGCCTCCTTAACCCTAGAGTAGGAATTTCTTACTATGAAACCTAGTTAGTTTACATAGATTTTGGCATGTATGGTTAGTATGAAGTTGTATCTTTTTTAGATGATTACAAAATTATTGTGGTGGCTAATATGCACCATATGGGAATAATTTATTGTTTTATAGTTTGATTTTGCTCACATATGTTAACCCTAGTTCATTTTGATTGTGTTGTTTGACCTAGATGGTGTACATATTTTTTGGCAAGTTATGGTTAGGCTGAAACTATAGATTGTTTTATAGTTTGATTTTGCTCACATATCTATTTTCTCACATATGTAGGATGGAAAACGAATCTCTTCTCAATGGGCATTATGATTCAAGACACCGTGGTATGTTCATGGTGGAGAAGAAGAAGGTTTTCAAATGGTTGCACCTGAGGTCGCACGAGGTGCAAATAAAGAAGATGCCTTATGACAAGCGGTACACGCGATGGGTCAAGAGGACTGGCATCCTTCCTTTCGTCCAGCTTGTGTCTCGCTCGATGCCACCTATGAACCCATGTTTGATCACGGCGCTTGTCGACAGATGGAGACCTGAGACACATACTTTTCACCTCCCTTGTGGTGAGATGACGGTGACTTTGCAGGATGTCTCCATGATCCTGGCGCTTCCCATCAAAGGACAGCCTGTGCTTATGAGCACAAATTCGAAGAATTGGCGTAAAAACATGATAGAGTTAATTGGTGATGCACCGACAACTAAGAAGATGTTCGCTAGGGCTACTTACAAATAGATACAAGAACATTTTAACAAGTGCCCCGAGGATGCCGATGATGTGGTGGTTGAGAGGTATGCTCGGGCATATTTGTGGTACGTTGTTAGTAGGACTTTTTTCTCGGACGGCACAGGAAGAAACACATCCTACATGTGGCTTACTCTATTTATGTTATGGGACTCTAAGCACAGCTAGGGTTCGGCGGCTCTCGCTTATTTATATCGTCAGGTATATATGTGGGTAATTCTTATATGTGGATCATCCCTCCTATATTGTCTAATTTTGGTATTTACATATGATTGGGCAGTTGGACGAGGCTTGTTGTAGGACAAACACAGGACAAAGTATTGGTGGATGCATGTTGCTACTCACGATATGGTCGTGGTGTCGCATACCGGTTGGCCGCCCAATCCACTGGATGGAACAACCGTGGGGCAATGTCGGTGGTCCCGCTATTCGGCGGCCTACTTGGGCTTATATGTGGGATAACATCGAGGCGTTCCATGGTGAATCTAAAGAATGCTATTTGAGATACACTAACCAAATGGACTTGCTAACTCCCGGGAAGGTAATATATTCCTTGGGTTCCTAATTGTCACATATTGTCCTATTTGTATAGACCGACTTCATATGCTAATTTTGTATTCCGCTTAGGTTGAATGGGAGCCATATGGACATCGAGGGCACTTGGGTATAGTTATTTGGTTCGACTTGAACCCCAAGTGTCTTGAAGAAGCACATTTTGGATGATGTGGGTCCCATTGATATGCGTCTATGCTATTGAATGGCACCTTCTAGATCTTGTGATGAGGCAGTTTAGTTTATTTCAGCTCACCCCGCCGCCATATAAGGACACTAGCACAGCGCTGCACGGGTGAGTGATCTACTTAGCTGAACATGTTAATTGATTGGGTGTGTCATGATAGTAATATCGATGACGGTGAACTTGAGTGCAGGTTGGACAAGATCAAGCAGAAGAGATAAAAGAATTGGGCTTTAAGACATCACAAGTACAGGCAGAAGTGGTATGCAAAGATTGCGGAGATCAAAGACCAACATCGAGTACAACCTTCTGAGCATCCACACGATGGTGAAGCGTTCCATCACTATCTCGTTTGGCTTGGTAAAGTGTCTCGTCTATACCTACAGCCACCGGCTTTTAACTCCGATGACATAGTGGCGGATGATTATCCGGCCTATGACGAGATGGCCAAACTAGAGTACAACAAACTTGTCAGAGGTGGAAGGGGCACAAATACCGCCGGGGTTATCCGCTTTGTGGTAAGTGTTGCCTTACGGAACTATTCTCGATTAGTAGAGGAAGATATGATGACTTGTTTATTTCCTATTTAGCGCGACGAGGTCTCAAAACATGTGGAGGCTGCCGAAGAAGCATTGAAACACCCTCTGGGTAAACAGTCCGAGTCGGTCCTTCGAGAGTTTGTGGAGGTATGCATTGATATCCTTATTTTTGGATGTATATTTGTAGGGCGTGTGCTCAAATTTTCTAACTTTATTGTCAATGTAATAGCATACCAAGCGTTGGGGACGTGGCCTGGGTACTTTTCTTGGTTGTCCTACCGTCGAGGCCACCGTGCCGACAAGGTCGAGGCGATCATCAATCCAGGCGGGTGAGGGTACTAGCCATGTAAATAGCGGTGAGGGTGATGGTGACGAGGAAGAGGAGGGTGAAGATGGTGACGAGGAAGAGGACGGTGAGGGTGATAGTGACGAGGAAGAGGTAATACATTGCTAAGTCAGATATGTTTTTGTTGTGTTTGGATTTAAACAGCAATGAGTTCCACTCTTGTATTGTAAATTGTAGGATGCTTCCGAGCGTGATGAGGAAAGTGAGGACCGCTAAGACGACCATGACGAGATTGGCATGTCTCAAATGGCGGATGCACCGCAGCCTAGTCAATAGAAGCGTTGTAGAAAGCCAAGAGATCCTTACACTCCAAGTGAGTGGGAGAAGAAGAAAGAATTGGCGGCACGCAAGGCAGCGGAGGCACGCAAGGCATCAATCTTCGATGTTGAAGAGTACGAGGAGCCTCCACGTTGGTCTCGGAGAAATGAGGGGCGGATGAAGAACAACCAAGATCGGCCGTCGAAAAGAGGAAAGTGATGTCCACGTATCTTAAATTGCTGAACTAAAGTGTTGGACACTTATTTTATATTTCTAAACTTAGTGTTGGACATGTATCTTTTATTGCTATACTATGTGTGTTGGACATGTATCTTCTATTGATGTACTATGCTGTAGTATTTGTGAATATGATCTTATATTTGCAATTTATATTGCTGTACAATGTATTGGACATTTATTTTATGATGCTATTACAGACCATGCGCCATTCAGTATGGAGCCAACCTACACAGTATGGCGTCGGCCCGTGCGGCATCATGCTATAGAGCATGGCGCCAGCCTGCACGGCGCCATCCAGCTGACTTAGCGATTTGAGCAACCTCTCCTCGCGCACGTTACGAGTCAGTACATGACGGCGCTAAGCGGGCACGGCGGCGCCAAGCAGTATAACGTCGTCTCGGACGGCGCCAAGAAGTATGGCGCCTTTTAGAGTGGCGCCATGGTGTACAGGACGACGCCTTCCCGAACGGCGCCATCAAACTGACTTAGAAAGTTTCAGCGGCCTCTTCTTGCTCAATCTTTGAACCTAGTCAGTACATTGCGGCGCTATGATGGCACGGTGGCGCCAAGTAGTATGGCGCCGTGCCAAGTGGCATCGTGGTATGTACGATGGCTCCTTTCGGGATGGCACCATGGTCTGTAACAACACTATTTTCTGAGAGTATATCACTATTTTGGCATTACAAATTGAACAAATATGACAGAGTTAATAACATAAATAAGACAGTATATAATAGCACAAATAAGACATAGTTCATAATATAAATAGCACAAGCAAGTTCACGAGAGCGCAAATGTCACGGATCACATGGATCACAACATGGCGTAGCAATGTTCAAAATAAATTTCACATACGGAGTCCATAACATAGATCATGGCATGGTGACAACTCTATTGGGTCATGCTGGGCTCCTTCCCCTTTGCCTTCCTCTTCCTCTCTTCCGCTTCCTCTTCCTTTTCCCTCAAGTCGCGTGCAAGCTGGACCACTGAGTTGAACTCTGCCTCAAATTGGTGTCTCCTCTCTCCCGCTTCCTGTTCCTCTTCCCTCTTTATCTCTTCTTCCTCTCTTATGATACTCGCCTCTTCAGACACCTTCTCAAATCTTCGGTAATTCCTCATTCTCTTCAAATACATGTCTCTTTCATATTTTGCTTGTTTTTCCTTTCTCTCGTGTTCTTTCTTTGCTTTCTTTATGCTTGCCTCACACAATCTCCTATTGAAATCTTCTTCCCACAACCGTTCTTCTTCAGCCACCCTTCTTTCCTCTTTCCTTTTCTTGATCAACTCAGCTACTTCATCATCCCTCTCCTTCACCCTCCTCAAAGCCTCCTCCCATACTTTGGAGTAGCTCATACCGTTCCCATCATTGTTCTCCTTGGTGGGTTGGGTCGACATACCTACAATCAAAGTGCAAAATAAAAGTTAGTAAGATAAAATACACTTTAATGCAAGATAAAAGTTAGTAAGATAAAATACACTTTAATGCAAGTAAACATACGGCAATTCTCCTCGAAGGTACGTAGACATACTACCGCCACGTCCTCGACCACCGCCACGTCCTCTATCACCTCGACGTCCTCTATCACCGCCATGTCCTCTATCACCTCCACGTCCTCTACCACTGTGGCTAGTGCTTGTACCACCATCACCACCTCTTCCTCTATCACTGTCACGTCCTCTATCACCTCCACGTCCTCTACCACTGTGGCTAGTGCTTGTACCACCATCACCACCTTATTGGCTCGTGTCCACAATAGGGGTGTTGGCTCTCTTTGATTTTTTCCTTTGGCTACAAGAAGTTTTGTTATGGCCCTCAAAATTACATTCTCCACAACGTGTTTTGTCACGAGGCTCCACGAAATACTCGCTCCCCCATTCCCGTCGGTATCCACCCACCCAATCATCCATGTCACCTCGGAAACGCTTGATTTGTCTTCTTCCCCGACTAATAACTTTTGTAGCCGGATCGGGACAAAGTTGTACACCATGATATTTTGACCATTGAGATTGGTCAAGGTAAGGTTGAAATCTACCCGCCCATGTGTTCTTCACCGCTTGGATGGAATGCTCATCCAACCTAATTGTATCCGGGTGATTAAGACCCACCATTCGTTCAGATGCTGCCTTCATCACGTGTGAGCAAGGGAGAGGGTACAATGTCGGCCTCTCGCAGGAGCAATAACCCTTGCGTAGCCACACCTTATAGGACAGTCCGCCATGTTGCACACCTCCTCTTATGATACCTCCATGCTCATTCACTTGGTAAATCAGTTCTTGGTTGTCAAAACATTCAACCTTTTGTGTATCCCCTTTCTTTGATTGATATTCCAACCAATTATCGACCAATGGTGGGTACTCATACTTCTTTTTTCTTGTTATCCCCAGCGATTTGCTTATCTATTTCATCACTATACTTTAGAAAGTATTCATTCAACTTCTGAAAGGTGTACTCCGTGATGACCCACAAGTATAGGGGGTGTATCGCAGTATTTTCGATAAGTAAGAGTGTCGAACCCAACAAGGAGCAGAAGGTATTGGCTAGTGATATGGATCAGGAATTCTCTGCAATTACTTAGCAAACGGATTTTTAGGGGTTTTTGATAAAGCAAGTAAACAAAGTATGAGTAAATAAAAGACAGTAGGAATGAATGCAGCAAGTGGCCCAATCCTTTATGCAGCAAAGGACAAGCCGGTTGTATTACTTAAGATGACCAAACGTTCTCGAGGACACATGGGAAGACTGTCAAGTGCTTTCGCTTCATATAGTTGATTAATCTTCTCTAGCTTGCTAAGTGTTGTGTGGGTGAACCTGTGCTAATGTACCGCCCCATCCAAGACTAATACATACTTGTGATTATACCCCTTGCAAACATCCGTAAGTACAAGAAAGTAATTAAGATAGAAACCTAACCACAACTTTAAACTCTAAGACCCTTACGTCCCTTGTGCAATGGTTTCCTAACAGGGGTTCAAGTTTCTATCACTCGGGCAACCCCTACGATTAGTATCCAAATACACAATGCATTCCCCTAGGACCATATAGGTGAAGTGTCATGTAGTCGACGTTCACATGACACCACTAGAAGAAGTACACCACAACTTAAATAACAATCTATTGAATCTTCCTCAACACAACTCCACTACTAACAACAAGACTTCTCCCATGTCCTCAAAGAACAAAACGAACTACTCACAAGACATCATATGGATCATGATCAGAGATGGAATAATGATGTATAACATTCTGAACATAAACGATAATTCAATGGTTCACTCAATAGCATCAACTACAAAGAGTAATCAACACCGGGAAAGTTTCCCCTATGAACTATGCAAGATTCAACTCAATTGTTACAGCAATATGGAGATGGTGATGAGGGTGCTGATGGTGATGATGGTGGTGATGATGATGATGATGATCCCGATGAAGTCCAGCTTGATGGTCGTGTTGATGGCGAAGATCTCCACTCTCCGGGAAGGAATTCCCCCGGCAGAAATCTGTCTACCGGAGAGATCTTTCTCTCTCGGTGTTTTCTGCCCCGCAGAGGTGGCGGAATCTTTCTGTGGTCGCTCCCCGAGTCTTAGGGTTTCGGGAGGATGATATACGCCAGAGGGAGAGGCTGGAGTGGGCCAGGGTGGCCACACCACCTCCAGGCGCGGCCTAGGCCTACCCGCGCCATGGGGTGGTGTGGGCCCCCTGTGGCCCAGCTCCACTCCATCTTCTGGCATCCTTAGTCTTCTGAAAAAATAGGATTTTCCGTATATTTTCCCGGATTTTCTGATCTTCGCGAATTTTGCCTCCAAACAACACCTTTTCCATCAGAATCCTGACTACAGCGGTCCATGCTCCAAAAGTCATCTACCATGCAAAAACAGATGAAATAACATAAGTATCACCTGTCAATATAAAATATATCAATGAATAATAGTGAATTAAGACATAGAATAGTGATGCAAAATGGACATATCAACTGTTGGGTCCGCAGCATAGAAAACAAAAAATTTCCTACGATGAGAACTACACGCCAAGATCTATCTACTAGATACAGAGCAACGGGTGGACATACATCCATGGAGAACTTACCCTCGAAGGCAACGAGCTTTGTTATCGAGTAGGAACTCGTGGTTGATGTAGTCGTACACTTGCCGATCTCAAGATCGTGAGGAAGTCCGAGCGCCGCAACTCAGCAGCGCATCCGCACTCGCACACACGTTCAAGCCACCGGACAACCTCCACCTCCTTGCTCCAGCGATCCAGCGGAAGCAGCAACTCCTTCCAGACAAAATGCCACCGGGAACATGTATCTCGCTAATCCGAGACCATGGGGGAATAATTCTAGAGGGGGAGAGAGATCCTTCACAAGGAGGTGTGTGGATGAAGGAGGGAATGGGTGGCCTTTTATAGGACGAGGAGGGGGTGCCCCCTCTCTCCATGGCCGGCGCATGGGGGGGTGACCCCTCACCTCCCCCATTCATGTGGTGGTAACCCCTCCACATTAAAATGCCTCTTCACATTCCCTTTTAAAGTCTTCACTTTAAATGCATTAAGTTTCTCCAAATTTAATGCTCTCTCATTTAATAAAACTCTTTTATTAAATTTATTCAGAATTTTTTTAATTACTTTAATTAACAAACATTCACATATAGCCCCTTGCAATATTTCAATATCACATGCAGAACCACTTTCTGCAATTTCACCCAAAACAATTTCCGGTTTCTATTGAAACAATTCCTGCGCTTTGCAATTCTTTTGTCTGAAACATATGTGCTCCAAAATGGTGTCCGGTAACTCTTAAGTGTGCCACTCTATGGTTCGCGAATAATGCATACATGATCGAGACCCTTCTCCGATCAATAATCAGCATGGGACCGAGATCCGCATCGACTCCTACACATTCAACGATGACTCGTGATCGTGAGAACCTTTAACGCTTGTAACTAAATCCCTTTGTCTCGATATATTACATGTCCGAGATTCGATCATCGGTATCTCCATACCTAGTTTGATCTCGCATCGACATGCACTCTTTTCTCGTTCCGTGATATAACATTCTAGTGATCACATCACTTGCTTGCAAGCTATCCTAATGTGATATCACCGAGGGCCCAGAGTATATCTATCCGTCATCCGGATTGACAAATTCCACTCTTGATCCATGAGCCTCAACATAACACCTTCGTGAGTAATGAACCCATCTTTATAGTCACCTGTTATGGTGTGACGCTTGATGTTATCAAGATACTCTTCCGGTGTTAGCAATTAACATGATCTCATGGTCTAAGGATAAAGATTACTTCGTATGATGTTATAGCAATATAAACACAATGACTTGATCGTAATGCTATACTTCGGATGAATGTTCATCACATCATTTCACAAATGTTGTGACCTTGTTATTAACAACATCCAATGTCCATGATCAGGAAACCTTGATCATCTTGTTAATCAACAAGCTAGTCTATAAGAGAGGCATGACTAGGAAACCTTTTTGTTTATTAAACACACATGTATTGATGTTTCCTATCAATACAATTATAGCATGCAAAATAAACATCTATCATATACAAGGAATACATAATAACAACTTTATTATTGCCTCGTGGCATATTTCCTTCAGTCTCCCACTTGCACTAGAGACAATAATCTAGTTTATATAGTGATAAATCTAACACCCATGGAGTTCTGGTGTTGATCATGTTTTTCCCTAGGGAGTGCTTTAGTCAACGGATCTGCTATATTCAGGTCCGTGTGCACTTTACAAATCTTTATATCTCCATCCTTGACATGCTCGCGGATGGAGTGAAACCGGCGCTTAATATGCTTGGAATTCTTGTGAGACCTTGGTTCCTTTGCGTTGGCTATGGCTCCATTGTTGTCACAATAGATCACCATTGGGTCCAACGCACTGGGAACCACACCCAATTCCGTAATGAACTCTTTCATCCAAACCGCTTCCTGCGCTGCTTCTGAAGCAGCAACATATTCCGCCTCCCTCGTTGATCCAGCCATCACAGGTTGTTTGGAGCTCCTCCAACTAACTGCTGCTCCGTTCAAGAGAAATACATATCCGGATTGAGACTTAGATTCATCCGGATCAGTGTCAAAGCTAGCATCAACATAACACTTAGCGACTAGCTCTTCTTCACCTCCGTATATAAGAAACATATCCTTAGTTCTTCTCAAGTACTTAAGGATATTCTTGACCGCTATCCAGTGTTCCGAACCTAGATCAGATTGGTACCTACTAGTCAAACTAATAGCATGTGCCACATCCGGTCTTGTACATAGCATGGCATACATTATAGAGCCTATGGCTGAGGCATAGGGGATCTTATCCATTATCTCTCTTTCTTCCACCGTAGCCGGACTTTAAGTCTTACTCAATGTCTTGCCTTGCAACATAGGTAAGAACCCCTTCTTACTTCCATCCATATTAAACTTCTTTAATATCTTATCAAGGTATGTACTCTGTGATAGCCCAATTAGGCGTCTTGATCTATCTCTATAGATTTTAATGCCTAATATATATGAAGCTTCACCAAGGTCCTTCATCGAAAATTTGTTGTTTAGATAACTTTTAACACTGTTTAAAAGATCTAAATCATTTCCAATCAATAATATGTCATCCACATATAATATCAGAAATGCCACATTGCTCCCACTCACTTTCTTGTAAATACAAGCCTCTCCATAAGTTTGGACAAACCCAAACTCTTTGATCACCTCATCAAAGCGGAGATTCCAACTTCGTGATGCTTGCTTCAGTCCATAGATGGATCGCTAAAGTTTGCACACCTTATTAGCATCCTTAGGATCGACAAAACCCTTAGGTTGTATCATATACAACTCTTCTTCAATATTACCATTGAGGAACGCAGTTTTGACATCCATCTGCCATATTTCATAATCGAAATATGCAGCAATTGCTAACATAATCCTAACCGACTTAAGCATCGCTACGGGAAAGAATGTCTCATCATAGTCAACTCCTTGAATTTGTCAAAACCCCTTTGCGACAAGTCGAGCCTTATAGATGGTCACATTACCATCAACATCAGTTTTTCTTTTGAAAATCCATTTATTCTCAACGACCTTTCGATCGTGAGGTAAGTCCACCAAGGTCCAAACCTGGTTTTCGTACATGGATTCCATCTCGGATTTCATGGCTTCTAGCAATTTGTTGGAATCAGGGCTCATCATCGCTTCTTCATACGTCGCAGGGTCATCTATTTCATCAATCATGAAATTCAAAACAGGATTGTCGTACAGTTCAGGAGCTGCATGTGTCCTGCTTGACCTGCGAGGTTCGGTAGTGTCCTCTTTCGGAGTTTCATGATCAATATCATTAGCTCTCTCTTCATTAGGTGAAGTCAACTCCGAAACAATTTCTGGAGCTGCGCTACTCACCATTTCATGAAGAGAAGGTTCAATAACCTCTTCGAGTTCTACCTTCCGACTACTCACACCTTTTGCGAGAAACTCCTTCTCAAGAAAGGATCCATTCTTGGCAACAAAGATCTTGCCCTCGGATCTGTGATAGAAGGTATACCCAATCGTTTCCTTAGGGTATCCTATGAAGACGTATTTTTCCGCTTTGGGTTCGAGTTTATCCGGTTGAAGTTTCTTCACATAAACATCGCATCCCCAAACTTTAAGAAATGACAGCTTAGGTTTGTTTCCAAACCATAATTCATACGGTGTCTTTTCAACGGATTTAGATGGTGCCCTATTTAAAGTGAATGCAGCGGTTTCCAGTGCATAACCCCAAAATGACAGTGGCAAGTCAGTCAGAGACATCATAGATCGAACCATATCCAATAAAGTACGATTATGACATTCTGACACACCATTACGTTGTCGTGTTCCGGCAGGCGTGAGTTGTGAAACTATTCCACAGTCTTTCATATGTGTGCTAAACTCGTAACTAAGATACTCTCCTCCACGGTCGGACCGTAGAAATTTGATCTTTCTATTACGATGATTTTCCACTTCATTCTGAAATTCTTTGAACTTTTCAAAAGTTTCAGACTTGTGTTTCATCAAATAGATATACCCATATCTACTCAAATCATCCATGAAAGTAACAAAATAACGATATCCACCTCACAACCGACACACTCATTGGTCCACACACATCGGTATGTATGATTTCCAATAGATCATCGCCTGCTCCATTGAACCGAAAACGGCGTTCTAGTCATCTTGCCCATAAGGCATGGCTCACATGTATCAAATGATTCAAAATCAAGTGATTCCAAAAGTCCATCGTAATGGAGTTTCTTCATGCTTAACACCAATATGACCTAGACTAAGAAAGCACATATATGTAGACATATCATCATCAAGTTTAATCTTTTTAGCATTAACATTATGAATGTGCGTAATATTACTATCGAGATCCAGTAGAAATAAACCATTCAACATAGGTGCATGACCATAAAAGATATCATTCTTATAAATCGAACAACCATTGTTCTCAGATTTAAAGGAATGACCACTTTGCATCAAACACGATCCAGATACAATGTTCATGCTTAGTGCAGGCACCAAATAACAATTATTTAGGTTTATAACAAATCCCGATGGCAAATGGAGAGGTAGCGTCCCGACAGCGATCACATCAACTCTTGATCCATTGCCGACCCGCATCCTGACCTCATCCCTTGCTAGTTGTCGCTTGTTCCGTAGCCCCTGAACCGAGTTACATATATTAGCAACCGATCCGGTATCAAATACCCAGGTGCTACTGCGAGTACTAGTCAAGTACACATCAATAACATGTATATCACATATAACTTTGTTTGCCTTGCTGGACTTCTTGTCCGCCAAATACTTCGGGCAGTTGCGCTTCCAATGGCTAGTCCCCTTACAATAGTAGCACTCGGTGTCAGACTTAGGGCCATCCCGGTTTTTTTTCAGCGTGGCAATGCACCACCCTTCTTTCCCTTGTGTTTGCCTTTCTTGTCCTTCTTGAAACCGGTGGTCCTATTGATCATCAACACTTGATGTTCTTTCCTAATCTCCACTTCTGATGTAAGCATTGTGAAGCTCGAAGAGACTTCTTCATGCCCTGCATATTATAGTTCATCACGAAGCTCTTGTAGCTAGGTGGCAGAGATTGGAAAACATGATGTATGCCTAAGTCAATGGGAATCGTTATTCCCAAGGACACAAGCTTATCGCATCTGCACATTTTGAGTACGTGCTCACTAACGAGCTGTTTTCCTCCCTCATGCAGCTAAAGAACTTTTCTAGAGCATTATAACTCTCTACGGCAGCATGGGTATCGAAAATCATTTTCAATTCTCCCATGGTATCAAAGGCATTGCCATTTTCGAAACGCTTTCAAGTTCTCCTAGCCCATACAAGATGCCGTAATGAACTAAGTTGTGGTCCTCCCGACGAGTTATATAGACGTTCTTTTCCTCGTCAGGCATCAGAGCTGGTGGGGGCCTAGCGCATCTAGCACATATTGCTTTTGTGCAAAGAAAGGAGGAGAATCCTCAAATTCATAGCCCGCTTGTGAAGTTGTCGCCATTCGCAGAAGTTTCTTTTCTCCATGAACACATTGAAATTAAAAGGTGTGGTGCCATCTACAACAGAATTTGTAAAGTATATTTAGACTAAGTTTATGATAGATTGAGTTCAACTAATCCAAATTACTAATGAACTCTCACTCAAAAACGACATCCCTCGTGTCCTTTTGGTGATTAAATGAACCAAATCCACTACACCAAGTCCGATTATCACGTGAGTCGGTGTAGCTTCAAAGGCGAGCATCTATATGGGCATCATATCAACTATATGACTCATGCTTAACCTTTCGGTCCGTGTTCCGAGACCATGTCTGTACATGCTAGGCTCGTCAAGTAAGAACCTTAGTATTTATGTGTAAAACTGTCTTACACCCGCTATGAAAGCGTAGAGTTGAGAACACCCGATCATCACGTGATGCCTCAAAACACGATCCACAAAATGGTGCATACTTAAGGAAGAACACATTTTATCTTGATATCTAAATGAGGGATCATCTTATAATGCTACCAAACGCGCCAAACTAGCAATATAAGATGGTAACATCTAATGTGTGAAGTGAGGTGATATGATCCATGCATTTGATCTCTATCATTTGCATCGTGGTATGATCTCTATCATTCCTTTGTGTGTAAGGCCAAGGTCTATGGAACTTACAAGTTAAGTGAGTTGTAAGAGTATCTATCATACATCTACTTACAACAATACCATATCAAAACACTAGCCCAGCAACAATCTAAACTAGACGCCTCTAATTTATCAATTGCAAGTTTTACGTGGCTTAGGGCTTTCGGAGATAGAACCTGTCTAACCTACGAACATGAACCACAACGAGGATAACCAAGTTATTAGTAACTCGTTGTAAATCAGATATTGACTATAGTAGGAGAGACAGACACCCACCAGCCACTTATGGAAAACTAGTTGCATGTCAGTCGTGGAACCGGTCTCATGTACGATGACATGTAAGGTTGGTCCGGGCCGCTTCATCCCACTATGCCACCAATATCCAAAGTACATAGAAGATGCAATAACATGATCATCATCGCCCATATATAAACATATGTGTACTACCCGTGCAAAGCAACTACGCATAGATCAGGCACTGATACCACTGTTGGGTCCACAGCATAGAAAACAAAAAATTTCCTACGATGAGAACTACACGCCAAGATCTATCTACTAGATATAGAGCAACAGGTGGACATAGATCCATGGAGAACTTACCCTCGAAGACAAGGAGCTTTGTTAACGAGTAGGAACTCGTGGTTGATGTAGTCATACACTTGCCGATCTCAAGATCGTGAGGAAGTCCGAGCGCCGCAACTCAGCAGCGCATCCGCACTCACACACACGTTCAAGCCACCGGACAACCTCCACCTCCTCGCTCCAGCGATCCAGCGGAAGCAGCAACTCCTTCCAGACGAAATCCCACCGAGAACATGTATCTCGCTAATCCGAGACCATGGGGAAATAATTCTAGAGGGGGAGAGAGATCCTTCACAAGGAGGTGTGTGGATGAAGGAGGGAATGGGTGGCCTTTTATAGGAGGAGGGGGGTGCCCCCTCTCTCCATGGTTGCATGGGGTGACCCCTCACCTCCCCCATTCATGTGGTGGTAACCCCTCCACATTAAAATGCCTCTTCACATTCCCTTTTAAAGTCTCCACTTTAAATGCATTAAGTTTCTCCAAACTTAATGCTCTCTCATTTAATAAAACTCTTTTATTAAATTTATTCAGAATTTTGTTAATTACTTTAATTAACAAACATTCACATATAGCCCCTTGCAATATTTCAATATCACATGCAGAACCACTTTCTGCAATTTAACCCGAAACAATTTCCGGTTTCTATTGAAACAATTCCTGCGCTTTGCAATTCTTTCGTCTGAAAAATATGTGCTCCAAAATGGTGTCAGGTAACTCTTAAGTGTGCCACCCTACGGTTCGTGAATAATATAGACATGATCGAGACCCTTCTCCGATCAATAATCAGCAGCGGGACCTGGAGATCCGTACTGACTCCTGCACATTCAACAATGACTCCTGTGATCATGAGAACCTTTAACGCTTGTAACTAAATCCCTTTGTCTCTCAATATATTACATGTCCGAGATTCGATCATCGGTATCTCCATACCTAGTTTGATCTCGTTACCGACATGCACTCTTTTCTTGTTCCCGTGATATAACATTCTAGTGATCACATCACTTGCTTGTAAGCTATCCTAATGTGATATCACCGAGAGGGCCCAGAGTATATCTATGCGTCATCTGGATTGACAAATTCCACTCTTGATCCATGAGCCTCAACATAACACCTTCGTAGCACTGGACCCATCTTTATAGTCACCCTGTTACGGTGTGACGTTTGATGTTATCAAGATACTCTTCCGGTGTTAGCAATTAACATGATCTCATGGTCTAAGGATAAAGATTACTTCGTATGATGTTATAGCAATATAAACACAATGACTTGATCGTAATGCTATACTTCGGATGAATGTTCATCACATCATTTCACAAATGCTGTGACCTTGTTATTAACAACATCCAATGTCCATGATCAGGAAACCTTGATCATCTTGTTAATCAACAAGCTAGTCTATAAGAGAGGCATGACTAGGAACCCTTTTTGTTTATTAAACACACATGTATTGATGTTTCCTATCAATACAATTATAGCATGCAAAATAAATATCTATCATATACAAGGAATACATAATAACAACTTTATTATTGCCTCTCAGGGCATATTTCCTTCATCAACTCCCCCCAAGCATAGACTTCGTTTGTCCCCAAGCGAAACTGAGCTCAATAAACATGACCTCATGTTTATGGAGTGAAAGTCGATAAAAGAATACGGACAAGAAGCATCACATTCATCAAATACATAGATCATAATAGAAGACAACTCACTATTATATAACTCAACTTGTAATAAGTAAAGGAAACACAATAAAGATACATAAAGTGAATCATAATTGTTAATGGCAAACTTAGCTCTTAGTCGAAGAATAGTTGATAATTTGCTGGAGTTCACAAATAACTGGTTTTTCAATGATAGCTTTCAAAGTAGTAAACATCAGGGTAAGAGCAATGTGCAAAACTAGGAACATAAGAAACATGATTGAAAAAATCACCATATGAATGAATGAAACACATCAACTCAAAATACTTGCTGAGATAGAAGGGAGTAGGTTTACTGACTCTACTACAAAGTAAAAGAAAGGCCCTTCAAAGAATGAAGCAAGGATTGCAAGTCTCATAAAGAGCTCCCAAAAATTATGATACTTACTAGCTTTCAGCTCTTATTGCCCCTATCATAGGCATCTTTAGGTGATTAAGGTTAAAGTGACACAACTAAGAGGATATGCTTGACAAGTTATAAGTTGAAATCTCATGCCCCTTACTTATGAGTACCGATCCTCATGCTACTCAACTTCAGTCACGAGCAAGCTCTTGTCATTGTAAAAACACGCGTATCATTGAGAACCGCCAACGGGGTACCCCTTGCACATGATACAGGAGCTATCCCATAATCAAAATGACAAGGCAAGGCGGTGAGCATCTCAAATGATCTTTTATTTGCTATTTGCATAGGTTTTATTGAGGATGCTTCATAGAATGCTCACTATAGTTATGATGCAAGTTTCCACCATGATTAGGCATGGCTTAGGCTAGCTGCCCAAAGCTTTCTCTAACACACATATAAACTCCATGATCTTACAAGTTCCACTTTTATTTCACACTGCCGGGATCCATAAGCAAAAGAACATGATATCAACTAGGTACAAAGCACCAAATGAAGTGTTGAAAGCGGTCCCCATGATACATGGTTCGGCTAACTTCAACTCATAAAGCGCAAGCATATACGCAACAAAGAAGGACCCAATGGTTCAAGTTTATTAAATGCAAGAAAGTAAAGTGTGCCATCAAGTTCGTGAGAGCTTTAATCACTAACTTTCACATAACAAGTTTAATTTGGGAGGTAGACAAAACAAGAATTTAATTGGAATAGCAATAATGCTACTAGGTAGGTATGATGGACACAAATGGCAAAGGTTTTGGTTTAAAGGAGGTGGATGCACGAGAAGAAGTCCCTCTCAGTACAGGTTTTTGGCTAGCAAGGCTGGGTAGCAAGTACAAGAGTTGAAGGAAACAAACAAACATACAAGTGATAAAGACAAACATGCAATCTTCCTTGGAAGCACAAAAGATCTTAACTAGAGAATACTAAGCTTATGAGCAAATCAAGAAAGAAAGATGATGAAATTATTTTTCATTAGAGTACTTTTATCTTTTCATTCAACTCTAAAAAATAGTGTTGCTACTGACCGAGCCAGGTTTGCCAAAACCAACTAAATTAGCTCAATGATCCCAACGTGATACCAATACTAACAACAAGATCAATCATATAACCACGAATTGAAAACTAATATATGCTATGCAAAAAGAGCGAATGATAGAACTTCTCATTAATATTCCATAACAGAAACTCACACCAAGGGATACATATCTAACGAGAGAGGGGACACTTCCATAATGCAAACCATACTACATAATAACTCCTCTATTCATGATATGACTCTACTAATAAGGTAAAAAGATAGAAGATAGTGATATGATACCGCGGCACTCCCCCAAGCTTGGAACAAACCAAGGGGATGCCAAACCTGATGACGAATTACTCCTTAGGTGGTGGTGGTATCCTCTCGATGAGCTCTCTGATAAGTTTCCCCAAATCCTCAATCTCAAAGGTGATATTACGAATAAGCTGCGAGTTTTGCTCAATGCGGCTCATGATCATGTCGGGTTGAGAATTCCAGCTCTTGCAATTCTTTCCCCACTCTTCCTCCTTCAAGTCTTCTTTTCCTTGGTAGGTTTCACCACTCCAATGCTTGCAATGGTAGTGCCGGTGTGCGGACATTGGCCTTAATCCTCTTCACCTTCACTCTTGATCTCCTTCTCCTTCCTGGGGTCTTGGAGGTCTTCCTCCATAGGCTCCTTCCCTTTATCCTTGGCAGACACCATTGTGCTTCTAAGCTTTCAAAGAGTATGTCTGTAAATAGATCAAACAAAACACACGTTTAAAAACGATATACGGACCTCGGGGATCCGAGGGTTATATATTACGAAGTTTCATATCAAAGGAAGGTCTTTGGGAGAAAACGGCGGAGGCGGAGTCTAGGTGGCCTCACCACTGGTGGCGCGGGGTGGGCCCGCGCCAGGTGGTGTGGGCTACCCCTGCCCGTTGCCTTTTCTCTTCGTAACTTTCCTTATCGATCAAAACTGCAAAATATAGTTGGATTGTATTTTCATGAACTTTCTTACCATAATCAAGTACCTAGTTGGAAACGGACTCTGCAGGTCTCTGAATTTGGTATTTAGTGGATCCTTCCGAAGTCACCACTTGAATATCATTGATATCTTCATCTTCATACACTTATTACTTGAGTCATAAAACCCTTCTTTTCCTTATTACACCATTGTCTCCACTTCCTAGAAATTTCTTTCACACAAAACATCACACAGTTCTCATTAGCAACATTAGTATAAGTGAAATGATAAAACCTTTTGAGTCCAACTTCAACTGAAAACCATCAAAACATAAGCTACTGTAGCAACTCCTTACAAAAACCCAAAAAGAATTCAGAAAAAGGAAATCGAATAAAGAAGCAAATGCAAGAGTGGCAAAATCTATCAAAACAGACCAGCAGGTAAAGATCAATTTTTTCGAAAATCTTCTGTTGCTCAAATCAAAAAGTGCAAACCTAACGAAAGTTAAATAACAACCTGGGGAAGAAGCACAAAAAATTAAAGCTCAATCCGACATATAGAGATCTCTCACGAATTTTTACGGTGAAGCACAAAAATCTATTTCGGGACAGCAACTTCCCCAAATCTTACTTCTCTCTCATTAGAGGTTGATCTTGACACAAAAACCAAACAAAAAGGATAAGGAGCGGTTATTACCAAAATAAAACTTCCAAGACTCAAAGAAACAAAAACAAACTGAAAGCAAAAACAAATTGGGTTGTCTCCCATAAATCTCTTTCTTTATAGCCATTAAGATGGGCATGATAATTTTGAAGAAGCTCTCATAGGGATATGAATTGAAGTGAAAGAGAGCATTAAGAAGCAAAAACACACACACATTTAAGTCTAACACACTTCCTATGCAAGGGGATTTTGTAAACAAACAAGTTATTGAAACCAAAGGTAACTTGCATAAGAAGGCAAAAGAAGCGCAATATAAAAACTTTCAGCATAAAACGGGGAAACTTGATATTATTGAGATACATAAGAACACTTTTCCTTCTCCCATAGTAGCTTTCAGTATCATGCATAAACTTAACAATATAGCTATCACAAGGACTATCATAGCAATGATCACTTATTCTAACAGAAAACACGGGAATAGTAGCTCTCATAACACTACTTTGTGAAACAATATTAGAGGTATCCTTACAAAGGATAGTGTGTCCCTCTTTTTCATATTTAGTGACAAAGTCTTTCACACTTGCTATTATAGGTTCATCAACCATTTGTTTATCAGGTTCAATAGCTTTAGTCATACTTTCATTAACCATACTAGCTATCATAGAATGTTCCTTTACCTTGACTGGGAAAGGCATTTTCTCAATGTAAGGTTTGGGTAAGACATGATTAGCAGTATAAACTTCAGTATTTCTTGTAGGAACACTCTTAGCAATATCTTTATAAGGTTCATGATACTTATTCCACTTCTTTTTAGGCACTTCAATATAGGAAGCAAAAGCCTTAAAATAAGAAGCAATAGCTTGAGAGTCTAGACCATAAGCATTTTTAATATTTTGAAAGCCATCAGTTCCCATAAAAGGTTCTATGCATTCATAGTCATAATTTATACCTGACTTTCTACCTTTGTCATTCTCCCAAGCTTCACCATGGTCTTGAATACGATCTAGAAGATCCCATTTAACTTCTTCTTCCATGCGAGTGAATGATCCAGCGCAAGAAGCATCCAATAAATCTTTATCATGTAGAGGGAGCCTTGCATAAAAGTTATTGATAATAATATTGTTGGGGAGCTCATGAATGGGACATTTGAGCATTAGTAACTTCAATCTCCCCAAGCTTGAGCTGTACTCTCTCCATCAAGAGGCCAAAAGTTGTATATTTGATTCTGATCTTTATGAATCTCACTAGGAGGATAAAACTTTGAATAAAAGAGAGGCACTATTTCCTCCCATTCCAGAGCTTGACCATTCTTCAGCAGCTTACACCATTCCTCGGCTCTTCCTTTCAGTGATAATGAGAATAACTTCTTCTTAACTTGATCTGTAGTAATACCTGCACACTTGAACAACCCGCATAATTCGTGTATAAAGAGTAAATGATCACCGGAATGGACAGTTCCATCCCCAACATAGTAGTTATCCATAACACAATCAATAATTCTTGTAGGTATTTTGAAAACATCATTCTCAGCAGGTGGTGGCTTATCTACTACCTTAGCAGTGGTAGTAGGATTACCAAATAAGAAACTCAGAGAATTATCCATAACGAAAATAAAGCAACTAGCAGAAGTAAACAATACTCATAGTAGAAGTTTCCTTTACCGGTTCCACTCTCCAATAGCGCTTCACTCCCCGGTAACTACGCCAGAAAATAGTCTTGATGACCCACAAGTATAGGGGGTGTATTGCAGTATTTTCGATAAGTAAGAGTGTCGAACCCAACAAGGAGCAGAATGTGCTGGCTAGTGGTATGGATCAGGAATTCTCTGCAAATACTTAGCAAATGGATTTTTAGGGGTTTTTGATAAAGCAAGTAAAAAAAGTACGAGTAAATAAAAGACAGTAGGAATTAATGCAGCAAGTGGCCCAATCCTTTATGCAGCAAAGGACAAGCCGGTTGTATTACTTAAGATGACCAAACGTTCTAGAGGACACATGGGAAGACTGTAAAGTGCTTTCGCTTCATATAGTTGTTTAATCTTCTCTAGCTTGCTAAGTGTTGTGTGGGTGAACCTGTGCTAATGTACCGCCCCATCCAAGACTAATACATACTTGTGATTATACCCCTTGCAAAC
Source organism: Avena insularis (assembly GCA_023614405.1). Taxonomy (NCBI): domain Eukaryota; kingdom Viridiplantae; phylum Streptophyta; class Magnoliopsida; order Poales; family Poaceae; genus Avena; species Avena insularis. Next base: position 428,749,736 of record CM042692.1, on the reverse strand, counting down.
ATACGTAAGTACAAGAAAGTAATTAAGGTAGAAACCTAACCACAACTTTAAACTCTAAGACCCTTACGTCCCTTGTGCAATGGTTTCCTAACGGGGGTTCAGATTTCTGTCACTCCAGCAACCCCTACGATTAGTAGCCAAATACACAATGCATTCCCCTAGGCCCATATAGGTGAAGTGTCATGTAGTCGACGTTCACATGACACGACTAGAAGAAGTACACCACAACTTAAATAACAATCTATTGAATCTTTCTCAACACAACTCCACTACTAACAACAAGACTTCTCCCATGTCCTCAAGAACAAAACGAACTACTCACAAGACATCATATGGATCATGATTAGAGATGGAATAATGATGTATAACAATCTGAACATAAACAATAATTCAATGGTTCACTCAATAGCATCAACTACAAAGAGTAATCAACACCGGGAAAGTTTCCCCTATGAACTATGCAAGATTCAACTCAATTGTTACAGCAATATGGAGATGGTGATGAGGGTGCTGATGGTGATGATAGTGGTGATGATGATGATGATCCCGATGAAGTCCCGCTTGATGGTGGTGTTGATGGCGACGATCTCCCCTCTCCAGGAAGGAATTCCCCTGGCAGAAATCTGTCTGCCGGAGAGATCTTTCTCTCTCGGTGTTTTCCGACCCGCAGAGGCGGAGGAATCTTTCTGTGGTCGCTCCCCGAGTCTTAGGGTTTCGTGAGGATGATATACGCCAGAGGGGAGAGGCTGGAGTGGGCCAGGGTGGCCACACCACCTCCAGGCGCGGCCTAGGCCTGCCCGCGCCATGGGGTGATGTGGGCCCCCTATGGCCCACCTCCACTCCATCTTCTGGCATCCTTAGTCTTCTGGAAAAATAGGATTTTCCATATATTTTCCCGGATTTTCTGATCTTCGCGAATTTTGCCTCCAAACAGCACCCTTTCCATCAAAATCCTGACTGCAGCGGTCCATGCTCCAAAAGTCATCAACCATGCAAAAACAGATGAAATAACATAAGTATCACCTCTCAATATAAAATATATCAATGAATAATGGTGAATTAAGACATAGAATAGTGATGCAAAATGGACGTATCACTCCGCTATGGCAGTCACGGGAAATTGACGTACACCTTTAAGTACTTTGTTGAAGCATTTCGCCATGTTGCTTATGGAATCACCGTATCTCTTGCCCACTTCGTCCTTTCATTAAGGTTCCTTCTGAGAAACTCTTTGCCACCATCATTTGTGAGGTAATACAATCTATCATATAATTTTTCAAAAATGCCGAGCAGTGAAGGCAAGACAACAATCTTGTAGATCATCGGCATGCTCCTTGTTGCCACATGCTCTATAGAAGTTGGACACGAAATGCCTCATGCACCATCTATGGTGGATACGAGCACACCCGGGAATGTCCTTCTCGACTATGTTGAGTATTCCTTGGTGGCGGTCCGAGATGATGCAAACCTCTCTACCAGGTTCTATAACTTTGGTCCTCAATATATGAAAAAACCACTCCTAGTTATCATTGTTCTACACCGAAACCAAGGCAAAATCCAAAGGCAAAACCCAGTTGTTTGCATTGTGGCATATGGCAGTCAATAGTGTGCCCTTGAACTTGCCGGTTAAAAATGTGCCATCCACGGAGATAACAGGACGACAATGCTTGAATCCCCTAATGCATGGGCCGAATGTCCAAAATGCATGGCCAAATACACGGAAAGTGGCACCATTGTACAACCTAGTCACCGACCCAAGTGGCTCCACCACATGATACATTCCTGGGTTCCTTGCGGCCATCGCTCCCAACAACCTAGGGAGGCGGTTGTATGCTTCTTCCCAATCACCATACAACATCTTAAATGCGGCTTGTTTGGCCTTCCATGCCTTACCATACTTCACTTTGTAACCGAATACTTCTTTAACCAAATCTATGACACCCTTAATAGTATATGTTGGGAGAGACCTTATTCTATTTGCAACTCTATACGCAATGAAATCGGAGGTAAGATGACGATGATCATCCTTGACAACTTTGCCATCCTTGATGAACTTGTCATCACACATATGAATAGACTAACAACTTACAATGGTCCATTGTGGTCCGCCCCTCAATGGTCGTGCACGCACAACCCATGGGCATCCTTGCTTCTCACACTTTACTATGTAACACACCTTAGTGTCCGAGTGAACCACCTTGTACGGTCGGTGGTACTTCACCGTGTAGTCCTTGATCCACATCTGAAATTCCAACAAACTATCAAACTTCACCCCAGGATTTATCCCGTACTTTTTGGGTTCAAGTCCTTTTTAGAAGGTGCTCGTGGCTCGAGCACTCGACTAATTCCACCGTCAACTTGGGCCTCATCCGCAAGGCTAACATCACGGAACAATGAAGGTCGATGATCCCGACCTACTACCTTTTTATGAGCTTCGGCAAATTTAACCGTTAGACCATCCTCATCCAAATCTTCATCCGGTCCTTCATCCTCAGAGTTCGATGCATGACACTGCAAATAAGGGAGATCATGGTCCATGTCCTCCTCATCACAATTTGCCTCCACATCTCCTACTTCATTGTCACGAAGGCCATGCTCTACTTCATCACCCTCAAGGTCATCATCCTCCATTTGGGGTGCTTCATAGTTGTCATTGCGAATGGAACTCATGGGAGGTTGCCTCATTGTTGTGTCATCATAGGTTGGCTCTACGTGGACTGGGCTCAAGGGAGGTTGGCTCATTGTTGTGTCATATACATGTGGCTCACCTTGAGCCGGGTGATGGCTCGGTGTTGATGTAGAGCTCGTTGGGAACCCCAAGAGGAAGGTATGATGAGCACAACAACAAGTTTCCCTTAGTTATGAAACCAAGGTTTAATCGAACCAGTAGGAGCAAGGAAACACCCCAAAGGTGTTGCTAGCTGAGCCTTGGCAGAGCGCACTACCGGTGCTAGTAGCAACGTGGATACCTGCACAACACAACCACACAACTCTGTCCCCAACTTGCGATGAGGTTGTCAATCTCACCGTGTTTTGCTGAAAACAAAGGATTAAACGTATCAAATGGAAAGAAGTAATAGTTTGCAGAAAGTAAACACAAAACAGTAAATAGTTTGTAGATTGTATGTAAAGAAAAGGACCGGGATCCATAGTTCACTAGAGGTGGCTCTCCTTAGATAGATAACATGCTGGGTGAACAAATTACAGCGGGACAATTGACAAACATCGAGAAAGCAATACATGCATATACTAATCATCTTGACTCCTTTGGAACTTGATTGGGCATTACAACATTATACATAGACCGCCATCTAACTGCATCTATGACTAATAATCCACCTTCAGGTTATCATCCGAACCCCCTCTAGTATTAAGTTGCAAGCAACATATTATTGCTTTATGAACTGCGTGTAAAGTAAACAATACGATTGTTCTATGAACAAAGGATTGTTGTTTTCACCATAGTAGCAACAACACATCTAGTACCTTAGAGATTTCTATCACTTCCCTAGATTACCAGAGGCATGAACCCACTATCAAGCATAAATACTAACTCTTGGAGTTGCTAGCATCTACTTGGCCAAGATAGCTACTAACAACGGAAAGCATGCAAGATCACAAATAACAAAGACATGATAGAATCAATAATCAATCTGAAATAGCATCTCAATATCCATCGGATCCCCGCAAACACAACATGCATAATTACAAATAGATGATCTTGATCATGAACGGAGCTCACAAGATCTAAACATGAAAGCACAAAGGAGGAGAACCAGCTATCTAGCTACTACATGGATCCGTAGTCCAAGGATGATCTACTCACGCATCACAATCGAGGCTTGCATGGTGATGAAGAAGGCCTCTGTGGTGAATTCTCCTCCGCAGTGGTGCCGGAAGAGCTTCAAATCCCTCCCGATCTAGGGATGGAGATGACGGCGGCTACTGCACTCTTTCTTGGATTTTGATCGTCCTTAGGGTTTCGTCCCCGAGGGCATCTTATAGGGGAAGGAGAGGCCGAGGGTGCTGGGGTCGGACCACCTCGGCGCGGGTCAGCCTGGTCGCTGCCATGTGTGGTGTGGCTGCCCCCAGCCCTTCTCCGTCTCGTATTCTGGCATCTGATGACTTCCGGAAAAATAGGCACTTTGGCTTTTGTCCCGTCCAATTCCGAAAATAATCATTTTCTGACTTTCCTGGAACCAAAAACAGCAGAAAACATGCAGCTGGCATTGTGGCTCTTGTTAATAGGTTAGTCCAAGAAATCATATGAAAAGTACTCCAAAGTGTGGGCAAAATACAAGAAAGTGGATAAAACCAAGCATGGAACATCAAAAATTATAGATACATTTGCAATGTATCACCAGGCTCATGGAAGCATGCCGTTTCAAGTCAATTTGCAACCGAGCCCCAACCTTTCTTGTGGCAAATATCTCAAGTGACTTCTCATCGGATTCTGCCACCATCTCCTTATATGCACTCCAATTCAACTCGGAGTTGATAGGCATTATCTTCAATCTATTGTGATGGCCAAACCCCGCATTATACCTTCCAACCAACTCATACACATCACTAGGGTCCATCTATTTCAAACCATTGCTCACTCTTTCCACAACCTCAACATAGGTAGGACTAGTGCCAAACACCATGACTACCTCCTCCGGGTCACACTCTACATTGCCTTTCAAAAAAGCCACCTTATCCACATGATGAACATTAACGATCCTTGCCATCTAAAAACATTGACCATAACCAAAATGTATCAAAAACAAGTAGGTTACCATCAACCATAGCAACTCACTAATAAAGTTATCCACCATAGCAAACCACTAACAAATAAAACCCTAACATACAAACCCTAACTAAAGTAAATGTACCAAAACCCTAACCCTAGCCTACAATTTGTACCAAAACCCTAACCCTAGCCTACAATTTCTACACATAATGATTACAAACCATAACACCAACAAGCATTAGTCAACAATGCAACAATAAACCATAGTTTTCACTTCAAATAATAGATCTAGAGTTCTAACATTTTTGCCAAAGTTCCACCAAATTGCACAAATCTAATTGGACAAAACAAGGGGGGCGGTGGAGATTACCTCTTGGTGACAAGGGGGGCCGAAATCCACGAAGAAACACCACCAGTTTGGAAGGATTTGAAGGGAGGATGAGTTGGGGGAGAGAGAGGGAGAGAGGAAGCTGTTCGGGCTCGAGCTAGGAAGAAGATAACCTTTGGGGCTGGCTGTGGACAGCCACCCCGCGCGCTGAGACTGTTATGTGGTCAGGGGTATGGCGCCATCTCGCGTGGAGCCATCCTCAATACCACGCCGTCGTCCCGGGTGGCGCCATACTTACACGAGTGGGCCCGACTTGCCGCAACGACCGCCACGTCGGACGGTCGCATGGCGCCGTTGACAGGAGCGCCATAGATGTATGGCGCTGCGCGCGACGGTGTCGTGCCGTTGTCCATGGCTCCATCCGGTAGGACGCCATGAAAAAGGGTTAGATGAGGAAATCTTCCGAAAAGAGGGTTATTTTTTGCCTTCTTTCTTTAAATAGGTTATTTCTATGATTTTTGCCATGCGTTGCAACATGAGAGAGAAAAGGATCTCTTCGATAGGAACGAAATAAGTTCTTGTTGCCTTGGCTGGAGCATTGGGTTAGATGATGCTGGGTGCAATGATAAATTGTGAATTTATCGTACATTAACTTTGTGCTTCATTTTGAGCGTTACATAGTGTTTCACCATAACCACCCTGGATAATACCCTAATAAGATTTGTTTTTTTTTGCATCAGCATCACATTGCATGTTTTTGACATGCTTTTGCTAAACTCTTTTTTTAGCTAACCCCATTTAATTGTACTACTCCGTCTGTTTCAAAATATAAAATGTTTTAGCATTTTCTAAAACACATGTATGTAGACGCCTACTAAAATGTGTTTAGATAACTGTGTTTCATAAAAATACTAAAACATCTTATATTTTAAAACGTAGTGAGTATTTTAATCAATTGTTTTATAAAGGCCTCTTCCATTTTTCATATTTTAAATGAAACTAAAATATTAATATTATCTAGCAAATTCGGATCAGCCACAAAACTACATCACATTAACCAGAAAAGGTACATCATAATTCCAGATTGTTTTGGGTTCGTAACTGAAGCATATAATAATATTCTAGAATTGCCAGTCATCCGAAAGTCTATAGGAAACAATCCAATTATAATGTCACAAACTTAATCCTATATTGAGGTTGTTAAATAATTATGTGAAACACCAAAAATTATTTCGACAAATACGAAAGATGCTTGAAGTACTGCCACAGTCATCCGAAAGTCTGTTGGAAACAGTCCAATTACAACGTCACGGGGACGGAACCTTATCGCTACAGTGGTTTGAGAGAGGAGAAGGGGGAGGCGATGATGGTGGCTCTATCTATACGCCGATGTCGGCCCTACTGCCGACGCCGCCACACCCGCCAACTCCCATGTCTACACCGGCCTCTACTTCGACTCCAAGCTGGGACCAAGCTGCTTTTCTACAAGCCATGAGCAACTTTGCTGCACAAGAAAACTCAGGTACGGATTGGATTTTCGATTTTGGTGCTTCTAGTCATATGTCTGCATCAAGTAATTTGTTGTCTTCCTGCACACCGTTGCCTTTTCCATCTATTACTCTCGGTGACGGATCATCTATTCCTATTTACTGTGTCGGTCAAACCCAAATCTAATCCCCAATCAAACCTTTGCTTCTTCGTGATGTTCTTGTAGCTCCTGCACTAATTAAAAATCTGATTTCTGTTTGCTAATTCACCAATGACAATCACGTTTCTGTCGAATTTGACCCCTTTGATTTGTCTGTGAAGGATTACCGGACCAACGCCAAGATCGCTTGATTCAATAGCTCCGGTGATTTGTATTCCCTCCATAGTGTTCCTGCTGCTGCCCCTCCATCGTCTATGGTGGCCTCTGTTGATCTGTAGCACCAACGTCTCGGTCATCCCAATAATAATGTGTTATCTATTTTTCTTAGTAAATTTTCAATACCTTGTAATAAAGATTCTCATAATTCTTCTATTTGTCAGTCATGTCAACTAGGCAAACATGTGTGTCTCCCCTTTAGCTCCTCTCCATCCTCTAGTACTTTTCCTTTTGAGTTACTTCATTGTGATCTATGGACGTCACCAATAGAATGTGTTTCTGGTTTTAAGTATTATCTTGTTATTCTTGATGATTTTACACACTATGTTTGGACCATTCCCTTAGGCAACAAATCCGACGTTCACAATATTTTTATTATTTTTCAGTGCTATGTCTCGGTCCACTTTTTTCCTTCCTCTAAGATTTATTCAATGCGATAATGGTCGTGAATTTGACAACTTTAAAAACCGAAATTTCTTTGTCCAATATTGAATTATTATGCGTTTTTTATGTCCCTATACCTCCCCTCAAAACAGCAAGGACGAGCGTTCTCTTCTCACTCTTAATGACATCACTCGCACCCTTCTTATTCAATCTTCTATGCCTCCGAAGTTCTGGGCTGAAGCTCTCCACACGGCCACATATCTTCTTAACATTCGACCATCTCAAGTTAATCCTCAAACCACATCATACTTATCTTTATTTCTTTCTCACCCAAACTACTCCGACGTTCGTGTCTTCGGCTGTCTTTGTTTTCCTAACTCCTACTCTACTTCTCCTAACAAACTTTCACCCTGTCCTATCCCATGCATCCATCTAGTTTTTTCTGACGAACACAAAGGCTATCGTTGTCTAGATCTTGTTAGTGGTCGCATCCAGGTGTCTCGTCATGTAGCTTTTGCTAAAAATATTTTTCCCTTTTCTGAGCGTCAATCTCTCGATCCTAAAACATCCACACCATCTCCTAGTCCCCCTCGTCCAAATAATTTTCCCTTCTTTCACCAGCCACCTCCTGCCGTCGCTCCTGCCGCGACAGCAAAAACGCCAGAATTCTCTGTTGCGGCAGCCGATCCTGCCGCGCCTTCTCCTGCCGCCACCTATGCCGCGGCCGCCGAAATCGCCAAAAGCTCTATCGCGGCAGACTTCCTGCCGCCATCGTCTCCACCGCTGAATCCCGCGTTCGCTTCTTCCGCTGCGCCGGGCGCATCTTCCACATCATCATTCGCCCCTCCTCCTCATGCTATTATCGTCCCAGCTCCCACTAATGATCATACCATGCACACACGTGGCAAATCCGGTTTTCGTTTACCTGCTAAAGATCGTCTAAATCTCAATGCATCTCTGTCTTCTTCCTCTATTTCCAAATCTTACAAATCAGCTCTCCTAGATCCTAATTGGCCGCAGCCATGAAAGATGAATATGATGCTCTCATTCAAAATAATACATGGCAATTAGTTCCTCGTCCATCAGACACTAATATAGTTTCCGGCAAATGGGTTTTTCGACACAAATTTAATTCTGATGGAAGTCTTGCACGTTATAAAGCTTGATAGGTATGGCGTGGTTACTCTCGGCAACACGGCATCGATTATGATGAGACTTTCTCTCCAGTTGTCAAACCCAGCACTATCCATATTGTTCTTAGCATCGTCGTTTCTTATTTTTGGCTCATCCATCAACTCGATGTCAAAAACACTTTTCTCCATGGCTCTCTTCAAGAAACAGTTTATTGTTAACAACCTCTTGGCTTCGAAAATTCCTCTTATTCTAATCATGTTTGTCTTCTTCAAAAATCTCTCTATGATATAAAACAAGCACCACGGGCTTGGTTTAAACGTTTTTCTACTTATGCTCAAACAATTGGTTTTACTCCTTCTCGTTATGACACTTCTCTCTTCACCTTTCATCATAATACCGAACCGCTTATCTACTTCTCTATGTTGACGATATTATTCTCACAGCTTCCTCACAACACTTTTTAGATCATATTATCTCTTTTTTTCGCAAAGAATTTTCTATGTCTGATCTAGGTCTTCTTCATCACTTCTTAGGTATTGCTGTCATCCGTGACTCATCTGGTCTTTTCTTATCTCAACTTCAGTACACCCTAGATCTTATTTCTCATACTGGTATGCTTGATTGTCAACCGTCTCGTACTCCTGCTGATACTGGTTTAAAACTTTCCGCCAATGGTGATCCCTTTTCCGATCCTTCTTTTTATCGTAGTCTTACCGACACCCTTCAATATCTTACTCTTACTCGTCCTAAAATTTCTTTTCTGTCCAACAAGCTTGTATTTACATGCATGATCCTCGTGTTCCTCACTTCAACCATGTCAAACGTATTCTTCGGTATCTCAAAGGCACATTAGATTTAGGTCTTCATATAAACAAATCCTCTCCTACCTCGTTGAGAGCTTACTCTGATGCAGACTGGGCTGGTTGCCCCGATACTCGACAGCCCACATCCAGATTTTGTGTTTTTCTTGGTAATAATTTTATTTTTTGGTCTTCAATAATTCTATGGGACCTGGTCCATAAATTTAGCCCGTGGACCAAGTTCTGCAAGTGACACGTTTCCAACGGTAAGAGTCCTCCCGCAAACATGCAATGCTCCGGCTGGAAAGTCAACAGCGCCCGAGATCTGAAACCACTTTTTAAATAAAGATTCACGTACAACCATTTTCCTATGAGAACAAAAATATCACGTACACAACTCGACCATGTTACCTAATCTAAATTGCAATTGGCATATATAAAACATGAAATATAAGGAAATTTAGTCAATCCCGGCCATAAGCATCATGCAACGTGTCAGTTCCATGGGGACAGAAAATCAAACTCAACCAAGATCTCACCCGCAAAAAAACAAAAAAAAAAACTCAACCAAGATCTCAATAAGTATTTTTTTTGTTTTAGGAAAATCATCAGCGTTGGCTGGACTCACACGAGCAGCATGACCCTAACCAATATCTCCAGCTGCAACTTCGTCTTGATTTGTTCACTTAGTGGCCTCTTGCCGTTCACATACCAGCATTCAGGGCTTTAGAAGAGAGTGTGTGCATTTGCATTCATGTATAACAAAATAAGGAGAATTTTCGTGCAAAACTAAAACCCTAGAGGAATCAAGGTTTTTCTCGTTTTGATGAATTGGAGTTTAGATGATCTCAGCGAGTGCAATAAATTTTGACGTGACCTCTAGGTAAATTGATTGTTTTGGATAAATGATTTCAAATTGATGTTAGAGTTTTGAATTAGACATGTGAAACAAATGTATGAGGCTAGCCGTACAACACCGGATTTGGACAGCGTATCGAAGTTTGAGGCATGGACTGCAGAGCCAACCCCCCGATTGCATTGTGTGTCTGCAGGAGGAGGACACGGCAGAGCACATCCTTCTTAAATGTGTCCTCGCCAGGGAAGTGTGGCACCGTTGTGGACAAGCGCTTGGCATACCATTACGAGTGCGCACACCAGCGGATAACATCAAAGATTGGTGGTTAGAGCAGAGGAGGAAGTTCGACACTAAGGAGAAAAGATGGTTTGATGGTCTTGTTTGTACAGCTTGGCTATGCTCTGTGGAAAAACAGAATTGCTTGGATCTTTAATAATCCATAGAAGCAACATAGAGCTAGCAGCCCCACTGATCTCATCCTGGAGGATATGAGCTTGTTGAGGATAGCCTTGAGGCAGGAGGAGCGTGTTGTAGTAGGAGATAGAGCTAGGGCGAGAGAGTAGTCTTGTATTTTTTTTGGAGCTCTTGGGTTTGGATGTGCGCACCTTGGAAACCTTTCTTCTACTATATATTCTTCCTTCTAAAAAATTAAGGTACGCTTTTATGTATTCTCAAAAAAAAATCCAAGATCTACCCTTGACGGGTTATGTATGGCAATGACCTTGTTGAAACCATTGCTTTGAGAGTGAGGACTGTCTTCAGGGTGTAAATCTAAGATCTATGATTGAGTGGTGACGACGCTTGTAACTGTTTTCTTCTTCGAGGCTTCACTTTTGGAGAACTTGGACCTCAGATGTTGTCATTGTGGTGTTTGTGCTGCTGTTGTAAGGACTGAAACTCTATAGAGAAACTTTTCCTTTTTTAGCTTCTTCTTCCTTTTTCAGATGTGTGCATCCGTGTTAGCTTTGCGACAAGTAAATAACGAAGAACGAAAATAAAATCGCAGCGAGAGGGACATAGATTTAATGTGGAAAACCCTCTCCAACAAAGAGAGGGGAAAAACCACGGGCGCCAGCCAGCGAAACTTCACTATAACGGAGAGTGTTTACACAACGCCGGGATTTCACAGATGCGACTTATCCCAGCCGGTGGCTTACAAGAAGTATATATAGCGGTGGTAACCTAGGTCATCAACGATCCGTACCGCGGGAGGCTGTCGTCCCCCGCACCCCCCACAGGCTTCCCTGTTGGGCACGGAGTGGGCCAGGCAATGGTTTGAACTTTGAAGTTTGAACTGCGTTATCCTTTCCTGTAAGTTTAATTTTGCAGCGGCAGCTCCTTCTCTCTAAAAAAACACTTCTGTTCTCTAGGATCAACATTAGGGTTAATGAAGAACATAAGAAATATTGGAAAACAAAAATTGAGAGAGTGAAAATCATAGAAGAGGGCTTGATCAATAATGCAAGGACTAGGAGGCGCGATTATGCGGAAATGGTGCAAATCGGAGCCCTGGTCGATGACAATATCTTAGTTCAAATATTCCTCAGCATTAAAAAATAGCATCTGTAGTAAACATTAAAACATGACAAAGTTTACTTTTGTGCTGCAACATTTATGGGAGAGGATCTTATTATTATGCATATAGGTGCAGTATCCATGTGCGCGTGCCTACACATGTAATTTGGGAACCAAGAGCAGCTTCTCCTTCCTGCGTACCGTTAGCCCGAAGACCTCTGTCATATCGACGTCTTTTTGTTCCAACCCTCGGGGCAGATCCCAATCAAAATGGTACATAAGCATTGCCAGCATAATCTCTATACTGGCAATCGCAAAGTTTATCCCAGGGCATATCCTTCGTCCTGCCCCGAAAGGCAAGAATCGAAAATCATTTCCCTTGAAATTCACACCCGCAGCACTGCCGTCGTCGAGAAACCTTTCGGGCATGAATTCACCTGCGTTCTCCCAGGAGATCGGGTCCCTGGAAATGGCCCAAGCATTGACCAGAACTTGTGTGCCATTCGGAATTGTATAACCATCAATGCAACAATCAGCCATGGAGAGATGCGGAGAAAGGAGCGGCGCTACTGGATGTAGCCGGAGCGATTCTTTTATGACTGCTTTCATGTAAGCCATGTTGTTCAGGCTGACTTGAGTGAATGTTTCTTCTCCACAAGGTATGGTAGTACTCCTCACCTCGTCTTGTAACTTCCTCATCAGATGTGGCCTCCGTACTAGTTCAACAAGGGTGAATTCAAGGATTTGCGATGATGTGCTTGTAGCTCCAAAAAATATGTCCTGTGCAGAATAATTGAAAAGGAAAAAAAAATTAAAGATCGACTTAGCCAAATCCACCTGCACGTCTATCCGAGAAAATGAGGGTGTGCCACATGAAATTAATTTGGAGATTATGATGGAAGCGTGTAGGAGTAGTACTTACTGAAAGCATAGCTATGATATGCTCTCTGGTGAGATTGTACTCTCGTCGAACAGAGAGCAAAACATGTACGAAATCAGCACCCTTGTGATCAGACACCGACTCCTCTTCGTTCTGATGGTCATCGATCACCTTTTCAAGTAGATCAGCCCATCTCTTCTTAATTTTCTCGGCTTTTGCGCAGAGAACCCACTTCAGAATGCCAACCTTAGCCAAGACAGGATAGTACTCCTCGAGAATGAACCCTCCTAGAAGCCCCGAGCTATCATTGATCAGGTCCCGGAACAACTTGTTCCTCCCTTCTTTCCGGAAGAACTTGCCTGATATGGCGCGACATGCAATGTCATTTGTGAATGAGTTTAGTAGCTCACTCAGGTCCACAGCATCTCCTGTCGCGGCTGCCTCATTGATCTTGGCCATGGCAATGCTCACCTAGCATAAATGCTCTCACAAGTCAAAACTATTGGCTGCTCCAAAATTTAATCTTTGTTCATGAGCTCTCTTTTATAAATCGGCAATGTTAAAAAAAAGATACCCGTGATCCCAGATTGAATTATAGCCGCCTAACCTATCTAGGATCATGCCCAAAGATGCATTTTTGTTTGTTTATCAATAAATTAGTACTCCCTCCGTTTCAAAATAGATGCCGATAATTTATCAAAATTTGAATGTATCTATATATTCAATAGTGTGTACATACATCAAGATATTGGAAAATTTATGACATCTTTGAAAAGGAGGGAGTAGGATAGTTGATCTAAACCAATTAATAACCTATAATGACCATATCTACTGCATATACTAGGTCTCTTTAGTATAATCTAAACACTACACACCCTATGAACTCTCCTCTCAAACTCCTCATCTCAAAGAAAAAAAAACTTGGCAATGTGTGATGGCCTTTTCAGCTTGACATACATGCCCAACAACACTGGACTGAACATAGTGTGCCGTGTTTGGAAACGTTCAGCCTCGCTTGTTGTTGCAGGATAATCGTGCACTCCCTGCTATATTATTAGGCCAATCATTATTCGGTTGTCAATATTTGTACCCATTAGTTTTGTTAGAACTTCCCGGATTACAGATCCCTTTGTTTTCCATCACACCGATTTTCCCGTTGTTAGCCTTTTTTGCGAGGCTTATTCGAAGTAGAAATCATTGCCATGAGATTTCGATGTTCTTTTTTTTATTTCTCAGATGTGTGTATTGATTTTTTTCTATCTGAGAGTTTTTTTAGCAGAAAAAGAGGTATTGTTTGTTGTGCACATAGAGAAGGTCCAAAACCGGAAAGTCATTTCTAAAGTTAACTTCATGTGAAGGAGTCCCATCTACCATCATTTTTTGCTTTAAGATTCGTGTGTTTGTCTATTTTTTTCCAGCCCGCACATGGATGACGTGATGCTGATGTCACTAGCTCAAACAGAATTAAAACCGACTAAAACTTTAAAACAGTTTGTGAATAGTATAAAAATGTTTCATAAATTTCAGAAAGAAAACCGAAAGAAACATTGAAACATTCTGTAAATAGTACAATTTTTTTTCATAAGTTCCACAAAATGTTTCAGTTTTTCCAGACAGCCCGTGGCTGACGTCACGTTGACATCATGCTGACAATCAGCACTACTTTACATGAAGTTAACTTTAGAAAATGCTTGTTCGGTCCAAAACTAAGTAGGACATTAGTATTTTATAAATGGTATCGTATTTGACAGTAAAATGCTACTCGTAGAAACAATTAATTACCTCCTCCTTGCATGCGCCGCGGAACGACTCTACCTTTTTGGCACTGAGAAGGTGCGTGGTGACGAGCTTCCTTGTGCGCCGCCATTAGTCTCCATACGGGGCGAAGCCAACGTCCAACACGCCGTACATGATGATATCGGCGACCACGGAGTAGGGCCGCGACGCGAAGATGTGGTCGTGTGTGCGCAACACCTCCTCAGCGGCACGCGGTGACGACACGACAAGGGTCGGCACGGCACCGAGACGGAGCAGCATGAGGTCGGGGCCGTGCTTCCTAGCGAGGTCACGGAGGGACACATGTGGGAGGGAGCCGACGAGGTGCAGATGACCGATGATGGGTAGCGCCGGGGGCGATGGCGGCAGACGGCGATTTAGGCTTAGCTGCCGCCTGCTTGCTCTCTTTCGAGCGCACCTCGTAAACGAGAAGTGTACAAGCACGACGCAAAGGGGGAAGAAGAGCAACAAGAACCATTCTCGGGGAGACGTCTCATGCACAAGTTGGTGTACTAGGTCTTTCATGACAAATGCCTAGCCAAGATGTCTGATTAATTTCTCATCTCCTAGCTTGCTCTTGCATGTAAGCAGCCGGGGTGGCGTCGTGTCTTTATATACGACATACTCTACTCCTCGTTATTTGTTATTAATATATACTCCCTCCGTTCCAAAATATAAGACACTTTAGCTTTGTGAAAAAAATGTATCTAGACTACTTTTAATATGTAAGTTTATTTAGATTTGAAGTGAACCTACACACTAAAAGGATATAGATACACTCCTTTCACAAAGCTAAAACATCTTATATTTTAAAACGGAGGAAGTATAAGACGACGCGCTTACTAGTCATAAACATGTCTTCCTCATGCACGAGCATGGCTAGCACATTGGAAGACACGGAATTCACAAAGGAGGAGCGTGATTTTTTTTAAGGAGCATATATGAATATCAGAGGATACCAATTATATCATCCAGTCTCTGCAACAACGCATTGTCCTAGCGGCTATACGAACGCACACAGTCAAAAAGAAAGAAGAATTATAAAAAAGAAAAGTCCCGCTACAGTTCCTCATTCATTAAAACAGCAGTACTACCACCACCAAGGCAGCACCAGAAGTCCATCTTCTCCCAAAACGACGCCTCCAATAAGAGAACAATGCACAAAAAACGTCATCGCCCGATCAAAGATCTAGGTTTTTACCCTGAAGAAAGTCCACGCTCTCAAAACAATATCTTCAATAAGGCCATTGCTAGGCACAACCAATTAAGGCCAGGCCCTGGGTTTTCACCTTGAAAGATAGGACCATGATCTTCACCTGTACTGTCGCCCCCGCTTGCATACCACTGCACCAAGTCACGAGTCACCAAGCCAATTCCTCATCACTACCTGCACTCAAACCATCATTGCTAGTCTTCAGATCTCGTTCTTCATGACATTCTCTGTCAGCACCATGGAATGTGCCCCATGATAGTAATAGCCAACAGAGCTCCGAAGCGCTCCCTCTGAACCCAAACGGCCAGATTAAAAACATGGGTGCGCACGACTGAATCTCACCCGATCCAGCGATCTCTCGGCATATGCGCACGGTGGAATTCGCCGGCGGAGCCTTCCGGAACAGGACACTGCAACCAGATCAATGGAGACAAACATCAAGCAGGTTTTCGTCTTGGCGTGAGATGAACCATATGACCATCCCCTTTATTCAATCCGAGCCAGCAGCCCCCTCGCCACCAGCTGGAGGTAGAAGAGAAGACAATCTAGCATGCCACTGAAGCGGCTCGCCAGAACTTAGCATGCACCTGCCTCTGCAGCAAGAGGTCCAGATCGGATCTGGGCAGACCCCATGCAACCGCCGCCCGCCATGCCGGCCGCACGTCAGCGCCACCGAGGAAGTCCTCGCAAGATTGCCTCCAACGCTGCCACCACGACACCTCCTCCTTCCCAAGCCCTCGATCCGCGCCGCCCGAAAGACGATGGGCGTAGGAGGACGCCCTAGGCCCACGGCATGATGCCGCCGCCTGAAGCAGCTGCAGGAGTACCCGCCACCGCATAGACGAGGTCGCCGCCCCGACCACCGCCCCTGATCCGCTCACTCCGCGCCGCCCCAGCCGCCCATCCGAAGAAGACCGCTGCAGCCGCCACAAGCACCTTAGGTACTAGGGGGCCGCCACCGCGACCGACGCCGGCGATAGCGGCAGAGGGATGGGATCTAGAGGAAGGAGGTCGGTGGTAGTGAAATCTAGGGTCCCTCCGGCAGCGTCTGGGTCGCCAGGTGGGTTACCTGCGCACTGTTAGGTACTAGGAGGATCGTGCTACCGGCGGACGTCCAAGGAAATCCAAATCCTGGCAGATCGGACAAATTCACGTCCCGAGAGGCTAACATGCAGGAGCTATGCATGATAATGATAATAAGTTACTCCCTCGGTTTTAAAATATAAGATATTTTAACTTTTTGAAACAAGTGTGACCTTTTTTTCAGTGTGTAGGTTCATATAAGTTTGGAGTAAAACTATACACTAAAAGAGGTCTACATAGACTCCTTTAACAAAACTAACACATCTCATATTTTGAAATGGAGGAAGTAATAACAATGGAGAAATGGGAGTATCGCGTGTGCATCTCGTGGCCCAGTAGTAATTAGGATTTGCTTAGTTTGTAAACACAAAAAAAGACAAAGAGCTGATGGAATTAACTATTCAAGATAGTTCGTAGGAGAAACCATTAATCAGAATTAAAATCTATTTTTACTGTTGGGCTAGTTGTGATAGATCTTTGAAACTATAACACGTGAGTTATCTAATCTAGGATGTAGTATGTAAGTTACTAACGGTATGAATGGGTTCTATGAAGTCTCTTTTAGATGTATGCATGCAAAAAAGACAAAAAATATTAATGTCATCCTCCAAATCTAAAAATTCAAAAAAATTGTAGCTCAAAGTATTTATAGGATTTATAGTCTGTTTTAACCGTTGGTTTAACCGTGACGAGATATTCAAAACCAGATTTGCTGATATTTTTCAATGATGTTTTTGACCCACCACATGTAACCGTGAGTTATACATAATGTAGTATGTAAGTTACCTACTATGAATGATTAATTTCGATTTGAAACTAGACATCACTTTTGGTGTTTCGTTTTGTTCAAGTTTAGAAGTTACAAACTGGTTTCATAAGCGAGTTATCATCTTGGGATTGTAACTTTATCGTAGACAAGAGGTAACTATACACTAAAACACCGTGCGACTTTATAAGTAGAGCTAATTATACCCATAATCCCAAAACTTTTCTATGACGTGCAAATTAGTCCTACTATAAGTCGCAAACCGTTAACCCATTATACACCAACTTGTATCGAGGGAGAAAATAGGTCTGAAATTATTCTGCAGCTGACATGTGGCAGTGTAGTTTTCGCAAAACAACCCCTATATAGTTCTGTTTTAGCATATGTAACTATGGCATTCTCCTTACAGGAGGTCCCACATATCAGTGTTTGAACAAATAGTTAAAACAAACTTGCTTGTACAAATAGTTAAAACAAACTTGCTTGTAGAAGAGTCGAACTACGATCCTTACTATGGTGCCCAGACGAGAATGTTGTTAGACACTAGTGGAAAACAGGCCTATAGTCCCGGTTTATAAGGACCTTTAGTCCCCAATCGAGACTACAAAGGCGGGACTAAAGGCCTCCCCCTTAGTCCCGGGCCGTCCACAAACCGGGACAAAAGGCCCTCATGGGGCAGCGTCGAGCGTGCGGGGCCTTTAGTTCCGGTTTGTAATACGAACCGGGACTAAAGGTTTTTTTTTAAAAAATTCTCCAAATATCTTTTTAAAGTTTTTTTCAATTTTTATTGAACTTTTGAAGTATCTGACTCGCTAACCTCTCACATCTCTCATTTTTCATACTAATTATACTTACACTTATAGTCAAACTTTCCGGTCGGTCACCCATCCTAGCACTACTCCATCCCAACACGCTTAACTTTCTCATTCTATCTCTCCCACCTCGCGTGAAGGACCCTTATATCTTGTTGTCAAGACTAGTATATCAATCCTATTAGCTCATATCAATATGTCATCCGTGTTTATTTTTTGAAATTACGAATAACTATTTAAGTAAACAACAATAAATAAGTAATAATAATATTTTATTTCAATGAAAATAAAAAACTAATTAAATTAATATTTTATTCATTTTTTTGCCATGTACTCATTTAATATGACATAAATAATATCTTCAAATCTGTGAATCGAAATTCGACAAATAATATATCCATTATTATCAAAAAAATGTGAGGAATTCAAATATGACATAAAAAATTATTAAAAGAATTTTAATTTTTCAAATAACTTTTTTTTTCGAATTTTAAGAATCTAAAAGAATCCAAAACGGCCTAAGGCAATTGAAATCGAAGAGGAAATTTTTTTCTTCATGTTTTGATAGGCTGTATGTTTTTTCTGATATCGTATGCAAAAGTTATGGCCATTTGAATTTTTCACGATATTTTTTTGCAAATTATGTCGAAATTTATGTTTGTTAATTTTCGTAACAACTAAATTATTTAATATAACTACAGTTCGAAAGATTTTATTTTTGAATTTTTTTATAATATTTTAGCATGATTTTGAAACTAGAAAAGGCGATCACCTGCCAGGGGTGGAGAGCCGTTCTCTTGCCACGGCAGAATTTGTGCCCGTTTTCCTGCCGCAGAGAACTTGAGAATTTTTTTTGCTCGTTTTCTTTAGTCCTGGTTGGTAATACGACCTTTAGTCCCGGTTGGTGATACGAACCGGGACTAAAGAGGTTGGCACCGGCCACAACCCCTTTAGTCCTGGTTGGTCCAACCAGGACTAAAGGTCCCGTTTGATCCGGGACTAAAGATTCTTCCATTGGAACCGGGACTAATGTGAGCATTAGTCCCAGGTCCAACCACAACCGGGACTAATGCTCCGAACTGGGGTGGACGAAAGGCCCTTTTTCTACTAGTGAGAGTATTAGGCATATACGATTGTTATGATAGTTTAGATAAAGTTAGGATCTGTTTATGTACAATCCTAACTTGACTTATACTCCAAGATAATTCACTATACGCATATATATACTCGCTCACGAGGCTTAATAATATATCCATCATATTCCGTCAAACTCATACTCTTTCATGGTATTGGCCTAACCGGTCCAGACCCTAACGGCATGCTTCCGCCACGCCGCCCCGGAGGGATTGATCTCCATGATCTCCGCTGAGGGCCGCACAATCCCTCGCAGGATTCGTCCGCCGATCTGAGATCGGCTGCCCTGGTGAGTCTTTTCCGATCTACTAGATCGGTTTTTCTCTCTGCCGTTCACTTGGCCGATCTTCTTTTTTTGGTTTACTGATCTTAGATCGGACTAAGTCGCCCACTGCCATCGTCAGTACCGCGCCTCTACTCCGACCATCCGCGTCGACAATCTACACCGCGCCGTGCGCCTGCCTCCTTCGCTGCCTGCCTCGGCAGGCTGTCGTGGCCTCAGAGCAGGCTGTCGTGCACCTCGGCCGGCTACTACGCCTTCCTCGGTAGGCTGCTGTGGCCGTCCCTCCTTGGAACGTCTTTGATATCATCATCCGAGACTTCACCGACAATGCCGCCATTGACTCCAATCTACGTGTCTTCAATGCCATGGCGCATACGGCGCACCGTCGGTTTGATCAACCGACCTCGCGCCCATCTATGCCAAGCACATCCTCGAGCACGTGCCTACCACCTATTGAGCTACGGGCTGGCACTGTATCGCCCCTTCGGGCCGCAACGCCACCGCCTTTGGTCCATGCTACCAGTTGCCAAACACGCCTTCCTTGGCATGTACGTCGCTGGTGGTCTCCCAGCCGCTGCACTGACTTGCGCCCTGCAGCTATGCCGCCCCAACGGGTCATAGCATCGCTGCACGCAGTCTACATCATCATCCCGGCGCACCGATGCCCTAGGCTATCTCTGCGCTACCTCCACGGTGCAGGTCATCTGCGCATGATCTTCGTCACGTCGGATTCTTCTTCGCCTACATCGAGTACCGCCACCGTGCCAATCTAGATGTCCAACATGACCACTCCAGGCCACCGTTGGTTTTGCCGCCTTCTACGTCCTTGTCACTGCCCTTGTGTGCCCGGTATTGACAACACCGGTGCGTGTCTTCGTCCCCGACGCGTCCCTGAGCCTGGCAATTTCGGATCGGCGCCTCGTCTTTGTTGACCTCGACAAAGTCTTCTTCGGAATCAACACCTTCCTCTACGACTGCCTCGACCACGTCACCGACAAGCTCTTCTTTGCATACTCGGTTCTGGCAAAACCGGAGTGTGTGTTCTTTCCCGACGTATGCCTAGTTCTGGCGAAACTATGGCCACACCTCGTCCTCGATGGATAGGACTACATCGATCTCGACATCGACACCCCTCGGCAAGCTGTTGCGGCCCCATGGCAAGCCTCCACGGACCCTCGGCAAAGCTGTCGTGGCCCCATGACGACTGCCTCCATGCGTCTCCGTCATCCTCCTCGTGCACTATGCGCATGCGACTTCACGTGCGGCTACCTCGACACCGGCATCCCTGACCATGATATGGACCACAACGACCCCTCGCAAAGGCTACCTGACCTCGGCACCGCCTCAAGCTCTCGGCTCCCTCGACATCGGCACAAGGTCTATCACCTCGCCTGAGCATCTCACCAGCTTACTCTACAGTCCATGCTACCACGACGCGACACCGTCCACGACGTTCCCGCTGGGACAGCGGGGGGATGTTAGCCTATTGAATGCTACTTCAGTTTATATCCAGTCTGACTGTCCCCGACGTTCCAGTTGTTCACGATGCTACCGCTACGACTCCAGGGGGAGTGTTAGAGTATTAGGCATATACGGTTGTTATGGTAGTTTAGATAGAGTTAGAATATGTTTACGTACAATCCTAACTTGACTTGTACTCTAAGATAATCCCCTGTACACCTATATATACTCGTCCATGAGGCTTAATAATATCAGGGCCGAGCCGACGGGAGTGCGGACGGTGCAGCCGCACAGGGCCCAAAATATTGAAGGCCCCCAGATTTTCGATTGGGCACTTGAAAGCCACCAGCCCTTCAGCACTGCCAAACCAGGGATGAGGAGTGCCAACCACCCAGGGGTCCCGCGGACGAGCAGTATACCCAAGCCCTTATCTATTCCAGCAGCCGAGAGAGTATCGCCATGGACGTTGGCTTGAAGCTTTCAGTTCTAGGTCGAAGGGTCGGGGTTAGAGAAAGTCTAACAACACCCTTAAACGGGGTAAACCCTCAAAATAACCGCCACTTTAAGGTTTTCGGTGAGAAATCGGTGGCTATCAGTACCCTCAAATCACACGATCCTTAAAAAAAGTAAGGGCCGACTCGTAAACCCGCTCTCCACCCGCACAAACTAGGGTTGGAGAGGGCGAACCGAACGCGCCCCGCACTCCACCGTTCCTTTGCGCATGAGAGATTTCAGCTTGTTCCCCCTTCCCGCCGGCCCACCCCCGTCGTCGCCGATCTCTGCGCCCCCGCCGTCTCCTACGGCGGCGCGGCCGGATACTGATGGCATGGACCACAGATCGATCCTGTTGTCCGCTAGAGGCACGACGTAGCCTGGGGCACCCTCTCCGCCGCTCACCGTTTCTCCCCGGGCTGCTGGCGGTCTTCTGACCTCCACGGATGTCGCCAAGCTGGTCGCGGCCACTAGCGTGAAGAAGAGGAAGAGGGCGGGCACGCACCTCATCCAGACAGCATCTGCGCCGGCTTCCGCCCCTGCGCTGACGTCGAAGCCTAAGAGGAAGCGAGTGAGCCAGAAGCGGCCGACTCCTGCCCCATCTCCGCCTCCTGCTGTTCCCCTGCCGTCACTCCATCTCTACCTCCCGCCGTCTCCCCCGCCCCGCAACCGTTCGACCCGTTTCCCGAAAGGTATGCCAATTTTCTCCCGAGTCCCTCCGTCTCACCTCGCATAATTTATGACAATTTATCTGATTTTAGCACCCCTGCGCATGGTTCGTTCATGGAGATGTTGAATGGCACCACTGTCGATACCTCTGATCCACCTCTCGATCCTTTTGGCGATGAACAAGAGCAGAATTTGGGTGACATTGATGTTGATGCCGATGAGCCGACCGACGATGAGGAGACGAGCGATGAGGAGATGGTAGAGGTGACCGAGGTCAAGACGGGCGCGGTGAAGAAGATGAAGAAGAGAGCCATGAACTACACGGAGATCGAGGATAGAACTTTGTGCCATGCTTGGGCACAAGTTGGAATGGATGTTGCATCGGGCACTGATCAAACCGGGAAGCAGTATTGGCAGCCTATTGAGGACAGGTTTTACCAGCTCATGCCTTGAGTGCGGCAGCCCGTGGCTCGCAGTTTCCGATCGCTCCAAGGCCGTTGGGAGGTGATCAAACCGGCTTGTAGCCGGTGGAGTGCGGCCATTGATGCGGTGACGTTGAATCCTCCTAGTGGTGTAACTATTGACCAATACGTGAGTTTGTTCAACACCACATCTTCACTAATTACGACCATTTCTTCGTCATATAACCTTTAGTTTTGCGATTGTAGGACGGCCTTGCGCAAGGGCGGTACAAATACATGAACGGCAGCAAGGGCAAGAGGTTTGCATTCAAGCATTGCCATGACATGCTCAAGCATCTTCCCAAGTGGCAATTGTGGGACCAAGAAGGTCCACTAAAGAAAGGGGCGATGGGTAAAATGGATGATAGTGATGATGATAAGGGAGGAAGAAGGTGGGACAAGCCGAAGGGGTGCAAGAAGGCCAAGGAGAGGATTAAGATGGAGGCCGAGTCATCATTGCTAACAAACAAGTTTGATCAAATGATGAAGACCAAGGAGTCCATGACAATGAAGACATTGGAGAAATAGCTTGCTATCGCCGAGAAGAAGAGAGAGGTGAAGCTTGCAAAGGTGGAAGCCACACGAGAAGTAGCAAGGCGCAAGGCCGAGTTGGAGGAGATGAAGATCAAAGTGAAGAAGGAGAAGGCAATGAAGGCACTCCTAGCCGAGGAGAGGGAGATCATGATGATGAACACGAAAGACATGAATGAGCAACAATTGGAATGGTGGAAAGAGACCACCGCGGAGATCACGGAGAGAAGAAGGCTCCTTCGTCAAAGTGGAACCGGAGGTGCTTTGATTGAGTATGGAGACAATTCCGGAGCTTGATTCTCCCTTGCATGTTGTTGATTTGATGTTGAAACTATGCATGAAACGTTTGCAACTTGCATTTGTGCTAGAATTCCTATTTTTACGGGCCAGGAAACATGTGCCGTCGATCAGCGCCCTTATCACACCTGTAAAACAGAATATTCGATTTTATAGGCTATGAATAAGAGTGCTGATCTTCGCGGCGATTTTCAACGTGTAAAAACGCAGTACAGGCGTCGTTACTCGTGTTTTAAGGGCCGGAGGAATAAAAGTGCCGTTAGACTTGCTCTTAGAGTTGAAGAAGATGCGTTGAACTTGACCCTTGGGCTTAACCGTTAGAGTGAAAAGGCCCATTGATCAGGCCCGAACTGGACGTAGTGTACGCACTCCTCCAACTCGTCTCAATCGCACGTCACGCTAAAAAAGGATAACCTACACGTTTTTGCTTCTTCTAAAAAAAAATCATGTTTTGCTCAACTAACGAATGTTTCAAGTGTAAGGAGTCCATCTTTAGAAATATTATACTTTTTTAATCCTTTAGGTAGTTGTCCTTTTATTTATCCTGAAAGTTTGATATTTTTTGTGCGTAATTTTAATGTGGACATAGGCTTACACCTTAGAAAAATTATCTAATTTTGTTGTCCCTCCAAATGTTTATTCCTCAGTCCGCCACTGACTATTGGTGTCAAGAAAATAAACAGATGAATATTCTCTAGTTCTTTCTTCTTTTCTCCATAGGGAAACGACAACTCTCTTTTGTGGAGTATATATATTTTTATCCGAGAAATACTATGCCTCCGTCTCAAATTAATTGACTTAGCATTGTCTGGATATGCACATTTTTGTGTTGAGATACATGTCGTATATAGAAAGAGCCAAGTCAATTAATTTGGATGGAAGAAATATATATTTCCATTGATCCTCTAGTTCTCTGTGTCCATGAGAAAATGGAGGAAGAGCAATCCAGTGAGATTGTCTAGAATCGACATTAAGAATGGTGGAGATCAATTCCGATGGAATCTAACTGAGAATGGTTCTTTCTCGGTTAGTTTTTTATACAATGTTTTAACCTAGCCAGTTATTCTAGTACTAGATAATAGGATGATCTAAAAAATGAAGATACCTCTCAAAATCAAAAAATTTGCTTGGTATCATCGTCGAGGGATTATCCTTACAAAAGACAACCTTATTAAGCGGAATTGGCATGGAAATCCGAGATGCGTGTTTTGTCACCACGATGAGACAATCAAGCACCTGTTTTTCCAATGTAGTTTTGCACGGTCTATATGGTCAGTCACCCAAGCAGCTTCTGGCTTGTATCCACCACGTAGTATTACCAACATTTTTCGGAATTGGTTATATGGTATAGATAACAAGTATAAGATACTACTTCAGGTCGGAGCGATTGCCTTTATATGGTCGTTGTGGCTATGTAGGAATGATAAGGTTTTAATGATATAAACTGTTCTCTTCTGCAGGTTATTTATAGGTGTATAAATACCCTTCGAGTTTGGTTGGTATTACATCGTGTGGAGTATAGCGACCTTTTTATGGAGGTATGTACATGACTAGAGGATACAACACGGGACCTGTTTACCACTCATGGTTGGCAGTATAATCTTCAGATCGGCCCGCCTTCACCATCCTAGGCATTTTTACATTCAGTCTTTTTGATTTGTAATCTGTCCACGTCATTTTTTTATGTTTGGACTCTGTGGACTGTTGTCGGCTATGTGCATCCTAGCTATGCAGAGACCGGGTGTAATACTTACTCTATGTAATAAAAGCGCCCCTTATTGAAAAAAAAAGAATGGTGGAGATGATGCATCCGACACGTCGGTCCTTAGAAGTACGCTAAAAGTTCATGGTTTTCTCATTGATTATTCATAACTTCCTTGTTGAAAGTTTAGAAACAAGCAAGCATAGTGCTAGGACTACAGGTCTCTGGCTACTTGTCGCGGAGCGGAGCTAACAATTGAAAAGAATTAGAAACGCTGGGTTTTTGTCCTTTACCAGAAAGTTTCTAATTGCAATAAGTATATAAATAGATGAATGCATCTTTCTTCTTTTCTCTAGAGGGAACAACAACTCTTTAATATGTAGTATGCTAACAAATACTACTCCCCTATCTCAGATTAATTGTTAGAGCTTTATCTGGATTTATCTAGATATGTTTTTATATATAGATTTGTATGTATAGACGAAGTTGGGTTAATTAATTTTTGACATTGGGTAATATATATTTTCGTTGATCCTCTAGTTCTCTTTGTGTCCATAGGAAAATGATGGAAGATTAATCCATTGAGAATGTCTAGCATGGCATTAAAGATTGGTGGAGGGGATGCACACGTACGCTAAAAGTTAATGGTTTTCTTATTCATGGTTTTCTTGTTGAAGTTTAGAAACAACCAACCATAGTGCTAGGAGTACTAGTCCTGACTTCTTGACGCAGAGAGGAGCAAACAATTGGAAAGAAGAAGTTGACATGCTGGGTTTTTGTCCTTTACCAGAAAGTTACTAGTTGCAATAAGTAGATAAATAGATGAATGAATCTTTCTTGTTTTCTCTAGAGGGGAACAACAACTCTCTAGTACAAAGTATATATTTTTCTTCTGCTAAAAAATACTACTCCAGTATCTCAAATTAATTGTTAGAGTTTTATCTGTATTTATGTAGATATGTTTTTATGTTTAGATTTGTATGTATAGACGAAGTTGGGTTAATTAATTTTGGACGTTGGGTAATATATATTTTCGTTAATCCTCTAGTTCTTTGTGTCCATAGGAAAATGGTGGATTAATCCACTTAGAATTTCTAACATGACACTAAAGATTGGTGGAGAGGATGCACCCGACACATGGTTTTCCTTCGACGTACGCTAAAAATTCATGGTATTCTCGTTGATTATTCATGATTTTCTTGTTGAAAGTTTAGAAACAGCCAAGCATAGTATTAGGAGTGCTGGTCACTGACTTCTTGACGCAGAGATGAGCAAACAATTGAAAACAAGAAGTTGACATGCTGGGTTTTTGTTCTATAACAGAAACTTTCTAATTGCGATAAGTAGATAAGAATACAACTACATATTTCTTCTTTTCTCTAGAGAGAAACAACAACTCTATAATACAGTGTATATATTTTTATTTCTCTAAAAAATACTACTCCTCTATCTCAAATTAATTGTTAGAGTTTTATCGGGATATATCTAGATATTTTTTATGTTTACATATGTATGTATAGACCAAGTTGGTTAATTAATTTTGGACGTTGGATCATATATATTTTCGTTGATCCTCTAGTTCTTTGAGTCCATAGGAAAATGGTGGAAGATTTATCCACTGAGACTGGCTAGCATGACATTAAAGATTCGTGGAGAGGATGCACCCGACACGTGGTTTTGCTTGGACATAAGCTAAAAGTTCATGGTTTTCTTGTTGATTATTCAAGATTTTCTTGTTGAATGTTCAGAACTAGCCAAGCATAGTGCTACGAGTACCGGAGAGTAACTAACAATCTAAAAGAAGAAGTTGATATGCTAGGTTTTTCTCCTATACCAGAAGTTACTAATTGCGATAAGTAGATAAGTAGGCAAATGCAACTTTCTTCTTTTCTCTAGAGGAAAACAAAAACTCTCTAATACGGAGTATGTATATACTTTTATTCCTCTAAAAAATACTACTCCTGTATCTCAAATTAATTTTTAGAACTTTATCTCGATACACACTTATCTAGACCTGGTTTTGTGTTTAGCTATGTATGTCTGGACGAAGTTGAGTTAATTAATTTTGGATGTTAGGATTTTTTTTTGATGATCATCTAGTTCTTTGTATCCATATAAAATGGTGGAAGATCAATCCCCTCAGATTGTCTCGCATGACATTAAAGATTGATGGAGAGGACGCACCCGACATGTGGTTTCCCTTGGACATACACTAAAAGTTCATGGTTTTCTCGTTGATTATTCATCATTTTCTTGTTGAAAGTTAAGAACCAGCCAAGCATAGTGCAAAGAGTACTGGTCCTGGCTTCTTGACGTGGAGAGGAACTAAGGCTAGCCCTAGTGGGAGTATCATAGCTAGTATCATGCATACCATGTTGGCAAAAATCTGATGTGACAAAATTATTAATGAAGAAAGAGATGGTTAGAGTATCATAGGTAGATACCGTATCATAGCACGTTAAACTAGAAATGCTAATACATGTAAATCTTGTACATAATTTTATATTGAGATTCTATAAATTGTTAAATATAGTACTAATATGATACTATCACATGATACCATGCACTATAGATATAGTATCATACATTATAGAACTGATACTGAGCCTGGCTCAACCCTCTGTACATTATAAAATTTATAAAATGACACAGTAGGGGGTCTTCCCTACTGTTTTTTGTCAAAAATAAAATAAAATAGATATAGTATCATACACTAATATCATATGCATGATACTAGTAGTATGATACTCCCACTATGACCAGCCTAACAATTAAAAAGAAGAAGTTGACATGCTGGTTTTTGTCCTTTACCAAATAGTTGCTAATTGAGATAAGTAGATAACAACTACATAAGTAGACGAATGCACCATTCTTCTTTTATGTAGAGGGAACAACAACTCTCTAATACATATATTTTTATTCCTCTAAAAAAGTACTGCTCCCCTATCTCAAATTAATTGTTTGAGCTTTGTCTAGATACACGTATGTATCCAGACATATTTTTGTGTTTAGATATATGTGTGTTTAGACATGTCTTTTCTTCTTTTCTCTTGAGGGAAACAACAACTCTCTACCGACAAGTATATAATTTTTGTTCCTCTAAGAAATACTACTCCCTCAATCTTAAATTAATTGACTTACGTTATCTAGATATACACGTTTTTATGTTGAGATACATGCGTATGTAGACAAAACCGAGTCAACTAATTTGAATGGAAGAAATATATTTTTCATTGATCCTCTACTTCTTTGTGTCCATGAGAAAATGGTGGAAGAGAAATCCAATAAGATTGTCTAGAATGACGTTAACAATGGTGGAGAGGATGCATCCGACACATGATTTTCCTTGGACGTACGTAAAAGTTCATGGTTTCCTTATTAAGTATTCGTGATTTTCTTGTTGAAAGTTAAGAAACAGCCAAGCATAGTACTAGGAGTACTGGTCCCTGGCTTGGAACTAACAATTGAAAAGAAGAAGTTGACTCGTTAGGTTTTTGTGCTTTACTAGAAAGTTGCTAATTGCGATAAGTAGGTAAGTCGACGAATGCATCTTTCTTCTTTTCACTAGAGGAAAACAACAACTCTCTACTATGGAGTATATAGTTTTGTTCCTATAAAAAATACTACTCCCTCATTCTGAAATTAATTTATTTAGCTTTATTCAGATAAGCACATTTTTGTGTAGTGAAGAGATATATTCTATCTAGATAAGGTCGGGTCAATTTATTTGGACGAAAGAAGTATATATTTTTCGTTGATCCTCTAGTTCTTTGTGTCCATGATAAAATTGTGGAAAATCAATCCCCTGAGATTGTCTCGCATGACATTAAAGATTGGTGGATAGGATGCACCTGACATGTGATTTCCTTGGACGTACACTAAAAGATCATGGTTTTCTCGTTGATTATTCATGATTTTATTTTTTAAATTCAGAACTAGCCAAGCATAGAGCAAGGAGTACTGAAAGAAGTGAATACAAATAAGGAACACGTCCGTATAGGTAAAATAAGCAATGTTCTCTTTCAATGGAAGAAGATCTTAAACTGAGCTAAAAGAGGTATCAAAATCAGAGAACTACAACCCAGGACTTGCTATGATTATGTTGCACTTTCGGGTCTTGTGCCTGTGGTCTTAAGCCTTTGTTTGTCATAATGATGTAAGTTTATCCTATTTCTCACCTATTTCGAGATAAAAATACCTACTGCCAATGAGATCAGATACTTGGATCCGAGGATCAGATAGGCAAGCTGTCCTTTCCAATTGTCAATGAAATTCGAAAGTAACAATAGCCGCAGGGGAATGAAATTATCCTGACACATGAAAACCATGCCCTCTGTGGTCCCTAGCTTCTTGACCCGGAGAGGAACTAATAATTCAAAAGAAGAAGTTGACATGCTGGGTTTTTGTCCTTTCATCAGAAAAGTTGCTAATTGCAATAAGTTGATAGCAAGTAGACAAGTTGGCGAATGCATCTTTCTTCTTTTCTATGGAGGGAAGCAACACTCACTAGTAGGAAAATGCTTATCCACAAGGTCCTTATCAGTGGCGCACATGTAAAATGTGCCCCGCGGATAGTTACCCGTGGCGCACGGGCTAAACCATGCGCCACTGACCTTGTCTTACCCGTGGCGTATGGTTCAGACGATGCGCCACCATAAGGTGGGCCCCAGCGCTGGTGACAGACCCCATCAATAGGCAGCACATTCGTGGCGCACGGAATCGACATGCGCCACGCATAGAAGGTTTATCAGTGGCGCATGGTCTTCCCGTGCGCCACGGGTGTTGGTGGTCCCAAGTATCTGAAAAGTGACAGATCACCTCCGGCGAACGCCCTGGAGGTGCGCCACGGTACATTTTATCAGTGGCACATGATATAGCAGGTGTACCACGAATGTGTCGTGCCAGCCACACAAAAATGTGGTACTTTCCCCTATCCTCCACTAGCTAGTGCACTTTCCCCTACCTCCACTATATCTAGCTCGAGTTGCTCCTCCTCCTCATCTCATTTTCTCCAACAATTTTTCCATTTTATGTTGCCAAAACCTCTTTGGGTTGGATGGATCTATAAAGAAAACTCCTCTCCACCGTGTAGATCCACTAAAGTAAGCGCACACACCTTTTCTCTTCTCTCCTCCACATCAAGTTTGACTAACCACACCACATGCTCTCTTGCGCGGCCTCTCTCGTCTCAGTGTAACTTGTGCTTGTTTTGTGTGTATGGACGACGATGTTGGTGGTATATATGCTTGTGTTCTTGTGTACATGGATATATGCTTGTGTTTTTGTGTGTGGACGACGGTGTTGGCTCGGGAGACGATGTTTACATGGATATATGCTTGTGTTCTTGTGTATGCTTTGTGTTGTGCAGGTGCCGGTGTGTGTGGTGCAATGAATGTTTGCCGAAATATTGCTTCATTTCTGTTTTGGTAAAATTTTGCACTACTCATATGTGCTATTTATAGGGAAGGTCATGCCGAATTTTTGCATGCATGGTTCTAAATATTCCCTTTTGCTCCATACCGCCGCACACGCAACCATGGTGCGTCAGATAAGCGAAGCTAGGGTGGCTAGATACAAGGAACGCGCGAAGGCCGTCATGATTCAGAACAACATGGCCGAGATAAGATCTCCTTGTAAGAGATGCAAACTTGGTACCCTAATCAAACCTGATTCTAGGACATTGGAGAAGCACTTGCTCATGGGTGGTTTCATGCCCAACTACATTGACAAGGACGTCAACAATGGGGTGCCGGCAAGAAATGGTGCTCATGAAGACGCCGAACATGATTATGATGAAGAAGATACTGGTGGACATGATCATCATGAAGGAGATGCCGGATCCGATGGTGGTGGAGAAGACGCGGACACGCAAACACCGCTAACTTCAGCTTTCTGGGACCCTCATTTTCTAGAACTGCTCCTCAAGGAGACGAGAAACGACAAAGCTGTAGCCAGAGAGAAAGCCAAGCTAGCGCAAATGGATAAAGACAGGATTACTCCGCTGTATCCTGGGTGTCGGCCCGAGCATACACGCCTGAATGTAACCCTCAAGGCTCTGGAGATGAAGGTGCAACACAAATGGACCGACGTGAGCTTCAACCATATCATGAAATTCTGGCACGGTATACTTCCCGAGGGGAACACATTGCCAAGAGGTATCGACGAGGCCAAGAAAGTCGTGTGCCCTCTCGATCTACCGTACGTCAAATACCACGCTTGCCTCAACGGCTGCGCATTTTATCGGGGCGAGTACAAGGATAGAACCACATGTCCGGTGTGCGACCATGCATGATACAAGAGAGGGAACAAGAAAGTTCCTCAAAAAGTGGTATGGGACTTTCTTATCACTCCCCGTCTGCTACGGTATTTCGTAGACCCTAAGGAAGCGAAGCTCATGCAATGGCATGCGGAAAGGGAGAAGCCCGAAGATGATCCGGAGAAGGGCAAGATCATGACACACCCTGCATACGCTAGCAAGTGGCACACATTGGACATGGAGTTCGAAGAGGAGTTTGGGGATGATGCCAGGAACGTTAGACTGGGTATGAGCACTGATGTACTCAATCTCTTTGGAAACCAGAGTAGCACGCATAGCACCTGGTCCGTGTTTGTATGGCCATATAATCACCCCCGGATATTCAAAGGTACGTACACATGAGTATTCTTATTCAGGGGCCAAAACAACTAGGTATCGACATGCATCTGTATCTCGGGTTGTTAAAAGAGGAGTTAGCCACACTGTGGAAGACGCTAGCCCGTACGTGGGACGCATACACAGGATAATATTTCCCTCAGAGAGCCACGATGATCACGACGGTGTAGGACTACCTTGATCTGGGATATGTATCATGCCAGGTGAACCACAGACACGGTGCATGCGTCAGGTGCATGGAGAAAACCCCGCATATGCAGCTACCGAGGGATCCCGTGTCTTCGAAAACTGTGTTCCCAGGGATTCGAAAGTGTCCCCCCGCGGATCACCCATGGAGAAAACGCGGAGATCTGTTGAATGGTGAGGACGAGCTCGAAATATCCCCACCTAGGAGGAGCGGCGAGGATATCAACAACTTGCTGGAAAAATGGAAAGAGTGCCCCGCGCCGGGAAAGAAGCGTCCGAGGACAAAGCCATTGCTGGGTGTATGGAAAGCGAGGTCTGTTTTCTAGGACCTGCCGTACTGGAAATACCTCCACACGCCACATAGCCTAGACCTCATGCACATCACGAAGAACGTGTGCAAGAGTCTGATTGGCACTCTTGTCAACATGCCGGAGAGGACCAAAGACGGGCCAAAGGCAAGAAACGACCTAATCAAGCTGGGATAAAGGAAGAACTTCATGTAGGATGCTCCGATGATGATGTTGATGATGATGACGCTCAGACGCAAGATACTCAAGATCGTCGGCGCAAAAAGGTTAAGAGAAACGACTACTACTGCCCCCTTCCTGCTTCATTATGAGTGAGGAGGAGCTCTAGCAGTTTTTCAACGTTCTCCTCGAAACCAAACTTCCTATTGGTTAACGAGGGAAGATATCCCGATATCTGGACGAAACAAAGAAGAGGTTCTCCGGGATGAAATCTCACGCCTGCTACGTGCCGATGACGCAGATACTTCCGGTTGCTATGCGAGGGATAATGGACGAGAACGTACGTGAGACGCTGTTTTACAAATACTTTGATCAAGTTTATGATGGTGCATGACACCTCAAAAATTATTCTTTCTTTTTATCACTTACCTACTCAAGGACGAGCATGAGTTAAGCTTGGGGATGTTGATACATTGCAAATGTATCTATAATTTTTGATGTTCCATGCTTGGTTTTATCTAGTTTCTTGTGTTTTGTCCACACTTTGGAGTACTTTTTATATGATTTCTTGGACTAACCTATTAACAAGAGCCACAGTGCCAGCTGCCTGTTTTCTGCTGTTTTTGGTTCCAGGAAAGTCAGAAAATAAATATTCTCGGAATTGGACGGGACAAAAGCCAAAGTCACTATTTTACCGGGAGACATCTGGAACTAGAATACGGGACGGAGAGGGGATGGGGCCTGGCCACACCACCTGGCCACACCACTGGCACAGCGGCCAGCCTAGCCAGGCCCAGGTGGTCCGCCACCCAGGCACCCTCGGCCTCCTTCCGCCTATATATTGCCTCGATATGGAAACCCTAAGTACCCGATCAAAATTCCACGAAAAGAGTCTCAGAGCCGTCATATCCATCCCTAGATCGGGAGGATCTGAAGCTCTTCGGCACCACCCGGAGAGGGGAATTCACCCTGGAGGCCTTCTTCATCATCATGCAAGCCTCCTGTGTGATGCGTGACTAGTTCATCTCTGGACTACGGGTCCATGTAGTAGCTAGATGGCTGGTTCTCCTCCTTTGTGCTTTCATGTCTAGATCTTGTGAGCTCCGTTCATGATCAAGATCATCTATTTGTAATTCTGCATGTTGTGTTTGCGGGGATCCGATGGATATTGAGATGCTCTTTCAGATTGATTATTGATTCGATCATGTATTTGTTATTTGTGATCTTGCATGCTTTCCGTTGTTAGTAGCTATCTTGGCCAAGTAGATGCTAGCAACTCCAAGAGTTAGTATTTATGCTCGATAGTGGGTTCATGCCTCTAGTAATCTGGGGAAGTGACAGAAATCTCTAAGGTACTAGATGTGTTGTTGCTACTAGGGACAAAACAACAATCCTTTGTTCAAAGAACTATCGTATTGTTTACTTTACACGCAATTCGTAATGCAATAATCTGTTGCTTGCAACTTAATACTGGAGGGGGTTCAGATGATAACGTGAAGGTGGATTATTAGTCATAGATGAAGTTGGATGACGATCTATGTATAATGTTGTAATGCCCAATCAATTCTCAAAGGATTCAAGATGATTAGCATATGCTTGTATTCTTTCTCAATGTTTGTCAATTACCCCGCTGTAATTTGTTCACCCAGCATGTTATCTATCTTAAGGAGAGCCACCTCTAGTGAACTATGGACCCCGGTCCTTTCTTTTACATTAAATCTACAAATTGTTTACTGCTTTGTGTTTACTTTCTGCAAACTATTACTTTCTTCCATTCGATACGTTTAATCCTTTGTTTTCAGCAAAATCGGTGAGATTGACAACCTCATCGCAAGTTGGGGACAGAGTTCTGTGGTTGTGTTGTGCAGGTCTCCATGTTGCTACTAGCACCGGTAGTGCGCCCTGCTAAAGTTCAGCCAGCAACACCGTTGGGGTGTTTCCTTGCTCCTACTGGATTGATAACCTTGGTTTCGTACTGAGGGAAAACTTACTACTGTGCTCATCATACCTTCCTCTTGGGGTTCCCAACAAGCTCGATATATTTTGGGCCAGCAAGACTTTTTCTGGCGCCGTTGCCGGGGAGTCAAGGACATCTTCACAAGGGGAGTCCCTCATAACCAATCTCTTTACTTTGTTATTTTTGTTTTGATTAGTTTACTTTTGCTTTGTTTGCTTGTTTCTTTATCAAAAACACAAAAAAATTAGTTTTACTAGTTTGCTTTGTTTATTAAAAATACAAAAAAATGACAACTCTTGAAAACACTAAGTTGTGTGACTTCACTAGCACCAACAACAATGTTTTTATGAGCACACCTATTGCTCCACCGGTTCCTGAAGCTACTTTCTTTGAGATAAAACCTGCTTTACTCAATCTTGTTATGAGAGAACAATTTTCTGGTATTGGTAATGAAGATGTTGTTGCCCATGTAAATAACTTTGTTGAACTTTGTGAGATGCAAAAGCATAGGGATATAGATGGAGATATTATTAAGCTTAAATTGTTTCCTTTCTCTTTGAGGGGAAAAGCTAAAGAATGGTTGAATTCCTTAACTAGGAATAGTATTGATTCTTGGACTAAATGCAAAGATGCTTTTATTGGAAAATACTATCCTCATGCTAAGATTATATCTATGAGAAGTGAAATAATGAAGTTTAAACAATCTGATAATGAACATGTTTCTCAAGCTTGGGAAATAATGAAATCTTTGGTTAAGAATTGTCCCACTCATGGACTGACTGCTTGGATGATCATCCAAACTTTTTATGCAGGATTAAACTATTCTTCAAGGAACCTATTGGATTCTGCTGCTGGAGGTACCTTTATGACCATTACTTTGGGTGCTGCAACAAAGCTTCTGGATAATATGATGGTTAACTATTCTGAATGGCATACTGAGAGAGATCCACAAGGTAAGAAGATAAATTATGTTGAGGAAACCTCCTCCTTGAGTGATAAAATTGATATATTATGTCTATGCTTGTTAATGGGAAAGCCCATATTGATCCAAATAATTTTCCCTTAGCCTCTTTGGTTGCTCAAGAAGAGCAAGTTGATGTGAACTTTATAAGAAATAATAATTTTAGCAACAATGCCTACAGGAATAATTTTGGTAACAACAATTATAAGCCATATCCTCCCAACAATGGTAATGCTTATGGAAATTCCTACAAAAACAATAGGAGTGCTCCCTCTGAACTTGAAGTTATGCTTAAAGACTTTATTAGTAAACAAACTGCTTTCAATAAAACTATTGAGGAAAAACTCTCTAATGCTGAAAGAAATATAGCATCTTTGGCTGAAGCTCAATCTTCTTTGAATAAAATGGCTGCTAAACCTGAAACTAATGATAATCCCTTTGCAGCTACTAATGCCATACAAGTAAGAATTGATGAAAATGTTAGACTATTAGCTGAATTACATGCTAAGTGGGAAAGAGAAGATGAAATTGCTAGAAGATTGTTATTTGAATGTCCTACTTGATGATAATGCTATGTGATCTTGATAGTAGTGTTTCTATTATGCCTAGAAGGATTTATGATATGCTTGATTTGCCACCGCTTGAAGATTGTTATTTGAATGTCCTACTTGATGATAATGCTAAAAAGAAACTCATGGGGAGTATTAATGATGTTCTTATTATGGTTAACAATACCTATGTCCCCGTTGATTTCTATGTTTTGGATGTTGAATACAATGCTTCTTGTCCTATTACTTTGGGAAGACCTTTTCTTAGAACTATTGGTGCCATTATTGATATGAAAGAAGGTACCATTAAACATCAACTCCCACTCAAGAAAGGTATAGAACACTTCCCTAAGAATAGAGAGAAGATTTCTTTTGCCTCTCATATGAAAACAAAATTTGCTCTTAATGCTTCTTCATTTGAGAGCACTTGATTCTTTTTGGTTCTTATGCCTAACTTAAAGGTGTTAAAGAAAAGTACTTATTGGGAGATAACTCAATAGTTTTAGATGAGTCTTGGAAGTTATTACTTCAGTAATAACCGCTCCTTGTACTTTTTATTTGCTTTTTGTGCCAAGAGTATCCTCTAATGAGAGAGAAGTAATGATTGGGAAAGTTGTTGTCCCGAAACAGATTTCTGTGCTTCACCGTAAAAATTCGTGTAAAATCTCTGTACGTCCTTTTGAGGCGTGAATTGTTTTGCTTCTTCCCCAGGTTGTTATCTAACTTTTTTTAGTTAAACACTTTTTGATTTGAGCAACAGAAGGTCTTCGAAAAAATTTGTCTTCACCTGTTGGTCTGTTTTGACAGATTTCTACCATTTTCTGCATTTGCTTCTTGTTGGTTCCTTTTTGAGTTCTTTTGGGGAATTGAGCTTTTTGAGGGAATTACAACAGTAGCTAGTGTTTTAATGGAAGTTTTATTGGTGTTAGAACTGAACCTAAAGACCTATTATCTTGAGTGCACTAATGTTGCTAATAAAGACTGTGTGAAGTTTTGTATGAAGGAAAAATTTCATCTATATGGAAGGAATGAGTAATGAGATGAAGGATGGACTAAAGCTCAAGCTTGGGGATGCCACGCGTGTCACCACAAGAAATATCCAAGAAGTACAAGCGTCGAAGCTTGGGGATGCCCTAGGCATCCCCTTCTTCATCAATAAAAATCCCAGGTTTCTTCCAAACGCTTCATTTTTATTGTTTCATGCACATTTGTGTTGTTCTTGTAGCCTCTTCTTTTTCGTTTTCATTTTTGTTTTTCGTTTGCTTTGTTTGCTTATTTTGCTGAATAAATTGGTTGGACCCCCTCTTTCATACATTGGTTTTCAAATAGTTTGGTTTGGTTTGGAAAAGAGTAGGAAAGTTCATGCTTAAGTGGTAAAGAGAGCTTGTTTTTGACTGTGGCCTATGCTTTGTCATGCCATGCTTGATATTGTTTTGGGTTTATGCTTAGTATTCTTTTCTGTAGCATGACTTGTTATAAACAATTGAGATTGCTTAATGTGCCTTGGATGAATCATGTGTTGTTTTAGCATATTAAAGCATAGTATAGTGGTATTCTCCTTTGATGCTTTATTTGGGTTGACTTGGCGCATGCTCACACCATGTTATGACTATCCAAAGTCACCATAGCCTTGATGATCCTTTAGTTTTTAACTTGTAGTATAACTTTATGCTTTGATCAATGATGTTTTGTCGCTCTGCATGATTATGGCCATTATTGCTCTCTTAGTTTGTCGCTCCCAGTCTTTTGCTAGCCTCCGCAACCAAGTATGAGTTCCACTCATGCATCCAACTCCCTAAACCAAGTTATTCCAAAGAGTCCACCATACCTACCTATTAGCTTATGCTATTCCAAGTATATTCATGCTTTTGTTTATCTTCCAAATTAAACTTGTTATGAGAAAACTAGTGATTAAAGCTCTCACGAACTTGATGACACACTTTACTTTTTCTTGCCGTTAATAAACTTGAACCATTGTGTCATCTATGTTGTATATGCTTGCACTTAATTGTTGGGGATTAGCAGAACCATGCTGTCATGGGGAACGCTTTCGACATTGCACTGGTACTTTGTACCTAGTTAATATCATGCTCTTTTGTCTATGGATGTCTGATACATTGCAAATGTATCTATAATTTTTGATGTTCCATGCTTGGTTTTATCTACTTTCTTATGTTTTGTTCCAACTTTGGAGTACTTTTTATACACTTTCTTGGACTAACCTATTAACAAGAGCCACAGTGCCAGTTGCTTGTTTTCTGCTGTTTTTGGTTCCAGGAAAGTCAGAAAATCAATATTCTCGGAATTGGATGGGACAAAAGCCAAAGTTCCTATTTTACCGGAAGACTCACGGAGCCAGAAGCAGAGATGGAGGAGGGCCAGGGCCTGGCCACACCATATGGTGGCGCGGGCTAGCCCTGGCCGTGCCACCAGGTGGTGTGGGCCCCCTGGCACTCCACCGACCTTTCCCTATCGCTATAAGAGCCTCCCGATGCGAAAACCCTAAATCGTCAAGCCTCCAGCCACGAAAAGTTCCGTAGCGCCGCCGCCACCGAAGGGGAGATTTGGGGGGCAGAAAGTCTCTGTTAGGCACCTAGCAGACGGGAAGTGCCCCCGGAGCCATCTCCATCGATCTCCACCACCATCTCCATCACCGTTGCTGATTCCCATGATGAGGAGGGAGTAGTTCTCTCTCGAGGCTAAGGGTTCTACCGATAGCTATGTGTTCATCTCTCTCTCTATGCATGATCATATTGTGATCATGAGCTTATAATCTATAGATCTACCTTGCTACTCAAGTGCTTTAATAGATCTCTGCTCTCCCCATGTGTGTGAAAGTGATAGCGTGCACACCATGGTGGCACTTAGGCTAGAGATTACAAATACTTGTTATGAGTTATATTTGGAGTTGGATGTCTTTATGAAATTGTGGTGTTTGTTGGACTCATCTAGTACTCAAGGTGACAGTGTGGGGTTTTCTAGATGGGAAAGGCTTACTTTGAGATGTGCTGTTATAGCCCTACCATGGATTAGAGTGTCCAACCGGAGAGTAGTTAAGAGTAGTATCATGAATATAATGTATTTATATGAGAGTGTTCACTAGTTAAAGTATGATCCCTAGGCCTTGTTTCTAAGCATTGAAACACCGTTTGCTACTAGATATGTTACATGTTTGCTTGCTTTGATCTTTATTTCAGTTTTACTTTTGTCTTTTCCAGGCCATCAATCTATTTTCTATCACCATTACCCCTTATAATTATCCATAGCACTTTTATTTCACTATTTCTTCGCTGAACTAGTGCACCTATACACCTGACAAGTGTATTGGGTGTGTTGGGGACACAAGAGACTTCTTGTATCTTGATTGCAGGATTGCTTGAGAGGGAATACCTTTGACCACTTCTTCCCTGAGTTCGATAAACCTTGGGTGATCCACTTAAGGGAAACTTGCTGCTGTTCTACAAACCTCTGCACTTGGAGGCCCAACAACTATCTACAAGAATAGAAGTGCGTAGACATCAATGTCGTCGGTGTGAAATGAAAGGGGAGCTTGTAAGTCCATGGGGTTATGTATATGTGTTAGAGAAACGCCTGGGCCACTGGTCTAATCCATGCTGACATGGTGGAAACCTGCAGCGTAACCATAATGAGCTGTCTTAGAAGCATTCTTCTTATAAAAAAGAGTCCTATATTGAGAAAAAAGAGAAAAAGAAAAGAGGAAGGGGTACCATATTATGAAAAGAGGAAAGAGAGAAAAAGCACCATATTCCCATGGTAAATAAGAAGATTGCTGAGATGCTCGTTGTCTGCTTGCCTTGTCATTTTGATATGGCGATTCTTCCGTATCATCGGGCAAGGGGTACCCCATTGGCGGTTATCTATGATACACATGTACTTACGATGAAAAGAACTTACCGGTGACTAAACTTGAGTAGCATGACGAGCGGCCCTCGTATTCAAGGGACATGAGATTCCTAACTTATACTTCGTCAAGCATGTACACCATAGTTTGTTCACTTTAACCTTAATCACTTCATGATGCTTATGATAGGGGCAATGAGAGCTGAAAGCTATTAAGTACCATAATTTTTGGAAGCTCTTTATGAAACTTGAATCTCTGCTTCCTTCTATGAAGGCCTTTCTTCCACCATTATATTGAGTCTCCACCTTCTACCTTTATGCACCTACTTTGAGAGCATAGTGGCCATTCTTAGTTCTATGTGCATTGTCCCAAGACTAGTTGATTGATGCATACCTTGATATTGCTTGTTTTAAACTATTTGTATCTAGTCACTCTTATGAACTTTGAAGGTGTCCTATGCATTTATACTTGCTACTCTATGAGGGACAAGCTAAATACTATTATGCTATGTTTTCTTTATGTGAAACAAACAAACGTCTTGCAAAGCATTGTTATTCATGAATCTTTTGTTTGTGCCTTTTCATGTTGCAACATAGTTTCTTTGTCTTATTTCTAGAACTTTGTCTTTCATGTTATGATTGAAGTACTATGATCCCAGCTTCGAATGTTTTACAGATACTTTGATCAAGTTTATGATGGTGCATATCACCTCAAAAAAAATTCTTTCTTTTTATCACTTACCTACTCGAGGACGAGCAGGAGTTAAGCTTGGGGATAATGATACATTCCAAATTTATCTATAATTTTTGATGTTCCATGCTTGGTTTTATCTACTTTCTTGTGTTTTGTCCACACTTTGGAGTACTTTTCATATGATTTCTTGGACTAATCTATTAACAAGAGCCACAGTGTCAGCTGCCTGTTTTTTGCTATTTTTGGTTCCAGGAAAGTTAAAAAATAAATATTCTCGGAATTGGACGGGACGAAAGCCAAAGTCACTATTTTACCGGGAGACATCTAGAGCCAGAATACGAGACGGAGAGGGGCTAGGGCCTGGCCACACCACCTGGCCGCGCGGCCAGGCCTGGCCCGCGCCAGGGGGTGGTCTGGCCGCCCCAGGCACCCCCTCGGCCTCTCCTTCCGCCTATATATTGCCTCTGATACGGAAACCCTATGTACCCAATCAAAATTTCACGAAAGAGTCTGTAGCCGCCGTCATCTCCATCCCTAGATCGGGAGGGATCTAAAGCTCTTCCCGGCACCCTGCCGGAGAGGGGAATTCACCCTGGAGGCCTTCTTCATCATCATGCAAGCCTCCGGTGTGATGTGTGAGTAGTTCATCTCTGGACTACGGGTCCATGTAGTAGCTAGATGGCTGGTTCTCCTCATTTGTGCTTTCATGTCTAGATCTTGTGAGCTCTGTTCATGATCAAGATCATCTATTTGTAATTTTGCATGTTGTGTTTGCGGAGATCCAATGGATATTGAGATGCTATTTCAGATTGATTATTGATTCTATCATGTCTTTGTTATTTGTGATCTTGCATGCTTTCCGTTGTTAGTAGCTATCTTGGCCAAGTAGATGCTAGCAACTCCAAGAGTTAGTATTTATGCTCGATGGTGGGTTCATGCCTCTAGTAATCTGGCGAAGTGACAGAAATCTCTAAGGTACTAGATGTGCTGTTGCTACTAGGGAGAAAATAACAATCCTTTGTTCATAGAACAATCATATTGTTTACTTTACACGCAATTCGTAATGCAATAATCTGTTGCTTGCAACTTAATAC
This sequence comes from Avena insularis, assembly GCA_023614405.1. Lineage (NCBI taxonomy): Eukaryota > Viridiplantae > Streptophyta > Magnoliopsida > Poales > Poaceae > Avena > Avena insularis. Next base: position 428,708,143 of record CM042692.1, on the reverse strand, counting down.
TGGAGGGGTTCGGATGATAACCTGAAGGTGGATTATTAGTTATAGATGCGGTTGGATGACGGTCTATGTATAATGTTGTAATGCCCAATCAAGTCTCAAAGGAGTCAAGATGATTAGTATATGCTTGTATGCTTTCTCGATGTTTGTCAATTGCCCCGATGTAATTTGTTCACCGAGCATGTTATCTATCTTAAGGAGAGCAATCTCTAGTGATCTATGGACCCCGGTCCTTTCTTTTACATTAAATCTACAAACTGTTTACTGCTTTGTGTTTACTTTCTGCAAACTATTACTTTCTTCCATTCGATACGTTTAATCCTTTGTTTTTAGCAAAATCGGTGAGATTGACAACCTCATCGCAAGTTGGGGACAGAGTTCTGTGGTTGTGTTGTGCAGGTCTCCCCGTTGCTACTAGCACCGGTAGTGCGCCCTGCCAAAGTTCAGCTAGCAACACCTTTGGGGTGTTTCCTTGCTTGTACTGGATTGATAACCTTGGTTTCGTACTGAGGGAAAACTTACTGCTCTACTCATCATACCTTCCTCTTGGGGTTCCCCAACGAGCTCGATATATTTTGGGCCAGCAGTCCACCTCTTGGATGATATCATCCACCTCGGGCCGCTATTCCTACACAACATGATGCCGTTGTAAAGGCTGAACAACGTTCTCAAAGGATTCATTCGCAACAGGAACCATCCGGATGGAAGCATAGCCAAGGGCTTTCTGACGTACGAGTCCATATCATTCTGCCAGAATTATCTACGAAATGAGGATGACGACGGCCCGGTTGGTCTGCCAATCAGGAGGCACCTCGGGAGGCTCGATGGATGTGGTCACCACGAGGGCCACGCCCCAATGCATATCTTCTTCCCTGGTTGACACACAGACTATGACAGGGCACATCGAGTCGCACTATAACACATAGAATTGGTCGAACCATGGGTGCTAGAGCACAAAAGCTTAATTGAGAAGATGTTTAGGGACACGGGTCGACGACGGACTAAGGGAGACGTGACTTGAGAGCATAACTCTAGCTTCACGCGTTGGTTCAAGAAAGAGCTACTCCATCTTTATCATGGTAAGGGGCCTTCTACGGACGAGGAAAAACTCATATTCACCTTGTCACAGGGCCCCGCGATGAATGTGAGGACCTATCAGGCGTACGACATCAACGGTTACACATTCTACATCGAGGAAAAGGACAAGAACAACAAATATCAGAACTCGGGAGTTACGAGGCTATCCTACGCAGATGAGGAATCTACTGTCAAGGAGAGATTCTTCGGTACGATCGAGGAGATCTGGAAACTCGACTACTATGGAGACAAGATGCCAATGTTCCGGGTCAGATGGGCCAAGAACGTCGAAAAAGAAGGCCGGTATTTCACCACTATGGTTATACCGGAAGCCAAATCATCAAAGGCATCTGGTGTGAACGTCCAGGCAAAAAATGAGCCATGGTTACTGGCTTGCCAGGTGGATCAATGCTTCTACATTGCCAACCCTGTAAGACCTAGCCGCGTTGTTGTCAGGAGGGGGAAAAGGAGCATCATCGGAATGGAGGGAGGGGCCACAGAACAAGACTTCGACAAGTATGGTGATCCGAAGATAGAAGAGGAATTCGATGAGTACTTCGACAGACCTAGTGCTGCATTAGGAAGAAGGAAGACCACCCTACCCGCTAAAGGATGTCCGTACACATGAAGCAATCCCCATGTTTCCTGGCTAAATTATTTAACCGCGACGAACAAGGGCAAGAATATCACCGTGACAAGACATCGCAAGAAGTGACTTTTTGTGTCTGATGTGTGTGCGCGCGCATCAAGTCGACAAAACTATACATGATACATACGTATGGTTTTTTGGAACAATAATCATATACATGATTCGTGGTTTTTTGGAATAAATTATTTGTCTACTTGCAATTCTATACATGTGTTTTTTGCTTTTATATTTGTAAATGTTGAATTGTTTATATTTTAAAAATACTAAACAATTTGTTTCTAAATGAGTAAATATTACTAGGCCAAACCGTAATTCTAAATTATTTTGTTAAATATATTTTTAAATTCAAGGAAAAAAGTGGGGGTGCAGGATTCAAACCTGGCACCTATGGTGGTCTAACTAACCAAACCTTGCTAACCAGTAGGACATGCTAGTGTTGTTGTCAACACTGCCCTGCGCGCCATTTTGAGTTATGTGCAGAAATCAGTGGCGCATCCCGAATCGGTGCGCCACTGAGTTTCTACACATAACTCAAAATGGTCTGCTTCTTCCTTGATCGACACTTAGTCGATTTCATTCTCTGTTCCCCACCGCCACCGCACCCTCTGCTCCCCACCTCCACCGGAGAAGACGAAGAAGACGCGCGTGGAGAAGACGCCGGCACCCCTCCCCTTCCTCTACTTCCTCCTGTTTCTCGCAGCGGAGAAGACGCCGGCACCCCTCTGCTTCCTCGCTGGCGCCCCTCACATGCACGCCGCCACGACCTGCCTCCATCTGCCACCACCTCCCTCCGTCCGCCACCTCTCCAGGTATGAGCCTCCCTTCCCCTCCCTTCCCCTCCCCTCTCTTGCTAGGGTTAGGGTTGATCTTGTGGGAGGCCTCGATGGAGGAGGTGGTGGTCCTCGCGGAGGGCAGCATACTGGTGTGGGCCAAGGCGATGAGGTCGACCGAGTGCCTGACGAGGCTGGAGGGCATACTGGAGGAAGAGGCGTCATGGGGGCCCTATGAGTGCGGGGCCTGCGAGGAGGACTGGGAGGTGGTTGCCGAGGACAACTGCGACAACAGTGATGAGGAGTGGAAGGAGTGCGAGGTGGAGGCCGTGGAGGTAGAGACATTACGGTGGGCGCTGTAGATTGCCTGAATGCATATGTGTATATGTACAGAACACAATTAATTTTTCGAATTTTCCTTTGATCTCAGTCTAAGGTCAATATTTGATTATCATGGTTCAAGTTCAAGAGCTGATGTTACTGTGGGGAAATGATCATTCAGTATTCATTTATTTCTTAAGGATCGATACTTGTATCTTGTGTAGAGTTATAATAGAGTTCAATAGAGTTACAGTGGAGTTACAATAGAGTTCAGTGAGCAGAGTTACAGTAGAGTACAAAAGAGTGAAGCATCCTAGATCTATTTGGTTGCAAGAAACTTTAGTGATGTTAGCACAATGGGTTTCACACAAAGGAGTAGCAAGGTTGTTTGTTTGTTAATTGACATATTTTCTTGTATCTTGTGTTGGATATTATCTCTCCCTAGGGTATAGATAACAACTACAGTACAATCCATCACTAAGTTTCTTAGACAGAGCACCTCCTTAACTGAAATCATTTTAACTATTTCTCACAACATTTATCAATTTTAACTATTTCTTGCAACATTTATCAGTGTTATTATCTGGCTAGGGTTCCCAGGGTTAGGGTTCCTAGGGTTCCTCTTGCCGTCGATCGCTGCTGCTTTTCCCCTGCTGTATTATGTCCCTGTTGCAGAGAACATGTTTGATGCCTTAGGCCCTAACTGGGTGTGACAAGTATGTTCTGTTTTTAAAACAGTATGCGTCTTATTTTTCTCTTAAAAAACTGGATATTTCTTATAGTCTTGTGGCCTTTGATAAGGAAATCATGTATTGGCATCTATATGGGTTTGCAATCTTCAGCACAAGTTAGGAACTCAGAATGAGTCACTTCTATTTTCTAGCTCAGTGACTCCAGTATATAATCATAAAACTTGGGCATAAGTATTTTCTAGATTTCGCTGGAGAACCAAAATCTTATATGTGATTTAATGCTATTTTTCTAGTATTGGCTAGTAATATGTCAAATTTGAACATCTAGTGTTTCAGTTATTATTCTCTAATAAAACATTACTCTGGATTTGGTGCTCCCTTTTATTTATATTTAGTTAGGACTTGGGATGGTGCAGATTTTCAGAGCAGACCATTGTCACAGTGAGTTTCTTCAACTTGCAAGTGAGCACTGACTAGTACACCCAACCCAATCCCAAACACAATGTCAACTTGCATATTTTCTCTTTAGCTTCTGTTTAGCTTCTGTTTATATTTTGTTTATATTCTGTTATAATGCGCATAGTGTGCCAAGGATCTTTAGCTTCTGTTTATATTCTGTTATAATGCACACTTTAAAGCTTGCACCTTATATTATGTTATAATGGTCCTATGAATGAAATGGTGTTGTGAACAGTGCATGGTGGTGGTGGTGGACATTCTGTGAATGAAATGGTGTTGTGAACACTATTGTGAGCAGTGCGATGGGATTATAATGAATTGGTGTTCTGTGTATGCATGCTTTTCTGAATCAATTTTGGTGGTGGACAGTTTTTTGTCAATTGTTGCAGGGATTCCAATCTGAGTGCCCGTTACTCCCAAAATGTTGATTCATTTCTGTTTCATGGAGAAATGGGCACTCCTAGGTAGCCTTTTTTAGGGTAGGTGCTGTCAAATTTTCCGATCGATTTCTCTTGTACTAATTAGTTGCATATACTTGTTTAGTGCAAAGATGTCGACCGGACAAGTAAATGATGGGGCCGGCCCTTCGAAGCAAATGACTATCGAAGAAGAAGCCCGGAAGGCCAACATGCCATTTTGGCGACTTTCCTAGAGGGAGGAGGAGGAGGAGCGGGAAATAGCTGCCATGGTCGAGGACAAAGAAGACATGGAGGGTGATGACGATGCTGGAACGAGTTATGGCCACAAGAATGACACCACCGATGCTAGCGGCGAATGCACCAATGGCACCGAGGATGACACCACCAATGCCGGTGAACGCACCGACGCAGGAGGACAGACGGATGGTGGTGACGCCCCGGTAGCTAAGAAGTCCATGAGGAAGAATTTAGACCCGCCGATGCTCGGCATAGAGCGCGACGAATTCACCAAAGTGACAGTGATCACCTGTGGCGCCTGCAGCCCTCGCCGCTGGGTACAGGATACAACTCGGGTGCATTGTACGGGAGACCTGGACGGTCAACACCAGGAACCTCCGAGATCCCGGCAATGCGCATTTAGTCCAGCTCCTCATGCATAAGCTTCACAGACGCTACAAGTTCCCCCATGATTATGACAATCTTGAGGTCAAGAACAATGCGGTGAACGAGTCGACCCTCATGAAGATGAGCACCCTCTTGAGCAACTGGAGAACCCGGGTGAAGAAGCGGATAGAAAAAAAATAAAGCTGGGAGGAGATAAAGAAGCACGAGCCACTGCTCGAACACGACGACTATCTCCTCTTCAAGGAGGAGTTGGAGACCGATAACGCATAAGAATGGATGGCGTGGGGGAAGAGATTGTGTGACCAGAACATAGGTAACCATAGGCTTGAGAGCGGTGGTTACAAAGGAATAAAGCCAATTTGGGAGAAGGAGGACGCCGAGCTTAGGCTTCTTGGTAAACCAAACATGTTCGACAAATTCAAGGACGAGTAGGTGAGGAACTTTGTGCGGGCCTGCTACTTCCTATGCCCCATAACAAAGGAATTCAAAACCATAGATGAGGATGTGCTGAAATTCAAGAAACACCTAGTAAGCAACTAACCATGTGGATCTCAAGTCGATTGGCGATCAATAATGAAGCAAAAATTAAAAATGGGTTCACCTTCCTTTTGGAGAAAGATGAAATAGCGGCTGAGGCAAGTTCCCCCACGACGGGGCTATTGGAGCCGTGGGACACTCCTTTCGACAGGGTGGTGAACATTGTCAAGAAGAGGCCCATGAACATGAAGATGACGTCCGATGGAAGTGTTCCTGTCTATAGGCTTACCACGAAAGTCGGCGTCCACTTAAAAGAGGACTCAAAGATCAGAAAGGAGAGAAAGTCCAAGGTGAAGACTGAGCAGAGACGGGAGATCATAGATATCAAGGCCCAAGTGGCCTAGTTGCCGGCGCAAATGGAGGCGCAAATGGAGGAAAGTTGGAAGCAAGGTTGCACCAGATCATTCCTCCTCAGCTGTGGGAGGATCTAGCCCAGTGGAATGCTGCTGGTGGAGTTGGGCCGATACCGGTGCCCAGCATGTCCGGCAGCAACTCGGCCTAACACATGTCGCCGAACTTTGTGATCCCGCCCTCCAATACCTTGGTGCAGCCGGTCGCATTGCTAAGCCCACCGGCGCCCAACACCAACACGCGTCTGACATTGCTTCGTGATGCACCCGAGCAGGATGTGATGCAGCCCCGTGTGTCCACATTAGCCGAGCTCTACGCCCTTACCAAGGTAACTAATTATGCTTCATCGTAGGCCCGACTTCATACACCATTGTTGGTCTTGATCTCCCCCCAACCAACCTGAAGGAGCCGATGAGCATAAGACCCTTGGAGGTTGCAACGGTGGGCCCTTGCTATGGCCCAAGTCCTAGATCTGCCTTGCTATAGCAAAGGAAGGGCGATGCCCCACCGCCCCAACTAATAAGACACGACCACCGGTGTTCGTCCCCACCACCAAGAGGCATCATCAGTTAATCGCACACACGCTGTCGCCATAGCCCGAGGACATGCATCAGGATGCACCTCACGTTGCCAACGATGAGGATGGCGTCGACGGCTACCTCAACACCATGGGCACCGACAGATTCTATATGCCTCATATTGGATAGCTAGCATCCTACGGTCAACAACTCGGTCGTCCCATGTCATGCACGCATCGTCTGCACTTCGGCGACGCTTATGATCAAGAGACGCCTCCGGGTGACGCCGCTGGTCCACAACCCAACTCGACGGTGATCATCAGCCCCACCACACTCCACAAGGCGGCCGAGGAGCAGTTAGGACGATCCACTGATCCTATTGAGGTGGCCGAGAAGCTGAAGAAGGGCTGGAAGCATAGCTGGAGCATGAAGGCTTCAAGCCAGCCGCTTCCAAAGAAGATACTCCGGGCTCGGGACGGCATCAGACAAGAGCCCAGTGATTTTAGGGCTCACATAGCGAGTAAGCTGATTCTGACTAAGGATATGCTCAAAATCGCGGGTGGACCCATAGAGAATATGAATTACTCAATTCTGAACCTCGAGACCACCCTTCTTAAAGAGAAGAAGCCCGGGTACCCGTTCTTCACATGCAAGGTGCCATCGGGACATGGCTTCGTCGACCAAGCACCCGTGGACATATTCTTCGTGCGGTACAAGAACATCTACAATCTCCTGCACTCAAAGCAGCTGGACTATAACTTGGTCCATCTTTACTCGCTCAATATGGCATTGAAGGACAAGAGGGAGAAAACCAAGGGCATCGTGATAGTGGACCCCTACTACATGCGTGAGGTTGTCTTAGCGAATGATGGGGATCAGACAATGGTGGCAGAGTACCTAGGGAATATCTTCCATGAGAACCAGACCATTGATTCCATTCTTCTGCCTTGCTTTCCCGAGTAAGTAAACACACATTAGGTCACCGTCGTAACAAATTATTTCTTAGATTTTCGTTGTCCTCTTCCAACAATAATTAGTTCCATTTCAATTGTGTTGCCTAGAGGCATATACTACACACTCATCTCCATATGTCTAAGGTTATCGCAAGAAACATACTTTGACTCATCAAGTGACACAAAGCCGAAGGACTACAACAGATTCAAGAGAGTTCTAGATGATGCTCTACAAGTCTACATCGAAAAGGGAGGCAAATTCTCCAAGGGGGGGCAAGAACCAAGGATGGCAAACATGTGTTCATGCACCACACAAAGTTCCCCTGCGCCAAGCAGCCAACCAACAGTGTAAAGGAGGCCTTCTATGTCCTCCATCATATCAAGGGGTTCATGCGGGATTCACGGGTCGAGGCGCTGCCAGCTAATCTTCGACATTGGGCCACATAGTTGGCGGCGACTGATGACGCGGACCTTATGGATGAGTTCTGGCGCATCCAGACTCAGCTCTGCCAAATCATCCATGATGACGTCGAAATGAAAGGGGGGCCATGTACATGCCAATCGCGTTGAGTACCCGCGAGATCGAAGAACGCCTCGACATGCAGCATGACACCAGGACGTTCATGACGAGAGAGGGCGTGACCCTGTTCCCGACGAGGTCTACATGATGTGTTTGTGCCTAGGTAGCGGTGTTGGTCATGTGTGTGTCGTGTTGTAGACTTGACTAGCTATCCTCGTGATGTGTTTCCGAACTATCGTTTGGCGTGTGTGTCGTAAACATTATTAACTACCCCAGGCTAGTAAAACCCTTGACGGTCGATGTTGGACTTGCTTATATGATAGTCATTATTAGTGATATATTTGATTTTAAGTTTATGAATCTTTGCTCATTTCTCCGATGCATCTCTTGTCTATGCATGCCTTGTCTACAGAGATGGCGAAGTGGTACATGGTACATTGGTGACACCACCGATGCCGGGAGGGTGTGCGAGAGTAGGGACAACACTACGACCAACTTCAGGGAGATGCCTAAGGATCCAATGCTCAGGAATCTCTCTGAAGCTAGCCATAGAGGCACTCCCTATGTGAAATTAGTTAGCTCCCCGACATCACTACAAGAATCTGGACGATCCGTGAATTTTTTTTAATGATGCAACCTAAAAATGTCGCGGATTCCTTATGTTCTAGAACGTTTCGTCGTAACGAGATCCAAGCCCCTCCAGCCCGGTTATCCATGATGTTCCTTGTTTTTGTCGTGGCAAATTCATTGCAGATTTCATCTCAGGCCCTGAAGCCTAGTTTGCCATTTCGTTTGGTACAAAATTCATCGTGGAATTCGTCACGACACATATTCGACACTTTTTCCCATGGGCCGTCTCCTCCGTGCTTCAACCCCACCCGTTAGCGCACTATGCACGGTAGCACTTCACGGAATTTTTTAGCCGGTCCCACATGTCAGTATGTTTGATCAAAACTTGCATGCTGTGCATGGCTAGTTCACCCGCTAGTTCTGAAAAAAGCCTGTTGATCCAAACTTGATGTGGCAGTTCCGCTTCTTCTCCCTCGTCTCCTCGAAGTAGAAGTTCCGCTTCGTCTCCCTCGTCTGTTCTCCTCTTCTTCTCCTCGCAGTGGTAGTTCTTCTTTCTTCCTCGATCAAAATATTCCCGCACGTAAGCCATGGCCAGTAGCCGTATGAAGAGGAACTGGTCCGATCTCCCGGCCGACCCACTTCTCAAGATCGCCGACTACTTGTCAGAGAAAGAGGAGTACGTCGACACCTATGCTGCTTGTTGGGAAGTCTGCACCGATTGGCGCCGCACTTTAAAGGTGCCCGAATTCCATCTCAGCAACTGGATCATGATAGATCACACACTTCCAGACATTGGCGACTTCACCTTCCTCAACCTCGCCACTGGTCGTTGCTTCAGGATGAATCTAATGGACGTCCATCGCAGGTTCACATTCACATCCAATATATATATATAACATTCATTTATTTGTATTTCCATTGTAAACATCTTAGTGCTAACTGATGTCCTCTTCTTCCAAAAGATTCTACTTCGTCGGTGTTTCTCGTGGCATCATCGTGCTTTCTTAGAGGGTGCAGCCATACAAGATTTTGCTTATGAACCCAATCACTCATAAGTCTAACACTGAGTTTCAAGCACACATTCCATCTGATCTTCCGCAATCTGTCATCGTGATGAAGTCCCCAACAATGGTGTTCGTTTGCACAGATTATCTAGATCATATTACATGGGCCGATGAGAGCACCCCAATGGGGCAAATCAATTAATCATTTGGAGAAGGATTTATTCGCCACCTCTTGATATGTTTCTGGTCTGCATGACGACATTCTGAGGGGAAGTATATGCATTACTTGAGAATGGAGACATCATGTCGACCAACATCTAGTTAGAGCAGCGCGCGAGCACTGTCACGATGGCCAAAATAATTTCAGCCCCAGCCTTTGAACAGGTACGCGGAGGTTACAAATTATACCTAGTTGAGTCAGATGGTGATCTGCTTCTTGTGTTGAACGGGGATTTCGCCAAAGGGCAACCGGTGTTGTACCAGGTGGACACGGAGAACCGCTCTCTCGAGGCCATCGGTGACATTGGAAGTCGTGCCCTCTTCATTGATTACCATCGGTCTATCTCCATTGACACCAGGTTACACCCCACAGTCAAACCCGGTTGCATATACTATAGGAATTATATCAGACTGTACAATCATGATGTTCAAGCCTGGGAAGAGGAACCAACAATGGTAACGTATGGCTTAAGTCTGGAACATACACCGAGGCCTTACCCTCTGGACGAGATACTGCCAGCACATTGCAGACGGAGAGTGTTCTCTGAACATGTGTTGCAGCATGTGGGAGCCGCCGACGACGAAAAATATAGGGGAGAATGAATCCTATATTCATCCTAGGTTATTTGCTAGCATTTTCAGGTCTATTTTTCGAAGTAGAAATTGTACTATATTTATATTATTTCGATCAGCAGTATGCGTATTACCTTTCAGAAAAAATTGTAATGTATTTAATTTTAGTACTTTCAGAATTCAAAGTATTTATTTTTAGTAGCTTCTTTCAGAATTCTCTGTGTTAGCTTTCAAAATTATATGCAAGTACTATCTTTCAACTTTTACAATCATAGTACTCAAGTTGTTGTAATTACTGATTCAAAAAATCTAACGGAGATCAGAGTCTCATCATGGAGAAATCTCTTGAACTCGCGACGAGGGACCCTCGCGAGCAGCCCAAATGACCGGAATGCATGTGGACAGGAAATCTTTCAGAATTCTTTTGTACTAGTAGCTTCCATATAATTATTTGTAGTAGCTTCCAGTTCACACAATCATAACCATATCCGGCAAAATCTTCCAAGAGTAGACTAAATAGGAAATTATATTATATATATTTACTAGGTTTCAAACGACTAATTAACCGTTGCAGACTACGTCGTACTAGTTAAGCTTAACAGTTCCCAACCACAACTACACTCTAGATGGTCTTGAACACAAACTTCACGTCCAATATCTCTTATGTGGTCTTCCTGCCAGTGATTAGCATGGCTTGTCCAACCTTTAGATCATCTTCACTCTCGTGGAATTGCTCCCACCCTTGATTACTGAAGACGGCATGACCATCTGGGTCAGTCTTATATGCAATTCGGGTGATGTCAAAATCTCCTAGTTATACTCCAGCCACGCCATCATCAGGGATGCCCATGGAGGAAACCACTTTCGTAGGTAATCTCTGAGATGCCGTGGATTAGAAAGAAGAAATAATCATGTCAGACGACGACCACAAGTTATATATGGAGCCATACAAGGAACAAACAAAAGGTAGTTGCCATACCATCTTATGTTGGACAAGATTTGTCCTTGTTAAACGGGTCACAAATGGAACCCTGATGAAGGTGTTGATTGGCGGTAGGGTAGATAGGAGGTGTTCCTTCTCATCATCGGTAAGGTGGCATCTTTGGGTGACAACCGTAGATTCATATACGTCTTCCTCGCCACCAAGACCACAGATATAGAGAACAGTTATCCTCGGCACGTGTCCTGTCAAAGAAAAACATAACATTTCTTCCTAGGTAAGATTGTTATGTGTAATGAATTGCTTCCATCCTTCACCTCCCATGATAGTCATGTTCTTTATTTTCTCGAGGTCAATCTTGTAGGTGCGCCCAAGCACCTTGATGGGCACACTCTCACGTTCAACTATGGCTAGATTGAACATGAACCTTGAATTGCATGGCACAGTCTGTGCACCAAAAACAAAAGAATCAGACATTAAACAAACGGTTACAGACTTACAGTGTAGTTTGAAAGAAAATTGCTTGTTACCACTTACCACTGAGTTCTGGAACCCCTCTGACTCTGACAAGTAGATACAAAAGGACATGCCCGATGACAACCTGGATTCGAAATTGCTCTTGCATACTAGACACGACGCCAGATCCTGTTAGGCAATAAATGATGAATGTCTAAACGATATATGGAACTAAACTCCCAAAGGAAATAGACTATATATATACATTAAATGTATTATAATTTAAACACGTGAGTTGGGAATCTAGTTTTCTTAGCTTTGGCGATTCTAACAACCACATCATTAGGTGCTCTGAACCTCGCTTTCTTAGGTCTCTTGACTAGTTGCTTCACATCATCATCAGATGCTGTGAACCTCGCTTTCTTAGGTCTCTTAACTACATGTTTCTTCACATCATAATCATCATCATCATCGGATGTGACATTGATAAAGCCAGCGTTGGTTTTAGAAACCTAAATGGACATTGCAGCAATTAGAATTAATGTTTTGTTTTGCTGCTGTACAGTAGGTTTAACTACTATCTTAGAGTCAGTAGCAACAATTTTAAAACCTGAATTTCAATGATATGATGTACAGTAGGATCCTTTTGCATCAGCCCTTCCATTTTGCAGTATTCACAGTTTCTACAGGCCCCTCTTTCTAATTCTTCCATTGACAGTGCAGCCATTTGGAGACTTCCTAACTAGAAGAATCAAATAATATTTAGTGAACTACAAAAATCAAATTTAAAAGCATATGGTTTGGTCACAACTATAAGAATCGTCCAATAAGATGAATCTGTATATACCAAGGAGCATTTACAACCATAGTGGCCATGCAAAGACAGTAAGTAGATGCCTATTATCCCATCAATAGTCAAAGTGCCACATTTTCATCATTGACCAGTTCTAAACAGTGAAAATCACAAATCCCTTAGCACTAACATAGCTATGAAAAACATCAATTTGGGTCTCGTACTAACAAAGCACACATAAATCAATGAGATAATCGAACATATAGAAAGAAGCATGCACAAAAAATGTTTTTGTACAAAACACATGCTATATGCACATTATCCCATGGACAGAGATAGTGCCACCATTTAATCATTTGCCAAATGCATGTGAAGAGAATACAATGACCTACACAAATATATAATGTGGGCTCCATAGTAAGATAGCACACACAAGTCAATGAGATGAATACGTATCTACCAAGGAGATGTAGAGCCATAATGGTTGTACAAAGACACTAAGTCGATGTAGATCATCCCATCAACAAGATAAGTGCCACATATTAGTCATTGGCCAGTTGTAAATAGTTAATATACTAATATTATCCATCAGCACTAACATATAGCTATGAAAAACAACAATTTTGGGCATTAATTTGGCGACTACTTAAAGATCATCCAGTGACATAGACAGCAACGCCGCCGCTCTGCCCTAGAACGAGACGGTGACACTGAGGCCAAGATCCATCACCGGTGACCTAGATGGAGAACCGACGCGGTGAACCTAAAACAAGGAGGTGACACGGTGAAGGGAAGTAGGTGGAGGAGCACTTAGGCTGCAGTCGTCTTCGCCGAGGAGGGGAGGGTGGTTAGTCATCGCCGGGAAGGGGAGGGGAGGTGATTTGGCCATCGCAGGGGAGGGGAGGGGATTTAGTCGTCTCCGGGGAGGGTACGAGAAGGGAGGGGATTTGTCCATCACCGGGGAGGGGAGGGGACGGGATTTGTCCGTCGCCGGGAGGGTCGGGAGGGGATTCGGCCGTCGCCGGAGAGGGTTTTCCCAGCACTGGGAGGTGAGTGGATTTGGGCGAGTGTGGAAGGGACCCGTAATACCCAACGATAGGTGGGGCCCACACTGGAGCTGACGAGTGGCCCCATAATGAGGCGTTGCCCCGACCGCACCGCACCAGACCGCACCGCACTGCACAGTCACCATCGCTGCTGTCACATCTCCATCGTCGTTGCTACCGTCGCTGCCACATCTCAACTGCCATGGGGATGCGCAAGCCGGAATGAGAGGGCAACGTTGTGGACCAGGTAAGTTAGGTCTTGCTTCGTCCCTGAATCTGTTCTACCTAGGGTTCTAACAGTTAGGGGAATTTAACTGTTTCAATGACTTGTTCTGTAGAGTTGGGTTGGAATCGATGGGGAGCTGCCAATTTCCATCCTAGATTAAGAGATTGGTGGGAAGGAGCTAGATACTAGTTCGATATGGTAGTGCAACTATGTTCCTGCTAGGAAGGTTGCGTCCTATGGTGTAGACATTGGTAGAAATTTTTTAGGTTGTCCAGATGAGGTGTGTTGTTACTTGTACTGGATGGACAACCCATGGCCAGGACAGATGCAGAGGATGCTTGCCCAGCTATGTAAGAAGGCAGATGATAAGATGATGATTGAGCTGAGGCTGGCAGATAGAGACACGGATATGCATATATCTAAACTGAGGTTGAAGAAAATGAGAAAAGAAATGGAATGCAAGCATGTTTGGTTCATGATGATGCTTAGTGTGGCAGTGACTTTAGGGCGTGTTCTTCTTTTTATTGTTGGCAATTGTGGAAATAAGTATTGAATTATGGATGTATTCTGCTTCCTCTTGGTTATTTTGACATTTTAGAAAATAGTAAGAGGAATGAGTTTGTTGAATGTTTAGTTAGCTAGCTAGCTAGTCAGTTGTTTTCAGTATTCATCAGATGTATTTAACTTGTTGTACCAAACTTGTTGAACTAGGAAAAATCATGGTTGCAAAAGTAATGTGTATTTATCTTTTGTTGATTTCAAACATGGTGCAACCAGGAACAATAACCATGGATTTTCTATATTGTTGCAAAACCAGGAACAATCGCATGTGTGTTTCTGAAAGATTCACACTAAAAAAATATTTCGAAATGTCGGAAATATGAGCAACCAGGAACAATCATAACAAACAACTTAAAAGGTACTGATAATATATAGAGGTACTAGTTAAATAGGTTCGATCACAACCACCACATACTACTAGTAGTACTTAATAATTCACAACCGAAACAATATAATATAACAGTACACCCATTACATAAACATGAGGTAGCAACAAGCAACAGGAGGCATCAGAGGCAACATGAGGCGGCAGTAGAGGCAACACGAGGCGGCAACAGGAGGCAATTGAGGCAGCATGAGCAAGCAGTTACGGCCCGAGAGCAATGTGACCGAGCTTGGCATACTTGCTCAGGTAAACCATGAAGGCACCGTGCTTGGCTTTCGTATGATTCGCACGCTGCTGTCCTCCACGGGTAATGCCCCCAGCATGCTGCATGATGCTATTCAGGTCTTCCGTAATCCTTCTTATGCAGAAGGGGCACCTGTACTTGTTTGCGTCTCGGCGGAAGGGGAACCGCCCATTCCTCATTTGCTTCAGGATGTGGCGGCTTTTTGCATGCCTGGACCACATACTTTCACCGACATTGCTATTTGGTTCCTACGGATTGGCAAGTAGACAGAAGAAGTCAGTGAATGAAAAAAAATTACTCTCTCAAGATCATGAGATCAAACTAGGAAAGGGCTGTGTTGAGAGATTAATTTTAGCATGTGCACACAGCTTTTGAACAAACTAGTCCATTAAACATATATCTGTTTTGCATACATATATGATAAAACAAGTGCTATATAAAATTATACCGTTCTTCCAAATATAGTTTGAAAGAATCTATACAAGTTTCAGTATATAAAGATACGTCCAAATTTTAACAAAACTGAGACATCCTTTTTAGGACAGATGGGGTAATTCTTTCCATTTATCTTATCAGTAAATTGGTAAAACAAAAAGAAGTTATGACTAGCTAGTTTTATTCAGTTTGAACATGATATAAATAGAAATTTATTTTCTCCTAAATATATACTCAGTGTATTATGAATTTAACAATTTGCTTCCCTAAACAAATAACAGAGATGGACTACACAGAGAAATTTAATTTATCAGCATTATTTTAATGCATATGTTCATATAAATACACAACTTACTATAAAAGAGATTGGATAAAACATGCATGATCTAGTATTTAACATATACACTCCACTTAAGTTAAAATTATACTGTTTTCTTTCAAATAATTTGAATGAATATCTATACAAGTTTCAGTGTATATAAAGATGCATCCAAATTTTAATAAGAAATCCGAGACATCCTTTTTTTAGGATAGATGGAGTAATTATTTCCACTCATCTTATAAATAAATTGGAAAAACAAAAAGAATGTATGACTAGAACATGGTAAAAAAGGAATTTGCTTTCTCTTAAATATACTCAGTTAATTAGGAATTTAACAATTTGTTTCCCTAAATGTAACAGAGATGGACATTTATCTATATTTTAATGCATCTGTACATATGATTTGTTTCCCTAATTATAACAGAGATGGAAATTAAATTTCTGTTAATATAGTCAGGAGCTAGTATGATTACTATATATATGTGACTTTTATCATACAAATCAAACTATATATTGGACAACATGAACACAACCTAGATAAGAGATCTCTGAACCCTACAAACTAATTAAAATGACCAACAAAAGATGAGCATGTATAGAACTACTAGGCACCTAGAACTACTAGCTATCAAATCAAACTAGAAAATGTGCGACTGGAATGACTAGGGGCAGATCAAAACGACCAACAAAATATGAACATAGAATTACTAGGCGGAGAACAAACTAATTAATCAAACTCTACAAGATTAGAAAACCCTACAAATTAAAATATGAAATGTAAAATCTAAAAACCCCATTCACAGTTTAGATCTAATTACCTTCGGTTCTTCGTCGCTGGGTTCTTACTCGAATATGAACGGATCCATAGGTTCTTCATCTTCGTCGTCGTCTTAGTAATTGTAGTGCACCTTGTTATCTTCAACCTCCACCAGATCTGCAACCGCTTCCTCTTCGACCTTGTTATCTGCTTGCTTCTGGACGATGGCATTGGCGTCCTCGACAATGATGACCTTGGCGTCCTCAGTGACCACCGGTCTTGATATCTTCATCTTCGCGAGAAAATGATCTCATACCTTGTTGGGTTTCCTTCTATTTTTGGAGTGCAGGGAAGAGTAGGACGATGGAGTGTGGAGAAATGACTGGGAGATGATAGGGAGACCATGTGGCTGATGTCTTTTAAATGACTGAGAGACGATGGGGGCAGTCGGGCGGTGGGAGCGCACGCGAGGTGGGAGACGTGTACATCACACATGTCAATGCAAAACGCACGAGTGGGAATGCAAAACGCACGTATACACAGCTCGATTTCTTTTGCACTTAATCATTTTTCGATCGGCATGTCAATGGAAAATGCAAAACCCACACTCGATTTAATTTCTTCTAAATTATTCAGTAAATCATTGTCACTCTAGATACTCCATGCATGCATGCATGCATGTGGACCAAAAAGATTTCCAACGTGTTTTTTTCTTCCAAAACCACATTGATATTTGATGACCACACACACACACTACTCTAGTGGATTACATTATGTGATGCAACTTCTCTATCACACTGGTGTATTAAATGTGTACTGGTAGTTGATTTCCTATGTGTGTCTTGCTTATTCTACACCATGGTTTTCCACTTGGATCTCCCATAGAGTCATTACATGCACATTATATTGCATATGTGTTATTTTCCAAAACCACATTGATATCTGATGACCACACACACTCCAGTGGATTCTGTGATTCAACTTCTGTGTCACACTAGTGTGTTTTTGGTCTCTATATATATGACCATGATGGTTTGACACTAGTATATATATATGGATCATCCCGTAGAGTGATTTGCAAGTTTTCTTTTCCTAAACCACACATTGATATATATATATATCTCCACTAGATAGTCATTATTGATGATCCACATGACCACATTGATCATATCTATACATTACCACACACACACACACACTACTCTAGTGGATTATATTCTGTGATGCAACTTCTCTGTCACCCACTGGTGCATTAAATATGTACTAGGAGTTGATTTCCTATGTATGTTTTGCTTCTTCTACGCCATGGTTTTCCACTTGGATCCCACATAGAGTCATTGCATGCACATTATATTGCATATGTGTTCTTTTGCAAAACCACATTGATATCTGATGACCACACACACACTCCAGTGGATTCTGTGATTCAACTTCTGTCACACTAGTGTGTTTTTGGTCTCTATATATATGATCATGATGGTTTGACACATGTATATATATATGGATCATCCACTAGAGTGATTTGCATGTGTTCTTTTCCTAAGCCACACACATTGATATATATAGATAGTCATTATTGATGATCCACATGACCACATTGATCATATATATACATGACCACACACACACTACTCTAGTGGATTATATTCTGTGATGCAACTTCTCTATCACCCACTTGTGCATTAAATGTGTACTGGGAGTTGATTTCCTATGTGTGTTTCTTCTTCTACACCATGGTTTTCCACTTGGATCCCACATAGAGTCATTGCATGCACATTATATTGCATATGTGTTCTTTTGCAAAACCACATTGATATCTAATGACCACACACACACTCCAGTGGATTCTGTGATTCAACTTTTGTCACACTAGTGTGTTTTTGGTCTCTATATATATGATCATGATGGTTTGACACTGGTATATATATATGGATCATCCCGTAGAGTGATTTGCATGTGTTCTTTTCCTAAACCACACATTGATATATATATATATCTCCACTAGATAATCATTATTGATGATCCACATGACCACATTGATCATATCTATACATTACCACACACACACACTACTTTAGTGGATTATATTCTGTGATACAACTTCTCTGTCACCCACTGGTGCATTAAATGTGTACTTGGAGTTGATTTCCTATGTGTGTTTTGCTTCTTCTACACCATGGTTTTCCACTTGGATCCCACATAGAGTCATTGCATGCACATTATATTGCATCTGTGTTCTTTTGCAAAACCACATTGATATCTGATGACCACACACACACTCCAGTGGATTCTGTGATTCAACTTCTGTCACACTAGTGTGTTTTTGTTCTCTATATATATGATCATGATGGTTCGACACATGTATATATATATGGATCATCCACTAGAGTGATTTGCATGTGTTCTTTTCCTAAACCACACATATTGATATATATAGATAGTCATTATTGATGATCCACATGACCACATTGATCATATCTATAAATGACCACACACACACACTACTCTAGTGGATTATATGATCTGTGACGCAACTTCTCTGTCACCCACTGGTGCATTAAATGTGTACTGGGAGTTGATTTCCTATGTGTGCTTTGCTTCTTCTACACCATGGTTTTCCACTTGGCTCCCACATAGAGTCATTGCATGCACATTATATTGCATATGTGTTCTTTTCCAAAACCACATTGATATGTGATGACCACACACACTCAAGTGGATTCTGTGATTCAACTTCTGTCACACTAGTGTGTTTTTGGTCTCTGTATATATGTCCATGATGGTTTGAAACATGTATATATATGGATCATCCCCTAGAGTGATTTGCATGTGTTCTTTTCCTAAACCACACATTGATATATATAGATAGTCATTATGGATGATCCACATGACCACATTGATCATATCTATACATGACCACACACACACACACACTACTCTAGTGGATTATATGATCTATGATGCAACTTCTCTGTCACACTGGTGCATTAAATGTGTGGAGTTGATTTCCTATGTGTGTCTTGCTTCTTCTACACCATGGTTTGCCACTTGGATCCCCCCTAGATTCATTGCATGCACATTATATTGCATATGTGTTATTTTCCAAAACCACATTGATATTTGATGACCACACACACTCCAGTGGATTCTGTGATTCAACTTCTGTGTCACTAATGTGTTTTTGGTCTCTATATATATGACCATTATGGTTTGACACATGTATATATATATATGGATCATCCCCTAGAGTGATTTGCATGTGTTCTTTTCCTAAGCCACACACATTGATATATATATATAGATAGTCATTATTGATGATCCACATGACCACATTGATCATGTCTATACATGACCACACACACACTACTCTAGTGGATTATATTCTGTGATGCAACTTCTCTATCACCCACTTGTGCATTAAATGTGTGCTGGGAGTTGATTTCCTATGTGTGTTTCTTCTTCTACACCATGGTTTTCCACTTGGATCCCACATAGAGTCATTCCATGCACATTATATTGCATATGTGTTCTTTTGCAAAACCACATTGATATCTGATGACCACACACACACTCCAGTGGATTCTATGATTCAACTTCTGTCACACTAGTGTGTTTTTGGTCTCTATATATATGATCATGATGGTTTGACACTGGTATATATATATGGATCATCCCCTAGAGTGATTTGCATGTGTTATTTTCCTAAACCACACATTGATATATATATATCTCCACTAGATAGTCATTATTGATGATCCACATGACCAGATTGATCATATCTATACATTACCACACACACACACACTACTTTAGTGGATTATATTCTGTGATGCAACTTCTTTGTCACCCACTGGTGCATTAAATGTGTACTGGGAGTTGATTTACTATGTGTGTTTTGCTTCTTCTACACCATGGTTTTCCACTTGGATCCCACATAGAGTCATTGCATACACATTATATTGCATATGTGTTCTTTTGCAAAACCACATTGATATCTGATGACCACACACACACTCCAGTGGATTCTGTGATTCAACTTCTGTCACACTAGTGTGTTTTTGTTCTCTATATATATGATCATGATGGTTTGACACATGTATATATATATGGATCATCCACTAGAGTGATTTGCATGTGTTCTTTTCCTAAACCACACATATTGATATATATATAGATAGTCATTATTGATGATTCACATGACCACATTGATCATATCTATAAATGACCACACACACACACTACTCTAGTGGATTATATGATCTGTGACGCAACTTCTCTGTCACCCACTGGTGCATTAAATGTGTACTGGGAGTTGATTTCCTATGTGTGCTTTGCTTCTTCTACACCATGGTTTTCCACTTGGCTCCCACATAGAGTCATTGCATGCACATTATATTGCATATGTGTTCTTTTCCAAAACCACATTGATATGTGATGACCACACACACTCAAGTGGATTCTGTGATTCAACTTCTGTCACACTAGTGTGTTTTTGGTCTCTGTATATATGTCCATGATGGTTTGAAACATGTATATATATGGATCATCCCCTAGATTGATTTGCATGTGTTCATTTCCTATACCACACATTGATATATATAGATAGTCATTATTGATGATCCACATGACCACATTGATCATATCTATACATGACCACACACACACACACTACTCTAGTGGATTATATGATCTATGATGCAACTTCTCTGTCACCCACTGGTGCATTAAATGTGTACTGGGAGTTGATTTCCTATGTGTGTCTTGCTTCTTCTACACCATGGTTTTCCAGTTGGACCCCCTAGAGTCATTGCATGCACATTATATTGCATATGTGTTATTTTCCAAAACCACATTGATATTGTATGACCACACACACTCCAGTGGATTCTGCGATTCAACTTCTGTGTCACTAATGTGTTTTTGGTCTCTATATATATGACCATTATGGTTTGACACATGTATATATATATGGATCATCCCTAGAGTGATTTGCATGTGTTCTTTTCCTAAGCCACACACATTGATATATATATAGATAGTCATTATTGATGATCCACATGAACACATTGATCATATCTATACATGACCACACACACACTACTCTAGTGGATTATATTCTGTGATGCAACTTCTCTATGACCCACTTGTGCATTAAATGTGTACTGGGAGTTGATTTCCTATGTGTGTTTCTTCTTCTACGCCATGGTTTTCCACTTGGATCCCACATAGAGTCATTGCATGCACATTATATTGCATATGTGTTCTTTTGCAAAACCACATTGATATCTGATGACCACACACACACTCCAGTGGATTCTGTGATTCAACTTCTGTCACACTAGTGTGTTTTTGGTCTCTATATATATGATCATGATGGTTTGACACTGGTATATATATGGATCATCCCCTAGAGTGATTTGCATGTGTTCTTTTCCTAAACCACACATTGCTATATATATATATATATCTCCACTAGATAGTCATTATTAATGATCCACATGACCACATTCATCATATCTATACATTACCACAGACACACACTACTTTAGTGGATTATATTCTGTGATGCAACTTCTCTGTCACCCACTGGTGCATTAAATGTGTACTGGGAGTTGATTTCCTATGTGTGTTTTGCTTCTTCTACACCATGGTTTTCCACTTGGATCCCACATAGAGTCATTGCATGCACATTATATTGCATATGTGTTCTTTTGCAAAACCACATTGATATCTGATGACCACACACACACTCTAGTGGATTCTGTGATTCAACTTCTGTCGCACTAGTGTGTTTTTGTTCTCTATATATATGATCATGATGGTTTGACACATGTATATATATATGGATCATCCACTAGAGTGATTTGCATGTGTTCTTTTCCTAAACCACACACATTGATATATATAGATAGTCATTATTGATGATCCACATGACCACATTGATCATATCTATAAATGACCACACACACACACTACTCTAGTGGATTATATGATCTATGACGCAACTTCTCTGTCACCCACTGGTGCATTAAATGTGTACTGGGAGTTGATTTCGTATGTGTGTTTTGCTTCTTCTACGCCATGGTTTTCCACTTGGCTCCCACATAGAGTCATTGCATGCACATTATATTGCATATGTGTTCTTTTGCAAAACCACATTGATATCTGATGACCACACACACACTCCAGTGGATTCTGTGATTCAACTTCTGTCACACTAGTGTGTTTTTGGTCTCTATATATATGATCATGATGGTTTGACACATGTATATATATATGGATCATCCACTAGAGTGATTTGCATGTGTTCTTTTCCTAAGCCACACACATTGATATATATATATAGATAGTCATTATTGATGATCCACATGACCACATTGATCATATCTATACATGACCACACACACACACATTACTCTAGTGGATTATATGATCTATGATGCAACTTCTCTATCACACTGGTGCATTAAATGTGTGGAGTTGATTTCCTATGTGTGTATTGCTTCTTCTACACCATGGTTTTCCACTTGGATCCCCCATAGAGTCATTGCATGCACATTATATTGTATATGTGTTATTTTCCAAAATCACATTGATATCTGATGACCACACACACTCTAGTGGATTCTGTGATTCAACTTCTGTGTAACTAATGTGTTTTTGGTCTCTATATATATGACCATTATGGTTTGACACATGTATATATATATATATGGATCATCCCCTAGAGTGATTTGCATGTGTTCTTTTCCTAAGCCACACACATTGATATATATATAGATAGTCATTATTGATGATCCACATGACCACATTGATCATATCTATACATTACCACAGACACACACTACTTTAGTGGATTATATTCTGTGATGCAACTTCTCTGTCACCCACTGGTGCATTAAATGTGTACTGGGAGTTGATTTCCTATGTGTGTTTTGCTTCTTCTACACCATGGTTTTCCACTTGGATCCCACATAGAGTCATTGCATGCACATTATATTGCATATGTGTTCTTTTGCAAAACCACATTGATATCTGATGACCACACACACACTCTAGTGGATTCTGTGATTCAACTTCTGTCGCACTAGTGTGTTTTTGTTCTCTATATATATGATCATGATGGTTTGACACATGTATATATATATGGATCATCCACTAGAGTGATTTGCATGTGTTCTTTTCCTAAACCACACACATTGATATATATAGATAGTCATTATTGATGATCCACATGACCACATTGATCATATCTATAAATGACCACACACACACACTACTCTAGTGGATTATATGATCTATGACGCAACTTCTCTGTCACCCACTGGTGCATTAAATGTGTAGTGGGAGTTGATTTCCTATGTGTGTTTTGGTTCCTCTACACCATGGTTTTCCACTTGGCTCCCACATAGAGTCATTGCATGCACATTATATTGCATATGTGTTCTTTTCCAAAACCACATTTATATCTGATGACCACACACACTCAAGTGGATTCTGTGATTCAGCTTCTGTCACACTAGTGTGTTTTTGGTCTCTATATATATGTCCATGATGGTTTGAAACATGTATATATATGGATCATCCCCTAGAGATATTTACATGTTTTCTTTTCCTAAACCACACATTAATATATATATAGAAAGTCATTATTGATGATCCACATGACCACATTGATCATATCTATACATGACCACACACACACACTACTCTAGTGGATTATATGATCTATGATGCAACTTCTCTGTCACACTGGTGCATTAAATGTGTGGAGTTGATTTCCTATGTGTGTCTTGCTTCTTCTACACCATGGTTTTCCACTTGGATCCCCCATAGAGTCATTGCATGCACATTATATTGCATATGTGTTATTTTCCAAAACCACATTGATATCTGATGACCACACACACTCTAGTGGATTCTGTGATTCAACTTCTGTGTCACTAATGTGTTTTTGGTCTCTATATATATGACCATTATGGTTTGACACATGTATATATATATATGGATCATCCCCTAGAGTGATTTGCATGTGTTCTTTTCCTAAGCCACACACATTGATATATAGATAGTCATTATTGATGATCCACATGACCACATTGATCATATTTATACATGACCACACACACACTACTCTAGTGGATTATATTCTGTGATGCAACTTCTCTATCACCCACTTGTGCATTACATGTGTACTGGGAGTTGATTTCCTATGTGTGTTTCTTATTCTACACCATGGTTTTCCACTTGGATCCCACATAGAGTCATTGCATGCACATTATATTGCATATGTGTTCTTTTGCAAAACAACATTGATATCTGATGACCACACACATACTCCAGTGGATTCTGTGATTCAACTTCTGTCACACTAGTGTTTTTTGGTCTCTATACATATGTCCATGATGGTTTGACACACATATATATATACGTGTCCCATTTTGATTTGTCAACGTGGCATTCTGCAGCTTGCCCACGTGGCCTTGTCCGATTGGCGCAAGCGTGTCCGTGCCAACCGTCCACGTGTCAGCATGGCGTCGAGAGCTGGCGACGAACAAAATTCGTCACGGCACGTGTGACGTCATAAACGGGATATATGGCGTCATGAACGGGTTGGGTGACGTCACAAACATGGAGACAACAGAATCAAGCCGTGATGGAAAAAAGTCAGGAACACGATGACGTCGTAGACGGTGAACATGACATCATCAAACATCGATGATGCCCACCCGTGGTGCCGTCTGCCAGGTGGCATTGAGCTTGACGAAATAAAAACGTCATGAGCGACCGTGCCTGGGCTGGGCCGGTCCAGTTCGCCGTGACGAAAATACAAGAACGTCATGATCGGGCGTGACGTTTTCAGACAGGAAAAACGTCGCGGAATGAATTATGACATGAGGTTCGTGACCTATTTTTTTTGTCGCAGAATTCGTCGCGGATGGCCATCTACGATGTTTTGGCCCTCATCCACGACGATATCATATCGTCATGGATCATCCAGATTCTTGTAGTGCATATTGATCTAGCTAGACAAGTTATAAACTCTAAGATGGTGTGAAAGAGCAGGGACAACACTACGGCCATGTTCAGGGAGATGCCGACCGATCTAGTCCTCGGGCATCTCCCTTAAGTTGGCCATAGAGGCACTCCCTGTCCCGCCGAAGGGTAATATCATTCAACCGAAGATGCTCATGATGCACAACAAACCGAATATGATCGTCATCAGTGCTATATTGTATTTTAAGTTTACGAATGCTCATTTTTCTAATCATGCAAACATGCTTGTAGTTTGCCATTCTTTTCGTTGTATAACATATACTACATGCATGTCTTGTCTATGAATTCCTTATCTATAGAGATGGCGAAGTGATACGTGGTATACAGGGGTCGGGTTCTAGGGGTCTACGACGAGTGGGAGGACTGCCAGGCACAAGTGAACAACTTCAGCGACAACAGCTACAAAGGCTACAAGACAAGAGAGCTAGTGGTATCCAAGTGGAGGACATACATGTGGAAGAAGAACCGGATGAAGGTATTGATCATGGTCTCGGTGTTGCTCTTTGTCATCGTCGCTATGCTCTATTTGATCATAGTCTAGGGTGATAGCTCTATGCATGTGTAATGTGATGATTGAATTTGTAATGTGATCGACCGAATTTGTACGACCACACTTTGTGTAATAATCTAATAACGCTTGAATTCATATTTAATGTATTTCAGCACTTTGGATCACTATCATCTTAGATTTGATGTATTGTTGAATATAACTGCTGTATATAATTGTTGTATAAATAAAAAATACACTCGACTAGTCAGTGGCGCACCGTGTGGACGTGCGCAGCTGATAATATCAGTGGTGCACAGCATGGTGGTG
The DNA here is from genome assembly GCA_023614405.1 of Avena insularis. Classification (NCBI taxonomy): domain Eukaryota; kingdom Viridiplantae; phylum Streptophyta; class Magnoliopsida; order Poales; family Poaceae; genus Avena; species Avena insularis. The sequence goes on along the minus strand of CM042692.1, from coordinate 428,681,851 downwards.
CGCCACTGACTACCCTACTAACCGTGGCGTGCTGGGGCGTGCGTTGCTCGTAATATTCGTGGCGCACGGTATGGGCGTGCGCCACTGACTATCCTACTATCCGTGGCGCATCAGGACGTGCGCCACTGACAACTCTGCTATAATGGCATATTGCGTGCGCCAGTGATTTACTGATAGCCCATTTCCTACTAGTGACTTCCCTGATACGGAGTATATATTTTTATTCCTCCAAGAAATACTACTCCCTTATCTCAAATTAACTGTTAGAGCTTTGTCTAGATACACATACGTATCTAGAGACATGTTTTTGTCTTTAGATATACTTATGTCTAGACAGAGTTAAGTTAATTAATTCTGGATGGAGGATTTTTTTTTGTTGATCCTCTAGTGCATTGTGTCCATGAGAAAATATCCCTTGAGATTGTCTAGAATGACGTAAAGATTAGTGGAGAGGATGCATCCGACATGTGGTTTGCCATGCACGCACGTAAAACTTCATGTTTTTTTGGTTGGGTGCTCGTGATTTCCTCATTGAGAGTTCGGAACCAGTCAACCACTCATCACTAGTTAATCATATCATCATAGACATTAGGCATACATAAATTTGTGCGATGACCCAGCATACCACTGCGTGATGTAGTACACTATAGTCGTTGACATAACACCAATGAAACACCGTTCACTAGTATTACATCCCTCAGAGTAGTACAACAGAAACATAGCAGGTCCAAGACATGACTATAGATTACAACTCGACTCTTTACAGAAGATCCAGAGAACACTCTAGGTTAAAAAGAGAGAAAGAACTTCTTACAAAGAAGAACCAGAAATAATAACTCAGAACTATCTAGTAACTAAGTCTAGTATCTAAACTATTTGGCTTGCCATTGCTGCTATTGCAATGCTCTACAGAAGTAGGTTTTATGGCTAGAGAATCTACTCCTATCTAAACAGAAACTTTGTCTTCACTTCAGTCGATGTATCTGTTGACTTCATTGACTTTATTGAAGATCTTGAGCTGTCGATGATGGTTTCTTGAGCAGAAATTGATGTTGACGTCATCTTCAACGGCTTAGAACCTAGCAAGGGTTAAAAAGGTACGGTTGAGTACGAGCGTACTCAGCAAGTTCACTAAAAAGGAGTGTATGATGCACTATCTCTACAGCGACAGACCATAGGTCGTAGGCAATGTAGGTTTTCGTAAACATTTTTTCAAAGGTTGCTTTTATTCTGAAAACTATGTCCGAGAGCCTTCACAGGTTGACCAGAACCTTCGTGAGGTTCCTTTCCTGCCACGTTCGAAGATCCTTCCCGGAACAGGGAGTAACATGTCACAATTCTTACACTCTGCAGAGGTGCGTCACTTTTCCCACAAGAGATTTTAAGCTTTGTTGCACAGCCGGGAGTATGTCCCCGTTCAAACTTCCATGGTTTGAGGCCCAATTTAAGATCCAAGCCAATCGTTGCCCTTCTCCGTGACCCCACATGAATACACGATCCCCCAAGATGGACTACCACGGTTACTCTTTGGGTAGCCTCCCGAAGACTCTGTAAGCAGCTCTGTTTGGCGGTCACCATCAGCTATGGTGAACTATGACCAAGAAAGCTATTCATAGATAATCTAGACATCAATATCGCAGGGAACTAAGAGGTCCCACCCATGTGCTGGATTCTCCACGAGAAATCAATAGCCTCACGATAAGGTCATCCGTCCATGCGAAAGGAAGAAGATACATCTGACTTCTCCGTCCCATTCCAAATCTCATGGTTGACCCGTAATATACGGCGCTAGAATCACTGGCGACATTGGTTGTTATGTCCTAGATGATACGTTACTGTACAATGGTGTTTCCATTGCCAGTTATGATAGATTAGCTGATCACCCTGGATCAGTAATCGATATTTCCAGTTAATTATGAAAATAGTGTTTTCGATCTTTTTGAAATGCAGGTGATGACAACATTTGAGTTACAAGCATTTGATAGAAAATAATCAAAGGACATGCGCAAGTTGTGAACTTGCCTTTTGTTATTGCAAGATTATGCACTCACGGTCTTCAGGACATTAGAAGATCCAAATTCTGAAAGCAACATCATTGGTCCGGTAAGGACTAATGTTTAAAGAAGCAAGATGCAATTATGCATAAGTAATGTAATGCGGTTTGATAAACGTGAATCCTCGGAATAATCATATCTAATCTAGGGTTTGGAGTTTGTGATGAGTTCTTTGGAATGTGTTGTACTTTTATATCAGCTTTACACATGTGCTTCTTGTGAAGGTTTGTGAGAGTGTGTGAAACAATATGTAAGTATAACAAGTAGTATAGAATACTAAAGCATTCGAATGGCGCATGGTATCTCAAATATTTCTTAAACAAGATTAAGATTTAATTAGATCTTTTAGAGAAGTGTTCAAGGATTACTTTTAATGTTTCTTAAAAGAATAACTCTTGAGGAAAATATTACTTTACAAAGTAAAAAGTATTTAAACATAAGGCTAACACTTTAAGGGTTTCTTATTAGCTAAGATTATTAAAGAGGAAAACATTACTACATTAAACAATCATAGCATAAGTGCTAGAGATTTACATGTTTTGAACAAGGCACCACATTGTAGATGGTTCACTTCTTAACATTCCACAAAGTTAGAATTTAAGTATTATTACTTGAATGAGTTAGGGTTTTATTAAAGTTATAAGTGAGTAGAATTACTTTCTTATTAATGCTTATATTCTATAAGTGAATAGACTCCTTTTGATAAACAATATACTATTCTTGTTGAGTTTATTATTGATAAAAATCTTTTTAGGAAAATTAAGATACACTTAATTTGAGATGAAAGTTTTAGTAGATACATTTTAAAATGGTTAGACCTATGTTAACTTCACTTAAACATCAATTGAACTTGTTATTACATTTTTAGACTTTAAATAAATAATGATAAAGGCAATAGTAAAGGTTTATATATTTTTAATGAATTAAAACAAAAGAAAAGGGTTTAATAAGATTTATTAGACCTTTACCTTTTATTTTACTTCAATTATGAAAGATGATATTTTTAATGTGTAGATTTTATTTTTTTAATCTTTTTGGTATATTATAAGGATTTTTGTGATTTTTAAATAATAAGATATGATTTCTTAAGTTTTACCACTTTATAACACTTAATAAATAATAAATATTAGTTAAGTGATAGAAAAATGTATAAACAACTTTATAAGTCTTTATTTTGTTTTTCTAAGATTTTTGATATATTATATCTATTTTGGGGAAACTTAAATAATAGAATATATTTATTTAAATTTATCCTTAATAAGCCATTTGCTAATTAATACTAATTATTTTATTTAAAGTGGAAAATAATTATAATAATAGGTTTATATTATAGATTTTATTGTCTCAAAATTTTGATATATAATACATTTTTTTCTGAACTATAAAACGAAAGATATTGATTTAATAAAATTTATTCATTTTCTTGAATTAAAAATAAATATTAAATGTTTTATTGCGTCAGTGCTGACGTCAGCATGACACACACACAAACGTAGGTTTGATCTTTTTACACCGTGATAGACACTAGTCTGAGTCACAGATAGGTGGGCCATTGGCCACATCGACAAACCACATTGGCGCGCATGAGTCAACTAGCGGAGGTGGCAGGTGATGACGCCATCATGGCATCATGATGACGCAAGTGCGGAGTCCACCACCAGATGGTGGTCGCCGGTGGTGATCTATGGTTCCCCAGCACACGTAGTTTGGTGCACTAGAACAAGGAGAATACGACGATTCTAGTAGTAGCTGAGCCACTAGTAAATGGCCGTCGGAGGAGGGTTAACGACGGCGGACAGCGGCGGCGGTGTCGGGTGCTCGTGGAGGCGCTGCTATAGAGGACTAGAGACGAATCAGAGAGTACAGGAAGATAGAGAAGCTCACCATGATCACGGTGCGATGCTTGGGGAGGCGAGGAGAGGTCAGGTGACGATGGTATCGATGGTCATGGCGGTGGGCGGACTTCTAGAAGGAGGTCTCGATTGGAGCTTCTGGGACTTCCCCAGCACAAGCTAGTCGGGGCAAACGAACATGAAAGAGGTGGCGAAGCCGATGGTGTGCTCAAAATTTCTAGGGAAGCTCGGGAATGGTGGCTCCGACGAGATCTGGGAGCTAGGGTTAGGGTTCCTGGGCGTATGGAGAGGATAGAGAGGAAAGGGTGGCGTGCAGGGCTTCTCCACGCGACATCGGGCCTTCTTATAGGGCGGCGGAAGTGGTGGCACTCATCTTGGCGTTCGCCGGCGCGGCGGAGCTCGACAGCGAGCTGCTTCGGCCGCTGCGCGAGGTGAACGATGATGATAGACCGGACGAAATGGTACTTGGGCCGGGCTGCTATTAGGCTGTGGCTGAGAGAGCGCTAGCGATTTGGCACGGCGCACTGACAGTTAACGAAGAAGTATTTTTGGGCCGTGGGCACGCTATTGCTTTCCCTTTTTCTTTAGCCTTTTCTATTTTATGTTTTCTGTTTTCTTTTCTATTTATAAATTCATTTCAAATTTGATTTCTACAAGGGTTTACATCCGCAGAGTTCTGGTGTAGTATTCCAAATGGTTTAGAGATTCATTATACTAAATATTTTCTTCATTTTCCTTTATCTTTTCGACATGAGTGTATGAAAGGTTCTTTTATTAGCAAATTAAATACAAATTAGGGTTTTATGGATTTGTTTCTTAAATAGAAATCTTATATAAAACAATGTTATTATTTTCACTACATAATTGTAATGGTAGGGATTTAAAATGGTGAATGATCTATAACATTCTATTCATATTTAGCCTCCCTTAAAAATTGATATATATCCACTATAATGTCCTTAATCTTTATGATTAATAATATGATGGTTTCAATTTCATGATCCTCCAAACTTGGTGATATCTCCTATTCAAACTCTACTTAGTTTGTGGGGTTTAGTACTGCCATAGAACAATCTTGGTTAAGTCATTATGAATCAATAACAATCATTGGTGGACAAATACTAAGTTTGAGATAATATAGACAAGGCTTACACCCATGAACACTTGTCTGGTTCTCTAATTATCTTTTGGAAGCTTTATTTGTCCAAGAGGTATTGTTCAATGGTTACCTAGGAATAGGAAATGATTCCACTGTCAATTTGATTCTAGGGCTTTGATCAAATAGGTAGACATGAGTCTTGTCATGGCTTGATATATTGTGGGTTAAAGGTTTATAAAGAATCCTTACCTCATTACCTTACTAAGCTTATATTTAGATAAGGAATTCCTTTCCTAAATAAACTCTATGAATCTCTCCTATCTTATTCACAAAGTTCACATCTTCCTAAATAAATCAATCATCAGACTTCACCATATCAATCATCATATGATGACATGGTCATGCCTCTTCAATAATCCTCACTCTTCATTCTTCTATATATAACTTCCATCTCTAAACTACCTCCCTAATAAATCCACTAAAGTGGTTATTATCAACTTCATTCTATAAACTCCTTCATATTTACCTTGCATCTACTTCTAAGGCTTGCAAGATTATAGCTCTCTCCATATATTACATGTGATATCAATCCTTTGTAATGGGTATGGTACTACTCCCATAATACAAGTTTGTTCTTGTATTAGCTTGATTAACTTACTATGCCTCCAACTATTCCATATACTCATATTACATACTTCCTCCAACTCTAGCTTGACTTCTCATAATCAAGATAGATGATTCATCTTAATAGAGATTTACCTAATTTGGGTATACTCACAACTCTTCTTCAACACCTAGTCATCTATCCTCAAGTGACTTGAGAATGATGACCACCAACCTATAATCATACTAAGCTTAGGCTTCTAATTGTCTAATCAACATCTATCATCAACTAAGTAATAAACTTGTACTAGTCTTTCTATAAGGCTTATCTTGTTAAAGAAGCTTACTTCATATCTATATCTACTTGGCTTAACAAAATTATTATTAGACACTCAAATACTACTAGCTTCCTCATAGCTTCATGATCACTAACTTAACTCTTGGGTTTAGATACTTCTTCTAGTTAACTCCTCTAACACCAAATGGTTTGATCACTACTAAGGATCTCATTCCATTGATGATGGCACACTCTACCATATCTAGTTCCTTATCCTTATTAATTTACTTGGGTCTTTGGAAGGTCAATATACTAGGTCAAAGCTAAGAGTCAATAAGTTCTAGATCAGGAATTGATCACTCTGTTGGGTCTGAAGCATAGAAAACAAAAAATTTCCTACGGTGTGAACTACACGCCAAGATCTATCTACTAGGTACAAAGCAACAGGTGGACATACATCCAACGAGAACTTACCCTCAAAGACAATGAGTTTTGTTAACGAGTAGGAACTCGTGGTTGATGTAGTCGTACACTTGCCGATCTCAAGATCGTGAGGAAGTCCGAGCACCGCAACTCAGCAGCGCATCCGTACTCGCACACACGTTCAAGCCACCGGACAACCTCCACCTCCTCGCTCCAGCGATCTAGCAGAAGCAGCAACTCCTTCCAGACGAAATGCCATCGGGAACATGTATCTCGCTAATCCGAGACCATGGGGGAATAATTCTATAGGGGGAGAGAGATCCTTCACAAGGAGGTGTGAGGATTAAGGAGGGAATGGGTGGCCTTTTATAGGAGGAGGGGGTGCCCCTCCTCTCCATGGCCGGCGCATGGGGGGGTGACCCCTCACCTCCCCCATTCATGTGGTGGTTACCCCTCTACATTAAAATGCCTCTTCACATTCCCTTTTAAAGTCTCCACTTTAAATGCATTAAAATTCTCCAAGTTTAATGCTCTCTCATTTAATAAAACTCTTTTATTAAATTTATTCAGAATTTTTTTAATTACTTTAATTAACAAACATTCACATATAGCCTCTTGCAATATTTCAATATCACATGCAGAACCACTTTCTGCAATTTCACCCGAAACAATTTCCGGTTTCTATTGAAACAATTCCTGCGCTTTGCAATTCTTTCGTCTGAAACATATGTGCTCCAAAATGGTGTCCGGTAACTCTTAAGTGTGTCACCCTACGGTCCGCAAATAATGCAGACATGATCGAGACCCTTCTCCGATCAATAATCAGCAGCGGGACCTGGAGATCCGTACTGACTCCTACACATTCAACGATGACTTCTGTGATCGTAAGAACCTTTAACGCTTGTAACTAAATCCCTTTGTCTCGCGATATATTACATGTCCGAAATTCGATCATCGGTATCTCCATACCTAGTTTGATCTCGTTACCGACTTGCACTCTTTTCTCGTTCCCGTGATATAACATTCTAGTGATCACATCACTTGCTTGCAAGCTATCTCAATGTGATATCACCAAGAGGGCCCAGAGTATATATATTCATCATCGGGATTGAAAAATTCCACTCTTGATCCATGAGCCTCAACATAACACCTTCGCAGTACTGAACCCATCTTTATAGTCACCCTGTTACGGTGTGACGTTTGATGTTATCAAGATACTCTTCCGGTGTTAGCAATTAACATGATCTCATGGTCTAAGGATAAAGATTACTTCGTATGATGTTATAGAAATATAAACATAATGACTTGATCGTAATGTTATACTTCGGATGAATGTTCATCACATCATTCCACCGATGGTGTGACCTTGTTATTAATAACATCCAATATCCATGATCAGGAAACCTTGATCATCTTGTTAATCAACAAGCTAGTCTATCAGAGAGGCATAACTAGGAACCCTTTTTGTTTATTAAACACACATGTATTGATGTTTCTGATCAATACAATTCTAGCATGAAAAATAAACATCTATCATATATAAGGAATACATAATAACAACTTTATTATTGCCTCTCAGGGCATATTTCCTTCAGTCTCCCACTTGTAGTAGAGACAATAATCTAGTTCACATAGTGATAAATCTAACACCCATGGAGTTCTGGTGTTGATCATGTTTTTCCCTAGGGAGAACTTTAGTTAACGGATCTGCTACATTTAGGTCCGTGTGTACTTTACAAATCTTTATATCTCCATCCTTGACATGCTCGCGGATGGAGTGAAACCGGTGCTTAATATGCTTGGAATTCTTGTGAGACCTCGGTTCCTTTGCGTTGGCTATGGCTCCATTGTTGTCACAATAGATCACCATTGGGTCCAATGCACTAGGAACCACACCTAGTTTCGTAATGAACTCTTTCATCCAAACCGCTTCCTGCGTCGCTTCTGAAGCAGCAACATATTCCTCCCCCGTCGTTGATCCAGCCACCACAGGTTATTTGGAACTCCTCCAACTAACTGCTGCTCTATTCAAGAGAAATACGTATCCGAATTGAGACTTAGAGTCATTCGGATCAGTGTCAAAGCTAGCATCGACATAACACTTAGCGACTAGCTCTTCTTCACCTCCATATATAACAAACATATCCCTAGTTCTTCTCAAGTACTTGAGGATGTTCTTTACCGCTATCCAGTGTTCCGAACCTGGATTATATTAGTACCTACTAGTCAAACTAATAGCATGTGCCACATCAGATCTTGTACATAGCATGGCATACATAATAGAGCCTATGACCGACGCATAGGGGATCTTATCCATCATCTCTCTTTCTTCCGCCGTAGCCGGACTTTGAGTCTTACTAAATGTCTTGCCTTGCAACATAGGTAAGAACCCCTTCTTACTTTCGTCCATATTAAACTTCTTTAATATCTTATCAAGGTATGTACTCCGCGATAGCCCAATTAGGCGCCTTGATCTATCTCTATAGATTTTAATGCCTAATATATATGACGCTTCACCAAGGTCTTTCATCAAAAATTTTCTATTTAGATAACTTTTAACACTGTTTAAAAGATCTATATCATTTCCAATCAATAATATGTCATCCACATATACTATCAGAAATGCCACATTGCTCCCACTCACTTTCTTGTAAATACAAGCCTCTCCATAAGTTTGTACAAATCCAAACTCTTTGATCACCTCATCAAAGCGGAGATTCCAACTCCGGGATGCTTACTTCAGTCCATAGATGGATCGCTGAAGTTTGCATACCTTATTAGCATCCTTAGGATCGACAAAACCCTTAGGTTGTATCATATACAACTCTTCTTCAATATTACCATTGAGGAACGCAGTTTTGACATTCATCTGCCATATTTCATAATCGAAATATGCAGCAATTGCTAACATAATCCTAACTGACTTAAGCATTGCTATGGGAGAGAATGTCTCATGTAGTCAACTCCTTGAATTTGTCGAAACCCCTTTGCGACAAGTCCAGCCTTATAGATGGTCACATTACCATCAGCATCAGTTTTTCTTTTGAAAATCCATTTATTCTCAACGGCCTTTCGATCATGAGGTAAGTCCACAAAGGTCCAAACTTGGTTCTCGTACATGGATTCCATCTCGGATTTCATGGCTTCTAGCCATTTGTTGGAATCCGGGCTCATCATCGCTTCTTCATATGTCGCAGGGTCATCCATTTCATCAACCATGAAATTCACAACAGGATTGCCATACAGTTCAGGAGTTGCACGTGTCCTGCTTGACCTGCGAGGTTCGGTAGTTTCCTCTTTCAGAGTTTCATGATCAATATCATTAGCTCTCTCTTCATTAGGTGAAGTCAACTCTGAAACAACTTTCGGTGCTGCGCCACTCGCTATTTCATGAAGTGAAGGTTCAATAACCTCTTCGAGTTCTACCTTCCGACTACTCACACCTTTTGCAAGAAACTCCTTCTCAAGAAAGGATCCATTCTTGGCAACAAAAACCTTGCCCTTGGATCTGTGATAGAAGGTATACCCAATTGTTTCCTTAGGGTATCCTATGAAGATGCATTTTTCCGCTTTGGGTTCGAGTTTATCCGGTTGAAGTTTCTTCACATAAACATCGCATCCCCAAACTTTAAGAAATGACAGCTTAGGTTTGTTTCCAAACCATAATTCATACGGTGTCGTTTCAACGGATTTAGATGGTGCTCGATTTAAAGTGAATGCAGCTGTTTCTAGTGCATAACCCCAAAATGACAGTGGCAAGTTAGTCAGAGACATCATAGATCGAACCATATCCAATAAGGTACGATTACGACGTTCCGACACACCATTACGTTGTGGTGTTCCGGCATGCGTGAGTTGTGAAACTATTCCACACTCTTTCATGTGTGTGCTAAACTCGTAACTTAGATACTCTCCTCCACGCTTAGACCGTAGAAATTTGATCTTTCTATTATGATGATTTTCCACTTCATTCTAAAATTCCTTGAACTTTTCAAAAGTTTCAGACTTGTGTTTCATCAAATAGATATACCCGTATCTACTCAAATCATCGATGAAAGTAACAAAATAACGATATCCACCTCACGCTGACACACTCATTGGTCCACACACATCAGTATGTATGATTTCCAATAGATCTGTCACCCGTTCCATTGAACCAGAAAACGGCGTTCTAGTCATCTTGCCCATAAGGCATGGCTCACATGTATCAAATGATTCAAAATCAAGTGATTTCAAAAGTCCATCAGAATGGAGTTTCTTCATGCTTTTAACGCCAATATGACCTAGACGGCAGTGCCACATAAATGCAGATATATCATCATCAAGTTTAATCTTTTTAGCATTAACATTATGAATGTGCATAATATTACTATTGAGATCCATCAGAAATAAACCATTCAACACAGGTGCATGACCATAAAAGATATTATCCATATAAATCAAACAACCATTGTTTTCAGATTTAAACCAATAACCACTTTGCATCAAACACGATCCAGATACAATGTTCATGCTAAGTGCAGGCACCAAATAACAATTATTTAGGTTTATGACTAATCCCGATGGCATATGGAGAGGCAGCGTTCCGACGGCAATCACATCAACTCTTGATCCATTGCCGACCCGCATTGTGACCTTATCCCTTGCTAGTTGTCGCTTGTTCCGTAGCCCTTGAATCGAGTTACATATATTAGCAACCGATCCCGTATCAAATACCCAGGTGCTACTGCGAGTACTAGTCAAGTACACATCAATAACATGTATATCACATATACCTTTGTTTGCCTTGCCGGACTTCTTGTCCGCCAAATACTTGGGGCAGTTGCGCTTCCAATGGCCAGTCCCCTTGCAATAGTAGCACTCGGTATCGGACTTAGGGCCAGCTCAGGGTTTCTTTTCAGGCGCAGCAACAGATTTGCCACCCTTCTTTCCCTTGTGCTTGCCTTTCTTGTCCTTCTTGAAACCGGTGGTCCTATTGATCATCAACACTTGATGTTCTTTCCTGATCTCCACTTCTGCAGTCTTAAGCATTGACAGAAGCTCGGGAAGAGTCTTCTTCATGCCCTGCATATTATAGTTCATCACGAAGCTCTTGTAGCTAGGTGGCAGAGATTGGAGAACATGATGTATGCCTAAGTCAATGGGAATCATTATTCCCAAGGACACAAGCTTATCGGTGTACCCAGACATTTTGAGTACATGCTCACTAACGGAGCTGTTCTCCTCCATTTTGCAGCTAAAGAACTTTCCAGTAGCATTATAACTCTCTACGGAAGCATGGGTATCGAAAATCATTTTCAATTCTCCCATGGTATCAAAGGCATTGCCATTTTCGAAACGCTTTCGAAGTTCTGGCTCTAGCCCATACAGTATGCCACAATGAACTAAGTTGTGGTTCTCCTGACGAGTTATATAGACATTCTTTTCCTCGTCAGGGGAATCAGGAGCTGGTGGGGGGCCTAGAGGCGCATCTAGCACATATTGCTTTTGTGCAGCAGTGAGGAGAATCCTCAAATTCATAGCCTAGTTTGTGAAGTTGCTGCCATTCGTAGTAAGTTTCTCTTTCTCCATGAACACATTGAAATTAAAAGCAGGTGGTGCCATCTACAACAGAATTTGTAAAGTATATTTAGACTAAGTTTATGATAGATTGAGTTCAACTAATCCAAATTACTAATGAACTCCCACTCAAAAACGACATCCATCGTGCCTTTTTGGTGATTACATGAACCAAATCCACTACACCAAGTCCGATCATCACGTGAGTCGGTGTAGCTTGAAAGGCGAGCATTTATATGGGCATCGTATCAACCATATGACTCATGCTTAACCTTTCGGTCCGTGTTCCGAGGCCATGTCTGTACATGCTAGGCTCGCCAAGTAAGAACCTTAGTACTCGCGTGTGTAAAACTGCCTTACACCCGTTGTACGAAAGCGTAGAGTCGAGTACACCCGATCATCACGTGATGTCTCGAAACATGATCCATAGAAGGGTGCATACTCAAGGAAGAACACATTTTATCTTGATATCTAAATGAGGGATCATCTTACAATGCTACCAAAAGCGCCAAACTAGCAGTATAAGATGCTAACATCTAATGTGTAAAGTGAGATGATATGGTCCATGCATTTGATCTCTATCATTTGCATCGTGGTATGATCTCTATCATTCCTTTGTGTGTAAGGCCAAGGTCTATGGGACTTACACGTTGAATGTGTTGTAAAAGTATCTATCATACATCTACTTACAACAATACCATATCAATACAATAGCCCAACAACGATCTAAACTAGACGCCTCTAATTTATCAATTGCAAGTTTTACGTGGCTTAGGGCTTTCGGAGATAGAACCGTTCTCACCTACGAACATGAACCACAATGAGGATAACTAAGTTATTAGCAACTCATTGTAAATCAGATATTGACTATAGTAGGAGAGACAGACACCCGCCAGCCACTTATCCAAAACAAGTTGCATGTCAGTCGTGGAACCGGTCTCATGTATGATGACATGTAAGGTTGGTCCGGGCCGCTTCATCCCACTATGCCACCAATATCCAAAATACATAGAAGATGCAATAACATGATCATCATCGCCCACATATAAACATATGTGTACTACCCGTGCAAAGCACTTACGCATAGAAAACAAAAAATTTCCTACGGTGTGAACTACACGCCAAGATCTATCTACTAGGTACAAAGCAACGGGTGGACATACATCCAACAAGAACTTACCCTCGAAGACAATGAGTTTTTTTAACGAGTAGGAACTCATGGTTGATGTAGTCGTACACTTGCCGATCTCAAGATCGTGAGGAAGTCCGAGCGCCACAACTCAGCAGCGCATCCATACTCGCACACACGTTCAAGCCACCGGACAACCTCCACCTCCTCGCTCCAGCGATCCAGCGGAAGCAGCAACTCCTTCCAAAGGAAATGCCACCGGGAACATGTATCTCGCTAATCCGAGACCATGGGGGAATAATTCTAGAGGGGGAGAGATATCCTTCACAAGGAGGTGTGAGGATGAAGGAGGGAATGGGTGGCCTTTTATAGGAGGAGGGGGGTGCCCCTCCTCTCCATGGTCGGCGCATGGGGCGGTGACCCCTCACCTCCCCCATTCATGTGGTGGTAACCCCTCCATATTAAAATGCCTCTTCACATTCCCTTTTAAAGTCTCCACTTTAAATGCATTAAAATTCTCCAAGTTTAATGCTCTCTCATTTAATAAAACTCTTTTAATAAATTTATTCAAAAAAAATTTAATTACTTTAATTAACAAACATTCACATATGGCCTCTTGCAATATTTCAATATCACATGCAGAACCACTTTCTGCAATTTCACCCGAAACAATTTCTGGTTTCTATTGAAACAATTCCTGCGCTTTGCAATTCTTTTGTGTGAAACATATGTGCTCCAAAATGGTGTCCGGTAACTCTTAAGTGTGTCACCCTACAGTTCGTGAATAATGCAGACATGATCAAGACCCTTCTCCGATCAATAATCAGCAGCGGGACCTGGAGATCCGTACTGACTCCTACACATTCAACGATGACTTCTGTGATCGTGAGAACCATTAACGCTTGTAACTAAATCCCTTTGTCTCGCGATATATTACATGTCTGAAATTCGATCATCGGTATCTCCATACCTAGTTTGATCTCGTTACCGACTTGCACTCTTTTCTCGTTCCCGTGATATAACATTCTAGTGATCACATCACTTGCTTGCAAGCTATCTCAATGTGATATCCCCGAGAGTGCCCAGAGTATATCTATCTGTCATCGGGATTGACAAATCCCACTCTTGATCATGAGCCTCAACATAACACCTTCGTAGTACTGAACCCATATTTATAGTCACCCTGTTACGGTGTGATGTTTGATGTTATCAAGATACTCTTCCGGTGTTAGCAATTAACATGATCTCATGGTCTAAGGATAAAGATTACTTCGTATGATGTTATAGCAATATAAACATAATGACTTGATCGTAATGCTATACTTCGGATGAATGTTTATCACATCATTCCACCAATGGTGTGACCTTGTTATTAACAACATCAAATGTCCATGATCAGGAAACCTTGATCATCTTGTTAATCAACAAGCTAGTCTATAAGAGAGGCATAACTAGGAACCCTTTTTGTTTATTAAACATACATGTATTGATGTTTCCGATCAATACAATTCTAGCATGCAAAATAAACATCCATCATATATAAGGAATACATAATAACAACATTATTATTGCCTCTCAGGGCATATTTCCTTCACACTCAATATTGATGATCAATTGACACTAGGCCTTAACTATTTAGGAATGTCATATGTTAATATGACAACAAGGGCGTGTGATGAATGGTTTTGGCTTGACTTCTATTTTCTCTCTATTTGATAAGAGTTAATGTTTAAGAACTACCATGATGCTCATGGTAGAAATAACTATGGCAAGCAAGGGTATCAAGATTTAGTTATAGAGTTTCTTTACTTAAGTTATATACTTAACCTGGTATTCAGGGTTTGTGGTAGATAATACCTTGATATCATATTTAGAATATTAAGTCTTCATCCTTCGGTTGTGGTATGGAATACCATGTAATGATCTCTAGAAAATCAAGTACTCCTTATTAAGTAGTGTGTTGTGACTTAGTTTTATTACATTTGATCTACCCTTAGATCAAATTATATTACCCAAAGATATGGTTTTAGCCAAGATCATATTGAAACTTATCGCAGTCAACTTGATGATCTACTTCAGTTCCACCAAGTTAAGAGAAGCTTCAATCTCTTTGACAAGTTTTATTTAAAAGGGCGAAAATTATTCGGATTTTCTATGCATGAATGCAATGCACACACCTGTGTTCAGCTTATTTCTAAGCTCTAATGCCGGGGTGTTACAGACTCGCGCCCTTAAAATAAACTTTATCCCCGAATTTCGTACTCTCTTGCGTTTCAGAATGAGGAGTTGACTTGTATTGATCACGGCATTTCTCAAAATCCATTGTGATCACAATTGGGGATAATTGTGGTATCCCGTATCTAGATCTTTTTCCTTCATACTTGGCAACTTCCAATTGTCGCTTCCAATATGTAGCATAACTCCTTCTACTACAATCCCCTGGGTTATGTCTTTAAATTTTTACTTAGGATTGGTTTGGGACACATTTAGTCCATTCCAATCAGGCTTTCCTACTACTATACACTAAACTATTTTAGTAGGCTCTACTCCTTAAGGACAACTTACGAGTTGTTTCTTTTAGAACTAGTCTACTAGGTTTAATCTATTATATCTCCTTCGATCTTTCATCCGGACATACTCTTGGAAATACTTTATAATGATGGCTTCTTATAACCTGATGATAATAAGGCTTAACCTCATCATAACTTTGTACTTCTTCTACAACTTTAGTCAGAAAGTTAGACAACAACACTTCAGTGTCTATTGTTTACTCTCCCCCTTGGGGTTTCCTAATGGTCTCTAATTTGCATGTATAATACCCATTAACTCAATTGTTAGGTTTTTGGTCTCTGTCTAGCTTATTCTCTACCTTTATACGGTCTCACGGAAGAATCTATGGTACACCCACACCATTGTGGATCTCCGAAATGAATATTCCAACATTATTTGTCTTACTTTTAACCTTCTGGACATTCTCTCTTTGGTAAACCCGATTTCACGAAGCATATCGAAAGATGATCTTTAATTGTGTACTTCTTTAGATCTAAGCTAGCTTAGGCCAAGTTTTATGCTCTTTAAGTCATACACAGATGACCTGATTAGCGAAACTGCTAGGATACCAGCTACGGATACCTAGCTGTGGATCCTCCTGGGTGTATGAATTACCCTACGGTTTCCTAATTCTTACTGGCATTCTCTCTGAGTTGTCAGAGCTTGAATACCACCCTTATTCAAAGACTTCTTCTTTGCACTGATTCATGATACTTCCATGAACTAGGTACAACTACTTCATTAGCTTCTAAGCAACACCAACTACTTTGGGTAAACATAAGTTCATTCCTTCATGTTGCTCCACCCTTTTCTGCATTTATAATCCTTCTTGTTGCCAACTAACAATAAGTTGGGATTGATCCATCATTTCAAAATAGTGTTGATACACCTTATATTTAGCTTCCTTCTTCTTGCAAGTCTTCAGCTTGATCCTCGGAACTCGTCATTCCCTCACACGAATTCCCTATTCTATCTAGGTCTATAACATCAAGTAATAACTTGATGATGCAACATGCATTTGCACATCAAGTCAAACTTCATGCACAGATCTAGTCGATCAAGAAAATCCAAGACAAACCGAGAAACCCAAATGTGGTACATATAACACACATCATTCTAAGCCCGGAATATAGTAGTTGAGTATAATACCTCTAGAATTTAGGCTTAGCTGTGTAGTATGTGACACCTCCTAGTATAGGTTTACTTCATGATACTTAGCACTTAGGGGTTAAACTACTCTTTGTCTCATTACTTACCCAAACTGCCCGATTGCAACTGGATAATTTTGAGCAAATTGGTCTCACTTTGGTTCTGAATAACCTCTTACCTTTCTTTCGAGACTACTAAAGACGATCAATTTTCCCATTCTATCGTAAACTATCCTCACATGATCTCTAAAAACTACTACAAAAGTGTATCTACTACCTTAAATAAAAAAAGTATTGTAATATTATAATACCTATGACTTCTTTCATAGACCTACATTGTTCTTTACTTACTATTATTACAAGACTTATTATTGAGTAATTGTCCTAATTACAGACTTATCATGGTCTCGGAGTTATTCTCACCATGAACTTGTTAAGATTTACCTAGTCATCATGATTAAAGAGCTAATCTCACTATGTTGACTCTTTTTCTTAGCTTACTGTTAATGATTCTTAACAAAATTCTACTCCATCATATGGAATTCTCAAGTGAATGCCACATGATTTACTTCCAATTGTATCTATACATACTCTGATGGTCTATCCTGTATGGTATAGTGGTATCAACTAGTGGTAAGATTCTACTACTTCATAGGGGTTCTAAATATAGACTCCATCACTAATACTACTCCACATGATATCCTAATCCTAGTCGTAATCTT
Organism: Avena insularis; assembly: GCA_023614405.1. Taxonomy (NCBI): domain Eukaryota; kingdom Viridiplantae; phylum Streptophyta; class Magnoliopsida; order Poales; family Poaceae; genus Avena; species Avena insularis. The sequence goes on along the minus strand of CM042692.1, from coordinate 428,664,434 downwards.
CTTTGATATTTTAACTTACGTAAGAAATCTTAGTGGTCTTATACCTATTTAGTGCTACACTCAAATGACCTTTCTCTAGATAATACATATAACTAATCCTTAAGAAATATGATAAGAACATCCAACTTAAGTGTGACAAGGTTTATCCTCAACTGGATACCATCACAAGTCTTGGTTTAGATAAGATGGCTCCTATAGTCACTATCCAACCTACAGATCTTCCTAAAATGGTTTTAATCCTAAGGTCAAAGCATATTCTCTGATACCAGTTGCGCTGACCCAGCATAGCACTGCATGATGTAGTACACTATAGTCGTTGACATAACACCAATGAAACACCGTTCACTAGTATTACATCCCTCAGAGTGGTACAACAGAAAGACAACAGGTCCAAGACATGACTATAGATTACAACTCGACTCTTTACAGAAGATATAGAGAACACTCTAGGTTAAAGAGAGAGAAAGAACTTCTTACAAAGAAGAACCAGAAATAATAACTCAGAACTATCTAGTAACTAAGTCTAGTATCTACACTATTTGGCTTCCCATTGCTGCAATTGCAATGCTCTACAGAAGTAGGTTTTATGGCTAGAGAATCTACTCCTATCTAAACAGAAACTTTGTCTTCACTTCAGCCGATGTATATATTGACTTCATTGACTTTATTGAAGATCTTGAGCTGTCGATGATGGTTTCTTGAGCTGAAATTGATGTTGACGTCATCTTCAATGGCTTAGAACCTAGCAAGGGTTAAGAAGGTACGGTTGAGTACGAGCGTAGTCAGCAAGTTCACTAAAAAGGAGTGTATGATGCACTATCTCTATAGCCACAGACCATAGGTCGTAGGCAATGCAGGTTTTCGTAAACATTTCTTCAAAGGTTGCTTTTATTCTGAAAACTATGTCCGAAAGCCTTCATAGGTTGACTGGAACCTTCGTGGGGTTCCTTTCATGCCGCGTTCGTAGCTCCTTCCTGGAACAGGGAGTAACATGTCATAATTCTTACACTTTCAAAGGTGCGTCACTTTTCCCACAAGAGACCTTAAGCTTTGTTGCACAGCTGGGAGTATGTCCCTGTTCAAACTTCCATGATTTGAGGCCCAACCTAAGATCCAAGCCAATCGCTGCCCTTCTCCATGACCCCGCATGAAGACACAATCCCCCAAGACGGGCTACCACGGTTACTCTTTGGGTAGCCTCTCGAAGGCTCTGTAAGCAGCTCTGTCAGGCGATCACCATCAGCTATGGTGAACCCTGACCAAGTCAGCTATGCACAGATAATCTAGACACCAATATCACGGGGAACTAAGGAGTCCCACCCATGTGTTGGATTCGCCACGAGAAATGAACAGCCTCACGATAAGGTCATTCGTCCATGCGGAAGGGAGAAGATACAACTGACTTCTCTGTCGCATTCCAAATCTCATGGTTAACGTGTAATATACGGTGCTAGAATCACTAGCGACATTGGTTGTTAAGTCCTAGATTATACATTACTGTACAATGGCGTTTCCATTGCCAGTTATGATAGATTAGCTGATCACCCTGGATCAGTAACCGATATTTCCAATTAATTATGAAAATAGTGTTTTCGATCTTTTTGAAATGCAGGCGATGACAACATTTGAGTTACAAGCATTTCATAGAAAATAATCAAACGACATGAGCAAGTTGTGAACTTGCCTTTTGTGATTGCAAGATTATGCACTCACGGTCTTCGGGACACTAGAAGATCCAAATTCTGAATGTAACATCATTGGTCTAGTAAGGACTAATGTTTAAAGACGCAAGATGCAATTATGCATAAGTAATGTAATGCGGTTTGATAAACACGAATCCCCGGAATAATCGTATCTTATCTAGGGTTTGGAGTTTGTGATGAGTTCTTTGGAATGTGTTGTACTTTTATACCAGCTTTACACATCTTCTTCTTATGAAGGTTTGTGAGAGTGTGTGAAACAATATGTAAGTATAACAAGTAGTATACAATACTAAAGCATTCGAATGGAGCATGGTATCTGAAATATTTCTTAAACAAGATTAAGATTTAATTAGAGCTTTTAGAGAAGTGTTCTGATACATTGCAAATGTATCTATAATTTTTGATGCTCCATGCTTGGTTTTATCCACTTTCTTGTGTTTTGTCCACACTTTGGAGTACTTTTCATATGATTTCTTGGACTAACCTATTAACAAGAGCCACAGTGCCAGCTGCCTGTTTTCTGTTGTTTTTGGTTCTAGGAAAGTCAGAAAATGAATATTCTCGGAATTGGACGGGACAAAAACCAAAGTGCCTATTTTTCCAAAAGACTCGAGGAGCCAGAATACGAGACGGAGGAGGGCCAGGGGCTGGCCACACCACCCCCAAGCGCGGGCTGGGCCTGGCCGCGTCAGGGCATGGTGTGGTGGCCCCAGGCACCCCCTCGGTCTCCCTCTTCACCTATAAGAAGCCTTCTGACCTAAAAACTCCGAGGGGTTCGACGTTTTTCTAGAAGAAGTTCCGCAGCGCCGCCACCACCGAAGGGGAGATTCAGGGGACAGAAAGTCTCTGTTTAAGCACCTGCTGGAGGGAAATACCGGAGCCATCTCCATCGATCTCCACCATCATCTCCATCGACCATCCATGTTTCCCAAATATATGAGTGAGTAATCCCCCGCTGCAGGCTATGGGGATGGTAGGGATTGGATGAGATTGTTCATGTAATCGCATCAGATTGTTAGGGCATGGTGCCTAGTATCTTTTATTAGTGCTTTATGACTTTGTTGCGACTTGTTGTGCTTCATGCTTGTCACTAGGGCCCAAGTGCCATGATTTTAGATCTGAACATGTTATTGATTCATTATGATAGTATTGTTTATGGTCTTATCTGCAAGTTGTATACACACGTTGTTGGCCAGAACCAATGGCCTCGAAGTGACAGAAATCGGGATAACCGGAGGGAATGGCTTTGATGTGAGGATCACATGTGTTCATGGAGTGTTAATGCTTTGCTCCGGTGCTCCATTAAAAGGAGCACCTTAATTGCCAGTAGTTCCCTAGAGGCCCTTGCAAAGCCTATTTGGCAGGACAAAAGATGTTATGCAAGTTCTCATTGCGAGCACGTATGACTATATATGGAACACATGCCTAGGATTGTCTAGTACTTGGATGCTTTATCTTATTTATCTGCAATTGCCCTATGTTCTGATTGCTATGTGAATTGTCTTGTCCATGCAACGATCCATCCATCCCTATGCCTACCTTTCGAATCCTTGTTCTTTGCTTTGGTTACTACTGTGTTTGTTTTACTACTGCTGCTACTTTACTATTCCTACTACAAAACTGTTACTACAAATAAACTGCTGTGAGCAAGATTATTTCCAGGTGCAGGTGAATTGACAACTCAGTTGTTAAGGCTTATAAATATTCTTTGGCTCCCCTTGTGTCGAATCAATAAATTGGGTTTCACTTCCCTCGAAAATACTGCGATACACCCCCTATACTTGTGGGTCATCATGTTCAAGGATTACTTTTAATGTTTCTTAAAATAATAACTCTTGAGGAAAATATTACTTTACAAAGTAAAAAGTATTTAAACTTAAGGCTAACACTTTAATATTTTCTTATTAGCTAAGATTATTAAAGAGGAAACCATTACTACATTAAACAATCATAGCATAAGTGGTGGAGATTTACATGTTTTGAACAAGGCACCACATTGTAGATGGTTGACTTCTTAACATTCCACAGAGTTAGAATTTAAGTATTATTACTTGAATGAGGTGCGGTTTTATTAAAGTTATAAGTGAGTAGAATTACTTTCTTATTAATGCTTATATTCTACAAGTGAATAGACTCCTTTTGATAAACAATATACTATTCTTGTTGAGTTTATTATTGATAAAAATCTTTTTAGAAAAATTAAGGTACATTTAATTTGAGATGAAAGTTTTAGTAGATACATTTTAAAATGGTTAGACCTATGTTAACTTCACTTAAACATCAATTTAACTTGTTATTACATTTTTAGACTTTAAAGAAATAATGGTAAAGGCAATAGTAAAGGTTTATAAATTTTTAATGAATTAAAACAAAAGAAAAGGTTTTAATAAGATTTATTAGACCTTTACCTTTTATTTTACTTCAATTATGAAAGATGATATTTTTAAGGTGTAGATTTTATGTTTGTGATCTTTTTGGTATATTATATGGATTTTTGTGATTTTTAAATAATAAGATATTATTTTTTGAGTTTTACCACTTTATAACACTTAATAAATAATAAATATTAGTTAAGTGATAGAAAAATGTATAAAACAAATTTATAAGTCTTTTTTTGTTTTTCTAAGATTTTTGATATATTATATCTATTTTGGGGAATTTTAAATAATAGAATATATTTATTTAAGATTTATCGTTAATAAGCTATTTGCTAATTAATATTAATTATTTTATTTAAGTTGGAAAATAATTATAATAATAGATTTATATTATAGATTTTATTTTTCTAAATATTTTTATATATAATACATATTTTTCTAAACTATAAAACAAAAGATATTGATTTAATAAAATTTATTCATTTTCTGGAATTAAAAATAAATATTAAATATTTTATTGCGTCAGTGTTGACGTCAGCATGATACACACACGTAGGTTGGATCTTTTTACACCGAGACAGACTCTAGTCTGAGTCACAGACAGGTGGGCCGCTGGCCACGTCGGCAAACCACGTTGGCACAAACCAGTCAACCAGCGGAGGTGGCCGGTGATGACGCCAGCATGGCGTCATGATGACGCAAGCATGGAGTCCACCACTGTAGCATCCCAATTGTCTAACAATTGCAATGCTACTAGCCTAGTCTATATAAATGTTACTTCCTACATATAATTGTTGCATCATAATTATATCATGCTCATGTCATCATGCCACATTGCATTTGAGCATCATATAAAACCCTTTTGATTTGGTTCTTCTCTCATATGCATTATTAATTGTATTTGGCTCTTAATATATTGTATTTGAATCTTGATAAATGCTTGATGCCCAAGTTGAGTTGGGGGCATATCTTTTGTTCCACTTCCCCACCTTTTCTTGTCACCACCTTATAATTCCACCATTCTACTTACCCATGGGCTTTTATTTTCTTTTGGTATTTAATCTAGCTCATGGGATATGGGAGGGATCCAATTCTATTTTCTTTTGCCTGGCCTTTATTCCACATTTTGGTAATGCATGGGAATCATGCCATGTTATATTATTATTGTTGTCACAAGAATAAAACATGGCGTTTAATGATTATGCATGGGCCATGCAAAGCACTCATCTTTCTCCCTTGGTTTTGCTTGGAATGTTTTTGAGTGGATCCTTCTTGTGAGCTCCTTTTCTCTCTCAATTCTTTTCACCTTGACCTTGTCTCCCTTACCTTTCCCATCCATGCATGTCAAGTGTTGATCTTTTTCAAACCCTTCACAAAAACCCTACACTCCAAGCTACTCGTGCCACACCCACATATGCATGTGTGCCCACATGTGACTCTCTCCTTTTCTCTTCTAGCTTAGTGGTATCTCCCTCTCTCTCTATCTATCTACAACTAGCAAACCCTAGCCTCCCTCACCCCTCTTTTCTTTCCACCATACCGAGCATCTCTCTCCCTCTCTCTCTCTGCCAGCAGGGACCCACCCTAGCTACCCTCTCTACCCCTAACCAAAACCCTAAACCGAGCCATCCCTCTCTAATCTAACCTAGCCACCCGAGCGTTCCTCCTCTCTTTCCCTATCTCTCTCCCTGCCATGCTGGCCCATACCAACCTACCCCTCGCCATGGCCTGCCTGGCAGCCTCTAGCCCTGCCCTGCCCCGGCCGGCCACGACGAGCACGTGAGGGAGGAGGAGGAAAAGGTGACCGAGGTCACCTTTTTCTCTCTACCCCGCTCCCCCACGGCACCGTCCCTCCCCTCTTCTTATCTACTCCTTTTCCCCACCGTGCAGCTACCCCAGATCCACTCCTGGCCTTGCGCCACAGCCCTCCCCTCCTGCTCCATCTCTTCCACCCCGGCGACCACAGTCGGCATCATGTTCCACCGCAATAGCAAGGAGGCGGGCGTGGAGCGTGGGCCGTCGAGGAAGACCTAGGACCACCCTTGCATCACCCCTGTACCCGTATAGGTGGAGAAGGACCCCCAGGCCAAGCTGCACACCGACAGGCCGCCCGAAACCCTAGCTTCGGAGCGTCTGTGTCCTCACCGACCCGCCGCCCCTCGACACGATCTGACCCCACCGACACACCCCCGGTGAGGCCCCTATCTCCCCAGACACCTCCTTTTCCACCGTCGCATCTTGGTCGCGCCGGTCGATGCGTCGAGCGCTCTCCGTGCTCCGGCGTACGAGTGTTTCTGCTATCTGTGTGCCGCTACCAAACTACTCCTAGCCGCGTTCCTATACCCAGCAACAACGCCAAGCCTCTCATGGCGGTAGCCGCCGCTTGTAGACGAGGTCGTGGTTCGATCCTCGCGTAGCGTTGCCTCTGTCGAGCACCGAACCGTCATCAGAGAACAGAGAAGATCCACAGTACCACCCCTTTTTCTTGCACATACCCTCCTGCGTCTTTGGCCGACTCAACCCGCGGTCCAGCCCGACCCCACCTATCGGTGCCTGTGGCCTTTTTACAAAAAGAGACTCCGGTTTTCGTAAACCTCAACCCGCGCTCCAGCCCGTACCCACTGTCGACCCTGTAGTCATTCAGCACGTGGGCCCATAACCCTTAGGTCCCACCTGTCGGCATCATGGTCTAGGTAAGCCCGCGGTGAGAAAAGTTCTTTTGCGCACGGTTTTCGCCCAGTCAGCAGCGGCCCACCCGTCAGTGACTCCGGCTAGATCCCCTCTGAGTATAAAAAGTTTTCTGTTTATCTGTTTACACAAAACAATTTAGAAATGTTTAAATATAAATTCAAATCTATTTTAAATAACTTTTAAATTATAAATCCATATAATACATATGATATATGTTTTTGGAATTAGAAAAATGTGAGGATTTTAAATATGCCCTTCAAAATATCATTTGAGCACTTTAAAATTTCGAGATGATTAAAATTACAATAAATTACCCTTTTCTTAATTAATTAATAACTTTAGTTTTATAACTCCAAATTTGACAAATAATATGTCTAAATCGACCAGCGCGACGAGCCCGTTCTATTTATGCATTCCATATTCTGAATTGCAGCATGCATCATATAAATATTAAGTGTACAGCAAGTGTTATGAGAGCAAACCGGACTAAAAACTCAATAAAATGCTTTAATCTTGTACCCCACACCTCACCCATGCCATGCTACTTTATTGCCATGCAATTGTGCACCATTCATCATGGCATGCTTGTTTGCTTGTCGCTTTTCAATACATATGCTTGCACTTTATTTATGTTGGCCCTTGTTTGTTTGGTTCTTCTTCGAATAGACGCTGAGCAGGGGATATATCAGGAATCCCAGGAGCACTACCCATATCCGACTCTCGCTTCAACTGAGCTGCCAGGCAAGCACTACCACATGCTTGCATACATATAGTACCTATTGCCTCTATCTTATTCTTGCATCATTGAGTCGCGATTGCATTAAATTGAATCCCAAATCTTATAGCCTTTACTTTTAAACCCCACCGAAGCTTGTTCCTCCATCCCATGAGCCATTACTACAGGAGTTGTTTGAGCCATGCGGGTCGTAGAACAACATGTGTAGGGTATGTGAGTGCCTGATGGATAACGAGGTACCTAAACAACTTAACCTGAGTAGTAATGGGATAACTAATGAAAGTGGTACCGGTGAGCAATATCTGCTATTTGGTTCTTTATGCTCACTTGTGTCCCGTAGGACCCCGAGTACTTGATTCCTGTTCCTTGACTATTCGCACTATCCACATCCGGGAGGCCTTATGGACCCCCCTGAGCCGGAGCTTGATTCATTCTTATTTCTTGGGGCCACAAAGTAGTTTGGGGCTTTATTACTATCCTGTACTTATGCCATGCTTTACTGCTTTATTTAAGATTGTGCGAGGAGCACCTGTACTGTTTAGGATTGCGGAGTGTTTTCGCGGTATCGACAAGCCTAGTCACACTTTCGGGTTCCTAGTCGTTTACAGCCATTGACGCAAACCTTGGGTCCGTCTCGGAGCCGGCCAACTTCGTTGCGGGTAGCTTAATGGGGTGGCCCCCTGAAACATTTCTGAATCCTCTGATCGCTTTGTCGTGAATGCCTCGTTGGGTTTTGATTTGGTTTTTCTGAGGTTGATCGAGTGTATGTTGCTATTTGTGCACCCCTGCAGGGTAAATCTTTCTGAAAGCCGTGTCCGCGGTTATGGACGACTTGGAGCACAGTTTCTCGATCATAGACAAGTATAACTAAAGTACCTCTTTTAATTTGACTAAGTACTTGACTAGTAAATAGTGCAATATTCATGGAATGGTTAATAAAACTGCCAATGGATGGGTTGTTCGTCCGCTTTCTCGTTGGTAAGCGAGAAGGAGGATGGATCTGTTAATTATACTGTTATAATTGTTGTTACTAATTAACGGACATCCGTCTATCATTGGTTAGGAGGATGGTTAGCGAGTATCTATAGGCTTGTTAGTTATTATCTTTTGCTGCAATTGCGGCACCCCAGGTTATGTCCCCTTTAGCGGCATAAAGACTTGCTGAGTACCCCTAGGGTCTCACACGATAAATTGTTTGATTCAGATGAACAGGTATACTCGTAAAATGGATACTGGGTGGAGGAGACGGATGATGTTGGCAACGATCACTCGGTGTAGAGATTCCGGGAACCGGGATCCATGAGATCTGTGGGCGGGATGTGTTTATTTATGTGGCATCTTATGCCGATTTGCTTCTTATCCGTACTCGGATCTTGTTTTCCGCTTCCGCCTGATACTCTGATGTTTGATGTATGAGGAGCTATCCTAAAATATTATCTCTATCTAGGATATTTGGATCTTGCCGTATGGCGTTGCAATATTTCTATTTCTTTTAGATGGAATGGCTCTGAGGACTGTTGTATGTGGCTTGCATACATACTTATTTGTGTATGTAGTTGATCCCTTCGCCTGCCGATTACGCCACTCATTCTTGTCCCGATGTTCTGAAAATGGTTAGGACGGCCGAAAGGTCTACCTGTGAGTGGCCCTTGGCTCCACCGTACTATTTTAACCATTTTCGCTCATCCAGGCATGTAACTAAGAGCGTAATTCACTGAGGTAGTTACAACCACCAGATGGTGGTCACCGGCGGCGATGTACGGTTCCCCAGCACACACAGTTTGGTGCACTAGAACGAGGAGATTACAACGATTCTAGTAGTGGCTGAGCCACCAGTAAATGGTTGTCGGAGGAGGCTTAACGACGGCGGACAGCTGCGGCGGTGTCGGGTGCTCATGGAGGCGGTGCTACGGAGGGCTAGAGACGAATCAGAGAGTACAGGAAGATAGAGAAGCTCACCATGATCACGATGCGATGCTTGGGGAGGCGAGGAGAGGTCAGGTGAGGATGGAATCGATGGTCATGGCGGTGGGCGGACCTCTAGAAGGAGGTCTCGATTGGAGCTTCTGGGGCTTCCCCAGCACAAGCTAGTCGGAGCAAACGAACAAGAAAGAGGTGGTGGTGCCGATGGTGTGCTCAGAACTTCCAGGGGAGCTCGGGAATGGCGGCTCCGGCGAGACCTGGGAGCTTGGGTTAGGGTTCCTGGGCGTATGGAGAGGATAGAGAGGAAAGGGGTGGCGTGCAGGGCTTCTCCATGCGATGTCGGGCCTTCTAATAGGGCAGCGGAAGCGGTGGTACTCATCTTGGCATTCGCCGACGCAGCAGAGCTCGACAGCGAGCTGCTTCGGCCGCTGCGCGAGGTGAACGATGACGATAGACTAGACGAAACGGTACTTGGGCCGGGCTGCTATTGGGCTGTGGCTGAGAGAGCGAGTAGTGGCGGCTGTCGCACGCGGGCGACGGTTAGCGCAAGAAATATTCTGGGCCATGGGCCGAGCTTCTGCGCTACTTTCCCTTTTTCTTTAGCCTTTTCTATTTTCTGTTTTCTGTTTTCTTTTCTATTTATAAATTCATTTCAAATTTGATTTTTACAAGGGTTTAAATCCTCAGAGTTCTGGTGTAGTGTTCAAAATGGTTTAGAGATTCATTATACTAAATATTTTCTTCATTTTCCTTTATATTTTCAAAATTCATGAGTGTATGAAAGGTTCTTTTATTTAACAAATTAAATACAAATTAGGGTTTTATGGATTTGTTTCTTAAATAGAAATCTTATATAAAACGATGTTATTATTTTCACTACATAATTGTAATGATAGGGATTTTAAATGGTGAATGATCTATAACATTCTATTCATATTTAGCCGCCCTTAAAAATTGATATATATCCACTATAATGTCCTTAATCTTTATGATTAACAATATGATGGTTTCAATTTCATGATCCTCCAAACTTGGTGATATCTCCTATTCAAACTCTACTTAGTTTGTGGGGTTTAGTACTGCCATAGAACAATCTTGGTTAAGTCATTATGAATCAATAACAATCATTGGTGGAGAAATACTAAGTTTGAGATAATATAGACAAGGCTTACACCCATGAACACTTGTCTGGTTCTCTAATTATCTTTTGGAAGCTTTATTTGTCCAAGAGTTATTGTTCAATGGTTACCTAGGAATAGGAAATGATTCCACTGTCAATTTGATTCTAGGGCTTTGATCAAAGAGGTAGACATGAGTCTTGTCATGGCTTGATATACTGTGGGTTAAATCTTTCTAAAGAATCCTTACCTCATTACCTTACTAAGCTCATGGTTTTCTCGTTGATTATTCATGATTTTCTTGTTGTAATTCAGAACTACCAAGCATATTGCAAGGAGTACTGGTCCCTGACTTCTTGACGCGGAGAGGAACTAGCAAATTCAAAAGAAGAAGTTGACACGCTGGGTTTTTGTTCTTTTATCAGAAAGTTGCTGATTGCAATAAGTAGATAACAAGTACTCCCTCCGTTTAAAAATATAAGATGTTTTAACTTTGTGAAATGAGTGTATCTAGACTCTTTTTAGTATCTATGTTCACTTTAAACCTAAATGAACCTAGATACTAAAAGAGGTCTAGATACACTTTATTCACAAAGTTAAAACATCTTATATTTTGAAACCGAGGGAGTAGATAAGTAGACGGATGCATCTTTCTTCTTTTCCCTAGAGGGAAGCAACACTTCTCTGATACAGAGTATATATTTTTATTCCTCTAAGAAATACTACTCCCTTGTCTCAAATTAACTGTTAGAGCTTTGTCCAGATACACACACACATAGGTAGTTAGAGACATGTTTTTGTGTTTAGATATATTTATGTCTAGCTGAATTTAAGTTAATTAATTCTGGATGGAGGAAATATATTGTTTCGTTGATCCTCTAGTGCATTGTGTCCATGAGAAAATATCCCTTGATTGTCTAGAATGACCTTAAGATTAGTGGATAGGATGCATCTAACATGTGGTTTGCCTTGCACGCACGCAAAACTTCATGTTTTTTTTTGGTTGACTGCTCGTGATTTCCTCGTTGAGAGTTGGGAACCAGTCAACCATAGTACAGTACCAAATGTGCGAAGGTATGTTTAGAACCGACCAACATAACCGATAATCTAAAATAAATAACAAATGCCAAGACATCCATAGGCTCCTTACCGACGTATGTTCGTCGGGCGGAAAAAAGATGGAAAAGGCTCCATGGAGAAGAAAAGGGTGGCCATCATCGGAGCCGGGTTGAGTACTACTCCCTGTATCTAATTAATTGTTAGAGCTTTGTCTACTACAGAGTATTCATTTTTATTTCTCTAAAAATACTACTCCCTGTATCAAATTAATTGTTAGAGCTTTGTCTAGATACACATGTATCTAGAGATCGATGTTTTTGTGTTTAGATATATGTATCTCTAGCTAAAGTTGAGTTAATTAATTTTGGATGGAGGAAATATACTTTTTCTTTGATCCTCTTGTTCTTTTTATGTGCATGAGAAAATGGTGGAAGATCAATCACCTGACATTGTCTTGAATGACGTTAAGATTAGTGGAGAGGATATGCATTCGAGAACACGTGGTTTACCTTGGACATATGTAAAACATCATGTTTTTTTGTGTTGAGTGCTCGTGATTTCCTCGTTGGGAGTTCGGAACCAGTCAACCATAGCACCAAAATGTGTCAAGATAAGTTCAGAACCAACCAAACCCAACTGGCAATCTGAAATAAATAAATGGAAAGACATCCATCGGCTCACTACCGACATACGTTCGTCAGCGGAAAGAAGACGGAAAAGACCAGGTAGGTAGATTCCATGGAGAAGAAAAGGGTGGCCATCATCGGAGCCGGGGTGAGCGGCCTGACGGCGTGCAAGCACGCGTTGGAGCGCGGTTTCCGGCCTGTCGTGTTCGAGGCCGAAGCGAACGCCATCAGCGGCGTGTGGGCGCACACGCTCGCCTCAACACGGCTTCAGACGCCACGGCCATATTACCAGTTCACGGACTTCCCATGGCCGCCGAGAGTGTCGGACTTGTACCCGGACCATGAGAAGGTCATGGAGTACCTGCACTCGTACGCGCGCCACTTCGGCGTGCTAGATTGCATCAGGTTCGGCAGCCGGGTTGCCGCTCTGGATTACTCCGGCATCGACGAGGAGGAGGTGATGGCATGGGAGCAATGGGCCGGCAACGGCGAGGCGTTCGGCAGCGGCCGAGGCGAGTGGCGACTCACCGTGCAGCACGGGAACGGCGATGTCGAGGTAAGAAATTATGAAACATCGATCGCTGCAAAATACTGTATATCATTGTGAAATTTTGGCAAGCTTTTTGATGATTTGATGGTGCGGCTATGCACAAGCACAAGTAGACCCACGCGGCGGACTTTGTGGTTCTATGTGTGGGAAGGTTCAGTGGCATCCCCAACATTCCCAGTTTCCCACCGGAGAAAGGGCCAGAGACGTTTGACGGTACGGCGATCCACTCCATGGATTACTCCAACATGGACCACGCAGAGGCCACTCGACTCATCAAGGGCAAGCTCGTCACTGTCATCGGCTACCAAAAGTCTGCTCTCGACATCGCCACACACTGCGCTAATGTCAACGGTAATACAAATTAAGGCCCTCCCGGCCATAGCTTCACGCACTTTTATAGGGATCTTGCTTCACACATAGTTGATTTGTTATAATCACAGGATTAATTAATCTCCGAATTTGTACGTACGCAGGTCCAAGGCACCCATGCACAATGGTGTGTAGGACGAGGCACTGGATCATCCCTGACCTGTACGCTTGGGGTATCCCGATTGCTTTCTTCTACTTCACTCGCTTCGCGGAACTCCTAGTTCACAAGCCAGGGGAGGGGCTGCTCCTTAGCCTTCTGGCTACCTTATTATCACCCTTGGTACACACCCTTTTCGTGCTTAAACCCTTCTTTTTGTGCACACTCTTAATTTTATGTAACTAACTAACAAGAGGTCGGTCCTTGCATGTGCGCCGATGCATTTATTCAACTTGATCAGAGATGGATATTCGCAATGTTTGTTGAGAGCTACTACATGTGGGCAGTGCCCATGAGGAAGCATGGCATGGTACCGGAACTCAGCTTCTTCCAAGCCATGAGCTCATGGCTGGTCGCGCTAACGCCGGAAAAATTCTTCGACAAGGTGGAGCAAGGAAGCATTATTCTCAAGAATGCAAAAAAGATGAGCTTCTGTAAAGAAGGTGTCATTGTACATGGTGAGTCTGAGCCGATCAAGAGCAATGTTGTGATCTTTGCCACGGGATACAAAGGAGATCAGAAAATCAAAGAGCTGTTCACGTCGCCTTTGTTCAGAGACATCGTTGTTGGCACGCCAGCTACTGCAGTTCCACACTACAGGTTCCTCTCAACTTTCTAAGTTAATTGATGTGCAGTACTTAGATAATTGCATGTATCTAGTATGCAGTGAATAGTATTCCTCCGTTTCAAAATATAAGATGTTTTAGCTTTGTGAAAAGAGTATAACTAGACATCTTTTAGTGTCTAGGTTCACTCCAACCCTAGATGAACCTAGACACTAAAAGAGGTCTAGATACATTTCATTCACAAAGCTAAAACATCCTATATTTTGAAACGGAGAGAGTACTAGTTAATCAACAATGACCCTCTTATGAATGTGGCAGGCTATGTGTCCATCCAAGGATCCCCCAGTTAGCAATTGTTGGCTATAGCGACAGTCCAGGAGATCTACATAGCTCCGAGATACGGTCTAAATGGTTGGCACATTTCCTTTATGGAGGCTTTCGACTGCCTACCAGGGAAAAAAAATTCGACGAAATTTCACGAAATTTGGCGAAATTTAGTAAATTTCGTTGGGCCACAATTTTTTTACGCCCCGTTTAAAATGTACCGCTGCTCTAGCAGGCCTGGGCCGTGAGAGGCCCCAATAGCCAATATACCACCATCATAATTCAGTATTTATACTCACCTAGGAGCTCCGCATGCCCTAGCCGCCGCACTCTCCAATCCCCAATCGTCTCTCTCAGATCGAAAATTCCCCAGCTCCTTTGGCTGCACCTCCACCGTGAGGCTCTCTCAAGGCTCCACGGCCTCCTCCAAGTGACCAGCATGGGAGGCGTGAAAGGAATAGTGGTCTTGGCATGGATGGCGCCACCACACATGAAGCCACACCAAGTGCATCAGCCACACAATCTCCACCTGCCCGAACAGGTGAAATCTTCCTTTATTCAGTTGCAAGTTCGATCTTGTGATCCGTTCTGTGGATGCTATGTCTTGCTAGCCTAACTGACATTGTAAATTTTAATTTTGTATTGTATTATATCTTAGTTGCCTCTGTCTTCTTGAGTAAAATTTTAAAAGTAGAAAATAGTGCTGCAAACATACATGATGCCAAATAGATTAAGTACTCCCTCTGACCCAAATTACTTTACTCAAATTTGTCTAGATTCGGATGTATTTAGAGTTATTTTAGTCTAGATACATCCGAATTTAGACAAAACCAAGTCAACTAATTTGGGTCGGAGGAAGTAGATTAAATAGTGCTACAGTTTGTTTTAATCTTGTATTTTGGCAGAAAAATGTTAAGTAGATTAAGTTATAGTAAAACTATGATGCATTGATACTAAGTTCAATGCATGTGTTGGATTGATACTAAGTTCTTTTAATCATTACCTCATATTTTTTTTATATGTGTTGGATCAGATCATCAGAACATGCATCGAGTGAATACCTCCAGTTCTTCTATGATACGTTTAGGCATTATATATGCGATTATTTTAATTTGGTGCCTAGTTTGCCTCCTTTTTTTATTATGTAATAGATTTTCCTGCACGTATATATAGTATAGCATGATGTTCTTAGCTTATTGATTCTGTTCTGTTCACATACATGCTGCCAAATTGGATATATGTAGAAACAGTCAAATGACTGTTTAATTTTGTCATACACAGGCTTTATGTACACTGGGGATATTAACTATGTATGGAATCATGGCGTCCGCCAAGGCAGACAAGGATTTAAATGTCTTTATTGTGGACGTCAATATGAAAGTGGATTGGCAACCCGCTTGACTGATCATCTAGCAGCTTTGGGAAAGGAGATCAGACCATGTGACAGTGTTCCTAAAGAGGTGCGCGCTGCATTGAGGAAGAAGCGACTTGAAAAAATGAAAAAGAGAAAGGAAGATGAGCAGCGTGCTTACAGGATTGAAGAAGAACTTGTGCAAGAGATGCGGGGGGATTTTGACATGAATGGAGATGGTGATTGTGATGCCCGAACTCAGATAGCAATCGGAAGAGCAATGAAAGATTTGGAGCTTCGGCGTGAGGTGGAGAGGAATGGTGACATTGCATCTGGTAGCCATAGTCATACTACTAGTCGTGCTAGTGGTGCTAAAAAACCTTCAGTTGGCATTGGAAAAGTAACCTTCCAACCAAAGATTGCTCATGCTTTTGACAAAACAAAAGTAGATAGGGTTGGGCAAGCTTGGGCACGTTTTTTCCATGCTAATGATATTCCTGGACGTAAAGCCAATTGCTATTATTTTCGAGCAGCACTGTTGCTTTCTATGGAGCTTGGTGTAGTGCAGCCTCTTCCCAAAGGCTCTGATATTGATGGGAAGTACCTTCTTGCCAACCGCAGGGAATTGGAACAATATATCGATGAGTGCCGAGTTGATTGGGAGCAATTTGGTGACAGTTAAGTTTGACTCATGGACTGGACCAACTTCAATGAGCGTCATAAACTTCATGGTATATTGCAATGAGAAAATGCTTTTTCACAAGTCTATCAATGCAACCGGAAAAATTCAGAATGCAGGTACTGATAATTGAGAACTTCCAAAACATTTCTAGCATTGTTCATTATCCAGATATCTAATTTATATTGCTAATTTTCTATGCAGCTTTCTTATATGAAGAAATCAAGAAAGTGGTTGTTGATGAGATTGGCCATAAGGTGGTTATGCAAATAGTCACTGACAATGGATCCAATTATAAAAAAGCATGTGAACTTCTAATTGCCGAGTATCCTCATATTTTTTGGCAGCCATGTGCTGCTCATACAATCAATATCATGTTGAAAGATATTGCTCGATTCCCAGAGGTTGATGAAGTGGTCATTAGTGCCAAAAGGATATGTAGATTTTTCTACAACACTAAGAGATTACATGAGAAGATGAGGAACACAGTAGGTGGCGAGTTGATCAGACCAAACGCCACCAGGTTTGGTACTGTTTTTATTTTCCTTCAAAGTTATTTTGACAAGAAAGATAAGTTTAGAGAGTGGACGGTGTCAGCAGATTGGAGAAATGAGCTAGACTTTGACTATGTAGAAAATTGTTTGACAAGTAGTAAATGGTGGACTGATCTGAAGTGGGTGCTTGATAGTGTGGAACCACTATATACAATGCTACGTTATGCTGATCAGCAAAAGAATGGCACAACTTCTGGTTTTCAGTTGAGGATGACAAGTGCTATACATATGATGGAGGCTCATTTTGGTAGCGGGACAGATGAATTTAAGAAATACATGGATAAGGTGGCTCCCAGAGTTAGCCATCTTTACACAGACACACTCCTCAATGCAGGTAATGTGCTAGTACGACTATAAATTTCGAGTTAGTTTATTGTCAATTATTATTACATATCTAATATCATATCTTGCAGCTAATGTTCTTGATCCTGAAGGCCACTACAAATTCAAGAGAAGTCAATCTCCTGATGCCGCAGATAAATTAACACGTGTGATGTCACAGATAGCAGAATCTAGCCAAGAAGCAATGATGGTAATGAAGCAGTTTTTGGACTTCCGTGCTAACAGTGGAATGTTCAGTGGAACAATAGCTCGTCTTGCAGCATCCAACATGACAGCATGTGAGTTAACATATAGTTTTCTAGTGTTGTGGTTATTTCAATTGTGCAACATATTTTACTGCTTGGTACTGTTCACAAAATGACCATTCAATGTATTTTCTCTTTATATTTATTACAGCTTCTTGGTGGTTGTTGTATGGAGGAGATGTTCCACTGTTGCAAAAATATGCTCTTCGGATTGTGTCGCAATGTGTGTCATCTAGCGGCTGTGAACGCAACTGGAGTACGTTTGCATTGATTCACACAACGATAAGAAACAGACTTTGTTTTGAGAAGCTGAATGATCTTGTGACCGTGCGCTACAACCTGAGGCTGCGTATCCAACAAAGAGAGATTGAACGGGAGGAAAGGGAGCTTGATGCTATCTCCATGATTAATGATGCAGCACTATTTGAGCAAGATAACCCAATAATGGATTGGCTGAATAATTCAATGAGTGAATCTAGCCCAGTTTTGGATGAAGATGGCAGTCCATCTCAGTTTGTTATTGAAGAAATACGCCGGGAAAGTATAAAGAGGAAGCTTGGTCGTGTGGGAAGGAAGGGAAAGAGGAAGACCAAGAAACTCTCTGTTCTTGCAAAAAAGATTATCTCGGGAAAAGGAAAGAAAGTCATGCCAACCGAAGATGAGGATGAGGATGAAGAGGAGTATGATGATGATGATGATGATGATGATGATGATGATGATGATGAGGAGGAGGAGGAGGAGGAGGAGGAGGACGAGGAGAAGGGGGAGGAGGAGGAAGAGGAGGATTTTGCTAAAAGTGACAAAGATGATGAAAATCTTGGTGCTGAACTTGAAAACAAGTCACTTGGTGAAAAACATAATGAAGATGATGAGATGCACTCGCATGAAAATACTGAAGCGGCCAAAGAAAGAGGTGGTGAGCAGCAAGAAGTGAACACGTCGACTATACCACGTCGGGTTTCAAAACGAGGCAATGTGCCGAGGAAGGACCCCAATAGCCACTACTATTAACCACAGTTAGTTACTTGTTATCTTATATATCTCAACATGTACATTTTGTTCCTGCTATAGCTAATCCATAACATGTATATTTTTTTTCTACTGTACCTTAGGTTATTGTTGGAGGAATTATCTACTTGGCAATTTGCTGTCAAGTATGTGAAGTATCTATTCAAGAAGAGGAATCAGGAATCAGGAACCACTGTGTCTGTTAGAATCCGTAGTTTACAAATGTTAGGATACACTCTTTTGTATGCCTGTTAGAACTTGGGGTCTTATTTTTGTGTTTAAATTCTACCAGAGTTGATTGTATTTTAATACATCTTATTAAATCATTGCTGTCTATTTTGTTCTATAAATTTTGTTCAAATTTGAATTCGAATTTTGCAAATTTGCACAAAATGAATTTACGAAATTCACGAAATTTGCAAAATTTGGTGAATTTCGTTGGTCCACGAATTTTTGGGCCGAACGAAATTTTTTTCCCTGCTGCCTACCATAAGATCAATGGAGGAAAATGCCAAGGAATGGGACGAATACATGAAACGCTACTTGGGTGACTACTTCCGACGATCTTGCGTCGGTTCTGCCGGCATCTGGTACAATGACCAGCTGTGCCAGGACATGGGGTGTGAGCCTAGGAGGAAGAAGGGGGTTTTGGCTGACTGGCTGGTCCCGTATGAACCTGCAGATTACGCAGGTGTCAAACCGATGAACTAAGTAATCGTCTCACTGCTGTTCACTTGTTTGTGTACATCTTAACATGTTTGTGGGGGGAGACTAATCTGAAAGTCTTCATCACCGTGTATTATAAGAAATTATTTAGGGCGCCGATTCCAAAATTGTTCTCTCGTTGAAGGTTTTAATGATGATATATATCTAAATTATCTTCTGTGGAAAATGAGGTATTGACAGCTGTTATTAGATAAGCCCATGTTTACGTGATGTATTGGAGTTCATGCCCGACTAGGATTAGTATTCATCACCGAGTGGTAATTGGGTAGCTCCTAGCCAGAGCCGAGGCGGCAAATTTCGGGGCCATGTGCGATACTCCAAGATGTGACCCTATTTTTTTGACGAAAACAGCAGGGCTCGGCCCTGCTGCGTATTTTTATTAATTTTCAGATGAAGAATACAGGGTTATTTACAGAAAGAAAGAAAAACGAAAAGAAAAAACTATACAAAAGCCAAAAAAGGAAGAAATCAAATGAAGCTATCTATCCATGCCACAAACAGACTATAATTCTTCTTAGTTGCTCTCAGTTTAAGCCACTTCATTTCAGTCTTGAAAATAGCTCCGCAACGATATAGATTGGGCTGCAAGTTTCTGAAAATTTGAGAATTACGAGTCAGCCATATCCCCCATGTAACAAGGATATGATTTCCATGAAGAAAGGCTTATCAATATTCTCTTTCAGTTGAGCAATACAGTCCAGATGTGTTTGACCAGGCTGAAAGGAGAGGTTCGGCAGAGGTATCTCCAGCAGCTGTTTGCAAATGGGCAATGAAAAAATAGATGATCTCTCATTTCCAATGTATTGCTGTTGCAGAGCACACAGGTATCACTAGTGGAGAACGGGCCTTCTGGAACCGGGACTGGAGAGACGGGACTAAATGCCCATTCACTAGTCCCGACCCGGTTACCAGCCGGGACCAATGGGCGTCCACGTGGCCGCGTGAGCTGTGTGCCCTCCATTAGTCCTGGTTCCTATTACGAACCGGGACAAATGGTTCTGTGCCGCGGCAGCATTTTGGGTCATTTCTCTGCCGCGGTAGAGAATTTATTTTGTTTATTTCTTTTTTAATTCAAAATAGTTTTCTGTGCTACCACATATATATACCGTACACGTTCGTGCATATATAAGATAACTTGTTTCAGGATCGAGCATACAAATATATACATGATAGTTACATGGTCATCACAATTACCGAGACTAGAGCCCATCTTTTCAATTACACGGACGGGATCATCGGTAGCGCCTATTTACACTAAATTCTCTGACGTCATCTATCATCTCGTTCATCAAAAATCCTGCCAGTTCTTCAGCAATTCCTAGTACGCGTTGCTCTAGTAGGAGCTGATCCCGCATTCTCTCGAACTATATAAGAAAAGGAGATCAATATGAATACCAATCATGATAACAAAAAGTGTCGGTAATAAAATAATGGTGTGAACGTATTGCTTACATCGACTCTATAATCTTTGTGCTCAGTGGTAAACATGCGCATGAACTCGCATGTAGAATCCACATAGATTCGTCCTGGATGGCTGCCTAGCACGCTTTACGAGAATAGAATTCAATCAAAATAATAATCTAGCATCATAATTATATTAAAACTATAAATAAAGAGATGCGTGTACTACTTACCGAGACCGGGTTAAACATCAGCTTCTCACTAAAGTGACCCGTAACCGCACTCTTGAACTGGTTCCAAACCCTTCTCGGTAAAGAAAATGAATGAGTTATTTATTACGTGATATCTCAGGAAATCAACGAAAGAGACCGATGTAGCGTGAAAATTACCTCTAGAGAATGTCCTGCATGTCCCTAAACTGTTCCAGGGGTCTCTTTGATGGTTCCATGACTTCAACTCTTCCCATATCAAGTTGAATGTTTAGCAGAACCCAGTAGAATCTGCACACATTTATATATACAACAGTAACTCATCAATTACACTTAATATCGCATAAGCAAAAGTGAATGTGTACAACAGAGTAAGACCCTCACTTGAAATTGTAAGAAAACAGTATGTGGTCACAGAAATTTTGCTCTGTTAGAAACCTTAGAAGGTTTTCCTCCGTCTCCTCAGGTTTATCCGTTAGCGTCTTTACATGTATTTTATCTGGGTCAATGAACCCAACACTAAAGAGTGACCTTCTTTTACATTCCTGGATCTTCATTATGCATAATAATAGAGTACAAAAGGATATAATGAGGATAATTACATGCAATGAACTAAACAACTGAAAAAACTGAACAACTTATATGTAGACAATGAATTCAACAACTTACAGACAATAGTAACGCATGATAGATTTGTCGAGGGCATCGAAATTGTGTAACTGCAAGAGTTCTGGAAACTCAACATGGACCTCTTTGGCTCGGAAGTAGTAGTCATGTGGGACTTTCGCCACGATCATTATTCTCTCCTCCTTTGCGGCATTCAAGTACCATTTATGTAAACTCTGCATTTGTGTTGGCAGTTGTTGCAACCTCTCTATGCTGACCAACAGCATCCCTGAGACATATTGAGGGACTACATCAGCCTTGGGTAACTTGTCGTCCTGGGAACCTAGCAATTCCTCAATAGTCACATTCATAGCGGCCGCAAGCTTCGCAACTTCTTCCATATCCTGCTGGGGAATGTCATAGGATGCCACCCTGAGGGGTGGGATCGATTTTTTGGCCTGTTTCCCGAGCTGGGGGTCGTCCTTTCTTTTCCCGGTTGCACTTTAACTTGATGATTTGCTCCCGCTTGCACTTCTACTTGATTTTCTCTTCTTCACTTCCTTTTGAAGTGTGCGTAGATAGTCATCTAGCTTATGGTGCAAGTCATATTGTGATTTTGTGTTTAGAAAACCAAGTGCATATGCTTTTTGCTTCTCGGTGTATACCGGGGCGGGCTAAGGTTTCTTCTTTTAAAGCTGCACAACACATTCGGCCTTTGCGATCGCTGTGCTTTCCTCTTCAGTACGATCGTAAGGTCTGATGGGAAGATTCTTATGAGATACTCCTGGGAGGGGCGACATTTGTCGTTTTGGGCTGCTGCGTCGTTTAGTACTCATCAACGGAGCACGCTTCCGCTTATTTTCCTTAGCAGGCGGTGAAGACGGCTGACCCTGCGGCGGAGATCGAGATGGACTCGTGTTGTGGTGGTCGTAGTAATGGGGTGGGCTTGTTGGAGGTGATGGAGGTGAAGGTGACATGCGACGACTCGGAGGCGGTATTGGCTTTGGCGCTGAGTCTGGTCGCCCGCTAGAACCACCACCCTAACCCTAAGTCTGGTTGCCCGCGAACACCACTATCCTAACCCTACCTCCTGGGGGTCCGCGAGCACCACCACCCTAACCCTAAGTCCGGTCGCCCGCGGGCACTGATACATCCATTTTGCATCACCATTCTATATCATAATTTACTGTTATTCATTGATATATTTCATATTAAGAGATGATACTTATGTTATTTCATCTATTTTTGCATGGTTGATGACTTTTGGAGCATGGACCGCTACAGTCAGGATTCTGATGGAAAAGGTGTTGTTTGGAGGCAAAATTCGCGAAGATCAGAAAATCCGGAAAAATACATGGAAAATTCTATTTTTCCAGAAGATGAAGAATGCCAGAAGGGGAAGTGGAGATGGGCCACAGGGGGCCCACACCACCCCCTGACGCGGGCAGCCCTAGGTCGTGCCAGCAGGTGGTGTGGCCACCCTGGTCCACCCCTGGCTCTCCCCTCTAGCGTATATTATCCTCTCGAAACCCTAAGAATCGGGAAGCGACCACAGAAAGATTCCGCGGCCTCTGCGGGGCGGAAAACACCAAGAGAGAAAGATCTCTCCAGCAGACAAAATTCTGCCGAGGGAATTCCTTTCCGGAGAGGGAAGATCATCGCCATCAACACCACCATCAAGCTGGACTTCATCGGGATCATCATCATCTCCACCAGCACCATCATCACCACTTCATACCGCTATAACAATTGGGTTGAATCTTGCATAGTTCTTAGGGGAAACTTTCCCGGTGTTCATTACTTCTTGTAGTTGATGCTATTGAGTGGAACCATTGAATTATTGTTATGTTCAGATTGTTGCTTATCATTATATCATCTCTGATCTTGATCCAGATGATGTCTTGTGAGTAGTTCGTTTAGTTCTTGAGGACATGGGAGAAGTCATGTTGTGAGTAGTGGAATTGTGTTGAGAAAGATTCAATGGTTTGATATTTAAGTTGTGGTGTATTTCTTCTAGTGGTTTCATGTGAATGTCGACTACATGACACTTCACCTATATGGGCCTAGGGGAATGCATTATGTATTTGGCTACAAATCGTAGGGGTTGCCGGAGTGACAGAAACCTGAACCCCCGTTAGGAAACCTTTGCACAAGGGATGTCAGGGTCTTACAGTTTAAAGCTGTGGTTAGGTTTCTACCTTAATTACTTTCTTGTACTTACGGATGTTTGCAAGGGGTATAATCACAAGTATGTATTAGTCTTGGATGTGGCGGTACATTAGCACAGGTTCACCCACACAACACAAAGCAAGCTAAAGAAGATTAATCAACTATATGAAGCGAAAGCACTTGACGATATTCCCATGTGTCCTCGAGAACGTTTGGTCATCTTAAGTAATACAACCGGCTTGTCCTTTGCTAAAGAAAGGATTGGGCCACTTGATGCATTTATTCTTATTGTCTTTTATTTACTCATACTTTTTTTACCTGTATTATCAAAAAACCCTAAAAATCCGTTTTCTAAGTATTTACAGAGAATTTCTGCTCCAAGCCATTCGCCAACACCTTCTGCTCCTCGTTGGGTTTGACACTCTTACTTATCAAAAATACTGCGATACACCCCCTATACTTGTGGGTCATCAAGACTATTTTCTGGCGCCGTTGCCGGGGAGTGAAGCGCTATTGGAGAGTGGAACTGGTAAAGGAAACTTCTACTGTGAGTATTGTTTACTTCTGTTAGTTGCTTTATTTTCAATATGGATAATTCGCTGAGTTTCTTATTTCGTAATGCTACTACCACTTCTAAGGTAGTAGATGAACCACCACCTGCTGAGAATGATACTTTTAAAATACCTACAAGAATTATTGATTGTGTTATGGATAACTATTATGTTGGAGATGGAACTGTCCATCCCGGTGATCATTTGCTCTTTATACACGAATTATGCGGGTTGTTCAAGTGTGCAGGTATTACAACAGATCAAGTCAAGAAGAAGTTATTCTCATTATCACTAAAAGGAAGAGCTGAAGAATGGTATAAGCTGCTAAAGAATGGTCAAGCTCTTGAATGGGAGGAAATGGTACCTCTCTTTTATTCAAAGTTTTATCCTCCTACTGAGATTCATAAAGATCGGAATCAAATATATAACTTTTGGCCTTTTGATGGAGAGAGTACAGCTTAAGCTTGGGGGAGATTGAAGTTACTAATGCTCAAATGTCCCATTCATGAGCTCCCCAACAATATTATTATCAATAATTTTTATGCAAGGCTTTCTCTTCATGATAAGGATTTATTGGATGCTTCTTGTGCTGGATCATTCACTCGCATGGAAGAAGAAGCTAAATGGGATCTTCTAGACCGTATTCAAGACAATGCTGAAGCATGGGAGATTGACAAAGGAAGAAAGTCAGGTATAAATTATGATCAAAATATTAAAAATGCTTATGGTCTAGACTCTTAAGCTATTGCAACTTATTTTAAGGCTTTTGCTTCCTATATTGAAGTGCCTAAAAAGAAATGGAATAAGTATCATGAACCTTATAAAGACATTGTTAAATGTGTTCCTGCAAGAAATACTGAAGTTTATACTACGAATCATGTTTTACCTGAACCTTACATTAAGAAAATGCCTTTCCCAGTTAAGATAAAGGAACATTCTATGATAGCTAGTGTGGTTAATGAAAGTACAAATAAAGCTGTTGAACCTGATAAACAAATGGATGATGAACCTATAATAGCAAATGTGAAAGATTTTGTCACTAAATATGTAGAAGATGGACACACTATCCTCTATAAGGATATCCCTAATATTGTTTCAGAAAGTAGTGTTATGAGAGCTAGTGTCCCTGTGTTCTCTGTTAGGGATAAGTGATCATTGCTACAAGGGTTTTTGTGATAGTTATATCATTAAATTTATGCATGATTCTGAAAGTTATTATGAGAGAGGAAATACTGTTCTAATGCATCTCAATAATATCAAGTTTCCTCGTTTTATGCTTAAAGTCTTTATGTTGCACTTGTTTTGCCTTCCTATGCTTATGCCTCTGGTTTCATCAATTTGTTTGTTTACAAAATTCCCTTGCATAGGAAGTGGGTTAGACTTAAACATGTATATTTTTGCTTCTTGATGCTCTCTTTTATTTCAATTCATATTCCTATGTGAGCTTCATTGAAATTATCATACCCATCTTAATGGATATAAAGAAAGAGCTTTTTGGGAGACAACCCAATATATTTATTTTGCTTTCAGTTTGTTTTTATTTCTTTGAGTCTTGGAAGTTATCGTTTCGACAATAACCTCTCCTTATCCTTTTTGTTTGCTTTTGTGTCAAGGTCAACCTCTAATGAGAGAGAAGTAATATTTGGGGAAGTTGCTGTCCTGAAACAGATTTTTGAGCTTCACCGTAAAAATTCGTGAGATATCTCTGTATGTCGTATTGAGCTGTAATTGTTTGTGCTTCTGCCCCAGGTTGTTATTTAACTTTCGTTAGTTTTGTACTGTTTGATTTGAGAAGATTTTCGAAAAAAATGATCTTTACCTGCTGGTCTATTTTGACAGATTTTGCCACACTAACATTTGCTTCTTAAGTCGATTTCCTTTTTGAATTCTTTTTTTTGGGTTTTTGGAAGGATTTGCTATAGTAGCTTATGATTTGATGTATTTCAGTTGAAATTGGACTTAAAAGGTTTATTACCTCGCTCACACTAATGTTTCTAATGAGAATTGTGTGAAAGAAATTTTCAGGTTAGTGGAGAAAATGGTGTAATAAGATAGTGAAAGGTTTCATGACTCGAGCAATATGTGTATAAAGATGAAGATATTGATGCTATTCAAGTGGTAAGTCTGGAAAAAATTATCAAAGACCAAATTCAGAGACCTGCAGAGTCCGTTTTCGAATAGGTAATAGTCCTGGTAAGAAAAGTTCCACGAAAATTCCGTCCAGTTATAATTTTGCAGTTTTTATCCAACAAGGAAAGCTACGAAGCGAAAGAGGGACGGAAACGGAGCCAGGGTGGCTCACACCACCCCCTGGCGCGCCCCCTGGCTGCGCCAGCAGGTGGTGTGGCCGCCCTGGACTCTGTCTCCGACCCATTTTATCCCAGTACCTTCCTTTTGTTGTAAAACTTCGTAATATATAATCCCCTTGATCTCCCGAGGTTCGTATATTGTGTTCTCGTCGTGTTTTCGTTTCGATCTGTTTTTGCCAGGAACTATTCTTGAAAGTTTCGATCTGTTTCCGTCAAGGATAAGGGAAAGCAGCCTATGGAGGAAGATCTCCAAGACCCTGGGCAGGAGAAGGAGATCAAGAGTGAAGATGAAGAGGAGGCAAAGCAAATCCAACATCCACACACCGGCACTACCATTGCAAGCATTGGATTGTTGGCAAACCTTGCCAAGATCAAAAGGACTGCACAGATGTCAACTGGAGGGAAACCTCCGCGTCACTGTTTGGCTCCACGGTCACTTCCTCCATGCACCAAGAATCCTTTCCATACCCTTATCCATGAGCATCAATACCAGAACATGCCCAAGAGAAACTACCCTCCAACTGGGATTTGCCTCGTTCTAGCCATGCAGGAAAAGAAGACTTCAAGGAGGAAGAATGGGGAAAGAATTGCAAGAGCTGGAATTCGCAACCCGACATGATCATGAGCTGCATTGAGCAAAGCTCGGAGTTGATTCGTACTCTCACCTTTGAGATTGAGGACTTGTGGAAATTAATCAAAAATCTCATCGAGAGAATACCACCACAACCAAAGGAGTAATTCGTCATTAGGTTTTGGCATCCCCTTGATTTGTTCCAAGCTTGGGGGAGTGCCACAATATCATATCACTATCTTCTATCTTTTTACCTTTTTAGTAGAGTCATATCATGAATAGAGAAGTTTCATGTAGGATGGTTTGCATTATGGAAGTGTCCCCCCTCTCGTTAGATATCTATGTATCCCTTGGTGTGAGTTGCCGTTATGGAATATTAATGAGAAGTTCTATCATTTACTCTTTTGTGTATCTTATTTTAGTT
The DNA here is from genome assembly GCA_023614405.1 of Avena insularis. NCBI lineage: Eukaryota > Viridiplantae > Streptophyta > Magnoliopsida > Poales > Poaceae > Avena > Avena insularis. The sequence continues at coordinate 428,637,089 of CM042692.1, read as the reverse complement.
TTCAATTCATGGTTATATGATTGATCTTATCGTTAGTATTGGTATCACTTTGGGATCATGGAGTTAATTTAGTTGGTTTTGGCAAACCTGGCTCGGTCAGTAGCAACACTATTTTGAGAATTGAATGAAGATAAAAGTACTCTTAAAGAAATATAATTCCATCATCTTTCTTTCTTGATTTGCTCATAAGTTTAGTATTCTCTAGTTAAGATCTTTTGTGCTTCCAAGGAAGATTGCATGTTTGTTTTTATCACTTGTATGTTTGTTTGTTTCCTTCAACTCTTATGCTTCCTACCCCAGCCTTGCTAGCCAAAAACCTGTACTGAGAGGGAATGCTTCTCGTGCATCCAATCCTTAAACCAAAACCTACGCCATTTGTCTCCACCATACCTACCTACTAGCACTATTGCTATTCCATGTAAATTCATGTTTTTATCTACCTTCCTAATTAAACTTGTTATGTGAAAATCAGTGATTAAAGCTCTCACGAACTTGATGGCACACTTTACTTTGTTGGACTTAATAAACTTGAACCATTGTGCCCATCTATGTTGCGTATATGCTTGCGCTTTGTAAGTTGTGAATTAGCAGAACCATGCTGTTATGGGGAACGCTTTCAATATTGCACTGGTACTTTGTACCTAGTTGATATCATGTTCTTTTGTCTATGGATGTCATCGGTGTGAAATGAAAGGGGAGCTTGTAAGTCCATGGAGTTATGTATGTGTGTTAGAGAAACGCCTGGGCCGCCGGTCTAATCCATGCTGTCATGGTGGAAACTTGCAACGTAACCATAATGAGCATCTATGAAGCATTCTTCTTATAAAAAAGAGATAGAGATTGAGAAAAAGAGAAAAAGAAAGAAAAAAAGAGATGAGAAAAGAGGAAAGAGAGAAAAAAACACCATATTCCCATGGTAAATAAGAAGATTACTGAGATGTTTGTTGTCTGCTTTTCTTGTCATTTTGATATGGGGATTCTTCAGTATCATCGGGAAAGGGGTACCCCGTTGGCGGTTCTCCATGATACACATGTACTTACTATGACAAGAACTTACCGGTGACTAAACTTGAGTAGCATGAGGAGCAGCCCTCCTATTCAAGGGTGACATGGGTATACCCTATAGGTACTCGAGCTTGGTATATACGGTCCAAATACATATAGGCCCACGGTGTCGCCAAGGCCCGGACGGAGGGACTCAAGTAACCTACGGACTCTCGATTGCTTGAGGAACAAGAAGAAGCTAAAGATAGAAAGATTAGAGGGAAAAACCCTAACTTGTAACCGACTCGACCTGCTACCCGAGACCTATCCTATCTATATAAAGGCTAGGAGGGGGCAGCGAGAAGGACACACACAACCCTAGTTTCCACAACCCTCGCCAGATTGCATCTGCGCACCATTGTAACTTTCGACTCCCTCGATAATTCCACGAGCAGACAAGCAGGAGTAGGGACCTCTACGAGGCCTGAACCTGGGTAAATCTTTGTCCCCTGTGTGCTTGTTTGCTAGCCGACAGATGTCTCCAGCGCTCCCTCCTTTTCCAAAACCCAAGTCCATAACAATGGGCATTGATGAGTTAAACCCTCGTCAATTGGCGCCGTCTGTGGGAATTGGGAGTGCTGATGTTGCGGCTTCTTCGGCCCCATCAACTGCGATCTACAACTCCCCAATAGCGGAGATTCGTCAGATTTTCGGCGCCTTCGACTTCACCGTCCACACGCCAGCCACCCGCCCGGCCTTCGAGTCCATGGGCGATGGAATCAGCCTGGTGATTGGGAGCTTCCGCTTCCAAGTTGGTCAGATGGGCACGCTTCGCATGCCTGATCAGCCGACAACACCGGCGATTGCCCCGGCATCATGGTTCCCTCCATCGATCGGCACCCTCAGCAAGCTCAACGCTCCGGTCGCAGTCGAGAACACGGTCAGCGACAGCAGTCGCGACTCCGATCTAAGCGATCTGGCCAGTGAAGATGGAACCTACGGTTCCGGATCTGAAAGTTGTGGAAGCAACAACTTCCCCAATCACTTCATGTGCGTCGTCATCAACACAGGCGACACCTCCGCCAATCGCGGAAATGGTGGTAACACCGGCAACGACACCGATCCACCCAATCGCGGCAACGGTGGTAACACCGGCAACGACACCGATCCACCCAACGCCGGCAACGGCGGTAACGGTGGCAACGGAGGAGTAGTCAAACCTCCCAGCATGATCAATGAGCAAACCGGCGAACGCGTCGTGATCAGGCTCAACGAGCAAGAGTGGGATCGCTGCCGTGAAGCCCTACGGGGTGCACCTCTACCCTTTGGCTCCCCACAGGAACTGCTGATGGGCTATCATTGGTTTCTAAAGGAAGAATTCAAGCGCCAAAAACAAGCAATCACGCAACTTGAAGCGTGTAAGAAGGCAGCAGACGAATCAAGCCTTCATCGTGCTGGGCTCTCCTCCTACGGAGGATCCTCCTCAAGAGGCAACGAGTACCTCGCCAAGAAGAGGCAGGCACGGATGGCTCACCTCATCGAACAGGAGCGCATAGAAGCCGCGAAAGTGCTCGACATCGGCTCTATGACAGTTGACACGAGAGGCAACGTGGTTCCTAGGACGCCAGAGGCCACGGTGACAGCAGCCACCATGTACCTCCTCAATAACCAGCCGCCAGCTGGAGATCCACGAACTGCCATGCACCAATCTACGATCGCGGGTTTGGGGTTAATCGAGGCCGCCCTCGACAAGGAGCCAGTACCAGACCCAAAAAAGGGTAAAGCGCTAGCAAAGCGCTACTCCTCGCCCTCATCCAGCGATGACAGTCACGACCTGTCTCGACGACGCCGCTCATGGCGACACGACCGCGACTACGATGTGCGCGACGATCTCACACAACGCAAGATCGACAAGTCAAGGGCACGACGTGCTCGGTCGACTGACTCGGAAGAGGAAGATGGGGAGCTCTACGGCGCCAGATGCTTCAGCATATCCATTAGGCAGAAGCGAATGCCTAAAGGGTTTAAACTCCCATCAGAGAACCCGAAATTTGACGGTCTATAGGACCCTAAGATCTGACTGGAGGACCACATCTCCTCCGTTAGGCTAAACGGAGGCAGTCGAAGTAGTGCCATGTAATGCTTGCAGCTACAGCTGCAGGACGCTGCCCGGGCATGGCTCAATAACCTCCCACGCGGATCCATTCGCAGTTGGGATGAGCTGGTCTATAGCTTCGTGCGCAACTTTAAGGGCACATACAAACGACCCGCCTCAATCGAAGAATTGAGATGCTGCCAGCAAAGATCTGGCGAATCGCTGCGCTCCTACATCCAAAGGTGGTCCATCATCAAGAACTCCGCGGAGAACATCTCAGAAGACCGTGCGATTGATGCATTCAACGGTGGTGTCTGCTGCATGGAACTCAAGGAGTAGCTAGGCCGCTCAAAGCCCTAGACCATCGACCACCTGATGGAAATCGCGAATCGGTGGGCCGATGGAGAAGATTCGGTGAAGAATCGTGCTCACCCCAACGAAGAGGCAGAACTCGAACGCAGACGCGACCGCCGGGGCAAGCGTCGCGTGCGTATCTACGATGATCACGATGACATCAACATGGTCGCAGCCGGCTACGCCGATAGACGCGACGATAACCGCAACAGTGGATACCACAGCGGTGGATACCGTGACTCCAGGAAAACCACGCAGGTGTGGCAACGCCGCACTCGCGATGAGGCACCCGCGACCTTCATCGAGGACAAACTGTCCGGGCCATGCACGGTACACTTCTACATCGACAAGCATGATGGCAAGAGAAAGTCCAGCCACCTCCTCAAGGACTACCGCGAGTTCCTCAAGCTACACGAGGGATTGGTTCGGATGAACCGCAATACAGTCGAAAGAGGCTACGGAGCCGCTCCAGGCGCCGTGGCACATGGCGTACCACCACCACCACCTGGGCCACCCCCGAACGGAGCTGCACCGGACCAGCACCATGGTGGCGAACCGTACCCACGGGCCATGGGTACCATGATGATCCAAAAGGGGCGTCCCTCCAACAGGGTGCAGAAGGCCATCACTCGCCAAGTCAACTTGGCCACGCACTCGCCACCATCCATCACTGAGTACCTTAGTGGCAGCGAGTCATCCATTACCTTCGACAAACGCGACCACCCGCCTCAAGTACCTCGCCCAGGTCATTGCCCCCTCGTACCCAAGGCGCAAATTGGAGACTTCGACATGAGTCGCGTCTTCATGGATGGCGGAAGCGGCATCAACCTAATATTCGCGAGTACCTTGCGAGCAATGAGGATCCCTCTAACCTGCTTGGAGGCATCGGACACAATGTTCCACGGCATTGTCCCAGGGAAAGGCGTATACCCCTATGCAAAATCAACCTCGACGTCATCTTTGGCACGCCGAAGAACTTCCGGCACCAGCGCATCGACTTTGAGGTCGTCGACTGGCCCTCACAGTATCATTGCATCCTTGGGCGTGTCGCATTCGCCAGGTTCATGGCAGTGCCCCACTACGCGTACCTGCAGATGAAAATGCTAGGACCCAACAACGTCATAACGATCAACGGGAACTTTGAGCGATCTGACGCTTGCGACAGGGAATTCAACAGAATCTCCCAGTCCTTTGGCATGCAGGAGGAACTCGCAAGACTGAAAGAGACGACAGACAACAGTCTGCCTCCCTTGAGTAGGCCAAGCTCACCTGATCTCTCCTTCGACTCATCCGTGCACACAAAGAAGGTGCAGGTCCATCCATCAGATCCCGCCAAGACGGCCCTCATCGCCAACAACTTGAGTCCCGCATAGGAACTCGCGCTCGTCGAATTCCTCCGTGAGCACTGGGAAATTTTTGCCTGGTGTCCCGCGGACATGCCAGGAGTTCCCAGGGAATTCGCCGAGCACGCACTCAACGGCAACCCCGATACAAGGCCAGTCAGAATGGAGATCAACAGACTCCTCGAGGCCAAGTTCATACGCGAGATCAAGGAAAGCACTTGGCTCGCCAATACGGTGCTGGTACCAAAAAAGGACACGGACATCCTACGGATGTGTGTGGACTTCACTTCTTTAAACAAGCACTGCCCAAAAGATCACTTCCCGCTGCCACGGATCAACCAGATCATCGACTCCACCATGGGATGCGAGCGCTTCTGCTTCCTTGATGCCTCCTCAAGCTATAATAAAATTCGAATGAAGGAGGAAGATCAGGAGAAAATAGCGTTTACAACGCCCTTTGGTGTGTTCTGCTACAACACAATGCCCTTCGGGCTAAAAAATGCGGGAGCCACCTACCAGCGATGCATGCAGGCTTGCCTCAAGGAACAACTAGGTCGCAACATCCAAGTCTATGTCGACGACATAGTAATCAAGACCAAGGAGGAAGCCTCTCTAATCGACGATTTGCACGAAACCTTCGCCAACCTCGATCGCTACCGGATCAAACTCAATCCGGACAAATGCGCCTTCAGCGTACCATCTGGGCAGCTACTCGGATATCTCATCTCCGTGAGGGGGATCGAGGCGAACCCGAAGAAGATAAAAGCCATACTGGCCATGGAGAAGCCGAAGAACATTAGAGGCGTCCAGCAATTGGCTAGGCGAATCGCGGCCCTCAGTCTATTTATTAGTCGGATGGGTGAAAAGGCACTGCCCTTCTACCAGCTCCTCCGCAAAGCCGAAAAATTCGAGTGGACCAATGAAGCGCAAGAAGCATTCGAAGATCTCAAGCGCCTGCTATCCACCTTGCCAGTACTGGTGACTCCACGAGAAAGGGAACCACTGTTGATGTACATTTCCGCCACCAACCAGGTGGTCAGCACAGTGCTCGTCGTCGAGCGAGCTGAGGAAAACAAAGTCCACGGCGTACAATGCCCGGTATACTACCTCAGCGAGGTCCTCACGCCAACGAAACAACAGTACCTGCACTACCAGAAGCTGGCGTACGGCGTCTTTATGACCGCCCGGCGACTGCGCCACTACTTCCAGGAACACCCAATCGTGGTATTCAACGATGCCCCGTTGGGGCATATCCTCAATAACCCCGATGCCACGGGGCGAGTCGCGCTTTGGGGAATAGGGCTGTCTCCACAAGACATCACATACGAAAAACGTGACGCCATCAAGTCGCAAGTGCTCCCTGACTTTCTCGTGCACTGGATGGAGAACCAGCTCCCGGACAAGCCATATATGTCCTAACTCTGGACAATGCACTTCGATGGGTCCAAACGGAAAGACAGAGCAGGTGCAGGTGTCATATTGTCATCACCTCAAGAAGACAAGCTGAAATATATCCTGCGAATTCAGTTCACAGCCTCAAACAACGAGGCTGAATACGAGGCCCTATTGCATGGGATGAGGATGGAAAAAGCCTGTGGTGCCAAAAGGCTCATCATATATGGCGACTCCAAGTTGGTCGTCAACCAAACAATGCACGAGTGCGACGCACTGAATGACAACATGATCGCGTACCGTGACCTCAATGATACACTCGAAGGAGACTTCGATGGTTGCGAGCTGCGACACATAGTCCAGGAAAGCAACGAGGAGGCGGACACACTCGCCAACATAGGCTCTACCAGCGCCCCCATACCACCTGGGGTATTTCTCAAGCGCATATGCGAACGCTCCAACAAGCCAAAGGCCACAGAGAAGAAAACAAGCGCAGCCACGGACTCGGGGGGCTACACCACCCAGTGAGCCAATGGCACTCGATGACTTGGAGCTGGACACAGGACTCAAGGGACCAATGAGCGTCATGATGATCGAGCAATCTTGGACGCAGCCGTACATTATGTACCTCCTCAGCAAGAGACTACCGGACGAACCGACAGATGCACGGCACATCGCGCGGCGCTCCAAGGCATTTGCCGTTCTCAACGACGAACTGTATAAATGCAACATCACAGGAGTGCTACAATGATGCGTCTCCATGGCTGGCGAAAGAGTAATTCTCCTCGACATCCATGAAGGGACCTGCGGGCACCACGCAGGCAGTCGCGTCCTCATCGCCAAAGCTCTACGAGCTGGATTTTACTGGCCCATGGCCATGCGTGACGCCAAGGACATAGTACAAAAATGCAATGCTTTCCAGCGGTTCGCGGACAAGCCACACGCACCAGGCGCGGAGCTACGGCCCATTCCATTGGCCTGGCCCTTCGCACAATGGGGGATCGATATGGTTGGCAAGCTGCCAAAATCCTCGCACGGAGGCTACGTCTACCTCTTGGTTGCAGTCGACAAATTCACAAAGTGGATCGAGGCCATGCCAATGACCAACCAATCAGGGCACAGCGTAGTCAAGTTCTTCGAGTCCATCGTCTACCGCTTTGGCGTGCCGCACAACATCATTACCGACAACGGGACGAACTTCACATCCAAGGAGTTTCAAGAATTTTGCGAGAACCTGGGGATCAACATCAGCTACGCCTCAGTAGCGCATCCACAGACCAACGGTCAGGTGGAAAAAGCAAACGGGCTCGTCTGCAGCGGCATCAAGAAGCGACTCCTGCGACCACTCGAACAAGCGGCGGGTTGCTGGCCAGATGAGCTGCAATCCATACTTTGGAGTCTATGTACAACTCCAAACAGTGCCACGGGCTACACGCCATTCTTTATGGTGCATGGAGCACAAGCAGTACTACCCGCCGAGGTACGGTACAAGGCGCCGCGCGTGGTCGCCTACGGCGAACAAGAGTCATCCCTTGCACTCGAAGACTCTGTCGACCTCCTCGACGAAGAAAGAGAAATCGCCGCAGAAAGATATATGATCTACCAGCAGAACCTGCGCAACTACCACAGTAGAAGGCTTCGCCCCAGATCCTTCGTCGAAGGTGACCTGGTCCTGCGACTGAAGCAGCAAGGACATCTCAAGCTCGAGTCCCCCTGGGAAGGACCGTACGTGATTACAGAAGTAATCCCAGGTGACGCCTATCGCCTTCAAGATTTAGAGACAGGAGTCGCATACTCCAACCCTTGGAATGTCGCACAACTGCGATGCTTCTACCCTTAGTCGTTTTCTTTACTTTTACATCACAAATAAGGCTACTCAGCCAAGGCTACTCAGCCACACATTGTACCTCGCACTGGTCTTTGAATAAATAAAAGCTAAGTGCCCCAAAACTCTGTGTTTTCTCCCTTACTTTGTCAATTTTATACTCGGGGGCTATGCCACCCTACTTGCATCTGTTCTTCGAACCAAAACGCGATATCCTGAGTAGCTGGCACATCAGTCGAACCCCTTAACACAACCCAGCTGCAACGCACCTGACAAGTTGACAAGGGACTGAGATAAAAGATGGCCAGGCTAACGAAGAGGACTCGCATAAAGTGTAACACACCTCGAGCTCACAAAGCTCCTTATACACATTTTGACAACAAATTATATACAACATCTGTAAGAACTTTACAACACAAGTACACTTATGTGCAGGATACAAATTTGGCTACTCTTGCAACAGATGAACGTTGGTTTGCTCCTCGAAGAAGTTGATAATCTCCTCTGCTAGACGGTCCACCGCCTCATAATGTGGCACCATATTCCAGGCTGATCCTGCTGGTGGCGCTGGCGGCCCAGAAGCAATGGCGGAAACATCCACGTCAGGCCTGTGCAATCGCACAATTGAGAGAGCAGCCTTGGCACCAGCCACCAACTGTTGCCTCACGCACTCGCGAACCGCGGACATATCCTGAAATTTGGCAAGGAGAGCCAACAGGCTTGACGGAGCGTCATCCAATGGGAACATTGCTCGATAAATGTTCTTCAAGCATGACTGCGACTTCTTCAGGAAGAGCAGCACTCGCGATGCGCGATCCTACAGGGTCGCCAACGCAGTCGCACGGTCATGATCTACCCAGAAGTATCCGCTCTCCTGAAGTTGCTCCTGGGTGAGATCATGAAGGCGAATGGCAATTCTATCCTTCTCCTGGTGCGGGCGGCGCGCGCTAACAACTACACGAAGCAGCATCAATAGCATGAGTACAACATACTGTTGCAGGTAACTACAAAGGAAACGATGGGAATAAGCAAACTAACACTTAAACTGGTCGCCCAGCTACGTCACCTCCCCAACCAGATACTGCTCGCGGGCGGCGGCTTTTTCAGCCTTCGACTTCCACACGTCCGCGCTACCGCGGATCACGGGCAACTCACGCTCCAGCTACTTAACGCGATCACGAAGTCGTGAAAGCAAGGACAACTCCTCTACCCTGGAGCACGGTGGTGCCACTGTATCATCAAGAGATGGCGAGTCCTGGGTTCCCCCCATGGGATCACTTGATGTACCCTATCACAAGCCAAGACAGAAGCAAATAAGGCGACCAACTTAACACAAAGGCAAAAGGAACAGATGCATTCAGGATCAGCAAAAGTATTCACAAACACACTCGCCAGCAGACATGTTCTTAGACCAAAAGGACAATTCATCAACTATTACAAAAAGCTAACTATGGAGCAGCTGGCTTCTTCGACTTCGACGGCTTCGGGGGCTTCATCAAGTCCGTGGCAGTATCAAACGCCACTGACTTTCCGCCGGCCCCTGAGGCCAAAGCTTTTGCCGCCTTCTTCGCACGTTGGAGATCCTCCGAATACTTGGCAACGGTATTTATCAAGGAATGGCCATATTTGGCACATGTAGTCGCAAAGGGAGCAAAGACTACTTGCTGACCATCCGCGCCAACAGGCATCACCTTCGACTCCGTGGAAGGATCGATATCAGCTCCGCGGGCTTGCACCATCACGAGTGACATAGACGCGCCGTCCGTGCGGAGGGAGTTCTTGTAGGTGGAAGGCACACCACCGGCGAGTGATTCCACCAGCTCGTCCATGTTATCAATCAGCTCCTCCTTCGGCATCAGCTCCTCATAGAGTCGACTGAGAGTGACCTTGGCCTTGGACAATGTATCTTGGATGGCGGCGCTACGGTCCTCAACTGCAGACACCGCGCCTGCCAGCGCGTCATCGCGACGAAGGGCCTGCAGGTCAAAGTGCAAATCGCTAGCATCTGTACAGCAAACCCACACATGGATCAAACCTTTAGCGCCACCAGCGAAAACTCTAGATGTAGAGAAGGAAAACAATAAATATCTACCAGCGAAGGTACCTGAGAGGGCCTTGGCGATTGAGAACAGTTGCTATTCGAACAACTTTTCCCTGGCCGCAAAGGAAGCACACAGATCCTCTTCGCGCCTCTGTGCCTCGTCACGAGCTGCGATTGCCTCGTCGTGCCCCTTCACAGCTGCGGCCAATGTCTTCTCCAAGGTGGCGACGTTACGGAGAAAGGCATTATGTTCAGCTGCTTGGCAATCAAAAGTTGACTATCAGTCGACTATACCAAAGAAGGAGAAGACGAAAAAGAATAAGTGCAGAACACTCACTTTCTACCACGCGGTGACGCGTCTCTAGCATTGCATGCTGGCGACCCATTGCCATCACCTATTCCGCCACTTGCGCGGCTTCCTTTACAAGGAGCTATCGCACAAACAAGGAATCAGTGAAAGCAACAGATAACGTCGACTGCCACATTAAAAAGAAGGAAATATATACTTACATGGTCCTCCAATGACTCCGAAGAAGTTTGTTGTACCGTCATCCGAGCAACCATTCGATGCTCCCCCACGTGAGGAGAGCTCGAAGAATTGTGCCCGGAGTGGGCCGCCACCGGAGGAGAAGGAGCGCGCTCGACCTCTTTCTTGGCCCTTGAGGTCGCGACTCCTGATTCCTTCAAAAATTCGATGTCGCCAGAAGATGACGACGCCTCTTGACTACAAGACCAAATCCACATTGAGAAATGGCAAACTCCAGGGCAAAGTCAACAAGAAGAAAACAGAAAAGAATGAATGACCTAGCAAATTTACTAGTCAAACTTGTCAAGATCAAACGTGGCCGCCGCCGACTCCGACGAATACTCCTTGGGCAATCGCATCTTCTTGCACGAAGATGGTGCCACATCTCTCACAGGAACGGCGGAATTGGCGACTCCGCACCAACAGCCGTGCCTTCTGGAGTCGAAGGGGCGACGTCAGATCCTCGTTCTTGTGAACGCCATGCAGCATCCGGACTCTCGGACTCGGGGGCTTGCTCCTCCACATCAGAAGGGAAAGTCGACTCAGACTCGTCCTCTTCCAAAGCTTCGCGAGGAATAATCCCCTCAGGGAGAGGAGGCATACAAGGCGACACCACCCAATCCTGCACACAGACAGTGAAGATCAGCAAAAAGAACAAGTAAGCAGCAGAAAAGCAATCGCGGAAACAAGCTACTACGTATCACAACTATACCTCAGGAGGAGGGTTCGAAGCATCAAAAGGAGGAACGACTGGCTCATTCGGAAGAACATCCTTGCCAGTGTACTTCGTGACCAGTCGAAACCTCTTATCCACCTCACTCGCGGACATGCCATCGGCAGACACGCGAGTGGCATCATCAGCGCCACCCCATTGAAACATGGGATGTACTCTGGTTTGGAGAGGCTGGACGCGACGGTGCAACCAAGTCCTGATAAGGGCGCAGCCTCCCTCTTCTGTGCCTATGCGACTCTCGAGGTTGCATACACGTTGATACAGCACGTCTGTCTCCGCAAGCTCGCCAGGCATAACTACGTTCTTCCAAGAACGCATCTTCTTGCAGGGAGTCGCGGGATCAAAGGGCGCGAGTCCAAAATGCTCATCTTTAGCCTTCTGGTCGCGGACATAAAACCATTTGTCCCTCCATCCCTGGACGGACTTGGTGAGCTTGATGTCGAAGTAGGTGGCGGATGGGTCGACATGGATTCCGCAACCACGTACGTCATAAACTAAAGAGCGGATCGGTGGCCTTCAGTTTAAATAAGCGTTTGAAAAGACCAAAGTGTGGCTCGACTCCGAGCCAGCACTCGCAAAGAGTCATGAAGCAGGTGATGTGGAGGAGAGAATTTGGGGACAGCTGATGGAGCTGGAGCCCATAGAAACAAAGAAGACCCCTAAGAAAGGGGTGGAGAGGCAAAGAGAGACCGCGAATGAAGAATGCGAGAAACATCACTCGAAAACCAGCGGGAGGAGCAGGAATGGTCTCACCGCTGGGGACGCGCGCATCGGCGACTGCTCCAGAGATAACTCCGTCTTGGCGAAGAAGACGGAGATCCGACGCCTTGATAATGGAGGGGCGCCATGCACCATTGGTCACGCGAGTGCCCGCGACCTTCTTCTTCACCAAGACGGCGCTGGTGCCTGCAGCAGCAGAGCCACCCTTCTTCTTCATCGCGGCGACGGTGGCCGCGAAATCAGTGACAACACCTCCTTTCTTTTTCCCCATTGCACGGCGGCGATGAGAACGCAGAAAGTAGCTTGGAAACGAGGGGAGGTGGTCCAGCGCTGTGGAGGACATGAGCGCAGGGAAAAGCAGAAGAACATCAGCAATGGCGATGGTAGCGAGGAAGAAAGAGCGCAGATGGAAAATTACCGCCGTAGCGCCGCTACTTAACCCCTAGGAGATGCAATCCAACGGCTGACAAAAACCCTATTGGACGCGTGGCACGCATCGCGTTGGACACGTGGAGAAGGGGAAGCGCGAACCGTCCTTCCACTTCTACCATTACGCGCAGAAATCGAGGAGGCGCAGTTAAAATTAAGATTACGCATGCCCAGTCAAAGCAAAGTCAGAAAGTGGAACCCACCGCTCGTCACGTCCTGTCAAACTCGCTCACACGGGCAACTGAGGTCATACAAGCGTCAGCACTGACGTCATCAAAGCTACACAGCGGAAAACTTCGACTACTTTAGTCCTTGCTGGAGTCTTTGACTCCAGCAAGCACTCGGGGGCTACTTCCATAGGGAGCGCTGGCCATGCACCCTACGGCTTTTTCTTTTCTTGTTGCAGGAACATGGACAATCACAAAGCAAACCCAACCACTCGAAACACAGTTCGACTATAGACATGGGTTACTCCCATAGGGAGCACCGGAAACAAATTCGACTGAAAACAAGCAAGCAAAAGATGACAACAGTCGTGAAAGTTTTTTAGTCCCTGCCTGAGTCTTCGACTGAAACAAGTAAGCAAAAAGACGACAGCAGTCACAAAAGTTCTTTAGTCCCTACCTGAGTCTTCGACTCAACCAGGCACTCGGGGGCTACTCCCATAGGGAGAGCTGGTCGCGCACCCTATGATTATTTGCACAAAAACTGTGTGTTGATAACATCCGCACTCGCAGCCCTTGGCGACACCGCCTCACAATTTTTCCCTACAAAGAGACTACGTCTCCTGGGATGCCCAAATCGTCTCTGCGATGATAAAATTCGGATGACGCGCTTACGGCGTGAAGGTAAGACCTGAATAAGGCCTGGCAACACATTTAACTGCGCACTACTAGAAATGTATCCGTGCCTATAGGCACGATGAACATGCCTTGACGGACGCGTCAAGTGCTCACACCCATATAACTGGAATTCGACTCCTGTAAGACCTCCGCGGCCTGAGTCGAATTACACTAGCACTTTTACGGATTCGAGTCGGGGGACTCGAATTTGAGTAGATTGCGTTGTTTCACCCTAAGGTGGTTAACTGATACCGATACTTCGGTTATATCAGGCACGTATATCAACAATCCTTATGACACGAATAAAAGCAATCGAAATGTACTCATTTAGGTACTCGAAGGCTTCAAAAAAGTCCCTAGTCGAATCTACGATTCCATTGGACACTCGGGGGCTACTAACATGGGTATACCCGGTACTCGAGCTTGGTATATACGGTCCAAATACATACAGGCCCACGGTGTCGCTAAGGCCCGGACGGAGGGACTCGAGTAACCTACAGACTCTCGATTGCTTTAAGAACAAGAAGAAGCTAAAGATAGAAAGATTAAAGGGAAAAACCCTAACTTGTAACCGACTCGACCTGCTACACGAGACCTAGCCTATCTATATAAAGGCTAGGAGGGGGCGGTGAGAAGGACACACGAAACCCTAGTTTCCACAACCCTCGTCAGATTGCATCTGCACACCATTATAACTTTCGACTCCCTCGATAATTCCACGAGCAGACAAGCAGGAATAGGAACCTCTATGAGGCCTGAACCTGGGTAAATCTTTGTCCCCTGTGTGCTTGTTTGCTAGCCGATAGATGTCTCCAGCGCTCCCTCCTTCTCCAAAACCCAAGTCCATAACAATGGGCATTGATGAGTTAAACCCTCGTCAAAGGGACATGAGATTTTCAACTTACAACTTGTCAAGCATATCCTTATATTTGATTACTTTAACCTTAATCACCTAAAGATGCTTATGATAGGAGCAATGAGAGCTGAAAGCTAATACGTACCATAATTTTTGAAAGCTCTTTATGAAACTTGAAATCCCTGCTTCCCTCTACGAAGGGCCTATCTTTTACTTTTTAGTTGAGTTAGTAAACCTATTCCCTTCTATCTCAGCAAGTATTTTGAGTTGTTGTGTTTCATTCATTCATATGAGGATTTATTCAATCATGTCTCTTATGTTTCTTGTTTTGCACATTGCTCTTATCTTAGTGTCTACTACTTTGATAGCTATCATTGAAAATCAGTTATTTGTGAACTCCAGCAAATTATCAACTATTCTTCGACCAAGAGCTAAGTTTGCCATTACGAATTATGATTTACTTTATGCATCTTTATTGTGTTTCCTTTACTTATTGCAAGTAAGTTATATAATAGTGAGTTGTCTTCTGTTATGATTTATGTATTGATGAATGTGATGCTTCTTGTCCGTATTCTTTTATCGACTCTTCACTCCATAAACCTGAGGTCATATTTATTGAGCTCAGTTTTCGCTTGGGGACAAGCGAAGTGTAAGTTTGAGGGGAGTTGATACGTCCATTTTGCATCACTATTTTATATCATAATTTACTGTTATTCATTGATATATTTCATATTAAGAGATGATACTTATGTTATTTCATCTATTTTTGTATGGTTGATGAATTTTGGAGCATGGACCGCTGAAGTCAGGATTCTGATGGAAAAGGTGCTGTCTGGAGGAAAAATTTGCGAAGATCAGAAAATCCGGGAAAATACATAGAAAATTCTATTTTTCCAGAAGACGAAGAATGCCACAAGGGGAAGTGGAGATGGGTCACAGGGGGCGACCACAGAAAGATACGCTAGAGGGGAGAGCAACCACAGAAAGATTCCGCCACCTCTGCGGGGCGGAAAACACCGAGGGAGAAAGATCTCTCCGGCAGACAGAATTCTGCCAGGGGAATTCCTTCCTGGAGAGGGGAGATCATCGCCATCAACACCACCATCAGTTGGACTTCATCGGGATCATCATCATCATCTCAACCAGCACCATCATCACCACTTCATACCGTTGTAACAATTGAGTTGAATCTTGCATAGTTCTTAGGGGAAACTTTAACGGTGTTGATTACTTCTTATAGTTGATGCTATTGAGTGGAACCATTGAATTATTGTTATGTTCAGATTGTTGCTTATCATTATATCATCTCTTATCTTGATCCATATGATGTCTTGTGAGTAGTTCGTTTAGTTCTTGAGGACATGGGAGAAGTCATGTTGTTAGTAGTGGAATTGTGTTGAGAAAGATTCGATGGTTTGATATTTAAGTTGTGGTGTATTTCTTCTAGTGGTGTCATGTGAACATCGACTACATGACACTTCACCTATATGGGCCTAGGGGAATGCATTGTATATTTGGCTACTAATTGTAGGGGTTGCCGAAGTGACAGAAACCTGAACCCCCGGTAGGAAACCTTTGCACAAGGTATGTCAGGGTCTTAGAGTTTAAAGTTGTTGTTAGGTTTCTACCTTAATTAGTTTTTTATACTTGCGGATGCTTGCAACGGGTATAATCAAAAGTATGTATTAGTCCTAGGAAGGTCGGTACATTAGCACAGGTTCACCCACACAATACTTAGCAAACTAAAGAAGATTAATCAACTATATGAAGCGAAAGCACTTGACGATATTCCCATGTGTCCTCGAGAACGTTTGGTCATCTTAAGTAATACAACCGGCTTGTCCTTTGCTAAAAAAAGGATTGGGCCACTTGATGCAATTATTCTTATTGTCTTTCATTTACTCATACTTTATTTACCTGCATTATGATACGTCCATAACATATATATAATTTTTGATGGTTTTATGCTAATAATATGCTTTTGACACTCCTTTTTGTATAAAGTTTATGATTTATTTGGACTAACCTACTAATAGCAGCAAAAGTGCACAATGTACTTGTTTTACACTTTGATGTGTAGGAATTACCAAGAATACAAGTGGAAACCTTGTTGGAGTCAAATTGGGATTTTTCCAGAAATCTGTCTCAGAACTCTTTTTGAAGATGGTCAAGTTTCGGGTCAAAGACGGCGTCAAACGGAAAAATCTTCAACTACAAAGTTGTTTCAAAGTTTGCAACAAACGTTCTCGACATAAAATTTTGCCGATTCCGAGTCCGGACGGGCCTTTTAGGCCCACTTTATTGCAGCTCAAGATGGGGTGACAGGAATCCGAGAAGCTATATAAAGGGAGGAAACCTAATTCGCTCAGGGCATCTCCACCCACGAATTTGCAGCCATCAAAGCCACGTTTTTGCCTCCCCCATGAAGTAAGGGGGCTAAGGGGCGGTGGTCCCCCATGATACCGGCAGCGGGAAAGGAGACCCTCGCGCCGCCGCCGCCCTCTTCACCATCTTCGCCATCTTCACCGCCATCTCCATCACCTAATTCTCCTAATATGCAGTAGTTCATCCTCCCACACACCTATGTACCTTCCTATGTAAACATGGTGTTTGATGCTATAAGTTATAATCCTATGATCTATGTCATGTTTGCGTTGTTTCTTTGTTCTTAGATTGAATGGTTGAACGTCTTTGGTTTATTAGAGTTGTATTTTGATATGGTACATTCCTCTGGTGTCCATTATATTTGTGCGCGCATGGATTAAACATCATAGGGTTTGTAGTATGTGTAAGAGGAAGGGGGGAAGTTCTGCCAGAGTGAAACCACGAGGACGCCAGGAACGTTGCACATATGGGAGTAAGAGGACCATTAAACTTAAGGCTATGGTTGGGGAAACCTTAATGCATTGACTAGTACTTACGGATGTTTGCTAACAATCCAATCATATAGTACATGTAATTCCAAGTAGTGAAGCGCATGTATATTGATACGTCATTTTGCATCACTATTCTATATCATAATTCACTGTTATTCATTGATATATTTCATATTAAGAGATGATACTTATGTTATTTCATCTGCTTTTGCATGGTTGATGACTTTTGGAGCATGGACCTCTGCAGTCAGGATTCTGATGGAAAAGGTGCTGTTTGAAGGCAAAATTCGCGAAGATCAAAAAATCCAGGAAAATATATGGAAAATCCTATTTTTCCAGAAGACGAAGGCTGCTAGAAGAGGGAGTGGAGATGGGCCACAGGGGGCCCACACCACCCCCTGGTGCGGGCCACCCTAGGCTGCACCACCAGGTGGTGTGGCCGCCCTGGCCCACCTCTGGCTCTCCCCTCTGGCGTATATATTCCTCCCGAAACCCTAAGACTCGAGGAGTGATCACAGAAAGATTCTGCCGCCTCTGCGGGGCAGAAAACACCGAGAGAGAAAGATCTCTCTGGTAGACAGATTTCTGCCAGGGGAATTCCTTCCCGGAGAGGGGAGATCGTCGCCATCAACAGCACCATCAAGCTGGACTTCATCGGGATCATCATCATCATCACCACCATCATCACCATTAGCACCCTCATCATCATCTCCATATTGCTCTAACAATTGGGTTGAATCTTGCATAGTTCTTAGGCGAAACTTTCCCGGTGTTGATTACTCTTTGTAGTTGATCCTATTGAGTGGAACCATTGAATTATTGTTTATGTTCAGATTTTTATACATCATTATTCTATCTCTGGTCATGATCCATATGATGTCTTGTGAGTAGTTCGTTTTGTTCTTGAGGACATGGGAGAAGTCATGTTGTTAGTAGTGGAGTTGTGTTGAGAAAGATTCAATAGTTTTATATTTAAGTTGTGGTGTACTTCTTCTAGTAGTGTCATGTGAACGTCGACTACATGACACTTCACCTATATGGGCCTAGGGGAATGCATTGTGTATTTGGCTACTAATCGTAGGGGTTGCCGGAGTGACAGAAACCTGAACCCCCGTTAGGAAACCACTGCACAAGGAACGTAAGGGTCTTAGAGTTTAAAGCTGTGGTTAGGTTTCTACCTTAATTACTTTCTTGTACTTACGGATGTTTGCAAGGGGTATAATCACAAGTATGTATTAGTCCTAGGAAGGTCGGTACATTAGCACAGGTTCACCCACACAACACTTAGCAAGCTAAAGAAGATTAATCAACTATATGAAGCGAAAGCACTTGACAGTCTTCCCATGTGTCCTCGAGAACGTTTGGTCATCTTAAGTAATACAACCAGCTTGTCCTTTGCTGAATAAAGGATTGGGCCACTTGCTGCATTTATTCCTATTGTCTTTTATTTACTCGTACTTTATTTACTTGCATTATCAAAAACCCCTAAAAATCCGTTTGCTAAGTATTTGTAGAGAATTCTTGATCCATACCACTAGCTAGCACCTTCTGCTCCTCGTTGGGTTCGACACTCTTACTTATCGAAAATGCTGTGATACACCCCCTATACTTGTGGGTCATCAAGACTATTTTATGGCGCCTTTGCCGGGGAGTGAAGCGCTATTGGAGAGTGGAACTGGTAAAGGAAACATCTACTATGAGTATTGTTTACTTCTGTTAGTTGCTTTATTTTCATTATGGATAATTCGCTGAGTTTCTTATTTGGTAATGCTACTACCACTGCTAAGGTAGTAGATGAACCACCACCTGCTGAGAATGATGCTTTTAAAATATCTACAAGAATTATTGATCGTGTTATGGATAACTACTATGTTGGGGATGGAACTGTCCATCCAGGTGATTATTTACTCTTTATACATGAATTATGCGGGTTTTTCAAATGTGCAGGTATTACTACAGATCAAGTTAAGAAGAAGTTATTCTCAGCTCTACAACAGTCTTCCCATGTGTCCTCGAGAACGTTTGGTCATCTTAAGTAATACAACCGGCTTGTCCTTTGCTGAATAAAGGATTGGGCCACTTGCTGCATTTATTCCTATTGTCTTTTATTTACTCGTACTTTATTTACTTGCATTATCAAAAACCCCTAAAAATCCGTTTGCTAAGTATTTGTAGAGAATTCTTGATCCATACCACTAGCTAGCACCTTCTGCTCCTCGTTGGGTTCGACACTCTTACTTATCGAAAATGCTGTGATACACCCCCTATACTTGTGGGTCATCAAGACTATTTTATGGCGCCGTTGCCGGGGAGTGAAGCGCTATTGGAGAGTGGAACTGGTAAAGGAAACATCTACTATAAGTATTGTTTACTTATGTTAGTTGCTTTATTTTCATTATGGATAATTCGCTGAGTTTCTTATTTGGTAATGCTACTACCACTGCTAAGGTAGTAGATGAACCACCACCTGCTGAGAATGATGCTTTTAAAATATCTACAAGAATTATTGATCGTGTTATGGATAACTACTATGTTGGGGATGGAACTGTCCATCCAGGTGATTATTTACTCTTTATACACGAATTATGCGAGTTGTTCAAATGTGCAGGTATTACTACAAATCAAGTTAAGAAGAAGTTATTCTCATCTCTACTACCTAAAAAGAACTTGCGTTCCGTCGTCGCTAATACGTCCGTGGTTTCGTCCAACTTGACGCCCCGCTCGAAATTTCCTATCTCCGCTAATCCCGCGTCCACTAATTAAGTCTCCGCTAATCATGCAACAGCCATCGACCAAGTCAAAGAAAATAAACAGCCACCGTCACCGCCTAACACCATCCCACGACCCTCTCGGCCGGCGTCGTCTCGACCAACCAATCCCGCCTTCGTCCGGCAAATCCGTTCCTCGCCCTACCCTTCATCTTCCGGCGTCTCCACACCATCCGCCTCCACACGCCCAAGCAGCATCCGCGCTCATGTCTTCCCGGTAGTAGCCGCCATTGTTCCCACCGACGGATCTGGCGTCCCTGGCCAGGGCTGTGGCGCGACATTCCCCGCGCATGTGGTGTTAGGCTGGTGAGACTACAAGGCGCAGCTCTGGCAGCCGCGTTCATGATCCCTTCTCCCTTCTCCCCTCTCAAGACTGATCTGACATGCTTAGGACTTCAGTTTGGGATACAGACATGGTTCACTTCAGTTGCAGGTATGTATGCATTGCTTACATGATGATTGGTGGAGGTCATTGAAAGAACAATTGGATAATCCTTTTGCTTATTCAGGCCTTGACGTTGGAGAGTCAATCATCATTGACTTTTTGGAACGTTCCACCTTATGATGATGTTGCAGATACATCTGACAAGGCATACCTTTTTTATGAGATCAATCCTAAGAATATACAGGCACACCTTTGGGATATTGTGGGACAACTCCTTATCGGTAGAATTTTCTGCAAAAGGATACAAGAGTTTTGTCTCAAATCATGTGATAATTTACATAAGCTTCAGGTATGTAGTGATGATTTCTGTAAACCTTTTTTTTGGTTATCTTGTGCTAGCTAGGTTTCATTATGTTTCAACTACGAAATGCTCATATTAGTATTCAGCTTCTTGAAACAAGAAAATTTTATGATACTGTCATGTTGTGATGTATAGGGATGGATGTTATTATTTGGCTGTGAGCTTGTGGTCATTTCAGATAATAAAGATTTTCTGCAATGGTCTGTCTAGGATTTATTCTTACTCCATAGACAGTGCATGTGTGATGCGAGAAACACATTATTTCTGCTGTTATCTGGATGGCAAATATTGCTGGATGCTCTGATGTAATGTAAAATGTTGCTACTTCCTATGCAATGTAAGATATTTACACAGGGTGATGCTGCCCGAATATACTACTACCAAACTAACAGGTGACGTCTCCCTGCTCCGCAGACAGTCGCAAATGCAACTGCCAACTCTTTGCTTCCTCAAAGGTAGAACGAGCGATGGACAGAAGAGGCGCAACACCTCGCAAGATCTGGCAACACAGGTTGAGGTCGACAAATAAAGGAGGAGCCATGCAGACAAAGGCGTGGCGGCGGCCAAGGGAATGGGGTGGCATGATGCTGCGAAGGCTAACATCTACGGGCACATGAGGGGGACTAAGCATGAATGGACCTGATGACATGTAGGGAGGCATCCGCTTGTCGTCTTTTTTAGCTCCCGTGGTCATATCTTCTTATATGGAACAACCATATGTAGAACGAGTACAGAATGATGCATACCCCTCCAATGAACATGACAATGGTGCGTGCCCTGCACTTTTTTATTTTGTTGTTGTCAAAGATAACTGGAAATCTTATAGGATGCCTTTGTAGTTAGGAGTACTGAATATTGCTTGCTGGTAGGCTTGTTATATTTAATTGCCGGATTGATGCTCATGATTGTGGTTATATTTTCACAATCCTTTCTCTCACTTCATTATTCTTAATTTTCTATTTCTATGTACTCATAAAGCTTGCTGCCATCATAGTTAGGATTGTCATGAACCTTATGCAGTAGTGGTTGTTTGATGTCCTTGTAGGTAAGAAGATTTATAGTGAAATGAGAGGATCGGAGCTCTAGATCTCATATTGTTTTGACCAAACAAACAGAAGGAGGTATATTATGCTTGATAAATGATTTCTTGACATGATGGACGCCCAAGGTGTGTAACTATGTAAGTGAAGCTGTTTGAATCATGTCTAACACATGTCTTTGTCCATGGTGGTGATATGTACAAAAGCATGTTTCTTGTCGATATCGAGGAAAGTATTTGGTCCACACTTTAACTTGTTGCTCGTACCAAAACAAATCAAATCCACACCTATTTTTACATATAAGTAGTACATCTCTTTGTCACATATCGTGCGTAGTTCAGTGAACTTTTTGTGAGCGCTAGATCGTAGAGCATGATGATCCCCCGTAGTCGAGGTATTTTCTACTCTTTCGAAGATCAACTGGTGTAGACGTGGGTGTAGATACATGACTACATGAGTTAGAGTAATGGTCCACATTTACTCTGTAGATAAATTAGTCCATGCATTTTCATATTCCGTTACAATTGCAATTGTCCGCTTTATTTTCAAACTTGACTTGATTATTTTTTGAACTTGGTTACTGACCTTCAATGATCATTCTCTTTTTTTTTAAATTGAATTTTTTTTGTTCGTACATATATTATTCGCTCAATTGAAATTACAAACACTAAAACGTTTGTGTAATACACTAATACTACCCCTTTTATACATATGAGTACTGGTCTATAATGATTTGGGTGGCAAATTGATAACTACATTTTCTATTTTCAGTTGTATGCTCTACACATCAAGCTAGATGTAGACATGGTTTTGAAATGAGTTTGGATTTGCATCTGGTTGTTATAAGCCACCACGAACTTTAGGTGAAGAAGAAGAGGATTGTCCGACGCAGAGTGTTCTCCTTTAGTGTTGGAGATTTGGCATGTACTGGAAATCAAGTTGGATAAAAAATAATCACTATGGTTATTGTTTAGGCACTACAGAGCTGTTGTATACAGAATCAGGTCTAATAGTCAATGCGATGTAAAGATGACTCAGATGCTTTCTTGAATGTCGTGTCTCCTTGGAGGATGGTCTCGTGGGGTATGTTCTGGTTTACTCATGTGGAGCATGCGGTGCAAGGGAATTTATCTATCTATTGGTTCAGTCTTGTACTTCTTGGCCAATAAGAATCCACGCTCTATGGGAGATGGATGTCCAGATGCGCCGGCATGATCATGATCCTCCAGCCATCTGCCGCATCTTCATGTTGTTATAAGTTTTTTAAAGCACAAACATCCTTGCCCATCATTGAATTATGTATTTCGGTTTCCTTGTTTCTATTTTGAAGATTCATGGTGTGTGAAACTATGGTTAATTGGTATGACATTTGTATGTTGAGAAGGTTGACATCTCACTTGATGAAGCTGCAAAGTTTCTCCTCGGAGAAGTTCATGAGGAGTCCAATATGAGAAGTTACTACTCGCATTTCCTCTATTTAGTTCTGCAGCTATATGACTATGGGTTACTAATCAAAATGAAAGATAATTTTATTTTCTATATTGGTGATACATATAAAATCAGGAGATTGTATGACATTCTCAATGTGTTATCTTCACTGAAACTCATTGAGAAGATAGGTTGTAATAAAATAACTCACAGGCAGGCTGCACTTAAGGTGAATATTTATCAGCACTTCTTTTTACATGGTTTCGAAGTTAATTATAGTCTTGATTGTTTGTGAAAGCTGGTAGTGGCACACATATTTATATGGAACTATAGGATACTGGTTCGTTCATTTTCTAAATCTCTATACTCGAGATGAGCCTTTTGAAGTCTTTCAGTAACCAGTTGCTTTTCTTCTGAAAATGGTAGTTGTATCAGATTAAAAAAGTAGTGGCTGAAAGTATAAGAAAGCATGTCTATTTCTAGGGTGCAACAAAACTGAATATGCAGTAGATGGAAGTGCAAGTGCTTGATATTTTGGGTGGTCGATTTACCGTGGTATCGATGGAAAATGAGGATCATGGAAAAACGAAAACTAAATGATCCTATCTAGATTATGTTGAGTTTTGATTCTTTATGATTAGATTTTATTATGGACTTTCTGCAGAATAATATCATCAACATCAACAGTTGAGGAAGTTTGTGGTTAGAACAACATGCACTCATATTTGTTTGCTTATCACATCTAGCTATAATATAAGATAATGTTCCATAAATATTTGAGATACTCGGTGCAGTCCTTTCATTGCTCCGAAATTGCCGCCACTACCTAATTTGATCGTGTTCTTGATCTCGTGGTGGGGGATTATGTTGATAGATAACATAGCCAAACCTGCATATACATGACCAAGAAGATAGCAAAAAGCTTTGCAACCTACATATGTACAACTAGGGCGAGTCCATGGTAGCCAGCCTCATCTCCGATTGGGAGGCCACACTTGATTGATGGATCCGCGAAGGAGGGGAGCACGGTGGGTTTGTGAGCATCGATGTCTCTGTGGGGAGGGATGGGAATCAAAGGTGGTGGGCTTCTGCGGCTCGCTAGCTGCTGTGTGAGGGCAACATGCCGCAGCAGCAGCTCAACGTCCCTATCATTTTCAATACTGATGAAAAGTTATATGAATTCAGATGCATTTTACCACCTAACTCAGTTTCAAGTTGCAATAGAAGAATAAAATGATTCCATGCATATCGTTTATCAGCTGATCACCTGCTTGTAAACTCAAAGATTAGTGGCTGAGATCATCTCTGAAAGGTTAGTGGACTGTTACGAGGTGGGGGTTATTGTTCTAGAGCTGGTTGGTGACAAAATTTAATAAGATCAAAGTGAAGGTGGACAGGTTGATATTCGCTCACCAACTGTCAGGTGCCGGTGGATGCCACAACCAACCTTCTCATCAAGAATTTTTCCAATTGCTACAGGTTGGTTCAGATGTGGTATGTTCATCCTTTTAGTTTACTTTCCTATCATTGTCTAAAAATTTAAATTGTCTATTCCTACATCAAGCCCAACTTAATAGATTAGGAAGCTTCCAAGGTATTAGCGATGTCTCTGGGCGTCAACCCCATTATTAGAGTCTATTATATGCTAATGTGAGGGTTACCATATCTAAAATTTATATATCTCTTCCATTATAATAGAGATATTCCTTTCTAAATCTGTGTATGGTCTTGTATGTTTTCCATTTAATATGTACCGCCATCGTGATTTGATTATCTAATTTGCGTCTTTATTGGTGCAAGTAATCTGGTGTTGTAGACAAAGGATGTTTTTTCTTCTTAGACCAAGAAATATATGGTCAGAGATGAACTATATTGTTCTAGCAGGACCTATTCGAGGTGTAAACCTTTTTCTGAATCTTTGTGTTGTTTACATGAGGTGAAATGTAATGAAGTGATTTAATTATATTTTTTCCTTTGTACATTTAAAACAGCAACGATCAGTGCCTAAATGTACTATATTGACTGGAATACTCGAATAGGACATCGTGTTGTTTCCCATTTCGCAGCCCAAGTATGATGTATGCGGTAGCATATGAAAATTTTAGCCATAGTTTATGCAATGTTTTGTTTTTAGCTACACATTGTTCTGGATAGGTTGTTTGCGTTCTCTGTCAGTGCCCTTCTTGTTTGATGGTATGTTGAAGTGAGGTATCACTTTCTGGATGTAAGGAAATCCAATACTGAAGTTGGAAGGTTTGTAAAAAAAATTGATGATGGGTCTTTCCCTGCATTCTGCTTTGAATTGCAGTATTTAGATCCTGACATAGCTCTCTTCAGTTATGATATGTGCCGATAGTTGATCTGCCTTGATACTTCACCTGGATGATGTGCATTCTACAAGAAATTGTGGTTTACACTCAATATTTGTCAATAATGTGGGTTAATTGATGAAAACCCAATGTGTAATCATGTTATTTATTTTTCTTTGTAAATTCTTAGATAACTATTCTATTGTCTCAAATATCTCAACACAAATTTGTCTTGGATTTAAAGCCAGCTCGTTAGCTTCTAAACACAATTGCGGCAAGGATTTTAGAGACATTTATTCTCTACCTTCCAATCAGTTCAGGCTTACCACGTATTTTAGTTCCTCTATGATGGAAGTGACTAAGCACGTTGGTTCAAAAACCATCTCACCAAAAGTGCCATTAGATAAGAATCCATCGATACATATTTTCACCATGTAATTCCTATACTAGTCAATAAACTTTTAACAACAATAAATCTTATCCTAAACTTATCATTTGGGGATTGATCTTTGATCAATGTCATTCATAATTTACATGACTCAAAAAGGTTGAGTACAATGGTTGGAGATGAGAAGTCAAATATAGCGCACTAGGCGGCGCAATAAGCTTGTGATAGGGCTGATGATTTTCGAAGTACCATGTTACCATTGTCACTTGTGCCTTTTCGTTATCTCGAATAATATCAACACGGGAAAATTACTGCTTTGGAAGTCATTCAAGATGTATAATACAATATACAAGGTGAGTGTATTGGCGACGCTTGGTTCGGGCCTGGGATGGAAGGACTGGATCCACCATGGAAATATGGTGATTGTCCAAAACAAGGAAATGAGGAAGGAAGAAACCATGATTATCGACAAATGTTCGGAAGTAAGAATATTATGACTCGAACGTTTTATTGCTCCATAGCAATCATGTGGGAAATTTATGAGTTGAACTCTTAGATTTCAGGGTATGCTTAAACAAATAAATAAGAGGAAAATGGAGTCTCCTTTGTGTCTTTAGACCTTGCAAAATTATTTTAGAAAATTGCTAGATATTCACAACTCTAGATGGCCACTATGATTATTGTTGTCGAAAGTGGGATGGTGATTGTTGCAATCCCTCCAAATTCATAGGCTATAGCCTACGGGAACAATTATGGCTGATTTACCAAAGTTGGATAAAACATCGACACGCAGCTGAGTGACACATTGTAAGAGTGGGATGAAAACAAAGTACAATTTCGGTGTTGTTGGAATAAGAAGACTATGTTGCACAGTATCAAAGAATTGGTGAAAATGGTGAAGTTGAGGGGCTCGTGGGAAACGAAAAGGATGACAAATGCATCCTTGCCATGCCTTTATAGTGCTATGTTTTATGATAGAGGGAAAGGGGTAAAGAGAGAAGAGATGGGGAGGAGGGAGAGGTTGTTTGAGTAACCTAGACTGTAGTAGGAAGATGTTGTCATTGGAAAGGTTGATTAAAAATGTGCCTTAGTTCACATATCCTCTACATCATGGGAATATTCACCTACGTCATATTTACATGTGTGATGTGTAAGAAACTTCTAGCCCCGTGGCAGCGCACGGGCACTTAACTAGTTATCACTAAAAGGAAGAGCTGAGGAATGGTATAGGCTGCTGAAGAATGGTCAAGCTCTGGAATGGGAGGAAATAGTACCTCTCTTTTATTCAAAATTTTATCCTCCTAGTGAGATTCATAAAGATCGGAATCAAAATGTCCCATTCACGAGCTCCCCAACAATATTATTATCAATAACTTTTATGCAAGGCTCCCTCTACATGACAAGGATTTATTGGATGCTTCTTGTGCTGGATCATTCACTCGCATGGAAGAAGAAGCTAAATGGGATCTTCTGGACCGTATTCAAGACAATGTTGAAGCTTGGGAGAATGAAAAAGGTAGAAAGTCAGGTATAAATTATGATTATGAATGCATTGAATCTTTTATGGGAACTGATGACTTTCAAAATATTAGTAATGCTTATGGTCTTGATTTCCAAGTTATTACAAATTGCTTTAAGGATTTTGCTTCTTATATTGAAATTCCAAAAAGGGGATGGAACAAGTACCATGCACCTTATAAAGATATTGTTGATTGTGTTTCTGTTGGGAGTACTGAGTATTGCACTATTGATCACATCTTACCTGAAACTTATATCGAGAAGATTCCCTTCCCAGATAAGGTAAAGGATCATCCTATGATAACTAGTGGAATCACTAAAAGTGAAAAGAGAACTGTAAAACCTGATGAACAAATAAACGTTGAACCTGTGGTAGCAATTGTGGAAGACCTTGTCACTAAAGGCATAGAAGATGGACACATAGTCTTTTGCGCGGATGCTTCTAATATTATTTCATATCCTAATAGAACTAAAAAGGCTAGTGTCCCTATGCTTTCCGTTAGAATTGGTGATCTTTGCTATTATGGTTTATGCGATATTGGTGCAAGTTCTAGTGTTATTCCTTATGAGCTTTACAGAGAAATTATGCATGAAATCAGTCCCTGCGAATTGGAAGAGATTTATGTGGTTATTCACCTTGCTAATAGAGATACCATCTCTCCAATTTGTATTGTACGAGATGTGTAAGTTCTTTGTGGTAAGATTAAGTATCCTGCTGATTTTCTAGTACTTGGTTCAGCTGCTAGTAAAACTTATCCTATCATTTTTGGTAGACCTTTCTTGAGTACTTATGGAGCTATTATAGATTGCAAGAGGGAGAAAATCTTGACTAAGTTTGATGGGGAATATTATGAGTTTAATTTTTCGAAATTTACTAAAGAACCCTGTGAAGAGGAAACCCATAATGAGGATTTTAGAGTTGAACAACTTGCTTCTATTTCTCTTGCTCCTAACAATGCTTTGCAGCAATTTATGGAAGATCACGAAAGTGAGATCTTCATGGAAGAAAGGAATGAGATTGACGAGATTCTCCGTCGTCAACCCAGGATGCTTAAGCATAACTTGCCTGTAGAAGACTTGGGTACCACGTTGCCACCTAAAAAGGATCCGGTCTTCGATCTAAAACCTCTCCCTGATGATCTTAAATATGCTTATATTGATGATAAAAATATATATCCTGTTATTATTAGCTCTAAACTTTCAGGGAAGGAAGAGGAAAGGTTATTGGAGGTTTTGAAGAAACACCGAGGAGCTATGGGCTATACTCTGGAAGATTTAAAAGGGATTTTGCCTACTATATGTCAGCATTCTATCAATATAGAACCAAATGCAAAGCCAGTAGTAGAGCACCAATGACGTTTAAATCCTAAGATGAAGGAAGTGGTAAGGAATGAGGTATTGAAACTCCTTGATGCTGGTATTATTTACCCTATTGCTGATAGTGAATGGGTTAGTCCTGTCCATTGTGTTCCTAAAAAAGGAGGAATTACTGTTGTTCCTAATGATAATGATGAGCTTATTCCCCAAAGAATAGTAGTAGGCTATAGGATGTGCATTGATTTTAAAAAAGTCAACAAAGTTACTAAGAAAGATCATTACTCGCTTCCTTTTATTGATCAAATGTTGGAAAGGTTGTCTAAAAAGACCCATTTTGCTATCTTGATGGTTATTCTGGTTTCTCTCAAATTGATGTTAAACAACAAGATCAAGAAAAAACTACTTTTACTTGCCCTTACGGAACTTATGCTTATAGACGTATGCCTTTTGGTTTATGTAATGCTCCTGCTACTTTTCAAACATGCATGTCTGCTATCTTTCATGGTTTTTGTGAGGAAATTGTGGAAGTGTTCATGGATGACTTTTCTGTCTATGGAACTTCTTTTGATAATTGTCTGCAAAACCTTGGTAAAGTTTTGCAGAGGTGTGAAGAAACTAATCTTGTTCTTAATTGGGAGAAGTGCCACTTCATGGTTAATGAAGGGATTGTCCTTGGGCATAATGTTTCTAAAAGAGGCATAGAAGTTGATAGAGCTAAGGTTGAGGCAATTGAGAAAATGCCATGTCCAAGAGACATCAAAGGTATTCGTAGTATCCTTGGTCATGCTGGTTTCTATAGAAGGTCTATTAAAGACTTTTCTAGGATATCAAAACCCCTCACTAATCTTCTTCAAAAAGATGTACTCTTCGTTTTTGATGATGATTATAAGGAAGCTTTTGAAACTCTTAAGAAGGCTTTAACTACAGCTCCTATTGTTCAACCACCTGATTGGAGTTTACCCTTTGAAATAATGTGTGATGCTAGTGATTTTGCTGCAGGTGCTGTCCTTGGGCAACGAATTGATAAAAAGCTAAACGTTATTCATTATGCTAGTAAGACTCTAGACACTGCTCAAAGGAATTATGCTACTACTGAAAAAGAATTTCTAGCTATCATTTTTGCTTGTAATAAGTTTAGACCCTATATTGTAGACTCAAAAGTCACCATTCATACTGATCATGCTGCTATTAAATATCTTATGACGAAGAAGGATGCTAAGCCTAGGCTTATTAGATGGGTGCTGCTTTTACAAGAGTTTGATCTACATATAGTAGATAGGAAAGGTGCTGAAAACCCTGTAGCTGATAATTTATGTCGATTGGAAAACATCGCTCTTGACCCTATGCCTGTAAATGATAGTTTCCCAAATGAACAGTTGGCTGCAGTAGGAGTAAGCTCGCGAGGGAGCCCTTGGTACGCTGATTATGCTAATTTTATTGTCTCCAAGTATTTGCCTCCAACTTTTACAGCTCAGCAAAGAAGGAAGTTCTTTTATGATTTGAGGCATTATTTTTGGGATGATCCACACTTATACAAAGAAGGAGTGGATGGTATTATGCGAAGATGTGTTCCAGAATATGAACAAAAGGAGATATTGCGTAAATGTCATGGTAGTGCTTATGGAGGACATCATGCAGGAGATAGAACTGCGCAAAAGGTGCTACAATCAGGTTTCTACTGGCCTACCCTTTTTAAAGATGCAAGAAAATTTGTTTTATCTTGTGATGAATGCTAGTGTGTTGGTAATATTTCTAGACGCAATGAAATGCCTATGAACTACTCTCTAGTTATTGAACCCTTTGATTGTTGGGGGTTTGACTTTATGGGTCCTTTTCCTCCCTCAAAAGGTTATACTCATATTCTTGTTGATGTTGATTATGTTACTAAATGGGTAGAAGCCATTCCTACGAAGAGCGCTGACAGGGAGACTTCTCTAAAAATACTTAAGGATGTTATCTTTCCTAGGTTTGGAGTGCCTAGGTATCTCATGACTAGTGGGGGTTCTCATTTCATTCATGGTGGTTTTAGAAAGACCCTTGCTAAATATGATGTTCATGATAGAATTGCTTCAGCTTATCACCCCCAAACTAGTGGGCAAGTAGAGTTATCAAATAGAGAAATTAAATCCATCTTGCAAAAGACTGTTAATAGATATAGAAAAAACTGGGCTAAAAAGTTGAATGATGCTTTATGGGCTTATAGAACTGCCTACAAAAACCCTATGGGGATGTCTCCTTATAAAATGGTTTATGGAAAAGCTTGTCACCTACCTTTAGAATTGGAACACAAAGCTTACTGGGCAGTTAAAGAACTCAATAGAGATTGTAAGCTCGCATGTGAGAAAAGATTATTTGATTTAAGTTCCTTAGATGAATGGAGGAGTGAAGCCTATGAAAATGCTAGGATCTTTAAAGAAAAAGTTAAAAGATGGCATGACAAGCGAATACTTAAGAGAGAATTTCATGTTGGTGAGAAAGTTCTATTGTATAGGTCTCGTCTTAGATTTTTTGCAGGAAAGCTACTGTCAAAATGGGAAGGACCCTTCATTATTGAAGAAGTGTACCGTTCGGGAGCAATAAAAATTTCTTCTTTAAAAGATAATACTACACAAGTAGTGAATGGGCAGCGACTCAAGCACTATATTGCTGGAGATTCTTAAAATGAAGATGTTGATACCTTTGAAGTGATAACTCTGGAGAAATTTATCAAGGACCAAATTTAGAGACCTACAGAGTCTGTTTTCAAATAGGTAACAGTTCTGGTAAGAAAAGTTCCACGAAAATACTATCCAACTATATTTTTGCAGTTTTTAGACAATAAGGAAAGCTACGAAGCGAAAGAGGGAAGGAAACGGAGCCAGGGTGGCTCACACCACCCTGTGGCACGGGCCCACCCCTGGTCGTGCCACCAGGTGGTGTGGCCACTCCGGACTCTGTCTCCGACACGTTTTCTCCCAGTACCTTCCTTTTGTTGTGAAACTTCATAATATATAACCCCCCGGATCTCCCGAGGTTCGTATATCGTGTTTTCGTCGTGGTTTTGTTTCGATCTGTTTCTGCCAGAAACTGTCTTTGAAGTTTAGAAGCACAATGGTGTCTGCCAAGGACAAGGGAAAGGAGCCTATGGAGGAGGATCCTCAAGACCCTGGGCAGGAGAAGGAGATCAAGAGTGAAGGTGAAGAAGAGGCAAATCACACCGGCACTACCGTTGCAAGCATTGGAGTGGTGGCAAACCCTGCTAAGACGATGTCAATTGGAGGGAAGCCTCCTCATCACCGTTCAGATCCCTGGTCACTTCCTCCATGCACCAAGAATCCTTTCCATACTCTTATCCATGAGCATCAATACCAGAATATGCCCAAGGAGAAATTACCCTCCAATTGGGATTTTCCTCGTTCTTGCCATGTAGGGAAAGAAGACTTCAAGGAGGAAGAGTGGGAAAAGAATCGCAAAAGCTGGGATCCACAATCTAATATGATCATGCACTGTATCGAGCACAACTCGGAGTTGATTTGTATTCTCACCTTCGAGATTGAGGACTTGGGGAAACTGATCAAGGAGCTCATCAAGAGGATACCACCACCACCAAAGGAGTAATTCGTCATTAGGTTTGGCATCCCCTTGGTTTGTTCCAAGCTTGGGGGAGTGCCGCGGTATCACATCACTATCTTCTATCTTTTTACCTTTTTAGTAGAGTCATATCATGAATAGAGAAGTTATCATGTAGGATGGTTTGCATTATGGAAGTGTTCCCTCTCTCGTTAGATATGTATCCCTTGGTGTGAGTTGCCGTTGTGGATTATTAATGAGAAGTTCTATCATTTACTCTTTTGCATAGCTTATATTAGTTTTCAATTCGTGGTTATATGATTGATCTTGTTGTTAGTATTGGTAGCACTTTGGGATCATTGAGTTAATTTAGTTGGTTTTGGAAAACCTGGCTCGGTCAGTAGCAACACTATTTTTGAGAGTTGAATGAAAAGATAAGAGTACTCTAAAGAAATATAATTTCATCATCTTTCTTTCTTGATTTGCTCTTAAGTTTAGTATTCTCTAGTTAAGATCTTTTGTGCTTCCAAGGAAGATTCCATGTTTGTCTTTATCACTTGTATGTTTGTTTGTTTCCTTTAACTCGTATACTTGCTACCCAGCCTTGCTAGCCAAAAACCTGTACTGAGAGGGAATTCTTCTCGTGCATCCACTTCCTTTAAACCAAACCCCATTCCATTTGTGTCCACCATACCTACCTATTAGCATTATTGCTATTCCAAGTAAATTCTTGTTTTTATCTACCTTCCAAATTAAACTTGTTATGTGAAAATTAGTGATTAAAGCTCTCACGAACTTGATGGCACACTTTACTTTCTTGCACTTAATAAACTTGAACCATTGTGCCCATCTATGTTGCGTATATGCTTGCGCTTTGTAAGTTGTGAATTAGCAGAACCATGCTGTCATGGGGAACGATTTCAACATTGCACGAGTACTTTGTACCTAGTTGATATCATGTTCTTTTGTCTATGGATGTCGTCGGTGTGAAATGAAAGGGGAGCTTGTATGTCTATGGAGTTATGCATGTGTGTTAGAGAAACGCCCGGGCCGCTGGTCTAATCCATGCTGACATGGTGGAAACCTGCAGCGTAACCATAACGAGCATCTATGAAGCATTCTTATTATAAAAAAAGAGAGAGTCCTATATTGAGAAAAAAGAGAAAAAGAAAAGAGAAAAAAAGAGATTATGAAAATAGGAAAGAGAGAAAAAAGCACCATATTCCCATGGTAAATAAGAAGATTGCTGAGATGTTTGTTGTCTGCTTGCCTTGTCATTTTGATGTTGGGATTCTTCCGTATCATCGGGCAAGGGTTACCCCGTTGGAGGTTCTCTATGATACACATGTTCTTACGATGACAAGAACTTACCGTGACTAAACTTGAGTAGCATGAAGAGCGGCCCTCGTATTCAAGGGACATGAGATTCTCAATTTACCACTTGTCAAGCATATCCTCGTATTTGGTCACTTTAACCTTAACCACCTAAAGATGCCTATGATAGGGGCAATGAGAGCTGAAAGCTAATAAGTATCATAATTTTTGGGAGCTCTTTATGAAACTTGAAATCCCTGCTTCCCTCTGCGAAGGGCCTTTCTTTTACCTTTTAGTTGAGTCAGTAAACCTATTCCCTTCTATCTCAGGAAGTATTTTGAGTTGTTGTGTTTCATTCAATCATATGATGATTTATTCAATAATGTTTCTTATGTTCCTTGTTTTGCACGTTGCTCTTATCTTGGTGATTACTACTTTGAAAGCTATCATTGAAAACCATTTATTTGTGAACTCCAGCAAATTATCAACTATTCTTCGACCAAGAGCTAAGTTTGCCATTACCAATTATGATTTACTTCATGTATCTTTATTGTGTTTGCTTTGCTTATTGCAAGTTGAGTTATATAATAGTGAGTTGTCTTCTATTATGATCTATGTATTGATGAATGTGATACTTCTTTTCCGTATTCTTTTATCGACTCTTCACTCCATAAACCTGAGGTCATGTTTATTGAGCTTAGTTTCGCTTGGGGACAAGCGAATTCTAAGCTTGGGGGCAGTTGATACGTCCATTTTGCATCACTATTCTATATCATAATTCACTGTTATTCATTGATATATTTCATATTAAGAGATGATACTTATGTTATTTCATCTGCTTTTGCACGGTTGATGACTTTTAGAGCATGGACCGCTGCAGTCAGGATTCTGATGGAAAAGGTGTTGTTTGGAGGCAAAATTCGTGAAGATTAGAAAATCCGGGAAAATATATGGAAAATCCTATTTTTCCAGAAGACGAAGGCTGCTAGAAGAGGGAGTGGAGATGGGCCACAGGGGGCCCACACCACCCCTTGGCGCGGGCCACCCTAGGCCGCGCCACCAGGTGGTGTGGCCGCCCTGGCCCACCTCTGGCTCTCCTCTCTAGCGTATATATTCCTCTCGAAACCCTAAAACTCGGGGAGCAACCACAGAAAGATTCCGTCGCCTCTGCGGGGCAGAAAACACCGAGAGAGAAAGATCTCTCCGGTAGACAGATTTCTGCCGGGGGAATTCCTTCCCGAAGAGGGGAGATCGTCGCCATCAACAACACCATCAAGCTGGACTTCATCGGGATCATCATCATCATCACCACCATCAGCACCCTCATCATCATCTCCATATTGCTGTAACAATTGGGTTGAATCTTGCATAGTTCTTAGGGGAAACTTTCCCGGTGTTGATTACTCTTTGTAGTTGATGCTATTGAGTGCAACCATTGAATTATTATTTATGTTCAGATTGTTATACATCATTATTCCATCTCGGATCATGATCCATATGATGTCTTGTGAGTAGTTCATTTTGTTCTTGGGGACATGGGATAAGTCATGTTGTTAGTAGTGGAGTTGTGTTGAGAAAGATTCAATAGTTTTATATTTAAGTTGTGGTGTACTTCTTCTAGTGGTGTCATGTGAATGTCGACTACATGATACTTCACCTATATGGGCCTAGGGGAATGCATTGTGTATTTGGCTACTAATCGTAGGGGTTGCCGGAGTGATAGAAACCTGAACCCCCGTTAGGAAACCATTGCACAAGGGACGTAAGGGTCTTAGAGTTTAAAGCTGTTGTTAGGTTTCTACCTTAATTATTTTCTTGTACTTACGGATGTTTGCAAGGGGTATAATCACAAGTATGTATTAGTCCTAGGAAGGTCGGTACATTAGCACAGGTTCACCCGCACAACACTTAGCAAGCTAAAGAAGATTAATCAACTATATGAAGCGAAATCACTCGACAGTCTTCCCATGTGTCCTCGAGAACGTTTGGTCATCTTAAGTAATACAACCGGCTTGTCCTTTACTGAATAAAGGATTGGGCCACTTGCTGCATTTATTCCTACTGTCTTTTATTTACTTGTACTTTATTTACTTGCATTATCAAAAACCCCTAAAAATCCGTTTGCTAAGTATTTGCAGAGAATTCCTGATCCATACCACTAGCCAGCATCTTCTGCTCCTCGTTGGGTTCGACACTCTTACTTATCGAAAATACTGCGATACACCCCTATACTTGTGGGTCATCATATATTTAGCCTCTCCCACATAGAAAACTGCATCGAAGACAATGAACCCGATCTATTCGCTATTTAAACTTGGACAAAGCCACCACAATTACCACCACTATTCCACACTCATGGTTCTGTTAGTTTAGTGTATTTTATTGCTGCAGCAACTAGCTTTACTTTCTTGTTATTTATTATCATGCAAAGCTATCTCTATTACTCGTATTGTTGCTCTAGTTTCATTTCCTAGATAATGCAAACGTTTAGTGTGCGTAGAGTTGTATCAGTGGTTGATAGACCTTAAGAGAATATTTATCCTACCTTTAGCTCCCCGTTGGGTTCGACACTCTTACTTATCGAAAAGGCTACACACGATCCCCTATACTTGTGGGTTATCAAGACCTTTTCTGGCGCCGTTGCCGGGGAGCAATAGCGTGTGGGTGAATATTCTTGTGTGCACTTGTTTGCTTTATCTCTAAGTAGGTTTTACTTTCAGTTTTAAGTTGTTCTCTATCTTAGTATGGATAGGGAATGCGAATTACAAAAAAATTAGTTGTACTTGTTACCTAAAAATGTTTAAAAAAAGGAAAGTGATTGGAAAGATGAGTAATGATTAAGTGGGGGTCGACCTTGAACACTTGTGTTCATGCCTATGAACACTTGTAATGATTAGGTATTTCTAGTATTGATCTTAATGCTTATTCATTCGAAAATACTTGAATCTTGAACCTATGCCTAACTTAAAGGCATTAAAGAAAAATACTTATTGGGAGATAACCCAAATGTTTTAGTTGAGTCTTGAAAGTTATTGCTTCGGTAATAACCTCTCCTTATTGGGAGTAACATCTAATTAGATAGAAGTAATGCTTGGGAAAGTTGCTGTCCCGAAACAGATTTTTGTGCTTCGCTGTAAAAATTCATGTAAAATCTCTGTATGTCGGTTTGAGCTGTAATTTTTTGTGTTTCTGACCCAGGTTGTTATCCAACTTTTGTTAGCTCAACACTTTTCGATTTGAGCAACAGAAGGTCTTCGAAAAAATTGGTTTCTATCTGCTGGTCTGTTTTGACAGATTTCTGCCATTATTTGCTTCTTGTTGATTCCTTTTTGGTTCTATTTGGGGAATTGAGATTTTTACGGGAAGTGCTACAGTAGCTTGTTTTTTAATGGAAGTTTTATTGGTGTTGAAACTGAACCCAAAGACTTATTATCTTGAGTACACTAATGTTGCTAATGAAGATTATGTGAAGTTTTGTATGAAGGAAAAATTTCAAGTGTTAAGGAAAGAATGATGTAATAAGATGAAGAATGGACTAAAGCTCAAGCTTGGGGATACCACACCGTGTTACCCCAAGAAATATCCAAGAAGTACAAGCGTCAAAGCTTGGGGATGCCCAAGGCATCCCCTTCTTTATCAATAAAAATCTCAGGTTCTTCCAAACACTTCATTTTTATTGTTTCATCCACAATTGTGTTGTTCTTGGAGCGTCTTTGTTTTTGTTTTTGGTTTTCGTTTGCTTGGTTTGCTTAGTTTGCTTGAATAAATTGGTTGGACCCCCTCTTTCATACATTAGTTTTCAAATAAGTGTGGTTTGGATTGGAAAAGAGTAGGAAAAGTTCATGCGTAAGTGGTAAAAGAAGCTCGTTTTTTACGGTGGCCTATGCTTTGTCATGTCATGCTTGATATTCTTTTCGATTTATGCTTAGTGATTTTTGCTGTAGCATGACATTTTATAAACAATTGAGATTGCTTATTGTGGTATTCTCTTTTGATGCTTTATTTGGGTTGACTTGGCGCATGCTCACACCATGTTATGACTATCCCAAGTCACCATAGCCTTTATGATCCTTTAGTTTTCGACTTGTAATACACTTTATGCTTTAATTAATGATGTTTTGTCGCTTTGCATGATTATGGCCATTATTGCTCGTTTAGTTGGTCGCTCCCAGTCTTTTGCTAGCCTCCATAACCAAGTATGAGTTCCACTCATGCATCCAACTCCAAATAAAACCAAGTTATCCCAAAGAGTCCACCATACCTACCTATTAGCATTTTCTATTCCAAGTATATTCATGCTTTTATCTACCTTACGAATTAAACTTGTTATGAGAAAACTAGTGATTAAAGCTCTCACGAACTTGATGGCACACTTTACTTTTCTTGCCCCTAATAAACTTGAACCATTGTGTCATCTATGTTGTATATGCTTGCACTTATATGTTGGGGATTAGCAGAACCATTCTGTCATGGGGAACGGTTTCAACATTGCACTTGTACATTGTATCTATTTGATATCATGCTCTTTTGTCTATGGATGTCGTCGGTGTGAAATGAAAGGGGAGCTTGTAAGTCCATGGAGTTATGTATGTGTGTTAGAGAAACTCCTGGGGCACCGGTCTAATCCCTGTCTAATCATGGTGGAAACCTGCAGCGTAACCATAATGAGCAATCTATGAAGCATTCTTCTTATAAAAAAAGAGATAGAGATTGAGAAAAAAGAAAAAAAAGAGATGAGAAAAGAGGAAAGATATAAAAAAGCACCATTTTCCCATGGTAAATAAGAAGATTGCTGAGATGCTTGTTGTCTCCTTACCTTGTCATTTTGATATGGGGATTGTTCCGTATCATCGGGCAAGGGGTACCCCGTTGGCGGTTCTCTATGATACACATGTACTTACTATGACAAGAACTTACCGGTAACTAAACTTGAGTAGCATGAGGAGCGGTCCTCGTATTCAAGGGACATGATATTTCCAACTTATACTTTGTCAAGCATATACTCCATAGTTTGTTCAATTTAACCTTAATCACTTCAAGATGCTTATGATAGGGGCAATGAGAGCTGAAAGCTAATAAGTACCATAATTTTTGGAAGCTCTTTATGATACTTGAATCCCTACTTCCTTCTATGAAGGCCTTTCTTCCACTTTTATATTGAGTCTCCAGCTTCTATCTTTATGCACCAATTAAGAGAGCATAGTTGTCATTCTTAGTTCTATGTGCATTGTCCCAAGACTTGTTGATTGATGCATAACTTTGATATTGCTTGTTCTTAAACTATTTGTATCTAGTCACCCTTATGAACTTTGAAGGTGTCCTATGCATTTATGTTTTGCTACTCTATGAGGGACAAGCTGAATACCATTCTCATTATGCTTTCTTTATGTGAAACAAACAAACGTCTTGCAAAGCATTGTTATTCATGAATCTTTTGTTTGTGCCTTTTCATGTTACAACATAGTTGCTATGTCTTATTGTTAGAACTCTATCTTTCATTATTCATGTTTAGAGTACAGTAATCCCAGCTATCAATACTATTACCATATTGATGATCAAGATTGTGTTGTCTGCATGTCACCTCAAAAATTATATTGTTTTGATCGTTTACCTACTCGAGGATGAGCAGGAACTAAGCTTGGGGATGTTGATACGTCCATGACATATCTATAATTTTTGATGGTTTTATGCTTAATAATATGCTTTTGACACTCCTTTTTATATAAAGTTTATGATTTATTTGGACTAACCTACTAATAGTTGCACAAGTGCACAATGTTCTTGTTTTACACTTTAATGTGTAGGAATTACCAAGAATACAAGTGAAAACCTTGTTGGAGTCAAATTGGGATTTTTCTAGAAAGCTGTCTTAGAACTCTTTTTAAAGATGGTCACGTTTCGGGTCGAAGACGGCGTCAAACGACAAACATTCTAGACATAAAGTTTAGCTGATTCCGAGTCCGGATGGACCTTTTAGGCCTGATTTACTGCAGCCCAAGATGGGGTGACGGGAATCCGAGAAGCTATATAAAGGGAGGAAACCTAATTCGCCCAGGGCATCTCCACCCACGAATTCGCAGCCACCAAAGCCAAATTTTTGCCTCCCCCATGGATCACATCTCCATGGGGGAGGGCTCCCAACAAGCCATGAAGGAAGGGGGCTAAGGGGCGGTGCTCCCCCATGATACCGGCAGCGGGGAAGGAGTCCCCTGCGTCGCCGCCGGCGCCCTCTTCACCATCTTCACCACCATCTCCATCACCTAATACTCCTAGTATATAGTGGTTCATCCTCCCACACACCTCTGTACCGTCCTATGTAAACATGGTGTTTGATGCTATAAGTTATAATCCTATGATCTATGTCATGTTTGCTTAGTTTCTTTGTTCTTAGATTAAATGGTTGAACGTCTTTGGTTCATTAGAGTTGGATGTTGATATGGTACAGTCCTTTGGTGTCCATTATATTTGTGCGCACATGGATTAAACAGCATAGGGTTTGTAGTATGTGTAAGAGGAAGGGGGAAGTTCTGCCGGAGTGATAGAAACCTGAGGACGTGAACCGGAACATTGCACATATGGGAGTAAGAGGACCATTAAACTTAAGGTTATGGTTGGGGAAACCTTAATGCATTGATTAGTACTTACGGATGTTTGCTAACAATCCAATCATATATTACATGTAATTCCAAGTAGTGAAGCGAATGTATATTTAGCCTCTTCCACATAGAAAACTGCATCAAAGACAATGAACCCGATCTATTCGCTATTTAAACTTGGACAAAGCCACCACAATTACGACCACTATTCCACACTCATGGTTTTGTTAGTTTCGTGTAGTTTATTGCTGTAGCAACTAGCTTTACTTTCTTGTTATTTATTATCATGCAAAGCTATCTCTATTACTCGTATTGTTGCTCTAGTTTTATTGACTAGATAATGCAAACGTTTAGTGTGCATAGAGTTGTATTAGTGGTTGATAGAACTTAAGAGAATATTTATCATACCTTTAGCTCCTCGTTGGGTTCGACACTCTTACTTATCGAAAAGGCTACACACGATCCCCTATACTTGTGGGTTATCACATTATCAAAAACCCCTAAAAATCCGTTTGCTAAGTATTTACAGAGAATTCCTGCTCCTAGCCACTAGCCATCACCTTCTGCTCCTCGTTGGGTTCGACACTCTTACTTATCGAAAATACTGCAATACACCCCCTATACTTGTGGGTCATCAAGACTATTTTCTGGCGCCATTGCCGGGGAGTGAAGCGCTATTGGAGAGTGGAACTGGTAAAGGAAACTTCTACTGTGAGTATTGTTTACTTCTGTTAGTTGCTTTATTTTCAATATGGATAGTTCGCTGAGTTTCTTATTCCATAATGCTACTACCACTGCTAAGGTAGTAGATGAACTACCACCTGCTGAGAATGATACTTTTAAAATACCTACAAGAATTATTGATCGTGTTATGGATAACTATTATGTTGGAGATGGAACTGTCCATCCCAGTGATCATTTGCTCTTTATACACGAATTATGCGGGTTGTTCAAGTGTGCGGGTATTACTATAGATCAAGTCAAGAAGAAGTCATTCTCATTATCACTGAAAGGAAGATCTGAAGAATGGTATAAGCTGCTGAAGAATGGTCAAGCTCTTGAATGGGAGGAAATAGTACCTCTCTTTTATTCAAAGTTTTATCCTCCTAGTGAGATTCATAAAGATCAGAATCAAATATACAACTTTTGGCCTCTTGATGGAGAGAGTACAACTCAAGCTTAGGGGAGACTGAAGTTACTAATGCTCAAATGTCCCATTCATGAGCTCCCCAACAATATTATTATCAATAACTTTTATGCAAGGCTTTCTCTTCATGATAAGGATTTATTGGATGCCTCTTGTGCTGGATCATTCACTCGCATGGAAGAAGAAGTTAAATGGGATATTCTAGACCGTAATCAAGACAATGCTGAAGCATGGGAGAATGACAAAGGAAGCAAGTCAGGTATAAATTATGATTATGAATGCATTGAATCTTTTATGGGAACTGATTACTTTCAAAATATTAAAAATGCTTATGGTCTAGACTCTCAAGCTATTGCAACTTATTTTAAGGATTTTGCTTCCTATA
Organism: Avena insularis; assembly: GCA_023614405.1. Lineage (NCBI taxonomy): Eukaryota > Viridiplantae > Streptophyta > Magnoliopsida > Poales > Poaceae > Avena > Avena insularis. The sequence goes on along the minus strand of CM042692.1, from coordinate 428,595,568 downwards.
TTGAAGTTCCTAAAAAGAAGTGGAATAAGTATCATGAACCATATAAAAATGTTGCTAAGTGTGTTCCTGCAAGAAATACTGAAGTTTATACTACTAATCATGCTTTACCTGAACCTTACATTGAGAAAATACCTTTCCCAGTCAAAGTAAAGGAACATTCTATGATAGCTAGTATGATTAATGAAAGTACAAGTAAAGCTGTTGAACTTGATGAACAAAATGATGAACCTATAATAGAAAATGTGAAAGACTTTGTCACTAAATATGTAGAAGAGGGACACACTATCCTTTGTAAGGATACCCCTAATATTGTTTCACAAGGTAGTGTTATGAGAGCTAGTGTCCCTGTGTTTTCTGTTAGGATAAGTGATCATTGCTACAATGGTTCCTGCGATAGTTATATCGTTACATTTATGCATGATACTGAAGGTTATTATGAGAGAGGAAAGACTGTTCTAATGCATCTCAATAATATTAAGTTTCCTCGTTTTATGCTGAAAGTCTTTATGTTGCACTTGTTTTGCCTTCCTATGCTTGCAGCCTCTGGTTTAAACAATTTATTTTCTTACAAAATTCCCTTGCGTAGGAAGTGGGTTAGACATAAACATGTGTATTTTTCCCCTTGATGCTCTCTTTTACTTCAATTCATATTCTTATGTGAGCATCATTGAAATTATTATGCCCATCTTAATGGTTATAAAGAAAGAGCTTCTTGGGAGACAACCCAATTTATTCTTGCTTTCAGTTTGTTTTTGTTTCTTTGAGTCTTGGAAGTTATTACTTTGGTAATAACCTCTCCTTATCCTTTTTGTTTGGTTTTTGTGTCAAGATCAACCTCTAATGAGAGAGAAGTAAGATTTCAGGAAGTTGTTGTCCCGAAACAGATTTTTGTGCTTCACAGTAAAAATTCGTGAGAAATCTCTGTATGTCGGATTGAGCTATAATTGTTTGTGCTTTTGCCCCAGTTCGTTCTTTAACTTTCGTTAGTTTTGCACTTTTTGATTTGAGAAACAGAAGATTTTCAAAAAAATTGATCTTTACATGCTGGTCTGTTTTGACAGATTTTGCCACTCTTGTATTTGCTTCTTAAATCGATTTCCTTTTTGAATTCTTTTTGGGTTTTTGGAAGGAGTTGCTATAGTAGCTTATGTTTTGATGGATTTTAGTTGAATTTTAACCTAAAAGGTCTATTACCTGGCTTACACTAATGTTGCTAATGAGAATTGTGTGAAGTTTTGTGTGGAAGAAATTTCCAGGTAGGTGGAGAAAATGGTGTAATAAGAAAGCGAAAGGTTTCATGACTCAAGCAATATGAGTATGAAGATGAAGATATTGATGTTATTCAAGCGGTGACTCCGGAAGAATCTACTACATGCCAAGTTCAGAGACATGCAGAGTCCATTTTCGAATAGGTAACAGTTTTGGTAAGAAAAGTTCTGCGAAAATTCTGTCCAGTTATATTTTTGGAGTTTTCATCCAACAAGGAAAGCTATGAAGTGAAATAGGGACGGAAACAGAGCCAAGGAGGCTCACACCACCCCCTGGCGTGGCCCCCTGGCTACGCCAGCAGGTGGTGTGGCCGCCCCGGACTCCGTCTCCGACCCGTTTTCTCCCAGTACCTTCCTTTTGTTGTAAAACTTCGTAATATATAATCTCCCGGATCCCCCGAGGTTCGTATATCATGTTCTTGTTGTGTTTTCGTTTCGATCTATTTCTGCCAGAAATTATTCTTGAAAGTTAGAAGCACAATGGTGTCCGCCAAGGGCAAGGGAAAGAGCCTATGGAGGAAGATCCCCAAGACCCCGGGCAGGAGAAGGAGATCAAGAGTGAATATGAAGAGGAGGCAAAGCAAGACCAACATCCGCACACCGACACTACCATTGCAAGCATTGGAGTGTTGACAAGATCTTCCAAGGTCAGGAGGACTGCACGGATGTCAACTGGAGGGAAACCTCCGCGTCACTGTTTGGATCCATGGTCACTTCCTCCACACACCAAAAATCCTTTCCATACCCTTATCCATGAGCATCAATACAAGAATATGCCCAAGGAGAAACTACCCTCCAATTGGGATTTGCCTCGTTCTAGCCATGCAGGAAAAGAAGACTTCAAGGAGGAAGAGTGGGGAAAGAATCGCAAGAGCTGGAATTCTCAACCGACATCATCATGAGCCGCATTGAGCAAAACTCACAGTTGATTCGTAATTCACCTTCGAGATTGAGGACTTGGGGAAACTAATCAAAGAGCTCATCAAGAGAATACCACCACCACCGAAGGAGGAATTCGTCATCAGGTTTTGTCATCCCCTTGGTTTGTTCCATGCTTGGGGGAGTGCCATGGTATCACATCACTATCTTCTATCTTTTTACCTTTTTAGTAGAGTCAATAATAAAGTTGTTATTATGTATTCCTTGTATATGATAGATGTTTATTTTGCATGCTATAATTGTATTGATAGGAAACGTCAATACATGTGTGTTTAATAAACAAAAAGGGTTCCTAGTTATGCCTCTCTTATAGACTAGCTTGTTGATTAACAAGATGATCAAGGTTTCCTGATCATGGACATTGGATGTTATTAATAACAAGGTCACAGCATTTGTGAAATGATGCGATCAACATTCATCCGAAGTATAGCATTACGATCAAGTCATTATGTTTATATTGCTATAACATCATACGAAGTAGTCTTAGTCCTTAGACCATGAGATCATGTTAATTGCTAACACTGGAAGAGTATCTTGATAACATGGTGACTATAAAGGTGGGTTCAGTGCTATGAAGGTGTTATGTTGAGGCTCATGGATCAAGAGTGGAATTTGTCAATCCTGATGACGGATAGATATACTCTGGGCCCTCTCAGTGATATCACATTAAGATAGCTTGCAAGCAAGTGATGTGATCACTAGAATGTTATATCACGGGAACGAGAAAAGAGTGCATGTCGGTAACGAGATCAAACTAGGTATTTGGATACCGATGATCAAATCTCGGACATGTATTATATCATGAGACAAAGGGATTAAATTACTAGCGTTAAAGGTTCTCACGATCATATAAGTTATCGTTGAATGTGCAGGAGTCAGTATGGATCTCTAGGTCCCGCTTCTGATTATTGATCTGAGAGGAGTCTCAATCATGTCTGCATTATTCGCGAACAGTAGGGTGACACACTTAAGGGTTTCCGGACACCATTTAGGAGCACATATGTTTCAGACAAAAGCTTTGCAAAGCGCAGGAAATGTTTCGATAGAAACAGGAATTGTTTCGATAGAAACCTGAATTGTTTCGGGTGAAATTGCAGAAAGTGGTTCTGCATGTGATATTGAAATGTTGCAAGGGGTTTTATGTGAATGTTTGTTAATTAAAGTAATTAACAAAATTCTTAATAAAATAAATAAAAGAGTTTTATTAATTGAGAGTGGCATTAAATTTGGTGGAAATTTAATGCATGTGAGTGGAACTTTGGGTGGAGCTTGAATTGATGTGAGTGGAGCTTCCACCACATGAATGAGGAAGAGGAGGGGGCTCCCTCCTTGGACACCGGCCATGGTAGGGGAGGAGTCCCCCTCTCCTATAAAAGGCTCCCCTCTCCTCCCTCACAAAGCACACCTCCTCGTGAAGGATCTCTCTCCCCCTCTAGATATTCCCCATGGTCTCGGATTAGCGAGATACATGATCCCGGTGGCCTTGCGTCTGGAAGGAGTTGCTGCTTCTGCTGATTCACTAGAGAGAGGAGGTGGAGCTTGTCCGGTAGCTTGAACGTGTGTGCGAGGACGGATGCGCTGCTGATTTGCGGCGCTCGGACTTCCATACGATCTTGAGATCGGCAAGCGTACGACTACATTAACCACGAGTTCCTACTCATTGACAAAACTCGTTGTCTTCGAGGGTAAGTTCTCCATGGATGTATGTCCACCCGTTTCTCTATATGTAGTAGATAGATCTTGGCGTATAGTTTTCATCGTAGGAAATTTTTTGTTTTCTATGCTGCGGACCCAACAGTGGTATCAGAGCCTGATCTATGCATAGGTGCTTTGCATGGGTAGTACACATATGTTTATATGTGGGCGATGATGATCATGTTATTGCATCTTCTATGTATTTTGGATATTGGTGGCATAGTGGGATGAAGCGGCCCGGACCAACCTTACATGTCATCGTACATGAGACCGGTTCCACGACTAACATGCAACTAGTTTTGCATAAGTGGCTAGCGGGTGTCTGTCTCTCCTACTATAGTCAATATCTGATTTACAACGAGTTGCTAATAACTTGGTTATCCTCGTTGTGGTTCATGTTCGTAGGTAAGACTGGTTCTATCTCCGAAAGCCCTAAGCCACGTAAAACTTGCAATTGATAAATTAGAGGCGTCTAGTTTAGATCGTTGCTGGGCTAGTGTCTTGATATGGTATTGTTGTAAGTAGATGTATGATAGATACTCTTACAACTCACTTAACGTGTAAGTTCCATAGACCTTGGCCTTACACACAAAGGAATGATAGAGATCATACCACGATGCAAATGATAGAGATCAAATTCATGGACCGTATCATCTCACTTCACACATTAGATGTTAGCATCTTATATTGCTAGTTTGGCGTTTTTGGTAGCATTATAAGATGATCCCTCATTTAGATATCGAGATAAAATGTGTTCTTCCTTAAGTATGCACCGTTTTGTGGATCGTATTTTGAGGCATCACGTGATGATCGGGTGTTCTCGACTCTACGCTTTCATACAACGGGTGTAAGACAGTTTTACACACGTGAATACTAAGGTTCTTATTTGGCGAGCCTAGCATGTACAGACATGGCCTCGGAACACGAACCAAAAGGTTAAGAATGAGTCATATACTTGATATGATGCCCATATAGATGCTCTCCTTTGAAGCTACACTGACTCACGTGATGATCGGACTTGCTATAGTGGATTTGGTTCATGTAATCACCAAAAAGGACACGAGGGATGTCATTTTTGAGTGGGAGTTCATTAGTAATTTGGATTAGTTGAACTCAATCTATCATAAACTTAGTCTAAATATACTTTACAAATTCTGTTGTAGATGGCACCACCTGCTTTTAATTTCAATGTGTTCATGGAGAAAGAGAAGCTTGCTACGAATGGTAGCAACTTCACCAACTAGGCTATGAATTTGAGTATTCTCCTCACTGCTGCATAAAAGCAATATGTGCTAGAGGCACCGCTAGGCCCCCCACCAGCTCCTAATGCCCCCGACGAGGAAAAGAATGTCTATATAACTCGTCAGGAGGACCACAACTTAGTTCATTGCGGCATACTGTATGGGCTAGAGCCAGAACTTCGAAAGCGTTTCGAAAATGGCAATGCCTTTGATACCATGGCAGAATTGAAAATGATTTTCGATACCCATGCTGCCTTAGAGAGTTATAATGCTTCTGAAAAGTTCTTTAGCTGCATGATGGAGGAGAACAGCTCCGTTAGTGAGCACGTACTCAAAATGTCTGGGTACACCGATAAGCTTGTGTCCTTGGGAATAACGATTCCCATTGACTTAGGCATACATCATGTTCTCCAATCTCTGCCACCTAGCTACAAGAGCTTCGTGATGAACTATAATATGCAGGGCATGAAGAAGTCTCTTCCTGAGCTTCTATCAATGCTTAAGACTGTAGAAGTGGAGATTAGGAAAGAACATCAAGTGTTGATGATCAATAAGACCACCGGTTTCAAGAAGGACAAGAAACGCAAGCAGAAGGAAAAGAAGGGCGGCAAATCTGTTGCCGCACCTGAAAAGAAACCCCGAGCTGGCCCTAAGTTTGACACTGAGTGTTACTATTGCAAGGGGACTAGCCATTGGAAGCGTAACTGCTCCAAGTATTTGGTGGACAAGATGGTCGGCAAAGTAAACAAAGGTATATGTGATATACATGTTATTGATGTGTACTTGACTAGTACTCGCAGTACCACCTGGGTATTTGATACGGGATCGGTTGCTAATATATGTAACTCGGTTCAGGAGCTGCGGAACAAGCGACAACTAGCAAGGGATGAGGTCATGATGCGGGTCGGCAATGGATCAAGAGTTAATGTGATCGCCGTCGGAACGATGCCTCTCCATATGCCGTCGGGATTAGTTATAAACCTAAATAATTGTTATTTGGTGCCTGCACTGAGCATGAACATTGTATCCAGATCGTGTTTGATGCAAAGTGGTTATTCGTTTAAGTCTGAAAACAATGGTTGTTCGATTTATATGAATAATATCTTTTATGGTCATGCACCTGTGTTGAATGGTTTATTTCTGTTGGATCTCGATAGTAGTATTACGCATATTCATAATGTTGATGCGAAAAGGATTAAACTTGAGAATGATATATCTACATATATGTGGCACTGCCGTCTAGGTCATATTAGCGTTAAACGCATGAAGAAACTCCATTCTGATGGACTATTAGAATCACTTGATTTTGAATCATTTGATACATGTGAGCCATGCCTTATGGGCAAGATGACTAGAACGCCGTTTTTCGGTTCAATGGAACGGGCGACAGATTTATTGGAAATCATACATATTGATGTGTGTGGACTAATGAGTGTGTCGGCGCGCGGTGGATATCGTTATTTTGTTACTTTCACGGATGATTTGAGTAGATATGGGTATATCTATTTGATGAAACATAAGTCTGAAACCTTTGAAAAGTTCAAAGAATTTCAGAATGAAGTGGAAAATCATCGTAACAGAAAGATCAAATTTCTGCGGTCCAACCATGGAGGAGAGTATCTTAGTTACGAGTTTAGCACACATATGAAAGACTGTGGAATAGTTTCACAACTTACGCCTGCCAGAACACCACAACGTAATAGGGTGTCAGAACGTCGTAATGATACCTTATTGGATATGGTTCGATCTATGATGTCTCTGACTGACTTGCCACTGTCATTTTGGGGTTATGCAATGGAAACCACTGCATTCACTTTAAATAGGGCACCATCTAAATCCGTTGAAAAGACACCGTATGAATTATGGTTTGGAAACAAATCTAAGCTGTCATTTCTTAAAGTTTGGGGATGCGATGTTTATGTGAAGAAACTTCAACCGGATAAACTCGAACCCAAAGCGGAAAAATGCGTCTTCATAGGATACCTTAAGGAAACGATTGGGTATACCTTCTATCACAGATCCAAGGGCAAGGTTTTTGTTGCCAAGAATGGATCCTTTCTTGAGAAGTAGTTTCTCGTGAAAGGTGTGAGTAGTCAGAAGGTAGAACTCGAAGAGGTTATTGAACCTTCTCTTCATGAAATGGCGAGTAGCGCAGCACTGGAAGTTGTTTCGGAGTTGACTTCACCTAATGAAGAGAGAGCTAATGATATTGATCATGAAACTCCGAAAGAGGACACTACCGAACCTCGCAGGTCAAGCAGGACACGTGCAACTCCTGAACTATACGACAATCCTGTTATGAATTTCATGATTGATGAAATAGATGACCCTACGACGTATGAAGAAGTGATGACGAGCCCTGATTCCAACAAATGGCTAGAAGCCATGAAATCCGAGATGGAATCCATGTAAGAAAACCAGGTTTGGACTTTGGTAGACTTACCTCACGATTGAAAGTCCGTTGAGAATAAATGGATTTTCAAAAGAAAAACTGATGCTGATGGTAATGTGACCATCAATAAGGCTCGACTTGTCGCAAAGGGGTTTCGACAAATTCAAGGAGTTGACTATGATGAGACATTCTCTCCCGTAGCGATGCTTAAGTCGGTTAGGATTATGTTAGCAATTGCTGCATATTTCGATTATGAAATATGGCAGATGGATGTCAAAACTGCGTTCCTCAATGGTAATATTGAAGAAGAGTTGTATATGATACAACCTAAGGGTTTTGTCAATCCTAAGGATGCTGATAAGGTATGCAAGCTTCAGCGATCCATCTATGGACTGAAGCAAGCATCCCGGAGTTGGAATCTCCGCTTTGATGAGGTGATCAAAGAGTTTGGATTTGTCCAAACTTATGGAGAGGCTTGTATTTACAAGAAAGTGAGTGGGAGCAATGTGGCATTTCTAATATTATATGTGGATGACATATTATTGATTGGAAATGATATTGATCTTTTAAACAGTGTTAAAAGTTATCTAAACAGCAAATTTTCGATGAAAGACCTTGGTGAAGCTTCATATATATTAGGCATTAAAATCTATAGAGATAGATCAAGACGCCTAATTGGGCTATCGCAGAGTACATACCTTGATAAGATATTAAAGAAGTTTAATATGGACGGAAGTAAGAAGGGGTTCTTACCTATATTACAAGGCAAGACATTGAGTAAGACTCAAAGTCCAGCTACGATGAAAGAAAGAGAGATAATGGATAAGATCCCCTATGCCTCAGCCATAGGCTCTATAATGTATGCCATGCTATGTACAAGACCGGATGTGGCACATGCTATTAGTTTGACTAGTAGGTACCAATCTGATCCAGGTTCGGAACACTGGATAGCAGTCAAGAATATCCTTAAGTACTTAAGAAGAACTAAGGATATGTTTCTTGTATACGAAGGTGAAGAAGAGCTAGTCGCTAAGTGTTATGTCGATGCTAGCTTTGACACCAATCTGGATGACTCGAAGTCTCAATCTAGATACGTATTTCTCTTGAACGGAGCAGCAGTTAGTTGGAGGATCTCCAAACAACCTGTGGTGGCTAGATCAACGACGGAGGCGGAATATGTTGCTACTTCAGAAGCGACGCAGGAAGCGGTTTGGATGAAGGAGTTCATAACGGAACTAGGTGTGGTTCCTAGTGTGCTGGACCCAATGGTGATCTATAGTGACAACAATGGAGCCATAGCCAAAGCCAAGGAACCAAGGTCTCACAAGAATTCCAAGCATATTAAGCGCCGGTTTCACTCCATCCGCGAGCATGTCAAGGATGGAGATATAAAGATTTGTAAAGTGCACACGGACCTGGATGTACCAGATCCGTTGACTAAAGTTCTCCCTAGGGCAAAACATGATCAACACCAGAACTCCATGGGTGTTAGATTTATCACTATGTAAACTAGACTATTGTCTCTAGTACAAGTGGGAGACTGAAGGAAATATGCCCTCAGAGGCAATAATAAAGTTTTTATTATGTATTCCTTGTATATGATAGATGTTTATTTTGCATGCTATAATTGTATTGATAGGAAACGTCAATACATGTGTGTTTAATAAACAAAAAGGGTTCCTAGTTATGCCTCTCTTATAGACTAGCTTGTTGATTAACAAGATGATCAAGGTTTCCTGATCATGGACATTGGATGTTGTTAATAACAAGGTCACAACATTTGTGAAATGATGTGATGAACATTCATCCAAGTATAGCATTACGATCAAGTCATTATGTTTATATTGCTATAACATCATACGAAGTAGTCTTAGTCCTTAGACCATGAGATCATGTTAATTGCTAACACCAAAAGAGTATCTTGATAACATCAAACATCACACCATAACAGGGTGACTATAAAGGTGGGTTCAGTGCTATGAAGGTGTTATGTTGAGGCTCATGGATCAAGAGTGGAATTTTTCAATCCCGATGACGGATAGATATACTTTGGGCCCTCTCGGTGATATCACATTAAGATAGCTTGCAAGCAAGTGATGTGATCACTAGAATGTTATATCACGGGAACAAGAAAAGAGTGCATGTCGGTAACGAGATCAAACTAGGTATTTGGATACCGATGATCGAATCTCGAACATGTATTATATCATGAGACAAAGGGATTAAATTACTAGCGTTAAAGGTTCTCACGATCACAGAAGTCATTGTTGAATGTGGAGGAGTCAGTATGGATCTCCAGGTCCCTCTTCTGATTATTGATCTGAGAGGAGTCTCAATCATGTCTTCATTATTCGTGAACCGTAGGGTGACACACTTAAGGGTTGCCGAACACCATTTAGGAGCACATATGTTTCAGACAAAAGGTTTGCAAAGCGCAGGAAATGTTTCGATAGAAACCGAAATTGTTTCGGGTGAAATTGCAGAAAGTGGTTTTGCATGTGATATTGAAATGTTGCAAGGGGTTTTATGTGAATGTTTGTTAATTAAAGTAATTAACAAAATTCTGAATAAAATAAATAAAAGAGTTTTATTAATTGAGAGTGGCATTAAATTTGGTGGAAATTTAATGCATGTGAGTGGATCATTGGGTGGAGCTTGAATTGATGTGAGTGGAGCTTCCACCACATGAATGAGGAATAGGAGGGGGCTCCCTCCTTGGCTACCGGCCATGGTAGGGGAGGATTCCCTCCTCTCCTATAAAAGGCCCCTCTCTCCTCCCTCACAAAGCACACCTCCTCGTGAAGGATCTCTCTCCCCCTCTAGATATTCCCCATGGTATCGGATTAGCGAGATACATGTTCCCGGTGGCCTTGTGTCTGGAAGGAGTTGCTGCTTCCGCTGATTCGCTGGAGCGAGGAGGTGGAGGTTGTCCGGTAGCTTGAACGTGTGTGCGAGGATGGATGCGCTGCTGATTTGCGGCGCTCGGACTTCCACACGATCTTGAGATCGGCAAGCGTACGACTACATCAACCAGGAATTCCTACTCGTTAACAAAACTCGTTGTCTTCGAGGGTAAGTTCTCCATGGATGTATGTCCACCCGTTGCTCTGTATCTAGTAGATAGATCTTGGCGTATTGTTCTCATCGTAGGAATTTTTTTGTTTTCTATGCTATGGACCCAACAATATCATGAATAGAGAAGTTATCATATAGGATGGTTTGCATTATGGAAGTGTCTCCCCTCTCGTTAGATATCTATGTATCCCTTGGTGTGAGTTGCCGTTATGGAATATTAATGAGAAGTTCTATCATTTACTTTTTTGCATATCTTATATTAGTTTTCAATTCATGGTTATATGATTGATCTTTTCATTAGTATTGGTATCACTTTGGGATCATTGCGTTAATTTAGTTGGTTTTGATAAACCTGGCTCGGTGAATAGCAATACTATTTTTGAGAGTTGAATGAAAAAGATAAAAGTACTCTTAAAGAAATATAATTTCATCATCTTTATTTCTTGATTTGCTCATAAGTTTAGTATTCTTTAGTTAAGATGTTTTGTGCTTCCAAGGAAGATTGCATGTTTGTTTTTTATCACTTGTATGTTTGTCTGTTTCCTTCAACTCTAATGCTTGCTACCCAGCCTTGCTAGCCAAAAACCTGTACTGAGAGGGAATGCTTCTCGTGCATCCAATCCTTAAACCAAAACCTATGTCATTTGTGTCCACCATACCTACCTATTAGCACTATTGCTATTCCAAGTAAATTCATGTTTTTATCTACCTTCTAAATTAAAATTGTTATGTGAAAATTAGTGATTAAAGCTCTCATGAACTTGATGGCACACTTTACTTTCTCGCACTTAATAAACCTGAACCTTTTTGTCCATATTTGTTGTGTATATGCTTGCACTTTATAAGTTGAAGTTAGCAGAACCATGTATCATGGGGAATGCTTTCAACATTGCACTTATATTCCGTTGATATCATGATTCTTTTGCTTATGGATCCGTGATTGTGAAATAAAAGGGGAACTTGTAAGATCATGGAGTTTGTATGTGTGTTAGAGAAACGCCTGGGCCGCTAGCCTAAGCTATGCCTAATCATGGTGGAAACTTGCAGCATAACCATAATGAGCACTCTATGAAGCATCCTCAATAAAAACCTATGCAAATAGCAAATAAAAAGATCACTGAGATGCTCATTGTCTGCTTGCCTTGTCATTTTGATTATGGGATAGCTCCTGTATCATGTGCAAGGGGTACCCCGTTGGCGGTTCTTTATGATACATATGTATTTACAATGACAAGAGCTTACTTGTGACTGAAGTTGAGAAGCATGAGGTTCGGTACTCGGAAGTAAGGGGCATGATATTTCAACTAATAAGTACCTATTCCCTAAAGATGCTTATGATAGGGCAATGAGAGCTGAAAGCTAATAAGTACCATAATTTTTGGAAGCTCTTTATGAAACTTGAAATCCCTACTTCCCTCTGTGAAGGGCCCTTCTTTTAATTTTTACTTGAGTCAGTAAACCTATTCCCTTCTACCTCAGCAAGCATTTTGAGTTGTTGTGTTTCATTCATTCATAATGATGATTTATTCAATCATGTTTCTTATGTTCCTTGTCTTGAACTTTGCTCTTATCTTAGTGTCTACTACTTTGAAAGCTATCATTGAAAATCAGTTATTTCTGAACTCCAGCAAATTGTCAACTATTCTTCGACCAAGAGCTAAGTTTGCCATTACCAATTATGATTTACTCTTTGTATCTTTATTGTGTTTCCTTTACTTATTGCAAGTTAAGTTATATAATAGTGAGTTGTCTTGTATTATAACTTATGCATTGATAAATGTGATGCTTCTTGTCCATATTCTTTTATCGACTCTTCACTCCATAAACCTGAGGTCATGTTTATTGAGCTCAGTTTTCGCTTGGGGACAAGCGAAGTCTAAGATTGGGGGAGTTCATACGTCCATTTTGCATCACTATTCTATATCATAATTTACTGTTATTCATTGATATATTTTATATTAAGAGATGATAATTATGTTATTTCATCAGTTTTTGCATGGTTGATGACTTTTGTAGCATGGACCGCAGCAGTCAGGATTCTGATGGAAAAGGTGCTGTTTGGAGGCAACATTCGCGAAGATCAGAAATTTGGGAAAATACATGGAAAATCCTATTTTTCCAGAAGACGAAGAAAGCCAGAAGGGGAAGCGGAGATGGGCCACAGGGGGCCCACACCACCCCCTGGCGCGGGCCACCCTAGGCCGCGCCACCAGCTGGTGTGGCCGCCCTGGTCCACCCCTAACTCTCCCCTCTGGCGTATATTATCCTCCCGAAACCCTAAGACTCGGGGAGAGACCACAGAAAGATTCCGCCGCCTTTGCGGGGCGTAAAACACCGAGAGAGAAAGATCTCTCTAGTAGATAGAATTCTGCCAGGTGAATTCCTTCCTGGAGAGGGGAGATCGTCGCCATCAACACCACCATCAAGCTGGACTTCATCGGGATCATCATCATCATCATCACCACCATCATCTTCACCAGCACCATCATCACCACCTCTATACCGCCGTAACAATTGGGTTGAATCTTGCATAGTTCTTAGGGGAAACTTTCCCGGTGTTGACTACTCCTTGTAGTTGATGTTATTGAGTAAACCGTTGAATTATTGTTTATGTTCAAATTGTTATACATAATTATTTCATCTCTAATCATGATCCATATGATGTCTTGTGAGTAGTTCGTTTTGTTCTTGGGGACATGGGAGAAGTCATGTTGTTAGTAGTGGAATTGTGTTGAGAAAGATTCAATAGTTTGATATTTAAGTTGTGGTGTACTTCTTCTAGTGGTGTCCTGTGAACGTCGACTACATGACACTTCACCTATATGGGCCTAGGGGAATGCATTGTGTATTTGGCTACTAATCGTAGGGGTTGCCGGAGTGACAGAAACCTAAACCCCCGTTAGGAAACCATTGCACAAGGAACGTCAGGGTCTTAGAGTTTAAAGTTGTGGTTAGGTTTCTACCTTAATTACTTTCTTGTACTTGCGGATGCTTGCAAGGGGTATAATCACAAGTATGTATTAGTCCTAGGAAGGTCGGTACATTAGCACAGGTTCACCCATACAACACTTAGCAACCTAAAGAAGATTAATCAACTACATGAAGCGAAAGCACTTCGCGGTATTCCCATGTGTCCTCGAGAACGTTTGGTCATCTTAAGTAATAAAACCGGCTTGTCCTTTGCTAAAGAAGGGATTGGGCCACTTGCTGCATTTATTCTTATTGTCTTTTATTTACTCATACTTTATTTACCTGCATTATCAAAAACCCCTAAAAATCCGTTTGATAAGTATTTACAGAGAATTCCTGCTCCTAGCCACTAGCCAGCACCTTCTGCTCCTCGTTGGGTTCAACACTCTTACTTATCGAAAATACGACGATACACCCCCTATACTTGTGGGTCATCAATGGCCCACCCCCAGTGAACCACAACGAAGTTGGTCGCCGCCTATGGTGGCAAACCGTACTATCGTCGGTGTGATGCGCTACATCGCCTAGGGAGATCATCCTCACATGCGGTGCCCGCACTTCAACCCTCCTACTAGTATTGGTCTCTCTACAACTTTCTCGAACTATGAAGATGTTGTTCTATTCTTGGGCCAGGGAGCTAACTAATTTCATATATTAGGAAGTGCCTCTATGGCCAGCTTAAGGGAGATGCCTGAGGACTGGATCCTCCGGCATCTCCCTGAAGCTGGCCGTAGTGTTGTCCCAGCTCTCGCACACCATCAATATGCCAGGGAGCTAACTAATTTTACATATTAGGGAGTGCCGCTATGGCCAGTTTGTTGGAGATGCTGGAGCACTGGATCCTTAGGCATCTCCCTCAAACTGGTCGTAGTGGTGTCCCTGCTCTCTCAAGCCGGTCATAGTGGATCCTTAGTGTTTGAAGTTCATAACTTCACAAGGACGCCGGCCTATTTATAGTGTCACCACCCATGTTTATTCCCGGTTGGTGTCTCCAACCGGGACTAAAGATGAACGTTTAGTCCTGGTTGGAAACACCTACCGGGGCTAAACATATTTCCCGCCATGTTTTCCCGCCATTTTTTCCCACCATGTTTTCCCGCCATGTGTTCCCGCCCTTTCCCTCTATATATAGGTCGGCGACCACACATCCACACATTCCCCACCACACATCCACACATTCCTCGCCACCTACTTTAGGATGCCCCCGCATGTTCGTCCATGACTCGGCGGCAACGATGGCGGAGTACTAGGCTCCGTCGGGCATGTCCGAGACTGGGCTCCGCCGGGCTGGCACTAGGAGGTGCTACCTTCCGGGACGTGTAGCTTGGTGAGGAATCCGGGTCTCGTCGTCGACCCGGAGCTTCTTTGGTGGAAGTCGCATGGTTCAAGAACGGTGCAGAGGGAGCCGGCCCTCCAGGATGTGGTATAGAGGCGTGTCAAGGAGGAGGATGAGCACATCCACTGCTATATGTATGCGTTGGAGGTGAGGTTTTCCAATATCTGGCAGCTTCTTCAGGGGCCTCACCCGAGCTATGCTCTTGTGATGGTTCCTTCTCTTTGGATGACCACCTCCCGTGGCTCAGAACCTGGCCGTCGATGTCCAGTTTGATTGAGCAAGATGTATTACATGAAAGGGGGGCCTTTATGTCTCAAATAAAAGGTTTAATACATTACATAGATTTATGTCTCAAATAAAAGGTTTAATACATTATTACACATCACCAACAGGTAGTGTTGTGGTTTTCTTCTACACCATAGCCATGGAGAATCTTCATCATTTAACATGATGCTTGGGTCAGTTTTCACTTTGAAGGGTGGAATTTGATGAAACTTATTGTAATCTTCTGACATGTCTGTCTTGTCATCCACTCCCATGATGTTTCTTTTCCCTGAAAGAACTATGTGACACTTTGGCTCATCGTATTCTGTATTCTTTTGCTTATCTTTCCTTTTTCCGGTTTGGTAGACATGTCCTTCACATAGAAAACCTGAGCCACATCGTTGGCTAGGACGAATGGTTCATCCATGTACGCAAGATTGTTGAGATCCACTGTTGTCATGCCATACTTTTGTCATGCCATACTTTTGGTCTACATACTTTTGTCATGCCATACATTGTTGCGATCGTGTAAAATGTATTCCCATTTATCTTGTACCCTTGGAAAGTACAATTTGTTGTGGTCCTGTAACATCTGCTCGAACTGTAACCTCTCCTTTTCTGTGTCGCAGTCTTGCATTGCATCAGAAATGACCCGACCAAGATCATCAATGGGCTCATCTGGTTCCCGTTCTTCACCCCCTTCTTCTTCATTGTCTTCCATTGCGGCATTAGCGTATTTAGGGAACATAGATCGGTAGTTGTCATCATCGTTCTCTTCTTCATCGCCGTATTCCATCATAACCCCTCTTTCTCCATGCTTGGTCCAAACATTATAGCCGGACATAAAATTGGACAGAAGCAGGTGGCTTTGAATGACTCTTGAGGAAGTGTGAGCTTGCTCATTCCGACATTCAACACATGGACAACACATAAAACCATCACGCCGCTTGTTCACCTGGGCAACAAGGCGAAAAGAACACACGGCTTCTCTGTAAGCATTAGAGCATCGGTCACCGTACATCCATGGATGGATCATCTGCATCATACAACCATATATCAAACGGTGCTCAATTTAGTACCACGCAGTCTAAACGAGAAAATAGTTGTTAACCTTTTAGGACACTTCGAAACAAAGAGGAGAAACCTTAAGTGTGGCTCAGGCACCTCATATCATGTTTGTCTTGTGTGAACTCAAGTGGCATCGCTCTCACAGGCATTTCATCAAACACCTCTAGTGCATAAGATAAAAAAACCTAGCTCAAACTTTGCCACACCTTCCCCCATGAAAAAATAGAGGAGAGCTATACCATATATATAGGCCAGCCCATTGGTCCCGGTTTGAGATACAAACCGGGACTAATGGGCGTGCTAGGGACGCGCAGCAGGCACCAGACCCTTTAGTCCCAGTTTGTATCTCAAACCGGGACTAAAGGTCTCTTACGGGCTAGGACAAGTGATTTCAGGGGATTCTGGCCAGCCGATTCGGCCCATTAGTCCTGGCCCCAACCACGGCCGGGACTAATGGCCCGAACCAAAGGCCCTTTTTCTACTAGTGTATAGTCCTCTATAAAGAATTTTTTTCTCTACAAGAGGTCCCTAGTGTTAATCCTATATCCTGGAGAAGTAGCTAGAAGAAGACTTTATGCTTCTGCTGAAGACATGACTTCCACAACCATTTAAAAGCTGGGTGTAGAGGAGTAGGGAATTTTGCATCCATGAAGAAATCATAAGCTTTAGAAATTGAGAATTTGTCTCCCCAAGAATAAGTCCACTCATGTAATTCCTCTATTGGCTCAACAACTTGAATAATGGTTCTGAACTGCTAAAATTGTTGGTAGGAAACAAGGGATAGAGGAAGGTGAAACAGGTCCTGCAGAAAAGAGTGAGCTTTGGTAGCTAGAAAATAGATATCCAATGATTTGTTGTAGGAAGCCATGTGGGGAAAGCTTTGCAGTAAAATCTCAGTGTGCCACTGATGTTTCCAGAAAATAATGGTGCTACCATCCTTGATATGACAAGAGACCAGGGATTTATACTCAGGAATTAATTTCACACAATCTTTCCACCAGAAGGAGTAATCAGCCATTTTTGTTGGAGGAAGGGCTGAGTCATAATAATTTTCCCAAACAAGATGTACCCAAGGAGTGTCAGCTTTATTGAAGAATTTGTCAAGGAACTTCATCAATAAGCAATTATTCTGAATTTCAAGGTCAATAATTCCCAAGCCACCTTTATTTTTGGGTTTACATATTAGCTGCCAACTAGCAAGTGTGGGACAATTATTTGAGAGATTTTCCCTTTTTTTCTCAGGCAATGTCTTCCGTATTTATCCACCTGTTCAATAATCCCTTTATAGATCTTTAAAGAGATTAAGTAATAAAGGGAGTGAAGACAAGACTGAGTTCACTAATTCTAGTTTCACAACTTGCGTTATTAAATCAGAACAAGTTAGGAGCGTCCTTTGAACTCTAGTAACTAGTGGAAGGAAGTGTTCCATTTTGGGTTTAGTTAGGCCCATTGGTAAACCAAGACAGGTAAATGGAAAAATCCCAATCTGGCAGTGGAGTGCTTCACCTAACTCCACCAGAGTTTCATTAGTTACATTGATGGGGTAGATATTACATTTGTGAAAATTTCTCTCAGCCTAGTAGAGATTGCAAATTCAACAAGGATGGTTTTGAGGTTCTGCAATTGGGAGAGATTTGCCTTAGTCACTAATAATGTATCATCGGTATATTGGATGACTGGAAAGTCATTTGAGTAATTAACATGTATAGGCGACTGAATGAGTTAAAGATGCTGAGCTTCATTAAGGATTGATTGGAGCAAATTAGCAATAGAACAAAAAGCAAGGGAGAAAGGGGATCTCCCTGCCTCACACCTCTTTTGCATTTGAAATATTTGCCTGGAACTCCATTCAGCAGGATAGCAGAAATACCATAATTCAGTAGTTGCCAAATCCATCCACACCATTTATCTCCAAATCCTTTGTGATTTAAGATATCAATAATGACTGAGTGTTCTACTTTATCAAAATCCTTCTCAAAGTCTAGCTTTAGCAAAACAATTTCTTCTCTAGACTTGTGACACTTGTGGATATATCCATAGCTCCATGCCAGGCAATCTTGAATATTTTTGGACTTAATGAATCCATATTGATTCTAGTGGATCAATTGCATAATGTCTTTTTGCAGTCTATTAGCTAAAATCTTAGTGATTATTTTCAGAGCATAGTTGAGCAAAAAATGGGTCTGAAGTCATTTATAGTAGTAGGAGTGGAGCATTTGGGCACCAAAGTGATGTAGGAGCTATTTATACTCTAGACATTTAAGTTGCCAGCATGAAACTAATCACAAAGATCATAAATATCCTTCTTGATAATGTTCCAGCACTTCTTGAAAAATTCCCCATTAAAACCATCAGGTCTAGGAGATTTATTATTTGGGAGCTCTTTAATGACTACATCAATTTCTTCATGAGTGAAAGGATTCTCAAGAGCATGCAAATCATTGAGGGGCAACAATAATTCTTCCAAGTTATATTGCATCTCATGAGGTTCTGTTTGTCCAAGTCTATCCTTATAAGCTTCCTAGAGCAAAGTAGCTTTTGACTAATGTGTAACCTGAATATTTCCATTAGGATCAGTCAGAGTAAACACATGGTTTCTTCTATGCTGAGTGGTAGTAAGGGCATGGAAGAATTTAGAACTTTCATCACCAAATTTTACCCATTTAATATTCCCCCTTTTCTTCCAAAAAAGCTCCTGCTTAATCAGGAGGGAGGCTTGCAGTGTTCTAAGATTCTTTCGAAAATTCCATTCCCTTGCAGTGATATCCCTAGTATTTTCAATAGAATCCAGCAGGCTAATGACATCATTAACATCCTGAATAGTGCTTCTAAGATGTTGGTGACCTCTGGCCCATTTTTCGAGAGCATTTTTGAGGATTTTAAACTTGTCAGTTATTCTCTTTGCTGCATCCCCATAATAAATGGAATTCTTCCAAATAGATTCAACTAAGGGTAAGAAGTCACTTTGTTCCAACCAGTGATTCTCAAATCTAAAGATAGTGGATTTAGGAATTTTCGTTTTGATAGAAATAACACAAGGTGTATGGTCTGAGGTGGTCATGGCCAAGGGGGAGGCAAGAGTATCAGGGAACTTCAGATTCCAATTTTGTGAGGTGAAAAACTAGTCATGTGTCTATCAAGTAGCGGAGACTGTTGCATATTACTCTAGGTAGACTTTCGACCTTTGAGAGGTATTTCTACCAACCCAAGATTACATATTGCCTCATTGAATCTAAAAATATCATGAATGTGAGCACCAGGTCTATTTGTGTCATCAATGTTTCTGATAATATTGAAGTCCCCAGTGAGAAGCCAGTGGACATCCAAGGGCATGTAAATGTCATGAAGCCAAGCAATGAATCTGATCTTGCGGTCATGCTAGCAAGGTCCATAGATATTAGAAAGAACAAAGGAATCATCAGACTTTGTTGTTGTGAACTCAATTGACAAGGCATAGTGATTCTAAAAAGTGTTACTCTAGAGAAGGTGGAGATACAGCAAGCAGTAAGAAGTCCTCCAAATCTTCCCACCGAGGGCACAAAAGCTAAACAGTCAAATCTCCTTGGGCAGAAATTTCTAATCTAAGAAAGGTCAAAATCCTCTCTTTTAGTTTCCTGAAAACAGATAATTTGGGAACCACTTTCCTCTATTTTATTCATGATCAGAGGCCATTTATCATTATCATTAATGCCTCTAACATTCTAGTTAAGAATTTTCTAGAGGATGTGATCCATTAAGAGCTTAATAATAAAGCAACTGATAAACCATGTCCTTGTAAAGACAGGTGTAGAAGTACCAAATGATGAATTTGTAGCATAATAGGAAAACCCAATCCAGAATAACAAAGAAGACTGAATATTGCAAAAGATGCAGGCCTAGATCTTGGGCTAATAGAAGGGAGATGTAACCCCATCTCACTTCTTCCTGGTCTTGGGCTTGTTGGTTGTTTCATCATTGGAACTTTTCTTGGGCTTGGCCCCATTGACCTTCTTTACAATTTTCTCCACTTTTGTCCCTTCCTTTGGTCCATCTACACCTATCTTGTTTTTCCCTTGGCAGCTTGGGAAGGCATTCGTTGTTCATCTTCAGGGACAGGCTACTCCCTTGGTTCTGGAAGATCGAAAGAGGCAGAAAGGTTCTTGACAACTTTGCTAGCTAGTGGGGGGCATAGCAACACATGCAAGGCCATTTTTATCAATGAGGGATTTAGCTCTGTTACCTTTACGCAACTTCTTAATTCTGTCACTCCGTCTCACCTCTGTGTCAACTAGAGGAGCATCTTTTCCTCTTTGTCTAATATATAGCACATCAGTAGAAGCATGTGTTGGTCGAGCAAGGGACTTTTTGACAGGAGCTTGTGCTGTTGAGAACCCTTGGGTAATTTCTTCTACAACTATGGAGAGGAAGCAAGATGGGCCTTGCATAGTTGGACATTTGGTGGGAATCAAAAAGTTCCTGAAAGTCCCACTATATTCAAGTTCCTTGATTAATTTCCACATATTGGTCATTAGAAAGCCTTTGGCCTAGGAAAAATCCTCATGGGATAAAAGTTTTGAAGTGAAGAAATCAGCCTAGTGGGAGGGTATACACACTGCCTTGTCACAGATCTCTGCAGGAGGCTTGAAGTATGTATCCCAGGCAGCAATCCCTTCCCTTCTATAAAGAAAAGTTTCCTTTGCAGAGTTAATGTGATTGCGATATCCTGGATCTTGTTGGCAGGATAACTTGACCCACTTGTATATTTTGCCCTGCCATGTGTTATTCCTCTGCATCAGGCTACAAGTGCACACCAAGTCCAACACCAGCTACAACGTTTGCACCATTAACAACTGGATTTTTGTTCATAGCAGCAGGGTTGGCATTCAACATATGCTCCACATCATTATTTAGTTGTTCCTCTACGAAGAGATTGACATATGCAAAAGGATGCATATGAGGCTTAGGATGATGATCAATAGGCTATAGATTCAGGTTAAGCAAGGGCTGTATATTCCCATTATTGGGTGCATGGACAGAATCAGCAGATCCATTGGTAGTAGGAATACTGCTAATTGTCAGAGTAATTGAGCTCTCAGTTGCCTCCTCATCAACTGCCACATTATTAATTTTTGGCACAGGTTCCATGTTTACATCTATATCCATTGCATTACCACCAGGGTTAAGTAGATCATTCAATTTCAGGAAATCCCCTTCTTCAAGCTAGTCAATAGGGTTGTGGTTGTTGATGTTTGCTGGCCAAATGTCATTTAAATTCTGCCCAAACCAATTGAATCCATGTTCTTGGCCATCACCATTCTAGTTGTTGCCAGACTGAGCATGTCCATGAGGAGCAGGTGCATGGTTTGGAATATGATTGGGCCATAGTGGCTAGTCAGCTACATGTGCTTCAGGAATATTGTACATCTACAGGTCCAAGTTAGGCACAGGATGTGGGGTCCCACCATTTGGGGGAGGCAGGACTTCATCGGCAAGGAGTGGCCCAAGAAGGTTTTTACTCAGGAGAAAAATAGGGACTAACCAAGTTTCATCACCTCTCTCATTAGAGACAACACAGCTGTAAGAGATATCCTCAATATCAAGCAAACTGACTTTAATGATGATTTTGCCAAAGGAACTAGCCTCTTTGTCCCAAAGTAACAGAGAAGCAAAATCTTTGACTGCTCCTTTTACATGCTCAATGTCCTAGAGATCCAAAAGAAAAGCTAGCAACATTAGCCAACATTCCCTGTTGTACTGAAGCGACGATGATTGATACCCTTATTATGTTTATCAAAAGATATCTACAGGCCATTGACATTATGCGAGCTAAATTGAACTAGCCAATCTCTATTAGTAGTGGAGTCTAGTCGGACAAAAGCATCACCCAACAGACAACGCTCAACTAAATCAAGACGGAAACCAGAGACATCTACAATGAAGTGGCGCAGCAGGTCACGTATATTTGCCATTGGAACAACAGGGGGTAGGGCAGGTGTAACTGTAGCAATCGCCACATCCTCATGATTCAGAGAGAAAGAGAAGCTGACATGATACCTACATTGTTGAGGCTGACCTTCCACATAAATAACTTTGTACCGACCGGAAAGGAAGCGTGTGGGGTCGATGGGGAAGTTGGCCATGATGGAGCTCAGGCGGGCACGCGAGTTGGAGTAGAGGAGGGTTTCTCCCCCCTTCTGGAAGCTGAAGCGGCAACCAGACGCGTAGGGGAAAAGCTCCACTCAGAGGTGGGGTGGGTAAAAACTTGGCATCCAATATTGTTTTCACTAGGCACAAATAAATTAAGGAAGTTAATGTCGCATGAAGATTCCAGGCCTG
Source organism: Avena insularis (assembly GCA_023614405.1). Classification (NCBI taxonomy): domain Eukaryota; kingdom Viridiplantae; phylum Streptophyta; class Magnoliopsida; order Poales; family Poaceae; genus Avena; species Avena insularis. Next base: position 428,573,005 of record CM042692.1, on the reverse strand, counting down.
TCGAGGGGAAATCCCTAGTTTCTAAAGGAGGATGATTCAGATCAAAATCATTAATGACTTGATTATTCTTAAAAGTAGTTTACTTTGATTAATCGGCCCTTCCATTACCAGGTGGGGTAACTTTATTATGCATCCATGAGATCCATGAGATTGATTAGAGGGGTCTCCAAAAAGAATTCACCATAACAGTCTCTTGCAATATGCCCCCACCAATGACACTTATGGCATCAAATTTTATTTGTAAGAGAAATTCGAGTATGACCAGGTAGGAGGCAGCATGGGAAGAAGGCGGAGTCCCCATGTTGGATCAAATCAGGATGAATTTTGGGCCCGCTCAATACGAGTAAACACCAAAGGACTGAAGGAGATCCGTAGCAGAAAACAAAAAAATTCCTACGTTGGAACCCCAAATAACTGCCTAGGGTCTATCTATGTAGTAATGCGGTAACGACCGAGCATATAGAATACATATCCTTGTAGACTGTACACGGTTAACATTCTGAGGGGAACGTGGTTGATGTAGTCATACTCGTAGCCGACATCAGGGTCGTGAAGCTCCTCGCAAGTCACCACTTGCTCCTTCTTCATCATGCAGCAGCTCCGGCTCACGACATTTAAGTGCCCCAAGTGTTGCGCCTCGTGTCTTCGTACACACCCGGTGCACGATGAGACCTCCGGCTCCCCGATCCCGTCAGGAGTGCGGAAGTTGATATCCGGCTAGGAACCCTTGCAGCGCAACGGCGTGCTGCAGGTGTGCCTTGTTCGCACAGCCTAGACTTGGGGCCATGGTCACAAGGTATAGAGAGAGAGGGAAGGAGGAAGTCAACCAAAGGAATTCTCCAAATATTGGTGTGTTTTAATCCCACCCATGGACACCCCTTTATATAGGCCAAGGGGGTGTGCCTTTCTCAAAAGCTAAGGTATGTGGGACTAATTGCTAAAGGAAAATGCACGTGAATTTTCGTCCAGCTGGATGGGCTAAATCCATTCAGCCCATCAGCTAAACAGCAGGAGTTAGTGGCCAGCAGGGTGGGCCTGGCGCCACAACGGTGGCCCAGCTTGCCGCGAGGCAGAGACAGCCCCGGGTGGGCCTTAGCGCCCTGGTGGACTGGCAAGCAGTGGCGACTGGCGCCCGGGTGGGCCAGCTGCTCCCCCCGCGGCCCAGCTCACCTTGCTGCGCGTGGCCCAGATGGGATGGCCTACTACGGCGCCCGCTGGCGCGGCCCAGCTTTGCGCCGCCTTGTGCAGCTGCGTTTATCCGCCGCCCACTCTCCTACGCAGCCCAGCTATGCGCTGCCCTGTGCGGCGACGATTATCTGCGCCCACGTGGGCTTTGGCTGTTTTTCCTTTTCCTATTTTCTGCAGCTTTTCTCCTAGGCTAATTCCCTCCGCGGATTTGGCCTAATATAAAAGTTGCTTTTATAAATCTTAATTTAAATATTATTTAGAATATATTAATTCATAATTAACATATAATAAATGTATATTTAAATTCCCATTTATCCGAAAACACTTTTCTGGTCTTTTCCTTTATTCTTTCTCTGAACAACTTCAGATCGCTCTGTGGAACATTTCCGGCTTTCTCTTTCTCTACTGTGATTCCGTCTTATGAATGATCGCTCTCATCGTACCCTTAAGTGTATCCCCTCACGGCTCGGGAATGCTCTAGACATGATCTAAATCAATGATCAATAGAGGGACCAGGGATATACATGTGACCCCTATGCATTCCTGATGACAATGTCGTTTGAACCAGTAAATGTAGCGTCCATAATCCTTTTGTTTCTCGATACGACTTGTCCGAGATCCGATCATTGGTATCACATACCTTGTTCAATCTCGTTAACAACAAGTTCTGTTTTTCTTGTTACCGTGATATTACATCCCCGTGACCGGAGAATATCATTTTGCGGCCCGAAAGTTGGGGTGTCCAGGCAACGCGGTACCCGAGTTCCCTGATATCATCCGCGATGACTATAGTTGGCATGCCAAATACTCAGAGGGTCTTTTTCGGCACGACTTCAACTTTATGTTTCAATACAAAAAATCAGGCTAAACGGCCGTCAAGTTGGGCCCCCCTGTTAGTTCTCGCCGTTATGTCGCTCCTGTCGCTCCCGTCGCTTAGGTGTCAATTAGGCTTGCAGCATTGGCGCCTGCATCCATTACGCGTCTTCTTCTTCCCTGGAGCGGCAATCTGTGGGGCATCGCAGCCATGGTGCGGAGCTGGGACATGGACGAACCTGCTCGGCCTAGCTCTCCTCCCTGTAGGCTTGCAGCATTGGCGCCTCCATTACTCGTCTTGTTCCCCGGAGCGGCAATCTGTGGTCGCGGCCATGGCGCAAAGTTGGGAAGTGACGAAGTTGCTCGGCCCCGATCTCCTCCCCATCCCGAGTCGGAGCTCGCCCTCACCATGGACGCACCCATGGCACGGCCGGGGACGAGAATTGGTTCCCAGTGAGATCTATCACCTTGTCGACCATGCTCGGTTCTGTTTTCCTCCTCTAGAATCCGAGCTCGCCGTCGCCGTGGTTGCACCCGCACCAATTCTGCCACCTCTGCCAAGGTCTCTATGGTAGCTCAAGTTCTGGAGCCCTCCAAGTTCTGCCATGTTGGGCCTGTAAGTGTTGTTGTATGTTAAACTAGCAAATCTCTTTTGTTCAAATCTCTTGGGATGTACCAACTTCATTGTGTTTACTATGAAAGACAAAATATAAATGACTTCTCTCAATTTCTCGCATAGAAAAATGCACAGCTAATTTCATATTCTCGCAGGAACTGGCCCCACTTGTTGAACCGGCGGCACTGCCACGATCTCCACGTAACCACGGTGAGTTCTCGAACCGAAAGTTGTAGTTACCACGTTTCTTCTACAGTCATTCCTCTTCCTCAGTCATTCCTCTGTAGTTTTTCCTGGGCGCTTCTTCTCACTCTGTTCGGGAACCGTCGGTTCATCTTCTTCTTCCTCTCGAAGGCAGTTCCTTGCAGGCAGTTCCTTTCACCCATTTCCTTGAAGGCATGGACGATGGGAAACGCACAACAGAGACCCACTTGGTCCTTGCCCATGGCACCATGACTTTGATAGTGGTGTACACAAATGATGAAGTGACTGTGGAGACAACTCTCGCCAGGTTTGAGCAATTGCTTGAGAAAGAGAAGCACAAGTTTCTGGGGCTAGACTTGGAGTACACCCATGCAAATAAGCGAAATAATCCTCCACAAGAGATCACTGTCATGCAAATCGCCATACATGAGGAGGTCCTCGTTTACCACTTCTGCAGGTATGTGAAATTTAAATTTGAGATCACCACTTCTGCATCCCTTGTTGCCTTACATCCCTAGAACCATCTAAGTGCAGGAGTAAACCAACTGAGATGCGTTGTCCGGCTCTGGTCGAGTTCTTGTGTAGAAAAGGGATAACTTTCACTAGCATGGATATCACAAATGACACAATTATGCTTTCTCATGCGTTGATAAAAATCCCAGAGGGGCACCACATCCACATCCAAAATCTGTATAAGATCAAATCATACCCAGCGTAGGATGGCATGGGTGATCTGGCAGCGGAAATCATCGATAAATCCTATGAAAAACTAAAGAAATTGAAGCGACTCGATCATGACTACTGGGAGTGGAAGCCGATGAGCCAGGTGCGCCTCGAGTATGCAGCCAGAGACGCCTACATGGCGTACGAGTTGTAAAGTAAGCTCATTACCATGAAAGATGGGATGGTTAAGGCGGGGTTTTCGCGAGAGAGCTATGCCCTGGTTGCAAGCTAGCCCAGGAGAAGAAGCGCGAGGAGGACCGAAAGCGGTTTTAGGACAAGCAGGGATCTTGGGACGGTGGCGACATCAAGCGGCTGAAGGGGAAGCAAGTCAAGGACGACAACAAGTGGTGGTGATACATTATGTGTTTGAACTAGATTTTAGTTTCTAGTTTATTATGTGTGTGATACATTTAGTTACTTCAATACAAAATTTCGACCAATTTAACTTGTTAGACAATTATAATATAATCGAGCACTAGAAATATTTTGTAGTGTGCATGAGCATGATCAGTAAATATAATTGAACACTATAAACTTTAAGGCACTCCATATAAAGGAGTAGATTAATATATAAGGTTCACCAGAGACACCACGGATATATTGTCTTACATGCCACACACAGGTAATAATTAACTAGAACAAAATAAAAGCAGGGGCTGCAGCAGGAGGCCGGGACACGGAGACGCCTAGCAGGGCAGGGGTTTATCAGCAGGAGGTAGCGACAGCCTAGTCGATGGGATACAGGCCAGTCCTGACATACTCCTGGAGGAATTTGCCTTAGGCTGCGTGCCGCGCCAAGGTAATTGGCCTATGCCTTCTGCCTCCGCCTCTGCCAACGCCCTCCGCATGCTGGATCATGCTGTTGAGGTCCACGTTGATTGCTCTACCACAGAATGGGAAAAACAGTCTCCCCCTACGGTGGAAAAGGACTAGCCCACACCGTAACCGCCTCAACACGTAGCGGCTCTTGTTGTCCCTAGATTCCTTGCTATCGTCCACTTCATCATCATCCTCCTGTTGATTTTTAAGAACATAACTTAGAACTCATACATATGATTGAATTGTATTACAACTCAAGAATTGACAACATGTATATGTAAGACAATATATCCGTGGATATCAAAGATAAAGCATCTAAGCAATAGTTTGGTCGGTTCATATATCATTTCATCTCAACACAATGACAAATAATTGCATCAAAGTGAATGTAGGATAAATCTAGGGGCCTCATAAGTTTCTTCAGGGATGGAGTAGGTGAACCAAGTAATAATTACACAACCTGTAATGTTGTTGTACATCGCCCCAGATTCACTAACTCGTCCCTGAAAAAATGTGACACCGATGTGTCTGCCTCTCTTTTGGGGCAAATTTGAATCATTTGCCACAATAAGAAATTGAAATGTAATCATACAAAATATTATTCAGGGATATACATAGTCAGGTACAAAAACAAGCCTCAATATTGTAATTATAAATAAAAAACCAAACAATTAATCTTCAGGTGCATGTTAAAAATACTTATGATCAAAACCATTCATATACATATGCATCATACCAATCATTAAAAGATCAGAAACAATTCAAGGATCATATATGTGGTTCCATATGAGAATATGAAATTGGGCCAAAGTACCAACAGCACAACCTATATTGTTTGTGTGCATTGCTGCCTCAATTTCACCAACCCATCCCTAAAACACGACACCGTCATACGTGTCTCCCCTTGAACTCTTTTGGGGCAAATTTCAATCATCGGCCTCGTTGACAAACTAAAATGTAATTCTTATACACTGAATGCATTGAATAGGTAATTTGAATATCATAGTTCTATGAATGTAGAATAAAGATTAAGGCCTCATAAGTTTCTACAGGGACGACGTAAGTGAACCAAGTAACAATTGCACAACCAATATTGTTCTTGTACATCGCCCCAGGTTCACTAACTCGTCCCTGAAAAAATATGACACCGATGTGTCTGCCTCTCTTTTGGGGCAAAATTGAATCATTGGCCACAATAAGAAATTGAAATGTAATCGTACAAAACATTATTCAGGGATATACATAGTCAGGTACAAAAACAAGCCTAAATATTGTAATTATAAATAAAAAACCAAACAATTAATCTTCAGGTACATGTTAAAATACTTATGATCAACACCATTCATATACATATGCATCATACCAATCATTAAAAGATCAGAAACAATTCAAGGATCATATATGTAGTTCCATATGAGAATAAATCAAGGGCCTCATAATTTGTTTCAGAGATGGAGTTGGGGAACCAAAGTACCAACAGCACAACATATATTGTTTGTGTGCATTGCTGCCTCAGGTTCACCAACCCATCCGTAAAACACGACATCGTCATACGTGTCTCCCCTTGAACTCATTTGGGGCAAATTTCAATCATCGGCCTCAGTGACAAAGTAAAATGTAATTCTTATACACTATGAATGCATGGAATAGATAATTCAAATATCATAGTTCTATGAATGTAGAATAAAGATTGCAGCCTCATAAGTTTCTACAGAGATGGTGTAAGCGAACCAAGTAACAATTGCATAGCTTATATTGATTGTGTACATGGCCCCAGGTGTGCTCACTCATCCCTGTAAAAATTTGACACCAATGTGTCTGCCTCTCTTTGGGGCAAATTTGAATCATTGGCCATAATAAGAAATTCAAATGTAATCGTACCAAACAATATTCAGGGATATACAAATGCATCATACAACGCATTCATAGATCAGAAACAATACAAATATTATATATTTAGGTTCCATATGAGAGAAAAAATTAGGGCCTCATTTTTTTAGCGATGGAGTCGGAGAACCAAAATACCAACAGCACAACCTGTATTGTTTATGTGCATTGCTGCCTTAGGGCCACTAACCATCCCTAAGAAAACGACACCATCAGATGCCCTTGAACTCTTTTGGGGCAAAATTGAATCATTGGGCTCAGTGAGGAATAGAAATGTAATGTTATAGGCCTGTCGTGTATCGAAATCAACATTCAACTAGCAAACTCAACTAGATGGCAGATGAGCAGATTGAGATTTTGTGACTAGACGGATTGAGGTTTTGTGACTAGATGGCAGATGCATCAATCAACCGATCGAATCATATATATACTACCCTACTTCAAGAGCAAAAGAATCTGTACACGATTGAGCAAATCCTATGTATGAACAGTGAAAACTGCGGCTGCGACTAGAGAAGCTAGCAATGTAGTACCTCAGACTCCTCATCAGGGACCTCCTCCCCGAACTCATCATTCTCCGCGATTGCGTCGAAGATTGCTTGAACGACGATGGGGTCATTGATGTAGATCACCAGATTGCCTCCGCCTGCCGCCTGCCCTCCATCTAGATCTGCTGCTGGCACCATGACATTGTCGGCCACCTGCTTCTCGGCGGCGACGGCTACTACCGGCTACTCGGCAGCGATGGCTACCACCTGCTGCTCGGCGGAGATGGCTACCAACTGCTGCTTGGCAGCGACGGCTACCACTTGCTGCTCCGCGGCGATGGCTACTGGCTGGACGAATGAGTTCGCACCCTCGATGGCGCAGCGACGAGCGGCGTTCGTGCCCGGAGAAGACGCCTGCGTCTGCTTGGCGACGACCGAGCCATCTGCTGCTTCGCCTTCAACTGGCTTCACCTCCAGATCTTCTCCACGCGTACGCTTCATGGCACACCAAGGGAAGGAGGTAATGCAAACGAGGGAGATTCGGCGCGCGCGGTAGGTGTAGATTGGGGTCTTGGGACTAGACAGACTGGGGGGAAATGACACGAGCTCATGGAAGAAGAAGGTCGAGGGGGTTATAAACACTAGACCGTTCGTAGTCCTCGAGTGGACACGTGTGGTGGGCGGGGGGCTACCATGATCTCCACCTTTTTTTTCGGTTCCCTTTTTTTTGAAACAACCACGATCTCCACTTTAGAGCTGCATTGAAAACACGCTCATGGCAGACCTCGATTCCACTACATGCAAGTGGCGCGGAACTAATTTCTAACAACGTTAGATCTACTCGAGGGGGGCCCTTGACTCATGGAATTTACTAGCGGTAGGGCCCAGTTGGAAGTGAGATTGAGAGCGCTGCGTATAAATGGGATATGTCTGATTAATATCAAGTGGCAATAAATTGCAGCGTCCCGTCGACAACCGTGCACTCGATGGCCCCGTTGCCCTGTGCATGAGTTGTAGTAGCAGTAGTAGGCTTTTCAGACTTGATTAAACTTGACATGACCGCTCGACGGCTTTTTCCATGGACGGCATCGTGTTCCTTCCTGTAGCAGTCTCGCGGAGGGAGACGTCCATGCTGTCTCACGCTGTACTGTGAAGGGCACGAGGTGTGCAACGATCATCGTTTGATCGCACAGAATCAACGGTTGGTGCGCACGATCCGCGTGACAACTATGACAACCAATCGGGGAGTAGCAGACAGGGTGAGCACAGTTTTGGGCTTCTACGAAAGATAGAGAGGGGGGGTGGGCAAAACTAAGTAGTACCACATAAAACCAAGGGCAAAACTGAGTAGTATAAAAATGGAAAGTGTCTTGTATAATGAAATACATCATGGAATACATCAAATTATGCCAAGATAGATCCACTAGAGTTCATTGGATGTGTGTTCTTCTCATAAACCACGCATGGATCCACCAGTGGCATTGCATGTCCGTTCCTCCAAACAAACAACATAAGGATCCACCAGTGTTATTGCATGTCTGTTCTTTTCATGAACCACATAAGGACCTACCAGTGTCATTGCATGTCTGTTGTTTTCATGAACCACACCCAGTGTCATTGCATGTGTGTTACTTCCATAAACCACATATGGATCCACCTAGTGTGATTGCATGTTTGTTCCTTCCATAAACCACATAAGGATCCACCAGTGTCATTGCATGTCTGTTCTTTTCATGAACCACTCCTAGTGTCAGTGCATGTCTATTCTTTTCATGAACCACACCCAGTGTCACTGCATGTCAGTTCTTTTCATGAACCACATAAGGATCTACCAGAGTCATTGGATGTGTGTTCTTCTCACGAACCACACGTGGATCCACCGGTGTCATTGCATGTCTGTTCCTCTAAACAAACCACATAAGGATCCACCAGTGTCATTGCATGTCTGTTCTTTTCATGAACCACATAAGGATGGGCCCACCAGTGTCATTGCATGTCTGTTCTTTTCATGAACCACACCCAGTGTCAGTGCATCTCTGTTCTATTCATGAACCACACCCAGTTTCACTGCATGTCTGTTCTTTTCATGAACCACATAAGGATCTACCAGTGTCATTGCATGTCTTTTACTTCCACAAACCACATGTGGATCCACCGGTGTCATTGCATGTTTATTCCTCTAAACAAACTACATAAGGATCCACCAGTGTCATTGCGTGTGTGTTCTTCTCATGAACCACACCCAGTGTTATTGGATGTGTGTTCTTATAAACAAACCACATAAGGATCCACCAGTGTCATTGCCTGTCTGTTCTTTTCATGAACCACACCTACTGTCATTGCATGCGTGTTCTTCTAAACAAACCACATAAGGATCCACCAGTGTCATTGCCTATCTGTTCTTTTCATGAGCCACACCCAGTGTCATTGCATGTGTGTTCTTCTAAACAAACCACATAAGTAAGTGCATGTCTGTTCTTTTCATGAACCACTCCCGGTGTCATTGCATGTCTGTTATTTTCATGAACCATGGCTGGAGTCATTGCATGTCCGTTCCTCTAAACAAACCACATAAGGATCCACCAGTGTCATTGCATGTCTGTTCTTTTCATGAACCACATAAGGATGGGCCCACCAATGTCATTGCATGTCTGTTCTTTTCATGAACCACACCCAGTGTCAGTGCATCTCTGTTCTATTCATGAACCACACCCAGTTTCACTACATGTCTGTTCTTTTCATGAACCACATAAGGATCTACCAGTGTCATTGCATGTCTTTTACTTCCACAAACCACATGTGGATCCACCGATGTCATTGCATGTATGTTGATCTAAACAAACAACATAGGGATCCACCAGTGTCATTGCGTGTGTGTTCTTCTCATGAACCACACCCAGTGTTATTGGATGTGTGTTCTTCTAAACAAACCACATAAGGATCCACCAGTGTCATTACCTGTCTGTTCTTTTCATGAACCACACCTAGTGTCATTGCATGCGTGTTCTTCTAAACAAACCACATAAGGATCCACCAGTGTCATTGCCTATCTGTTCTTTTCATGAGCCACACCCAGTGTCATTGCATGTGTGTTCTTCTAAACAAACCACATAAGTCAGTGCATGTCTGTTCTTTTCATGAACCACTCCCGGTGTCATTGCATGTCTGTTATTTTCATGAACCATGGCTGGAGTCATTGCATGTCCGTTCCTCTAAACAAACCACATAAGGATCCACCAGTGTCATTGCATGTCTGTTCTTTTCATGAACCACATAAGGATGGGCCCACCAGTGTCATTGCATGTCTGTTCTTTTCATGAACCACACCCAGTGTCAGTGCATCTCTGTTCTATTCATGAACCACACCCAGTTTCACTACATGTTTGTTCTTTTCATGAACCACATAAGGATCTACCAGTGTCATTGCATGTCTTTTACTTCCACAAACCACATGTGGATCCACCGATGTCATTGCATGTATGTTGATCTAAACAAACAACATAGGGATCCACGGTGTCATTGCGTGTGTTCTTCTCATGAACCACACCCAGTGTTATTGGATGTGTGTTCTTCTAAACAAACCACATAAGGATCCACCAGTGTCATTGCCTGTCTGTTCTTTTCATGAACCACACCTAGTGTCATTGCATGCGTGTTCTTCTAAACAAACCACATAAGGATCCACCAGTGTCATTGCCTATCTGTTCTTTTCATGAGCCACACCCAGTGTCATTGCATGTGTGTTCTTCTAAACAAACCACATAAGTCAGTGCATGTCTGTTCTTTTGATGAACCACTCCCGGTGTCATTGCATGTCTGTTCTTTTCATGAACCATGGCTAGAGTCATTGCATGTCCGTTCCTCTAAACAAACCACATAAGGATCCACCAGTGTCATTGCATGTCTATTCTTTTCATGAACCACATAAGGATCTACTAGTGTCATTGCATGTCTATTCTTTTCATGAACCACACCCAGTGTCATTGCATGTGTGTTACTTCCATAAACCACATATGGATCCACCTATTGTGATTGCATGTTTGTTCCTTCCATAAACCACATAAGGATCCACCAGTGTCATTGACTGTCTGTTCTTTTCATGAACCACTCCTAGTGTGAGTGCATGTCTGATCTCTTCATGAACCACACCCAGTGTCACTGCATGTATGTTCTTTTCATGAACCACATAAGGATCTACCAGAGTCATTGGGTGTGTGTTCTTCTCATGAACCACACATGAATCCACCGGTGTCATTGCATGTATGTTCCTCTAAACAAACCAGATAAGGATCTAGCAGTGTCATTGCGTGTGTGTTCTTTTCATGAACCACACCCAGTGTCATTGCATGTTTGTTCTTCTAAACAAACCACATAAGGATCCACCAGTGGCAATGCATGTCTGTTCTTTTCATGAACCACATAAGGATAGGCCCACCAGTGTCATTGCATATCTGTTTTTTCATGAATCACACCCAGTGTCAGTGCATGTCTGTTCTATTCATGAACCACACCCAGTTTCACTGCATGTCTGTTCTTTTCATGAACCACATAAGGATCTACCAGTGTCATTGCATGTCTTTTACTTCCATAAACCACATGTGGATCAACCGGTGTCATTGCATGTGTGTTCTTCTAAACAAACCACATAAGGATCCACCAGTGTCATTGCATGTCTGTTCTTTTCATGAACCACATAAGGATGGGCCCACCAGTGTCATTGCATGTCTATTCTTTTCATGAACCACACCTAGTGTCAGTGCATCTCTATTCTATTCATGAACCACACCCAGTTTCACTGCATGTATGTTCTTTTCATGAACCACATAAGGATCTACCTGTGTCATTGCATGTCTTTTACTTCCAAAAACCTAATGTGGATCCACCGGTGTCATTGCATTTCTGTTCCTCTAAACAAACTACATAAGGATCCACCAGTGTTATTGCGTGTGTGTTATTCTCATGAACCACACCCAGTGTCATTGCATGTGTGTTCTTCTAAACAAACCACATAAGGATCCACCAGTGTTATTGCCTATCTGTTCTTTTCATGAACCACATAAGGATCCACCAGTGTTATTGGATGTCTGTTCTTTTCATGAATCACAGCTAGAGTCATTGCATGTCTTTTACTTCCATAAACCACATATGGATCCACCTAGTGTGATTGCATGTCTGTTCCTCTAAACAAACTACATAAGGATTCACCAGTGTCATTGCATCTCTGTTCTTTTCGTGAACCACACCCAGTGTCATTGCATGCATGTTAATCTAAACAAACCACATAAGGATCCACCAATGTCATTGCCTATCTGTTCTTTTCATGAACCACACCCAGTGTTATTGCATGTGTGTTCTTCTAAACAAACCACATAAGTCATTGCATGTCTGTTATTTTCATGAACCACACCCGGTGTCATTGCATGTCTCTTCTTTTCATGAACCACGGCTAGAGTCATTGCATGTCCGTTCCTCTAAACAAACCACATAAGGATCCACCAGTGCCATTGCATGTCTGTTCTTTTCATGAACTACATAAGGATCTACCAGTGTCATTGCATGTCTGTTCTTTTCATGAACCACACCTAGTGTCATTGCATGTCTTTTACTTCCATAAACCACATGTGGATCCACCGGTGGCATTGCATGTCTGTTCCTCTAAACAAACCACATAAGGATCCACCAGTGTCATTGCGTGTCTGTTCTTTTCATGAACCGCATAAGGATGGGCCCACCAGTGTCATTGCATGTCTGTTCTTTTCAGGAACCACACCCAGTGTCAGTGCATGTCTATTCTATTCATGAACCACACCCAGTTTCACTGCATGTCTGTTCTTTTCATGAACCACACGAGGATCTACCGGTGTCATTGCATGTCTTTTACTTCCATAAACCACATGTGGATCCAGCGGTGTCATTGCATGTCTATTCCTCTAAATAACCACATAAGGATCCACCAGTGTCATTGCGTGTGTGTTCTTCTCATGAAGCAGACCTAGTGTCATTGCATGTGTGTTCTTCTAAACAAACCACATCAGGATCCACCAGTGCCATTGCCTGTCTGTTCTTTTCATGAACCACATAAGGATCCACCAGTGTCATTGCATGTCTGTTCTTTTCATGAATCATAGCTAGAGTCATTGCATGTCTTTTACTTCCATAAACCACATATGGATCCACCTAGTGTGATTGCATGTATGTTCCTCTAAACAAACCACATAAGGATCCACCAGTGTCATTGCGTGTCTGTTCTTTTCATGAACCACATCCAGTGTCATTGCATTCTTGTTCTTCTAAACAAACCACATAAGGATCCACCAGTGTCATTGCCTATCTGTTCTTTTCATGAACCACACCCAGTGTCATTGCATGTGTGTTCTTCTAAACATACCACATAAGTCATTGCATGTCTGTTCTTTTCATGAACCACAACCGGTGTCATTGCATGTCTGTTCTTTTCATGAACCATGGCTAGAGTCATTGCATGTCCGTTCCTCTAAACAAACCACATAAGGATCCACCAGTGTCATTGCATGTGTGTTCTTTTCATGAACCACATAAGGATCTACTAGTGTCATTGCATGTCTATTCTTTTCATGAACCACACCCAGTGTGATTGCATGTGTGTTACTTTCATAAACCACATGTGGATCCACCTAGTGTAATTGCATATTGGTTCCTCTAAAAAAACCATATAAGGATCCACCAGTGTCATTACATGTATGTTCTTTTCATGAACCACATAAGGATGGGCCCACCAGTGTCATTGCATGTCTGTTCTTTTCATGAACCACACCTAGTGTTAGTGCATGTCTGTTATATTCATGACCCACACCCAGTTTCACTACATGTCTATTCTTTTCATGAACCACATAAGGATCTACCAGTGTCATTGCATGTCTTTTACTTCCATAAACCACATGTGGATCCACCGGTGTCATTGTCTGTTCCTCTAACCAAACCACATAAGGATCCACCAGTGTCATTGCGTGTGTGTTCTTCTCATGAACCACACCCAGTGTCATTGGATGTGTGTTCTTCTAAACAAACCACATCAGGATCCACCAGTGTCATTGCATGTCTGTTCTTTTCATGTACCACATAAGGATCCACCAGTATCATTGCATGTCTGTTCTTTTCATGAATCATAGCTAGAGTCATTGCATGTATTTTACTTCCATAAAACACATATGGATCCACCCAGTGTTATTGCATGTCTATTCCTCTAAACAAACCACATAAGGATCCACCAGTGTCATTGCGTGTCTGTTCTTTTCATGAACCACACCCAGTGTCATTGCATGCGTGTTCTTCTAAACAAACCACATAAGGATCCACCAGTGTCATTGCCTATCTGTTCTTTTCGTGAACCACACCCATTTTCATTGCATGTGTGTTCTTATAAACAAGCCACATAAGTCATTTCATGTCTGTTCTTTTCATGAACCACACCCGGTGTCATTGCATGTCTGTTCTTTTCATGAACCACGGCTGGAGTAATTGCATGTCCGTTCCTCTAAACAAACCACATAAGGATCCACTAGTGTCATTGCATGTCTGTTCTTTTCATGAACCACATAAGGATCTACCAGTGTCATTGCATATCTGTTCTTTTCATGAACCACACCCACTGTCATTGCATGTGTGTTACTTCCATAAAACAAATATGGATCCACCTAGTGTGATTGCATGTTTGTTCCTTCCATAAACCACATAAGGATCCACCAGTGTCATTGCCTGTCTGTTCTTTTCATGAACCACTCCTAGTGTCAGTGCATGTCTGTTCTTTTTCATGAACCACACCCAGTTTCACTGCATGTCTGTTCTTTTCATGAACCACATAAGGATCTACCAGTGTCATTGCATGTCTTTTACTTCCATAAACCACATGTGGATCCACCGGTGTCATTGCATGTCTGTTCCTCTAAACAAACCACATTAGGATCCACCATTGTCATTGCATGTATGTTCTTTTCATGAACCACATAAGGATGGCACACCAGTGTCATTGCATGTATGTTCTTTTCATGAACCACACCTAGTGTCAGTGCATGTCTGTTCTATTCATGAACCACATCTAGTTTCACTGCATGTTTGTTCTTTTCATGAACCACATAAGGATCTACCAGTGTCATTGCATGTCTTCTACTTCCATTAACCACATGTGGATCCACCGGTGTTGTTGCATGTCTATTCCTCTAAACAAACCACATAAGGATCCACCAGTGTCATTGCATGTGTGTTCTTCTAAACAAACCACATAAGGATCCACCAGTGTCATTGCCTGTCTGTTCTTTTCATGAACCACATAAGGATCCACCAGTGTCATTGCATGTCTGTTCTTTTCATGAATCATATCTAGAGTCATTGCATGTCTTTTACTTCCATAAACCACATATGGATCCAACTAGTGTGATTGCATGTCTGTTCCTCTAAACAAACCACATAAGGATCCACCAGTGTCATTGCGTGTCTGTTCTTTTGATGAACCACACCTAGTGTCATTGCATACGTGTTCTTCTAAACAAACCACATAAGGATCCACCAGTGTCATTGCCTATCTGTTCTTTTCATGAACCACACCTAGTTTCATTGCATGTGTGTTCTTATAAACAAACCACATAAGTCATTTCATGTCTGTTCTTTTCATGAACCACACCCGGTGTCATTGCATGTCTGTTCTTTTCATGAACCACGGCTAGAGTTATTGCATGTCCGTTCCTCTAAACAAACCACATAAGGATCCACCAATGTCATTGCATGTCTGTTCTTTTCATGAACCACATAAGGATCTACCAGTGTCATTGCATGTCTATTCTTTTCATGAACCACACCCACTGTCATTGCATGTGTGTTACTTCCATAAAACAAATATGGATCCACCTAGTGTGATTGCATGTGTGTTCCTTCCATAAACCACATAAGGATCCACCAGTGTCATTGCCTGTTTGTTCTTTTCATGAACCACTCCTAGTGTTAGTGCATGTCTGATCTTTTCATGAACCACACCCAGTGTCACTGCATGTCTGTTCTTTTCATGAACCACATAAGGATCTACCAGAGTCATTGGATGTGTGTTCTTCTCATGAACCACACGTGAATCCACCGGTGTCATTGCATGTCTGTTCCTCTAAACAAACCACATAAGGATCTTCCAGTGTCATTGCGTGTGTGTTCTTTTCATGAACCACACCCAGTGTCATTGCATGTGTGTTCTTCTAAACAAACCACATAAGGATCCACTAGTGTCATTGCATGTCCGTTCTTTTCATGAACCACATAAGGATGGGCCCACCAGTGTCATTGCACATCTGTTCTTTTCATGAACCACACCCAGTGTCAGTGCATGTTTGTTCTATTCATGAACCATACCTAGTTTCACTGCATGTTTGTTCTTTTAATGAACCACATAAGGATCTACCAGTGTCATTGCAAGTCTTTTACTTCCATAAACCACATGTGGATCACTACTAGGAAACAGCCTATAGATAGACAAGATGTTCAGTGGCGCATATGCCAAACAATGCGCCACAGGAAAACATCAGTGGCGCACCAGAAAGCATGCGCCACAGAAGATTGGAGTTACTGGCGCATTGTCCAGAACATGCGCCACAGAAGATTGGTGGGACCCGCCGGCCGGGGTGTCATGATCCAAGTTCTGTGGCGCATTCTGAAATATGCGCCACAGAAGAGGCAACTTCTGTGGCGCATATTTCCTCATGCGCCACAGAACATGGAGGGGGGCCCCACCACGGAATCTAATTCACCCAAGTTTTGTGGCGCATGTTGACATATGCGCCACAGATGTGTTTCACTTCTATGGCGCATAAGTCCAACATGCGCCACGGAACTTGGAGGTGGGCCCCACACAGGGAATCTTATTCACCCACTTCTGTGGCGCATATGGACTTGTGCGCCACAGAAGTTTCAGCATCTGTGGCACATTTCCTCCATATGCGCCATAGATGAAGGCGTCCAGATCCATGTTAAAAAGGTGACAAGAGCTAGCTTTCTTATCTATCTATCCACCACCACCCATTTCACATCTCTACCTCCTCCCAACTCGTCTTCCTCCTCCCTCACACCCCATCTTGCCCATAGTTTTTCCATTTTCTTGTATCTAAACCTACTTTAATCCATAGATTGGTAAGTGGAAGCTTCGTTCCAACTTCTAGATCTAAAAGTTCCTTACTTTTCTCTCTCACATCTCTATTTGTTTACTAATTTCCTCTCCACCAACTTGCATTGTAGATCTATTTGTCCACACTCTCTCATCGCGCGGTCTCGTCTCGCTATTATTGTGTCTACTATAGGTGAGTACTTGGCCATCATGAACATGTAGGTGAAGCTTGTCGCGCGGGCGGTGTGTGTGTGCGAGCGATGGCGAGATGATGCTTGTGTGTGGTGCATGAATGTTTGCAATGGGAGGAAGTTTGTTGTTGTTTGCTTGTTGTTGTCGGGCCCAGCTGGTGTGGTTGCATGGATGTTTGCCGAAATGTTGATTCATTTCCATTTCGGCAAATTTTTGCACTACCCATATGTCCTAATTTTAGGAAAGGTCATGCCGAATTTTTTCCGGCTAGCATTCATGCATGTGTGTGTTCATATGGTGTGGTTCTCACCTATACTCTCTGTTTTGACCGCTCAGGCAACCATGGTCCTCACGATGAGCGAAGGTCGAATTGCTAGGTACAAGAAAGGCGTGAAGGACATGATTATGAACAACAAGACCATGATAAGATGTCCATGTCGAACATGTAAACTGCAGCGCTGGATCGACCCTGAATCTGGACAATTGGAGGGTCACCTGCTTAGGCGCGGTTTCATGGGCGACCCCAATGAGGCGCCGGCAGGACATGGTGGTGGTCACGAAGACGTGGGCGGGCGAGAAGACGAAGAGTCTACCGGGCATGATCATCATGACGAAGGAGATGCCAGCGGGCATGATCATCATGACGAAGGAGATGCCGGCGGGCATGATCAGCATGGAGAAGGAGATGCCGGCGGGCATGATCAGCATGGAGAAGGAGATGACGACGGGCTTGATCATGAAGAAGGAGAAGACGCGAACACACAGACGCTGCTAACTTCGATCTTGCAGGACCCTCATGTTCAAGAACTGCTCCTCAAGGAGACAGGCAACAACAAAGCTGCAGCCAGAGAGAAAGCCAAGCTGGCCCAAATGGAGGTAGATGGGATGACTCCATTGTATCCTGGGTGTCGCCCCGAGGATACACGTTTGAGTGTAACGCTCAAGGCTCTAGAGATGAAGGCCGAACACAAATGGATTGATGTGAGCTTCAACGCGAACATGGAATACTAGCACGACCGACTTCCTAAGGGGAACACATTGCCAACAAGTATCGAGGAGGCAAAGAAAATCGTGTGCCCTCTCGACCTACCACACATTAAATACCACGCATGCATCAATGATTGCGCACTTTATCGAAACGAGTACGCGGATAGAACCACTTGTCCGGTGTGTGGCCAAGGACGGTACAAGAGAGGGAACAAGAAAGTTCCTCGAAAAGTGGTATGGTACTTTCCTATCACCCCTCGTCTGCAGCGATATTTCGTAGATCCTAAGGAAGCAAAGCTCATGCAATGGCATGCGGAAAGAGAGAAACCCGAAGATGATCCAGAGAAGGGCAAGATCCTGACACACCCTTCAGACACTAGCCAGTGGAACGCATTAGACATCGAGTTCGAAGAGTTCGGGGGCGATGCAAGGAACGTCAGGCTGGGTATGAGCACCGATGGACTCAATCCTTTTGGAAACCAGAGTAGCACGCATAACACCTAGCCCGTGTTTGTATGGCCATACAACCTCCCCCCGTGGCTATGCATTCTTATTCAGGGGCCGAAACAACCAGGTATCGATATGCATCTGTATCTCGGGCTATTGAGAGAGGAGTTAGCCAGCTTGTGGGAGACGCCGGCCCGTACGTGGGACGCCTACACTAAAGAATATTTCCATCTGAGAGCCGCGTTGCTCATGACCGTGCAGGACTATCCTGGTTACGCATATGTATCGGCCCAGGTGAACCACGGACACAATGCATGCGTCAAGTGCATGGATGAGACACCGCATCTCCAGCTACCAAGGGATCCCGGGTCTTTGAAAACCGTGTTCCAAGGTACTCGAAAGTGGCTCCGCATGGATCACCCGTGGAGAAAACGTGGTGACCCGTTCAATGGTAAGGACGAGCTCGAAAGAGCCCCTTGTCCAAGGAGCGGCGAAGAAATCGAGGAGCTTTTGAATCATTAGGTAGATTGCCCTGCGCCTAGAAAAAAATGACCGAGGACAAAGCCGCTGCTGGGTGTATGGAAAGCAAGGTCTGTTTTCTGGGACCTGCCGTATTGGAAGGTCCTTCACACTCCCCATAGCCTCGATGTAATGCACATCACGAAGAACGTTACTGAGAGTCTGCTTGGCACTCTACTAAACATGCCGAAGAGGACCAAGGATGGGCCGAAAGCAAGAAAGGACCTTAAATTGCTTGGCATAAAGAAAGATCTTCAGTACCCTGATAGTGATGATGATGAACATCATCATCATCAGGAAGGGACTCAAGGTCACCGCAAAAGAGTTAAGAAGAATGAGGTGGTGCTTTGCGCTGCCTGCTTCACTCTGAGTCTGGAGGAGCTCGAGCAGTTTTTCAGGTGCCTCTTAGGAGTGAAAGTTCCTCACGGTTACTCGGGGAAGATAAGAAGATATCTGGACGTGGCGAAGAAGAGGTTCAGCGGTATGAAGTCTCACGACTGTCACGTGCTGATGACGAAGATACTCCCCGTTGCGATCCGTGGGATAATGGACGAGCATGTCCGTGAGACGTTGTTTGGCCTCTGTAACTTTTTCGACATCATATCTAGGAAGTCGATCGGTGTGAAGCAGCTTGACAGGCTACAGGAAGAGATTGTGATGATACTATGAGAGCTTGAGATTTACTTCCCGCCCGCATTCTTCGACATCATGGTGCATCTGCTTGTACATGTCGTGGACGACATCATCCAGCTCGGGCCAACATTCTTGCACAACATGATGCCGTTTGAAAGGCTAAACGGTGTCATTAAAGGATTCGTTCGCAACAGGTCTCGTCCAGATGGAAGCATAGCCAAGGGATTTCTGATCTACGAGTGCATCTCCTTCTGCCAGAATTATCTAACCACCGAGAACGAGGATGTTGGAATACCCACAAAGAAGCACCTCGGCAGGCTCGGTGGATATGGTCACCGCGAGGGCTGCCGCTCACTACATGTCGGCATTGATGGTCGACGCACTGATTTTGAAAGGGCACACCGAGTCGCGCTACAACACATTGAAGTGGTCGGCCCTTGGGTCGAAGAGCACAGAAGCTTAATGGAGCAGGAGTACGTCGACCATGGCCGGCCGAGGAAGAAGGGAGACGTAACCAGAGAGCACAACTCCAGCTTCACGGGTTGGTTCAAGAAAAGGCAACTAGACAATCCCCCACAGACGCCTTCTACGGAAGATCAAAAACTCATATTCTCCTTGTCGCAGGGCCCAGGGCACATCCTAAGGACCTATCAGTCATACGACATAAACGGTTACCGATTCTACACCGAGGAAAAGGACAAGAATAATGAATATCAAAACTCAGGAGTAACTATGTTATCCTTTACTGATGACGAGACTACTGTGATGGAAAGATTCTACGGAAGGATCGAGGAGATACGGGAGCTCGACTATTGTGGAGAGATCGTACCGATGTTCCGTGTTAGATGGGCCAAGAACATGGAAAAAGAAGGCCGCTATTTCACTACAATGGTTATACCAGATGCCAAATCAACAAAGAACGCCTCCGCAAAAAATGAGCCTTGGGTACTCGCTAGCCAAGTTGATCAATGCTTTTTTATTACCGACCCATCAAAGCCCAACCGTGTTGTAGTTAGGAGGGGCAAGAGGAGCATCATCGGAATGGAAGGAGCCGCCAATGAGCAAAACTTCGACAAAAACGGTGACCCGAAGATTGAAGAGGAATTCGACAAGTACTTCGACATGCCTACTACTACTAAAGTAAGAAGGAAGACCACACTGCCTACTAAAGGTTGTCCATTCACAAGAAGAAATCTCAAAGTGCACGGGCTAAAATATTCAACCGCGACGAAAAAGGGCAAGAAGATTGTGAAGAGACACTAGCAATTGTGTGACTTTTTGGTGTATTAATCCGTGTGGTGTATTAGTTTCTTGTGACAAGCAAACACACAAATATATATGTATGAATAAATATGCATATGTGTTCTTGCTTTTTTTGAATAAATATGCATATATGTATATGTTCTTGCTTTTTTTGAATAAATATGCATATATGTATATATGTTCTTACTTTTTAATAAATATGCATATGTATGTAATTAAAAATATTTAAAAAAAGAAAAAAAATGTGTGAGACAGCCAGGATTCAAACCTGGATGCCCCAGGTGAGAGCAAGTGAGCAAGACCACTAGGACAAGTATCAAATCTTGTCAAACAACGACGCCATGCTTTTTTGTACTATGTCAAGAAGTTCTATGGAGCATTCCTTCAGAATGCGCCATAGATGTTCCAACTTTTGTGGCGCATTCTGTGGGAATGCGCCACAAAACTTTCACACAAAGGCACAGAACGGTTCGGCCTCTCCCCTTAATCCCCCTTTCTCTCTCTCGATCCACACTTAGCCAGTCAATCTTAATTTCACCCACGCGCAAACCCTCATCTCACCGGAGCCCTAGCCACCGCCGCGCCGGAGGAGGAGCCGCGCTAGCCCTCGCTGCAGGAGCCGCCACCGCCGCGCTGAAGCCCGTGGAGAAGGAGGCCCGACCGCCATCACCGCGCTAGAGCCCGTGGAGGAGGAGGCCCACCGCCGCCCCGCCCGCAGCAGGAGCACCGCCTCCACCCTCGTCATCGACGACCACTGCAGTGCACACGTACGGTTCGGTCCCCTCACTCCCCCACCCTTCCTCTGCACTGGTGAATGAACCTGCACTGATGTCTGCTAGGGGTATTTTTTCAGTCACATCACCTTCTTAATCTCGAGTCTTGAAACCAGTAGGAGTACTTGTTAAACTATCTAGGTTTGTTGCCCCTAAACACATGCTTTGAGGCAGAATTTTTCTCTAGAGGGGTACCTCTGCCTGCATTGTTTCTCTAGAGGGGTGAATTTTAATTGGTTACCAATCCCTTTTAGAGATGTGTAAATGTGCCTTTATTTACCTGAGGTAAAAACCTTGGCCAAAATACTATTGTTTACTGACTATGATCCTAGTGGAATGCCTCCATGCTGGTTTGAACCATTCAATTAATTATCCATGCTGGTTTGAATCTTGGATCTAGTTAAATGATCTGATTAGGTTCTAACTACTGGTATTTTTGTGAATGGATAATTGAATGGTTTAATAGGTCTTGCTTACCTCTAGCTGATGTTATAGAACATATCAGATGCTCAACAATGGTTATTTTTTTAAATTGCCGTAGATCACAAGACATTAGAATAGGTAGTTGAATCATGACCATAGCTTTTTGTCATTTGGATATGTATCTAGTAGTGCTAGGTAGAACAGACTTGCAAGAATAGATGCTTGATTAGATTATAGATTAGCAACCTGCTGCTTGTAGGGTTGCTGTTGTATCTTCTTAGATTATTCTTTAGGATCCAGAAATAACCTTCTAATGGTTAACTTGATCAGGTGTAAGCAAATAAATAACTTGTTATGCATGTTGTTTTTTGTTTTTTTATAAAAAAATGGTTATAAAGGAAATGCATGCAGATTGTGTTGTACAGAGGAATCACAACATGATGGTCTAACATATCCTTGTCATTGAGTGAAGGGTAATTGCAATTGATTATAAAAATGATGGTTTAAAAGAATCCCTGTTTTTGAGTGATTGTATGTTCAGAGTACATGGATTCAGAGTACATGAATTCAGAGTACATGCATGGATGTTTAGAGTAGTGCTAAATTCAGAGTACTGTTAATACTGCCTTCTTGCTGCTTGATGTATTCACCAAATGGTCTCTGTAATACATCTGAAGTTAAAACGTGTTAGGAATTTTCTAGGTTCTCTAAAAAAATCACAATGTTCTAGGAATTTTCTAGGTTCCTGGCTTTGACAGAGTAGTGCCTGGCTTGATCCAGAGAAGGGCAGTGCACAATTACAGAGTATCACAATTACAGAGTAGTGCTTCAAAAAATATTCTGGTTTATTTTATGCTTCAGTTATAAACAAACCATGGATTTTATGCTTCAGTTATACTGTAGCTGCTTTCTATCATATTCCTAGAGTGTAATTAGTTCATGGAGTATGTATACAGGCACACACACATTGGTTCTTGGAGTTTTTGTAGTTAAAATTAATTCCAAGATGTTCTTGTAGTTAAAATTAATTAGGTTGCCATCATCCACATATATATCAATCAGGCATGGTGTATGTAAAGTGTACAAGTGTATATAGTCAAGGATTATTTGTTGGGTTAGCTGGAGGTTTAAAGTGCTCAGTGTTTTAAGTGTATAATGATGTAAATTTTAAAGTTTTTTAAGTTCTTATACATGTATCTGTTGGTTCTTACTACTGCTTGCTAAGCTTGCTGGTGCTTGCTATGCTGCTACTGCTTGCTATGTTGGTGTTGTTACATGCATGGTGTTGTTGTTGTATGCTATATGGTGTTGTCATATGGTGCTCATGTTACATGGTGCTGTTATATGCTATATGGTGTTGCTGTTATATGGGGATGGGGCTGTCAATATGGGGATGGGGTGTTTTGTCTTGCAGGGATTTCATTTGAATTGCCCATTTCTCCCGAAGTGTCGATTCACTTCCGTTTCGGTTGAGAAATGGGCACTCCTAGGTCAAAAAATTAGCAAAGATCATGCCGAATTTTTCGGCCGAGATTTGTGCTAACTTTTTGCCTCTTTTAAATAGAGTATTGCAAACATGTCGGGCAACAAGGAGTCTGGCCCTTCTAAGCACATGATCAACATCGAAGAACAAGCTAGACAGGCCAACCAGTCATTCTGGCAGGGGTCCCAACAGGAGGAGGAGGAGGCGATGAGGATGACACCACCACCGGAGGAGGAGGCGACCGTCACTAGAGCTGCTGGGGCCAATGAGGGCGGAGATCCTTATTACGAGGGGGATGAAGACGACTATGATGGAACTAGTGAAGGCGGCGGTGAAGAGGATGACACCACCGATGGCGGCTAGCGCACGGATGGTGGTAGCGGCAACTCTGCCGCTTCTCAGAAGAAGAAGAAGAAGGAATAGAAGGAGCGGAAGGTGCCAGTGCTCGCCACTGTCTGCGACGAGTTCACTGAGGTCACAGAAAGTGGCCAACCCGTTGCACCAGAGGCGATTGCTAAAGGGTACGGCCTGCAACTCGGGTGCATCATCCAGGAAAGCATGTCTATCAACACGAAGTACATCAGACATGCTGACCATGCAGCTTTGGTTGATAACCTCCTTAAGAAGCTTCACAAGCGATACAGATTCCCAGAGCAGTTTAGAAACCTCGAGAGAAAGAACCCGGTGAACAAACTAGCCCTCACGAAGATGAACAACGCCTTGAGCAGCTGGAAAACCCAGGTGAAGAATAGCATTGACAAAGGTGAAAGCTGGGAGGTTATTAGTAAGAAAAATCCGATGCTCGACGAAAAGGAGTTTAGGATATTCAAGGCGGATATAGCTACCGCTGACGCTATAAAATGGACTCAATGGGGAAGGAGTATGCGGGAACAGAACATAGGTAACCACCACCTTGGAAGCGGCGGTTACAAGGGAAAACAGGCCATTTGGGACAAGGAGGACGCCGAGCTTGAACGCCTTGGTAAAGACAACCCTTGGCTTAAAATCACGGACTTGCAGCTTAGGCAATTTGTTCGGGCCCGCTACTACCTGGACAAGGAAACATGGGAGTTCATCACCGACGATCCGGAGGTGAAGGAATTCGAGAAGAATCTGGTAAGGAATTTATCGTCGATCTCAAGTCTATTGCGTTCTAATTAAGATAATGAAGCCAAGAATCTAAATGGGTTCACCTTTCCTTGTCTCAGCAGGAGGAGGAACTAAACGCTACTGCCACAGAGTCATCCTAGGATTCGACGGAGCCGTGGGACACGGTTTCAACAGGGCGACCAATGCTTACAAGAAGAGGGACAAGGGGTTGCCGCCGTCCTCAGCTGGCCGTGTGTCCGGCTTCGGTACGAGCATGAAGTTCAAGGAGTTCTACAAAGAGGACGCCAAGAAAAGAAGGGAGAGGAAGAACCAGGATAAAGCCGCTGTTGCAGAGCTGAAGATGAAGGTGCAGACACTGGAGGAGAAGGCGGTGGACCAGAAAACGGTGGACAAGTTAGTGGAAGAGAATCTCCGCTCGATGATCCCTCCTGAGTTTTTCAAGGGGCTTACTGCTTGGAATGCGGGAGGTCGACAGGGGCCGATACATCTGCCCAGCTTAAGCAGCAGCAACTCGGGCATCAAGGTTACCGTGTCGCCGGACCTGGTGACCCCGCCCGCCGTCAACGTCGGGACGCAGCCCCTCGTTTTGGTCACACCGGCGCCCCCTCCCGCCAAATATACCAATAAGGCGCAGCCGACGGCGGTGGTGCTTCGTGAGGCACCCGAGCGGGAGATTGCAGATGATGATAGGCCGACCGCCTGCATCGGCCGTGTTTCTACATTAGCCGAGATCCACGCCATCACCAAGGTAACTAACTAGTTAGTGCACGTCATCTCCTTTATGCCTTTGATGCATGACAGTTGCCATCTCATGATGCCCAACAACATGTTTTTGCCTCAGGACACTTCTTGTGTACTCTTGCTTAAAGATGTCGGCGGTGAGTTGAAGGATGTTGCCAAGGGCACTCTTATACAACCGGCGAGCCGCACGATGCACAAAAATCCAATGGATGATGACGTGATGAGGGTCAGGTTGGCTCGGGTGTTGCCAGGGTGCGACGACATGGACCCCCCTTTCAACCTCAGGGAGCCGACGAACACAAGACCCTTGGGGAATGCTACAACTGGCCCTAGACATGGCTGAAGACCCAGATTCGTCTTGCGGGGGGAGCACCGGCGCCACCTCTCGACCGATCATCGCTCGGCCACCACCTCGGAAGCCAGTAGCCTCCGTTGTCGCCACCACTAGACGTCACCATCAACTCTTAGCAGCGTGTGCACTGCCACATGGCAAAGACGTTGTGCCGCAACCGCCGTCGCCCCCGCTACCACCACCACATGATGGCACCCATGAAGATGATGATGAATTGGTCAACGTTGACGACTTCATCAACACCGGCGCCGCCAAAGGATTGTATATGCCTTCTGTTGATGAAGAACCCTTCGTAGCTCGTGACGACCATCAAGCTGGTCGGCCCAATACATGCACGCAGCGCCTGGTCTTCCATGGTCTTTCTCAAGAGACGCCTCCGGCCGCCGATCCAACACAAGAGAAACCGGGATTGGTTTTTAGCCCCAACACACTCCGAAAGGTGACTGATGAGCAGATGGCAGTGGCTGACGCTGTTGTGAAGAAGAAGCACTACAGGAAGAGAGGTAATAATAATAAGAAGAAGGGTGCGAGCCAGCCTCTTCCAAAGAGGATCCGGGTCGACGCCATCGTGCATTCATCCACACAATTTGGCTTGCCCCGAGTGCATGTAGCTGGTGATCTGATATTGACTCCGGATATGATCCACATTGCGGTTGGAGCCATGTTAACTTTGCACAAGGGTGTACCCCGGACTATAATTTGGTACGCCTATACGCGCTCAATCTGGCGCTCACGATCAAGAGAGAAAGTACCCCGGAAATCGCGATAGTGGATCCCTACTACATGCGGGACAGCCAGTTGGTCGAAGGATCAGAGACACGGACCAAGGCGATGGCGTACCTCGAGAAGTTCATGGTGGACAACAAGAGGAAGGGCACACTTCTTTTGCCTTTCTTTCCCGAGTAAGTACACACACTCGCTCATCGTCACCGTAACTTATGCATTTCTTATAGATTTCTTTCCTTTGCTCTTTTTCCAACATTCCGTTCCAATTGTGTTGCACAGAGACAAATACTGCACACTCATCGTCCTTGCCTCGAGGTATTCGCTAGCCACGTATTTCGACTCGGGGAGTTTGATGAAGAAGAAAGACTACACCCGAATAAGGGGTGTTCTCAATGAGGCTCTCGAGGGCTACACCAAGAAGGGATGCACCTTCGTAGATAGGGGGAATGTATCAAGGATGGCAAACACGTGTTCAAGCACGTTCTCGACTTCCCCTGCGTCAAGCAGTCGACTGCTGGTGCTAAGGAGGCCTTCTACATCCTCCATCACCTTAAAGTCTATGTTCGGGATTGCCATAACCTAACGCTGCCATCTAGTCTCCGAGGATGGGCCAAAACTTTGGCGAAAATCGACGATGTTGATCTTAGAGAAGACTTCCATCGCATTCAAATGAAGTTATCGCAAATCACCATTGAAGATGTCAACACAAGGGGCGGTGTCCTACAACAAGTCAGAGGGTTGAGTAAGAGGGAGATCGAAGAACGCCTCCGTAAGCAGGGTGACACAAGGACGTGGATGACGAAAGAGGACTATCTACCGCTCCCGAAGCCGAGCCAGAAGAGGAAGTCTTCATCATGATCGATGTGTGCCTCTAGCATGATCCAGTGTGTGTATATTCTTGATGGCCGCCTGCTGTATTAGTGTGTGTGTCATAAACTTTACTATCTCGTGGTCGAAATGGTCATTGTTGTTAGACTTAAACTACCTTGTGGTCGTGTTGTCGTTGAACTTATTGCTTCTATGATGATCTAACTTTTAGGTTTATGGATCCTTTGTTTTATATTCTATGAACATATATATATGGATGTGAACCCTTTATTCATTCTTTTCATTGTGTTTTTACTAATATGCCTTGTCTTCTATAGAGATGGCGACGAGGTGGTATGTGGTGTACATGGGTAGGGTTCTAGGAGTCTACGAGGAGTGGGAGGATTGCCACAAACAAGTGAACAAGTTCAGTGGCAACATCTACAAAGGATACGCGACTAGAGAGGAGGTGATAGCCAAGTGGAGGAACCACATGTGGAAGAAGAACCGGATGAAGATATTGGTCGGGCTAATGCTCTTGCTCACCATTATCATAGGTGTATTCTATTTGATCCTAGTGTAGGCGGCGGTGGCCACTTCATATTTGTAATGTGAGATGATATGAACTTTGTATTCGGCGCTTGTGTAAAAATTTGGCACTTGACACTATATATGTATCTCGATCGGGCTCTAAGTGTTTGTATTATATATATGTCAGTTTTCATGTATCTACTACTTGTGCAATGTATTTTATACTCATCTGGATAAATACTATATAAATCCTGTATAAATACCTGATTATACACAAGGAAAGTATTTTACTTCGAATACATGTTACACAATCAGTGGCGCATATAATTATATAGTTAGTGGCGCATGGCATATCTGTGGCGCATACACGTAAATGCGCCACAGAAGTTCTTCATGTGGCGCATATGAAGGAATGCGCCACAAAAGTCTGGAACTTCTGTGGCGCATATCCATATGCGCCAAAAGAAGTAGTTATCAGTGGCGAGGTAACAGTGGCGACAAAGATATGCGCCACAGAAGTCCCCTTTTCATGCGCCAAAGATAGGTTGTTTCCTAGTAGTGGATCCACCGGTGTCATTGCATGTCTGTTCCTCTAACAAACCACATAAGGATCCACCAGTGTCATTGCGTGTGTGTTCTTCTCATGAACCACACCCAGTGTCATTGCACGTGTGTTCTTCTAAACAAACCACATAAGGATCCACCCGTGTCATTGCACATGCATTCTTTTCATGAACCACATAAGGATCCACTAGTGTCATTGCATGTCTGTTCTTTTCATGAATAACAGCTAGAGTCATTGCATGTCTTTTACTTCCATAAACCACATATGGATCCACCTAGTGTGATTGCATGTCTGTTCCTCTAAACAAACCACATAAGGATCCACCAGTGTCATTGCGTGTCTGATCTTTTCATGAACCACACCTAGTGTCATTGCATGTGTGTTCTTCTAAACAAACCACATAAGGATCCACCAGTGTCATTGCCTATCTGTTCTTTTCATGAACCACATAAGGATGGGCCCACCAGTGTCATTGCATGTCTGTTCTTTTCATGAACCACACCCAGTGTCAGTGCATGTCTGTTCTATTCATGAACCACACCCAGTTTCACTGCATGTCTGTTCTTTTCATTAACCATATAAGGATCTACCAGTGTCATTGCATGTCTTTTACTTCCATAAACCACATGTGGATCCGCCGGTGTCATTGCATGTTTTTTCCTCTAAACAAACCACATCAGGATCCACCAGTGTCATTGCGTGTGTGTTCTTCTCATGAACCACACCCAGTGTCATTGCATGTGTGTTCTTCTAAACAAACCACATAAGGATCCACTAGTGTCATTGCATGTCTGTTCTTTTCATGAACCACATAAGGATCCACCAATGTCATTGCATGTCTGTTCTTTTCATGAATCACAGCTAGAGTCATTGCATGTCTTTTACTTCCATAAACCACATATGGATCCACCTAGTGTGATTGCATGTTTGTTCCTCTAAACAAACCACATGAGGATACACCAGTGTCATTGCGTGTCTGTTCTTTTCATGAACCACACCTAGTGTCATTGCATGCGTGTTCTTCTAAACAAACCACATAAGGATCCACCAGTGTCATTGCCTATCTGTTCTTTTCATGAACCACACCCAGTGTCATTGCATGTGTGTTCTTCTAAACAAACCACATAAGTCATTGCATGTATGTTCTTTTCATGAACCACACCCGGTGTCATTGCATGTCTGTTCTTTTCATGAACCACGGCTAGAGTCATTGCATGTCCGTTCCTCTAAACAAACCACATAAGGATCCACCAGTGTCATTGCATGTATGTTCTTTTCATGAACCACACCCAGTGTCATTGCATGTGTGTTACTTCCATAAACCACATATGGATCCACCTAGTGTGATTGCATGTTTGTTCCTTCCATAAACCACATAAGGATCCACCAGTTTCATTGCCTGTCTGTTCTTTTCATGAACCACTCCTAGTGTCAGTGCATGTTTGTTCTTTTCATGAACTACGCCTAATGTCATTGCATGTCTGTTCCTCTAAACAAACCACATAAGGATCCACCAGTGTCATTGCATGTCTGTTCTTTTCATGAACCACATAAGTCATTGCATGTCTGTTCTTTTCATGAACCACACCCGGTGTCATTGCATGTCTGTTCTTTTCATGAACCACGGCTAGTGTCATTGCATGTCTGTTCCTCTAAACAAACCACATAAGGATCCACCATTGTCATTGCATGTATGTTCTTTTCATGAACCACATAAGGATCCACTAGTGTCATTGGATGTATGTTCTTTTCATGAACCACACCAAGTGTCATTGCATGCGTGTTGTTTTCATTAACCATAGCTAGAATCATTGCATGTCTGTTACTTCCATAAACGACGCATGGATCCACCGATGTCATTGCATGTCTGTTCTTTTCATGAACCACACCCAGTGTCATTGCATGGGTAGCTGTTAGACCGAGTCTTCTAGAAGGCACGCCCTAACACCGTTGTTCTACTTGACGATTGTTACATACCGTTCGATTGGGGTGCTTGGACAATTGGGATGGTCTTCGTGAGAGTGATCCGCGAGTAGGCTGTTCTACGGCATGATTGGCCACACTTGCTTTGGACAAACTGGCAACACCGGGCGCTCCCCTGTTTCGAGTGTCACGTCTCACGAGTTCAGTGGGCCACATCCTAGTGTGACGTCCCCATTACTTCTCTTCCTCCCCGTACTTCTCTTCCTTACCCTCGAAGCCACTTTCCCCACTTCACTCCCATCCTGCCGTAGCCGCTAGTCGACGGTGCCTACATCCCAATCCCCTCTCCGGCAGCCACCCCCTACCCCTCTCGCCATGGGTTCAAGGGGAGACGGCGAGGAAACGCGTCGTGACGACAGGGACGGTGATTTCGATGTGAGTCGTCTCATCTCTATTTCTATCATCTGTGGCCAGTTATCTATTTTTTGAGCTAGATCTAATCTGTTTACTCATGCGTGTATGATGTGTTAGGCCAACCAGACGATGTATGACTCCGACTATCACGGTTTAGAGGATGAAGGCAGTCCTCTGGTATGTAAACATGGATATGTGCCCGCTAAATTTGTAGCATTCGAAGGACGAAATGCAGGCAGGAGGTTTCTATGGTGTCAAGGACATCGTGCAGTGATGCAAGGCGGAAGTTGCGGTCTTGTCAAATGGGTAGATCCAGAGTGTCCCAAATCGATGCAGAAAACGCTGGACAAACTATGGGAAATGTCTGTCGAGTTGAAAGAATCCGTATTCAGCTCACTTCTTGACAGTGTTGAGATGAAGCTATGGGAACCAGTTGACACGACCAAGCATAAGCGAGATCTCAGGTGGGTGCAAGACAAGGTTATCAAAGTCGAGAAGGAGAGGGACGCGGCGTTGGCCCTCAAGGCTAAAGCAGAGCAAGAACTGGCTCAAGCAAGGAACGATCTCCACCAGGCCAAAGTCCTGCAGTACACAACTACGAGTATTGACAAGTGCATGAGGAAAAATGCAGAGAAACAATTGAAGCTGTGCAAGGAAGATGCTAAAAGGAAGGAGCAGACAATTCGATCCTTGCTCTCGCAGGAAGATGCGCATCGGGCCAAGATTAGGAAGATCAAGGAGATGTGTGATAACTAGTTCTATTTAGCTTAAGCTCCATGCCTTTTTAAGTTGTAATATTTGTACTTGTTGACCTAGCGGTCTGAACTATTGGTCCCGGATTCCAGGGAGGAAAAACATTGCTCTGACCCCGCATTAATTTGTGGAAGAATTTGTGATTTAGATCAATTTCTGCCTCGATTTAGATCTCTGTCCCGGATTGGGAACGTAACCGTGGACCAAAGACACCTTTTCTACTAGTGTATTCTGACACTGGTGGTTTGTTTAAACGTAATCTACGTGGATTGTGCCGCATGCAAATGGCACAACCACAATTTATAAAGTGGAAGCACGTACACCCGGTTACTGGAGATCCGGGAGCTTCGCCAGATGCAGGGGATGCAGGAGCAGAGAGGCAGTGAGATAGACGGGCTCAAGATTAGGCCAGAAAGTGGTACCCATTTCCTCCTCATCTGGGCATTATCGGTGAGAACATTGCTGTTTATGTTGCCACGTCGTTGTACAGCATCTGAAATAAGTTGCTGCTTCGTGGAGTGTGGCAGCTTAAATAATTTATTTATGTGCCACTTACATTCCGTCGTATTTGGAGACCTCCTGCCCCTCAGCAATCGTGGAACCGGTGGATCATTGTTTTCAAATAGCAGTGGCACAATCACAATTTCGGATTCAACTACTTACTCGGGCGTTTCCGAACCCTAAGTCGCGGTACATTTTACTCAGAGAACGTGGGTAGATTGTTTCGCCCAGCAACGTGCCACACACAGAGCGATCAGAATTTAACAGAATTACATATATAGGTTCAAGTTCAACACATTACTATGCATCTTCATTGCCAGCAGCCTTCTTTCGCAGCTTGGGTGCCAAGCCTTCACGTCCAATGACTTCTTCATTTCCTGCCTTCTTCCTCGTCCTTAATGCCAATTTTCTTAGCTTCGCGTACTCTGCATCGCCGGGACAATGGGCACCAGAATCGTGTCCAGCATCATCTTTCCACTCGTTTTTAATTTCTTCGGGCAGCAAACTGATTGACTCGGCAGTCATATTTCTAACCTTGGGGTGCTTCCTGTCAAAGAAACAAGACTGTTGCATAACTGCCCAATATCTATAGAGTAAATAAAACAAAAATTACAATTCAGCACAAACATTCGAACCCCAAGAGACTTTTTCTTACCAGGAGCTAATTGGGTTCGAGCAACCACCATGTCTAAGAATAGAAGGGCAACTCCCAGTTGCAGCAGCTTCCACATCCAGTACATCACATTTCAGCTCAAACATGGCAGCCGAAGCATACCTTTTCATCAACCCAATTAGCTGACTGTCACACGTTATAGGAACCATGATGCCACGTTCATCCATGAAGCTGAACTTTGCAGTCTGCTTCGGCCATAATTCAACATGATTACGCAGAGCAGCAACCATACCAGATATAGTGCAGATCTGTGCAGGCGCTTCTTCCATCGTGAAACCATGGTGTCCATACTTGTTGCCCTTAGAGTCGTACCTATAGAGGACTACCATAACCAGGTAAGGGGGGTCCGCGCAGATCCCACTTGACAAAAAACTGTGGACAAAATATGTTTGTCAGCGATGGGCTAACAAACAATTTGAGGTTCAATAGCTAGCTAGCAGTTGTAACTAGTGCGAATAGCAAAGAGAGGGGTAGATCACCCGCTTGTAGACAATACTTCTTCTTTTTTAATAGTAGGATCTGCCATCCTCCGAGCTGCTCGGCTCGTCAGCGGCGGAGGCGGGCTAGAGCCTCGCAATGGCGGCTACAGCATGCGCCATTGGATCTCGGTATCAGCGACTGGGCGCAGCAACTTGGCCCTGGAAATCAAATGTCCGAAGGGACCATCCTGCCTGGAGGGTGGATTCCGACGCCGTCGGTGCAAGGGGAAAGCTGGGAATGGATTTGTGAAATTGGTCAACGCATCCAATCCACTTAGCTGCTTGATTTCCCTAAGAGGTTGCCGCGTTGGCGCCCGCGTCACGGATAGATAACCGACATGTGGGTCCCGACCGTCTACTTCACGGGGCGGTTTAACGGAATGTTTGTATTTGGCAGGGGTGAGATGAGTTTGCCTCGAAATGGCCCCTCTCAGTAGTTGGCGGCCCAACTTTTCGAAACGCGGTAATTTCAGGCAACTTAGGTACCGCCATGCACTGGCCTGCCAACTTTGGTACCGCAGACAAACAAGCCCCCGTGACCGAGTCACATGTTGCAACATTTATGGATGTAATCTCACCAAGCCGGCCGTATGTATCTTTACCCGTCATGTGGGCGAACAAATCCCGCTTGACATATATTGCCTCTACGGTTCCTCCGAGTACCTGAACACACCTTTATTTCCATCGTATTAACAGATGGCGTTTGATGCTATCTAAGCACTCTCGAGAGACAGTGATTGATATAGCCTCATGGTCTAAGGAATTAGGAGTCTAGATTTAGCTGTTGCAACAATGAACTTATATGACTTGATCATGTTGCAATCCTTCGAGGAATGGCCATCACATCATTCTCCAATGATATGACCCTGTTGTCAATTGGCATAAATGCCCATGATCTTGAAACATAGATCATCCTGATGACCAACGAACTAGTATGAATAGAGGCTACTAGGGACTTGGTTGTTTCATACCACACATGTACCAATGTTTCTACTTGATACAGTTATAGCACAATATGAAACTATTATAAACTAATTGAGATATGACAATAAAAACCTATTTATTATTTGCCTCTAGGGCATATCTCCTTCAATCTCCCACTTGCACTAGGGTACAAATAATCTAGCTCGCATTTTAGTCATATAAACCATATAACATATGCGTTTATAGACCATGCATGTTCATGGGAAACGTCATGTCCATGTTCTATTTTACCAGATCATTATGTCTTTTACAAATCGTTAATGTCTTTCTAATTTTGACATTCACACCATTATCGTATAATGGGTCGAAGCATTTGTTTGGCAACAAAGTGAGACTTTGTTTCGAGTGTTTATAATGACAGCCGTTTTCATTGTTGTCATCTAAACTTTGAAACACACTTTGCCATCCTTTGTGTATATACTGTAGTCATGGCAGTAGAACGAGGTCGGATTCCAGGAGCCTACAGTGACTTTAGATCAACCTCGCGGGCTTTCTCATGGGCACTGTGCCCTGGGACACATCATTATATGTTAAAAGCGAACTAACCCCGCCATAACATTATACATCACATTAGATGGAGCCTTTATACTTCTATATCTATGTAGATCCTACTGTATGAAATGCAACTATGCCACTTACTTTGCTTCTTTCCATTTAAGTACAAAATTAATTCTGGTTCAGTGATCAACTTAGGAATAATTAAAGACATGTTCTTACAGTTAAGACTTTGTCTTACCAATCAGAACTTCGGGTCACTTTACGTCGAGCATTCAATATGGTTGTATGGAAGAACCTATGACTGAGGCATAGGAGATGCAACGTAACTGTTTCTTTCAACCATAGTTGCAATACTAAATCAATGCTTCATACAGTAAGAACTACTTTCTTACCTTGTTCCAATCTGAGTTTCTTCAGAATCTTGTCTTAGGACATTCTGAACATCTTTCAGAATTAAGTCCAGAAACATTCGACATTCAGTGTTTATTAAACTCACTAATCTATCTCGATAGATTTTCTTGTTTAATAACTTCGCCTTCATCCTTATTTACGTATTTAAATGTTATTAACACAAATCACATCATTCACATATGTCGTCCACATATCCTAGAATGATTTCACGCTCCCACTCAAATATTGCATCCATATTTGAGATCTAGGGATTTCACTTAGCTCCCACTCAAAATATGTCAGCTACATATTATGAATTAGCCAAGCTGATTTGCTCCCACTCAAATCTAGGTCCTCTCGACAATCTTGGACATTTCAAAATTCTTTGATCACCATCAAATCGAGAATTCCACTAACGAGATTTCAATGACCATTCATTTCTCGTACTTAGGTCCATCATGCTTCTTTGTATTTCGTAGGTATGTCTTGTTCAAAACATGACAAGTGAATCAATGATATAATTCCACAAACTTGTAGATTATATAGTTGAATCCTACTTTCTTTAGTAAAAGTATTCGTTGAAACTTTATGATCATTATCATTAGTTTCTCCTCTATTTGTAGAGTTTGGTTTCACGGAACAAATTTTGCTGCGCCACTCAATAATCCGGAGGTGAGGTCAAATACATTGTTTGATCTTTTACTTTATTCCACATGTATCTTCATCAAGACACGTCGACTTTGGACAACAGCAAGTTTGCCCCTTTGTGGAAGATGCATTCATAGCTTCCTAAGAACACTCTACAAAGACTTGTTTATTCGCCACGACTTCGACTTATCGAAATCTCCAGAAACTCGAACTTGCCATAACACTTATGGTGCTGTTTCCATGAATCTTTAGATGTTCCTTTGTATTTCAAATGAGTGTTTGCTTATTTGATCTCTAACTCTAAACGACAAATAAAACCCTAATAAGAGATAATATTAGATCATATGTATCCAATACAAAATGATTATGATGTATAGACATTTCAACACAGTTTGAATTCGTCCAATTATCATAATTTGTGAAACATCTTTTCACAAGTCCCTTTTATGCTAACCTTAACTTGAATACTTTAGTCATGTCGATCAAATCGAAGAGACTTCGTATTCTTGTTAATTTCAATATCCTCCTATTGTTGTGAACTCATTTGAATAATTCAAATCGTTTCAAACTCATGTTTCATTAAGTAAATACGCTTATTCATTTAAGTCCACAATTAACAAATGATTTCCACTACTTGTTGAAAATACGATATATCACTATGTATAAGATTCAACATTTCTTCGCATTTCACCGTTTTACTAGAATGCGGAGTTTTAGTCATTCTACCCAAGAGGCATGGTTTTGCAAAGTCTCTAGATTAAGCATCTAGGACCCCGATCTTCATTTGCAATGAAGAACATGCAATAACCAAAATGACTTAAACTATAGTGTCATTTCATCATTAAACTTTGGATATCTTTTAGCATTCTAATCCTTTATAAATGCTTAAACTATTATCATTAACATAGTGATGAGAATAACTTATTTATAATCGTAATGTGACCATAACGGTATTGTTCATAAGAATAGTAAA
Source organism: Avena insularis (assembly GCA_023614405.1). Lineage (NCBI taxonomy): Eukaryota > Viridiplantae > Streptophyta > Magnoliopsida > Poales > Poaceae > Avena > Avena insularis. The sequence continues at coordinate 428,536,362 of CM042692.1, read as the reverse complement.
AATTGGCTTGTAACTTGTTCAAATGAATAATCATCTCGCCAAAAGCAAGACACACAAACTATTATTACAAATTATATTCAACTCCACTACTCCAAATGATAAACTTTGAGGAAAGAGGTGATGTCGGCCATCAACTGTTTTGCTTGCCACCATCAAGTCACGTTGCCTCAAAACCAGCAACTCTCATGCAGATCCTCTTGTTTTCACAAAATGGGACAAGTATCAAATATTTTGCAAACTGAACGAGTTTTTGCAAGAACCACATTTATAATTTTGTATATCTCACATATACCTTTTCCATCCATGACCTCCATTTGCAATCAAGCCCTTCTGAGATTTCTCAACTCTAATGCAATATTGCTAAGTGTTTTTCCGAACATTCTCTTTTCATTCATGCTGGACGAAATCCCATCCAACGGCTCATACTCTATGTGCCTTATTTTGTAGAATACAAAATGTAGCCCAACTCTCCATCGAATGGAGAATGGCTTATTGGATGATTATGGAGAAAAAACAAACATTCTGGAGTCATCGAATTATCTCCTAATGGTTATTGTATCAAGAAGAGGAGATCACCTTTTACAAGGATATCCCTCGGGCATGTGTATTAATCTATGAAGTTGGACCCGATGACCCACAAGTATAGGGGGTGTATCGCAGTATTTTCGATAAGTAAGAGTGCCGAACCCAACGAGGAGCAGAAGGTGTTGGTGAATGGCTTGGAGCAAGAATTCTCTGTAAATACATAGCAAACGGATTTTTAGGGTTTTTTGATAATGCAGTTAAATAAAGTACGAGTAAATAAAAGACAATAAGAATAAATGCAGCAAGTGGCCCAATCCTTTCTTTAGTAAAGGACAAGCCGGTTGTATTACTTAAGATGACCAAATGTTCTCGAGGACACACGGGAATATCGTCAAGTGCTTTCGCTTCATATAGTTGATTAATCTTCTTTAGTTTGCTAAGTGTTGTGTGCGTGAACCTGTGCTAATGTACCGACCTTCCTAGGACTAATACATACTTGTGATTATACCCCTTGCAAGCATCCGCAAGTATAAGAAAGTAATTAAGGTAGAAACCTAACCACAACTTTCAACTCTAAGACCCTGATGTCCCTTGTGCAAAGGTTTCCTAACGGGGGTTCAGGTTTCTGTCACTCCGGCAACCCCTACGATTAGTAGCAACACAATGCATTCCCCTAAGCCCATAAAGGTGAAGTGTCATGTAGTCGACATTCACATGACACCACTAGAAGAAATACACCACAACTTAAATATCAAACTATTGAATCTTTCTCAACACAATTCCACTACTAACAACATGACTTCTCCCATGTCCTCAAGAACAAAACGAACTACTAACAAGACATCATATGGATCAAGATTAGAGATGACATAATGATATGTAACAATCTGAACATAAACGATAATTCAATGGTTCAGTCAATAGCATCAACTACAAGGAGTAATCAACACTGGGAAAGTTTCCCCTAAGAACTATGCAAGATTAAACCCAATTGTTACAGCGGTATGAAGTGGTGATGATGGTGCTGGTGGATATGATGGTGGCGATGATGATGATGATGATCCCGATGAAGTCCAGCTTGATGGTGGTGTTGATGGCGACGATCTCCCCTCTCCGGCAAGGAATTCCCCCAGCAGAATTCTATCTACTGGAGAGATCTTTCTCTCTCGGTGTTTTCCGCCCCGCAGAGGCGGCGGAATCTTTCTGTGGTCCCTCCCCGAGTCTTAGGGTTTCGGGTGGATAATATACACCAGAGGGGAGAGCACAGGTGGGCAGTGGCCACACCACTGTGGCCTTGACCTAGGGCTGCCCGCGCCAGGGGGTGGTGTGGGCCCCCCTATGGCCCATCTCCACTTACCCTTCTGGCAATCTTCGTCTTCTAGAAAAATAGAATTTTCCATGTATTTTCCCGGATTTTCTAATCTTCGCGAATTTTGCATCCAAACAGCACCTTTTCCATCAGAATCCTGACTGCAGCGGTCCATGCTCCAAAAGTCATCAACCATGCAAAAATAGATGAAATAACATAAGTATCATCTCTTAATATGAAATATATCAATGAATAACAGTAAATTATGATATAGAATAGTGATGCAAAATGGACGTATCAGGACCCTTTTGCTAAGTTCCACATCAAGCAATATGTTCCCATGGTCGCAAAGGACCTCAATGGGATATGCCATGATCTACTAAGATATTTTAAAATATACATCTAGACTAAGTTCATAATAAGAGATCACTTTATAATTGATCTCCACTAAAACTGTCATCCCTTGGACGATTTTAGTGATCACATGATCCCTATGCTCTGCACCTCCCCCGATCGTCACGGCCATCAGTGCAGTATCAAAGGTAGACATTCACTAATGTTAATCACATCATCCATGTGACTCATGCTCGATCTTTCGATCTCTTGTGTTCCGAGGCCATGTCCGCACATGCTAGGCTCGCCAAATCTAACTTGTGTGTATTTGTTGTGCAACATGGCTTACACCCACTATATGCGAACGTAGATATGTCTAACCCCCGATCGTCACGGCCGGCCTCATAACGAAGAACTTTCTTGGTGGTGCACATACAAGGGGAACATGGAACATTGGAATTAAATAGGGATTATCTTATTTGCTACCGTTGGGTATCTAAATACTAGCACACAATAAGATGTAAAACAGGTATCAACATCATATGTATAATATGATATGATATGGTGCTTCTTGTGCCTTGATCTCCATCGAGCGCTCCGGCATGATCTCCATCTTGCCCTTGGTTTGACGCCAAGTCCACGACGCCGCCACCAGGTCGTCCATCGGAACGACGTCTATTACTATACTACTTAGTAACAGAAAAGTAAACTACTTACCTTCATAACGACCAATGCCATATCATAATCACATGCCCCTTGCAAAATAAAGTTAGACGCCTCTACTTTATCTATTGCAAGTTTTACGTGGTTGTTAGGGCTTTCGCAATAGAACCGTTTCTAATCTACGAACTTTCCAACCACAACATGGATCCAACAGTTGTCTCTATTACACCCCTTTCGGGCCCCTCCGTTGTAAATGTTATATCAACTATTGAATGAGAGACAGACACCAGCTAGCCACTTATATGGTACAAGCGGTATATTGAGCGTGGAACCAGTCTCGCGTACGAATACGCGTAAGGTCGGTCCGGGTCGCTTCATCAAACAATACCGCGATATAAACAAGTACACGTTAGATGGTAACAACTAAGGGATCAATGCCCGCACAATACTTATGCATACTGGCCGTATAGCACTCCTACACATAAACCTGGCTCTGATACCACTAAAGAGGCTCCGGAGCAGAAAACAAAAAAATTCCTATGTTGGAACCCCAAAAAACTGCCTAGGATCTATATATGTAGTAATGCGGTAACGGCCGAGCGTATAGAATACATACCCTTGTAGGCCGTACGCGGTTAATGTTCCGAGGGGAACGTGGTTGATGTAGTCGTACTCGTAGCTGACCTCAAGGTCGCGAAGCTCCTCACAAGTCACCCCTTGCTCCTTCTTCATCGTGCAACAGCTCCGGCCAACGACATTTAAGCGCCCCAAGTGTTGTGCCTCGTGTCTTCGTACACATCCGGTGCACGATGAGACCTCCGGCTCCCCGATCCCACTGGGAGTGCGGAAGTTGATATCCGGCTAGGAATCCCTGCAGCGCAACGACGTGCTGCATTTCTGCCTCGTTCGTACAACCCAGACTTGGGGCCATGGTCACAAGGTATGGAGAGAGAGGGAAGGAGGAAGTCAACCAAAGGACTTCTCCAAATATTGGTGTGTTTTAATCCCACCCATGGGTACCCCTTTATATAGGCTAAGGGGGTGTGCTTTTCTCACAGGCTAAGCCGTGTGGGACTAATAGATAAAGGAAAATGCACATGCATTTTTGTCCAGCCGGATGGGCTAAATCCATTCAGCTCATAAGCTAAACAGTAGCAGATAGTGGCCAGCCGGGTGGGCCTGGCGCTACACCGGTGACCCAGCTCGCCGCGAGGCAGAGCCAGCCCCGGGTGGGCCGGCTGCTCCCCCCGTGGCCTAGCTCGCCGTGCTGCGTGTGGCCTGGATGGGCCGGCCTACTGCGGCGGCCCACTAGCGCACCCAGATTTGCACCACCCTGTGCGGCGGCGTTTATCCGCCGCCCACTCACCTGTGTAGCCCAGCTGCGCGTTGCCCTGTGCGGCGGCGATTATTTTGCCGCCCACGTGGGCTTTGGCTGTTTTTCCTTTTCCTATTTTCTGCAGCTTTTCTCCTAGGCTAATTCCCTTTGGGGATTTGGCCTAATATAAAAGTTGCTTTTATAAATGTTAATTTAAATATTATTTAGAATATATTAATTCATAATTAACTTATAATAAATGTATATTTAAATTCCCATTTATCTGAAAACACTTTTCTGGTCTTTTCCTTTATTCTTTCTCCGAACAACTTCGGATCTCTCTGCGGAACATTTCCGACTTTCTCTTTCTCTACTATGATTCTGTCTTACGAATGATCGCTCTCATCGCACCCTTAAGTGTATCCCCTCACGGCTCGGGAATGCTCTAGACATGATCTAAATCAATGATCAATAGAGGGACCAGGGATATCCATGTGACCCCTATGCATTCCTGATGACAATATCGTTTGAACCGGTAAATGTCGCATCCATATTCCTTTTGTTTCTCGATACGACTTTTTCGAGATCCAATTATTGGTGTCACATACCTTGTTCAATCTCATTATCACAAGTTCTATTTTTCTTGTTACCGTGATATTACATCCCTGTGACCGAGTCACATGTTGCAACATTTATGGATGTAATCTCACCAAGTCGGCCGTATGTATCTTTACCCGTCATGTGGGCGAACAAATCCCGCTCTTGACATATATTGACTCTACGGTTCCTCCGATTACCTGAACACACTTTTATTGCCACCGTATTACTAGATGACGTTTGATGCTATCTAAGCACTCTTAGGAGATAGTGATTAATATAGCCTCACGGTCTAAGGAATTAGGAGTCTGGATTTAGCTGTTGCAACAATGAACTTATATGACTTGATCGTGTTGCAATCCTTCGAGGAATGTCCATCACATCATTCTCCAATGATATGACCCCGTTGTCAATTGGCATAAATGCCCATGATCTTGAAACCTAAATCATCCTAATGACCAACAAACTAGTATGAATAGAGGCTACTAGGGACTTGGTTGTTTCATACCACCCCTGTACCAATGTTTCTACTTGATACAGTTATAGCACAATATAAAACTATTATAAACTAATTGAGATATGATAATAAAAACCTATTTATTATTTGCCTCTAGGGCATATCTCCTTCAAGGACGTGCTAGGCGCTTAGAGAGTAGCCCATTAGACTTTGTCAAGTTGGGATTCTCATGATTTTTTGTATGCAAACGATCAAAGACAGAGACTCTACGAGTGTTAGGCCCATCTGTTTGAAATTCCTTATTTCCCTCCCTGCCAGCGAGATCAAGGGAAAGCCAATTGAACACAGATTGATTGGGTATAGCTGTGGTAGCTTGTGTGAGAGGCTTGTTCTTCTTCAGCCTCACAAAGGTTGTTTTCCCCTCAAAAAGAGGACACGGCTCAGACAAGTTAGGTTTCATGGCGATGAGAGATTCCAACTCAGCTTTTTGCTCTAACGAAAGGCAATCTAAGAAAGCAGGCGAAGAGTTCGCATAATCTCCAATTCAAAAGAAATGAAAAATGTCCTCCGCTAAGTAGTTCGAGGCAATAAGACATGGAAGATCCAATCTCATCAATTCAGTCAAGCGATCAAGAAAAGACAAGCTAAAAGTAGAACCAACAATGTAAGCCTTTGCAGGGGTAGCAGCTTTCCTAGAGGAGCCAATAGCTGTCATATTTGCACGCGTGAGGTGGCCAGTAGCTGCCTGTGCATAGGTCTTACGACCAGCAGAATGCCATGACTGTTCTTCTTCTTTGGTCCAGAGTGTGAATTCCTTCCGGAAATCAGGTCCTCCATTGCCCCAGAGGTGGAAATAAACCACAGAACTTGGGAAAGAGTAAGTTCTCAAATTATTAATGAAAAACCCAACATCACGAGAACACATTGAGAATCTGAAGGTCCAATCACGCAAACAGCAGACATTGAAATCCTCTACAATTCCTCCCAGACAAGTACTGAGAGCAGATGCAATAGATTCGGCTTCAAGCCAAAATTTTACATGCCCAAATGAGGCAACTAGGAAAAATTCTTCAGAACTCACTAGTAGAAAACTAGCCAAAGGATTTGACCTTTAGTACCGGTTTCCGTAAGAACCAATACTAAAGGCTGCATTAGTACCGGTTTAACTACCAGGTCGCCGGCAAACCTTAGTACCGGTTCGTTTAGAATCTATAGTATCAGTTCGTGTTATGAACCGGCACAAAAGGGTTTCACGTCAAATTTAGGCGGATGTGGGGCCAGCGCTGCACCTTTAGTACCGGTTCATATAAAGAACCGGTACTAAAGGGTCTCCAGACCTATTTCTACAATCGAGCCACCCGAGCCAGCTCCATTTTTGTTTCTCCTCTCACATTTCCAAATATTTTCCTCCTCTCACACTCCAACAAATCTCCATTTTTCTCCACCATTTTGTTAGGATTGACGGCACCCATCTATCCAAGGGTTAGCAATATCATCCTAATTTAGCTCATTTCTTTGCTAGTTTAACTCGTATCATTTTTCTAGTGCTAGCAAGGTGTTCGATGAAATGCCTAAGTTAGGGATTTCATTCTTTTTATATGCAATCTGAGCTCAAATTAAAGTATGATTTGTTTGTTTTAGTATCGTCCCCGTCCTCACTGCCGTCGATCGCCAGCGTCGTCCCCTAGCCGGCACCACCTCGGTGAGCCTCTTTTTTTATAAAAAAAACTTAGTTTTATGTGATGAACTTGAATATTAATTAATTTTGTCACACATATATTCATGATGTTGTGTAATTAATGATTTTTGATATACTTATATAATGCAGATGAATTGACAATAGATGTACTGGCATGCATTATTTTCTCAACGTGGCTGAGGCAAACAGGCAACCGAATGGTTTCATTTGTTGTCCATGTAGTTCCTGTAAGGATATGAAGGATTACTCTACCTCAAGAACCCTTCAAGTCCACCTGCTTGAGAACGGTTTCATGCCCGGCTATAATTGTTGGACCAAGAACGGAGAAAGAGGGGTTATAATGGAAGACAACGAAGAAGAAGAGGATAATGACACCTATCCTATGTTCACTGAAGACGGTGATAGTAGAATGGGGGGAGACGAAGCTAAAGAAGAGCCTATTTTTTATGAGCCCATTTTTGATGAGCCCGATGACGATTTGGGTCGGGCCATTCTTGATGCGAAGATAAACTATGGAAGTGAAAAGGAGAGGTTGTAGTTGGAGAAAATGTTAGAGGATCACAACAAACTGTTGTACCCAAATTGCGAAGATAGCCAGAAAAAGTTGGGTACCACACTAGAATTGCTGCAATGGAAGGCAGAGAATGGTACTTCTGATAAGGGATTTGAAAAGTTGCTGAAAATAATAAAGAAGATGCTTCCAGGGAGAATGTATTACCCTCTACTACGTACGAAGCAAAGAAGGTTGTCTGCTGATACGTTGCTAATGTACCCATAATTTTTTATGTTCCATGCTTGGTTTTATCTACTTTCTTATGTTTTGTCCACACTTTGGAGTACTTTTTATACACTTTCTTGAACTAACCTATTAACAAGATGCCACAGTGCCAGTTGCCTGTTTTCTAGTGTTTTTGGTTCCGGGAAAGTCAGAAAATGAATATTTACGGAATTGGACAGGACAAAAGCCAAAGTCAGTTTTTCACCGAGGGAGACACGGAGCCAGAATACGAGACGGAGAGGGGCCAGGGGCCGGCCACACCACCTGGCCACGCGGCCAGGACTGGCCCGCGCCAGGGGGTGGTCTGGCCGCCTAGGGCACCCCCTCGGCCTCCCCTTTCGCCTATAAGATGCTTCCGATACAAAAACCCTAAGTACCCGATCAAAATTCCACGAAAGAGTATGTAGCCGTTGTCATCTCCATCCCTAGATCGGGAGGGATCTGAAGATCTTCCCGGCACCCTGTCGGAGGGGAGGATTCACCCTGGAGGCCTTCTTCATCCCCATGCAAGCCTCCTGTGTGATGCGTGAGTAGTTCATCCTTGGACTACGGGTCCATGTAGTAGCTAAATGGTTGGTTCTTCTCCTTTGTGCTACCATGTTTAGATCTTGTGAGCTTCGTTCATGATGAAGATCATCTATTTGTAATGCTACATGTTGTGTTTGCGGGGATCCGATGGATATTGAGATGCTATTTCAGATTAATTCTTGATTCTATCATGTCTTTGTTATTTGTGATCTTGCATGCTTTCTGTTGTTAGTAGCTATCTTGGCCAAGTAGATGCTAGCAACTCCAAGAGTTAGTATTTATGCTCGATAGTAGGTTCATGCCTCTAGTAATCTGGGGAAGTGACAGAAATCTCTAAGGTACTAGATGTGTTGTTGCTACTAGGGATAAAGCAGCAATCCTTTGTTCATAGAACAATCGTATTGTTTACTTTACACGCAATGTGTAATGAAATTATCTGTTGCTTGCAACTTAATACTGGAGGGGGTTCGAATGATAACCTGAAGTTGGATTATTAGTCATAGATGCAGTTGGATTACGGTCTATGTATAATGTTGTAATGCCTAATCAAATCTCAAAGGAGTTGGGATGTTTAGTATATGCTTGTATGCTTTCTCGATGTTTGTCAATTGCCCCGCTGTAATTTGTTCACCCAACATGTCATCTATCTTAAAGAGAGCCACCACTAGTGAACTATGGACCCCGGTCCTTTCTTTTATCATCAATCTACAACTGTTTATTGTTTTCTGTTTACTTTCTGCAAGCAATTACTTTGTTCCACACAATACATTTAATCCTTTGTTTTCAGCAAAACCGGTGAGATTGACAACCTCACTGTAAGTTGGGGAAAGTTCGAATGAAAACCTGAAGGTGGATTATTAGTCATACATGTAGTTGGATTACGGTCTATGTATAATGTTGTAATGCCTAATCAAATCTCAAAGGAGTCGGGATGTTTAGTATATGCTTGTATGCTTTCTCGATGTTTGTCAATTGCCCCATTGTAATTTGTTCACCCAACATGTCATCTATCTTAAGGAGAGCCACCACTAGTGAACTATGGACCCCGGTCCTTTCTTTTATCATCAATCTACAACTGTTTATTGTTTTCTATTTACTTTCTGCAAGCAATTACTTTGTTCCACACAATACATTTAATCCTTTGTTTTCAGCAAAACCGATGAGATTGACAACCTCACTGTAAGTTGGGGGAAAAGTTCTGTGGTTGTGTTGTGTAGGTTTCCACGTTGCTGCCAACACCGGTAGTGCGTCCTGCCAAAGGCCAGCTAGCAACACCTTGGAGGTGTTTCCTTGCTCCTACTGGTTCGACAAACCTTGGTTTCATAACTGAGGGAAAAATTTCTGCTATGCTCATCATACCTTCCTCTTGGGGTCCCCCAACAAGCTCGATATATTTTGGGCCATCATCTGCCCTCTAGGATTAGAGGTGCAGAAGATACATGCATGCATTAATGACTGCACTCTACCGCGGTGAGGAGTACGAGAATTTGAATGCATGCCCGGTATGTGGTGCATTGCGGTATAAGATCAGGTGAGATGCCCCTGGTGATGTTGAGGGCGAGTCGTGCCCTAGGAAGAGGGTTCCTGCCAAGGTGATGTGGTATGCTCCTATAATACCACGGTTGAAACGTTTGTTCCAAAACAAAGAGCATGCCAAGTTGTTGCGATGGCACAAAGAGGACCGTAAGAAAGATGTGATGCTTAGACACCCCACTGACGGGTCGCAGTGGAGAAAAATCGATAGAGAGTTCAAGTCATTTTTAGATGACGCAAGGAACTTAACATTTGTTCTAAGTACAAATGGATTTAATACTTTCGTGGAGCAGAGCTCCAGTCATAGCACCTGGCCAGTGACTCTATGTATCTATAACCTTCCTCCTTGGTTTTGCATGAAGCGGAAGTTCATTATGATGCCAGTGCTCATCCAAGGCCCGAGGCAACCCCGCAACGACATTGATGTGTACCTGAGGCCATTGGTTGAAAAACTTTTACAATTGTGGTGTGAATAAGGTGTACCTGTGAGGGATGAGCACGAACAAAAGGAATTTAACCTACGAGCATTGTTGTTTGTAACCATCAATGATTGGCCTGCTCTTAGTAACATTTCAGGACAGTCAAACAAGGGATACAATGCATGCACACACTGTTTAGGTGAGACTGACAGTATATATTTGGGAAACAAGAATGTGTACCTGGGGCATCGTTGATTTTTTCCAAAACAACATCACGTAAGAAAGAGAGGAAAGCATTTCAGAGGTGAGGCAGATAACCGAATGAAGCCTACCCGCCCTACTGGGGATGTTATATATGATATGGTCAAGGATTTAAAAGTGATCTTTGTAAAGGGTCCTAGCGGACAATCTGTTCCGAATGATGTTGACGGACACGTACCCATGTGGAAGAAGATGTCTATATTTTGGGAGCTACCCTCTTGGAAAATCCTAGAAGTTCACTCTACAATCGACGTGATGCACGTGACGAAAAATATTTGCGTGAACCTGCTAAACTTCTTGGGCGTGTATGGGAAAACAAAAGATACACCGGATGCACGGCAGGACCAGCAATGTATCCACGAAGGAAACAACCTGAATCCAGAGAAGTATCAAGGTACTTCCAGCTACGCTCTTACCAAAGAAGAGAAGGAGATCTTTTTTGAATTCCTGAGTAGCATCAAGGTCCGGCTGGCTTCTCGTCGAATATAAAGGGAATAATAAACATGTCAGAGAAAAAGTTTCAAAACGTAAAGTCTCATGACTGCCACGTGATTATGACACAATTACTCCTGGTTGCATTGAGGGGACTTCTATCGGAAAATGTTCGAGTACCCATTGTGAAGCTATGTGCGTTCCTCAATGCAATATCTCAAAAGGTGATCAATCCACTAATTCTACAAAATTTACAGAAGGATGTGGTGCAATGTCTAGTCAGCTTTGAGTTGGTGTTCCTACCATCCTTCTTCAATATTATGATGCATCTCCTCGTTCACCTGGTCGAAGAGATTGGCATTCTCGGTCCTATATTTCTACACAACATGTTCCCCTTTGAGAGATTCATGGGAGTTTTAAAGAAATACGTTCATAACCGTGCTAGACCAGAAGGAAGCATCTCCAAGGGCTATGGAACAGAGGAGGTCATTGAGTTTTGTGTTGACTTCATTCCTGACCTTAAGCCGATCGGTGTTCCTGAATCGCATTATGAGGCGAGACTGCGTGGAAAAGGCATGCTAGGAAAGAAAGCAACAATGTGTATGGACGGACATTCTTTCACTCAAGCACACTACACAGTTCTACATAATTCTAGCTTGGTGGCTCCGTATATAGTGGAACACAAGAATATTTTACGCTCGGAATACCTGGAGCAACGTGAAGATTGGATTGATGGAGAACACATGAAGACTTTTGGCGGTTGATTGCAAACACGTCTCATTAATTGCACTGATGAAGAATAGCTATACTTGTTGGCCAAGCAACCATTTTCGACTATATCGACTTTTCAAGGGTACGAGAGAAATGAGAATACATTTTACACGATCGCCCAAGATAAAAAGAGCACCAACCAAAACAGTGGTGTCCGCTTTGATGCAGCAGAGGACAATGGAAAGAAGGTCACATATTATGGGTACATAGAGGAGATATGGGAACTTGACTATGGACCTACTTTCAAGGTCCCTTTGTTCCGGTGCAAATGGTTCAACCTGAAAGACGGGGTACAGGTAGACCCGCAGTACAAAATAACTACGGTGGATCTTAAGAATCTAGGGTACGACACCGAACCATTCGTCCTAGCCAGTGAAGTGGCTCAGGTTTTTTATGTAAAGGACATGTCTACTAAAATAAAAAAAAGGCAAGAAAACACATCATACAATGAGCCAAAGCGCCACATAGTTCTTTCAGGAAAAAGAAACATCGTGGGAGTAGAGGACAAGACAAACATGTTAGAAGATTATAATAAATTTGATGATATTCCACCCTTTAAGGTGAAAACTGACCCAAGCATGATGTTAAATAATGAAGATTGTCCATGGTTGCGTCGCAATCATAAGAAAGGGAAACACACGAAGAAAACTCAGAAGACTAGATAGGGATGTTGTTGTTGATGTGTAATAATGTATTAAACCTTTCTCCGAAGAAAACTCAGAAGGCTAGGCATGAGTATGACTGGATCACTCCAACATTCGAAAACAAGTTCGGTCGATTGTGACTTAATCTGGCCATGTATCTTAATTTTCAGTTGAGCTATGTACTTTAATTCTAGTTCAATCGTAATAAGAATATATTCCCGCCCATTTCCTCTCACCCGTTTCTTCCCGCCCGTTTCCTCCGTCATTTGGCCCGAGGTAAGATTGTCGAGGAAATAAAGCGCCCATTATAAAAAAAAGACAGTCCGACCCACTACTCGGTTCATTTTGCGCCAGATTATGTAGTGTTCTCTAGAAGGTACTTCGCCAACAAATGCGTGCATCTTTTTTCAAATGTGGTGCTGCCCACGGGCATAGCGTGCCACCGCGCCAACCCTGGCTAGTATTATTAAGAACCGCAGTACAAAGCTCACCAAAACTACATTCGACTTCGTATTTTACCATCTTACGGATGAACATAATTTGAAAATGCATGCAAATATGTCATATATATATATATATATAGTATATACGAACATTTAAAACAGAAACAGAAATAGCAAAAAAAAATAGAAATAGCAAAAAAAATAGAAAAATCCTTTGACCTTTGGTACCGGTTCTCCCCAACAACCGGTACTAGAGGTCTTGAACAGTACGGTTTCTTCCCCTTAGCTGCTCCAAATCGACGCCGACCATTCATCTATCCAAATCGACGCCCCCTCTCCGGCAGTCCGCTGCCATCGCCGCAGCCATGCCCCCAAGGCTCCCCGGCGCAGCTCCCCGGTGCCAAGCTGCTGCCGCTCCCCCCGCTCGCCAGCAAGTAGGTGAGTCCCCTCCTCCCGTACTGCGCTAGACCTCGCCGTCCCTGTCAGAGCTCGCCTGCCCTGCCCCTTGCTCGTCGCATGCCGCCGCGCGCCATAGCTAGCTCGCCCACCCCTGACGATCTCGCGCGCGTGAGGGAAACCGGCGAATCCGCAAATGGTTTTGAGGGCCGGCGCCCCGCAACCATGGGCGCCATGGGTCAGTCAGGTGAGGAACGCGCGCGAGAGATCGTCTCATGTACAGCGCCCTCGTGCTCAGGGAGAAGCGAACCCGGCCACCGTCGCACAGAGTCGCGCGTGCCCGTCACGCGCCGGCACGGCAGCGAGAATCGGCACCGCCATCGCTTCCTCTCTCTTTTCTGAACCCGCTCGCTCGGGCGCACGCCGATCACGCTGCAAAAGGCGAACCCGATCCCGATCGAGCCCGTGAGGGTGCAGCTAGCAGAACTTGAGCAGTACGTACGCCCCCATGCCGCGCGCGGCGCCGTGACATCCATGGCGCCCGACACGTAGATACGCGCGTCTCTGTGTGCGCGCGGCGAAACCGGCCGGCCGGGGCGCGGGCGCAGATCCTGTGAGGGATCCACGTTGCGTCAAACAATCTGAATCGGCCGGGGCATATACTCTAGCTCCATGTTCCTGACAAGACCGGATGAAGACTAGGATGCTCAATTATGTGATGCGCCATTCCCCCGTGCTCCGCCTCCCCGATACCGCCAGCGCGTCGAACGCCGGCTCCACCTGGGCGTGGTAGAAGTGAGGTGGTGGGAATTGTTGCTGACGGCGACAGTGGCGGCGGCGGAGTGGTGGGAGGGAGGGCGAACGACGCAGCCGGCGCCGGGGGCGAAGATGAGGTGCACCATGGACATGCATCCGTGGCTGGTGGCGATGGCGTCGGCCGGGAGGCCCCTGGGCGTGGCCGGCACGGACCGGCTGCGCGAGTACCAGTGCTGCTTCTTCATCTCGCCTGGACGATGAACTGACCGAGCTAACGAGCTGACCCTCCACTCCTGTAGCTAGCAGCTAGGCTGATGGAGCAACGAGCTGTTGCCGCGTTGCTGTAGGGAGGGAACAGAGTGAGAGAGTTTGAATTTCGAGCAAGCAGTTGTCAGCAGGTGGGACGGAGTAGTTTGCCCACATAGCAGTCGCATGCTGGACTGGACTGTCGCTCTCCATCGGCATTACTATACCATTTATTTTCAGCCATAGCTCGCCCACCCCACGTGCGCGAGATCGTATGAGAGAGAATCGAGCATCGATCGCCCTGGTGCCGAAATGGACCCCTGGTCGCCACGCACCATGCCGACCCCGGCGACGCCGTAGTTGTGCTCGGAGGGCATTACATTTATTTTACACTTGGTAGTCATTATGTCTGTGAGTATATTGACGTTACAAAATTTTGTAGTAACATTGAGCTATGGAGGACGGCCCCTTCATCCGAGATGAGGAGCAAGAAGACATTGTGCAATAAATGATATATGAGAGTGTCCGTGGACCGGAACCCGATGAAGATGACGATGATTTTGACTCACAATTTCTGAACGATGTCGGTGAGGGACTTGAGTCTGAAGAAAGAAGAGAAGATGAAGTGTCCTTAACAAACTCCGACGAGGTGTATTTATATATTAAGGCTACGAATCATTTTTCTTTTAGCCTTCTGGATCATCGAGAAAATGTGATAAAAAGCAACGAGGCCCGACGCAACGTCTATCGGGCGAGGATAGGTTATCCCTCACCGTATTTAAGGATAATGGTGAACCGGTGGAACCCAAAGAGTATTGCCGTAAATTTATAAATCAAGCTGGAGTTCTTGTTAGGGACCATGTACGCATTGTAGAGTGGCATAAGCCGAAGAACGTGGAGGGTGAAGCTAGTTATGTCAATGATACTCTAATTTTTTCTTTGGGACAGTCTACTGACACACTTCAACCTACCAGAAAACTTGACGGAAGCCAGAAGACGAAAGTCAAGGAATGGACTCTTAAGAAGATGGCCACACAATTTCAGACTTGGAAGAGAAAATTATGGGCCAAATATGAAGATGAATATTCGGTATTCACTAAAAGTCTAGTGAAGATAGAAGCGCACTGGCCCACATTTAAGGCGTATAAGTAATCGTCTACTGTTGTGTCCCGATCAGTCACAAATACGAAAAATGCTGCAAAAAAGAAATATTTCCATAAATTGGGGTCAGGTGGCTACAAGACTGCCATTCCAAAGTGAAAAGAATTTGAAACTAAATGGATGGATGCAGGGATCGTTCCACAAACATGGGATTGGCCCGACCTGTCCAAGTTCTGGTTGTTCACGCATGGGGCATGGTTGGACCCAAAGACAGGGCAGGTCGTTGCAAAGGGAAAATGGAAGGAAAAAATTGCAGAAGTCACGACCCTGCTTGTAGACGCAATAGAAAAAGTTAGAAAGGGAGAGTACATTCCCGATAGAGAGAATGACGAGCTGACACTCGCTCTAGGAAATCCTGAACACATTGGACGAATACGAGCCCTCCCAGGTGTCACCATGAAGAAAGCGTGGCCGGAGTGCGCTGACAGTTATAGAAGCCGTTCGAGAAAGAAGAAGGACTTAGACCGGTTATCGGAATTGGAACGTACGGTGCAGCTGCTTGTGAAAAATCAAATAGACTCAACTAGTCGGAAGAGGGCACTGATCAGCAACTGTTTCTACAAGATCCTCAAGCCGACGTCACCCCATCTCAGCCAAGAAGCAGCGTGGGTTCCTCGCATCTTGAAGGATGTGGAGCAAGCTACCCTGTGGATTATGTCATGGAGAAGACGGATTGCGAGCTATATGTGCCAATGAGGAACATGTCCATTAAGGTGGCGGTCTACTATGTTTACCCAAATGAAGATGGAGCAACGCACCATCATATGTCTATTCCAGCTGGCTATGCTTGTGTCGGGGTGGATGACGTTGTGACGGGTTATGAAACAATGGAGCTTGATTTTCCTGGAGGTGACGATGAGAAGACAATGGGCGATGTCAAGCGCAGTTTCGCCCTATGGAACAAGAAATACATCGTATTTTCTCCAATGCCACATGAGCAACAAAGTCTACATGAGCAGCAAAGGCCATCGACTCCTCCTCGTAGCAGTCCACATGAGCAGCAAAGGCCATCGGATCCTCCTGGTAGTAGTCCACATGAGCAGCAAAGTCCACACCTACCTGAGAGGGACCCCAGTGCGAGTCCACCATCTCGATATCCTCCGCGTAAGAAAGCGCCCGTTAAGCGGAACGGTTCGTCGGCTAGGAAGAGACCTAGAAAGGAGAAAACACAGCCGCCTATTCAGAAGTTACCTTGGGAAAGAACTATCGAGGAATGCACCGTAATCTCTAAGCCCGAGGTGGAAGCCCATTTTGCTAAGAAAGTGCCAGAGATACCTTTTGAGAAGACACTAGATCCGGTGAAAGTTGTGCATAACCGTTGAGAATCAATATGACCCTGTACTATCGCCGCCATCTGACTATAGGCGTTCTATTGAAAGGTCATATGACAAGATGGTGCTGGCGAAAAAACTTGATCAATCGGTGGTCCAGGTGAAAAAAGGGAAACAAGTGCACCAACTAGGAGAACAACCCGTTCAATCGGTCCCCCTATCAAGGTGTTTGACGAGTAGGCCGTTCAAAGTTTTCGACAAAACACAACCGATTACCCCATCGCTGAAGTAGCATATAAATTTGTTCAAGGGAAAGATTTGGTCGAGAATGTCAGGTCGCTACCAACAAGTATGCGTAATTTGCATATATGGTACACTAATGCCACACAGAGAGGGATCGAGACTATCATGGTGCGAGTTAAGGATGAGCACTACTTCCAAGAATACGCTCTGAGCGTTGACTTCTGTGAACTTTTTTAGTTATACAATCTCCGGGTCCTCGACAAATCTATCATTAGTTGCTATTATCTGTAAGTGATTTATTTATATAATTTGAGAAGTCTTTAGCTCGACTCCTTCATTGTCTGCAATTATCCTCAATTTAATCTTGTGTGCGCTATATTATGCAGATCGAAGAAGCTCGAATGCAAAAGGGATAAAATCACGGACATTGGATTCATTGACCTGGATACAATGCATGAAAAAACCATAGAAGAATCCATGTTTAACAAGGATACACCGGAGACTTTGCTAAGGTATTTGAAGCGACAACGTGACAAAAAAATAATATTTTGGCCTTACAACTTCAAATGAGTGTTACTGTCTTCTAACACATTCTATTTTTCTCACCAGATGTTAAACTTTTAACTAATGACTTATATCTGTGACACTTCATATTTAAACGTGCGCAGGTTCCACATTATTCTTATCGTCATTAAAATGTACGATGGAGAAGTTGAAGTCTTTGACTCACTAAGCAAAGAGCCTATACTATAGAAGACGGCTTTTGATATGCTCAAAAAGTAATTTTAATTCTTATTGGTTTTTTCGTTAATTTCCTGATATCAACAAATTGATAACTCTTTTATGTATTTTTTTGTCGGGCATGGCAAACGTTCATCCAGGAAGATCCGTCCGGTGGATGGAAACCGAAGCTGATATGGCGTGCGAACAAAGTAAGTAGTGCTACCTAGGTCCACACACCTTTATCATACTTGATTATTGTTTGATCGAATTATATTCTTGTACAGAAATGCACGAAACAACCATTGTGGACTAATATACGTGGATACTACGTTTGCGAGTACATTGACAAGATTGTCAGTGAGAGAATGAATAATCAAAGAAATAAAGAGGTATGTAAACAATATTCACAAATTTATTTTGTTACCATCAATTGTGCTGAGTTTCAATCATAATTATTTGATAATGATTTGATATATATATACACATAGCTCATGTATTCATTTGTATCTCATTCTTTTACGGTTGGCAAGAAAGCGGGACACGCTCTCAATCGAGCACCGCTTCAAAGCACTTGGCGAGGAATTGGCGAGATTTTTCCTTCGGGACATCATAGCTAATTTCGGAGAGTACCACTATGCATGAAGATTGATCTTCATGCATGTACTACATGTAATATATAGTTTGCCTCGGAGAGTACCACTATGCTACATGTAATATATAGTATGTCTCGGAGAGTACCACTATGCATGAAGACCGATCTTCATGCATGTACTACTTAATTTGCGATCTTATGCAATTACATGTGTTATATATATGCACCAAGTTGATATGCATCACCTTGATCTTCATGTACTACCTAAACCCAAACGCGTTTCTGGCGCATCGACGCGATCCTCGTACGATGAAACGGTCCGATATTTCTAAACCCCTCCTAAACCCTAAACCCTGAATTCTCTGTCCCGGCAGAGATTTCTGCACTTTCTCTGCCGCGTCCCCCACCTTTGATACCGGTTCGTGTTACAAACCGGTACCAAAGGTCTCCAACCCCGTGGTCTCCTTCGTACCCACGTGGAGGCACTTTTAATACCGGTTCGTAAGGAACCGGTACCAAAGGGGGGGGGCTTTAGTGCCGACTAATTGGTTCCGGTTGCCAAACCGGTACCAAAACCCCTCGGTAACCGTTACCAAAGGTTGTTTTTCTACTAGTGACTATGATCCGGCGAGAAAGCTATAGGCCAGTTGAACAAACGCCAGATTTTCCGTTTGACAGCCAAGCCATCAGGAAGATTAAGATCCAGAAATGATACCTGAGTATGGGGGAGTGGGCATCCAGAGTTTGACTGATCCATGGATCGCGCCGGCGGCACCACCGATCCTGAGTTCATGGCGTCTCCAATGGTGATTCGGTGCTTAAGTAGGTTGATCTGCACCCCAGCTTGAATGGAATCTCCAGATCGGAGAAACCTCCCATCAATGGTCACACCTTGGTCATCTAGGAGGACGACGCGGTTGGATCCCTCCTTGAGGTATAAGAATCTAGGAGAGGACGTAGAACGCTGGTGATGTATCCCGAACGTGGCCTTCCACCGATAGCCGAGAGGAGCCATGTAGGTGGGGCCCCAACCGCGGGGTGCGGAGGAGATGAGCGGCAGGCAGCCAGCTACGCGGTGGCAGCACTAGGCAAGTAGACATAAACTATTGTGCTAGAAAAATTGAAAAATGGAAGCATTGACTTAATTGAAATCCAACAAAAACCATCGCGACGAGAGACGAGCCTGTGCCAGATTAACCAGCGAGACCGTGCACCAGCTAGCAATCTTTCCATCGTGAAGATTTCCTGCAAGCATAGAAAAACAAAGCAAAACAAAGCAATGATTAGCTAGTTGAATTCAAATGTCAAATTTTAAAAATACATTAGATCAAACCGTTTGTCCAGTTTAAGATTCGTTTTTACTGCTAGATTAGTGGCGACGAGATCTTCGAAACTAAATTCCATGAGGATATGTTTCGAAAACTTTTTCTGGACCTAAAAGTAACCCACTTGTAACACGCGAGTGATCTGTAATAGGCTCTTTCACATGCATAAATGACCAAAATTGTTGATATCATCCGCATTTAATACAGATCCGTCATGCACGGAGTTATCAACGTGTTTAGGGTATAGTTACCATCACAGAGTTATGTACTACTGTTGGAAAATCCCGGCTGACGTTAAGAAAGCACTGTGTTGACGCACCAGCCCTCGGACCAATGTCGCGACATGAGAAGCCACGTGGTACTAACCGTGTCATCAAAAGCTAGAAAATGCCACCCGTGCTGCCAGAAGAAGTAGGCTTGAACCACGTGAATCAACTCATCTACTGCACGAGCGCGTGTGGTGAAAATTGTTCATGAGACTAAATGGTGAAACTGCTGGCATCATCAGCGTCTATTGCAATATTTTAAAATTTTGAAAAGCTTTGTAGCGCACACCCTTTATCCAATTAAAAATTCGTTTTGCCTGTTGAACTTTGATATGTTTTGATGATTTTTCTCTGTTCCAAAACTTACCCACCTATACGTGAGTTATAATCCATAAGAAATAGGTGGACAACACTAACCTATTGATATCTATATCCTGATTAGGTGGTTAACTCCATAATAAATTGGTGGATAATTTTTATCTAAAAGGTAGGATAACTACATCTAGTTGGTGATAATAGCTATACTGTAAACACCTGGATCAAGTAATATACCTATAGAGCATGGTAACTACATTGATCCGAGTAATAAAAAATAAGAGGGTAACCAATGCTTCATGAGTAACACAAGTATAAAAATTTACCCACATAAAAAATAAGTATTTATAAGTGGTAACTTACATGATAAAAGAGATTTCACATAGATTTTTTACGGAGTAGGTAACTTACATAGTACAACATAGATAACTCACGTATTAGGGATGGGTAACATCTGAGTTAAAAAATTCGTCGAAACATATCAATATGAGAGCTAGTTTCGAAGATCCAGCGGACGCCCTATGAATATCAAAATCATGCGGGATCCAACAAGGATCGTTCCAACCAGCCTTCGCGTGTGTGCATGCATGGCGAACGTTCTCTATTTAGTTCCTAAACATCATTAGTTACAAGTGGTTTAGTCCATAAACATAAAATACCAAAACTATGATGACTATAGAGCGTGGTGACTACATCAATCTGATGATGATAGCTATATAGTAGGCACATGGGTAACTCTATCCTGAACACCTGGATAAGTTCATATGCAATCGTTTGATAACAATAAACCCTGATAAGTGGATAAATCTATAAGCAATGAGCGAATAACTTTTACATAGAGGGTATGATAACTACATGGAATTAGTGATGATAGCTATCTTGTAACAATATACCGGATAGTTTCAAAAATACTTTATAGATTAAATCGTTCATCCAATTTAGGATCCGTTTTCACTGCTAGATTAGTCGCGACGAGATCTTCGAAACTAAATCCCATATTTATATGTTTCGAGAACTTTTTTTCAGACCTAAAAGTTACCCACTTGTAACACGCGAGTGATCCATGCTGCTGTATATAAACTATCCAGGTTATGAACTAGTTGTAATAAGCTCTTTAACATGCATAAATGACCAAAATTATCGATATCATTCGCATTTAATGCGGATCCATCACGCACGGAGTTATCAACGTGTTTAGGGTATAGCTACAATCACGAAGTTATGTAGCTGCCATTCTAAGGATGGAAAATCCTGGCGGGCGTTCATAGAGCACTGCGTTGATGTACCCGCCTTCGGACCAATGTCACGGCATGATAATCCACGTGGTACTCACCGTGTCATTGGAAGCTAGCAAGATGATGCCCGTGCTGTCGCCGTTTGAATCAACTCAACTATCGCACGTGCGCGTGTGGCCAAAATTGTGCATGAGACTAAATGGCAAAACTGCTGGCATCGTCAGCGTATATTACAATATTTTAAAATTTTGAAAATCTTTGTAGCTCACACCCTTTATCCGATCGAAAATTCGTTTTGCCTGTTGAAGTTTGATATGTTTTGATGATTTTTTCTCGGTCCCAAAACATACCCACATGTAGCACGTGAGTTATATCCATAAGAAATAGGTGGACAGCACTAACTATTGGTATCTATACCCTGATTAGGTGGGCAACTCCATAATAAATTGGTGGATAATTTTTATCTAAAAGGTAGGATAACTACATCCCGTTGGTGATAATAGCTATACTATAAACACTTGGATCAAGTAATGTAACTAGAGCATGGTAACTACATCGATTTGATTAATAAAAATAAGAGGGTAACCAATACTTGATGAGTAACACAAGTATAAAAATTTAGCCACATAAAAAAAAGTATTTACAAGTGGTAACTTACGTGATAAAAGAGATTTCACATAGATTTTTTACGGCGTAGGTAACTTACATAGTATAACATAGATAACTCACGTGTTAGGGATGGGTAACTTCTAAGTTAAAAAATTCGTCGAAACATATCAATATGGGAGCTAGTTTCGAAGATCCAGCGGACACCCTATGAATATCAAAATCCAGCGAGATCTGACAAGGATCGTTCCGACCAGCCTTCATGTGTGTGCATGCATGGACAACGTTCTCTATTTAGTTCCTAAACATCATTAGTTACAAGTGGTTTAGTCCATAAACATAAAATACCAAAACTATGGTGACTATAGAGCATGGTTACTACATCGATCTGATGATGATAGCTATACAGTAGGCACATGGGTAACTCTACCCTGAACACCTGGATAAGTCCATATGCAATCGGTTGATAATGATAAACCCTGATAAGTGGATAAAACTATAAGCAATGAGTGAATAAGTTTTACATAGAGGGTATGATAACTACATCAAATTGGTGATGATAGTTATGTTGTAACAATAGACCGGATATCTCTATAAGTAATAGGTGATGATATTTATATGGTAAACAATAGATTGGATAACTACATCGAATTGGTGATTATAGCTACGTTGTAACAATAGACCGGATAACTATTACCTATAGAGCATGATAACTATATCGATCTGGTGATATTTATATGGTAAACACATGGATATCATCATCAGATGGATAACTATCACGTAGGTAGCATGGAACTACATCGATCTAATGATGATAGCTATAGAAAAACACATGGGTAACTCTATCCTGAATACCTAGACAACTCTGTTTTAAATCACTTAATAACTATAATCTGATCAGGTGTATAACTCTATAAGTTATAGGTGGATAGCTCCATTTGGAATCAGTTGCTAACTATAACCTGATCAGGTGGATAACTCTATAAGCAGTGGGTGGATAACTTTTATCTAGAGGGAGGGTAACTACATCGAATTGGTGATGTTATCTATGTTGTAACACCTGACCGGACAACTATATAAGTAATATGTGGATAACTATTACCTAGAGAGAATGGTAGCTATATCGATCTCGTGATAATATTTATATGATAAATATATCGGTAACTATACCCTGAACACATGGATAACTTGATATGGAATTGGTTGGTAACTAAACCTTTAGCACCTGGATAACTAGAAGTATTGTGTTGGTAATTAAACCTTTAGCACCTGGATAACTCCATCAGTACCAGGTTGGTAACTATTAGCTAGAGGGTTGGAAAACTCCATAAGTAATGGGTGGATAACCATTTTCTACAGGGAATGGTAAATATATCAATAATTATACCTAAAACAACGCCATGACCCTAGCGTGCCTCACGATGGCCAAAGATTGGGCGTGCTCTATGTCTCGAGGAAAGAAGTACCAAAGGATGTGTGATTGTCTCGAGGAAAGATAACATCGTTGTTATCTTTTTCTCGGACCCAAAAGTTACCCATTTGTAACATATGAGTTAACCAGGTCGTAGTATGTAAGTTATCCACCTGTGACTCCAAAATTAATGTGTGGATAACTATTACTAGAGAGCATGATAACTAAATCAATTTAGTGATGATAGTTATACCATAACACCTGGATAACTTCATAAGTAATGGATGGATAACTATTACCTATAAAGCATGATAACTACATCAATTTATTGATAGCAGTTATACTGTAACACCTTGATAACTCTATCATGAACACCAGCATAACTCCATATCTAATTGGTTGATAAATATATCCTCCCCCCGGTCACCTCCCTCCTTCCGCAGTACCTCCTGACTGAGGAGCACGACGCCCGCGTCCTGTAGGCCCACGAGTATATATGTCATATAAACCAATAAATTGTTTAGACCACGACGCTCAACAGCAGCATATGATTTTTATACATGAACTTGTGCAAAGAATACAGTTGTTGAACTCCATGTCCATAAAACATATAGGCACGTCCAACACATTTTAACAAATCCAGCTTAGTGGAATATATATACTTATAGCCTCCTAAATCCTGATGTGATGTGCTTGACTGCACATGAGGATTGCAATATACTGATCTACCTGACTATATGTGCGTATTAAATACTTATAACATGGGATTAGATAGTAAAATTTATAGTACCATTCACTATTCAAATAGATTGTTCTACCTAGTTTATGTGTACACCTTTTCGATCTTTTTGTGTGTATGACTTTTCGATCTTTTGGATAGATGATATTGTAGTGTCAATTAAATATACAGAAAGTAAAAAAAATAACAATAGGAAATGCATGCATGTATAGGAGCTAGCTAGAAAGGCTACAATGCTTACAAAAGGGTAACACCGGGTAGATGAGAAAAGACGGAGGCAGGACCATGGAGTTGATTAGTGGGTTACATGAGTTGTGGGGAATCAGTGTTCTACCGCTGAAGCAGCCACATGTCAGGACGATTCCCTTTGCCAGGGAGGTGGAAGCCGAGCTGCTGATGGCGAGACGGGTGACGAGTTCAACTGGACCGTTGGGCCTCGCACCTGGGGAATGTTGAAAATATAAGCAATAATACATATGATTTAATCTGAATAATAAACTGAGAACGCATGATCATATAAACAGTGCCAAAACTAATCATGTAGATTAACAGAGTAGATGAACAGATTACATCTAAATAAGATAAACCTATTACATCTACACCAACGCTAGAATAAAGAACTCTAGCAGAATATGAAAGAGAGAGTTCAGAGTTACATACGATGTAGGAGGATTTGCGTTCGGATTCGCGTTCAGGTTGGCGTTGGCACCAGCATCATCAGCCATGTCGTCGATGTAGAGGCTGCTGATGTCCGAGAAGAAGTCCTCGTCAGGGAAGGAGTGGTCCCTGATGGCGTCAGTAGTCGCGCTCCCAAAAGACCTGATCGTCTCTCACCCGTATAGGTTCACAAGAGGCGGGTTTCCAGAGGCCTACTGTCATGATCTGCGGTGCACACCACAAGCCGGGATGGGAAAGACGAAGGCAGTGACACAATAGACTGGAAGGAGACGCATGTGATAAGCAGTCTCGATTAGGTTTAACACAGACAGTTATATAGTGCAGATCGCTGAGATCATGGGGTTCAGCCCACGTCTGAGTCGGTAACAGCTCACGTTCTAGAATGTCTGGAAACGGCTAACTAATTAACGCATACATTAATGACTCGTAATTAATCCATGATTAATTTTCCTGAATAGCAAAAATAAAGCTCGGCTCGACGAGATTCCCGCAACCCGCGACGGGCGCGCACGTCATGACGAGGCGAGGCGGGCGGCGTCGGAGGAGGACTACGCGAGAGCTGCTCTTCTTATCACACCTTAGTGAGTGGTAGAACAACCTAGTATATAAGGAAGTGTAACTCTCACTCAACTAGCAATATGGGACTAAACTTTAGCACCACTAGCACACACATGAGATTCCACAAATAATGGGTGAAAGAGAATTTCAGAATTTGTATTTGTTATGGGCCAAAAGCCCACAAGCAAACACCTCAAATTCCAACAATCCCCACAAAGTCTCATTGGCACATCACATCACATTCATTCCAGAATATTGTTTTATACACTAGTGTCTAGTGGAGACTATTAAGTTGAACTTCCACGTTAAAACTTCATGCTACACTAGCTAGCAACTTGAATAGTTTACTATGCCTTGAACTATAAGTTTTTTTGCACACTAGTTTTACACAAAATCTAGACCAGTACAGGGCTGCCGCAGGGCTTCCCCACAGTTTGGAGCTTATGCGTCATACTCTAGGGCCTTTCATGAGTTTATTAGAGAGCACCCAACTCTCACGCACTGCGACATTTGACAGTCATACTCATATAGATGTGTTCCTCAATAGATGTTCTGTAGGACAACATCTCTTCTTCGAAAATCCACTTGGAACACATTAAGATAAATATCAACCTGACATGCCGAATAAGAGAGTATTGCATCTTTATGGAGATGTAAATATAATATCGACATACTCTGCTCTCGGCTGATCAACAACTTGTCTCCCAGCTCTAATTCACGGGATCTCCGATCACATAGAGTGGGATACCACTACGAACAACTCATTGTGTGGGTCTCAAACCCATCTTCCTCGATGCATTATCTATCACATTACGTGATAAAACCTTTGTGAAGGGATTTGCCAAGTTCTTAGATGTTCGGATATAATCCAATGCAATAACTCCGGAGTTCCTCAGTTTCCTGACAGATTTCAATCTCCACTTCACATGCCTTGATGACTTCATATTATCCTTAGAACTATTTACTTTGATGATCAAAGTTTGATTATCACAATTCATCGGGATGGCGGGTATTTCTTTTTCAACCAGAGGTAAGTACATCAAGAGCTCACGAAGCCACTGTGCTTCAACAGTAGCTATGTCTAATACTGTGAGTTCTGCTTCCATAGTTGACCTCGTTAAGATGGTCTGCTTGCAAGACTTCTAGGAAACAGCACCACCACCAAGTGTAAACAAATAACCACTTGTGGCCTTAATCTCATCAGCATCAGATATCCAATTTGAATCACTATAACCCTCAAGTACTCGTGAATACCCAGTATAGTGAATACCATAACTCCCAGTGCCTTTCAAATAGAGCAAAACTCTCTCAAGAGCATGCAAATAATCATCTCTAGGATTTGACACAAACCGACTTAGTTTGCTTATAGCAAAGGAGATGTCGGGCCTTGTAGCGATGGCTAAATACATGAGTGAGACAATGATTTGAGAATATCTCAATTGATCTTTAGCATTCCTTCGATTCTTTCGAAGTAGCACACTCGGATCATAAGGCGTTCGAGAAGACTTGTAGTCTCTATACCCAAAGCAACTCAATATCTTTTCCACATAGTCGGACTGAAGAAGTGTAATTCTACCATTATCATCCTTCAGTAGCTTGATGTTTAAGATTACATCATCCACTCCCAAGTCCTTCATCTCAAAGCAGCGAGATATGAACTCTTTGACCTCCTCAATAACAGCAAGGTTGGTCCCAAATATCAAGATGTCATCAACATAAAGACACATAATGACCCCATCGCCCCCACCATGGCAATAGTACACACAGTTATCACCGTCGTTTACAACAAAACCTTCAGCGATTAAAGTTCTTTCAAATTTCTCATGCCACTACTTAGGAGTTTGCTTAAGACCATATAAAGACTTCACAACTTACACACCTTTCCTTCTTAACCATCTACTACAAATCCATCAGGTTGCTCCATATAAATTTCCTCATCTAGCTCTCCATTTAGAAAAGTTGTCGTAACATCCATTTGATGAACGAGAAGACCATTCGAGGCAGCCAAGGATAGTAGTACTCGAATAGTGGTCAATTTGGCTACATGTGAGTAGGTATCAAAGAATTCTTCACCTTCTTTCTGGGTATAACTCTTGGCCACAAGACGTGCCTTGTACTTTTCAATAGTACCATCAGGTCTGAGCTTTTACTTGAACACCCACTTTCATCCTACAGGTTTGCACCCATAAGGACGATTAGTGACCTCCCAAGTTCCATTAGCTAAGATGGAATCCATCTCGCTACAGACAACTGATGACCCACAAGTATAGGGGGTGTATCGCAGTATTTTCGAGGGAAGTGAAACCTAATTTATTGATTCGAAACGAGGGGAGCCAAAGAATATTTATAAGCCTTAACAACTAAGTTGTCAATTCAGCTGCACCTGGAAACAATCTTGCTCACAGTTTAGCTTTATCAACAGTTTTGTAGTAGCAATAGTAAAGTAATAGAAGTAGTAAAAGTAAAGATGAGTAACAATTGCAAAGAAATGAGGATTAAAGCGCGGTAGGCATAGGGATGGATGGACGGGCGTTGCATGGACAAGACAATTCATATAGCAATCAGAACATAGGGCATTTACAGATAAATAAGATAAAGCATCCAAGTACTAGATAATCCTAGGCATGTGTTCCATATATAGTCATACATGCTCGCAATGAGAACTTGCACAACATCTTTTGTCCTGCCAGCCCGCTTTGCGGCGGGCCTCAAGGAACTACTGGCAATTAAGGTGCTCCTTTTAATAGAGCACTAGAGCAAAGCATTAACACTCCATGAACACATGTGATCCTCACATCAAAGCCATTCCCTCCGGTTATCCTGATTGCTGTCACTTCGGGGCCTTTGGTTCCGGACAACAACGTTTGTATACAACTTGCAGGTAAGACCATAAACAATACTATCATAATGAATCAATAACATGTTTAGATCTGAAATCATGACACTCGGGTCCTAGTGACAAGCATTAAGCATAACAAGTTGCAACAAAGTCAAAAAGCACTAATAGTAGATACTAGGCACCATGCCCTAACAATCTGATGCCATTACATGAACGATCTCATCCAATCCCTACCATCCCCATAGCCTACAACGGGGGATTACTCACTCATAGATGGGGGAAACATGGATGGTCGATGGAGAAGCGATGGTGATGATGATGGCGATGATCTCCTCCAATTCCCAGTCATGGCAGGGTGCCAGAACGGAGTTTCTAGTTTCGAATCGCGAATTCTGGTGATGGCAGCGCAGCGGAACTCTTTCTGGAAAAAACTTCGACCCCTTGGGTTTTTAGGTCAGGAGGCAACTTATAGGCGAAGAGGGAGACCGAGGGGGTGCCTGGGCGAGACCACCCCACGGCGTTTAGCCCTAGCAGCGGACAGGTGGTGTGGCCAGGCCCCAGCCCCTCTCCGTCTCGTATTCTGGCTCCTTGAGTCTTCTGGTGAAATAGGATTTTTTGGCATATTTTCCGGGATTTTTCCTGATAGTTAATTTTCTGCACAAAAACTAGACACCAAGGTAATTCTGCTGAAAACAGCGTCAGTCCGTGTTAGTTGTATCCAAATCACACAAGTTTAGAGGAAAAACAATAGCAAAAGTGTTCGGGAAAGTAGATACGTTTTGACATATCAACTCTCCCAAGCTTAGCTTATTGCTTGTCCTCAAGCAATTCAGTTGAAAACTGAGTGCGATAAAAGAAACTTTCACGAACACATTTACTTCATATGATGTATATATTCTCAGAATGTGATCAATTACTTAGGCAATTCATAATAAGGAGTATGCAACTAAGTTTACTTAATAGTCATTGCAAGATATGAAGAGATTCCAACTCAAAAATAATAAGTACCATGAAACATAAACATAAGCAACATTGTAATGTTCATAAAAAGGTACGATAGAGTGGTATCTTGCTTGCCTTTGATTGTAGAGCAAACATAAATGCCAAGGCACCTCTGAAGTTCAAGTGAAGACTAGAAGTAAATATATCAAAGATACAAGCATCAAAGACATAACACAAATAATCAAGTTTTGAAACAAGCATATTACACTAAGAATGACAATTATGCTATCAAGAAAGTGCTCATAGAATGTGTGGAGACTCAACAAGAAAATCAAAAGGTTTTGAAAAGTTTGAAAGGCTTCCAAATGCTAAAAGTATGATACTCATTAGCTTTGAGCTCTCATTGCCCCTATCATAAGCATATTTAAATGGTTAAGGTGAAAGTGAGGTCCAATCTGAGTTATATGCTTGATAGACTATAAACTGGAAATCTCATGTCCCTTTACTACGAGGGCCGCTCCTCATGCTACTCAACTTTAGTTACTGGTAAGTTCTTGTCATAGTAAATACGTGCGTATCATAGAGAACCACCAACGGGGTACCCCTTGCCCGATGATACGGAAGAATCCCCATATCAAAATGACAAGGCAAGCAGACAACGAGTATCTCAGCAATCTCCTTATTTACCATGGGAAAATGGTGTTTTTTCTCTCCTTCCTCTTTTTTAATATCTCTTTTTTTTCTTTTTCTCAATAGTTATCTCTCTTTTTTTATAAGAAGAATGCTTCATAGATACTCATTATGGTTACGCTGCAGGTTTCCACCATGATTAGGCATGGATTAGACTGGTGGCCCAGGCGTTTCTCTTACACACATACATAACTCCATGGACTTACAAGCTCCCCTTTTATTTCACACCGACGACATCCGCAAACAAAAGAGCATGATATCAACTAGGTATATATTTACAGGTGTTGAAAGCGTTCCCTGTGACAACACGGTTCTGTTAATCCCCAGCCTATAATTTGCAAGCATATAACTTTCATGGACAGTCATAATGGTTCAGTTTTATTAAGTGCAAGAAATAAAGTGTGCCATCAAGTTCGTGAGAGCTTTACTAACTAACTTTCTCATAACAAGCAAACATTTTATTCGGAAGAAAACAAGGCATATTGAATATGCACGGAAATAACAAATGATGCTAATAGGTAGGTATGGTGGACTCTTTTGGCAATATTGGTTTTGGGGAGTTGGAAACAAGAGTAGAGCTCATACTCAGTGCAAGTGAGGGCTAGCAATAGTAAGGGAGCGACAAACGAGAGAGCAATAACTGCCATAATCATGCTTGCAACAAAACAGGACTAATCATGGCATGAAAGTGATTCAAGACCCCTGAGGCAAAATAATTCATCGAGGCTTAACTGATTATTGTTTCAGTCATATGCATGCATGAGCATGTGCCAAGTCAATTCAAGTGAAACATTCGGAGGGAGATACCACAGTGTCATACCAAGTTATGAATAGAGCAATGCAAGCAAACATTCATACGACATGCTACAAAGTATTAGCAAGCTGGAGCTAATCATAAGAAAGAAAGAACAACTAAGCATCCATAATAACATACACCCTACATGAACAGACTAAGCATGCCCACAATGATGAGTATATGTACAAAAATGAAAACAAATAGAGTTCGTTACCAGCCTCTCACCACACCTCAAGTTGTCATTAATCCTCATTATTTCCCTTCACTTGTGTGGCTTGAATAATAACATGAAACCAAATTCCACTGAGAACTGCTGAACCCTGCAACAAACTCACAAAACCAAAGAAGAACAACAAATATTTTTGGTGTTTTTGACTTTTTTAAAAGCAAGACCAAAAAGGAAGAACAAGCAAAGAAAAATCTTTTTGGGTTTTTCGAAAAGTTCAAACAAAGCAAAAAGCAAACCAAGGCAAAAAGAAGAAGAAGCAAACAAAGAGAAACAACAGAAATATTTTTGGTCTTTTTGTGTTTTAGGAAGCAAAAACAAAAAGAGAACAAAAACTAAAAAGAGAACGAAACATGAATATACAAAGTACCGACGAAACATGATAAGGAGATGAGTGTGATGTCGGTGTACCTCCCTCCAAGCTTAGGCTTTTGTCCTAAGTGGGTATCAATCCCAAGTTGGCGAAGATGGAGCGCCTCCGTAGTACGGTGAGGAGGTTCCCTCGTCCTGGTGCAAGCTCGAGGATGCCCTACCGTAGTGTGCAGAGTAATCGTAAGAGGGCACATCCTCCTGGTACTATCTGTGGAAGCCAAGCAAGCGGAGCTGCTCGTCCACCTCCTCCTTGGAGCGCGAGCACGACCTCCTGTGAACACTGAACAAAGTAGATTGCGGCAAAGGAATCTCCCTTTCATCCCCGTCAGTAAACAACATCCTGTATATTAAACTGACCATATCAGAGTCAGAAGTGACGAAGTGATGCGTTTTCATGGCAGCAAGATGAAGCCTTTGTGGTGCCAATATAGTATCATTAGGATCCACAGAAAGCTCTAACGCATTAACCAGGCGTGAAGCAATAATGCCCCCATAAATAGGTCCCCTAGCATCTAGACGGCGAGCAATGAGAGAGCCAAGATTGTACCGAGTATCATTATTAAGTGCAGCAGCGAGGAAGGCTAAATGATAATTGTAGATATTACTTGTATTCTCCCTACCAAAGAATGCTAGTAGTAAGATAATAAGCAAAGTATCTAAGAGCTGGGAGTTGGACGTTTCTTATCTTCCCGTGTTGAGCTACGCGGTCATCGTCATTGGTCACACCTCGATAGAGCTCCAGCAAATCAGTGGGTCGCCCTTGGATCTTCTTCACGGTCCCTGTCATGCTTATACCTATAATGCTGCAAAATCTTTCAAATGGCATGGTAAACGGCAGATTATAAATTCTGAAAGAAACAGTTGACTGATAGGGGTGTTAGTGAAAACGAAACTCTCAATGAAAGTTTTGGTGAGCATGGCATATTGCTCACTCTCATCTTCCATGTATGAGGTCAAACCAACCCTCTAAATCAATAGCAAGAAATCATCGAGAATCCCTGCAACTTGCAAGAAGGTATAACAAGGAAAAGTAGATGGGCGAGCATCCCCCTCATCTCCTTCATTGCCAAAGCATGGTGTAATGAGATTTTTGTTGTATGAAGGCCTAAACTGAGAGGCTGATCTTGAAGGCCTTGACCTCTGATACGTCCAAAATGTATCTACTTTCCCGAACACATTTGCTATTGTTTCTCCTCTATACTTGTGTGATTTGGATACAACTAATGTGGACTAACGCTGTTTTCAGTAGAATTGCCTTGGTGTCTACTTTTTGTGCAGAAAATCAACTATCAGGAAAAATCCCGGAAAATATGGCAAAAATCCTATTTCACCCGAAGACTCCAGGAGCTAGAATACGAGACGGAGAAGAGCCAGGGGGTGGCCACACCACCTGGTGGCGCGGGCCAGGCCAGGCCGCGCCAAGGGGTGGTGTGGGCCCCCCAGGCACCCCCTCGGCCTCTCTCTTTGCCTATAAAGAGCCTTCTGACCTAAAAACTTTGGGGGGTTCCATGTTTTTCCAGAAGGAGTTCCGCTCCGCCGCCACCACCAGATTCCATGAAACAGCACCAGAAACTCCGTTCACGGCACCTGGACGGGGAATTGGAGGAGATCATCGCCATCATCATCACCATCACTTCTCCATCGACCATCCATGTTTCCCCCATCTATGAGTGAGTAATCCACCGCTGTAAGCTATGGGGATGGTAGGGATTGGATGAGGTCGTTCATGTAATGGCATCAGATAGTTAGGGCATGGTGCCTAGTATCTTCTATTAGTGCTTTATGACTTTGTTGCGACTTGTTGTGCTTAATGCTTGTCACTAGGGCCCGAGTGCCATGATTTTAGATCTGAACATGTTATTGATTCATTATGATAGTATTGTTTATGCTCTTACCTGCAAGTTGTTTACACACGTTGTTGTCCGGAACCAATGGCCCCGAAGTGACAGAAATCGGGATAACCGGAGGGAATGGCTTTGATGTGAGGAT
The DNA here is from genome assembly GCA_023614405.1 of Avena insularis. Lineage (NCBI taxonomy): Eukaryota > Viridiplantae > Streptophyta > Magnoliopsida > Poales > Poaceae > Avena > Avena insularis. The sequence goes on along the minus strand of CM042692.1, from coordinate 428,503,280 downwards.
CACATGTGTTCACGGAGTGTTAATGCTTTGCTCCGGTGCTCTATTAAAAGGAGCACCTTAATTGCCAGTAGTTCCCTTGCGGCCCTGCTGCAAACGGGCTGGGAGGACAAAAGATGTTGTGCAAGTTCTCATTGCGAGCACGTATGACTATATATGGAACACATGCCTAGGATTATCTAGTACTTGGATGCTTTATCTTATTTATCTGCAATTGCCCTATGTTCTGATTAATATATGAATTGCCTTGTCCATGAAACGCCCGTCCATCCATCCCTATGCCTACCGCACTCGAATCCCACTGTTTACTGCTATTGTTACTATTGTCTTTACTTTACTACTGCTGTTACTTTGCTATTCCTACTACAAAACTGTTGCTATTGATAAACTGCTGTGAGCAAGATTGTTTCCAGGTGCAGCTGAATTGACAACTCAGTTGTTAAGGCTTATAAATATTCTTTGGGTCCCCTTGTGTCGAATCAATAAATTCGGTTTCACTTCCCTCGAAAATACTGCGATACACCGCTTATACTTGTGGGTCATCAAGACTATTTTCTGGTGCCGTTGCCGGGGGGGCATAGCTTTATTTATCAAGTTCACTTGGATTCTCTATTATTCGCTGTTATCCATCCATCATGGGTAAGTCTCGTGATGGCAAGGTGCCTATTTTACCATCCACTACAAGAAGAGGTACGGTTCTAAACACCTCTACTGCTCTTGATTCACCGTCTGTTATGAGTAAGTTCCTTACACCACCACATAAACATGCTACACACACTGCTACTACTGCTGAATCTGAAACTTCTGATGCTTATGATGCTGCTTCTACTGTGCTTGATAAGAGTGGTTCGTTAGGTCTTTTCCTAGATGCTACGATTGCTAGAACTATAGCTGCAAATACCAAAACTCCTAATGAAGACACTACCACACCTGTTAGTTCACCTGAGTCTAGTGAAAGTTATGATATTGAAGATGGTTATGTTGAGATGACCGATGAATTTATTAAAGAATGTAAGAACACCCATGATAGGAGCACTGCTAAGAGTCTCCTTGAGAGGTGTACTATTAGACCCAAATTGTCTCCTATTGCTAAGTTTGCTGCTTCTCCCATAAACATTATAGATGAAGATTATGATTTCTTTCTCGATCTATCTTACATAGCTATTGTCGAGAAAGAACCTTTTTGTGGGACTAAAAATGAAAGTGCGGTAGAACATATGAATGAACTTTCTACCATGAGTGGCTTGTTTTCTGATGATATTAAGATACGAACTTACTTTGTTGCTAAGATTTCCCCTTTTCACTGAAAGGAGAAGCCAAAACTAAAGGAAATATGCCCTGAGAGGCAATAATAAAGTTGTGATTATGTATTCCTTGTATATGATAGATGTTTATTTTGCATGCTATAATTGTATCGATAGGAAACATCAATACATGCGTGTTTAATAAACAAAAAGGGTTCCTAGTCATGCCTCTCTTATAGACTAGCTTGTTGATTAACACGATGATCCAGGTTTCCTGATCATGGACATTGGATGTTGTTAATAACAAGGTCACATCATTGGTGGAATGATGTGATGAACATTCATCCGAAGTATAGCATTACGATCAAGTCATTGTGTTTATATTGCTATAACATCATACGAAGTAATCTTTATCCTTAGACCATGAGATCATGTTAATTGCTAACACCAGAAGAGTATCTTGATAACATCAAACGTCACACCGTAACAAGGTGACTATAAAGATGGGTTCAGTGCTACGAAGGTGTTATGTTGAGGCTCATGGATCAAGAGTGGAATTTTTCAATCCAGATGACGGATAGATATACTCTGGGCCCTCTCGGTGATATCACATTAGGATAGCTTGCAAGAAAGTGATGTGATCACTAGAATGTTATATCACGGGAACGAGAAAAGAGTGCATGTCGGTAACGAGATCAAACTAGGTATGGAGATACCGATGATCGAATCTCGGACACGTAATATATCGAGACACAAAGGGATTTAGTTACAAGCGTTAAAGGTTCTCACGATCACAGGAGTCATCGTTGAATGTGTAGGAGTCAGTACGGATCTCCAGGTCCCGCTGCTGATTATTGATCAGAGAAGGGTCTCGATCATGTCTGCATTATTCGTGAACCGTAGGGTGGCACACTTAAGAGTTATCGGACACCATTTTGGAGCACATATGTTTCAGACAAAAGAATTTCAAAGCGCAGGAATTGTTTCAATAGAAACCGGAAATTGTTTCGGGTGAAATTGCAGAAGGTGGTTCTGCATGTGATATTGAAATATTGTAAGGGACTATATGTGAATGTTTGTTAATTAAAGTAATTAACAAAATTCTGAATAAATTTAATAAAAGGGTTTTATTAAATGAGAGAGCATTAAATTTGGAGAAACTTAATGCATTTAAAGTGGAGACTTTAAAAGGGAATGTGAAGAGGCATTTTAATGTGGAGGAGTTACCACCACATGAATGGGGGAGGTGAGGGGTCACCCCCCCCATGCGCCGGCCATGGAGAGAGGGGGCACCCCCCTCCTCCTATAAAAGGCCACCCATTCCCTCCTTCATCCATACACCTCCTTGTGAAGGATCTCTCTCTCTCCCTCTAGAATTATTCCCCCATGGTCTCGGATTAGCGAGATACATGTTCCCGGTGGCATTTCGTCTGGAAGGAGTTGCTACTTCCGCTGGATCGCTGGAGCAAGGAGGTGGAGGTTGTCCGGTGGCTTGAACGTGTGTGCGAGTGCGGATACACTGCTGAGTTGCGGCGCTCGGACTTCCTCACGATCTTGAGATCGTCAAGTGTACGACTACATCAACCACGAGTTCCTACTCGTTAACAAAGCTCGTTGTCTTTGAGGGTAAGTTCTCTATGGATGTATGTCCACCCGTTTGCTTTGTACCTAGTAGATAGATCTTGGCGTGTAGTTCACACGGTAGGAAATTTTTTGTTTCTATGCTGCGGACCCAACAGTGGTATCAGAGCCTGATCTATGCGCAGGTGCTTTGCACGGGTAGTGCACATATGTTTATATGTGGGCGATGATGATCATGTTATTGCATCTTCTATGTACTTTGGATATTGGTGGCATAGTGGGATGAAGCGGCCCGGACCAACCTTACATGTCGCATTACATGAGACCGGTTCCACGACTGACATGCAACTTGTTTTGCATAAGTGGCTGGCGGGTGTCTGTCTCTCCTACTATAGTCAATATCTTATTTACAACGAGTTGCTAATAACTTGGTTATCCTCGTTGTGGTTCATGTTCGTAGGTTAGACAGGTTCTATCTCCGAAATCCCTAAGCCACGTAAAACTTGCAATTGATAAATTAGAGGCGTCTAGTTTAGATCGTTGTTGGGCTAGTGTTTTGATATGGTATTGTTGTAAGTAGATGTATGATAGATACTCTTACAACTCACTTAACGTGTAAGTTCCATAGACCTTGGCCTTACACACAAAGGAATGATAGAGATCATACCACGATGCAAATGATAGAGATCAAATGCATGGACCATATCACCTCACTTCACACATTAGATGTTAGCATCTTATCTTTGCTAGTTTGGCGTTTGGTAGCATTATAAGATGATCCCTCATTTAGATATCAAGATAAAATGTGTTCTTCCTTAAGTATGCACCGTTTTGTGGATCGTGTTTTGAGGCATCACGTGATGATCGGGTGTTCTCAACTCTACGCTTTCATACAACGGGTGTAAGACAGTTTTACACACGCAAATACTAAGGTTCTTACTTGACGAGCCTAGCATGTACAGACATGGCCTCGGAACACGGACCGAAAGGTTAAGCATGAGTCATATAGTTGATATGATGCCCATATAGATGCTCTCCTTTGAAGCTACACCGACTCACGTGATGATCGGACTTGGTGTAGTGGATTTGGTTCATGTAATCACCAAAAGGACACGAGGGATGTCGTTTTTGAGTGAGAGTTCATTAGTAATTTGGATTTGTTGAACTCAATCTATCATAAACTTAGTCTAAATATACTTTACAAATTCTGTTGTAGATGGCACCACCTGCTTTTAATTTCAATGTGTTCATGGAGAAAGAGAAACTTGCTGCGAATGGTAGCAACTTCACCAACTGGGCTATGAATTTGAGGATTCTCCTCACTGCTGAACAAAAGCAATATGTGCTAGATGCGCCGCTAGGCCCCCACCAGCCGATGCCCTGACAAGGAAAAGAACGTCTATATAACTCGTCAGGAGGACCACAACTTAGTTCATTGCGGCATACTGTATGGGCTAGAGCCAGAACTTCGAAAGCGTTTCAAAAATGGCAATGCTTTTGATACCATGGGAGAATTGAAAATGATTTTCGATACCCATGCTGCCGTAGAGAGTTATAATGCTATAGAAAAGTTCTTTAGCTGCATGATGGAGGAAAACAGCTCCGTTAGTGAGCACGTACTCAAAATGTCATGCACTGATAAGCTTGTGTCCTTGGGAATAACGATTCCCATTGACTTAGGCATACATCGTGTTCTCCAATCTCTGCCACCTAGCTACAAGAGCTTCGTGATGAACTATAATATGCAGGGCATGAAGAAGTCTCTTCCCGAGCTGCTGTTAATGCTTAAGACTGCAGAAGTGGAGATTAGGAAAGAACATCAAGTGTTGATGATCAATAGGACCACCGGTTTCAAGAAGGACAAGAAAGGCAAGCACAAGGGAAAGAAGGGTGGCAAGTCTGTTGCCACGCCTGAAAAGAAACCCCGAGCTAGCCCTAAGTCTAACACCGAGTGCTACTATTGCAAGGATGGCCATTGAAGGCATATCGCCCCCAAGTATTTGGCGGACAAGAAGTCCGGCAAGGCAAACAAAGGTATATGTGATATACATGTTATTGATGTGTACTTGACTAGTACTCGCATGAGCACACAGGTATTTGATACGGGATCGGTTGCTAATATATGTAACTCGGTTCAGGGGCTGCGGAACAAGCGACAACTAGCAAGGGATGAGGTCACGATGCGGGTCGGCAATGGATCAAGAGTTGATGTGATTGCCGTTGGAACGCTGCCTCTCCATATGCCATCGGGATTAGTTATAAACCTAAATAATTGTTATTTGGTGCCTGCACTGAGCATGAACATTGTATCCGGATCATGTTTGATGCAAAGTGGTTATTCATTTAAGTCTTAAAACAATGGTTGTTCAATTTATATGAATAATATCTTTTATGGTCATGCACCTATGTTGAATGGTTTGTTTCTGTTGGATCTCGATAGCAGTATTACGCATATTCATATTGTTGATGCTAAAAGGATTAAACTTGATAATGATATATCTACATATATGTGGCACTGCCGTCTAGGTCATATTGGCATTAAACGCATGAAGAAACTCCATTCTGATGGATTTTTGGAATCACTTGATTTTGGATCATTTGATACATGTGAGCCATGCCTTATGAGCAAGATGACTAGAACGCCGTTTTCCGGTTCAATGGAACGAGCGACAGATCTATTGGAAATCATACATACTAATGTGTGTGGACCAATGAGTGTGTCGGCGCGAGGTGGATATCGTTATTTTGTTACTTTCACAGATGATTTGAGTAGATATGGGTATATCTATTTGATGAAACACAAGTCTGAAACTTTTGAAAAGTTCAAAGAATTTCAGAATGAAGTGGAAAATCATCATAACAGAAAGATCAAATTTCTGCGGTCCGACCGTGGAGGAGAGTATCTTAGTTACGAGTTTAGCACACATTTGAAAGACCGTGGAATAGTTTCACAACTCACGCCTGCCGGTACACCACAACGTAATGGTGTGTCAGAACGTTGTAATCGTACTTTATTGGATATGGTTCGATCTATGATGTCTTTGACTGACTTGCCACTGTCATTTTGGGGTTATGCACTGGAAACAGCTGCATTGACTTTAAATCGGGCACCATCTAAATCCGTTGAAACGACACCGTATGAATTATGGTTTGGAAACAAACCTAAGTTGTCATTTCTTAAGGTTTGGGGATGCGATGTTTATGTGAAGAAACTTCAACCGGATAAACTCGAACCCAAAGCGGAAAAATGCGTCTTCATAGGATACCCTAAGGAAACGATTGGGTATACCTTCTATCACAGATCCGAGGGCAAGGTTTTTGTTGCCAAGAATGGATCCTTTCTTGAGAAGGAGTTTCTCGCGAAAGGTGTGAGTCGTCGGAAGGTAGAACTCGAAGAGGTTATTGAACCTTCTCTTCATGAAAAGGCGAGTAGCACAGCTCCAGAAGTTGTTTCGGAGTTGACTTCACCTAATGAAGAGAGAGCTAATGATATTGATCATGAAACTCCGAAAGAGGACACTACCGAACCTCGCAGGTCAAGCAGGACACGCGCAGCTCCTGAACTGTATGGCAATCCTGTTGTGAATTTCATGGTTGATGAAATCGATGACCCTGCGACGTATGAGGAAGCGATGATGAGCCCGGATTCCAACAAATGGCTAGAAGCCATGAAATCCGAGATGGAATCCATGTACGAAAACCAGGTTTGGACCTTGGTGGACTTACCTCACGACTGAAAGGCCGTTGAGAATAAATGGATTTTCAAAAGGAAAACTGATGCTGATGGTAATGTGACCATCTATAAGGCTCGACTTGTCGCAAAGGGGTTTCGACAAATTCAAGGAGTTGACTATGATGAGACATTCTCTCCCGTAGCGATGCTTAAGTCGGTTAGGATTATGTTAGCAATTGCTGCATATTTCGATTATGAAATATGGCAGATGGATGTCAAAACTGTGTTCCTCAATGGTAATATTGAAGAAGAGTTATATATGATACAACCTAAGGGTTTTGTCGATCCTAAGGATGCTAATAAGGTGTGCAAACTTCAGCGATCCATCTATGGACTGAAGCAAGCATCACGAAGTTGGAATCTCCGCTTTGATGAGGTGATCAAAGAGTTTGGATTTGTCCAAACTTATGGAGAGGCTTGTATTTACAAGAAAGTGAGTGGGAGCAATGTGGCATTTCTGATATTGTATGTGGATGACATATTATTGATTGGAAATGATTTAGATCTTTTAAACAGTGTTAAAAGTTATCTAAACAGCAAATTTTCGATGAAGGACCTTGGTGAAGCTTCATATATATTAGGCATTAAAATCTATAGAGATAGATCAAGACGCCTTATTGGGCTATCGCAGAGTACATACCTTGATAAGATATTAAAGAAGTTTAATATGGACGGAAGTAAGAAGGGGTTCTTACCTATGTTGCAAGGCAAGACATTGAGTAAGACTCAAAGTCCGGCTACGGCGGAAGAAAGAGAGATAATGGATAAGATCCCCTATGCCTCAGCCATAGGCTCTATAATGTATGCCATGCTATGTACAAGACCAGATGTGGCAGATGCTATTAGTTTGACTAGTAGGTACCAATCTGATCCAGGTTCGGAACACTGGATAGCGGTCAAGAATATCCTTAAGTACTTGAGAAGAACTAAGGATATGTTTCTTATATACGGAGGTGAAGAAGAGCTAGTCGCTAAGTGTTATGTCGATGCTAGCTTTGACACTGATCCGGATGATTCTAAGTCTCAATCCGGATACGTATTTCTCTTGAACGGAGCAGCAGTTAGTTGGAGGAGCTCCAAACAACCTGTGGTGGCTGGATCAACAACGGAGGCGGAATATGTTGCTGCTTCAGAAGCAGCGTAGGAAGCGGTTTGGATGAAGGAGTTCATAACGGAACTGGGTGTGGTTCCCAGTGCGTTGGACCCGATGGTGATCTATTGTGAAAACAATGGAGCCATAGCCAATGCAAAGGAACCAAGGTCTCACAAGAATTCCAAGCATATTAAGCGTCAGTTTCACTCCATCCGCGAACATGTCAAGGATGGAGATATAAAGATTTGTAAAGTGCACACGGACCTGAATGTAGCAGATCCGTTGACTAAAGTACTCCCTAGGGAAAAACATGATCAACATCAGAACTCCATGGGTGTTAGATTTATCACTATGTGAACTAGATTATTGTCTCTAGTGCAAGTGGGAGACTCAAGGAAATATGCCCTGAGAGGCAATAATAAAGTTGTTATTATGTATTCCTTGTATATGATAGATGTTTATTTTGCATGCTATAATTGTATTGATAGGAAACATCAATACATGTGTGTTTAATAAATAAAAAGGGTTCCTAGTCATGCCTCTCTTATAGACTAGCTTGTTGATTAACAGGATGATCAAGGTTTCCTAATCATGGACATTGGATGTTGTTAATAACAAGGTCACACCATTGGTGGAATGATGTGATGAACATTCATACTAAGTATAGCATTACGATCAAGTCATTGTGTTTATATTGCTATAACATCATACAAAGTAATCTTTATCCTTAGACCATGAGATCATGTTAATTGCTCACACCAGAAGAGTATCTTGATAACATCAAACGTCACACCGTAACAGGGTGACTATAAAGATGGGTTCAGTGCTACGAAGGTGTTATGTTGAGGCTCATGGATCAAGAGTGGAATTTTTCAATCCAGATGACGGATAGATATACTCTGGGCCCTCTCGGTGATATCACATTAGGATAGCTTGCAAGCAAGTGATGTGATCACTAGAATGTTATATCATGGAATGAGAAAAGAGTGCATGTCGGTAACGAGATCAAACTAGGTATGGAGATACCGATGATCGAATCTCGGACATGTAATATATCGAGAGACAAAGGGATTTAGTTACAAGCGTTAAAGGTTCTCACGATCACAGGAGTCATCGTTGAATGTGTAGGAGTCAGTACGGATCTCTAGGTCCCGCTGCTAATTATTGATCGGAGAAGGGTCTCGATCATGTCTGCATTATTCGCGAACCATAGGGTGGCACACTTAAGAGTTACCGGACACCATTTTGGAGCACATATGTTTCAGACGAAAGAATTGCAAAGCGCAGGAATTGTTTCAATAGAAACCGGAAATTGTTTCGAGTGAAATTGCAGAAGGTGGTTCTGCATGTGATATTGAAATATTGCAAGGGGCTATATGTGAATGTTTGTTAATTAAAGTAATTAACAAAATTCTGAATAAATTTAATAAAAGGGTTTTATTAAATGAGAGAGCATTAAATTTGGAGAAACTTAATGCATTTAAAGTGGAGACTTTAAAAGGGAATGTGAAGAGGCATTTTAATGTGGAGGAGTTACCACCACATGAATGGGGGAGGTGAGGTCACCCCATGCGGACCATGGAGAGGGCACCCCCTTCCTCCTATAAAAGGCCACCCATTCCCTCCTTCATCCACACACCTCCTTGTGAAGGATCTCTCTCCCCCTCTAGAATTATTCCCCCATGGTCTCGGATTAGCGAGATACATGTTCCCGGTGGCATTTCGTCTGGAAGGAGTTGCTGCTACCGCTGGATCACTGGAGCGAGGAGGTGGAGGTTGTCCGGTGGCTTGAACGAGTGTTCGAGTGCGGATGCGCTGCTGAGTTGCGGCGCTCGGACTTCCTCACGATCTTGAGATCGGCAAGTGTACGACTACATCAACCACGAGTTCCTACTCGTTAACAAAGCTCGTTGTCTTCAAGGGTAAGTTCTCTATGGATGTATGTCCACCCGTTTGCTTTGTACCTAGTAGATAGATCTTGGCGTGTAGTTCACACCGTAGGAAAATTTTTGTTTTCTATGCTGCGGACCCAACAAAAACTTGGTTTAGTAATTTACCTCCTGGATCTATTTATAGCCCTGAGTGCTTGATTGGTACTTTCCTGCAGAAATATTTTCCTCCAAGTTCTAGACATGCTATTTTGCAGGAACTTTTTGATTTTAAACAGGGAGAAAAAGAGGTATTGCCTGAATCTTGGGCAAGGTTTTGTGCTTTGATTCATGCACAAGCTGGAAGTCCATTACCTAAGAATGAGCTTCTTGATATATTTTATAATGGACTAACAGAGGAATCTAGGACATACCTAGATAGTTGTGCTAATTGTGTTTTCAGGAATAGGACTCCTAAGGAAGCTGAGGAATTAATGGCTAAAATAAGCAAGAACTATGAAGATTGGACTCCTCCTAAACAGGCTATACCTAAAGTAATTGTACCTGAATCATCTATTCCGGTGCCTATTCCAACATCAAAGAAGAGGGGAGTTACTGAATTAAATGATGAAGTGATGAAGGAAGCTAAGAAATGTCTTAAGGAGAAGGGAATTAAAGCTGCAGATGTCAAGAATTTACCTCCTATAGAAGAATTATGTTAGCATATTCCCTACTCATCCACTATTGAGGTACACTCTCTCCAACACTTTGATGAAGGTGATATCCCTTACTCTAAACCTCCTGATCAATGCTTAGAAGAATTTTATATCTTTATTGTTAAGCAAGATAACTTTAATAAAAGGGTGCAAAATCATTTAATGGAAAACACTATAGCTATTGTTGAGTTGAAAGATATTGTGGAAAGAACCTCTAATGATGATAAAATGATTGTTAAACACTTTCAAATGGTTCAAACTCAAATAGATCAACTCGTTAGAGTGCAAAACGACTTGCTAGTTAATGCTGCTAAAGAAAATCATGCTTATGAAATTAGAACTAGAAGTGGAGCTGCTACCCAGGATCCTCTATATCCTGAGGGGCATCCCAAAAGAATTGACTAGGATTCTCAACAAGCTGAAAATAGTGGTTCTACTCATAAGAAAAGGAAAAAGAAACATAAAACTGTTGTAGAACCCTCTGAACCCGCTATAGATCCTAATAGTATATCTATCTCTGATGCTGAAACTGAAAGTGGTAATGAAGAAAATGAAACTCCTAATGAAGAAAAAGTTGAAGAAGAACCTGAAAACCACACTAAGAATACTAAATACACTAAAGAAGATTTTATTGCTAAGAAACATGGTAGTGAAAGAGAACCTTGGGTCCAAAAACCTATGCCTTTCCCTGATAAGAAACACAAGTCAAAGGAAGATGAACACTATAATAAGTTTTGTGAGTGGATGAAACCTTTATTCCTGCAAATTCCTTTGCCCGATGCTATTAAATTGCCTCCTTACTCAAAGTATATGAAGGACATTGTCTTGAATAAAAGGAAGATCCCTAATGAAGAAATTTCTACTTTGCTTGCTAATTATTCCTTCAATGGCAAGGTTCCTAAGAAACTTGGAGACCCAGGGATTCCAACTATCCCTTGCTCTATTAAGAATAGTTATGTTAGAACTGCTTTGTGTGATTTGGGAGCTGGAGTTAGTGTTATGCCTTTCTCTCTCTATATGAGGCTTCATCTTGAAAAATTGATACCAACTGATATATCTTTGCAAACGGCTGATAAATCTACCACTATTCCTGTGGGTATATGTGAGGATGTACCCGTGGAAGTGGCTCATAATTGCTTGATATTAACTGATTTTGTTGTGCTTGAAATTCCTGAAGATGATAATATGTCCATTATTCTTGGGAGACCTTTTCTTAATACTGCAGGAGCTGTTGTTAATTATAATCAAGGAAAGGTGACTTTCAATGTTAATGATAAGGAACATACTGTCTATTTCCCCAAGAAGGTTGAAAGGACTTATGGTTTGAATTCAATTGAACATGTTGAGGGCATTCAAGTTGGAGAAATATATTGTCCCATACCAAGAGAAAATTTTGAAACTATTATGATTGGGACAATTGCTATCAAGGTTGAGGTAACATAATCATTAGTGGAATACAAAGTTTTGTCTCATATGAAATTGTTCTGGTAGCAATACTTGATCAACCTTGTTAACAAAAGGATTCCATTGAACAAAACAATGTTTTCATTATGATTATCTCCGTTTATTACTATCCTTTGCATTTTAGTTTTTGCTTTCGTTTAGTTTTCTTTTTATTGTTAGTTGCTTGCATGTTAGAGTGTCTTAGAACTTCTGTAGTTCTAGCTTTGTTGTGTCCTTGCATCATGTTTCCAAAAAAAAAATTCTGTCTGTCAGAAAAATCATTCTTCTATGCCTGAGAATGCCCAAAAATAAAGTGTCTCGAAAAATTCCAGAAAATTCACATTAAATTTTTACGTGAAAAAAGGGGTAGAGGAGTACCTGGGAGGTACCAGGGGGCCCACCAGGAAGGCACACCACATGGTGGCGCGGCCAGCCCTGGGTGGCGCCATGCCCTGGTGTGGGCCACCCCTGGCCCCCCACTAACTCTCTCACCTGCCACTTTCTTCTCTCTCCCGAGTAAGCTCCAGTTCATTGCTCAAAATCGCGTTCTTGCTGTGCTTGCTCTCGATTTTTTCGCTCTCCTTGCTCAGCCCATCTTTCTTGCTTAAATTTGGAGCATTTGTTCCCTGGTATGTGACTCCTCCCCTTGTCCAAGTAGATTTGTGTTTAGTGGATTATATCTTGATTATTTTGCTGCTGTAGGTGACTGGTTATGAGAGCTTGTAAGCTTGTTTCATGCTTAGAGATATAGTTTTGATGCATGTTTAGGCCTCTTACAAGTCCCTATGAGTAGAATCCTTCATTATATTTACTTTGCAATCACTTGTTTAATAGGTGTTTAAATTTTAGAATAGAAGATGAGTGAACACCACCTAAACCAACATGAGCTTTGGGTACCTGAGGTCATGAAGGTCCACCGGGAGGAGGAAGTTTTTCCCTCCATTTATCCATGCTCTGAGTTCATGAGAGCTGCAGGAATTCTACAAGATTTCCACACTTTGGTTTCTAATGCAGGGTTAGAGCACTTTTTGGAAGATGAACCTTGTCAATTTGTGAAGCTAACCATGTCTGTGGTGCGGGATTTCCAATTTAGTCACTCTTTGCCTAACCCCATGGTCCATTACAAAATTTACAATATTGCTACCAACCTTTCTCTTGATGATTTTTGTGCAGCTATTAAGGTACCTCAATGGAGATCATGTAGGAAGATTAAGGAGAGACCTGAACCACTCATGGATTTATATGCAGAAATTTGCCAAGGGAGTAGCTTCTCGAAGGAGAGTGGAAAAATCTGTAACATTCATCTTCCCTCCATTCGCTACTTTGCCTACTTTATTGCCAAGTGTGTTATTGCTAGGAAAACTGCCAATAAGTTACCTTCGTTTGATCTAGCATTTATCTCTGCTGCTCTTAGACGAGATAGGTCTTATAACTTGGGTGCTTTGATAGCTTTCCGTCTTGCTGCTAACCGTGAGAAAGGTGGAATTTGTGGAGGCCTCATTGCTTCTCGTTTACTAGCATTGCATGATTTAGTGCCTCATCATCTAGACCTAAAGTTTCCCATAGAAAGGCTTGATCTTAATTCCATGATACAGCATAAATTTGTTTCCTCGTGGGCTAGTATGAGTGAGTTATCTATGAAATAACCTTTCTCAAAGCTGGTTGGATAAAGAGCAAGTCCGAGCGTGTTGTTCTTTTGCCTGCACCTGTTTTGTTTAACCTTGATAACAGGGAAGGATGGTCCCTCACTGAGGAGGAGCTTGACACGTACTTGGGAGAGCTCTCCCAACAGGAGCAGGACACTAGAAGGGAGGTCACGGATGATTTGGTCCAGCCCTCGAATGAGGGAGAATCTTCATATCAGCAGCCCGCTTATGATTGGGGAGCTTCTTCTTCTTCTCATGGGCCTAGCTACGACCATTCTTACCAAGATCCGCCCGCTTGGCAACCCTATTCGTACATGGATTGATACCCACTTAGGCCAAAAGCCTAAGCTTGGGGGAGGTATGCCGACACCGCACTCATCTTCATATCATGTTGCGTCGGTACTTCGTATATTCATGTTTTTGTTCTCTTTTTAGTTTTCGTTCTTCTTTTTCTTTTGCTTTCTAAAAACACAAAAAGACCAAAAATATTTCTGTTGTTTCTCTTTGGTTTGCTTCTTCTTTTTGCCTTGGTTTGTTTTTCCCTTTTTGCTTTGTTTGAACTATTCAAAAAACCCAAAAAGATTTTGCTTTGCTTGTTTTTCCCTTTTGGTTCTTGTTTAAAAATCAAAAACACCAAAAATATTTGTCGTTCTTCTTTGGTTTTGTGAGTTTGCTACAGGGTTCAGCAGTCCTCAGTGGAATATTGGTTCCATATTATTATTCAAGCCACACAAGTGAAGAGCAATAATGAGGATTAATGACAACTTGAGGCGTGGTAAGAGGCTGGTAACGAACTCTATTTGTTTTCATTTTTTTACATATACTCATCACTGTGGGCATGCTTAGTCTGTTCATGTAGGGTGTATGTTATCTTTGGATGCTTAGTAGTTCTTGCTTTCATATGATTAGCTCCAGCTCGCTAATAGTTTGTAGCATGTCTTATGAATGTTTGCTTGCATTGCTCTATTCATAAATTGGTATGACACCGCGGTATCTTCCTCTGAATGTTTCATTTTATTGACTTGGCACATCCTCACGCATGTACATGACTGTAATAATCAGTTAAGCCTCGATGAATTATTTTGCCTTGAGGATCTTGAATCACTTTCATGCCATGAGTAGTCCTGTTTTGTTGCATGCATGATAATGACAGCTATTGCTCTCTCGTTTGTCACTCCCTTACTTTTGCTAGCCTCCACTCCCACTGAGTGTTTTACTCATGTTTCCAACTCCCTTAAACCAAATATTGCCAAAGTGTCCACCATACCTACCTATTAGCATCATTTGCTACTTCCGTGCATATTCAATATGCCTTGTTTTCTTCCCAATAAAATGTTTGCTTGTTATGAGAAAATTAGTTAGTAAAGCTCTCACGAACTTGATGGCACACTGTATTTCCTGCACTTAATAAACCTGAACCATTGTGAACTCTCCATGAAAGTTATATGCTTGCAAATTATAGGCTGAGGATTAGCAGAACCGTGCTGTCACGGGGAACGCTTTCATCACTTGTAAATATATACCCAGTTGATACCTTGCTCATTTGTTTACAGATGTCGTCGGTGTGAAATGAAAGGGGAGCTTGTAAGTCCATGGAGTTATATGTGTGTTAGAAAAACGCCTGGGCCGCTGGTCTAATCCATGCTGACATGGTGGAAACCTGCAGCGTAACCATAATGATATCTATAAAGCATTCTTCTTATAAAAAAGAGAGAGATAGCTATTGAGAAAAAGAAAAAAAAGAGATTTATGAAAAGAGGAAAGAGAGAAAAAAGCACCATTTTCCCATGGTAAATAAGAAGATTGCTGAGATACTCACTGTCTGCTTGCCTTGTCATTTTGATATGGGGATTCTTCCGTATCATCGGGCAAGGGGTACCCCGTTGGCAGTTCTCAATGATACGCACATACTTACGATGACAAGAACTTACCGGTAACTAAAGTTGAGTAGCATGAGGAGCGGCCCTTGTACTCAAGGGACTTGGGATTTTCAGTTTACAGTCTGTCAAGCATATAAATCAGATTGGACCTCACTTTCACCTTAACCACATTAAAGATGCTTATGACAGGGGCAATGAGAGCTCAAATCTAATGAGTACCATACTTTCAGCAATTGGAAGCCTTTCAAATTATTCAAAACCTTTTCTTTTACTTGTTGAGTCTCCACATATTCTCTGAGCACCTTTTTGAGAGCATAGTTGTCATTCTTTGTGTTTGTCCCATTGCTTGATTATTTGTGTTATGACTTTGGTGCTTGTATCCTTGATATCTTTACTTCTAGTCATCACTTGAACTTCAGAGGTGCCTTGACATTCATAATCAAAGGCAAGCGAGATAACACTCTATCATACCTTTTTATGAGCATTGTAATGTTGCTTACGTTTACACTTCATGCTACTTATTATTTTTGAGTTGGAATCTCTTCATAACTTGCAATGACTATTAAGTTGACTCAGTTGCATACTCTTTATTATGAACTGTCTAAGTAGTTGATCACATTGCTCAAAATATTTACATCTTATGAAGAAACTGTGTTCGTGAAAGTTCTTTTATCACACTCAGTTTTCAACTAAATTACTTGAGGACAAGCAATAAGCTAAGCTTGGGGGGAGTTGATACGTCCAAAACATATCTACTTTCCCGAACACTTTTGCTATTGTTTCTCCTCTATACTTGTGTGATTTGGATACAACTAATGTGGACTGACGCTGTTTTCAGCAGAATTGCCTTGGTGTCTACTTTTTGTGCAGAAAAATCAACTATCAGGAAAAATCCCGGAAAATATGCCAAAAATCCTATTTCACCCGAAGACTCAGGAGCAGAATCAGAGGCAGAAGAGCCGGTGGCCACACCACCTGGTGGCGTGGGCCAGGCCAGGCCACGCCAGGGGGTGGTGTGGGCCCCCTAGGAACCCCCTCGGCCTCTCTCTTCGCCTATAAGGAGCCTTCTAACCTAAAAACTTCGGGGGGTTCGACGTTTTTCCAGAAGGAGTTCCGCTCCGCCGCCACCACCAGATTCCACGAAACAGCACCAGAAACTCCGCACTCACCGGACGGGAATTAGAGGAGATCATCGCCATCATCATCACCATCGCTTCTCCATCAACCATCCATGTTTCCCCATCTATGAGTGAGTAATCCCCTGCTGTAGGCTATGGGAATGGTAGGGATTGGATGATATCGTTCATGTAATGGCATCAGATAGTTAGGGCATGGTGCCTAGTATCTTCTATTAGTGCTTTATGACTTTGTTGTGACTTGTTGTGCTTAATGCTTGTCACTAGGGCCCGAGTGCCATGATTTTAGATCTGAACATGTTATTGATTCATTATGATAGTATTTTTTATGGTCTTACCTGCAAGTTGTTTACACACGTTGTTGTCCGGAACCAATGGCCCCAAAGTGACAGAAATCGGGATAACTGGAGGAATGGCTTTAATGTGAGGATCACATGTGTTCATGGAGTGTTAATGCTTTGCTCCGGTGCTCTATTAAAAGGAGCACCTTAATTGCCAGTAGTTCCCTTGAGGCCTCACTGCAAACGGGCTGGCAGGATAAAAGATGTTGTGCAAGTTCTCATTGCGAGCACATATGACTATATATGGAACACATGCCTATGATTATCTAGTACTTGGATGCTTTGTCTTATTTATCTGCAATTGCCCTATGTTCTGATTGCTATGTGAATTTTCTTGTCCATGCAACGCCCGTCCATCCATCCCTATGCCTACCTTTTCGAATCCCAATTGTTCTCGCTATTGTTACTGTTGTCTTTACTTTACTACTGCTATTACTTTGCTATTCCTACTACAAAAATGTTGCTACTGATAAACTGCTATGAGCAAGATTGTTTCCAGGTGCAGCTGAATTGACAACTCAGTTGTTAAGGCTTATAAATATTCTTTGGCTCCCCTTGTGTCGAATCAATAAATTGAGTTTCACTTCCCTCGAAAATACTGCGATACACTCCCTATACTTGTGGGTCATCAACCTCCTAGGTGTGTCCCTCTCAAATATTTCTCCAAAGGTGTGGTTGTTCATCTTTGGTATTCTGAAATTTAAACATTCATTAAACAAGTTATTGCAAAGTGAATATATAATGAAGGGCACTACTCATAGGGACTTATAAGAGGCCTAAACATGCATCAAAACAATATCTCTAAGCATTGAACAAGCTTACAAGCTCTCATAACCTGTCACCTGCAGCAGCAAAATACTCAAGGTACAAACCACTAAACACAAATCTACTTGGACAAGCGGAGGATTCACATACCGGAGAACAAATGCTCCAAATTTCAGCAGCAAAGATGGGCTAAGCAAGGAGATCGAAAAATCATGGGCAAGAATAGCAAGAACGCGATTTCGAGCAATGAACTAGTGTTTTCTCGGAAGAGAGAGAGAGCAGTGGGAAGTGAGAGAGTTAGTGGAGGGCCAGGGGTGGCCCACACCATGGCCAGTCGCGCCCCTGGGCTGGCCGCGCCACCAGGTGGTGTGCCTGCCTGGTGTGCCCCCCTGGTACCTGCTAGGCACTTCTCTGCCCCTTTTTTCACGTAAAAATTTAATATGAATTTTCTGGAATTTTTCGAGACACTTTATTTTTGAGCAATTTTCACGTATAGACGAATGATTTTCTGACAGAAAAAGGTTTCTAAAAAAATGCAATGACAAAACGAAGCTAACACTTCAGAAGTTCTTGGACACTCTAAAATGCAAGCAACTAACAACAGAAAAGCAAACTAAATGAAAGCAAAAACTAAAATGGATAAAATAAAAGTAAGCAAAGATAATCATAGTGAAAACATTGTTTTGTTCATTAAAATCCTTTTGTTAACAAGGTTGACCAGGTCTTGTTACCAAAACAATTTTATATGAAACAAAACTTCGTATTCCACTAATGATTATGTTACCTCAACCTTGATAACAATGGTCCCAATCATAATAGTTTCATATTTTTCTCGTGGTATGGTACAATATATTTCTTCAACTTGAATGCCCTCAACATGTTCAATTGAATTTAAACCATAAGTCCTATCAATCTTCTTGGGGAAATAGACAGTATGCTCCTTGTCATTAACGTTAAAAGTCACCTTTCCTTGATTGCAATTAATAACAGCTCCTGCAGTATTAAGAAAAGGTCTCCCAAGAATAATAGACATATTATCATCTTCAGGCATTTCAAGCACAACAAAATCAGTTAATATCAAACAATTATGAACCACTTGAACAGGTACATCCTCACATATACCCACAGGAATAGTAGTAGATTTATCAGCCATTTGCAAAGATATATCAGCTGGTATTAGTTTTTCAAGTTAAAGTCTCTTATAGAGAGAAAAAGGCATAACACTAACTCCTGCTCCCAAATCACACAAAGCAGTTCTAACATAACTATTTTTAATAGAGCAAGGAATAGTTGGAATCCCTGGGTCTCCAAGTTTCTTTGGAACCTTACCATTAAAGGAATATTTAGCAAGCAAAGTAGAAATTTCTTCATTAGGGATCTTCCTTTTATTCGAGACAATATCCTTCATATACTTTGAATAGGGAGGCAATTTAATAGCATCAGTCAAAGGAATTTGCAAGAATAAAGGTTTCATCCACTCACAAAACTTATTATAGTGTTCATCTTCCTTTGACTTGTGTTTCTTATCAGGGAAAGGCATAGGTTTTTGGACCCAAGGCTCTCTTTCACTACCATGTTTCTTAGCAACAAAATCTTCTTTAGTGTATTTAGTATTCTTAGTGTGCCTTTTGGGTTCTTCTTCAACCTTTTCTTTATCGGGAACATCATTTTACTCATTACCATTTTTAGTTTCAGCATCAGAGATAGATATACTATTAGGATCTTTAGCAGGTTCAGAAGGTTCTACAATAGTTTTATGTTTCTTCTTTCTTTTCTTAGGAGTAGTACCACTATTTTCAACTCGTTGAGAATCCTGCTCAATTCTTTTAGGATGCCCCTCAGGATATAGAGGATCCTGGGTAGCAGCACCACTTCTAGTTCTAATTTCATAAGCATTTTTTTCTTTAGCAGCATTAACTAGCAAGTCTTTTTGTACTTTAATAAGCTGATCAATTTGAGTTTGAACCATTTGAAAATGTTTAACAAGCATTTTAACATCATTAGAGGTTCTTTCTACAATATCTTTTAACTCAACAATAGCTCTAGAGTTTTCCATTAAATGATTTTGCACCCTTTTATTGAAAATATCTTGCTTAACAATAAAAACATCAAATTCCTCTAAGCATTGATCAAGAGGTTTAGAGTAAGGGATATCACCTTCATCAAAATGTTGGAGAGAGTGTACCTCAATAGTAGATGAGTGGGGAATTGGCTTACATAATTCTTCTATAGGAGGTAAATTCTTGACATCAGCAGCTTTAATTCCCTTCTCCTTAAGACAATTCTTAGCTTCCTTCATCACTTCATCATTTAGTTCAATAACTCCCCTCTTCTTTGATGTCAGAATAGGCACATGAATAGTTGGTTCAGGTATAGTTGTCTCAGGTATAGCTGGTTCAGGAGGAGTCCAGTCTTCATAATTCTTTCTTATTTTAGCCATTAATTCTTCAGCTTCCTTGGGAGTCCTATTCCTGAATACACAATCAACACAACTATCTAGGTATGTCCTAGATTCTTCAGTTAGTCCATTATAAAATATATCAAGAAGCTCATTCTTAGGTAATGGACATCCAGCCTGTGCATGAATCAAAGCACAAAACCTTTCCCATGATTCAGGCAATATCTCTTTTTCTCCCTGTTTAAAATCAAAAAGTTCCTGCAAAATAGCATGTCTAGCACTAGGAGGAAAATATTTCTGTAGGAAGGTACTAATCAAGCAATCAGGGCTATCAATAGATCCAGGAGGTAAATTATTAAACCAAGTTTTAGCTTCTCCTTTTAGTGAAAAAGGGAAAATTTTAGCAACAAAGTAGGTGCGCATCTTAATATCATCAGAAAACAGGCCACTCATGGTAGAAAGCTCAGTCATATGTGCTGCCACACTTTCATTCTTAGTCCCACAAAAAGGTTCTTTCTCAACAATAGCTATGTAAGATAGATCAAGAGAGAAATCATAATCCTTATCTTTAATGTTTATGGGACATGCAGCAAACTTAGCATTAGGAGACAATTTGGGTTTTATAGTACGCCTCTCAAGGAGACTCTTAACAACACCCCTATCATGGGTGTTTTGACATTCTTTAATAAATTCATCGGTCACCTCAATAAAACCGTCTTCAATATCATAGCTCTCTCTAGACTCAGGTGAACTAATAGGTGTAGTAGTGTCTTCATTAGGAGTTTCAGTATTTCCAGCTATAGTTCTAGCAATCATAGCATCTAGGAAAGGACCTAATGAACCACTCTTATCAAGCACAGTAGAAGCAGCATCATAAGTATCAGAAGTTTCAGATTCAGTAGTAGCAGCAGTGTGTGTAGCATGTGTATGTGGTGGTGTAAGTAACTTACTCATAACATATGGTGAATCAAGAGCAACAGAGGTGTTCAGAACCGTACCTCTTCTTGTAGTTGTTGGTAAAATAGGAACCTTGCAATCACGAGACTTCACCATGATGGATGGATGGCAGCAAACAATAGTGATTCCAAGTGGACTTGATAAATAAAGCTATGCTCCCCTGCAACGGCGCCAGAAAATAGTCTTGATGACCCACAAGTATAGGGGGTGTATCGCAGTATTTTCGAGGGAATTGAAACCCAATTTATTGATTCGACACAAGGGGAGCCAAAGAATATTTATAGGCCTTAACAACTGAGTTGTCAATTCAGCTGCACCTGGTAACAATCTTGCTCACAGCAGTTTATCAGTAGCAACAGTTTTGTAGTAGCAATAGTAAATTAATAGAAGTAGTAAAAGTAAAGACAGTAGTAACAATTGCAGTAAACAGTAGGATTAAAGCACGGTAGGCATAGGGATGGATGGACGGGCGTTTCATGGACAAGGCAATTCATATAGCAATCAGAACATAGGGCATTTGTAGATAAATAAGATAAAGCATCCAAGTACTAGATAATCCTAGGCATGTGTTCCATATATAGTCATACGTGCTCGCAATGAGAACTTGCACAACATCTTTTGTCCTGCCAGCCCGTTTGCAGCAGGGCCGCAAGGGAACTACTGGCAATTAAGGTGCTCCTTTTAATAGAGCACCGGAGCAAAGCATTAACACTCCGTGAACACATGTGATCCTCACATCAAAGCCATTCCCTCCGGTTATCCCGATTTCTGTCATTTCGGGGCCTTTGGTTCCGGACAACAACGTGTGTATACAACTTGCAGGTAAGACCATAAACAATACTATCATAATGAATCAGTAACATGTTCAAATCTGAAATCATGGCACTCGGGCCCTAGTGACAAGCATTAAGCATAACAAGTTGCAACAAAGTCAAAAAGCACTAATAGTAGATACTAGGCACCATGCCCTAATAATCTGATGCCATTACATGAACGATCTCATCCAATCCCTACCATCCCCATAGCCTACAGCGGGGGATTACTCACTCGTAGATGGGGGAAACATGGATGGTCGATGGAGAAGCGATGGTGATTATGATGGTGATGATCTCCTCCAATTCCCCATCCCGGCAGGGTGCTAGAACGGAGTTTCTGGTTCCGAATCGCAGAATCTGGTGATGGCGGTGCAACGGAACCCTTTTTGGAAAAAATGTCGAACCCTCCTAGGTTTTTAGGTCAGGAGGCAACTTATAGGCGAAGAGGGAGACCAAGGGGGTGCCTAGGGCGGCCAGACCACCCCCTGGCGCGGCCAGGCCTAGCTCAAGGCCAGATGGTGGTGTGGCCCCAGCCTCCTCCCCTCATTCTTCGCTCCTTGAATTTTCTAATGAAATAGGATTTTTGGCATATTTTCCGGGATTTTTCCTGATAGTTGGTTTTCTGCACAAAAACTAGACACCAAGGTAATTCTGCTGAAAACAGCATTAGTCCGTGTTAATTGTATCCAAATTCCACAAGTTTAGAGGAAAAACAATAGCAAAAGTGTTTGAGAAAGTAGATATGTTTTGGACGTATCAACAACTTCTTTCCAGTAGTCAGCATCTTGAGATGCATAGGCTTCTGAAATAGAAGTGAGAGTATCATCCACAAGGTATACAATGAAATCATCACCTAATGACTTTGCAGTCCTTTGTCTCTTGCTCCTTTTAGGAGCTTCATTGTCATCCTCCACAGGATCATCATAGTGTTCTATCGGCATAGTGGGTTCAAGAATTATAACAAATTTCTGACTAGATGAACTAGTCATCTCCTGATTTGATGAGCTAGATATACCTTTCATGGGAAAGGTGTCCTCAAAGAAAGTCGCATCATTTGAATCCATAATCGTACCAACATGCATGTCGGATACCTCAGATTTTACTACCAAAAATCTATAGCCAATGCTATGAAAAGCATATCCCAAAAAAACACAATCCACGGTTTTTGGTCCAAGCTTTCGCTTCTTGGGTATTAGAATATTGACTTTCGCCAAACATCCCCAAGTTCGTAAGAGAGTTTAAGACTTTTCTTCTCCCATTCATCAAATGGAGTCATGGTTTTATCCTTTACGGGAACATAGTTTAGGACATGACACGCATTCATTAGCGCCTCCCCCACCATTTCTTGGAAAGAACTGATGTATCTAACATGGTGTTAACCAAATCAGTTAGAGTACGGTTCTTTCTTTCGGCCACCTCATTTGACTGAGGTGAGTAGGGAGGCGTCCTCTCATGAATAATACCATGTTTTGTATAGAATAAATCAAATTCGTTTGAAAAGTACTCTCCACCATGATCCGACGTTAGCCATTTGATTATAAGATCAAGTTGGTTTTCTGCTTCAGCTTTATAGATTTTGAAGTAATACAAAGCATCATCTTTAGATTTCAGAAGATAAACGTAGCAGTATCTAGTAGAGTCATCAATCAACGTCATAAAGTATCTTTTCCACTTTTTGTCAACACACCATTCATCTCACAAAGATCTGAATGTATAAGTTCTAGTGGTGCTAAGTTTCTCGATTCTACAGCCATATGAGACTTGCGGGGTTGCTTTGCTTGCACATAAACTTGGCACTTAGAACCTTTGGCAGTGGTAAATTTTGGAGTTAAACTCATATGGCTAGCCATGTCATGTAACCAAAGTTAATATGATAAAGTCGTGAATGCCAAATATTGGACTCATTATCATTGCAAACATGATTAATAACTTTAGTACATCAGTCTGAGAAAGATAAGCAGAACAGCCTCCACACTCATAACCCTTTCCAACAAATTCTACATACTTAGAAATTACAATTTTATTGGACTCAAAAACTAACTTAAAACCATCTCGACATAAAAGTGATCCGCTGACAAAATTCTTATTGACGGAGGAAATGTGCTGCACATTCTTTAGTTGTACGGTCTTCCCCGAAGTAAACTTCAGATTTACCATACCAACACCATGAACAGAAGCACGTGGGCCATTTACCATCAGCACAGAGGAAGTCCTTGAGACCTAATAACAAGATAACATGGAAATATCAGAACATCTATGTGTATTAGAACCCGTGTCTATCCACCATTCAGGAGAATGACACACTGAAGCGATAGTAGGTAAAATACCATACCCAACGTACTTCATATCAGTATTGCTAATAACAACATTAGCGGTCTTGCCGCTGTTCCAATGTTGATGCTTGTCAAAGCGATTAGGGCAGCTAGGAGCCTAGTGATCAGGATCACCATAGACGTGGCAAGAGCCTTTCTTCTTTTCATTTTTCCTCTTTAATTTGGTTGAGTGTGTGTCCTTGTTCTTTCCATCAAACTTACCTCTGCCTTCAGATTTGTTCTTATTCTTGAACTTGTGGGATTGAAAGTATTTCTTCTGTACCAAATTGGCACTAGAAGCTCCCTTAAATCCTCGAGCACGTGTGTCCTTTGCTCTCGCCTTCTCTTCCACATGAAGAGACCCAATGAGACCTGTAGCAGAAAAGTCTTGTCTCTTATGTTTTAGTGAAGTAGAAAAATTCCTACACAAGGCAGGAAGCTTGGCAATAATGCCCCGGCCACAAACTTGTCTGATAGGGTACACTTGAACTGCTCAAGTTTTTTGGCAAGTGATTGTATCTCATGAGCTTGCTCAATGATAGAGCGCTCATCAATCATCTTATAGTCATAGAATTTCTCTATGACATACAACTCAGTGCCAGCATTCGAGACCCCAAACTTGACCTCGAGCGCATCCCATGCGTCCGTGTCATTATCAAATGACATGTATGGGTCACCAATGTTATCCCCAAGAATACTAAACAGAGCCATCAGAAATATGGTATTGACTTTCTTAAAGGCTGCTTTGTGCTCAACAGAAAGATCTCCTTCAGGTTTGCCAAGAATGACGCTCTAGCAGTTTAGGTTTTCAAACCATAGAATTGCTCTCGTGCGTCATCTCTTATAGAGCATCCCATCAAAAGAAGGCGGCCTAGTATCCACGTCTACACTAGTGGAATTTAGTTGCCTATAATCAGGTTTTTGAATTGTTGAAAATATAAGCAATAATCCATATGATTTAATCCGAATAATAAACTAAGAAAACATGATCATATAAACAGTGCCAAAAATAATCATGCAGATTAACATAGTAGATGAACATATTACATCTAAATAAGATAAACCTGTTAAATCTACACCAAACGCTAGAATAAAAAACTCTAGCAGAATCTGAAAGAGAGAGTTCGGAGTTACATAAAGTGCAGGAGGATTCACGTTCAGGTTGGCGTTGACACCAGCATCATCAGCCATGTCGTAGATGTAGAGGATGCTGATGTCCGTGAAGAAGTCCTCATCGGGGAGGGAGTGGTCTGTGATGGCATCAGTAGTCGCGCTTGAGCACCCCCCCCCCAAAACGATGATCACCCCTCACCCATATAGGTTCATAAGAGGCAGGGTTCCGGAGGCCTACTGTCCTGACCTGCGGTGCACGCCGCAAGCCGGGATGGGGAAGTTGAAGGCGGCAACACAATAGACTAGAAGGAGACGCGTGTGATAGGCAATCCCGATTAGGTTTAGTGTAGACACTTATATAGTGTAGGTCAAGGAGATCGTGGGGCTCAGCCCATGTCCAAGTCGGTAACAACCCACGTTCCAAAAAGTCATGAAACGACTCACTAATTAACGCATCCGTTAATGACTCGTAATTAATCCATAATTAATTTTCCTAAACAACAAAAATAAAGCTCGGCTCGGCGAGATTCCCGCAACCCGCGGCACGCGCGCGTCGTGACGAGGCGAGGCGGGCGGCATTGGAGGAGGAGTATGCGATAACTTCTCTTATTCTCACACCTTAGTGAGTGTTAGAACATCCTAGTTTATAAGAAGGTGTAACTCTCACTCAACTAGCAATGTGGGACTAAAGTTTAGCACCAGTAGCACACACATGAGCTGCCACAAATAATGAGCCAAAGAGAACTTCAGAATTTGTATTTGTTATGGGCCAAAATCCCACAAGCAAGCACCTCAAATTCCAACAGGGCATGCAGCACGGAGGTGCGTCACACATGAGGGCGACCCCTGCCAAGACTTTCGCCACCGGCCAGCCGGTGTAGCGTGCCCGCGCAGACCTCCATTGCTTTCGTTTGTATAGAGTAGCGAGGCCGGCGCCGCTGCTGGCAGTCTCCTATGGGAGCAAGGCCGCCACATAACTGCTAGAGTTTGCTGCCACGATGTTGTTAGTCCATGGGAGCGTGCCCGCTGCAGCAGCGTTGTTTGCCCAGCGAGCACGCCTGTCGCCTCTGATTTTGGCTATCTCCAATAGGGATATCATAGGTAGTATCATGCATGCCATGTTGGCAAAATTCTGACGTGGCATGCTAATTAATTATGAAATAGGTTGTCTTGGTATCATAGATAGATACGGTATCATAGCACATAGAACGGGAAAAACTAATCTCAAATAAATCTTGTACACAATTTTACATTGTGATTCTACATAAAAATAAATAAACTAAGGCTATGATACTGCTACATGATACTATGCAGTGTGGAGATGGTATTATATAGTAGTATCATATATATGATACTACTATATGATACTCCCCATTGTGACTAGTCTGTCATAGTGGAAGTATCATACTACTAGTATCATGTACATGATATTAATATATGATACAATCTTTATAGTGCATCGTATCATGTAGTAGTATCATAAATAGCATTATATTTAATGATTTGTAGAATTTTAGTGTAAAATTGTGTACAAGTTTTACATGCATTAGACTAGTCACAGTGGGGAGTATCATATAGTAATATCATGTATATGATATTAGTATATGATACTATCTCCATAATGCATAGTATCATAGTCTTAGTATATTTATTGTTTTGTAGAATCTCAATGTAAAATTGTGTACAAGATTTATTTGAAATTAGTTTTTCTAGTTCTGCGTGCTATGATACTGTTTCTACCTATGATACCAACACAATCTTTTTCATCATTAATTAGCATGCCACGTCAGAATTTTGCCGACATGGCATGCATGATACTACCTATGATACCCCCATTGGGGCTAGTCCTAGTTTCACGTGCTATGATATAGTATCTACCTATGATACTCTAACTATCTCTTTCTTCATTAATTGTGGTGCCACATCATATTTTTTCCAACATGACATGCACGATGATACTACTTATGATACTCCCAATAGGTCTATCCTTAAGTGTGTGACCACATGGGTTCCGATATATGCGAACATGTCTGGAACACATTCCAGCACAACGATTACTAGCGGTACCTTGATGCACATAGTAACCCCCCTGCCCCCGTGTAATCACGAAGTTGTTTTATCGTGTGAACCATTGTATTACTTCGAAACATATCGTATTGCTTCTCGATACATTACATTGATCGAGGTGAAACACTAGGTTATTCTTATTACCCGATATGTACTCTTTACTCATTTTGTATCATTGATGTTCTTGTGATCAACAATTTGATCACATGTCCGGCAGATGATGACGAACATCATAATACATGAGTGGACCAGAGTGTATCTCTCCATCTCCAGGAGTAGCAATTTCCACAACTACACCATATATAATATTCGTATACCATCAGGCAAGAACGAAGACCGACTTTATGATCACCCTGTCAAGAAGCAACGTTCAAAGGTCTTTTTCACTTCCATATTGTATCCAAGTTAATATGTATCTAATTGTCTAACGATATTTCAGTAACGGTAATACTTGTTATTGAGAAACTACCGATAACAATATTCACAATGCGTTTCACGGTATATCATATTGGGTCTATCCATCATCGGTGTTCTCTCCATAAATCTGATCTGATATATCATCGGGAACTCTACAACACTTTGTATTTACCCACATTCGTGAAACCGGGACTATGAATGATACACAAACTAGTCTTAGGCGAGACTAAAGATATCTAAATGGTGTTTATAATTCCACACATGTATTCGGATTTTCCTACAAATACTCATTATTTAGAACCAATACAATTATAGGACAGAATAATAAACTTGATTATGAAACAGAAATTGGAGTCAATAATAGCATATGAACATTTCAGGCAAATCTGTTATCAACGTCTCCCCGTTTCTGTCTGGACATGGGATGGACAACGAGAAGGACATGCCGCGACATCACCATGGAGCCCAGATCTCCTGGGGAGGCAGGCCCCTTAGCGCGGGATTCCCTAGCGCGGACTTGTCGTGCGCCCTACCTGCCCCGCATCGCTGGACGGTGGGTTGCGCGCGGTCTGGACCCATTGTCAGCGGACATGGGCAAGAACGGCATACCTGAGAGGCGTTTCGAAGGAGACCGATGCTCCGCACCCGTCGGTTCGTGGGGCTCGTCGGGTGCCGATGTGGTCGCGAAAACTCTGGTCGTATGCTGATTCTCGCGGACGAGAGCCGAGATGGCAGCGAAGAACTGCAGAAACTCTCGCCGTATGCAGGTTCTCGTGGACGAGAGACGCGAAGTGCCCTCTATGTGAACAAAGCGGTCGTAATAAACACGGCAAGAGTAACAGATAAGACACTAAAGGATGACCCAGATGTCATTTTTGTGACCGTTTCCTTTGTGAGCCTAATAGTTAATCTATCATGTAGACTCTACTTGCTATATGTAAAGTTTGTTCAATGAAGATTGGTCTAATTATGTTATGCGCGCATGTCTGGCTCTATCAGTGATAATGAAATTCGTTCTATTCGATCTGTGATGGTTCCTAAGATTTCGTAGATGTCTTCCAGTGTTTTGACTTCTATGTTTTCTTGTGGCCGACTCTACCGTTTACATTCTTAAAGTACTGACTAAACGAGAACAACATGTATGTTTACATATAAGGAAAATAAGGCAGTACAACAGTACGACAGAGGGAAATACACAATTCATAGAAAGCAGGTAGTACAACTAAAAGACCAAAGATGACACGGTGTTGACAATTAAATCTAAGATTTTCTTGCATAAAGTTTATATATTTTGAGTTAACTGAAACCCCACACTGTCTCTCTTTCCACCGAATCGCATAGGTATCTTCATTTCCCATGTCCGCAAGTCTATTAGACTGCACGGTTTTTCTGAACGTGTCTGCACGCGCGTTCGTGCCCCTTGGCTCGGACGACTGTATGGCACACATGTCAGAAGACTTTCAGAGCATCACCTAAGCCTACAGAAACGTGCGAACGGGAAATCTTAGTCTATTTCCTCGTATTGTTGTGCACGTATGGTCAGACATGCCGCCTATCGGCCGCGCCCCGAGGGCGCATAGCAAAGTCTAGTATAAATAATATAATCCTTTATTATTGTCTGTAGGGCATAATTTCATCAGATCAATGAAGACGGGCATCAAGCAAATCGACGTCTTGATGTGAGAGGAATCCTAGAACCACTGTTTTTATTAGATCCAAGATGGAAGCCCCACGCTGCCGCTAGCCTCCATCAGGGTCGGCCGCCCCATACCCGACCAGCAGCCTGAAGGCACGGCCGACAGTGAAGGCGATCCACGACACCCGAAGCCTCCACCAGATGGCCTCAGGACTTCGAGCACTCCGGAGGCGATCCACCACCACGACGTCGATGCAGGGCTGCCCGTCCGCGTCGCCACCACGGGACCACACCGTAGCGACCCTCGCCAAGCGTCGCGTCCCGGTTGACAAACGCGACCCCCGCCGCCATCTGCCAGGGGGTACCAACACCGCCTCCCGGGGCCACACCGGTTCCCAACCTTCGCCATCATGAGCGTGTCGTCCAGTGCGATGCATAGATGCGACCGACGGGCTCCCAGCGAGGGGAGATACCACCACGCGTGGAAACCGCCTTGCCACTACCGTCGACCGAATGCCTTTGGCCGCCGAAATTGTAATTTAGACTTTGTAACGTGTTGGAAGCGTGTACATGAATTCATTTTTATTTTACAAAAAGTGTATACGATGAAAGTTCATGTATGTGAATCTTCTTTGGAAAAAGTGTACGCAAAAGTGTTGTAAAAAAAGTGTACGCAAAAGTAATGTGCTTATTAAATCATGCCTATATATTCTAGATCTAACTTCTTAAAATAATTAAGATGATGTGGATTACGCTGGTGTCTATCCCTTATATGTGTGGAATCGACATCTTGGAACTCCTGGCAGATCCCTGTTATACATGTAAAACCCATTTAGGTATCTTGTGACTGATAAGCATATCATCACATTTACTAATTTAAATTGTCTATGAGCATCTTGGTAGAGACATGTTCGCATATATAAATGTTGATAACACTTTCTTGTTGAAGGCATTGTCTTGAGAGTTTGGATTTTTTTGGGGTGTAAACCTACAATCTTTGGTTGTGCAGCTACTATTGTGCATTGTTCCCTTCTTGGAGGCGCCGGTTTTGAAGAATTTCTTATATAGTATGGTTGTTATATTTGGTGGTGGTTTGAATCCTGCTGCTGTGAGTGGTTGATCACTATGATACGGTCTTTTTTTTTCATTGTCGGTATTCTTGATGCCTTAAGTAGTTCTTTATATTAGCTGGATGCAAAGGCTAGGTGTAATTGATATCTTCTTTATATGAACTAGCATAGTGGCCCTCGCAAATGCGAGGGCAACATCTCTTTAGTAGGTCGAAAACGTATTTTTTTGTGAATTATGCATACATTATTCTCTTCAAAATACCTTCTTCATTATTAAGTACATAAAACATGAAACATTGTTGCAAAATATATAATGTTGCTTCTATTTTTAATGGTATACTTATACAGCTATGCATGGATTTGCGAGGCACCGACCAAAATAACATGTAATTCTCGTGATAGCTAGATCATTTGGCTTGTACTCACTTGTGTATGCCAGCTATATGCCTCTCTGTTATTTTTTCATGGCTGAACATAGTATGATGTTACCATATATCATTCGCACTCAACACTATTGTATGTGGAGTCATTGTGTCAAGAATGGACTCGTAACAGCGAAAAAATCATATAGGATGACAATTTACTTGGGTGCACGTGTTTTTACTTTTCTACATTGTTAGTAAGAAATTAAGATCCTTATGTGTCATATGTATACAATATTATATCAATGCATAAAACTTAAATTTGGACGATGCTATGTTATTTCATATGTTAGATTGCTATGGACAAATAATTCGATTTCACTGTATTAGAGGCATTAAAGTATACCAGTATAATAATTATTTGAATGTGACATAGCTTGTCCTTTTATCGTACTACCATATTGCATACGCAGAAATTCAATTTTTTTGAGTCGGTCATTTCATTGATTTCTCTCCCGCCATTTGGTTGGTAGTGCATTATTATCAACACATGAAATAAGAACTTAGATGGTGAGTTGAATGTTATTGTTTAACTTGATATTATATTAGCAAGTAATACAATTTAAGTTTGATTATCGAGGTAGTCATTGCTTTGTTTTGCAAAAGATTCAAGAATAGTTAAAAGTTACCTGTTGAAAAACATACCTCAAAAGTACAAAATGTCATGTATCAATATTTTTTTTTGATAATAAATATATTAACATTTGGGTATGTAATGAGGGGTAAAATACCAAAGATAATGGTTGTGCCGTATAAATTTGAAACAATCAATCATCCACAATTTTTTATTACTACTCTTAGACTCGAAAGTCTTGGGTCTCATATTGAAAGATGACTACTTGGTCAACTCAAACCAAAGATAGACGAAGTGGTCTATAATGCTGGCCACGGTAGTGCGACTACTCGACCATGGAATAAAATGTACTTTGTCTACTCAAGCCATCGTGTACATAACTTCAAACCATTAGTCGGTCACTTGATTGTTTCGTCTCATAAGTGGTACCATGGATGCATATGTTTCAATGTGCATAAAACATGCAAAAAATGGTTCTCAATGTTTACATAATGCTAGTGCCAAGCTTCAGATATGCGCTTAAAAGGTTGCACTGATATGCTACAAACATTACTCGGCAGAAGGTTTTGTATTTTTAATAAACCATTGTAAAACAATAGACTAATTCATAGTGGTAAAAATGAGGCAGGTAATTTAAAACAATAGATGGTAACAGAAAAAAGACGAATTACGTAAACATATGTTTCTTCTTTAAGACTTCTGTACATAGTAACAACAATCATAAATGGAGAAATTAACCTCAAGGTAGATGTATGTACGATCATACTATTTTTGGGCTGAACAATTCATAGATAAACTATTGTCTTGGTACCTCATATACACACTCACCATGAGTGGATTCACATCCTCATCTATCATTTATGAGTCATGAATAAAATGTACCAGCCACTAAACAGATACATAAATCTTGATCCCAAATTTTTAGAATAATCAAGAAATTGAGTCCTTGTTTTTAGTCTCACTATGTAGCCATCAGCATTCATGAACCACGGTCTATCATGTTCTTAAAACACATCATAGCAAGATGACAGTAATAAACATGGTTTGGGCAGGTAAAATATCACAATACATTGTGCACAACCATTAATTGACAATTTTATTTGTTATTGGATGAAACAATTAACTTGCAACTTGATAAAATGCTAAGCTGTAAGCCTAAAACAAATGAGTATCCCTATTTTGTTTCGTGAGATAAAACAATTCCGGGTTACTTACGCCCATTAAACAAATGATATCCACAAAGAGGCATTAAATTTACTTGGTGTGCCATTTTTCTTACATCACATTTTTTCATAACAGTTGTAACACAGTTGACAAAACAAATATATATCGCAAAAAGAACATTCCGTTGTGTTGTTTCAAGCTCAAGAGAGAAAAAACCATTATCCTTGGTAAATGTGTATACGACCATCTTTTCAACCCGCAATTTTTTTGACGAATCACAATAACCTGCAAATCAAAGTAAAAGAAAATGAAGCGAAACAACATCACTTTTAGGAAATTATTACTTCCATATGGACATAAAAATGCTCAATATCTAACTCCCAAAATTAAATGGGTCTCAAGTTGTGAACAATTCAAATTTCAATTAAAACCATAAGTTAAGTAGGTCTCATTTGACAAAATTAGTTCAAACAAAAATGTGGGTGGGTATCTACCTCATAAAACAAAAAATTCTTTTATAGAAGTATTTTACAATCTACACATTATCTTTTATAATCATTGTTGATCAATTACGCTGATGCATCCATGCATTGAAATGTAGGGCAAGAACATTAAGGTGCGAATCTAGCAGGTAACCTGACTGGAGTTCAATCCCTGATAGACTGAATTTTACGACTAAATTTTACGTGTCTCATAGAAGTGCCCCCTGAACTCGGTCCCAAACGGGAGACAGACACACATGTGTGTCCGTTCAATGGGACACCACGTGCCCATGTTATGAATGATTTAGAGGCCACCGGTCTCCCTATAGCTGGTGTGAGGCACATATACCTCTCAAAAACATTCAACTCTAGCATAAGTGAAACTTGCACCTAGTACCTCTAGGTAGGGAAGGTGCACACTTAATTTGTCTACATTCATCATTTCTTATGTCAAATCTATTTAGCACTATTCTTGTCGTACCCACAATCTCACATCCATCCATTTGTTCTAGCTCCATGCACAACGTCTCAAGGTTTATCCCACGTACTTAAGGCAAAGTTCTAATGCTTTTTTTCTCAACACGTAATCTGGAAAAACATAAGAAAAGTAGTATAGGAGAAGAAAACTAAGTTGAACTTACAAACATTTTGAATGAAGTGTCCGTACATACCATTTTGGTAGTCCTCATATGCATCTCAGCCTTATTCTATTGCGAATGGTAACAAAGACAATGGGGTCTGTATTATACCAACAATTTGGATATGTTATGCATATACATAGGATTTGCCTTTGCTAATTAATCTGCATACTCAACACCTTAGAGCATATTATCTTGGGATTGATAAACACACCTGATATCCCGTATCTAGTGCTCCTATGAACCTAAAAATCCTTAAACCCTGGAGTAGAAAACTGGTATAGACTACGGAATCAGTTTAGATCGAACAAACATAGTTCCCTGCATCGGCTTTGATGGCAAGTCAGATGCTACATGTGGGTGTATAATGGCTTCATAGTTAGCAATATAATGGAACATCATATATTTTGAACCACGTGTAGTAGTAATCAATACATCTTGCTAACACCTATCTTTAGTATATATGTGCATATCTCTACCCAAATAAGCATCTGGTTCATTCAGATTAAGATGGTTCATGTCTAACTGACAAAAAACTACATCTGGTGATCCTTTCGCCAAATTTTTGTTATGAAGTGAACTAACACTAATATAGACTCTTATTTGATAGTAAATGCAACAATCAGGAATTGTTTGCAGCACTGGATCAATTGTATTCCTGTTAATTTAGTGCTTATCAGTATATGTCTATAGGCGTGATTATGAATGCTTGATAAGATTAGCTCATACGATCATAACTTACTAAACATTTGCAGGGATTGCCTTTAATTGATAAAAAGGAGTCGTGCATGTCTTCACACTGAGTCAAAGACTAACAAACCATGCTAGCAATGTCGATAAAGCTTTTAGAGGATTACATATACCATAAGAATTCAGTAAATTTGCCAAAAGAAACATGGTGATTAGATGTCATGGGCTCATAGATGTCACCTGGTTGATAGATTATATCCTCACAAATTTCTCTTCTGATCTCCTTAGTTCGC
The DNA here is from genome assembly GCA_023614405.1 of Avena insularis. NCBI lineage: Eukaryota > Viridiplantae > Streptophyta > Magnoliopsida > Poales > Poaceae > Avena > Avena insularis. The sequence goes on along the minus strand of CM042692.1, from coordinate 428,468,789 downwards.
TTCTATGGAGATATCTTAATCAACTTGGAAGTTATGACGCATCCATAGACAATCAAATAAAAATCCCGAACTCTGTTTGCTCACGTGTCCATATGAAATCCTGGAGGAGGGAGGCATGCATGATCACAGATGCAGGCACAGATTAAGGATATGGTACAGCAACTTCTGCATTATCATAGTGGCGATACTCCAGCTGTGAAAATCTAGGAGGCAGCCTTAGCTGAGGCGAGGTAGCGACGCCCCTATGCAGCATCGCTGACACCACTGCGCTTTCGCCATCGTCGTAGGCGCTAGAGTGCCATCTACAGGCAGGTGAGGCGGCCATTGCAGACCGGCAGACCGACAAACATTCTCCTCTGCGCTCTCTCCATCTGGGCCTCAGCGCTCTCTTCTCCTCTCTCTCTCTCTCTCCATTAACGTTAACTCTCTTCATACAGAAGCACCAAGCAAAACATCAAATAAAAAGACCGCATCTCTCTTAGTTGAAAGTGTACGTGAAATCCTGAATACCTTGGACATTGATTGTACTTACTTCTCGGCTATCTCAATGAGGACAAGCATCCGACCAAAATCTCGCTTAGCTAGCGACCTGTGTGTGCACTGGTGGTCTAGTGCATGAATCAGTGAGCAATATTGAAACTTTAAGCCCTGATCCACGGGCATGCACTTGCAGAGGTGAGCTGGCTACATACGGTAAGGCAATTACGGCAGGCGGCGGCGCACGCTAGGTTTTCCTTAGGCGTCCATAACCTAATTCTAAGCATGCGTATAACATTACAGGGGCCATTGGTGGGTAATTTTGGTGTAATCTTTTTTTTTCTAAATTCCATTGGCTTGCATCGGTTAGTTAGTTAAATTGACGGCTAGATCTTTCTAATTTTTGTGGTAATTTCTTGAGTATTTCTCTTTTTTCTGGTGAACCCGTCATATACTTTTAATATATAATAGATATATTATCTTTATAAAAAAAGTAACTGATAAGTTGTACCATACATAAGTAAAAGTAAGGGATCAATTTGAACAACACCATGCCATGAACAATGCAGTCACTTACTGGCATAGGTAGGACCTAGATTCTAGACATGTTGGCCTTGAGTACTACTCCTCCGTTAACAATTATCTTATGTTTTTGGTTTAGTCGAAGTCAAACTTTTTAGGTTGGATAAATATATATAAACATATGTTAACAGCAAAACATAATATTAGTACTATTAGAATCATCATAAAATATATTTTCATATTATATAAATCTGGTATTATGTACATATGTTGATTTTTTTCTATATATTTGATTAAACTTTATAAAGTTTAACTTCACTAAACATTGAATGCAGCATAAATAAAAGCAAAGAAAGTACGAATATAGATAATAGTTTATTTATTATGTGACACAGTCACATATATACTTCAAATCTGGCACACAACAATCTCCATGACTTTCTGGGCATACAGTGATTGCCTGCTACTATAACTGGTTCATTATACTCGGCTGGTACGCTAGATATATGCGAATAACAATGATCATCTTGGACATTTTGTTTAGAGAAGTCTACTACTCGGCTGATACGCTAGATAAGTATTACGCCTGGACTAAATTATGATTTCATGCTGCACCATGGCCCGCTGATCTTGAGAAGATGAACCAGATAATGGACTGTAAGCAAGAGCCAGCTTTATTTACTTCAGGACATGCGCCTATGTTCATACTGCTATTATATTTACTTATTATGTTCCTCGTTCTTGAAACCGTTGTCCCGTCCTTTCTCCACATTGTTTTCCACCTTCTTCTTCAGCTATTCCATCAAACGGAAAAAAAAAAAGAGGAATGTGATTTATATGTCCCTAACATGAATACTAGCACTGTTCCAAAATATAAGATGTTGATAGTCTAAAACAGCCTATCAAAATATCTAATATTTTGAAACGGGGGTACCAGATATTATTTTGAAACATCATCATGGAGCGAGCCATAAAAGCTAGTTAGCAAACAATTTCTCTCATCCAATATTACTGCTGTGTTACACCTTTTTTACTTACACATGTTTGGACAATCACACATTTTTTTCGGTGTATAATATTTTCATATATATTTTTCCTTTTTGCATGTTCTTAAGTAATCTAGAGCTAAATAAGGAGAATAATAACACATTTTAATTTGATGAAAAATCTAGTACTAGACACATGCCAGTACATGTAGTTTTCAACAGGGCATGGTTAATTATGATGTTACACTTTGGCCATCCATTCCTGTAGAAATATGCCATATTGTATTAAAAATATGTATTTATATTGCAAGGTTGTATTTCTGGATGAATAATAATAAGGGGGTATGGCAATTTGGCCAAATATTTTCTGGGGTTATGTTTCTCATTTTGGGGAATATTTGTCCCCAGAAATCAACATATACCTTTGCTACACTTGCCTTCTGGTACCTATAGCCCTGAAACAACAAATATTATAATATCAGCAAGCGGCAGTGTGCAAACACCAGACCCTGGCAAGGCTTGGTTAATTTCTAAATGAATAACTTATGGCACTTACTTTATCAGTTCCGTGCAAATAATCACAGAAGGTGAAAAGAGAAGACAAGTTGCTCTGGCTCTTCTCTCCGACGTAGTGATGGTAATCGTGGTATTCTGCTCCTCCGTAAAACGGGATTAAGTTGGTCGGATTGAACGGGAACTTGAACCTGCATGCAGTTCAAACAATTAGGCGAATTTTACAAGCTTTCATGTACAAAGTCTGTTACATCATTCCGAGTGAGCGAAGCCAATAATTTCCAACATGTGGGAGCTTGATAGATGGATTTACCGGGCGTCGGTGGCCTCCAACTGGCGTATTACCAACCAGAGCCAGAAGGTTGTTATGTGGCATGGCACAATAGCCGGACCGGCAAAGGAGGGTGCGCCAAGGATGATCACATCGGACCAGTGCCCGTACGGTGCAGCGAAGGCGATGGGCGCCGTGTACTCGTGGTGGACACGGTGGATGTTGTCGTATCCCCACTTGGTGTGCAGCAGACGGTGGATCCAGTAGCCCAGGTAGTCGTCCACAAAAGAGTAAACTACCAGCTGCGCCACCGTCTCCCACACGGACGGCAACGGGAGCCCCGTCCTGATCCCCGCCATCTTATACATGCATCGAGCAGGCAGCAAACAGATCAATACTGATGTTAACCAATGTCAGTGTATCTATCATTAGCAACATGGAATTGTTAGTTTCTTCAGGTGTCTTCATATGCGCACTTTTACGGTGGGATAGGAGACGAGATGGAGCGGGACAATGGTGACGAGTAAGATGCCCATGGTGTCCATGTAGCAGCGGAGAAAGGCGGCCGGCGAGAGCTGCACCCGGGGCTGTATCTTGTATCGCAGTGAGGTGGACGGCGCGCCGAGCTCGAGAAGCGCGAGGGAGGTCGACGCCAGCGTGTCGACGAGGAGGAGCATGGGGATGATGTGACAGTAGAGGTAGTAGTCGGGCATCGCTGCCGAGTACCGAAACCACGCGTCCTCCGCATAGGTCATGGCCCGACCCAGCGCCGCCTCCGCCTCGGCCGCCGTGGTGTAAGGGAGCATGTCGATCTTCGGCGAGTCGCCAAAGATATTTTTTTCTTCAGTTCGGTTCTTTTCGTACCGTCCTGCGCGCACTTCGGCTGAGTTTATATGTGGCTGCGCTCTTCGCGTCGTAGTGTTCGATCAATTTTGTAGTGAATGCTGATCGCTCTGACTCGTGGGCCAAGCCAATAAATGTGCGGTGCGGATACCATCCTAACCACCGTTGAATACATGTGAAGAAACAGAGTTTGAACACGTTCCATCAAAACCATGTTCGAGAAATACTGAGTGTTAACATTTTCACATGCAATGCAACGCAAGGTATCGTCTTGTCGTAAAGAGTCCCAAGCCGCCGGCTCTGCAGACCAATAGGAAGCTTCGCCGAGGGCTGGGAGTCCAGGCCAGCTCCCCTCCACGGCCGTCGGCGTACACCTGCTCTCGGCGTATCCTATGCCCCTTGGTGTAGCCTACGCCGACGGCTGTTCTCGGCGTAGCTATTTTTCCTTTTATCTCATTAAACTTTGAAAAATCATAACTAAATCATTCTAATTCGGAAAAATACAAATAATATATCAAAATTTGCAGAAAAATAAGATCTATCTATCTACACTCAAATATTACATATTTATAAAAAAATATTACGTGAAACATAAAACATTATATATAGTTTAAAACGGGCATAAAAAATTCAAAAACGATCGAAACAATACGAAACCTTCGCGTGGTGTCATATTATGTGACATAGTTACAAGGAAAAATATCAAATTTGATATATTGATTATGCCTGAAAAACACCTTCACAAAATGACCTATCTCATTCGAGGTTTCTCGGCTTTCGGGTCAAATGACCAATGTTATGGCTAGAATTAAGGCATAGTTTATGATAATGTGCCCATATTGTGCATACATGTGCATCATGGGATGGCGAACAATGTTGCAGGAGGAAGTTTTCCTTTTCGTCGCACCAAAAAGCCATTTTTCATTTTCCGAGCATAAAAATCGGACGGTTTTATGAAGCAACCACCAAATGGCTAATTCAAAATGCTACCACCACATTTTACAAAAATAATAGACGACCTTATATGGACAATGTCCCAACAGGGGGATCCGAAACCTTTCCGTCCACCCCTGGTAAAAAAGATAAATTCCTGTCGAATCGGTAGGAAGTGGGTCAGATATGAACTGCAGGTACATGATCCGATGCTCATGTTTAAAAAAAAATCATTTTTAGGTTCACAATATGCTATTTTATCAAAGATCCAATGCAAGTTTAGTGAGGCTCAGCCCCAAGCTAAGAATCTTTATGCCCGCCGTTCGACAAAGTTTGACGATAGTTTAAAACGGGCATACAAAATTCAAAAACGATCGAAACAATACGAAACCTTCGCGTGGTGTCATATTATGTGACATAGTTACAAGGAAAAATATCAAACCTGCTATACTGATTATGTCTGAAAAAACCCTTCAAAAAATGACCTATCTCATACGAGGTTTCTTGGCTTTCGGGCCAAATGACCAATGTTATGGCTAGAATCAAGGAATAGTTTGTGATAATATGCCTATATTGTGCATACATGTGTGTCATCCCCTACACCTTTGCCTCCCCCGTATCAGTTTCCTCTCATCGGGCTGGCCTCGCCTGAGTCGGAAGGGATGAAGGACCAGATATATGAGTGGAGTTTTAATAAAAGTAATGGTTAAAGGTTATGTTAGAGTTTCGCTAGTCTTTTTCTTTTTGGCATCTACATCAATATAGATGGCATCGTCCACAATAAGTAATCTTCGCCCCTTTGTTCGACGACAAGATCTCCTTCCTAATTTTTTAGGTATTGTTTTTTAGAATTTTCTTAGTCAAGACGGACGAAATTTAAGATAAGAACCTAACGGAAGTTTTGCCAGTCCATAAAAGAATATAGGTCTTAGTAAGGCCTATGTTAGTTCAAACCTGACGATTCGTTCGTCGTTCAATAATCCCTGGGGCTTTTACTTCAACATGTCTTTGTTCGTGATCACTTCGAGTTTTTATCATGGTTGCCACAAGGAGGATCATCCTTACGATATTTGTCCCGGTTCCAACATTCTCCACAACGGTGATTTTGTTGAAAATATAAAAAAATCATATGATTTAATCCGAATAAATAATTAATAAAACATGATCATACAAAGAGCAATTAAACGGATCATGCATACTAACAGAATAGACGAACATGTTGCATCTAAACAAGATAAAACGATCACATCTACTCCAAATGCTAGTACAAGAAACTCTAGTAAAATAAGGAAGAGAAAGTTCATGGTCACGTACGGTGAAGCCTGAAAAGCAGTGGCGGAAGCAGTAGTAGCTGCATCGGTAGCAACATCCTTGGTGTTGTCTCTCATGTTAAGCTTGCCGAAGAGGTCACTAACGTCCAAGAATAATTCATCGTGGAACTTGTCGTCCGACGACGGCGTGATTGCCATTAGTCGCACTAGAGGGCTCCCTAAAAATTGGATTGTCCCTCGCCCTTACAGGTTCACAAGAGCCATGGTTTTGGAGGCCTATTGTCCTGATCTGTGGCAACGAAAGGTTCTGAAGGTAGTTGCTTGTGATGCGTACCAACTAGGGTTTGCATCCGAGGTTATATAGTACAGGTCCGAAATGTCGTGTGGCGCATCCCACGTCCAAATCGGCAACAACCCACAATCCAAAAAATCCGAAAACGGTTGATTGATTAATGCATCCGTTAATGACTTGTAATTGAAACATAATTAGTTTATCGGAAAGCAAAATACAAACAACATGCAAAGCATTAACTTAGCCCGGCTCATTCCCGCAACCTGCGGCATGCGCATAGTGACGAGACGTGGCGTGGCGAGGTGGGCGGCATCGGGGGAGGAGTGCACGAGAGCTACTCTTTTTCTCACACCTAAGTGAGTGGTAGAACAACCTAATATATAAGGAGGCGCATCTCACTCAACTAGCATCGTGGGACTAACCTTTAACTCTACTAACATAGTCATGTGCTGCCATGTATAAATGGGTTAAAAAAAAATTTAGAATTTGTATTGTGGGCTAACAACCCATTACCAAATTCCAACAATCTCCCAAAAAATCTCATTGACATATCATGTCACTTTTGTTCCATACCTTTTCTATACGTGTGTAGTGAAGACTGTTAAGTTGAACTTCTACGTTAAACTTCACGCTGCAATAATTAGCAAATTGAATCAGTGGCGGAGCTAGCACAGTTATGTTGGGGGGGCAAAACACAAATATTCATTGTCTGGGGGGGGGCAAAATGCCATAATTTTTCTACTCTTAACCTTGTAGAAAAAAAAATCTTCAGCAATTGTCCAAAAGCTGGGGGGCAGTGGCCCCTGCTGACTTCAACGTAGCTCCGCCACTGAATTGAATAGTGGACTATTCCTTAAACTACAAGTTTTCTACACACTAGTTTCATATAAAGTGTAGACCGATATTCGGTTGCCGCATGGACTTTCCCGTGGTTTGGAGCTTATGAGTTATACTTCAGTGTCTTTCATGAGTTTACTAGAGAGCACCAACCTCTCACGGACTGCGATGTTTGACAGTCAGACTGATATAGGTGTGTTCTTCAAAAGATATTCTACAGGCAGGGGAGGAACCAGGAATTGAACATAAGGGACAAGTTCGCAATCTAAATTTTTCCATACCATGTAACACATATGGTAAATGGACTTAACTGCAAATTTACCCCTTTTCTCTATATCCCGTATAGTTGAGTCTATCTAAACCCAAAATACCAACATCAGACCAAAGTAATTACAGCGAACCACTTAAATCATATTTTGACTCGTCAAGTTAAATTTATTTGGTAACTCAAAGTGTTGAATGAAAGTGTAGTTAATTTAGAGATTGTATGGACATACATCTTTCACAATTATATACAATCTAATACGTGAAAATCACATAATTAGCATGTAAATATTGTATAGAGAATGAGAACAGATCAGTAGATTGAACTAACAATGTGGGTAAAATCTCCATTTAGCAACAATGTACATGTGGCAAAAAAATTGGGCCACACAGCCACAAGTGGGCAGACTATAGGATAAAAAATTCGGACACAATATATCTAAGTAGTAGATTAATCTGTTGTCAAGTCTATTAGTTAACTAGACCTCATCCTATACTAGGTCACAGTTCAAAAAAAACTATAGATAATACACTTAGCAGATATAGCACAGGGTGTACCTTAAACTAAGTTGTTGATGAACATCAACGATGGTTAGCACGAGACTGCATCATCCGTCCATGTCCTGGTCTAGATGGTCTCCTAGCGCCAGCCTGCTCGTCCGGCGGCGGCTAAAGATCGATAGCGATGAGCCAGCGAACAGTAGAGACGTGCTGACGCCCTAGGAGGTCGATCTGATCTCGATCGATACCAGCAGTCGAGTGCTCAAATGATCGGGGAGATGAAGCTGCCAGTATCACCGAGGGATCTAAGTATCAGATGGGCTGTTTTCTAGGCCAGTTGGGCTGATCCGTGTGCATACTACCTGGATTAGTATTAATTTTGGGGCCTTCATACTAAGTAAGATCATTACATACAGCCATTAGTACATTAGTACATGTAAACACTAGTATGTATGGGCTGAAATCATTGAGGGGGGCGACCATTGGGGGGTCTAGCCCCTGCTCGCCCCCGTCTCCGCCCCTATCTACAGGCCAACATCTATGTATAGATAAGACATTTAGAACATATTAAGATAAATATCAACCTAGCTACCATGCAGAATAGGAGCGTATAACATCTTTACGAAGAGGTAATTTAATATTAGGGATACACTCCCCCAACTGTCCAACATCTTATCTTCCAACTCTAATTCACGAGATCTCTGATCACATAAAGTGGTTTACCACTGTGGACAACTTATAGTGTGGTTCTCAAACCCATCTCACTCGATGCATTTTCTGCCATATTACGTGATAAACACTTCATGAAGAGATCTACCATTAGATGTTTGGATATAATCAATGCAATAACTCTAGAGTTTCTCAATTTTACGACAGATTTTAAGCTTATCTTTACATGTCTTGATGACTTCATATTATCCTTAAAGTTGTTTACTTGACGATCATAGTTTAGTTATAACAGTCCATCGGGATGATGGAGATTGGATTTTCAACCACAGATAAGTCCATCAAGAGCTCAGAAATCCACTCTGTTTCAGCACTAACCATGTATAATGTTATGAGTTCTGCTTCCATTATTTACCTCGTTAAGATGGTCTGCTTACAAGACTTCTAAAAAATAGTGCCACCCCCAAGTGTAAACAAATAACCACACGTGGACTTAATCTTATCAGCATCTGATATCCAGTTTGAGTCACTATAACCCTCAAGTGCCCATGGATGCCCAATATAGTGAATATCATAACTTGTGGTACTTTTCAAATAGCGCAACGCTCTCTCGAGATCCTGCCAATGGTCATCCAGGGTTTGACACAAATCTACTCAGTTTGCTTATAGAAAATGAGATGTCAGGCCTCGTACCGCTGTCTAAATATATAACCGAGCCAATAATTTGAGAATATCTCAATTGATCTTTAGCATTCCTTCGATTCTTTCGAAGTAGCACACGATCATAAGTCGTTGAAGATGGTTTGTAGTCGCTATATCCGAAGTGACTCAATATCTTCTCAACATAGTGAGACTGAAGCAGTGTAATCCCACCATTGTCATGTTTGATTAGCTTGATGTTTAATATTACATCAGTCACTCCCAATAACAGTTTCATCTCCCCCAACTGTCCTTTATCTCAAAATAGTGAGAGAGGAACACTTTGACTTCCTCAATAACAGCTAGGTTGGTCCCAAATATCAATTTATCATCTACATAGAGACAAAGGATAACTCCCTCCCCCCACCATCACCACCATGGTGATAGTACATACACTTATCACCTTCATTTATAACAATTCCTTTAGCGTTGAAAGTTTTTTCAAACTTCTCATGCCACTTATTAGGATCTTCCTTAAGACCATATAAATACTTCACTAACTTACACACCTTTCCTTCTTGACCATCTACTATAAATCCATCAGGATGCTCCATATAAATTTCCTCATCTAGCTCTCCATTTAGAAAAGCTGTCTTAATGTCCATTTGATGAACAAGAAGACCGTGTGAGGAAGCCAAAGATAGTAGTACCCGAATAGTGATCAATTTGGCTAGAGGTGAGTAGGTATCGAAGAAGTCTTCACCTTCTTTATGGGTATAACCCTTATCCACAAAACATGTCTTAAACTTTTCAATAGTACCAACAGGGCTAAGCTTTTTCTTTAACACTCACATACATGCCTTGTACTTTTTCTTTAACTAAGATGGAGTCCATCTTGTTGCGGAAAGCTTCCTTCCAGTACCCAGCATCTTGAGATTCATTTTTTTTGGAATTGGGCACTTTATTACTTAGAGTAATCTATTACATTCAGTCTCTGCATAACGAAGATGCACACACTGACAACCATCCATTAGAAAACAAATAAAAACAACTAGATGAAAATCATAAAATCGTTTGGTATTATAGAACATCTAATAAGATGGAAGTTCAGTCCATAGATTACGCTGCCATCCATGTCGGGAAAAATTTCACTCGCCGTACCCTCCAAGCGTGTACAGTCCTCCGTAAATAGGTCTCGAAACTCCACATGTTACAGATAAGACCATAAACGGAGAGTAGTTGTCCTCTGGTTGATAACTTGCAAATGATAGGACGTATTATCATTAAAAACCTTGTCATTTCTACATAGGCATAGCGACCAAATAACGGCAAGCGCTCCCACCCAAAACAGAATTCTGTACTTATCAACAATCTCATGTAACCAATTACCAAATACATTGGCAAGGGAACATGAAGGAGATAGTTCAGAAGCTACTTGGATGATTGACCATATAGAATGAGCAAAATTATATTAAAACAATAAATGTTTAATTGTCTCATATGATGATAAAAGATACATTGCTTACTTCCTTACCAATTACGCTTAACAAGATTATCTTTTGTGAGAATAACCCCTCGACGTAAGTACCATGCCAATATTTTCATATTTAATGGTATGTTCATCTTCCAAAAAAAATTATTATCATCAATTGGAATATCTAGTTGGTCCAGTTCTCTATACATGGAGTCTACCGAGAATTTATCATTCTCAAGTAAATTCCACCTAAACTCATCAGATCCTTCAGACAACTATATCGTGGTTAATCGATATAGAAGATCATTCCGTGATGCAAGTCTAGATCCAATGAGGTCTCTTCTGAACATCACATTCAGATGGTCTGATTCCATCACTTTTTGAAAATGAATCTCCTTTGTGTCGCACAATACTGTATAGAGTACGATATTTCTCCTAGAGAGTAGCACCACCAAGCCATTTATCCTCTCAGAAACTTATCTGCGAGCCATCCTTGATATTAAAGGTGTCAAATCCGAAAAATGCTTTTTAGAGTCCAGCAGTCCAACCAAAAAATGAGAATAACCGGGCTTCCATAGCAATTGACACACAACTTTTGAGCTGACATATTTCATCCTAAGGAGTGTTTGCCACACACCATCCTCTATGGACAGCTTAAAAATCTATTTTCCCAGAAGAGCAGTGTTCTTAACCTGAAGGTCATGTATATCAAGTCCATCTTGGTCTTTTGGTTGGCAAACCACGCTCCATTTTTTCAGTCGATATTTCTTTTTCTCAATATCTACTTGCCAAAAGATTCTTGATCAGAAATAGTCCAATATGTTTAACAGTACTTTCAGTAGTTGGAAAAATAAGATCATATACAATGCCATATTTGTGAGTATTAAGTTTATGAGTACAAGTACTCCATTCAAAGATAGAAATTTACCTTTCCAACTACTAAATCATTTTTTGTAGTCTATCCTCAACGAGTGTCCACTTAGCATTTGTGAGTCTCTAATAGTGGATCGGGATTCCCAAATAGTTGATTATAAACTATGCCTGGCCACAACCAAACAGATCGATGTATAGGTGAGCCTCGTCCTAGGCCTCGCTAAAACAATACAATTCACTTTTATAAAAACTTATCTTCATTCTGGAAAGTTGTTCGAATACTGATAAGATTAATTTTAGATTCTTTGCTTTTTCCAAATCATGTTTCATAAATAAATTTTTATCATCGGCATATTGAATAATAGAGAGGCCTCCATCAACAAGACGAGGAACTATCCCTTCAATCTGCCCACCAAATTTTGCTCTCTCGATCAAGATATCCAACATATCAGCCACTATATTAAATACTATAGGTGATAATGGGTCACCCTGCCTCAATCTTTTTTGTCTAGAAGTATTTTTCAACATCATCATTAACTTTGATGGCCACACTATCTCCAATCACAAAATTATGGATCGCGACTCCTCCAAAAAATCCTTCGTACAAAGTGTTTGCTGAAGAAAAGACCACTTAACTCTTATCACAAGACTTCTCAAAATCAATTTTAAACAATAAACCATTTATCTTTTTACTATGAAGTTCATGTACTCTTCATGAAGAATTACTACATCATCCAAGATGTCTCCTCCTTGCATAGAGGTAGTTTGAGAAGGATGAACAACATGGTCAGCAACCGAATTTAGCCTAGTCGTGGCAGCTTTAGTGAACATTTTAAAGCTAACGTTAAGTCAGCATTTAGGTCGATACAGTTGTATTCTTTATGCCTCATTAACCCTAGGTAATAAAATTATCTCGCCAAAATTCATTCTAAACAAGTCTAGTTGTTCGGTATGCATGAAGTCGAACAAATCTAGAAGATCTACCTTGATGACATCTCATAAATTTTGATAAAATTCTATTGGGAAAACATCTGGGCCTGGTGTTTTGTTTTGTTCTATTTGGAAAACCTCTTTCTTAACTTCCTCCTCAGTGTAAGGTCAGTCAAAAAGTTATTTTCTTCCATGTGAACTTGGGGTATATCATCCATCTTAGACTTATTCATAGAGAAGGTTCCTTCATCTGGGCCCCCAAACAGACCTTTATTGTAAGGCTTTTGAAATAAAAGTAGGAGTATCATCCACGTGGTACATAATGAAATCATGAACAAAGGACTTTGGAGTCCTCTATCTCTTGCTCCTTTTGGGAGCTTCATTTTCATCCTCCACAGGATCATCATAGTGTTCTATCGGCATAGTGGGTTCAGAAATTATAGCAAATTCCTGACTAGACTAACTTGTAATCTCCTGATTTTGATGATCTAGACATACCTTCATGGGAAAGATGTCTTTAAAGAAAGTCTGCATCATTAGACTCTGTAATTGTATTGACATGCATTTCATATATTTCACATTTTACTATAAAAAATTTATAGTTCATTCTATGAAATGCATATCCCAGAAAATTACAATCCAAAGTTTTGTTTCAAACTTGCGCTTCTTGGATATTGGAATATTGACTTTCGCTAAACAACCCCAAATTCGTAAGTAAGAGAGTTTAATCCTTTTCTTTTTCCATTCCTCAAATGAAGTCATGGTTTTATCTTGTTGACGTTACCATAGGGATATGTTCTTAAAAAGGTACTAGTGATAGTACTTAAAAAGGTCTACCATCGGCTTTATTTCGTGGTAGACTTCACAAAGCGACACGTAGCCGCTTAGCAAGATGTTGTTAGGCGGAAGATTGTGGGGCTAGAGATTGTAGTGAGTGACCACCTCACCGAAGAACTCCGAAGGTAGGAATGAGAAACTGTGCTCGACGTGTCAAGTCAACACTACCCTCTTGCTGCCTTGCGGATTGGGGAACAGGTCCTTCTGAATGGTCCCTATAATGGAAGTTATAGCATGACCACCTGGGAGATCAAGGCTAGGGCGCTGGATTTTGCTGAAGTGGTGTTCAAGCATGAGAGGAGATAATCTAATTTGGAAGGACATATGGTGGCTCGTATTTTTGTTTCCAGTACTGTTGGCCGTCAGGTTTGGCTACTACATCTCCCTTTAGGTTAATAATTGAACAATAAAAGGCCACTGAATTCCAAAAAAAAAAAAAATTTGCGCAGCAAACACTGCTGGTTGTACAATAAATCTATCTATTATATACTAAAAGTAATATAAGGGTGTTTTTCGATCCACCAGGTTGATCCGCATCACCCAAATTATAATAACCATGAAATATTTAATTTAAGGCTAGGATTTAATTAGGACCCCGGCCCACGTACCATCTGTGTTTGCTAACCGTCATATTTCGCCTACAAGGTTGAGGTCACGATTTATTTGGAAATAAGGCATGGTATATAGCCATGTAATATACGAAGCTGCACCCATAGAGTCCACATGGAACACAACCCTCAAAAAAAATCCATGTGGAGCCCAAACAATCAAACCGAATCCAAAATTGGACGTTACATGGTCTTATTCACATATAGGATCGTACGTACCGATTTATAATTTGGTACACTCACAATTATTTGTGATGCACACAATCATGTTTGCACACATTAAGGCTAATTTTGGCCCGTAGAATTTTAACGCTTTAAGGCTAATTAGGCGTGAGATTAAGGTCTAAATTACTAACATGGTTGAGTGGGATTTAGAATGGTTTTTAGTTCCTTGGATTTGCAAGCACTTATCTATTTTTTCTGGCGGTTCAAGACATGCGTCGAAGAATAATTTACACAAGCGCAGCATAAGAATATATGGTGGGAAAAAGGTATTGGGTTTTTCTAATTCTCAATGGTCCAACAATGTTTTAGTTCGCAAGAAACCATTGATCGCACAGTGAGTTCTATAATATTCATCTTAATCTAGGAAAATTACTCTAAGTTTTTTAAATCGGTCAACGAATTATTACTAACACGGGGATTTTCTATAGATTTGTATGAACTATGCACATAACCATCAATTTGACACCGAGCTGTGATTTTTGATATGAGGCTGAACATGTGGAAGATAAAATCACCTAATAGTTTTATATAGCCACATGCTATTTAAAAATGTGCAACCATATGATCATTGAACACATTTTAGCCTAGGGCACACCTCACAAACAGCACTGCCGAATGACTATCCAATGCCAAGTTGTTGATGAAGTAGATTAAAAATACATGTGAGAACCACTAACTCTATGAGATAGACTATGACTGCCAGACCTTGATGGGGATGAAACTAGGAGATTACAAAATATGATATCAACCACCCACACAATTTAAATAAACACTAATACCTAATAATGTAACTAACTACGCACCAAAGGTTGATTAAATGATTCCATTGCATGTTGTCATCTGGTCGTTGGAGGTGAGGAAGCCAACAATGGACAATCCACTAGGCACGAGCCTTACTTTTACAGCTAATAAAAGAACTTGGGTATTCCACACGAACAGAATAAAAACAACCTTTTAAAGTACAAATTTTATTAAAAAATGGAATTCAAACCCTTTTTTGTTTTTAATTAAGATTAAGGGTCTCCTCAACATGGTCACATACTCAAAACATAAATAATTCCATGAGAAAGTATATAAAAACTATAATATGAATCTACCATTATTTAGTTGTTCTCACATCTATATGTTATATGTTAAAAGCATATATTTGGCGAAGAAAGGAGCTATATTAGATGTACCCAAGTAGAAGAATACCTCCAACCATGAATATAACGGATGTTGTTCTTATAAGTGTTCTTAAACATATCCCTTCAACTGTTCATCTTACAAACTATTTTTAAAGCACAATGTCAAGAAAAAGATCTGCCAGAAATTCTCACCAAAGAATACATCCGATCATCAGCCTACTATACATTTTTTTGTTAAATAGACTACAACCAATAGACCATGATGAAAACTTTGTATAATAGAAACAAATCAAATGATTAACATCATAGTAACCGAACAGGTCAAATACAATAGATCTACGAAGTTGTGCCTAGAGACACCATGTCATAAAATTACCAATGAGCAATGAGGCCCAAATTAGAGTTTAAAATTGTATATGTGACATATAAGTGACCGGTCGTATATCATATAGATAAAAACAGTTTGTCATTACATTATAGAGACCATTATAGACACTATTTTAATTCTTCAAGCAACTCTACTTAATTTGCCGTTACATTATAGAGACCATTAGAAAATAGTTTGTCATTTTTCAAGTTGATTGGACCCTACATATTATTCAACAAAAACATACACATTGTCAGAAATATTCACAATTGATACAAACAACACATACTCTAAATGTTAATCTCCAAATTGATCTCACATCACACCAATAACTATATAGTATGAACATTAATATCATGAACATATGTAGTATATTGTACATGATACATATGGTCATAATATGATGGTATAAAAATAGCATTACCAATTACCATTTTTACCAAAGTTAAACTATAAATTCTCCTTCAAAATTGATATTTTACTAACAAAATATTTGTGATGCATATGATTCCATAATATTTTCTGTCACATGATGGGAACAAAAAACTAAAGAGGATGCCCTCGCATTTGCGAGGGCCACCATGCTAGTTGAGACTTAAAAGGAAAATGAGCCGAGAGCAAATTCCATAGAGATACATATGTAGATATTGTGCTGCATCCGTCCATGCAAGGGTACAACGAAAATGATTGAGCTATATTAGTTATTCTGATTGATGCCACCGGAATCTGCTGGTCCATAAGGAAGTATCCAATCTGCCAGGAATCCCTTTTTTCTCTTGTGCTCGATCCCCATGTCTTGACACAACTGATCATTGCATAAGATGTGAACCGGTGCAACACACGGCCGACGGAAGTGGCCTGCAGCATACCTTTTCATATACTTATCCCACTCGTTTATATCCTCCTCCATTGATCTTATGCTAGGCATACGGAAGCTTCCATGAAGGAAATGCGCCAACCATTTTGACCGTAGCTCGAATGCATAAAGGTTCGACACATTCTCAGAATAACCGATGATAGCTAGCTGGGGGATCCTAGGATGGATACATTGCCTGCATGTATTGGTAACAAAAATGCATTAGTTGAAATCCACTCCCATGCATTTAGTGAAATGCATACATGTTCAAGATATATATTGTTTCAAATTCAAATTAATTTAGACCTAAAATGTGGAACGATGCTTGAAGGTGAGCCTGCTATAATGTCTCTGAACATGGGTGATGTGAAAATCTTCCTCAATTTCTCATCACCTCTGTACCCCGTACCAAATATTACCACGTCGCTCTTTATTGGCGAGGATTCATCTTCTACAATAAGGCCCTCCCTGCAGAAGTTCATTTCCTTTGCTTTCTTGAGAACAATACTTCCTTCTTCAACCTTATTGTAGAACTTATCAGGTAGTATGACAACCAAGCATGAGCTCATAGCCTCGAAGAAGCTGTGATCGGGTACCATGCCGTGCTTCTTCATGGGCACAGCCCATCTACAGTAGCTCTCAACAAACTTGGAGAACAATATTCTCTGAACAGTACAATAATTAAGCAGATCACAGTAGTTAGGGTCTTAGGGGATTAATGGTGGCGAAACCAAAAAAAGGTAAACTTGTTTGCTAGGGTGCAGTCCATTTCGTACCAAGGGTGATAAGAAGGTAGCCAGAAGGCCAAGCAGCAGCCCATCTCCTGGCTTGTGAAGTAGGAGTTGAGAAAAGCGACTGAGGTAGAAGAAACCAATCGGAACACCCCATGCGTAGTAGTCAGGGATGATCCATCGCTTCGTACGACATATCACTGTGCATGGATCCGTGGGCCCTGCGAATGCGCAAGTTTTTGTTGATTCTAGAAATTAACTAATACGTGTGGGACCCGAGTAGTGAAGATAGAGTCCAGACAGGGGTATCGAGAGCAGACTTTTGGTAGCCGATGACAGTGACGCGCTTGCCCTTGATGAGTCGGGTAGCGTCAAACGCCTCTGGCCCTTTCTCCGGTGGGAAACTGGGAATGTTGGGGATGCCACTGAACCTTCCCACACATAGAACCACAAAGTCCGCCACGTGGGTCTACTTGTGTTTTTGCACATCAATCATCAAAGCTTGGCAAACTTTCACAATGATGATATATGGCCGCAGCGATCCAAGTTTTATAATTTCTCACCTCAACGTCGTCGTTCCCGTGCTGCACGGTGAGTCGCCACTCGCCTCGGCCGCTGCCGAACGCCTCGCCGTTGCTGGCCCATTGCTCCCATGCCATCACCTCCTCCTCGTCGATGCCGGAGTAATCCAGGGCGGTAACCCGGCTGCCGAACCTGATGCAACCTAGCACGCCGAAGTGGCGCGCGTACGAGTGCAGGTACTCCATGACCAGCTCATGGTCCGGGTACAAGTCCGACACGCTCGGCGGCCATGGGAAGTCCGTGAACTGGTAATATGGCTGTGGCGTCTGAAGCCGCGTTGAGGCGAGCGTGTGCGCCCACACGCCGCCGATGGCGTTCTCTTCGGCCTCGAACACGACAGGCCGGAAACCGCGCTCCAATGCGTGCTTGCACGCCGTCAGGCCGCTCACCCCGGCTCCGATGATGGCCACCCTTTTCTTCTCCATGTTGTCTTTTCTGTCTTTTTTTTCCGCCTGAAGGAACGTACGTCGTTAGGGAGCCTATGGAGCCTATGGTTGGTTCTGAACTTACCTTAACACATTTGATACTGTAATATGCATGGTTGACTTGTTCCGAACTCTCAACGAGGAAATCACGAGCACTCAACCAAAAAAACATGAAGTTTTACGTGCGTGCAAGGCAAACCACATGTCGGATGCATCCCCTCCACTAATCTTAAGGTCATTCTAGACAATCTCAAGGGATATTTTCTCATGGGAACAATGCACTAGAGGATCAACCAAAAAAATTTCCTCCATCAAGAATTAATTAAATTAACTTCGTCTAGGCATAAATATATCTAAACACAAAAACATGTCTAGATACGTATATGTATCTGGACAAAGCTCTAGCAATTAATTTGACATAGGGGAGTAGTATTTTTTAGAGGAATAAAAATATATATTCCGTATCAGAGAAGTGTTGTTTCCCTCTAGAGAAAAGAAGAAAGATGCATTCGTCTACTTATCTACGTGTTATCTACTTATTGCAATTAGCAACTTTCTGATAAAAGACAAAAACCCAGCGTGTCAACTTCTTCTTTTGAATTGTTAGTTGCTCTGCGCGTAAGAAGCCAGGGACCAGTACTCCTTGCATATGCTTGGCTAGTTCTGAATTTCAACAAGAAAATCATGAATAATCAACGAGAAAACCATGAGCTTTTAGTGCACGTCCAAGGAAAATCACGTGTCGGGTGCATCCTATGCACCAATCTTTAATGTCATGCGAGACAATCTCGGGGGATTCATTTTCCACAATTTTCTCATGGAGACAAAGAAATAGAGGATCAACGAAAAATATATACTTCTTTCGTCCAAATTAATTGACTCGGCCTTGTCTTGTCTAGATACGCATGTATCTCTCTACACAAAAACGTGTGTATCTAGATAGAGCTAAATTAATTAATTTGAGATGGAGCGAGTAGTATTTTTTATAGGAACAAAAATATATACTCCATAGTGAAAAGAAGAAAGATGCATTCGTCTACCTATCTACTTGTCACAATGAGCAACTTTCTAGTAAAAGGACAAAAACCTAACGAGTCAACTATACTTCTTTTCAATTGTTAGTTCCTCTCCGTTTCAAGAAGCCAGGGGCAGTACTCCAAGCACTATGCTTGGATGTTTCTTAACTTTCAACAAGAAAATCTCCAATACTTGATAAGGAAACCATAAAATTTTACGTACGTCCAAGGAAACCCACGTGTCGGATGCATCCTCTCCACCATTCTTAACGGCATTCTAGACAATCTCATTGGATTTCTCTTCCACCGTTTTCTCATGGACACAAAGAAGTAGAGGATCAATGGAAAAAATTCTTCCATTCAAATTAGTTGACTCACCTTTGTCTTCATACGCATGTATCCCAACGTAAAAACGAGTATATCTTGATAAAGCTAAGTCAATTAATTTGAGATTGAGGGAATAGTATTTCTTTGAAGAACAAAAATTATATACTCGTCAGTAGAGAGTTTTTGTTTCCCTCTAGAGAAAAGAAGAAAAGACAAATCTAAACACAAAAACATGTCTAGATACATATGTCTATCTAGACAAAGCTCCAACAATTAATTTGAGATAGGGGAGCAGTACTTTGTAGAGGAATAAAA
Organism: Avena insularis; assembly: GCA_023614405.1. Lineage (NCBI taxonomy): Eukaryota > Viridiplantae > Streptophyta > Magnoliopsida > Poales > Poaceae > Avena > Avena insularis. The sequence continues at coordinate 428,449,081 of CM042692.1, read as the reverse complement.
ATATATACCTATTAGAGAGTTTTTGTTCCCTCTAGATAAAAGAAGAATGATGCATTCGTCTACTTATGTAGTTGTTATCTACTTACCGCGATTAGCAACTATTTGGTAAAGGACAAAAACTCAGCATGTCAACTTCTTCTTTTCAATTGTTAGTTCCTCTCCGCGTCAAGAAGTCAGGACCAGAACTCCTTGCACTATGCTTGGCTGGTTCTTAACTTTCAACAAGAAAATGATGAATAATCAACGAGAAAACCATGAACTTTTTGCGTACGTCAAAGGAAAACCACGTGTCGGGTGGATCCTCTCCACCAATCTTTAATGCCATGTGAGACAATCTAAGGGGATTGATCTTCCACCATTTTATCGTGGACACAAAGAACTAGATGATCATCAAAAAAAAATCCCAATATCCAAAATTAATTAACTCAACTTCATCCAGACATACATAGCTAAACACCAAAACAGGTTTAGATACATATGTATCGACATAAAGTTCTAAAATTTAATTTGAGATAGAGGAGTATAGTATTTTTTAGAGGAATAAAAATATGTACTCTGTATTAGAGAGTTGTTGTTTCAATCTAGAGAAAAGAAGAAAGATGCATTTGTCTACTTATCTACTTATCACAATTAGCAACTTCTGGTATAGAACAAAAACCTAGCATGTCAACTTCTTCTTTTAGATGGTTAGTTCCTCTCCATGTCAAGAAGCCAGGTCCAGTACTCATAGCACTATGCTTGGCTAGTTCTGAACTTTCAACAAGAAAATCTTGAATAATCAACGAGAAAACCATGAACATTTAGAGTATGTCCAAGGAAAACCATGTGTCGGGTGCATCCGCTCCACCAATCTTTAATGTCATGCTACACAATCTCAGTGGATTAATGTTCCACCATTTTCCCATGGATACAAAGAACTAGAGGATCAATGAAAATATATATTTCCCAACGTCCAAAATTAATTAACTCAACTTCGTCTAGACATATATATCTAAACACAAAAAACATGTCTAGATACATTCACATAAAGCTCTAACAATTAATTTAAGACATGGGAGTAGTATTTTTTAGCGGAATAAAAATATATACTCCTCGTTAGAGAGTTGTTATTTCCCTGTATAGAAAAGAAGAAAGATGCATTCGTCTATTTATCTACTTATCGCAATTACCAACTTTCTGGTAAAGGATAAAAATCCAGCATGTCGACTTCTTCTTTTCAATTGTTAGTTCTTCTCCGCGTCAAGAAGCCAGGGACCAGTAGTCCTAGCACTATGCTCGGCTGTTTCTGAATTTCAACAAGAAAGTCATGAATAATTGACGAGAAAACCATGAACTTTTAGCGTACTTCCAAGGAGCCACATGTCGGATGCATCCTCTCCACCATTCTTAATGTCGTTCTAGACAATCTCACTCGATTGCTCTTCCAGCGTTTTCTCATGGACACAGAGAACTAGAGGATCAATGAAAAAAAATTCTTCCATCCAGATTAATTTACTCGGCTCTGTCTATATACGGATGTATTCTCAACACAAAAATGTGCATATCTAGACAATGCTATGTCAATTAATTTGAGACGGAGGCATAGTATTTCTCAGAGAAAAAATATATTATACTCCGTAGTAGAGAGTTGTTGTTTCCCTATGGAGAAAACAAGAAAGAACTGTAGGACATTCGTCTGCTTATCAGAATTTCATCGACGGACAACAACACTCGGCTATAGGACAAAAGCCCAGCGTGTCAACTTCTTGTTTCTGATTTTTAGGCCGACTTGTTTTGGACCTTCTGGGCAGCTTCGTGGTACACCATAGCACAAGCCCAAATGAAGGGCCTAGGTTCTAGCCTACTTATTTTCGCTGCGAATCGCAGGTTGTGTGTAAATCCAGAATCGGCCGCTACCAACTTTCCGAGGGATTCCCGAGCTTCTCCAGGACGGTCCGAAATGGTATCCACGACAACCCTTGTAGTTGCTAGAGTTTACTGAAGATTGCCACCACGCACGAATGTTGGAGAAGTGAAAAAGAGGCAACAGTTACTGTTGAGTCCACGCTAGGAGAGAGAGCATCGAGTCCACGGCTCCACGCTCGCTCGTCCTGCATCGAGTCTCGGCTAGGGTCCCTCCAGCACCTCCGCCCACCGCCATCTCGCCGACGACCGCCATCTCGCCGCTCCATCGCCGACGACCGCCACCTCGTCCACCAGCCACCTTGTCCGCCACGCTACCCCTACCTCATCCTATGCCCCGACGCCCACGCCTGACGCCACCCCCGACTGATGGCAAGGACCGCCGCCGCCACCGCCGATCGACGACCACCGGTGGTTCGCCCCCTCCCTCTTCCCAACCGGTGACCTCAAGCTCCTGGCTTCCCCATGTCTTCCTCTCAGCCTCACCCGCAGGTTGGTTTGGCTGGACACTTATCTGTGGCGCATCCTATTATGGTGCGCCACGGATAAGCGTGGCTGGACACTTCAAATACGACCTTCCCCTCCCCTTCTCCTTCTTCTCTTCTCCTCCTCTCAATTCCTCCTCCTCTTATCCTCCCCTCCCCTTCTCCTCTTCTCCTCTCCTTCTTCTCCTTCTCTCCTCCTCCTTTCCTTCTCCTTCTCCTCCCCTCTCCTTCCCCTCTTCTTATTCTTCTTCTTCTTCTTCTTCTTCTTCTTCTTCTTCCCCTCCTCCTCTTTCCCTTCACCTTATCCTTTTTCTCCGTCTCCTTCTCCTCCCCTTCTTCTCTACTTCTCCTTCTTCACCTCTACTTCTCCTTCTCCGACCCCCGACACACCAGCGTCGTCCTCAAGCTCCTCCTCGACTCCCAACACGTCGGCGCCGTCCTCAAGCTCCCCCCTGACCCACAACACGCCGGCGCCATCCTCAAGCTCCTCCCTGACCCCCAACACGCCGGCGCCGTCCTCAAGCTCGTCCGCATCTTCGTCCTCAACCCCGAGCACGGCCACGGCCTCCCGCACCTCCATGCGGTGGTAGGTCGTGGCCGCGGTGAGGCGACGGCGAGGAGATCCATATCCCATTTTTTTTTGAATTTTTAAAAAATTATAAATGGTGCACCATTCTAACATGCACCACAGATACCTTTTCATTTCTCGCCTTTTGTTTTCGAATTTTGAAAAAAAAAATCCGTGACGCACCTTACCCATATGCGCTACGGATATTTGACTTATTCGTGGCGCATGGAACCATGCGCCACTGATAAAAAATATCAGTGGCGTGATGACAGCGGCGCACAGACTATGTGCCACGGATAACATATTCGGTGCGCCACTGATAAGATTTTCTGTAGAAGTGGAATAAACAGGTTAACTAGTAAGACTACAGGAAATCGTCTAAGCGCCGACGGCCAGCCTTCGTTGGCGTAGCCCTAGAAAGCCGTCGGCGTAGGCTGCGCCGACGGTGGCCGTCGGCGTACGATCCCGTAGGCGTAGCCAAGCATCCCGTCGGCGTAAAAAGCGTCGTCGGTGTACCGACTAGGCCGATGGTTAAACAGAACCATCGGTGCACGTGCCGTCGGCGCATGCCCGTGGGGCCCACTAGGTGCCCGTAACAGTCGTTAACTCCGGCAGCTATACGCCGACGGTAATGCCTTCGGCCCAGGTGGGCTCGCTGGGCCCAGATTGGCTCGGTGGCCACGTAGAGCCAGACGCCGACGACAATGCCGTCGGCCCAGGTGGGCTCGCTGGGCCCATCAACCTTTACGCCGATGGCCGCACCATCAGGCCAGGCCCATCCAGGTGCCATATGGTTAGCCATACGCCGATGGCAATGCCATCGACTTAGAGTTTGCCCAGTTTTGTTTACTTAGTTCTGTTTTGCTTCATTTCCGGCACATTTAAAATTCCCGCAACCCAGATTCTAGGCACAACATTCAACACATACACATAAAGCATTCAACACATACACATAAAGGCAAACATAATGTCATCATCATCAAAATATCATATAGGTACATGATAGGTAGATCATCCACATAGGTAGTATCGATACAAAAGTTCCCTACACATACAGAGCTAGAGATACCCATGTCTCCCCGCGTGAAGTCAGGCATAGGACGACGTGGAGCAACCTCCGTCGAACCAGCACTAGGAGGAGTAGCACCGCCACGACAGATAGAAGTAGAAGAATCACCATCAGGAGTAGAACCACCACCACCCGAAGCACCAGGAGAACCACAACCAGTATGAACCGGTGTCATCGTGCGCGAGAAAGACGGCGAGGCGGCTGCTCGACCAAAGGGTACCATGGTGGAGCATCCCTCTCCCTACACGTTTGTGCCAGAGTTAGCAACCACCAAGACACAATTGCGCGGTAACGACGTAGTTGGCAAATAATTTACCGAAGTCCCTGAATAGAAGCCCAAAGCGAATTCGTCCTTCGATGGGAAGATTAGCTACAACCTCGCCCTAGCTGGCCGTGGTGGTAGCATATCCCGCTCTCCAGTGGCATACAACTTCTCGTTAGCCTGCAAGAAAGTTTAGGTGTCTAGCATTGCAGAATTAAATGTTTAAACTAGGGAAAGCAGGACTTGTCATCTTTAAAGAAAAGGTTGAAACTTACAGCATCTTGACACTCTGTCCACACCTCGTAGGCAGCTGAGGCCTGCTTCCACGCCTCAAGCGCCACCACATGTTCCATATGAGCGGCCTTGTAGGCCACGTCCAAAGCCGGCTGCAATTTCAAAAATGATGAATCTCGCACTACTAGGAAAACGCACGTCTGTGGCGCACCTGTTTTTCCCTTCCGTGGTGCACTAGGGGTGCGCCACGAGTTCTGCGCTACGGCTAAAATGTGCTCGTAGCGTATTGCCAGGTGCGCTACAGGTATCTTGAGTTAGTGGTAGCGCACTACTTTGTGCGCCACGACTGTTTTTCCTGTGGCGCATGATGTAGTGCGCTACTAATATTTGACAACGTGCGCCACTAACGTAGTGCGCCACTAACCAAGTATATGTGCGCCATGGCTGAGCTTTAAAAAAAAGAAATACTCAATACAGATTATATACAATATAGCTGATATACACATATACAGTACAGAAATAAATACACAGATATACAGTACAGAAATAAATACACAAATATATAATACAGAAATAAATACACAGACAAGATAGAAACAAATACATATAGATAAGTCACATACATAAATACACAGTATAAGTTACATTGTTTCAATCAAGTTACAAAGTAGCTAGTGATGACATGAATACATGTCTCAACCAAGTAAGAGCTCCGAACCTCGCCTAGACATCTAAAGTAGGAACATGCAGGACAGACAACCAAGGACGATAAGCATCACCGCGACGGAGGTGTAGGTCTTCATCCGGTTCCTCAAACTAACTCCCGCTGGATAGCGCGCGTATCTAGCTTCGCCTCCGCCATAGTGTTGTACCCTTTGTAGCTATTGCCGCTGAAACGGTGCACCTATCTCTGGTAGTCTTCCCAATCATCATAGACTCCGGGAACCCGTCTATTGTACACGACGTACCACGTCATCTAAAAGTTGGCAATAATAATTAAATGGTGGGTGAAAAAACAAGTAAAAGTCGCATGTACAGATATACTTATCAAATAAGGTAACAAAGTAAGAAAAAATACCAAAAAGTAAGCAAAAAAGGACCAAAGTAAGCAAAAAAGGACCAAAGATTAAGCAAACAAACTAAGCATTGATCCATATATAACCCTAATAATAAGCAAAAGAAGTAAGCGTTGATTCATAACCCTAATAAGTACTTGTGGGGATAAAGAACTACAACTAGACCAACACATCAAGACTTCTGTCTCGGCTCAGGGAACGGGAGGATGCCTTGTTTCGTCATGAACGCCCTATAGTCACCCTGCATCTTTAGGCGATCTACTACGTCACGGTTATTCGGGGGATTGCCTCCGTAGAAGACCCTTCCTGAAGTCATGACATCACGGCTGATGATTGCCCCAAACTGTTGCCAGATGCGATACATCTCTTGTCTAATATTTGAATCATTGATCCTGGCCTTGGCTTCGGCCCACCGTTTGAGATGATCTGGCAGCGTAGAATTCTGTTGCTCTAGTAGGAACGCCCTCATGTGATGGAGTGCATAGAGGCTTCCTTCTGACTGCCTGCCGGCTGCTTCACGCAGGGGAATTCCGTCACATGGGTGAAGACGTGCCTGCCAAACTTGAGCTTCTTACGCACGAAGGTGGCGCCTTCCACCGAGGCATAGCCGGTGAGAGCATCATCCAGAACTTCCTTGATCTTGTCATAGTTTTTATTCTTTTCTTGACTCCCTGAGTCGAAATATGTGGCTTGCGAATGTTTCGGCGACAAGCAGATGAGTGTTGCAGTGTTGATATCTGCGCAAAACAATTCAAATGGAATGTGTTGGAAAAAGAATGATGAAAATCTAATAAAGCATGTTATGGCGGTGAGTGAATAATGACTTACTCGGGAAAGAAAGTCACGAGAATGTATTCCTTTGTCTTGTTCGCCACCAAGATGCCTTGGAGGTACGAGGCCACGAATCGCTATTCAATGGCGCTTCCCAAACAGCCATCATGCATGTAGTAGGGTTACACTATAGCGATGCCCGGGGTGTTCTCTCTAATAATCTGAATGGCCAGGCTGAGAGAAAACAGGCGTACCATGGTATAGTGCAGCGGATACAGGTGGAACATATTGAAGATGTTGTCAAACCGCAGGAAGAATAGATCCGCGGGGACATTATCAACGAAGCCCAAGCCTCGTGGCACCTTAACCACGAATACCGGGTGCGAGGGATCTTTCTCCGCAAGAAGGCGTCTCTCTATCGTCAGCACACCGTCATGCACACTCCTCATTTCTGAAGTGGCGAGCCTGAGCAATTTCTTAGTTAGCATGGGCTCACACGCCACATGCATCCTCCACATAATACCCTTGGGTCTTGGTGGCCTGTCCTGAAACCTGATTGGATTCGCAGTTGACGCCATCGGTTGGCTCGAGCTGCGAGATTTTCTTTTTCCTGGCCTTCTTGCCTTTTGGGAAGTGGGTAGGCACCACAATCTGAGCATCGATCGCCCTATGTAGTGTGTCAGGGCTTAGATCAAAGGGCCGGTTGGATGTATCCGCTGGCTCGGTGAAGGTGCAAGCTGGAGGCGTCTCCTGAGAACCAAAGAGACGTTTGTTGCAAGTGGCTTTCCCTGCGGGGCCACCAGCTGGGTCTTTGTTTAGGTCATTGGGGAAAAGATTAGTGTTGATGAAATCATCGAAGTCATCTTCGTCATCCTCGTTCGGATCCTGCGCCATGATCATGTCAATATGACCAGCCGAACAATCGCGTGGAGGTGACGACGGTAGCGGTGTGGGGGTCTTGCCATGGCTTGGCGCTGGCACGACAGGCGGTGTTGTTGTCTGTGGGGTGATGGCCCCGGCCGTCCCCAAACGAATCATGCTCTTTGGCCATAGCAAGAATAAGCCGAAGCAACTTCTGAGGACAACCGACTCTTCTTCATCCTCTCTTGGGGGTTGAATGGGAGGTTCTAGGTCACCACAGCCCCTTAGCACCCGGATAATTTTAACTCTATGCACGCTATCTGGCATCGACTTTGAGTGGAACGTGCGGTGCAAGGGTTGAATGATGGTACCCTTGGCAACATCCCTCAACTCGTTGTTCATGAAGCTTAAGAGAGCGCATGGAACATCCGTTTACAAAAAACATGTATGGCATTAAAAAGATGCCATAAGAGTAATAAATGGCAAGGCGGTAAAGTATTTGGTTTACCGTGATGGCGTCGAGCTCGGCTAATGTCGAGGCACCGCATACGACGATGGACGTGCAAGAGACGGAGGGGCTGCTTGATGGCACGGTGCCGACCGCCGGTGTATTCTCCCTATCAGGTGCATTAAGCTCCGGCGCCGTGGTGATGGCAGGGGGAGTCACCAATGCTTCCGGCGCCGCCGTGCTAGCGGGCGGAGTCACCAATGCTTCCGGCGCCGCCGTGCTAGCGTTGGAGTCATGAACACATAATTCATCGGGTTCGCGGGTGCCGCATTGTTTGAGTGAATATTGACCATGCTTGGAATCGGGCACAGCCCTTGTCGACCACCGGCACTCCAGTTCGCTATTGACTCCACCAAGGTAGGCAGGATGGAGGTGAGGGTGAGTGCCAGGTTGTCTTGGACAATCTGCGAGATCTACGCCACTTGTTCCTTAAGTTCCTGAACCTCGTGGTTTTCCTCGTCGCTCCTTCCCTCCACACGTGTCCTCGGGGGTGGACCAAAATGATCCACCCAATTCTTAGCCCCGAAGCAGGCCAGACGGCCAGCCGACACTGGCTTCTTTGTAACCGGTGTGATTTTCTTGGCCCAGTTCATCGCCCTATTAAAAGGATTATGCCACCGGGTGGCCACCGTCGACCCGTGGGATGAGGAACCATGGGATCCCTGACTAGCAATTTCCTGCTCCTGCAGAAGAAGTAACATGAACCGTTTAGAAAGTCGACTTGATCGATTAGAATGCAATCGACTTGATCCACGGTAATTTAATTACTTACCACAAGAACCTCGAAGTCCTTCACCTTAGTTTCCGCAGTGAGTTCTTTGGTTTTGGGGTCCACATGGTAACGAGCCCTGATAAAGTTTCGAAGCTGCTTGTTTTCAAATTTCGAAAAGGGGTTAGGTATCCCCTTAGCTCTATACTCGTCGTCCTCCTTATCCCATTTGGGCTCCACAGCTCTGTAACCACCAGATCCGAGATGGTGGTGACCTATATTCATCGCCTGCAATTCCTTTCCCCGCCTACTCGAGGCCTTGGTTGCTTTGGATTTGCACTTGGCCTTGAACTCCTGGAATTGATCTTCGGTGATCTGCGGGTCAATCTTCTGGATCTCCTCGAGACTTTTCCCTTCTTTAAATATCTTCTTCTTTATCCGTGTTCTCCAACTGGCCAGGGTTGTGCTGCTCCTCGTGAGGGCGAATTTATTTACTTCATTCCCATGATAATCTGTGTTCTGATACTGAAGGGGAAACTTGTATCTTGCGTGTAGCTTCTTGAAGAGCAGTGTGCGCAAATGGCCATTATCTTTATGCCGGAGATTCTTGGTGTTGATCGAGATGGCGGTCCGGGTGAAAGCCACCACTTGCCCACCGTACCCTTTGATGACATGGTCGGGCGCCAAAGGAACCCCTGTTGGGCTCACTTCGGTAATTTCCTCTCTGACGGTGCCGACCGTGTTCGGGCGCCTTTCCTTCTTCTTAGGAGGATTACTACCACTTGTTGTGCCCTCGCCGCCATTAGTGGTTTCATCATCCGCCGTTCCTTCGGCCGCTTCTTCTTTCTCCGCGTCTTCCATCTCATTGGCGTCGCTCTCGGAAGGGTTGTATTCTTCATCGCCCTCTGTCATTCTTTCTAGCCGCTCGACCTCCTCCCAGAATGACAAGGGTCTCTTTTGAGGTCTCACTTCTCCTTCAGCGTTGATACGCGGAGAAGAGCCAGCCTCGTCGTTGTCACACATGTTTGCACTAATAAAAGGCAAATAATGGTTAGTAAAGTGCGCGGAAAAATACGGCATGACCTTTGCTCATCTTTGTTAAACTAGTAGTGCCCGATTTCTGCCGAAACGGAAGTTAATCAAGATTTCGGCGAAAATTGGGACTCATTTCATACAAGCACCTGCATACGAATACAACTAGGCAGGGTAATATAGCTACGAATACAACAAAGCAAGGCCACCACTCTAACTGGTATTTAAAGGAGAGCATAACCAATAATGGTGGAAGGCGGGAACATATATCAGATGTAGAACTTTCAGGTGGTCTTGAAAACAAGAAAATTACAGCAAGTGCACTTCAATAAAATGATAGCAAGAACAGCAATGGACAACAAGCAAATTACAGCAAATTAAATTCATTTTCTGTTTCATTCTATTCAAGAACAGGAAATAAAATTCTATTCATTTTCTATTTCATTCTATTCATTTTATTCTTAGGCCTCCAACATCATATATGTTGGAGATATGCCCAAGAGGCAATAATAAAAGTGGTTATTATTATATCTTTGTGCTTATGATGAATGTTTACATCCCATGCTATAATTGTATTATTAGGAAACACTAATACTTGTGTGTTTTGTAAACATAAAAGAGTCCCTAGTAAGCCTCTTGTTGAACTAGCTTGTTGATTGATTGATGATCATGGTTTCCTGATCATAGACATTGGATGTGATTAATAACAAGGTTATATCATTAGGAGAATGATATGATGGACACACACCCATAGTAAGCGTAGCATAAGATCAAGTCATTAAGTTCGTATTGCTGTAAGCTTTGAAATACATAGGAACCTAATCCTTCGACCATGAGGTTATGTTAATCACCATCACCGGATGGGTACTTTGATGACATCAAACGCCGCTTCATAACTGGACGGTTATAAAGATATCATTGGGTATTCTGAAAGTATGTGTTGAAGCGCATAGACCAAGATTGGGATTTGTCCATCCATATGACAGATAGATATACTCTGGGCCCTCTCGATGGAATGTCATCTAGATAGCTTGCAAGCATGTGACTAGGTCATAAGGGATGACATAACACGGAACGAGTAAAGAGTACTTATCAGTAACGAGGAGGAACTAGGTATGAAGATACCGACGATCAAACCTCGGATAAGTAGAATATCGCGAGACAAAGGGAATTGGTTTCGTATGTTAATTGGTTCAATCAATCACGAAGTAATCGTTGAGTATGTGGGATCCGTTATGGATCTCCAGATCCCGCTGATGGTTATTGATGGGAGAGGTGTCTTCATCATGTCTGCATATTCACGAACCGTAGGGTGACACACTTAAGGTTCGAAGTTGTTTGAAGTAGATATGGAATTTGCGTTGGAGACCGAATGTTGTTCGGAGTCTCGGAATGGATCCGGGACATCACGAGGAGACCCGGAATAGTCCGGAGAATGAGATTCATATATTGGGAATCATTTTCTAAGTTAGGAAATGTTTCGGAGTGTTTGTATGGAGATTCTAGAAGATTTCGGAATGTTCTGGAAGGTTCTAGAGGATTTCTTGGAGTTTGCTTGAAAACCAAGAAAGGCATCAAAGAAACCAAGTGGGGTACTACACGGATTCATGGGGGAGGAGGACTCCTCCCCAACCCTTGACCCAAGGGGAGGGAGTCCTACTAGGACTCCCGTCCCCAGCGCCTCCCTTAAATAGAAGGGAGGGGCGCCCCCTCTTGCACCTTGTCCCATAACTCCCAATCTCAGCCGCCTCTCTCCTCCACGATTCTTCTGCACAGGCATAGGCGAAGCCCTGCAGATTTCTCATCTCCACCACCACCACGCCGTCGTGCTGCTGGGATTCCGTGGAGAAGATCTACTACCTCTGCTGCTCGCTGGAACAGGGAGAGGAAGGTCTACCCGACTCAAGACGTGTGGCCGTCTGCGGAGCGCTGGCTTAACGCCGGAAGGATCGTCCACACGATCTTGAGATCGGCAAGTGATCAACTACATCATCCACGAGACCTAATCTCGTTAACGCTTTCGGTTCTACGAGGGTTAGTACCGATCTATCTCGTTGCTCATGTCTAGTAGATTAGATCTTGGCTTTTATCTAGATTAGATCTGGGTTTTGTTCGTTCTTGCGGTAGAATTTTTTTGTTTTCCATGCTACGAACCCTTCAGTGGTATCAGAGCCTTGTCTATGCGTAGATCATTGCGAGTAGAACACAATGAGGTTGTGGGCGTTGGTGCTCGTGCCGTCTTTTGCTATATGTGTACTTTGCATCTTGCGGTATGGTGGGATGAAGTGGCCCAGGCTAACATTACATGTCATCGCACATGAGACTTTCTCCACGTTGACGTGCAACTCGTATTGCATAAGTGGCTTTGCGGGTGTCTGTCTCTCCCATCATAGTATAGATCAAATCTACACTTTGCACTTGATAGCACTTGTATCAACGTTGTGGTTCAGTTTCGTAGGTAAGATGCGTTCTTAGTCGAAAGCCCAAGCCACGTAAAACTTGCAAAGAAAATTAGAGGCGTCTAACTTGTTTTTGCAGGGGTTTTGTGATGTGATATGGCCTACATGTGATTATGATTGTATTTGATGTATGCAATGATCCTTGTTGTAATATGGCAACGGCAGAACTAATGGTTGTCTTTAATTCTGTTAAGACCTGCGTGTCTATTCATCTTGTAATAGCTTTGTTCCAAGTAGTTGTAATAGTTGCTAGTGAAGATGAACAACCATGAAGCGGCGCCATGGACCTTGACGCAATGCTGGTGATAATGGAGATCATGTCCGTGCTTTGGAGATGGAGATCAAAGGCATAAGAAGAAAGGGCCATATCATATCACACTAATTATGAATTGCCTGTGATGTTAATCCTTTATGCATCTTGTATTGCTTAGATCGCGACGGTAGCATTATAAGATGATCCCTCTCACTAAATATCAAGTAATAAAGTGTTCGTCCTTAGTTGGCACCATTGCTAAGACTCGTCGTTTCGAAGCATCTCGTGATGATCGGGTGTGATAGACTCTACGTGTGTATACAACGGGTGCAAGCCAGATTTGCACATGCGGAAACTAAGGTTAATCTTGACGAGCCTAGCATGTACAGACATGGTCTCGGAACACGGAATACCGAAAGGTAGAGCATGAGTCATATGATTGATATGATGAACATGAAGATTGTTCGCCGATGAAGCTACATCATCTCAAGTGATGATCGGACTTGGTGTAGTGGATTTGGTTCGTGTAATCACTAAAACAACTGCGAGGGATGTTGTTTTGATTGGGAGTTCACCTAGTTGATTTAAGAATTAAATTTGAACACTATTTATCATAACCTTAGTCTAAATTACTTGCAAATTTGTTGTAGATTATGGCGAACGTTTCCATCAATTTCAATGCGTTCCTAGAGAAAGAAAAGCTTAAGAACAATGGAAGCAATTTCACGGACTGGTTCCATGGACTGAAGATCGTCCTCAGGGCTGGTCAGTTGACCTATGTGCTCGAAGCACCACTAGGTGACCCACCTGCAGAAGATGCCACCGATGACGTAAAGAATGTTTACTCCACTCGGAAACATCACTACTCCACAGTTCAGTGTGCCATCCTGTACGGTTTAGAATCGGAGCTTCAAAAGCGTTTTGAGCACCATGACCCATTTGAAATCATTAAGGAGCTCAAACTCATATTTGAGACTCGCGCGGCCATGGAAAGCTATGAAGCTTCCGAGAAATTCTTTACCTGCAAGATGGAAGAGGGTAGCTCCGTTAGCGAGCACGTGCTCACTATGTCTAGGCACGCAAACAAACTCCGAGAGTTGGGGATACCGATTCCTAATGAATTGGGGATTCACCGTGTCCTCCAATCACTGCCACCAAGTTACAAGAACTTTGTGATGAACTACAATATGCCTTTGCATGAACAAGGCGTTGCTGAACTATCGTCCATGCTGAAAACTGCTGAAGTGGAGATCATGAAAGAACACCAAGTGTTGATGGTCAATAAGACCACCAATTTCAAAAGCAGGGCAAGCCTAAGAACAAGGGCAACTTCAAGAAGAATGGCAAGAGCTGCACTGCTAAGAAGCCCAAGGCTGGTCCTAAACCTGAAGCTGAGTGCTTCTCGCAAGGGTGCTGGTCCTTTGGGCGTAACTGCCCCAAATACCTGGCGGATCTGAAGAACGGCAACATCAAGAAGAAAGGTATATTCGATATACATGTTATAGATGTGTATCTTACTAGTAATCGTAGTAGTGCCTGGGTATTTGATACTGGTTAGGTTGCTCATATTTGTAAATTGAAACAGGAGCTGCGGAATAATCGAAGACTGGCAAGAGACGAGGTGACGATGCGCGTTGGAAATGGCTCCAAGGTTGATGTGATCGCATCGTGAGCTCCCTCTACATCTACCATCGGGATTAGTTTTAAATTTAAATAATTGTTATTTGGTGCCTGCGTTAAGCATGAACATTATATCTGGATCTTGTTTATTGCGAGACAGTTACTATTTTAAATCTGGGAATAAAGGTTGTTCGATTTATATGGGTAATATCTTTTATGGTTTTGCACCTGAGATGAATGGTTTGTTCTTATTGAATCTCGATAGTAGTGATACACATGTTCACAACATAGATGCTAAACGAATAAAATTGAATGATAATTCTACATACATGTGGCACTGTCGTCTTGGTCACATTGGAGTGAAGCGTATGAAGAAACTCCATTCTGATGGACTTCTTGAATCACTTGAAAGATGCGAAGCATGTCTAGGGAAAAATGACTAAGACTCCATTCTTTGGAATAATGGAGCGAGCTACAGCCATATTGGAAATAATACATACTAATGTGTGCGGTCCAATGAGTGTAGCATCGCGTGGTGGATATCGTTATGTTCTCACTTTCACGGATGACTTGAGTAGATATGGGTATGTCTACTTCATGAAACATAAGTCCGAAACTTTCGAGAAGTTTAAGGAATTTCAAAGTGAAGTGGAAAATCATCATAACAAGAAGATTAAGTTTCTGCGTTCTAACCGTGGAGGTGAATATCCGAGTTATGAGTTTGGCATGCATTTAAAGAAATGTGGAATACTTTCACAGTTGACACCGCCGGGAACACCACAACGTAATGGTGTGTCCGAACGTCGTAATCGAACTCTCTTAGATATGGTTCGGTCTATGATGTCTCTTACAGATTTACCGTTATCATTTTGGGGCTATGCATTAGAGATAGCCGCATTCACTTTAAATAGGGCACAATCTAAATCCGTTGAAACGACACCGTACGAATTGTGGTTTGGAAAGAAACCTAAGTTGTCATTCCTTAAAGTTTGGGGTTGCGAAGCATATGTAAAGAAGTTACAGCCAGATAAGCTTGAACCCAAAGCGGAGAAATGCGTCTTCATAGGATACCCTAAAGAAACAATTGGGTATACCTTCTATCATAGATCCGAAGGCAAAGTTTTCGTTGCTAAGAATGGATCCTTTCTGGAGAAGGAATTTATCTCGAAAGAAGTGACTGGAAGGAAAGTAGAACTCGACGAGGTTGTTGAACCTTCTTTCGGAGTTGAGAGTAGCGCACCGGGAAGATGTTTATGCCTTTGCACCAACTAGAGAGGAAGCTAATGATGATGATCATGAAATTTCGAACGAAGTTACTACTGAACCTCGCAGGTCAACGAGGGTCCGTACCACTCCTGAGTGGTATGACTCTGCCTTGAACATCATGTTAGTGGACAACACTGATGAACCTGCGACGTATGAAGAAGCTATGGTGAGCCCAGATTCCGACAAATGGCTAGAAGCCATGAAATCCGAAATGAGATCCATGTACGAAAACCAAGTATGGACTTTGGTGGACTTACCGGATGGCCGTAAGGCTGTCGAGAACAAATGGATTTTCAAAAGAAAAACAGATGTTGATGGTAATATTACCGTCTATAAAGCTTGACTTGTCGCAAAAGGGTTCCGACAAATTCAAGGAGTTGACTACGATGAGACTTTCTCACCAGTAGCGAAGCAAAAATCTGTGAGGATTATGTTAGCAATCGCTGCATATTTCGATTATGAAATTTGGCAGATGGATGTCAAAACGACGTTCCTTAATGGTGAAATTTAGGAAGAGTTGTACATAGTACAACCCAAGGGTTTTGTCGATCCTAAAGATGCTGACAAGGTATGCAAACTTCAGCGCTCCATTTATGGACTGAAGCAAGCATCCCGGAGTTGGAATCAACGTTTTGATAAAGTAATCAAAAACTTTGGATTTATACAAACTTATGGAGAAGCTTGTATTTACAAGAAAGTGAGTGGGAGCTCTATAGTATTCCTAGTACTATATGTAGATGACATATTGTTGATTGGGAATGATATAGAACTTCTTAATAGCATCAAAACCTATTTGAATAATAGTTTTTCGATGAAGGATCTTGGCGAAGCGGCATATATTCTAGGCATCAAGATTTATAGAGATAGATCAAGACGCCTAATAGCGCTTTCACAAAGTACATACTTAGACAAAGTTCTAAAGAAGTTTAGAATGGAAGAGAGCAAGAAAGGGTTCGTGCCCATGTTGTCAGGTAAGACCTTGAGTAAAACTCAAAGTCCGGCTACGGCAGAAGATAGAGAAAAGATGAATAGAATTCCCTATGCCTCGGCCATAGGTTCTATCATGTATGCCATGTTGTGTACAAGACCGGATATAGCACATGCTGTTAGTTTGACTAGCAGATATCAAAGTGATCCTGGAATGGAACCTTTGGACAGCGTCAAGAATATCCTAAAGTACACGAATAGGACTAAGGATATGGTTCTTTCTTATGGAGGTGATGAACAGCTTGTTGTAGCGGTTACTTGATGCTAGTTGGAACACCGATCCGGATGACTCAAGTCACAGTCGGATACGTATTTATTTTGAATGGTGCTGCAATAAGCTGGAGGAGTGCCAAGCGAGGCGTTGAGGCGAAATCTTCAACTGAATCGGAATACATAGCTGCTTCGGAGGCTGCACAAGAAGGCATATGGACGAAGGAGTTCATTACTGAACTTGGAGTGGTTCCCAGTGCGTTAGACCCGATGGCCATCTACTGTGACAATATAGGTGCCATAGCTAATGCACAGGAGCCAAGGTCACATAGCAAGCTGAAGCACATCAAGCTACGTTTTCATGCTATTCGCGAGTATGTCCAAGATGGTGACATAAATATTTGCAAAGTACACACTGATCTGAATGTAGCAGATCCGTTGACTAAACCTCTCCCTAGAGCAAAGCATGACCAACACCAGAACACCATTGGTGTTCGGTATATTACCATGTAATCTAGATTATTGACTCTAGTGCAAGTGGGAGACTGTTGGAGATATGCCCAAGAGGCAATAATAAAAGTGGTTATTATTATATCTTTGTGCTTATGATGAATGTTTACATCCCATGCTATAATTGTATTATTAGGAAACACTAATACTTGTGTGTTTTGTAAACATAAAAGAGTCCCTAGTAAGCCTCTTGTTGAACTAGCTTGTTGATTGATTGATGATCATGGTTTCCTGATCATAGACATTGGATGTGATTAATAACAAGGTTATATCATTAGGAGAATGATATGATGGACACACACCCATAGTAAGCGTAGCATAAGATCAAGTCATTAAGTTCGTATTGCTGTAAGCTTTGAAATACATAGGAACCTAATCCTTCGACCATGAGGTTATGTTAATCACCATCACCGGATGGGTACTTTGATGACATCAAACGCCGCTTCATAACTGGACGGTTATAAAGATATCATTGGGTATTCTGAAAGTATGTGTTGAAGCGCATAGACCAAGATTGGGATTTGTCCATCCATATGACAGATAGATATACTCTGGGCCCTCTCGATGGAATGTCATCTAGATAGCTTGCAAGCATGTGACTAGGTCATAAGGGATGACATAACACGGAACGAGTAAAGAGTACTTATCAGTAACGAGGAGGAACTAGGTATGAAGATCAAGCGATCAAACCTCGGATAAGTAGAATATCGCGAGACAAAGGGAATTGGTTTCGTATGTTAATTGGTTCAATCGATCATGAAGTAATCGTTGAGTATGTGGAGCCGTTATGGATCTCCGGATCCGTGATGGTTATTGATGGGAGAGGTGTCTTCATCATGTCTGCATATTCACGAACCGTAGGGTGACACACTTAATGTTCGAAGTTGTTTGAAGTAGATATGGAATTTGCGTTGGAGACCGAATGTTGTTCGGAGTCTCGGAATGGATCCGGGACATCACGAGGAGATCCGGAATGGTCCGCAGAATGAGATTCATATATTGGGAATCATTTTCTAAGTTAGGAAATGTTCCGAAGTGTTTGTATGGAGATTCTAGAAGGTTTCGGAATGTTCTGGAAGGTTCTAGAGGATTTCTTGGAGTTTGCTTGAAAACCAAGAAAGGGATCAAAGAAACCAAGTGGGGTACTACACGGATTCGTGGGGGAGGAGGACTCCTCCCCCAACCCTTGACCCAGGGGAGGAGTCCTACTAGGACTCCCCTCAGCGCCTTCCTCCCTTAAATAGAAGGGAGGGGCGCCCCCTCTTGCACCTTGTCCCATAACTCCCAATCTCAGCCGCCTCTCTCCTCCACGATTCTTCTGCATAGGCATAGGAGAAGCCCTGCATATTTCTCATCTCCACCACCACCACCACGCCGTCGTACTGCTGGGATTCCGTGGAGAAGATCTACTACCTCCGCTGCTCGCTGGAACGAGGAGAGGAAGGTCTGCTTCGACTCCGCACATGTGACCGTCTGCGGGAGCGCTGCCGGAACGCGGCGCCGGAAGGATCGTCCACACGATCTTGAGATCGGCAAGTGATCAACTACATCATCCACGAGATCTAATCTCGTCAACGCTTTCGGTTCTATGAGGGTTAGTACCGATCTATCTCGTTGCTCATGTCTAGTAGATTAGATCTTGGCTTTTATCTAGATTAGATCTGGGTTTTGTTCGTTCTTGCGGTAGAAAATTTTGTTTTCCATGCTACGAACCCTTCAATATATTCTTCCATGTTGAGCAAGATTCCTAGGCAGCTTCATTTTCATTAGAATTCTAGAAAATGATAATGCCTGGATAGTCTTAATTATTCAGTGATATATTCAGATCACATTACTGTGACAATTAAAGGTTTATTACTCACCCAAGTAATATCATGGTGACTTACATGTAGGAATCCAAGGAGTAGTACTTTATCCATAAATCATTAAGATTTCGAGGATATGAGATGATTCTTCTTTTGGCACTTTAGTATGTCTGCAACTTCGTTAGGCCTCAGTCATTAATTCTTCTTTGTTGACTATGCTAGGGAGCTTTATTGTTAATTAAAAAATCCAGAAAATGATAATGCAACATAGTCCTTCTCATATTCTTTTTGTTTTCCTCAACTATGCAAGAGAGCAAAACTAAAGATCGTTTCGGCATGGTGCAAATACACATATTTCAAATAAAGCCTAAAATACAAGCAACACAACATATTAAGGAAATTAATATGGGAAACATATTTACACATTAAACTAGCTGCACACATCACCCCATACTCAGATTACTACTCATGTAATATTTTTTCAGAAGAGACGCAGACTTTCCTACTCCTGACTTTCCTACTCCTGATGCCGGTACAAGTTCAGTTGAAAAAAATGCTTGTTAACAAAAATCTGGGTGTTTCGTGTCAACTCATAGTAGCATCAAATGCGTATGCCTAGATAACAATAATTTGGGTAATTTTCAGAGTAGTACTAGATACAAGGCTGACTAGATGACAAATACTGGAGGTTGTACTAACAAAGTAGATGCAACAAAAAATGGCAAAATAAAGAAAACCATGACTAAAACATCGACCTCTTCATGCACATTACCTCGGTCTTGATCTAGTTGGGTACCCTGAACTTTGTCTACAACACCAAACTGACCTGAAAGAGGCAAGATACGATCAGATTTGTGCAACCAGTAAGGGGATTGGGGGTCAGTGGTGGCTTGATTTCTCATGGTTTTATGACAGAACATGCAACCAGGAAAGGGATTGGGGGTCAGAGGTGCCATCTGCCATGGGAGGGGGAAGGGGTACGGGCGCTGGACGTGGGGAAACAAGGGGGAGGAAGAATGCCTTAGGGGGTGGCATGGTGGAACTCACAGGCGTCAGCGCGGCCATTGAACAGCACGGAGAGCTCGAAGGCCTTCTTGAACAGCGCGGACGAAGCTCCTCCACGGCCTCCTCCTCCTTGGACGCGCGGCGGCCTCCTCTCCTTATCCTCGGACGCGGCGGCCTCCTCTACTCTTCCACGGCCTCCTCCTTAGTAGCGGCGAGTGCGGCGACAAGCAGATCGAGCGGCGGCAGCGGCGGCGCGTCTCTCGGCTCGATCTGTGTTTGAGGATGGGGAGAGGGACGGGTCCGTGCTCGACAGTTGACCTGTCACGGCACTTAGCCATTAACCGTAGCGCACTAGGTAAGGGTGCGCTACGACTAAGTGCCGTGTCAGGTCAAATAAGAGGGCGACCACCCCTGTTATTGACACTAGCACTGCAGTATCCCAATGGTTCCGCCCTATGCTCGAATCTAAACTTGTGTGAGCACCCAGGTTCGAACCCTGGTGCCCCCTTTTTTTGTTTTTATTTTAAAACTACTTTAAAATGTTAAAAAATATCCCAAAAACTATGTAAACTATATAAAATATCTGTTATATGTTTTATATGACAAAAGTGGTACATATATATCATAAAAGTGGTACAAAAGTGGTATAAAAGTGATTCAAAGTAGAAAGAAATTAAAGAATAATGTGTCCATTAATAATATGACATCCATATGCATCAATACTATCTTTTTTGAGCATGCGTTTTACAATCTTTTTTGAGCTAGCGTTTTACAATCTTTTTTCCCTTCTTTGTCGCGGTTGAATAATTTAGCCCCGGCACTTTTATGTTTTTTCGCTCGAACGGGCTACCTTTTTTGGGTAAGGTTGCCCTTTTTCTTCTTGTGATGTATGTTTCTTCATCGTAGTCGTCGTCATCTTCAATCTTTGGATCGCCGTACTGGTTGAAGTCTTGCTCGTTGGCGACTCCATCCATTCTGATGATGTTTCCTCTCCTCACGACAACACGACTAGGCTTTGTTGGGTTGGTAATAAAAAAACATTGGTCCACTTTGCTAGCCAGTACCCACGATTCATTTTTCGCGGCGACGTGCACATCGACGGCCTTGGATTTGGCTACTTGGGGTATTAACATGGTTCTGAAATACCGGTCTTCTCTTTCGACGCTCTTGGCCCATCTGACATGGAACATCGGCACCTTTTCTCTACAGTAGTCGAGCTCCCAGATCTCCTCGATCCTTTCGTAAAATATTTCCTTCACGTTGTCATCGGTGTAGAATTCCGATGTTACGCATGAGTTCTGATAGTCACACTTGTTGTCCTTTTCCTCCGTATAGAATATGTAGCCGTTGATATCATACTCCTGATAGGTCACCAGGTTGTGCATAGGTCCCCGAGACAAGGTGAATATGATGTTTTCCTCCGCAGAGTGCGATTGCGGGGGATTCTCTAGGAGCGTCTGCTTAGACCAACGCGTGAAATCTGAGTTGTGCTCTTTGATTATTTCTCCCTGCGTCCTCTGTATGCCCCAGTCACTGTACTTCTTCTCGATTGACCTTTTGTGCTTTTGTACCCAAGGATCGACTAGTTCTAAATGTTGTAGCGCGACCAGGTTTGCTCTATCAAAGTCTGCGCATCGACAATCATAGTCTGCATGCAGTACGCGACGACCCTCTCGGTGACCCGATCCATCAAGCTTGCCAAGGTGCCTATTGACGAGAAGACCGACAGGGTTCTCGATGCCTAGATAATTCATGCAGAAAGAGATGCACTCTTCGGCCAGAAAGCCCTTGGCTCTGCTTCCATCTGGACGAGACCTGTTGCGAACGTATCCTTTGATGTGTCCGTTCATCCTTTCGAACGGCATCATGCTGCGGAGGAACATCAGCCCGATTTGGATGATATCCTCCACGATATGGACCAGTAGATGCACCATAATGTCTAAGAATGCGGGCGGGAAGTAGATCTCAAGCTTGCATAGTATCACCACGATCTCCTCTTGTATCCTCCCGAGCTGTTTCACGCCAATTGACTTTGGAGAGATGATGTCGAAAAACTTGCAGAGCCCAAACAATGTTTCTCGGACATGCTCGTCCATTATACCTTGTAGTGCAACTGGAGGTATCTGCGTCATTAGCACGGCACAGTCGTGAGACTTCATCCCACTAAACCTCTGCTTAGCCTCGTCTAGGTACCTTATTATCTTGCCCGCATAGCCGTAAGGAAATTTGACTCCTAGAAGGCACTTGAAAAACTATTTGATCTCATCCTGGCTTAGTGTGAAGCACGAAGGGGGGACAGTAATATTCGTTCTTCTTGACCTTTTTACCCTTTCGACGACCTTGTGTCGCCTCCGACTGATGATCATCGTCATCTTCCTGATCATCAGGAGTAGGGCGTCCTCCGTGAAGATCCTTCCAGATGCCATGAATATCAAGTCGTTCCTTGCTTTAGGACCATCTTTCGTCCTATCTAGCATGTTGATTAGGGTGGCGACCAGACTCTCGCACACGTTCTTCGTGATATGCATGATGTCAAGGCTATGAGGCGTGCGGAGAAACTTCCAGTATGGCAACTCCTAGAAAATTGACCTTGTTTTCCATACCTTCATCAACGGCTTGTCTTGCTGCCTCTTTCGCTTCTTTCCTGGTTTAGGACACTCTTTCCAATTTTTCAGCAATTCATCCACTTCTTCACTTCGCCTCCACTCTGGGATTCCTCGGGTATCGGATTTCCCATCAAACAGATCTCCATGTTTTCTCCATGCATCATTCTTTCCAAGCCACCTCCCGTGCCCCATGAACACGCTTTTCGAAGACCCTGGATCTTTCTCTAGTTGGAGATAGGTCGTGTTATCCATGCACCTAACGCATGCGTAGAATCCTTGGATAACCTGCCCCGAGAAATATCCGCAACCTGGATACTCTTGCACTGTAGTGACCAACATGGCTCTCATAGTGAAATAATCTTGTGCGACAGCGTCATACATATTGGCTCCGGATTCCCATAACATGTCTAGCTCCTCTTTCAACAGCCCGAGATATAGATTGATGTCGGTACCAGGTTATTTTGGCCCTTGAATTAGCATACTCATTTGTATGTACTTCTTTTTCATGCACAACTAGGGAGGGAGGTTGTACATCCATACAAACACGGGCCAAGTGATGTGCTTGCTGCTCTGGCTACCGAACGGATTGAGTCCATTGGTGCTTGCACCTAGCCAGATGTTCCTCGAATCTCCACCGAATTCTGGGAATTCGAGGTCTAATGCTTTCCACTGGCTAGCTTCTGAAGGATGCGTCAGCGGCTCGTCCTTTTCAGGGTCATCGTCATCTCCTGGCTTCTTTCTTTCCGCATGCCAGTGCATGAGATTTGCTTCCTTAGGGTCTGCGAAATAGCGCTACAGACGAGGAGTGATAGGAAAGTACCATACCACTTTTCGAGGAGCTTTCTTCCCTTTCCTGTATCGACTAACGCCGCACGCCGGTCATGTGGTTTTCTCCGCGTCCTTGCCCCGATAAATGATGCAATCGTTGATGCAGACATGGTATCTAATGTGCAATAGATCAAGAGGACACACGATTTTCTTGGCGTCCTCGATACTAGTTGGACACATGTTCCCCTCCGGGAGACGATCGTGCCAGAATGCCATCATATCGTCGAAGCTTGCGTCGGTCCATTTGTGTTTTGCCTTCATCTACATAGCCTTGAGCGTTACATTCAACCGGGTATCATCGGGCTTGCATCCTTCATACAATGGAGTAACCGCGTCTTTCTCAAGTTGCGCAAGCTTGGCTTTCTCTCTAGCGGCAGCCCTGGCATTACTCGTCTGCTTGAGAAGCAGTTCTTGAACATAAGGGTCCTGCACCCAGCCTAACGTTGTTCCATCGTCTGCTCCGGCATCTAGATCATCATCATCCTAGTCTGCTTCTGCACCTTCACCATCTCCAGGAGACTCTTCTTCATCTCGCCCGTCCTTGCCGTGATCATGATCATGTTGCCCGCCTTCCTCATTTTCCGCCGCCCCATTTACGGCATCATCGTCTTCGTCATCACTTATCCACCGAGTGTAGTCATCCATGAAACCATGGCAGAGCAGGTGCGCCTTTAGAGTTCCGGAATCTGGGTCGATCAATCAATTGAGTTTGCATCTTCTACACGGACATCTTATCTCCGTCATGTTATTTCGTATCATGTCGGCCGTCGCACATTTCAAAAATCTAGCCACAATGCCTTCGCTCATTATGCGGACCATGGTTGCCTGCGCGGTGTACAAGGTAGAATTAGAAGTTTATTACAACCACAAAACCAATGCATGCATGCAATGGTCGATGGAAAATTTCGGCATGACCTATCCTAAGATTAGGACCTTTGCGAAATGCCAAAGTCTTGCCAAAATGGAAATGAATAACCATTTTGGCAAAACAATGCCATTATATGAGAGAGCATGCAATGCATGCTCTCTAAACACATGAGAGCATCGATCCTCTCCATATATATGTGACCATATCATCCATACACATAAACACTGTTGGAGATATGCCCAAGAGGCAATAATAAAAGTGGTTATTATTATATGTTTGTGTTTATGATGAATGTTTACATCCCATGCTATAATTGTATTATTAGGAAACACTAATACTTGTGTGTTTTGTAAACATAAAAGAGTCCCTAGTAAGCCTCTTGTTGAACTAGCTTGTTGATTAATAGATGATCATGGTTTCCTGATCATGGACATTGGATGTCATTAATAACAAGGTCATATCATTAGGAGAATGATGTGATGGACACACACCCATAGTAAGTGTAGCATAAGATCAAGTCATTTAGTTCGTACTGCTACAAGCTTTCAAATGCATAGTAACCTAATCCTTCGACCATGAGGTTATGTTAATCACCATCACCGGATGGGTGCTTTGATGACATCAAACACCGCTTCGTAACTGGGTGGTTATAAAGGTGTCATTGGGTATTCTGAAAGTATGTGTTGAAGCGCATGGAACAAGATTGGGATTTGTCCATCCATATGACTGATATATATGCTCTGGGCCCTCTCGGTGGAATGTCATCTAGTTAGCTTGCAAGCGTGTGACTAGGTCACAAGGGATGACATATCATGGAATGAGTAAAGAGTACTTATCAGTAACGAGGTAGAACTAGGTATGGAGATACCAACGATCAAACCTCGGATAAGTAGAGTATCGCGTGACAAAGGGAATTGGTTTCGTATGTTAATGGTTCTATCGATCACAAAGTCATCGTTGAGTATGTGGGAGCCGTTATGGATCTACAGATCCTGCTGATGGTTATTGATCGGAGAGGTGTCTCCATCATGTCTGCATATTCACGAATCGTAGGGTGACACACTTAAGGTTCGATGCTGTTTAGGAAGATATGGAATATGCGTTGGAGACCGAATGTAGTTCGGAGTTTCGGATTGGATCTGGGACATCACGAGGAGATCCAGAATTGTCCGGAGAATAAGATTCATATAACGGAGATCATTTTCTAGGTTCGGAAATGTTCCGGAGTGTTTTTATGGGGATTCTAGAAGGTTTCGGAATGTTCCGGAAAGTTCTAGAAGGTTCCGTGGACTTTACTTGAAAACCAACAAAGGGAAGGGGAAGACTTGGGGGGAAGGAAACTCCCTCCCCTCTCTCCCTTGTGCGCCGGCCCTAGGAGGTGGGCCTAGGGGTGGGAACCCTAGGCCGCACCCCTCCCTCTATATATAGAGGGGTGGAGGCGCCACCCCCCTTGCCCCTCCACTCTTGCCCTAGCCGCCTCTCTCCTCCTCCTTCGCTCTGCTCAGGCTTAGGCGAAGCCTGCAATTCTCTACTCCACCACCACCACGCCATCGTCTGCTGGGATTCCGTGGAGAGATCTACTACCTCCGCTGCTCATGGAATAGGAGAGGAAGGTCGCATCGACTCCATACGTGACCCATTGAAAGCGCTGCCGGAACATGGCGCCGGAAGGATCGTCTACTCGATCTTGAGATCGGCAAGTGATCGTCTACATCAACCACGAGATCCGATCTCGCACAAGGCTTTCGAATCTACAAGGGTTAGTACAGATCTATCTCGTTGCACATGTCTAATAGATTAGATCTTGGCTTTTATCTAGATTAGATCTGGGTTTTGTTCGTTCTTGCGATAGAATTTTTTTGTTTTCCATGCTACGAACCCATCAAACACATCCTCTTACATAGACAACTTACCGAGATGAGAGACCGAGAAGATCTCGAAGGAGAGGTAAGAGACCGAGAGGATGGTGGCCGGAAGGAGAGCTTTCCTCTATTATGTATGTAGCATCCAAGGTAAGTTTTACATGCTACAAATGGTGAAAGAGTGGAGAAATTGAGGTGGAAGGAGGAGGGGTGCGAGATCCAAGGAGGAATAAGAAGGGGAAAGTGAAGTGGGAGATGGTGAGATCTAGTCAAATGTGCAAAGGTATCTGCAAAAAGTAGTAGCAGAACGCACATCTGTGGCGCACATGGAGCGGTGTGCCACAGGAATAAAGAACATCCGTGGCGCACATACCAGCCGTGCGCCACAGACGTGTTTTCCCAGTTACGCAGCAGGGTGGCCCGATCTTGCCTGTAGCGCATGGTGGCCATGTGTGCCACGACTACCGGCCACACCCGTAGGGACTTCACACAGGTGCGCTACGGCTATGTGGTCTACGGCCGATAGTGCCCTGGCCCACACACAGCCGTGGCGCACCACCCGCATGTGTGCCACGCTTACGGTAGTTAGCCATAGGGAACCTGTGGCCAGTGCGCCACGCCTATTTTAGCCGTGGGGCACCACTAGCACGTGCTCCACGGATGTGCGGATTACCTATAGCCATTTTCTTGGTAGTGTCGTCAACTTAGCCACTCGGGAATAAATGTCAGAAAGAGGATGGAAATAAGAAAAACTTACATTGGCGTTCGCTTGGGAAGGCCATCGACAAGGCGGAATAGCGTGGTCATCGGTGGTGAGGGTATCCTTGACACATGTGAGGCTCAAAGCAGGAGTTCGCGGGGTCACCCTATCGAGAAGCTTCAAACGGCCATGCTCCCGGCCGGGCCCCGCCACAACCAACGCTCTCACATCGGTCTCCTCATACCTAGGGTCTTCCACCTCTAGGTGAAAACCACTGAACGCCTCGAGGTAGTTAGCACCATCCACCTCGGCAGTGCCGTAGAAGACAGGAAGCGAGGGCTGAGGCTCGGACAGATCGGGCCTCTTCATCTTCATCCTTTACCAGACTTCATAGTCGGAAATAGGCCTCCCTAGCTTTGCCTCCTGCATCATGGAAGAAATGTTTTGCATATCAAGTAGGAACATGAGGGGAAATAAATGCAGGTTGTTGCATGTATATGTATACTATCAACACCCGGATATTTAAGTCTAGATGCCTGTTAGGCCGTACATCGCAATCCCGGGATTACCATTTTTGCGAGACATAACAGAAGTGGTTCTTACAAACCATAGTACATCATCCATTACAAACCATAATAAGGTTCTTACAAACAAAGGATGTCATGATCCAATCTTTAATACAATCAATGTAGTAGAAAGTAAACATAGCGGGGCTTCATCTTCAGGATCACAGACAATGCTGACAGTGGGAGATGATCCTAGTTGTCATAGACCTCCTGCTATCCATCTTCCGAGTAATCCTCCTCATAGACTAGCCACGGGAATAGCCAGGGACAAATCCATGAGTACTCTTTAAGTACTCGCAAACTAACACTAGTATAAGTAAGGTCAAAGCTAATAGTAAACTTGAGCTCTAGGTTGGTTTTGCAAAAAGCCATATTTATTTCATAAAGCTTCAAGGGTAAAGACCTAATTTAGTTCTCTATATTACTTAAGTGGGAACTTAGATCTTATGTCCGCAACTCTGTTGTGGTCAAGGCAAAGTCATCTTTCAAGTCACAAATCAGTTTGAAAACATCTTATAACGGAACAATATGGCCACTCCAACTTTCCATAACCGCGGACGCGGCTATTCGAATAGTTTGACACTATGCAGAGATTGTACACTTTCACCACAAAATTTGATACATCCGTCAGGAAAGTATGCGGATAATCAATCTTAACCTTTCAGTTACACACCCTAGTATAGGCACCTCCCCTATGAGTTTGGCCTCCCAACCATGACCATCTGTCATCTTGGGTACTTCATAGGTGGACATTCATCATGAGGTAGCCTCAGATCAACCTCTTCCACAAGGGAACCCATACTAAGACATATAAACTTCCAGTCAAGCCCTACCCAACTCAGGTATTGTGGTTGTACGGTAAAATTGGAATGGTATCGCATCCTATAACACCCTAGTTTTAGTTAATCTTATATTAGGGTTGTTTGTGCATTCATGAGCATCAACTTTTAAATTGCATGCAAAGAAAATTAATGCAAAACCCTAAAACCCTAGCTATTTCCCCCTCTTTAAAATGAATTCAAAATGGGTTTGAATATTTTGAAAACCACCAAAATAGTGGAGCCCAAATTGATTAAAGGGCCCTACAATATTTTATATAGTTTACAAAAGTTTCTGGTATTTTTGAAATGATTCAAAACAGGTTAGTATTTGAAAATACAAAGAGAGAAATCAAAACAGAAAAGGTAAAAGGTTTTAGTTAAAAAAAAGAGTTAACAGCTAACCAGGCCGAAGCCCAGTTAACCCCGTGTTACCTACCGCCTACCGTGTAGCCCGCAACCTTGCACGAGGCCCACCCTCGGCCCAGC
This sequence comes from Avena insularis, assembly GCA_023614405.1. Classification (NCBI taxonomy): domain Eukaryota; kingdom Viridiplantae; phylum Streptophyta; class Magnoliopsida; order Poales; family Poaceae; genus Avena; species Avena insularis. The sequence goes on along the minus strand of CM042692.1, from coordinate 428,420,752 downwards.
CCACCTTACTTGTTCGGTGTCGTCTTCCCCACAGGCGATAACCACCTACGTGTCGCCGGCGATGCCGTCGTCGTTCTGCGCCAAGATTCTGGCCCCGCCGCCGTTCGGAGGAGGATAAGACCCCAGCGAGCACGTCTCCCTCTCCCTCATCCTTTCCCGCTTGCTCCAGCTCCCTCTCTCCCTCTCGTTCCTCTCTGCCCAAAACCCTAGCCACGAGGCACCGCCAGTTGCCGCCGATTCTAGCCGTCCTAGACCTAGCTGAGGGTGCCTTCAGAATCCTCTCCTTGCCTTAGTCCCTCTAAGCCAGGTGAATCTTGCCAGGCTGCTATGAATCAAGTGCTTCGTCGAGTTCTTCTCCACCGCCGGCCAACGGTCATCATCGTTGATTCGCCGCCATGTGACCTCCCTTCTACACAGCGACCACAGCTTCATGGTCCTGGTGAGCAGGCGAACCTCGCCGTACCTTATGGCCTCTCCCTCTAGCTCTCTAGCTCTCCCTTGACGTGCTCCACCGCCCGCCGTCGCGCAGGCTTATCGCCGTATTCCTCCGATGACCATATTGAAGCGGTGCCGCCCCTAATTTGCTCAGCGTGTGCCCCCGCATCGAATGCGCCTAGTGATACATTGGAAATGTATCTATAATTTTTGATGTTCCATGCTTGATTTTATATCCTTTCTTGTGTTTTGTCCACACTTTGGAGTACTTTTCATATGATTTCTTGGACTAACCTATTAACAAGAGCCATAGTGCCAGCTGCCAGTTTTCTACTGTTTTTGGTTCCAGGAAAGTTAGAAAATGAATATTCTCGGAATTGGACGGGACAAAAGCCAAAGTGCCTATTTTTTCAGAAGACTCCAGGAGCCAGAATACGAGACGAAGGAGGGCCAGGGGCTGGCCACACCACCCCAAGGTGCGGTCTAGGCCTGGCCGTGCCAGGACATGGTGTGGTGGCCCCAGGCACCCCTCGGTCTCCTTCTTCGCCTATAAGAAGCCTTTTGACCTAAAAACTCCGAGGGGTTTGACGTTTTTCCAGAAAAAGTTCCGCAGCGCCGCCACCACCGAAGGGGAGATTCGGGGGACAAAAAGTCTCTGTTCCGGCACCCTGCCGGGACGGGGAAGTGCCCCCGGAACCATCTCCATCGATCTCCACCATCATCTCCATCAATCATCCATGTTTCCCCCATCTATGAGTGAGTAATCCCCCGCTGTAGGCTATGGGGATGGTAGGGATTGGATGAGATCGTTCATGTAATGGCATCAGATTGTTAGGGTATGATGCCTAGTATCTTTTATTAGTGCTTTATGACTTTGTTGCGACTTGTTGTGCTTAATTCTTGTCACTAGGGCCCGAGTGCCATGATTTCAGATCTGAACATGTTATTGATTCATTATGATAGTATTGTTCTTGGTCTTATCTGCAAGTTGTATACACATGTTGTTGTCTGGAACCTATGGCCCCGAAGTGACAGAAATCAGGATAACCGGAAGGGAAAGGCTTTGATGTGAGGATCACATGTGTTCACGGAGTGTTAATGCTTTGCTCCGGTGCTCTATTAAAAGGAGGACCTTAATTGCCAGTAGTTCCCTAGAGGCCCCGCTGCAAACGGGCTGGCAGGACAAAAGATGTTGTGCAAGTTCTCATTGCGAGCACGTATGACTATATATGGAACACATGCCTAGGATTGTCTAGTAGTTGGATGCTTTATCTTATTTATCTGCAATTGCCCTATGTTCTGATTGTTATGTGAATTGTCTTGTCCATGCAACGCCCGTCCATCCATCCCTATGCCTACCACACTCGAATCCACCTGTTTACTGTTTTTGTTACTGTTGTCTTTGCTTTACTACTGCTGCTACTTTACTATTCCTACTACAAAACTGTTGCTACTGATAAACTGCTGTGAGCAAGATTGTTTCTAGGTGCAGCTGAATTGACAACTCAATTGTTAAGGCTTATAAATATTCTTTGGCTCGAATCAATAAATTGGGTTTCACTTCCCTCGAAAATACTGCGATACACCCCATATACTTGTGGGTCATCACCTAGCCAAGCCCCCCCACGCACGCTATTCCGCCAAGGCCGAGCTCAACTTCAGAGGAGCTCCATCGCGATGACGTCACAGCGACGTCACAACGACGTCAGCGCGCGGGTCAGCTGGTTAGTCCGGCCGTGGGCCTCTCCCCTGCTGAGGTGGCCCAGGGCCCTCCTGCCAGCCTCTCTAGCTAGGGTAGCCCGTGTACAATGGTTATCCTATTTTGTTTTAATATTTTACAAAATGGGTTAAATCTTATAAATTCAATAAATAATTATTTATAAGTCAGAATAATGTGTATAATATATCAAAATGTTTAGAAAAACAAGATCTACACTTTAGACACACACTCGTGCATTCTTCAACAACTTTAATTACAAGTTTAATTAGAAGAATCAATTCAACCCCCGTAGGTGATTCCAAGGTCTCTCCTGCATTAGGTTTTGCACCCCTCGGACACCGCTTAAATTGCCAAGCATTCTTTAAGGTTACATTTCAACTCATATCATCATCCTTGCTTGAGAATTGCATCGATGCCATGTGTTGATTGTTGTTCCCCCTTGCTTTCCGATGTATGCTTCTTGCCGGTAGAATACGATATCGAGATCAAGATCGAAGACCGAGATCAACACCATCAAAGATCGACGAACCATACTTGACCAACTCTAACCAAGTCAAGTACAAGGCTTCCGAAGATCTATATCTGGGTATCAACAAACAAGGCAAGCATAGCCCCACCATTATACAATCCTATGGTTTTGAAAGAATTTTAATTCTCGCCATGTTGCATACGATTCTACTGTGGTCTTTTATCGATAGATAGAGTATCCTATCTATTGCACTACTCCCTTTGAGTTTATATTACCTGATCCACTACTCCTAGCATAACTAGGTTTGGCTTGTGTGCACTGCTAGAGATTATCTGTGCCTTGCTTAGCCATGCTTAGCTGTCAGTGCTGGTTCATCCAGATGATTACCAAATGCAGAGAATCTAGTATGACAAGAGAACGAGGTATACTGATGAGGTAAGATCAGTGGTAAATGTTAAACATGATAAGGCTTGTATGGGAGGCCACGGTGGGATGTGGTTTTTGTAGTCCCATGCTCTCCACTAGGACCCGAGTTCTTGCCTTTGGAACCAAGACGAGCGTACAGCCACACGGGGCCTGGAAAACCTCACGAGTAACTAACTTGCCTAGTAGATTCCATGAGTCACATAGTTCGGGCGTTCCATTCGACATATGCATAGAAAATGTTCTGAAAAAGTTTTGGCGGGTGAAGGTGCATCATAACAGGTAGGTAAGCATGGACGGGGTTTCTTGGGCTCGATGGAGCCCCTGGTAAACCAACCTCGCCTCACATCTCTAGGGACTGGCTTCGGGATTTGACCCGTTACGGCGGAACCCTCCTTAGGGCGTGACTCATGGTCTCGGTGAAAGCAAGGTAAAGGTCGTGTCCAACCACCCTCTGCCGGCCTTCCAAGGAAGAGGGCTAATCATTGTGGCATTAAGAGTCGGTTGGTACGTGTGGGTAAAGTTGTACACTCCTGCAGGGTTAAATCTCTTCGAAAAGCCGTGTTCACGGTTATGAACGCTTGGTGACCGAATTCTAAGATCATAGAGAACTATAACCTAATCATAAAACTTGGCAACTAATGTTTGTTAAGGATGCTTCCTCATGGGTACGAGGGGGTGATCCTAGTTTTGAGATGAGGATTACTTTGGTGGATATCAACACGATGATCAATTCTTCAGAGATGTTGCTCTCTTATCCCCTTTTAAAATATTCTGATTAGACGAGCTTCTTCTCCCTCTTGTTCTATAAACAAAGATGGCTTTATGCAAAATAACCCCACTAGCCATAAGTCTTGCGTAGTACACCCTGTACTCACCCTTGTTTTGTTGATACTTTTGTAGCAGAGTAATTGTTTCCCTAAAGACGAGTTCTGTACAACATCGACACCGACGAGTAGCTTGGGTTTCCCGGTCGGCAGCCTGGAATCTATGGGTTGGGACGTCATCTTTATTCTTCGGGCCTCTTAGGACATTTGTTAAGTTTTCTATACTTAATATCATAATTTGCCTTCCGTTGGTTGATGCTTGTGGTCAGTGACCTCTGCTTGTAATATTTTGATTCTTCGCTCAGTTATGAGCTTGCTGTAATAATTTTTGTGTCGCAGGGTTACTGTTGTGTTACCGATTTCCCACTAGATATCCTCGAGCTCTAGGTTAATCTTATGTCAGGCTAAGGTCTGGTATTTGTTTAACCCTGATCCCGGGGGTGTCACACATCTGAACCCAACCATCAATTTTTATAAAGGGTCAAGGCTCATGCCTCAACATTTTAATCATCAACCATTGTGTTTCTCAACACATGTCAAAACATTTCAATAGAATGAATCATCATTCCAAGGTTTTCATAATCATTTTCACCAAGTATTCCCATCTAAAGTGATCAAGTTTTATGCTTAGCACTAGCCACGAAAGTTGAGGGTATTCACTATTTGAGGGTGCTAATCTAGTACAAGTATCCAAGACTAATCCTAAGATCTTGATAGGATCCATTCTAATTTCCACTAGTCACAATTCATTACTAAGTAATAACTATAGTAAAAGGGGAAAGTAAAGCTTGGAGTAAGAACTGGGAATTGGTAAAGTTGCACAACCAGGTATGCCTAGTGCATCTGGTATAAGGGGCTTGCATATATAGTATGCATAGTTCGAGCTTGCAATTAGTGATGGCTTGCCTTGAGCAGAGAAGTTGTTGCAATCATTGAAGTTTTCCTCGTCCTCCTCGAAGTACTCCTCTTTGTTGAATCCCGTGTCGATACTAGCGTCTATAAATACATCCAATGTACACAATCACCAAAAAACACTTCACTACTCCTATTTAGCACACAAGGCTCATACCAGATGATCTAATATCATCTCAATCATTCCATGTTATAATGGTACATTTTTATTTCTCTTTAATGAGAAAAGTAATTTCTACTCATTGAAATTGTTTAAGATTTAATATTCTCCAACTAGAATATAGGTTCATATGGACCATGTCCTCATCATATATTCTTAAGCTTGGGAATGTGATTTAAAAGGGTGGTCATGCATTACAAGATTTAATATTACTATTTAATAAGATTTAAATGACTAGAAAATCCTATATAGCCTTCTCTGAATACTATTCCAAGTTTAATATCTGTAAAACCAAATGTTTTTACATATTCAGGTAGAGCATGGCAAATGTGATTTTTGAGAGGTGGAATCATCACAAAAGCATTTATGGTTTATTTTGGAAAAATGTTTGAAGTGTCAAAAGTCTCTTTCTTGTTATTTTTGGTATAGGTGATCTATAATTCCATTTTGAATCGTCTATGTCGAATAGCTGGCTACTGACAGGTGGGTCGTACTTGTCAGTGAGATTAGAACTACAATTAGCCCTACGATTAGAACACGATCTAACGGCTGGCGTGCGTCGTCTATGTCGAATAGCTCTGGTGAGAACTGAACCCTAGCGCGGCGGTGGGGATCGCGTGAGGCTCACATAGGATCCAACTAAGGTCAGCGATGGGGTCGAATGAGGTTGTCGTTGATGGTGGTTTGAGGCGCGGTCACATCGCCTCCTGGGGTGGTCGCAATCAACGGGCTCCTTCCTCCTCTGTAGTGGTGGACTCCGGCTAAATTCCGGTGGACTGGTGCTCGCCTTGCTCCGAGGAACGGATGGTGAGGTTCTGTAGTGAGTGGGGGTGGAATGGTGTGGAGATAGAGGTCTGGGGTGGCCTCTATTTATACACCCAGTGTGGCGGTTGGGCGGCATGGCCGGGCTACTCTGGCGACGCTGCTGCAAGTTGCAATCGTCACGACGGAGGGCATGGGTCGAGGCGGGGGACTATGGCGGTCGTCATGGAAGTGATGGCACGGCAAGGGGCGATCTCCATTGGCCGGGATATGTTGGTGCTCTAGGCGGGTACACAGGCGTTCGTCACTTGGTACAGTGGTCACGGGGCGTGAGATGGCGAACGATCATGTCTAGCAGCTCACTGGTGCCACGGCAAACGCGGGTACATGCGGAGAGAGTGAGGCACGATGTGTGCGAGCGAGGCGGTTACAACGATCCGTCGTGCTCTCGGCATGGCCAAGGGTTAAATGGGCGCGGCTGGTCTGGCTCCTTCTCGCCTCGCCGTTGGTCAAGGGTTGGTCAGGGGGTGGCGGTGAGGTCACGCCTACCTCGTGGGGGTCGTGGTAGAGGGCGGCGTGGCGCGCAACGACTGGCTCGTGCATGACCGGCATGGACGGCTCGTCATGGGCATGTCACTAGTGCAACGGTGGGCAAAGGGCTCTCCACTGCACGTCAAAGTACCAGGGATGATCTAGGACAATTCAATGTGTTGATTGTAGTACATTTTGTGAGCAAATGACAAATCCAAATAGTGAATTGTTGGTGAGGTTGTACTGTACATGCCAAGTGTTCGACATAATGGCCGCATGAATTCCTATTTCGAATTTTTGAAAGATATTTGGTGAGTGATCTTGTTGTTTTCTTGGTAGACTGTGGTTGCTGGGATTTGTCAAGTGGAATTGATTTGAGTGGTTTTTGAGAAAGTGTGATCTATACATATGATCTTGATTCAATTTTGCACTTCCTCTTAAATAGATTTGAATTTAGTTTCTGTATTTTTGTAAGGCTTGCTTGGATTCACCTTTACTTGGTCTAGCAATGGGTGAAAATATTAGGAAATGTTTCTGTTAGAAATCCTTTACTAGGAACACTCAAAGTGGTCTAGTGGATAAGTTTGGCCAAAATGACCATTTTCTTATATATTTTATTTTTGATTTTTCCTTTATTTGATTCTGCTTGGATTTGATCTAGGTGATGTAGTATTCATCTTTGAACCAAACCTTATCATTTGTAACCATCAATCATGGCAATTGCAATCATTCATACACTAATGTAAACCACACATACACTCTTATTAGGTTTAACTATAAAAGTTTTTGTTAACCCTAAACTTGGGGGATTAGAGCTTGATAAGCTTGATTAATATTTTTGGGATCCTACATATACCATTTTGGCCTTAAAGCGATCATGTTTGAGGTTCCCCGCACAATGTGTTCCCCGGAGCCGCGGTTTGCCTTGTTCCGCTTGCTCAAGGCGTTGAACTCGGGGTCTTCCCCGTGCCACCTCGCCGTCAACGCCGCCCATGCGTCATTCTTACCATGGGCCCACTCGGGCATAACCTGAAAAATCAATACTCGTTTGAAGTAAGGATAATGAAATTGCAACTTAGCAACAACATAGAATCTCATTGACAATTTACTTACCCGGGTGTAATCTTCCTCGGACAAGCTTGGTTGTACCTTCACATTCTCATGCTTTGGTGCCTTCTTTCCCAACTTATGGGAGCTATATAGATAGGCGGTGGTATGCTTCTGATTGTAGAACTGTTGTCGTGTCAACCTCGTACAAGCCCCCCACAAAGTGTTGTATGTATTGTCCAGCTCCTCTGGAAGCACCCTATAGAATCTCTTCAATCATGCATAAAAAATTGTGAACAAAACTCAAAAAGTTAGCATGGTGGGGTCATCAATGATGACCCACAAGTATAGGGGTGTATCGCAGTATTTTCGATAAGTAAGAGTGTCGAACCCAACGAGGAGTAGAAGGTGCTGGCTAGTGGTATGGATCAGGAATTCTCTGCAAATACTTAGCAAACGGATTTTTAGGGGTTTTCCATAAAGCAAGTAAACAAAGTACGAGTAAACAAAAGACAGTAGGAATAAATGCAGCAAGTAGCCCAATCCTTTATGCAGCAAAGGACAAGCCGGTTGTATTTCTATAGATGACCAAACGTTCTCGAGGACACATGGGAAGACTGTCAAGTGCTTTCGCTTCATATAGCTGATTAATCTTCTTTAGCTTGCTAAGTGTTGTGTGGGTGAACCTGTGCTAATGTACTGCCCCATCCAAGACTAATACATACTTGTGATTATACCCCTTGCAAACATCCATAAGTACAAGAAAGTAATTAAGGTAGAAACCTAACCACAGCTTTAAACTCTAAGACCCTTATGTCCCTTGTGCAATGGTTTCCTAACGGCGGTTCAGGTTTCTGTCACTCCGGCAACCCCTATGATTAGTAGCCAAATACACAATGCATTCCCCTAGGCCCATATAGGTGAAGTGTCATGTAGTCGACGTTCACATGACACCACTAGAAAAAGTACACCACAACTTAAATATCAAACTATTGAATCTTTCTCAACACAACTCCACTACTAACAACAAGACTTCTCCCATGTCCTCAATAACAAAACGAACTACTCACAAGACATCATATGGATCATGACCAGAGATGGAATAATGATGTATAACAATCTGAACATAAACAATAATTCAATGGTTCACTCAATAACATCAACTACAAAGAGTAATCAACACCGGGAAAGTTTCCCCTATGAACTATAGCATGATTCAACCAATTGTTACAGCAATATGGAGATGGTGATGAGGGTGCTGATGGTGATGATGGTGGTGATGATGATGATGATCCTGATGAAGTCCAGCTTGATGGTGGTGTTGATGGCGACGATCTCCCCTCTCCGGGAAAGAATTCCCCTGGCAGAAATCTGTCTGCCGGAGAGATCTTTCTCTCTCGGTGTTTCCGCCCCGCAGAGGCGGCGGAATCTTTCCGTGGTCGCTCTCGAGTCTTAGGGTTTCATGGGGATGATATACGCCAGAGGAGAGAGGCTGGAGTGGGCCAGGGCGGCCACACCATTCCCAGGCGCGGCCTAGGCCTGCCCGCGCCATGGGGTGGTGTGGGCCCCCTGTGGCCCACCTCCACTTCATCTTCTGGCATCCTGAGTCTTCTGGAAAAATAGGATTTTCCATATATTTTCCCGGATTTTCTGATCTTCGCGAATTGTGCCTCCAAATAGCACATTTTCCACCAGAATCCTGACGGCAGCGGTCCATGCTCCAAAAGTCATCAACCATGCAAAAATAGATGAAATAACATAAGTATCACCTCTCAATATGAAATATATCAATGAATAATAGTGAATTAAGACATAGAATAGTGATGCAAAATGGACGTATCAACTCCCCCCAAGCTTATACTTCGCTTGTCCCCAAGAGAAACTGAGCTCAATAAACATGACCTCAGGTTTATGGAGTGAACAGTCGATAAAATAATACAGACAAGAAGCATCACATTCATCAAAAGCATAGATCATAATAGAAGACAACTCACTATTATATAACTAAACTTGCAATGAGTAAAGGATACACAATAAAGATACATAGAGTGAATCATAATTGGTAATGGCAAACTTAGCTCTTGGTCAAAGAATAGTTGATAATTTGCTAGAGTTCACAAATAGCTTGTTTTTCAATGATAGCTTTCAAAGTAGTAAACATCAAGATAAGAGCAATGTGCGAAACAAGGAACATAAGAAACATGAATGCATAAATCATCATATGAATGAATGAAACACATCAACTCAAAAATACTTGCTGAGATAGAGAGGAAGTAGGTTTACTGACTCAACTACGAAGTAAAAGAAAGGGCCCTTCAAAGAGGGAAGCAGGGATTGCAAGTCTCATAAAGAGCTCCCAAAAATTATGATACTTACTAGCTTTCAGCTCTCATTGCCCCTATCATAGGCATCTTTAGGTGATTAAGGTTAAAGTGAGGTCCAATCTGAGCTATATGCTTGATAGACTATAAACTAAAAATCCCAAGTCCCTTGAGTACGAGGGCCGCTCCTCATGCTACTCAACTTTAGTTACTGGTAAGTTCTTGTCATTGTAAGTATGTGCGTATCATTGAGAACCGCCAACGGGGTACCCCTTGCTCGATGATACGGAAGAATCCCCATATGAAAATGACAAGGCAAGCAAACAGTGAGTATCTCAGCAATCTTCTTATTTACCATGGGAAAATGGTGCTTTTTTCTCTCTTTCCTCTTTTCATAGTATCTCTTTTTTTCTTTTCTTTTTCTCAATAGCTATCTCTCTCTTTTTTTATAAGAAGAATGCTTCATAGATATCATTATGGTTACGCTGCAGGTTTCCACCATGTCAGCATGGATTAGACCAGCGGCACAGGCATTTCTCTAACACACATACATAACTCCATGGAATTACAAGATCCCCTTTTATTTCACACCGATGACATCCGCAAAAAAAAGAGCAAGGTATCAACTGGATATATATTTACAAGTGTTGAAAGCGTTCCCCGTGACAAAGACAGTTACGCTAATCTGACCTATAATTTGCAAGCATATAACCTTCATGGAGAGTTCACAATGGTTCAGGTTTATTAAGTGCAAGAAAGTAAAGTGTGCCATCAAGTTCGTGAGAGCTTTAATCACTAATTTTCACATAACAAGTTTAATTTGGGAGGTAGACAAAACAGGAATTTACTTGGAATAGCAATAATGCTACTAGGTAGGTATGGTGGACACAAGTGACAAAGGTTTTGGTTTAAAGAAGGTGGATGCACGAGAAGAATACCCTCTCAGTATAGGTTTTTGGCTAGCAAGGCTGGGTAGCAAGTATAAGAGTTGAAGGAAACAAAGAAACATACTAGTGATAAAGACAAACATGCAATCTTCCTCAGAAGCACAAAAGATCTTAACTAGATAATACTAAACTTATGAGCAAATCAAGAAAGAAAGATGATGAAATTATTTTTCTCTCGAGTACTTCTATCTTTTTCTTTTCAACTCTCAAAAAGGTGTTGCTACTGACCGAGCCAGGTTTGCCAAAATCAACTAAATTAACTCAATGATCCCAAAGTTCTACCAATACTAACAACAAGATCAATCATATGTAACTACCTCGGTGAATTACGCTCCTAGTTACAAGCCTGGATGAGCGGAAATGGTTAAAATAGTACGGTGGGGCCCAAATGCCACTCACAGGTAGACCTTTCGGCCGTCCTAACCATTTCCAAACATTGGGACAAGAACGGGCGGCGTAATCGACAGGCGAAGGGATGAACTACATACACAAATGAGTATGTATGCAAGCCACCATACAATGGTTCTCAGAGTCATTCCATCTAAAAAGAAAGGAAATATAGCAACGCCATACGGCAAGATCCACATATCCTAGATAGATATAATAGTTTAGGATATCTCCTCATACATCAAACATCAGAGTATCAGGCGGAAGCGGAAAACAAGATCCGAGTACGGATAAGAAGCAAATCGGCATAAGATGCCCCATAAATAAACACATCCATACAGATCTCACGGATCCCGTTCGGAATCTCTACACCGAATGATCGTTGCCCACATCGTCCGTCTCCTCCACCCAGTATCCATCTTGCGAGCTTACCTGTTCATCTGAATCAAACAATTTATCGTGTGAGACCCTAGGGGTACTCAGCAAGTCTTTATGCCACTAAAGGGGACACAACCTGGGGTGACGCAATTGCAGCAAAAGATAAACCCTAACAATTCTATAGATACTCGCTAACCATCCGCCTAACCAGAGATAGACGGATGTCCGTGAATTAAAGACAACAGTTATAACGATAATCTTAACAGATCCATCCTCCTCCTCGCTTACCAACGAGGAAGCGGACGAACAACCCCCCATCCGTTGGCAGTTTTATTACCCATTCCATGAGTGTTGCACTATTTACTAGTCAGTTATTTAGTCAAATTAGAAGCGGTACTTTAGTTATACTTGTCTATGATCGAGAAACTGTGCTCCAAGTCGTCCATAACCGCGGACACGGCTTTCAGAAAGTTTTACCCTGCAGGGGTGCACAAATAGCAACACACACTCGATGAACCTCGGAAAAACCAAATCAAAACCCAACGAGGCAGTCACGACAAAGCGATCACAGGATTCAGAAATATTTCAGGGCCACCCATTAAGCTACCATAGCAAGCTGGCCGTCTGAGAGACGGACTCAAGGTTTGTGGGGACGTCAGAACGATTTGGGAACCGAAAGTGTGACTGGGCTTGCCGTCTGTGGCGTGTCACGGCCCTAAACAGTACAGGTGCAGTACCTCGCACAATTTTAAATAAAGCAGTAAAGCATGGCATAAGTACAGGATAGTAAATAAAACCTCAAACTAATTGTGGCCCCAAGAAATAAGAATGAATCAAGCTCTGGCTCAGGGGGTCCATAGGCCTCCCGGATGTGGATAGCGCGAGTAATCAAGGAACAGGAATCAAGTACTCGGGGTCCTACGGGACACAAGTGAGCATGAAAAACCAAATAGCAGATATTGCTCACCGATGCCACTTTCATTAGTTATCCCATTACTACTCAGGTTAAGTTGTTTAGGTACCTCGTTATCCATCAGACACTCACATACCCTACACATGCTGTTCTACGACTCGCATGGCTTCGGTGGGGTTTAAAGTAAAGGCTATGCAATACTTGGGATTCAATTTAATGCAATCGTGTCACATCCCAAGATTTTCCAAATCTTGTAATGTGAAAAATAAATAAACAAAATAAATTTTTGTTGAAAATCAGGGTGAAAAGAAACTTTTGTTTCTAAAAGGAGACTTAAAATCCCATCTTGAACAAACTTTGGCAGAAGTTTGAATTCAACAAAATCTAAATCAAGGGAAATGCATTCCTCAATGAATATATCTGGAAATTTGAACATTTGGAAAGAAATCCAAAACCCTAAACCCTAATGGAAGGAAATCATTTTCCAAAGTATCTCCAAATCCATGGATTTGATCCATACCAAGTTGATCAACAAATTTTCACAAAGGATCAAGAAAGACCATAGAGATTGGTTTCACTTAGTTTGGAACCATAGACAAAATCTTGTGAATATGATAAGATTAGGAAATTGAAATTTCCAAAGCTAATAAAGCCCTTACCAAAAGCCATACCAAATGGTGAACAAATAATCCTAAAGGGATTTATTTGGATAAACATTTATCAAAGGAAAATAAATTGTTTTGGAAACACTGTTTTAGATCTTTTAATAAAAGACTTTGGTTTCAAATGAAAAGATAAGCCAAATTAATTTTGGATAAACTTTTGAAAGTAAAATATTTTGTTTTGATAAAGTGAGTAAAGGTTTATTTAAATAAAACAAAGGATTTAAATATCCAATTTTATTTAAGTAAGAGCTTTTCCCATTTTAAATGAACACCAAGTATTTTATTACTACTTTGAAATCTTTTATTAAAAGGTTTTGCTTTGATTAAAATGAGTAAAGAATTATTTGAATAAAATAATAAGGATTTAAATATCCAATTTTATTTAAGTAAAGGCTTTCCCATTTTAATTAAAACACCAAAACTTATTTATTTATTTAAATAAGTTTCCAAGTATTCTTTTATTCTTCAAATTAAACCTTCTGGTTTGGTTTTGAAAGTAATTGGATTTCAAATGGAAATTTTATTGAAATAAATCAAACACTATTAATAAACTAAAGATCCATTTTATTTAATTATTAAATGGATCCTAAAATAAATAAAAATAATATTTCATTTTGAGATTTGGATTATGTTGCCAAACAGAACCAAATTCAAATGAAAAGTTTGCTGTTTGATTTGATTGAGTGTTGTTTGAATTGTGTGAATAATTGTTTGAATTAAAAACAGAAAAAGAATTAGAAAAAGAAAAAGGTTTAGACAGAAAAAAATAAGAAAACAGAACCAGCCCAGCTTTGGCCCAGGAAGCCCACTTAGCCCACCTGCTCTTCCCCCGAAGAAATCTCTTCTCACTAAGAAATCTACCCACACAGAGACAGACAACCGGGACCCACTTCTCCCTCTCCCTCACTCGCTGACGAAACGACCCCACCTTTCTCACCCACTCTCCCCGAACCGTTTTTCTGTACCGCGAAAGAAACCCACACAGCAGCTGACCGGTGGACCTCCTCCTCTCTTCTTTTCCCACTGACCAGAGGACCCCACAGACAGCTGTTCATCGTCTTCAACCTCCTCAGCGACTCGTTCCTCCCCCCCCGTTCTGCCGTTGATTGCTCCGACTTAATTCACCTTAACGCCGAGCCTTTACCTCGCCTTGATCACGCAGATGGAAACGCCTCCCTCTCCTCTATAAATCCCCTCTGACACCTCGCGCTAGCACGCCTTAGACCGCCCTCAATTCCTCCTCGAACGCCCTCTGCTCCGACGAGCTGTCGCAGCAATTCCGGCCACATCCCGCCGCCTCTCACCTACCTCTGCACGCGAGCACACTCACCGCATCCTAGCGCATCTTTCCTTGCCATCCATTCGCTCATGGAGCACAGAACCCGACTCGACAAGCCCGAGCCATACCGCCGTCTGTCTTCAACTACGGCGACAATCCCCGGTAAACCAGACCTCCCCTCTCATCCCCTTTGACACGACGATGATCTCTAAGCTCATGCGAAACTAACAGCACCTTCCGTTTGACCTAGGGCGCCTCCTATCCTCGCCTCCATCGTCGACAGTAAGCACCGCCGTCTGCTTCTTCTCCGGCAACGTTTCCTGGTAAGAGCCGACCGCCCCGAGCCTCCTCGTTCACGCGCACAGTTTTGTCATGATCCTGCGCACCTAACCGCATCGATGTTTTGCTTTGAGGTGATCCACGAACCCCGCAATGACGCCCACAAAGAACTCCGGCGGGAATTGCCTGGCGCCCTCGTCGAACCGTCAGTACCTTGAGCTTCGCCGTGACCCCCTGAGCCCGGTGAGCAACCCCTCTCTCCCTCCCCCCATGTATCATCGCCTCCGTCGCCGACCGACCGCTCCGCCACCAGACGCCGCCGCCAGCGCCGCTGCTTTTTGGCCAAGCGATAGGAACCGTTGGATGCAGATCCATCGGCTACGATAGTTTCACTTAACGCCGAAGAGGTACGCTACCTAAGCCGCACGATATAATTTAGATCTAACGCACCGCAGCACTCGATCCGGCCGAACCGGTATCGACCAGTAAGAACACGCCGCGTGGCCAGTATTAGATCTGAATTAGAATTTGAAAACAGAAACTTTTGCCAATTTCAAACCCTTGTATCTTTTGATCCACACGTCCAAATTTTACAAATTTGATGTCGTTGGAATCAGCAAGACAAGCTCTAACCAACCCTACCCTTAGTTTAGCATATAGTATCTGTTAACTTGTTTAAATTTGCAGATTCTTTTGTGTGCTTGCTAACATTAGAAAAATCATTTAAAAATGATATTTAGGTTAAGACCTTTGCCAATTAGTTTGTTGTGACCTTGCTGACCATAGGAACCAACCCATAGTTTGGAAATGATTTTGGAAAAGAATAGAATGGATTAATTAGTTTAGTCCATTTCTAGCTAACTAAAACTATTTGTTTTGTTTATGAAAATGCTTTCATAAAGAAAACCTTGAGAAAATGTTTGGACCAAACCTACTGACCAAAAGCACCAAGTTTTGCAATAGCAACTCATTTGGTGAACCCTATAGACTAAAACCCTAGTAGACATATTTCTTCACCACATAAAATGACCAAATAGGTGCCTTGTTTTGAAATTGGTTTTTGAGGTGAAACCTTTTGCTAACAACTTTGCCACTTTGGTAAATGACCAATTTGGATCTTACAAAGTTTAGGAATCTAATAGAAACCCTTTTGCAAATGACTTTGCCATTTTGGTAAATGACCAATTTGGAACTTACAAAGTTTAGAAGCCTAGTGAGGACCATCCCTACATTAGAACCAACCTTTGCATGCCTATGCATGACTTTGCCACTTTACAAAAATGACCATTAGGTGTACCCAAATGTCTATGACCCACTAGGAACCACTTTTGCAAACAAAGCAAAGCTTGGCATGCTTGCATGCATTTCTTTGACTTTGTTATTTTATGTGTGTTGATTTGCTTGATTGGTAGATTGAGTTTGTGCCTTGCTTGATTGATTGTAGTGACTTGAAGAGTGCGAGTGTTGCAAGGACAAGGAGTGAACTTATACCCTCTACCAAAAAGGCAAGTGATACTTCATATCTTATGTCCCATTATTTTCACTATGCATTAGTGTTTTTGCTAAAGTAAAATCTTGCATGGTTTTTATTTTGCTAAGTATAGACCTTGCTATAGGAAATCTAGTAGATGAATCCTTAGTAGGATTTTCCTAAGTTAAGAATCCTATTACTACCCAGCTTAGCCTAGCTAATAGAAAACTTGGGTGGGATATATATTCACACTATGAAAAATATTCTAAGTCTGAGGACTTGTGTTTTGTTTAATAAAACAACTAAGTTAATGAATCACCTGGGTGGAATGGAAGGAATGGTTTATGTTGAGTGGTTCACAAGGCCATGGACTTGGCTTGTGTATCTCACTTGTGGATGGCCACCCAGGAACAAAGAGATTTGAGATGTCAAATGCTGAGAAGCTTCAAGTGCAACCACTTGGCATTATGGGCTCTGCCATGATCTTAGGATGCTGGAACTTAGTCTTTTGGACAGTGGGTGGTAGTGATTGATAGGTTGGAACGCGTCCATTTGACTAGGGAAAGGCTACTGAAGGATCATTCTTGGGAAACCAAGGCTTGTGGGGAAAGTGCACCACCTCTGCAGAGTGTAAAAAACCTAAGTACTTAGCCATGTCCCTGGTAAAGGACAATTTGAGCATCAAGACATGGAAGCAATCAAGAATCTCATCATTCCAATTTCTAAATTAAAACTTGTGGGTGAACAAGGGTTGTGTGAAATTCTTCAATCTTTGATGGAGAGATGGCTTGGTACAAGGATCTCAAAATCTTAGATTGGGAAATTGTTTTTGCCAAGTAAATCTTCAGTCTTTGATTGATAGATGCCCTGAGTGGATCTTCAGTCTTTGATTGATAGATGCCTTGGAATTTTTTTTTGCCAAACAAAACTTATTTTCAAAAATGATAGGAAAAAAAATCTATTTTGAGCAATGCAAGCCTCAACTCCACTTAGCCAAATGCATATAGATGATAGACTCCACTATACTACCAAAGTATCACTTGCCAATACAATTCAAATGTATTGACCCTTGTGGCTGTAACTTATTATGTTGCAGGTTTGATTGTTTTAGTGAAGATTGATTGATTAGGATTACAAAGTCTACAACCAACATCTGCCTGTGGCACTTTGAAGATGAAGGACCCAATGCTTATAGTTATTCCGCTGCAATGTAATGTAATAGCCTAATGAGCTATGTTTGATGTAATAAAATTATGTTATTCCTGGTTATAAAGTTGTATTATGACCTTTGTTTCTCGATATTACATCTGAACTGTGGATGCTAGCTATTGATCCAGGGACTAGCATTGTAAACACAGGGGACTCAATCTTATTAAAGGTTGGGGATCCTACAGATGGTATCAGAGCATTGTGTTGCCTGTAGGATTTGTAACCCTAGGATTGGACAAAAACCCTTAGACAATAGGAGTTGTCTCATTCCAAAACTTATTTACAAAAACAATCTTGTAAACTCTTTCCTCAATCATTTTGGTTTCAACTCTACTTCTCTTCTATTTCAAACTTGATGGAAAAGCCTACCCCATGACCAAAGACTACACCATGTGCAAAGGACTTCTTCAACATTTTCAACTCTAAAGACTTCAACTTCTTCAACATCTTCAACATGTACACCAAGGACTTCAATCTTGGATAGCATTAAAGACTACAAGTAATACAAGAGGTTTTACCCAAGTCTTGAAGACTAAGGAAACACAACTTAGAAAGAACCATCATCACCTTTGAAGTTTTTGTGACCAAGAATTTTCTCAAGAAGAAAATACATCATTCAAGAAGAATCAACCAAGAAGGATGGAAAGATCACAAGTGAACCATGTAGATGGACCACCATATTTTAGTTAAGACAAACCCACCAACTTATGTGGTGTAACAAAAATATTTTGTTGCCTAAGTATGTGCTTGAAACTTGTTGTTTGAGTGGAGTGCTTGTTTGTGATTGCTTGCACATTGCTTGTGTGAAATGTGAAGTGTGTGAATAGAATTGACCCCTTAGAAAAACCTTTTGCCTATTCTAATCCCCTCCAACCCAAACAGATGACTTCTCCAAGAAACTCCGACATCAAGGATGGTGACAACAACAGCAACCAAGTTGACAACATGAGAGAACTCATAGCAACCCAACACCAATTGAGCCAACTAACAGCTCAGTTCATAGCCAAGAATAGTGATAAAGACCCTACCTTGCAAAAGTTTTTGGAAGAATAATCCCAACTGATGCTTAAGGTGACTAATCAAATGATCAGCATGGAAGAAAACTATCCCAAAAGAGTGTATGACAACAAGGATGACAAGAACATTATGCTAGATGGAGCACCAGCTTGCAATATTTGTGGAGAAAAGGATCATACTTCCAAGGAGCATGAAGATCAATGCCCCAATTGTGAAGAGGAACATCCAGTTGGCCAATGCCCCACATCTCAAGTTACTTGTTACCTTTGTGAAGGAAACGACCATGTACCTATCCAATGCCCCGTCTATGCCATTGTTGAACAAAGGAAACAAGAAGGATCCAAGTATGCCAAGAATGATGATGACAAAGGAAAAGGACCACTTATACCTCCAAACAAGACAACCCAATTCAAAGGATCAAAGAAGCCCAAGAAACCAAAGCAAGACATGAGCCTTGTGCAATGTCGTAAATGTAAGGAAATGGGACACTACCCCAGTGGATGCCTAGAGAACCCGAAGAATAAAGAGATCGGCCAAGTAGTGTGCAACAACTGCAAAGAGCTAGGCCACTATGTAGCCACTTGTCCACAAGAGCAACGTAGAGAACTCCAAGATATCCACTGTTTCAATTGCAAGGAACCAGGACACTATGTAAGCAATTGTCCAGCAAAAATGAAGAACAAGATAAACAAGTCTATGGAGAAACCCAACCTTATCCCATGAGTCAAGTATGGAAATAAAGGACACTATGCAGAAGTTTTCCAAGATTCCAAGCAAGCCAAGATGTAGTTTAGTTGGAAAATTTTTAAGGGTGGTAGTACCCTAGTTGTTTTGAACCTGTTTGTAACCCTAGCCTCCCCAAATCTCGGGACGAGATTTCTTTTAAGGGTAGCTGTCACATCCCAAGATTTTCCAAATCTTGTAATGTGAAAAATAAATAAACAAAATAAATTTTTGTTGAAAATCAGGGTGAAAAGAAACTTTTGTTTCTAAAAGGAGACTTAAAATCCCATCTTGAACAAACTTTGGCAGAAGTTTGAATTCAACAAAATCTAAATCAAGGGAAATGCATTCCTCAATGAATATATCTGGAAATTTGAACATTTGGAAAGAAATCCAAAACCCTAAACCCTAATGGAAGGAAATCATTTTCCAAAGTATCTCCAAATCCATGGATTTGATCCATACCAAGTTGATCAACAAATTTTCACAAAGGATCAAGAAAGACCATAGAGATTGGTTTCACTTAGTTTGGAACCATAGACAAAATCTTGTGAATATGATAAGATTAGGAAATTGAAATTTCCAAAGCTAATAAAGCCCTTACCAAAAGCCATACCAAATGGTGAACAAATAATCCTAAAGGGATTTATTTGGATAAACATTTATCAAAGGAAAATAAATTGTTTTGGAAACACTGTTTTAGATCTTTTAATAAAAGACTTTGGTTTCAAATGAAAAGATAAGCCAAATTAATTTTGGATAAACTTTTGAAAGTAAAATATTTTGTTTTGATAAAGTGAGTAAAGGTTTATTTAAATAAAACAAAGGATTTAAATATCCAATTTTATTTAAGTAAGAGCTTTTCCCATTTTAAATGAACACCAAGTATTTTATTACTACTTTGAAATCTTTTATTAAAAGGTTTTGCTTTGATTAAAATGAGTAAAGAATTATTTGAATAAAATAATAAGGATTTAAATATCCAATTTTATTTAAGTAAAGGCTTTCCCATTTTAATTAAAACACCAAAACTTATTTATTTATTTAAATAAGTTTCCAAGTATTCTTTTATTCTTCAAATTAAACCTTCTGGTTTGGTTTTGAAAGTAATTGGATTTCAAATGGAAATTTTATTGAAATAAATCAAACACTATTAATAAACTAAAGATCCATTTTATTTAATTATTAAATGGATCCTAAAATAAATAAAAATAATATTTCATTTTGAGATTTGGATTATGTTGCCAAACAGAACCAAATTCAAATGAAAAGTTTGCTTTTTGATTTGATTGAGTGTTGTTTGAATTGTGTGAATAATTGTTTGAATTAAAAACAGAAAAAGAATTAGAAAAAGAAAAAGGTTTAGACAGAAAAAAATAAGAAAACAGAACCAGCCCAGCTTTGGCCCAGGAAGCCCACTTAGCCCACCTGCTCTTCCCCCGAAGAAATCTCTTCTCACTAAGAAATCTACCCACACAGAGACAGACAACCGGGACCCACTTCTCCCTCTCCCTCACTCGCTGACGAAACGACCCCACCTTTCTCACCCACTCTCCCCGAACCGTTTTTCTGTACCGCGAAAGAAACCCACACAGCAGCTGACCGGTGGACCTCCTCCTCTCTTCTTTTCCCACTGACCGGAGGACCCCACAGACAGCTGTTCATCGTCTTCAACCTCCTCAGCGACTCGTTCCTCTGCTCTGCCGTTGATTGCTCCGACTTAATTCACCTTAACGCCGAGCCTTTACCTCGCCTTGATCACGCAGATGGAAACGCCTCCCTCTCCTCTATAAATCCCCTCTGACACCTCGCGCTAGCACGCCTTAGACCGCCCTCAATTCCTCCTCGAACGCCCTCTGCTCTCCGACGAGCCGTCAGAGGCAATTCCGCCACATCCCGCCTCTCACCTACCTCTGCACGCGAGCACACTCACCGCATCCTAGCGCATCTTTCCTTGCCATCCATTCGCTCGCGGGAGCACCAGAACCCCGACTCCGACAAGCCCCGAGCCAGCGCCGCCGTCTGTCTTCAACTACGGCGACAATCCCCGGTAAACCAGACCTCCCCTCTCATCCCCTTTGACACGACGATGATCTCTAAGCTCATGCGAAACTAACAGCACCTTCCGTTTGACCTAGGGCGCCCTATCCTCGCCTCCATCGTCCGACAGAAGCACCGCCACCGCTTCTTCTCCGCAACGCTTCGGGTAAGTAAGAGCGCCCGGCCCCCCCTCGCTCACGCCGCATGCTTTTGTCATGATCTGC
Source organism: Avena insularis (assembly GCA_023614405.1). NCBI lineage: Eukaryota > Viridiplantae > Streptophyta > Magnoliopsida > Poales > Poaceae > Avena > Avena insularis. The sequence goes on along the minus strand of CM042692.1, from coordinate 428,399,613 downwards.
GCACCTAACCGCATCGATGTTTTGCTTTGAGGTGATCCACATGACGCCTAACGACGACGCAGAGCCCGCCGCCCAAGAACTCCGCGAGGAATTGCGATCGCCTCGAGCGCCCTCGTCAACCGTCGGTACTTTGAGCTTCAGTGACCCTCGAGCCCGTGAGCAACCCTCTCCTCCCCATGTATCATCGCCTCCCGTCATCGACCGACGCTTCCGCCACCGCCGCCACGCACTTGGCCAAGCGATAGGAACCGTTGATGCAGATCCATCGGCTACGATAGTTTCACTTAACGCCAAGAGGTACGCTACCTAAGCCAAGACGATATAATTTAGATCTAACGCATCGCAGCACTCGATCCGCCGAACCGGTATCGACGATGAAACACGCCGTGGCGATATTAGATCTGAATTAGAATTTGAAAACAGAAACTTTTGCCAATTTCAAACCCTTGTATCTTTTGATCCACACGTCCAAATTTTATAAATTTGATGTCGTTGGAATCAGCAAGACAAGCTCTAACCAACCCTACCCTTAGTTTAGCATATAGTATCTGTTAACTTGTTTAACTTTGCAGATTCTTTTGTGTGCTTGCTAACATTAGAAAAATCATTTAAAAATGATATTTAGGTTAAAACCTTTGCCAATTAGTTTGTTGTGACCTTGCTGACCATAGGAACCAACCCATAGTTTGGAAAGTGATTTTGGAAAAGAATAGAATGGATTAATTAGTTTAGTCCATTTCTAGCTAACTAAAACTATTTGTTTTGTTTATGAAAATGCTTTCATAAAGAAAACCTTGAGAAAATGTTTGGACCAAACCTACTGACCAAAAGCACCAAGTTTTGCAATAGCAACTCATTTGGTGAACCCTATAGACTAAAACCCTAGTAGACATATTTCTTCACCACATAAAATGACCAAATAGGTGCCTTGTTTTGAAATTGGTTTTTGAGGTGAAACCTTTTGCTAACAACTTTGCCACTTTGGTAAATGACCAATTTGGATCTTACAAAGTTTAGGAATCTAATAGAAACCCTTTTGCAAATGAATTTGCCATTTTGGTAAATGACCAATTTGGAACTTACAAAGTTTAGAAGCCTAGTGAGGACCATCCCTACATTAGAACCAACCTTTGCATGCCTATGCATGACTTTGCCACTTTAAAAAAATGACCATTAGGTGTACCCAAATGTCTATGACCCACTAGGAACCACTTTTGCAAACAAAGCAAAGCTTGGCATGCTTGCATGCATTTCTTTGACTTTGTTATTTTATGTGTGTTGATTTGCTTGATTGGTAGATTGAGTTTGTGCCTTGCTTGATTGATTGTAGTGACTTGAAGAGTGCGAGTGTTGCAAGGACAAGGAGTGAACTTATACCCTCTACCAAAAAGGCAAGTGATACTTCATATCTTATGTCCCATTATTTTCACTATGCATTAGTGTTTTTGCTAAAGTAAAATCTTGCATGGTTTTTATTTTGCTAAGTATATACCTTGCTATAGGAAATCTAGTAGATGAATCCTTAGTAGGATTTTCCTAAGTTAAGAATCCTATTACTACCAAGCTTAGCCTAGCTAATAGAAAACTTGGGTGGGATATATATTCACACTATGAAAAATATTCTAAGTCTGAGGACTTGTGTTTTGTTTAATAAAACAACTAAGTTAATGAATCACCTGGGTGGAATGGAAGGAATGGTTTATGTTGAGTGGTTCACAAGGCCATGGACTTGGCTTGTGTATCTCACTTGTGGATGGCCACCCAGGAAACAAAGAGATTTGAGATGTCAAATGTTGAGAAGCTTCAAGTGCAACCACTTGGCATTATGGGCTCTGCCATGATCTTAGGATGCTGGAACTTAGTCTTTTGGACAGTGGGTGGTAGTGATTGATAGGTTGGAACGCGTCCATTTGACTAAGGAAAGGCTACTGAAGGATCATTCTTGGGAAACCAAGGCTTGTGGGGAAAGTGCACCACCTCTGCAGAGTGTAAAAACCTAAGTACTTAGCCATGTCCCTGGTAAAGGACAATTTGAGCATCAAGACATGGAAGCAATCAAGAATCTCATCATTCCAATTTCTAAATTAAAACTTGTGGGTGAACAAGGGTTGTGTGAAATTCTTCAATCTTTGATGGAGAGATGGCTTGGTACAAGGATCTCAAAATCTTAGATTGGGAAATTGTTTTTGCCAAGTAAATCTTCAGTCTTTGATTGATAGATGCCCTGAGTGGATCTTCAGTCTTTGATTGATAGATGCCTTGGAATTTGTTTTTGCCAAACAAAACTTATTTTCAAAAATGATAGGAAAAAATCTATTTTGAGCAATGCAAGCCTCAACTCCACTTAGCCAAATGCATATAGATGATAGACTCCACTATACTACCAAAGTATCACTTGCCAATACAATTCAAATGTATTGACCCTTGTGGCTGTAACTTATTATGTTGCAGGTTTGATTGTTTTAGTGAAGATTGATTGATTAGGATTACAAAGTCTACAACCAACATCTGCCTGTGGCACTTTGAAGATGAAGGACCCAATGCTTATAGTTATTCCGCTGCAATGTAATGTAATAGCCTAATGAGCTATGTTTGATGTAATAAAATTATGTTATTCCTAGTTATAAAGTTGTATTATGACCTTTGTTTCTCGATATTACATCTGAACTGTGGATGCTAGCTATTGATCCAGGGACTAGCATTGTAAACACAGGGGACTCAATCTTATTAAAGGTTGGGGATCCTACAAATCGCGACTCAATGATGCAAGAATAAGATAGAGGCAATAGGTACTATATGTATGCAAGCATGTGGTAGTGCTTGCCTGGCAGCTCAGTTGAAGCGAGAGAAGGATCTGGGTAGTGCTCCTGGTTCTCTTGGTATATCCCCTGCTCAGCGTCTATTCGAAGAAGAACCAAACAAACAAGGGCCAACATAAATAAAGTGCACAAGCATATGAGTAAAATGCAACAAGCAATCAATCATGCCATGATGAATGATGCACAATTTGCATGGCAATAAAGTAGCATGGCATGGGTGAGGTGTGGAATACAATAATAAACCATTTTATTGAGTTTTAGCCTCATTTTAACCTCAATTAAGTTGCTGTACACTTTATATTTATATGATGCATGCTGCAAAACAGAACAAAGAATGCATAAAAAGAAAGGTCTCGTCGAGCTAATCATTTTAGACATATCATTCGTCAAATTTGGAGTTATAAAACAAAAGTTATTAATTAATTAAGGTAAAAGGGCATTTTATTGTAATTTTAATCAACTCGAAATTTTAAATGTGCAAAATATATTTTGAATGGCATATTTGAATTCCTCACATTTTTCTGATTCAAAAACATATATTATTTGTATTATTTGGATTTATATTTTAAAAGTTATATTAAAACAGATTTAAATTTGAATTTGAATTAATTTGAAAAAGATTTAAATTCAAACAGACAGACAGAAATACTTTTTCTACTCAGGTTTAGTTAGCCACAGACAATGACAGGTGGGGCCATTTGGTGGACTGGGACCAACAGTAGACAGACTTTTTCCACGCTGACTCGACCTAGCCACCGCGATGACAAAGGGCCACTCAGAGTTCAGGGGGGCCACGCAGGGCGCAATGGGCGTGCCACGTGGGGGAGCCCGGGAGCGCGGGTTAAGTGCTTAAAACTGCGGGGATGTTTCTGCAAAACGTACAGAGAGGCTGACGGTGGGGCTATGCGGACTACGGGTTGAGCGAAAACAAAAAGGAAGGGGCTAATTACAAAACCGTCACGGTACTGTGGATCTTCTCCGCGAGCGACCGATCGGTGCGCGACCGACGCAGGCGCGGCGCGGGGAATCGATCCCAGGACACAGGGCTTCATGAGGCGGCTACCGCTGCGGTGGCTTGGGGGTTGCTGATAGGGGAGGGCTGCGCGGCTAGATGAGGTTCCGCGACGCGAGAGCGTGCAGACGCCAGAGCACAGCGGCGCGCAGAGACCGTTCACGAAACGTCCGGCGAGGCTAGGGCGACACGGCGAGGCGGACCATGTCAGGGAGGTCAGGGAGCTTACCGTGGGGTGATCGGTGTGGTCGGATCGGCTCAGGGCGCAGGGGATCGGCGACGACGCAGACGGACCGGAGCTAGGGTTTCGCGTCGGCCTCGGCGTGGCGCAGCGGTTCTGGGGCTCCTCCTTCTCGGCTCCGTGTACAGGGAGACGCTGGTGCTCGGCTCGGTCTTCCCCAACGCCTGTGATCGCCACGCCACCGGCTGGTAAGGGGAGGGAAGGTGGAGGCCGACGGTGGCCGGCGATGGTGTAGCCGGTGGTAGGGTAGACGGAGAGGAGGGGGCAGTCTAGGGAGATCTGGGAGAGGCAGAGGGTTTGTGGGGCGGAGGTAAAGCAGAGAGGGAGGGGGAGGTGCCGTGTGGGAGCAGGTTGGAGATAAAGGTGGCTTCGGCCACCTTTTCTCCTCCTCTCCTTCACGTGCTCGGGCTGGCTCGGCCAGGGCAGGGCAGGTGGCTTCCAGGTGGGGACGGGCGAGGCCAAGGAGGGTGGTTCGGTGTGGGGCATGCCAGGCAGGGAGAGCTAGAGAGAGAGAGAGGGGGTAGGCTCGGGTTAGGGTTTGGTACTAGGGTTGGGGTAGCTAGGTGGGCCAGGGTGGCCAGGTGGGGCCAGCTAGGTGAGAGAGGAGAGAGGCCGAGAGAGAGGGTGTTGGTAGCTAGGGTTAGTTTAGAGGGGGGGCTCGGGTTAGGTTAGAGGGGGTGGTATGGTAGATGGTGGTAATGGTTTAGAGAGGAGGGTTAAGAGAGAGGAGTGGTATGGTAGCTAGGGTTTTAGGAAAGATCAAAACAAGAGGTGGAGTTGGTGTAGGAGTTTGCAAAACTCAAACAAGACCAACAAAAGGGTGGAAGAGAGGGATAGGGGTGTGGTGGTGGAGTTTAGCAAGACCAACTAGATCAAGCCAAAAAGAGTGTTTGGAGAGGGAGATAGATGCTTCACTCAAAAGACCAAATAAAAACAAGGAGGGCAAAAATAAAGAGATGGTTGCATGGCCCATGCACAATATTAATGCTAGGTTTCATCTTGTGAAAACAAAAATAAATATCCATAGCATTTATACATATGCATTCCAAAAATGTGGAATAAGCCAAGCTAAAAGAAGTGAAAGGATGCCCCATGTGGAGTAGATGGAGATGACCATATTTGAATAGAAATGGGACTTGCTAGTGTGTATGTTCCACTAGGCATTTGGTAAGCCCAAAAATACCCAATCATGATAATAACCCCAAAACAACCCATATGGAAGCTAGGAAAAGGTTCCACTCACAAGGCATGCAAAGGTGGCCATGTGGCTCTCATAAACCAATAATGTGGAAACAATATGGTGCATATATGAGAGCATGTGGAGATAGAATTGGATCCATTCCAACCCACATGAGCTAGAGGTAAAACCCAATAAAATGCAAAGCTCATATTTAGTTGAATGGTGGAATGATGGGGTGATGACAAGAAAGGTGGTGGAGTTAATAAAAGATATGCCCCCAACTCAACTTGGGCATTTAAACAATATATCAAGAACCAAATACAATATCAAGAGGCAAATACAATTTACAATGCACATGAGAGAAGAACCAAAACATAAAAGGTTTTATATGATGCTCAAATGCAAGGTGGCATGATGACATGAGCATGATATAATTATGATGCAACAATTATATATATGAAGTAGCCATTATATTACTAGACCAAGTAGCATTACAATTGTTAGACAATTGGGATGCTACATCATATAACCGCGAATTAAAAACTAACATAAGCTATGCAAAAGAGTGAATGATAGAACTTCTCATTAATATTCCATAACGGAAACTCACACCAAGGGATACAAATCTAACGAGAGAGGGGACACTTCCATAATGCAAACCATACTACAAAATAACTCCTCTATTCATGATATGACTCTACTAATAAGGTAAAAAGATAGAAGATAGTGATATGATACCGCGACACTCCCCCAAGCTTGGAACAAACCAAGGGGATGCCAAACCTGATGACGAATTACTCCTTCAGTGTTGGTGGTATCCTCTCGATGAGCTCCTTGATCAGTTTCCCAAAGTCCTCAATCTCGAAGGTGAGATTACGAATCAGCTGTGAGTTTTGCTCAATGCGGCTCATGATCATGTCGTGTTGAGAATTCCAGCTCTTGCAATTCTTTCCCCACTCTTCCTCCTTGAAGTATTCTTTTCCTGCATGGCTAGAACGAGGCAAATCCCAATTGGAGGGTAATTTCTCCTTGGGCATATTCTGGTATTGATGCTCATGGATAAGGGTATGGAAAGTATTCCTGGTGCATGGAGGAAGTGACCGTGGAACCAAACTGTGACGAGGAGCTTTCCCCCCAGTCCGCATCCGTACAGTCCTTCTAATCTTGGCAGATTTCACCACTCCAATGCTTGCAATGGTGGTGCCGGAATGCGGACGTTGGCCTTGCTCCTCTTCACCTTCACTCTTGATCTCCTTCTCCTTCCCGGGGTCTTGGAGGTCTTGCTCCATGGGCTCCTTCCCTTTATCCTTGGCGGACACCATTGTGCTTCTAAGCTCTCAAAGAGTATGTCCTGACAGAAACAGATCGGAACAAAAACACGACGAAAACACGATATCCAGACCTCGGGGGATCCGGGGGTTATATATTACGAAGTTTCACATCAAAAAGAAGGTACTGCGAGAAAACGACTCGGAGGCGGAGTCCTGGGTGGCCTCACCACCTGGTGGTGTGGCCAGGGGTGGGCCCGCGCCATGGGGTGGTGTGTGCCACCCCGGCTCCGGTTCCGTCCCTTTTTCGCTTTGAAACTTTCCTTATTGACTGAAAACTGCAAAAATATAGTTGGATTGTATTTTCGCGGAACTTTTCTTACCAGAACTGTTACCTATTTGGAAACGGACTCTACAGGTCTCTGAATTTGGTATTTAGTGGATCCTTCCGGAGTCATCTCTTGAATATCATCGATATCTTCATCTTCATATACTTATTACTTGAGTCATAAAACCTTTCTCTTCCTTATTACACCATTGTCTCCATTTCCTGGAAATTTCTTTCACACAAAACTCCACACAGTTCTCATTAGCAACATTAGTATATAAGAAGTGATAAAACCTTTTGAGTCCAACTTCAACTGAAAACCATCAAAATAAAAGCTACCATAGCAACTCCTTCCGAAAACCCAAAAAGAATTCAAAAAGGAAATCGAATAAAGAAGCAAATGCAAGAGTGGCTAAATCTGTCAAAACAGACCAGCAGGTAAAGATAATTTTTTTCGAAAATCTTCTGTTGCTCAAATAAAAAAGTGCAAAACTAACGAAAGTTAAATAACAACCTGGGGCAGACGCACAAAAAATTACAGCTCAAACCGACATAAAGAGGTCTCTCACGAATTTTTACGGTGAAGCACAAAAAATCTGTTACGGGACAGCAACTTCCCCAAATATTACTTCTCTCTCATTAGAGGTTGATCTTGACACAAAAACCAAACAAAACTAATAAGGAGAGGTTATTACCAAATTAATAACTTCCAAAACTCAAAGAAACAAAAACAAACTGAAAGCAAAAACAAATTGGGTTGTCTCCCATAAAGCTCTTTCTTTATAGCCATTAAGATGGGCATGATAATTATGAACAAGCTCTCATAGGGATATGAATTGAAGTGAAAGAGAGCATTAAGAAGCAAAAACACACACATTTAAGTCTAGCCCACTTCCTATGCAAGGGGATTTTGTAAACAAACAAGTTGTTAAAACCATAGGAAACTTGCATAAGAAGGCAAAAGAAGTGCAGCATAAGAACTTTCAGCATAAAACGAAGGAATTTGAGATCATTGAGATGCATAAGAACACTTTTCCCTCTCTCATAATAACTTTCAGTATCATGCATAAACTTAACAATATAGCTATCACAAGGACTATCATAGCAATGATCACTTATTCTAACAGAAAACACATGAATACTAGCTCTCATGACACTACTTTGTGAAACAATATTAGAGGTATCCTTACAAAGGATAGGGTGTCCCTCTTCCTCATACTTAGTGACAAAGTCTTTCACACTTGCTATTATAGGTTCATCAACCATTTGTTTATCAGGTTCAACAGCCTTATTCATACTTTCATTAACCATACTAACTATCATAGAATGTTCCTTTACCTTAACTGGAAAAGGTATTTTCTCAATATAAGGTTCAGGTAAAACATGATTAGCAGTATAAACTTCAGTATTTCTTGCAGGAACGCTCTTAGCAATATCTTTATAAGGTTCATGATACTTATTCCACTTCTTTTTAGGCACTTCAATATAGGAAGTAAAAGCCTTAAAATAAGAAGCAATAGCTTGAGAATCTAGACCATAAGCATTTTTAATATTTTGAAAGTCATCAGTTCCCATAAAAGATTCAATGCATTCATAATCATAATTTATACCTGACTTTCTACCTTTGTCATTCTCCCAAGCTTCAGCATTGTCTTGAATACGGTCTAAAAGGTCCCATTTAGCTTCTTCTTCCATGCGAGTGAATGATCTAGCGCAAGAAGCATCTAATAAATCTTTATCATGTAGAGGGAGCCTTGCATAAAAATTATTGATAATAATATTGTTGGGGATCTCATGAATGGGACATTTGAGCATTAGTAACTTCAATCTCCCCCAAGCTTTAGATGTACTCTCTCCATCAAGAGGCCAAAAGTTGTATATTTGATTCCGATCTTTATGAATCTCACTAGGAGGATAAAACTTTGAATAAAAGAGAGGCACTATTTCCTCCCATTCTAGAGCTTGACCATTCTTCAGCAGCTTATACCATTCCTAAGCTCTTCCTTTTAGTGATAATGAGAATAACTTCTTCTTAACTTGATCTGTAGTAATACCTGCACACTTGAACAACCCGCATAATTCGTGTATAAAGAGTAAATGATCACCGGGATGGACAGTTCCATCCCCAACATAGTAGTTATCCATAACACGATCAATAATTCTTGTAGGTATTTTGAAAACATCTTTCTCAGCAGGTGGTGGCTTATCTACTACCTTAGCAGTGGTAGTAGCATTACCAAATAAGAAACTCAGTGAATTATCCATAACAAAAATAAAGCAACTAGCAGAACTAAACAATACTCATAGTAGAAGTTTCCTTTACCAGTTCCACTCTCCAATAGCGATTCACTCCCCTGCAACGGTGCCAGAAAATAGTCTTGATGACCCACAAGTATAGGGGGTGTATCGCATTATTTTCGATAAGTAAGAGTGTCGAACCCAACGAGGAGCAGAAGGTGCTGGCTAGTGGTATGGATCAGGAATTCTCTGCAAATACTTAGCAAGCGGATTTTTAGGGGTTTTCGATAAAGCAAGTAAACAAAGTACGAGTAAACAAAAGACAGTAGGAATAAATGCAGCAAGTGGCCCAATCCTTTATGCAGCAAAGGACAAGCCGGTTGTATTTCTATAGATGACCAAACGTTCTCGAGGACACATGGGAAGACAGTCAAGTGCTTTCGCTTCATATAGCTGATTAATCTTCTTTAGCTTGCTAAGTGTTGTGTGGGTGAACCTGTGCTAATGTACCGCCCCATCCAAGACTAATACATACTTGTGATTATACCCCTTGCAAACATCCGTAAGTACAAGAAAGTAATTAAGGTAGAAACCTAACCACAACTTTAAACTCTAAGACCCTTACATCCCTTGTGCAATGGTTTCCTAACGGGGGTTCATGTTTCTGTCACTCCGGCAACCCCTACGATTAGTAGCCAAATACACAATGCATTCCCCTAGGCCCATATAGGTGAAGTGTCATGTAGTCGACTTTCACATGACACCACCAGAATAAGTACACCACAACTTAAATATCAAACTATTGGATCTTTCTCAACACAACTCCACTACTAACAACAAGACTTCTCCCATGTCCTCAAGAACAAAACGAACTACTCACAAGACATCATATGGATCATGATCAGAGATGGAATAATGATGTATAACAATCTGAACATAAACAATAATTCAATGGTTCACTCAATAGCATCAACTACAAAGAGTAATCAACAGCGGGAAAGTTTCCCCTATGAACTATAGCAAGATTCAACCAATTGTTACAGCAATATGGAGATGGTGATGAGGGTGCTGATGGTGATGATGGTGGTGATGATGATGATCCCGATGAAGTCCATCTTGATAGTGGTGTTAATGACGATGATCTCCCCTCTCCGGGAAGGAATTCCCCTGGCAGAAATCTGTCTGCCGGAGAGATCTTTCTGTCTTAGTGTTTTCCACCCCGCAGAGGCGGTGGAATCTTTTTGTGGTCGCTCTCGAGTCTTAGGGTTTCGTGGGAATGATATACGCTAGAGGAGAGAGGTTGGAGTGGGCCAGGGCGGCCACACCACTCCCAGGCGCGGCCTAGGCCTTCCCGCGCCATGGGTGGTGTGGGCCCCCTGTGGCCCACCTCCACTTCATCTTCTGGCATCCCGAGTCTTCTGGAAAAATAGGATTTTCTGATCTTTGCGAATTTTCCCTCCAAACAGCACCTTTTCCATCAGAATCCTGACTGCAGCGGTCCATGCTCCAAAAGTCATCAACCATGCAAAAATAGATGAAATAACATAAGTATCACCTCTCAATACGAAATATATCAATGAATAATAGTGAATTAAGACATAGAATAGTGACGCAAAATGGACATATCAATCAACTATGAAGAAAACTCAAAAAGTTTGCCTTACCCAAAACTTGGTGATCATGACATTAGAAGGTCTCCCATAGCCCGGTTATTCAGCAACCTCATAGTGTGGGCAATGCGTGGCTAGCTTCCTCTCGCCGCCAGGGACGGGAGTGTAGAATCCCGGCCAAAACTTCCTAATTAGAGCTCTAACTAAGGTGTTAGGCACACGGGTACCCGGAGGAAATGTCCAATTGCTGCACAATAATCAAACATTAGTACATGCCAAATTGTTATGACCAAAATGAAATTACATGCCACTTACTCAATGCTATTGATGGGTTTCTCCTCCTCGGAATGCGGTTCAAATTTTTCATCGGGGACACCTGATTCCCCACGATCTTTGGCTTCTTCGGCATCACAGATGGCCCTGACTCCTGGTCTCGAGAACCCCCTCCTGGTCTCGAGACTCCCTCTCCTGGTCGCGAGACCCTCCTACAAGTCTTGAGACTCCTCCTACTCGTCAAGAGACTCTCAGTGAGCAGACTGGGAAGCCACATCGCCAGAAGCGGAGGATAGGTCACTCAGAAGGCGTACACCTTGTCCTCCACTCGAGGGAAGCACCCCTCCTCCCTCACCTCGTCCTACACCTCGTCCTGCACGTCCTCTTCTCTGACTGGTGTTAGTGTAACGCGTGTTCCGAATGGGTTCTCTTCCACTTTTCGTAACCTTCTTCTGCTTCATCACCTTAAGCAAAGAGGATGATGATTCCTTGCTTTGGCTCATATTGGTCAATCACCTGCATTGAGAAGAGGTAAACAATTAAGCATAAATACATGATCCAATTAAGAAGAATAAAGACACAATGCAATTAAGGACATAATAAAGATGAAAAATAAAGACATAATTAAGAAAAATAAAGAAGCAATGCAACTAAGGACATAATTAAGACATGATCCAATTAAGAAGCATAAATACCTAATAAAGACATAAAATATGAAATAAAGACATAAAAGACATAAAGCATAATGCAATTAAGATGAAAAATAAATACTAAACATAATAAAGACATAAAGACCCTCACCACTCATCATCACTCTCATCATTATGTCTTGGGTTCTCATCAGCACTATCAACATCACTATCACGTGAGAAGAAAGTTAGAGGCTCATCGCACAGTGTAGGCTCATCGTCGTTGCCATTTTCCGAATGTAACTTCGTGAGCATATTTATGTCCTTTATATTCATGACTACCTCACCTCGAGTTTGACCATTGTTCTCGAGGTCCTCAAGATGTTGTAATTCAAAGTCCCCAAAGTTCTCTTGGTCTTGATAGAAAATTCCCTCATATGTTTTAGGGTCAATGTTGTTGTAATCGTTGTCGGAGGGCATGGGCAGCTTACCATGTGGCGATACCTGGAACACCTTGCAGCCCTTGAGTTCCTCTTTTTGACATCGATAAGGCAAATAATAAACTTTCTTGGCTTGTTGAGCCACAACATAGACATCGGATCCTCTATAGGTGGTTGAAGGCCGTACTTCAACTAACCCAATGGAAGGGGTACTTCTCTGTCCATCGTGTGGGTTGAACCAGTGGCACTTGAACACAACGAGCTTGAGTTATAGGGGTGTATTATTGAATGTTAGCTCGTATATGTTTTGTAACTTTCCATTGTAATCCAAGTCATCCGCACCTCTTGTGAAGACCCCGGTATTTACATTCTTTGCATTAGGTCGACGGTTCTGGTGAGACTTTGTATGGAAGCGATACCCATTCACATCATTCATCTCTACTCTATGATTACAACCCTGAGAGACACATCTCAACTCATCCGACATCTCAACATTCGGATCAGCTCCCTACAAGTTTAGTACAAATTGTGCATTAGTTACGTGTAGTAAGAGGGACAAGTCGCGGATTGCCAGGTAAGAGGGACAGGTTAAAAATTACCTTCTCATAGAACCAAGACGTGATTTTTTTCTTTTCGGGAGCACCCTCTTTCAGAAGAGTGTCTAACTCCACATCAGAGGGATCCATCATTCCCGACCATATTTCATCCGAGAATTGGCTAAAATGAGAAAATTCATATTAGACCGAAACCGAGTTATTATTTGCAAAGTAATTTGTTCACCATATTACCTAAGGAAACTGGGCACTTGATTTTCTTCATCCTCCTCTTCCTTCTCACCGCGGACCACTTCCTTCATGTTCATAATCACATAGAGCATTATGCAATCCTTCTCTTCCTTGTTAAGTTATAAATGGTTGCGCCACCGGTCTTGCCACCGGGACACTGGAAGATGAGGAGCTTGGGGTCATGCTTGGCCTCGTTGACATTGTACCGACACACCGGGTTATGCATAGTGGGAACATCATTGTCATAGTATGTTGTCGTGGCGTTTGTTATCTCCTGGAGGATAGTTTCCTAAGCTATGCTGGCTTCAATATCACTTTTGTTTCCAAATTTGTATCTAATATACTTAAACTCTCTCTCAATACAAAACTGCCAACAAAACTGCACTGGCCCACTCAATAGTGCCTCGTTTGCGAGATGCACAATGAGATGTAACATCGAAGTAAAGAAGCCAGGCGGAAAGATCTTCTCTAACTTGCATAGAAACTCCAGCACTACATCCTGCAACTTCTCAATAATCAGGGGACATACCTGCTTAGCACAGAGCATGCAGAAGAAATGGCTCAACTCCGCAAGCACTCTCCAGACATGCTCAGGGAGATACCCTCGAACCATCACCGGCATCAGTCGCTTAATCCATATATGATAGTCGTGACTCTTGAGCCCGGTGACTTTTCCAGTTGAAAGATTAACTCCATTGCTCATATTCGAACAATAACCATTAGGGTACATCACGACGAATTTGAGCAACTTTAATGACTCCTTCCTTTGGAGGCCATCAAGACAGTAGTTGCCATGCGGCTTGAACCAATTTTTCTGATTGCGTTAAGGAGGTTGCATGTGTAGTCTCTTCCTATCACATAGCGCATCAACATCGACTCTCGCCTTGACATTGTCCTTTGACTTCTCAAGAATGTTAAGAACTGTGTAAAAGAGGGACTCTGTGATGTTCTTTTCGGTGTGCGTCACATCGATGTTATTGGGAAGTTCGAGGTCCATGTAAACACGAGCTTCGTTATGCCTGCCTCGTGAGTCCAATTGTGTGTTGTACCATATCCTGCAAATTGTGGCACACCAGACTCACTACGCACGAGAGCACGTAGCTCGGCATCAACAGCTACACCATCGAACATTGGTATCTTTTTTTCTTCAAGCACAACTTTTCCCTTGATGAAGTTCTTTTTGTCTTCTCTGAATCAATGCTCTCTTGTGAGGTATGATCGATGCATTTCAAATGCGGAATACTTTTTGCCCGCCTTTAGCCAAAGGAACTCAAGTAGGTGCCTGCACACTGGGCGTGGCCACTTACCATCTGTACACCATCCGCAGAATAGGGCGTACCGGGGCATGTCGTGAATGGAATAGTGGAACCAAACTTTCATGTAGAAGTTAGTATTCAATGCATGGTCATATGTCAACGTCCCGTGTGCCAAGAGTGGTTTAGATCTTCCACAAGTGGCTGCATGTAGACACTCAAATTCTTCCCCGGGTATTCAGGCCCTGGAATGATCAGCGACAGGAATATGGTCTTCCTTTGCATTAGGGCTCCGGGAGGGAGATTGAGTGGAATAACAAATATGGGCTAGCAGCTGTAGGAGGCAGTCGACAACCATATGGATTAAATCTATCGGTTGCTATCGCAATTCTGATGTTCCGAGCCTCTGATGCATCATCAGGGTGGTCTCTATCAAAGTTCTTCCATCCCTTACCATCAGATGGATGTCCCATCTTTACTTATCCGTGCTCATCCTCGTATCTCTTCCCTGTCTTGTGCCATCTCATTTGTGTGGCAGACTCCTTGGTCATGTAAAGTCGCTAGATTCTTTTTATGAATGGGAGATAACGAAGAATCTTCATAGCGACTTTTGACTGTGTCATCTGACCATCGGCTCCCTTTACCTCGTGATACCTAGAGGCCCCACACTTGCTACAGTACTTGTCATCCGCAAACTGTTTCCAAAACAAGAGGCAGCCTTTGGACAATAATCTATCTTTTCGTATTCCATGTTAAGCACTCGCACTATTTTCTTCACTCCGTACATGGTTTTAGGAAGACAATGCCCTTCGGGCAACATGTTACCAAATGTCTGCAGATGATCTTCAAAGCATGAACGGGTGTTGCCGTACTGGAGCTTTTTAGTTAGTAATTGCGAGATGGCATCGAGCTGAGAAATCTTTAAACCCTCGTACAGAGGCCTCTTAGCCGAGGCCGTCATATCATAGAAGGCCTTCGCTCTTGGCTCTGGTCCCTCCGGTTCACGCAGTTCTTCCAGTTCTGGTGGTTCCTTTGGTTCACCTGAAGGTGGCGAATCTACCATGTCAGCATCACCGGAGATCATCTAGCAAGTTCCTAATCTCATCGCCCTCATTGCCATTGATCCGCTACCGGATCACCTAACCTCTGTTACGGTCATACTGAGTAAAGTCGATCGTCGTGAAGAAGTCCAGCATATTCCCAAATTTCAAAAGGTGTTTTTTCATATCATCGTTGGACTGACGATGACGCTTATTACAACGAGCGCAAGGGCAAGTTGGAAGAAGGCATGCCCTAGAACCACACGCTAACTCCTTCACTAAGATATCGGTCTTTCATAGCCACTCCTCTATTTTGTCAACAATACTAGTACGGCCACTATACATCCACCCATTATCAGTCATCCTCTGCTTTATTGGGAGCCAAACAATAAACATGGCATTTCATATCAAATAATAGCATGAAACTAAATGCATCATCTTTTTCTTTCTCTATGGGACAACACGCATGACCTACATCTCTAATAGGCATAGATGTTCCTAGCAGCCCCCGGATCCGTAGATTCGGTATGTTCTCCATGCTCTACCCTGCTTTGAGACAGAATTTCGGCAGCACCTCCCCGCTGCTCTCCCAATATACGTCTCGGCAAAAAGCCGAGAGGATGTACATCCGGAGAATAACAGGGAAGCGCTACCGAAATCCTGACTCGGACCAGAGCAGAACATGGACAACATAATCAACTACGCATCCGCCGACTATCCCGTAAATGCCGCAAGCGTTACGGTTCATAATATGCCGACCTCTGATGCATATTTATCCTTGTAACGCTCGCGGACGGTAAATGACATCTAGGTGACGCGAGTTGACGTGGAAATGGAATCTACTTACATAAAAATGCAAGGGAGGAGATCGAGTTCAAGCTCACCCTCGGTGGTAGAGGAAGTAGGTGACCTCCAGGATGATGACCTTTGGGACGAGGACCTCCGGGACGACAACGGGATCGAATCCGGCGATGTGGTCACGAGACGACCTAATGTACATAATGAACAAAAATTATTCTTTCGTGTCAACACTATTTAAACTACCCTAATTCTAAATTATTTCTTTCCTAAATTCTACTTCTACACTAAATACTATTTCTAAATAATTAATACCCTAAATCTTATTTCTAAACTAATATGTACCTGGAGGGATTATTTCTAAACTACCTAAACTAACATGTACCTGCAGGGACGCGTGGAGGTGCTTGGCAGCAAGGGACCGAGAGGGGCCCGTCGCGGAGGTGCTCAGGAGCACGGCCTCGGAGCTCGACTGGGTGGCTCGCCTCGAAGCTGGTGCAAGGCAACGGGCGGCCGGAGGCTGCCAGAGGAGGCGGGAGGAGAGCGGAGGCGGAGCTGGACGGGAGGGGCGAGCTCGGGGGGAGGACGGGGAAGCTCGGGAGGAGCTGGATGGGAGGAGGCATGGTGGCGGCAGGGCAGGGAGCGGGCGAGCGAAGCTGGACGGGAGGAGGCGGGGTAGGAGCGACGGGGTAGGGTAGAGCTCAGGGGAGGTGGAATCGGGATTAGGGACGAGTGAGTGGGCGAGTGTGGTGCCACATACCTCTTATCCGCTGGAGAGCTATGCCGACGGCTTGGCCGTCGGCGTAGCTCATTACAAAAATCGTCAAAGCTAGGCCGACGGCATTGCTGTCGGCGTAGCTCATTATATTTTAATATTTTGGTTATTTTTTTATTATATTACAATGGTTTGATTTTTTATTATATTACAATGTCAAACTACAATATACATTTTTATATTATATTACAATGTCAAACCTTACACGTGGCCCCCGTAGATCTACCCTCATAGACTTCTTCGACTGAGGGTAGACCAATGTACTTTTATCTTTGTTTAGATTAGGTTATGTCATAGTAATATGGTAGAACAAGTTTGAGCCCAAGATTCCAGCGGTTTTCTCCTAGGAGGTCCTTTTCTGACGAAACCCTAATCCGAGGGTCCCACAGGTCTACCCCCGTAGCATTCTCCCCACGAGGGCTCTCAAATGTACTTTTCTGGTGGTTTAGGTTTTCTTAGGTCATAACTACATGGGCAGCCAAGGCTAGGCCTAAGATTCCACCGGTTTCACTGTGTTTGAACCGCATCAGGAGTTTCCACGTGGAAACCAAGGGTAGCCCAGTGGAGCTTTCTATTTGTTTTGGTTTTTTTAGGACATATGTACATGGAAATCAAAGTTTGGGCCAACTTTGCCACATTCTAGGCCCCGGTTGTCCCGCGGCGGGAGTTTCCACGTATAGATCTAGGATTTTACTAAGTGTTAACACATGTCCGAGAAGGGGGTCACACCTGGGCCTACACATGGCACCTACCAACGTTTCACCACTCTTACACTCATATTCTAGGGGCACATCCAAGTTTTCATGCGATTCTGATGCTCTGGTGGCCACTGATCGTCTACCCCTATAGCTATCTCCGTACGAGGTTCCACCAATGTACCTTTCTATTTGTTTTGGTTTGTTTAGTACATATGTACATGTAAAGCAAAGTTTGGGCCAACTGTGCCACATTCTAGGCCCCGGTTGTCCCGCGACGGGAGTTTCCACGTATAGATCCAGGATTTTACTAAGTGTTAACACATGTACGAGAAGGGGGTCGCACCTGGGCCTACACATGGAACCTACCAACCTTTCACCACTCTCACACACATAAGCTAGGGGAACATGCAAGTTTTCATGCGATTCCGACGCTCCGGTGGTCTTCCTGTGGCGAAACCCTAGACCGGGTGCCCCGGATCGTCTACTCCTATAGCTATCTCCGTACGAGGTTCCACCAATGTACCTTTCTATTTGTTTTGGTTCGTGTAGGACATATCTACATAGAAAGCAATGGTTGGTCGAACTTTGCCACATTCTAGGCCCCAGTTGTCCCGCGACGGGAGTTTCCACGTTCAGATCTAGGATTTTACTAAGTGTTAACGCATGTCAGGGAAGGGGGTCACACCTGGGGCCTACACATGGCACGTACCAACCTTGCACCACTCTCACACACATATTCTAGGGTCACATGAAAATTTTCATGTGATTCCGATGCTCCGGTGGTCTTCCTCCGGCGAAACCCTATACCGAGGAGTCGGATCGTCTACCCCTATAGCTATCTCCCACCAATGTACATTTCTATTTGTTTTGGTTTGGTTAGGACATATGTCCATGGAAAGCAGAGGATGGGTCAACTTTGCCACGTTCTAGGCCCCGGTTGTCCCGCGGCGGGAATTTCCCCGTATAGATCCAGGATTTTACTAAGTGTTAACACATGTCCAGGAAGGGGGTCACACCTAGGGCCTACACATGGCACCTGCCAGCCTTGCACCACTCTTACACACATATTCTAGGGGCACATGCAAGTTTTCATGCGATTCCGACGCTCTGGTGGTCTTCCTCCGGCGAAACCCTAGACCGGGGGCCACGGATTGTCTACCCCTATAGCTATCTCCGTACGAGGTTCCACGAATGTACCTTTCTATTTGTTTTAGTTTGTTTAGGACATATGTACATGGAAAGCCAAGGTTGGGCCAACTTTGCCACATTCTAGGCCCCGGTTGTCCCATGGCGGGAGTTTCGACGTACAGACCCATGATTTTACTAAGTGTTAATGCATGTCCGGGAAGGGGGTCACACCTGGGGCCTACACATGGCACCTAATAACATTGCACCACTCTCACACACATATTCTAGGGGCACATGCAAGTTTTTATGCGATTCTGATGCTTCGGTGGTCTTCCTCCGGTGAAACCCTAGACCGGGGGCCCTAGATCGTCTACCCCTCTAGCAATCTCCGTACGAGGTTCGACCAATGTACGTTTCTATTTGTTTTAGTTTGTTTACGACTTATGTACATGGAAACCAAATTTTGGGCCAACTTTGCCACATTCTAGGTCCCGGTTGTCCCACGGTGGGAGTTTCCACATACAGATCCAGGATTTCACTAAGTGATAATGCATGTCCGGGAAGGGGGTCACACCTGCGTCCTACACATGGAACCTACCAACCTTTCACCACTCTCACACACATATTCTAGGGGCACATGCAAGTTGTTATGCGATTCCGATGCTCCGGTGGTCTTCCTCCGACGAAACCCTAGACCGGGGGCCCAGATCGTCTACCTCTATAGCTATCTCCGTACGAGGTTCCACCAATGTACCTTTCTATTTGTTTTGGTTTTTTAGGACATTTGTACATGTAAATAAATTTTGGGCCAACTTTGCCACATTCTAGGCCCCGATTGACCCGTGGCGGGAGTTTCAACGTACAAATTTAGGATTTTACTAAGTGTTAACACATGTCCAGGAACGGGGTCACACCTGGGGTCTACCCATGGCACCTACCAAGTTTGCACCACTCTCACCCACATATTCTAGGGGAACATCCAAGTTTTCATGCGATTCTGATGCTCTGGTTGTCTTCCTCCGGCGATACCCTAGATCGGGGCCCCGGACCGTCTACCCCTATAGCTATCTCTGTACGAGGTTCCACCAATATACCTTTCTATGTTTTTGGTTTGTTTAGTTCATATGTACATGGAAAGCAAAGATTGGGCCCACTTTGCCACATTCAAGGCCCCGGTTGTCCTACGGGCCGGGGGGAGTTTCCACGTACAAATCCAGGATTTTACTAGGTGTTAACGCATGTCCGGGAAGGAGGTAACACCTGGGGCCTACACATGGAGCCTACCAACCTTGCACCACTATCACACACATATGATAGGGGAACATGCAAGTTTTCATGCGGTTCCGACGCTCCGGTGGTCTTCCTTTGAGGAAACCCTACACCGGGGGGCCCGAATCGTCTACCCCAATAGCTATCGCCGTACAAGGTTGCACCAATGTACCTTTCTATTTGTTTTGGTTAGTTTAGGACATATGTACATGGAAAGAAAAGGTTGGGCCAACTTTGCCATATTCTAGGCCCTGGTTGTCTCGCGGAAGGAGTTTCCACGTACAGATCCAGGATTTTACTAAGTGTTAACGCATGTCCAGGAAAGGGGTAACACCTGGGGACAACACATGGCACCTAATAACCTTGCACCACGCTCACACACATACGCTAGGGACACATGCAAGTTTTCATGCGATTCAGACACTCTGGTGGTCTTCCTTTGGTGAAACCCTAGACCGCTGGCTGCGGATTGTCTACCCCTATAGCTATCTCCGTAAAAGGTTCCACCAATGTACCTTTCTATTTGTTTTGCTTTGTTTAGGACATATGTACATGGAAATCAAAGGTTGGTCCAACTTTGCCACATTCTAGGCCCCGGTTGTCCCATAGCGGGACTTTCCACGTACAGATCGAGGATTCTACTAAGTGTTAATGCATGACCGGGAAGAGGGTCACACCTGGGGCCTACACATTGCACCTACCAACCTTGCACCACTCTCACACACATATGCTAGGGGCACAAGCAAGTTTTCATGCGATTCCGACGCTCTGGTGGTCTTCCTCCGGCGAAACCCTAGACCGGGGGCCCCGGATCATCTATCCCTATAGCTATCTCCGTACGAGGTTCCACCAATGTAACTTTCTATTTGTTTTGGTTTGTTTAGGACATATGTACATGGATTGCAACAGTTGTTCCAACTTTGCCACAATCTAGGCCTCGGTTGTCCCGCAACAGGAGTTTCCATGTAGAGATCCAGGATTTTACTAAGTGTTAACGCATGTCTGGGAAGGGGGTCACACCTGGGGCCTATACATGGCACCTACCAAACTTGCACCACTCTCACACACATATTCTAGGGTCACATGTGAATTTTCATGTGATTCCGATGCTCTGGTGGTCTTCCTGCGGCGAAACCGTAGACCGAGGCCCTAGGATCGTCTACCCTTATAGCTATCTCCCACCAATGTACCTTTCTATTTGTTTTGGTTTGGTTAGGACATATGTACATGGAAATCAAAGTTTGTGCCAACTTTGCCACATTCTAGGCCCCTGTTGTCCCGCGGCAGGAGTTTCCATGTACAGATCGAGGATTCTACTAAGTGATAATGCATGTCCAGGAAGGGGGTCACACCTGCGGCCTACACATGGCACCTACAAACCTTGCACCACTCTCACACACATATGCTAGGGGCCATGCAAGTTTTCATGCGATTTCGATACTCCGGTGGTCTTCCTCCGGTGAAACCCTAGACCGGGGGCCCCGGATCGTCTACCCCTATAGCTATCTCCGTACATGTTCCACCAATATACATTTCTATTTGTTTTAGTTTGTTTAGGACATATGTACATGCAAATCAAAGGTTGGGCCAACTTTGCCACATTCTAGGCCCCGGTTGTCCCACGGCGGGAGTTTCCACGTACAGATCCAGGATTTTACTAAGTGTTAACACATGTCCAGGAAGGGGGCACACCTAGGGCCTACACATGGCACCTACCAACCTTGCACCACTCTCACACACATATTCTAGGGGCACATGCAAGTTTTCATGCAATTCCAACGCTCTAAAGGTGTTCCTCCGGCGAAACCCTAGACCAGGGGTCCCGGATCGTCTACCCCTATAGCTATCTCCGTACGAGGTTCCACCAATGTACCCTCCTATTTGTTTTGGGTTTTTAGGACATACGTACATGGGAAGCAATGGTTGGGCCAACTTTTCCACATTCTAGGCCCCGGTTGTCCCGTGGCCGGAGTTTCCACGTTCAGATCCAGGATTTTACTAAGTGTTAACGCATGTACGGGAAGGGGGTCACACCTGGGGCCTACACTTGGCACCTACCAACCTTGCACCACTCTCACACACATATTCTAGGGGCACATGCAAGTTTTCATGCGATTCCGATGCTCGGAAGGTATTCCTCCTGCGATACCCTAGACCGGCCCTGAATCGTCTACCCCTATAGCTATCTCCGTACGAGGTTCCACCAATGTACCTTTATATTTGTTTTGGTTAGTTTAGGACATATGTACATGGAAAGCAAAGGTTGGGCCAACTTTGTCACATTCTAGGCCCCGGTTGTCCCGCGGCCAGAGTTTCCACATACAGATCCATGATTTTACTAAGGATTAACACATGTCCGAGAAGGGGGTCACACCTGGGGCCTACACATGGCACCTACCAACCTTGCACCACTCTCACACATATGTTAGGGGCACATGCATGTTTTAATGTGATTCCGACGCTCCGATGGTCTTCCTCTGGCGAAACCCTAGACCGGGTTCCCCGGATCGTCTACCCCTATAGCTATCTCCGTACGAGGTTCCACCAATGTACCTTTCTATTTGTTTTGGTTTGTTTAGTACATATGTACATGGAAAGCAAAGGTTTGGCCAGCTTTGTCACATTCTAGGCCCCGGTTGTCCCGCGGCCAGAGTTTCCACGTACAGATCCATGATTTTACTAAGGATTAACACATGTCCGGGAAGGGGGTCACACCTGGGGCCTACACATGGCACCTACCAACCTTTCACCGCTATCACACACATATGCTTGGGGCACATGCAAGTTTTCATGCGGTTTCGACGCTCCGGTGGTCTTCCTCTGGTGAAACCCTAGACCGAGGGCTCCGGATCGTCTACCCCTATAGTTATCTCTGTATGAGGTTCCACCAATGTACCTTCTATTTGTTTTAGTTTGTTTATTACATATGTACATGAAAAGATGTAACACCCCAAAAACATTAATCAAGATTATAATTTTCTAATCACCCAAGTTTAGGGTTAACAAAAACTTTTATTCCAAAAATCTATATGAATGCATGTGTGTTTTGCATTAGTGTATGATTGATAGAATTTGCTATGTTTGATTGCTACAAATGATAATAAATGGTTTAAATATGAATTCTACATCATCTAGGCCAATTACAAACAAAATTCAAAGAAAAAGAAATCAAATATGAATCAAATGAGCAAATGGTCATTTTGACCAAAGTTAACCACTAGGCCACTTTGAGTGTTCCTAGTAAAGAATTTCTAACAGAAACAATTCCATTTATTTTCACCCCTTGCTAGACCAAGTAAAAGTGAATCCAAGACCACTTTACAAACTCACAGAAACTATTTTCAAATCTATTTAAAAGACATTTAAAATTGAATCAAGTTCATATGGTAAGATCACCATTTTGCAAAAAACACCCAAATCAATTCACCTTGGCAAACCCAAGCAACCAGAGACTAGCAAGCATAAGTTTAGAGCACTCACCAAATTTCATTCAAAATTTTCAAACTAAATTTCTTGCGGCCATTTAGACAAACACCTTGCAGACACAATTTAACATCTGCCTAACTTCACTGTTTGGGGCATTGATCACTCGACCAAATGGTTCCCTCTTCACTCCCTTGTCTCCCCCAGTGTCTAGCAATACATAGACAACCACCCCCCCTCTGACGTTGAACCACTGCAGCGCCGCCCAAAAATGGTCATCGCCAGCCGACCAAGAACCGATCACTCCAGACAACGCCGCAACCATCCATGATGTCCAGCAGTCACGCCACCGTCCACCGCCACCCCCTATCTAGCCCACAACCACAGCCAAGCCCTGGACCAACCCAGCAGCGCCGCGCCCAGTGTCTTTGCGCCGTGCCGAGAGCGCGCCAGAGCGCCGCACCTGACTGTCTCGCACATACCGTGCCTCGCTCTCTCCGTTCACACGCACACTCGCCATGATCACAGCCAGCTCCTAGACACCCCCGTTGGCCGCCGCGCGACCCGTAGCTCCCGTGAGCCATCTCGAACACCGTCGATCCCGCGTAGAGCGTCGCACGCGCCCGACCAACCTAGACCACCCCGTGCGACGCCATTACGCCAGTGCTGACCACTAGGGAACACCGCACCACCCCTACCTATAGCCACGTCATTAGCTTGCTGTACCAGCCTCACCGGAGACGTTAGCTCATCCCGTTCGGTCCCCTCATAGGTGTATAAATAGAGGCCCCCTCCGCCTCCATTCTCCACACCATTCCACTCTGCACTCCTCACCACACCTCCCACACTTATCCTCGGAGAAAGGCGAGAACCGCTTCGCCGGAATTTGTCCAGAGCCCGCCGCTGCAGAAGGAGATGGGCGTCGTCGATTGGAGCCGCCCTAGGAGCTCCCATGACCACCATTCGAACCGCCATCTTCGACAACACCGTTCGCCCCGATCGTCGACCCTAGTTGGAGCCTTGGTGAGCCTCACACGACCCCCACCGCCACGTTAGGGTTTAGACCTCGCCAGAGCTGTTTGTCATCGACGATGAACTGCAGCTGTTGGATCGTCTTCTAATCGTAGGGCCTAGATTCAATGACACCGCTTCGGTTAGTTAGAGTCGCTGACTAGTGGACCCCCCCTTTCAGCAGCCTGCTGTGATGTGCTATGCAGATTGGGCCGGCCTAGTTTCTTTCCCGTGCAAGCCTGTGAATTCAAATAAGTATTTTCGAATTTAGTTAAAACCACATTCTGTCAGTAGATTCAAAAATCAATTCAAAGAGATTCATTGAACCAAATTGTATGATTCCAATTTTGTTAGAAAGGTATTCAAATTATCTATCCAAGCCCGTTGGGTTCAAACCATTTGAAATTATAGATCACCTATAGTACAAAAAACAAGACAGAGACTTTTCCAATTTCAAACATTTTTGAAAAATCAACCATAAATGATTTTGAGTTGATTCCAACTCTCAAAAATCATATTTTACAAGATCTATCTGAATATATATGAATATTTAGGTTTACATTCAGTGACATTGGACTAGTACAAAAATAATGCTATATAGGCATTTCTAGTCACTTTAATTCTATTAAATGATAACCTTAAAATTAATAAAATATGACCAACACTTTAAATCACATTCCCATGTATTAGAATATGTGGTGATGACATGTGTCAACAGGATCCCATATTTTAAATGGAGAATATTAAATCTTAATTACTTTTCAATGAGTAGAAATTACTTTTCTAAAATAAGATAAACAAGAATAAGTCTTTAATTCATGTGATGATTGTGATGATGCTAGATCATCAAGTGTGAGCCTTAGTGTGCTAAATAGAATTAGTTAAGTATTGTTTGGTGATTGTGTACCCCGTATTCATTTATAGACGATAGTTCCGACCCAGGATACGAGGAGGAGTACTACCAAGAAGAAGAAAACTTCAACCACTACACTACTCAACGCAAGCTAACACTTGCAAGTATTATACCTATGCAAGCCATCACTAATTGCAAGCTAGAACTCTGCAAGCTAATACTTGCAAACTTGATAACTTAAGCAAAATGCATCAAGCATGCTTGGTTATACAACTTTGGTTATGCCAATCCCAAGTTTTATTTGCAAGCTTTATTGTTTTACTTTTACCAAAGTTCTTTACTTTTAGTTAGTGTTTTGTGAGTATTGGAAAATAGTATAGATACCATAAAGAGTATAAAACTAGGCCTAAGTAGTTATACTTAGATGTCATTCCAAGGCATGAGATTAGAATTGGATAGTTACACTTGATTAGTACCCCTCATTCGTGAATACCCTCAACTTCAGTGGCTAGTGCTAAGCATAAAGGTTGATCACTTTAGATGGGAATACTTGGTGAAAATGCTTATTAAAACCTTGGAATGATGATTCATTCTATTGAAATGTTTCGACATGTGTTGAGAAACACCCAAGGATTTGATGATGAAAATGTTGAGGCAGGAGCCTTAGCCCTTTACAAAAACTGATGGTTGGGTTCGGATGCGATACTATTCCAATTTTACCGTATAACCACAATAACAGAATTGGGTAGGGCTTAGATGGAAGTTTATATGCCTTAGTATGGATTCCCTCGTGGAAGAGGTTGAGATGAGGCTACCTCGTGAGTGTGACTGTCCACCTATGCAGTGCCCAGGATGGTAGATGGCCATGGCTGGGAGGCCAAGCTCATAGGGGAGGTGCCTACACTAGAGTGTGTAATTGAAAGGTTATGATTGATTATCCACATACTAAGTATGATGATTCAGGGTTATCCCTGACGGATGTATCGAATTTTGTGGTGAATGTGTACCACCTTTGTAGAGTGTCAAACTATTCGAATAGCCGCGTCCGCGGTCATGGACAGTTGGAGTGGCCATACTATTCTGTCGTCAGATGTTTTCAAAATGACTTGTGAAGTGAACTATGATTTTGACTTGACCACAACAGGGTTGTGAATATGAAAGAAAGGTTCCCTCTTAAGTGATTTCGAACATTAACTTAGTTTTCTTTACTTCTAAACTTAGTTTTAAGATAAACCTAGCTTTTTGCAAATAAATCTAGAGCTTAAGGTTCCTACTAGAACTACCATACTTGTTAGTTATAGTTTGTGAGTACTTAAAGAGTACTCATGGATTTGTCCCTGGCTATTCCCGTGGCCAGACTATGAGGAGGACGACCAGGATGATGGACAGCAGGAGGTCTATGACAACTAGGATCATCTCCCATCGACATCATTGCCTATGACTCTAAAGATGGAGCCCCTACTATGTTTATTTTCGCTGCTTGATTTGTATTAAGACTAGATCATGAGATCCTTTATTTGTAAGATCTTATTATGGTTTGTAATGGATGATGTACTGAGATATCCAATCTGTTATGTCTCTCAAAAATGGTAATCCTAGGATTGCGAGGTATGGTATAACAGGCATCTGGGATTAAAAATCCAGGTATTGACAAGTTGGTATCAAAGCCATCCTGACCATAGGAGACCCTAGTTTGAATGGACGTCCGAACAAAAACTTAGTTTCGAAACAAAAGAAGTGAGTATTTATGAAAACCTATTCCTACTCTTATCCTTGATTCTTTCAAAAAAATCATGTTCCTCAAAAATTCTTGCATTCCTACATAAAATTTGACACACTTGATCACCTCACTAACTTACTGACCCTATATTCTTATAGATAGAAGTCCAGTATTGCAAGTTCTACTAGTTGGGCAACGAAGGCCAACTGATCTTTGAGAGGTATCTAGATGCACTGTCAGAGTATCTTGAGCTCCCGCACCCAGAATTCTTTGGGGCCCAACTCAACGATCACATAGGAGGAGATCTACAATGGCTGATAGTTGCAGATCTCAGAGGCAAGATGGAAGAACCCACTTCTGAGAAGATCCAATTCACCTTGCGGGAGAACAACTGGCTAGATGGATTATCCAGGGCTATGCATGAAGCTCTTGCCCATCTGTGTGGGCAAAACGGCAACTTGATCCAGGGAACTCGCTTTGATCACTTCGCAAGGCGTGTTTCTATGGGAATGCCCTTGGAGATGCCAGGACACGCGGAGGTGAAGCACCAGGTGGACAATCTTGACTTCATGTTGTATGATAGGCATAATGAGTTGGACAACGCCCGTGCCTACGCCAACCACAACCTTGCCATTATCGTCAAGAAGGACCAGACCCTCGACATTCTCGCCAAGGAGCACGAATCACTTCGTCGTCACGCGACAAGAAGGATCACACCATCGATCATCTTCACAAGAAGGTGGCCGCTCTCGAGAAGAAAATCCGTGAACAGGAAGTCCATCTTGAAGCGAAGGAGGAGGAAGGTGAAGATATCCAGGGAGATCTTTACTCTTACCTCAGTGGTGACAACGACTGCCTGGAGGATGATGCCATGGAGTTCCACACTGATGATGATGATTCTAACTTCATTGATGATGATTAGATGCACTTGATCACTACCATAGGAATGAGTTGTACCGGTCCCACTGTATCGTAGTTTCACAAAGTGGTTCTTAAAACTATCTGTTTTCTATTTGTGTGTGGTGTGTGTTTGTATGGTGTGCTTTGAATGAATGAATGAAAAGAAGTTGTTAGTTTGAAAAACCTGAGTCAAACTCAAAGTTCATAGCTTTTGAAACAAAACCATGAACCTTAGAAATTTCCCTCTTATCGCATTATCTATCCCAATCTTTAGATGACTCGTGGAAACCCCGGAGGAAGCAGTTCATCTCAGGACCCGATGCTGCAGATTCTGCAAATGCTAGTTTCTGACCATGAAACTAGTAGAGCCAAACGCCAAGCCAACCTAGCCACCCTTCAACAGATAGCTGAGATGGCCCACAATAACCAAGGTCACCATGGATCAAAACTCAAGAACTTTCAGAATACCAACCCACCTATCTTTAATAAGCTGAGGATTCCTTAGATGCTGATGACTAGCTGCAAACCATGGAGAACAATCTGGAGGTCGCAGGAGTTGAAGCCAATGAGAAAGTACTGTTTGCCACCCATTTTCTGGCAGGAGATGCATGAGGCTGGTGGAATAGCACCCGTACCATGAATGACGGTCAGATGATGACTTGGGAAGCATTTGATATCAAGTTCAGCCAGACTCATGTACCCCAAGGTTTGGTCACCAGGATGAGAGATGAGTTCAGGGAACGAAAGCAAGGAAGGATGACGGTAGTTGAGTACCGTGACAAATTTCTTCCCTAGCTAGACATGCCCCTGATGAGATTAACACCGAAGCCAAGAAGAAGGAAAGGTTCCTGAATGGATTGCATGATGAGATGCAAACTGTGTTAGTCAACATCGGTTTTGGAGATCTAGAAGAGCTAGTAGATTCTACCATTCAGATGGAAGGGAAGATCAACCAAGCCAATGAAAACCGCAAGAGTCACATGATGCACCAGACTGGATCCCATAATACTCAAAAGTATCGCCCCAACCCATCTGCAGGATATGCCCCAAGAAATAACAAACCCCCTTTGTCCTGTCCAAGCTACCCCAATCGTAGCGGAGGAAACTTGAAGTCTGGAGGAAACCACAACAACAACCCCGACAACTCCAACAACATCAACCATGTACAGCCCAAGTCCAACAACAACAATAACAACAATACTGTCCCAAGGTCTGGAAGCAATATTGTCCCTGTTGCAGGAAAAGACAAGTCCTAGATTACTTGCTTTGAATGTGGAGTCAAGGTCACTACTCCAATGAGTGCCCCAAGAAGCTTGCAGCAGCCACCAATGTGAATGCACCCGCTCAGCAGCAACATCGTGTTCAGCCTGGAAGGAGATTTTCCCCAGGGAATTCGCTCAACCACAACGGCCGTCTATTCCACAAGAATGCTGAAGAAGCTGAGGAAGCGCCCAATGTCGTGTTAGGTATGTTTTCTATTAACTCAGTACTTGCAAGAGTGTTGTTTGATTCTAGAGCATCGTACTCATTTGTTACAGAAGAATTTGCATGCACTAGTAAGATTCAACCAACAAAATTGAAGCATGTTATGATAGTTCAAATACCTGGTTCGACCACCCAAGCTAGAAAAATTTGCAAGGTTGTACCTATCAGAATCCATGGAATAGATTTCTATGCTAATCTAATAGTACTTGGAACCAAAGGTTTAGAAGTAGTACTAGGAATGGATTGGATGTCGAAACATAAAGGATTAATCAACAGTGCCAAGAAAGCCATAACCATGACCAGTAGCGCTAGAATATCAGTAGAGCATGTATCTGAGACCTTGCCCCGTCAATTCAAATGCAACAAGAGTCTAGCCCAACCAACCATAGACCAAGTCAGAGTAGTCTGTGAATACCCCGACGTATTCTCAGATGAATCGCCCGGTATGCCCCCAGATCGGGATATCGTGTTCATTATTGAACTAATTCCTGGATCTGGACCCATACCTTAGAGACCTTATAGTATGAACCCATCTGAATTAGTGGAGCTGAAGAAGCAACTTGATGCTATGTTGGAGAAAGGTCTGATTCAACCAAGCACGTCGCCATGGAGATCACATGTTTTGTTTGTGGATAAGAAAGATGGAGGTAACCGTTTGTGCACGGATTACTGGAAGATGAATGATGTCACCATCAAGAACAAGTACCCAATGCCGAAGATAGAGGATCTGTTTAACTAGTTGACTGGTGCCAGAGTGTTTTCTAAGATTGATCTTAGAACTAGTTATCATCAACTCAAGATTCGTGTAACCGATATTCCAAAGACTGCCTTTACCACTAGAAATGGATTGTATGAGTATACGGTCATGTCTTTTGGATTAACCAATGCCCCCGCTTATTTCATGAATCTCATGAATAAGATTTTTATGAACTTCCTAGATAAGTTTGTCATTGTTTTTATCAACGATATTCTAATATATTCAAAGTCAGAAGAAGACCATGAGCTACACCTGAGAACCATCCTTGAAACCCTTAGAGAGCATAAGTTGTATGCTAAGTTTAGCAAATGTGAGTTCTGGTTGAAGGAAGTAGGATTCCTAGGACATATTTTGTCGGCAGGAGGATTGGCTGTCGATCCCGCCAAGATTAAAAATGTTGAAGACTAGAAAGCCCCAACCACTCAAACCCAAGTCCGTGCATTTCTCGGATTAGTGGGATATTACCGCAAGTTCGTTGAAGGATTTTCGAGCATCGTAAGACCAATGACTCAATTGTTGAAAAAAGATAAGAAGTTCGAATGGATAGACAAATGTGATGAAAGTTTTCAAGAGCTCAAGAAGAGATTAATTTCAGCCCCAATTCTGATTATGCCAGATATCAAGTATCCTTTTGAGGTGTATTGTGATGCATCCAAGATTGGTCTCGGTTGTGTGTTGATGCAAGAAGGCAAAGTCATAGCATAACTGTCCCGACAAAGTAGCAGCATGAGCAAAACTACCCTACCCATGACCTTGAACTAGCAGCCGTAGTTTTAGCATTGAAGACATGGCGTCATTACCTTATGGGTAACCGCTATGAGATTTATTCGGATCACAAGAGTTTGAAGTCTATTTTCACCCAGAAGAATCTGAATATGAGGCAAAGGAGATGGATAGATTTAATCAAGGACTATGACCTTGACATTCACTATCACCCTGGCAAAGGAATGTGGTAGCGGATGCTCTTAGCAGATTGCCGTGTAGATTGAACACCATGATTAAAGAAGCCCAACCAAGTTTGCATGAAGAGTTGGAGCAGTTTAGAATGGAGCTGGTTAGCAAAGGAATTTTAGCTAGCATTGAACTTCAACCCACTTTGATCAGTCAGATCAAGGAGGCGTAGAAAGGAAATGCAAGTATCGACAGAATCAAACGTCGTATCGGTATAGGAAAGGTACCCAGATTCACCGAAGATGAAGAAGGAGTTTTGTGGTACAAAGGACGTATCTGTGTGCCAGCAGATTCTGAGCTGAAGCAAGTTATCATGCAGGAAGCTCATGATACTAAGTGTGATATCTGTCAGGGAGTCAAAGCGGAACATCAGAGACCCACAGGACTTTTGCAACCATTGCAGATTCCGGAATGGAAATGGGATTTTGTCGGAATGGACTTTATCATCAGATTGCCTACTTCTAGTAGGGGAAATGACTCTATTTGGGTCATAGTTGATAAACTGTCCAAGGTAGCCCATTTCATACATGTCAAGACTACCTACCAGAGTTCGAAGCTAGCAGAGCTGTACATTGCTAGAATCGTCAGTTTGCATGGAACGCCTAAGACCATAATATCGGATCGAGGAACCCAGTTTACCTCAAGATTTTAGCAGAACGTCCAAGAAGGATTAGGAACCAAGATGAATTTCAGCACAGCTTATCACCCGCAAACCGATGGACAAACTGAAAGAGTCAACCAAATCTTAGAAGATATGTAGAGATCTTGTGTGCTAGAATATGGATCAAAATGGGAAGATTGTCTGCCTTTCGCAGAATTCTCATACAACAACAGTTATCAAGCCAGTTTGCAAATGGCCCCATTTGAATTTCTGTATGGAAGGAAGTATGGTACCCCCTTGAATTGGTAGCAAGTAGGAGAGAGTTAGATTTTTGGACCCGACATCCTACGAGAAGCCGAAGAGAAGGATCACAAAGTCCATGAACACCTCAAGACCGCCCAATCTAGACAGAAGAGTTATGCTAACAAGAAACGTCGAGACCTGACTTTCAATGTCGGAGATTTTGTGTATCTCAAAGTATCACCCTTGAAGGGAATGCAACGTTTTCAACTGAAAGGAAAGTTAGCTCCTAGATATATTGGACCCTTCAAGATTTTGAATCACCGAGGAGAAGTATCATATCAAATGGAACTGCCAGAGGAGATGTTAGCCATCCATGATGTGTTCCATATCTCGCTACTTCGCAAATGCCTAGAAGTTCCGGAGAAGACAGAAGTATTCAAGAATATTGATCATTGAGCCATAGATATCAATAAGGATCTGACGTATCGTGAAGTACCCATCTATATTTTGGAAGAAGCCTTCAGAACCACCAGAACCCGGAGTATCAAGTTTCTCAAGATCCAATGGAGCAACCATACCAAAGAAGAAGCTACTTGGGAGCGAGAAGATTACATTAGGACTGAGTTTCCAAATCTCTTTAGTTCCTAGTTTTCTTAAATCTCGGGATGGGATTTTTTTAAGGAGGGAAGGTTTGTAACATCCCAAAAAATTAATCAAGTTTATCATTTTCTAATCACCCAAGTTTAGGGTTAACAAAAACTTTTATTCCAAAAATCTATATGAATACATGTGTGTTTTGCATTAGTGTATGATTGATTGAATTTTCTATGTTTGATTGCTACAAATGATAAGAAATGGTTTAAATATAAATGCTACATCATCTAGGCCAATTACAAACAAAATCCAAAGAAAAAGAAATCAAATATGAATCAAATGAGCAAATGGTCATTTTGACCAAAGTTAACCACTAGGCCACTTTGAGTGTTCCTAGTAAAGAATTTCTAACAGAAACAATTCCATTTCTTTTCACCCCTTACTAGACCAAGTAAACGTGAACCCAAGCCCACTTTACAAACTCACAAAAACTATTTTCAAATCTATTTAAAAGACATTTAAAAATTGAATCAAGTTCATATGGTAAGATCACCATTTTGCAAAAACCACCCAAATCAATTCACCTTGGCAAACCCAAGCAACCAGAGACTACCAAGCATAAGTTTAGAGCACTCACAAAATTTCATTCAAAATTTTCAAACTAAATTTCTTGCGGCCATTTAGACAAACACCTTGCAGACACAATTTAACATCTGCCTAACTTCACTGTTTGGGTCATTGATCACTCGACCAAATAGTTCCCTCTTCACTCCTCTGTCTCCCCTAGTGTCTACCAATACATAGACAGCCACCCCTTCTGCCGTTGCACCAGTGTAGCGCCACCCGAAAATGGTCATCGCCGGCCTGCCAAGAACCGCTCGCTCCAGAAAATGCCGCAACCATCAATGATGTCCAGGAGGCACGCCACCGTCCACCTCCACCCCTCGTCCAGCTCACGACCACAGCCAAGCCCTAGACCACCCCAGCAGCGCCGCACCTAGTGTCTCTACGCCGTGCCAAGAGCGCGCCAAAGCGCCGCAACCGACTGGCTCGCACAGACCGCGCCTCGCTCTCTCCGCACACGCGCACACTCGCCATGATCACAACCAGCTCCCAGACACACCCGTAGCTCCCATGCGCCGTCTCGAACACCGCCGGTCCCGCGCAGAGCGTCGCACGCGCCCGACCAACGTAGACCACCCCGTGTCGCGCCATTACGCCAGTGATGACCACCAGGGAACACCACACCGCCCCCTACCCATAGCCACGCTGTTAGCTCATTGTACCGCCCTCGCCGGAGACGCTAGCCCATCCTATTCGATCCCCTCGTTGGTGTATAAATAGAGGCCCCCTCTGCCTCCATTCCCCACACCATTCCACTACGCACTCCTCACCACACCTCCCACATTTCTCCTCGAGCAAGCGGCGCTTGCAGGTGAATTTGGTCGAACCCAGCCACGGAAGGAGAAAAGGCGCCCGTCGATTGGAGCCGCCCCAGGAGCTGCCGCGACCACCATTCGAACCACCGTCCTGGACAACACCATTTGCCCCCATCACCGACCCTAGCTAGAGCCCTGGTGAGCCTCACACGACTCCCACCGCCGCGTTATGGTTTAGACCTCGCCGGAGCTGTTCGTCGTTTATGATGAACTGCAGCCATTGGATCGTCTTCTAATCGTAGGGCCTAGATTCAACGATACCTCTTCGGTTAGTTAGAGTCACTGACTCGTGGACCCCCTGTCAGCAGCCCGCTATGTTGTGCTATGCAGATTGGGCCGGCCCAGTTTCTTTCCCGCGCAGGCCTGTGAATTCAAAAAAGTATTTTCCAATTTAGTTAAAACCACATTCCGTCAGTAGATTCAAAAATCAATTCAAAGAGATTCACCAAACCAAATTGCATGATTCCAATTTTGTTAGAAAGGTATTCAAATTATCTATCCATGCCCGTTGGGTTCAAACCATTTGAAATTATAGATCACCTATAGTAAAAATAACAAGACAAAGACTTTTCCAATTTCAATCATTTTTCAAAAATTAACCATAAATGCTTTTGAGTTGATTCCAACTCTCAAAAATCATATTTTACAAGATCTATCTGAATATATAAAAATATTTCGGTTTACATGTAGTGACATTGGACTTGTACCAAAATAATGCTATATAGGCTTCTAGTCACTTTAATTCTATTAAATGATAATCTTAAAATTAATAAAATATGACCAACACTTTAAATCACATTTCGATGTATTAGAATATGTGGTGATGACATGTGTCAACATGATCCCATATTTTAAGTGGAGAATAATAAATCTTAATTATTTTTCAATGAGTAGAAATTACTTTTCTAAAATAAGATAAACAAGATTAAGTCTTTAATTCATGTGATGATTGTGATGATGCTAGATCATCAAGTGTGAGCCTTAGTGTGCTAAATAGAATTAGTTAAGTATTGTTTAGTGATTGTGTACCCCGTATTCATTTATAGACGATAGTTCCGACCCAGGATACGAGGAGGAGGAGTACTACCAAGAAGAAGAAGAAAACTTCAACCACTACACTACTCAACGCAAGCTAACACTTGCAAGTATTATACCTATGCAAGCCATCACTAATTGCAAGCTAGAACTCTGCAAGCTAATACTTGCAAACTTGATAACTTAAGCAAAATGCATCAAGCATGCTTGGTTATACAACTTTGATGATGCCAATCCCAAGTTTTATTTGCAAGCTTTATTGTTTTACTTTTACCAAAGTTCTTTACTTTTAGTTAGTGTTTTGTGAGTATTGGAAAAATAGCATAGATACCATAAAGAGTATCAAACTAGGCCTAAGTAGTTATACTTAGATGTCATTCCAACGCATGAGTTTAGAGTTGGATAGTTACACTTGATTAGTACCCCTCATTAGTGAATACCCTCAACTTTAGTGGCTAGTGCTAATCATAAAAGTTGATCACTTTAGATGGGAATACTTGGTGAAAATGCTTATGAAAACCTTGGAATGATGATTCATTCTATTGAATTGTTTTGACATGTGTTCAGAAACACCCAAGGATTTGATGATGAAAATGTTGAGGCATGAGCCTTAGCCCTTTACAAAAACTGATGGTTGGGTTCAGATGCGATACCATTCCAATTTTACCGTACAACCACAATACCCGAATTGGGTAGGGCTTAGTTAGAAGTTTATATGCCTTAGTATGGGTTCCCTCGCGGAAGAGGTTGAGCTGAGGCTACCTCGTGAGTGTGAATGTCCACCTATGCAGTGCCTAGGATGGCAGATGGGCATGGCTAGGAGGCCAAGCTCATAGGGGAGGTGCCTATACTAGAGTGTGTAATTGAAAGGTTATGATTGATTATCCGCATACTAAGTATGATGATTCAGGGTTATCCCTGACGGATGTATCGAATTTTGTGGTGAAAGTATACCACCTCTGCAGAGTGTCAAACTATTCGAATAGCTGCGTCCGTGGTCATGGACAATTGGAGTGGCCATACTATTCCGTCGTCAGATGTTTTCAAAATGACTTTTAAAGTGAACTATGATTTTGACTTGACCACAATAGGGTTGTGAATATGAAAGCTAGGTTCCCACTTAAGTGATTTAGAACATTAACTTAGTTTTCTTTACTTCTAAACTCAGTTTTAAGATAAACCTGGCCTTTTGCAAATAAACCTAGATCTTAAGATTCCTACTAGAACTACCTTACTTGTTAGTGATAGTTTGCGAGTACTTAAAGAGTACTCATGGCTTTGTCCCTGGCTATTCCCGTAGCCAGACTATGAGGAGGACTACCAGGATGATGGACAGCAGGAGGTCTACGACAACTAGGATCATCTCCCATCGTCAGCATTGCATGTGACTCTGAAGATGGAACCCCTACTACGTTTATTTTTCCACTGCTTGATTTGTATTAAGACTGGAGCATGAGATCCTTTATTTGTAAGACCTTATTATGGTTTGTAATGGATGATGTACTGTGATATCCAATCTGTTATGTCTCGCAAAAATGGTAATCCTAGGATTGCGAGGTATGGCATAACATGCATCTAGGATTAAAAATCCAGGTGTTGACAAAAGAAAAGGTTGGCCAACTTCGCCACATTCTAGGCCTCGGTTGTCTCGCGGTAGGAGTTTCCACGTACAGATCCAGGATTTTACTAAGTGTTAACGCATGTACGGGAAGGGGGTAACACCTGGGGCCTACATATGGCACCTACTAACCTTGCACCACTCTCACACACATATGCTAGGGGCACATGCAAGTTTTCATGTGATTCCGACACTCTGGTGGTCTTCCTACAGCGAAACCCTAGACCGGGGGCCCCCGATTGTCTACCCCTATAGCTATCTCCATACTAGGTTCCAACAATGAACCTTTCTATTTATTTTGGTTTGTTTAGGACATATGTACATGTAAAGAAAAGGTTGGGCCAACTTTGCCACATTCTAGGCCCCGGTTGTCCCACGGTGGGAGTTTCCACGTACAGATCCAAGATTTTACAAAGTGTTAACGCATGTTCGGGAATGGGGTCACACCTAGGGCCTACACATGGCACCTACAATCCTTGCACCACTCTCACACACATATGCTAGGGGCATTTGCAAGTTTTCATGCGATTCCGATGCTCCGGTGGTGTTCCTTCAGAGAAACACTAGACCGAGATCCCCGGATCGTCTACCCCTATAGCTATCTCCGTACGAGGTTCCACCAATATACCTTTATATTTGTTTTAGTTTGTTTAGGACATATGTACATCGAAAGCAAATGTTGGGCCAACTTTGCCACATTCTAGGCCCCGGTTGTCCCACGGCGGGAGTTTCCACGTATAGATCCAGTATTTTACTAAGTGTTAACGCATGTCCGGGAAGGGGGTCACACATGGGGCCTACACATGGCTCCTACCAACATTGCACCACTCTCACACACATATTCTAGGGGCACATGCAAGTTTTCATGCAATTCCGACGCTCCGAAGATCTTCCTCCAGCGAAACCCTAGACCAGGGGCCCCGGATCGTCTACCCCTATAGCTATCTCCGTACGAGGTTTCACCAATGTACCTTCCTATTTGTTTTTGTTTGGTTAGGACATATGTACATGGAAAGCAAAGGTTGGGCCAAATTTGCCACATTCTAGGCCCCGGTTGTCCCGCGGCAGTAGTTTCCACGTTCAGATCCAGAATTTTACTAAGTGTTAACGCATGTCCGGAAAGGGGATCACATCTAGGGCCTACACATGGCACCTACCAACCTTGCACCACTCTCATACAAATATGCTAGGGGCAGATGCAAGTTTTCGTGTGATTCCGACGCTCCGGTGGTCTTCCTCCGACGAATCCCTAGACCGGGGGCCCTAGTTCGTCTACCCCTATAGCCATCTCCGTACGAGGTTCCACCAATGTCCCTTTATAATTGTTTTGGTTCTTAGGACATATGTACATGGAAAGAAAAGGTTGGGCCAACTTTGCCACATCCGACGCTCCGGCTCGGCCCAAAAAAATCTAGGCTCGGCCCATGTATATCTGGTGGGTTAGGTTTGTTTAGGTTAAATACCACCTCCTCTCTCATTCCACTCCGCTGCCTCCTCCTCCTGCCCAAAGTAGCCGCCGCCATCGCCCATCTGAAGTAGCCGCCACCCGAAGCCGCCCGCCATCGCCACCCGCAGGTAATCTCTAAGCCCATTTTTTGTTAATTAGATGCATTTTGGAGCAACCACACTTAGAAATTTATTCTTTCGATCAAATGCATACTTTACGATGCCCAACCCGCATGCTCGTCCTCAACTCAGTGGCAATGTTGGAGGACTGCTGGGATCCGTCGGGGCCAGGGATGTCCGAGCCTGGGCTCCGCCAGGCTGGCACTAGGAGGACCTGGAAATCGAAGTAGCTTGGTGAGGATTCCGGGTCCCGTCGTCGACCAAGAGATTCTTTGGTGGCGGTCACATGGTCCTCTAGCGGTGCGGAGGGAGCCAGCTACTGAACAGGTGGTACAGAGGCGTGTCAGGGAGGAGGATGAGCATGTCTGCCGCTGTATGGCTATTTTGGAGGTTAGGTTCTCCAATACCTGGCAGCTTCTCCGGGGATCTCACGCGAGCTATGCTCATGTGGTGGTTCTTTCTCTTTGGGTGTTCACCTCCCATAGCTCAGGACCCGGAAATCGACGTCCAGTTTGATTGAGCGAGATGTATTAGTAATATTATGGAGATGTATTAGTCCAGAACTTGAAACAAGATAACTAATATCTTGATTGTGGATGTTGAATATGATTCTAATATATTACGGTCGACGTGTACGTGTCGTTATTCTATGTGAGTGTGGCAGGATGATGAAGATTCGAGTGGTTATTTTACAATAACCAATTTATTTAAAAATTACATATACACTAAAATTTTAGTGGGAAAAAATTAATCACCATTTTATACTTTTGGAGAAAAAAAGGAAAAATAAAAAACTTGGACCGACGGCATTACCGTCGGCGTATAAGTGGTGCCCTAGATAGGCCGACGGCCTGGTCATCGGCGTAGCTATGCGCCTAACGTCGTCGCCCGCCCTGTCAGGTGGGACATTAAGCAGGGCCACGTGGCCTCCTACGCTGACGGTACCTTTTAGGCCGATGATCACCGTCAGGAGATTGGACGGATATGCCGACAGGATTCCTACGCCTACGGCCGCGTACCCCTGCTGACGAGCCCGTGCAGTTGCACCAATGGGCCCGACCTTTTGCCGTCGGCGTATCTTGCTTCTCCCGTAGTGAAGCGGCTCCTGATCTGCCCTTTTCATCTACAGATTCCAGCTTGTAAGGGCCAATTAAGGTTGTTCGTTGGAAGGTTTATTGTACAAAACAGAAATAAGCAGTACAAAACAAAAATAAGCAGCAGCAACCCCACCGCGGCTTGGGCGAGGAGGCTGCCTTCTAGCCGCTGTTAGCAATAAGCACGTCCGAACCGACGCCGGTAGGGCGCGGTGCGCTCTGTCGTATACAAGTAGTATACGAGTACGTGTAGATTTGTGTAGCGTGGTTGGTGTAGGAATTAGGATTCCTAATCCTACTAGAATAGCTACACTAGATCTACTACATATACACGTGTAGTACCCCTGTAATCAAAGGTGCGATTGAGAAATAACATTGCACGGCTCGATAGGAGCCTCTGGCCAAGATCGATTTTCACGTGTGTGCATGTGTTTGCTACTATCTAATTCATGGATCGATTAGCCTAGCTAGCTTGCTCATACGCGTGTGTTTCGGCGTGACAGAATTCGCCAGATCGATTGTGCATCTTGTCGTATTATCTTCGTCTTTGTCAGAAAGTACCCGGCGGTCTATGAAGATTGTTGCAGGTCGTTTCTAGTCGCAACATCCCGACGAAAGTACTGTTAGTTCTGGGCCAACAATTGGTATCAGAGCCTGGGGTTCTTCGTCCGTGATCTACTGAAAGTACAAGGAGGTCATGGCGTTGGTCAAGGCAGGCGAGAGCTCGGCATCGGCACCGGTGTTCGAGACTATGGGCACGACTTTGTATCCGTGTCTGGATCGCAAGTACTACGAACTATGGGCATTGGTGATGCAGTGCGCCATGGAAGGTCAGGAGATTTGGGAGGCCATCGATCCAGGCGGTGATGAGTACGTCAAGGGAGGTGCGAAATACTGAGAGGATTTCCAAGCGTTGACGGTGCTCTACTCGGTCGTGCCGACGGACATGCTG
Organism: Avena insularis; assembly: GCA_023614405.1. NCBI lineage: Eukaryota > Viridiplantae > Streptophyta > Magnoliopsida > Poales > Poaceae > Avena > Avena insularis. The sequence goes on along the minus strand of CM042692.1, from coordinate 428,359,587 downwards.
CAACACCTAGTCAGAAAGAAATTGACGAAGGATGTGTGGGAAGCGATCAAGGTGGTATGCGCAGGTGTCAGCGACACTAGTGCTCACGTGGGGCAGCAGAAGCATGTCTTGGACGACGAGATGATATTGGCAGAAACAGAAGTGACCCTGGTTGGTTCGTCAAGTGTGGTGACGCCAAGTATGGCGACCAAGGTTTCAGAAGAAGTCGGCGTGAGTATGTAAAGTTCTGAGAAAGAGGAGTTCACCTCAAATTCAGAAGCGTAGCCGGAGAGTACTCGGACTACCGACATCGCAGGACACGTCATCCAGGATCGAGAAGATTTCTCGTTGCATGATGAAGGCAGTAGCACGCCAGGACGTCTACCAGAAGCTGTAGGCGGACATGGCACGTGTGCGCTGCTCAACAGCCCAGAAGGAGGAGCTCCCCGTGCGGAGCTCGGGCCAAGGGAAGGTCTAGGGGTTGGCGGACCAGAAACGCCAGAAGGAGGTGATCCAAAAGAAAGTGATCCGCCAAGAGGGGCTCCATCTAGAGACTCAGAAAATAGATCAGAGGATGGTCTAGGGGCTGGCGGCCCAGAAACGTCAGAAGGAGGCGGACTAAAAGAAAAAGGCCCGCTAGGAGGAACTCCGCGGGGAGGTCTAGGGGCGCCCATCCCAGAAGTTGGAGCGGAAAAACAAGTAGGCCGAGCAGCGTGCACGCTGTAACGGCAGAAGAAATTGACGGAACAAAACAAGTAGGTCTAGTTAGTCTAGGGGCGGTCAGCCCAGAAACCTGGCCAAGGAGCAATCCAGCTCAGCTTGCACCAAAATGTGAAAGGACAGAAAAAAGCAGTCATTGTGATGGTCTAACTGTGTAGGAAGAGAGATGCGACCCAGCAGAATCGGGTGGAGTCAGTCCAGCTCGGGCTGCACTAGATGGGATGAAATCAGAAATCCCAGCAAGAAAATCAAATGAAGAGGTTGTGCGTATACCTGATCTATTGTGTCAAGAGCCCATTGATCTAGCTACGCGTGAGTTTCTTTGTAATTGGTTACACGACAGCCAAAAGCATCGGCCGGAGTTGCATCCATCACGCAAGGATCTAGCTAGATTTGCTAGTAATGTTCATGTGAATCTCGGTGAGAAAATATTTCGGCGAGATCACATAGGCGAGTCACGAGAGAGCAACATGGTACCTCAGCCAGAAATTACAGGAACCGCATGTGAAGAGACAAGCGTTGTGTCGGGCGCAGAAGAGTATGTCGTGATGCCTCCGACTGTACTGGAGCCGAAACGACTACGACCAACACGAGCACACATGCGATGCGTGTTGGACTACTACCCGAAGGAGAAACTTCGGATGGTAATGGTGAATTATCCGGTGAAGATGAAGCACAAAAAGCAATGTGTGTTCATCAAGAAACCGATGAAGACTGAAGACACGGACAAAGAGGACGTGGACAAAAAGAATGTGGATAAGAAGGGTCGACGTCAACTCATGGAGAAGCCGGCGAAGGTAAAGTCGGTGACATGGAGAATGATGCTTGGAGCGGCAAAAGCAATGCCAAGGATGACGCCCGCAAGGAGCAGTTGGCGCATTTGGGACCCAGGTCGAGGTGAATCGCACGTCGTGCTTAGGGGGTGATTGTTAGCAATAAGCACGTCCGAACCGACGCCGGCAGGGCGCGGTGCGCTCTGTCGTATACAAGTAGTATACGAGTACGTGTAGATTTGTGTAGCGTGGTTGATGTAGGAATTAGGAGTCCTAATCCTACTAGAATAGCTACACTAGATCTACTACATATACACGTGTAGTACTCCTGTAATCAAAGGTGCGATTGAGAAATAACATTGCAAGGCTCGATAGGAGCCTCTGGCCAAGATCGGTTTTCACGTGTGTGCATGTGTTTGCTACTATCTAATTCATGGATCGATTAGCCTAGCTAGCTTGCTCATACGCGTGTGTTTCGGCGTGACAGAATTCATCAGATCGATTGTGCATCTTGCCGGATTATCTTCATCTTTGTCGAAAAATACCCGGCGGTCTACGAAGATTGTTGCAGGTCGTTTGTTGTCGTAATATCCCGACGAAAGTACTATCGGGTCTGGACCAACAACCGATGAATGCTGAGGAAGTACGCTCATTCCTCCTCAAGGCCGTGGATTTCATCTCCAACTACTACAGCAGCGTGGAGTCCATCCCGTGCTCCCCAATGCCAAGCCTGGGTACCTACATGACCAGCTCATGGCATCCCCACCAATGTTGCCGTCGCCTTTTGATGATATACCATGAAGGAGCTTAGGTCTTCTGTCCTGCCCGGAATTACGCATTGGGCTAGCCCCAACTTCTTCGTGTTCTTACCGTCCACCAACAGTGCGGCAGCCATCGCCGGTGATCTCATCGCCTCAGCATTGAACACTATTGGGTTTTCTTGGCAGGCTGCTCCCGCGGCGACCGAGATGGAGGTGCTCACGCCCGACTAGCTCGCGCAGCTACTGTGTTTGCCCACGAGCTTCATGAGCTCTCGCAGCAGCAGCGGCAGTGGGGTCATCCTTGGGACGACCAGCGAGGCAATCTTGGTCACGCTTGTCGCCGCACGTGATACCTATCTGCGTCGGACTAGATCTGACGGCGGTGTGACCGGTCTATCTCGGCTGGCTGTGTACGCCTCAGACCCACCCCACGTTCTTCAAAGCATGCCGCATCGCCGGCTTCGACCCTAGGAACATCCGTTTGATCCCAACCGGGCCGGAGACAGACTACGGTCTCGACCCGCCGAAGCTGCGAGAAGTCATGCAGGCTGACGTGCACGCCGGCTTGGTGCCAAGCTACGTCTGCGCAACGGTGGGCACCACCAGCTCCAACGCCGTCGACCCGGTGCGGGCCATTGCTAATGTTGCCATCGTGTTCAGCGCGTGGGTCCATGTTGACGCCACCTATGCGGGTAGTGCTTGCATCTGTCCAGAGTTTAGACACCATCTCGACGGTGTAGAGCGCGTTGACTCCAGCAGCATGAGCCCACATAAGTGGCTCCTGGCGTGCCTGGAGTCCTGGACTGCTCATGCCTCTATGTGCAGCCCACGGCACTGCCTCAAGGACTCGCAACAAACGAATCCGGAATACCTCAAGAGTCAAGAACGAGGCGAGTGAGTCCGGTTCCGTCACTGACCTCAAGGATATGCAGGTCGGCATTGGTCGCCAGTTCCGTGGTCTCAAGCTTTGGATGGTCATGTGCTGTCGTGATATTACCGACGAGTACGCCATTGAGGATTTCTCAGAGTGCGTGTTTAGAGATGTGTGGTAAGGCAGAGAGTTAGCGGGTATGAGGTAACACTTTTTATCCAGGTTCAAGTCCCACGACGGTGGCGGAACTTTACTCCTGCTATAAATCACTATAATGGCAATACACCGAGTTACAGAGATTGGTTCGATGTGTGAGGGTGTTATGAATCGTTGTGTGTTATTGTGCCCTAAAGGCTCCCACATGTTCGGTTTATAAAGGCACCAGAACCTAGGGTTACAGGGAAAGGACCTTGCCGGACAAGGTAAAGAGTCATACACTAATACGAACTAGTCTTTCGTGTCTTGCACTCCACGGCTCCGAGTATGCTGGTGACTCCTGCGTAGCTTTCCTTAATCCGGCATGGGCCTCCCTTCTGGATCCATCTAACTAGGACGCCCAGCAGGCCATAGGCCTTGCTACCAACTGTGGGCCACCCGGTTAGCCAGATTAGAGACATGCTATGATGATACCCATTTAGCATATCCCAATAGTAGCCCTCAGAGGAATTTGAAATCTTGGGTCGTCTTGCTTATTGATCTTGAATGCTCCGCCTATGCGATGCTGGTAATTCGTCAAGCAATATTTCAAAGGTCTCCCAAAGAACCCTGCAATCCTCTTTGGCTTCGCAATGTAGCCAGAGAGTCCTTGAGTCTTCATATCTAGAGCCAGACATTTTCCGCATTCGATGGAATCTCCAGATGTGACTCCCCACTGCGGCTATCAGGAGGATGATGTAGGGTGCAGCCTACGCTACCTCAAAACTCACAAAAGGCAGGGAATTAATCATTAGCTATTTTTACGCACGTGAAATCCAAAACGGTAAAGCGGCAAAGTTGGAGGACGTGGCGAAATTACCGCGCACGCTCATCTCCACGTCAGCAACACTTCGTCCGTAGGATCCTTCTGCACAAATCTTGGCACCAGGCCTATATATTTTGGCTGCGGCTAGATTATTTTCTTTTACCCACATTCTCCCCCGTGTCTTCGTGTTCCTCCAGCCGCACGGCCGTTCGAGCTCCTCATCGGAAAACCCTAGCCAGAGCTTCCCCTTTTCTCTATCCACTCCCAGCTATGCAATGGCCTCCAGAAGCTCTGCTCCCTCGACAATGGCGACTTCCGAGGTTATAACAGAGCCATACTAGGGAGTGACGGTCCCACCGGAGGGGGTCGTCGTCCCTATCACTGCCGTGGTGGAAACCACCGGCGACGACCAAGGACGAGCGGCACCAGAAGCTGCTGAAGAGGATAACAACTCCCACAAAGGAGTGTGGAGGGGCTCCGACCTCTCCATCGAAGATCTGCAAGAACTCATCACCGAGGGGTATCTCCCCGCAGCGGAGGGTTTGGTCTGCCGGCCGGCACCGGCCGGCGAGGTCACCCCTTCTCCCCAAGCCGGAGAGAAGGTATACCTCAAAGCTCAGCTGGTACGTGGTGTAAGCCTGCTAGTCTCCGACTTCTTCCTGGATGTCCTTTGCTACTTCCGGGTACTTCTCCACAACCTCTCTCCCAACAGAATCCTTGTAGTTAGCAACTTCATTGCCCTGTGTGAAGGATACCTAGGAATAAAGCCTAGGTTAGATCTATTTATTTACATTTTCACCGTCAAGAGAGAGTCCTTAGAATCCAAGGATGAGCTGTGGATATGCGGAACAATTAGCTTTATGATCCGGCCTAGCTAGCGCTTCCCCGACATCGTGGGTGACGAATCTTGCAAGAACTAGCAACGCACATACTTATATGGCCCAGACATTCCTCTGCTTGACCATCTTGAGACATACCCCGACTTCGTCGATGGAGCTGCCGCCGAAGCACCCACATGGAGGTCCCTAGCCTCCCTTTCGTCCAACGAGGAAGCCAATCGTGCCGTAAGGCGGATCAAATGACTCGTAGATGGAGGTCCGACATGCTTGGACCTAGACATGTGCTTGTTCACTAGGCGGATCCAGCCTCTGCAGCACCGCGCCGAGCTGATGTGCATGTACTCTAAGGACAGAAAGGATCCCATGCGAATTTCATGGGATAACTTCTCCAACGACACCATAAAGCTCCGGATTAAGGACATGGTCAAGGTGAAGGACATGAAGCATGGCTTCAAGATCACCTATGACATGTTTGAATGCGCCAAATGCCTAGAGGTAGCTTCTGTTTCCTTTGTTTCTCGTTACATATACTCTAAGGTTTTTCCGTCTTGAAGTTATCAATCTAACACACCTTTTGTCTTCTAGCTTGCGACCTTGGCGGAGGATCAGATGGCCTCCTAGGTCTATGATCCCAAGCTGAAGGATATCCAGGTGGTGTCCGATGATGACACCCCCAAGGATCGCCCAGCTCCGATAGCATGAAAGTGGAAGAGCTCCACCTCTGACACTACTGCTGAGGCCAAGAAGAAGAAATCAGAGAGTGGCGTCTCCAGACACTCCACCGATGTCTTAGAGGTAGAGAAGAAGAGATCCACCGGCATCCCCCTAACCAAGGCTCCTGCCGTGGAGTAAGTGTATTCATTCTCCGGCTTGTAATCTAGCTCGCACCCTATTCAACCCCTGTACTTATACTTTGTATGTTTCAGGAGGAAAGCTGGTGTTAGCCTGAAGCGATCCTCCAGAGATGTTGGAGGGTAAAAAACATTCTTGATATGCTTACCAAGGATGTGGTCGCCAAGCCCTCTCCCGCTACTGCTCCTCCAACTCCTGCCGCCAAACCTACTACTGGTCCTGCTGGGCCTTCGTCCACCGTTCGTCCGGAGACCTCCACCATGGAGACAGATATCAATCCAATCTTTGATGTCTTAGACTTTGCCGGGATGGACGTCGCTCCCAGTGGACATGCGACGCAGGAGAGTACCTCCTCCAAAGTGGTTGAAGCTCCAGCTAAGGATGCCACTGAGAAAGGGAAACAAGTAATGGAGGGAGCGGAGGGGGAGGCGGTTGTAGCAACAGATAAGGCGGGAGCCATTGGTCCATCTACTGCCGTTATCACGCAGTAGGCTACCAAAGCGTCATCCATGCCTCCAACTTCATCAACTCCTCTAGCTGCAACTCCTCCAACTTCGTGCCTGGTTGACCTTATCAAGCAGGCGGATGCCGTGTATCATAATGTCGGTGTTTTCCACACTACATATGCGAATATGGCCAACAATCTTAAAGTCATGGCCATTGTAAGTCTTTAAACTTGATCTTTTATCGCATAACATATCCCTTTGTAGCCCTCGAGCTCTTAGGCGGATAATCAATAGTTATTGTCCTGAGTGCTCCAAAGAACTAAGAGAAGAACTTGATAGTGTAGCCCCCGAGCGTCTAGGTGAAACTAGAAAAAGTTCCGGCTAAATGCTCTAAGAGTAACATACTTGTGTTTGAAATTTAATCTTGTAGCCCCCGAGCTTCTAATTGAAACTTTAGCAAAGTTCCAACTAGATGCTCTAGAAGAACTAACCATAGTTCAAAATATCATAGTGTAGCCCTCGATCGTATAGATGAAACTAAAATAGTTCAGGCTAGAAGCTTCTAAGAGAAACTAAATGTTTTTGCTTACACAGAATGAGAATGCCTAGAGGAAGAAGGCCAATGAGAAATATGACAAGGTACAGGCGGACCTGGATGCTAAAAAGGGTAAAATAGATTTTCTGAAGGAACATATTGCGAATAGCAAGAGTCTATTTTCCTCTGACTTTTTCCTTGCTATTTGCTCATAGTCAATTTCTTCTGTGTTCTCATACTGTTCTTATTTTGCCGTCTTACAGAACTTATTGCAAAGGCCAAGGACATTGTCGAGCAATCTAAGCATATTCAAGAGCTTGACAGTGAAAACAAGATCTTGAAGAAAGACATGGCCGAGGCAGTGAAGGGACACGAGGAGGCGATGAAGGTCATGCAAGAGTCTGCGGATGGTGAGATGCAGCGTTTGAAGGAAGAAATTGAGCGCCTCAAGGAGCAAAACCAAGCCTCCCAAGTGCAAAACTCTCGGAGCCTTGAGGCGTACAAGAAACTTCAAGACGAGCATGGCATCTTGGCGGAGACATGCAAGCAAGTTGAGTCCAGCATCTTTGGTATGTTTCCTTCGTCTTGATCAATTTTGTACCTTGGACAAATGTTTGATGTACTTATACTCATGGTACTTGTATCTTATGCAAACCACGACTCCCATTGGCTTGACCAACTTGGGTGAAGGTGCTCCGGATCCCAAGGAATGCATGATTCTTGACGGCTTCGTCAGCACCACCATTGCATAGGCCAAGGAGATAGCCCAGCCTTTAGGGATAAACATCAAGGTAGCAGACTCAGCGGCCAAGTACTTGGAAATCCTGCACCAAGACCCCAAGAAAGTCAAGGTTTAGAGAGCCTCTTGCATCCGGGCTAGTGTAAGTATGACCTTGTCCTTGGTCAATGCACATTACGACAACACCGACATCGATCTGGTGACCTCCGGCATGCCCAAGCTGGATGAGGAAGGAAAAGATATCGATAGCGATGCTATTTGGAACTCCCTCGTCAGCTATGACACCAGAGTCTAGCCAAGATGGTCAAGGCGGACGTCTTCGTTCCTGCCGAGATATTAGATGAGGATGTGGCATCTTCTGAGTCTAGCCCCTCTCCTTCCGAGTTTGATGAGCTTTCTCCGCCTGGATCTCCTGTTGCTGATGATGCCATCACGAAGTCCCATGCAGCAGAGCCATAAATACCAATATTTGTATTAAATGTATCTATGAAGTGTTTATGTGGAAAAACTTATGTGTTTATAAGTCATAAAAACTTGTTTTCAAGTTTCCTGCTACTTATCTGTTTCCAGCATGTATATACTTTTAAGCAAGTGCTGGTTTATCCATTATTCTGGTTCGTATGCTTGACCTTTCGTGATACGAAAGACTCGCATCACAGAACTATTCTCTCAGGTGATGATGCTTAATAGCATCGTCAAGAACCTAAGAGAAAAATCGCCGTCTTTGAGTGACGAGAAGTCACTACTCCGGAATCCACATAAAAACTTCAGAAAATGTGTAGACCAGAATTTTCACATGTGCAAATGCAAACTTGCGCATAAAGGGTTTATATGATCCAAAAATGAACAACTAAAGGAGGTAAAAGACTTAGAGAATATGAGTGAAACAAATGCTTTATTTCATTGATCATATAAGAAACTTATTACATAATATAAAATATGCTAAGTGTAAAAGGGACGTAGTTGTGCTATGTTCCATGGCTGATTTGTCTCCGGATAGTCATCATTCGAGTCACGTTTCTTGTTCTTGTGATTTTTAGGCCTATCTTTCAACTCGTGAATATCGACGAGGTAATAGGAACCACTTAGAAATCCTTTTCTTATGACGAACGGTCCTTCCCAAGGCGGGGATAGTTTGTGTGATTTCTCCTTCTTGAGTCTAAGCACTAGATCCCCTTCTTTAAACGATTGATGGTTAACACGAAGACTATGGTAGCCATGTAGCTTCTGCTGGTAGATGGCGAATCTCGGGCATGCTAGCACGTGCTCTTCCTCGAGTAGGTCCACAGATAGGCGTCTAGATTCTTCAGCATCATCTTCCTCGTAGGCGGTGACTCTTGGTGCATCATGGAGGATGTCGGATGGTAGGACGGCTTCTGCTCCATAAACCATGAAGAAAGGACTCAAGCCGGTGGATTTGTTGGGTGTTGTTCTTAAACTCCACAATAAATATGGTAATTCCTCCGCCCAGGCTCTAGCTGCTCTGTGTAGCAGTGCCTCTAAGGGTGGCTTGATTCTGTGCAGAATTAGTGCATTGGCCTGTTCAACTTGTCCATTAGACTGTGGGTGTGCCACGGATGCTAGGTCGAGGACGATTCCTTTTTCATGACAGTACTCCTCAACTTCTCCGAGAGACAAATTTCTGCCATTGTCGGTGATGATGTTGTATGGGAGACCAAATCTCACCACTATATCTCGGACAAGTTTTAGGGTTGTTACCCCATCAAGCTTTCTAATGGGTTTAGCTTCAATCCATTTTGTGAACTTATCCACTACTACTAGCAAGTGTGTAAATCCACAAGGTGCTGTCTGCAAAGGTCCCACCATGTCCAGCCCCCAGACTGCAAACAGCCAAGTTATTAGTATGGTTCGCAATTCTTCAGCTAGAACACTTGGTTGTCTTGCATAGAACTGACACCCAAGATATGTTTGTACCAACTTGTTGGCGTCCGCCTTGGCAGTTAACCAGTAGAATCCTTGTCGGAAGGCCTTAGCCACCAACGATCGGGGAGCGGCGTGATGCTCGCAATCTCCGATATGTATCTCTCTAAGGATATCAATACCTTGATGCTGGGAGACGCATCAAATAAAAACTCCTATGGTACTTATTTTGTATAGCTGGCCATCAATGATGACGTAGCCTTTTTCTCTTCGTACTATTTGCTAGCTTTAGGCTTTGTCGGCAAGCAAAGTTCCATCTTGTAGATAGTCCATGAACAGGTTTGTCCAAGCTAGAGAGGTCACCGTTACTGCGTTAACAAATGAATCCACTCTATCCGGGTTGTCAGGGTCCGCTCCCTTCATGGATGGTGTCTGTAAATGCTCCAGGAAAACGCCTGGCAGAATTGGTCGGCGAGACGATCCAAGCTTTGATAGAAGATATGCCGCCTCATTTTCCTCCCTTTTGACGTACTTGACTTCGTAGCCGTTGAAGCACTTGGCAATCTCGTCTACTTCGTCTCGATATGCCTCCACCATAGGGTTCCACGCGGTCCAGGTGCTAGCTACTTGCTAGGCAACCAAGTCGGAATCTCCACAGCAAACTATGCACTTAATGCCAATACCCTTGGTTACTCGTAGTCCGTGAATGAGGGCCTCATATTCTGCCATGTTGTTGGTAGCGTGGAAGTGGATCTGCAGGACGTATTGCAACTCCTCCCCTATTGGTGATTGCAATAATACACCAGCCCCCGAGCCATTGAGTATCTTTTATCCGTCAAAGTGCATGACCTAGTATTCTGGATCTAGCACATGAGTGTCTTCTGGCAGTTCCATCCAATCTGCAATGAAATCTGCCAATGCTTGTGACTTGATAGCGTCGTGTCTCTTGTAGGTGATTTCAAAGGCGACAAGTTCAATGCCCCACTTTGCCACTCTTCCTGTAGCGTCGTTGTTGTTGATGGTGTCGGACAGTGGAGCTTTTCTCACTAGTGTGATGAGGTGCTCTTGGAAGTAATGCCTTAGCTTCTGTGAAGCAAGGAAAAATCCATAAGCTATCTTCTAGTAGTGCGGGTAACACTGCTTGGATTCCGTCAAGACCTTGCTTACGTAGTAAACTGGTCGCTGAACTCTATATTCGTGCGTTGGCTCCTTGCGCTCCACCATGATGACGATGCTGATTACTCGGTTGGTTGCCGCCATGTAAACTAACATAGGATCCCTTGATACCGGTGTTGCAAGTATTGGCGCGGAGGAGAGTATTCTCTTCAACTCCTGAAGTGTTGCGTCAACCTCGTCCGTCCATATGAATTTGTCCACCTTCTTGAGCAACTTGTAGAGCGGCATAGCCTTCTCTCCAAGTCTACTGATGAACCATCTTACTGCTTCTACACAGCCTATGAGCCTTTGTATGTCCTTCAAGCATGTTGGGTGTTTGATGTCAAGGACGATGGCCTTGATTTTCTCCGGGTTGACCTCGATGCCGCGGTGCGAAACGATGAAGCCCAATAGCTTGCCTGATGGTACCTCGAAGACACACTTCTTGGGGTTAAGCATCATGTTGTATTTCTAGAGATTGTCAAAGGTTTCCTGCAAGTCAGTGATAAGATTGTTTGATTTCTTTGACATTACCGCGATGTCGTCCACATAAGTGTGTACGTTACAACCTATCTGGTCATGTAGGCAGCATTGCATTGTCCGCTGGTAAGTAGCACCAGCATTTTCAGCCCAAATGTCATCGTGACATAGCAGTATGTGCCATAGGGTGTAGTGAACAAAGTGGCCAATTGGTCCGACTTTCGCATCCAGATTTGGTGGTAACCTGAGTAGGCATCGAGAAAACACAGAAGTTCCCAGCCAGTCGTCGAGTCAATGACTTGGTCAATGCGAGGCAAAGCAAATGGATCCTTCGGACATGCTTTGTTCAAACCGGTGTAATCAACGCACATTCTTAATTCATTGGTTCCCTTTTTGGGGACAAGTACAGGATTTGCCACCCATCGGGTGTGAATAACTTCTCGGATAAATCCAACCTTAAGTAACCTAGCTATTTCTTTTCCTATATCCCTTCGTCTTTCAACACCAAAGCGTCGTAGAGGTTGTTTCACTGGTTTAGCATTAGGATCAATATTCAGGCTGTGGTCAGCAAGTTCCCTAGGTACACCCTTCATGTCGGCAGGTTGCCAGGCGAAGATGTCCCTATTCTCACGGAGGAACTCGACGAGCGTGCTTTCCTATTTCGGATCTAGGTTCGTGCCAATGGCGGTGGTCTTAGAGGAATCTCCTTGAACAAGCTCCACCCGCTTGGTCCTGATGGTGGCCTTAAATGAGGGTTCGGCGGCAGTGATCTACTTCTTTGAAGCCGGCATCTCCGAGGCATCGACATGGCTCTGGATCTCCTTGAACTCCTCACCATAGAGGACTGCTTCGGCGAAGGCGGCTTCGCTGAGCTTGCACTCCCATGCCTTGGTAAAGCTTCCGTCAACGGTGACGATGCTGTTTGGTCCGGGTATCCTGAGTTTTTTGTAGAAAAAGCATGGCCTTGCGAGGAAGGATTCGAAGATGTGGTACACGCTGCTGAAGGGCACCACTTCGAAGTTCATGCGTTCTTAGCGGTAATTGTTAACATCGCCAAAAGCGACCGGAAGGGTGATGCAGCCCAGGGAATTAGCTTGTCGGCCAGGGACAATGCCATGGAACATGGTGTTGCTCTTCCTTAGTTGGGTCTCTATCAAGTTCATCTTGGGCAGTGTATCCAGGTACATGATGTTGATGCTTCTTCCACTATCCACGAGGCACTTGGTGAACTCTGCGGCGTTAATCAAAGGATTGACGACCATGGAATACTGGTTCTCTGTTGGGATAGGATCTGGATGATCCTTCCTATCACAAGTGATTGGAATCTCCGACCACCTGACGTACTGGGGAACCAGAGGAATGGTAGCCATTAGTATCCTCAGAGCGATTTTCTAGGCCTAGACGGTGGGAGTGCCAAGGAAAGTGTGGTAAACTGGAGCCTTCTTCTCAAAGGGGTTTTTCCCTTTGCCCTCGCCCTTGTTGATAGACTTGGGTTCCACGTCTTCATCCATGTCACTTGAATCCTTAGACTCCTCCTCCTTCTTTTTCCCTTTGCCCTTTTTGCGGGGTCTATTCTTCTGACTTCGCTTGTAGCTGGACTCAGGGTGTTCCGTGAGGTAAGTGACAAACTTGGATTGGCGGTTGGTGTGGGTGGCTTTGCCATTTGCATCTAGGTGGACGAAAAATGGCATATCGCGGTACTCTTCGTACGTTTGGGGAACATGAGGTGTTGAGGGTGTAGAATCACTCCTATGCTGACCATGGCTAGCCCCCTGGCCATGATCGTGTTGTCCGCCTTTGCATCTGCCAGTGAATGTTGTGGAGACCATGTCGGCTGTTTGCTTCTCTTTGGGCGGAGTCTTCTTCTTGTTATTGTTGTTCTTTCTGGCCTGGGTAGGGATTGCTATTACCGGTAATGATCCGCGTGCGTTGCCATCAGCAGCGGCGAACTCGCTAGCCATGGGGATCATTGCGTTGATGTTGAGCTCATTGTTGTCTTGCTTGCACTTCAACATATGACGGAGCAAAGTTCCCTTCTCCAGACCATCGATGAAGGTGGCCATAGCGGTTTGTTCGTGCACCCCTATTCAGGAATTTTTCATATCCAGCCAGCGAGAGAGGTAGGCTCGAGAGGTTTCATCCTTTTCTTGTACGCACCACTGTAGGTGTCCGATAGTGCAGGGATGTTTATACGTACCCTCGAAGTTTTTGGTGAACGCTTCATGCATGTCCAACCAGTAGCATATATATTTCTCCAGCAAGTCATCAATCCATTGTCGGGCGGTACCAGTGAGTGATAGCTGTGAGATTCGACACATTTTTGATGGTTTTTATTGATGGTTTTCTCCTGGATTTGATCATTTTCTAGCTTTACCTAACACTAATAATTTGGTAGCGGAGAAAACTTGGTTTTTAATGTGTGTTCTAGGTTCTGAACGTCAATAAAAGGTTTTAAAAAGAGAAACACAATATTCAGACGAAAACAAGCAAGTCTATTTTTGGAAGCAATCGAGGGAGGCATACAGAGGCTTTAGCGAGCAACTATACGGCTGGAATACTTTTCCAGACGTATTTTTCCTGTCATATAGCTCCCGCCGCCTCCATCTTGTCAAAAGGGACAACTTCCGTGAAGAGTCCAGACGCGAAATCATAACACAACAGCCGCCATCCCATCTAGAAAGGAGAAAGAAGAGACCCAGAGAAGAAGAGGGAGACGTTCTTCATCTCGCTCCACGATCTTCGACCTCCTAGCCATCACACCCTCATAGCCATTACTTGTACTTGAGAGAGAGAGATCTTCACTTTGCAAGATTAGATTTTGAGATTGTTTCTTCCTATCTTGAATTGTGTTGGATTACTTTTCTATTCTTATTGTGGATCTCCACGGTAATATTGAGAAGAACTCCCTTTATTTAATTATATCGATGATGCTTTCTTCTCCCATGTGTGAGTAAGTTCCTTGGGCGTGGGAGATGTAAGGGATTGGTGAGATGTGATGTGCCTCAATATATTTTTCATTAGTTTGCGATTGATTTTAATTACTATATTATGTGTGCTTGACTATCTGTGGGATGCCTAATGCTAGTTGTCCAATTAAGGGCCCAGACAACATGATGCTTTGTTCTACATAGATAGGATCTTGTTCGCTAGCAGACTAGCGACCCTCGAGTGACACAGGGATATCAATGGAAAACTAGTTGACTCGAGGATAACGAGGAACCACTGTGCTTATTGCATTAGTCCGATCCAAGGAGCTTAATTGCTAAGCAACCTGAGGGATCTTAATCGTCTAGTGTCTGACCATGATTTTCGTAACAGGCTAGTAGGATTATTGAAGTTGGGAAGAAATCTACCAAGAGAAGTTCTGGCTAATTATGGGTTGCTCACCTACACATGTATTTATAAGATTATAATTGTTACACTTATCATTCGTCCACCTGGCACAGTCACTATCACCATGAACTGAATCTCCCCGCGCCTTCTTTGTGATATGCAGAAAACCACAAACAATTGAATCATTCTTTACTTTTATGCTATTTATTCCTGAAGTTTACATTTTAGTTTTATTTAAATACAACTAGTTTAATCCAAAATTAGTTCTTATTTCCACACTTGCCGTCAATTCACTCGAAGACCTGTGACAACTTTGAGTGTGACAGAGACTTCACTCATAAACACTTACCTTTGGGCTCCCTGTGGGATCGATATCTATACTTCGAAACTAGCTACAAACGATCTGTGCACTTGTAGACATCAAGCTAGTTTCTGACGCTATTGCCGGGGAGCTAAGTGCTAAGTGTTTGTCTCTTGACATTTCAGGTGTTACTACTACAAAATGGTCTCCCTAGGAGACAACGGGTCTACACGCTCTGGTAGGACCTATATACCAGATTATTTTGAGTGCGTGCCTATTCAAAGGCACGAAGAAATTATTGAAAAACTTTTAAGATCGGACAAGGTTGAAGTTGAAAACGTGAGAGATTTTATAGGAATCATGTCCATTTACAGGACAACTCCCAAGAAACCTGAGAAAACTCTCAAAGAATATAGTGCTCCAAACTTTGCTTTCCTTAAACAACCAATAGAATTTCCTAACCATGGAGTTAGAGAATATTGATTTTATGGTGGAATTATTCAAATCTGGCAGGAAAAAGCTTTCAGTGGAAGAGAAGATGAAGACCCAGGAAGACATATTAGAGAGTTTGACGATTTGATGACAACACTTGGACCAAAAGGTTTGCCGAGAGACTTCTCTCATCTAATTTTTTTTGTTGGTCTCTTAAAGGTAAAGCTCTAGACTAGTTATATTCTCTCCCTCGCCATTAGATTAAATGTTTGTAAAACTATATTTTCAAATTCATAAATAGGTTTAATCCTTTTACAAAGGTAACTGAAACTAGAAAGAATATAGGCAAATTTAGTTAGAACGTGGGAGAAAAGTACCCACAAGCCTGGGATAGATTCTTTGGAATGATCAATAGAATTCCTAATCATGGCTATTCTGAATCAACTATTTGTCATTTATTTTACCATGGTCTTAATACTCAAAGCAGAGAGTTGCTCGATTTATCAGCAGGAGGATCGATTAATACTTTAACTGTTAAAGCATGTTTGGAATTGATGTCTACTAGGGCTAAGAATGATTCTATATACAATCTTGATTTCGACACTGAGCTAGAAAAAGGGATGCTTCGTATAAATCCTGATCTTATGCCTGAAGTATGCAAAACAATGAAAGAAAAAGGTATACCTTCTGAACTTGTTAAGGAAAACAAAGTAGACTTGTTACAAGTTTTCACTAAAGAATATGAAACTAGAAAAGTTTTTCAAGAATTAAAACATCGACAAGCCAAATCTCATAATAACCTGCATAAGCATTTTCAAAAACATAAAAAGATTTTGGTGGAACTCACGAAAAATTATGATGAGATTGGCCAAGTAATAAAATTATTTTACAAGTATCTTAGTATGATTGAAACCCAATGCGAACAAATAGCATCTGGTTATCAAATTTTCCTTCGAGATGATAGAGATATTCCTGTTTCTACTAATGTTGTTACAAGGAGAGGTGCAGTTGTTACAGGACCATTAGGACCACCAGAATATGAAGCTGAAAAAGAGCGAAAAGAAAAAGCCTTGCTCAAAGCAAGCCAAGAAGACGATACACTAGTGGATCCTCAAGATGAAACTGCTCAAGAAACACAAGATCAAACCAAGGAGGACCAAAATTATGCACAGAATGACCTTTATGACTCTGATGCAGAGACAGTTGATCCAAGAGAAGAAAAAGATACAAGCAATGAAGATGAAGTTGTTGTAGTAGAAAAGAAGAAAAGCGATAAGCAACAACAAAACAAAGCATCAAAAGAGCCTGATTCCCCACAAAAGGTAAAATACAAGAATAAGAAAGGTAAGCAAAAGCTTCCTTATCTAGATCGATAAAAGAAAGCACCGGATCAGGTAATCTATGATTATTTCAAAAAGGCACTTGGTGATCTTCTTCTAGAAATTCCATTTGCAGATACAATAAAAGTTCCCACCTATTCTAAATTCCTCCATGATATTCTTAGTAGAAAGAAATGACTGAAACCGTTGCCATGGTGACTAGTTGTCCTGCTAATCGGAAGCTATTGTCTAAATCGAGAGATCTCGGAATACCAACTATTTCATGCTCAATTGGCAAAACTGAATTTCACAATACCTTGTGTGATTTAGGTGAAGGAGTTAGTGTAATGCCATATTCCCTCTATAAAAGGTTAGGATTAGGGGAGTATTCCCCTACTACTATCACTTTACAGATGGCTGACAAGTCCACTAAACAACCCATTGGTATGATTGAGGATGTTCTACTTAGAATAGATGAGCATGTTATTCCCACTGATTTTATTATTCTTGAAATGCTAGAGGATGAAAAATTATCCATAATACTTGGAAGACCTTTCCTTAGTACTGCAGGAGCATCAGTTGATTGTGCTGAGGGAAAAATAATCTTCAATGTGTATGATGCTGAAATCATCCTGTATTTTCCAAAAAAGCTAGAAGTAGGAGAAAGATATATTCCACTAGCAAAACGAGTTCATGTGGTAAGTGCTTTTGATAAGGGGCAATCCACGGTAAGAATTCGAGAACAGAGAAGGGGTTGAGTTATTCAACCATCCTTGATAAAATGCTTACTGGGAGTCAACCCATCACATTAATAAAATAAACTAAAGAATAAAGTGTTCATCACATTCCTACAATTTTTTCACAGACATTCTTGCGGAAGCGCGCCCATGAAGATGCATCTGTCAAAAAGTAGTAGAAATATCGATTGAACAAGTGTAGAATAAGTATAAAAATAGAAGTTTGACTTTTATCTACAAAAACTAGCTTAATCATTTTGTCTGGATTAAAAAGTAAACCTCCAGTTGAGGAGAAGAAGTTAGGTAGTACTAGAAATCCTGCTCTATACATGTTTTTTTTGGTCGACAATTTCTACTGTCATTTTTCTATAAAAAACAAGGTGTTTCACCAAGTTTCAGGATAAGAAGGTATTCTCGAAGAAATAGAAAGTTTTTGATGAGTACCGAAGGTTTAACGACCAACTATACGGCGGGAATAAAAATTCCGGCCGTATAGTTCGGCCGTATAGATATCTTTGCCATCAACAAATTTTCTTTCATAGGCACAGAGGATTTAATGACCAACTATATGGTGGGAATAAAAATTCCGGCCATATAGTTCCGGTCGTATAGATATCGATGCCTTCATACAATTTCTTCTGAAAAGTATTGATAGTTTAACGACCAACTATGCAGCAGGAATAAAAATTTTGGCCGTATAGTTCCGGTCGTATAGATACCGATGCCTTCGTACAATTTCTTCTCAAAGGTACAGATGGTTTAATGACCAACTATATAGCGGGAATAAAAATTCTGGCCGTATAGTTCTGGTTGTATAGATATCGATGCCCGTTTTAGAAAAAATATCTCGAGGATACAGACGGTTTGGCGATCAACTATACGACAGGATCATTATGATCCGGCCGTATAGTTGCGCCCGTATAGCTGTGTTCTGCATAAAGAAACCCTAATTGGTGGCACCGCCGCAACTATAAGACGGGAACTACATATCCCCCTCGTATAGTTACAGACGTATAGTTCGGTGCAACCTCATAATCACGCCGAGGCAGCTAGGTTTTTTCTCCCTCCTCACTTTTTCTCTCATATTCTCTCTCCAAACCTCTCAAAACCCACCTAGAACTCTTGATTCTTCGTGGATTTTGTTTGTTTGAGTGGGGGAATCAACAGATCGGTGTGTTTCTCTCCCTATCCTTGCTTTACTTTTAGATTCCCATGGTTGAAACTCTCACATTGATCTAGTGGATGAACTCAAGCTTATTTTGTTTTCTTTATGATTCCTCATGTTAGGATTAAATTTTTCCATGTACAATCGTTCATATATCATGTAGAAACTATATGCCTAAGGTTTCATGGTGAAATTTTTTAGTGCATCAAGATGAAAAAAATTGGTAGGATTTTTTGCAAGGGCAAGCGCCAACGTGGCGAGAGTTTGGGGCACCATGTCGAGCCCAAACCCAAGCTAGCCATAGTTTCATCAAGGAGGATGATGCCCACACATTGGGCCAATGATAGATTTCTCGCCGCGACAGGGTTGAGGGCGGACTTCGACCTCATGTGTGCAAATTCAAGACTTGCAGTACTCCCCTATGCAAGCCATAATACCTACACCGAGATCATCTCTGAGTTCCTTGCCTCCTTCTATGATGACCACATGGAGAAAGGTAATGTGTGCACGATAAGCTTCACCATAAACCAGCGGCACTATGAAATAACTTTTGAACAATTTTGTAATGCTTTCGGCTTCCCTCATGATGGGGAGTCAAATGTTACTAACCTATATAGCATCACAAGTGGAGAAACTTGGGAGGTTTTTTCTATTAGCAGTGGCAGGGACTTCTACTACAAGAAGATGTCCACCATTCAGAACCTAACAATTCGCTACTACGCCCTGTTCCTCACCAACACACTACTAGGAAGAGGAGATGCTGGATAAATGGCCAATGCGGACATGGCAATGATTACCAAGGCAGTCTTCCCCAATGCACCGCAAAGTCCCAATCCCGAGGCTCTAATCATCTAGCACTTTCATCCCCAAAGCAACAAGACTAAAGGTGACATTCGCATTGGTGGATTGGTAACCCACCTTGCTCATGCAATAAACATTATCTTACCTGTGATGCAACCAGTTGATGGCTCCAAACTTATGGATGTCAAATATTTGACTACTTGTGGTTTCCTCGATGTTTACCGAGCTAACGGAAGGCTCCGAGCATATCGATTTGGTTATCCAGGTGATGCAAAGGTTGAGCAGGTTCCGTTGCCCTATCCCCAAGCCTTCTCGATTGTGGAGAAGGACACCTGGATCCTCACCAAGGATCAAGTGGTGGAGATCATGGCTAAACTCCATCCTGATCAAGAGGAAGATGAAGAAGGAGAGCAGCAGGATGAGGATGAGCAGGAGCAGGAATACAAGCCTGCTTGGGAGGGACATCAGCAGCAACCATAATAGGGGTTCAACTACGTCCCCTATCAAGAATTTTAGCAGCTCAACCAGCGCGTTGGGGAGATTGACCACACTCTACAAAGAGTGAATGAAGATGTGAGTGCCTTAACTCAAAACTTTAGTCACTTCATGACCAACTTCCCCAACTAATACCAGAAGTATCCGCGCCAGTCGCCGAATGATGGCAACAATTGAGTCTGGCAATAGCCTAGGCTTGGGGGAGGTTTGAAAACCTCCAAACCTTTCATTCATATTTTTATTTCTTCTTTTGATTTATTTTACTTCTTAAAAATTGCATGTTTACTTTCAGTTTGCACTCCCAAACCAAAAATACAAAAAAATTAGTTGTAACTTTTATTGCAAATTCGTTTCTTTGTTTCTATCAGAGATTGCTCAATTTCAGGTGACTTGGCAATAGGGAAATATAGAGATGGTTCAACTCAAGTACGAGAACGAAGCAAGCAAGAGGAGGTATCACATTCCTTTCATCACCTTTTCTGCAACCTTAAATTGATCCTACAATTATTTACTCGCTTGCACTGGAGTCACTCCCCACTTGCTTGCTATCCTATAAATTCTATTCCTTTGCTAGTGTCTCCTTTATAGCTTTGAAACAATGAGCAATGAACTTGGTTAAAAATATTTCCTACATTTTTGCAATAAGAAAAAGCATCCAAAAGATGACTTGAGTCCATGTTTAGCCCAAAGGATTTGATTTTAGAACTACTCCATCCCATTTGAGCATAATGTAGATGGACTCGATAACACCCTTGAATGAAATTGTCTGATAAAATGGATGCTTCGAAGTAGTAGAGATTATGCCACTGCTTTTTCTAATAATTACCATAAGATATTGCTTTACGCATGTCATTACAACACTATCATGCTCCATGGGGAACTATTAACTCCGCTGGCCAATGAACGATCTAAATGTGGGAAACCACTTGATTTTGGCTATTGAGTTATGTAAACGTCTGTAGCAGCAATGCTATGATGGGTAAAATTTTAATCTCCTCATGGTTTCACGTTCTAAGTGAAATTGCAGTACTCCTCTGACCCACTATTTCTCAACAATTATTTATTGGCATGGTCACAACTGCACAACACAGTCCCAATTAACATGCTAAAAACAGTGGCATGATTTCGCTATGAAAGAGCTGAAGTTTTTGAAAGGCAAGGAAAGGAAAAAGGTGCTTTGAGAGTCTTAAAATTTTGACATGGGAATAGATGAGTTGTTCTTAAATTGAATGTTTTTGGTGCCAACTTGAGTACTCTTAATTCATTAAAGAAACAAGAGCAAAAAGTTTTCATCTCTCAACAAAGAGAGACACCAAAAGAATTTGTCTCACTTTCCTAGCTAAACTTTTGACACTTGCTCGGGCATATGATTTATTTTCTAGCAAGATATACGTGGTTAGGAAGTGGACTCAGTGCAATCTTGTGAATACTTGTATGATCATGTTTAAGATTGCAGGAATTGTGAAGAAAAGAATTTGACACCAATTCAAGCTTGTAAGTACTTTTATTTCAGTCTCGAATCTCCGCTATTCTTCCTTATTTTCTTGTCACTCGAGGGCGAGCAACAACTAAGCTTGGGGGAGTTGATAGTTGTGAGATTCAACACATTTTTGATGGTTTTATTGATGGGTTTCTCCTAGATTTGATCGTTTTCTAGATTTACCTAATGCTAATACTTCAGTAGCGGAGAAAACTTGGTTTTTAATGTGTGTTTCAGGTTTTGAATGTCAACAGAAGGTTTTAACTAGAGAAACACAATATTCAGGCGAAAACAAGCAAGTCTCTTTTTGGAAGCAATCGAGGGAGGCATAGAGAGGCTTTAACGAGCAACTATACAGCGGGAATTTTTTCAGCCGTATAGTTCCCACCATATAGCTGTCGCCGCCACCGTCTTGTCAAAAGGTACAACTTCCATGAAGAGGCCAGACGCGAAATCATAACACAGCAGCCGCCATCCCATCCATAAAGGAGAAAGAAGAGATCCGGAGAAGAAGGGGGAGCCGTTCTTAATCTGGCTCCACGACCTTCGACCTCCTAGCCATCACACCCTCATAGCCATTACTTGTACTTGAGAGAGAAAGAGAGAGAGATCTTCACTTTGCAAGATTAGGGTTTGAGATTGTTTCTTCCTATCTTGAATTGTGTTGGATTACTTTTCTATTCTTATTATGGATATCCACGGTAATATCGAGAAGAACTCCCTTTAGTTAATTATATCGATGATGCTTTCTTCTCTCATGTGTGAGTAAGTTCCTTGGGCATGGGAATGTAAGGGATTGGTGAGATGTGATGTGCCTCAATATATTCTCCATTAGTTTGTGATTGATTTTAATTACTATATTATGTGTGCTTGAATATCTGTGGGATGACTAATGCTTGTTGTCCAATTAAGGGCCTAGACAACATGATGCTTTGTTATACATAGATAGGATCTTGTTCGCTAGCAGACTGGCGACACTCGAGTGACATGGGGATATCAATGGAAAACTAAGCGACCTGAAGGATCTTAATCGTCTAGTGTCTGACCATGGTTTTGGTAACAGGCTAGTAGGATTATTGAAGTTGTGACAAAATCTACCAAGAGGAGTTCCGGCTAATTATGGGTTGCTCGCCTACACATGTATTTATAATATTATAATTGTTACACTTATCATTTGTCCACCTGGCACAGTCACTATCACCATGAAGTGAATCTCCCCGCTCCTTGTTCGTCATCTGCAGAAAACCACAAACAATCGAATCGTTCCTTACTTTTATGCTTTTTATTCCTGAAGTTTACATTTTAGTTTTATATAAATACAACCAGTTTAATCCAAAATTCATTCTTATTTCCACACTTGTAGTCAATTCACTCAAAGACTCGTGACAACTTTGAGTGTGACAGAGACTTCACTCATAAACACTTACCTTTGGGCTCCCTATGGGATCAATATCTATACTTCGAAACTAGCTACAAACGATCTGTGCACTTGCAGACATCAGTGAGCATAAGTGGGAGGTACTTGACAACGACATTAGGGATTCCCCCTGCGATGTGGATCGTTTCGCTATAGTCCTGCAACCATGTAACTAACCTTCTTGCTGTTCCCTCCATGCGACTCCATGCACCTGTCGTGGTTGCTTGTCGGTTGTGGTGCTTACTTGTAGGAATTGCTCATGTGTCCTTCAACGTCGCTGCGCTCTCTAGCATGCCAGGGCTGTTCGCCCTGGTCACGTATAACGATACCGACCTAGAGGCGCCTAGGCGGTGGCATGCTTGTACGATGGCGCGGCTATGGTTTCTCGTGACGCCGGGATGGTGGTGGAGGCGGCGACCTATGAGGGTGAGCCTTTTCTCCATGATCAGAGGATATGGATATGGCATCTGCCCTGTTGCCTGCATCCCTCTGTCTTCGCTCCGTAGAGCCTGTGTGGGATCCCTCGTCACGGGGAGATCTTGTCCTTCTACGGCTGTTCAGGGTTGATTGGCAAAGCTCTAGATTGGACTCAAGCCTCTGCGAGGTAGCCTTCTCTTGTTGATTGCATGCCTTGGCAACGGGGTCGTACACCTGAGCAACTGCTTATGGCAACCTGTCCTTCTCCAGGAGGGTCTTGGCGATGGTAATGTTGAGGGCGGGAGTTGACATTACTTGACTCCCCTCTAAATCAATGTATGGGGTGGCTTTTGCCGGCTTGGATCCACCATATCCCAGCTTGCGCTGAATGCTGGGGTCTTCGACAACGTGAGCTAGTGCTTTCTTTGCTTTGTGCTTCAGTAGCAACTGCTTGTATTCAGCCTCCATAGCCCTTGCCGCCTTGATAGATTGCTGCGCCTTGTCCATGTCTTCGTCCAGCTTAGCGCTCTACTCCGCGATGCATTTGGCCTCCGCTAGGATTGCTGCACGCTTCTCATCAAGCTCCGTAACACTACGGATATGGGAGACGGTAATGGGCTCAACAAGGAGTCACCATAGATCTCCTTGTCAGCGGGAGTAACCAATGGGTTGCCAGCTGCAGATTTTGATGGTGGCAGTGGCGGCTGATTTGACTGCTTGGCAGTACTAGGTGCCATGGTGAGTTCCTATGCCTGCTGCGGGCGGATAACCGGAGGAAGCATAGCCTTGGCCAGAGCTAGAGGCTCGGCGGCTTTCTTGGTTGTTGCTTCTCTGGTAACCGTAGGTGTGGGCGGAGCTCTCTCACGATCTGGTTCTTGCCCATCTTCTTCCATCACGCTCTCAATGGCAACTAGCACCTGGTGGATGTGTTGGCCTTCTCGGCACGCTCCTCCTTCTTGATCTCCTACTCGATCTCCCTCGTAACAGCATCGTATTCCTCCGAATTAGCATATGAGCCGTTGCCATCCATATTGATGTCGGCGTATAGCGCGTCAAAGACGGAGCCGGAGTTGGCTACGATGTTATTGACGGCGGATGTGGAGGGTGACAGAGGTGGGCCATTTTTGTTGTTTCCTGCGGCTTCAGGCCTAGGCATGGCTTGGGTGTTCTCCTTGGTGTCCGTGTATTTATTGACAATTGCGACCATCTCACTAAGGACGAGAGGTCCTGCGGCCTGCCGTTTTCGGAGGGTATGCCGTAGGAGTGTTTCGGGCGTGAGCCCTTCCACGAAGTGGTAGACAAGTTCGTCGGAACGATCACCCTCTAGAGTTTCCCTCACCCTCATCCATCTGGCAAGGTATTCGTGGGGAGGTTCTCTGTCCCTTTGAACGCATCTTGCCAGATTGAAGATGGTGACGACGCCGACAAAGAGTGACCTTCGCATCTTTGATGCTCGGGGAAGCCAAGCGGATTTGCAGGGTCCTTCCACCTTTATATCCTGCACATGGGCGGTTTGGGTGAGCCTTGAATTTTTCTGATCTGAGCCTCCATACTCCAGAGAGAGGTATGACCTAGATTCTTCCGCGAGCGTATTCTGCCCGTAGGCGGTCCGTGCGGGCCTTGATGAGTTTCCGACTTCCTGGGATATAGGACCCGAGTCAGTTTCGTCGATGAAGATGTGGATGTCTCCGAAGGGGATGATGGAGCAGCGTGTAGGGTTCGTCTTCGCCAGCAACCAGAACTCATCTGGAGGGACGATCGGGACGTTGCCGGAGAAGAGAACACGTCCGATGGCTATGGTGTCACCGATTCCCGCGAAAATCTTGGACCTCGCCCGTTGTAGAGCTCGAAGCGCTTATTGCCCCATGGTGGGCGCCAACTGTCGTGGTATTGCCGACGAGTATGCTATGGAGGCGTCTTCATAGTGCGTGTTTAGAGATGTGGGGTAAGGCAGAGAGTTGGCAAATACGAGGTAACACAATTTACCCTGCTTCAAGTCCCACAAAGGTGACAGAACTCTACTCCTGCTATAAATCACTATAATAGCAATACGTTGAGTTACAGTGATTGGTTCGCTGCGCGAGAGTGTTATGAATTGTTGTATGTTTTGTGTCCTAAAGGCTCCTACAGGTCCAGTTTATAAAGGCACCAGAACCTAGGGTTACAGGGAAAGGACCTTGTCAGACAAGGTAAAGAGCCCTACACTAATACGAACTAGTCTTTCATGTCTTGCACTCCACGGCTCCGAGTATGTCGGTGACTCCTGCGTAGCCTTCCTTAATCTGGCATGGGCCTCCCTTTTGGATCCGTCTAACTGGGCCGCCCAGTAAACCATAGGCCTTGTTACCAATTGTGGGCCACCCGGGTTAGCCGGATTAGAGACATGCTATGATGATACACATTTAGCATATCCCCAATATGCACACCTATGGCACTGCCAAGCTCTAGGAGCACATCCTAAGGAACGTTGCCATGGAAAAAATGTTTGAAGACTTCGTCCGGGCGGATGACTGGTTCGAGGTTGTCGTGCCCAGAAACTTTGCTCTGGTCTGCTTCAGGATGAATGCTAGTGGAGTCATCAAGGACGAGGACGCTGACCAGGCTAACCGTGTGCTAATGGAGAACCTGAACAAGTCTGGTAGGATGTTTCTTACACACACAATTGTCGTGCCAGATTCATACTGCGCAGTACAGGAATAGCGTGATGCGCCGACAGATGGTCACTACGCCTACGACCAAAGTTCGGGGCCACCGGCGTAGGATTGGGCCAAGCCAGCCCCATAGTCCAGCCATCGGTGTAGAGAAGCCGTCACCGACGGCTACCCTCAGCATCCCGTGATTGTCGACGTAAGGGTGGATGCGTGCCCCCCGAGAGGCCAGGCCGTGATGGCGCCCACACGATGTTAGCGGTACGCCAAAGGCTACCGTCGGCACAGCCACCCCACTCTCGTACGCCGACGGCCACCCTCAGCGTACAACCTTCCAATTTTTCTTTTTTTTTCCACCTAATTATGAACTTATTTTATATTTGTATTTATTTATTAGTATCAATTATTTAAGCGTAGTTTTATTTTTATCAATTGGATGGATTTGTACCCTCCGAATAGCAGTCTCCACACCCACATGAAATGATGTTGCGAATCTTGTCTCTCATATTCAGCATCCACAATCAAGATATTAGTTATCTTGTTCACGATCTCGACATAGGTCTACTAGCACTCAAATAATATCACTAATACATCTCGCTCAATCAAATTGGATGTCGACTTCCGAGTCCTGAGCCGTGGACGGTGAACACCCAAAGAGAAGGAACCATCACAGTAGCATAGCTCGGGGGAGATCTCTAGAGAACCTGCCAGGTATTGGAGAACCTCACGTCCAACACAGCCATATATCGACTGACGTGCTCGTCCTCCTCCCAGACATGATTGTGTACCACCTCCTCGGGGGCGGCTCCCTCTGCACCGATAGTGGACCATTCGACTGATATCAAAGAAGTTCCGGGTCGACGACGGGGCCTGGATTCCTCACCAAGTTACGTGTCCCGGACGGTAGCACCTCCCAGTGCCAGCCCGGCGCAGCGCAGTCTCGGACATGTCCGGCGGAGTCTAGTCCTCCGTCGTTGCCGCCGAGTCGACATCGAGAATGCAGGATGGGCATGCTAAAGTATGCATTTTATCAAAATAACAAATTTCTAAGTGTGGTTGCTCCAAAATGCATCTAATTAAAAAAAAGGATGGGCTTGAAGATTATCCGCACGCTTCGTAGTCAGATCGTCGCTGCAGGAAGAGAGGCACGTAAGAAGTGCCTGGGAGCTCATCAACAACATCACCCGACGGATGTTTCATCATCAACAATAACAACACAGTATCACTATTATGTAGGATTAATCGGCGATAATTGGCAAAACTACATACAATGTGCAATCGGCCAGCCGTTTGATTTTTTTCAACGCTAGTCGACTTTTCTCTGTAAGACCTAATTTATATTCAAATAAATAATTAATACGTTGTACTACTTGGGTTAAAAGAAATCCAACGTATTTAAAAAGGGTTATTTTCATTTCTACCACTATGAACAACCATAATTTGACTGATCGAAATCTCAGTTTCACCAATGCTCTGTGTTAGTCCTTTCATTAGTTTTTTTATCATATCATCTATCAACTGTTAGTTCTTACCTTGCCTTTTCTATTCCGGGTTCCTCATCTCTTTCTCTTTATTTTTTATCTCACATATTGGTTGGACCACATGCCATCACTTCTATAAATCCAAAAACGAGAGTTCACCATGCCGCAGTGTTTCCGGCCAACCGTAGATCTCCATACGATGGTGTCTCCAGTCGCGGTCACACCGTGATCTCGTCCACAAGCCTTTGCAACCCTCCCATGATGAAAAGTTAAGATGGTTAACCTAGAGGGAGAGGTGAATAGGTTTTTATAAAAAAATATAATATTTTGCAAGTTTTAAGCTTTGCGGAATATAACTGTGTCTAAATGCACTAGGCGAGACAACCTAGATGATGATACAAGATACTTTAAGCATGGAGGCTATCACAAAGTAGACAACACAAGTAATAGATTCAGTTAAGGGATAATTGAAGCACGCGGAGACGAAAATGTATTTCCCTGTTCACTACATTTAGGAAGGGGGCTCAATCACGTTGGAGAGGTGTGAGGTCCCACGAAGAATTGCCCAACGCCACGAAGGCTTATCTTCTTCTCCGAGGATATTCCGCGAACGAATAGCACACTGACTCGTGGTAGACTTTAAGGAGTCTCCAAACCCTCACAAGCTTTCCTCCGGGCGACCCTAGCCGCCTCGGGTTTCTCAAGAACTCAAGAGTAACTTGCATACTCGATGAACTCAAGGGGGATAAAATTTGGCTTGGTAGAAACGTAGATCGGTACCTCCTCTTCCTTTCTACCAAAGGGATTTGACTCAGGTTGGGTAGAATGAGAGATCCTCAAGCTTTTTGGTGTTTCAACAATGGAGAGAGAGAGATCTCAAGGATAGAATCTGAAATGGAATGTCTCACCTCTCAATGTAAAACAAAGGGGTATATATAGTCAAAGGGAAAATATAGCTGTCTGAAGGCAGCTGCACGCAAATTGGCATCAAGTCTAGCATCGCCAGACTATGCGTCGGACGAACCGACGGCAAAGTCGGCGAGCCGGAGCCTGAGTCGAAGCGAACAAGTGCCGTGTCGGACCAACTGGCACCTCACCGAAGTAATCGTTGGACTACTAGTTCGGTATAACAAACTTTCAGTTTGGCAGCCCACAGACAGATCGGCGCCATTTCCGGTGGTGTCGGACTGTCTGCTGGTTTTGAAGAAACCTCAAACAGGCACATTTTCCCTTTGACTAAAGGCTCTTATCTTGTGGGTGTGATGGCTATATGGTGTGTATATGACAGAAAGACATCCCCAAAAATCTCATCGAGACCGCCCCTCTTAATAGTGAAGTGTTTCCTATAACACTCAAATAAAAAGTAGAGAAAAACATAACGAAACCACCAGCTCTTTTCTTGTGTATATCACACACCACGTCTCACCATCACTTGCGGACTAAAACCTATGTACACACAAGTAAGTAACCATTAGTCCACACTTTAGCATCAGTGTCATAATTTAACCAAAATAACGGATAGGGGCATATTGCCCTTTCAATCTCCTCCTTTTTGGTTAACGATGACAAACTAAGCTAGAGTCACAAAAGGATATTATGATAAGATTATAAAGATGTTTCCATTGAAAATATTAGATGATATCCCCCATAAAGTGTGCACATGGTTGAATTTTCTTTTGGAATGAAAGTGCAATATGGAGTGCTCCCCCAATATGTTTAGGAAACAAGCATGGCATGAACAAGATAAAGGAATGGCTATCTAGAAATAATTAGACATAGTGAAGATAGCATAGAGATATCCAAGTACGATAAGCACAGTACAACTTGTCGCACACACACAACGAAGGTTCAAATGGTTCTAAATAGCAAATAGTAGCAAAAGCCAACGAAAACCAAATAAAGTAGAATGGCTTGTGCATACGACGAAACCCGGAAACCCCGGAAAATATCCCCCGTAATTCTATATAGACTCTACTCTCTTCTCCCTCTTTGGCATTGAAACACCAAAAAGGAAAGAAGGGAGTAGAAGAAGATAGATCTTAGGGGAAAAACTCAAGGCCACGAGCATGATCACGAGCAGCGGAGGACTCTTCCTCATTTCATCTTCTCCTTCTTCATCCTTGTTATCATCATCATCAACATCATCCCCGGGTGTCCTAGTAGAATGCTGGGTAGCAAACATCAGATACTAAGAGGGATCAAAGTTGCGGAACATGTCATCAGAAATGGGCGGCATCACATAGTGTACGTAGGGAACACCATGTCCACGCTCAGCCATGAAAGCATTCTGCATCCTCCTTGTTTCTTGGCTCAACTGAATCCCCTAATGGGAAACATCATAAGTGCCCCGACACATATCCCATAAGTTGGTGAAGAACTTGGCTAGACCTTTCTTAGGAGCATGGACAGTGCGACGGGAGCTAGAAGCATGAGGCGGTGGGACATGGCGGGCGTCATTACTTCCCTCAGCAAGCATCATATCAGGAAGATCAAGATACGAACCGTGGCGAGTAAGGGTGATCTTTTATATCTTGTACCGCTCGCCACGAGTTGCATTGTTGGGATGCACGGCCACATTGATCAATTGCTGGACATACTGACTGTAGTTGGAAGTCATGTGCTTCTCCACAAACCACTAAAGCTCATGGAAGATGAAGTCATAGCCATGGATTTTCCGAAGACGACTAGGGCAACAATAATACATGAGGTTGAGATGGTAGGCATGGCAGTTGGTTTCATCACTAGCCTTGCTGACGAGGTTCTCACTAAAAAGCTTGGGCAATGAGTGATAGTAGAATTACATGCCAGAAATCCTAGGAGACGGCTGAGATGGATCGGGAGGGTAGCAACGAGCAATGTCAACAAATCTCATAGCCTTCTGTGAATGAAGGAAGAAAGTAGTGTTAGTCCTGCCACCTCCATAGACCAAGGCCTCGCAAAACTGCTCAAAGTTCACCGAATAGGGCTTAGTCCTAGTCATCCAAGTGATGGTGCGAGCTGGATCATAATGAAAGAATACTATAGCATGGAACTGGCCGAAGAGCAACGGACATAGAGCCTCTTGCATAGAGACAAGATCAAACACATCCATCTTCTTCACAGTGGCGTCAATGAACTGGGAGTCCAACGAGGCATAGAGACAAAACTGCTCAACATTGAGAACCTTGGGGTACACAATAAAGCCACTCAATATTTGGTCAGGCTCATTGTAAAAGACATCCCAAAACTGCAGCTCAATGTTGATCCAAAACCTCTTGTTAGAGAGAGTGTAATTCTTCTCACAAAACCGGTAGGGATTCTAATTCCACGAGAGTCTCCATTGCTTAGCAGTACAGCTGGCGGTGTTGAAATCTAGGAGCACTTCCTCTTCTGTAGGACCAATATTCTTGTCTTTGTCCTAACGGGTAGACAGCTTCTTGCCACCCCTTGGTCCTTTGGGAATAGACAAAGAGCCACGATGTACAACCTGCTTGGCACGCTCACTAGTGCGGCAACCCTCTAGCCGAGTATCAACAACCTTCCTCTTCTTGAACTCAACAATATTTTCCATGATCTCATCCTCATACGCATGCTCATTGTCGGAGTCTGTAGGAAGAAGCAAAAAGTATGGCAAATAAAGAGTAAGAATACATGTCACATCGACGGAGGAACATAGAAAGTTAATTTTGGACAAGTGCGGTCGCAAAAGTGGGCACAGAGTAGTTCAGCAAGCAATCCGACGGATCTGGAGGCAGGCCCGACAGGCCGAAGCATGGCGCCGGATGTTCTAGCACTAAGGGCGGTGGCGCCAAAACATTCGCCAAAATTGCCCTGGGATGCCAAAACTGTTGCAATGCCCTTGAAAGTTGCAAAAATTGACTCACGCACATGTGCAAACCTAGCCATGAGTAGAGGGGAAACCTTGATAGAGCATGGTTGACTCCACAACCAACAAGGGTAACCCTAGATCTAACCCTAGGTGGTGCACATCCAAAACCATGGAAGCAAACTAGGGAGATCAAGAGAAAGAGAGGAGATAGGAAATACCCGAAGAAGACATGATCCCCTTGACTAAACATGGCAAGAAGAGATGGGCCACATGGAAAAACTTGAAAACTCCAAGATCTCATAATGTGGTCCAGAACTTGAGAAATCCTTTAGTGGAAGGCCTTGTAATCACCTGATCTATCAAGATGGGGAGTTTGAGGGAGATTGGTTGGGTGGGGAAGGGAAGGGAGGAGCTTGGGACGGCGGCCATGGAGAAGAGGGCACGGGGAGGAAGAATGAGCATGGGTCCAACCACCCACCCCATGCCAAGAAGGATAAGGCTTGGAATTTTGCAAACCTGCAGAGCCGGACCTCATGTCGAAATGACCCGATGCTGCACCGGATGAACCAGCGCCCTAATGAACTATCTCTCTAAATACCAGTTGAGCATAGGGGATTTAAATCTGGAAGCTCACGGTTTGTTTAGGTGATAGGCCCGGTGGCGCCAGAATGACTGCCGAAATTCCCTGGAACGCTGTAAACGGGCCCTTTTGATGAAATTTTGGTAATTTTTTCATGGAGAAGCGTTGTGACATGTATATAAGATGCAAACAACAAAAGTTATAGCTATACACATTGGAGAGAGAAAAAATAAGATGTGAATAGCAACAATGGGTATAGGTTCGAAAGCACTAAGAACTAATTCTCACAATACACACGACAAAAGTTTGGTGGGGGATTTATCCCCTATGTTTAAGCACACATGTCATGGCACCTAAAAAATAGATGCTTGGACCCATATCATGACACGAGATCAATTAATATCGCACACAGGTATGCATCAAACCAAGACGTGGTAAGATGACTATCCCTACATGTGCTACGCGACTAGACTACATAGCAAGTTAAGAGCAAGAATATAGTGCAACAAGTAAATCAATCCAAGTTTTTAGGATCTAGAATACCAAGTTCTTGCCTCAACATGACAAAACGGGCTTCATCCAAAGGTTTCATGAAGATATCTGCAAATTGTAACATCGTTCCCACATGAGTGAGTGAGATTGATGTCATCATTTGTGACATGGTCACGTAGAAAGTGGTGGCGGATGTCAATATGTTTGGTGCAACAATGTTGGACGGGGTTATTGGTGATATTTATTGTGCTTTAATTATCACATAGAAGAGGCACCGTACCAAGAGACACACCATAGTATTTCAAGGTTTGCCTCATCCATAACAATTGAGCGCAACAATATGCCACAAAAATGTATTTGGCTTCGGTGGTGGATAGGGAGGTGGAGCTTTGTTTCTTGGATGCCCAAATCACTAATGATCGACTTCTGGTCAACCTTATCGTTGTCCCAATCGGAATCTGAATAGCCAACAAATTCAAAGGTTGAACCCTTTGGATACCAAATTTTGAGTGTAGGACTGAGAACAAGGTACCTAAAAATCCGGTTGACCGTCATCAAATGGCAATCCTTGGGAATGGCTTGAAAATGAGCACACAAATTCCAACACTTAACATGATATCTAGCCTAGAAGCACAAAGGTAGAGCAAGGAACCAATCATGGAGCGATATACCTTTTGATCCACGTCTTTATCTCACCTTCTCCAAGACCAAGGTGCCCATTTAGTGGCATGGATGTCTTCATGGGATTAGCATTGGTCATATCAAACTTCGCGAGCATGTCCTTCACGTACCTCTCTTGGGAGATGAAGGTGCCTTGAGCAAGTTGCTTCACAATGAAGCCTAGGAAATACTTCAACTCCCCCATCATGGACATCCCCAATTTCATAGTAATCAACTCGAAAAAAGCTTTGTTTATGAGATTCGTTAGCTCCACCAAAGATGATATCATCAACATAAATTTCAACAATGAATAAGCCACACCCTTTGACCCGTTTGGTGAAAAGGGTGGAATCGACCTTATCCACGCTAAACCCGTACATGAGTAAGAAACCCCTAAGGTGCTCGTACCAAGCAAGAGGAGCTTGCTTTAGTCCATAGAGAGCCTTATGGAGTAGATACACATGGTTGGCATAGCGTGTGTTTCTGAAGCCCAGGATTTAGCTACATATGAAACCTATTTCAAGGGACCATTAAGAAATGCACTTTTCACATCCATTTGATAAAGATTGAAGTTATTAAAATATGCATATGCAATCAAGAGACGAATAGCTTCAAGGCGAGGAACGGGCGCAAAGGTATCCTCATAGTCGATACCTTCTATTTGGATATACCCTTGCACCACTAACTTTGCTTTATTTCTTGTGATAGTTCTATTATCATCTTGCTTGTTCTTGAACAACCACTTGGTCTCAATGACATTGATGCGATGATCTTTATGCCTCTCCACAAGAGACCAAACTTCATTACAGGTGAAGCACTCGTGTTCTTCTTGCATGGAAATGACCCAATCCAGATCCTCCAAAGCATCATGGAACATGAATGGCTCAAAGTTAGACACAAAGGCATGATGACCACAAAAGGTTGCAAGATTCTTCTTCTTTTTGTGAGTCTCGATGCCTCTTGATATGCTTCCAAGGATATCATTTACTTGAATACCACTTGCAACAGAGGCGGACTTGATATTCTGGATTGTGCCTTCATGATCAACAAATTCATCTTTTGAAGGTCTTCTATCATTGACAACATCTTGAGCTTGACCTTGGGATTGAGGAACTTGTTCTTCTTCTTGGTCTTTCTCAATGGGTTGAGGGCTTGGTTCATGTTCTTCGGTTTGCGAGAGTTGTTCATCTTGTGGTACACTTGATGGTTCAACTTGAGTAGAGTTGGGCTCTTCTTGGGTTGGTCTTGGTATTACCCAATCATCTTCTTAATCATGAATATGAGATTAGGTGGGAAAGATATGCCCAATCCCCATCAACTTGATGACTTCATAAGAATATCCATCACCTACATCACGTGAAATAACCTGCCCCTCTTGGGAGCCATTATTCTTCAAAAACTCCACATCACAAGATACTTCAACATAACCATTGGTTTTGTTGTAGTATCTATATGCATTAGAGTTTTCCACATAACCAACAAAGATGCCCTTTATAGTTCTAGATTCGAATTTATTGAGATTTTCTTTCTTGTTCTTGACAAGGAAATTGCACCCAAAGACACAGAAGTAGTTGACATTGGGCTTGTTCTTTGTGAGAATCTTGTACATGGTATTGTCAAAGGAAGCTTGAAGGAAGAGTCCGTTCGAGTAGTGAACCATGGTAGGAATGGATTATCCCAAAAATTTGTAGGGTGACTTGAACTCACTCAACATTGTTCTTGCCATCTTGATGATTGCATGGTTCTTCCTTTCAACAACACCATTTTTTTGAGGGATGTAGGGAGCTGAGAATTTGTGCTTGATCCCCTCATCTTGAACAAACTCTTTGAAAGGGAAATGGACATCGCCTAGAGGGGCGGGGGTGAATAGGTGTTTTAAAAATATTACGGTTTAGGCTCTAATAAATGCGGAATAAAACTTAACGTTTAACTTATCAAGCCATAACCTATATTCACTAGGTTCACTAGGTGCACCAACAACCTATGCTAAGCAAGATAAGCAACAAGGTGATAGCAAGATATAGTACTTCAAGCACGATGGCTATCACAAAGTAAATTGCACAAGTAAATATCTCGGTTGAGAGATAACCGATGGACGCGGAAACGATGATTTGTTTCCCGAAGTTCACTTCCAAAGAAGCTACGTCTCTGTTGGAGAGGTGCAGTGGTGCAATGTACTTCGAACGACACAAATGGCTCACCTCGAGGTGTGGTGGCTCGATTCTCACCCAATGCCACACAAGGCCTCTACCCAAGATGCGAAGGCACACAACTCACCGACGCCACAAAAGTCTCCCCCTATTCTCTCATGAGCTCGCCACAAAGGCCTACTCACGTTCCACTATGGGACACCTGGGGGCGGTCACCGAACCCGTAAGGCTTGGGGAAATCTCCACAACTCAATTGGAGGGATCCCAAGAAACGCCACAAAGGCTCCACAATGCCACAATAGGCCAACAAGCTTGGGGAATCTCCACAACTAAATTGGAGCCCCCAAGAACACACCAAAACTCCACACAACCGTCTAGGGTTCCAAGAACCCAAGAGAAACAATCCCAAGAGCTTGAACTCGCCGTATCTCCAAGGAGAACTCAAATCTATGCACCAAATGCAAGAGGCAAGTCCTTCACTCTCAAATTCCACTAAAGCTACAAAATCTATTGGGGGAATAAGAGAGGAACAACACAAGACGAGAACACAAAACTCTCCAACATATAGATCCCAAGGATTCCTTCACAAAGAAGGGATTTGGTTTGGTGGGGGTTGTAGATCTAGATATCCTCTCTCAAATCCCTCAAAAAGATGCAAGAATTATAGGAGGGGGAAGGGGAGAGGGAAAGATCTTCAAGGTAAACAATGGAGGAGAGAGAGAGAGTGAAAAATGGACAGAAGGAGCTAACCCCACGAAGGGGAAGGGGAGATCCTTTTAAAGGGCAGATCGATCTGGCTGTTACACACAGAATTGTGCACGGGCGGTAGTACCGATGGGTGGCCGGTACTACCGGTGGCACCTAGCCAACGGTCCAAAACAGCGATGCGAATGAACACAAAAATGATCCTGGTCGGTACTACCGATGGTCACCGATGGTCACTGGTATCACGCCGGGCTGCTTTGGTACCTAAGATTCCGATCAAAAATCCGACAAATAGAACTCACCAAAACAGAGAAGGTACTGAACCTAAATTGGGGTTACCGGAAGTTGGGCCGGAATTAACACTAGTACTACCTACAGAAAATACCCTAGCGGTACTACCGATGGATGACCGGAACTTCCTGTCACGCAAAAACTCCAGAACCAAAACTGCCACAACTTTTGCATCCGAACTTCAAACAAGATGAAACCAATTTTGTTGGAAAGATAACGACGTGTAGAATCCAATTTGTTGGAAAGATAACAATATTGGGTATCACCAAGGGATAAAATACCATTAATATATATGTGAGATACCTCCCAAGGTGTGGAGCTAGAAAACCCGCAAGATCAAAAACGCAATAAGATATG
The DNA here is from genome assembly GCA_023614405.1 of Avena insularis. NCBI lineage: Eukaryota > Viridiplantae > Streptophyta > Magnoliopsida > Poales > Poaceae > Avena > Avena insularis. The sequence continues at coordinate 428,323,526 of CM042692.1, read as the reverse complement.
CAAGGGAAATCCGTTTTTGACGAACTAGAGATTGTTATGAAGATAACCACAAGTTCTAGATCCTCACATGGACAAGAACCAAACAACAACCAAGAAAGATGATGCTATGTATGCAAAGGTTTGACCTCTTTCCGAAAGATACGAACGAGTCACCCACTGGAGAGACCCTCTTGATAGTACGGCTATCTTCTAAACCCGGTCTCCCATCACTAAAAGAGACCGATGAAATAGAAAACCTATAAAGATCATACCTTTGCCTTGATCATTCCACTTGAGCTTGATATAGACCGTCTTGTCCTTCTCAAGATGGATCGCCTTTCTTGATTGCACTTGGTTTCTCTTGCTTGATGAAGACTTAAGAAATGCTCCCCCATACCATGGGGAAGCCTCTTCTTCGAACTTGTCTTCATCATTCCATGATTGTCGAGGATGGAAAGATTCAAGCATCAGATCTTCTAGAGATGACGCATCTTGATCTTGCACTTCAATTCCTGATGATGTCTTGAAGATAGCCATGACGAACTCCATCTTCTTCTTCTTCAAGACATACTTGATCTTCTTCTTCTACTACTTGATTCCAATCGGCACAAAGCCCTTGGAAATTGCTTCTACTTTTTCAACCTTCAGACTAACACATGGTCTAAGCAATGCCAATGGACAAAGCTACAAGTGTAACTCAATTTACACATTAGTCCATAGAGATTTTCATTAATTACCAAAACCACACATGGGGTCATGCATGCCCTTTCAATCTCCCCCATTTTGGTAATTGATGACAATCCCTTTTGAGAGGGTTTAAATATGCAATTTAACGAACAAAAAGGTTGCCCCAACATCAAATACTACCCAAGTATGTGATGTTGCTAGAGCCAAAATATATAGGGCAAACTCCCCCATAATCTATGCATGTGTGATGAACTTGAATTTCATTGCATAGATTACCAACCATTATCGATGGTTGAGTTTCCTCTATATATTCAACATGCAAAGCAACAACAAAGATGCAAGAGCATGCAAGGCTAATTCTTAAGAACCAACTCAAAGCATAAACCAACTTCCCTTAAACCCTCTAAAACTTCTCCCCATTGGCATCGATTGCCAAAATGGGTGAAAAGTTCTAGCTGGCCAATATGGTGAGACTTCCTCCAAAGGTGTGCATATGCACATATCCTATGATGTATACTTGGGAGGAAATCAAACTATATTTAGGACCCCAAAGGTTGCAAAAATAAAGGAAGGAGAAAATAGCTACAAAAAATGAAGCGAGCAACCCAAAAGACCCAAAAATACCAATTGACACCAACAATTGATACCAAAAGAAAATCACAAGATATTATGATACAAACAAAAGAGTGTTTAGATGAAATAGGGAAGCTCCCCAATATTTGTGCACAATATAGAATCATCATTTGAATACATCATTCACAAATATGGAATCCTCACTCCCCCATAAACATCTAAAGCACAAAAGATGAGAACGAAGGCAAATGAGCATTCTTAAATGAATTGAAGAAGCTCCCCAAGGATTATGCACCAATTATAATAATTGTATTTGGAAACAAAGTGCACAATAATGGAATCCTCACTCCTACAAACTCTTTTAACAATACATGGAAAGAGAGATCAAATTATGAGTGCCCGGAGATGCAAACAAATTGGATAAGCACTCATAGGAAAATAAATTTGGAAGCCACCGAAGAATCAAAAAGAAATAAAGGGTGGTATCCAAGGAAAACAAAAACAACCAAAGATTTATATTCCCTAGTGTGTATAAGTTTCTAGGTGGAAAATATCACAAAGACATATGCCCACAAATAAACATGCACACACAAAATATATACACAAAAAGGCACATGAAAAACAAGAGGAAGTCATATAATATACCAATAAGATTTTTGCTTGAAAGCATGGCGAAAGGCTCAAATATATCTTATTGTACATCAATGAGCTTCAACCACCAACACACTACATACATTCAACTATTACCAAGGGAAAAGGGGATAGTTGGAATATATGGAGAAAGTCAACAAGCATCACAAAAATAAATCAACTTTGCAAAATACTAACTATTGCACATGCGAGAAAATGCGGAAGAGATATGCAATAAAATTGCTAGATTGACATATTTGGGATTGGTGAATCATGAGCATGATTTTGTATACTCCCACTTATATGCACACATCTCACCATACTCACATTTACAATAGAGAAGAACTTGCAAAACCCAAAATAAGAACCACAAAATTTGTACAAACACAAATTCATGCCAACAAGCAACTTACAAAAGGTTGGAAACAATATATGTATGCATGAGGGAGATACTCGTTATCGAGATCTACTTTGTAGGATGTAGAGGATATGAAATCATTGATCATCCTAGCTTGCCTCAAATTAACATGTAAGCACCACTTCTTCCGAATTGATGAGGCAAGCATCCAATATATCTCCAATGTACCTAAAACAACATTAAGTACACTATGGTTCCCAAACAAGTTGGGTCCAAAGTAGTTAGTGCAACTAAAATACATAGGAGACCCTCCACATAAATATGTGCATATTGATATGAAATTGAATTTCATGCACATCTTAGCCGATAGGATTTGGTGGAGAATCCCCTATATATTGGATCAAGAAAGCAAGCATGCCATAATATAAACATGTAGTAAATATGCATGCACAAGACTCTCAAGAACCATAAAGGAGATACAATTTGAACTAAAACACCAAGTAAACCAAGAAGTAGCACACAAGAGTGTGACACGACAAAAGGTGTCCAAATTGTATCAAAGAGCCAAATAAACACATGAAGGAACACAAATTCAACAAATGAACAAGGCAAAAGCCAAAGAGAAAAAAATAGACAAAAAACACCAATGCTCAAGGATTTATCTCATTCTAAAATATCAAAACAAGTAACAAAGAATGATACAAAACCAACTCCCAAAAGATCAAGGTTCCAACACATAAACCAAACTCTCTACACTTTTCATGATGGCACAAAGTACCAAAATAAAAGATCAAATTTCCAAGCATAGAAGGGAGTGTTCTAAATACTGTAGGAGAGCTCCCCCATGAATGGTGTGGTTATATAGAATTTTTATTTTGAATGCAAAATACACTCAAATGATATCATCACTACTACCCACATTAAATAAAACACAAGAGAATACCAAAAAATAAAATGATCCACAAGTAGCAAGGAAGACATGGGAGAAAAAGGAAAAACATTTTCTTGGCCAAAGATAGGACAAAGATAAGCAAAGGCCAAAATGAACATGATCAATAAGTTCTATCATATATGGAGCACCACTTTTCTAATGACAAGAACTATGGGGAAAATTTTCCTGTGGTAGTTTGCAAGGATATCATGATCACATTCACACAAAGAAGCATGTAACAAGATATAAAAAATAAGCTTGATGCTTTGAGAGAGATGCTTATAGCTCCAAATAGTCACACAATCACTAATGATTATAGTAACTTGTAGCAAATGGTTTACGTGGAGGATATGGAGGTCCAAATATTAGGAAATACATATCAAGAAAAACTCTCACAAACAAGATCCAAAAGATGAGCAATAAAAGCAATCCAAGGGAATTGGAACTTGTTTGAGCTAATTGTGCCACTTAGGGGCTAGATAAATATCAATATCAATTCTAAGTGACACTACCTCAAATGTCCACATTTTCTAGGTTTGTAATATGCACAAAGCATAAGACTCCCCCATAATGTGATAAACAAAGGAATCTCAATAAGAGGTAAAAACATGATATGATTAATGGACATTATGGAACTTAAGTTTCTTATGAGAAAGACATACCACATAGAGACTAGATAATCTTGCAATATATATACTAAGTGGTATTCCTCATGTACACACATTTTAGGATTGTAGAATGCCCAAGCATAACACTTCCCCAAAATGGGATAGTCCATTAATCTCTCCCAAGAGCCAAAACGAGATACCAAATAAATTCACCCAAGCCTCAAACACAACACAAATACATGATGTTCCAACCAACATACACAAATATACTTGATTAATAAATATAAGTACGATGGAAGCACAACATATACATATACATTCAAGTTACACAACCAACACATGCACAAGGGAGCAAGTAACTTTTAATATAAAGGAGTTTAGCACATGTTACCACAAGGAGGAACATTGGATATAAGATAGAAGCAAGATAATCCAATTAGATTAACTTGACAAAAATAAATGATGAATATCCCTCAATTATTCATAATGTAGCCAAGCCTCCAATGCCCTCCAACCACCACCTATTGATCAAGTTTTAGCTTGTTGGTCCCCAACCAAGTTGGGTCCTAAGAACTTAGTCACAATAGGCTTGGCCACCCAAATGGTTCTTTTCTTGACACCACGTTGGGCACCACCATATTTGGCAAACACATTGCCCACCACATCTGTGTGAAGAGAATATACATCACCAATCAAGATAGGCTTGGATGAGGAGTTACCCATGGTGAATGAGGAAGAAAGGTGCCCCTTCTAGCGGCATATGTAGCAAGTTCTTCTCTTGCTATCTTTCTTCTTGGAAGAAGTCACCCATTGAGGAAGAGCTTGAGTCTTGGGAAGAGACCCGCTTCTAGCTTGAGGTGGAGCTTGAGGCCGATTCCCGTGTTGCTTCTTCTTCAATGGGCAAAATCTCACATGATGTCCTTCTTCCTAGCACTTTAAGCACACAATGTTGGCCGGATTCTTCACTTGACCTTGGCCATTCTTCTTCTCACCCTTGTGCTTCAACAACTTGGTGGGTTTATTCTTGTAGTTGGAGTTGAAGCCAAGCCCACTCTTGTGATTTGGGGATATTCGCACACCCTAGATGTTCTTGTGTGTGCTCTTCCCTTCATGAACTTCTTCAAGTCATTCTTCAATGATGTGACTTGAGCCTTGAGCTTCTTGTTTTCCTCTACATGGTTAGTATCAACAACAATACTAGAGGAAGTAGATGCTACGTTGTTAGAGCAAGAAGGCAAAGAATGTAATTCATCACAAGATGTAGTAATAGCATAAGTGGATGAATTACAAGGACTATCACATGGCAATATGACAATAGGAGTAGATGTAGTGCTAATGTCCACATGAGGCCCACTAGATGTTACCTTTGAAATAGTGGCCTCGTGAGCCAACTTTAGCCTACCATGAGAAACTAGAAAACCCTCATGCGAGCTTGAGAGCTTAGCATGACTCTCTTCCAATTTCTCATAGTTGCTAGTTGGAAAGCAAGTTGAGACTTTAGCTCAACATTATCCTTCACAATAGATGCTTCACAGGAGATAGAGTTAGTAGCACAAGCATCGTGATTAATTTCAAGACGTGACGGTAACTTGGAAAGCTCTTTTGAGTATGAAGCTTTAGGTTGCTCATGCGACTCGGTGAGTTTGATGAGGTCCCCCTTGATGACCGTAGAGCCATTGTTGAGGTGCTCAAAGTCCTCAAGGAGTTTATCCTAGGCACCTTCAAGATCGTCATTTTTAATTTGAAGGGCACTTGCCACCTAAAGATCTATATCATGAGATTTCTTCACTCTAGATAGCTTTAGGGCAAAGGTATTCTCAAGAGATTCCTTGGTGGTTTGTGATGGAGTTGAGTTCCTGCACAAAAATAGGGTTATTGCAGTACTTGCAGCTACAAATAATTAAGAGTTTGTCCTGATGGGAGCTCAACGAACTTAAAACCTCACAACAAGGTTTGTCAATGCGAATTCACGACCACGCACTCCAAACCGTGGTTTGGAAATAGCCTATTCTATAAGTTGCTAGGATAGATGAATTTAAGATGTTTTGTAATAACTACTACTAGAACTAGGAGAAAACTAAAAAAAGTAAAACTGAAAATAGATGAATGCAATGAGATGAAATATTAATGCTATGATTCCTCAAGTAATATTGTGTATACCGGTGTGCATGATAAGTGCTTATAGAATAGCTGTTAACTATAATTGTAGCGGTCCCTCATATATCGTTATCTCCCACCATTGGTAAGTGGGAACTATACAACTCAATTGTCCACACCCCCTCCGGACATGGGTCATCCGTAAGAGAATAGTGTATTAATCGTAACAAGACCAATCAATATAAAGTAGAGAAAAGGCATTAAGTTCTATGGACAACTGTACTCCTAAGCAAGTGTGCTAGTCACAAGATATCCCGTTATGTCACTTTGGGGTCAAGCAATTCGCAACACTATACCTATCTATATCATGAGTGATCTTGAGGGAATTAAATCTTAATGGTCGGTGCATCCTAAGCTGCTATTGGCTCCACAAATCACTTATAGCAAATAGCCTATTAGTTCTACCACGGACTTGTCAGGCCCATGAACGAGTAGAGACTAATGATAAATTTTGTGACACTCCATAAATCCCTAGTAAATTCCTCAACAATGGATTGGACGTCTCCAATCACTAGAATAATATCATGAATAGAACAATGTAAAGAGAAAGAACAAACATATTAATTAACAAAAACACACCACACTTCAATTACTCAAATCATCATAACATTAATAACAGGGGGTTCAAGACATGTTACAACCCATCACGGAGATCATGATGGGGAAGGATGAAGGAGTAGCGGCGATGGAGATGATCATGATGGTGCGGTGATGGTGGCGTCGGCGTGGTGATGGTGGCGTTAAAAACTTCTATGCCCCATGTCAAAATTAAATATAGCTTGCAATTAAACTTGTGATCCTTCTATATGCACTTTATTGTATTTTTGAATTTTTATTTGTATAAGGCAAAGCTGAACACGGTTAGCTGTCAATCATAAATAGAAATAGAGTTTTCCAATCCTGCCCACTCATGCCATCTATTAAAGTCTCTCAAGTGCAAACTTCGATTATTGAGCTCATAGAAAATATATTTCTTAGTAACGAGACCATGCCAAAAGAGTGGTATATGTTTAATCGACACTGTGTAGGATAGGAAGGACACTCGGGACCAATACCAAGGTTTCCCTTTTCGATAAAATGATTTCTCATAACGGTTAGAGGAGTATTCTGAATTTTGCTTTTGTAACACCCCAAAAATATTAATCAAGATTATCAAGTTCAAATCACCTAAGTTTAGGGTTATAAAAACTTTTATTATTAAATTTAATATGAGTGTATGTGTGAATTGTATTAGTGTATGAATGAGTGCCATTGCCATGTTTGATTGCTACAAATGATAAGGAATGGTTTAAAGATGAATACTACATCATCTAGGTCATTTACAAACTAAATCAAAAGAAAAGAAAATCAAATATGAATCATATAAGCAAATGGTCATTTTGACCAAAATTATCCACTAGACCACTTTGAGTGTTTCTAGTCAAAGATTTCTAACAGAAATTTTCCCAATTCTTTTCACCCCTTGCTAGACCAAGTAGAAGTGAACCCAAGCCCACTTTACAAACTAACAGAAACAAATTCCAAATCATTTCAAAGGACATTGCAAAATTGAATCAAGTATATGTTCTAAGATCACCACTTTTCAAAAACTGATCAAATCAATTCACCTTGACTTTTCCCAGTAACCATAGACTATCAAGCAAGTATTCAGAACAATCACCAAAATTCATCCAAAAAATCAAATCTTGATTTCATGCGGCCATTTGGTCGAGCACCTGGCAGACAAAAATAAACACTGCCTAACTTCTACTGTTTTGAGTAGTAATTGATCACCCCTTTGTCCCCTCTGTACCCCCTCACACACCTAATGCCCAGCAGTGCAGGAGAGCAACCCCCACTTATCGGATTTCAAGTCTCGTGCCGCCCGAGCTTGCCGTGCTAGCCGGAAGAGAACCCAGTGATGTCTACGCACTTCTATTCTTGTAGACAGTTGTTGGGCCTCCAAATGCATAGGTTAGTAGAACAACAACAAGTTTTCCCTTAAGTGGATCACCCAAGGTTTATCGAACTCAGGAAGGAAGTGGTCAAAGGTATCCCCTCTCAAGCAACCCTGCAATCAAGATACAAGAAATCTCTTGTGTCCCCAACACACCCAATACACTTGTTAGGTGTATAGGTGCACTAGTTCGGTGAAGAGATAGTGAAATACAAGTGGTATGGATATAAGACAATGGTACCAGAAAATACTTTGATGGCATGGAAAAGACTAAAGACAAACTGAAATAAAGATGGAAGCAAGCAAAGATGTAACAGATCTAGTTGCAAATGGTGTTTCAATGCTTAGAAACAAGGCCTAGGGATCATAGTTTCACTAGTGAACACTCTCATATAAATATCTTCTCTTTATGATACTACTCTGAACTACTCTCCGGTTGGACACTCTAATTCATGGTTGGGCTATAACAGCACTCCTCAAATTTCGCTTTCCCCAACCCCACACTATCACCTTGAGCACTAGACGGTTCCAACAAACACCACAATTTCATAGAGACATCCAACTCAAAATATAACTCATAAACAAGTATTTGTAATCTCTAGCCTAAGTGCCACCATGGTGTGCATGCTGTCACTTTCATACACATGGGGAGAGCAGAGATATATTAAAGCACTTGAGTAGCAAGGTAGATCTACTTGATTACAAAGCTCATGATCACAATATGATCATGCATAGAGAGAGAGATGAACACATAGCTACCGGTAGAACCCTTAGCCTCGAGGAAGAACTACTCCCTCATCATCATGGGAATCAACAATGGTGATGGAGATGGTGGTGGAGATCGATGGAGATGGCTCCGATGAAAATTCCCCATCCCGGCAGGGTGCCGGAACAGAGACTTTTTGTCCCCCGAATCTCCCCTTTGATGGCGGCGGCGCTGCGGAACTTTTCATGGCTAGAGGCTATTCGATTTAGGGTTTTTGCATCGGGAGGCATATTATAGGCGAAGAGGCAAGGTCGGTGGGTGGCCAGGGGCCCACACCATGCCCTGGCATGGCCTAGGGCTTCCCGCGTCAAGGGGTGGTGTGGCCAGCCTGTGGCCCCTCTCCGTCTCGTCTTCTGGCTCCATGAGTCTTCTAGTAAAATATCGACTTTGGCTTTTGTCTGGTCCAATTTCGAGAATATTGATTTTCTGACTTTCTTGGAACCAAAAATAGCAGAAAATAGGTAATTGGCACTGTGGCATCTTGTTAATAGGTTAGTCCCAGAAAGTGTACAAAAATACTCCAAAGTGTGGACAAAACATAAGAAAGTAGATATAAAACAAGCATGGAACATAAAACATTATAGATACGTTTGCATCGTATCAACATCCCCAAGCTTAACTCCTTCTCGTCCTCGAGTAGGTAAGTGATAAAAAGAAAGAATAATTTTTGAGGTGACATGCACCATCATAAACTTGATCAAAGTATTCGTAAAACATTGATAACTGGGATCATAGTACTTCAACATAGCATGAAAGACAAAGTTCTAACAATAAGACATAGCAACTTTGTTGTAACATGAAAAGGCACAAACAAAAGATTCATGAATAACAATACTTTGCAAGATGTTTGTTTGTTTCACATAAAGAAAACATAGCATAGTGGCATTCAGTTTGTCCCTCATAGAGTAGGAAACATAAATGCATAGGACACCTTCAAAGTTCATAAGAGTGGCTAGATACAAATAGTTTAAGAACAAGCAATATGAAAGTTATGCATCAGTCAACAAGTCTTGGGACAATTCACATAGAACTAAGAATGGCCACTATGCTCTCTCGATAGGTGCATAAAGATAGAAGGTGGAGACTCAACATAAAAGTAAAAGAAAGGCCTTCATAGAAGGAAGTAGGGATTCAAGTTTCATAAAGAGCTTCCAAAAATTATGGTACTTATTAGCTTTCAGCTCTCAGTGCCCCTATCATAAGCATCTTGAAGTGATTAAGGTTAAAGTGTACAAACTATGGTGTATATGCTTAACGAAGTATAAGTTGGAAATCTCATGTCCCTTGAATACGAGGGCCGCTCCTCATGCTACTCAAGTTTAGTTACCGGTAAGTTCTTGTCATAGTAAGTACATGTGTATCATAGAGAACCGCCAACGGGGTACCCCTTGCCCGATGATACGGAAGAATCCCCATATAAAAATGATAAGGCAAGCAGACAACGAGCATCTTAGCAATCTTCTTATTTACCATGGGAAAATGGTGTTTTTTTTCTCTCTTTCCTCTTTTCTCATATCTCCTTTTTTTCTTTTTCTCTTTTTTTCTCAATATCTGATTCTTTTTTTATAAGAAGAATGCTTCATAGACAACTCATTATGGTTACGCTACAGGTTTCCACCATGACAGCATGGATTAGACCAGCAGCCCAGGCGTTTCTCTAACACACATACATAACTCCATGGACCTACAAGCTCCCCTTTCATTTCACACCGACGACATCCATAGACAAAAGATTATGATATCAACTAGGTACAAAGTACAAGTGCAATGTTGAAAGCGTTCCCCATGACAGCATGGTTCTGCTAATCCCCAACAGATAAGTGCAAGCATATACAACATAGACGACACAATGGTTTAAGTTTATTAGGGGCAAGAAAAGTAAAGTGTGCCATCAAGTTCGTGAGAGCTTTAATCACTAGTTTTATCATAACAAGTTTAATTCAGAAGGTAGATAAAAACATGAATATACTTGGAATAGCAAATGCTAATAGTTAGGTATGGTGGACTCTTTGGAATAACTTGGTTTTAGGAGTTGGATGCATGAGTGGAACTCATACTTGGTTATGGAGGCTAGCAAAATACTTGGAGCGACCAACTAAGAGAGAAATAATGGCCATAATCATGCAGAGCGACAAAACATCATTAATCAAAGCATAAAGTGATACTACAAGTTGAAAACTAAAGGATCATAAAGGCTTATGGTGACTTGGGATAGTCTTAACATGGTGTGAGCATGCGCCAAGTCAACCCAAATAAAGCATCAAAGGAGAATACCATAATACTATGCTTTAATATGCTAAGGCAACGCATGATTCTTCAAATGCACATTAAGCAATATCAATTGTTTATAACATGTCATGCTACAACAAAGATAACTAAGAATAAAGCCAAAACAATATCAAGCATGGCATGACAAAGCATAGGCCACAGTCAAAAACAAGCTCTCTTTACCACTTAAGCATGAACTTTCCTACTCTTTTCCAACACCAATCGACTTATTTGAAACAACTCACAAAGATAATAATCAATAAAGATCAGTGAGCTTGCCTCACAAATCCAAAAACAAGAACTAAAAAGTTCTAAGCTGAAAGCACAAGAAAACTAAGGCTAAACATAGTGCTAGCAAGAGAGAACACTCACAGAATAATAAGAATGAAAACTAGAGTGTTCTAGGCAATGAAAATGGAGCGTGTCTCTCTCCAAAAGAAGTGTGCTGGGATATAACCAACTTATTTAAGCAAACGAAACAAAATAAAACTAAAAACAAAAACAAAGACGCTCCAAGAAAAACACAACTGTGCATGAAACAATAAAAATGAAGTGTTTGGAAGAAACCTGAGATTTTTATTGATGAAGAAGGGGATGCCTTGGGCATCCCCAAGCTTTGACGCTTGTACTTATTGGATATTCCTTGGGGTGACACGGGTGGCATCCCCAAGCTTGAGCTTTAGTCCATTCTTCATCTCATTACATCATTCTCTCCATACACCTGAAATTTTTGCTTCATACAAAACTTCACACAATCTTTATTAGCAACATTAGTGTACTCAAGATAATAAGTCTTTGGGTTCAGTTTCAACACCAATAAAACTTCCATTAAAACACAAGCTACTGTAGCACTTCCCTCAAAAATTTCAATGCCCCAAAAAGAACCCAAAAAGGAATCAACAAGAAGCAAATGCAAATAATGGCAGAAATCTGTCAAAACAGACCAGCAGGTAAAAACCAATTTTTTCGAAGACCTTATATTGCTCAAATCGAAAAGTGTTGAACTAATGAAAGTTAGATAACAACCTGGGGAAGAAGAAAAAAATCCATGCCTCAAAACAACGTACAATGATTTTACATGAATTTTTACAGCGAAGCACAAAAATCTGTTTCGGGACAACAACTTTCCCAAGCGTTACTTCTCTCTCATTAGAGGTTACTCTTGGCACAAAAAGCAAATAAAAAGGATAAGGAGCGGTTATTACAGAGGTAATAACTTCCAAGACTCATCTAAAACTTTTGGGTTATCTCCCAATAAGTACTTTTCTTTAACGCCTTTAAGTTAGGCTTGATAGTTTGAGAAGATGCTCACATAAGAAATATGAATTGAAGTAAAAGAGAGCATCAAGAAGCAAATTAAAAACACATTTAAGTCTAACCCACTTCCTATGCATAGGAATCTTGTAAAGAAACAAGTCATGGAAGCACAAATCAACAAGCATAGTAAAGCAAAACAAGTACAACTTCAAGACTTTCAACATAAAGAGGGGAAACTTAACATTATTGAGATGCATAAAACCATGTTTCCCTTTCTCATAATAACTTTCAGTAGCATCATGAATAAAATTATCAATATAACTATCAAATAAAACATTCTTATCATGAGGCACATGCATATAATAATTATTACTCTCCACATAAGCATAGTCATTCTTATTAATTATAGTGGGAGGAAATTCAACAAAATAGCTATCATTATTATTCTCATCACCATAATCATCAAATATAGGAGGCATATTGTAATCATAATTAATTTTCTCCTCAATAGTAGGTGGACTGAAAATATCATATTCCTCATTGTAATCATCATATATTGGACGTTTGGTATGATCATAAGAAATAGAATAGCTATCTTCCAAAGCTGGGGAACTAAAAAGACCATTTTCATAAAAACTAGCTTCCCCAAGCTTAGACTTTTCCATAGCATTAGCAATAATGGTGTCCAAAGAATTCATACTAACAACATTGCTATTAGCATGCAAATAAAGTTCCATAGGTTTTTCAATTTTCTCTTCAAACACTTCATGTCCTAACTCAAGATAAATACTCTAAAGCTCTCTAATTTTGTTGTTGTTTTCCATTAAGCCTAACTAGTGAAAATAAAAACAAGAAACAAAAAGATATAATTGCAGAATCTAAAGGAAATAACTGCGAGAACTCACACCGGAGGATGTGAGTACCTTTTACCTTACCTCCCCGACAACGGCGCCAGAAAATAGCTATTGGCGCGTGGTTAACGTGGGAGCTTCTTCTTCTTTAGTCCTCAGCAACGGCGCCAGAAAATAGCTTGATGTCTATGCACTTCTATTCTTGTAGACAATTGTTGGGCCTCCAAGTGCAGAGGTTTGTAGAACAACAACAAGTTTTCCCTTAAGTGGATCACCCAAGGTTTATCGAACTCAGGAAGGAAGTGGTCAAAGGTATCCCCTCTCAAGCAACCCTGCAATCAAGATACAAGAAGTCTCTTGTGTCCCCAACACACCCAATACAGTTGTCAGGTGTATAGGTGCACTAGTTCGGCAAAGAGATAGTGAAATACAAGTGGTATGGATATAAGACAATGGTACCAGAATATACTTTGATGGCGTGGAAAAGACTAAAGACAAACTGAAATAAAGATGGAAGCAAGCAAACATGTAACAGATCTTGTTGCAAACGGTGTTTCAATGCTTAGAAACAAGGCCTAGGGATCATACTTTCACTAGTGAACACTCTCATATAAATATCTTCTCTTTATGATACTACTCTAAACTACTCTCTGGTTGGACACTCTAATCCATGGTAGGGCTATAACAGCACTCCTCAAAGTTCGCTTTCCCCATCTAGATAACCCCACACTGTCACCTTGAGCACTAGATGGTTCCAACAAACACCACAATTTCATAGAGACATCCAACTCCAAATATAACTCATAACAAGTATTTGTAATCTCTAGCCTAAGTGCCACCATGGTGTGCATGCTGTCACTTTCACACACATGGGGAGAGCAGAGATCTATTAAAGCACTTGAGTAGAAAGGTAGATCTACTTGATTACAAAGCTCATGATCACAATATGATCATGCATAGAGAGAGATGAACAAATAGCTACCGGTAGAACCCTTAGCCTCGAGGAAGAACTACTCCCTCATCATCATGGGAATCAGCAATGGTGATGGAGATGGTGGTGGATATCGATGGAGATGGCTCCGAGGGTAATTCCCTGTCTTGGCAGGGTGCCGGAACAGAGACTTTCTGTCCCCCGAATCTCCCCGTCGGTGGCGGCGGTGCTACGGAACTTTTCGTGGCTGGAGGCTGTTTGATTTAGGGTTTTTTCATCGGGAGGCATCTTATAGGCGAAGAGGCAAGGTCGGTGGGTGGCTAGGGGGTCCACACCATGCCCTGGCATGGCCTAGGGCTTCCCGCGCCAAGGGGTGGTGTGGACACCATGTGGTCCCTCTCCGTCTCGTCTTCTGGCTCCGTGAGTCTTCTGGTAAAATATCGACTTTGGCTTTTGTCCGGTCCAATTCCGAGAATATTGATTTTCTAACTTTCCTGGAACCAAAAATAGCAGAAAACAGAAACTGGCACTATGGCATCTTGTTAATAGGTTAGTCCTAGAAAGTGTATAAAAATACTCCAAAGTGCGGACAAAACATAAGAAAGTAGATATAAAACAAGCATGGAACATCAAAAATTATAGATACGTTTGCAACGTATCACCCAGCGCCATAGCCAGCGCCACCATCTCCCATGATGTCTAGGAGACAGGCGACACACCACCGCCACCCTCTGTTTACCCATCGACCAGAGACACATCGTGGACCAGCTGTGATCGTTGTGCCCACCTCTATGTCTGCCATGCCGAGAGCGTGCCAGAGCGCCACAGCCGACATGCGCACACACACCACGCCTTGCCCACTCTGTGTGTGCCCGCACTCACCGTGACCCTAGCTACCACCCAGACACGCCCGTTCGCCGCCGCGTGGACCATAGACACTGTGCGCCGTCTCGAACGTTGCTGTTCCCGCGTAGACCGCTCCCGACTGTTCTCAACCGCCCAATGCCGCGCCATCACTCGCATGACGACCGCCCTAAAGAACTGCGTCTACCCCTACCCTCAGCCATGCCGATAGCCCTCTGTAACAACATTGCCGACGAGCCCGAGTCATGCCGCTCTGTCCCTCTCACCGGTGTATAAATAGAGGCCACCCCAGCCCTCATTCGCCACACCAGCTCACTCCCCTCTATCTCAGAAACCTCCCACACCTCTCCCCGGAGCAAGACGAGCACCAGCCCGCCGGAATTTCACCGGAGCCCTCCGCTACAGAGGAGAAGAGGAACTGGAGCTAGGAGCCGCCCCAGGAGCCGCTGCGACCACCATTCTACTCACCGGCCTCGACATGTTCGATCTCCCCCATCACCGACCTAAGCTAGAGCCTAGGTGAGACCCCACGTACCCCCACCGTCGCGATTAGGGTTCATTCTCGCCGGAGCTGTTCATCGTAGACGATGCACGTCAGCCATTAGATCCTAGTCTAATCGTAGGGCTGAGATTAAAAGATACCGTTTCAGTTTAGATGAGTCACTGATGAGTAGGACCCACCTATCAGTAGCCTGCTGCGTGCGCGCCGTGTAGCTGGGCTGGCCCAATTAGTTTCCCGCGTAGAGCCCGTTCATTCAAATAGACTTTTTCCATTTTAGTTAAAACTAGATTCTGTTAGTAGATTCAAAATTCAATTCAAAGAGATTCACTGAACCAAATTGCATGATTCTAACTTTGTTAGAAAGCTATTCCAATTATCTATCCAAGCCCGTTGAATTCAAACCATTTGAAATTATAGATCACCTATAGTAAAAATAACAAGACAGAGACTTTTCCACCTTCAAACATTTTTCAAAAATCAACCATAAATGCTTTTGTGTTGATTCCAACTCTCAAAAATCACATTTAACAAGATCTATCTGAATATGTAAAAATATTTAGGTTTAAATGAAGTGATCTTGGACTAGAACCAAAAGAATGCTATATAGGCATTTCTAGTCACTTTAATGGTATTAAAAAGTAATCTTAAACTGTATAAAATATGACCACCACTTTAAATCACATTCCCAAGTATTAGAATATGTGGTGATGACATGTGTCAACATGATCCAATATTTTAATTGGAGAATATTAAACCTTAAGTATTTTCAATGAGTAGAAATTACTTTTCCAAAATAAGATAAATAAAACTAGATCTTTATTTCATGTGATGATTGTGATGATGCTAGATCATCAAGTGGGAGCCTTAGTGTGCTAAATAGAAGTAGTTAAGTATTATTTGGTGATTGTGTAACTCGTATTCATTTATAGACGATAGTACCGACCCGGGATACGAGGAGGAGGAGTACTACGAAGAAGAAGAAGAGAACTTCAACCACTTCACTACTCAAGGCAAGCTAACACTTGCAAACTTCATAACTATGCAAACCGTACTTGCAAGATAACCTATGCAAGATGCATTAGGCATGCTTTGGTTATGCAACCTTGATTATACCAATCCCAAGGTTTACTTGCAAGCTTTATTCTTTTACTTTTACCAAAGTGCTTTACCTTTAGTTAGTGATTTGTGAGTATTGGAAAAATAGTATATATACCATAAAGAGTATAAAACTAGGCCTAAGTAGTTAAACTTAGATGCCATTAAAAAGCATAAAACTAGATTTGGATAGTTACACTTGATTAACACCCTCATTAGTGACACACTCATTGCTAGTTGCTAGTGCTAAACTACTACTGATCACTTAGATGGGAACACTTGGAGAAAATGATTATGAAAACCTTGGAATGATGGTTCATTCTATTCAAATGTTTTTGACATGTGTTATGAACACAAAATGATTTGATGATGAAACTTCTTGAGGCATGAGCCTTGATTTTGATAAAACCTAATGGTTGGGTTCGGATGCGATACCATTCCAATTTACCGTACAACCACAATACCCGAATTGGGTAGGGCTTAACTGGAAGTTTATATGCCTTAGTATGGGTTCCCTCGTGGAAAGAGGTTGAGCTGAGGCTACCTCGTGAATGTGAATGTCCACCTATGCAGTGCCTAGGATGGCAGATGGCCATGGCTGGGAGGCCAAGCTCATAGGGGAGGTGCCTATACTAGAGTGTGTAATTGAAAGGTCATGATTGATTATCCGCATACTAAGTATGATGATTCAGGGTTATCCCTGACGGATGTACCGAATTTTGTGGTGAAAGTGTACCACCTCTGCAGAGTGTCAAACTATTCGAATAGTCGCGTCCGTGGTCATGGACAGTTGGAGTGGCCATACTGTTCCATTGTCAGATGTTTTCAAAATGACTTGTGAATTGAACTATGGCCTGACTTGACCACAACAGGATTGTGGATATGAAAACTAGGTTCCAACTTAACTGATTAAATTAGATTCTTTACTTTTGAACCCTTATGAAATAAACCTGGCTTTTTGCAAATAAACCTAGAGCTTAAGATTCATACTAGAACTACCTTACTTGTTAGTGCTAGTTTGCGAGTACTTAAAGAGTACTCATGGCTTTGTCCCTGGCTATTCCCGTGGCCAGACTATAAGGAGGACTACCAGGAAGATGGATAGCAGGAGGTCTATGACAACTAGGATCATCTCCCATCGTCAGCATTGCCTGTGACCCTGAAGATGGAGCCCTACTACGTTTACTTTCCGCTGGTTTGATTGTATCAAGACTGGATCATGAGTTCCTTTATTTGTAAGACCTTTATATTGGTTTGTAATGTATGATGTACTGTGGTACCAATTCTGTTGTGTCTCGCAAATAATCTTGGGATTGCGATGTATGGCATAATAGGCATCTGGGATTAAAAATCTGGGTGTTGACAGCTTTTAACATAGGCCCACGAGAATACCAATGCATACCCAAATATAGCATTTTTTCTACATGTGTTGGGCAAATCATAACCAAACTCCAAGAGTTTCCTCTTTTTGGATTGTCCAAGGCCAGCGGAGTTGTTAGCATCCCCTGTTGCGCGACAGTGGCGCAAGACACGCATAAAGCAATATCTCACTTTGATTTCCAAGACAAAAAAATTTACATATGTAATCTCGAAACTTTGAAACATCATTTCTTATTTTCCAACTCACTCAGTAAGCATCTATTAAGACCATCATTCCAGCACTATGGGGTTGTGCTACTCCATAACCATTCACTTAAGACAATTCAGAATAGTGATTACTAGCAAGTTTGAAAGAACTTCTTTATTATATATATATTTTTTCTTTTCAAAATGTAGAGAACATGGCAATGTATATTTAGAGGATCACAATATTTTTCACAAGCTAGATAAAAGTTGAACAAGGTGCATCAAAGCTATGGCTTGTCTCCTATGGGGCCTAACATGTGCAAGTATATCCCTTATATAAATATGAACAAAATCTCACCTAAGCAAGCATTCAAAAATAGAGAGATACACAATAGCATGAAAACTTTTTTTTAAATAAAGAACTTTGCACAAGACTCTACGCATGCAAAATAACCTCCCCAAGCTAAACTTGAGAAGATCATGAAAATAAAAGAGAAAATGTAGTTATCAAAAGAGAGTATAATAAGTGATTACCTCCCCGAGCTTAAAGTTAAAGCAAGGGTGACACACTTTACCATTGAGGTGCTTTTAACTTCTACTTTGATGGACAAAGAACCTTTGATTCAATGAATGCTTCACGATCCGGTGTATGCCTTCCTTAAGAACCTGGTTGGAACAAGACTAGAAAGAAGACAAAATATTTTTGTATTTTTGAAGACACGTGTTTAGCTCACAAGTGATAAAAATACAAGTCCCACTGAGTCGGTTCATCAACCTAAGCACCACTCTTAAGTCAACAAACTAGTTCTAGAAGAGGTCTCTCCTAGATTGTGATGAGGTGCAAGTGAAACAAGATACAAGACACGAGTGTGCAGCCCCTATGTGCTTATTTAAAAGAGGTTTGAGTTGGAAGGTTTTACCAGACACAGATTGCTGAAACATTGAATTGAAGCAACCAGGCGGCTCATGTGAGTATTTGCATGGTTGACACTACCATACATGTCATCACATAAGGTTCAAGTCCCTGCGAAAATTACACACAAAATAAAAGACAACGATTTGGTGTACGAACGAAGTTCGTTCACCTATCTAATGAAAGAAAATGAAAAGAAAACATGAACTACTAAAGAGAATTACAACTTAAGGAATTTCTGAGATAGAACTTTATTGTTTACATACGCTCGGCTTCTCTAAAACATGGGAGAAGCTCCTAGGTGGTGCTTTGAGGTTTTTAGAAGAAGAAGGAAGAAGAAAGAATGAAATTTTGAGCAATGGTTACCTTCCAGTTGGCATTTATGAAAAATAAGTTGGTATCAGAGCCATCCTGACCATAGGATAGCCTAGTTAGAATGGACGTCTAGAAAAAAAACTTAGTTTCAGAACAAAAGAAGTGAGCATTTATGAAAACCTATTCCCACTCTTATCCTTGAGATTTCTTTCAAAAAAAATCATGTTCCTCAAATTTTTTGCAATCCTACATAATATTTTACACACTTGATCACCCCACTAACTTGCTCACCCTAAATTCTTATAGATGGAGGTCAAGTATAGCAAGTTCTACCAGCTGGGCAACGAAGGCCACCTGATCTTTGAGAGGGGTATAGATGCACTCGCAGAGTATCTTGAGCGCTCGCACCCGGAGTTCTTTGGGGCACAACTCAACGATCACGTAGGAGGAGATCTATAGTGGCTGATAGTTGCATATCTCAGAGGCAAGATGGAAGCACCCACCTCGGAGAAGATCCAATTCAGCTTGAGGGAGAACAACTGGCTAGACGGACTAGCCAGGGCTATGCAGGAATCTCTTACCCATCTGTGTGGACAAAACATCAACCAGATTAGTGGAACTCGCTGTGCTCACTATGCAAGGCATGATTCTATGGGAATGCCCTTGGATATGCCAGGACACCCGGAGCTGAAGCACCAGGTGGATAATCTCGACTTCATGTTGTATGATAGACAGCAGGAGTTGGACAACGCCTGTTCCTACGCCAACCACAACCATGCCATTGCAGTCAAGAAAGACCAAACCCTCACCATCCTAGCCAAGGAGCGCCATTCACTTCGTCGTCACTGTGACAAGAAGGATCGCATCATCGATCATCTTCGCAAGAAGGTGGCCACTCTCGAGGAGACCATCCGTGAACAGGAGATCCAGCTTGAAGTGAAGGAGGAGGAAGGTGAAGATATCCGTGGAGATCTCTACTCTTACCTCAGTGATGATGATAACTACCTGGAGGACGATGCCATGGAATTCCACAACGATGATGATGATTCCGCCTTCATTGATGATGATTAGATGCACTTGAGCACTACCGTAGGAGTGAGATGTACCTGGTCCCTTTGTATCGTAGTTTCACAGAATGGTTCTTAAAACCATCTGTTTTCTATTTGTGTTATGGTGTGTGTTTGTATTGGGTGCTATGAATGAATGAATGAATGAATGAATGAATGAGAGGAAGTTGTTAGTTTTTAAAACCTGAGTTATACTCCATGTTTAAAGTTTCTAAAACAAACCCATAAACCCTAGAAATTTCCCCTTGTCTCATTATCTATCTCAATCTTTAGATGACTCACGGAAATCCTGGAGGAAGCAGTTCATCTTAGGACCCAATGCTGCAGATTCTGCAAATGTTAGTTTCTGACCGTGAAGCTAGTAGAGCCGAACGTCAAGCCAACTTAGCCACTCTTCAATAGATAGCTCAGATGGCCCACAATAATCAAGGTCACGGAAACAAGGATAACCATGGTTCCAAGCTCAAGAACTTTCAAAACACCAATCCCCCTATATTTAATAAGTCTGAAGAGCCCTTAGATGCTGATGACTGGCTGCAAACCATGGAAAACAACTTAGAGGTCGCAGGAGTTGAGGCCAATGAAAAAGTACTGTTTGCCACCCATTATCTGGCAGGTGATGCAAGAGCCTGGTGGAATAGCACCCGTACCATGAATGGAGGTTAGATGATGACTTGGGAGGAGTTAAAATCAAGTTCAGCCGGACCCATGTGCCCCCGGGTCTGATTAAGAGGATGAGGAATGAGTTCAGAGATTTGAAACAAGGAAGGATGACTGTGGTTGAGTACTGTGACAGATTTCTGTCACTAGCTAGATATGCCCCTGATGAGATTGACACAGAAGCAAAGAAGAAAAGAGATTCTTGAACGGACTGCATGATGAGATGCAAACCGTGCTAGTCAACATTCCCTTTGATGATCTTGAAGCTTTAGTGGAGGGGAAGATAAACCAAGCCAATGAAAATTGCAAGCGCAGGATGATGCACTAGCTTGGATCCCACCATACCCAGAAGTATCGCCCCAACCCGTCTGCAGGATATGCCCCAAGAAACAACAGACCCCCTATGTCCCGTCCAAACTATCCCAATCATGGCGGAGGAAACCTGAGGTCTAGAGGAAACCACCACAATAACCTCGGCAACTCAAATAACTTCAACTGTGCATCGCCCAAGTCCAACAACAACAAAACCAACAACAACAATACTGCCCCAAGGACTGGAAGCAATGTTGTGCCTATTGCAGGAAAAGACAAATCCCTGATTACTTGCTTTGAATGCGGAGTCAAGGGTCACTACTACAACGAGTGCCCGAAGAAGCTTGCAGCAACCACCAATGTGAATGCACCCGCTCAGCAGCAACGCCGTGTTCAGCCTGGAAAGAGATTTTCCCCATGGAACCCACTCAACCGCAACGGCCATATGTTCCATATGGATGCTGAAGAAGCTCAGGAAACGCTAGATGTCGTGCTGGGTATGTTTTTTGTTAACTCAGTACTTGCAAGAGTGTTGTTTGATTCTGGATCATCGCACTCATTTGTTACAGAAGAATTTGCATGCACTAGTAAGATTCAACCAACAAAACTGAAGCATGTTATGATAGTTCAAATACCTCGTTCAACCGCCAAAGCTAGAAAAATTTGCAAGGATGTACCTATCAGAATCCATGGAATAGATTTTTATGCTAATATAATAGTACTTGGAACCAAAGGTTTGGAAGTAGTACTAGGAACGGATTGGATGTCGAAACATAAAGGATTAATCGACTATGCCAAGAAAGCCATAACCATGACCAGTAGCACTTTAGTATCAGTAGAGCATGTATCTGAGATGCTGCCCTATCAATTCAAATGCAACAAGAGTCTAGCCCAACCAACCCTAGACCAAGTCAGAGTAGTCTGTGCATACCCCGACGTGTTCTCAGATGAATTGCCCGGTATGCCCCCAGATCGGGATATCGAGTTCATCATTGAACTAGTTCCTAGAACTAGACCCATAGCTCAGAGACCTTATAGTATGAACCCATCTAAATTAGTGGAGATGAAGAAGCAACTTGATGCTATGCTGGAGAAAGGTCTGATTCAACCAAGTGCATCGCCATGGAGATCGCCTGTTTTGTTTGTGGATAAGAAAGATGGAGGTAACCGTTTGTGCACGAATTACCGCAAGCTGAATGATGTCACCATCAAGAACAAGTACCCACTACCGAAGATAGAAGATCTGTTTGACTAGTTGACTAGTGCCAGAGTGTTTTCTAAGATTGGTCTTAGAACTGGTTATCATCAACTCAAGATTCGTGCAACGGATATCCCAAAGACTGCCTTCACCACCAGATATGGATTGTATGAGTACACTGTCATGTCTTTTGGATTAACCAATGCTCCCACTTATTTCATGAATCTTGATACGTCCATTTTGCATCACTATTCTATATCATGATTCACTGTTATTCATTGATACTTATGTTATTTCATCTGTTTTTGCATGGTTGACGACTTTTGGAGCATGGACCACTTCAGTCAGGATTCTGATGGAAAAGGTGCTGTTTGGAGGCAAAATTCGCGAAGATCAGAAAATCCGGGAAAATATATGGAAAATCATATTTTTCTAGAAGACGAAGGAAGCCATAAGGGTGGCTGGAGATGGGCCAGGGGGCACACCACCGCTGGCGGGCAACTGGCGCCACCAGGTGGTGTGGCTGCCCTAGTCCACCCCTGGCACTCCCCTCTAGCGTATATTATCCTCCCGAAACCCTAAGACTCAGGGAGCGACCACAGAAAGATTCCGACGCCTCTGCGGGGCGGAAAACACCGAGAGAGAAAGATCTCTCCGGCAGACGGATTTTTGCCAGGGGAATTCCTTCCCGGAGAGGGGAGATCATCGCCATCAACACCATCATCAAGCTGGACTTCATCGGGATCATCATCATCATCATCACCACCATCATCACCATCAGCACCCTCATCACCATCTCCATATTGCTGTAACAATTGGGTTGAATCTTGCATAGTTCATAGGGGAAACTTTCCCGGTGTTGATTACTCTTTGTAGTTGATGCTATTGAGTGAACCATTGAATTATTGTTTATGTTCAGATTGTTATACATCATTATTCCATCTCTGATCATGATCCATATGATGTCTTGTGAGTAGTTTGTTTTGTTCTTGAGGACATGGGAGAAGTCATGTAGTTAGTAGTGGAGTTGTGTTGAGAAAGATTCAATAGTTTGATATTTAAGTTGTGGTGTACTTCTTCTAGTGGTGTCATGTGAACGTCGACTACATGACACTTCACCTATATGGGCCTAGGGGAATTCATTGTGTATTTGGCTACTAATCGTAGGGGTTGCCGGAGTGACAGAAACCTGAACCCCCGTTAGGAAACCATTGCACAAGGGACATAAGGGTCTTAGAGTTTAAAGCTGTGGTTATGTTCTACCTTAATTACTTTCTTGTACTTACAGATGTTTGCAAGGGGTATAATCACAAGTATGTATTAGTCCTAGGAAGGTCGGTACATTAGCACAGGTTCACCCACACAACACTTAGCAATCTAAAGAAGATTAATCAACTATATGAAGCGAAAGCACTTGACAGTCTTCCCATGTGTCCTCGAGAATGTTTGGTCATCTTAAGTAATACAACCTGCTTGTCCTTTGCTGCATAAAGGATCGGGCCACTTGCTGCATTTATTCCTACTGTCTTTTGTTTACTCGTACTTTGTTTACTTGCTTTATCAAAAACCCCTAAAAATATGTTTGCTAAGTATTTGCAGAGAATTCCTGATCCATACCACTAGCCAGCACCTTCTGCTCCTCGTTGGGTTCGACACTCTTACTTATCGAAAATACTGTGATACACCCCCTATACTTGTGGGTCATCAAGACTATTTTCTGGCGCCGTTGCCGGGGAGTGAAGTGCTATTGGAGAGTGGAACTGGTAAAGGAAACTTCTACTGTGAGTATTGTTT
Organism: Avena insularis; assembly: GCA_023614405.1. NCBI lineage: Eukaryota > Viridiplantae > Streptophyta > Magnoliopsida > Poales > Poaceae > Avena > Avena insularis. Next base: position 428,299,308 of record CM042692.1, on the reverse strand, counting down.
ACTTCTGTTAGTTGCTTTATTTTCGTTATGGATAATTCGCTAAGTTTCTTATTTGGTAATGCTACTACCACTGCTAAGGTAGTAGATAAACCACCACCTGCTGAGAATGATGCTTTCAAAATACCTATAAGAATTATTGATCGTTTTATGGATAACTACTATGTTGGGGATGGAACTGTCCATCCCGGTGATCATTTACTCTTTATACACAAATTATGCGGGTTGTTCAAGTGTGCAGGTATTACTGCAGATCAAGTTAAGAATAAGTTATTCTCATTATCACTAAAAGGAAGAGCTGAGGGCTGATATAAGCTGTTGAAGACTGGTCAAGCTCTTGAATGGGAGGAAATAGTGCCTCTCTTTTATTCAAAGTTTTATCCTCCTAGTGAGATTCATAAAGATCGGAATCAAATATACAACTTTTGGCCTCTTGATGGAGAGAGTACAGCTCAAGCTTTTGGGAGATTGAAGTTACTAATGCTCAAATGTCCCATTCATGAGCTCCCCAACAATATTATTATCAATAACTTTTATGCAAGGCTCTCTCTAAATGATAAAGGTTTACTAGATGCTTCTTGTGCTGGATCATTCACTCGCATGGAAGAAGAAGCTAAATGGGATATTCTGGACCGTATTCAAGACAATGTTGAAGCTTGGGAGAATGACAAAGGTAGAAAGTCAGGTATAAATTACGATTATGAATGCATTGAATCTTTTATGGGAACTGATGAATTTCAAAACATTAAAAATGCTTATGGTCTAGACTCTCAAGCTATTGCTTCTTATTTTAAGGCTTTTGCTTCCTATATAGAAGTGCCTAAAAAGAAGTGGAATAAGTATCATGAACCTTATAAAGATATTGCAAAGAGTGTTCCTGCAAGAAATACTGAAGTTTATACTGCTAATCATGTTTTACCTGAACCTTACATTGAGAAAATGCCTTTCCCTGTTAAGATAAAGGAACATTCTATGATAGCTAGGATGGTTAATGAAAGTACAAATAAAGTTGTTGAACCTAATAAACAAATGGTTTATGAACCTATTATAGCAAATGTGAAAGACTTTGTTACTAAATATGAAGAAGAGGGACACACTATCCTTTGTAAGGATACCTCTAATATTGTTTCACAAAGTAGTGTTATGAGAGCTAGTATTCCTGTGTTTTCTGTTAGAATAAGTGATCATTGCTATGATGGTTCTTGTGATAGTTATATTGTTAAGTTTATGCATGATACTGAAAGTTATTATGAGAGAGGGTAAAGTGTTCTTATGCATCTCAATAATATCAAGTTTCCTCGTTTTATGCTGAAAGTTTTTATGTTGCACCTGTTTTGCCTTCTTATGCAAGTAGCCTCTGGTTTCAACAACTTGTTTGTTTACAAGACTCCCTTGCATAGGAAGTGGGTTAGACTTAAATGTGTGTATTTTTTCTTCTTCATGCTCCCTTTCACTTCAATTAACATTCCTAAGAGAGCATCTTCAAAATTATCATGCCCATCTTAATGGCTATAAAGAAAGAGCTTTTTGGGAGACAACCCAATTTATTTTTTGCTTTCAGTTTGTTTTTGTTTCTTTGAGTCTTGGAAGTTATTACTTCGGTAATAACCTCTTCTTATCCATTTTGTTTGGTTTTTGTGTCAAGATCAACCTCTAATAAGAGAGAAGTAATATTTGGGGAAGTTGCTGTCCCGAAACAGATTTTTGTGCTTCACCGTAAAAATTCGTGAGAGATCTCTGTACGTCGGATTGAGCTGTAATTTTTTGTGCTTATGACCCAGGTTGTTATTTAACTTTCGTTACTTTTGCACTTTTTGATTTGAGCAACATAAGAGTTTCGAAAAAAATGATCTTTACCTGATGGTCTGTTTTGACAGATTTTACCACTCTTGCATTTGCCTCTTTATTCGATTTCCTTTTTGAATTCTTTTTGGGTTTTCGGAAAGAGTTGCTACAGTAGCTTATGTTTTGATGGTTTTCAGTTGAAGTTGGACTCAAAAGGTTTTATCACTTCACTTATACTAATGTTGCTAATGAGAACTGTGTAAAGTTTTGTGTGAAAGAAATTTCCAGGTAGTGGAGATAATGGTGTAATAAAGAAGAGAAAGGTTTCATGACTCACAATAAGTGTATAAAGATGAAGATATTGATGTTATTCAAGTGGTGACTCCGGAAGAATCTACTAGATACCAAATTCAGAAACCTGCAGAGCCCGCTTTCATATAGGTAACAGTTATGGTAAGAAAAGTTTCGCGAAAATACTATCCAACTATATCTTTGCAGCTTTTAGTTAGTAAGGAAAGCTACGAAGTGAAAAAGGGACGGAAACGGAGCCAGGGTGGCTCACACCACCCTGTGGCGTGGGCCCACCCCAGGCCGTGCCACCAGGTGGTGAGTCCACCCCAGACTCCGCCTCCGACTCGTTTTTACCCAGTACCTTCCTTTTGTTATGAAACTTCGTAATATATATTCCCCCGGATCCCCCGAGGTTCATATATCGTGTTTTCGTCATGTTTTCGTTTCGATCTGTTTCTGCCAGGACATACTCTTTGAAGGTTTAGAAGAACAATGGTGTCCACCAAGGATAAAGGGAAGGAGCCTATGGAGGAAGATCTCCAAGACCCCAAGCAGGGGCTGGTACCTTTAGTCTCTTACCCTGCATCAACGGAAGCCCTGCGAGTCACTAAGGAGTTTTGCGACAAGTACAGAGACTTGAGGAGGAAGGTGGACATGCTTCAATGGGAGAATAATAGGCTTTGCAAGATGCTGGAAGATTTCCTCACGTTAACTAAGAAAATATTACCACCACCACCGAAGGAGTAATTCATCATCAGGTTTGGCATCCCCTTTGTTTGTTCCAAGCTTGGGGGAGTGCCGCGGTATCACATCACTATCTTCTATCTTTTTACCTTATTAGTAGAGTCATATCATGAATAGAGAAGTTATTATGTAGGATGGCTTGCATTATGGAAGTGTCCCCTCTCTCGTTAGATATGTATCCCTTGGTGTGAGTTACCGTTATGGATTATTAATGAGAAGTTATATCATTTACTCTTTTGCATATCTTATATTAGTTTTCAATTCGTGGTTATATGATTGATCTTGTTATTAGTATTTGTATCACTCTGGGTCCTTGAGTTAATTTAGTTGGTTTTGGCAAACCTGGCTCGGTCAGTAGCAACACTATTTTTGAGAGTTGAAAGAAAAGATAAAAGTACTCTAAAGAAAAATTATTTCATCATCTTTCTTTCTTGATTTGCTCATGAGTCTAGTATTCTCTAGTTAAGATCTTTTGTGCTTCCAAGGAAGATTGCATGTTTGTTTTTATCACTTGTATGTTTGTTTGTTTCCTTCAACTCTTGTACTTGCTATCCAAAGACCTGTACTGAGAGGGAATTCTTCTCGTGCATCCACTTCCTTAAACCAAAACCTCTGCCATTTGTGTCCACCATACCTACCTAGTAGCATTATTGCTATTTCAAGTAAATTCTTGTTTTATCTACCTCCCAAATTAAACTTGTTATGTGAAAATTAGTGATTAAAGCTCTCACGAACTTGATGGCACACTTTACTTTCTTGCATTTAATAAACTTGAACCATTGGGTCCTTCTTTGTTGCGTATATGCTTGAACTTTATGAGTTGAAGTTAGTAGAACCATGTATCATGGGGAACGCTTTCAACATTGCATTGGTACTTTGTACCTAGTTGATATCATGTTCTTTTGCTTATGGATCCTAGCGGTGTGAAATAAAAGTGGAACTTGTAAGATCATGGAGTTTATATGTGTGTTAGAGAAACGCCTGGGCCGCTAGCCTAAGCCATGCCTAATCATGGTGGAAACTTGCAGCATAACTATAGTGAGCATTCTATGAAGCATCCTCAATAAAAACCTGTGCAAATAGCAAATAAAAATATCGCTGAGATGCTCACTGTCTGCTTGCCTTGTCATTTTGATTATGGGATAGCTCCTGTGTCATGTGCAAGGGGTACCCCGTTGGCGGTTCTCAATGATACACGTGTATTTACAATGACAAGAGCTTACTCATGACTGAAGTTGAGTAGCATGAGGTTCAGTACTCATAAGTAAGGGGCATGAGATTTTAACTTATAAGTTGTCAATCATATCCTCTTAGTTGTGTCACTTTAACCTTAATCACCTAAAGATGCCTATGATAGGGGCAATGAGAGCTGAAAGCTAGTAAGTATCATAATTTTTGGGAGCTCTTTATGAGACTTACAATCCCTGCTTCCCTCTGCGAAGGGCCTTTCTTTTACTTTGTAGTTGAGTCCGTAAACCTACTCCTTTCTATCTCAGCAAGTATTTTGAGTTGTTGTGTTTCATTCATTCATATAATGATTTATTCAATCATGTTTCTTATGTTCCTTGTTTTGCACATTGCTCTTATCTTGATGTTTACTACTTTGAAAGCTATCATTGAAAACAAGTTATTTGTGAACTCCAGCAAATTATCAACTATTCTTCGACCAAGAGCTAAGTTTGCCATTACCAATTATGATTTACTTTATGTATCTTTATTGTGTTTCCTTTACTCATTGCAAGTTAAGTTATATAATAGTGAGTTGTCTTCTATTATGATCTATGTATTTGATGAATGTGATGCTTCTTGTCCGTATTCTTTTATCGACTCCTCATTCCATAAACCTGACGCCATGTTTATTGAGCTCAGTTTCGCTTGAGGACAAGCGAAGTCTAAGCTTGGGGGGAGTTGATACGTCCATTTTGCATCACTATTCTATATCATAATTCACTGTTATTCATTAATATATTTCATATTAAGAGGTGATACTTATGTTATTTCATCTGTTTTTGCACGGTTGATGACTTTTGGAGCATGGACCGCTGCAGTCAGGATTCTGATGGAAAAGGTGCTGTTTGGAGGCAAAATTCGCGAAGATCAGAAAATCTTGGAAAATATACGGAAAATCCAATTTTTCCAGAAGACGATGGAAGCCAAAAGGGGGGCTGGAGATGGGCCACAGGGGGCCCACACCACCCCCTGGAGTGGGCCACCCTGGGCCACGCCACCATGTGGTGTGGCCGCCCTGGTCCACCCTTGGCACTCCCCTCTGGCGTATATTATCCTCCCGAAACCCTAAGACTCGGGGAGTGACCACAGAAAGATTCCGCCGCCTCTGCGGGGCGGAAAACACCGAGAGAGAAAGATCTCTCCGGCAGTCAGATTTCTGCCGGGGGAATTCCTTCCCGGAGAGGGGAGATCGTCGCCATCAACACCATCATCAAGCTGGACTTCATCGAGATCATCATCATCATCACCACCATCACCACCATCATCACCATCAGCACCCTCATCACCATCTCCATATTGCTGTAACAATTGGGTTGAATCTTGCATAGTTCATAGGGGAAACTTTCCCGATGTTGATTACTCTTTGTAGTTGATTCTATTGAGTGAACCATTGAATTATTGTTTATGTTCAGATTGTTATACATCATTATTCCATCTCTGATCATGATCCATATGATGTCTTGTGAGTAGTTTCTTTTGTTCTTGAGGACATGGGAGAAGTCATGTTGTTAGTAGTGGAGTTGTGTTGAGAAAGATTCAATAGTTTGATATTTAAGTTGTGGTGTACTTCTTCTAGTGATGTCATGTGAACATCGACTACATGACACTTCACCTATATGGGCCTAGGGGAATGCATTGTGTATTTGGCTACTAATCGTAGGGGTTGCCGGAGTGACAGAAACCTGAACCCCCGTTAGAAAACCATTGCACAAGGGACGTAAGGGTCTTAGAGTTTAAAGCTGTGGTTAGGTTTCTACCTTAATTACTTTCTTGTACTTAAGGATGTTTGCAAGGGGTATAATCACAAGTATGTATTAGTCCTAGGAAGGTCGGTACATTAGCACAGGTTCACCCACACAACACTTAGCAAGCTAAAGAAGATTAATCAACTATATGAAGCGAAAGCACTTGACAGTCTTCCCATGTGCCCTCGAGAAAGTTTGGTCATGTTAAGTAATACAACTGGCTTGTCCTTTGCTGCTTAAAGGATCGGGCCACTTGCTGCATTTATTCCTACTGTCTTTTATTTACTCATACTTTGTTTACTTGCTTTATCAAAAACCCCTAAAAATCCGTTTGCTAAGTATTTGTAGAGAATTCCCGATCCATACCATTAGCCAGCACCTTCTGATCCTCGTTGGATTCGACACTTACTTATTGAAAATATTGCGATACACCCCCTTGTGGGTCATCAAATCTCATGAATAAGATTTTTATGAACTTCCTAGATAAGTTTGTCGTTGTTTTTATCGATGATATTCTGATCTATTCCAAGTCAGAAGAATACCATGAGCTACACCTGAGAACCATCCTTGAAACCCTTAGAGAACATCAGTCATATGCCAAGTTTAGCAAATGTGAGTTCTGGTTAAAGGAAGTAGGATTCCTAGGACATATCGTGTCGGCAGGAGGAATTGCTGTCGATCCCACCAAGATTAGGGATCTTGAAGAATGGAAAGCCCCAACCACTCAAACCCAAGTCCGCGCATTTATCGAATTAGCGGGATATTACCTCTAGTTTGTTGAAGGATTTTCGAGCATCACAAGACCACTGACCCAGCTATTGAAGAAACATCAGAAGTTTGAATGGACAGACAAATGCGAAGCATGTTTTTAAGAGCTCAAGAAGAGATTGATTTCAGCCCCAATTCTGATTATGCCGGATATCAAGAAGCCTTTTGATGTGTATTTTGATGCATCCAAGATTGGTCTCGGATGTGTGTTGATGCAAGAAGGAAAAGTCATATCATATCTGTCTAGACAACTGAAGCAACATGAGCAAAACTACCCTACCCATGACTTACAACTAGCAGCCATAGTTTTAGCTTTGAAGACCTGGTGTCATTACCTTATGGGTAACCGCTGTGAGATTTATTCGGATCACAAGAGTCTGAAGTATATCTTCACCCATAAGGAGCTGAATATGAGGCAAAAGAGATGGATAGAGTTAATCAAGGATTGTGACCTTGACATTCACTATCACCCCGGCAAAGCCAATGTGGTAGCGGATGCTCTTAGTAGACTGCCGTGTAGATTAAACACCATGATTAAAGAAGCCCAACCAAGTTTGCATGAAGAGTTGGAGCAGTTTAGAATGGAGCTAGTTAGCGAAGGATTTTTAGCTATCATAGAACTTCAACCCACTTTGATCAGTCAGATCAAGGAGGCGCAGAAAGGAAATACAAGTATCAACAAAATCAAGAATCGTATCAGTACAGGGAAGGTACCCGGATTTACCGAAGATGAAGAAGGAGTTTTGTGGTACAAAGGACGTATCTATGTACTAGTAGATTTCGAGTTGAAACAAGTCATCATGCAGGAAGCTCATGATACTCTTTATTCTATCCATCCCGGAGGAACGAAGATGTATCAGGATTTGAAGGAGCAATTTTGGTGGCACAAGATGAAGAGACAAATTGGAAGCTACATAGCCAAGTGTGATATCTGTTAGAGAGTCAAAGCGGAACATTAGTGACCCGCACTACTTTTGCAACCATTGCAGATTCCAGAATGGAAATGGGATTCTGTCGAAATGGATTTCATCACCGGTTTGCCTACATCTAGTAGGGGAAATGACTCTATTTGGGTCATAGTGGATAGACTGTCTAAGGTAGCCCATTTTATACCTGTCAAGACCACCTACCAGAGTTTGAAGCTAGCAGAGCTGTACATTGCTAGAATAGTCAGTTTGCATGGAACCACTAAGACCATAGTATCGGATCGAGGTTTACCTCAAGATTTTGGCAGAGAGTACAAGAAGGATTAGGAACCAAGCTGAACTTCAGCCCAGCTTACCACCCGCAAACCGATGGACAAACTGAAAGAGTCAACCAAATTTTAGAGGATATGTTGAGATGTTGTGTGCTAGAATATGGATCAAAATGGGAAGATTGTCTGCCTTTCGCAGAATTCTCATACAACAATAGTTATCAAGCTAGTTTGCAAATGGCCCTCTTTGAATTTCTGTATGGAAGGAAGTGTCGTACCCCGCTGAATTGGTCGCAAATAGGAGAGAGTCAGATTTTCGAACCCGGCATCCTACGACAAGCCGAAGAGAAGGTTCACAAAGTCCGTGAACACCTCAAGATCGCCCAATCCTGACAGAAGAGTTATGTTGACAAAAGACGTTGAGACCTGACCTTTAATGTCGGAGATTTTGCATATATCAAAGTATCACCCTTGAAAGGAATGCAGCATTTTCAACGCAAAGGGAAGTTAGCCACCAGATATATTTGACCCTTCAAGATTTTGAATCGCCGAGGTGAAGTATCATATCAACTAGAACTGCTGGAGGAGATGTCATCCATACATGATGTGTTCCATATCTCGTTACTTCTCAAATGCCTAGAAGTTCCGGAAAAGACCGAACTATTCAAGAACATCGATCACCGAGCCATAGATATCAACAAGGATCTAACCTATCGTGAAGTACCCATTCGTATTTTGGAAGAAGCCTTAAGAACCACCAGGACCCGGAGTATCAAGTTTCTCAAGATCCAGTGGAGCAACCATACTGAAGAAGAAGCTACTTGGGAGCGAGAGATTACATTAGGACTGAGTTTCCAAATCTCTTTAGTTCCTAGTTTTTCTTAAATCTCGGAATGAGATTTTCTTTAAGGAGGCAAGGTTTGTAACACCCCAAAAATATTAATCAAGATTCTTAAGTTTAAATCACCTAAGTTTAGGGTTAACAAAAATTTTATTATTAAATTTAATATGAGTGTATGTGTGAATTGTATTAGTGTATGAATGAGTGCAATTGCCATGTTTGATTGCTACAAATGATAAGGAATGGTTTAAAGATGAATACTACATCATCTAGGTCATTTACAACCTAAATCAAAATAAAAGAAAATCAAATATGAATCATATAAGCAAATGGTCATTTTGACCAAAATTATGCACTAGACCACTTTGAGTATTTCTAGTCAAAGATTTCTAACAGAAACTTTCCCAATTCTTTTCACCCCTTGCTAGACCAAGTAAAAGTGAACCCAAGCCCACTTTAAAAACTGAAAGAAAGAAATTCCAAATCATTTCAAAGGACATTGCAAAATTGAATCAAGTATATGTTCTAAGATCGCCACTTTTCAAAAACCACTCAAATCAATTCACCTTGACTTTTCCCAGCAACCATAGACCATCAAGCAAGTATTCAGAACACTCACCAAAATTCATCCAAAAATTCAAATCTTGATTTCATGCGGCCATTTGGTCGAGCACCTGGCAGACAACAATAAACACTGCCTAACTTCTACTGTTTTGAGCAGTAATTGATCACCCCTTTGTCCCCTCTGCATCCCCCTCACTCACCCCAGTGCCCAGCAGTGCAGGAGAGCAACCCCCACTTGTCGGATTTCACCAGTGTCGCACCGCCCGAGCTCGCTGTGCCGACCGAAAGGGAACCCATCGCCACAGCCAGCGCCGCCATCTCCCACGATGTCTAGGAGACAGGCTACACACCACCTCCACCCTCTGTCCACCCCTCGAGCAGGGACACACCATGGACCAGCCATGATCGCCGCACCCACCTCTCTGTCTGCCATGCCGAGAGGGCGCCAGAGCGCCGCAGATGACACGCGCACACACGCCACGCCTTGCCCACTTCACGAGTGCCCGCACTCACCATGACCCCAGCTACCCCCTAGACACGCCCGTTCGCCGCCGCGTGGAACGTAGACACCGTGCACCGTCTCGAACACCGTCATTCCCGCGCAGAGCACGAACCGCTCCCGACCATTCTTGACCATCCCTTGCCGCGCCATGACTCGCATGACCACCGCCCTGAAGCACCGCGTCGACCCCTATCCTTAGCCATGCCGATAGCCCTCTATAACGATGTCGCCGACGAGCCCAAGTAATGCTGCTCTGTCCCTCTTGCCGGTGTATAAATAGAGGCCACCCCAGCCCTCATTCGCCAGAACATCTCACTCCCCTCTCTCTCAGAAACCTCCCACACCTCTCCCCGGATCAAGGCGAGCACCAGCCCGCGGAAATTTCACCAGGGCCCGCCGCTACAGAGGAGAAGAGGAACTAGAGGTAGGAGCCGCCCCAGGAGCTGCCATGACCACCATTCAAATCGCCGGCCTCGACATGTTCGATCGCCCCCATCGCCAACCTAAGCTAGAGCCCAGGTGAGCCCCCACGCACCCCCACCATCGCATTTAGGGTTCAGTCTTGCCAGAGCTGTTCGTCGTAGACGATGCACGTCCCCCATTAGATCCTAGTATAATCGTAGGCTGAGATTGAAAGATACCGTTTCGGTTTAGATGAGTCACTGACGAGTAGGACCACTTTGTCATTGACCGCTGCGCCAAGATCGCATAAGCTGGCCGGCCGATTAGTTTCCCGTGCAGAGCCCGTTGATTCAAATAGACTTTTTCCATTTTAGTTAAAACTAGATTCTGTCAGTAGATTCATAAATCAATTCAAACAGATTCACTAAACCAAATTGCATGATTCCAATTTTGTTAGAAAGTTATTCAAAATATCTATCCAAGCCCATTGGATTCAAACCATTTTAAATTATAAATCACCTATAGTAAAAATAACAAGACAGAGACTTTTCCACCATCAAACATTTTTCAAAAATCAACCATAAATGCTTTTGAGTTGATTCCAACTCTCAAAAATCACATTTAACAAGATCTATCTGAATATGTAAAAATATTTAGGTTTACATGCAGTGATCTTGGACTAGAACCAAAAGAATGCTATATAGACATTTCTAGTCACTTTAATGGTATTAAAAAGTAATCTTAAACTGTATAAAATATGACCACCACTTTAAATCACATTCCCAAGTATTAGAATATGTGGTGATGACATGTGTCAATATGATCCCATATTTTAATTGGAGAATATTAAATCTTAAGTATTTTCAATGAGTAGAAATTACTTTTCCAAAAATAAGATAAATAAAACTAGGTCTTTATTTCATGTGATGATTGTGATGATGCTAGATCATCAAATATGAGCCTTAGTGTGCTAAACAGAAGTAGTTAAGTATTGTTTGGTGACTGTGTACCTCGTATTCATTTATAGACGATAGTACCGACCCGGGATACGAGGAGGATGAGTACTACGAAGGAGAAGAAGAGAACTTCAACCACTACACTACTCAACGCAAGCTAACACTTGCAAACTTCATAACTATGCAAGCCATCCTAGCAAGATAACCTATGCAAGATGCATTAGGAAAGCTCTGGTTATGCAACCTTGATTATACCAATCCCAAGTTTTACTTGCAAGCTTTATTCTTTTACTTTTACCAAAGTGCTTTACCTTTAGTTAGTGATTTGTGAGTATTGGAAAAATAGTATATATACCATAAAGAGTAGAAAACTAGGCCTAAGTAGTTATACTTAGATGCCATTAAAAAGCATAAAACTAGATTTGGATAGTTACACTTGATTAGCACCCTCATTAGTGACACCCTCATTGCTAGTTGCTAGTGCTAAACTATTACTGATCACTTAGATGGGAATACTTGGAGAAAATGATTATGAAAACCTTGGAATGATGGTTCATTCTATTCAAATGTTTTTGACATGTGTTATGAACACAAAATGATTTGATGATGAAACTTCTTGAGGCATGAGCCTTTATTTTGATAAAAACTGATGGTTGGGTTGAGATGCGATACCATTCCAATTTACCGTACAACCACAATACCCGAATTGGGTAGGGCTTAACTGGAAGTTTATATGCCGTAGTATGGGTTCCCTCGCGGAAAGAGGTTGAGCTGAGGCTACCTCGTGAATGTTAATGTCCACCTATGCAGTGCCCAGGATGGCAGGTGGCCATGGCTGGGAGGCCAAGCTCATAGGGGAGGTGCCTATACTAGAGTGTGTAATTGAAAGGTTATGATTGATTATCCGCATACTAAGTATGATGATTCAGGGTTATCCTTGACGGATGTATCGAATTTTGTGGTGAAAGTGTACCACCTATGCAGAGTGTCAAACTATTCGAATAGCTACGTCCACGGTCATGGACAGTTGGTGTGGCCATACTGTTTCGTTGTCAGATGTTTTCAAAATGACTTGTGAATTGAATTATGACCTTGACTTGACAACAACAGGGTTGTGGATATGAAAACTAGGTTCCCACTTAAGTGATTAAATTAGATTCTTTACTTTTGAACTCTTATGAAATAAACCTGGCTTTTTGCAAATAAACCTAGAGCTTAAGATTCCTACTAGAACTACCTTACTTGTTAGTGCTAGTTTGCGAGTACTTAAAGAGTACTCATGGCTTTGTCCCTGGCTATTCCCGTGGCCGGACTATCAGGAGGACTACCAGGAAGATGGATAGCAGGAGGTCTATGACAACTAGGATCATCTCCCATCGTCAGCATTGCCTGTGACCCTGAAGATGGAGCCCTACTACGTTTACTTTTCGTTACTTTGATTGTATTAAGACTAGATCATGAGATCCTTTATTTGGAAGACCGTTATTATGGTTTGTAATGGATGATGTACTGTGGAACCAATTCTGTTGTGTCTTGCAAAAATGGTCATCTTGGGATTGCAATGTATGGCATATCAGGCATCTGGGATTAAAAATCCGAGTGTTGACAACTTTTAACGCAGGCCCACGAGAATACCATTGCATACCCAAATATAGTATTTTTGCTACATGTGTTGGGAAAATCATAGCCAAACTCCAAGGTTTCCTCTTTTTGAATTGCCCAAGGACAGCGGAGTTGTTAGCATCCCATGTTGTGCGATAGTGGCACAAGACACGCATAAAGCAATATCTCACTTTGATTTCCAAGACAAAATTTTGACATATGTAATCTCGAAACTTTGAAACATCATTTCTTATTTTCCAACTCACTCAGTAAGCATCTATTAAGACCATCATTTCCAGCACTATGGGGTTGTGCTACTCCATAACCATTCATTTAAGACAATTCTGAACAGTGATAACTAGCAAGTTTCAAAGAACTTCTTTATTATATATATATTTTTTCTTTTCAAAATGTAGAGAACATGGCAATGTATATTTAGAGGATCACAATATTTTTCACAAGCTAGATAAAAGTTGAACAAGGTGCATCAAAGCTATGGCTTGTCTCCTATGGGGGTCTGACATGAGCAAGTATATCCCTTATATGAATATGAACAAAATCTAACCTAAGCAAGCATTCAAAAACAGAGAGATACACAATAGCATGAAAACTTTTTTAAGGAATAAAGAACTTTGCACAAGACTCTACGCATGCAAAATAACCTCCCCAAGCTAAACTTGAGAAGATCATGAAAACAAAAAAGAAAATGCAGTTATCAAAAGAGAGTATAATAAGTGATTACCTTCCCAAGCTTAAAGTTAAAGCAAGGGTGACACACTTTACCAATGAGGTGCTTTTAACCTCTACTTTGATGGACAAAGAACCTTTGATTCAATGAATGCTTCACGATACGGTGTATGCCTTCCTTAAGAACCTGGTTGGAACAAGACTAGAAAGAAGACAAAATATTTTTGTGTTTTTGAAGACACGGGTTTAGCTCACAAGTGATAAAAATACAAGTCCGACTGAGTTGGTTCATCAACCTAAGCACCACTCTTAAGTCAACAAACTAGTTCTAGAAGAGGTCTATCCTAGATTGTGATGAGGTGCAAGTGAAACAGGATACGAGACACGAGTGTGCAGCCCCTATGTGCTTATTTAAAAGAGGTTCGAGTTGGAAGGGTTTACCAGACACAGATTGCTGAAACATTGAATTGAAGCAACTAGGTGGCTCTTGTGAGTGTTTGCATGGTTGACACTACCATACATGTCATCACATAAGGTTCAAGTCCCTGCGAAAATAACACACAAAATAAAAGACAACAATTTGGTGTACGAACGAAGTTCGTTCACCCAACTAATGAAAGAAAACAAAAAGAAAACATGAACTACTAAAGAGAATTACAACTTAAGGAATTTCTGAGATAGAACTTTATTTTTTACATACGCTCGGCTTCTCTAAAACATGGGAGAAGCTCCCAGGTGGTGCTTCGAGGTTTTTAGAAGAAGAAGGAAGATGAAAGAATGAAATTTTGAGCAATGGTTACCTTCCAGTTGGCATTTGAGGGGTTTTCCCAACTATACGGGCACAACTATATGGCAGGAAAAATGCGTTCAAGCTGTATAGTTGGCCTTCTGTCAAAGTTTTAGGGTTTCCTCCTGGTGGCGCAGCTATACGAGCGCAACTATATGGCCAGAACAAAATGTTCCCGTCGCATAGTTGGTCATCAGACTGTCTATCCCTAGGAAAGAAAATATACAAAGACATAGATATCTATACGGCCGGAATTTTTATTCCCGCCGTATAGTTAGTCGTTGAACTCTCTGTATCCTGAAAAGAATTTTGATGAAGGCACCGATAACTGTACGACGGCAACTATATAGCCAGAATTTTTATTCCCGCCATTTTGTTGGTCGTTAAACCTTCAGTATACATCAGAATATTTCTATTTCTTTGTGAATTCTTTGTTATCTTGTAACTTAGTGAAATACCATGTTTTGACAGAAAAATGATAGATTAAATTGTTGACCAACAAATACAAATAATTGAAGGATTCACGTGAAACGGATTTTCTCTTCCATTTTTACCAAGTTTATGCAACACATAATATAGTGACAATAAATTCTACCTTTTGAAAACTACCACAAGATTACTCTAATAGCAAGACATGCGAAGAATAAAAGTGCCAATGCAAGATGAATGCAACTAGACTCAAGACACAAAACTAAGAAAGACGCCTAAGGACTCCCGGGTTGTCTCCTGGGAAGCACTCTCTTTAAAGCCATAAAGCCAGGCTAGGATGCTCCATACATTACCCACCTGGATCCCAAGGGATATCGACTTGAGGTGAGGTTGTACATACCAGCCTTGAGCATCTTGAAGTAGAGTTCGGTCGGAGTCGTACCCGCTTACGGTGCATCGACATCATGTAGATGAACAAGTTCTCGCTTTCAAGCGAGTGTTGATGCACCAAGCTTGGTGAACATGCCTCCGTGTATAGCTGCAATGAGAGGATTTGAGATTCATATAAAATTCTTAAAACTTTACCTTGGTTACCTATGTAGGGGAACACTTCATAGTATTCTTCCTTCATAGCAGGGAGTTCAGGACCCTACATGTTAGTATGGAAAGGTTCTATCTCTAGTTCAGTATTATTAATGCTCTCCATATGAGTGTCTAGGCACAAGGCCTCCATAGAACAATTATCAACAGTTTTAGCATCATAAAAATCACTACTAGAGTGAGAGGCATCACAAACAAAAGTTGTAGTGTGACTCTCTTTGTCAACCTCACTTTTTTGTTCCTCCTTTTCATAGACTAGTGTTTTAATAGGAATGACAAAATCAAAAGTAGGAGTCGAAGGTGTGAGCGGGTGATCAATCCGTTCTTCCTCCTTGTGCTCCTTTTCCTCTCCGCTTAAATTATTTTCACAAAAAAGGAATATGAGGTATACTAAATTAAAAACTCCATCAGCTGCTTCACTTTCAACATCAATACTTCCTAGTCTAAATACCATTTCAGATGCACCTTTGAAAAGAACGTATTATAGCAAGTCCAAACTATGATAGGATTTATCTCTATTATAATTTGCTAGAGTAGGATTGTTGGAATACTTACATTGAAAATTAAGGTGGTCATCTGTTATACAAATTGTGCAATAAGATCCATCACTAGCACGCAACCATAATGAATGCCTTTCCAATTGGTCTAGCAATTTCTTTATTAGCTCATGTCTAGCAACCAGGCTTGATGAACTTGAATCCTTTATCTCCTCCAATGCTTGTATTATCTCTTGAACAAAATTTATCTTGGAAGACATGATTAGTAGCAACATTTTTTATAATTTTTTGGTTTTGTAATTTTTTTATCGTTTTCAATATAAAAGAAAGCAGTAATATAATAGCAACAAATAGAAATAAACTATGTGCGAGTAGATAACCGAATGCTTTGCACCCTGGCAACGGCGCCAATTTGATGGAGATGAGTTCCTGCACCAAAACAGGTTTATTGCAGTACTTGCAGCAGCAAATATTTAAGAATTTGTCCCGATGGGAGCTGGGCGAACAAGACCCTCGCAGCCGCGTTGTCAATGCGACCACGTATGCACCCAAACCGTGGTTTGGAAATAGCCTATTCTATAAGTTGCTAGGATGGATGAATTTAAGATGTTTTGTAATAACTACTACTAGAACTAGGAGAAAACTAGAAAAAAAGTAAAACTGAAAATAGATGAATGCAATGAGATGAAATATTAATGCTATGATTCCTCAAGTAACGTTGTGTATACCGATGTGCATGATAAGTGCTTATGGAATAGTTTTTAACTATAATTGTGGCAGTCCCTCATATATCATTGTCTCCCATCGTTGGTAAGTGGGAACTATACAACTCAATTGTCCAGACCCCCTCCGGACATGGGTCATCCGTAAGAGAATAGTGTATTAAGGTAATAAGACCAATCAAGGTAAATTAGAGCAAAGGCATTAAGTTCTATGGACTACCGTACTCCTAAGCAAGTGTGCTAGTCACAAGATGTCATGTTATGTCACTTTGGGGTCAAGCAATTCGCAACACTATACCTATCTATATCATGAGTGATCTTGAGGAAATTAAATCTTAATGGGTGGTGCATCCTAAGCTGTTATTGCCTCCGCAAATCACTTATAGCAAATAGCCTATTAGTTCTACCCACGGACTTGTCAGGCCCATGGAACGAGTAGAGACTAATGATAAATTTTGTGACACTCCGTGAATGCCTAGTAAATTCCTCAACAATGGATTGGACATCTCCAATCACTAACATAATATCATGAATAGAACAATGTAAAGATAAAGCACAAACATATTAATTAACAAGAACACACCACACTTCAATTACTCAAATCATCATAACATTAATAAAAGGAGGTTCAAGCCATGTTACAACCCATTACGAAGATCATGATGGGGAAGGATGAAGGAGTAGCGGTGATGGAGATGGTGATGATGGCGTGGTGATGGTGGCATCGGCGTGGTGATGGCGGTGTCCTCCTTCTCCTCCTCTTCTTGCTTGGATGGCTTGATGGTGTTGATGGAGATCTAGATCTTGGTGGATCTTGAGAGGATATGGAGGCGGCACGGCGGCAGGGCACCGCCGTGGAGGCAGTAGATGGGATCTTGATCTTGTATATGGTTGATTGATGGTTCCTCTTGGGTCCTCCCTCCTTTATATAGGCCTTGGGGGTGCCCTAGGGTTCTCCCAATACCGTCATATGACTTAGGGAAGGTTCTGGAGATCTTCTGTGGCAAAATCCCGTCGTTTTTGACCTTTTTGGTAACTATACGAGCAGAGCTATATGACCAAAAATATAGCTCCGACCGTATAGTTGCTCGTTAAACTTGCAGATGCTTTTAGTATTTTGGCCGCCATTTCTTCATACGAACTCCATTTTGGGTGTTCTTGGGCTCGTTCAGTTCATATCATCGAGGGCTACAATCTTGTGGTCTTGGATATTTATTTTGAGAAGTTGGAAAAATTGACTTTTCCAACCTCTCAAAGGGCTAAGTCTGGTCCCTATAGCTCCTCCATACTATGCTCTCTTGGTTCCTTTTGCCTTTGTTTTGTCCATAATCATCATCAACACCTACACACATGTCAAAGACAAGGAAGAGGGATAATATTCTACCTAAACTACTAAATGTACAAAGCTCATATTGAATTTAATAAAAACAAGTATTCATGCATATTAGGCATAGCAATAGTTAGATGGAGCATGATATGATAAGGAAATGACACAATTTATATTGCTAAAAAGTGTTGTATATCACAGCCATCAGTTTGTTCCTCTTCAAGAGCTTCATTTATGTTTGCAATGTCATTATGATACTCACACTCAAGAATACTCATTTTGTCAATTGTGTCCTCATGCTCATAAATTAGTTGCTTACTTTGAATGGCAAAGTTCAAGATTTCAATGAAAGTAGAGCAAGAATTTTTATTTTTGTGTAGAGCATGAAGGACTAGCTCCCCCTTCTCTTTTAAAGAAGCAACATCATCCTCTACTTTATCTAAGTCAACATTCACATCATCATGAGGTGTGATACATTGCAAATGTATCTATAATTTTCGATGTTCCATGCTTGGTTTTATCCACTTTCTTGTGTTTTGTTCCAACTTTGGTGTACTTTTCATATGATTTCTTGGACTAACCTATTAACAAGAGCCACAGTGCCAGCTGCCTGTTTTCTGCTATTTTTGGTTCGAGGAAAGTCATAAAATGAATATTCTCGGAATTGTACGGGACAAAAGCCAAAGTGCCTATTTTTCCGGAAGGGATCAAGTGCCAGAATACGAGACGAAGAAGGGCCAGAGGGTGGCCACACCACCTGGCCGCGCGGCCAGGCCTAGCCCACGCCAGGGGGTGGTGTGGCCAGCCCAAGCACCCCCTCGGCCTCTCCTTCCGCCTATATATTGCCCTTGGGACGAAAACCCTAAGTGCCCGATCAAAAATCCACGAAAGAGTCTGTAGCCGCCGTCATCTCCATCCCTAGATTGGGAGGGATCTGAAGCTCTTCTCGGCACCCTGCCGGAGAGCGGAATTCATCCTGGAGGCCTTCTTCATCACCATGCAAGCCTCCGGTGTGATGCGTGAGTAGTTCATCCTTGGACAACGGATCCATGTAGTAGCTAGATGGCTGGTGATACATTGCAAATGTATGTATAATTTTTGATGTGCCATGCTTGGTTTTATCACTTTCTTGTGTTTTGTCCACACTTTGGAGTACTTTTCATATGATTTCTTGGACTAACCTATTAAAAAGAGCCATAGTGCCAGCTGCCTGTTTTTTGCTGTTTTTGGTTCCAGGAAAGTCAGAAAATGAATATTCTCGGAATTAGACGGGACAAAAGCCAAAGTGCCTATTTTCCAGAAGACTCCAGGAGCCAGAATACGAGACGGAGGAGAGCCAAGGGCTGGCCACACCACCCCTAGGCGCGGGCTAGGTCTGGCCGCGCCAGGGCATGGTGTGGTGGCCCCAGGCACCCCCTCGGTCTCCCTCTTCGCCTATAAGAAGCCTTCTGACCTAAAAACTTCGGGGGTTCGACGTTTTTCCACAAAAAGTTCCGTTGCGCCGCCGCCATCGAAGGGGAGATTCGGGGGACAGAAAGTCTCTGTTCTGGCACCCTGCCGGGACGGGGAAGTGCCCCCGGAGCCATCTCCATCGATCTCCACCATCATCTTCATCGACCATCCATGTTTCCTCCATCTATGAGTGAGTAATCCCCCACTGTAGGCTATGGGGATGGTAGGGATTGGATAAGATCGTTCATGTAATGGCATCAGATTTTTAGGGCATAGTGCCTAGTATCTCTTATTAGTGCTTTATGACTTTGTTGCGACTTGTTGTGCTTAATGCTTGTCACTAGGGCCCAAGTGCCATGATTTCAGATCTGAACTTATTATTGATTCATTATGATAGTATTGTTCTTGGTCTTACCTACAATTTGTATACACACGTCGTTGTCCGGAACCTATGATCCCGAAGTGACAGAAATCGAGGTAGCCGGAAGGGAAAGGCTTTGATGTGAGGATCACATGAGTTTACGGAGTGTTAATGCTTTGCTCCGGTGCTTTATTAAAAGGAGAACCTTAATTGCCAGTAGTTCCCTAGAGGCCCCGCTGTAAACGGGCTGGCAGGACAAAAGATGTTGTGCAAGTTCTCATTGCGAGCACGTATGACTATATATGGAACACATGCCTAGGATTGTCTAGTACTTGGATGCTTTATCTTATTTATCTACAATTGCCCTATGTTCTGATTGCTATGTGAATTGTCTTGTCCATGCAATGCCCGTCCATCCATCCCTATGCCTATCGCACTCGAATCCCACTGTTACTGCTTTTGTTACTACTGTCTTTGCTTTGCTACTACTGTTACTTTACTATTCTTACTACAAAATTGTTGCTACTGATAAACTGCTGTGAGCAAGATTGTTTCCAGGTGTAGCTGAATTGACAACTCATTTGTTAAGGCTGATAAGTATTCTTTGGCTCCCTTTATGTCGAATCAATAAATTGGGTTTCACTTCCCTCAAAAATACTGCAATACACCCCCTATACCTGTGGGTCATCGTGACTATTTTCTGGCGCCGTTGCCGGGGAGCATAGCTTTATTTATCAAGTCCACTTGGAATCACTATTGTTCAAGCTAAGTTTATTTCTTCCTTGTTTGCTTCTTTCTTTATTGAAAATACAAAAAAATTGGTTCCTACTCTAGTTGTTATTTTCGTTGGTCTGTTATTGTCTGGCTTTATCATGCTTATTGTCAATGGTTGGTTTCTTTGAAACTGAAGTTTATTGGCAAGGTGGTTTCACGGAAGATGAAAAATATTATTATAAGGAACACCGCTTGTCACAAAAAGGGAAACACTTATAGGGACAAATTGATAGATTGTATACCATTGCTAGAAATGTGTGCTCTACTTATAATGTTACTTATTGCCTTGATAAATCTTGTTGCTGTAGGAGGTACAAACACCTCCCTTTTCAATGTGAGTATAATGATAATGTTACCATATCTTCCTATGTTAAGGGAAATTATGACCTTTATGATGTGGAACAAGTTGAGGAATTTATTGCTTGGAAGGGTGCATTTGAACTTGCTAGTTTGTTTGAAAATATTGATGATTCACCTTATGAGTATGAGGTTTATGGTATACTTAAATTTTGCTTTGATAATTACAAGGATGAAAATGGCTATATTCTTGAATATTTTAATAGATGCTTTCCACAAATGGAAGAGACTAATGCCTTGGAGGATCCTATGGAAGAAGAAATTGATGAACCTGAAATCTCATTAGATGAAAAAGAGAAGGAGAGTGATGAACAAAAGGAGGAAGAATGGATTAGCTACCCATACCTACCTTCTAATGAGAGTAACTCTTTATCCCTTACATTATTTGATTGTCCCCCATGCTTACTAAAGAAGGATGATTGTTATGTTCCTGAGGATTCTTTTGAAGATGTTTATGATAAAGCTCTAGTGCTTGTAGATCATGAAGAGCATGCTTTTTGTGATAGTTATATTGTTGAGTTTATTCATGAGGCTACTGAAAATTATTATGAGAGAGGAAAATATGGTTGTAGAAGTTTTCATGGTATTGAAACACCTCTCTATGTGCTGAAAGTTTTGAAGTTACTCTTGTTTTATCTTCCTATGCCTGTCACTTTGTTCTTTGTGAATTTATTTGCATACATGATTACTATGCATAGGAAGTGGTTAGACTTAAATGTGTTTTGGATTTGCTTCTTGATGCTCTCTTTTACTTCACTTCATATTTCTTATGAGAGCATCCTCTAAAACTATTATGCCTGAAGATGATAATATGTCTACTATTCTTGGGAGATCTTTTCTTAAATACTGCAGGAGCTGTTATTAATTGTAATCAAGGGAAGGTGACCTTCAATGTCAATGACAAGGAACATACTATATATTTCCCCAAGAAGATTGAAAGGACTTATGGTTTGAATTCAATTGAACATGTTGAGGGCATTCAAGTTGGAGAAATATATTGTCCCATACCAAGAGGAAAAATTGAAACTATTATGATTGGGACCATTGCTATCAAGGTTGAGGTAACATAATCATTAGTGGAATACAAAGTTTTGTCTCATATGGAATTGTTTTGGTAACAAGACCTGATCAACCTTGTTAACAAAAGGATTTCATTGAACAAAACAATGTTTTCACCATGATTATCTCCGCTTACTTATATTCTATCTATTTTAGTTTTTGCTTATGCCTAACTTAAAGGCGTTAAAGAAAAGTACTTATTGGAAGATAACCCAAAAGTTTTAGTTGAGTCTTGGAAGTTATTACTTCAGTAATAACCTCTCCTTATCCTTTTTATTTTCTTTTTGTGCCAAGAGTAACCTCTAATGAGAGTGAAGTAATGATTGGGAAAGTTGCTGTCCCGAAACAGATTTTTGTGCTTCACCGTAAAAATTCCTGAGAGATCTCTGTATGTCGGATTGAGCTGTAATTTTTTGTGCTTCTGACATAGGTTGTTATATAACTTTAGTTAGTTCAACACTTTTTGAGTTGAGCAACGGGAGGTCTTCGGAAAAATTTGTCTTTACCTTCTGGTCTGTTTTGACAGATTTCTGCCATTTTCTGCATTTGCTTCTTGTGGGTTCCTTTTTGAGTTCTTTTGGGGAATTGAGCTTTTTCAAGGAAGTGCTACAGTATCTAGTGTTCTAATGGAAGTTTATTTGGTGTTAGAACTGAACCTTAAGACTTATTTATCTTGAGTGCACTAATGTTGCTAATGAGATTGTGTGAAGTTTTGTATGAAGGAAAAATTTCAGGTGTATGGAAGGAATGAGTAATGAGATGAAGGATGGACTAAAGCTCAAGCTTGGGGATGCCACGCGTGTCACCCCAAGAAATATCCAAGAAGTAAATCCCTCAAAGCTTGGGGATGCCCAAGGCATCCCCTTCTTCATCAATAAAAATTCCAGGTTTCTTCCAAACACTTTATTTTTATTGTTTCATGCACAGTTATGCTGTTCTTGGAGCGTCTTCTTTTTCATTTTTGTTTTGGTTTTTAGTTTGCGTGGTTTTCTTAGTTTGCTGAATAAATTGGTTGGACCCCCTCTTTCTTACATTTGGTTTGCAAATAGTTTGGTTTGGTTTGGAAAAGAGTAGGAAAGTTCATGCCTATGTGGTAAAAAGAGCTTGTTTTTTACTATGGCTATGCTTTGTCATGCCATGCTTGATATTATTTTGGCTTTATGCTTAGAATTATTTGCTGTAGCATGACTTGTTATAAACAATTGAAATTTCTTAATGTGCCTTGGATGAATCATGCGTTGTTTTAGCATATTAAAGCATAGTTTAGTGGTATTCTCCTTTGATGCTTTATTTGGGTTGACTTGGCGCATGCTCACACCATGTTATGACTATCTCAAGTCACCTTAAGCCTTTATGATCCTTTAGTTTTCAACTTGTAGTATCACTTTATGCTTTGATCAATGATGTTTTGTCGCTCTGCATGATTATGGCCATTATTGCTCTCTTAGTTTGTCGCTCCCAGTCTTTTGCTAGCCTCCACAACAAAGTATGAGTTCCATTCATGCATCCAACTCCCTAAACCAAGTTATTCCAAAGAGTCCACCATACCTACCTACTAGCTTATGCTATTCCAAGTATATTCATGCTTTTGTTTACCTTCCAAATTAAACTTGTTATGAGAAACCAGTGATTAAAGCTCTCACGAACTTGATGGCACACTTTACTTTACTTGCCCTTAATAAACTTGAACCATTGTGTCGTCTATGTTGTATATGCTTGCACTTATTTGTTGGGAATTAGCAGAACCATGCTTTCATGGGGAACGCTTTCAACATTGCACTTGGTACTTGTACCTAGTTGATATCATGCTCTTTTGTATATGGATGTTGTCGGTGTGAAATGAAAGGGGAACGCTTTCAACATTAGCAGAACCATGGAGTTATGTATATGTGTTAGAGAAACGCTTGGGCCACTGGTCTAATCCATGCTGACATGGTGGAAACCTACAGCGTAACCATAATGAGCTGTCTATGAAGCATTCTTCTTATAAAAAAAGAGTCCTATGTTGAGAAAAAAAGAGAAAAAGAAAAAAAGAGATTATGAAAAGAGGAAAGAGAGAAAAAAACACCATATTCCCATGGTAAATAAGAAGATTGCTGAGATGCTCATTGTCTGCTTGCCTTGTCATTTTGATATGGGGATTCTTCCGTATCATCGGGCAAGGGGTACCCCGTTGGCGGTTCTCTATGATACACATGTACTTACGATGACAAGAACTTACCGATGACTAAACTTGAGTAGCATGAGGAGCGGCCCTCGTATACAAGGGACATGAGTTTTCTGACTTATACTTCGTCAAGCATGTACACCATAGTTTGTTCACTTTAACCTTAATCACTTCAAGATGCTTATGATAGGGGCAATGAGAACTGAAAGCTATACGTACCATAATTTTCGGAAGCTCTTTATGAGACTTGAATCCCTACTTCCTTTTATACAAAGGCCTTTCTTCCACCATTATATTGAGTCTCCACCTTCTATCTTTATGCACTTACTTTGAGAGCATAGTGGCCATTCTTAGTTCTATGTGCATTGTCCCAAGACTTGTTGATTGATGCATACCTTGATATTGCTTGTTTTAAACTATTTGTATCTAGTCACTCTTATGAACTTTGAAGGTGTCCTATGCATTTATGTTTGCTACTATTTGAGGGACAAGCTGAATGCCACTATGCTATGTTTTCTTTATGTGAAACAAACAAACGTCTTGCAAGGCATTGTTATTCATGAATCTTTTGTTTGTGCCTTTTCATGTTGCATCATAGTTTCTTTGTCTTATTGCTAGAACTTTGTCTTTCATGTTATGATTGAAGTACTATGATCCTAGCTTTGAATGTTTTACAACTACTTTGATCAAGTTTATGATGGTGCATGTCACCTTAAAAATTATTCTTTCTTTTTATCACTTACCTACTCGAGGACGAGCAGGAGTTAAGATCGGGGATGTTGATACATTGCAAATGTATCTATAATTTTTGATGCTCCATGCTTGGTTTTATCCACTTTCTTGTGTTTTGTCCACACTTTGGAGTACTTTTCATATGATTTCTTGGACTAACCTATTAACAAGAGCCACAGTGCCAGCTGCCTGTTTTCTGCTGTTTTTGGTTACAGGAAAGTTAGAAATTGAATATTCTCGGAATTGGACGGGACAAAAGCCAAAGTGCCTATTTTTCCAGAAGACTCAGAGCGAGATCGAGGCGGAGGCAGAGCTGGCCACACCGCCCCAAGGCGTGGGCTGGGCCTGGCCACGCCAGGGCATGGTGTGGTGGCCCCAGGCACCCCCTCGGTCTCCCTCTTCGCCTATAAGAAGCCTTCTGACCTAAAAACTTCGGAGAGTTCGATGTTTTTCCACAAAAAGTTCCACTGCACCGCCGCCACCGAAGGGGAGATTCGGGGGACAGAAAGTCTTTGTTCCGGCACCCTACCGGGACGGGGAAGTGCCCCTAGAGCCATCTCCATCGATCTCCACCATCATCTTCATCGACCATCCATGTTTCCTCCATGTATGAGTGAGTAATCCCCCGCTGTAGGCTATGGGGATGGTAGGGATTGGATGAGATCGTTCATGTAATGGCATCAGATTGCTAGGGCATAGTGCCTAGTATCTCTTATTAGTGCTTTATGACTTTGTTGCGAATTGTTGTGCTTAATGCTTGTCACTAGGGCCCGAGTGCCATGATTTCAGATCTGAACTTATTATTGATTCATTATGATAGTATTGTTCTTGGTCTTACCTACAAGTTGTATACACACGTCGTTGTCTGGAACCTATGGTCCCAAAGTGACAGAAATTGGGGTTGCCAGAAGGGAAAGGCTTTGATGTGAGGATCACATGTGTTTATGGAGTGTTAATGCTTTGCTCCGGTGCTTTATTAAAAGGAGCACCTTAATTGCCAGTAGTTCCCTAGAGGCCCCGCTGCAAACGGGCTGTCAGGACAAAAGATGTTGTGCAAGTTCTCATTGCGAGAATGTATGACTATATATGGAACACATGCCTAGGATTGTCTAGTACTTGGATGCTTTATCTTATTTGTCTGCAATTGCCCTATGTTCTGATTGCTATGTGAATTGTCTTGTCCATGCAACGCCCGTCCATCCATCCCTATGCCTACCGCACTCGAATCCCACTATTACTGCTTTTGTTACTACTTTCTTTGCTTTGCTACTGCTGTTACTTTACTATTCTTACTACAAAACTGTTGCTACTGAGAAACTGTTGTGAGCAAGATTGTTTCTAGGTGTAGCTGAATTGAAAACTCAGTTGTTAAGGCTGATAAGTATTATTTGGCTCCCCTTGTGTCAAATCAATAAATTGGGTTTCACTTCCCTCGAAAATACTGCGATACACCCCCTATACTTGTGGGTCATCAGTTGGTTCTCCTCCTTTGTGCTTTCATGTTTAGATCTTGTGAGCTCCGTTCATGATCAAGATCATCTATTTGTAATTCTGCATGTTGTGTTTGCAGGGATCCATGGATATTGAGATGCTATTTCAGATTGATTATTGATTCTATCATGTCTTTGTTATTTGTGATCTTGCATGCTTTCCGTTGTTAGTAGCTATCTTGGCCAAGTAGATGCTAGCAACTCCGAGAGTTAGTATTTATGCCCGATAGTGGGTTCATGCCTCTGGTAATCTGGGGAAGTGACATAAATCTCTAAGGTACTAGATGTGTTGTTGCTACTAGGGAGAAAACAACAATCCTTTGTTCATAGAACAATCGTATTGTTTACTTTACACGCAGTTCGTAAAACAATAATCTGTTGCTTGCAACTTAATACTAGAGGGGGTTCGGATGATAACCTGAAGGTGGATTATTAGTCATAGATGCAGTTGGATGGCGGTCTATGTATTATGTTGTAAAGCCCAATCAAGTCTCAGAGGAGTCAAGATGATTAGTATATGCATGTATTGCTTTATCGGTGTTTGTCAATTGCCCCGCTGTAATTTGTTCACCCAGCATGTTATCTATCTAAGGAGAGCCACCTCTAGTGAACTATGGATCCCGGTCCTTGTGTTTTGCATACAATCTACAATCTTTTATTGCTTTGTGTTTACTCTCTGCAAACTTTTATGTCTTTCCATTCGATACGTTTAATCCTTTGTTTTCCGCAAAAGACGGTGAGATTGACCACCTCATCACAAGTTGGGGACAAAGTTTTGTGGTTGTGTTGTCCAGGTCTCCATGTTGCTACTAGCACCGGTAGTGCGCCCTGCCAAAGCTCAGCTAGTAACACCTTTGGGGTGTTTCCTTGCTCCTACTGGTTCGATTAAACCTTGGTTTCATACTGAGGAAAACTTGCTGCTGTGCTCATCATACCTTCCTCTTGGGGTTCCCAACGAGCTCTACATCAACACTGCCAACAAGCATTTTTCTGGGCGCCGTGCATTGAGCCATCAAGCATTTTTCTGGCGCCGTTGCCGGGGAGTCAAGGACATCTTCACAAGGGGAGTCCCTCATAACCAATCTCTTTACTTTCTTGTTTTTGTTTTGCTTAGTTTCTTTTTTGCTTTGTTTACTTGTTTTGTTCTTCAAAAACACAAAAAGAATTAGTTTTGCAAGTTTGCTTTCTTATTTGAAAACCCAAAAAAATGACTACTCTTGAAAACACTAAGTTGTGTGACTTCACTAGCACCAACAACAATGATTTTATGAGCACACCAATTGCTCCACCTGTGGCTAAAAATACTTTCTTTGAGATAAAACCTGCTTTGCTCAATCTTGTTATGAGACAACAATTTTCTGGTATTGGTAATGAAGATGTTGCTTCCCATCTAAATAACTTTGTTGAACTTTGTGAGATGCAAAAGCATAGGGATATAGATGGTGACATTATTAAACTGAAATTTTTTCCTTTCTCTTTGAGAGGAAAAGCTAAAGAATGGTTGAATTCCTTAACTAGGAATAGTATTGATTCTTGGACTAAGTGCAAAGATGCTTTTATTGGAAAATACTATCCTCCTGCTAAGATTATATCCATGAGAAGTGAAATAATGAAGTTTAAACAACTTGATAATGAACATGTTGCTCAAGCTTGGGAAAGAATGAAATCTTTGGTAAAGAATTGTCCCACTCATGGACTGACTGCTTGGATGATCATCCAAACTTTTTATGCAGAATTGAACTATTCTTCAAGGAACCTATTGGATTCAGCTGCTAGAGGTACCTTTATGACCATCACTTTGGGTGTTGCAACAAAACTTTTGGACAATATGATGGTTAATTATTCTGAATGGCATACTGAGAGAGCTCCACAAGGTAAGAAGGTAAATTATGTTGAAGAAACCTCCTCCTTGAGTGATAAGATTGATATAATTATGTCTATGCTTGTTAATGGGAAAGCCCATATTGATCCAAATAATGTTCCTTTAGCCTCTTTGGTTGCTCAAGAAGAGCAAGTTGATGTGAACTTCATAAGAAATAACAATTTTGGCAACAATGCTTATGGTAATAATGCTTATAGGAACAATTTTGGTAACAACAATTATAAGTCTTATCCTCCCAACAATGGTAATGCTTATGGGAATTCTTACAACAATATTAAGAGTGCTCCCTCTGAACTTGAAGTTATGCTTAAAGAGTTTATTAGTAAACAAACTGCTTTCAATAAAATTATTGAGGAAAAACTCTCTAATGCTGAAAGAAATATAGCATCCTTGGCTGAAGCTCAATATACTTTTAATAAAATGGCTGCTAAACCTGAAACTAATGAGAATCCGTTTGCAGCTACGAATCCCATACAAGTAAGAATTGATGAAAATGTTAGACTATTAGCTGAATTACATGCTAAGTGGGAAAGATAAGATGAAATTGCTAGAAAAATTAGTGTTTCTACTATTACCACCACTAGTGTTGAGGCTACTAATAGTTCTACTACTTTAGATGATAAAGTTTATTTTGATCTTGATGGTTGCAACATCTCTGAAGTTATTAAGTTCCTACAAAAGCTTGCTAAAAGTCCTAATGCTAGTTCTATGAACATGGCCTTTACAAAACACATTACTGATGCTCTCATAAAGATTAAAGAAGAAAAGATGAAACATAAAGCTTCTATTCCTACAAAACAAGAAGATGGTTGGGAACCCATCATTAATATGAAAGTGAATGACTTTGATTTCAAAGCTTTATGTGATCTTGATAGTAGTGTTTCTATTATGCCTAGAAGGATTTATGATTTGCTTGATTTGCCTCCTCTTGAAGATTGTTATTTGAATGTCCCACTTGATGATAATGCTAAAAAGAAACTCATGGGGAGTCTTAATGATGTTCTTATTATGGTTAACAATTCCTATGCCCCCGTTGATTTCTATGTTTTGGATGTTGAATACAATGCTTCTTGTCCTATTATTTGGGAAGACCTTTTCTTAGAACTGTTGGTGCCATCATTGATATGAAAGAAGGCACCATTAAATATCAACTCCCACTTAAGAAATGTATATAACACTTCCCTAAAAAGAGAGAAAAGATTTCTTTTGCTTCTCCTATGAAAACAAAATTTGGTCTTAATGCTTCTTCATTTGAGAACACTTGATTCTTTCTTTCCTTCTTATGCCTAATTTAAAGGCGTTAAAGAAAAGTACTTATTGGGAGATAACCCAAAAGTTTTAGATAAGTCTTGGAAGTTATTACTGAACCGCTCCTTATCCTTTTTATTTGCTTTTTGTGCCAAGAGTAACCTCTAATGAGAGTGAAGTAATGATTGGGAAAGTTGCTGTCCCGAAACAGATTTTTGTGCTTCACCGTAAAAATTTGTGAGAGAGATATGTATGTCGGATTGATCTGTAATTTTTTCTTCTTCTGCCCCAGGTTGTTATCTAACTTTCTTTAGTTCAACACTTTTTGATTTGAGCAACAGAAGGTCTTCGAAAAAATTCGTCTTTACCTGCTGGTCTGTTTTGACAGATTTCTTCCATTTTCTGCATTTGCTCCTTGTGGGTTCCTTTTTGAGTTCTTTTGGGGAATTGAGCTTTGTGAGGGAATTTCTACAGTAGCTAGTGTTCTAATGTAATTTTATTTGGTGTTATAACTGAACCTTAATATCTATTTATCTTAAGTTCACTAATGTTGCCAATGAGATTGTGTGAAGTTTTGTATGAAGGAAAAATTTCAGGTGTATGGAAGGAATGAGTAATGAGATGAAGGATGGAATAAAGCTCAATCTTGGGGATGCCACGCATGTCACCCCAAGAAATATCCAAGAAGTACAAGCGTCAAAGCTTGGGGATGCCCAAGGCATCCCCTTCTTCATCAATAAAAATTCCAGGTTTCTTCCAAACGCTTCATTTTTATTGTTTCAAGCACAGTTGTGTTTTTCTTGGAGCGTCTTCTTTTTCATTTTTGTTTTGGTTTTTCGTTTGCTTGGGTTTGCTTAGTTTTCTGAATAATTTGGTTGGACCCCCCCTTTCATACATTGGTTTTCAAGTAGTTTGGTTTGGTTTGGAAAAGAGTAGGAAAGTTCATCCTTATGTGGTAAAAAGAGCTTGTTTTTGACTGTGGTCTATGCTTTGTCATGCCATGCTTGATATTGTTTTGGCTTTATGCTTACTATTATTTGTTGTAGCATGACTTGTTATAAACAATTGAGATTGCTTAATGTGCCTTGGATGAATCATGCGTTGTTTTAGCATATTAAAGCATAGTATAGTGGTATTCTCCTTTGATGCTTTATTTGGGTTGAGTTGGCACATGCTCACACCATATTATGACTATCCAAAGTCACCATAGCCTTTATGATCCTTTAGTTTTAAACTTGTAGTATCACTTTATGCTTTGATCAATGATGTTTTGTCGCTCTGCATGATTATGGCCATTATTGCTCTCTTAGTTTATCGCTCCCAGTCTTTTGCTAGCCTCCACAACAAAGTATGAGTTCCACTCATGCATCCAACTCCCTAAACCAAGTTATTCCAAAGAGTCCACCATACCTACCTACTAGCTTATTCTATTCCAAGTATATTCATGCTTTTTTTTACCTTCCACTTGTTATGAGAAAACTAGTGATTAAAGCTCTCTCGAACTTGATGGCACACTTTACTTTACTTGCCCTTAATAAACTTGAACTATTGTGTCGTCTATGTTGTATATGCTTGCACTTATTTGTTGGGAATTAGCAGAACCATGCTTTCATGGGGAATGCTTTCAACATTGCACTTGGTACTTGTACCTAGTTGATATCATGCTCTTTTGTATATGGATGTCGTCGGTGTGAAATGAAAGGGGAGCTTGTAAGTCCATGGAGTTATGTATATGTGTTAGAGAAACGCCTGGGCCGCTGGTCTAATCCATGCTGACATGGTGGAAACCTGCAGCGTAACCATAATGAGCTGTCTATGAAGCATTCTTCTTATAAAAAAAGAGTCCTATATTGAGAAAAAAAAGAAAAAAAAGAGATACTATGAAAAGAGGAAAGAGGGAAAAAAGCACCATATTCCCATGGTAAATAAGAAGAATGCTGAGATGCTCGTTGTCTGCTTGCCATGTCATTTTGATATGGGGATTCTTCCGTATCATCGGGCAAGGGGTACCCCGTTGGCGGTTCTCTATGATACACATGTACTTATGATGACAAGAACTTACCGGTGACTAGACTTGAGTAGCATGAGGAGCGGCCCTCGTATACAAGGGACATGAGATTTCTGAATTATACTTCGTCAAGCATGTACACCATAGTTTGTCCACTTTAACCTTAATCACTTCAAGATGCTTATGATAGGGGCAATGAGAGCTGAAACCTATAAGTACCATAATTTTTGGAAGCTCTTTATGAGACATGAATCCCTACTTCCTTTTACAAAAGGCCTTTCTTCCACAATTATATTGAGTCTCCACCTTCTATCTTTATGCACTTACTTTGAGAGCATAGTGGCCATTCTTAGTTCTATGTGCATTGTCCCAAGACTAGTTGATTGATGCATACTTTGATATTGCTTGTTTTAAACTATTGTATCTAGTCACTCTTATGAACTTTGAAGGTGTCCTATGCATTTATATTTGCTACTCTATTGAGGGACAAGCTTAATACTAGTATGCTATGTTTTCTTTATGTGAAACAAACAAACGTCTTGCAAAGCATTGTTATTCATGAATCTTTTGTTTGTGCATTTTCATGTTGCATCATAGCTTCTTTGCTTATTGCTAGAACTTTGTCTTTCATGTTATGATTGAAATACTATGATCCCAGCTTTGAATGTTTTGCAAATACTTTGATCAAGTCTTTGATGGTGCATGTCACCTCAAAAATTATTCTTTCTTTTTATCACTTACCTACTCAAGGACGAGCAGGAGTTAAGCTTGGGGATGTTGAAATGTATCTATAATTTTTGATGTTCCATGCTTGGTTTTATCCACTTTCTTGTATTTTGTTCCAACTTTGGAATACTTTTCATATGATTTCTTGGACTAACCTATTAGCAAGAGCCACAGTGCCAGCTGCCTGTTTTCTGCTGTTTTTGGTTCCAGGAAAGTCAAAAAATGAATATTCTCGGAATTGGATGGGACAAAAGCCAAAGTGCCTATTTTTCTGGAAGGGATCACGTGCCAGAATACGAGACGGAGAAGGGCCAGAGGGCGGCCACACCACCTGGCCGCACGGCCAGGCCTGGTCCGCGCCAGGGGGTGGTGTGGCTAGCCCAGGCACCCCCTCGGCCTCTCCTTCCGCCTATATATTACCCTCGGGACGAAAACCCTAAGTTCCCGATCAAAAATCCATGAAAGAGTCTGTAGCCACCGTCATCTCCATCCCTAGATCGGGAGGGATCTGAAGCTCTTCCCGGCACCCTGCCGGAGAGGGGAATTCACCCTGGAGGCCTACTTCATCACCATGCAAGCCTCCGGTGTGATGCGTGAGTAGTTCATCCTTGGACTACGGATCCATGTAGTAGCTAGACGGATGGTTCTCCTCCTTTGTGCTTTCATGTTTAGATCTTGTGAGCTCCGTTCATGATCAAGATCATCTATTTTTAATTCTGCATGTTGTGTTTGCGGGGATCCGATGGATATTGAGATGCTATTTCAGATTGATTATTGATTCTATCATGTCTTTGTTATTTGAGATCTTGCATGCTTTCCGTTGTTAGTAGCTATCTTGGCCAAGTAGATGCTAGCAACTCCAAGAGTTAGTATTTATGCTCGATAGTGGGTTCATGCCTCTAGTAATCTGGGGAAGTGACAGAAATCTCTAAGGTACTAGATGTGCTGTTGCTAAAAGGGAGAAAACAACAATCCTTTGTTCATAGAACAATCATATTGTTTACTTTACACATAGTTCGTAAAGCAATAATCTGTTGCTTGCAACTTAATACTGGAGGGGGTTCGGATGATAACCTGAAGGTGGATTATTAGTCATAGATGAAGTTGGATGGCGGTCTATGTATTATGTTGTAATGACCAATCAAGTCTCAAAGGAGTAAAGATGATTAGTATATGCATGTATTTCTTTATCGGTGTTTATCAATTGCCCTGCTGTAATTTGTTCACCCAACATGTTATCTATCTAAGGAGAGCCACCTCTAGTGAACTATGGAGCCCGATCCTTGTCTTTTACATACAATCTACAATCTTTTACTGCTTTGTGTTTACTTTCTGCAAACTTTTATGTCTTTCCATTCGATACGTTTAATCCTTTGTTTTCTGCAAAACATGGTGAGATTGACAACCTCATCGCAAGTTGGGGACAAAGTTCTGTGGTTGTGTTGTGCAGGTCTCCACGTTGCTACTAGCACCGGTAGTGCGCCCTGCCAAAGCTCAGCTACTAACACCTTTGGGGTGTTTCCTTGCTCCTACTGGTTCGATTAAACCTTGGTTTCATACCGAGGGAAACTTGCCGCTGTGCTCATCATACCTTCCTCTTGGGGTTCCCAACAAGCTCTACATCAACACCGCCAACAAGCATTTTTCTGGGCGCCGTGCATTGAGCCATCAAGGTGCATGGGGATCCAAAGGAGAAGTTACCTTTGATTCCATAGCCATGAGGCATACGTGAATGTTGGGAGAAGGTGATGATGGGGAAACACTTGAAGCTCCAATATCAACCTTGCCTTGGCCCATACATTCTTCTACTTGCTCTACATGGTTAGCAACTCAAGTACTCAAGGAAAGAGAAGTACATTTATCATGGCAACAAGGCAAAGAAAGCATATCATCATGAAATATATTCAAGGCATGTCTACATGAAATGTGTCAACACCTGGATTTTTAAGTCCAGATGCCTATTATGCCATACATCGCAATCCCAGGATTACCATTTTTGCGAGACATAACAGAATTGGTACCACAGTACATCATCCATTAGAAACCATAATAGTCTTACAAATAGTTGATCTCATGATCAAGTCTTAATACAAATCAGAGCAGTGGAAATATAATGTACTAGACTCCATCTTCATGGTCACAGGCAATGCTAACAATGGGAGATGATCCTAGTTATCATAGACCTCCTATTGTCCATCTTCCGGGTAGTCCTTCTCATAGTCTGGCAATGGGAATAGCCAGGGACAAAGCCATGAGTACTCTTTAAGTACTCGCAAAGTAGCACTAGTACAAGGTAAAGCTAGTAGGAATCTTAAGCTCTAAGTTTTGTTTGCAAAAAGCGAGGTTTATTTCAGCAGGACTTAAAGAGTAAAGACCTAATTTATATCTCTAGATTACTTAAGTGGGAAACTAGTTTTCATGTTCACAACCCTGTTGTGGTCAAGTCAAAGTCATTGTTCAAGTCACAAGCCTTTTTGGGAAACATCTGACAACGGAACAGTATGGCCACTCCAACTGTCCATAACCACAGACACGGCTATTCGAATAGTTTAACACTCTGCAGAGGTGGTACACTTTCACCACAAGATTCAATACATCCGTCAGGGACAACCCTGAATCATCATACTTGGTATGCGGATAATCAATCCTAACCTTTCAATTACACACCCTAGTATAGGCACCTCCCCCATGAGTTTGGCCTCCCAGCCATGGCCAACTGCCATCCCGGGAACTGCATAGGTGGACAATCGTATTCACCAGGCAGCCTCAGCTTCACCTCTTTCTGCAAGGGAACCCATACTAAGACATATAAACTTCTAGTTAATCCCTACCCAACTCAAGTATTGTTGGTGTACGGTAAAATTGGAATTGTATCACATCTGAATCCAACCATCAGTTTTTATCAAAGTCAAGGCTAATGCCTCATTCAGTTTCATCATCAAACCATTGTGTTTCATAACACATGTCAAAACATTTCAATGGAATGAATCATCATTCCAAGGTTTTCCTAATCTTTTTCTCCAAGTGTTCCCATATAAAGTGATCAAGTTTTAGCTTAGCACTAGCCACTAATGTTGAGGGTAAGGGGCGCTAACCAAGTATAAGCATCCAAGAATAGTTCTATGATCTTGATGGTATCCATCCTATTTTCCACTAAGCACAATTCATTAACTAAGTAAGAAACTTTAGTAAAAGGAAAAGTAAAACTTGGGATGGGTATAATCAAAGTTGCATAACCCAGCATGCCTAGTGCATCTTGCATAGGTTAGCTTGCATGTCACATCCCAAGATTTTCCAAATCTTGTAATGTGAAAAATAAAATAACAAAATAAATTTTTGTTGAAAATCAGGGTGAAAAGAAACTTTTGTTTCTAAAAGGAGACTTAAAATCCCATCTTGAACAAACTTTGGCAGAAGTTTGAATTCAACAAAAATCCAAATCAAGGGAAATGCATTCCTCAATGAATGTATCTGGAAATTTGAACATTTGGAAAGAAATCCAAAACCCTAAACCCTAATGGAAGGAAATCATTTTCCAAAGTATCTCCAAATCCATGGATTTGATCCATACCAAGTTGATCAACAAATTTTCACAAAGGATCAAGAAAGACCTTAGAAGTTGGTTTCACTCAATTTGGAACCATAAGCAAAATCTTAGAAATATGATAAGATAAGGAAATTGAATTTCCAAAGTCAATAAAGCCCTTACCAAAAGCCCATACCCTTTGGTGAACAAATAATCCTAAAGGGATTTAAAAAGTAAAACATTTATCAAAGGAAAATAAATTGTTTTGGAAACACTGTTTTAGATCTTTTAATAATAGACTTTGGTTTCAAATGAAAAGATAAGCCAAATTAATTTTGGCCAAACTTTTGAAATAAAATATTTTGTTTTGATAAAATGAGTAAAGGTTTATTTAAATAAAATAAAAGGATTTAAATATCCAATTTTATTTAAGTAAAAGCTTTTCCCATTTTAAATAAACACCAAGTATTTTATTACTACTTTGAAATCTTTTATTAAAAGGTTTTGCTTTGATTAAAATGAGTAAAGAATTATTTAAATAAAATAATAAGGATTTAAATATCCAATTTTTATTTAAGTAAAGGCTTTCCCATTTTAATTAAAACACCAAAACTTATTTATTTATTTAAATAAGTTTCCAAGTGATCTTTTTATTTTTCAAATTAAACCTTCTAGTTTGGTTTTGAAAATAATAGGATTTCAAATGGAAATTTTATTTAAATAAATCAAACACTATTAATAAACTAAAGATCCATTTTATTTAATTATTAAATGGATCCTAAAATAAATAAAAATAATATTTCATTTTGAGATTTGGATTATGTTGCCAAACAGAATCAAATTCAAATGAAAAGTTTGCTGTTTGATTTGATTGAGTGTTGTTTGAATTGTGTGAATAATTGTTTGAATTAAAAACAGAAAAAGAATTAGAAAAAGAAAAAGGTTTAGACAGAAAAAAAATAAGAAAACAGAACCAGCCCAGCTTTGGCCCAGGAAGCCCACTTAGCCCACCTGTTCTTTTCCCCGAAGCAATCTTTTTCTCACCCAGCTTCTGACCCACACAGTCAATGACAGCGTGGACCCACTTCTCCCTCTCCCTCACTCATTTAAACGACACCACCATTCTCACCCACTCTCCCGAACCGCTTTTTACATCATGAAGAAACCCACACAAAGAATGACCGGTGGACCTCCTCCTCTCTTCTTTTCCCACTGACCAGAGGACCCCACAGACAGCTGTTCATCGTCTTCAACCTCCTCAGCGACTCGTTCCTCCCCCCCCCGTTCTGCCGTTGATTGCTCCGACTTAATTCACCTTAACGCCGAGCCTTTACCTCGCCTTGATCACGCAGATGGAAACACCTCCCTCTCCTCTATAAATCCCCTCTGACACCTCGCGCTAGCACGCCTTAGACCGCCCTCAATTCCTCCTCGAACGCCCTCTGCTCCGACGAGCTGTCGCAGCAATTCCGGCCACATCCCGCCGCTTCTCACCTACCTCTGCACGCGAGCACACTCACCGCATCCTAGCGCATCTTTCCTTGCCATCCATTCGCCCGCGGGTGCCCTAGAACCTCGACTCCGTCGTCGACAGTGAGTGCCATCGTCTGTCTTCAGCTCCGGCGAGCCCCACAGGTAGATTCCGGTCGCCCCTCTTCTCCTCGTTCACGCACACAGCACCTCCGTGACATCCTGCGTCTAACCCAACCCTCGGTTGTTCTTCTCGTGATCTGTAGCGACGACTCCGACAAGCACAGAGCGCCGCCGTGTCTGCTTCTTCTCCGGCAACGTTTCCCGGTAAGCCTCGACCGCCCCGAGCCCTCTCATTCACGCCCATAGCTCCGACATGATCTCCTGCGCCTAACCCTGCCCTCGGTCTGTCCTCTCTTGATCTGTAGCACCGTCTTCGACTACGGACAGAGCCGTCCATCGCCGTCCTCTACTCCGGCGAGAAATCCCTGACAGCATCGTGCGCCCCTCGTCGAGCCATCAGCACGTCGAGCTTCACCGCAACCTTCTGAGCACGGTGAGCAACTTCCCTCTCTCCCTCTCCCCATGTATCATCGCCTCCGTCGCCGACCGACCGCTCCGCCACCAGACGCCGCCGCCAGCGCCGCTGCTTTTTGGCCAAGCGATAGGAACCGTTGGATGCAGATCCATCGGCTACGATAGTTTCACTTAACGCCGAAGAGGTACGCTACCTAAGCCGCACGATATAATTTAGATCTAACGCACCGCAGCACTCGATCCGGCCGAACCGGTATCGACCAGTAAGAACACGCCATGGCGGTATTAGATCTGAATTAGAATTTGAAAACAGAAACTTTTGCCAATTTCAAACCATTGTATCTTTTGATCCACACGTCCAAATTTTACAAATTTGATGTCGTTGGAATCAGCAAGACAAGCTCTAACCAACCCTACCCTTAGTTTAGCATATAGTATCTGTTAACTTGTTTAACTTTGCAGATTCTTTTGTGTGCTTGCTAACATTAGAAAAATCATTTAAAAATGATATTTAGGTTAAAACCTTTGCCAATTAGTTTGTTGTGACCTTGCTGACCATAGGAACCAACCCATAGTTTGGAAAGTGATTTTGGAAAAGAATAGAATGGATTAATTAGTTTAGTCCATTTCTAGCTAACTAAAACTATTTGTTTTGTTTATGAAAATGCTTTCATAAAGAAAACCTTGAGAAAATGTTTGGACCAAACCTACTGACCAAAAGCACCAAGTTTTGCAATAGCAACTCATTTGGTGAACCCTATAGACTAAAACCCTAGTAGACATATTTCTTCACCACATAAAATGACCAAATAGGTGCCTTGTTTTGAAATTGGTTTTGAGGTGAAACCTTTTGCTAACAACTTTGCCACTTTGGTAAATGACCAATTTGGATCTTACAAAGTTTAGGAATCTAATAGAAACCCTTTTGCAAATGACTTTGCCATTTTGGTAAATGACCAATTTGGAACTTACAAAGTTTAGAAGCCTAGTGAGGACCATCCCTACATTAGAACCAACCTTTGCATGCCTATGCATGACTTTGCCACTTTACAAAATGACCATTAGGTGTACCCAAATGTCTATGACCCACTAGGAACCACTTTTGCAAACAAAGCAAAGCTTGGCATGCTTGCATGCATTTCTTTGACTTTGTTATTTTATGTGTGTTGATTTGCTTGATTGGTAGATTGAGTTTGTGCCTTGCTTGATTGATTGTAGTGACTTGAAGAGTGTGAGTGTTGCAAGGACAAGGAGTGAACTTATACCCTCTACCAAAAAGGCAAGTGATACTTCATATCTTATGTCCCATTATTTTCACTATGCATTAGTGTTTTTGCTAAAGTAAAATCTTGCATGGTTTTTATTTTGCTAAGTATAGACCTTGCTATAGGAAATCTAGTAGATGAATCCTTAGTAGGATTTTCCTAAGTTAAGAATCCTATTACTACCCAGCTTAGCCTAGCTAATAGAAAACTTGGGTGGGATATATATTCACACTATGAAAAATATTCTAAGTCTGAGGACTTGTGTTTTGTTTAATAAAACAACTAAGATTAATGAAACACCTGGGTGGAAATGGAAGGAATGGCTTATGTTGAGTGGTTCACAAGGCCATGGACTTGGCTTGTGTATCTCACTTGTGGATGGCCACCCAGGAAACAAAGAGATTTGAGATGTCAAATGCTGAGAAGCTTCAAGTGCAACCACTTGGCATTATGGGCTCTGCCATGATCTTAGGATGCTGGAACTTAGTCTTTTGGACAGTGGGTGGTAGTGATTGATAGGTTGGAACGCGTCCATTTGACTAAGGAAAGGCTACTGAAGGATCATTCTTGGGAAACCAAGGCTTGTGGGGAAAGTGCACCACCTCTGCAGAGTGTAAAAACCTAAGTACTTAGCCATGTCCCTGGTAAAGGACAATTTGAGCATCAAGACATGGAAGCAATCAAGAATCTCATCATTCCAATTTCTAAATTAAAACTTGTGGGTGAATAAGGGTTGTGCGAAATTCTTCAATCTTTGATGGAGAGATGGCTTGGTACAAGGATCTCAAAATCTTAGATTGGGAAATTGTTTTTGCCAAGTAAATCTTCAGTCTTTGATTGATAGATGCCCTGAGTGGATCTTCAGTCTTTGATTGATAGATGCCTTGGAATTTGTTTTTGCCAAACAAAACTTATTTTCAAAATGTTAGGGAAAAATCTATTTTGAGCAATGCAAGCCTCAACCCCACTTAGCCAAAATGCATATAGATGATAGACTCCACTATACTACCAAAGTATCACTTGCCAATACAATTCAAATGTATTGACCCTTGTGGCTGTAACTTATTATGTTGCAGGTTTGATTGTTTTAGTGAAGATTGATTGATTAGGATTACAAAGTCTACAACCAACATCTGCCTGTGGCACTTTGAAGATGAAGGACCCAATGCTTATAGTTATTCCGCTGCAATGTAATGTAATAGCCTAATGAGCTATGTTTGATGTAATAAAATTATGTTATTCCTGGTTATAAAGTTGTATTATGACCTTTGTTTCTCGATATTACATCTGAACTGTGGATGCTAGCTATTGATCCAGGGACTAGCATTGTAAACACAGGGGACTCAATCTTATTAAAGGTTGGGAATCCTACATTGCATTAGTTAGCTTGCACTGATAGCTTGCCTTGTTGAGTGCAGTCGTTGAAGTTCTCTTCTTCTTCCTCGAAGTACTCCACCTCATCATAGCCCGGGTCGGTACTAGCATCTATAAATACATATGAGGTACACAATCACCAAACAACACTTCACTATTTCTATTTAGCACACAAGGGCTCACACTAGATGATATAGCATCATCTCAATCATCACATAAAATAATGACACATTCTTATTTATCTTATTTTGGGAAAAGTAAATTCTACTCATTGGAAATGCTTAAGATTTAATATTCTCTAATTAAAATATGGGATCATATTGACATATGTCATCACCACATATTCTACTATGGAATGTGATTTAAAGTGGTGGTCATATATTACAAGATTTAATATTACTATTTAATAATATTAAAGTGACTAGAAATGCCTATATAGCATTCTTTTAATACTAATCCATGTTTAATATCTGTAAAACCAAATATTTTTACATATTCATGGAAAGCATGGCAAATGTGATTTTTGAGAGTTGCAATCAACTCAAAAGCATTTATGATTGATTTTATAAAAATGTTTGAAGTGGTAAAACTCTCTGTCTTGTTATTTTTAGTATAGGTTATCTATAATTTCAAGTGGTTTGAATCGAACGGGAGTGATTAGATATTTTCAGTACCTTTCTAGCAAAATTGGAATTATGCAATTTGGTTCAGTACAACTCCTTGAATTCAATTTCGAATACAGCTACATAATAGGGTTTTTAACTAAATGGCAAAATTCTATTTGAATCGTTGGGCTCTACGCGGGAAAGAACTTGGGCCGGCCCAACTGCACAACACGTGCGCAGCGGGTTCCTGATAGGTTGGTCCCATGCGTTAGCGACTCTATCTAAATGAAGCGGTATCAGCAAATCTCAGCGCTACGATTAGAACAAGATCTACGGCTGAGGTTCATCGTCTATGTCGCAGAGGTCTCGCAGGATTCTAAACCTAGCGGCACGGTTTGGGTCGTCGGAGGCTTACCAGGGCTCTAGCTAGGTCCAGCGATGGGGGTGAATGGGCTGGTAGATGACGACAAGTCGAACGGTGGTCACGGCGTCTTCTAGGGTGGCTCCAATCGACGGTGCCCTTCCTTCATTGCAGCTGCGGGCTCCAGCCAAATTCCGGCGACATGGTGCTCGCCTTGCTCCTGGGAAAGGTCTGGGATGTTTCTGAGAGAGAGGGGAGTGAAATGGTGTGTTGTTTGAGGTCTAGGGAGGGTCCTATTTATACACCGGCGATGGAGGAAGGGCGGCATGGCTCGGGCTCATCGGCGATGCTACTATAGGTCGCAATAGGCATGGCGGATGGCATGGGTCGATGCGGTGGACTGTGGCGATCGTCATGCACGTGATGGTGCGGCAGGGCGCGGTCTCAGTCGGTTGGGAGCTCCAATGGTCAAAGTGCCAGGTGCAGGGGCATAGTTTCTATTTTTTGCTTCGGCTGCCTTTGCGTTGCATAGTTATTGTACCTTTAGGAATGTCCGACAGTCCTTTAGGAGGTGGTTTGATCGCCTTTTCCCTATTGAGTCGATGTAGTAGTGCATATTGCAGGGTCCTTCCAACATTTTTCCTGCTGACATTAGTGGGTGTCGGTTCGTCGGCTGGTATCGTTGTCGCGACTAGATTTCATTGATGTTATCCCTACAGCCACAATATCCGCTGTTGTAGTCGTCATTTCGTCGGTTGTCCGTTCCAGAAAAACTCGTTGCAACGTAAGTGGGTGTGTGGTATCCATCATTTGTTCGGCATCTTCGGTCACTGTTACGCTAGTCTCTTTCATCGGGTGAACATGCCCTTTTGTTGTCCACTGCATCCTCTCCATCAGTCCAACGATTGGCTATCTCCATCAGCTGAGAAATTGTTTGTGGCTTTATTCGTCCTAATTCTTCAATTAATTCTTGTCGTCGGAGACCATAATTGAAGGCGTCGATTGCTCTTTTGTCGGATATCGCTTTAGCCGAATTATTGGTGATGTTCCATCATTGGATGAAGGCTCGTATTGATTCTCCTGGCTTTTGCTTGCATGCACGTAATTGCTCTAAAGACGCAGGTCGCTTGAATGTGGATTGAAAGTTTCTGATGAATTTCTCTTCAAGATCATTCCAACTTCTGATGGAATCTTGTGGTAGCTGCTTTAACCAGGAGCATGCCGCACCAGTTAGGTGGAGCTGTAGGCTTTGCATTGTCGTGTCTTTGGATCCTCCCTGTAATCTGACAGTCGCTAGATAATCTATCAGCCAAGCTTCGGGTTCTTGGAGGCCGTCGTATTTTTGTCGATCTTGTGGTAGCTTAAAGTCCTTCGGTACCAGAGTTTTGGGAACCCGTCGGGTAAAGCAGTTGGCTCCGCATAATTATTGTTCGTCCCCACTTTCGTCATCACGGTATCTTCGGGTACTGCGCTCTTCTCATGATCGATCAATCCTTTGCTAGTGATGTCGTTTCTTGTGTTGTTGCGCTGTTCTTGTTCGGAAAAGTGGACCCGATGTGGCGACCGTGATCGATAGGTGTGACCTCCTTGCCGAGGGATGTTGCGACGGTGTGGGGATCGGTCGTGTTGCCACGTGGTTTCTTTATCTACTTGCGCCAGAGTTTCTCCCACCAAACTGACATTCATCAGGGTAGATCGGTGGAGGCCTGCACGGGGATCATCGGGTGCAGGTTGTGTTGTGATTAGATAGTTTGCGCAACCACAGTAGCTGCTTGGGCTGTCTTTGCTTTGATGTTCCCATCTTGATCTATCGACATAAATGAGAGAGCAAGGTCCCGAATTAGTCCGCTTTTCTCTTCTTCGGGTATACTTCTTAATCTAGACGTTCCTCTCCTTGGCGATGCTCCTCCTGTGATGCTTCTTGATCCTCGGGTTGGGCTTAGATGTGCCCTTCGTAAGCTAGATTCGTCGGCTACCCTCTTCCTTTCGTCGAGCTGCCTTTGCATCCTGAGGATCTTTCTCTTTTTGCAGTGCAGTAGATACTAGTATGCCAATAGATCTTCGTGGGTGGCATCTATTGCCATTGGGGTCGCACCCGAAATTTCTACTCTCGCTTTCTCCCATGCACTGGCTGGTAGGCTAAGGGTTCGCCTCTCATCTTCGCGTGGCTGCTCTTCTTCTCTATTTTCTCGGTCGACTATTGGATCTGCTTCGTTTCCTCGACGTCCTTCTTTGTCATTGCTTCCTGCACTATGGCTTGAGAGGATATCATTCGGGTTAAAAATTGGGTTACCATTGGAGTCTTGCTGGGTCGTGGCGTCTCCGATGATCATGCATACTTCATGCTGAGTGGCGTACGGACTGGTAACATCGTCGTTTTTGCCGATGGAGACACTATCAGATGAGCTAGTGAAGTCCATCAGCTTTTGCTCTGGATAAATTTCCACCATCTAAATCCCAAAGTCGATGCTTTCGCTACTTTCTTCGGGTTCTGAATTAGCTGGGCTTTATTCACGTGGTGGCGTGAACGATGGGTCTGATTCGAAGGAGAGATTGTCATAGGGACCATCAAGATCCCCCAAATTCGTCTCGACTTGCCCGTCTTTGTTTCCTTCTTCGATTTGCGCCTCGACTTCCATTGCAGATGTAGTGGGAAGTTCCTGTACTTCTCTTGATTTGCGGGTAACTTTATGGGCGGGTGGGCATGGATTTTCTTTCGTCGAGTTGATGCTTGGTGGAGAGCGTTCCGCCGAATCCATTTTTCCAGCGTTCAAGTTTCTCACAGATGGCGCCAATTTACGAGGGTTAACCTCGGCAGTGCCCATGGTGATGGACTTGGGGTTTCGCGAAAAAGAGAATGCTGGGGATTTCGTCGGATGTCAGGAAAACAATGAATAAAAAGTCGCCTGGATATTGGGAAAGCACTCTGTTACAAGTTGTCCTCTAGATTTCGGTACCCCCGCTTGGGCTTCTCCCGCCCTATATATAATAGGCCGGGTCTCAAAGTTGTATGCGGATAGGTTTCATACACGCGTGATTACAATACCAACATAATGTCGGTTCATGGTTTCTTTCCTAATATAATAAGAAGTTTCTGTCGGTTGCTTCCTTGGGCTTTATCTGGAATCTCTATGGGCCGTAGGCCTTTTACCCAATGTAGGGTAGCGAATATTGAGCATCCGAGTAATCATACCCATGTCATCCATGCTCTGTGCGGGT
Source organism: Avena insularis (assembly GCA_023614405.1). Classification (NCBI taxonomy): domain Eukaryota; kingdom Viridiplantae; phylum Streptophyta; class Magnoliopsida; order Poales; family Poaceae; genus Avena; species Avena insularis. The sequence continues at coordinate 428,255,024 of CM042692.1, read as the reverse complement.
ATTGAGGTGTTCGTCATCAAGTACGGTGGTCATGGGGCACGCGCGGCGAATGGTCGTGTTTGGGAGGTGGCTGGTGATGCGGCGGGTGTGGGTACGCACGGAGAGAGCGAGGCGCGCTGTGGTTGTGCGAGGCGGCTTCGGTGCTGTGGCGTGCTCTCGTCATGGCTGCGAGTTAAATGGGCGTGGCTTCGCTGGCTTCTCCACTGCTCGGCGTTGGTCAAGGGGTATATAGAGAGGTGCGGTGAGGTCACGCCTAACTTCTCGTGGTCGTGGGAGAGGGCGATGCGGTGTGTGGCGACTTGTCCATGGTCGACCGACATGGACATGCTCGGGTATGACATGGCACTGGTGCAACGACAAAAGGGAGAGGCTCCACTGCATGGCCAGGTACTGGGGTGATCGTGGCTGAGTTACTAAGGTTGATTGCAGTACAATTGGTGAGCAATTGAGTGATCACAAACAGTATATAGTTGGTAATTTGTACTATGTCTGCTAGGTGTTTGACAAAATGTCCGCATGAGATAAAGATTCAAATTTTTTAATGAATTTTGGTGGGTGTGTTGGTCACATGCTTGAGTATCTCTGGTTGCTAGGGATTTCCATATGGTGTTGGTTTGAGTGGTTTTTGCAAAATGGTGATCTATGCACCTATACTTGATTCAATTTTGAATTGCCTCTCAAATAGGTTTGAAATTGGTTTCTATAGATTTGTAAAGTTTTCTTGGGTTCATTTTTACTTGGTCTAGCAAAGGGGTGAAAAGAAATAGAACTGTTTCTGCTGGAAATCTTTTACTAGAGATACCCAAAGTAGGCTAATGGTTAATTTGGCCAATGTGACCATTTGATCATATGCCTCATATATGATTTTCTTTTTAGTTGATTTTGTTTGGAATTGACCTAGATGATGTGGTATTCATATTTAAACTAATCCTTATCATTAATAGCAATAAAACATGGCAAATGCAAGCATTCATGCATTAGTAGAAATCACACATACACTCATATGGGTTTAGGAAATAAAGTTTTTGTTAACCCTAATCTTGGGTGATTAGAACTTGATAAGCTTGTTTAATATTTTTTAGATGTTACAAAATGCAAGCACAATCAACACTAGGATGTAAATCACAAATAGTCCTACAAGTGTTCATGCCCAAAGATACAACATTGCAATGAGATAGATATGGAGGATCATGAATGGCAAGCTCACTATCCACTTTGCAAGTTCTATCACCACTCACCATATCATTACCTTGTGACAACTCACATATTGGTGTAGTGGAAGAAGATGAGAACTCATCATGATCGAAGGTGGAGGGAACACAATGATCCTAATTAAGCTTGGACATATCATATTTTGCTTGAAGCTTGGTCCAAATATCATGAGCATTCTGAAAAGGCATGATTGAGGAAAGAGCTACAAAGCTCACAATATTAACAAGCACATTAGATGCTTGAGCTTCGAGATAAGATTTTGTCTCCTCCTCCAAAGATAGATTTTGGGGATCCTTAGGAGGAGACAAGCCCATATATATAATTTGCTCAATATTTGGGTCAATGACCCGGAAATGACTAAGCATGCGAATACGCCAAACATCATAATTTTTGCCATCAAATGTAAATGTGTGAGAGTGCACAAAACCCCCAGGAGACATCATTACTCTCGAGGCGGTGAAGCCTAAGAAGCGAGAGACCTCGCTCTGATACCAAATGAAAGGGAAATGGACGTTGCCTAGAGGGGGGTGAATAGGCGTTTTAAAAATATTACGTTTAGGCTCTAATAAATGTAGAATAATACTTAACATTTAATTTATCAAGCCATAACCTATATTCACTAGGTTCATCGGTGCACCAACAAACTATGCTAAGCAAGATAAGAAACAAGGTGATAGCAACATATAGTACTTCAAGCACTATGGCTATCACAAAGTAAATTGCATAATTGAATAACTCGGTTGACAGATAACCGATGGACATGGAGACGGTGATTTGTTTCCCGAAGTTCACTTCCAAAGAAGCTACGTATCCGTTGGAGAGGTGCGGTGGCACAATGTACTTTGAACACCACAAATGGCTAACCTCGAGGTGTGGTGGCTCGATGCTCACCCAACTCCACATAAAGCCTCACCCCAAGATGCGAAGGCACACAACTCACCGACGCCACAAAAGGATCACCCTATTCTCTCGTGAGCTCACCACAAAGGCCTACTCACGTTCCACTATGGGACACTTGAGGGCGGTCACCGAACCCGTACAAGGCTTGGGGAAATCTCCACAACTCAATTGGAGGGCTCTCAAGAAACGCCACAAAGGCTCCACAATGCCACAATAGGCCAAAAAGCTTGGGGAATCTCCACAACTCAATTGGAACCCCCAAGAACACACCACAACTCCACACAACCGTCTAGCATTCCAAGAACCCAAGAGAAACAAGCCCAAGAGCTTGAACTCGCTGAATCTCTGAGGAGAACTCAAACCTATGCACCAAATGCAAGAGGCAAGTCCATCACTCTCAAATTCCACCAAAGCTACAAAAGCTATTGGGGGAATAAGAGAGGAAGAACACAAGATGAGAACACAAAACTCTCCAAGATCTAGATCCCAATGATTCGTTCACAAAGAAGGGATTTGGTTTGGTGGGGGTTGTAGATCTAGATCTCCTCTCTCAAATCCCTCAAAAAGATGCAAGAATCATAGGAGGGGGAAGGGGAGAGGGCAAGCTCTTCAAGGTCAACAATGGAGGAGAGAGAGAGATAGAGTGAAAAATGCACAAAAGGAGCTAACCCCGCGAAGGGGAAGGGGAGCTCCTTTTAGAGGGCGATAAAAAATCTGACAAATAGAACTCACCAAAACAAAGAAGGTACTGAACCGAAATTGGGGTTACCGGAAGTTGGTCCGGAATTAACACCAGTACTACCGGCGGCAAATACCCTAGTGGTACTACCGGTGGATGGCCGGAACTTCCAGTCAGGCAAAAACTCCAGAACCAAAACTGCCACAACTTTTGCATCCGAACTCTAAACGAGATGAAACCAATTTTGTTGGAAAGATAACAACATGTAGAATCCAATTTTGTTGGAAAGATAATGATATTGGGTATCACCAAGGGATAAAATACCATGAATATATATGTGATATACCTCCGAAGGTGTGGAGCCAGAAAACCCGCAAGATAAAAACGCAAGATATGCATGGGAAATCCGTTTTGATGAACTAGAGCTTGTTATGAAGATAACCATAATCTCTAGATCCTCACATGGACAAGAACAAAAGAACAACCAAGAAATATTATGCTATCTATGCAAAGGTTTGAGCTCTTTCTGAAAGATACAAACGAGTCACCCACTCAAGAGACCCTCTTGATAGTACGACTATCTATCCTAAACCCGGTCTCCCAACACTACAAGAGACCGGTGAAATAGAAAGTCTATCAAGATCATACCTTTGCCTTGAGCATTCCAATTGAACTTGATGTAGACCGTCTTGTCCTCCTCAAGATGGATCGCCTTTCCTGATTGCACTTGCTTGCTCTTGCTTGATGGAGACTTGAGAAATACTCCCCATACCATGGGGAAGCCTCTTCTTCGAACTTCTCTTCATAATTCCATGATTGCCGAGGATGGCAAGCTTCAAGCATGAGATCTTCTAGAGATGACACATCTTGATCTTGCACTTCAATTCTTGATGATGTCTTGAAGATAGCCATGAGGAACTCCATCTTCTTCTTCTTCTTCAAGACATACTTGATCTTCTTCTTCTTGTACTTGATTCCGAAGGCACAAAGCCCTTGGAAATTGCTTCTACTTTTTCAACCTTGAGACCAACACATGGTCCAAGCAATGCCAATGGACAAACCTAGAAGTGAAACTCAATTTACACATTAGTCCATAGATATTGTCATTAATTACGAAAACCACACATGGGGTCATGCATGCCCTTCACTCTTGCATGGTGTAGTTCTTGAATTTGGTGCCATTCTCGGTCCTAATGATCTTGTTCTCTGATTCATGGGTACGTTGAGCTTGATTGGCAAATATCATGAATTACTTGTAGGTCTCATTCTCTATATTGAGGATGAATACCCAAGTGTACCTTGAATAATCATCAACAATGACAAAACCATACTTCCTTCCACCAAGTGTATCATATGTTGATGGCCCAAAAAGATCCAAGTGTAGGAGCTCCAATGGTCTTGAGGTGTCCCCCTTGGATATGGATGGATGAATCTTCCCACGTTGCTTCCCAGAGATGCAAGCACTACATACACGATCCTTCTCAAAATAAACACTAGTTTGTCCAATAGTATGCTCACCCTTTAGGAGTTATTTAAGATTTATCATATTGAAGTGGCCAAGGCGGTGTTGCCAAAGCCATCCCTCATCAAACTTTGCCATTATACATGTGGATAGAGATTGTCTCTCTTGCGAGAGATCAACCATGTAAAGGTCGTCTTCCACCTATCCAACAATGACCGAACTGAGATTATCACCCATAAAGACTTTCATATATGTTATTGGAAAATAGGGATCATAATCGGCAGCATGATGTTTAATTGAAAGAAAGTTGTAACCAAGTTTCTCAACAAGCATAACGGTCTCTAGGGTCAAAGCCTTGGAGACTACTAACTTGTCGTAACCTAGTACCTTTCCTTTAGATTTGTCTCCAACAATGATACTTGATGTTAAATTGACATCATGAATGAATTGGTTAAGCGCACTTCTCCCTTTGGTCAAATGATTGGTGCATCCACGATCAACACCCACTTTGATCCACCAGAGGCATATCCCTACAAAATCAATTTTGATTTAGGAACCCATTGAGTAATGGGTCCCTTAGCATTAGCAACAAGATCTTTTGGTACCCAAATTGAGTACCATGTACGCCCATTCTCAAGTTGTTCCTTCAACTTTTTGTTATCCTCAAGGAGGAGAGATTGATCCAAGGTAGAGTTAGAGGCACAAGTAATATTTTTTACAATTATTGGATCTTTCAAAGTACCAAGAGCATTCTCATAAGATACTCTAAGTTCATTATGAAGCTCCCCAAGCTTTATGACTTCACACTTGATAAGCAAATTAGCTTTATCAAGGTGCTCAAGGTCATTGATGGGAGAAGCATGAGAAATATCATGTTCTTTCTTTGAGGCATCAAGCTCTTGGGACAAGGTAATGGCCCTATTAAGAGTATCTACATATTTTGCCTTACCAAGTTCAAAGATTTCAACTAGTTGATTAAGAAGTGAGGTGATGTTCTTTTCCTTGCATATCTCTTTCTTTAGGAGATTGAATCTCCATTTCTCATCATCAATATGAGTTTGCAAGCGATCAATGGTATTATCATGTAGATTGAAAAGGTACATTAATTGCTTGAATCTAGCACGAGCATTGGTAGGAAGAGACTTCATAATTTTATACATTTCTTGTATTTGGTTTTCATCAAATTCATCATTTTCACTATTATTAGTACTATCATGATCATCCAAGATGCTAGGAAGAGATGGAGGGGAAGAGATTACCTTGTAGCTGCTTGCCATAAGGCAAGAGCCAACGACCTTGGGAGTAGGAGATACATCAGTGTAGTCCTTGGTATAGTCGTAGGTGAGTAGTGACCCAAGTCTAGTGTAAACAAATTTAGTCACACCCACCACCTTCTCCTCGTCCCAACACTTCACATCGCATGTGTCCTTGGAGATTATTTCCATAAGGAAAGTTATATTGACCTTGGGAGTAGTGACGTCATTGGCGTAGTCCTTGGTGTAGTCATATGTTAATAGGGAACCGGTTTCGAGAAAATACAAACCGACCATACCCACAACCTTCTCTTCATGCTCACTCTCCGCACCGGGTATGTACTCTTGGACTAGGAAGAATTTGCCATCATGCTTCTTATTCCTCTTGTATCTTTCATTGATCGGATTTGGCATCAATATTGGCTTGGCACCCTCTTCATAGTTAGGATTTTCAAGACTCTTATCATATGGGAACTTGTCAGCAAAGTGATCTGATTCATCACAATTGTAGCAATTCATCTTCTTGTCACTTGGTCCAGTTGAACTTCTTCTTCTTCGGCACTTCAAATTCTTGGTGAAGGGTGCTAGTTGAGAGAGAATCTCATCAACTTCACCCATTTGATCGGTATCATTGTCTTCTTCACTTTCAACCTCCTCTTGTACATGCTTAGCCTTCGATGCTAGGGTATGGGAAGACCCAATATCACGGTTGATCTCCTTGATATTTTGTACCTCACTTGCCAAATTATCCGTGGCAATAAGATATGATGATCGGGAGAGAAATGGCCAACTGAAGCTGGGAGTTGTGAGTTCAAGGTAAGCTGTTTATCGGTGGCTGCGATCATGGAGATAATCTTGGATTTGATGATCTCATCATTCAAATTGAACCCATCATCATACTTGTCACAACCAAGACAACTAAACTTCACACGGTGAACAACGATTAGTGTGTATTCTTCCGCAATGGATTCACGATCAAAGTTCATGAACATGTTCATCTCAGACTTGGCAGCTTCATACTTAGACTTTTGAATTAGAGACATTCCCTCTTTGAGAACGACAATCTTATCTAAATGTTCCTTTGTGGTGTTAATGTCACTAACTTGATCGTGTAGAGTGCGGTTGATGGCACTCCTTAACTTGTCACAAGCCATTGTATTTAGTTGACGATCATAGTACTCTCCCGGGGTAAGGTGATGACCCACAAGTATAGGGGGTGTATCGCAGTATTTTCGAGGGAAGTGAAACCCAATTTATTGATTCGACACAAGGGGAGCCAAAGAATATTTATAAGCCTTAACAACTGAGTTGTCAATTCAGCTGCACCTCGAAACAATCTTGCTCACAGTAGTTTATCAATAGCAATAGTTTTGTAGTAACAATAGTAAAGTAATAGCAGTAGTAAAAGTAAAGACAGTAGTAACAATTGCAGCAAACAGTAGGATTAGAGCGCGGTAGGCATAGGGATGGATGGACGGGCGTTGCATGGACAAGACAATTCATATAGCAATCAGAACATAGGGCATTTGCAGATAAATAAGATAAAGCATCCAAGTACTAAATAATCCTAGGCATGTGTTCCATATATAGTCATACGTGCTCGCAATGAGAACTTGCACTACATCTTTTGTCCTGCCAGCCCGTTTGCAGCGGGGCCTCAAGGGAACTACTGGCAATTAAGGTGCTCCTTTTAATAGAGCACCGGAGCAAAGCAGTAACACTCCATGAAAACATGTGATCCTCACATCAAAGCCATTCCCTCCGGTTATCCCGATTTCTGTCACTTCAGGGCCTTTGGTTCTGGACAACAACGTGTGTATACAACTTGTAGGTAAGACCATAAACAATACTATCATAATAAATCAATAACATGTTCAGATCTAAAATCATGGCACTCGGGCCCTAGTGACAAGCATTAAGCATAACAAGTTGCAACAAAGTCAAAAAGCACTAATAGTAGATACAAGGCACCATGTCCTAACAATCTGATGCCATTACATGAACGATCTCATCCAATCCCTACCATCCCCATAGCCTACAGCGGGGGATTACTCACTCATAGATGGGGGAAACATGGATGGTCGATGGAGAAGCGATGGTGATGATGATGGAGATGATCTCCTCCAATTCCCTGTCCCGGCAGGGTGCCAGAACGGAGTTTTCGGTTCTGAATCGCGGAATCTGGTAGTGGCGGCGGAGCGGAACTCTTTCTGGAAAAACGTCGAACCCCCTTGAGTTTTTAGGTCAGAAGGCAACTTATAGGCGAAGAGGGAGGCCGAGGGGGCAGCCGAGGCGGCCACACCACCCCCGGCGCGGCCTGGCCTAGCCTGCGCGGCCAGGTGGTGTGGGCCCCTCGTGGCCCTACTCCGTCTCGTCTTCTAGTGAAATAGGATTTTTGGCATATTTTCAAGGATTTTCCTGATAGTTGATTTTCTGCACAAAAACTAGACACCAAGGCAATTCTGCTGAAAACAGCGTCAGTCCGTGTTAGTTGTATCCAAATAACACAAGTTTAGAGGAAAAACAATAGCAAAAATGTTCAGGAAAGTAGATACGTTTTGGACGTACCAACTCCCCCCAAGATTAGCTTATTGCTTGTCCTCAAGCAATTCAGTTGAAAACTGAGTGCGATAAAAGAAACTTTCATGAACACATTTGCTATCATAAGATGTATATATTCTTAGCATATGATCAACTACTTAGGCAATTCATAATAAAGAGTATGTAACTAAGTTTACTTATAGGCATTGCAAGCTATGAGGAGATTCCAACTCAAAAATAATAAGTAGCATGAAACACAAACATAAGCAACATTGCAATGTTCATAAAAAGGTATGATAGAGTGGTATCTCGCTTGCCTTTGATTATAGAGCAAACATAAGTTCCAAGGCACCTCTGAAGTTCAAGTGAAGACTAGAAGTAAAGATATAAAAAATACAAGCCTCAAAGTCATAACACAATTAATCAAGTTTTGAGACAAGCACATTACACTAAGAATGACAACTATGCTCTCAAGAAAGTTCTCATAGAATATGTGGAGACTCAACAAAGAAATGAAAAGGTTTTGAATAGTTTGAAAGGCTTCCAAATGCTGAAAGTATGGTACTCATTACCTTTGAGCTCTCATTGCCCCTATCATAATCATCTTTAAATGGTTAAGGTTAAAGTGACACAACTAAGAGGATATGCTTGACAAGTTATAAGATAAATCTCATGCCCCTTACTTACGAGTATCGGACCTCATGCTACTCAACTTCAGTCACAAGTAAGCTCTTGTCATTGTAAGTACATATGTATCATAGAGAACCGCCAACGGGGTACCCCTTGCACATGATACAAGAGCTATCCCATAATCAAAATGACAAGGCAAGAAGACAATGAGCATCTGAGCGATCTTTTTATTTGCTATTTACATAGGTTTTTATTGAGGATGCTACATAGAGTGCTCACTATGGTTATGCTGCAAGTTTCCACCATGATTAGGAATGGCTTAGGCTAGAGGCCCAAGCGTTTCTCTAACACATATACAAACTCCATGATCTTACAAGTTCCCCTTTTATTTCACACCATCGGGATCCATAAGCAAAAGAATCATGATATCAACGAGGTATAAAGTACTAGTGCAATGTTAAAAGCGTTCCCCATGATACATGGTTCTGCTAACTTCAACTTATAAAGCGCAAGCATATACGCAACAAAGATGGACGCAATGGTTTAAGATTATTAAGTGCAAGAAGATAAAGTGTGCCATCAAGTTCGTGAGAGCTTTACTAACTAACTTTCTCATAGCAAGCAAACATTTTATTTGGAAGAAAACAAGGCATATTGAATATGCACGGAACCGCAAATGATGCTAATAGGTAGGTATGGTGGACACTTTTGGCAATATTTGGTTTTATGGAGTTGGAAACACGAGTAAAGCTTATACTCAATGTAGGTGAAGGCAAGCAATAGTAACGGAGCGACAAACGAGAGAGCAATAACTGTCATAATCATGCTTGCAACAAAACAGGACTAATCATGGCATGAAAGTGATTCAAGACCCCTGAGGCAAAATAATTCATCGAGGCTTAACTGATTATTGTTTCAGTCATAAGCATGCATGAGCATGTTCTAAGTCATTTCAAGTGAAACATTCAGAGGGAGATACCATAGTATCATACCAAGTTATGAGTAGATAAATGCAAGCAAACATTCATATGACATGCTACAAACTATTAGCGAGCTGGAGCTAGTCATAAGAAAGCAAGAACAACTAAGCATCCATAAATAACATACACCCTACATGAACAGACTTAGCATGCCCACAATGATGAGTATATGTACAAAAATGAAAACAAATAGAGTTTGTTACCAGCCTCTTACCACACCTCAAGTTGTCATTAATCCTCATTATTGCCCTTCACTTGTGTGGCTTGAATAGTAACATTAAACCAAATTCCACTCAGGACCGTTGAACCCTGCAACAAACTCACAAAACCAAAGAAGAACAACAAATATTTTTGGTGTTTTCGATTTTTTTAAATAAGAACCAAAAAGGAAGAACAGGCAAAGCAAAATCTTTTTGGGTTTTTCAAATAGTTCAAACAAAGAAAAAAGAGAAAAGCAAACCAAGGTAAAAAAGAAAAGGAAGCAAACAAAGAGAAACAACAGAAATATTTTTGGTCTTTTTGTGTTTAGAAAGCAAAAACAAAGAAAGAACGAAAACTAAAAAGAGAACGAAACATGAATATACAAAGTACCGACGCAAAATGATATGGAGATGAGTGCGATATCGGTGTGCCTCTCCCCAAGCTTAGGCTTTTGGCCTAAGTGGGTGTCAATCCAAATACGAGTAAGGGTTCCAAGAAGGCAGGTCGTTGTAAGAATGATCGTAGTTAGGCCCTTGGGAAGAAGAAGAAGCTCCCCAATCATAGGTAGGCTACTGATATGAAGACTCCCCCTCATTCAAGGGCTAGACCGAATCATCTGTGACCTCCCTTCTAGTATCCTGCTCCTATTGGGAGAGTTCTCCCAAGTACGTATCAAGCTTCTCCTCCGTGATGGACCATCCTACCCTGTTATCAAGGTTAAACAAAACAGGTGCAGGCAAAAGAACAACTCGCTCGGACTTGCTCCTTCTCCAACCATCCTTGAGGAAGGTTATTTCATAAGACAAATCACTCAAATTAGCCCAAGAAGAAACAAATTTATGCTGTATCATGGAATTAAGGTCAATTCTCTCTATAGGAAACTGTAGGTCTAAATGATGAGGCACTAAACCATGCAGAGCTAATAAACGAGAGGCAATGAGGCCTCCACAAATTCCACCTTTCTCGCGGTTAGCAGCAAGACGGAAAGCTATCTAGGAACCCAAGTTGTAAGTCCTATCTCGTTTTAAAGCAGCTGAGATGAATGCTAGATCATACGAGGATAACTTATTAGCAGTTTTCCTAGCGAGAACACACTTGGCAATAATGTAAGCAAAGTAGCGAATAGACGGGAGATGAATGTTATGGATTTTCCCGCTCTCCTTCGAGAAACTTCTCCCTTGGCAAATCTCCGCATACAAGTCCATGAGTGGTGCAGGACGCTCTTTAATCCTTCCACATGATCCCCACGGAGGCACCTTAATAGCTGCACAAAAGTCATCAAGAGGAAGGTCGACATCTAAATTGTAAATTTTGTAGTGGACCATGGGGTTAGGCAAAGAGTGACTAAATCTGAAGTCCTGCACCACAGACATAGTTAGTTTCACAAATTGACAAGGTTCATCTTCCAAAAAGTGCTCCAATCCTGCATTAGCAACCAAAGTATGGAAGTCTTGGGAAATTCCTGCAGCCCTCATGAATTTGTAGCATGGATAGATGGAAGGAAAAACTTCCTCCTCTTAGTGAACCTTCATAACCTCAGGCACCCTCAGTTCATGTTGGTTGAGTTGATGCTCATTCATCTTCTATTCTGAAATTTTAACATCCATTACACAAGTGGTTGGAAAGTGAATATATAATGGAGGGCACTACTCATAGGGACTTGTAGGGGCCTAAACATGCATCAAAACTATATCTCTAAGCATTGAACAAGCTTGCAAGCTCTCATAACCTGTCACCTACAGCAGCAAAATACTCAAGATATAAACCACTAAACACAAATCTACTTGGACAAGCGGATGAGTCACATACCGGAGAACAAATGCTCCAAATTTCAGCAGTAAAGATGGGCCGAGCAAGGAGATCGAAAAATCGAGGGCAAGAACAGCAAGAACGCGATTTCGAGCAATGAACTAGTATTTTCTCGAGAGAGAGAGAAGAAAGTGGGAAGTGAGAGAGTGAGTGGAGGGCCAGGGGTGGCCCACACCATGGCCAGGCGTGCCCCTGGGCTGGCCACGCCACCAGGTGGTGTGCCTGCCTGGTGGGCCCTCCTGGTACCTTCCAGGCACTCCTCTGCCCCTTTTTCACGTAAAAATTTAATATGAATTTTCTAGAACTTTTCGAGACACTTTATTTTTGAGAAATTTTCAGGTATAGACGAATGATTTTCTGATATAAAGATTTTTTTGGAAAGATGCAATGACAAAACAAAGCTAAAACTTCAGAAGTTCTAAGACACTCTAATATGCAAGCAACTAACAATAGAAAAGCAAACTAATCTTAAGCAAAAACTAAAATGGATAGAATAGAAATAAGCAGAGATAATCATGGTGAAAACATTGTTTTGTTAAATGAAATCCCTTTGTTAACAAGGTTGATCAGGTCTTGTTACCAAAACAATTTTATATGAAACAAAACTTTGTATTCCACTAATGATTATGTTACCTGAACCTTGATACCAATGGTCCCAATCATAATAGTTTCAAATTTTTCTCTTGGTATGGGACGATATATTTCTCCAACTTGAATGCCCTAAACATGTTCAATTGAATTTAAACCATAAGTCCTATCAATCTTCTTGGGGAAATCGACAGTATGCTCTTTTTCATTAACATTAAAGGTCACCTTTCCTTGATTACAATGAATAACAGCTCATGTTGTATTAAGAAAAGGTCTCCCAAGAATAATAGACATATTATCATCTTCAGGCATTTCAAGCACAACAAAATCAGTTAATATCAAGCAATTATGAGCCACTTGAACAAGTACATCCTCACATATACCAACAGAAATAGTGGTAGATTTATCAGCCATTTGCAAAGATATATCAGTTGGTATTAATTTTTCCAGTTGAAGTCTCTTATAGAGAGAAAAAGGCATAACACTAACTCCTGCTCCCAAATCACACAAAGCAGTTCTAACATAACTATTTTTAATAGAGCAAGGAATAGTTGGAATCCCTAGGTCTCCAAGTTTCTTTGGAACCTTACCATTAAAGGAATAATTAGCAAGCAAAGTAGAAATTTCTTCATTAGGGATCTTCCTTTTATTCGAGACAATATCCTTCATATACTTTGAATAAGGAGGAAATTTAATAGTATCAGTCAAAGGAATTTGCAAGAATAAAGGTTTCATCCACTCACAAAACTTATTATAGTGTTCATCTTCCTTTGACTTGTGTTTCTTATCAGGGAAAGGCATAGGTTTTTGAACCCAAGGCTCTCTTTCACTACCATGTTTCTTAGCAACAAAATCTTCTTTAGTGTATTTAGTATTCTTAGTGTGCTTTTCAGGTTCTTCTTCCACTTTTTCTTTATCAGGAACATCATTTTCTTCATTACCACTTTCAGTTTCAGCATCAGAGATAGATATACTATTAGGATCCTTAGCAGGTTCAGAGGGTTCTACAATAGTTTTATGTTTCTTTTTTCTTTTCTTACGAGTAGTACCACTATTTTCAGCTTGTTGAGAATCCTGCTCGATTCTTTTAGGATGCCCCTCAGGATATAGAGGATCCTGGGTAGGAGCACCACTTCTAGTTCTAATTTCATAAGCATGTTTTTTTTAGCAGCATTAACTAGCAAGTCTTTTTGCACTTTAATAAGTTGATGTATTTGAGCTTGAACCATTTGAAAATGTTTAACAAGCATCTTAACATCATTAGAGGTTCTTTCCACAATATCCTTCAACTCAACAATAGCTCTAGAGTTTTCCATTAGATTATTTTGCACCCTTTTATTAAAATTATCTTGCTTAAAAATAAAAATATCGAATTCTTCTAAGCATTGATCATGAGGTTTAGAGTAAGGGATATCACCTTCATCAAAGTGTTAGAGAGAGTGTACCTCAATAGTGGGTGAATGGGGAATTGGCTTACATAATTCTTCTATAGGAGGTAAATTCTTGACATCTGCAGCTTTAATTTCCTTCTCCTTAAGACATTTCTTAGCTTCCTTCATCACTTCATCATTTAGTTCAATAACTCCCCTCTTTTAGATGTTGGTATAGGCGCAGGTATAGCTGGTTCAGGTATAATTGTTTTAGGTATAGCTAGTTCAGGAGGAGTCCAGTCTTCATAATTTTTGCTTATTTTAGCCATTAATTCCTTAGCTTCCTTGGGAGTCCTATTCCTGAAAACACAATCAGCACAACTATCCAGGTATGTCCTAGATTCTTCAGTCAGTCCATTATAAAATATATCAAGAAGCTCATTCTTAGGTAATGGACATCCAGCCTGTGCATGAATCAAAGCACAAAACCTTGCCCATGATTCAGGCAATACCTCTTTTTCTCCTTGTTTAAAATCAAAAAGTTCCTGCAAAATAGCATGTCTAGCACTAGGAGGAAAATATTTCTGCAGGAATGTACTAATCAAGCAATCAGGGCTATCTATAGATCCAGGAGGTAAATTATTAAACCAAGTTTTAGCTTCTCCTTTCAGTGAAAAGGGGAAAATCTTAGCAACAAAGTAGGTGCGCATCTTAATATCATCAGAAAACAGGCCCCTCATAGTAGAAAGCTCAGTCATATGTGCTACCGCACTTTCATTCTTAGTCCCACAAAAAGGTTCTTTCTCAACAATAGCTATGTAGGATAGATCAAGAGAGAAATCATAATACTTATCTTTAATGTTTATGGGAGATGCAGCAAACTTAGCATTAGGAGAGAATTTGGGTTTAATGGTATGCCTCTCAAGGAGACTCTTAGCAGCACTCCTATCATGGGTGTTTTGACATTCTTTAATAAATTCATCGGTCATCTCAATATAACCATCTTCAATATCATAGCTTTCTCTAGACTCGGGTGAACTAACAGGTATAGTAGTGTCTTCATTAGGAGTTTCAGTATTTCCAGCTATAGTTCTAGCAATCATAGCATCTATGCGGTGACCCAGTATACCACTGCATGATGTAGTACACTATAGTCATTGACATAACACCAATGAAACACCATTCACTAGTATTACATCCCTTAGAGTGGTACAACAGAAACACAACAGGTCCAAGACATGACTATATATTACAACTCGACTCTTTACAAAAGATCCAGACAACAATCTAGGTTAAAGAGAGAGAAATAACATCTTACAAGAAGAACGAGAAATAATAACTCAAAAATATCTAGTAACTAAGACTAGCATCTAAACTATTTGGCTTGCCATTGCTACTATTGCAATTCTCTACAGAAATAGGTTTTATGGCTAGAGAATCTAGTCCTATCTAAACCGACACTTTATCTTCACATCAGCTGATGCATATGTTGACTTCATTGAAGAACTTGAGTTGTCGATGATGGTTTCTTGAGCATAAATTGATGTTGATGTCGTCTTCAATGGCTTAGAACCAAGCAAGGGTTAAGAAGGTACGGTTGAGTACAAGCGTACTCAGCAAGTTCACTAAAAAGGAGTGTATCATACACTATCTCTACAGCCACAGAACATAGGTTGTAGGTAATGCAGGTTTTTGTAAACATTTCTTCAAAGGTTGCTTTTATTCTGAAAACTATGTCTGATAGCCTTCACAGGTTGACCAGAACTTCATGGAGTTCCTTTCCTGCCGCGTTCGTAGCTCCTTCCCGGAACAGGGAGTAACATGTCACAATTCTTACATTCTGCAGAGGTGCGCCACTTTTCCCAGAAGAGACCTTAGCTTTGTTGCACAACCGAGTTGCATTCTCGTCCACACTTCCTTGGTGTGGGGCCCAGTCTAAGATTCAAGCCAACCACTGCCCTCTTCGCGACCCCATATGTCTGCACGATCCTCCGGGGCTAACTACACCTCCGTTAAGCCTCCAACTAGGGCAAGCTATAACCCTGGTGAGTTCCCGAAGACTCTATGTAGTGATGATGCCCCTGGTAAGCTCCATAAAAGGCCCGATTATACCTCCGGCAGCCACTCATAAAAAATCTAGACACCAAAATCGTGGGGCCTAAGAGTGCCCACCCATATGTTGGATCCATACCAGGAATCCCAACTTCACGACAAGGTCATCTTGCCTCCATATGGAAGGAAGAAGATACAGCTGACTTCTTCGTCCCATTCCAAATCTGATGGTTGACGCGTGATATACGGTGCTAGAATCACTGGCGACATTTGTTGTTAAGTCCTAGATGATACATTACTGTACAATGGTGTTTCCATTGCCAATTATTATAGATTAGCTGATCACCCTGGATGAGTAACCAATATTTCCAGTTAATTGTGAAAATAGTGTTTTCGGCCCTTTTGAAATGCAGGTGATGACATAGTTGAGTTACAAGCATAGAAAATAATCAAAGGCCATGAGCAAGTTGTGAACTTGCCTTTTGTGATTGCAAGATTATGCACTCACGGTCTTCGGAGTAATAGAAGATCCAAATTCTATAAACAACATCACTGGTCTGGTAAGGACTAATGTTTAAAGAAGCAAGATGCAACAATGCATAAGTAATGTAATGCAATTTGGTAAACGCGAATCCCCGGAATAGTCATAATTGATCTAGGGTTTGGAGTTTGTGATGAGTTCTTAGGGATGTGTTGCACTTTTATCTAAGTTTCACACTTGTTCTTCTTATAAGGCTGGTGAGAGTGTGTGTGAAACAATAAGTAAATACAACAAGCAGTATACAATACTAAAGCATTCAAATGGATCATGGTATCTAAAATATTTCCTAAACAAGATTAAGAATCAATTAGAGCTTTTAAAGAAGTGTTCAAGTATCACTTTTAATGTTCCTTAAAAGAATAACTTTTGAGGAAAACATTACTTTAAAAATTAAAATTATTTAAACTTAAGGCTAACCCTATAAGGTTTTCTTATTACTTATAAGTACTAAAGTAGAAAACAACTAGTATTGTTGATTTTACAATTGATAAAATACTTTTGGAGGGTAAAACTTATTTAATTTGAAATGGTAGTTTTAGTAAATACATTTTAAACTGGTTTGACCTATTTTAACTTCACTTAAACATTAATTGACTTGTTATTACATTTTTAGACTTCAAACAAATAATACTAAAGGTAATAGTAAACTTTTATGTATTTTTTAGGAATTACAATAAAAGAAAAGGGTTAAAATAAGATTTGATATACCTTTTATTTTTCTTCAAAAGTCAGAGTTGATATTTTTAGTATGTGGATTTCATTTTTGTGATCATTTTGGTATATTATAAGTACTTTTGTGATTTTTAAACAATAAGATATGATTTTTACAAATTTTATCACTTTATAAACACTTAATAAATAATAAATATTAGTTAAGTGATATAAAAATAATTGAAACAAGTTTATAAGCTTTATTTTGTTTTCTATGATTTTTGATATATTATACATATTTTTTTATGGATTTTAAATAATAAAAACCTTATTTAAGATTTATCCCAAATAGTTTATTTACTAATTATATTGTTTAAGTTGGAAAAAAATTTGATAATAGGTTTATAATATAGAGTTTATTTTACTGAACATTTTGATATATAATATATATTTTCTGAATTATAAAACAAAAGATATTGAATTTAAAAGATTTATTCATTTTATTAATTCCTGAAAAAGATTTATGATCGAATTTATAATGTGTAATTTATTTTCTAAACAAGAATTGTCTTTTTATACCTAACCTGAGCCTAGTCTGAGTCATAGACATGTGGGCTTGTGGCCAAGTCATCTGCCACGCGAGGCAAATACCTTTTTACACCCAGCTGAATCTACCCTAGAGTCACAGACAGGTGGCCTCACTCGCCACATCATATTCATAAATAACAAATCAAATAATAAAAAGGGATTATGACATCAGCATGATGTCATGCTGACATCACCCGTGGGTGATCCTCCCAGGTCGTTGATCAATCTCTCGATCGAGAGCGCGTGAGCACACGGGAGTGGCTACGTCACTACTAGGAAACAGCCTATAGATAGACAAGATGTTCAGTGGCGCATAAGCCAATCTATGCGCCATAGGAAGACATCAGTGGCACACTGGAAAGCATGCGCCACAGAAGTTTGGAAGTTCTGTGGCGCATTTTCTAGAGCATGCGCCACAGAAGATTGGTGGCACCCACCGGCGGGGGAGGATGATCCAAGTTCTGTGGCGCATTCTGTAATATGCGCCACAGAAGAGGAAAATTCTGTGGCGCATATTTACTCATGTGCCACAGAACATGGAGGAGGGCCCCACCACAGAATCTAATTCACCCAAGTTCTGTGGCGCATGTTGACATATGCGCCACAGATGTGTTTCACTTCTGTGGCGCATATCCCAACATGCGCCACAAAACTTGGGGGTGGGCCCCACAGAGGGAACCTTATTCACCCACTTCTATGGCGCATATGGAGGAAATGCGCCACAGAAGTTTCAGCATCTGTGGCGCATTTCCTCCATATGCGCCACAGATGAGGGCATCCAGATCCATGTTAAAAAGGTGACAAGAGCTAGCTTTCTTATCTATCTATCCCACCACCACCCATTTCACATCTCTACCTCCTCCCAACTTGTCTTCATCCTCCCTCACACCCCATCTTGCCCATAGTTTCTCCATTTTTTATATCTAAACCTACTTTAATCCATAGATTGGTAAGTAGAAGCTTCGCTCCAACTTCTAGATCTAAAAGTTCCTTACTTTTCTCTCTCACATCTCTCTATTTGTTTACTAATTTCCTCTCCACCAACTTGCATTCTAGATCTATTTGTCCATACTCTCTCATCACGCGGTCTCGTATCGCTATTATTGTGTCAACTATAGGTGAGTACTTGGCCATCATGACCATGTAGGTGAAGCTTGTCGCGCGGGCGGTGTGTGTGCGATCAATGGCGAGACGATGCTTGTGTGTGGTGCATGAATGTTAGCAATGGGGGGAAGTTTTTTGTTGATTGCTTGTTGTTGTCAGGCCCAGCCGGTGTGGTTGCCTCGATGTTTGCCGAAATGTTGATTCATTTTCATTTCGGAAAATTTTTGCACTACCCATATGTCCTAATTTTAGGAAAGGTCATGCCAAATTTTTTCCGGCTAGAATTCATGCATGTGTGTGTTCATATGGTGTGGTTCTCACCTATACTCTCTGTTTTGACCGCTCAGGCAACCATGGTCCTCACGATGAGCGAAGGTCGAATTGCTAGGTACAAGAAAGGCGCGAAGGAGGACATGATTCTGAACAACAAGACCATGATAAGATGTCCATGTCGAACATGCAAACTGCAGCGCTGGATCGACCTTGAATCTGGACAATTGGAGGGTCACCTGCTTAGGCGCGGTTTCATGCGCGACCTCAATGAGGCGCCGGCAGGACATGGTGGTGGTCACGAAGACGTGGGCGAGCGAGAAGACGAAGAGTCTACCGGGCATGATCATCATGACGAAGGAGATGCCAGCGGACATGATCATCATGACGAAGGAGATGCCGGTGGGCATGATCAGCATGGAGAAGGAGATGACGACGGCCATGATCATGAAGAAGGAGAAGACGCGAACACACAGACACTGCTAACTTCGATCTTGCAGGACCCTCATGTTCAAGAACTGCTCCTCAAGGAGACGAGCAACGACAAAGCTGTAGCCAGAGAGAAAGCCAAGCTGGCCCAAATGGAGGTAGACGGGATGACTCCATTGTATCCTGGGTGTCGCCCCGAGGATACACGTTTGGGTGTAACGCTCAAGGCTCTAGATATGAAGGCCGAACATGGAATACTGGCACGACCGACTTCCTAAGGGGAACACATTGCCAACAAGTATCGACGAGGCCAAGAAAATCGTGTGCCCTCTCGACCTACCACGCATTAAATACCACGCATGCATCAATGATTGCGCACTTTACCGGAGCAATGCAGCGGATAGAACCACTTGTCCGGTGTGTGGCCAAGGACGGTACAAGAGAGGGAACAAGAAAGTTCCTCAAAAAGTGGTATGGTACTTTCCTATCACCCCTCGTCTGCAGCGATATTTCGTAGATCCTAAGGAAGCAAAGCTCATGCAATGGCACGCGGAAAGAGAGAAACCCGAAGATGATCCAGAGAAGGGCAAGATCCTGACACACCCTTCAGATGCTAGCTAGTGGAACGCATTAGACATCGAGTTCGAAGAGTTCGGGGGCGATGCAAGGAACGCCAGGCTGGGTATGAGCACCGATGGACTCAATCCTTTTGGAAACCAGAGTAGCACACATAGCACCTGGCCCGTGTTTGTATGTCCATACAACCTCCCCCCGTGGCTATGCACGAAGCAAAGGTATGTACACATGAGCATTCTTATTCAGGGGCCGAAACAACCAGGTATCAATATGCATCTGTATCTCGGGCTATTGAGAGAGGAGTTAGCCAGCTTGTGGGAGACGCCGGCCCGTACGTGGGACGCCTACACTAAAGAATATTTCCATCTAAGAGCCGCGTTGCTCACGACTGTGCAGGACTATCCTGGTTACGCATATGTATCGGCCCAGGTGAACCAGGGACACAATGCATGCGTCAAGTGCATGGATGAGACACCGCATCTCCAGCTACCAAGGGATCCTGGGTCTTCGAAAACCGTGTTCCAAGGTACTCGAAAGTGGCTCCGCATGGATCACCCGTGGAGAAAACGTGGTGACCTGTTCAATGGTAAGGACGAGCTCGAAAGAGCCCCGCGTCCGAGGAGCAGCGAAGAAATCGAGGAGCTTTTGAATAATTGGGTAGATTGCCCTCACTTTGGAAAAACGACCGAGGACAAAGCCGCTGCTGGGTGTATGGAAAGCAAGGTCTGTTTTCTGGGACCTGCCGTATTGGAAGGTCCTTCACACTCCCCATAGCCTCGATGTAATGCACATCACGAAGAATGTTACCGAGAGTCTGCTTGGCACTCTACTGAACATGCCGGAGAGGACCAAGGATGGGCGAAAGCAAGAAAGGACCTTAAATTGCTTGGCATAAAGAAAGATCTTCAGTACCCTGATAGTGATGATGATGATGATCATCAGGAAGGGACTCAACGTCGCTGCAAAAGAGTTAAGAAGAATGAGGTGGTGCTTCGCGCTGCCTGCTTCACTCTGAGTCTGGAGGAGCTCGAGCAGTTTTTCAGGTGCCTCTTAGGAGTGAAAGTTCCTCACGGTTACTCGGGGAAGATAAGCAGATATCTGGACTTGGCAAAGAAGAGGTTCAGCGGTATGAAGTCTCACAACTGTCACGTGCTGATAACGCAGATACTCCCCGTTGCAATCCGTGGGATAATGGACGAGCATGTCCGTGAGACGTTGTTTGGCCTCTATAACTTTTTCGACGTCATATCTAGGAAGTCGATCGGTGTGAAGCAGCTCGACAGGCTACAGGAAGAGATCGTGATGATACTATGCGAGCTTCAGATTTACTTCCCGCCCGCATTCTTCGACATCATGGTGCATCTGCTTGTACATGTCGTGGACGACATCATCCAGCTCGGGCTGACATTCCTGCACAACATGATGCCGTTTGAAAGGATAAATGGTGTCATCAAAGGATTTGTTCGCAACAGGTCTCGTCCAGATGGAAGCATAGCCAAGGGATTTTTGATCTACGAGTGCATCTCCTTCTGCCAGAATTATCTAACCACCGAGAACGAGGATGTTGGAATACCTGCAAAGAAGCACCTCGGCAGGCTCGGTGGATATGGTCACCGCGAGGGCTGCCGCTCACTACATGTCGGCATTGATGGTCGACGCACTATTGAAAGGGCACACCGAGTCGCACTACAACACATGAAGTGGTCGGCCCTTTGGTCAAAGAGCACAGAAGCTTAATCGAGCAGGAGTACGTCGACCAAGGCCGGCCGAGGAAGAAGGGAGACGTAACCAGAGAGCACAACTCCAGCTTCACGGGTTGGTTCAAGAAAAGGCAACTGGACAATCCCCCACAGACGCCTTCTACGGAAGATCAAAAACTCATATTCTCCTTGTTGCAGGGCCCAGGGCACAACCTAAGGACCTATCAGTCATACGACATAAAGGGTTACAGATTCTATACTGAGGAAGAGGACAAGAATAGTGAATATCAAAACTCAGGAGTAACTATGTTATCCTTTGCTGATGACGAGACTACTATGATGGAAAGATTCTATGGAAGGATCAAGGAGATATGGGAGCTCGACTACTGTGGAGAGATCGTACAGATGTTCCGTGTTAGATGGGCCAAGAACATGGAAAAAGAAGGCCGCTATTTCACCACAATGGTTATACCAGATGCCAAATCAACAAAGAACGCCTCCGCAAAAAATGAGCCTTGGGTACTCGCTAGCCAAGTTGATCAATGCTTTTTTATTACCGACCCGTCAAATCCCAACCATGTTGTAGTTAGGAGGGGCAAGAGGAGCATCATCGGAATGGAAGGAGCCGCCAACGAGCAAAACTTCGACAAAAACGGCGACCCGAAGATCGAAGAGGTATTCGACAAGTACTTCGACATGCCTACTACTACTAAAGTAAGAAGGAAGACCACACTGCCTACTAAAGGTTGTCCATTCACAAGAAGAAATCTCAAAGTGCACGGACTAAAATATTCAACCGCGACGAAAAAGGGCAAGAAGATTGTGAAAAGACACTAGCAATTATGTGACCTTTTGGTGTATTAATTCGTGTGGGTATAATGTGATATTAGTGTGACTTTTTTGTGTATTAATTCACATGTGTGCTCGCAAATATATATTAGTTAGAGACTAAAACATACACGTGATATTCGTGTGGGTATACAAATTCACATTTGTGTGTGACAAGCACATATATATATGATTCGGGCGGTTTTTTTGATAAGTATGCATGTGTATATGTTCTTGCTTTTTTGAATAAATTTGCATATGTGTGTATAGGTTCTTGCTTTTTTTGAATAAATAAAATATTTTTTTAAAGGAAACAAAGTCTGAGACAGTCAGGATTCGAACCTGGCTGACCCAGGTTGAAAGCTGGCGAGCAAGACCACTAGGACATGTAGCTGATCTTGTCAAACTACGATGCCGTTTCGTTTTGGACTATGGCCAAAAGTTTTCTGGCGCATATCATAGTAATGCGCCACAGAAGTTGTAAGTTTAGTGGCGCATTTTAGAGGAATGCACCACAAAACTTTCACACTTAGCCAAATAAACGGTTCGGCCTCCCCTGCTACCTTCTCCATTTCTTTCCCTCATCTCGCCCGCGCGCAAACCCTAGCTAATCGCCCTCGCCACCGAAGCCGCCGTGGAGGAGAGCCCGTGGAGGAGGAGAGCCGTCGTGGAGGAGGAGGCCCGCCCTGCCCCACCACCGCCGCTCCTAGAGCCTGTGACCTAGGAGGAGGAGGCCCGCCACCGCCGCTCCGGAGCCCGTGGAGGAGGAGGCCCGCCCCGCCTTGCCTACGACCTAGGACGACCGCCGCAGGAGCACCACCTCCCCATCCGCACGTACACTTCCCGCTCTCTTCTTTTCCCCTTCACCCCATGGCTGAGGCCTCCGTTTGTAGATTCATCGTCTAGTTCATGATTTAGAGTTCAAGGACCCAACCTAGTGGTGTCTCGCAATCAAGTTAACTTCAGGCCGCCGGTCCCTTTCACCTTGACATTATAAGCAGCACAATTCTGAAAGATGATAACACTGAAATTCTCTTATATATAGTGTACTAGTAAAGCACTTGACCATCGACTTGATCAGATTCACAACTCCTAATTTACAGTACACACTTTGCATATTCAACAGAGGTTATGCCTTTCTACTAGCACTTATGCTATTATTATTATTATCAACTACCAGTAGCTTATATATATATATACACCCATAATCATATCATTTTAGTACGCATAACCATGCCTAACGTGGAATAAGTAGTGCTATTAAACACTTTCTTCAGACTACCGTAGCTACGCCGTGACCCAACAGTGATTATTCTGAGAATAAATACGTGAAGAAATGGTGATATTGTAATTTCTGATAATTAAGGAATTGGAGGCTGGTCGTTGCTACTATGGACCTTTAATGGATTCCTGGTGTATTTCATCCATAGAGGCCCCAATTTGCATTGACTAACAAATGTATGCTACTGAATATCCAGTATTACTATCTAGGTACATATCCACTTTTTTCTTTTCCATATGCATGTGTATGTGTGTGTCCTAGCTAGTTCTTCACTTCTCTGCTCAGTGGCAAGTGGCAGCTGCCCATGCATGTACAAATTAGCCCAATTTGAGTATACTTATATCCTGTACTGCACAAAATATTTAATTATGCATTATTCTCTCTTGAGATGCATTGCTTATGAAATCTATTGATGAGGTACTTAAGTAGTACTAAACGTTTTTTCCTTGTGCAACATGGACACTTAAACTGCTTTCGTGTCACTGTTAATTGCCTTTAAATTCATCAGTCGTTTCGAGTGGTGGAGTGTGCATGTTTCTGCTCATGTAATACATAGGTACTTAATATACACTTGGCATAATTATACATAGGTACTTAATATATTAGCTCTAGGCCATTCATGCATCTTTCTGCTCATGTAATATTAAGTATTAGCTTTAAAGAAGAATACTGACCTTTTCGTTAGTAACTTATACAAGATTTCAGTTTCAGCAATTGGAAGCATGTGTCCATAAATAATCATCTTTGAGATTTCTGTTGTTTATAGTCTTATTATCTGAGAAGCAATATATTTGCATGAAGTTTCCTGAAGTTAATTACCAAGCTTATCCTCGGTTACAGAATATATCTGCTGTTTATAGTTCTTATCTTTGTATTCTGCTGTCACCACTCTTGGTATTGGTTCTGCTAATACCAGGTGCAACATAAGAAGTTTTATTGGCATTTTTCCTCTGCCAATAATGTTTCAGGTTATATTATGTTCTGTATGCTTCAGGTTTGGCTGAAATTTCCCTTTTATTTGGTATATATGGGCTGGGATTATTTGGTACTATATGGTGCTGGGATTATTTGGTACTATATGGTGCTGGGATTATATGGTGGGATTATTTGGTACTATATGGTGCTATTTGATTCGATGGGGTTGTGGATGGGGGCTGTGAATGGGGCTGTGGATGGGGCTATTTTCTTGTGTGTGAATGTTGCAGGGATTTCATTTGAGTTGCCCATTTCTCCCGAAGTGTCGATTCACTTTCGTTTCGGTTGAGAAATGGGCACTCCTAGGTCCAAAAATTAGCAAAGGTCATGCCGAATTTTTCGGCCGAGATTTGTGCTAACATTTTGCCTCTTTTAAATAGAGTAGTGCAAACATGTTGGGCAACAAGGAGTATGGCCCTTCTAAGCACATGATCAGTGTTGAAGAACAAGCTAGACATGCCAACCAGTCATTCTGGCAGGGGTCCCAACAGGAGGAGGAGGAGGAGGAGGCGATGAGGATGACACCACCACCGGAGGAGGAGGCGACCGTCGGCAGAGCTGCTGGGGCCAATGAGGGCGGAGATCCTGATTACGAGGGGGACGAAGACGACTACGATGGAACTAGTGAAGGCGGCGGCAAAGAGGATGACACCACCGATGGCGGCGCCCGCACCGATGGCGGCGAGAGGATGGATGGCGGAGAGGCAACCTGGCCGCTTCTCAGAATAAGAAGAAGAAGGAACAGAAGGAGTGGAAGGTGCTAGTGCTCGCCACCGTCTGCGATGAGTTCACTAAGGTCACAGAAAGTGGCCAACCCATTGCGCCAGAGGCGATTGCTAAAGGGTACGGCCTGCAACTCGGGTGCATCGTCCGGGAAAGCATGTCGATCAACACGAAGTACATCAGACATGCTGACCATGCAGCTTTGGTCGATAACCTCCTTAAGAAGCTTCACAAGCGATACAGATTCCCAGAGCAGTTTAGAAACCTCGAGAGAAATAAGAACCCGGTGAACAGACTAGCCCTCACGAAGATGAGCAATGCCTTGAGTAGCTGGAAAACCCGGGTGAAGAATAGCATTGACAAAGGTGAAAGCTGGGAGGTTATTAGTAAGAAAAATCCGATGCTCGACGAAGAGGAGTTTAGGATATTCAAGGCGGATATAGCTACCGCTGACGCTATAAAATGGACTCAATGGGGAAGGAGTATGCGGGAACAGAACATAGGTAACCACCACCTTGGAAGCGGCGGTTACAGGGGGAAACAGGCCATTTGGGACAAGGAGGATGCCGAGCTTGAACGCCTCGGTAAAGACAACCCTTGGCTTAAAATCACGGACTTGCAGCTTAGGCAATTTGTTCGGGCCCGCTACTACCTGGACAAGGAAACAGGGGAGTTCATCATCGATGATCCGGAGGTGAAAGAATTCGAGAAGAATCTGGTAAGGAATTTATCGCTGATCTCAAGTCTATTGCGTTCTAATTAAGATAATGAAGCCAAGAATCTAAATGGGTTCACCTTTCCTTGTCTCTGCAGGAGGAGGAACTGAACGCTACTGCCACAGAGCCGTTCTAGGATTCGACGGAGCCGTGGGACATGGTTTTCAACAGGGCGACCAATGCTTACAAGAAGAGGGACAAGGGGTTGCCGCCGTCCTCAGCTGTCTGTGTGTCCGGCTTCGGTACGAGCATGAAGTTCAAGGAGTTCTACAAAGAGGACGCCAAGAAAAGAAGGGAGAGGAAGAACCAGGATAAAGCTGTTGTTGCAGAGCTGAAGATGAAGGTGCAGACAATGGAGGAGAAGGCGGTGGACCAAAGAACGGTGGACAAGTTAGTGGAAGAGAAGCTCCGCTCGATGATCCCCCCCTGAATTTTTCGAGGGGCTTACTGCTTGGAATGCGGGAGGTCGACAGGGGCCGATACATCTGCCCAGTTTAAGCGGCAGCAACTCGAGCATCAATGTTACCGTGTCGCCGGACCTGGTGACCCCGCCGGCCGTCAACGTCGGGACGCAGCCCCTCGTTTTGGTCACACCGACGCCCCCTCCCGCCAAAGATACCAACAAGGCACAGCCGACGGTGGTGGTGCTTCGTGAGGCACCCGAGCGGGAGATTGCAGATGATGATAGGCCGGCCGCCGGCATCTGCTGTGTCTCTACATAAGCCGAGATCCACGCCATCACCAAGGTAACTAATTAGTTAGTGCACGTCATCTCCTTTATGCCTTTGATGCATGACTGTTGCCATCTCATGACGCCCAACAACATGTTTTTGCCTCAGGACACTTCTTGCGTACTCCTACTTAAAGATGTCGGCGGTGAGTTGAAGGATGTTGCCAAGGGCACTCTTATACAACCGGCGAGTCGCACGATGCACAACAATCCAATGGATGATGACGTGATGAGGGTCAGGTTGGCTCGGGTGTTGCCAGGGTGCGACGACATGGAACCCCCTTTCAACCTCAGGGAGCCGACGAACACAAGACCCTTGGGGAATGCTACAACTGGCCCTTGAGATGGCCGAAGACCCAGATTCGTCTTGCAGGGGGGAGCACCGGTGCCACCTCTCGACCGATCATCGCCCGACCACCACCTTGGAAGTCAGTAGCCACCGTTGTCGCCACCACCAGCCGTCACCATCAACTCTTGGCAGCGTGTGCACCGCCACATGGCAAAGACGTTGTGCCGCAACCGCCGTCGCTCCTGCTACCACCACGACATGATGGCACCCATGAAGATGATGATGAATTGGTCAGCGTTGACGACTTCATCAACACCGGCGCCGCCAAAGGATTGTATATGCCTTCTATGGATGAAGAACCCTTCGCAGCTCGCGATGACCATCAAGCTGGTCGGCCCAATACATGCACGCAGCGCCTGGTCTTCCATGGTCTTTCTCAAGAGACGCCTCTGGCCGCCGATCCACCACAAGAGAAACCGGGATTGGTTTTCAGCCCCAACACACTCCAAAAGGCAACTGTTGAGCAGATGGCAGTGGCTGACACTATTGTGAAGAAGAAGCACTACAGGAAGTGAGGTAATAATAATAAGAAGGGTGCGAGCCAGCCTCTTCCGAAGAGGATCCGGGGTCAGGACGCCGTTGTCGTACCATCCACACAATTTGGCTTGCCCCGAGTGCATGTAGCTGGTGATCCGATATTGACTCCGGATATGATCCACATTGCGGTTGGAGCCGTGTTAACTTTGCACGAGGGTGTCAAGACACTAGAGGCCCTCCTTCTTAAAGAGGACTATCCAAATTACCCGGTTTTCACGGCCAAGGTGCCATTGGACGTGGGCTTCGTTGATGAACCCCCCGCGGATATATTCTTCATAGAGTTCGAGGACATATTGAAGCTGTTTCTCACGAAACGGCTGGACTATAACTTGGTCCGCCTATACGCGCTCAATCTGGCGCTCACGATCAAGAGAGAAAGTATCCCGGAAATCGTGATAGTGGATCCCTACTACATGCGGGACAGCCAGTTGGTCGAAGGATCAGAGACACGGACCAAGGCGACGGCGTACCTCGAGAAGTTCATGGTGGACAACAAGAGGAAGGGCACACTTCTTTTGCCTTTCTTTCCCGAGTAAGTACACACACTCGCTCATCGTCACCGTAACTTATGCATTTCTTATAGATTTCTTTCCTTTGCTCTTTTTCCAACATTGTGTTCCAATTGTGTTGCGCAGAGACAAATACTGCACACTCATCGTCCTTGCCCCGAGGTATTCTCTAGCCACGTATTTCGACTCGGGGAGTTTGACGAAGAAGAAAGACTACACTAGAATAAGGGGTGTTCTCAATGAGGCTCTCGAGGGCTACACCAAGAAGGGATGCACCTTCGTAGATAGAGGGAATATATCAAGGATGGCAAACACGTGTTCAAGCACGTGCTCGACTTCCCCTGCATCAAGCAGTCGACTGCTGGTGCCAAGGAGGCCTTCTACGTCCTCCATCACCTTAAAGTCTATGTTCGGGATTGCCATAACCTAACACTGCCATCTAGTCTCCAAGGATGGGCCGAAACTTTGGCAAAAATTGACGATGCTGATCTTAGAGAAGACTTCCATCGCATTCAGATGAAGTTGTCGTAAATCATCATTGAAGATGTCAACACAAGGGGCGGTGCCCTACAACAAGCCAGAGGGTTGAGTAAGAGGGAGATCGAAGAACGCCTCCGTAAGCAGGGTGACACAAGGACGTGGATGACGAAAGAGGGGTATCTACCGTTCCCGAAGCCGTGCCAGAAGAGGAAGTCTTCATCATGATCGATATGTGCCTCTAGCATGATCCAGTGTGTGTATATTCTTGATGGACGCCTGCTGTATTAGTGTGTGTGTCATAAACTTTACTATCTCGTGGTCGAAACGGTCATTGTTGTTAGACTTAAACTACCTTGTGGTCATGCTGTCGTTGAACTTATTGCTTCTATGATGATCTAACTTTTAGGTTTATGGATCCTTTGTTTTATATTCTATGAACATATATATATATGGATGTGAACCCTTTATTCATTTTTTTCATTGTATTTTTACTAATATGCCTTGTCGTCTATAGAGATGGCGATGAGGTGGTATGTGGTGTACATGGGTAGGGTTCCAGGAGTCTACGAGGAGTAGGAGGATTGCCACAAACAAGTGAACAAGTTCAGCAGCAACATCTACAAAGGATACGCGACAAGACAGGAGGCGATAGCCAAGTGGAGGAACCACTTGTGGAAGAAGAACCGGATGAAGATATTGGTCGGGCTAATGCTCTTGCTCACCATTATCACAGTTGTATTCTATTTGATCCTAGTGTAGGCAGCGGTGGCCACTTCATATTTGTAATGTGAGATGATATGAACTTTGTATTCGGCGCTTGTGTAAAAATTTGGCACTTGACACTATATATGTATCTCGATCGGGCTCTAAGTGTTTGTATTATATATATGTCAGTTTTCATGCATCTACTACTTGTGCAATGTATTTTATACTCATCTGGATAAATCCTGTATAAATACCTGATTATACACCAGGAAAGTATTTTACTTCAAATACGTGTTACGCAATCAGTGGCGCATATAAAAATATAGTTAGTGGCGCATGGGCTTTCTGTGGCGCATATATGTAAATGTGCCACAGAAGTTCTTCCTGTGGCGCATAAGAAGAAATGCGCCATAGAAGTCTGGGACTTCTATGGTGCATATCCATATGCGCCACAGGAAGTAGTTATCAGTGGCGAGGTAACAGTGGCGACTAGGATATGCGCCACAGAAGTCCAATTTCCATGCGCCACATATGGGTAGTTTCCTAGTAGTGCGTTGGACATAGGAGTGTGAGGCGATCCTAATAGTGGTGGCGCCGCTCCGTAATTGTGACCGGAGAACGGTCACCGACGACGAACAGTAGCGGTAGTGTCAGGCAGATGGTGGGACGGCGATTCACTGCAAGAGAGAAGGCTTGAATAGGTCCGTGAGGACCAGTAGCTCACCACGAAGCTGAAGAGCGTGCTGGCGAGGTCGGAGGAGCGTTGCGGCGGCGGGAATGGACGACGGTCGGTGTCGGAAAAGAAACGGATGGCGTCGTCGGTAGGAACCACGCGGGGACGATTCCTTCGGGGTGAAGTACCAGCACGACGAGGCGAATCTCCTAGGATCCTCATCTGGGTGAGAGGAGGTTGGGAATGACGGCGAGCTTCGACTACCGACGGTGGCTAGGGTTTCGGTTTTGGGGAAAAGCAGGAGAGAGCGCGAGAGAGAGAGAGATGGATACGAGTGGATAGAGGAGAGTGTGGGCGTCCTTATCCCCTCCTCTAGAAGCAGCGGCGAGCATCGTGATGGTCAAAGTTTGCTGACGGTGGAGAACGGTCATCGGCGAGCACACGCAACTGCCTGTGTGCGTGTTGATGACGATGATGAGAGAGATGGAGATGACCTGGGTTGGTGCTGGGCTGATGTTGGGCCATGGATGAGTAAGCGATTTGTGCTGCCTGCCGCTCGCGGGTGTGAAATCTTAAGATGGGCCTTGGGCCAAATAACTGCGCTGCTTCTACTCTTTTTCCTTTTTAATTACATTTTCTGTTTTCTCTTCTTTTACAAAATTCTTTTAAAATAGAATTTCTTCAGGTATTTAAATATCCAGAGAATTTATAAGTCAGGAATAATACTGTATAAAGCAAGTATGACTCTCTTCTCCTGATTCCTTATTGTACAAGAAATGTTCATAACTATATGAAGGATTAAATAAAGTAAATAAAATTTAGGGTTTTAGGGTTTGTTTCTTTTTAGTAAGATTTCACAAATATGATTCTGATTTCACTTGACAATATGAATGGTACTAGTTTGAGATGTGTATTCATGTATATAGAATCTTGTTCCTACTTATCTTTATGAAAGATTTATCTATATACATAATAAAGTGTTAATCTTTGTGGTTCATGATGGGGTGATATAGGTTTCATGGTCCTCTATATTTGGTGATTTACCCAATCCAATTCTACTTAGTTTGTAGAGTTTAGAATTACTACAGAACATTTTTAATTAGGTAATGAAGAATCAATAACAATCATGAATAGAGAAATACTAAGGTTTACACAATATAGATATATAAGTTTTGAGAAGATTTAATAACCCATATTCAATTATAGATAGGGACAAGGATCAAGGTTTTAGGGATACTACTTCTAAATCCATGAGTGAGTTTGATATCTCCACATAGAGTAAGATCTTGGAATTACTTAGTAATGTGATCATGATAATTCTATCATTCTCGATTTCTATTAGGGTTTAAGACAATCAACTTGGCAAGGCTTATCAAACACTTACTTGGTTCTCTAATTACCTCTTGGAAGCTTTAGTTGTCCAAGAGGTATTGTTCAATAGTTACTTTGGAATAGGAAATGGTTTCACTATCCATTTGATTCTAGGGTCTTGAATAATACAGTAGACCTGGGTCTTGTCATGGCTTAATATATCCTTACCTTAATACCTCACTAAGGATATCTTGAGATAAGGAATTTCTTTCCTAAATATACTCTATAAATCTCTCTTAGTTTATTCACAAAGATCACATATTCTTGAATAAGATAATCATCTGACTCCACCATATCCATCATCATATGATGACATGGTCATGCCACTTAAACATTACTCCATCCTTACTCCTCGTATATAAATTCTCTTAATTAACTGGCATTGATGCACCTATCAATGTAGCTAGTGCTAACTCCATCTATTAACTTCCTTAACTTCATCTTGCAACTACTTCCAAGGTTTGCAAGACTACAATCCTTATTATACATACAAAGGATATCAATCCTCTGAAATAGGTATAGTACTACTCCCAGAATACCAGTTGTCCTTATATTAACTTGGTTAAGCCACTATGCCTCCAACTACTCCATACAACTAATCAAATACTTCATCTTACTCTAGCTTGACTTCTAATGATCAAGCTAGATGATTCAGCTTACTAGAACTTGCCTAACTTGGTATATTCATAACTCTTCTTCAACACCTAATCATCTATTCTCAAGGGACTTGACAATAATGACCACCATCCTTTGATCATACAAAGCTTAGGCTTCTAATTGTTTGATCAAGATCTATACTTAACTAAGTAGTAAACTTGTATCAGTCTCTCTATAGACTTATCTTGTTAAGAAAGCTTATTCTAAGTCTATACCCACTTGTCCTAACAAGATTATTATCTAATGTACTAATACTACTATCTTTCTCATAGCTCCTCAATTACTAGCTCAACCCTCGAGTTTAGGTACTGCTTCTAGTTAACTCATGAATGAGTTAACTCCTCCAACATCAAATGGTTTGATCTCCACTAAGGATCACATTCCATTGATGATGGTACACTCAACCCTATCTAGTTCTTACTTTAGATTAATTTACTTAAGGTATTTGAAAGGTCAACACAATAGGTCAAAGGCTATGAGTCAATAAGTTCTAGGTCAAGAATTGATCACTCAACACTGATGGTCACTTGACACTAGGACTTGGTTAAATAGGATTGTCCTATATTACATGACACTAAGAGTATGTAATGGATGGTCTTGGATCACTTCTCTTTCCACTCTATTTGTAATAAGAGTAAGTTTAAGAACTACCATGATACCCATGGTAGGAACAACTATGGCAAACAAGTGTTTCAAGATTTAATTATAAAGTTTCTTTACTTAAGTTATGTACTTAACTTGCTATTCAAGGTTTGTGGTAGATAATATCTTAATATCATCTTTAGAATATTAAGTATTCATCCTTGAGTTGTGGTAGGCAATACCATGTAATGATCTCTGGAAGATCAAGTACTCCTTATTAAATAGTGTGTTGTGACTTCGTTTTATTACATTTGATCTACCCTTAGATCAAATTATATTACCCAACGATAAGGTTTTAGCAAAGGTCACATTGAAACTTATCGCAGTTTAACTTGATGATATACTTCACTTCCACCAAGTTAAAAGAAGCTTCAATCACTTTGACAAGTTCTATTTAAACGGGCCAAAATTATTCGGATTTTCTATGCATGAATGCAATGCACACACCTGTGTTAAGCTTATTTCTAAGCTCTAATGTTGGGATGTTACAGACTCTCCCTCTTAAAGTAAACTTCGTCCCCGAAGTTCGTACTCTTGCTTTTTGGAATGAGGTATTGACTTGTATTGATCACACCATTTCTCAAATCCATAGTGATCATAATTGGGGATAATCGTGATATCCAGTATCCAAATCTTTTTCCTTGAATCCTCTACATTTTTTACAATATCCACTATCACTTCTAAGTTATCCTATGGCTTCTTTTACCATAATTTCTTGGATTACGGCCTTATACTTCTATTTAGAATTGGTTTAGGACACATTTAGTCCATTCCAATCAGACTTTCCTACTACTATACACTGGACTTATTTTGGTAGGCTCTCCTCTCAACGAAAACTTACCAGTTGTTTCCCCTTTATAACTAGTCCACTAGGGTTAAGCAGTTATGTCTACTTCGATCATTCATCTAGACATACTCTTGAGAGTACTCTTATACAAACAATTTCTTATAACCTTATGAGAATAAGGCTTAATCTCACCATAATTTTGTACTTCTCCAACCTTTAGTCAGAAAATTAGACAACAACACTTCAGTGTTTATTGTTTACTCTCCCCCTTGGGGTTTCCTAATGGTCTCTAAACTTCATGTATAATACCCTTTAACTCAATAGTAAGGATATTGGTCTTTGCCTAACTTATACTTTATCTCTATAAGGTCTCACGAAAGAATCTACGGTACACCCACATAGTTGTGGATCTCCGAGATGAATCTTCCAACATTATTTGTATTACTTCTAACCTTTTGGACATTTTCTCTTTGGTAAGCCCGATCTCACGAAGCGTCTCGAAAGACGATCTTCAATTTTATACTTCCTTAAGTCTAACTTAACTTAGGCCAAGTTTTATACTCTTTAAACTATATAAACAGGGGCGGAGCCAGGATTCTACCTTGAGGGGGGCGAAGAAAATTTGGAGCACATGAAACATAAAAAATAGGTCTATAAAAAGGTTTTTTAGTGTTTACATTAGGCTAACAACTTTATATAAAGATAGATTTAATTACTAAAAAATCTACAATTTCACTATGGCACGACTAGTTCAAGGATAAGACATGGGGAGTTAAACTAGTATGTGAAACCTGAAAATCAATTGTCTCATAAGAAAATGCATGGACTAATAACTAACCAAATTATTAGTAGGTTGTAATCTATACTCGATGTCATTTAAATAGTGTGAATTCTTTGGTGTGGCTTTAGAAATTAGAACCGAGTGCTTTATAAAGAAATCCGAGAAAGATATATATGTACGGGGATCTGTCGTATGTTGGACTCAATTGCACAACCCCACATGGCGGTAGGCGGCTGTCTACACATGATCAACAGGAGCCGGAGCGAATAGCACCATGGTAGTGCTAGCGGCTCTCTACGGATGATCAAAAGGAGCCGGAGCGAATAGCACCATGGCAGTGCTAGCGGCTCTCTACGGATGATAAAAAGGAGCCGGAGGGAATGGCACCATGGTAGTGCCGGCGGATGGCGAGCGCTATGAGCCCTAGCATCGGATGCTTCGATCAATCTGATATACTATGAGAGATGGCCAGATAGACTATTTGTGTTACCTGCCGGATGGACCGTTGGTGTAGGTAAAAACAATGTACAACTTCAAGATACAATGACCTATTTAAACTTGGGCATACACGCCATTTATTCAATTGGACTTCCAAAAATTGTCACAGACTGCTACTAATCAAGAAATTATTACGTGTATATTATAAATACTTCTACGTGTACTGGACTGGTGAGTTGAGGGTGGCGAATGGTTCGGGGTGTCTATCCCCTGCTAGCCCCCCCTTGGCTCCGCCCCTTATATAAAGATGACCTAATTCACTACACCGCTAGGATACCAGCTACGGATACCAACTACGGATACCAGCTGCGGTTCCTCCTATGAATTACCCTATAGGTTCTTGACTTACTATTGGCATTCTCTCCGAGTTGTCAGAGCTTAAATACCACCCTTATTCCAAGAGTTCTTCTTTGCACTTATTCATGATACTTCCATGAACTAGGTACAACTACTTCATTAGCTTCTTAGCAACATCACCTATCTTAAGTGAACTTTAAGTTCATTCCTTTATGTTGCTCCACACCTTTTCTGCACTAATAATCCTTCTCATTGCCAGCTCATAGTGAGTTGGGATTGATCCATCCTTCAAAATAGTATTGATACTCCTTATATTTGGCTTCCTTCTTCATGCAAATCTTCATCTTGAACTTCGGAACTCGTCCCTCCCTTACACGAATTCCCTTTTCTATCTAGGTCTATAACATCAAGTAGTAACTTTGTGATGCAACATGCATTTGCACATCAAGTCAAACTTCATGCACAGATCTAGTCAATCAAGAAGATGCAATAAAAACCAGAAATCCAAGTGTGGTTCATATAACACACATCATTCTAAGCCCGGAATATAATAGTTGAGTATAATACCTCTAGAATTCAGGCTTAGCTGTGTTCTATATGACACCTCCTATTATAGGTTTACACCGTGATACTTACCACTTAAGGGTTAAACTACTCTTTGTCTCAATATTTACCCAAATTGCTCAGGTGCAACAGGATAATTTTGAGCAAAGTGGTCTCACTTTGGTTCTGACTAATCACTTACCTTTCTTTCGGGTCTACTAAATACTACCAAATTACCATTCTATCATAAACTATCCTCGCATAATCTCTCATAACTACTAATAAAATTGTAGTTACTACCTTAATTCAAAAATTAACATAATACACATATGACTTCGATCATAGACCTACACTGTTCTTTACTTACTGTTACTACAGGATTATTTACTAAGTATTGGTCCTAATTACAGAATTATCATGGTCTCAGAGCTATTGTCACCACGAACTTGTCAATATTTACCTCGCCATCATGATTAAAGAGCTCATCTCACCATGACGACTCTTCTTCTTAGCTTACTATTAATGATTCTTTACAAAATTATACTCCATCACATGGAATTATCAAGTGGATGCCACATGATTTACTTCCATTTGTATCTATACATACCCTGATGGTCTAGCTTAAGTGATATGGTGGTGTCTACTAGTGATAAGATTCTGCTACTTCCAATGGATTCTAAATATAGACTCCATCAGTAATACTACTCCACATGATATACTAATCTTAGTCCTAATCTTATTTGATATTTCAACTTACTTAAGATATCTTAGTGGTGTTACACCTATTTAGATCAATACAAAAATGACATTTCTCTAGAGAATACATACAATTAATTCTTAAGAAAGATGATAAGAACATCCAACTTAAGTGTGACAAGATTATCCTCAAGTGGATATCCATCACAATTCTTGGTTTAGATAAGATGGCTCCTATAGTTACTATCCAACCTAAAGATCTTCCTAAAAGGGTTTTAATCCTAAGGTCAAAGCATATGCTTTGATACCAGCTGCGGTGACCCAGCATACCACTTCATGATGTAGTACACTATAGTCGTTAACATAACACCAATGAAACATAATTCACTAGTATTACATCCCTCAGAGTGGTACAACAGAAACACAGCAGGTCCAAGACATGACTATAGATTACAACTCGACTCTTTACAAAAGATCTAGAGAACACTCTAGGTTAAAGAGAGAGAAAGAACTTCTTATAGGAAGAACCAGAAATAATAACTCAGAAATATCTAGTAACTAAGACTAGCATCTAAAATATTTGGCTTGCCATTTCTACTATTGCAATTCTCTACAGAAATAGGTTTTATGGCTAGAGAATATACTCCTATCTAAACCGACACTTTATCTTCACTTTAGCTGATGCATATGTTGACTTCATTGACTTTATTGAAGAACTTGAGTTATTGATGATGGTTTCTTGAGCATAAATTGATGTTGACGTCGTCTTCAATGGCTTAGAACCTAGCAAGGGTTAAGAAGGTATGGTTGAGTATGAGCGTACTCAGCAAGTTCACTAAAAAGGAGTGTATGATGCACTATCTCTATAGCCACAGACCATAGGTCATAGGCAATGCAGGCTTTCGTAAACATTTCTTCAAAGGTTGCTTTTATTCTGAATCTATGTCCGACAGCCTTCACAGGTTGACTAGAACTTCATGGAGTTCCTTTCCTACCTCGTTCGTAGCTCCTTCCTGGAATAGGGACTAACATGTCACAATTCTTACACTCTGTAGAGGTGCGTCACTTTTCCCACAAGAGACCTTAGCTTTGTTGCACAACCGAGTTGCATTCTCGTCCACACTTCCTTGGTGTGGGGCCCAGTCTAAGATCCAAGCCAGTCACTGCCCTCTCCGCGACCCCATATGTCTGCACGATCCTCCGGGGCTGACTACACCTCCGTTAAGCCTCTAACTAGGGCAAGCTATAACCCTAGTGAGTTCCCGAAGACTATGAAGTGGTGATGCCCCTGGTAAGCTCCATAAAAGGCCCAATTATACCTCCAGCAGCCACTCATAAATAATCTAGACACCAAAATCGTGGGGCCTAAGAGTGCCCACCCATATGTTGGATCCATACCAGGAATCCCAACTTCACGACAAGGTCATCTTGCCTCCATATGGAAGGAAGAAGATACAGCTGACTTCTCCGTCCCATTCCAAATCTCATGGTTGACGCATGATATTGGCGCTAGAATCACTAGCGACATTGGTTGTTAAGTATTAGATGATACATTATTGTACAATGGCGTTTCCATTGCCAGTTATTATAGATTAGCTGATCACCCTGGATCAGTAACCAATATTTCCAGTTAATTGTGAAAATAGTGTTTTCGACCCTTTTGAAATGCAGGTGATGACACAGTTGAGTTACAAGCATAGAAAATAATCAAAGGACATGAGCAAGTTGTGAACTTGCCTTTTGTGATTGCAAGATTATGCACTCACGGTCTTTGGAGTAATAGAAGATCCAAATTCTGTAAACAGCATCATTGGTCCGGTAAGGACTATTGTTTAAAGAAGCAAGATGAAACAATGCATAAGTAATGTAATGCAATTTGGTAAACACGAATCCCTGGAATATTCGTAATTGATCTAGGGTTTGGAGTTTGTGATGAGTTCTTAGGAATGTGTTGCACTTTTATCTCAGTTTCACACGTGTTCTTCTTACTAAGGCTGGTGAGAGAGTGTGTGAAACAATAAGTAAATACAACAAGAAGTATACAATACTAAAGCATTCCAATGGATCATGGTATCTAAAATATTTCCTAAACAAGATTAAGAATCAATTAGAGCTTTTAAAGAAGTGTTCAAGTATCACCTTTAATGTTCCTTAAAAGAATAACTTTTGAGGAAAACATTACTTTACAAAGTAAAAAGTATTTAAACTTAAGGCTAACACTATAAGGTTTTCTTATTACTTATAAGTACTAACGTAGAAAATAACTAGTATTGTTGATTTTCGATTAATAAAATACTTTTGGAGAGTAAAACTTATTTAATTTGAAATGGTAGTTTTAGTAAATACATTTTAAACTGGTTTGACCTATTTTAACTTCACTTAAACATTAATTGACTTGTTATTACATTTTTAGGCTTCAAACAAATAATACTAAAGGTAATAGTAAACTTTTATGTATTTTTAAGGAATTATAATAAAAGAAAAGGTTTAAAATAAGATTTGATATACCTTTACCTTTTATTTTTCTTCAAAAGTGAGAGTTGATATTTTTAGTATGTGGATTTCATTTTTGTGATCATTTTGGTATATTATATGTACTTTTGTGATTTTTAAACAATAAGATATGATTTTTACTATTTTTATCACTTTATAAACACTTAATAAATAATAAATATTAGTGAAGAGATATAAAAATAATTGAGACAAGTTTATAAGTTTTATTTTGTTTTTCTATGATTTTTGATATATTATACATATTTTTTTATGGATTTTAAATAATAAAAACCTTATTTAAGATTTATCCCAAATAGTTTATTTACTAATTATATTATTGAAGTTGGAAAATAAAATGTGATAATAGGTTTATAATATAGAATTTAGTTTACTGAACATTTTGATATATAATATATATTTTTCTGAATTATAAAAAAAAAGATATTGAATTTAAAAGATTTATTCATTTTATTAATTCCTGAAAAAGATTTATAATCGAATTTTCTGAACAAGAATTGTCCTTTTATACCTAACATGAGTCTAGTCTGAGTCACAGACATGTGGGCTTGTGGCCAAGTCATCTACCACGTGAGGCAAATACCTTTTACACCCAACTGAACCTACCTAGAGTCACAGACAGGTGGGGTCACTCGCCACATCATATTCATAAATAATAAATCAAATAATAAAAAGGGCTTATGACATCAGCATGATGTCATGCTGACATCACCCATGGGTGATCCTCCCAGGTCGCTCCAGAATGGTCACGGGAGAGCGGTCACCGACGACGGACAGCGGCGGCAGTGTCGGGCAGACGGTGGGACGGCGATTCACTGTGAGAGAGAAGGATTGAATAGGTCTGTGAGGACCAGTAGCTCACCACGAAGCTGAAGAGCGTGCTGGCGAGGTCAGAGGAGCGTTGTAGCGGCGGGAATCAACGACGGTCGGTGTCGGAGAAGAAACAGACGGTGTCGTCGGTAGGAACCACGCGGGGACGATTCCTTCAGGGTGAAGTACCAGCGCGACGAGGCGAATCTCCTAGGATCCTCATCTAGGCGAGAGGAGGTTAGGAATGACGGCGAGCTTCGACTACTGACGGTTGGTAGGGTTTCAATTTTGGGGAAAAGCAGGAGAGAGCGCGAGAGAGAGTGAGATGGGTACGAGTGGATAGAGGAGAGTGTGGGCATCCTTATCCCATCCTTCAGAAGCAGCAGCGAGCATCGTGATGGTCGAAGTTTCCTCATGGCGGCGGACGGTCATCGGTGAGCACACATAGCTGCCTGTGTGCGTGTTGATGACGACGACAACAATTTTCAGAAACCCTCCTAGCAATTCTTTGTCTCAACCCGCGGTCCTCCTTGGGTCCCACGTGACAGTGAGAGAGATGGAGATGACATGGGTTGGTGCTGGGCTGATGTTGGACCATGGATGAGTAAGCGATTTGTGCTGTCTGGCGCTCGCGGGCGTGAAATAGGAAGATGGGCCTTGGGCCGAGTAACTGCGCTGCTTCTACTCTTTTTCATTTTTAATTACATTTTCTATTTTCTCTTCTTTTACAAAATTCTTTTAAATTAGAATTTCTTCAGGGATTTAAATATCTAGAGAATTTATAAGTCAAGAATAATACTGTATAAAGCAAGTATGACTCTCTTCTTCTGATTTCTTATTGTACAAGAAATGTTCATAACTATATGAAGGATTAAATAAAGTAAATAAAATTTAGGGTTTTAGGGTTTGTTTCTTTTTAGTAAGATTTCACAAATATGATTCTAATTTCACTTGACAATCTGAATGGTACTAGTTTGAGATGTATATTCATGTATATAGAATCTTCTTCCTACTTATCTTTATGAAAGATTTATCTATATACATAATAAAGTATTAATCTTTGCGGTTCATGATGGGGTGATATAGGTTTCATGGTCCTCTATATTTGGTGATTTACCCAATCCAATTCTACTTAGTTTGTAGAGTTTAGAATTACTACAGAATATTTTTAATTAGGTAATGATGAATCAATAACAATCATGAATAGAGAAATACTAAGGTTTACACAATATAGATATATAGGTTTTGAGAAGATTTAATAACCCATATTCTATTATAGATAGGGACAAGGATCAAGGTTTTAGGGATACTACTTCTAAATCCATGAGTGAGTTTGATATCTCCACATAGAGTAAGATCTTGGAATTACTTAGTAATGTGATCATGATAATTCTATCATTCTAGATTTCTATTAGGGTTTAAGACAATCAACTTTGCAAGGCTTATCAAACACTTACTTGGTTCTCTAATTACCTCTTGGAAGCTTTAGTTGTCCAAGAGGTATTGTTCAATAGTTACTTTGGAATAGGAAATGGTTTCACTATCCATTTGATTCTAGGGTCTTGAATAATACAGTAGACCTAGGTCTTGTCATGGCTTGATATATTCTTGGTTAAGGCTTCTAAAGAATCCTTACCTTAATACCTCACTAAGGATATCTTGAGATAAGGAATTCCTTTCCTAAATATACTCTATAAATCTATCTTATCTTATTCACAAAGATCACATCTTCCTGAATAAGATAATCATCTGACTCCACCATATCCATCATCATATGATGACATGGTCATGCCACTTAAATATTACTCCATCCTTACTCCTCGGATATAACTTCTCTTAATTAACTACCATTGATGCACCTATTAATGTAGCTACTGCTAACTCCATCTATTAACTTCCTTAACTTCATCTTGCAACTACTTCCAAGGTTTGCAAGACTAGAATCCTTACTATACATACAAAGGATATCAATCCTTTGAAATAGGTACAATACTACTCCCATAATACCAGCTGTCCTTATATTAACTTGGTTAAGCCACTATGCCTCCTACTACTCCATACAACTAATCAAATAATTCATCGTACTCTAGCTTGACTTCTAATGATCAAGCTAAATGATTCAGCCTAGAACTTCCCTAACTTGGTATATTCATAACTCTTCTTCAACACCTAATCATCTATTCTCAAGGGACTTGAGAATAATGACCACCATCCTTTGATCATACAAAGCTTAGGCTTCTAATTGTTTGATCAA
This sequence comes from Avena insularis, assembly GCA_023614405.1. Taxonomy (NCBI): domain Eukaryota; kingdom Viridiplantae; phylum Streptophyta; class Magnoliopsida; order Poales; family Poaceae; genus Avena; species Avena insularis. The sequence continues at coordinate 428,213,134 of CM042692.1, read as the reverse complement.
GATCTATACTTAACTAAGTAGTAAACTTGTATCAGTCTCTCTATAGACTTATCTTGTTAAGAAAGCTTATTCTAAGTCTATACCCACTTGTCCTAACAAGATTATTATCTAATGTACTAATACTACTAGCTTTCTCATAGCTCCTCAATTACTAGCTCAACCCTTGAGTTTAGGTACTGCTTCTAGTTAACTCATGAATGAGTTAACTCCTCCAACATCAAATGGTTTGATCTCCACTAAGGATCACATTCCATTGATGATGGTACACTCAACCCTATCTAGTTCTTCCTTTAGATTAATTTACTTAAGGTATTTTAAAGGTCAACACAATAGGTCAAAGGCTATGAGTCAATAAGTTCTAGGTCAAGAATTGATCACTCAACACTGATGGTCACTTGACACTAGGACTTGGTTAAATAGGATTGTTCTATATTACATGACACTAAGAGTATGTAATGGATGGTCTTGGATCACTTCTCTTTCCACTCTATTTGTAATAAGAGTAAGTTTAAGAACTACCATGATACCCATGGTAGGAACAACTATGGCAAACAAGTGTTTCAAGATTTAATTATAAAGTTTCTTTACTTAAGTTATGTACTTAACTTGCTATTCAAGGTTTGTGGTAGATAATATCTTAATATCATCTTTAGAATATTAAGTATTCATCCTTGTGTTGTCGTAGGGAATACCATGTAATGATCTCTGGAAGATCAAGTACTCCTTATCAAATAGTGTGTTGTGACTTAGTTTTATTACATTTGATCTACCCTTAGATCAAATTATATTACCCAACGATAAGGTTTTAGCAAAGGTCACATCGAAACTTATCACAGTTTAACTTGATGATCTACTTCACTTCCACCAAGTTAAAAGAAGCTTCAATCACTTTGACAAGTTTTATTTAAAAGCGCGAAAATTATTCGGATTTTCTATGCAGAATGCAATGCACACACCTGTGTTCAGCTTATTTCTAAGCTCTAATGTTGGGATGCTACAATCTAGGAAATGACCTAATGAACCACTCTTATCAAGCATAGTAGAAGCAGCATCATAAGTATCAGAAGTTTCAGATTCAGCAGTAGTAGCAGCGTGTGTAGTATGTGTATGTGGTGGTGTAAGTAACTTACTCATAACAGGCGGTGAATCAAGAGCAACAGAGGTGTTCAGAAGCATACCTCTTCTTGTAGTGGATGGTAAAATAGGGACTTTGCCATCACGAGACTTACCCATAATGGATGGATAGCAGCGAACAATAATGATTCCAAGTGGACTTAATAAATAAAGCTATGCTCCCCGGCAACGGCGCCAGAAAATAGTCTTGATGACCCACAAGTATAGGGTGGTATTGTAGTCTTTTCGAGGGAAGTGAAACCCAATTTATTGGTTCGACACAAGGGGAGCCAAAGAATATTTATAAGCCTTAACAACTAGTTGTCAATTCAGCTGCACCTGGAAACAATCTTGCTCACAACAGTTTATCAGTAGCAACAGTTTTGTAGTAGCAATAGTAAAGTAATAGCAGTAGTAAAAGTAAAGACAGTAGTAACAATTGCAGCAAACAGTAGGATTAGAGCGTGGTAGGCATAGGGATGGATGGACGGGCGTTGCATGGACAAGACAATTCATATAGCAATCAGAACATAGGGCATTTGCAGATAAATAAGATAAAGCATCCAAGTACTAAATAATCCTAGGCATGTGTTTTATATATAGTCATACGTTCTTGCAATGAGAACTTGCACAACATCTTTTGTCTTGCCAGCTCGTTTGCAGCGGTGCCTCAAGGGAACTACTGGCAATTAAGGTGCTTCTTTTAATAGAGCACCGGAGCAACGCATTAACACTCCGTGAACACATGTGATCCTCACATAAAAGCCATTCCCTCTGGTTATCCCGATTTCTGTCACTTCGGGTCCTTTGGTTCCAGACAACAACGTGTGTATACAACTTGCGGGTAAGACCATAAACAATACTATCATAATGAATCAATAACATGTTCAGATCTGAAATCATGGCACTCAGGCCCTAGTGACAAGCATTAATCATAACAAGTTGCAACAAAGTCAAAAAGCACTAATAGTAGATACTAGGCACCATGCCCTAACAATCTGATGCCATTACATGAACGATCTCATCCAATCCCTACCATCCCCATAGCCTACAGTGGGGGATTACTCACTCATAGATGCGGGAAACATGGATGGTCGATGGAGAAGCGATGGTAATGATGATGGCGATGATATCCTCCAATTCCCCGTCCTGGCAGTGTGCCAGAACGGAGTTTCTGGTTCCGAATCGCGGAATCTGGTGGTGGCGGCGGAGCGGAACTCTTTCTGAAAAAACGTCGAGCCCCCCTTAGTTTTTAGGTCAGAATGCAACTTATAGGCGAAGAGGAAGGCAGAGGGGGCAGCCGAGGCGGCCACACCACACCCAGGTGCGGCCTGGCCTGGCCCGTGCGGCCAGGTGGTGTGGGCCCTTGTGGCCCTACTCCGTCTCGTCTTCTGGCTCCGTGAGTCTTCTGGTGAAATAGGATTTTTGGCATATTTTCCGGGATTTTTCCTGATAGTTGATTTTCTGCACAAAAACTAGACACCAAGGTAATTCTGCTAAAAACAGTATCAGTCCATGTTAGTTGTATCCAAATCACACAAGTTTAGAGGAAAAACAATAGTAAAAGTGTTTGGGAAAGTAGATACATTTTGGACGTATCATGAGGTTATTGTGATCTTGTGGATTGAAGACTTTGCACACAATCTCCCAAAGCTCCACACTGCAACTGCGAATATGAGATTCCATAGTATCTTTCCAATGAGAGAAGTGAGTTCCATCATATTGGGGTGCAGGACTCGAACCATTAATATGGGGCATGATGTTATTTTGCTTAGGATATATATACGGAAATTTATTAGGAGGCATGGATACTTTTTTCGGGTCACTCTCATTAGAGGACTCATTAATAGTCTCCTTGCCGGTGTCCATCGGCCTCCCATGAGGTACTACCGAAGGTCCGGAAAGCATGTCCCCCTCGCCAATCCATGTGAAACATTCTTCAAGGTAACTTATTAGAGAAAGGAGGTCAGAATCCACCTTAGCCTTTTGAGGGAGCTTTAGGAAAAGAGTACGCGAATCTCCTTGACCGAATAAGTTTTTTAATCCTCATCATCGGAGAAAACCATCTTTTCTCTTAGGTGGTAAATCCCTTAGAAGAGCCCTTGGTTTTTATACCAATTGAAAAGGTAAGATGGTTAACCTAGAGGGGGTGAATATGTTTCTACAAATTTCTTTATAATCTTTTGCAAGTTTTAGGCTGTGCGGAGTATAAGTGTGCATAAATGCAAACTAGGTGAGGCAACCTAGATGATGATACAAGATACTTCAAGCACAAAGGCTATCACAAAGTAACCAACACAATTAAGAGATTCGGTTAAGGGACAACCGAAGCACGCGGAGACGAAAATGTATTCTCATGTTCACTCCCTTTGGGAAGGGGGTTACGTCATGTTGGGTAGGTGTGCGGTCCCACGAAGGATTCCTCAACGCCACGAAGGCTCACCTTCTTCTCCGAGCCTATTGCACGAAGGAATAGCTCATTTACTCATGGTATACTTTAAGGTAATCTTCAAATCCTTACAAACTTTTCACGGAGCAAATCATAAGACGAATGCCTTCGGATGACCCTAGCCGCCGGGGGTTTCCCACGAACCCAAGAGTAAAAAGAAAACTCGATGAAATCAAGGAGGAATGAACTTTGGCTTAGTAGAAACATAGATCGGGACCTCCTCTTGCTTTCTACCAAAGAGATTGGCCTTTGATTGGATAGAATGTGGGATCCTCAAGATTTTGGTGTTTCAACAATGGAGAGAGAGAGCTCAATCATAGAATCTGAAATGGAATGCCTCACCTCTCAGTGGAGAAGAAAGAGGTATATATATACATTCCACGGGGGATATAGCCGTTTGAAGGCAGATGCACACAAATCAGCATTAAGTCCGGCGTCGCCAGACCATGCACGGGATGAACTGGGGCAAAGTCGGCGAGCCGGAGCCTGAGCCAAAGTGAACCGACAGGGCGCCGGTTGAGCCGAAGTAAACCGGCACCGCGCCGGATGAACCGGCGCCCACCAAAGTATTTTTGGACTACTGGTTCGGCATAACGAACTTTCAATTCGGCAGCCCACGGAGAGATCAGCGCCACGTCCGGCGGTGCCGAACCGTTTGCAGTTTTGCAGAAACCTCAAACAGGCACATTTTCCTTTGACTAAAAGCTCTTCTCTTGTGGGTGTGATGGCTATATGGTGTGTATATGACAGAAAGACATCTCCAAAAATCTCATCGAGACCGTCCCTCTTAATATTGCGGTGTTTCCTATAAGACTCAAATGAAAAGTAAAGAGAAACATAATCAAACCACCGACTCTTTTCTTGAGTAGAGAATGGGGTGTCTAACACCACGTATCACCATCACTTGCGGACTAAAACCTTTGTACACACTAGTAAGTAATCATTAGTACACACTTTCACATCAGTGTCGTCATTTAACCAAAATAATGGCTAGGGACATAATGTAGCCCATTCTCCCTAGTTCTTCTCTTGCATTTTCCGCTGGTGGAGCACCATTGGAAGCCAAAATAACATGTGTCATCCGCCGCACTCATATCCACGCAGGACTCCACCAGAATGGGAGAGGGTAGGCAGTACATAGGAGATGGGCGAGATGTCGCGACAGCTTGGGGAGGAGGCCAGATGGGTAGTACCTGGCTTCTATGGAGAGATTTCTTGACGCATACATAACAATCACTAAGTGTGTCAATGACTAGCTATGTAGACTGATCAAATATTTCTGGAGATCCGTCTCTATAGAAAGAACATTGTCCAACTCGATGTTCGTAATTCCAAACATTAAAGCCTTAGCACCTTTTATATATTAAACATGTTTCTCACTCTCCCGCTCCCTAAATGGTAAAAGTGATTATGAAGTAATGGTAGGGAGACATCAGAATGGCAAAAGCGAGAAGCTCTCTAATCGAGTAGTGGTTAAATTGTAGCCTACCAAAACATTTTTGCTATAGGTTGGTTTCAACATAAATCATCAACTATTTTAATAAAATCACAAACGATTACAACAACAAAATCATGTGTTCACAACACTTTGAACATTTTGAAAAGCATGTAAACGTCATCGAAAAATCCGAGGAAACACTCAATTTACAACTAACGCCCAAAAAACCTTCCAACATCTGGTTTGTGATTTCACAATAAAAGACATATGTGTCTCTTAGAATTTGCAAGAAGACACGCAACATCGAAAAATCCAGCGGAGGCACAAACTTGTTGAAAACACTTAGTAACCATTCCAACATCTTACGTGTCTCGTAGCAACAAAATCCACATGCTTTCCTTAGAAAAAAAATGAAAGTATTCAATAAACCGTGTGCAATACATGCACGATTTTAAACGTGTGCGACGGCATGTACTAGTGGGAGCGCCCAACAATCCAAGATATAATTGCATGGAGCTGAGAGAAGGGAGGAACAAGTTATTCTCGAGGCGGGACGTGATCAATGATAGCTCGGGGCTTTTAGGAGGGTTTATTCTCGAGGAGTACTATCCTGTCTTAGCTAAGGTTGGCGCTCTGAAGTATGTTCTCTGTGCAAAAGCTAAGAAAATTAAGAAGAGGTGGGCCGATCTACTTGAAAAGGTGATCGATGACCACCAGAGCAAATAGGACTCAGTATCTGATCTACTTGAAAAGGTGATCGATGACCATTTCGTACACGTTTTGCTCTCTGTTCGACGAGAGTACCATCTCACCAGAGAGCATATCATAGCTATGCTTTCAGTAAGTACTACTCCTACATGCTTCGATCTTAATCTCCAAATTAATTCCATGTGGCACACCCTCATTTTGTCGGATAGACGTGTAGGTGGATTTGGCTATGTCGAACTTTCATTTTTTTTCCTCTTCAATATTCTGCACGGGACATTTTTTTTTGGAGCAACAAGCACATCATCGCAAACCCTTGAATTCACCCTTGTTGAACTAGTACGGAGGCCACATCTGATGAAAAAGTTACAAGACGAGGTGAGGAGTACCACCATAACTTGTGGAGAAGAAACATTCACTGAAGCCAGCCTGAACAACATGGCTTACTTGAAAGCAGTCATAAAAGAATAGCTCCGGCTACATCCAGTAGCGCCGCTACTTTCTCCGCATCTCGCCATGGCCGATTATTGCATTGATGGTTATACAATTCCGACTGGCACCCAAGTTTTGGTCAATGCTTGGGCCATTTCCACAGAACGCAGGTGAATTCATGCCCGAAAGGTTTCTCAACGACGGCAGTGTCGCGGGTGTGAATTTCAAGGGAAACGATTTCCGATTCTTGCCTTTCGGGGCAGGACGAAGGGTATGCCCTTGGATAAACTTTGCGATTGCCATCATAGAGATCATGCTAGCTACGCTTAAGTACCATTTTGATTGGGAGCTGCCCCAAGGGTTGGAACAAGAAGACGTTGATATGACCCAGGTGTTCGAGCTAACAGTACGGAGAAACGAGAAGCTGCTCTGCTATTGGTTCCCAAATTACATCTATAGGCACGCACATGGATACTTTGCCTCTTTTTACTATTAAAAGCAAAACAGTGGTGTCGCATGGTATCACACTTCAATAATAGTAGATAATACCTTCCGCGCGTTGCTGCGGAATTTTGCTAACAAAATCGGCAGATAAATCAGTGTTATGATAGATGCATCAAGCGGCAACTAAAAATCTGCAATTAAATAAGAGTATCAAGTATTACTATTACACAAAAAATAATCATGAAATCGTTAGACGCGTAAAAGTAAGGTCTAGTGGAAAAGATTATATTTTGACCGTCGTCTTGCTGGCAAATCTTTGAATCTTTGTTTCACTGCAAGAAGAAGCGCCATTCTCAGTAGTTTTTTCACAATCAATGAAAGAAAAAGTATTCATTATCAGAACTCAGAAGAGACTGGTGGCAAATCTTTGAATATTTATTTCACTGCAAGAAGCCATTTTCAAGTTATCACTATGAGTGAAAAGAAATATAAGCGCCATTAGTTATCACTATCAGTGAAAGAAATATATTCATAGTCAGAAGAGATTTGTGGCAACTCTTTGATTCTTTGTTTCACTGCAAGAAGAAGTGCTATTCTCGTAAGTTACTTACAATCAATGAAAGGAAATATATTCACAAATTATTTGGTCTAAGGATACTAGGATACCATGAATCAACTGTAGTAGGAGTATGTACGTTTTGTCCATCTACACTGCGTAATACCTTAAATAGGTTAGTGCTCACGGGTACCTTCTCCACCTCTGGCGGCTGAGGAGGGACCCTAGATCCCACCGCCCCAAGCCCCCCTCCACCTCTCTCCCCCTCCTCCGCCGCTGCCAGAGGGCGCGGCCAGGAAAATCCTAGCCGGCGCCAGCGGCGGCGGGATCCTTCGTCCTCTCGCGCACCTGGGTGAAGATGCGGCTTGGATCTCACGCGCAGGGGCATGGTGCGGCCATCTGGCACCATGGCGGTGTTGTTTTGCCGCCGCGTTGTGGCCGTCGGATCTCCGGCGTGCGGCGGCGTATGGGTGAGGCGGCGACGCGGCGGAAGGCGTGGTCTGTGGGCTGGCGGCGGCCGGTCTTCGGCGTGTTGACGGTGGCGGTGACGCAGCTGCAGGCAGGGCTAATGGCGGGCCGACCTGGCCCTATGGGTTCGGATGGGCTGCCCTTTCCCGCTGCATCTCGACAACTCCGACGACGACACCATGGAGGTTGGGATCAGTCCAGAGACATGAGTAAGATGGCGGAGGCGGCCTACTTCTCCGTTGAAGGTGGTCGGCATGAGGCTGGTTTGGCGGATCTCGCGATCCATCATCGAGTCCCGGCTGCGAGGCGGGAAGACCTAGGTGCCGGTGAAAACCGTGCCGATTGGCGGGCGATTGCGGCGTACCACGTCGTGACCTTGATGAAGGCATCGCCGGGAAACTAGTGTCGACCTCACTCGTGCTGCTCTGGGGAAACCCTAAGATCTTTAGGTCGGGCGATGGCGGTGCCACAGTGTCGATATCACGTTCTCTCCTAGGAGCATCGCCTATGGAGCAACGTTGGATGGAAGTGGCAAGAGGGGTGGAGCGGCTAGCGCGCAGGGGGTGGTGCTGCTTGGCACCGAGGTGGTGTCGATGGCTGGTGCGACGAGAGTCTGCGCATCAATCTACATGCTGGCGGCGGGTTGGCGGAAGATTATGAAGGCGGCGACATCCGGAGCGGGTGCGTGGGCGCCGCTCCGTGGATATGCTGTGCGGTTCTTGGGCTCCTTTTGCTTGAGTTCGAGCCCCGCGCCAGGACACTCCAGCTTCTCTTGGCGAGTGGCAACGGTGTGGGTGACCATGGGGCGGGGTCGAAACAGATAGATAGGTGTTTCATAGATCTCGTTGGGGAGCTGGCGATACGGTAGAGTTTTGTTTTGGCGGTTCCGGTTTATATGATCTTTGTAATGGCCTTTGCCAAAAAATATAATAATAAATAAAGGTTGTGTGTGTATCGCTTGATGCAGAGGCCAGCTCCACATTTCGAGAAAAAAAGGGCACCTTCTCAACATCACGTGGTGTGCCAAAGGTAAATGTCCCCTGCAGCGAGAGAATAAAGTTCGTATGCTACCGAAGAAATAAAGGACTTAAAAAAACATAAGGATGGAGATGAGGTTATTTGAACTGAAAATAAAATTCAGATTTCAGAAATTATAAGGGTTTGTACCTACCAAATATTGCCAGATACTTTTATAGCAATTCGATCAGCAGGAATGATGTACAAAAGCGAATCATCCAATTTTGCCAGACCGCGTCATCAGTCTTCAGTCCAAGCACTAAATTATAATTAGACCTTCATCTGTCCAAAGATTGAGACATAAAGAGTGAGAAATCCGGATCATGATACTTGTGACTCATCTATCACCCTTGCTGCACCAGATGGATTCAAGCAGAATAGAACTTGAATATGAGAGAAAACTTGAAGAAGATTCACTAGTCGCCAGGCTTTTGCGGCCAGGCTGATCTGCGTCGAGGTGCTTTTAAAGGCAAGGACAGCCGTAAGAAAAAGAGTGTGTAAACAAACTTGCTGCCCCGAGTTCAGAGAACGGTTACATCATTCACCATTGCTGGCATAATAAAACTAGGGATCATTATCTCAAAACTCATCAACATGATTGATAAAACTATGCCTAGCTAGCTCATGAGCAACATGATTGGCCTCCCTCTTACAATGCTCAAATTTTTTTTGTTAAATTCCTACAATCATCGAAGATGGCTGAAGAAGATGTGGCCGAGAAACACCCATTCACCATTGTCTCAATGACCTGCATATTGTCCGATTGAATGATTATCTTGTTACCTCCCAAAAATTGTGCCAGACTAAGACCATCAGGTAGCGCGTATGCCTCGGCGATGAAAGGATCTGCCACAAAGTGAATCTCTTTGCAACTTGCAGCCATGAATTTTTCTTTACGCTATAGCCTCCATACGTCCTTTGCCCAAATCAGCATCATAAGAGGTGTCCACATTAATTTTTATAGAGCCTTCCTTTGGACATAACCACACTTCCTTCTTACTCTGTACAATCTTGTTTTTTGTTCTCCAATAATTTGTTACAAACACTCCAATTGACATTGCACTTCCATGAACTGGTTGTAGGCTCTCACCATGAGTAAATTGACGTCTTTCCCACCATAAATACCATGCACCAGTTAGGATTGTTTCGGACAACCCTATACCCTTCAATAGTGGACAGATGCTAGGGTTTAAGATCAATTGTTGCACCAGGAAAGGACCCGGCATATCAAGCTGAAGGGTAGTCGTGATTGACTGATTAATACCTAGCTTCTTCCAAATTTGCTTCGCTCATGGGCATGTAAACAAAGTATGCAGAGTGTCTTCACATCCAATGTCACGTATTGGGCACTGGCTAGATTGAGCAATATGTCTATTTGCGAGAACTCCAGACATGGTATAAATCCATGCAATATTCTCTAACCAAAAACCTTGATCTTCGCAGGAACATTTAAACTCCAAAGCCGCTTCCAGATTTTGTTGTTTTGTGAGTCCCCAATATCCATTAAATTGGTATTATGCCTACCAAAGTGGTAGTCCCATTCAGCGTGATAGGCTGATCTGACTGAAAAGATACCTGTTTTGGTGAGGTGCAAAGCTAGAAAGTCTTCCATACCAGAAGGGGCGATGGGAATCTCAAGTATGCTGGTAGCATCGGCACTCCAGGATATATCTCTTATTAACTCTTCATCCCAAGACCCTGTTGTTGGGTTAATCAATTCTGACTCTTTACCAAGAATAATCGAAACTTTTGGGGTATACACTTTTCTGGTTTGGTAGTTGGAATCTAAGGATCATTCCATATATCAATTTGAGACCCATCACCAACTCTTCATATGCATCCGCGACTAAACGTTTGAATTCCATATAAAACACTCTGCCATGTATAAGAACTACCACTCTTTAGCTTAGCATCGAGTAGATCACCACCCGGGTAATATTTTGCATGCAACACTCTTGCACATAAAGAATCCGGATGTTCCATTACTCTCCAACATTTCTTTGCTAACATCGCAGTATTAAACGTATGTAAATTTCTAAATCCCATACCTCCTCGGTTATCGGGGATACACATCTTCCGCCAGGGCAACCAATGCATTTTCTTGTGGTCATCATCATCTCCCCACCATAGTTGCGAAATAACATCCATAATTCCTTTGCAAATTTTCTTTGGAATATTAAATACTGCCATAGCAAACAGCGGTATGGCTTGAGCAACCGCCTTAATAAGCATCTCCTTTCCCCCAATGGACAACATTTTTTCTTTCCACCCACTAATCAAAGCTTGAACTCTCTCAATAAGATATATGCAATTTTTCGATTGATCTGCTCCCACCATTGCAGGAAGTCCGAGATAACGATCACTTAGCGCTTCAGTCCATATATCCCTGACAAACTCGGACTCTCTCCTCAACAACAGTATTGGGACTAAAAAAAATGCTACACTTAGCCTTGCTTACCAATTGGCCCGAACTAGCACAGTAGTCATCCAGAATTTTTTTGAGTTATTTTGCATTATCCTCATTTGCTTCCACCAGAATAAGTGAGTCATCTGCGAATAACAAGTGAGAGATCATAGGGGCATCCCGACAAACCTTCACCCTACTAGGGTTTCATTAGTTTCTGCTTGGTTCAACATACTCGCCTTAGCTTCTGCACAAAGAAGAAATAAATACAGTGATAGAGGGTCTCCTTGGCGGATACCTCTAGAAGGGGTAAAAAATTCGGTCTCCCTAGAGTTAAACCGAATTTTATACCTGACTGAAGAAACACAAGCCATGGTTAATTTCACCCACCTCTGATCAAATCCCATTTTCACCATCATTTTCTCCAAAAAGCACCACTCCATACGGTCATATGCCTTATGCATATCCAACTTCACCGCACATAAACCTTTTTTACCTTGTTTCTTCTTGATTGAGTGAATACACTCGTATGCAATCCGGATATTATCCGTAATGAGTCGTCCTGGTACAAACATGCTCTCTTGTGGCCCAATGATTTCAGGTAGAATTAGTTTCAGTCTATTTGCCAACATTTTCAAAATCACCTTGTACACAACATTGCATAAACTGATCGGGCGATACTAAGAGATATTTTCTGTGTTCTCCACCTCCGGTGTAAGTACCACCAAAGTGTCGTTCCATCCCTCAGGGATCATGCCCGAGTTTATAGCCTGCAACACCTCCTTTGTCAGATCATTCCCAATAAGTGACCAATATCGCTTGTAAAAAATAGCATGCAGCCCATCTGGTCCAGTTGCTTTCGGGTCACCGATTTGGAAGAGGGCCTTTCTCACTTCTTTTTCTAAAAATACACGACAAAGACTATTATTCATCTCATTCGTAACCCGTGTTGGTACTGTATTTAGGACAAATTCAGCAGGTTCTAGCACCTTTGAAGTGAATAGGTTCTGAAAATTGAATTTTATGAGATTACTCATCCCCGCGGATCCTCCCATTTGTCCAGCCTCATCTATAAGATATTTGATAGTGTTCCTCTTCTTTCTTGCACTTGCAAAATTATGGAAAAAATTTGTATTACTATCACCATGTCTCAACCAGTTAGCTCTTCCACGTTGGACCAAATGTAGTTCCTCATGCTCCAATAAAAACTCAATTTTCAGGAGAATTTCCTTTTGTTCTGTTGTTGATTCATCGGACATTGGCCTCTTTTAAGGACTTCAAGCTCACGTTTGAGCTGATCAATGCGCCTTGTAGGACCCTTCAGCTCCCTCTTTCTTTAGTTTCTTTATTTAAGGACGCTTTCTGTAGTTTCTAGTTCACTTATGGAAGGGATGGAAAGGTAACAGACAGTTTGTCTGGAAGACTGCATGCCCATCAATCTGTGACGGTTGTACTCCTTTTTGAGAACGAAATTTATAATATGCACCGCATACGATTCTGTTTGTCAAGCCCATAAACGAAAGTGGCAGCGAAAGTGGAAACCAACATGGGAGATATAACTCAGCCATGCAGATCGCAGTGACAAAAACTGATGACATGAATGTATGAGGATCGCAGGGCAGTTTTTGAGAGGTGGCAGGCTGCTGATATGGATATCTTGCATGTCGAGAGAAATCATGTGGTGGGGTCTCCTATTTAGATATAAAAAATTACACACAACTACCACCTCAAACCTCAAACAGCCAACGAAAATTCAAAATTTATAACAAACTACGGCACTTACACACCCAAGAAACCACCTTGAACAATGTCCCAACTGGGAATTTTAAAACCTTTTCGTCCATCCATAGTGAAAAAGAGAAATGTCTACCAAATTGGTAGGAAGTGGGTCCAGTTTGAACTATAGGTACATGATCTAATGCTCATGATTTTTGGCAAAAATCATTTATAGGCTCACAATATGATGTTTCTTCAGAGATCCAATGTAAGTTTAGCGAGGCTCATCCCCTATCTTAATGCCCGTCGTTTTGACCATACTTTGAAATAGGAAAATTGTGAAACGGGCATAAGAAATTTAAAACCGGTCCAAACAATGTAAATCCTTCGCGTGGTATCATATTATATGACATTGTTGCAAGAAAAATACCAAACTTGGTATATTGATTGCATCTCGAAAAAACCTTTACATCAATGATCTATCATGTTCAAGGTTTCATGGCTTTCAAGGCAAACGACCAATGTTATGACCAGAATCGCAACATAGCTTGTGATAATGTGCCCATATTGTGCATGCATATGCATCTTGGGACGTCGAATAATGTTGTAGGAGGAAGTTTTCCTTTTCGTCGCACGAAAAAGCCATCTTCTATTTTTCGAGTGCCAAAATCGGGGCGTTTTATGAAGCAACACCAAATGTTTAATTCAAAAATACCACCATCCCATTTTTCAAAAATACTAGACCACCTTACATGAACAATGTCCCAACTGGGTATTTCAAAACCTTTTTGTCCACCCATAGTGAAAAATAGAAATATTTGCTGAATCGGTAGGAAGTGGGTCCGGTTTGAACTATAGGTACATGATCTGGTGCTCGTGATTTTTTGGAAAAATTATTTCGAGGTTCAAAATATACTATTTCTTCATAGATCCAATGAAACTTTAGCGAGGCTCATCCCCTATCTTCATACCCGTCGTTTTGACCATAGTTTGACATAGGAAAATTTTGAAACGGGCATAAGAAATTCAAAAACGGTCAGAAAAATATAGATCCTTCGCTTGGTGTCATATTATGTAACATAGTTGCAAGGAAAAATACCAAACTTAGTATACTGATTGTATCTTGAAAAAACCTTCATAGAAGTGACCTATCAGGTTCGAGGTTTGATAGCTTTCAAGCCAAACGACCAATGTTATGGCCATAATCGCGACATACTTTATGATAATGTGCCTATATTGTGCATGCATGTGCATCTTGGGACGGCGAACAATGTTGCTGGAGAAAGTTTTCCTTTTTGTTGCACGAAAAAGCCATTTTCTATTTTTCGAGTGCCAAAATCGAGGCGTTTTGTAAAGCAACACCAAATATTCAATTCAAAAATACTACCACCCCATTTTAAAAAAATACTAGACCACCTTACATGAACAATAACCGGGGATTTTAAAACCTTTTCGTCCACCCATGGTGAAAAAGACAAATGTCTGTTGAATCGGTAGGAAGTGGGTCCGGTTTAAACTACATGTACATGATCTGGTGCTCCTGATTTTTTGGAAAACTTATTTCTAGGTTCAAAATATACAGTTTCTTCAAATATCCAATGCAATTTTAGCAATACTTAAGTCCAAAAAATTGAATTCAAAACCCTATTTTAAAAATCATATTTTGAATTATGATATTATCCCTACCATGGAATAACATGAGATTAGTAAATCCATTATTTTAAAATAATAAAAGTATTTATAATTAATAATCTAGGAGGATATAACTAGATTTTATAAAAATTTAGAGCCAAAAATTAATTCATTTGGACTTCTTATGAAAAAGATACAAAATAATTAAAAAATAGAAAAGGAAAAAAACTTTCCTAAAAGGACCATTGAGCTGGACCGGATCTTATATACCAGGTGCCAAGGACCAGGCCCAGGCCACCAAGTTAAAAAAAAGAAATAAGGGAAGGCACGGGGACTCCCTTGCCAAAGCCCAGGCCCAACCAATAAGGTGGCGATATTTATAAAAGCGTAGCGCGGTAGTATAACAAGGCTAGTTGGTGGTGGGATGGTTCCACCCATCGTTTGGTTCAGGAGGTCCTTGGTTCGACCCCTGGTGGCTCCTCCTTTTTGCACCATTTATGCTTTGATTTGTTAAAGCCTAATAAAGAACAACTGCATAATTATAACAAGAATGCAGTGTTACGTGGTGGTTCTCAGCGATTGAGCTTGGTCACATGTTCGAAACCCCACGCAACGCACTCCTTTTTCTTATTTTTTCGCCCACCTAATAACCCACGTCACAAGTTGACACATTTCTTGTAGTGGTTTCATCCCGTGCAACTGGATTGGAGAGACGACATATAGAACAACCATAAATCACCGACACCTCACCTCTAGAAGGCATCTAGAGGGGGAACTCATCCACTGGGGATCCATCTTCGCCCTGCGCAGATCCGGGAGGATAAGGATCGATCTTCATCATCAACCGATGTATCACCACCATCTTCATCCATCCCATCTACATCTTATTGTAATTTCCGTACTCATTGTCGATTTATACAAGTACTGTTCATCTATTATAGATTCCGTTGTTATTGCCATGATGTTGATTGCCTCCATGTCTGAGTAGATCATTAGTTCTTGGGGAGATGGAGAAACCCTAGTATGAGATTGAAATGATATAAAGTTTATTATGATATTCATCACTGTGAACATGTGTTAGATTGTCTTCATCTTGATGTTGGGAGAAGTCGACCTCTCAATATTTTCCTCTCATGGGGACTTGATGGAGGAAACTACTTGTTGGTAGACGGAGGTGTGTTAGCACTTATAGTGACTATAAAGTTATTGGCACCCCTTACGTATCAACTTGGAAACCGAGGAAACTCACGGAACACTATCCATGCCATGATATACGTCCTACGGGATTAAGTCCCTTAACATCGCAGTAATTCGATTAATGTCGATTGCTGACTACTGTGGTTATGAGGATGATGTGAGCAGTGGTTGCTGTCTATTTGTCCAAATACGGAGTTCCTCCCACACATACATAATTGAGAATGTTCATGATAATAATCTTTACCTTAATCCTTTATAATGCTAGTGGTGTATCCGCTACTTCCTGAAAACGCTTTTTTCCCTATTGCAGTTCAAATCTCTTATACATACGCGATACTTACTTTCTGTGTTCAGTTGTTTTACTTTAGTTATTATTGCTCTTATACCAAAAACACAAAAACACCTTTTTACACAATACTCGCATCTTATCTTGTTACTTAGAACTTTATTTGGCATTTCTATTGTAGTATTTATTTCATGAGTTATTAGACTTCAGACTCCTTCTCCCTGTAGGATCGATATCTTTATTTTGAAACTAGCTACAAACGATCTGTGCACTTGCAGTCATCAAGATATTTTCTAGCGCCACTGCTGGGGAGCTAAGCGCTGTAGGTCTTTTAGTTTTTGCTTATTTATTTTTGTCTTGCTAAGTTCTGTTTTGAGTTACAGGTTTCCACCAACATGATGGAGTTTGAGAATATGACTAGTGCTAACCCACTCAGCCACTTTGGAAAGCCCTATGGTATTTATAAAAGAGACAACTCCAACGAGAAGACAAGGGGGTTTGAAATAAATACTCTATTACTTGGTATTCAATAGAAGAAACAATTTATTGGGAAGGAAGAAGATCCTGATCCATATGAGCATATTGCATGTTTCAAAGATATACCGCTAACACTACTAGGGAAAACCCGGAGACATGCTTATAGGAGGCACATCCCTCAAGCATGCGCCTCCACTAAATACACCAGGCGTATGTCTAAATGGTGCGCCTCCTGTATATTATTACTTGAGGCGCATGTCAAAATAGTGCGTCTCCTATAATGCATGTTGAAACGAATGCTTCAATGACAACATGGAATTCTGGCATGATCGTCTTCCCAAGGGGAACACATGTCCGACTAATATCGCTGAGGCCAAGAAAGTTGTGTTCCCTCTCGATCTACCGCACGTGAAATGCCATGTCTGCGTAAATGATTGCATCATCTACTAGGGCGAGGACGCGGAGAAGACCACGTGTTCGGTGTGCAAGACCTCTCGATACAAGAGATGGACCAAGAAAGCTCCTAGAAAAGTGGTGTGGTACTTTCCTCTAACTCCTTGTCTGTAGCGGTATTTCGTGGATCCTAAGGAAGCACAGCTCATGCGCTAACATGCGGGAAGAAAGAGGCCAGAAGACGAAGATACATAAAGGAAGGAAATGTTTAGGCACCCTTCGGATGCTAGCCAGTGGAAGGCGTTGGACCTTGAATATTATCAACGGTTCAGGAAAGAGTCAAGGAACCTCAGGCTGGGCGTGAGCACCAACGGACTCATTCCGTTTGGAAGCCAGAGCAGCACACATAGAACCTGGCCCATGTTTGTATGTATCTATAACCTCCCCTGGCTGTGCATGAAGAAGAAATACGTAACCATGAGTATGCTAGTTCAAGGGCCAAAACAGCCCGGTTTAGACATCAATATGTATCTCACGCTGTTGAAAGAGGAGTTGGCCACGCTATGGGAAGACGGAGCCCGTACGTGGGATGCCGCCACATAATAATATTTTGATATGAGAGCGGCGGTGATCACAACGGTGCAAGACTATCCTGGTTACGGATACTTCGCGGGGCAGGTGATCCAAGGATTCTTTGCGTGCGTTAGGTGCAAGGATAAT
This sequence comes from Avena insularis, assembly GCA_023614405.1. Classification (NCBI taxonomy): domain Eukaryota; kingdom Viridiplantae; phylum Streptophyta; class Magnoliopsida; order Poales; family Poaceae; genus Avena; species Avena insularis. The sequence goes on along the minus strand of CM042692.1, from coordinate 428,195,687 downwards.
AGAACGTATCGCCAACTACAGAAATATCACGGGTCCGGGAAACCGTGTACCAGGGGTCTCAAAGGTGGCTTCCAAATAATCACCCCTGGAGAAAGTTGTCCCATCTATTCGATGGGATAGTCGAGCTCCAAGGAATGTCATACCAGAGGAGCGGCGCAGAAATCAATGAGCTATTGAAAAACTGGAAATAGTGCCCTGCGATAGGAAAGAACCAAAACAAGCCAGAGCCGCTATTAAGGGTTTGGAAGGCGAGGTTTGTTTTCTAGGACTTTCCATACTAGAAGATCCTCCACATGCCTCATAGCCTTGATCTCATGCATATCACGAAGAACATGGGGGAGAGTCTTCTTGCCACCATCCTTAACACCGACAAGACCAAATATGGGCCAAAGGGAAGGAACGATTTGAAGCATATGGGAATCAGGAAGGACCTTCAACCACCACCTAGTGACAATGAAGCTGATGATTAGTCAGAGGAGGAGGAGACGGAAATGTAGAATAGTCATCATCGCAAGGGAAAAAAGGTCAAGAAGGCCGAAGTTAAGCTCAAGGCCGCGTGCTTCACTCTAAGCAAGGCGGAGGCCACAAAGTTTATGAAGTTCCTCCTCGGAGTCAAATTTCTGAATGGCTACGCGGGAAAGATAAGAAGATGGCTAGACGAGGCGAAGCAGCGCTTCAGTGGGATGAAGTCTCATGACGTCACCGTGCTAATGATGTAGGTACTTCCGGTTGCAATCCGAGGGATAATGGAAAAGCACGTCCGTGAAACACTGTTTGGCGTCTGCAACTTTTTCGACTTTATCTCTCGAAAGTCGATAAGCATTAAGCAGCTCACGAGGCTACATGAGGAGATCGTGGTGATAATATGCGAGCTCGAGATATACTTCCCTCCTGCATTCTTTGACGTCATGCTTCATCTGCTACTCCATGTCGTGGAAGATATCATCCAACTCGGGCCTGCATTTCTGTGAAGCATGATGTCGTTCAAAAGGATGAATGGACACATCAAGGGATATGTTTGTAACAGGTCCCATCCAGATGGAAGCATAGCAAATGGCTTCCTAGCTGAAGAGCTCTTCTCTTTCTGCTCGAACTTTCTACAAACCGAGACCCCTATAGGTCTGCCATTCAATAAGCACCTTGGGAGGCTCGTTGGATGGAGTTGATGGCTCAATGCACGGTGCCCAGAAAAATGCTTGATGGCGGTGTTGATGTAGAGCTCGTTGGGAACCCCAAGAGGAAGGTATGATGAGCACAGCGCAAGTTTCCCTCAGTTATGAAACCAAGGTTTAATCGAACCAGTAGGAGCAAGGAAACACCCCAAAGGTGTTACTAGCTGAGCTTTGGCAGGGCGCACTACCGGTGCTAGTAGCAACGTGGAGACCTGCACAACACAACCAGAGAACTTTTTCCCTAACTTGCGATGAGGTTGTCAATCTCACCGTGTTTTGCGGAAAACAAAGGATTAAACGTATTGAATGGAAAGAAGTAATAGTTTGCAGAAATTAAACACAAAGTAGTAAACAGTTTATAGATTGTATGTAAGGAAAAGGACCAGGATCCATAGTTCACTAGAGGTGGCTCTCCTTAGATAGATAACATGCTGGGTGAACAAATTACAGCGGGGCAATTGACAAACATCGAGAAAGCAATACATGCATATACTAATCATCTTGACTCCTTTGGAACTTGATTGGACATTACAACCTTATACATAGACCGCCATCCAACTACATCTATGACTAATAATCCACCTTCAGGTTATCATCCGAACCCCCTCCAGTATTAAGTTGCAAGCAACAGATTATTGCTTTATGAACTGCGTGTAAAGTAAACAATACGATTGTTCTATGAACAAAGGATTGTTGTTTTCTCCCTAGTAGCAACAACACATCTAGTATCTTAGAGATTTCTGTCACTTCCCTAGATTACCAGAGGCATGAACCCACTATCGAGCATAAATACTAACTCTTGGAGTTGCTAGCATCTACTTGGAAAAGATAGCTACTAACAACGGAAAGCATGCAAGATCACAAATAACAAAGACATGATGGAATCAATAATCAATCTGAAATAGCATCTCAATATCCATCGGATCCCTGCAAACACAACATGCAGAATTACAAATAGATGATCTTGATCATGAATGGAGCTCACAAGATCTAAACATGAAAGCACAAAGGAGGAGAACCAGCCATCTAGATACTACATGGATCCGTAGTCCAAGGATGAACTACTCACGCATCACACCGGAGGCTTGCATGGTGATGAAGAAGGCCTCCAGGGTGAATTCCCCTCTCCGGCAGGGTGCCGGGAAGAGCTTCAGATCCCTCCCGATCTAGGGATGGATTTGATGGCGACTACAGACTCTTTCGTGGATTTTTGATCGGGCACTTAGGGTTTTCGTCCCGAGGGCAATATATAGGCGGAAGGAGAGGCCGAGGGGGTGCCGGGAGCGGCCACACCACCCCCTGGCGCGGGCCAGGCCTGGCCGCGTGGCCAGGTGGTGTGGTGGCCCCCTGGCCCCTCTCCGTCTCATATTCTGGCACTTGATGACATCCGGAAAAATAGGCACTTTGGCTTTTGTCCCGTCTAATTTCGAGAATATTCATTTTCTGACTTTCTTGGAACCAAAAACAGCAAAAAACAGGCAGCTGGCTCTGTGGCTCTTGTTAATAGGTTAGTCCAAGAAATCATCTGAAAAGTACTCCAAAGTTGGAACAAAACACAAGAAAGTGGATAAAACCAAGCATGGAACATAAAAAATTATAGATACATTTGCAATGTATCAACATCGCAAGCTTAACTCCTGCTCGTCCTCTAGTAGGTAAGTGATAAAAAGAAAGAATAATTTTCGAGGTGGCATGCACCATCAAAGACTTGATCAAAGTATTTGCAAAACATTCAAAGCTGGTATCATAGTACTTCAATCATAACATGAAAGACAAAGTTCTAGCAATAAGCAAATAAACTTATGATGCAACATGAAAAGGCACAAACAAAAGATTCATGAATAACAATGCTTTGCAAGACGTTTGTTTGTTTCACATAAAGAAAACATAGCATAAAAGTATTCAGCTTGTCCCTCAATAGAGTAGAAAATATAAATGCATAGGGCACCTTCAAAGTTCATAAGAGTGACTAGATAAAAAAGTTTAAAACAAGCAATATCAAGTATGCATCAATCAACTAGTCTTGGGACAATGCACATAGAACTAAGAATGGCCACTGTGCTCTCAAAGTAGGTGCATAAAGATAGAAGGTGGAGACTCAATATAATGGTGGAAGAAAGGCCTTCATAGAAGGAAGTAGGGATTCAAGTCTCATAAAGAGCTTCCAAAAATTATGGTACTTATAGCTTTCAGCTCTCATTGCCCCTACCATAAGCATCTTGAAGTGATTAAGGTTAAAGTGAACAAACTATGGTGTACATTCTTGACGAAGTATAAGTTAGAAATCTCATGTCCCTTGTATACGAGGGCCGCTCCTCATGCTACTCAAGTTTAGTCACCAGTAAGTTCTTGTCATCGTAAGTACATGTGTATCATAGAGAACCGCCAACGGGGTACCCCTTGCCCGATGATACGGAAGAATCCCCATATCAAAATGACAAGGAAAGCAGCCAACAAGCATCTCAGTAATCTTCTTATTTACCATGGGAATATGGTGATTTTTTCTCTCTTTCCTCTTTTCATAATCTCATTTTTTTCTCTTTTCTCTTTTTTCTCAATATAGGACTCTTTTTTTTATAAGAAGAATGCTTCATAGACAGCTCATTATGGTTACACTGCAGGTTTCCACCATGTCAGCATGGATTAGACCAGCGGCCCATGCATTTCTCTAACACATATACATAACTCCATGGACTTACAAGCTCCCCTTTCATTTCACACCGACGACATCCATATACAAAAGAGCATGATATCAACTAGGTACAAGTACCAAGTGCAATGTTGAAAGTGTTCCCCATGAAAGCATGGTTCTGCTAATTCCCAACAAATAAGTGCAAGCATATACAGCATAGACGACACAATGGTTCAAGTTTATTAAGGGCAAGTAAAGTAAAGTGTGCCATCAAGTTCGTGAGAGCTTTAATCACTAGTTTTCCCATAACAAGTTTAATTCGGAAGGTAAACAACAGCATGAATATACTTGGAATAGCATAAGCTAGTAGGTAGGTATGGTGAACTCTTTGGAATAACTTGGTTTAGAGAGTTGGATACATGAGTGGAACTCATACTTGGTTGTGGAGGCTAGCAAAAGACTGGGAGCGACAAACTAAGAGAGCAATAATGGCCATAATCATGCAGAGCGACAAAACATCATTGATCAAAGCATAAAGTGATACTACAAGTTGAAAACTAAAGGATCATAAAGGCTATGGTGACTTGAGATAGTCATAACATGGTGTGAGCATGCGCCAAGTCAACCCAAATAAAGCATCAAAGGAGAATACCACTATACTATGCTTTAATATGCTAAAACAGCGCATGATTCATCCAAGGCACATTAATCAATCTCAATTGTTTATAACAAGTCATGCTACAGAAAAGAATACTAAGCATAAAGCCAAAACAATAACAAGCATGGCATGACAAAGCATAGGCCACAGTCAAAAACGAGCTCTTTTTAGCACATAAGCATGAACTTTCCTACTCTTTTCCAAACCAAACCAAACTATTTGCAAACCAATGTATGAAAGAGGGGGTCCAACCAATTTATTCATCAAACTAAGCAAATCAATCAAACTAAAAACCAAAACGAAAATGAAAAAGAAGACGCTCCAAGAACAACACAACTGTGCATGAAACAATAAAAATGAAGCGTTTGGAAGAAACCTGGGATTTTTATTGATGAAGAAGGGGATGCCTTGGGCATCCCCAAGCTTTGACGCTTGTACTTCTTGGATATTTCTTAGGGTGACACGCGTGGCATCCCCAAGCTTGAGCTTTAGTCCATCCTTCATCTCATTACTCATTCCTTCCATATACCTAAAAATTTTCCTTCATACAAAACTTCACACAATCTTTATTAGCAACATTAGTGCACTCAAGATAAAAGGTCTTAAGGTTCAGTTCTAACACCAAATAAACTTCCATTAGAACACTATCTACTGTAGCACTTCCCTCAAAAAGCTCAATTCCCCAAAAGAACTCAAGAAGGAACCAACAAGAAGCAAATGTAGAAATTGGCAGAAATCTGTCAAAACAGACCAGCAGGCAAAGACGAATTTTTTAGAAGACCTTCTGTTGCTCAAATCAAAAAGTGTTGAACTAACGAAAGTTAGATAACAACCTGAGGCATAAGCACAAAAATTCACGCCTCAAAAAGACATTCAGATATTTTACACGAATTTTTACGGTGAAGCACAGAAATCTGTTTCGGGACAACAACTTTCCCAATCATTACTTCTCTCTCATTAGAGGTTACTCTTGGCACAAAAAGCAAATAAAAAGGATAAGGAGCGGTTATTACTGAAGTAATAACTTCCAAGACTCATCTAAAACTTTTGGGTTATCTCCCAATAAGTACTTTTCTTTAACGCCTTTAAGTTAGGCATAAGAAGCAAAGAAAGAATCAAGTGTTCTCAAATGAAGAAGCATTAAGACCAAATTTTGTTTTCATAGGAGAAGCAAAAAAAATCTTTTCTCTCTTTTTAGGGAATTGTTCTATACCTTTCTTGAGTGGGAGTTGATATTTAATGGTGCCTTCTTTCATATCAATGATGGCACCAACAGTTCTAAGAAAAGGTCTTCCCAAAGTAATAGGACAAGAAGCATTGTATTCAACATCCAAAATATAGAAATCAACAGGGACATAGGAATTGTTAACCATAATAAGAACATCATTAAGACTCCCCATGAGTTTCTTTTTAGCATTATCATCAAGTGGGACATTCAAATAACAATCTTCAAGTGGAGGCAAATCAAGCATATCATAAATCCTTCCAGGCATGATAGAAACACTACTATCAAGATCACATAAAGCTTTAAAATCAAAGTCATTCTCTTTCATATTAATGATGGGTTCCCAACCATCTTCTTGTTTTATCGGAATAGAAGCTTTATGTTTCATCTTTTATTCTTTAATCTTTACGAGAGCATCAGTAATGTGTTTTGTAAAGGCCATGTTCGTAGCACTAGCATTAGGACTTTTAACAAGCTTTTGTAGGAACTTAATAACTTCAGAGATATTGCAACCATCAAGATCAAAATCAAATTTATCATCTAAAGTAGTAGAACTATTACTAGCCTCAAAACTAGTTGTGGTAATAGTAGAAACACTAATGTTTCTAGCAATTTCATCTTCTCTCTCCCACTTAGCATGTAATTCAGCTAATAGTCTAACATTTTCATCAATTCTTACTTGTATAGCATTAGTAGCTGCAAAGGGATTCTCATTAGTTTCAGGTTTAGCAGCCATTTTATTCAAAGTAGATTGAGCTTTAGCCAAATATGCTATATTTCTTTCAGCATTAGAGATTTTTTCCTCGATACTTTTATTGAAAGCAGTTTGTTTACTAATAAACTCTTTAAGCATAACTTCAAGTTCAGAGGGAACACTCTTATTATTGTTGTAAGAATTTCCATAAGCATTACCATTGTTGGGAGGATATGGCTTATAATTGTTGTTACCAAAATTGTTCCTATAAGCATTGTTACCATAAGCATTGTTGCCAAAATTGTTATTTCTTATGAAGTTCACATCAACTTGCTCTTCTTGAGCAACCAAAGAGGCTAAAGGAACATTATTTGGATCAATATGGGCTTTCCCATTAACAAGCATAGAAAAAATAATATCAATTTTATCACTCAAGGAGGAGGTTTCCTCAACAGAATTTACCTTCTTACCTTGTGGAGCTCTCTCAGTATGCCATTCAGAATAATTAACCATCATATTGTCCAGAAGTTTTGTTGCAGCACCCAAAGTGATGGTCATAAAGGTACCTCCAGCAGCAGAATCCAATAGGTTCCTTGAAGAATAGTTCAATCCTGCATAAAAAGTTTGGATGATCATCCAAGCAGTCAGTCCATGAGTGGGATAATTCTTTACCAAAGATTTCATTCTTTCCCAAGCTTGAGCAACATGCTCATTATCAAGTTGTTTAAACTTCATATTTCACTTCTCATGGATATAATCTTAGCAGGAGGATAGTATTTTCCAATAAAACCATCTCTGCACTTAGTCCAAGAATCAATACTATTCCTAGTTAAGGAATTCAACCATTCTTTAGCTTTTCCTCTCAAAGAGAAAGGAAACAATTTCAGCTTAATAATATCACCATCTACATCCCTATGCTTTTGCATCTCATAAAGTTCAACAAAGTTATTTAGATGGGACGCAGCATCTTCATTACCAATACCAGAAAATTGTTCTCTCATAACAAGATTGGGTAAAGGAGGTTTTATCTCAAAGAAAGTATCTTCAGGCACGGGTGGACCAATAGGTGTGCTCATAAAATCATTGTTGTTGGTGCTAGTGAAGTCACACAACTTAGTGTTTACAAGAGTAGTCATTTTTTTGGGGTTTTCAAATAAGAAAGCAAACTAGTAAAACTAATTTTTTTGTTTTTTTATAACAAAACAAGCAACTAGCGAAAAGAAACTAAGCAAAACAAAAATAACAAAGTAAAGAGATTGGTTATGAGGGACTCCCCTTGTGAAGATGTCCTTGACTGCCCGGCAACGGTGCCAGAAAAATGCTTGATGGCTCAATGCACGGCGCCCAGAAAAATGCTTGATGGCGGTGTTGATGTAGAGCTCGTTGGGAACCCCAAGAGGAAGGTATGATGAGCACAACAGCAAGTTTCCCTCAGTTATGAAACCAAGGTTTAATCGAACCAGTAGGAGCAAGGAAACACCCCAAAGGTGTTACTAGCTGAGCTTTGGCAAGGCGCACTACCAGTGCTAGTAGCAACATGGAGACCTGCACAACACAACCACAGAACTTTGTCCCCAACTTGCAATGAGGTTGTCAATCTCACCGTGTTTTGCGGAAAACAAAGGATTAAACGTATCGAATGGAAAGAAGTAATAGTTTGAAGAAAGTAAACACAAAGCAGTAAACAGTTTATAGATTGTATGTAAGGAAAAGGACCGGGATCCATAGTTCACTAGAGGTGGCTCTCCTTAGATAGATAACATGCTGGGTGAACAAATTACAGCGGGGCAATTGACAAACATCGAGAAAGCAATACATGCATATACTAATCATCTTGACTCCTTTGGAACTTGATTGGGCATTACAACATTATACATAGACCGCCGTCCAACTGCATCTATGACTAATAATCCACCTTCATGTTATCATACGAACCCCCTCCAGTATTAAGTTGCAAGCAACAGATTATTGCTTTACGAACTGCGTGTAAAGTAAACAATACAATTGTTCTATGAACAAAGGATTGTTGTTTTCTCCCTAGTAGCAACATCACATCTAGTATCTTAGAGATTTCTGTCACTTCCCCATATTACCAGATGCATGAACCCACTATCGAGCATAAAGACTAACTCTTGGAGTTGCTAGCATATACTTGGCCAAGATAGCTACTAACAACGGAAAGCATGCAAGATCACCAATAACAAAGACATGATGGAATCAATAATCAATCTGAAATAGCATCTCAATATCCATCGGATCCCCACAAACACAACATGCAGAATTACAAATAGATGATCTTGATCATGAACGGAGCTCACAAGATCTAAACATGAAAGCACAAAGGAGGAGAACCAGCCATCTAGCTACTACATGGATCCGTAGTCCAAGGATGAACTACTCACGCATCACACCGGAGGCTTGCATGGTGATGAAGAAGGCCTCGTGGTGAATTCCCTGTCTGCAGGTGGTGCCGGGAAGAGCTTCAGATCCTCCCGATCTATGGGATGGAGATGGCTGACTCTGAGACTCTTTCGTGGATTTTTGATCGGGCACTTAGGGTTTTCGTCCCGAGGGCAATATATAGGCGGAAGGAGAGACCGAGGGGGTGTCGGGAGCGGCCACACCACCCCCTGGCGTGGGCCAGGCCTTGCCGTGCGGCCAAGTGGTGTGGTTGCCCCTGGCCCCTCTCCGTCTCGTATTCTGGCACTTGATGACATCCGGAAAAATAGGCACTTTTTGGCTTGTGTTCCGTCCAATTCCGAGAATATTTATTTTCTGACTTTCCTGGAACCAAAAATAGCAGAAAACAGGCAGCTGGCACTGTGGCTCTTGTTAATAGGTTATTCCAAGAAATCATATAAAAAGTACTCCAAAATTGGAACAAAACACAAGAAAGTGGATAAAACCAAGCATGGAACATCAAAAATTATAGATACATTTGCAATGTATCAGGAGTCACCATGAGGGTCAGGGCGCAAAGCATGTTGACTTCAAGGAGCAAACCAAGGGCTTCGAAAGAGCAAACGTGGTCGCGCTACAACACCTGCAGGTGGTCGATCCATATATACATGAGCACAAAGAATTTATCAAGAAGAAGTACGCTAACCGCGGCCTGGTGAGGATGGAGGAAGATGTAATCAAAGAGCACAACTCCGGCTTCACACAATGGTTTAGGAAGAAGGTTCTCGATAGTCCACAACAGGGCGTGTCTTCAGAGGAAGATAAACTCATATTCTCGTTGTCACAGGGACCGGGGCATAACCTGATGACCTATTAGGCATACGATATCAATGGATACATGTTCTACACCGAGGAGAAGGACAATAACTGCGATTACCAGAACTAAGGGGTAACAGGGATATTCTACACCGACGACATCTTGGAAAGATACTACAGAAGGATTGAGGGGATACAGGAGCTCGACTATGTTACGGAGAAGGTGCTAATGTTCCATGTCAGATGGGCCAAGAGCGTCGAAAAATAAGACCGGTATTTCACCACCATAGTTATACCTCCAAAGTCAAAGACCACCGGCGCGAACGTACCCGCGAGAAATGAGCCATGGTTTTGGCTAGTAAAGTCGACCAATGCTTCTACATTACCGACCCTTAAAAGCCAAGCCGGGTTGTTGTTAGGACAGGCAAAAGGAACATCATCGTAATAGACGGAGTCGCCAACGAGCAAGACTTTGACCAGTATGACGACCTGAAGATGGAAGACGGATATGGCGACCAAGAACCATACACCACAAGCCTACATAAGAAAGGAATTCCATTCAAAAGAAAAAGTGAAGACGTTCTATACCTAACCTATTCAACCGCGACAAAGAAGGAAAAGAAGATAATTGTCAGCAAGAAACGCTAATAACTAGCTCCGATGAAGAAGGGCATTATTATATATGTGTCGACACATTCTTATTAGTTATCTCTTTCATATGCTAACTGCTGGATAGAATATTATGTATCGACACAATTATATATAATTTATATGGTAATTTGATATTTAAAGTACTAAAATATATTTTGTAGTTTATATTATTGTTGGTAAATGATTTAACAATTAAAATGTCTTTTTAAAAAAAGAAAAAAATTGGGGACACCACAGGATTCAAACCTTGGTGGCCAGAGTTTGGAGGGATTTGGTTTTCAGTATAGTGGAAAACATTATAGGAGACACATCGTACAGAAATGCGCCTCGCATAACACTATGCTGGAGGCACATGTTTCTGAAATGTGACTCGCATAATGCGACTCCCAGCTTGATTCAGACAGACAGACATTTAGGTTTTTTGGATATTTAAAATATTTACACTATTTTCAATATTTCATATTAATTTTAGACTATTTTTAATGGTTCATATGTATTTATTTTTTAGTTCCAAAAAGGGTGGCTCCTAGGAATTGAACCTGGGATGCCTGGTAAGAAAGGGTGAAGTGTGTAGCCACTGGGCTACGAAGTGTTTTGTGAAACAAAAGATGCTATGTTCCTTTCGAATATAGGTGCAAGACTATAGGAGACGCATCCTGGTAATATGCGAATCACATAAGTTATTATACGAGTCGCATATTGGCAGGATGTGTCTCGCATAGTCTCTGGCTAAGATAGATGTCGATCACGTTTAGTTCGTCAGGCAGTTCGTTCGTCAAACAGTTCATTCATCCCCTCCGCTGCCGCCGTCGAGTCCACGCCGTCATGAGCAGCCTCCCATTCCCCTTTCCCCTTTCCCCTCCCCCTCCCTATTCCCCTTTGATCACCTCGCGTCGCTGTCCACAGGAGCCAGGAGCCAGGCCTGCAACCGCCCGACCGCCTGCCTGCATCGAAGAAGAAGGAGGAGGAGGAGGAAGGAGCACCTGCCCGTATCGAAGAAGAAGGAGGAGGAGGAAGGAGCGCCCGCCCGCATCGAAGAAGAAGAAGGAGGAGGAGGAAGGAGCGCCCGCCCGCCCACATCGAAGAACAAGGAGGAGGAGGAAGGATAACTCACCCGCATCAAAGAAGGAGTGCCCGTCGCCGCCTACCTCGTCTCCGACCTGCCGCCCTCGTCTCCGCCCCTGTCTTCGACCTCGTCTCCAACCTGCCGCTGCCTACGCTGAGCCTCCCGTCCCCATTCTCACTGATTCTTTCGTTGATGTTTAGGATTAGTGACTAGTTCTCCTATTTTGCCATGTTATGTTGTATACTATGATGTAGCTAGTGTCTTGATTGCACTTGGTTCATAATTTGGAGTATTTAAGTGTTTATTACTGCTTATAGTAGCGACGGACATGCTATCAAGATTGGCATAATAGACATAACATTTTTCGTAGTAGTATCATTATAATCTATGCACATTTCTCAACATAGTTTGTGCACAAACTTCTACTAGAAATCATTACATACTGTTTCTCAGCGTAGTTTTAGGCATTGGAATGGTTCGGTAGCCGAATCATTACTTTTGCAAGTCTGTTTCTGAATGTTGCTTGCGCATAGTTAGGTGCTTCGTGTGAGGCGCTGCAGTATTGGATCCGGAGGAATACTCTGCTACCGTGGTATGCATTGCACAAAATGCCATTTTATTTAGATGCTTGCATGAAACATAAAGTATGCATTGCAGAAATTGTGTGTTAGTTTCAGAGGAAGTGTCTCTCAAAAATGTCTTTGCTCGGAGGTAATATTTGCTCCAGTGCCAGTGTTAGTTTGGTCAGAAAGCATTTCGTTAAGGAAAGCATGATGCTTACTTCTTTCATTACAGGCCTAATAATCCATAAAATCAAGTGTCTGAAATATATTAGGCAGATATCTGTTATACATAGGCAAAAGTAATGAAGTAGTGACATGTTCTGATATCTAGATTATCTTTGGTCCCGATTTATCTCCGAGGATAGGATTTTTCCATATTTATGGACCTTTATGCATATTAATTTGTAGGGAAATATTCCAACGACTCAAATCTGTAGTTATGGTTTGTCTATTTTCCTATGATGTCAAACACTATTTGATGCAGATTCCTATTACTTTGCAACCCTGTAGGATTCAAGAGGACATAAATTTTAAATTATGCATTTTCTATTGTTGTGATTTGAGAAAGGCATTTAAACAAGGGAGAGGGGACTAGAACTGTGATTTGGAGTGTTTAACTTCTGTACATGGCTTATAACAGGGCATCAGTGCTTCACACTTTTTTTATAATGCTCCCTGGCATCTATGTTTCAACCCCTTGTACTAGTTGTACTTGCAACTTGTTCCTTGTAGTAGCTGCACTAGCTTCATCTATGCTGCCTTGTACTTGCTTCATCTATGTGTCCGCGTTTATTTTGCATGATTTTTCAGTTAAGTACTGAAGATATGCTTTGCAGCTCATAGTTGCTGCAAAGAACTTATCTGCATATATATATGAATTAAAAGAGGAAGGATAAAGATTTATTTGATCTTCTATATTATTTGATTCAGCAGATAAATGAGTTCTTGGTTACATTATTTTGCTGTATACCTTAGATGAATGAATGCTTGGTCAATAGTAATTACTTGAGATAACAACCTAAAGTTGTGTTGAGGCTGTTTTTGATGTGGATCTGGTTCAGCTGCTGCTGCATCTTGATATCCCGCTCCACCTCTCCTTCTACTATTTGATATACTTCAGTAGCTAAGTTTTGTATTTGTGCTTGTATGCAGCAAAGCTCAGTTTTATATTTGTGTGCATGATTCTTTCTTCTCAATATTTGGTGTATGCTGGTGGTGTTTTGCCTGTGGTTTTGTATGCTGGCAGTAAAGGATCCACAGATTTCATATTGTGAATGTGGTTGTATATGTGGCAGCAAGTTGTTGGTTGTGTCTTTGTGCCTACTTAGGCCATGTTTTGTGCAGGTTTTTTCTTTTTGAGATGCCCATGTTTCGACAGAATGTTGATTCATTTCCATTCCGGTGAATTTCTAGCACTCCTAGGTTTAGAAAATTAGCAGAGGTCATGCCCAATTTGTTTTTGAATTTTGGTGTTTATTATTTCCATTTCTTTTCGTGTTTAGACATGTCGGGTGGTGGACAACACGACGCCAAGACGGGGACTTCTAGAATGAAGGCCTATTGGGAGCATTTGGATGATATGGACTTACAAGCGGACCCGGAATTTGTGTCGCAGGAGGAAGAGATGGAGGACGAGGATACATCGTCCAATGAGGAGATGGCGGATGATGTCGGTGGCGAGGATGCCACTACAAGTGATGGCGGTGGCGATGGTGGGGCCACAAACGGTAGCCGCCAATCGAAGAAGCCCCGAAAGGAACGGACCCTGATCACGGTCAGCCTCAAAAGGTCCATCTTCACAAGTGTGAGCGATAAAGGGGTTCCTTTGGAGCCAGAGGAATTTGTCTCGTCGTACTCACTGCATCTCTCTGCAATCCTTCGGAACACTGTCACGATCAACACCGAGAACCTAAAGGGCCATGAGAACAAGTGTTACCACCATCAGCTCTTGAGGAAGCTACACACAAGATACGCGTACCCAGGTGATGATGAGAACAAATACAACAATGACGATGTCAAAGGGAATCTGGTAAACAAGTACACCCTCAAGACGATGACCAAGGCCTTTTAAAATTGGAAGGTGTGGGTGAAGAGGCTCATTTAGAAGAAAAAGCTAAGTTACGAAGAGATCTGATCAAGGAAGAAGACTTCAAGGTGTTCAAGGCCAGATGTGAATCCGCCGCGGGAAAAAGGCTAAGAGTCTGTACTTCAAGGAGTTGTACGAGATGAACATTGGTACCCACCATCTCGGCTCTGGCGGTTATAGAGCTGCGATTCCAAAATGGGAAGAGGACACCGTAGCTTGTGAGAAGGGGGAGACACGTCCCTTTTCCAATATCGCCGAACCACAGGCAAAGTACTTTGTCAGGGCCTAGTTTCGCAAGCCGAAAGCGAGTTCTAAATATTCCACGGAACCCTGTGGCCCCTTTTCTCCGAAGGTGACGGACTTCATCAATAAATATGTAAGTAATTTGCATGCAAGTCGATTAATTGCATTCCCAATTAATCAATGAAGTCCAATTTCTCAAATGCTTCACGTTCCTTATGCGCAGGACGAGGAATGGAGGAGGTCCTTATCTCAGGGGTCGGCGCCGGTCGCTAAGTGGGACACCACTTTTAATAGGGCGCTGAACTGGGTCAAGAATGCTGAGCCCCAGGTGCCACCTAAGTCGACTGGCCGTGTGCCTGGCTTTGGAGGTATTACATGGTCCGAATACTATGGCACCTCGCCACGGAAGTGCAGGAAGAAGGTCGAGAGCACCGAGGTAAAACACCTAAGGGAACAAGTGGAGAAGTTTCCGCAGCTTCTTCAAGATATGGTGAAGGAGGTTGTGATGGCAGTGCAGACACAATTCCAGTCACAAGTCCAGACACAAGTGACCGAGCAGCTCAACACCATCCTTCCCGCCTACGTCGAGCAGTACACCAAGTGGAAGAAGAGTGGTAAACGGGGGCTGCGCCCAGTTCCCAACATCGTCAGCACCCAATCGGACAATGACGCGACGCCGAAGGTGTTGGTGACTCCTCCGGCGGGGCCTGAAGGTCCGGAGCTTACCATGTCTGGTCCGGCGAAGGCGCCGGACCACACCTGGCCAGCAAGCAGCCACTCCGCCACTTGCGCGCTCGATGTCGGCGGTGGTGCCTCGACATTGGCCGAGCTCGACGCCCTCAAGGTAACTAATTAAAGCGAGAGTTTTGGGAGGCTCAACCAATGACTTCATCTACCTTCGTTCTCTCCCAATTTTACTGACGACCGGCCTATACATGTCTTTCACAGGAAGACACTCCTTGCACTCTAATGGACTGGGTGAACGGTGAGTTGAAGGATGTTGCTAAGGGTTCTATCGTTCAACCGGCGAACCGCATCTTCCACAACAAACCAATGGCACCCGACATGCTTAGGGTTAAATACAACATGGTGCTTCCGAGCTATGAGGGCTTGGAACCTCCCTCTCAACCTCATGGATGGGATAGTGATGAGCCGGCAGTCCTTAGTACCGGCTTTGGCTACATGTTCCTATGGCCAAAGAGCCAGATCCGTCTAGGGACAGAGGGCCGGGGCACCACCCCAGCGGCAGCACATCCAGCATAGAATCCCGTCGACGACGATGATGAAATTGATGAGAACTTCGGTAACTAGTTCTTGAACACAAGGTTTGGTGATGACCATGAGAAACAGGGAGGCCATCCGTTCACGGAGATAGTTGTCGATCCCCAATTAACCAGCACCTGGACCCTCGGTGAAACCCACTTGCTAAGTGTGTCTCTTCCCATCTAGTTAGGAGATGCCACCACCCGTCTCCTTCACCAAGCCTCTGATGCCAACTTGTCCTATGATCAACCCCAGCACCCTCCATAGGGCGGTCGAGGAGATAGCGGCGGCCTATGACACCATAAAGGCCAAGAAGGGTCGTAGAAGGAAGCCTGAGGGTGCGAGCTAGAATCCAAATCCTGCTATCCGGGCTCATGACGGCCCTGCATAAAATCCCAGGAAGTGGGTGCATGAGTCAGGTACAACAATGCTCAATGAATCGATGCTCGCAGTCATAGGCTCGCATATGCGTAGTATTCATCATGGCTATCTGTTTGTTGAGGAGTGCCGGATTCGAGAGGGCGATCAGTCATACCTGGTTTACAAGGCTAAGGTGCCAAATGTGTCGGGCTTCATCATAGTAGCCCACGGGGATATTTTCTACGTGCGGCATACCGACCTCTTCGACATGTTGCAAGGATTCCGGCTGCACGATACCTTGGTCCGGCTGTTCTCGCTCAATATGGCCATGCAGATCATTAGAGATGGGACCCCGGGCATCGCGATAGTGGATCCCTACTTCATGCGTGACACTGCCTTGAGAACACATGAGGGCGTCCTAATGGGAACCGACTACCTCTCAGGCTTCCTGCAAACAAACTCGGGTAAGGATGTGATTCTTATTCCCTACCATCCAGAGTCAGAGAATGGTCGCCAAGGCTGCGTGATCATATCCTTGAATGTGCAACGCTCAAACACCTTGTATCTTGACTCGAGTAGTACTGTGACAAGGAGAGACTACTCCACTATCAAGAGAGTTCTTCACATGCTCTCAAAGCCTACATCGCAGAGGCAGGCATCATCCCTAGTAGGACAGTTAAGAGGCACGGCATGCACGTGTTTGTCCACACAATAGAGTTCCACTGCGTCAAGCAGGTGCCTGACAGCGGGAACGATGTCTTACTCCCTACACCACATGAAGGCGTTCATACGGGACCAGCATAACACCGCGCTGCCATCTGGCCTCTGAAGGTGGTCTGAAGATCTTCAACGTATCTAGTATCGCAACCTTAGGATGGATTTCTTCAATATCCAGGAGGAGATCGCGACAATCATGCACCAACAAGTCATAAAATCTGGGGGCTCTTCTACAGCGACACTCCACCGTGCAACAAGGACATAGATGCACACTTAGTGAAGCAGGGTGATGGCATGACGTTCATGACGTTGGCAAAAGTAGCTAAACAGGGCTTCATGAATATCCCTGAGTGGACTCATCAGCCGAAGAAGTCTTGATGTTTGCCTAGCTAGCTGTTAGTTCCGAACTTGTGTTGTAAACTTTGTCGTCCCTATGTTAACTTGCCGAGCAACCTCTAGAGTATGTTTCGTAAACCGTTGAACTTGATTGTGAGCGATGCTAGTTATTTGTGTTATGAACTATTTTAGTGCTTGGTCATATCTTGCTTCTCATTCGTTATTGCCGCCCTACTTCTTGGTTTGTTTTTCCTATATTTCTTCGAAATGCCGATGATTAAAACGTGTTGTGGCACTATATATGTGTGTGTGTGACAATACCGTTGCTAGATCTGGTGTGCCAAGTAGACTTGTAATTTTTGCATCCTCTCTACTTGCCACACCGGATCCATCAGCGACATTGTTATTTCTGTTCCCAACCTAAGTATGAGGCTAAAGTAGACTTGTAACAATGTCGCCCAAGTTAATACTATTTCATCTCGTAGCCCCAAAGTCGAAAGAGGACAAATATTTTCGATATTCATATACATAAGACATAATATGTTCAGTGGTAAGCCAAGGAAAGGATCCTGGGTCCACGGCAACGACTTCTTTTGACACACCAAACTCGAAATGAGTCGTTGCCATGGACACGGAACCCTTTCCTTGCTTTACCACTGGACATATGATGCCCATGCTATATGAATCATGGAAGTACTTCTCTTCTTTTATCTTTGGCGATACGAATAGATTAGATAGATTGAATTAAATAAAATGGTTAATTATGTAGTTTCAAATATCTCATTTTAGCCCCAAAGTCGAAAGGAAAGACATTACTTCACTATTCGTATAGCATTGGCGACATTTTTATATGAATCGTGGAATAATTTCTTTCCTTTTATCTTTGGCGATACAAAGAAATGGTAACCTATGTAGCCCCAAAGTCGAGAGAGGGGACAAATAAGTTCATGATTAGTATATATAGCATGGCGACATTGTGTTAGTTAATACTATTACATCTCGTAGCCCCAAAGTGGAAAGAGGACAAATATTTTCCAAATTCATATACATAAGACATAATATGTTCAATGGTAAGCCAAGGAAAGGATTCTGGGTCCACGGCAACGACTCGTTTCGACACACCAAACTCGAAATGAGTCGTTGCCATGGAGACCAAATCCTTTCCTTGCTTTACCACTGGACATATGATGCCCATGATATATGAATCGTGGAAGTATTTCTCTTCTTTTTTTTTAGCGATACAAATAGATTAGTTAGCGTGAATTAAATGAAATGGTGAATTATGTAGTTTCAAATATCTCATTTTAGCCCCAACGTTGAAAGGAAAGATATTACTTCACTATTCATATAGCATTGGCGACTATCGTCGGATTGATGACAAGTACGCCATGAAGGGGTCCTCGAGGCGTGTGGAAGAGAGGGATGTGAGACGTACGGTGTTCTAAGACAGTGAGCACACAAGTTTACCCAGGTTCGAATCCGCCGGCTTTGGACGGATCATACTCCTGCTAGCTATCCAGTAATATGGCAGAGCCGGAATATGGGTTACAAGGGTTTCGCCTGTGCTAGTTGAGATTGTAGACTATTGTGAGGGTTCCCCTAAAGGCTTACCCTAGGACGGCTTATATAGATATCCGGCCAAGGGTTTACAGGAGAAACCTATCCGGCTAGGACTAAGAGTCGGTTACAAAGTATATCTTGAACTACAAGTAACATAACACGCCTATGTTGGTAAGTCTTCTGGGCCTTCCGTAGCCGGACTGGACTCGTCTCTTCTCCCTAACTGGGCCACTTGTGAAGAAAATCTCTAACCCGAAGTGGGCCACCCTGGTCAGTGAGGCACAGTGAGGATACCCGGAAAGTATATCCCCAACAGCAGCCCCCGGAAGCCTCCAAGATCCAGAGTCGGATTTCATCATCATCTAGCTCGATCTTTGGCTTGCAGAATCGTGAACGGTTCCTGAAACTTCAAAAGAAAGGATAGGATTCGGGTCTCAAACAAGTCGGACCTATGAATAAATCATTCCGGTTTCCAACTCAAAATTCAAACTAAGCTAGAACTTAGTCTCTGATGGAATCTGACACCAGTCACAGTCAAGTCCTGTCACTGACAGACATTCCCGTCAACACGACCGTTGGTGGGCCTGCCTTTTGCGGATCCGAGGCATCGTTTTAATGCGTGCATGGAGATCGAGGCGGTGTAATCATCGCGTGGGGGTTACCGAGCTCCTTCCGTGACAGGTGGCACACTTACTGTACACATTGCACGAATCTTGGCACAGATGAAGGATATAAGGGGTTTACATTCTCTCCCTCTTCTCTTCACCAGCACTTGTGCCGCTTCCTTCCTCCCAATGCCTCCCTCGAACAGAGCTCCTCTGCCTCCAAAAAATCTTCCAGCGACGCCCATCCCAGGTCACCGGCCCATAGAACAATGGCTGAGACCTCATCATCTAGCACGGTGGCAATGGCAACGACGGCTTCGGCAACGGAGAAGGAGAGCTTCCGCAGGGTCTAGATCCCCTGTGTCATGGATGATGCCAAGCTCCACGTCGTGGAGAACGAAGGACTCCTCCGCGCCGGTGACTGGCGGAGCGGCTATGGCCAAACTGTCCCTACTCCTCACGCCGACAAGCGGGTGCACTTCGGCACCCACCTCGACAAAGGTTTGAGTTTCCCACCCTCAAATTTCTTTTCTGAGGTTATAGATCACTATGGAGTACACCTCCATCATCTCCCCCCGAACTCACTCTTAGAGATGAGTGCTTATGCTTCTTTGGTGCGAGGGTTATCTCAGCATTAGGCCAAGTCTCACTCTTTTCCGGTTTTATTTTCATACCCGGAGAAACTCCATCACCGCCGGTAATCCATACATTACCGAGACTATTAGCTTTTCCGTTAGGAGAGAACGCGTCTATCCTCGGATTAAGGCAAGCGAGTCGGTGATACAATGGCCATCCACCTTTTTCTATCACAAGGATACTCCTGCTCCTGGCAAAGCCACCACTTTGTCGGCTTTTGTTGATGGTGCTGCTGATGTCTACGCACTAGTATTCTTGTAGACAGTTGTTGGGCCTCCAAGTGTAGAGGTTTGTAGAACAGCAGCAAGTTTTCCCTTAAGTGGATCACCCAGGGTTTATCGAACTCAGGGAGGAAGTGGTCAAAGGTATTCCCTCTCAAGCAATCCTGCAATCAAGATACAAGAAGTCTCTTGTGTCCCCAACACACCTAATACACTTGTCAGGTGTATAGGTGCACTAGTTCGGCAAAGAGATAGTAACATACAAGTGGTATGGATAATTATAAGTGGTAATGGTGATAGAGAATAGCTTGGTGGCATGGAAAAGACTAAAGTAAAAATAAAATAAAGATGGAAGCAAGCAAACATGTAACAGATCTAATAGCAAACGGTGTTTCGGTGCTTAGAAACAAGGCCTAGGGATCATACTTTCACTAGTGAACACTCTCATATAAATATATCATCTTCATGATACTACGCTGAACTACTCTCCGGTTGGACACTCTAATCCATGGTAGGGCTATAACAGCACACCTCAAGTAAGCCTTTCCCATCTAGAAAACCCCACACTGTCACCTTGAGCACTAGATGGTTCCAACAAACACCACAATTTCATAAAGACATCCAACTCCAAATATAACTCATAACAAGTATTTGTAATCTCTAGCCTAAGTGCCACCATGGTGTGCATGATGTCACTTTCACACACATGGGGAGAGCAGACATCTATTAAAGCACTTGAGTAGCAAGGTAGATCTACTTGATTACAAAGCTCATGATCACAATATGATCATGCATAGAGAGAGACATGAACACAGCTACCGGTAGAACCCTTAGCCTCGAGAGAAAACTACTCCCTCCTCATCATGGGAATCAGCAATGGTGATGGAGATGGCAGTGGAGATCGATGGAGATGGGTGCCGGAACAGAGATTTCTGTCCCCCGAATCTCCCCTTCGGTGGCGGCGGCAGTGCGGAACTTTTCGTGGATTTCTGATTGATTCCTTAGGGTTTATGCATCAGGAGGCTTCTTATAGGCGAAGAGGCAAGGTCGGTAGAGTGCCAGGGGGCCCACACCACCTGGTGGCGCGGCCAGGGCTAGCCCGCGCCACCACATGGTGTGGCTATGCCCTGGCCCTCCTCCGTCTCGTATTCTGGCTCCATGAGTCTTTCGGTAAAATAGGAACTTTGTCTTTTGTCCTGTCCAATTCCGAGAATATTCATTTTCTGACTTCCTGGAACCAAAAACAACAGAAAACAGGCAACTGGCACTATGGCATCTTGTTAATAGGTTAGTCCAAGAAATCATATGAAAAGTACTCCAAAGTTGGAACAAAACTCAAGAAAGTAGATAAAACCAAGCATGTAACATCAAAAATTATAGATACATTTGCAATGTATCAACATCCCCAAGCTTAACTCCTGCTCATCCTCGAGTAGGTAAGTGATAAAAAGAAAGAATAATTTTTGAGGTGACATGCACCATCATAAACTTGATCAAAGTATTTGTAAAACATTCAAATCTGGGATCATAATACTTCAATCATAACATGAAAGACAAAGTTCTGGCAATAAGACAAAGAAACTATGTTGCAATAATGAAAAGGCACAAACAAAAGGTTCATGAATAACAATGCTTTGCAAGACGTTTGTTTGTTTCACATAAAGAAAACATAGCATAATAGTATTCAGCTTGTCCCTCATAGAGTAGCAAATATAAATGCATAGGACACCTTCAAAGTTCATAAGAGTGACTAGATACAAATAGTTTAGAACAATATCAAAGCTATGCATCAATCAACAAGTCTTGCGACAATGCACATAGAACTAAGAATGGCCACTATACTCTCAAAGTAGGTGCATAAATATAGAAGGTGGAGACTCAATATATAAGTGGAAGAAAGGCCTTCATAGAAGGAAGTAGGGATTCAAGTCTCATAAAGAGCTTCCAAAAATTATGGTACTTATAGCTTTCAACTCTCATTGCCCCTATCATAAGCATCTTGAAGTGATTAAGGTTAAAGTGAACAAACTATGGTGTATATGCTTGACAAAGTATAAGTTGGAAATCTCATGTCCCTTGAATACGAGGGCCGCTCCTCATGCTACTCAAGTTTAGTCACCGGTAAGTTCTTGTCATCGTAAGTACATGTGTATCATAGAGAACCCAACGGGGTACCCCTTGCCCGATGATACGAAAGAATCCCCATATCAAAATGACAAGGCAAGCAGACAACGAGCATCTCAACAATCTTCTTATTTACCATGGGAATATGGTGTTTTTTCTCTCTTTCCTCTTTTCATAATCTCTTTTTTTTCTCCTTTTCTCTTTTTGCTCAATATAGGACTCTTTTTTATAAGAAGAATGCTTCATAGACAACTCATTATGGTTACGCTGCAGGGTTCCACCATGTTAGCATGGATTAGACCAGTGGCCCAGGCGTTTCTCTAACACATATACATAACTCCATGGACTTACAAGCTCCCCTTTCATTTCACACCGACGACATCCATAGACAAAAGAGCATGATATCAACTAGGTACAAGTACCAAGTGCAATGTTGAAAGCGTTCCCCATGAAAGCATGGTTATGCTAATTCCCAACAAATAAGTGCAAGCATATACAACATAGACGACACAATGGTTCAAGTTTATTAAGGGCAAGAAAAGTAAAGTGTTCCATCAAGTTCTTGAGAGCTTTAATCACTAGTTTTCTCATAACAAGTTTAATTTGGAAGGTAAACAAAAGCATGAATATACTTGGAATAGCATATGCTAATAGGTAGGTATGGTGGACTCTTTGGAATAACTTGGTTTAGGGAGTTGGATGCATGAGTGGAACTCATACTTGGTTGTGGAGGCTAGCAAAAGACTGGGAGCGACAAACTAAGAGAGCAATAATGGCCATAATCATGTAGAGCGACAAAACATCATTGATCAAAGCATAAAGTGATACTACAAGTTGAAAACTAAAGGATCATAAAGGCTATGGTGACTTGAGATAGTCATAACATGGTGTGAGCATGCGCCAAGTCAACCCAAATAAAGCATCAAAGGAGAATACCACTATACTATGCTTTAATATGCTAAAATAACGCATGATTCATCCAAGGCACATTAAGCAATCTCAATTGTTTATAACAAGTCATGCTACAGCAAATAATACTAAGCATAAAGCCAAAACAATATCAAGCATGGCATGACAAAGCATAGGCCATAGTCAAAAACAAGCTCTCTTTACCACTTAAGCATGAACTTCCCTACTCTTTTCCAAACCAAACCAAACTATTTGAAAACCAATGTATGAAAGAGGTGGTCCAACCAATTTATTCAGAAAACTAAACAAACCAAGCAAACTAAAACCAAAAACAAAAAACGAAGACGCTCCAAGAACAACACAACTGTGCATGAAACAATAAAAATGAAGCGTTTGGAAGAAACCTGGGATTTTTATTGATGAAGAAGGGGATGCCTTGGGCATCCCCAAGCTTTGAAGCTTGTACTTCTTGGATATTCCTTGGGGTGACACGCGTGGAATCCCCAAGCTTGAGCTTTAGTACATCCTTCATCTCATTACTCATTCCTTGCATACACCTGAAATTTTTCCTTCATACAAAACTTCACACAATCTTTATTAGCAACATTAGTGCACTCAAGACAATAAGTCTTAAGGTTCAGTTCTAACACCAAATAAACTTCCATTAGAACACTAGCTACTGTAGCACTTCCCTCAAAAAGTTCAATTCCCCAAAAGAACTCAAGAAGGAACCAACAAGAAGCAAATGCAGAAAATGGCAGAAATCTGTCAAAACAGACCAGCAGGTAAAGACGATTTTTTTCGAAGACCTTCTGTTGCTCAAATCGAAAAGTGTTGAACTAAAAAAAGTTAGATAACAACCTGGGGCAGAAGCAGAAAACATCACGCCTCAAAAGGACGTACAGAGATTTTAGACGAATTTTTACGGTGAAGCACAGAAATCTGTTTCGGGACAGCAACTTTCACAATCATTACTTCTCTCTCATTAGAGGTTACTCTTGGCACAAAAAGCAAATAAAAAGGATAAAGAGTGGTTATTACTGAGGTAATAACTTCCAAGACTCATCTAAAACTTTTGGGTTATCTCCCAATAAGTACTTTTCTTTAACGCCTTTAAGTTAGGCATGATAGTTTGAGAAGATGCTCACATAAGAAATATGAATTTAAGTAAAAGAGAGCATCAAGGAGAAAATTCAAAGCACATTTAAGTCTAACCCACTTCCTATGCATAGGAATCTTGTAAAGAAACAAGTCATGAAAGCACAAAGCAACAAGCATAGAAAAGCAAAACAAGTGTAACTTCAAGACTTTCAACATGAAGAGGGGAAACTTAATATTGTTGAGATACATAAAACCATGTTTCCCTCTCTCATAATAACTTTCAGTAGCATCATGAATGAAATTAACAATATAACTATCACATGAAACATTCTTATCATGAGCCACATGCATAAAAGAATTAATACTCTCCACGTAAACATAGTCATTCTTATTAATTATAGTGGGAGCAAATTCAACAAAATAACTATCATTATTATTCTCATCACCATAATCATCAAATATAGGAGGCATATTGTAATCATAATTGATTTTCTCCTCAATAGTAGGTGGACTGAAAATATCATATTCATCATTATAATCATCATATATTGGAGGTTTTGTATCATCATAAGCAATAGAATAGCTATCTTCCAAAGCTGGGGAACTAAAAAGGTCATTTTCATAAAAACTAGTTTCCCCAAGCTTAGACTTTTCCATAGAATTAGCAATAATGGTGTCCAAAGAATTCATACTAACAACATTGCTATTAGGATGCAAATAAAGTTCCATAGATTTTTTAATTTTCTCTTCAAACACTTCATGTCCTAACTCAAGATAAATACTATAAAGCTCTCTAATTTTTTTGTTGTTTTCCATTAAGCCTAACTAGTGAAAACAAGAAACAAAAAGACAAAATTGCAGAATCTAAAGGAAATAACTTCAAGCACTCACACCGGAGGATGTGAGTACCTTTTACCTTACCTCCCTGGCAACAGCGCCAGAAAATAGGCGTTTGTCGTGGGAGGTTCTTCTTCTTTAATCCTCCGGTGTGAATACCTTTTAGCTTATCTCCCCGGCAACGCCGCTAGAAAATAGCTTGATGTCTACGCACATCTATTCTTGTAGACAGTTGTTGGGCCTCCAAGTGTAGAGGTTTGTAGAACGGCAACAAGTTTTCCCTTAAGTGGATCACCCAAGGTTTATCGAACTCAGGGAGGAAGTGGTCAAAGGTATTCCCTCTCAAGCAACCCTGCAATCAAGATACAAGAAGTCTCTTGTGTCCCCAACACACCTAATACACTTGTCGGGTGTATAGGTGCACTAGTTCGGTGAAGAGATAGTAAAATACAAGTGGTATGGATAATTATAAGTGGTAATGGTGATAGAGAATAGCTTGGTGGCGTGGAAAAGACTAAAGTAAAACTGAAATAAAGATGGAAGCAAGCAAACATGTAATAGATATAGTAGCAAACGGTGTTTCGGTGCTTAGAAACAAGGCCTAGGGATCATACTTTCACTAGTGAACACTCTCATATAAATATATCATCTTCATGATACTACGCTGAACTACTCTCCGGTTGGACATTCTAATCCATGGTAGGGCTATAACAGCACACTTCAAAGTAAGCCTTTCCCATCTAGAAAACCCCACACTGTCACCTTGAGCACTAGATGGTTCCAACAAACACCACAATTTCATAAAGACATCCAACTCCAAATATAACTCATAACAGGTATTTGTAATCTCTAGCCTAAGTGCCACCATGGTGTGCACGCTGTCACTTTCACACACATGGGGAGAGCAGACATCTATTAAAGCACTTGAGTAGCAAGGTAGATCTACTTGATTACAAAGCTCATGATCACAATATGATCATGCATAGAGAGAGAGATGAACACATAGCTACCGGTAGAACCCTTAGCCTCGAGAGAGAACTACTCCCTCCTCATCATGGAAATCAGCAATGGTGATGGAGATGGCGGTGGAGATTGATGGAGATGGCTCCAGGGGCACTTCCCCGTCCTGGCAGGGTGCCGGAATAGAGACTTTTTGTCCCCCGAATCTCCCCTTTGGTGGCGGCGGTGCTGCGGAAATTTTCGTGGATTTCTGATTGATTCCTTAGGGTTTATGCATCGGGAGGCTTCTTATAGGCGAAGAGGCAAGGTCGGTAGAGTGCCAGGGGACCCACACCACCTGGTGGTGCGGCTAGGGCTAGCCTACGCCACCACATGGTGTGGCCAGGCCCTGTCCCTCCTCCGTCTCGTATTCTGGCTCCATGAGTCTTCCGGTAAAATAGGAACTTTGGCTTTTGTCCCATCCAATTCCGAGAATATTCATTTTATGACTTTCTGGAACCAAAAACAGCAGAAAACAGGCAACTGGCACTATGGCATCTTGTTAATAGGTTAGTCCAAGAAATCATATGAAAAGTACTCCAAAGTTGGAACAAAACTCAAGAAAGTAGATAAAACCAAGCATGGAACATCAAAAATTATAGATACATTTGCAATGTATCAGCTGCCACGCCCCAAGAGTCCTAGGACGCAGACCCGCTGACTCTCAGTGACGATCTACTTCTTGCCAAGAGGAAAATTGAATATCCGATGAAGCAGAAGGTCCTTAAGGGGTCCGACTTGATTCACTACTAGCTAGCACGCCGGATCCAACCCCTCCAACACCACAGTGACCGGCTTATGCATTCCATCACCGCGTCCAAGAATGATACTCTCCAGATCTGCCCCCGTCCTTACACGGATAAGGAATACGAGTCCCAAATCAAGTGGTTGATAAGGGAGCGAATCGAGAGGAAAACCCCAGAGCTGTCTTTGGACATGCATACGGCTGAAGATCCTGTGGTATCGGTAAGTTTCCAGCAGTAACTCGAATTATGTGTTCATCTTTACATTATTGTCTCTTTTTGCAATAATGAGGTATCTCTTCTTTTTAGCTTGCTGACCTCCCCGTGTTGGAGCTTGCTCCTCTCGAAGGATATCCCTCCTGAGATCTCTCAGGATGATGGAGAATTGGTTCCACTGCCGGAGACCCTTACCCGAAAGCGTAAGGCTCCGACTCTAGCTATTGGTCCCAAGGAAGTGCCCATTGTGAAGAGGTAACTTTCCCCACAAGGTTTTTGTATTTTGTTCGTAATTATTTCCGAGATGTAATGTTCTTTGTTCTATTACTCCCTCAGAGCTAAACAACTCACCAAGGGCAAGGGTAAAGGAGGCTCGTCGAAGCCCTTGCACCAGTCAAAGCTGAATTTGACTTCTCCTGCCACATCACCTCCGACTCTTGCCCCTCAGCCTTCTACAGCACCGGAGATTACTCCATCTCCGAACGTCGCAGAAGATCAGGCTCAACAAACAGAGCCAGCGATCCTCAATTCACAAACTGATGGCACCATGGGTGACTCAGGTTTTGATAAGGGTGAACCCTCTTCGGGTAATGATCCCTCGGCAGAGGTCTTCGCTAAAAACCTACTCAACAATCCGGGTCTTGCCAAGCTTGGCATTACTCGGAAGTCTGTGGAGGAGATCCAACGGCTAGCCCAACAATGCTTAGAAAGCCAGAACATTACTGCTGAAGAGGAGGCACAAGAAGCGGAGGACGTCAAGTACTCCGAAATCCTTGAGCAGATCTGTCTTTGCGACGAGGGGCTGAGAACTAGTGTGCTTCTGCCACCACCTGTAATCTCGCTGACCCTCGCCGAGAAGGTTAACACCAAGGTGTCTGTGAGCTTAAGCAAGCTCACCCATGAACATCATGTAAGTCGAATTCCAACTCACCTTTTCCTTTATTTCATATCATATCCTCTAGCCCCCAAGCATGAAGTTGGATAGACATTCCAGATTTATGCTTCCCTAGGATGCCAAAGAATGAACTAGTGTAGCCCCCAAGGCTCGTGCTGATATTAGTAAAAATATTAGCCCGAGTCTTTAGTAGACTTCTTTCTCTAGGTATTCTGACTTACAAAAAGTTAATTCGTATAACCAGGAATTGTTGAAGAATATCTGCAATAAGCGGAGAGAGATCAGATATCTCTGGCTTGAAAATTCTCAATTGAAAGTGTCAAAGGATGAGGCTGAAGGTAAAAATTCCAGTCCTCAAACCTTGCCCTTTATTTCATAGCCGAATTATTTATTCAACTGTTGTTCCTTTGCTTACAGCACTGGTAAAGCAATCATGTGCTATGATTGAAGAAGCCGAAAATCTGAAGACCCTGGAGGTGGAGAACACCGACTTACGTCGGGAGCTGGACAAGTTGAAGGTGGATCATGAACGGAGCATTGCGCAAGTTCTTGAATTCTCTTCGATGGCCACCGAAGAACGTGATCAAAGGATCACGACCCAGGATCAAAAGATCTCGAATATCAATGATGCATTGTTCAGAGAGAAGGATATCACCGAGGCACTAAGGACTGAACTCCAGAACCTTAGGGAAGAAAAGGCCAAAGTTGACGATGTCATCTTCGGTATGTTTCCCTCTTTTTGACTTTTTGCCTTTTCTGACTCTGGAGTTTGGATATATTTACTAACCTTTTGCATTATATGCACAGGTCCTATGAACTTAATGGATTCTGCCTCCACCGAGTCTCGCACCAACCGGCTTACTCAAGTCGGTGATTTGCTTCACGATTTTTGCCAATCTTTGGAGGATATTGGCGAAGTACTCAAGGTTTCGGACATGCATAGAATGTTCGGCTTTGAAGTGCAAGACAAGGCCAAGGAGATGCCCCAGCTCATCCAGGACTGTAACATGTCCTATGCGTGAACCGCAGCACATAACGCTCTCACCATGGTTATGAGCCACCATGGAAGCATGGAAATCTGGCAAGTAAGCAGAGGGTATTCGACTGTGGATGAAGACGGTCAGGAGCAGGACATCAAGGCCATCATGGACTCCTTTGCCGGATATGGGTGCCACGTAGCTAACTTAACCAGCTACGACACTCCTTTCTTCACTCGTGTAGAGACGCCTCCTCCGCCTGCCGAGGTAACAGCAGAAGTCTCCGACGACGAACAAACCGTTTCGGATTTGAACGTCTCGGAAAGATAACAAGGCGAGGATGATGTCTCCAGTGAGGCGGCAGCTCCTACCTCTCCCCTGCACCGTAGAGCATCAGAAAAAACAATGTGTTATTCCGAAAACAATTCGGGTTGTAAATAAGTAGTATAATACTTTTGCTAGTGCTAAGATTTGTTATTTCTATTTAGCACTTTTGGCTTTCATTTTATGGTGCCTGAAACATAAGCACTTATGTTTTTTGTCTGTACTTATCGTTTATCTGGCTTTCTGCCTCGTCCCTTTCGTGAGCCGGCCAACCTCCAGCACGGAAACTTTGCCGAGCAATGGAGCTCAATTGCTAAACCAGTTTAAACTCGGAAACAAAGCCGGCTTCCAGTACCAACAAATCACTACTCAGAAAATGCCCACATCCGGCAATCAGATAAATAACCAAAGTACAAACTAGAAAATTTAGATTTATACCCGAAGGTAGCAATTTTAGAATCGGAAATCTTAACCAGAACAAACATGAGCATAAAGTACTTTCAAGTATTCTAGGATTTTCGACTTTGACATGATCATTCGGAAATAAGATGGTAATATAAAACTTCTCAGAAAAAATGAGGCAACCAATACTTTATTTCTCATTGAACACGTACACATATATGATTACAAAGAAAGATAAATTAAGAATAAAAGGGATGCAGTTGAGCAATATTCCACGGCCTGTCTAATTCTTCTGGGTCTATACTGCCTCCAGCTCTCTTTCTTTTCTTAGTAGCAGGTCTTTCTTTGACTGGCCGCATAACAGTTAGATAGTAAGAACCAATACTCGGCTGACTAAAAAGGGCCCTTCCCATACTAGAGAAAGTTTGTGCTTTATTTTCTACACAAGCCGGAGAACCAAATCGCCCTTATTAAAAGACCGGTTTCTGAATCTCTGGCTATGATACTTGCGTAACTTCTGCTAATAGGCTGTTGATCTCATCTCAGCAACGACACGAACTTCTTTGATTAAATCGAGATCATTTTGTCGATACATTTCGGCATCCTCCTCAATATACGCCGCAACTTGGGGAGAAGTATGAATCAAATCACTCAGAAGCATTGCTTCTGCACCATAAACCAAGAAGAAAGGTGTATATCCAGTTGACCTGTTCAGAGTTGTTTGTAAACTCCATATCACAGAAGGTAATTCCTCTAACCAAGCCCCCGCAGCATGTCGTAGTGGTGCTTCGAGTCTTGGTTTTAGGCCTTGTAGGATTAAACCATTTGCTCTTTCGACTTGTCCATTAGCCCGCGGATGTGCGACTGACACAATGTCAAGCCGGATATTTTGTTCGTTGTATAATTTGGCAAGTGATACGTTTCTAACGTATCCATAATTTTTGATGTTCCATGCTTGGTTTTTATCTACTTTCTTATTTTTTGTCCACACTTTGGAGTACTTTTTATACACTTTCTTGGACTAAACTATTTACAAGATGTCACCGTGCCAGCTACCTATTTTCTGCTGTTTTTGGTTCCAGGAAAGTTAGAAAATGAATATTCTCGGAATTGGACGGGACAAAAGCCAAAGTCAGTTTTGCACCGAGGGGGAATGGAGCCAGAATACGAGACGGAGAGGGGCTAGAGGGCCACCACACCACCTGGCCGCACGGCTAGGCCTGGCCTGCGCCAGGGGGTGGTGTGTCCGCCTAGGGCACCGCCTCGGCCAAACCCTAAGTACCCGGTCAAAATTACATGAAAGAGTCTGTAGCCACCGTCATCTCCATCCCTAGATCGGGAGGGATCTAAAGCTCTTCTCGGCACCCTGCTAGAGGGGAGAATTCACCCTGGAGGCCTTCTTCATCACCATGCAAGCCTCCGGTGTGATGCGTGAGTAGTTCATCCTTGGACTACGGGTACATGTAGTAGCTAGATGGTTGGTTATTCTCCTTTGTGCTACCATGTTTAGATCTCGTGAGCTCCGTTCATGATCAAGATCATCTATTTGTAATCCTACATCTTGTGTTTGCGGGTATCTGATGGATATTGAGATGCTATTTCAGATAGATTATTGATTCTATCATGTCTTTGTTATTTGTGATCTTATATGCTCTCCTTTGTTAGTAGATATCTTGGCCGCGTAGATGCTAGCAACTCCAAGAGTTAGTATTTATGCTCGATAGTGGGTTCATGCCTCTAGTAATCTGGGGAAGTGACAGAAATCTCTAAGGTACTAGATGTGTTGTTGCTACTAGGGAGAAAACAACAATCCTTTGTTCACAGAACAATCGTATTTTTTACTTTACACGCAATGCGTAATGCAATTATCTGTTGCTTGCAACTTAATACTGGAGGGGGTTTGGATGATAACCTGAAGGTGGATTATTAGTCATAGATGCAGTTGTATTACGGTCTATGTATAATGTTGTAATGCCCAATTAAATCTCATAGAAGTGAAGATGATTAGTATATGCATGATTGCTTTCTCGATGTTTGTCAATTGCCCCGCTGTAATTTGTTCACCCAACATGTCATCTATCTTAAGGAGAACCACCACTAGTGAACTATGGACCGTGGTCCTTTCTTTTACCATCAATCTACAATTGTTTACTGTTTTCTGTTTACTTTCTGCAAGCCTTTACTTTCTTCCACACAAGACGTTTAATCCTTTGTTTTTAGCAAAACCAGTGAGATTGACAACTTCACTGTAAGTTGGGGGCAAAGTTCTGTGGTTGTGTTGTGTAGGATTCCAAGTTGGCAACAACACCTTGGAGGTGCTTCCTTGCTCCTACTGGTTCGATAACCTTGGTTTCATAACTGAGGGAAAACTTGTTGTTGTGCTCATCATACCTTCCTCTTGGGGTTCCCCAACGAGCTCGATATATTTTGGGCCATCAAGCTACTTTTCTGGCACCGTTGCTGGGGAGTAAAGGACATATTCACAAGGGGAGTCACTCATAACCAATCTCTTTACTTTGTTATTTTTTTCCTTAGTTTATTTCTGCTTTGTTTGCTTGTTTCTTTATCAAAAACACACAAAAATTAGTTTTACTAGTTTGCTTTCTTTATTAAAAACACAAAAAATTTAGCTCCCAGCTTAAGTTGCCATTGTGTCTAGCATTCCTCCAATCACTATGTCACTTGAGGAAATGATTTTCACTTTTAAACAAGGAATTGAAGAGAGTTTCAAAGAAGCTTGGTCTAGAATCTCTGATCTACATGAGAAAACCGAACCTAAAATGACTCAAATCTTGTTCCTTAGCAGTTTTTACCTTGGAATTGCTCTTCGCTATAGATATGCTTTGGATGCTATAGTGGTAGGAGATTTCTCCAATGCAATGAGGATGATGCTTTTAATGCCATAAAGAAGTTGGTCTTTACTTATAACTTGCCTAGCAAATCTGATTCTTCCTTTATAAACATATTTGCTAGATTGAAAACTCTTAAGACCAGCACTGCTAGATTGAAAGATTGCTATAATACACTTAGAGAGCATCATGACTATGTTCCAATAAATTTTGAACCCTCAAAATGGCTTCCCACAGTAAAGATTGCTATAAATAATGAAACGGTTCATGCTCGCTGTGATATCATGTCTGAATTCTATATTATGCCTAAAGATATCTATGAATCTTTGAATCTTTGGGGACTTTCTGAGGGAGGAGAAGAAATATTTCTTGCTAATAATGCCACAATATCACCAATTGGAATAGCTGAAGGAGTGTTCACAAAGATCCTAGGGAAAATGGTTTCTACTGATTATCTTGTTATTGAATGTGTAGGGAAAGGACAAATTACACTTGGAAGATCCCTATTGAAACTCCTTGGAGCAATAATAGATGTGGAAAAGGGCACCATGCACTTTTCTTCTCCACGAAACAATCATATGTTCCCCAAGGTTAAGAATAAAAGTAAGAGAGGTAAGGGCAAGAAATTTGGTTTTCATGCTTCTTCATTTGAGAACACTTGATTCTTTTTCTTGCTTCTTATGCCTAACTTAAAGGTGTTAAAGAAAAGTACTTATTGGGAGATAACCCAAAAGTTTTAGATGGGTCTTGGAAGTTATTACTTCATTAGTTCAACACTTTTTGATTTGAGCAACATAAAGTCTTCGAAAAAATTGGTGTTTACCTCCTGGTTTGTTTTGACAGATTTCTGCCATTATATGCATTTGTTTCTTGTTGATTCCTTTTTGAGTTCTCTTTGGGGAATTGAGCTTTTTGAGAGAAGTGCTTCGGTATCTTTTGTTTTAATGGAAGTTTTATTGGTGTTGAAACTGAACCCAAAGACTTATTATCTTGAGTGCACTAATGTTGGTAATAAAGATTGTGTGAAGTTTTGTATGAAGAAGAATTTTAGGTGTATGGAGAGAATGATGTAATGAGATGAAGAATGGAATAAAGCTCAAGCTTGGGTATGCCACCCGTGTCACCCCAAGAAATATCCAAGAAGAACAAGCGTCAAATCTTGGGGATGCCCAAGGCATCCCCTTCTTCATCAATAAAAATCACAGGTTTCTTCCAAACACTTCATTTTTATTGTTTCATGCAAAATTGTGTTGTTCTTGGAGCTTGCTTGGTTTTCTTAGTTTGCTGAATAAATTGTTTAGACCCCCTCTTTGATGCATTGGTTTTCAAATAGTTTGGTTTGGATTGGAAAAGAGTAGGAAAGTTCATGCTTAAGTGGAAAGGAAAGCTTGTTTTTGACTGTTGCCTATGCTTTGTCATGCCATGCTTGATATTGTTTTGGCTTTATGCTTAGTGATCTTTGCTGTAGCCAGACATGTTATAAACAATTGAGATTGCTTAATGTGCCTTGGAAGAATCATGCGTTGTTTTAGCATATTAAAGCATAGTATTGTGGTATTCTCCTTTGATGCTTTATTTGGGTTGACTTGGCGCATGCTCACACCATGTTATGACTATCCCAAGTCACCATAGCCTTTATGATCCTTTAGTTTTCAACTTGTAATATCACTTTATGCTTTGATTAATGATGTTTTGTCGCTTTGCATGATTATGGCCATTATTGCTCTCTTAGTTGGTCGCTCTCAGTCTTTTGCTAGCCTCCATAATCAAGTGTGAGTTCTACTCATGCATCCAACTCCTAAAACCAACTTATTCCAAAGAGTCCACCATACCTACCTATTAGCATTTGCTATTCCAAGTATATTCATGTTGTTATCTACCTTCCGAATTAAACTTGTTAGGTGAAAATTAGTGATTAAAGCTCTCACAAACTTGATGGCACACTTTACTTTTTTGCATTTAATAATCTTGAACCATTGCTGTAGCGTCCCCAACCTTTAATAAGATTGAGTCCCCTGTGTTTACAATGCTAGTCCCTGGATCAATAGCTAGCATCCACAGTTTAGATGTAATATCAAGAAACAAAGGTCATAATACAACTTTATAACCAGGAATAAAATAGTTTTATTACATCAAACATATCTCATTGGCTATTTACATTACATTGCAGCGGAATAACTATAGTCATGGGTCCTTCATCTTCAAAGTGCCACAGGCAGATGTTGGTTGTAGACTTTGTAATCCTAATCAATCAATCTTCACTAAAATCAATCAAACCTGCAACATCATAAGTTACAGCCACAAGGGTCAATACATTTGAATTGTATTGGCAAGTGATACTTTGGTAGTATAGTGGAGTCTATCATCTATATGCATTTGGCTAAGTGGAGCTGAGACTTGCATTGCTCAAAATAGATTTTTCCTATCATTTTGAAAATACTAAGTTTTGTTTGGCAAAAACTTTCCAAGACGTCTACTAATCAAAGACTGGAGATCCACTCAGGGCATCTACCAATCAAAGACTGAAGATTTTCTTGGCAAAAACAATTTTCCTCAATCAATGATTTCAAGATCCTTGTACCAAGCCATCTCTCCATCAAAGATTGAAGAATTTCACACAACCCTTGTTCACCCACAAATTTTATTTAGAAATTGGAGTGATGAGATTCTTGAAGTTTCCATGTCTTGATGCTCAAATTGTCCTTTACCAGGGACATGGCTAATTACTTAGGTTTTACACTCTGCAGAGGTGGTGCACTTTACCCACAAGACTTGGTTTCCCAAGACAAAATCTTTCAGAAGCTTTCCCTTAGACCAACATGGACGCGTTCCAACCTATCAAACACTACCACCCACTGTCCATGTGGCTAAGTTCTTGCAACCTATATGATCATGGCAGAGCCCATATTGCCAAGTGGTTGCACTTGAAGCTTCTCAACATTTGACATCTCAAATCTCTTTGTTCCTGGGTGGCCATCCACAAGTGAGATACACAAGCCAAGTCCATGGCCTTGTGAACCACTCAACACAAACCATTCCTTCCATTTCCACCCAGGTGATTCATTAACTTAGTTGTTTTATTAAACAAAACACAAGTCCTTAGACTTAGAAATTTTCATAGCATGAATATATATCCCACCCAGGTTTCTTATTAGCTAGGCTAAGCTTGATAGTAATAGGATTCTTAACTTAGGTAAATCCTACTAAGGATTTATCTACTAGGTTTTCCTATAGCAAGGTCTATACTTAGCAAAATTAAAACCATGCAAGTTTTATTTGGCAAAAACACTAATGCATAGTGAAAATAATGGGATAATGATATGAAGTATCACTTGCCTTTTTGGTAGAGGGTATAGGTTTACTTCCTTGTCCTTGCAACAATCACACTCTTCAAGTCACTACAAATAATCAAGCAAGGCACAAACTCAATCTACCAATCAAGCAAACACAAAATCAACTAACACTCCAAACCAATATTCTCTCAACAAAATTACACACACAAGACAATGGAATCTAAGCCATGCATAAGCATGCAAAGGTTGGTTCTATTGTAAGGATGGTCTTCACTAGGCTTCTAACTTTGTAAGTTCCAATTTGGTCATTTACCAAAATGGCAAAGTCATTTGCAAAGAGGGTCTCCATTAGATTCCTAAACTTTGTAAGATCCAAAATGGTCATTTACCAAAGTGGCAAAGTTAAAGTAATGCATGCAAGCATGCCAAGCCTTGTTTTATTTGAAAAAGGGGTTCCTAATGGGTCATAGACAATTGGGTACACCTAATGGTCATTTTGTGAAGTGGCTAAGTCATTTGCAAAAAGGTTTCACTATAAAACCATTTGCAAAACAAAGTGGCATTCTATGTGGTGTAGAAACATTTCTACTAGGGTATTAACCTATAGGTTTCACCAAATGAGTTGCTATTGCAAAACTTGGTGTTTTGGGTCAGTAGGTTTGGTTCAAAACATTTTCTCAAAGTTTTCTTTATGAAAGCATTTTCATAAACAAAACAAATAGTTTTAATTAGCTAGAAATGGACTAAACTAATTAATCCATCCTATTCATTTCCAAAATCACTTTCCAAACTATGGGTTGGT
Source organism: Avena insularis (assembly GCA_023614405.1). Classification (NCBI taxonomy): domain Eukaryota; kingdom Viridiplantae; phylum Streptophyta; class Magnoliopsida; order Poales; family Poaceae; genus Avena; species Avena insularis. The sequence goes on along the minus strand of CM042692.1, from coordinate 428,159,312 downwards.
TCCTAGGGTCAGTAAGGTCACAACAAACCAATTTGCAAAGGTTTTAACCTAAGAATCATTTTTAAATGATTTTTCTAATGTTAGCAAGCACACAAAAGAATCTGCAAAATCAAACAAGCTAACAAATACTATTTGCTAAACTAAGGGCAGGGTTGGCTAGATCTTGTCTTGCTGATTCCAACGACATCAAATTTGTAAAATTTGGACGTGTGGATCAAAAGATACAAGGGTTTGAAAATGGCAAAAGTTTCTGTTTTCAAATCTGTTTTTAAACAGATAGGTGACACGCGGCGTAATTCTATTCGTCGGTACCGATTCGCTGCGGATCACGCTCTGTAGCCGTTGGATCTAAATGAGATCGAGCGGTGCAGAGAGCGTACCCATTCACGGCTTAAGTGATCTATCGTAGGCGTTCGATCCAGATCTAACGGTGCTAGCTACTCTGACTATTAATCGGCGGCGCTGGCGGCGGTGGTTGGCGGCGGAGCGTTCGGTCGTCGACGGTGCTGGTGCTACAGGGGGTGAGGGAGAAAGGGAAGTTGCTCACCGTGCTCAGAAGGTTGCGGTGAAGCTCGACGTGCTGATGGCTCGACGAGGGGCGCACGGAGTCAGGCATAATTGCTCGCCGGAGTAGAGAACGACGTCGGACGGCTCTGTCCGTGGTTGAAGACAATGCTGTGGATCACCTCAAAGCGAAATGGCGATACGGTTAGATGCGCAAGATCGAGACGGAGTCGTGTGCGTGAACGAAAGGGGTCGGGGTGGTCTTGTGCTTACCAGAAGAGTCGCCGGAGTTTGCAGACAGACGGTGGCGCTCAGGTTGACGACGAGGCGTTGCTGCAGTTCACCCCAAGACAAAACAAAGGCACGGTAAGATGCGGTTGATCATGGGGTTCTCGTGAGCATGATCGAGAGATCTTGGCGACGGAATTCACTGAAAGCTCGCCGAGAAAGCGGCGGTGGTGCTGTGGTCGTCGTTGTTGAGGCTCTGGGGTACCCGCGGATGAATGGGTTGTATGGATAGATGCGTCTGGATGCGTGGAGTAAGGGTGCTAGGTCAGCGAGGTACGGGGGGGTCTGGTTTCACCAGAATTGCTCGGAGACGGTGGTCGGAGCTGCGGCGGTACAGAGAGAAATGGAGGCAGCCTAGGGGCAGAGGGGAGGCGATGTCTGTGGGAAATGACAGAGGAGAGGGAGGCGGTTAAATAGGCGTCGTCGCGGCGAGGTTTAATGGACGGCTTTACTGCGAATTGACGGAGCTATCAACGGCGTACTGCCGTGGTGAGGGAGAAGGAGTCGCGGGAGGACGGGCGATGGGCGTGGGACCCGTCTGTCAGCGAAAGAGAGAGAGTGGGTGTGGGTCCGAGCTATCATGGACTGTGTGGGTTCAGTCCGCGGTAAGAAAACGATTCGCTCGGGTTTGTCGGGCCTACTGGTCAGTGAGGTGAGGGAGGGAGAAGAGGGCCAGGCTGTCACTCTCTGTGGGGGTTAACTATTTGGTGCGAAAAGTTTTTCTGAGGGAAAAAGAGAGGTGGGCTAGGTGGGCTGCTGCTGGGCCTTAGTGGGCTGGGTCTGTTTTCTTATTTTTTTCTGTCTGCTTTATTTTTCCTTTTTCTAATTCTTTTCTGTTTTGAATTTCAAACAATTATTCACACTTTCAAACAATACTCAAATCAATTCAAACAATCACTCAACTTCACTTTGAATTTGGTTCTGTTTGGCAACATAATCCAAATCTCAAAATGAAATATTATTTTTATTTATTTTAGGATCCTTTTATTATTTAAATAAAGTGGATCTTTAGTTATTAGGGTTTGATTTATTTAATAAAATTTCCATTTGAATTCCAATCATTTTCAAAACCAAACCAGAAGGTTTAATTTGAAAAATAAAAGAATACTTGGAAACTTATTTAAATAAATAAATAAGTTTTGGTGTTTTAATTAAAATGGGAAAGCCTTTACTTAAATAAAATGGGATATTTAAATCCTTATTATTTTATTTAAATAATCCTTTACTCATTTTAATCAAAGCAAAACCTTTTAATAAAAGATTTCAAAGTAGTAATAAAATACTTGGTGTTAATTTAAAATGGGAAAAGCTTTTACTTAAATAAAATTGGATATTTAAATCCTTTATTTTATTTAAATAAACCTTTACTCACTTTATCAAAACAAAATATTTTATTTCAAAAGTTTGGCCAAAATTAATTTGTCTTATCTTTTCATTTGAAACCAAAGTCTTTTATTAAAAGATCTAAATTTGTGTTTCCAAAACAATTTATTTTCCTTTGATAAATGTTTTATTTTTATAAATCCCTTTAGGATTATTGATCACCATTTGGTATGGCTTTTGGTAAGGCTTTATTGGCTTTGGAAATTCAATTTCCTTATCTTATATTATTCACAAGATTTTGTCTATGGTTCCAAACTAAGTGAAACCAATCTCTAAGGTCTTTTCTTGATCCTTTGAGAATATTTGTTGATCAACTTTGGTATGGATCAAATCCATAGATTTGGGGTAACTTTGGAAAATAATTTCCTTCCATTAGGGTTTAGGGTTTTGGATTACTTTCCAAATTTCTAGATACATTCATTGAGGAATGCATTTCCCTTGATTTGGATTTTTGTTGAATTCAAACTTTAACCAAAGTTTGTTCAAGATGGGATTTTAAGTCTCCTTTTAGAAACAAAAGTTTCTTTTCACCCTGATTTTCAACAAAAATTTATTTTGTTATTTTATTGTTCACATTACAAGATTTTGAAAATCTTGGGATGTGACAATTGCGTCCATCTTTGTTGTTTATATGCTTGCGCTTTATAAGTTGAAGTTAGCAGAACCATGTATCATGGTGAATGCTTTCAACATTGCACTTGTACATTGTACCCCGTTGATATCATGTTCTTTTGCCTATGGATCTCGGCGGTGTGAAATAAAAGAGGAACTTGTAAGATCATGGAGTTTGTATGTGTGTTAGAGAAACACCTGGGCTGCTAGCCTAATCCATGCCTAATCATGGTGGAAACTTGCAGCATAACCATAATGAGCACTCTATGAAGCATCCTCAATAAAAACCTATGCAAATAGCAAATAAAAAGATCTCTGAGATGCTCATTGTCTGCTTGCCTTGTCATTTTGATTATGGGATAGCTCCTGTATCATGTGCAAGGGGTACCCCATTGGCGGTTCTCTATGATACATATGTACTTACAATCACAAGAGCTTACTTGTGACTGAAGTTGAGTAGCATGAGGTTCGGTCCTCGTAAACAAGGGGCATGAGATTTCAACTTATAACTTGTCAAGCATATCCTCTTAGTTGTGTCACTTTAACCTTAATCACCTAAAGATGCTTATGATAGGGGCAATGAGAGCTGAAAGCTAATAAGTACCATATTTTTTGGAAGATCTTTATGAAACTTGAATCTCTACTTCCTTCTATGAAAGCCTTTCTTTTACTTTTATGTTGAGTCTCCACCTTCTATCTTTATGCACCTACTTTGAGAGCATAGTGTCCATTCTTAGTTCTATGTGCATTGTCCCAAGACTTGTTGATTGATGCATAACTTTGATATTGCTTGTTCGTAAACTATTTGTATCTAGTCACTCTTATGAACTTTGAAGGTGTCCTATGCATTTATGTTTGCTACTCTATGAGGGACAAGATGAAAGCCAGTATGCTATGTTTTCTTTATGTGAAACAAACAAACGTCTAGCAAAGTATTGTTATTCATGAATCTTTTGTTTATGCCTTTTCATGTTGCAACATAGTTGCTATGTCTTATTGTTAGAACTTTGTCTTTCATGCTATGTTGGTACCATGATCCTAGCTATCAATGTTTTACAAATACTTTGATCAAGTTTATGATGGTGCATGTCACCTCAAAAATTATTCTTTCTTTTTATCACTTACCTACTCGAGGACAAGCAGGAGTTAAGCTTGGGGATGTTGATGCGTTGCTAATGTATCCATAATTTTTGATGTTCCATGCTTGGTTTTTATCTACTTTCTTATGTTTTTTCCACACTTTGGAGTACTTTTTATACACTTTCTTGGACGGTGTGGCCGCCTAGGGCACCCCTCGGCCTCCCCTTTCGCCTATAAGATGCCTCCCATACAGAAACCCTAAGTACCCGATAAAAATTCCACGAAAGAGTCTATAGCCGCCATCATCTCAATCCCTAGGTCAAGAGGGATCTAAAGCTCTTCCCGGCACCCTGCCGGAGGGGAGAATTCACCCTGGAGGCCTTCTTCATCACCATGCAAGCCTCCGGTGTGATGCGTGAGTAGTTCATCCTTGGACTACGGGTACATGTAGTAGCTAGATGGTTGGTTCTTCTCCTTTGTGCTACCATGTTTAGATCTTGTGAGCTCCGTTCATGATCAAGATCATATATTTGTAATCCTACATGTTGTGTTTGCGGGGATCCGATGGATATTGAGATGCTATTTCAGATTGATTATTGATTTTATCATGTCTTTGTTATTTGTGATCTTGCATGCTCTCCGTTGTTAGTAGATATCTTGGCCGAGTAGATGCTAGCAACTCTAAGAGGGAATATTTATGCTCGATAGTGGGTTCATGCCTCTAGTAATCTGGGGAAGTGACAGAAATCTCTAAGGTACTAGATGTGCTATTGCTACTAGGGAGAAAACAACAATCCTTTGTTCATAGAACAATCGTATTGTTTACTTTACATGCAATGCGTAATGCAATTATCTGTTGCTTGCAACTTAATACTGGAGGGGGTTCGAATGATAACCTGAAGGTGGATTATTAGTCATAGATGCAGTTGGATTACGGTCTATGTATAATGTTGTAATGCCCAATCAAATATCATACGAGTCAAGATGATTTGTATATTCATGATTGCTTTCTCGATGTTTGTCAATTGCCCCGCTGTAATTTGTTCACCCAACATGTCATCTATCTTAAGGAGAACCACCACTAGTGAACTATGGACCGTGGTCCTTTCTTTTACCATCAATCTACAATTGTTTACTGTTTTCTCTTTACTTTCTGCAAGCCTTTACTTTCTTCCACACAAGACGTTTAATCCTTTGTTTTTAGCAAAACTAGTGAGATTGACAACTTCACTGTAAGTTGGGGGCAAAGTTCTGTGGTTGTGTTGTGTAGGATTCCAAGTTGGCAACAACACCTTGGAGGTGCTTCCTTGCTCCTACTGGTTCGATAACCTTGGTTTCATAACTGAGGGAAAACTTGTTGTTGTGCTCATCATACCTTCCTCTTGGGGTTCCCCAATGAGCTCAATATATTTTGGGCCATCAAGCTACTTTTCTGGCACCGTTGCTGGGGAGTAAAGGACATATTCACAAGGGGAGTCATTCATAACCAATCTCTTTACTTTGTTATTTTTTTCCTTAGTTTATTTCTGCTTTGTTTGCTTGTTTCTTTATCAAAAACACACAAAAATTAGCTTTACTAGTTTGCTTTCTTTATTAAAAACACAAAAAATTTAGCTCCCAGCTTAAGTTGCCATTGTGTCTAGCATTCCTCCAATCACTATGTCACTTGAGGAAATGATTTTCACTTTTAAACAAGGAATTGAAGAGAGTTTCAAAGAAGCTTGGTCTAGAATCTCTGATCTACATGAGAAAACCGAACCTAAAATGACTCAAATCTTGTTCCTTAGCAGTTTTTACCTTGGAATTGCTCTTTGCTATAGATATGCTTTGTATGCTATAGTGGTAGGAGATTTCTCCAATGCAATGAGGATGATGCTTTTAATGCCATAAAGAAGTTGGTCTTTACTTATAACTTGCCTAGCAAATCTGATTCTTCCTTTATAAACATATTTGCTAGATTGAAAACTCTTGAGACCAGCACTGCTAGATTGAAAGATTGCTATAATACACTTAGAGAGCATCATGACTATGTTCCAATAAATTTTGAACCCTCAAAATGGCTTCCCACAGTAAAGATTGCTATAAATAATGAAACGGTTCATGCTCGCTGTGATATCATGTCTGAATTCTATATTATGCCTAAAGATATCTATGAATCTTTGAATCTTTGGGGACTTTCTGAGGGAGGAGAAAAAATATTTCTTGCTAATAATGCCACAATATCACCAATTGGAATAGCTGAAGGAGTGTTCACAAAGATCTTAGGGAAAATGGTTTCTACTGATTATCTTGTTATTGAATGTGTAGGGAAAGGACAAATTACACTTGGAAGATCCCTATTGAAACTCCTTGGAGCAATAATAGATGTGGAAAATGGCACCATGCACTTTTCTTCTCCACGAAACAATCATATGTTCCCCAAGGTTAAGAATAAAAGTAAGAGAGGTAAGGGCAAGAAATTTGGTTTTCATGCTTCTTCATTTGAGAACACTTGATTCTTTTTCTTGCTTCTTATGCCTAACTTAAAGGTGTTAAAGAAAAGTACTTATTGGGAGATAACCCAAAAGTTTTAGATGGGTCTTGGAAGTTATTACTTCATTAGTTCAACACTTTTTGATTTGAGCAACATAAAGTCTTCGAAAAAATTGGTGTTTACCTGCTGGTTTGTTTTGACAGATTTCTGCCATTATATGCATTTGTTTCTTGTTGATTCCTTTTTGAGTTCTCTTTGGGGAATTGAGCTTTTTGAGAGAAGTGCTTCGGTATCTTTTGTTTTAATGGAAGTTTTATTGGTGTTGAAACTGAACCCAAAGACTTATTATCTTGAGTGCACTAATGTTGGTAATAAAGATTGTGTGAAGTTTTGTATGAAGAAGAATTTTAGGTGTATGGAGAGAATGATGTAATGAGATGAAGAATGGAATAAAGCTCAAGCTTGGGGATGCCACCCGTGTCACCCCAAGAAATATCCAAGAAGAACAAGCGTCAAATCTTGGGGATGCCCAAGGCATCCCCTTCTTCATCAATAAAAATCACAGGTTTCTTCCAAACACTTCATTTTTATTGTTTCATGCAAAATTGTGTTGTTCTTGGAGCTTGCTTGGTTTTCTTAGTTTGCTGAATAAATTGTTTAGACCCCCTCTTTGATGCATTGGTTTTCAAATAGTTTGGTTTGGATTGGAAAAGAGTAGGAAAGTTCATGCTTAAGTGGAAAGGAAAGCTTGTTTTTGACTGTTGCCTATGCTTTGTCATGCCATGCTTGATATTGTTTTGGCTTTATGCTTAGTGATCTTTGCTGTAGCCAGACATGTTATAAACAATTGAGATTGCTTAATGTGCCTTGGAAGAATCATGCGTTGTTTTAGCATATTAAAGCATAGTATTGTGGTATTCTCCTTTGATGCTTTATTTGGGTTAACTTGGCGCATGCTCACACCATGTTATGACTATCCCAAGTCACCATAGCCTTTATGATCCTTTAGTTTTCAACTTGTAATATCACTTTATGCTTTGATTAATGATGTTTTGTCGCTTTGCATGATTATGGCCATTATTGCTCTCTTAGTTGGTCGCTCTCAGTCTTTTGCTAGCCTCCATAATCAAGTGTGAGTTCTACTCATGCATCCAACTCCTAAAACCAACTTATTCCAAAGAGTCCACCATACCTACCTATTAGCATTTGCTATTCCAAGTATATTCATGTTGTTATCTACCTTCCGAATTAAACTTGTTATGTGAAAATTAGTGATTAAAGCTCTCACAAACTTGATGGCACACTTTACTTTTTTGCATTTAATAATCTTGAACCATTGCGTCCATCTTTGTTGTGTATATGCTTGCGCTTTATAAGTTGAAGTTAGCAGAACCATGTATCATGGTGAATGCTTTCAACATTGCACTTGTACATTGTACCCCGTTGATATCATGTTCTTTTGCCTATGGATCTCGGCGGTGTGAAATAAAAGAGGAACTTGTAAGATCATGGAGTTTGTATGTGTGTTAGAGAAACACCTGGGCTGCTAGCCTAAGCCATGCCTAATCATGGTGGAAACTTGCAGCATAACCATAATGAGCACTCTATGAAGCATCCTCAATAAAAACCTATGCAAATAGCAAATAAAAAGATCTCTGAGATGCTCATTGTCTGCTTGCCTTGTCATTTTGATTATGGGATAGCTCCTGTATCATGTGCAAGGGGTACCCCATTGGCGGTTCTCTATGATACATATGTACTTACAATGACAAGAGCTTACTTGTGACTGAAGTTGAGTAGCATGAGGTTCGGTCCTCGTAAACAAGGGGCATGAGATTTCAACTTATAACTTGTCAAGCATATCCTCTTAGTTGTGTCACTTTAACCTTAATAACCTAAAGATGCTTATGATAGGGGCAATGAGAGATGAAAGCTAATAAGTACCATAATTTTTGGAAGCTCTTTATGAAACTTGAATCTCTACTTCCTTCTATGAAAGCCTTTCTTTTACTTTTATGTTGAGTCTCCACCTTCTATCTTTATGCACCTACTTTGAGAGCATAGTGTCCATTCTTAGTTCTATGTGCATTGTCCCAAGACTTGTTGATTGATGCATAACTTTGATATTGCTTGTTCGTAAACTATTTGTATCTAGTCACTCTTATGAACTTTGAAGGTGTCCTATGCATTTATGTTTGCTAATCTATGAGGGACAAGCTGAAAGCCAGTATGCTATGTTTTCTTTATGTGAAACAAACAAACGTCTAGCAAAGTATTGTTATTCATGAATCTTTTGTTTATGCCTTTTCATGTTGCAACATAGTTGCTATGTCTTATTGTTAGAACTTTGTCTTTCATGCTATGTTGGTACCATGATCCCAGCTATCAATGTTTTACAAATACTTTGATCAAGTTTATGATGGTGCATGTCACCTCAAAAATTATTCTTTCTTTTTATCACTTACCTACTCGAGGATAAGCAGGAGTTAAGCTTGGGGATGTTGATGCGTTGCTAATGTATCCATAATTTTTGATGTTCCATGCTTGGTTTTTATCTACTTTCTTATGTTTTGTCCACACTTTGGAGTACTTTTTATACACTTTCTTGGACGGTGTGGCCGCCTAGGGCACCCCTCGGCCTCCCCTTTCGCCTATAAGATGCCTCCCATACAGAAACCCTGGCACCGATAAAATTCCACGAAAAGAGTCTATAGCCATCATCTCAATCCCTAGGTCAAGAGGGATCTAAAGCTCTTCCCGGCACCCTGCCGGAGGGGAGAATTCACCCTGGAGGCCTTCTTCATCACCATGCAAGCCTCCGGTGTGATGCGTGAGTAGTTCATCCTTGGACTACGGGTACATGTAGTAGCTAGATGGTTGGTTCTTCTCCTTTGTGCTACCATGTTTAGATCTTGTGAGCTCCGTTCATGATCAAGATCATATATTTGTAATCCTACATGTTGTGTTTGCGGGGATCCGATGGATATTGAGATGCTATTTCAGATTGATTATTGATTTTATCATGTCTTTGTTATTTGTGATCTTGCATGCTCTCCGTTGTTAGTAGATATCTTGGCCGAGTAGATGCTAGCAACTCTAAGAGGGAATATTTATGCTCGATAGTGGGTTCATGCCTCTAGTAATCTGGGGAAGTGACAGAAATCTCTAAGGTACTAGATGTGCTATTGCTACTAGGGAGAAAACAACAATCCTTTGTTCATAGAACAATCGTATTGTTTACTTTACATGCAATGCGTAATGCAATTATCTGTTGCTTGCAACTTAATACTGGAGGGGGTTCGAATGATAACCTGAAGGTGGATTATTAGTCATAGATGCAGTTGGATTACGGTCTATGTATAATGTTGTAATGCCCAATCAAATATCATACGAGTCAAGATGATTTGTATATTCATGATTGCTTTCTCGATGTTTGTCAATTGCCCCACTATAATTTGTTCACCCAACATGTCATCTATCTTAAGGAGAACCACCACTAGTGAACTATGGACCCCGGTCCTTTCTTTTACCATCAATTTACAACTGTTTACTGTTTTCTGTTTACTTTCTGCAATCCTTTACTTTCTTCCACACAATACGATTAATCCTTTGTTTTCAGCAAAACCGGTGAGATTGACAACCTCATTGTAAGTTGGGGGCAAAGTTCTGTGGTTGTGTTGTGCAGGATTCCAAGTTGGCAACAACACCTTGGAGGTGTTTCCTTGCTCTTACTGGTTCGATAACCTTGGTTTCATAACTGAGGGAAAACTTGCTGCTGTGCTCATCATACCTTCCTCTTGGGGTTCCCCAACGACCTTGATATATTTTGGGCCATCAGCAAGCTCTCCCATAGAGAAGTTACTCATGTTATCCGTGATAATGCTATGCGGATAATAGTATCGGATTATGACATCCTCAACAAATCTTCTGGCTGTTGCTCCATCATAACTGGTGACAGGTTTAGCCTCAATCCATTTTGTGAATGTATCCACCATCACTAAGAGATGAGTAAATCCACTTGGAGCCCGTTTAAGTGGTCCTACCATGTCAAGCCCCAGACCACAAAAGGCCATGGTACAGGTATTATTCGTAACTGATCAGCCAGAACATGAGCTTGTTTGGCGTACTTTTGGAAGCCTTTGCACGTTTTGACTAGGCATTCTGCATTTCCCTTGGCTGTCATCCAGAAAAAACCGTGTCGGAAAGCTTTTGCCACTAAAGATTTTGCTACAGCGTGGTGACCTCATTCGCCTTCGTGGATTTCTCGTAAGATTTTCACTCCTTCTTCCGAAGATACACAGTGCTGAAAGACCCTAGACACATTCCTCTTATAGAGCTCACCACTAATTATGGTATAGGCTTTTGCTCGTCTGATGATCTGCCGGCTCAAAACTTCGTCTTCGGGTAATTTGCCATCTACCAAGTAATCAAGATAGGATTGAGTCCAGCTGGGAATTATAGCCAGAACTGCTACTAAAGGAGAGTCGGATTTGGTCGAATATTCCTCATCTACTCCTTTTATAGATGGAACTTTGAGGTGTTCCAAAAAAGCGCCATCCGAGACCTTTTTCCGTGCAGAGCCTATACGAGATAGTGCATCTGCTTCCTCATTTCCTGTTCGAGGGATGTCTTGAACCACAAACCCTTCGAACGATTTAGATAGTTCATCCACGACAACTTTATATGCTGCCATGTGTTTATTCGCATTACAGATATCCGACACTTGTTGGGCAACAAGATCTGAATCTCCATAACACAACAAACGTCGGATGCCGATATCCTTAGCAATCCGGATTCCATGCAGCAGTGCTTCATATTCGGCAATGTTATTCGTCGCTGTGAAGTGGATCTACAAAAAATAGAAAAGTTTATCTCCTTGGGGTGATTTGAGCACCACGCCAGCCCTAGAGCCCCGGAGAGCCTTAGACCCGTCAAAGTGTAAGGCCCAGTATTCTGACTCTGGGAGGGTCATATTTTCCGTTGTCTCTGTCCAATCAACAACAAAGTTAGCGAGGATTTGGGATTTGATTGATGTACGAGGTTTATACTCAATGTCGAAAGGTGAAATCGCTATGCCCCATTTTGCGATGCGTCCAGTAGCATTGCTATTGTTGATTATATCTCTCATGGGAGCTGTGCTCACCATGGTAATTGGATGTTCCTGAAAATAATGCCGTAACTTACGAGATGCAAAAAACACACCATAAGCAAGCTTTTGCTAGTGCGGATACCGCTGCTTTGATTCAGTTAGGACCTCACTGAGATAGTATGTCGGATGCTGCATTAGGTGTTCCTGATTTTCCTCTGGTCTCTCCACCACAATGACGACACCGATGACTCTGTTTTTCGCACGAGATAGAGCAACATTGGTTCCCGTGGTTCCGTTGCTACAAGGATAGGGGCAGATGAGAGTACTACTTTCAGGTATTGTAGTGTAGCTTCAGCTTCGTTAGTCCAAACGAACTTTTTGGTCTTTTTCAGGAGCTTGTAGAGTGGTGCGGCTCTTTCACCGAGCCGGCTTACAAACTGACTGACTGCAGCAATGCAACCAGTTAGTCTTTGAATGTCCTTCAGGCAAGTTGGCCTGGAAATATTGAGTATAGCCTTAATCTTGTTTCGGTTCACCTCTATGCTCTTTGAGACATGATGAAACCTAACAATTTTCCGGCTGGTATTCCAAATAAACACTTCTTCGGGTTAAGCATTATGTTGTATTTTCGTAGATTGGTGAACATTTCCTCCTAGTCGAAAATTAAGGTTTCCTTCTTTTTGGACATCACCGCAATGTCGTCCACATATGCATGTACATTGCGTCTGATTTGGTCGTGGAGGCAACACTTCATAGTGCGTTGGTATGTAGCTCCTACGTTCTTGAGCCCAAAGGGCATCGTAACAAAACAAAAGGTTCTGAAAGGGGTTACGAATGAAGTTTTGACTTTATCTCATTCCTTCATCCAAATTTGTTGATACCAGAATATGCGTCAAGAAAACATAGGAGTTCCAAGCCTGCCATAGAATTGATAACTTGATCAATTCTAGGTAGAGCGAACGGATCTTTGGGACAAGCCTTGTTCAAGGTAGTATAATCAACACACATCCTTAAATAAGTGGTGTCTTTTTAGGGACCATTACAGGATTAGCCGACCACTCAGTGTGGATGACCTCTTCTATGAATCCGGCTAACTCGAGCCACGCTAGTTCCTTAGCTATTGCCTTACACTTTTCATCGCCAAAACATCATAGGGACTGTTTGACAGGTTTAGCATTCGGGTGTACATTTAGATAGTGCTCGGCAAGTTCCCTAGGTACTCCGGTCATGTCAGATGGCTGCCATGTGAAGATATCTTGATTTGCTTGGAGGAACTTGACGAGCGTGCTTTCCTATGCGCTATCTAGGCCTACACCTATCTGGGTCACCTTGGAGGGGTCATCATCCTTCAACGGTGTCTTCTTCGTCTCTTCCGATGCCTTGAACTCCGGATTCGGCTTTGTCACCTCCTTCTTTGTCGCGGGCATCTCGGACGGATAAATGGTTTTCCTGATCTCCTGTACTCCTGGGCGTGCAGCACGGCTTCAGCAAAGGCGGCATTTCCGTCCTCCCACTCTCGCGCTTTCTTCGAGTCTCCCCTGATGGTGATCACGCTGTTGGGACCTAGAATTTTCATCATATTGTAAATGTAATACGGGCGAGCCATAAAAGCCGAGTAAGTCGGACGTCTAAATATAGCGTGGTACGTGCTCTTGAACGGAACCACTTTGAAGGAAAGTGACTTTGTCTGATAATTCTTTGGAGTTCCAAAGTTAACATCTAAAGTGATCTCTCCCAGGGAATTTGGTTTTCTTCCTGGGACAACTCCGTGAAAGATCACCGAGCTGTGATTATGCTGTGTCTCCGAGATCTGCATCCGGCGTAGTGTTTCGACATACAAAATATTGATGCTACCGCCGTCCATGAGAGTCTTGGAGAAACCATAGCCGTCAATAAGTGGGTTGAGGACTAAGGCGTATTTTCCTCGCCTGTGCAACTTAGGCGGATGATCAGCACGGTCAAAGGTGATTTCCACTTCCGACCAGTCCAGGAATTGTGGGATAGCCGGAACAGTTGCATTGAGCTCACGCAGAATTGCTTTCTTGACCTTAGTTGGTTGAGATCCAAGGAAAGTGACGTAAGTGTCTTTCTTCGTTGGGAAGTTCTTCTTTCCATCCGGCTTGGGATTTGAAGGGTCAGCTTCCTCCATGTTGGAATCTTTCTTGGTCTCTTTCTCCTTTTCGGGATTCTTCTTTCCCTTCTTCCGCTTAGACTTGTAGCCAGCGGTATCATCTTTCTTTATGTCGTCGTTAAAACGACACTCGTTGTTTGTGTGAGACGAGCCCCCGTTGGCATCTAAGTGATGCACACACGTATTATTGGAAATGTCGGCCCAGGAATAGGTTTAGCCAGGTTGCTGGTCTCCTCTCCCCTAGACTCTTGACGTCCCACGACCACGTCCGTGGCCACTGCTGCGCCCTCCTTGTCCTCCAGACCCGAAAGTAGCAGTGGCCACTACCGTTTCCACGTTGGGTGTTTCTTCCGAGGTGTTCTTGCGCTTCTGAGCTTGTTGCTTTGGTTGTTTTGTCGACTGTTTCATAGCTAGGGAGTTTAGTAATCCCTCTGCATCATCGTCAGCATCTGCATACTTGCTCGATGTTTCTATTATCTCTCCCAGATCAGTGACCTTGTCACACTTCAAGTAGTGACGTAGTAAACCAATTGGGAGTCCTGCAAATGAAAGCTTCAATCGTAGTTTGATCATTTACTCATTCGCAGGAGTTCTTGGTGTCGATCCATCGTCTGAGATAATCTTGGCAAGTTTCTCCAGCTTTCTGGGTGCAACGCTATAGGTCTCCCACCGTACAGAGCCTCTGATATGTGCCTTCGAAATTCCGAGAGAACGCGCTTTGCATGTCATACCAGTTGTGGATGGTATTCTCTGGAAGTTCGTTGAGCCATGATCATGCCGTCTTTCGCAACATAAGTGGGAGATATCGGGTCGCGACCAAGCTATTTCCACCTTTGGTGATGCAGCAAGCTTGGAAAAAATCCTGGAGCCAAGTATCTGGCCGAGCGACACCATCATAGGGTTGGATGTGTCTTGAGATAGCAAATCCTTCCTGGAAGTTTGTTTGTCGAATACGCGGTCCGAAGCACTTGGGACCTACGTAGATATTATCTGACTCGTAGCACCGCACCTCTATGTTGGAGTTGATTCGGTGTCTCGCATCATTTGGTGACAGGGAACACCGTCTTGGTTGTTCACTATAGCTGCGGTGCCTTGGAGCCAGACTTCGGCTTCTGCCACCACCTCCTCCGCCACGACGCCCTCCTTGGCCTCCTTGAGAGCCGTTGTGATGGCTGCTTGGTGGAGAGGGTGGAACAGGTGGATTGTTTTCGGCTGATCGTCGGCCTCCATATGGAGCATCATTATTCCGGTTCCGAGGAGGGTCTTCATTGCGACGAGCCCCCTGCCGGCTTGACTCGACATGGTGTCCATCTTTCCTTCTTCCGTCACTCCCACCGCGGTGGGGTTCAGCCGGACGGCTTGTGTGTCTAGGAGGCGGCATTCTTTGACGGTCCTCCTCCCGACATTTCTCTTTGTCTTCTTCCCTGTGATCGTTCGATTCTCGCCGGGGAGGGTTTCTCGGATACAGTGCAGCAATTGCCTCCTTCTCATAATCGGAGCAACGTTGCGCCCGATCGCGTCTTGATTACGTAGCGCTTACGAAGATCCCGTTCTTGAGTAGTTGTCTTCCCGACGATCGGAACGGTGATGCTGCTTCAGAACTCATTGGGGCCTTACATCATTCCAGGACGGATCCATGCGACATTGGTCAGATTGAGAGACCAGTTTTCTGCTCCCGGATTTCGCGACCTTGTGCTGCTCCAGACCCTTGGTGAGTAGCTTAATGCCCAATCGGACTTGTTCTAGGCCTGGATTATTTGCCAGGATATCTCGATCCGTGGCAGTGTTTTGTACTGGTGTTGGGTACACCAGATCTCCCTTGCTGTTGAGTCGAGGCATCCCTGGGTCTCCCTCAAAGATAACCTTGTGGACTTCCGGAAATTGGTTGTCACGCGTGTGTCGTTTTCGGGTCTTTTGATGTTACAGAGAGATATAATACTCCGCAGTAGCTATGCATTTTTTCTCTTCCTCGATGTTGTTGGCTTCATCCAGGAGTACTTGGCGACGCACTTCTAGGGCCTAAGCCCTTTCCTCTAGCTATTCAGCAGTGAGTTAACGCATTATCGATGAGTTTACGGGAACCTATAGTGACCACGTGTCCATCCACCGAAGCTTCCTTGGGCTCTTCTGGGATAAGTGCTCCATTCGAGTCTTCCTCATATTCCTCGGCAATCACTTCCTCTGTTGGAAGTTCTTTTGCCGGGGTCATGTTCTTCTTGTTCTTCTTATTTGCCTTCTTGGCAGTGCCGGTAGCAAATACAGCTTTGGGTCCGTTTCCCGAAGTCAAGCTCTGAGCGGTACTTTCGGACATCTGGGCGTCGGGATTGTCTTCGAGATCCATATCATCCTACGCTTTGGGAGAGTTCTCTCCAGATCCTTCATCCATGGCTTCTCCTTCTTCTGCAGCTTTGGAGTTAAACTCCTCTTCGTATTCTGCGGAGAACTTTCGGAAATCCGCCGACGTCATCGAGTCATCCGAAGACGCCGGTAAGCCAGTGTTTGTTCCGATCGCCTCTAGCACCGACTATTCATTGTCTCCAGCATCGGCGAAGCCGGATCCGGATCCAACATATCCAACAAAGTGCGACCCGTGAGTCCTGAGGTAGTTGCGGCTTTCCTCGTGGGCTTCCTCAAAAATCTTGATGGTCTCGAGAACCTCATCCACGTTTGCACCCTGCAGCATCTTGCGCCTTAGCGTATGCCTCAAGAAAGGGTTGTCTGTTCTGATATTAGCAGAGCTGGAACCAAGGTTATTGTCCTGCTCCTCCTAGATTTCGACCTCAGCGGGTAGATCGATCTGGGATTCGGTCTCGCTAGGGATATGCACTCCAGATTCGACTTCCACCGCAAGATCTACTTCAGGTTCGGCTTTCTCCACTATCTCCGCAACAGGTGCGGGCTGGGTGGGATTAGGGTTTTCTGAGATCCGGAACTCTGCCGCCTCCGTGGACAGAGTATACCCAGAGATTTCTTCTGCCTCTATCATCACCGCTGGGGTGGGTGGGGCAGGTTCAGCGAAACTGATGTATACATCAATATCACCAAAATACATAATAGTGTAGGAAGTCATGGCCTCCCTAGCCGGAAACCAAGTCTCGTCGAGAACGATGAGAGGGACATCGCTGGCTTAGAGGACGCGACTGACGGTGATGGTCTTGCCGATTCCGATTCTTGCAGATTCCGCTCGGAACGAATATCCGAAGCTCACTTGCCCCATGGTGGGCACCAACTGTCGTCGGATTGATGACAAGTACACCATGTGGGGGTCCTCGAGGCGTGTGGTAGAGAGGGGCGTGAGACATACAGTGGTCTAGGTTGGTGAGCACATAAGATTAACCCAGGTTCGAACCTGCCAGCTTTGGACGGATCCTACTCCTGCTAGTAATCAAGTAATACGGCAGAGCCGGAATATGGGTTACAAGGGTTTCACCTATGCAAGTTGAGATTGTAGACTATTGTGAGGGTTGCCCTAAAGGCTTACCCTAGGACGGCTTATATAGATATCCGGCCTAGGGTTTATAGGAGAGACCTATCCGGCTACAACTAAGAGTCGGTTACAGAGTATATCTTGAACTACAAGTAACATAACAGGCCTATGTTGGTAACTCTTCTGGGCCTTCCGTAGCCAGACTGGACTCCGTCTGTTCTCCCTGACTGGGCCGCTCGTGAAGCAAAGCTCTAAACCGAAGTGGGCCACCCTGGTTAGTGAGGCACAATGAGGATACCCGGAAAGTATATCCCCAACAACGATATTGTTATATGAATCGTGGAATTATTTCTTTCCTTTTGTCATTGGTGATACAAATAAATGGTAAACTATGTAGCCCCAAAGTCGAGAGAGGGGACAAATAAGTTCGTGATTAGTGTATATAGCATGGCGATATTATGTTAGTTAATACTATTTCATCTCGTAGCCCCAAAGTCGAAAGAGGACAAATATTTTCTAGATTCATATACATAAGACATAATATGTTCAATAGTAAGCCAAGGAAAGGATTCTGGGTCCATGACAACGACTCATTTCGGCACACCAAACTCAAAATGAGTCGTTGCTCTGTAGACCGAATCCTTTCCTTTATTTACCATTGGACATATCATACCCATGCTAAATCGTGGAAGTATTTCTCTTCTTTTGTCTTTGGTGATACGAATAGATTAGATAGCATGAATTAAATGAAAAGGTGAATTATGTAGTCCCAAAGTCGAGAGAGGGGAGAAATAAGTTCGTGATTCGTATAGCATGGCGATACTCGTATAGCATGCACCCATATATATATGCATGATCTTATCTTGTGAACTGCTATTGCTTTCCACTAACATAGCTAATATCATCTATCTTGTGTACAAGAGATGACGAAGAAGTTCTATGTCGTGTACATTGGTAGGGTTCCAGGTGTGTACGAGGAGTGGAAAGACTGCCTGAAGCAAGCAAACGAATTCTCGGGCAACAGCTACAAAGGCTACAAGAGTAGAGAGGTGGCGGAAGAGAAGTGGAGGAAGCACAGGAGGAAGAAGTGGAGGAAGCACGGGAGGAAGAAGTGGAGGAACTTCGTCGTGATCACCACCTTTCTCTTCATGGTAGGTTGTGTGCTCTACTTCACCTAGCTAGAGAGCTCCGCCATGCATGTAGTTGTAATGCGATTGTGAATTTGTACTCGATCGGTCCCCCGAGAGATGTGAACTTGGTGTTGTGTTTGTGATGTACTCTAGTTGGTTGATGTGTGAACTCTCGTATGTCGCGGATTAATTCAAGTTGATGTGTGATATACTTGTATTAGTGTTGGTTATACTATGTTTTGGCCAATTGTAACTTTCCGAAAATTCTGTGTTATTTATAATGTATTATGGACTGTATAATAACTATATACTGTGTATTCTGGACTGTATTGTGGATCTGTAAAATTTAAAATTCGAAATTGATATTTGAGGCGCATCTGTGAAGATATTAGAGACGCATCTGTAAACTTATGGGAGGCGCATCTCTAATACATACTAGAGTCGCATTCTAAATGCGCCTCCTATAACCTACACATGCGAGGCGCATAGATATATATATAGGAGGCACATATCTCTATGCGCCTCGCATGTGTAGGTTATAGGAGGCACATATATATATATGCGCCTCGCATATGTAGGTTATAGGAGCCGCATCTCAAATGTGACTCAGATAACAAATACTAGCAGTGTGTCGCTAGAGTCGCATCTACAATGCTACTCTAATGCCTTTCAAGATGCGACTCTAGTTGCCTTTTCTCTAGTAGTGTAATGAGGTAAGGGTTAAACTTTTTAGTTAGACTTTGACTAGTACAACTCTCTCATGGTATAGATCTCTACCCTAGAAGCCACTACTACTTGGGATAATTTAGCCTATGAGTTTCTAGCAAAATATTACCCATTATCAAAATCTTTTGGAATCAGGCATCTTATAATGACCTGGAGGAAGCATCCTAATGAAGGACTAGTAAGAGCTTATATTAGATTTAAAGATTTACTTAATCTATGTCCTCATCATGATTTTCCTGAATGGTATTTATTGCATATCTTTTATGGCGGTTTAATTGAACCTAATAAAATTGAACTAGACTCTTTCGTGGAAGGAGCCTTTATGAATCTTCCTATAACTAAATCTTGGGCTTTACTCAATAGAATTCACGATCATAGATTTTCATGGAATTTTGGTCTAGGAAGCGAAGGAGGCATAGAAATAGATTATGATTGTATTCATGACTATAATAAAAAGGGCCATGTTAAAGAATTATCTAAGGAACTTTATTTGGATTCAGATCTTATGTTGCAAGTTGTGAAAGCTTTTATAGAACACATCAAAGCTCCAAAAGAGGGTTTGGTCAAGTATGATCCACCACCCGAACCTGAGAAGAAAAGAGAAGTTAACGCAACACTGGCCTCCCGAGAACCAATATATGAGATACCTTTCCCTAACACTGCACATAAGCATATTTCTGAATATGAACAGGTCAAAGCAGTACAGGAGAAGAAGGAAGAGGAAAGTATGCTAGAAATTGTGGAACATCTGGAAGAAACCAAAGATGAAGTGGTAACCAAGGAAGCAATTATGGCTATGTATGCACATTGTATCATAGTTGAACTTGATAAAGAGACTTCCGTATTGGTTGAAGGTAAAACAAAGGTAAAAGATGTGGGTAAACCTATTCTTCCCTGGATATTTAAGGAAACCTCGCATTATGGTTTATGCGATCTTGGCACCGAAGTTAATGTTATATCTTATGATTTTTATGTAGAAATAAAGGAAGAAATAGAACCTGCTAGAATTGAAAATACTGATTTGACAATCATGTTAGCCAATAAAACTCTTAGAATTCCAATGTGAATAGTTGAAGATGCAACTTTCACAATTGGCAACGAAAACTTTCCTATCGATTTTGTAGTTTTTGATATGCCAGCTGACACTCTTTGCCCAATTATATTTGGAAGAAACCTTTTGAGTGATGTAGGTGCCCAAGTTGATTTCAGAAAAGAGATTGTGTCTCTTAAGCTTGGGGAAGTGGAAAAAGAATTCCACTTTTCCAAATTTAAAGACAAACCTCCACAATTACAAGAAGAACAGAAAGATAAAACTATTTGGGAAATGGCAGCTCTCTTCTTTAGTGATCAAAAAGAAGAAATAAATGAAGACTTACATTATGAAGAAATAGTTATGGAGGACAAGTCCCTAGAAGAACTAGAAGATGAATTCGATTCACTTCCCATTATAGGAGCTCCAACTATTGAGGCTTTCGAAGAGCCAGAAAAGAGAGGGGACGAGGAATTACCACCCCCAGAATTGAATACTCTACTAGATAATCTTAAATACAGATTTTTAGATGATACAGATAAATTTCCAGTTATTATTAGTGCTAAACTTTCAGCAGATGAAGAAGAAGAACACATGAAAATACTTAAGGGGCATCGCAAGGCCTTTGGGTACTCCATGGATGATTTGAAGGGCATTAGTCCCATGATAACCGTCCATCGAATATTCATGGAGGAAGGTGCTAAACCAGTTGCGGAATTTAATAGAAGACTGAAGCACGAAATGAAGGAAGTGGTAAGAAAAGAAATAGTACACCTATTGGACGCATGTATAATCTATCGTTTAAAAGAAACTGAATGGGTAAGTCCTGTTCATTGTGTCCCTAAGAAGGGAGGTTTTACTATTGTTCCTAACAAAAACAATGAATTGGTACCTACTAGAACTATTGTTGGACATAAGATGTGCATAGATTTCAGGACATTGAATAAAGAAACTAGCAAAGATCACTATCCTTTACCGTTCATAGATCAAACTTTAGAAAGGTTAGCAAACCACACTCATTTTTGCTACTTGGACAGATACTCTAGTTTTTCCCAAATAGCTATCCATCCTGACGACCAACTTAAAACAACTTTCATTAGCCCTTATGGTTTACATGCTTACCGTCGTATGCCTTTTGGTTTATGTAATGCTCCAGCTACTTTTCAAAGATGCATGACTGCTATTTTTGCAGATTTTATGGAACTGATAATGGAAGTATTTATGGATGACTTTTCTGTCTATGCAACTTTGTTTACTAGTTGCTTGGATAATCTCAAAAGAGTTTTGCAGGGTTGCGAAGAAACCAATCTTGTTCTAAACTGGGAGAAGTGCCATTCTATGGTCAAAGAAGGTATAGTCCTTGGACATAAGGTATTAGGTAAGGGAATTGAAGTGGATAGAGCTAAGGTTGAGTCCATAAAGAGAATGCCACAACCTAGGGATATAAAAGGTATAAGAAGTTTCCTTGGTCATGTGGGTTTTTATAGAAGGTTCATTAGAAATTTCTCTAGAGTATCTAAACCTTTGACTAACCTCCTGTAAAAGGGAGTAAGATTTAATTTTGATGATAAATGTCTTATAGCCTTTGATAAACTTAAAAATGCTTTATCACATGCTCCTATCATTATACCACCTATCTGGGATATGACTTTTGAATTAATATGTGAAGCTAGTGATGATGTTGTAGGAGTAACTCTGGGACAACATATAGGTCACAGATTTAATAATATACATCATGCTAGTAAACTCTTAATAGTGCTCAAAATACTTATCCTAAGGAAGAGAGGGAACTTTTTGCTGTATTTATCTCTTGTGATAAATTTTGTTCTTATATGTCGATGCAAAAGTAAGATTTCATACGAATCGTGATGGTTTAAAAGAACTCCTTGAGAGGAAAAATCATAAGCCAACACTGATCCGTTGGATCCTTTTACTTCAAGAATTTGAGTTGGAGATTATGCAGAGGCAAGAAATAAAGATGTTGGATGCAATGTCCATATTTTCCTAGCAAGACACCAAACTTATTGAGAGAAACTTTAGTCCTGGTGATTTTCGTTTACGAGAATTATTAAATGAACTAAGGTCAATTCGTCCAAAAAATAAGAAGTCTTTGTTGTTGGAGGAGCTTGTCATCCCCGAATAAGTAAACGGTAAGTTCAAGGTAAGTGTTCTTACTCGAATAAGTGATTTGTTTTCACAAATTTTACTGCTAAATTTTTTGCCTTTGAATTCCTCATGTTTTTCTGAAGTTTCTAAAGGTTTTTACCAACTATACGGTCACAAATATACGAGGAGAGAAAAATCTCCGACCGTGTAGTTAGTCGTTAAACCTTCTGTATCCTCTTTGCGAACTTGTCTGGATCTATACGGTCGCAACTATACGACCGGAGAAAAATCTCCAGACGTATAGTTGGTCGTTAAACTCTTAGTCATTTAGATTTTTGATGTCTGGATCTATACGGTCGCAACTATACGGCTAGAGAAAATCCTCCCGCCGTATAGTTGATCGTTAAACTCTCAGGCATTTGATATTAAAAAACGGTATTGTCGATTTCACATTAGCAACTTAATCAACCTGGACTCAAGATATTAGGAAATATCTGCCCGGAACCAACTATACGGCTGAATCTATATGGGTCGCGCTTGTATAATTGGTCGTTACACGGCATGACTCCTCCAAATCCACGATTTCTTTTCCTATTCCATTAAGATTCTTTTCTTGGGCGTGAATTTGGTGTTTCTCACGAGTTGTACCAACCTATGACCCCCCCTTATATACTGCCATTGTCCCTCTCTCTAATCATAATCTCCAGAAACCAATCTATCTCTTATTCATACGTGAGGACACGCAAACCAAGGGATAGAAGCCAAGGAGAGAAGTTCCTATGGAGACCGGGAGCAATAGCAAGCAAGGCAAGGAGATCAAGATCGTCCCTATGGAGTTCCTCGACACCGACAATGAACGTTGGAAGAGGGAGTTGAAAGCCCTCTAGTGTAAGATTGAAGAGATGGACAAGGATATGCCAGGGACACCCAAGCATCTTCGATTGCTGTGACTTTATCTTGATAAACTAGATGAAGATATTAAGCAAACAACCGAATCAGGTGAAAGTGCTAGAAAGGAATAATCTTTTCGACAAGCTACGTTTAAAGAATTAGAGGCTGTTAATCAATCCCTTCACCTCGGGCTGGCCCGTGAAGAGAAGATACCGCATGCCATGGCACCACAGTGATCTGCAATAATCACGGTATCAAATAATCGCAAGGGATTATTTGATCCCGCCTAGCTTGATTCGAAGCTTGGGGAGATCTTTAAGACATTGTAATCTATCTTATAAGTTTTATATTACTATTTTAGTTTTGCATTATCTCAAACTAGAAATAAAGTTTGCATCATTAGAATTCCCTTCAGGAATAGTCGATCCCTTTTATGAAATTCCGAGTTTATTATCATATATGGAGTAATATTGAGTTTGTGTTTGTCCTATTGGATATATGAATGGCTTGAGTATAATTTTACTTGCACTTGATGATAGCAATAGGAGTCTTCCACACCTTTGGTATTAATGGAACATACAAAGATAATTTGGTCAATATGTTGTAATACATGGTTTCATTTACAAAGAAAGAAAAATTATCTAATCAGTTAAGTTGAAAAAGAAACCTTGAACAAAGGAAAATTAAAAGTGCTATCAAATTAGAGTGAGAACAAGACAAGGTAGAATATTCAAGCTATAAAGATTGCTTCATATACAATTGGAATTTGGTAATTGAGATCGTTAAACTTTGAATTCCTACATGAAATGGAATGTATGGCTAGCTTCTTTGCACATCACTTAAACAAAATTGTGAGAATGTATATATATATATAAAAGAAAAAACAAAAGAGAGAAGAAAAGGAGCGAATGTGCAAAGAGCAAATAGGCATACACCACTATATTGTAGTATGACAAAGAGATGTTTTGAGATTTTGAATCCCAAGTGAATATGTTAATCCTAAAACACTTGGGACTACCTCGCTAACTCATTCGGTTGAAATTAATACTTTTACATCATATTGAGAGTGATCTTTTGTGAACTGTTAAATGCTAAGGTGTGGAAGCCTACTAATATTATTCGGATGGTTCGAGTAAGGTACTATTCATGAACTTATTCCTATGTATCATATATGATAAGCACATGTTGCAACTGCCTCATTTATTTTATCGACTCAGCTTCATGAATATGAGGATCACATCCATTAAGCTAACTTGCTCGGGGACGAGCAAGAGTCTAAGTTTGGGGAAGTTGATGAGTGCATATTTACATCATGTCTGATATTATTATTTTGCATTATAGATGTAGGATCTTGGTATTTTACGGCGCTCGCAGGCACATTTTATGTCTACTTTCACAAGGATCAGGACAGATGATGGATACAATGGACACAATTCTTGGAGCAATTGTACTAGGGAGAAAAGGAGTCAAAACAATGTAAATCGCTTATTTGGGAAATATCAATAATACTAGAAGAAAACCCGAAGCGATCAAGGCATATAGATGGTTTAACGACCAACTATACGGCGACAATAAAATCCCGGCTGTATAGTTCCCGACGTATAGTTGGCGCCACCACCGCCTCCTCAAATAGTTTCACCCCGTGCAACTGGATCGAAGAGACAACATACAGAATAACCAGAAATCTCTGAAACCTCAACTCTGGAAGGCATCTGGAGGGGGAACTTGTCCACTCGGGATCCATCTTCGCCCTGCGTAGATCCAGGAGGCTAAGGCATCGATCTTCATCATCAACTGTTGCGTCACCACTATCTCCATCCATTCCATCTACATCTTGTCAAGATCTTGTTGTAATTTCCATACTCATTGTGGATTTATACAAGTACTATTCATCTATGATAGATTCCATTATTATTGCCATGATGTTGATTGCCTCCATGTCTGAGTAGATCATTAGTTCTTGGGGAGATCGACAAACCCTAGTATGATATTGAAATAAGATAAAGTTTATTATGATATTCATCGCTGTGACCATGTGTTAGATTGTCTTCATCTTGATGTTGGGAGAAGTCGACCTCTGAATATTTGCCTCTTATGGGGACTTGATAGAGGGAACTACTTGTTGGTAGATGGAGGTGCGTTAGCACTTATAGTGACTATAAAGCTGTTGGCACCCCTTACGTATCAACTTCGGAACCAAGGAAACTCACGGAACACTATCCATGCCATGGGATACGTCCTACGGTATTAAGTCCCTTAATAGCGCAGTAATTCGGTTGATGTCGATTGCTGACTGCTATGGTTATGAGGATGATGTGAGCAATGGTTGTTGCCTATTTGTCCAAATATGGAGTTCCTCCCACACATACATAGTTGAGAATGTTCATGATAATAATATTTACCTTAGTCCTTTATAATTCTAGTGGTGTATCCACTACTTCCTGAGAATGCCTTTTTCCCTATTGCAGTTCAAATCTCTTTTACATACGTGATACTTACTTTATATGTTCAGTTGTTCTACTTTACTTATTGTTTCTCTTATACCAAAAACCCCGAAAAACCTTTTTACACAATACTCCCATTTTATCTTGTTACTTAGAATTTTATTTAGCATTTCTATTGTAGTATTTATTTCAAGAGTCATTAGACTTCACACTCCTGCTCCCTGTGGGGTCGATATCTTTATTTAGAAACTAGCTACAAACGATATGTGCACTTGCAGTGATCAATGGATCCCGAGGAAGCATTCGCAAAGGGTAATAAAGCAAGCGACATGAAGAATAGAATTGGGCATGAGCTGATACAGCTACACACCGTAAACAAAGAGGAGGCCTCGAAGAAATTCATGAACAGGAAGGGAGAGGCTACGATACAAGAAGGAGAGAAACATTACACTCCAGCCAGATTCGGGGGTAGGAGCGGCTTCATCCCCTGGAAGCTTGAAGGGCCCCTCCTCAAGATGACCAGAGTTCGATGCCGAGCACTTCGACGGGGCCCATCTGATAGCCCTCTTCCTTGTGGACTTGGCGGCCATAGTGGAAGTTCCCACCTTGCTCTTTCCCATGATGGTTGGGAAGCAGCACAAGTGCGCAGACAGGAAGGAGTAGGCGAGAGCGGCAAACACAGGCAGTGCGCAAGGAAGAAGATGAAGGCATCGAAGAGGAGATAGTAAAACAGTAAAACAACCCTCCTCATTTATAAAGGGACAAAGCACAAAGCTTAGCCATTCGATGCAAAATTGAACCGTCAAAGATACATACGATGATGACACGTGCCAAAACATTCACAAAAGGAAAAAATCCTAAGCAGTTATTGTTGTGGTAAAAACAGAAGAACCTCGCACGACGCCTCGATCTTCGCGTGGAAAGTGGGGCGTGCAGTCAAAAAAGTCTGTTGAGACGCCACCCATGCTGTGATTACTACAACATGGTCCAACAAATGAAATGTCCCATCAAGACGTGTCTCGGTGAAATCACTGCGCAATTTTGGCATATGTGTCTTCATATGACGCAAGTAACAAAACACTTCGACTCTATGAAAAGGGAAAATAACCGAGATAACATTTATAAAAACCTAAGTCGGAGTAAATTCCTCAGCAAAAGAGACTTTGAGCCTACAATCGAATAAAAAAATTCGACTGCAGCCTCGGGGGCTACTCCTATCGGGAGCGTTGGCCGTGCATGATACATTGCAAATGTATCTATAATTTTTGATGTTCCATGCTTGGTTTTATCCACTTTCTTGTGTTTTGTTCCAACTTTGGAGTACTTTTAATATGATTTCTTGGACTAGCCTATTAACAAGAGCCACAGTGCCAGCTGCCTATTTTCTGCTGTTTTTGGTTCCAGGAAAGTCAGAAAATGAATATTCTCGGAATTGGACGGGACAAAAGCCAAAGTGCCTATTTTTCCGGAAGGTATCAAGTGCCAGAATACGAGATAGAGAAGGGACAGAGGGCAGCCACACCACCTGGCCGTGCGGCCAGGCCTGGCCCATGCCAGGGGGTGGTGTGGCCAGCCTAGGCACCCCCTTGGCCTCTCCTTCTGCCTATATATTGCCCTCGGGACGAAAACCCTAAGGGCCCGATCAAAAATACACGAAAGAGTCTATAGATGCCGTCATCTCCATCCCTAGATCGGGAGGGATCTGAAGCTCTTCCCGGCACCCTGCCGGAGAGGGGAATTCACCTGGAGGCCTTCTTCATCACCATGCAAGCCTCCGGTGTGATGCGTGAGTAGTTCATCCTTGGACTACAGATCCATGTAGTAGCTAGATGGCTGGTTCTCCTCCTTTGTGCTTTCATGCTTAGATCTTGTGAGCTCCGTTCATGATCAAGATCATCTATTTTTAATTCATACATGTTGTGTTTGCGGGGATCCGATGGATATTGAGATGCTATTTCATATTAATTGTTTATTCTATCATGTCTTTGTTATTTGTGATCTTGCATGCTTTCTGTTGTTAGTAGTTATCTTGGCCAAGTAGATGCTAGCAACTCCAAGAGTTAGTATTTATGCTCGATAGTGGGTTCATGCCTCCGTAACTGGGAAGTGAGAAATCTCTAAGGTACTAGATGTGTTGTTGCTACTACGGAGAAAACAACAATCCTTTGTTCATAGAACAATCGTATTGTTTACTTTACACATAGTTCGTAAAGCAATTATCTGTTGCTTGCAACTTAATACTGGAGGGGGTTCGGATGATAACCTGAAGGTGGATTATTAGTCATAGATGCAGTTGGATGGCGGTCTATGTATTATGTTGTAATGCCCAATCAAGTCTCAAAGGAGTCAAGATGATTAGTATATGCATGTATTGCTTTATCGGTGTTTGTCAATTGCCCCGCTGTAATTTGTTCACCCAGCATGTTATATATCTAAGGAGAGCCACCTCTAGTGAACTATGGATCCCGGTCCTTTCTCTTTACATACAATCTACAACTGTTTACTTCTTTGTGTTTACTTTCTGCAAACTTTTACTTCTTTCCATTCGATACGTTTAATCCTTTGTTTTCCGCAAAACACGGTGAGATTGACAACCTCATCGCAAGTTGGGGACAAAGTTCTGTGGTTGTGTTGTGCTGGTCTCCACATTGCTACTAGCACCGGTAGTGCGCCCTGCCAAAGCTCAGCTAGTAACACCTTTGGGGTGTTTCCTTGCTCCTACTGGTTCGATTAAACCTTGGTTTCATAACTGAGGGAAAACTTACTGCTATGCTCATCATACCTTCTTCTTGGGGTTCCCAACGAGCTCTACGTCGAACGACGAGCACATTAGTGCACCTGACAAAACTTAAGGTGATCTTATAAAGAATAGTTAAGATATAAAGTTTTTTGAGCCTTTGTCCTGATGAAGGCATCCGGACATAGCCTCGAGGGGCTACTCCCATCAGGAGCGCTATTGCGCACCGAACGGAAAGTTCATTTTTTCCAAGACAATACCCAAAGATAAATTATCCTCGTGTGTCAAACTAGTAAGTATTACATATATGTATCCTCAAATGATTACTCCTACCGGGAGCGTCTACAAAATACAAAAAAAGCTGGTGAACTTCAGCAACTCCAATAGCCAAACAAGGCAGTCGATAAAAAAATATACAAAAATCTCGGATTGCGCCTGATGCAACAAAACTCCGAATGCCTTGTCCACGACATGAAGGTAAGACCTCGAGATTCATCCTGTGTGGCCTGGTAATCGCACAAGAATGCGCTCTGCAAGTAAAATATTTGTATCAGCGATACGATGAAAAATCTCGATGGATGCATTGGGTACCCGCTAAAATAGAACTATAATTCAGTATTCGATAAGACCTCAATGGCTCGAGCTGAGTTACACCAGTTAAAATTGCGAGTTTAGGCCTGGGGACTTGGACTTGATGTAGATCTATAGTGTTTTTGCCCAGGAGCAATTAACTGATTCCCGATCCGTCAGATGCATTAGGCCTATTGTACCAAATCCCTATAAAGCTAAGAAAATAAAGACAATTTGTAAAATCTCAAATCATGAAAAACTGAAAACATTGAGACTCAACCAGAATATACGATTCGGGTAGAGTCTCGGGGGCTAGTGACATGGGTATGATTACTCGGGTGCTTATGTTTTGCTACCTTGGCTGTATAAAGGCTCACGGCCCATGAAGACTCAAGATGAAGGCTCAAGAAGCATCTAATGGAAGACTTAGTTTTATAATTAGATAAGGAAATAGGAACTGATGTTGTGTTGGTATTGTAATTGTAATATGTAACCTATTTGTATACGGCTTTGGGACCTGACCTATTATATATAGGCTGGGAGAAGCCAACGGAGAGGTACCAAAAAAATCCCAAGCAATCTGTAATAGCTTTGCCCATTAATAATCAGGTGACTTCAACTCCCTTGTTTTCCTGATATCCGACGAAATCCCTAGCGTTCTCTTTTCCGCAAAACTGTAAGTCCATAACTATGGGCATTGCAGAAGTTATCCCTCGTCAGCAGTACTGGATTATGCTGCATGCAAAGGGCACAAACGCAATTTCTAAGTACGAGAGTTGACACGACCATAAAATTGGCGATAAAAATAATTAAAAGGGAAATGTAATGGAGAAGTTATGTGGGTGTATGGTGAGATTTGTGGGGTCTAGATGAGTGCGAGGGACACAATGAACGCGGGACGTTAGGTCTCCTTGAGGGGGCCCTCCTCGAGACCCATTTGGTGGGGCCACAGGTAGCTCTTCGGCCTCCGGATGACGCGTGGAAGTTTTTGCGGTGGGGCCCAGTTGGTAGTGAGATTGAAAGCGCGCTTCGTAAAAATGGGATATTCTTTAGTAAAATTCAGTGATAATAAATTGTAGTTCCCATGGATGACCGTGCACTCGATGACCCTGTTGTCATGTGCATCTGTTGTGGCATAGTAGTAGTAGGCTTTTCGGACGAGATTAAACATGACATGACCACTTGATGAATTATTTAATGTACGGCTTCTTGTTGCTTCTTGTAGACGTGTCGCTGAGAGAGACATACGTGCATTCAAACGATGTAGTGTGAAGGGCATGACAAGTGCAATAATCCACGTTGGATCACAGAGGATCAACGGTTGATGTGCATGATCCGTGTGACAACTGTATGAACCAATCAGGGTGTAGCAACCAGAGTGAGCACAAGGTTGAGCTTTTATGTGAGTTTGTCACTACGAGAGAGGGAAAACTGAGTAGTATCAAAAAACCAAGGGAAAAACAGACTAAGGGATCCAAATAGAAAATAGAAAAAAAATTAAAAATGGAAAATGAGTGTTTTATAGAATGAAATACATCTTGGCATACATCAAATTATTTGCAATTCAAATATCCATGCAATGACACTCCATGTGTCAAACAATGTTCAAAAAGCCCAAAACACATTGGAATGCAACTGCCACATGCAATGGAGCACCAGTGTGAAAGAGGTTGCATCACCACACCCCCTTAAGTGTGTGTGGTCATGTGGATCAATGTGGTTTGTAAAATAACACATGCAATGACACTCCATGTGTCAAACCATGGTCAGAAAGCCCAGAAACATGTTGGAATTAAACTGTCAAATGCAATGGAGCACCAGTATGACATAAGTTGCATCACCACACCCACTTGAGTGTGTGTGGTCATGTGGATCAATGTGGTTTGGAAAATAACACAAGGGATGCCACTCCATGTGTCGAACCATGGTCAGAAAGCCCAATAACATGTTGGAATGCAACTGTCAAATGCAATGAGCACCAGTGTGATAAAGATTGGATCACCACACCCACGAGAGTGTGTGTAGTCATGTGGATCACTGTGATTTGGAAAAGAACACATGCAATGACACTCCATGTGTCAAACCATGGTCAGAAACCCCAAGAACATGTTGGAATGCAACTGCCAAATGCAATGGAGCACCAGTGTGATAGGGATTGCATCACCACACCCACTTGAGTGTGTGTGATCATGTGGATCATTGTGCTTTGGAAAAGAACACATGCAATGACACTCCATGTGTCAAACCATGGATAGAAAGCCTAGGAACAAGTTGGAATGCAACTTCCACATGCAATGGAGCACCAGTGTGACATAAGCTACATCACTAGACCCACTTGGGTGTGTGTGGTTATGTGGATCAATGTGGTTTGGAAAAGATTACATGTAATGGCACTCCAGGTGTCAAATCATGGATAGAAAGCCTAGGAACATGTTGGAATGCAACTTCCACATGCAATAGAGCACCAGTGTGACATAAGATGCATCACCACACCCACTTGAGTGTGTGTGGTTATGTGGATCAATGTGGTTCGGAAAAGAACACATGCAATGGCACTCCATGTGTAAAACCATGGTCCGAAAGCCCAAGAACAAGTTGGAATGCAACTACCAAATGCAATGGAGCACCAGTGTTAAAGAGGTGGCATCACCACACCCACTTGAGTGTGTGTGTGTGGTCATGTTGATCATTGTTGTTTAGGAAGGAACATATGCAATGGCACTCCATGTGTAAAACCATGGTCAGAAAGCCCAAGAACATGTTGGAATGCAACTTCCCAATGCAATGGAGAACCAATGTGATATAAGTTGCATCACCACGCACACTTGAGTGTGTGTGGTCATGTGGATCAATGTGGTTTGGAAAAGAAAACATGCAATGACACTCCATGTGTCAAACCATGGTCAGAAAGCCTAGAAACACGTTGAAATTAAACTGTCAAATGCAATGGAGCACTAGTATGACAAGTTGCATCAACACACCCACTTGAGTGTGTGTGGTCATGTGGATCAATGTGGTTTGGAAAATAACACAAGGGATGACACTCCATGTGTTGAACCATGGTCAGAAAACCCAAGAACATGTTGGAATGCAACTGTCAAATGAAATGGAGCACTAGTGTGATAAAGATTGCATTACCAAACCCACGTGAGTGTGTGTAGTCATGTTTATCACTGTGATTTGGAAAAGAACACATACAATGACACTCCATGTGTCAAACCATGGATAGAAAGCCTAGGAACAAGTTGGAATACAACTTCCACATGCAATGGACCACCAGTGTGACATAAGCTACATCACTAGACCCACTTGAGTGTGTGTGGTTATGTGGATCAATGTGGTTTGGAAAAGAATACATGTAATGTCACTCCATGTGTCAAACCATGGTTAGAAAGCCTAGGAACATGTTGGAATGCAACTTCCACATGCAATAGAGCACCAGTGTGACATAAGCTGCATCACCCCACCCACTTGAGTGTGTGTGGTTATGTGGATCAATGTGGTTTGGAAAAGAACACATGCAATGGCACTCCATGTGTAAAACCATGGTCAGAAAGCCCAAGAACAAGTTGGAATGCAATTACCAAATGCAATGGAGCACCAATGTTAAGGAGGTGGTATCACCACACCCACTTGAGTGTGTGTGTGGTCATGTTGATCATTGTTGTTTGGGAAGGAACACATGCAATGGCACTCCATGTGTCAAACCATGGTCAGAAAGCCCAAGAACATGTTGGAATGCAACTTCCAAATACAATGGAGAACCAGTGTGATATAAGTTGCATCACCACACCCACTTGAGTGTGTGTGGTCATGGTGATCAATGTGGTTTGGAAAACAAAACATGCAATGACACTCCATGTGTCAAACCATGTTCAAAAAGCCTAGAAACATGTTGAAATTAAACTGTCAAATGCAATGGAGCACTAATATGACATAAGTTGCATCACCACACCCACTTGAGTGTGTGTGGTCATGTGGATCAATGTGGTTTGGAAAATAACACAAGGGATGACACTCCATGTGTCGAACCATGGTCAGAAAGCCCAATAACATGTTGGAATGCAACTGTCAAATGCAATGGATCACCATTGTGATAAAGATTGGATCACCACACCCACGAGAGTGTGTGTAGTCATGTGGATCACTGTGATTTGGAAAAGAACACATGCAATGACACTCCATGTGTCAAACCATGGTCAGAAACCCCAAGAACATGTTGGAATGCAACCACCAAATGCAATGGAGCACCAGTGTGATAGGGGTTGCATCACCACATCCACTTGAGTGTGTGTGATCATGTGAATCATTGTGCTTTGGAAAATAACACATGCAATGACACTCCATCTGTCAAACCATGGATAGAAAGCCTATGAACAAGTTGGAATGAAACTTCCACATGCAATAGAGCACTAGTGTGACATAAGCTGCATCCCCACACCCACATGAGTGCGTGTGGTTATGTGGATCAATGTGGTTCGAAAAAGAACACATGCAATGGCACTCCATGTGTAAAACCATGGTTAGAAAGCGCAAGAACAAGTTGGAATGCAACTACCAAACGCAATGGGAGCACTAGTGTTAAAGAGGTGGCATCACCACACCCTCTTGAGTGTGTGTGTGTGGTCATGTTGATCATTGTTGTTTGGGAAAGAACACATGCAATGGCACTCCATGTGTCAAACCTTGGTTAGAAAGCCCAAGAACATGTTGGAATGCAACTACCGAATGCAATGGAGAACTAGTGTGATATAAGTTGCATCACCACACCCACTTGAGTGTGTGTGGTCATGTAGATCAATGTGGTTTGGAAAACAAAAAAATGCAATGACACTCCATGTGTCATACCTTGGCCAGAAAGCCTAGGAACATGTTGGAATGCAACTGCCACATGAAACAGGTCACCAGTGTGAAAGATTTTGCATCACCACCCACTTGAGTGTGTGTGGTCATGTGGACCAATGTGATTTGGAAAAGAATACATGAAATGATGCTCCATATGTGAAACCATGATCAGAGAGCACAAGGACATATTTGAATGCAACCACCAAAAGAAATAGAGCACTAGTGTGAAAGATGTTGCATCACCACACCCACTTTAGTGTGTTTGATCATGTGGATCATTGTGGTTTGGAAAAGAACACATGCAATACCACTCCATATGTCAAACCTTGGTTAGAAAGCCCAAGAACATGTTGGAATGCACTTCCAAATGCAATGGAGCACCAGTGTGAAAGAGGTAGCATCAACACACCCACTTGAGTGTGTGGTCATGTGGATCATTGTAGTTTGGAAAATAACACATGCAACGCAACTCCATATTTCAACCCATGGTCAGAAAGCCCAAGAACATGTTCGAATGCAACTACCAAATGCAATGGAGCTCTAACGTGAAAGAGGTTACATCACCACACCCACTTGAGTGTGTGTGGTCATGTGGATCACTACGGTTTGGGAAAGAACACATGCAATGACACTACAGGTGTCAAACCACGGCCAGAAATCACAAAAACATGTTGGAATGCAACTGCCAAATGCAATGGAGAACTAGTGTGATAGACGTTGCATCACCACACTCACTTGAGTGTGTGTGGTCACGTG
The DNA here is from genome assembly GCA_023614405.1 of Avena insularis. Lineage (NCBI taxonomy): Eukaryota > Viridiplantae > Streptophyta > Magnoliopsida > Poales > Poaceae > Avena > Avena insularis. Next base: position 428,125,090 of record CM042692.1, on the reverse strand, counting down.
GATCATTGTGGTTTGGAAAAGAACACATGCAATGACATTACATGTGTCAAACCATGGTAAGAAAGCCCAGGAACATGTTGGAATTCAACTGCCAAATGTAATGGAGTACTAGTGTGACATAAGTTGCATCACCACACCTACCGTAGTGTGTCTAGTCATGTGGATCGGGGCTGTTGTTTGGAAAAGAACACATGCAATTGCGCTCCATGTGTCGAACCATGGTCAGAAAGCCCAGGAACATGTTGGAATGCAACTGCTAAATGAAATGGAGCACCAGTGTGAAAGAGGTTGCATCACCGCACCAACTTGAGTGTGTGTGGTCATGTGGATTATTGTGGTTTGGAAAATAACACATCAATGCAACTCCATATGTCATGGTCAGAAAGCCCAACAACATGTTCGAATGAAACTGCCAAACGCAATGGAGCATCTGCGTGAAAGAGGTTACATCACCACACCCACTTGAGTGTGTGTGGTCATGTGGACCACTGTGGTTTGGAAAAGAACACATGCAATGACATTTCAGGTGGCAAACCACGGTCAGAAATGCCAAGAACATGTTGGAATGCAACTACCAAATGCAATGGAGCACCAGTGTGATAGAGGTTGCATCACCACACTCACTTGAGTGTGTGTAGTCATGTCGATTATTGTGGTTTTGAAAAAAACACATGCAATAACACTCCATGTGTCAAAACATGGTAAGAAAGCCCAGGAACATGTTGGAATTCAACTGCCAAATAGAATGGAGTACGAGAGCGACATAAGTTGCAGCACCACACCCACTTGAGTGTGTCTAGTAATGTGGATCAAGGGTTGTTGTTTGGAAAAGAACACATGCAATTGCAATCCATGTGTCAAACCATGGTCTATAAGCCCAGGAACATGTTTGAATGTTATTGCCACTTACAATTGAGCATCAGTCTGACAGAGGTTGCAGCACCACACCCACTTCAGTGTGTGTGGTCATGTGCATCATTGTGCTTTTGAAAAGAACACAGGTAATGACGCTCCACATGTCAAACAATGGTCAGAAAGCCCGAGAACATGTTGGAATGCAACTTCCAATTGCAATGGAGCACCAGTTTGACATAAGTTTCATCACCACACCCACTTCAGTGTGTGTGGTCATGTGGATCAAGGCTTGTGGTTTGGAAAAGAACACATGCAATTACACTCCATGTGATAAACCATGGTCAGAAAGCCCAAGAACATGTTTGAATGCAAGTGCCATATGCAATAGAGCACCAGTATGACATAAGTTACATCACCACACCCACTTGAGTGCGTGTGGTCATGTGGATCAAGGGTTGTGGTTCTGACAAGAACAAATTCAATGACACTCCATGTGTCAAACCATGGTAAGAAAGCCCAGGAACATGTTGGAATTTAACTGCCAAATGCAATGGAGTACCAGTGTGACATAAGTTGCATCACCACACCCACTTGAGTGTGTCTATTCATGTGAATCAAGGGATGTTGTTTGGAAAAGAACACATGCAATTGCACTCCATGTGTCAAACCATGGTCAGAAAGCCCAGGAACATGTTGGAATGTAAATTCCACATGCAATGGAGTATCAGTGTGACAAAGATTGTAGCACCACACCCACTTTAGTGTGTGTGGTCATGTGGATCATTGGGCTTTGGAAAAGAACACATGAAATGACACTCGATATATCAAACCATGGTTAAAAAGCCCAAGAACATGTTGGAATGCAACTTCCAAATGTAATGGAGCACTAGTGTGACATTAGTTGCATCACCACACCCACTTGAGTGTGTGTGGGCATGTGGATCAAGGCCTGTGGTTTGTAAAAGAACACATGCAATGACACTCCATGTGTCAAACCATGGTCAAAAAGCCCAAGAACATGTTTGAATGCAACTACAAAATGCAATGAACCAACAGTATGACATAAGTTGCATCACCACACCCACTTGAGTGCGTGTGGTCATGTGGACCAAGGGATGTGGTTTGGAAAAGAGCACATGCAATGACACTCCATTTGTCAAATCATGGTCAAAAAGACCAGGAACATGTTGGAATGCAACTGCCAAATGCAATGGAGCACCAGTGTGAAAGAGGTTGCATAACCACACCCACTTGAGTGTGTTTTTCATGTGGATCATTGTGGTTTGGAAAATATCACATGCAATGCCGCTCCATATGTCAAACCACGGTCAGAAAGCCCAAGAACATGTTGGAATGCAACTGCCAAATGCAATGAAGCACCAGTGTGATAGAGGTTGCATCACCACACTCACTTGAGTGTGTGTGGTCATGTGGATAATTGTTGTTTGGAAAAGAACACATGCAATGACACCGCATGTGTCAAACCATGGTAAGAAATCCTATGAACATGTTGGAATTCAACTGCCAAATGTAATGGAGTACCAGTGTGACATAAGTTGCATCACCACACCCACTTGAGTGTGTCTAGTCATGTGGATCGGGGTTGTTGTTTGGAAAAGAACATATGCAATTGCACTCCATGTGTCGAACCATGGTCAAAAAGCCCAGGAACTTGTTTGAATGTAACTACCACATGCAATGGAGCATTAGTGTGACAGAGGTTGTAGCACCACACCCACTTCAGTGTGTGTGGTCATGTGGATCATTGTGATTTGGAAAAAAACACATACAATGACACTCCATATGTCAAACCATGGTCAGAAAGCCCAAGAACATGTTGGAATGCAACTTCCAAATGCAATGGAGAACCAGTGTGACATAAGATGCATCACCACACCCACTTGAGTGTGTGTGGTCATGTGGATAAAGGCATGTGGTTTGGAAAAGAACACATGCAATGACACTCCATGTGACAAACCATGGTCATAAAGCCCAAGAACATGTTTGAATGCAACTACCAAATGCAATAGAGCACCAGTATGACATAAGTTGCATCACCACACCCACTTGAGTGTGTGTGGTCATGTGGATCAAGGGCTGTGATTTCGAAAAGAACATATGCAATGACACTCCATGTGTCAAACCATGGTAAGAAAGCCCAGGAACATGTTGGAATTCTACTGCCAAATGCAATGGAGTACTAGTGTGACATAAGTTGCATCACCACACCCACTTGAGTGTGTCTGGTCATGTGTATCAAGGGTTGTTGTTTGGAAAAGAACACATGCAATTGCACTCCATGTGTCTAACCATGGTCAGAATGAAGGAAATATGCCATAGAGGCAATAATAAAGTTGTTATTATGTATTCCTTGTATATGATAGATGTTTATTTTGCATGCTATAATTGTATTGATAGGAAACATCAATACATGTGTGTTTAATAAACAAAAAGGGTTCCTAGTCATACCTCTCTTATAGACTAGCTTGTTGATTAACAGGATGATCAAGGTTTCCTGATCATGGAAATTGGATGTTGTTAATAACAAGGTCACACCATTGGTGGAATGATGTGATGAACATTCATCCGAAGTATAGCATTACGATAAAGTCATTGTGTTTATATTGCTATAACATCATACGAAGTAATATTTATCCTTAGACCATGGGATCATGTTAATTGCTAACACCGGAAGAGTATCTTGATAACATCAAACGTCACACCGTAACAGGGTGACTATAAATATGGGTTCAGTGATACGAAGGTGTTATGTTGAGGCTCATGGATCAAGAGTGGAATTTGTCAATCCAGATGACGGATAGATATACTCTGGGCCCTCTCGGTGATATCACATTAGGATAGCTTGCAAGCAAGTGATGTGATCACTAGAATGTTATATCACGGGAACGAGAAAAGAGTGCATGTCGGTAACGAGATCAAACTAGGTATGGAGATACCGATGATCGAATCTCGGACATGTAATATATCGAGAGACAAAGGGATTTAGTTACAAGCGTTAAAGGTTCTCACGATCACAGGAGTCATCGTTGAATGTGTAGGAGTCACAGATCTCCAGGTCCCGCTGCTGATTATTGATCGGAGAAGGGTCTCGATCATGTCTGCATTATTCGCAAACCGTAGGGTGGCACACTTAAGAGTTACCGGACACCATTTTGGAGCACATATGTTTCAGACGAAAGAATTGCAAAGCGCAGGAATTGTTTCAATAGAAACCAGAAATTGTTTCGGGTGAAATTGCAGAAGGTGGTTCTGCATGTGATATTGAAATATTGCAAGGGGCTATATGTGAATGTTTGTTAATTAAAGTAATTAACAAAATTCTGAATAAATTTAATAAAAGGGTTTTATTAAATGAGAGAGCATTAAATTTGGAGAAACTTAATGCATTTAAAGTGGAGACTTTAAAAGGGAATGTGAAGAGGCATTTTAATGTGGAGGAGTTACCACCACATGAATGGGGGAGGTGAGGGGTCACCCCCCCCATGCGCCAACCATGGAGAGAGGGGGCACCCCCCCTCCTCCTATAAAAGGCCACCCATTCCCTCCTTCATCCTCACACCTCCTTGTGAAGGATCTCTCTCCCCCTCTAGAATTATTCCCCCATGGTCTCGGATTAGCGAGATACATGTTCCCATTGGCATTTCGTCTGGAAGGAGTGGCTGCTTCCGCTGGATCGCTGGAGCGAGGAGGTGGAGGTTGTCCGGTGGCTTGAACGTGTGTGCGAGTGCGGATGCGCTGCTGAGTTGCGGCGCTCGGACTTCCTCACGATCTTGAGATCGGCAAGTGTACAACTACGTCAACCACGAGTTCCTACTCGTTAACAAAGCTCGTTGTCTTGTAGGGTAAGTTCTCTATGGATGTATGTCCACCCGTTTGCTTTGTACCTAGTAGATAGATCTTGGCGTGTAGTTCACACCGTAGGAAATTTTTTGTTTTCTATGCTACGGACCAACATGGTATCGAGCACGATCTATGCGTAGGTGCTTTGCACGTTTAGTACACATATGTTTATATGTGGGCGATGATGATCATGTTATTGCATCTTCTATGTACTTTGGATATTGGTGGCATAGTGGGATGAAGCGGCCCGGACCAACCTTACATGTCATCGTACATGAGACCGGTTCCAGTCGACATGCAACTTGTTTTGCATAAGTGGCTGGCGGTGTCATCTCTCCTACTATAGTCAATATCTGATTTACAACGAGTTGCTAATAACTTGGTTATCCTCGTTGTGGTTCATGTTAAATGAGTTAGGCAGGTTCTATCTCCGAAAGCCCTAAGCCACGTAAAACTTGCAATTGATAAATTAGAGGCGTCTAGTTTAGATCGTTGCTGGGCTAGTGTTTTGATATGGTATTGTTGTAAGTAGATGTATGATAGATACTCTTACAACTCACTTAATGTGTAAGTTCCATAGACCTTGGCCTTACACACAAAGGAATGATAGAGATCATACCACGATGCAAATGATAGAGATCAAATGCATGGACCATATCACCTCACTTCACACATTAGATGTTAGCATCTTATACTGCTAGTTTGGCAGCATTATAAGATGATCCCTCATTTAGATATCAAGATAAAATGTGTTCTTACTTAAGTATGCACCATTTTTTGGATCGTGTTTTGAGGCATCACGTGATGATTGGGTGTTCTCAACTCTACGCTTTCATACAACGGGTGTAAGACAGTTTTACACACGCAAATACTAAGGTTCTTACTTGACGAGCCTAGCATGTACAGACATGGCCTCGGAACACGGACCGAAAGGTTAAGCATGAGTCATATAGTTGATATGATGCCCATATAGATGCTCGCCTTTGAAGCTACACCGACTCACGTGATGATCGGACTTGGTGTAGTGGATTTGGTTCATGTAATCACCAAAAGGACACGAGGGATGTCGTTTTTGAGTGGGAGTTCATTAGTAATTTGGATTAGTTGAACTCAATCTATCATAAACTTAGTCTAAATATACTTTACAAATTCTGTTGTAGATGGCACCACCTGCTTTTAATTTCAATGTGTTCATGGAGAAAGAGAAACTTGCTGCGAATCGTAGCAACTTCACCAACTGGGCTATGAATTTGAGGATTTTCCTCACTGCTGCACAAAAGCAATATGTGCTAGATGCGCCGCTAGGCCCCCCACCAGCTCATGATGCCCCTGACGAGGAAAAGAACGTCTATATAACTCGTCAGGAGGACCACAACTTAGTTCATTGCGGCATACTGTATGGGCTAGAGCCAGAACTTGAAAGCGTTTGAAAATGGCAATGCCTTTGATACCATGGGAGAATTGAAAATGATTTTCGATATCCATCTTTGTCGTGAGAGTTATAATGCTACTGAAAAGTTCTTTAGCTACATGATGGAGGAAAACAGCTCGTTAGTGACGCATTACTCAAAATGTGCAGATGCGCCCGATAAGCTTGTGTCCTTGGGAATAAGGATTCCCATTGACTTAGGCATACATGTTCTCCAATCTCGCCACCTAGCTACAAGAGCCTCGTGATGAACTATAATATGCAGGGCATGAAGAAGTCTCTTCGAGCTTCATCAATGCTTAAGACTGCATAAGTGGAGATTAGGAAAGAAAATCAATTGTTGATGATCAATAGGACCACCGTTTTCAAGAAGGACAAGAAAGGCAAGCAGAAGGGAAAGAAGGGTGGCAAGTCATTGCCGCCTGAAAAGAAACCCTGAGCTGGCCCTAAGTCTAACACCGAGTGCTACTATTGCAAGGGGACTGGCCATTGGAAGCGCAACTGCCCCAAGTATTTGGCAGACAAGAAGTTCGGCAAGGCAAACAAAGGTATATGTGATATACATGTTATTGATGTGTACTTGACTAGTACTCATGATAGCACTGGGTATTTGATACAGGATCGGTTGCTAATTTATGTAACTCGGTTCAGGGGCTGCGGAACAAGCGAGAACTAGCAAGGGATGAGGTCACGATGCGGGTCGGCAATAGATCAAGAGTTGATGTGATCGCCGTCGGAACGCTGCCTCTCCATATGCCATCAGGATTAGTTATAAACCTAAATAATTGTTATTTGGTGCCTGCACTGAGCATGAACATTGTATCCGGATCGTGTTTGATGCAAAGTGGTTATTCATTTAAGTCTGAACACAATGGTTGTTCGATTTATATGAATAATATCTTTTATGGTCATGCACCTATGTTGAATGGTTTGTTTCTGTTGGATCTCGATAGTAGTATTACGCATATTCATAATGTTGATGCTAAAAGGATTAAACTTGATAATGATATATCTACAGATATCTGGCACTGCCGTCTAGGTCATATTGGCGTTAAACGCATGAAGAAACTCCATTCTGATGGACTTTTGGAATCACTTGATTTTGAATCATTTGATACATGTGAGCCATGCCTTATGGGCAAGATGACTAGAATGCCGTTTTCCGGTTCAATGGAACGGGCGACAGATCTATTGGAAATCATACATACTGATGTGTGTGGACCAATGAGTGTGTCGTGTGAGGTGGATATCGTTATTTTGTTACTTTCACGGATGATTTGAGTAGATATGGGTATATCTATTTGATGAAACACAAGTCTGAAACTTTTGAAAAGTTCAAAGAATTTCAGAATGAAGTAGAAAATCATCGTAACAGAAAGATCAAATTTTTGTGGTCCGACCGTGGAGAAGAGTATCTTAGTTACGAGTTTAGCACACATATGAAAGACTGTGGAATAGTTTCAGAACTCACGCCTGCCGGAACACCACAACGTAATGGTGTGTCAGAACGTCGTAATCGTACTTTATTGGATATGGTTCGATCTATGATGTCTCTGACTGACTTGCCACTGTCATTTTGGGGTTATGCACTGGAAACCGCTACATTCACTTTAAATAGGGCACCATCTAAATCCGTTGAAAAGACACCGTATGAATTATGGTTTGGAAACAAACCTAAGCTATCATTTCTTGAAGTTTGGGGATGCGATGTTTATGTGAAGAAACTTCAACCGGATAAACTCGAACCCAAAGCGGAAAATGCGTCTTCATAGGATACCCTAAGGAAACGGGTGGGTATACCTTCTATCACAGATCCGAGGGCAAGGTCTTTGTTGCCAAGAATGGATCCTTTCTTGAGAAAGAGTTTCTCGCGAAAGGTGTGAGTAGTCGGAAGGTAGAACTCGAAGAGGTTATTGAACCTTCTCTTCATGAAATGGCGAGTAGCGCAGCTTCAGAAGTTGTTTCGGAGTTGACTTCACCTAATGAAGAGAGAGCTAATGATATTGATCATGAAACTCCGAAAGAGGAGACTACCGAACCTCGCAGGTCAAGCAGGACACGTGCAGCTCCTGAACTGTACGGCAATCCTGTTGTGAATTTCATGGTTGATGAAATGGATGACCCTGCGACATATGAAGAAGCAATGATGAGCCCGGATTCCCACAAATGGCTAGAAGCCATGAAATCCGAGATGGAATCCATGTACGAAAACCAGGTTTGGACCTTGGTGGACTTACCTCACAACCGAAAGGCCATTGAGAATAAATGGAGTTTCATAAGGAAAACTGATGCTGATGGTAATGTGACCATCTATAAGGCTCGACTTGTCACAAAGGGGTTTCGACAAATTCAAGGAGTTGACTACGATGAGACATTCTCTCCCATAGCGATGCTTAAGTCGGTTAGGATTATGTTAGCAATTGCTGCATATTTCGATTATGAAATATGGCAGATGGATGTCAAAACTGCGTTCCTCAATGGTAATATTGAAGAAGAGTTGTATATGATACAACCTAAGGGTTTTGTCGATCCTAAGGATGCTAATAAGGTGTGCAAACTTCAGCGATCCATCTATGGACTGAAGCAATCATCACGAAGTTGGAATCTCCGCTTTGATGAGGTGATCAAAGAGTTTGGATTTGTCCAAACTTATGGAGAGGCTTGTATTTACAAGAAAGTGAGTGGGAGCAATGTGGCATTTCTGATATTATATGTGGATGACATATTATTGATTGGAAATGATTTAGATCTTTTGAACAGTGTTAAAAGTTATCTAAACAGCAAATTTTTGATGAAGGACCTTGGTGAAGCTTCATATATATTAGGCATTAAAATCTATAGAGATAGATCAAGATGCCTAATTGAGCTATCGCAGAGTACATACCTTGATAAGATATTAAAGAAGTTTAATATGGAAGGAAGTAAGAAGGGGTTCTTACCTATGTTGCAAGGCAAGACATTGAGTAAGACTCAAAGTCCGGCTACGGCGGAAGAAAGAGAGATAATGGATAAGATCCCCTATGCCTTAGCCATAGGCTCTATAATGTATGGCATGCTATGTACAAGACCGGATGTGGCACATGCTATTAGTTTGACTAATAGGTACCAATCTGATCCTGGTTCGGAACACTGGATAGCGTTCAAGAATATCCTTAAGTACTTGAGAAGAACTAAGGATATGTTTCTTATATACGAAGGTGAAGAAGAGCTAGTCGCTAAGTGTTATGTCGATGCTAGCTTTGACACTGATCCGGATGACTCTAAGTCTCAATCCGGATATGTATTTCTCTTGAACGGAGCAGCAGTTAGTTGGAGGAGCTCCAAACAACCTGTGGTGGCTAGATCAACAACGGAGGCGGAATATGTTGCTTTGCTTAACAAGCAGAAGCGGTTTGGATGAAGGAGTTCATAACGAACTGGGTGTGGTTTCCGGTCGTTGGACCCGATGGTGATCTATTGTGACAACAATGGAGCCATAGCCAACGCAAAGGAACCAAGGTCTCACAAGAATTCCAAGCATATTAAGCGCCGGTTTCACTCCATCCGCGAACATGTCAAGGATGGAAATATAAAGATTTGTAAAGTGCACACGGACCTGAATGTAGCAGATCCGTTGACTAAAGTACTCCCTAGGGCAAAACATGATCAACACCAAAACTCCATGGGTGTTAGATTTATCACTATGTGAACTAGATTATTGTCTCTAGTGCAAGTGGGAGACTGAAGGAAATATGCCCTGAGAGGCAATAATAAAGTTGTTATTATGTATTCCTTGTATATGATAGATGTTTATTTTGCATGCTATAATTGTATTGATAGGAAACATCAATACATGTGTGTTTAATAAACAAAAAGGGTTCCTAGTCATACCTCTCTTATAGACTAGCTTGTTGATTAACAGGATGATCAAGGTTTCCTGATCATGGACATTGGATGTTGTTAATAACAAGGTCACACCATTGGTCAAATGATGTGATGAACATTCATCCGAAGTATAGCATTACGATCAAGTCATTGTGTTTATATTTCTATAACATCATACGAAGTAATCTTTATCCTTAGACCATGAGATCATGTTAATTGCTAACACCAGAAGAGTATCTTGATAACATCAAACGTCACACCGTAACAGGGTGACTATAAAGATGGGTTGATTACGAAGAAGGTGTTATGTTGAGGCTCATGGATCAAGAGTGGAATTTGTCAATCCATATGACGGATAGATATACTCTGGGCCCTCTCGGTGATATCACATTAGGATAGCTTGCAAGCAAGTGATGTGATCACTAGAATGTTATATCACGGGAACGATAAAAGAGTGCATGTCAGTAACGAGATCAAACTAGGTATGGAGATACCGATGATCGAATCTCGGACATGTAATATATCGAGAGACAAAGGGATTTAGTTACAAGTGTTAAAGGTTCTCACGATCACAGGAGTCATCGTTGAATGTGTAGGAGTCAGTACGGATCTCTAGGTCCTGTTGCTGATTATTGATCGGAGAAGGGTGTCGATCATGTCTGCATTATTCGTGAACCGTAGGGTGGCACACTTAAGAGTTACCGGACACCATTTTGGAGCACATATGTTTCAGACGAAAGAATTGCAAAGTGCAGGAATTGTTTCAATAGAAACCGGAAATTGTTTCGGGTGAAATTGCAGAAGGTGGTTCTGCATGTGATATTGAAATATTGCAAGGGGCTATATGTGAATGTTTCTTAATTAAATTAATTAAAAAAATTCTGAATAAATTTAATAAAAGGGTTTTATTAAATGAGAGAGCATTAAATTTGGAGAAACTTAATGTATTTAAAGTGGAGACTTTAAAAGGGAATGTGAAGAGGCATTTTAATGTGGAGGAGTTACCACCACATGAATGGGGGAGGTGAGGGGTCACCCCCCCCCATGCGCCGGCTATGGAGAGAGGGGGCACCCCCCCCTCCTCCTATAAAAGGCCACTCATTCCCTCCTTCATCCTCACACCTCATTGTGAAGGATCTCTCTCCCCTTCTAGAATTATTCCCCCATGGTCTCGGATTAGCGAGATACATGTTCCCGGTGGCATTTCGTCTGGAAGGAGTTGCTGCTTCCGCTGGATCGCTGGAGCGAGGAGGTGGAGGTTGTCCGGTGGCTTGAACGTGTGTGCGAGTGCGGATGCGCTGCAGAGTTGCGGCGCTCGGACTTCCTCACGATCTTGAGATCGGCAAGTGTACGAGTACATCAACCACGAGTTCCTACTCGTTAACAAACCTCGTTGTCTTGGAGGGTAAGTTCTCTATGGATGTATGTCCACCCGTTTGCTTTGAACCTAGTAGATAGATCTTGGAGTGTAGTTCACACCGTAGGAAATTTTTTGTTTTCTATGCTGCGGACCCAACACAGAAAGCCCAAGAACATGTTGGAATGTAACTACCACATGCAATGGAGTATCAGGGTGACAGAGGTTGCAGCACCACACCCACTTCAGTGTGTGTGGTCATGTGGATCATTGTGCTTTGGAAAAGAAAACATAAAATGACACTACATATGTCAAACCATGGTCAGAAAGCCCAAGAACATGTTGGAATGCAACTTCCAAATGCAATGGAGCACCAGTGTGACATAAGTTGCATCACCACACCACTTGAGTGTGTGTGGTCATGTGGATCAAGGCCTATGGTTTGGAAAAGAACGCATGCAATGACACTCCATGTGTCAAACCATGGTCAGAAAGCCCAAGAACATGTTTGAATGCAACTGCCAAATGCAATGGAGCACCAGTATGACATAAGTTGCATCACCACACCCACTTGAGTGTGTGTCGTCATGTGGATCAAGGGCTGGAGTTTGGAAAAGAACACATGCAATGACACTCCATTTGTGAAACCATGGTCAGAAAGCCCAGGAGGATGATGGAATGCAAATACCAAATGCAATGGAGCACCAGTGTGAAATAGGTTGGATAACCATACCCACTTGAGTGTGTTTTTCATGTGGATCATTGTGGTTTGGAAAAGAACACATGCAATGCCACTCCATATGTCAAACCATGGTAAAAAACACAAGAACATGTTGGAATACAACTGCCAAATACAATGGATCACCAACGTGAAAGCTCTTGCATCACCACTGATGGCCCAAAATATATCGAGCTCGTTGGGGAACCCCAAGAGGAAGGTATGATGAGCACAACAGCAATTTTTCCCTCAGTTATGAAACCAAGGTTATCGAACCAGTAGGAGCAAGGAAACACCTCCAAGGTGTTGTTGCCAACTTGGAATCCTGCATAACACAACCACAGAACTTTTCCCCCAACTTATAGTGAGGTTATCAATCTCACCGATTTTGCTGAAAACGTATTGTGTGGAAGAAAGTAAAGGCTTGCAGAAAGCAAACAGAAAACCGTAAACAGTTGTAGATTGATGGTAAAAGAAAGGACCGGGGTCCATAGTTCACTAGTCGTGGTTCTCCTTAAGATAGATGACATGTTGGGTGAACAAATTACAGCGGGGCAATTGACAAACATCGAGAAAGCAATCATGCATATACTAATCATCTTGACTCCTATGAGATTTGATTAGGCATTACAACATTATACATAGACTGTAATCCAATTGCATCTATGACTAATAATCCACCTTCAGGTTATCATTCGAACCCCCTCCAGTATTAAGTTGCAAGCAACAGATAATTGCATTACGCATTGCGTGTAAAGTAAACAATACGATTGTTCTATGAACGAAGGATTGCTATTTTCTCCCTAGTAGCAACATCACATCTAGTACCTTAGAGATTTATGTCACTTCCCTAGATTACTAGAGGCATGAACCCACTATCGAGCATAAATAGTCCCTCTTGGAGTTGCTAGCATCTACTCAGCCAAGATAGTCACTAACAACGGAGAGCATGCAAGATCACAAATAACAAAGACATGATAGAATCAATAGTCAATCTGAAATAGCATCTTAATATCCATTGGATCCCCGCAAACACAACATGTATAATTACAAATAGATGATCTTGATCATGAACGGAGCTCACAAGATCTAAAGATGATAGCACAAAGGAGAAGAACCCACCATCTAGCTACTACATGGACCCGTAGTCCAAGGATGAACTACTCACGCATCACACTAGAGGCTTGCATGGTGATGAAGAAGGCCTCCATGGTGAATTTTCCCCTCCGGCAGGGTGCCAGGAAGAGCTTCAGATCCCTCCCGATCTAGGGATGCAGATGGCGGCGGCTATAGACTCTTTCGTGGAATTTTGATCGGGTACTTAGGGTTTCTGTATCGGAGGCATCTTATAGGTGAAAGGGGAGGCCGAGGGGGTTCCCTAGGCGGCCACACCACCCCCTGGCGCGGGCTAGGCCTGGCCGCGCGGCCGAGTGGTGTGGCGGCCCTATGGTCCCTCTCCGTCTCGTATTTTGGCTCCATGTCCCCCTCGGTGAAAAACTAACTTTGGCTTTTGTCCCGTCCAATTCCGAGAATATTCATTTTCTGACTTTCCTAGAACCAAGAACAGGAGAAAACAGACAGCTGGCACTGTGGCATCTTGTTAATAGGTTAGTCCAAGAAAGTGTATAAAAAGTACTCAAAGTGTGGATAAAACATAAGAAAGTAGATAAAAACCAAGAATGGAACATCAAAAATTATTGATACGTTAGCAACGTATCAACATCCCCAAGCTTAATTCCTGCTCGTCCTCGAGTAGGTAACTGATAAAAAGAAAGAATAATTTTTGAGGTGACATGCACCATCATAAACTTGATCAAAGTATTTGTAAAACATTGATAGCTGGGATCATAGTACTTCAACATAGCATGAAAGACAAAGTTCTAACAATAAGACATAGCAACTATGTTGCAACATGAAAAGGCACAAACAAAATATTCATGAATAACAATACTTTTCAAGACGTTTGCTTGTTTCACATAAAGAAAACATAGCATAGTGGCATTCAGCTTGTCCCTCATAGAGTAGCAAACATAAATGCATAGGACACCTTCAAAGTTCATATGAGTGACTAGGTGCAAATAGTTTAAGAACAAGCAATATCAAAGTTACGCATCAATCAACAAGTCTTTGGACAATGCACATAGAACTAAGAATGGCCACTATGCTCTCAAAGTAGGTGCATAAAGATAGAAGGTGGAGACTCAAAATAAAAGTAGAAGAAAGGCCTTCATAGAAGGAAGTAGAGATTCAAGTTTCATAAAGAGCTTCCAAAAATTATGGTACTTATTAGCTTTCAACTCTCATTGCCCCTATCATAAGCATCTTTAGGTGATTAAGGTTAAAGTGACACAACTAACAGGATATGCTTGACAAGTTATAAGTTGAAATCTCATGCCCCTTACTTACAAAGACCGAACCTCATGTTACTCAACTTCAGTCACAAGTAAGCTCTTGTCATTGTAAGTACATATGTATCATAGAGAACCGCCAATGGGGTACCCCTTGCACATGATACAAGAGCTATCCCATAATCAAAATGACAAGGCAAGCAGACAATGAGCATTTTAGCGATCTTTTTATTTGCTATTTGCATAGGTTTTTATTGAGGATTCTTCATAGAGTGCTAATTATGGTTATGCTGCAAGTTTCCACCATGATTAGGCATGGCTTAGGCTAGCGGCCCAGGCGTTTCTCTAACACACATACAAACTCCATGATCTTACAAGTTCCCCTTTTATTTCACACCGCCGGGATCCATAGGCAAAAGAACATGATATCAACGGTGTACAATGTACAAGTGCAATGTTAAAGCGTTCCCCATGATACATGGTTCTTCTAACTTCAACTTATAAAGCACAAGCATATACACAATGAAGATGGACGCAATGGTTCAAGATTATTAAATGCAAAAAAGTAAAGTGAGCCATCAAGTTTGTGAGAGCTTTAATCACTAATTTTCACATAACAAGTTTAATTCGGAAGGTAGATAACAACATGAATATACTTGGAATAGAAAATGCTAATAGGTAGGTATGGTGGACTCTTTGGAATAACTTGGTTTTAGGAGTTGGATGCATGAGTAGAACTCACACTTGGTTATGGAGGCTAGCAAAAGACTGGGAGCGACCAACTAAAAGAGCAATAATGGCCATAATCATGCAAAGCGACAAAACATCATTAATCAAAGCATAAAGTGATATTACAAGTTGAAAACTAAAGGATCATAAAGGCTATGGTGACTTGGGATAGTCATAACATGGTGTGAGCATGCGCCAAGTCAACCCAAATAAAGCATCAAAGGAGAATACCACAATACTATGCTTTAATATGCTAAAACAACGCATGATTCTTCCAAGGCACATTAAGCAATCTCAATTGTTTATAACATGTCATGCTACAGGAAAGATCACTAAGGATAAAGCCAAAACAATATCAAGCATGACATGACAAAGCATGGGCCACAGTCAAAAACAAGCTCTCTTTACCACTTAAGCATGAACTCTCCTACTCTTTTCCAATCCAAACCAAACTATTTGAAAACCAATGCATGAAAGACGGGGTCCAAACAATTTATTCAGAAAACTAAGAAAACCAAGCAAATGAAAACCACAAACAAAAATGAAGACGCTCCAAGAACAACACAACTGTGCATGAAACAATAAAAATGAAGTGTTTTGGAAGAAACCTGGGATTTGTATTGCTGAAGAAGGGGATGCCTTGGGCATCCCCAAGATTTAACGCTTGTACTTATTGGATATTTCTTGGGGTGACACGCGTGGCATCTCCAAACTTGAGCTTTAGTCCATTCTTCATCTCATTACATCATTCTCTCCATACACCTGAAATTCTTCTTCATACAAAACCTCACACAATCTTTATTAGCAACATTAGTGCACTCAAGATAATAAGTATTTGGGTTCATTTTAAACACCAATAAAACTTCCATTAAAACACAAGCTACTGAAGCACTTCCCTCAAAAAGCTCAATTCCCCAAAGAGAACTCAAAAAGGAACCAACAAGAAGCAAATGCAAATAATGGCAGAAATCTGTCAAAACAGACCAGCAGGTAAAAACCAATTTTTTAGAAGACCTTGTGTTGCTCAAATCAAAACATGTTGAACTAACGAAATTTAGATAACAACCTGGGTCAGAAGAACAAAAATTCACGCCTCAAAATGACGTACAGAAATTTTACACAAATTTTTATAGTGAAGCACAAAAATCTGTTTCGGGATAGCAACTTTCCCAAGCATTACTTCTCTGTCATTAGAGGTTAATCTTGGCACAAAAAGAAATAAAAAGGATAAGGAGCGGTTATTACTGAAGTAATAAATTCGAATACTCATCTAAAACTTTTGGGTTATCTCCCAATAAGTACTTTTCTTTAACGCCTTTAAGTTAGGCATAAGAAGCAAGAAAAAGAATCAAGTGTTATCAAATGAAGAAGCACTAAGATTAATACCAGAAATATCTTCAACAAGGCAAGGTATCTTATCCAAATAAGTTCTAGAGGATCCTTTCTCAATGCTTTTGGGTTCATTACTTTCATCAAACGGATTTTCAGGAACGATCCAATCGAGATTCTTTTCTATGGCTTCATGCATTGCTACAAGTTTGAAAGGTATTGGTATCTTAATTTCCTCCACATTAGGTTCGGTTTTGTTCATCTTTTCTCGTGTACCAATAACATCTACGCATGAGCCTAGCATATTAAAACGTTCAAATACTTTTCTAGCTTCCTTGCCAACATCATAAAATTCCTTAAGCAAAGTTTCCAGAATAAAATCCCTCTTTTCAGGGTCCTCAATTTCTTTAAGTTTACGAAACATTACTTGCATTAAGGGGTTAAGGTTAACAAACCTAGCTTCCAACATGTGTACTAAAGAAGCTGCAGCAATTTCATAATTTGGAGCAAGTTCTGCAAGGGATCTATCCTCAATATCCTCATGCTTACTAACATGATTAAAGAATTCTTCAATATTATCTTTTCCAATTATAGAGCCACCACCTATTGAAAGGTCTTTCAGGGTGAACCTAGGGATCAACATGGTGAGCTAAGAAATAGGTAACAGCTATATAAAGAATTTTTTGTGTGTTTTTAATAAAGAAAGCAAAATAGTAAAACTAATTTTTTTGTGTTTTTGATAAAGAAACAAACAAACAAAGCAGAAATAAACTAAGCAAAAAAATAACAAAGTAAAGAGATTGGTTATGAGGGACTCCCCTTGTGAAGATGTCCTTGACTCCCCGGCAACAGCGCCAGAAAAGTAGCTTGATGGCCCAAAATATATCGAGCTTGTTGGGGAACCCCAAGAGGAAGGTATGATGAGCACAACATCAAGTTTTCCCTTAGTTATCGAACCAGTAGGAGCAAGGAAACACCTCCAAGGTGTTGTTGCCAACTTGGAATCCTGCACAACACAACCACAAAAAATTTCCCCCAACTTACAGTGAGGTTGTCAATCTCACTGGTTTTGCTGAAAACAAAGGATTAAATGTATTGTGTGGAAGAAAGTAAAGGCTTGTAGAAAGTAAATAGAAAACAGTAAACAGTTGTAGATTGATGGTAAAAGAAAGGATCGGGGTCCATAGTTCACTAGTGGTGGTTCTCCTTAAGATAGATGACAGGTTGGGTGAACAAATTATAGCGGGGCAATTGACAAACATCGAGAAATCAATCATGCATATACTAATCATCTTGACTCCTATGAGATTTGATTGGGCATTACAACATTATACATAGACCATAATCCAACTGCATCTATGACTAATAATCCACCTTCAGATTATCATCCGAACCCCCTCTAGTATTAAGTTGCAAGCAACAGATAATTGCATTACGCATTGCGTGTAAAGTAAACAATACGATTGTTCTATGAACAAAGGATTGTTGTTTTCTCCCTAGTAAACACAGCACATCTAGTACCTTAGAGATTTCTGTCACTTCCCCAGATTACTAGAGATATGAACCCACTATCGAGCATAAATACTCCCTCTTGGAGTTTCTAGCATCTACTCGGCCAAGATAGTCACTAACAACAGAGAGCATGAAAGACATGATAGAGTCAATAATCAATCTGAAATAGCATCTCAATATCCATCGGATCCCCACAAACACAACATGTATGATTACAAATAGATGATCTTGATCATGAACGGAGCTCACAAGATCTAAACATGATAGCACAAAGGATAAGAACCAACCATCTAGCTACTACATGGACCCATACTCCAAAGATGAACTACTCACGCATCACACCGGAGGCTTGCATGGTGATGAAGAAGGCCTCCAGGGTGAATTCTCCCCTCCGGCAGGGTGTCAGGAAGAGCTTCAGATCCCTCCCGATCTAGGGATGGAGATGACTGTGGCTATAGACTCTTTCGTGGAATTTTGATAGGGTACTTAGGGTTTCTGTATCGAAGGCATCTTATCAGCAAAAGGGGAGGACGAGGGGGTGCCCTAGGAAGCCACACCACCCCCTGGCGTGGGCCAGGCCTGGTCGCACGGCCGGGTGGCGTGGCGGCCCTCTGGCCCCTCTCCGTCTCGTATTCTGGCTTCGTGTCCCCCTCGGTGAAAAACTGACTTTGGCATTTGTCCCGTCCAATTCCGAGAATATTCATTTTCTGACTTTCTTGGAACAAAAAACAGCAGAAAATAGGCAGCTGGCACTGTGGCATCTTGTTAATAGGTTAGTCCAAGAAAGTGTGTAAAAAGTACTCCAAAGTGTGTACAAAACATAAGAAAGTAGATAAAAACCAAGCATGGAACATCAAAAATTATGGATACGTTAGCAACACACCAACCACACCCACTTGATTGTGTTTGGTCATGGGGATAACTATGGTTTGGAAAAGAACACATGAAATGTCACTCCATGTGTCAAACCACGGTCAGAAATCCCAAGAACATGTTGGAATGCAACTTCCAAATGCATTGAAGCACCAGCATGATAGAGGTTGCATCACCACACTCACTTGAGTGTGTGTGGTTATGAGGATCATTGTGGTTTGGAAAAAACACTTGCAATAACACTCCATGTGTAAACCATGGTCAGAAAGCCCAGCAACATGTTGGAATTCAACTGCCAAATGAAATGGAGCACCAGTGTGACATAAGTTGCATCATCGCACCCACTTGAGTGTGTGTGGTCATGTAAATCAAGGGTTGTGGTTTGAAAAAGAACACATGCAATGACACTCCATGTGTCAAACCATGGTTAGAAAGCCCGATAACTTGTTGGAATGTAACTGCCAAATGCAGTGGAGCACCAGCGTGACATAAGTTGCATCACCACACACACTTGAGTGTGTGTGGTCATGTGGATCAAGGGTTGTTGTTTGGAAAAGAACACATGCAATTGCACTCTAGGTGCCGAACCATGGTTAGAAAGCCCAGGAACATGTTGGAATGTAACTTCGACATGCAATGGAGCATTAGTGTGGCAGAGGTTGCAGCACCACACCCACTTGAGTGTGTGTGGTCATGTGTACCATTATGGTTTGGAAAAAAACACATGCAATGACACTCCATCACTACAAGAAGACCACCCCTACAACAATGCTACTATGTGTATCTAAATGTCCATATAGGCGTTGCTAGGTAATTTACCAACGGATCAAAATGTGTTGCGTTTTTTGGCGTTGCAAGGATATAATGCAACACATATATGTGTGTTGGTAACCAATCAAATAGGCGTTGCAAATTAGATACAGAACCATTGCAACAAATGTATGCGTTGGTAGAGGCATCCTACAAGTACCTAAAATTCTTTTCACAAAATATATTTTTTAGCCTGGTGGTTGGATCGCTCTAGAAGATGGCTGGTCTTTTTTACCAGCGAAGAGAACATAGTTCATATGAGACATGTCACAACACACAATTAGTATAACTCGCATTGCATCACAAAATAATTTAGTATTATTGTAACACCATTCCATACAAGAAAATCATCCAAAGAGTAGACAATTTACAATCTGGTAACTAAGTTAGATATTCTACCTAGCCCTATATATCTATTTTTTGGGACATCGTTCAATACACGAAAATCATCTTAACTGTAGACAATTTACAGTCTTGAGTCAAAATAAGATATTCTACCAAGTCTATATATGTTCTTTGGCCTAGCATATCCAGAGCTGGTATCAAGTCTTGTTGATGCATGTGACCTGAAAACACAAATTCAGTTTTCAGTATCAAAGTGGCATTCCCCGTGCACTTAGAATCAGAGAATTAAATATATGAACTATGTGTGACATGCCAAAGCTGATATCCTTGGAGATCAACAAAGACATATGAGATATGGTGATTGAAAAATTACCGTGATAACACTACCATATGTATATTCCCAATGTCCAATGCAGCCAAAATATTGTTCATAGTACCACTAACGCACGACAATGAAGCTATGGCATTGTTATTGATCCTTCTACACCGTCTGAAGCACAAGGAAGATATAGGGCACCTTCCACAACTGTGTGCTGGTAAACCTGCTCTGGTAATTTCACATATCAGGCGCTATTGAGCATACATCAAAGGACTTGGATTAAAGTGCTAATAGGTTTGTAGCAAAGAAACAACCAACAGAAATATTATAAATTATTAAAAAGGTATTAAGGTTTTTCCTTACAACAGAACAAGTCGATCTAATGTATGGGTGGATCTCAGCTCGATGATCAACCTAGGTATGTGTTCCGTGTTCAGATTTCGAATATGCACACATGTGAGCCTAGATAAACTGGCCATCTAGTATGATACAAAAGCCATAAAAAATTGATTTCAGTAACTGAAACGATCACCATGTGTTCTGAAGCGTACCACGTGAAACATAAAAAATTATTGGTTAGACTGATTCTATACTGAATACTTGAAAGGTTAAAAGTAAATCTATACTCAGTACTTACAAAATAAAAGCTATGTCTATGAAAAAGATAACAATATAAATTCGCTGGAACTATACTAAATATTGGATACGATCAGAGCGACAAAAGAGATGTATAGAGTTGCAGTATCGAGTTAAATTGGAAAGATGCAAGGTGCAAACCAGGCCACGGTTAAAAAATATAATGGCACGTGATGAGGTGCCAGTGACAAGAATTGGCAGGGATGCACACAAATCCTAGAAAATTGGTGAATACGGGTAAGCCAAAGGAGAAGTAGAGATGGGGTCTGACGGTAAAAAAAAGAGGAGAAATTGCACCTGGAACCCGAACATCTGCTGTGGTCTTGACCGCCAAGCCTTCTGTGCTTCAAGTCGCCAACGCGACTCTTCCAGATATCACTGCGCTATGGAGTTGTAGTGTTTCTTCCAAAATCGATCTTGGATGTGCTTGGAGCGCTTCCTGGATTTATGAGATCTAATGGTAAGCAACGAGAATTTGAGGTCGGAACATCCCGTCAAGACATCTTCGCACCCAATCATATTATAGGAAGCAACGAGTGGAGGTCGCAGCGTTAGCCTAGTGATCAGCGATGGAGGAATTGCTTGCCAAGAGCCGAGCGCACCTAGAGGGAGAGGAGGGAGGCAGCTAGGTTTGGGGAAGGCGATGAGGGTGACTGCCGGTTAGCCTACAACACATGCATGTGTATCTACAATAAAATTTTGCAACGAATAGTTAAGTCGTTGCTAGGTATATATTGCTTTATGGGGGTTGTTGTGTCAAACCATGGACAGAAAGCCCAAGAACATGTTCGAATGCAACTTCCAAATGCAATGGAGCACCAGTGTGACATAAGTTGCATCACAACACCCTCTTTAGTGTGTGTGGTCATGTGGATCATTGTGGTTTTGAAAAGAACACATGCATTAGCACTCCATGTGTCGAACTATGGTCACAAAGCCCAAGAACATGATGGAATGCAAATGCCAAATGCAATGGAGCACCAGTATGACATAAGTTGCATCACCACACCCACTTGAGTGTGTCTGATCATGTGGATCATTGTAGTTTTGAAAAGAACACATGCAGTGACACTCCATGTGTTAAACCACTTGAGTGCGTGGTTGTGTGGACCAGGGTGGTTTGGAAAATAACACATGCAAGGTTTGATCGTAACCTTAGCGCCCAATGGTGGAGGGCCCCCCATGGTGGCCGTTAGATCAAGTCTTGTATAAGGCTCGCCCCAAGACACTTGTTCTGCATCCCTATTGTTATAGACCATTCGATCGGGGCGCTTGGATGATTGGGATGGTTCTTTGTAAGAGCGATCCGCAAGTAGGTGGTTCTGTGACATGATTGTCTACACTTACTATCCGCTTGCTCTGGACAAACTAGCAATATCGCGTGCTCCCACTTGCTAGTGTCATGTGTTCTGTGGGCCCACCTGCCAGTGTCACGTCCCCTTTCCTTCTCTTCCTTCCCCTTTACTTCTCTTCCTGCCCCTTGAAACCACTATACCCACTTCTCTTCCATCTTGTCGTAGCCGCAAGCTGACAGCACCTACAGCGATCTCTCCTGTAGCCACCCCAGTCCCCCAGCCCCCCTTTTCCAATGGCTTCATGGGGAGATGGTGAGGAAACACGTCGAGATGATAGCTACCGTGCTTTTGATGTGAGTCATCTCATCTCTAACATCTATGGCCATTTATCTATTTTGAGCTAGATCTACTCTGATTGCTCATGCACATCTGATGTTTTACGCCAACCAAACATTGTATGACTCCGATTATCATGTTTTAGTGGAGGGAGACAGTCCTCCACAATGTAAACATGGAGATGTGCCCGCTAAATTTGTAGGGTTCAAAGGACGCAACACAGACAAGAGGTTCTTAGTGTGTCAAGGACAGGGTGCAATGTTGCCACGCAGAAGTTGCGGTGTTGTCAAATGGGTAGATCTTGAGTGGCCCAGCTCGATGCATAAATCGCTGGAAAAACTATGGGATAAGGCTGGTGAGTTTAAAGAAGCCATAATCAGCTCAAGTCTTGAGAGTGCTGAGATGAATTTTATTTGACCATGGTGTCACAACAAAGCTTCACCATGATCTCAGGAGGGTGCAAGACAAGGTTAGCAAAGTCGCGGAGGAGAGGGACGTGGCGTTGGCCCTGAAGGCTAAAGCAGAGGAAGAATTGGCTAAATCAAGGATTTAACTTCACCAGGCCAAAGTTTAGCAGGCTACGACTACGGGTATGGACAAATTAATGAGGATAAGTGCAGAGAAACAATTGAAGTTGTACAAGGAAGATGCTAGAAGCATGGCACAGACGATTCAATCCTTGCGCTCACAGGAAGATGTGCATCGGGATAAGATAAGAAAGATAAAGGATATGTGTGATAACTAGTTCTATTTAGCTAGAGCTTCGTACTTTTTTAATTGTAATAATAGTACTTGTTGACCAAGTGGTCTAAACTAGTGGTCTCGGAGTCCTTGGAGGAAAAATTGGTCGTCTGTTATTCTGTTTTAGCCCTTCTTTTCTTCCTTTTTTCTAATGATGGTTGTAATCTAACTTTGTTGGTTTGTTTAAACATAATCTACGTGGATTCTACCACATGCAAATGGCACATACACAATTTATAAAGTGGAAGCATGTACACCCTGTTAGTGCGTTGGAGTGAGAGATCCGAGAGCTTTGCCAGATTTAGGGGAGGTAGGAGCAGGGAGGTGGTGAGATAGACGGGCTCAAGATTAGGCCAGAAAGTGGAAGAATTTCTTCATTATCTAGGCATTATCTGTTGCCATTGCTGTTTATTTTTCCATGTCATTGTCCAACAACTGAAATAAGTTGTTGCTTCATGGAGTGTAGTAGCTTAGAACTTGTTTTTCATCTCAGAACCTTATAATAAGTGTAATCCCAAAAACAGAGATTTATGAAGCGCTTAAATAATTTATTTATGTGCCACTAACATCCATCGAATTTGGATACCCCCTCCCCCTTAGCAATCACAGTCCTGGTGCTGCGATTTTTTAGATAGTAGTGGCACAATCACAATTTCGGATTCAACTAGTGACTCGACCGTTTCCAAACCTCATGTCACGGTACATTTTACTCCGAGAATGGGGGTAGATTATTTCGACTGACATGTTCCACGCACACAGCTCTAGAATTTAACCAAATGACATATATAGGTTCAAGTTCAACACACTATTATGCATCTTCATTGACAACCTTCTTCCCCTGCCTGGGTGCCAACTTACTTTCCTTCACGTCCAGTGGCTTCTTCATTGTCTGCCTTCTTCCTCTTCCTAGGTGCCAATTTTCTTACCTTCACGTACTCTGCATCTTCGGGTCGAGGGAAAGTCAGGCCAATCATCACTGGAATCATGTCCAGCATCATCACTCACTAGTTTTGATTTTTCTCTCATAGCAAAATCACTGACTTGGCAGTCATGTTTCTTACCTTGTGCTTCCTACCAAAGAAACAGGACACGGCTAACTATCTAATATCTACAGAGTAAAAAAATTACAATTCAGACAAACATGCGAACCCCAAGAGACTTTTGCTAACCAGCAGTAGGGATTCGAGTGACCACCCTGTCCAAGAATAGCAGGGCGACTCCCGGTAGTAGCAGCTTCCATATCCAGTATTTTATAATTCAACATAAACATGCGAATCCCAAGAGACTTTTTCATCAAACCGGTTAGTTGACTGTCACACCTTACACGAATCATGATGCCTCATTCATCCATGAAGCTGAACTGTGTAGTGTGCTTTAACCCTATTTCAGCAGGTTTACGCAGAGCAGCAACCATACCAGGGATAGTGCAGATCTGTGTATGCGCTTCTTCCATCGTGAGACATTGAAGTCGATTCCACTTTCCCTTTTTGTTTGCCAATTTAGAGTGGTAGCTGCCGAGTGTTATCATAACAAGGTAAGGGTGGTATGTGGAGATCCTACTTGACAGGAATTTGGGGACAAAAAGATAAGAATTGTTTGTCAGCATTGGGCTAGCAAACAATTCTAGGTTGGATCTATCTCTTTAATGTCAATAGCCAGCTAGCAGTTATAGTTAATGTGAATAACAAAGAGAAGAGTAGCTCACACGCATGTAGCCTAAACTTCTTCTTCCTTGGTAGTAGGATCTGCCATCCTCCGTGTTGCTCAGCTCGTCCGGTGGTGGAAGTGGCCTAGAGCCTCACAACGACGGGCATGGCATGCAGCATTGGAGCTCGGGATAAGCGAGTGGGCGCAGAAACTACTTGGCACCGGAAGGCAAATATCCAAATGGATTGTTCTGGTTGGAGGGTGGATTTCGCCACCGCTGGTTCTAGGGTTCATGTGAAAGGAGGGAGTGAATTTGTGAATTTGGTCGACGCACGAAGGCCCTTAGTTCCTCATTTCGCCTACGTGTTTTCCGCGTTGCCGATCGCATCACGGACAGAGTACTCACAGGAGGGACCTAGCCGTCTATTTCATGGGAAAGTTGACAGAATGTTTGAATTTGATAGGGGTAAGATGAGTTTGCCTCAAAATAGGGCTTCTTGGTAGTTGGTATCCCAACTTCATGAAACCCGGCAATTACAAGCAAGTCAGACCCCGCGATGCACTCGCACGTCAACTTTAGGGCCGCAAACTAACAAGCCCTAGTAATTCCCTGTAACATATTACTTTAAATATTTGTTCCATTTTATTCAGCACCATGGTTGATATAATTTATTCTAGACTTGACCCTACAAAATTGAACGTTTTTCACAATTTGATCTTATTTGTGAGGACCACTTCCTAGAATATTGATACCCAAACTATTGGCGTTTGGTCAACGCCTACCTTTTTTGCTCATGAAAAGGTATTTATATATGAAATCTTCAATTTAGCATGCACCAACATTTTCTGTGGTAGAGTTAGAGAAGTACATTCCCTATAGTATTCATTCTTCACTTTATTATCACAAAATGATTTTCTTTAAGCTTGAGGTGACTGGTTTAAGAACCAAAATGTACGGAATGAATGTTGGTATATTTATTATGTAGATGGCACCCATTAAAATTTCAAGTAAGTGGACATACAGAGATATCACCCTGATGACGTAAGACAAACCTCAAATCTTCCTAACGATAACCTGCAACCCAATTACCCAAACTGGCAAGACATACAAGACGTGCTTCTTCCAGGTCAAACCTCGCATCACCAACTAGATCTTGTGTCCCGAGTGTTCAGATACAAAGTGGAGGTGATGAAAAGGATGCTTACCAAGAAGCATATTGCGGGCATCCTGGAGGAGGATGTCCATGTGGTCGAGTTTTAGGAGAGGGGCGTAACCCATGATCATCTCATTTTGATGTAGCTAGACCACATTTGATCAACTTTCTTCATGATCTTTAGTCTTTTAAAATGTCATTCCTACTGATAGATTTGAGACATATATATGTGTGCATTTTTTTGGCTTTCCTTTCTATGTACACGAATACGACTATTTATGTGCACTTTATGTTTAAATGTCTTACAGGTGGAAATGTGCACTTTATGTTTGTTGGAAATATGCCCTAGAGACAAATATTAATATGGATTATTATCATATTTTACAATGTTTATAATTAAGTTTTATGTCATGCTATAACTGTATTGAAGGGAAACATCAATACACATGTGATATATAAACAACCAGAAGTTCCTAGTGAATCTTTAGTCACTGGTTCATTGGTCAACGGATGATCAAGTTTCCTGATCATGTGGCATTTATGCTACTTGACAATGGAGTCACCTCATTGGAAGTATGAGATGATGAGCATACCCAATCTAAGCATCGTAACATGATCAGGTCAAAAAGTTCAAGTTACAATTATTAGGAAACATAGTGTCTTAGACCGTGAGACCATATTAATCATTGTCACCGGTAATGCCTTGATAGCATCAAACGTCACTCGGTGAAACAGTGATCATAAAGGTGTGTTTAGGTACATCAAAGAGGCATGTAGAGGCCTATGTGTCAAAAGCGGGATTTGTCCATCCGCGTGATGGATAGATTCTTAAGGGTCCACTCGGAGAATTTATATCCATAAAGTTGCGTAGCGTGTGACTAGGTCATGGGGATATCACTTGTCAAAACGAGTTAAATAGAATTTGTCGATAATGAGATTGAACATGACATGATGATGTTGTTGATCAGATCTCGGACAATGCAAGTATCACAGAGGAAAATGAATAGGATATAGCATTGATGGTTCAAAGACAAAGATTTCATGGAATGCACAAGGGTCATTATGGGCATCGAGGTCCCGATGATGATCATTTGTCCGAGAGGGATCTCGACCATGTCTGTAATGTTCCCAAACCATAGGGTATCATGTTTAAGTGTTTGATGATGCTTGGAGATCATATTGGTATCGTCGGAATCACCAAAGAAAAGAGCGATAGAAAACTGGAAGGGTTCCGAGAAGGTCCGGAGGATGTCCGGAGTGGGATGGAAGGAGTTCCAAAGCAATGGGAGTTAAATAATATGTGAGTAAATGTTAAATAATTATTTAATCATTTATTCATAATTATTTAAATAAAATAAAAGGAATTAAATTGGATAAATACCCAATTGGGCCAACATCCCTAGGGAAAATGCCCATGAGGGAAAAGACCAAAGGGGGAAAGGGAGGAGGGGCCACATGGGCCCTAGGCACCCGCCAGCAGGGCCCATGGGGGCCTTGGCCGCCAGCCAACCCCTCCCCTCTCCCCTCTACTTTGTTTAGTCTCACATGGCTTAGCTAAAGCACTATGGGGTCCCCTTCCCCATATATATTGAGAGGTATTTGGAGGAAATAATACACCAATAAATAATAAAAGGTTACCTCTCTTTGGGGAAAGCCTCTAGTTAACAAAGCTTTTCGGTCTTCAACTGGTAAGTTCGCGAAAATCCCCTCACGTTACTGCATTACTAATAGATAGATTCTAGTAGTATTGTTTTCAAGCACGCAACCCCAATAGTGGTATCAGAGCTAGATCAATGCGTAGTATTTCTAGTACGGGCAGACCACACGAGTTATAGCGTGTGGGCGTTGATCTTATAGTTGTTACAGTCTCATGTGTACTTGTGCATACCATAGGAATTCTTGATGAAGCGTCCCCCAACTGACTTTACACGTTAATTCACGAGACTGGTCCACGCTTGATATACGTCTTACATCGTATAAGTGTCTTTGGGGGGTGTCTGTCTCTCTCGCATTAGTTGGTATGCCACAACAGTGGGCCCTGAAAGGGGTATAATATAGACAATTATTTGATCAACCTTGTGGTTGAAGTTCGTAGGTAAGAATGGTTCTTGCACGAAAGCCCTAACAACCACGTAAAACATGAAAAGATAAAGTAGAAGCATCTAACTTTGTTTTGCACGGGCATTGTTATGTGATATGGTCATAGTCAAGGTAAAATAGTTTATTCTCTGTTGCTAAGTAGTAGTAACAGTCATCATGATGATGGACTACAATCCAGAGGCACCGGATCCCTGGCACCGAACCCGGAAGCATAGGATGGAGATCACAGCGTGAAGGACCATATCACATCACATTTACATTTAATGTTTATTGTTGTGCATCTTGTTGTGTGCTAGTATTAGATACTCGGTGGTAGCGTAAATAAGATGATCCCTAAAACATAATACCAACAAAAGTGTTCTATCTTAGTGTGCACCACCAAGAAAGTTCTCCATTATGAGGCACGCCATGACGATCGAGTGTCAGACATATCTGCATTCGCATACGGTAGGTGTAAGACATGTTGCACAGCTATACATGTAAGGTTGAGTTGGTGAGCCTAGCATGTACAGACATGACCTCAGAACATGATATGATCCAAAGATCAAGCATGGGTCACATGAATGATGCGATCGACGTTTCAGCGTCCACCTTTATAACTATATCGCTAGCAGTGACGATTGGGGGCGGTGTAGTGAATGGGGATCACGTAATCATTAAAACCTTTTTGGGGATAATAGTTTTAGTAGAGTTCTTGATAAACACAATTTAAATTAAACTCACAGAATTATATACTTAGTTTAAAATCCATTTGCAATTGTACGTGTAGAATATGGTTCGCCGTGAAGCTTCTTTTTAGATTGATGAGTGGGTAGCTGGTGAGAATCTCAAACTAGATGGATCCAACTTCCTTGAGTGGCATGTGCGTCTGAATGACCTTCTTAGTGAGAACAATTTGGTCGACTACATACGCTTCATGATGGATTTGGATCAGCCAGATCACTATGAGACCCTACGACAGTGAGAAAACCGCTATTATCATCATGAGATGTCCACTTACATTCAAGTGATAATGCACTGCGATGGTAAACGAACTACATCCGCTCATGGGTGATCTTGACTCATATGCGATGGTGGATCTTCTGAGAGTGGAGTTCATGAGCTAGGTGCGCATGTGGAAGCACGAGCTTCTTGGAGATTTCCTTTCTATAAAGATAGAGGAACACACTTGCTTGGAGAGTCACTTGGAGCGCATGCATGATGCACACATGATACGGTTTATTTTGTGGACTACTGGATGACCAATGCATTTGCAATACGCATATTGCTACGGTCACTGCATCTCACTTACCAAGGGCACGCGAGGACCTGTATCATGAGAGGTGATGGGGAAACACATGATTTCCATGAGTTCATAACACATTTCAGGAATGTGAAAGTTGAACCCATTGCCGGAGAGGTTATTGATGACGAAGGTATATATGATATATACAGTTTTATAAATGTTATAATCTTGTAAACACTTGGTGTAGTATTGGCGTATCTGATACTTGTTCTGTTTTGTGAAAACAGGTCCATCTACATGAGATCTGCTTGCTAGAGAGGAGGTGACATTGTGTGTTGATGGCAAGCATGATGATGATGGCCGACGACACTATCCCTCGACATTTATCATTTAGTTTATTGTTATGGATAATTATTGTAATCTATGGATTATGAACTTCATTAGTGTGTCTCGCACTTCATATTAGTTTGTAACAAAACTATTGTTCTAGTTTTATGAATGATTTATATTTGTGTTCATATGGTTCTCGATTATATGTGAATTATTCTTATTGTAAAACGAATTGATAATGCATGAACATTTGTAAAACATTAAAATACCTTAGAAATACTCAACATAACGATATGTTCATTTTGAATGAAACCATTGTTTTAAATTCAAAAGTTATGTTGATAATATGTGAAAATCACAAATATTTGATCCCTTGTCACATATGAATCATGCCCAAGTTCAGCAAGATAACTAAAACACAGTGTATTGTGAAATACAAAGTGTATGATAAATTTTCGAAAGAAAATACATATTTGATGTACCGGATTTCAACGAAGTGGTGATTACGTTTTTGCAACTGTTGATTTTAGTAAAAAAGAGTTTATCAAATGAAACATGAGCATGAAATTGTTTGATATGATCAAAGAATTTCAGCATCAAAGGGTATTGAAGATAAAATAGAATTAAATTACCACGATTTGCTTAATGGTAATGAAATTTGACATTGGCATAAGAACTTGTGAAATGGGTTTCACAAAACTGTGATGTATTTAGTCTTTCAAAATGTTGAATTGCAGAATCATCATAATGATAAGTGGGAGATAGATGGCGCCAGATAATTCGAGTTAGTGTTAGTATTAGGATCATTAGTTGTGAATAGAAAACACTAATTTAGGATAAAGGTGAACCATCTGAAATTCATGAAATCGGCATCATATCTTGTATGGATTGTCGTGGAAGTTTTGGAGTTATTTGACATCGCCAAAACAACAGTGAATCAATCTTTGTAGTGTATTCATTGAATATGAAATCCATGGCTAAAACCAAAAGAAAGGCAAAACTAGTATTGCTAAAAATTTGGTGCATTTTCGAGGAACTATGTTTTCCTCGATAATGATGTTAGTGGAAGAAAGTGAAAGCATGATGAAGTATAAGACCCTGCATCAGGGTGTCGAGAAGCGTAATGAAACATGTTCCAGAACGCGTCTCTTCACATAAAAGATAGAGATCAATGAAGATGACCATTGCTTTTCAATTGTTCCTTTACTAAATAAAGTAGTATTCAAAAATATGCTCTAAACCATGTGTGGATACATTTATGAATCACTTTTCATATTATCGTAGCATGACATACCTACGAACTAAAAAGGAAATTATGGTAAACTGAAATTACGATAAATCCCTAAAGTAAGTTTCACTTAAGGTTTAAAAGTAAAAGCATTACTGAATATTGTCAAGTTAAGGGGTTACTTGATTTTTCCCAATGGCCCGCAAGGTCATAATAGAAAAGGTGAAATACAAAGCACGGTACACCGCAAATAATGTATTGGGTAAACTCAAATGAATTTGATTTAGAAATGCTAACATCCGATGGTTTTTCTCGTAAAAGAAACTCTCAATTTGATAATTGATCAAGGGATTTTGAAGTCATTCAAAATATTGAGAAGATATGCAATTTGCATAAAATTTAGTGGGAGCTAGAGAATCTTCCTAAACTAATATGTGAATGACATATTTTTGAGTGGGGGCAATGTAAGTTTTGAACTCAAATATGTAGGTGACATATTTTGAGTGGGATATTGACATAAATTCTTGTGTGTAAATGACACATTAAGAATGAGAGAACACGTACTAATAAATATTGATTTATAAGGGCAAAGTTGAAAGAAAAATATAATACAATATTATGTTGGAATGTATTCCTAAAAGAGATTCTAAAAGGAAATTTTGGAATAGGAATTGATTAAGGAGTGGTCCTTGATTATTCGAATTAGGAATAGCATTGAGTGCAACATCACTGGTTTAAAAAAGAAAAGGATGATTGTCATCCACTATGTTTTGACATAGCTTCTTTCTTAGAAACCGTGATGAAAACTCAACATAATGTGATCCAAGGAGAAAAGTTCGGAAGTGATTAAGTATGAATCACAAAACATTGAGCTAAGTTTATCCATATTGTCTAATAAGAACTGTAGACATGTTTCTAGATCCATGAAGGACGACATACCTAAAAGTTTAAATTATTATGTTATAAGGACAAATGTTAACCTTAAAAGATTGTAAATCTCTACATTGAAAAATATCTACTTGAGTAAAAAAGGAAGCGTGGTGATAAACATTGAAAAATTGCACATGATGCGCTATTGTTTCAATGACTACATTTAAAAATATAAGTATAGGGATACTACATGATGTCATGTATAGTGTTGTAGCTGGGGAAGTTCGTCTTCTCATGCTAGGGCACAATGCCCATGAGAATGTTTGCATTGACTGATCTAACATCACTGCTGGCTCCTAGAACTAACCTCATTTTGTTGCCATAACTACTATACATACACAAGATGTTATCATAAGATGATAAAGTATTAATGTCAATTAAGGTGACGTTAGTAAGTTGCAAAGGATATATGGGGTTGTAAACTCCAAACCCTAGACTCGTCCTCTTCCATGAGAAAGCATGATCAGAAGTTCTAGGTTATATGGTGCCGACGATTGGTAAACAAATGCATCTAGTTTATTTGTACTCTAGTGCAAGTGGGAGACTGTTTGGAAATATGCCCTAGAGACAAATAATAATATGGATTATTATCATATTTCACAAAGTTTATAATTAAGTTTTATGTGATGTTATAAATGTATTGAAAGGAAATGTCAATACACGTGTGATATATAAACAACCAGAAGTTCCCGATGAATCTTTAGTCACTGGTTCTTTGGTCAACGGATGATCAAGGTTTCCTGATCATGTGGCATTTATGCCAGTTGACAATGGAGTCACCTACTTGAGAGAATGAGATGATGAGAAAACCCAATCTAAGCATCGTAACATGATCATGTCACAAAGTTCAAGTTATGATGATTATGAAACATAGTGTCTTGTTCCTTAGACCGTGAGACCATATTAATCATTGTCACCCGAGAATGCCTTAATAGCATCAAATGTCACTCGGTGAAACGGTGATCACAAATGTGTGTTCAGGTACATCAAAGGGGCATGTAGAGTCCTATGTGTCAAGAGCGGGATTTGTCCATCCGCATGACGGAGAGGTACTCAAGGGCCCAATCATAGAAGTTATATCCATAAAGCTGCGCAGTATGTGACTAAGTCACGGGGATATCACTTGTCGGAACGAGTTAAGTAGCATTTGTCGGTAATGACATTGAACATGGCATGATAATTTTGTTGATCAGATCTCGGACAATGCAAGTATCACAGATGAAAAAGGAATAGGGTATAGCGTTGATGGTTCAACGACAAAGATTTCGTGCAATGCATAGGGGTCAGTATGGGCATCCAGGTCCTGCTGATGATCATTGGTCCGAGAGGGATCTCGACCATGTCTATAGTGTTCCTGAACTGTAGGGTATCACGCTTAAGGGTTTGATGATGCTCGGAGATCATTTTGGTATCGTTGGAATCACCGAAGAAAAGAGAGAGAAAATAGAAGGGCTCTGGGAAGGTCCAGAGGATGTCCGGAGTGGGATGAAAGGAGTTCCATAGCCACGGGAGTAAAATAATATGTGAGTAAATGTTAAATAATTATTTAATCATTTATTCATAATTATATAAATAAAATAAAATGAATTAAATTGGTTAAATACCCAATTGGGCCAGATGGGCCCTATGCACCTGTCGGCGGGCCATGGGGGCCTTGGCCGCTGGCCAACCCATCCCCTCTCCCCTCTCCTTTGTTTAGTCCCACATGGCATAGATCAAGCACTATGGGGTCCCCTTCCCCTATATATTGAGAGGTATTCGGAGGAAATAATACACCAACAAATAATAAAAGGTTTCCTCTCTTTGGGGAAAGCCTCCAGTTGCCTCTCCTCTCTCTCTCTCTCTCTCTCTCTCTCTCTCTCCCGAGACCACGGTCCTAAGTCTGGACTATGCAAACAGGAGCGCCGTCGCGCTGCAGGGTTCGGATCCAAAAGGTCTACTTCTGTAATCTCTGCTGGATCGGAGGAGCGGAAGTCATCGTCTTACACCGGACGTGTGTAAATCCCTCGGAGGTGTTGCACTTGCGGCACTAGGAGTTGCTGGAGTCGTAGGAGCCGTCGAACATCAGAACGACCCTGAGGTCGGTGTCAGTACAACTATATCAACCTCGTTCTCCTGAACATTGACAAAGCTTTTTGGTCTTCAACTTGTAAGTTCATGAAAATCTCTTCCTGTTACTGTATTACTAATAGATAGATCCTAGCATTAGGGTTCTCGGCATAGGAAAAATTATTATTTTCAGGCGTGCAACCCCAACAATGTTTACAAGTCTTACGGGTGGAAATAGTTTGTTTATTGTCGTGTAAGTATTGATTTTTTCATAGACACCGGTACCTATCATGAACATTCTCAAGTGCTGCTAGGATGATCTAGCCCTTGTCTCATTGCCATCTTTCGTCGTTCAGTCAACTTATCGTTTAGCTCTACCTCAAGATAGCCATGGAGAATCACAGGCATTCAAATAGTATGCATAATAATAAGATCCTCTCCAATAAATGTTACAGCACAAAAGTAAACTTTTCCATTTTTTTAGTGTTTACTAGATAGGATATTTTTTAATGTTGAGGAATATTTTAAGTAAGAAGATGTTGTCATCCACCAGGGCTCCAATTTTCACCATTTCCCCATAATGGCGCCTCCTAGGCTCCTAGTCCTTGAATTATTGATCAACAATCCCTCTTCTATGATCTTCACTCTCTCAATTTCTATTTCCCAATATTTCTTATGTTCTTCATGAAAACTAATGTTGATCCTAGAGAACAAAAGCATTTTTTAGAGAGAAGGAGCTGCCACTACAACAATAAACTTACAGGAAAGGACAACACAGTTCAAATTTCAAAGTTCAAACCATTTGCATCATACTTTATAGGCAGAACAAGCAAACTAAAAATGCTAAAAAAACTACATTGATAAGAGCATCAAATCGATTTTTTAATAAATGAGATACATTAATATCACGAAGATACAAATTACACCCAGCCTCTGCAACCATGCAATACCCTAATGCTAGTACCCATGCACACAATTGAAAAAAAGAACCTAAAAAAATAAAAGCCCTGCCATAGAGTTTTAGTCCTTACAGGAGTAGCATAAACACCACCATGACAACACATGAAGTCCAAGTTCTCCAAAAGAGAACCCTCGAAGAAGGAAATAGTGCACAAGTGTCATCGTCGCTCAATCATAGATTTTATGTTTACACCCTAAAGACGGTCTCCGCTCTCAAAACAACGTCTTCAACAAGGCCATTGCCAGACACAACCAGCTAAGGCTAGATCTTGGATTTTCACCATGAAAGCTAGGACATTGAACTTCTCCTGTGCTGACGCCCCCACTCGCATGCCGCCTCTATGAAGCCTGAAACACCGAGCAAGTTCACCATCAGTGCAAATCCTTGATCCACCAACACTAGTCCTCAAAACTTGGCTTCCATGCCATTCTATGCCTCTAACTTCACCATGGAACCAACAAGGTGTATCCCATGATGGCAATAGATAGCAGAACTTCGCACCGCTCCCTCCTGAAACTAAATGGTCAGGAAAAAACATGGGAATGCACGACTAAATTCCATCTGATCCAGCAATCTTTATGCCTAAGTCGCCCAAAGGAGTTCATCGGGAAAGCCTTCTAGAACTCAACACAAACAAGGAGGATAAGCATCTAGTAGATATCCATCTTGACCTGAGAGGAACCATAGGACCACCAACTTTATTCTTTGATGAAGAAGAACAGACCCCCACGTCGTCATCCGCCACCCAGCAACGATGAAGGAGGTCTAGACAACCTCCACCGCAGTAGGAAATGACAGGCGAACCAGTGACATATGAGCAACATGGTGCCCACCATCGCAGCACAGCCAGCCGTCGCCCGCCTGCGCCAACGAGGTACTTCCCGCAGCCGTGGCCCAAGTGGCACAGATCAAGCAAGTGCATTACCTAGATCGATCCAGCTTAGTTAGTCACTAGCGATCGCCGCACCACCGCCCGCCCATGGTCTAGACCACCGCATCCCATCGCCAGCCTATTGCTCGCTTCTATCGCCGAGACCACCACAACCATGCACCCATCAGAGCTTCACCTCCATCTGGCGAGGATCCATCCGATGCGCCGCCTAGCCCTCCACCTTTGGTGGCCGGGCGCTGCCAACAATGCCAATGCCAGCAGTGGTAGTGTCCAGGGGAGCCACGTGAGGGAGGTCTTGGGGTTGGGTGTGATCCCCTCCGGACACGCCACCGCGCGGGTGACGCGGGAGGAGGGAGGATGATAGGAGGGAGGGGTGGTGGCAGTGCAGGTGATGACCAACAGTGAAGGGTAAAGCAATGTTTCTAGTGATTTGCGGTAAAGCGATATCAATGACCTCTACTTGTGATTCTTTGCTCAACTATGAGCTTGCTGTAATAGTTTTTGTGCCATATGTTCATTGTTGTGTTATTGATTCTCCCACTATAAACTCTTGAGCTCTAGGTTAGGCTTTTGTTAGACTAAGATCTAGGATTTGTCTAGCCAGGATCCCAGGGGGCACAAATACATAATATAATGGGATTCCCTAAATTACCAATTTATCTTTTAAAGTGATTCCAACATTTTATAAAATAAACTATGGATCAATTGAGATTTTGGAAAATTACTGAATTATAATAAATTTCATGTAGAACTAACTACAAGTTGGATTCATAGACATAGCTTGCTTCTCTGCTTCTTCAAATGATATAACTCTCTGAAATATCAACCACTGGTGGAGATCAAAGGGTGGAAGAGTCTGAATAAATACCCTTACACTTGTAAAATTTTGAGAGTTCATTTAACTTTGTGGTACTGCAAGGACTAACTAATATTTTTTAGGACATACCACGGTCGTATTATGAAAAATCGAGGCGTTTGATGGCCTTCGATGTGTATGCGCCTACGATATGGTGCAATGTAAAATGGGAAGGATCTTGAATTTTGGAGCAAGGATTCATTATACCTGGGGATTTGTTAATGACTGATTACGTTGTTTACATTTATATCTCTAATTGTGTTACCACATAAATACAATAAAGGAAAAGTAGGCTCCCTACTAAAAAAATGATGGGGAACTTCCGTGTTGTATATTACGGGAGAAACTTTTGAAGGTGTACATGTTTTCTTATTCTCTCTTTAATCATGCCAGCTATTGATTTTGCATTTGTCGTTGCTCCTATTACACCGTTTCAGCCTCGTCACTTGATATGAACTTCTTCACACACCAAAGCCCATAATCGCACAAGCAACAAGTTTGAGATGACATACTTCAGCATTTAGTGTCTCGTTCGTAGTTGTATACATAAATAAGAATATTCTTATATAGCGGTCTAAGATAACTAAGACTTGATAGATAATTTCATGGGATTAAAAGAAATGAAGTCACATGATAAATATTTGGAAATGAATATGGTGCACAGAGCATGAAATAAGAATGGTGGATAGCATTATTTGAGTTGTACACTAATTTGCTTTCCTCAACTATAGATTCACCTATTAGATAAATTTATGATGACATGCTACTTTGTTAAGAATGTCAACAACACATTAATGCAAAATAAAATCAAAACGGAAGTGATATATTGGAAGTGAATAAGTAAATAAGACTTCTAAATTAGTGGATGAATTGCATGTTTTGAAGCAAAATCAGAAATACACAACATGCATGATTATTTTAATGCACATGAAATTCCCATCCATTTAGAATAATCAAAATGACAACCGTATACAAAAATGGTTCATCTACCAATAAGCTACTTGAAAAAAATAAGTTAAGTTGTACAAGGAACAAAATATATGAACACGATATGTAATCAAATATATTTGCCATAAATTATAGCTCCAACTATTACAAACTATAGTTTGTATTAGTTTGTGATAAGTCAAACTCTGTAAAGTGTGACCAAGTTCATAGCAAAAAATTGAAACATCTATAATGAGTATTGTATAGAACCTCAAGAAATTTTAGATATAGCACTAACTGTTGATTATATTTAAGAAAACATATTGTCATAGCATTCATCAGTTGTGTTTTCTTCTCTAATCTATGCAGCTTTATCATATTATCATTCTTTTTAGCTCTGAGAAAAATGGTTGTACTTTGCAAATCATATAAGTCAATAAGAAAAAATAAGACGATTCCATAGAACATTGAGTTATCTCATGTGATTTAAGCATAACTTTATATTGTTGGGTCTATTTGTGTAGCCAAAAGGCAAATCGATTAGTATTTGGCATGATTAATTATGCCATCTATTGATTCTGTAATTGTCGTTGCTCCTGTTGCACCATCTCAGACTCATCACTTGATATGAACTTCTTCACACAGCAGATCCGGTAAAATCGCACTAGCAACAGGTTTGGGATGATATAATTCAGCATTAATGTCTCGTCATAGTTGTATACATAAATAATAATAGTCATATATAGCTATCTAAAACATATAAGACTTGATAGATAATGTCATATGATCAAAATAAATAAAATCACATGATAAACATGCGGAAATGATATGGTGCACAGAGCATGAAAGAAGAATGGTAGATAGCATTATTTTAGTTGTACACTAATTTGCTTTTCTCGACTATAGATTCAACTATTAGATAAATTTATGATGACATGGGAATTTTCAAGTATGTCAACAACACATCAATACAAAATAAAATCAAAATGGAAGTGATATATAGGAAGTGAATAAGTATAGACTTCTAAATTAGTGGATGAAGCGCATGTTTTGGAGCGAAATCAAAAAGACGCAACATGCATGATACTTTTAATGCACATGAAATTCACATCCATGCAAAATGATCAAAATGATAACTTTATACTAAAATGGTTCATCTACCAATAAGGTACTTGGAAAAATAACTTACATTTTATAAAGAACAAAATATCCAAACACGATACGTAGTCGAATATATTTGCCATAAATATAACTCCAACTATTACAAAATATAGTTCGTATTAGTTTGTGATAAGTCAAACTTTGTAAAGTGTGACCAAGTTCATAGCAAAAAATTTGAAAAATCTAAAATGAGTATTGTATAGAACCTCGAGAAATTTAAGATAGACTACTAACTGTTGATCATATCTAAGAAAACATATTAGCATACCATTCATCAGCCGTGTTTGGTTCTCTAATCCATGCAACTTTATCATATTATCATTCTTTATAGCTCTGAGAAAAGTGGTTGTATTTTGCAAACATACAAGTCAATAAGAAATAATCAGATGATTGCATAGAACATTGGGTTATCTCATGTGAGTTAAGGATACCTTCATATTTTTGGTATATGTGTGTAGCCAAAAGGAAAATCGCTTAGTATTTGATATGATTAATTATGTTAGGTACTGATTCTGCATTTGTCGTTGCACCTGTTGCACCGTCTCAGGCTCATTAGTTGATATGAACTTCTTCACACAGCAGAGCTTGTAATCACACTAGCAACAAGTTTGAGATGACATACTTCAGCATTTAGTGTCTCGTTCATAGTTGTAGACATAAATAAGAATAGTCATATATAGCTATGTAAGGTAACTAACACTTCTTAGATAATGTCGAGTGATTAAAATAAAATCACATGATAAACATGTGGAAATAGATATGGTGCATAGAGCATGAAATAAGAATGGTAGATATCATAATTTGTGTTGTAGACTAATTTACTTTCCTCAACTACATATTCAACTATTAGATAAATTTATGATGACATGGTAATTTGTTAAGAATGTCAAGAACACATCGATGCAAAATAAAATCAAAATGAAAGTGATATATAGGAAGTGAATAAATAAAAAGACTTCTGAATTAGTGGATGAATTGCATGTTTTGAAGCGAATTTAGAAAGACACAACGTGCATGATACTTTTAATGCACATGAAATTCCCATCCATTTAGAATGATCAAAGCGTTAACTTTATACTAAAATGGTTCATCTACCAATATGGTACTTGAGAAAAATAACGTAAGCTGTATAAGGAACAAAATATTTGAACACCATATGTAATATAATATATTTGCCATAAATTATAGCTCCAACTATTACAAAATATAATTTGTATTAGTTTGTGATAAGTAAAACTTTTTAAGTGTGACCAAGTTCATAGCAAAAAATTGAAATATCTACAATGAGTATTGAATAGAACCTGGAGAAATTTAAGATAGACCACTAACTGTTGATCATATCTAAGAAAATATATTAGCATACCATTCATGAGTTGTGTTTGCTGCTCTAAGCCATGCATGTTTAATATATTATCATTCTTTTTAGCTATGAGAA
Organism: Avena insularis; assembly: GCA_023614405.1. Classification (NCBI taxonomy): domain Eukaryota; kingdom Viridiplantae; phylum Streptophyta; class Magnoliopsida; order Poales; family Poaceae; genus Avena; species Avena insularis. The sequence goes on along the minus strand of CM042692.1, from coordinate 428,084,838 downwards.
AAATTGTTGTACTTTGCAAACATACAAAACAATACGAAATAATCAGACGATTGCATAGAACATTGAGTTATCTCACGTGAGTTAAGGATACATTCATACTGTTGGGTATATTTGTGTAGCCAAAGTAAAATAGATTAGTATTTGACATGATTAATTCTGCCAGCTACTGATTCTGCATTTGTCGTTGCTCCTGTTGCACCGTCTCAGGCTCATCACTTGATATGAACTTCTTCACACACTAGAGCCCATAATTGCACTAGCAAAAAGTTTGAGATGACATACTTTAGCATTTAGTGTTGTATACATAAATAATAATAGTCATATATAGCTATGTAAGATAACTAAGACTTGATATATAATGTCATGCGATTAAAAAAATTACATGATAAACATGCGGAAATGGATATGGTGCACAGAGCAGGCAATAAGAATGGTAGATATCATAATTTGTGTATTACACTAATTTTCATCCCTCAACTACAAATTCAACTATTAGATAAATTTATGATGACATGGTAATTTGTTAAGAATGTCAAAAACACATCAATGCAAAATAAAATCAAAATGGAAGTGAATAAGTAAAAAGTCTTCTGAATTAGTGGATGAATAGCATGTTTTGAAGCGAAATCAGAAACACATAACATGCATGATATTTTTAATGCACGTGAAATTCCCATCCATTTAGAATGATAAAACGATAACCTTATACTAAAATGGTTCATCCACCAATATGGCACTTGAAAAAAATAACTTAAGCTATATAAGGAACAAATATTCAGAGCATGACAGGTAATTGAATATATTTGCCATAAATTATAGCTCCAACTATTAAAAAATATAGTTTGTGATAAGTCAAGCTTTGTAAAGACTGACCAAGTTCATAAAAAATGAAACATCTACAATGAGGATTGTATAGAACCTCGAGAAATTTAAGATAGACTACTAATTGTTGATCATATCTAAGAAAATATAATAGCATATCATTCATGAGTTGTGTTTACTGCTCCAATTGATACAACTTTATCATATTCCCATTCTTTTTAACTATGAGAAAAATGGTTGTACTCACCAAAAATACAAGTCAAATAAGAAATAATAAGAGGATTGCATAGAACATTGAGTTATCTCATGTGACATAAGGATACCTTAATATTGTTGTTTATATTGGTGTATCCAAAAGGCAAATCGATTAGTCTTTGGGATTACATCTTGGTGAGGGATAGGTCAATTTTGTTCTATACCTGAATTTTCAACATTATATGAGCTAAGCATGCACTGTAGTTTTTGTACTTTGGAAAGTAAATCTTTGAGTGAAATTTTATGGTAGACTTATAGGCCAAAGTTTTGATGGTTCAAGCACTTTTGTCCTGAAGATAGTTGAACTTCATCTAACACTAGGGCATGCCATTTTAAATGGAATTTATGTAACACTTGCATTATTTTATTAAGTTGGTTTTATATGAAGGGAATATGCCCGAGAGGCAATAATAAAGTAGTTATTATCTTATTCCTTATTTATGATAAATGTTTATTTTGCATGCTATAATTGTATTGATTGAAAATGTCAATACATGTGTGTTTAATAAACAAATAAAAGGTTCCTAGTTATGCCTCTCTTATAAACTAGCTCGTTGATTAACAAGATGATCAAGGTTTCCTGATCATGAACATTCGATGTCGTTAATAACGAGGTCACAACATTGGTGGAATGATGTGATGAACATTCATCTGAAGTATAGCATTACGATCAGAGTCATTATTTTTATATTGCTATAACATCATACGAAGTAATCTTAGTCCTTAGAACATGAGATCATGTTAATTGCTAACACCGAAAGAGTATCTTGATAACATCAAACGTCACACCGTAACAGGGTGACTATAAAGGTGGGTTTAGTGCTACGAAGGTGTTATGTTGAGGCTCGTGGATCAAGAGTGGTATTTGTCCATCCCGATGACGGATAGATATACTCTGGGCCCTCTCGGTGATATCACATTGAAATAGCTTGCAAGCAAGTGATGTGATCACTAGAATGTTATATCACGTGAACGAGAAAAGAGTGCATATCGGTAACGAGATCAAACTAGGTATTTGGATGCTGATGATCGAATCTCTGACATGTAATATATCGCGACACAAAGAAATTTATTTACGACGTTAAAGGTTCACACGATCACAAGGGTCATCGTTGAATATGTGGGAGTCAGTATGGATCTCCAAGTCCCGCTACTGATTATTGATCGGAGAGGGGTCTCGATCATGTCTGCATTATTTGTGAAACGTAGGGTGACACACTTAAGAGATACCGACACCATTTGGAGCAAATATGTTTTAGATAAAGATTTAAGAAAGCGCTGGAATCATTTCGATGGAAATTGGAATTGTTTCGGGTGAAATTGCAGAAACTGGTTCTGCATGTGATATTGAAATGTTGCAGGGGATTTTATGTGAGTGTTTGTTAATTAAAGTAATTAATAAAATTCTGAATAAAATAAATAAAATAGTTTTATTTAATGAGAGCTTGCATTAAATTTGGTGGAAATTAATGCATGTGTGAGTAGAATTTTGAGTGGAGGCTTTTTATGGGAGTGGGAGCTCCACCCACATGAATGTGGAAGAGGTGGGGGCACCACCATGGCTGCCACGCCATGGCCCTTGGCTGCCCCCCTCTTCCCTATAAAAGGCCCCCCTCTCCTCCTCACAACACACACTTCCTCATGAAGGATCTCTCTCTCCCTCTAATTATTCCCCATGGTCTCGGATTAGCGAGATACATATTTCCGGTGGCTTTATTTGGAAAGGAGTTGCTGCTTCCGCTGCTTTGCTGGAGCGAGGGACGGAGGTTGTCGGGGTACTAGACGTGTGTGCGATCACGGATGCACCGCTGCTTTGCGGTGCTGGACTTGGTGGTGCTGGACTAGCTGGAGCTGGATCTGATGGACGTGCTGGAGCCGGACCTGCTAGACTTCATCACGATCTTGAGATCGGCAAGTGTACGACTACATCATCCACGAGTTCCATCTCGTTAACAAAGCTTTGTTGTCTTCGAGGGTAAGTTTTCTATGGATGTATATCCACATGTTGCTTGTATCTAATAGATAGATCTTGGCGATAGTTCCCATCGTAGGAAATTTTTTGTTTTCTATGCTGCAAACCCAACATTATACATTTTAACAGATTTTTGGGACTTGTTTATAAGGAAACATTTATAGTGACCTAAACTACAACTGGAGATCAAAGTTTCCCTTTGGTTTCTTTTCCGAGGTTTCATTCTCACTAATATAATTTGGTTACTAGATCTGGCTAGTAGACACCTGTTGTATAACTTCTGTTTTGAGTGAAAGACTAACAACCAGTCCACCACCTACTGCTTTTATGTTGCTCTCGCATGTATGTCATGGTGCATTGTATATTAGGATAATTTATCCACCTATTTCGACGATGGACGGGAATGTAAGGTCACTTATTTTGGTCATGATAAAATAAAGTGAACTATCTTATGTAAATGCTACTCTCGTGTGGCTTAGACATGGGTGTTATTACGTAAGTTGCAACACCCAAAATGGCGGAAAGTAGCTCGGCTGCATTGCAAGAGAATTTAGGAATAGTTTGGATGGCTAGTTGTAGGCTTCTTAGTATTAAGATTTATGTGTGGTGGCATGTTACACACACTTGTTGGTCTATACCACTTTTTGTCGGGCCATTTTTTAGCGACTTGTAATAAACATTGTCATAAATTAGGAACAATCCATCATCTTGATGTAGATGCCGGGAAATGAAGCTTCCATTATCTAAAAACATCAATTTACCTTCATTCAAACATCCAGTCCCTAGTCTTAGATACAGAATGCTCGATTGTGGCATCCATCTAGGTGTGCAAGAAAATGGTGTGGACATGATGAATGGTAGTTTTTATGATTCCCTCACGATCTCACTTCCAAAGGATGTAAGAGAGTTTATTTGTTCGACGATTAGTTCGGGACAGCAAGTTTGGATCTCTCAAAGACAAAGATGAAGGAATGTGTGTAGTGGGGACGATTCCCTCAAACTTTATTCATAGGGTGATCGGGAGATTGTATAGGGATTTACAAGAGGTCTTGGAGGGTTTATAATGATACTCGACAAGAGATGAATATAGAGCAATGACTAAGGCTAATGGTGAAGACTCAGGTGTCTATGGCGTGTCCCACTTTCAGGTGAATGTTGTTCGGTACTTATAGGTGTTGATGGTAGTGGAGTCTACCTTAGTCATGTTAGGTCTTCCTCTTGTCTTGCAAAAAATCTTGATATTTTATCTCCCCTAGACGCCTGCCTGGTCTTCAGGATCTCCAAATAGTCATCTTGCAACCCCATAGGTCAGGTAGGTTGAGGTAAGGTCGATTGAGATTTTCTAGATGCAGGCCTTCAGGTCCTCGAGCATAGAGGTAGGTGTGGGTAGGAATCGTGGGTTTAGGCCCATGTAAGGTACATGCCTAAGTCCACCCATCACCGACAAGCCCTTGATCAGTACCTTTAATAAGATAACCTTCCTTTCAGCATAGATGCTTTTTAGTTCATTCTAACCTCCACCTGGTGATCTCAATTATTTCTTCTTGGTCTTGACGCATGAGGTCTTGGTAAATGCTCGAGGTATTGGTGCAAGGTCTTCCCCATGTGTTGATGTCTCGATCGTGCAGAACTTCCCGTGTGCCCGTCCTCACGGAAGGTCTGATGAGCCTTCCCATATTGGATGTCCCAGGGTAATAGGCTTACGACGAGGTCCTGCAATTGGGTTAATAACAAAAGGCGAGAAAACATTTCGTCTGTATAGCGGTGTGATTACCTTAATGACCAAAGGAGGTCTGAGGGAGAGATCCCATATATGTTGTGGAGTACCAAACCGAGGGGTCGAGAAGGTATCTGTAAATTCAACTCCTATCATGTTAGAACCTTGCTTGTGGATCCATATGAAGCTGTGAGGTCATAGTAGGGTTTAGGTCTAGTACATGATGACATAATTTGTGATGCTGACAGCTGGTTCAACTTCTCTGGTGAACTGAGGAGGTCCGATGAGTGGATCTTTACCACGGCCATGAGGACCTAAATTTGAACCTGTTAAACAGGTTTTTCTCAATAACTGCTACTTCTCAGTGCTCTTTCTATCGCGTGGGAATCTGTTCTGTCCGACAAAATTGAAGGTGGTGATCATAATGATATTCCTCCCACGATGTGGACTGATGGTACGTGACCTTGTGTGAGCGGGGAGTAATTTTTCCACTTTCCATGACATGGTTACTGCTTGGGCTTTGATACTTCCAAAACGTATCTACTTTCTCAAACACTTTTGCTATTGTTTCTCCTCTAAACTTGTGTGATTTGGATACAACTAAAACAGACTGACGTTGTTTTCAGAAGAATTAGCTTGGTGTCTAGTTTTTGTGCAGAAAATCAACTATCTGGAAAAATCCAGGAAAATATGCCAAAAATCCTATTTCACCAGAAGACTCACGGAGCCAGAAGACGAGACGGAGGAGGGCCACGAGGGGCGCACACCACCTGGCCGCGCGGGCCAGACCAGGCCACGCCAGGGGGTTGTGGCCACCTTGATCACCCCCTCGGCCTCCCTCTTCGCCTATAAGTTGCCTATTGACCTAAAAACCAAGGGGGGTTCAATGTTTTTCCAGAAAGAGTTCTGCTACGCTGCCACCACCAAATTCCGCAATTCGGAACCAGAAACTCCGTTCTAGCACCCTGCCGGGACGGGAAATTTGAGGAGATCATCGCCATCATCATCACCATCGCTTCTCCATCGACCATCCATGTTTCCTCCATCTATGAGTGAGTAATCCCCCGATGTAGGCTATGGGGATGGTAGGGATTGGATGAGATCGTTCATGTAATGGCATCATATTGTTAGGGCATGGTCACTAGGGCCTGAGGATCTATTATTAGTGCTTTTTGACTTTGTTGCAACTTGTTATGCTTAATGCTTGTCACTAGGGCCCGAGTGTCATGATTTCAGATCTGAACATGTTATTGATTCATTATGATAGTATTGTTTATGGTCTTACCTGCAAGTTGTTACACATATTGTTGTCTGGAACCAAAGGCCCCGAAGTGACAGCAATCGGGATAACCGGAGGGAATGGCTTTGATGTGAGGATCACATGTGTTCACGGAGTATTAATGCTTTGCTCCGATGCTCTGTTAAAAGTGGCACCTTAATTGCCAGTAGTTCCCTTGAGGCCCCGCTGCAAATGGGCTAGCAGGACAAAAGATGTTGTGTAAGTTCTCATTGCCAGCACGTATGACTATATATGGAACACATGCCTATGATGATTTAGTACTTGGATGCTTTATCTTATTTATCTGCAAATGCCCTATGTCTTGATTGCCATATGAATTGTCTTCTCCATGCAACGCCCGTCCATCCATCCTTATGCCTACCCGCTTTAATCCTACTGTTTACTGCAATTGTTACTACTGTCTTTACTTTTACTACTGTTATTACTTTACTATTGCTACTACAAAACTATTGCTACTGATAAACTGATGTGAGCAATATTGTTTCTAGGTGCAGCTGAATTGACAACTCAGTTGTTAAGGCTTATAAATATTCTTTGGCTCCCCTTGTGTCGAATCAATAAATTGGGTCTCACTTCCCTCGAAAATACTGTGATACACCCCCTATACTTGTGGGTCATCAAGACTATTTTTTGGCGCTGTTGCTGGGGAGCATAGCTCTATTTATCAAGTTCACTTGGAATTACTATTGTTCGCTGCCATCCATCCATCATGGGTAAGTCTCATGATGGCAAGGTTCTTATTTTACCATCCACTACAAGGACAGGTACGGTTCTAAACACCTCTGTTGCTCTTGATTCACCATCTGTTATGAGTAAGCTCCTTACACCACCACATACACATGCTACACACACTGCTACTACTGCTGAATCTGAAACTTCTGATACTTATGATGCTACTTCTACTGTGCTTGATAAGAGTGGTTCATTAGGTCCTTTCCTAGATGCTACGATTGCTAGAACTATAGCTGGAAATACTGAAACTCCTAATGAAGACACTACTACACCTGTCAGTTCACCTGAGTCTAGAGAGAGTTATGATATTGAGGACGGTTATATAGAGATGACTGATGAATTTATTAAAGAATGTCAAAACACCCATGATAGGAGTGCTATTAAGAGTCTCCTTGAGAGGCGTACTATAAAACCCAAATTGTCTCCTAATGCTAAGTTTGTTGCATCTCCCATAAACATTAAAGATAAGGATTATGATTTCTCTCTTGATCTATCTTACATAGCTATTGTTGAGAAAGAACCTTTTTGTGGGACTAAGAATGAAAGTGCGGTAGCACATATGACTGAGCTTTCTACCATGAGTGGCTTATTTTCTGATGATATTAAGATGTGCACCTACTTTGTTGCTAAATTTTTCCCTTTTTCATAGAAAGGAGAAGTAAAACTTGGTTTAATAATTTACCTCATGGATCTATTGATAGCCCTGATTGCTTGATTAGTACCTTCCTTTAGAAATATTTTCCTCCTAGTGCTAGACATGCTATTTTGCAGGAACTTTTTGATTTTAAACAGGGAGAAAAAGAGATATTGCCTGAATCATGGGAAAGGTTTTGTGCTTTGATTCATGCACAGGCTGGATGTCCATTACCTAAGAATGAACTTCTTGATATATTTTATAATGGACTAACTAAAGAATCTAGGACATACCTGGATAGTTGTGTTGATTGTGTTTTTGGGAATAGGACTCCCAAGGAAGCTGGGGAATTAATGGCTAAAATAAGCAAGAATTATGAAGACTGGACTCCCCCTGAACCAGCTATATCTAAGACAACTATACCTGAAAGAACTATTCCTGCACATATACCAACATTAAAGAAGAGGGGAGTTATTGAATTAAATGATGAAGTGATGAAGGAAGCTAAGAAATGTCTTAAGGAGAAGGGAATTAAAGCTGCAGATGTGAAGAATTTACCTCCTATAGAAGAATTATGTAAGACAATCCCCCACTCATCCACTATTGAGGTACACTCTCTCCAACATTTTGATGGTGATATCCCTTATTCTAAACCTCCTGATCAATGCTTAGACGAATTTGATATTTTTATTGTTAATCAAGATAATTTTAGTAAAAGGGTGCAAAATCATTTAATGGAAAACTCTAGAGCTATTATTGAGTTAAAAGATATTGTGGAAAGAACCTCTAATATTGTTAAAATGCTTGTTAAACATTTTCAAATGGTTCAAACTGAAATTTATCATCTTATTAAGGTACAAAAAGACTTGCTAGTTAATGCTGCTAAAGAAAAACATGCTTATGAAATTACAACTAGAAGTGGTGCTGCTACCCAGGATCCTCTATATCCTAAGGGGCATCCTAAAAGAATTGAGAAGGACTATCAACAAATTGAAAATAGTGGTACTACTCCTAAGAAAAGGAAAAAGAAACATAAAACTATTGTAGAATCCTCTGAACCTGCTAAAGATCCTAATAGTATATCGGTCTCTGATGCTAAAACTGAAAGTGGTAATGAAGAAAGTGATGCTCCTGATAAAGAAAAAGTTGAAGAAGAACCTGAAAGGCACACTAAGAATACTAAATACACTAAAGAAGATTTTGTTGCTAAGAAACATGGTAGTGAAAGAGAGCCTTGGGTCCAAAAACCTATGCCTTTCCCTGATAAGAAACATAAGTCAAAGGAAGATGAACAATATAACAAGTTTTGTGAGTGGATGAAACCTTTATTCTTGCAAATTCCTTTGAATGATGCTATTAAATTGCCTCCTTATTCAAAGTATATGAAGGATATTGTTTCGAATAAAAGGAAGATCCCTAATGAAGAAATTTCTACTTTTCTTGCTAATTATTCCTTTAATGGTAAGGTTCCTAAGAAACTTGGAGACCCAGGGATTCCAACTATTCCTTGCTCTATTAAAAATAGTTATGTTACAACTGCTTTGTGTGATTTGGGAGCAGGAGTTAGTGTTATGCCTTTTTCTCTCTATAAGAGAATTCAACTGGAAAAACTAATACCAACTGATATATCTTTGCAAATGGCTGATAAATCTACTACTATTCCTGTTGGTATATGTGAGGATGTACCTGTTCAAGTCGCTCATAATTTCTTGATATTAACTGATTTTGTTGTGCTTGAAATGTCTGAAGATGATAATATGTCTATTATTCTTGGAAGACCTTCTCTTAATACTGCAGGAGCTGTTATTAATTGTGATCAAGGAAAGGTGACTTTTAATGTTAATGACAAGAAGCATACTGTCTATTTCCCCAAGAAGATTGATAGGACTTATGGTTTGAATTCAATTGAACATGTTGAGGGCATTCATGTTGGAGAAATAAATTGTCCCATACCAAGAGAAAAATATGAAATTATTATGATTGGGACCATTGCTATCAAGGTTGAGGTAACATAATCATTAGTGGAATTCAAAGTTTTGTTTCATATAAAATTGTTTTGGTAACAAGACCTGATCAACCTTGTTAACAAAGGGATTTTAATGAACAAAGCAATGTTTTCACCATGATTATCTTTGCTTACTTTTATTTTATCCATTTTAGTTGTTGTTTTCATTTAGTTTAATTTTATGTTGTTAGTTGCCTGCATATTAGAGTGTCTTAGAACTTCTGAAGTTTTAGCTTTGTTTTGTTGTTGCATCATTCCAAAAACATCTTTCTGTCAGAAAATCATTTATCTATACCTGAAAACTGCTCAAAAATAAAGTGTCTCAAAAATTCCAGAAAATTCATATTAAATTTTTACATGAAAAAAGGGGTAGAGAAGTGGCTAGAGAGTACCAAGGGGACCCACCAGGCAGGCACACCACCTGGTGGCGCAGACAGCCTAGGGGCACGCCTGGCCATGGTGTGGGCCACCCCTAGCCCTCCACTCACTCTCTCACTTCCCACTGCCTTCTCTCTCCCGAGAAAACACCAGCTCTTTTCTCGAAATCGTGTTCTTGCTATTCTTGTCCATGATTTTTCGATCTCCTTATTCAGCCCATCTTTGCTACTGAAATTTGGAGCATTTGTTCTTTGGTATGTGACTCCTCCGCTTGTCCAAGTAGATTTGTGTTCAGTGGTTTATATCTTGAGTATTTTGCTGCTGTAGGTGACAGGTTATTAGAGATTGTAAGCTTGTTCAATGCTTAGATATATTGTTTTGATGCATGTTTAGGCCTCTTACAAGTCCCTATGAGTAGTTCCCTTCATTATGTATTCACTTTGCAATCACTTGTATAATGGATGTTTAAATTTCAGAATAGAAGATGAATGAACACCAACTAAATCAACATGAACTGAGGGTGCCTGAGGTTATGAAGGTTCACCGACAGGAAGAAGTTTTCCTTCCATCTATCCATGCCCCGAATTCATGAGGGTTGCAGGGATTTCCCAGGACTTCCATACTTTAGTTGCTAATGCAGGATTGGAGCATTTTGTGGAAGATGAACCTTGTCAATTTGTGAAACTAACTATGTATGTAGTGCGGGACTTTCGATTTAGTTGCTCTTTGCCTAACCCCATGGTTCACTACAAAATTTACAATATAGCTGTCAACCTTCCTCTTGATGACTTTTGTGCAGCTATTAAGGTACCTCAGTGGGGATCGTGTGGAAGGATTAAAGAGCGACCTGCATCACTCATGGACTTGTATGTGCAGATTTGCCAAGTGAGCAGCTTCTCAAAGGAGAGTGGGAAATTTTGTAACATTCACCTCCCATCTATTCGCTACATTGCTTACTTTATTGCCAAGTGTGTTCTCGCTAGGAAAACTGCTAATAAGTTATCCTCATATGATCTAGCATTCATCTCAGCTGCTTTAAAATGAGATAGGACTTATAACTTGGGTGCCTTGATAGCTTTCCGTCTTGCCGCCAGCCGAGAGAAAGGTGGAATTTGTGGAGGCCTCATCGCCTCCCGTATATTGGCTTTGCATGGTGTAGCGCCTCATCATCTAGACCTACAGTTTCCCATAGAAAGGCTTGACCTTAATTCCATGATACAACATAAATTTGTTTCTTCTTGGGATAATTTGAGTGATTTGTCTTATGAAATAACCTTTCTCAAGGCTGGTTGGAGAAGGAGTAAGTCCGAGCGAGTTGTTCTTTTGCCTACACCTATTTTGTTTAACCTTGATACCAGGGTAGGATGGTCACTCACCGAGGAAAAACTCGATGCATACCTGGGGGAGCTCTCCCAACAGGAGCAGGATACTAGAAGGGAGGTTACAGATGATTCGGTCCAGCCCTTGAATGAGGGGCAGTGTTCATATCAACAGCCTACGTATGATTGGGGAGCTTCTTCTTTTTCCAAAGGGCCTAACCACGATCATTCTTTCAATGACCCGCCTACTTGGAACCCTTACCCGCGTTGGGGTTGATACCCACTTACGCCAAAAGCCTAAGCTTGGGGAGGTACACCGACATCACACTCATCTCCATATCATGTTTAGTCTGTACTTTGTATATCCATGCTTCGTTATCTTTTTAGTTTTCGTTCTTTCTTTACTTTTGTTTTCTAAAACACAAAAAGACCAAAAATATTTCTGTTGTTTCTCTTTGTTTGCTTCTTTTTCTTTTTGCCTTGGTTTTCTTCTTCCTTTTTGCTTTGTTTGAACTATTTGAAAAACCCAAAAAGATTTCGCCTTGCTTGTTCTTCCTTTCGGTTCTTGCTTTTAAAAATCAAAAACACCAAAAATATTTGTTGCTCTTCTTTGGTTTTGTGAAGTTTGTTGCAGGGTTCAGCAGTCCTCAGTGGAATTTGGTTTCATGTTATTATACAAAGCCACACAAGTGAAGGGCGATAATGAGGATTAATGACAACTTGAGGTGTGGTAAGAGGCTGGTAATGAAATCTACTGTTTTCATTTTTGTACATATACTCATCATTGTGGGCATGCTTGGTCTGTTCATGTAGGGTGTATGTTATTCATGGATGCTTAGTAGTTCTTTCTTTCTTATGATTAGCTCCAGCTTGCTATTAGTTTGTAGCATGTCATATGAATGTTTGCTTGCATTGCTCTATTCATAACTTGGTATGACACTGTGGTATCCTTCTCTGAATGTTTCACTTGAATTGACTTGGGACATGCTCATGCATGCATATGACTGAAACAATAATCAGTTAAGCCTCGATGAATTATTTTGCCTCAGGGGTCTTGAATCACTTTCATGCCATTATTTGTCCTGTTTTGTTGCAAGCATGATTATGGCAGTTATTGCTCTCTCGTTTGTTGCTCCCTTACTATTGCTAGCCTTCACATGCACTGAGTATGAGCTCTACTCGTGTTTCCAATTCCCTAAAACCAATATTGCCAAAAGTGTCCACCATACCTACCTATTAGCATCATTTGCTTTTCCGTGCATATTCAGTATGCCTTGTTTTCTTCCGAATAAAATGTTTGCTTGTTATGAGAAAGTTAGTTAGTAAATCTTTCACGAACTTGATGGCACACTTTATTTCTTGCACTTAATAAACCTGAACCATTGTGACTGTCCATGAAAGTTATATGATTGCAAATTATAGGCTGGGGATTAGCAGAACCATGCTGTCACGAGGAACGCTTTCAACACCTGTAAATATATACCCAGTTGATATCATGCTCTTTTGTTTGCGGATGTCATCGGTGTGAAATACAAGGGCAGCTTGTAAGTCCATGGAGTTATGTATGTGTGTTAGAGAAACACCTGGGCCGCTGGTCTAATCCATGCGTAATCATGGTGGAAACCTGCAGCGTAACCATAATGAGTATCTATGAAGCATTCTTCTTATAAAAAAAGAGAGATAGCTATTGAGAAAATTTAAAAAAGGAGATATGAGAAAAGAGGAAAGAGAGAAAAAAAGCACCATTTTCCCATGGTAAATAAGAAGATTGTTGTGATGCTCATTGTCTGCTTGCCTTGTCATTTTGATATGGGGATTCGTCTGTATCATCGGGCAAGGGGTACCCCGTTGGAGGTTCTCTATGATACGCATGTATTTACTATGACAAGAACTTACCGGTAACTAAAGTTGAGTAGCATGAGGAGCGGCCTTCGTACTCAAGGGACATGAGATTTCTAGTTTATAGTCTGTCAAGCATACAACTCAGATTAGACCTCACTTTCACCTCAACCATTTAAAGATGCTTATGATAGGGGAAATGAGAGCTCAAAGCTAATGAGTACCATACATTCAGCATTTGGAAGCCTTTCAAACTTTTCAAAACCTTTTCACTTCCTGGTTGAGTCACCACAAATTCTATGAGCACTTTCTTGAGAGCATAGTTGTCATTCTTAGTGTAATGTGGTTGTCTCAAAACTTGATTAATTGTGTTATGACTTTGATGCTTGTATCTTTGACATCTTTACTTCTAGTCTTCACTTGAACTTCAGAGGTGCATTGGCATTTATGTTTGCTCTACAATCAAAGGCAAGCGAGATACCACTCTATCATACCTTTTTATGAGCATTGCAATGTTGCTTATGTTTATGTTTGATGCTACTTATTATTTTTGAGTTGGAATCTCTTCATAGCTTGCAATGACTATTAAGTAAACTTAGTTGCATACTCTTTATTATGAATTGCCTGAGTAGTTGACCTTATGTTGTGAATATATACATCTTATGAAGCAAATGTGTTCATGAAAGTTTCTTTTATCGCACTCAGTTTTCAACTGAATTGCTTGAGGACAAGCAATAAGCTATGCTTTGGGGGAGTTGATACGTCCAAAACGTATCTACTTTCTCGAACACTTTTGCTATTGTTTCTCCTCTAAACTTGTGTGATTTGGATACACCTAACACGGACTGACGCTGTTTTCAGCAGAATTACCTTGGTGTCTAGTTTTTGTGCAGAAAATCAACTATCAGGAAAAATCCCGGAAAATATGCCAAAAATCCTATTTCACCAAAAGACTCACTTGAGCCGTAAGACGAGAGGGCCACGAGGGGCCACACCACCGCCTGCTGGGCCAGGCCGTGCCTGGGGGTGGTGTGGCCGCCTCGGTCACCCCCTCGGCCTCCCTCTTCGCCTATAAGTTGCATCTTGACCTACAAACCAAGGGGGGTCGACGTTTTTCCAGAAAGAGTTCCGTTGTGCCGCCACCACCAGATTTCGCGATTCAGAACCAGAAACTCCATTATGGCACCCTGCCGGGACGGGGAATTGGAAGAGATCATCGCCATCATCATCACCATTGCTTCTCCATCGACCATCCATGTTTCCCCCATCTATGAGTGAGTAATCCCCCGCTGTAGGCTATGGGGATGGTAGGGATTGGATGAGATCGTTCATGTACTGGCATCAGATTGTTAGGGCATGGTGTCTAGTACCTATTATTAGTGCTTTTTGACTTTGTTGCAACTTGTTATGCTTAATGCTTGTCACTAGGGACCGAGTGCCATAATTTCAGATCTGAACATGTTATTGATTCATTATGATAGTATTGTTTATGGTCTTACCTGCAAGTTGTATACACATATTGTTGTCCGGAACCAAAGGCCCCGAAGTGACATCAATCGGGATAACCAGCGGGAATGGCTTTGATGTGAGGATCACATGTGTTCACGGAGTGTTAATGCTTTGCTCCGGTGCTATATTAAAAGGAGCACCTTAATTGCCAGTAGTTCCCTTGAGGCCCCGCTGTAAACGGGCTGGCAGGACAAAAGATGTTGTGCAAGTTCTCATTGCGAGCACGTATGACTATATATGGAACACATGCCTTTGATTATTTAGTACTTGGGTGCTTTATCTTATTTATCTGTAAATGCCCTATGTCTTGATTGCCATATGAATTGTCTTGTCCATGCAACGCCCGTCCATCCATCCCTATGCCTACTGCGCTTTAATCCCATCACATCGCAATTGTTACTACTGTCTTTACTTTTACTACTGTTGTTACTTTACTATTGCTACTACAAAACTGTTGCTACTGATAAACTGCTGTGAGCAAGATTGTTTCCAGGTGCAGCTGAATTGACAACTCGGTTGTTAAGGCTTATAAATATTCTTTGGCTCCCCTTGTGTCGAATCAATAAATTGGGTTTCACTTCCCTCGAAAATACTGCGATACACCCCCTATACTTGTGACACAAGAGGGATAAGGCCCGCACTGAGCTCGCTGAGAAGGACTTCCTAGTGAGCTTGCGAAGGAAGAGAAAGCCTGGATGGAGGAGGAGGTCCTCCAGATGCGTTTCTGGCTCGAGGAAGTCCTCGTGTCCCGCTCTAGAGACAATGAGGCCCTTGTTGGCCCTACAGCGGAACTGAGGGCCACCATCCGTTGTGTCAACATGTTTGGCCTGATTTCCCATAGGGAGAGGCCTTAGATATGTAAGGGTGTATTGTTCCTTGTTGATTTGATGAAGCCACGGGACCCTTCTGATAGGACCCTTCTTTTGGTGGATATGTAAACTTTTATCGTCTTCTCCTTTATGAAATTTGTGTTGGACGTATATTGTTCCCGTCCTATATCCTCTATTCTACATGGTCTGAACACATTGGGAGAAGGAAGATGAGAGATGATGATGCAATAGGCCTAGGATATTCCAACCTCCACTGGGAGTGCAAGTCGTGGTCCGGGGACCAGAGCGGTGTAGGGTCGAGGATGTGTTAACTCGTTCCCAGGCGGGCACCTTCGCCTTGTCTAGTCTTGACTCCTTCACTCTCTCAACATGTTATATGGGGTTGCAGGGGATAGTCTAGGCCAGGGTACGGGTGAGTGTACCTCTTGAGTAGTGTTATCTTCACCTCATACGAACTATGTCAGAGGTAACTTGTGACCCCTGAGAGTTCCCCGGTCATCACCTAGTTCGCTCTCCTAGATTCCTGTAACTTGCTCTCTGTACCTGTACCCTAGCAATTCATAAGCCAGTTGTGCTACTCGATGTTTGAGAGAGGCAAAGTGTGCAGGCTAGGTTGCGTAACCATGTAGGTTTTTTGGCCCTGAGGAATTGGTCCTAAGAACATGAGGTGTGCCGAATATGGGTTTTATACCGCTAGCTATCTTCTTGCCCCGTCAGAGCAGTACGGATCACAACCTGGACATGTAGAGTGGGATCGTTGGAGAAAAGGCATTCCACTACTCAAAAAGTCGGAGTCTCTTGATAAAACTATGTATGTTTGTAGATTATCATCCCCCAGGTGTGTAAGAGGGGTGAGACCTCAATCCCTTGTAGGTCAAAGTTTTCCCAACAACACCAGTTTTTTATTCCTTCTCTTTTTTGAACCTTACACAAAAACATAGCAGACTTTGGGCTTACATTTTACATCTAGGTTGCTTGTAGCTCCTAGTAAAGGTGTTCAAACTTCTACCTCCGTTGAGTTGCCTTCTTATGGAGGTGGTGTGATTCCCTCCACCCGTTGGTGTTGTGAATGAGGCGCATATCACTGTTGTGCAACGGGGTCTTCCCCTTGGGTTATCTATGATTGCGCTGTATGAGGGACATGGGAATTTTTATGCGGGACATTCTAGTCCTTCTACGTGGATCCCGCATCGGACCTAACGTCGATCGTGGATTGGTCCCCTGAGCAGGTCCTCCTCTTTATTCTTCAGCCATTGTGTCAATGCTACCAGTCCCATACGAGGGTCTATGCCTGTAGCTCTGAGGTTGGTACCGGACTCTGTTGATGCGCCATGTCCCCCAAGGAGGGCCTCGATGAGGCATTTGTGCTGTCTTCCGGTCTTGATCCCGATGTATCTACCCATATTAACCACGGCCTTTCTGATGCATGATCTGTCCATCTTGAGTGCGACGAAAGTTGTGCAGACACAATGTGTCATTAAGGGTATCCTCTCATCCTTCCCTATCGGGAGTTTGGCTGACGAGGAGGTGAGCGCGTACCCCTATTTTTATCTCTAATCAAGTGGGGTAGACTCTTCCATGCAAGTGTTCTTAGTCCTTCTCTTTGGCTGGTGGGCAATTGCCTCATGAGGGAAGCTCGACAGAGCCTGCCTCATTTCATAGTGGTGTTGATCACATTCTGCAGCATGCTCCATGGATGCTTTGATAGTTATCAATGCCCTAGGTCTTGGGAGTTTGAACATATGGTAGGTGTAGTTGGGGATGCCCATGAACTGTGAGCTCTATAGATTCCCGAGTAGCACATCGTAGACCATGGGGAAATCCACGATCTCAAATATGCACTACTCTATATAGAAGTTCTCGCCACTACTGAACATGATAGGCAGAGTAATATGTCTGATTGGCTCGTGAGCTACCCTAGGGTGTCCGTGTTAGTGAATTCCTAAACGATGTCCTTGTTAGATAGGTCAGGCGTAGTGTTAACTAGGATCCTGAACTGCTTCATGAAGTCCTTCAATCTTTCCCCAGTAAGCTGATCGATGTTCTTGAATTCCATGTGGAGTGTATAGGCATCATCTTTTGTGGCAAAGGCCTAGATCAGCCACCGGGTAAAGTCATCCCAGGTCCTGATCGACTGGGGGACCTTTTTGCATAATCACTTTAGGGCGTTTCCCTTCAGACATGTTGGCAGAAGGTTCGCCATATGGCGCGAGTCGCTGCCCATGATGTTGATGGCTTGCGCGAATTTCTCCAAGTATGCAATTGGGTCATGTGGTCTGTCGTACTCCTCATCATTCCTGGCCCTCACGACCCTGGGTACCTCGATGCCGTCCAGGTCATGGGATAGGACCCTACAACCGCATCAGTCGTGCATCCCAATTCTCGTATTGTTGGTTATACTCGTCCAAAGGGTAGAGGCACCGTTCTCGCTACCTTTCTCGTTGTCCGCGCCTCTGATCCTGCCGATAGGCCCTGTCCGCTTCTCGCGTTGTGTTAGGGATCATGGTTGTGGTTTCCACGGTCGTCCTGAGCTCCTTCCTCCTTAGTCATGTGGCCTTCATCAATGTTGGGTCGGTGTTGGTGTTGTTCGCTCGACCTGGAGAATCCCGATGCCAGCTGGTCGGAGCTTCTTTCCTCCTCGAGCGACGCTTATCCTTGCGACGAGCATGACATTCAGACTGCGGGTTGCTTGTAGCTCCTAGTAAAGGTGTTCAAACTTCTACCTCCGTTGAGTTGCCTTCTTATGGAGGTGGTGTGATTCCCTCCACCCGTTGGTGTTGTGAATCAGGCGTCTGTCTCTGCTATGCAATGAGGTCTTCCCCCTTGGGTTATCTATGATTGCGCTGCATGAGGGACAGGGGAATTTTTATGCGGGACATTCTAGTCCTTGTACGCGGATCACGCACTGGACCTAACGTCGATCGTGGATTGGTCTCCTAAGCAGGTCCTCCTCTTTGTTTCGGCCATTGTGTCAGTGCTACCAGTCCCATACGAGGGTCTGTGCCTGCAGCTCTGAGGTTGGTCCCGGACTCTGTTGATGCGCCGTGTCCCCCAAGGAGGGCCTCGATGAGGCATTTGCGCTGTCTTCCGGTCCTGATCCCGATGTATCTACCCATCTTAACCACAGCCTTTCTGATGCATGAGTTGTCCATCTTGAGTGCGATGAAAGTTGTGCAGACACAATGTGTCGTTAAGGGTATCCTCTCATCCTTCCCGATTGAGAGTTTGGCTGATGGGGAGGTGAGCACGTACCCCTATTTTTCTCTCTAATCCAGTGGGGTAGACTCTTCCATGCAAGTGTCCCTAGTCCTTCTCTTTGGCTGGCGGGTAATTGCCTCATGAGGGAAGCTCGACAGAGCCTGCCTCATTTCGTGGTTGTGTCGGTCACATTCTGCAGCGTGCTCCATGGATGCTTTGATAGTTATCACTCCCCTAGGTCTTGGGAGTTTGAACATATGGTAGGTGTAGTTGGGGATACTCATGAACTGTGAGCTCTGTGGATTCCCGAGTAGCACATCATAGACCATGGGGAAATCCACGATCTCAAATATGACTGCTCTATATAGAAGTTCTCTCCACTACTGAACGTGACAGGCAGAGTAATCTGTCTGATTGGCTCATGAGCTACCCTGGGGTGTCCATGTTAGTGAATTCCCAAACGATGTCCTTGTTAGAGAGGCCGGGCGTGGTGTTCACTAGGATCCTGAACCGCTTCATGAAGTCCTTCAATCTTTCCCCAGGAAACTGCTCGATGTTCTTGAATTCCATGTGCAGTGTATTGGCATCATCTTCTGTGGCAAAGGCCTAGATCAGCCACCGGGTAAAGTCGTCCCAGGTCCTGATCGACTAGGGGACCTTGTTGCATAACCACTTTAGGGTGTTTCCCTTCAGACATGTTGGTAGAAGGTTCGCCATATGGCGCGAGTCACTGCCCATGATGTTGATGGCTTGCGCGAATTTCTCCAAGTATGCAATTGGGTCATGTGGTCCGTCATACTCCTCATAATTCCTGGCCCTCACGGCCCTGGGTACCTCGATGTCGTCCAGGTCGTGGTATAGGACCCTACAACCGCATCAGTCGTGAATCCCAATCCCCGTATTCTTGGTTATACTCGTCCCAAGGGTAGAGGCACCATTCTCGCCACCTTTCCCGTTGTCCGCGCCTCTGATCCTGCCGATGGGCCCTGTCCGCTTCTCGCGTTGTGTTAGGGATCATGGTCATGGTTGCCGCGGTCGTCGTGAGCTCCTTCCTCCTTAGTCATGTGGCCTTCATCGATGTTGGGTCGGTGTTGGTGTTGTTCGCTCGACCTGGAGAATCCCGATGCCAACTGGTCGGAGCTTCTTTCCTCCTCGAGCGACGCTTATCCTTGTGACGAGCATGACATTCGAACTGCAAGTTGTACCAGAGCTATCTATCACTTCTATCGTAGCTTGCACTACTTCTAGTTAGCGACTGATCGCTCTGGTGGCCCCCCAACTGGCTCTAGGGGCCGAAGTGCGGGCTCCTCGAGCTTTTTCTCTAGGTCTTCTGCGGTCTTGGCTTCTAGGTCCTAGTTAATTTTTATCTCTGCCCCAAGGTTTCCTTGTCCGCCTTTGGAGGTCTTGTATATTGGTGTAGTGGCGAACTGACTCCCCCATGCTTGTTTTTTTTCGAAACAGAGGCAGCTCCCCGGCCTCTGCATCAAAGTGATGCATACGGCCATTTATTTTATTGCAACATTTAAAATAGGTCTCGTAGAGAGCTACAAGAGGTCATATCCAAACATAAAAACCGATACAAATAAGCCAAAAGGAAGGAGAACTAGCATAAACTATGGCGTCATGAGGTGATTCTAAGATCACATACCCACATCGGCTGAAAAGGCCCCATGTAACCTTCTCTAGAATATCGCATCCAGTATGCATAACTTGTCTGTCCTCCGCAGGCTGTAGAAGCGACCAGGTACGGATCCTGTGGGAAGCCATAATAATAACCTGCAAGAAAGATATAGATTGATTGTTATTAAAAATAATGTCATTCTGGGCATTCCAAATTGCCCAAACAACAGCGCAAGTTCCCACCCTAATATTGATTATTTCCTTATTTGGATACCCTTGAGCCAATCCCCAAAAAGATTATTTATACTAGAAGGTGGAGATAAATTGACAGTCATGTGAATAATATGCCAAATAATTTTAGAAAATAGGCAATCAATGAAAAGATGTTGTATAGTCTCGGCCTTGTCACAAAAACAACACTCAGAATCCCTTGCCAATTTCATTTTTTCAAATTATCTTTAGTAAGAATCTCTTTATGGTATACGAACCACATAAAAATTCTGATTTTGAGAGGTACCTTAATTTTCCAGATGTACTTCTTTCAAAACCTTGTGTTTCCATTTATTATTAGATCAAGATACATGGACTTAACAGAGAACACACCGCTTTGAGTCAAACGCCATACAAAGACATCCTTTTCATTCGTTAAGTTGACTTGCATTAACCTAGTCACAAGATGCAACCACGAGTTCCATTTGTTCCCTGTCAAAGCTCTTCTAAAAGACATATTTATTGGATTTGAAGATAGAACATCGGCCACATATACTTGTTTCCATAGAGAAATATTATATAAAGAGTTATATTGGTCTGCTAAAGTAGTCTCCCCCAGCCATACGTCTTCCCAGAACCAGGTATTGGACCCAACATGGACATCAAAACATCCCCTATCTAAGAAACCATGTTTTACCTTCATTAAACCTTTCCAAAAAGGAGAATCACTCGGTTTTGCAGTCACTTGTGACAATGATTTGGAGTGTAAATATTTGTTCACCAGGATTTCCTGCCAGACTCCCTCTTCATTCATTAATTTGTAAAACCATTTGCTTAGAAGGCATTTATTCTTAATTGCAAGATCCTCAATCCCTAAACCACCTTGGTCTTTTGACCGGCAAATAATATTCCATTTTGTTAGCCTATACTTTTTCTGATGATTATCACTTTCCCAAAAGAAATGAGATCTAAAAAAATCCAAACGTTTTCTAACCCCAATAGGTATTTCCAGAAAGGAAAGCATGAACATGGGTAAACTTTGTTAAAACTCAATTAATAAGAACCAAACGATCACCATAAGATAATAACTTTCCAATCCAATTTCCGAGCTTAGTTTTGAAATGATCTTCCACAGGTTTCCATTCTCCATTTTTTAGTTTCCAATCCAATTGGTATGCCTAGATACTTAAAAGGGAAAGAGCCAGATTGACAACCAAACATATCCTTATATTTATCCTCTACCGCTTTGGCTTGTCCAAAGCAGAAACGCTCACTCTTGTTAAAGTTAATTTTAAGACCTGATAGTTGTTCAAAGATACATAAAATGAGTTTCATGTTCAATGCTTTCTGCAAGTCATGTTCCATAAAAATAATTGTATCATCCGCATACTAAAGAAATCGATACACCCGTCCACTAAATGAGGGATAAGACCACTGACTTGTCCATCATCCTTAGCTCGATTAATAATTATTGACAACATATCCGCAATGATACTAAACAGAATCGGTGATAATGGATCACCTTGGCGCAACCCCTTGTGGGTTTTGGAAATAATGCCCAATAGTATCATTGACTCTGACCCCCACACTACCGCGAATTATAAAATTTGTTATCCAGTTGCACAACTTTGAACTAAAGCCTTTCATTTGCATTACTTGTTGCAAAAAAGGCTACCTAACTTTAGCGTATGCCTTTTCAAAATCTATTTTAAGAAGTACTCCATCCATCTTCTTCTTGTGTAGCTCATGTATAGTTTGATGTAAGACCACCACTCCTTCTAATATGTGTCTTTGAAGGGTTCCGCAGTAGAAAACAAAAAAAATCCTACGTTGGAACTTCCTAATGCCCAAGATCTATCTATGTAGTAATGCGGTAACTGCCGGAGCATATAGAATACATAACCTTGTAGACCATACACAGTTAATGTTTCGAGGGGAACGTGGTTGAAGTAGTCGAACCTATAGCCGACCTCAAGGTCGCGAAGCTCCTCGCAGGTCACCCCTTGCTCCTTCTTCATCGTGCAGCAGCTCCGGCTCACGACATCCAAGATGCCTCAAGTGAGGCCCCTCGTGGTTTCATACACATATGGTGTACGATGACGACCTCCGACTCCTTCATCCCTGTCGGGAGTGTGGAAGTAGATCTCTGGCTTGGAATCCCTGCAGCGCAACGCCGTGCTGCAGGTGCGATATATCTTGCTCGAATGGTCCTTACTTGGAACCATGCCAATGCATGGAGATGAGAGAGAGAGGGAAGGAGAAAGTCAACCAAAGACCTTCTCCAAATGTTGGTGTGTCTATTCCCACCCATGGGCACCCCTTTATATAGGGGAAGGGGGTGTGCCCTCCCCTTTGAGTTTCCCATGTGGGACTAAACAAGGGAGAAAGGGGGGAGGCGCCATGGGCCAGCCGGCCAGGGGTGGGCCCCACCCTGCGCATAGCCCTAGGCTGGCTGGGTGGCCCCCTTGAGGCGGCTAGGCCTTGGCCCTTTGTCCCTTGGCCCTTCCCTCCTTCGGTTTTCCCTTATGTGCCCTTTTTCCCTAGGAAGTTTGGCCCATTAGTGGAATACCCCTTCAAATTAGATTTTAATATTATATTTAATAGTAATTACATTAATTAATATGTAAATACATATTACAAAATCCGATTTGACCCGAAACACCTTTTGGTTCCCTTTCGATTTCCTCCTAATGACTTCGGATCTTTCCCGAAACAATTCCGGTTCTCTCATGGAACTTTTCCGGTTTCCTTTTCTCTTTCATATGGTGATTCCAACTTACAGAGCATCTCTAGCTCATTGTACCCTTAAGTGTATTTCACCACGGCTCGGGAATGTCACAGACATGATCTCCATCAATGATCAATAGCAGGACCGGGATGCCCATAATGACCCCTGTGCATTCCATGATGATAATGTCGTTTGAACCGTAAATAGTCATTTCCCATTCCCTTTGTCACTTGATACCTAGTTCACCCGAGATTTGATCTATGGTATCTCCATACCTTCGTTCGATCTCGTTACTGATGAACTTGTTTTTCTCATTTCCGTGTGGTTGCATTCCATGACCCAGTCACACGCTTGCAAGCTTCGTTAATGCAACGGCACCGAGATGGCCACTAATGTATCTGTCCGTTACATGGATGGGAAATCCTGGTCTTGATATGTACTCCTCTACACGCCCCTTTGGGAAACCTGAGTGGCACCTTTTCAATCACCCAGTCACGGAGTGATACTTGATAACCATCTAAGCTCCCTCCAGAACGATGATTTGCATTACCTCACAGTCTAAGGATCAGGTTGTGAGGTTTCCTTAGTTTATCATTAATGGTGAACTTTGTAACTAGATCTCATTAGCATACAACTAGCAGGGTTGTTTGTCTATCACATCATTCAACTAATGACGTGACCTCATTGTCAATTGGCATAAATGCCCATGATCTCGAAACCCTAGATCATCCTGATGACCAATGAACTAGTTCACTAGAGGCAACTAGAGACAAGGTTTGTTTACATACCACATGTGTATTAACGTTTCGTATTAATACAGTTATAGCACAGTATGAGACTATTATGAACTAATTGAGATATGACAATAAAAACCTATTTATTATTTGTCTCTAGGGCACTACTCCTTTAGTCTCCCACTTGCACTAGAGTACAAATAATCTAGATCGCATTTTACTCATCATAAACCATATCACATATGAGTTTATTGATCATGCCTTCTTATGGAAAACGTCATGTCCATGTTCTGTTTTACCAGATCATTATGTCTTTGCAAATCGTTAATGTCTTCCTAACTTTGACATTCACACCATTATCTTATAATGGGTTGAAGTGTTCGTTTGGCGACAAAGTGAGACTTTGTTTCTTGTGTTTATAATGACAGTCGTTTTCACTATTGTTATCTAAACTCCGAAACACACTTTGCAATCCTTTGTGTATATACGACAGTTATTGCAGCAGAATGAGGTCGGTTTCCAGGAGCCTACAGTGACTTTTAGATCAACCTCGAGGGCTTTTTCATGGGCACTATGCCCTGGGACACATCATTTTATGTTAAAAGCGAACTAGCCCCACCATAACAATATAAATCACATCAGATGGAGCATTTATACTTGTATATCTATGTAGATCCTAGTGCATGAAATGCAACTATGCCACTTACTTTGCTTCTTACCATTTAAGTACAAACTTAATTCTGGTTCAGTGATTAACTCAGGAATCACTTTAGGACATGTTCTTACAGTTAAGAGCTTGTCCTTCCAACCAGAACTTTGGGTCACATTACGTCAAGTATAAAATATGGTTGTATGGAAGAACCTTTGACCGAGGCATAGGAGATGAAACACATCTCTTTCTTCCTTTTTAACCATCGTTGTAATACTAAGACAATGCTTCATATAGTAAGAACTTCTTTCTTACCTTGTTCCATTCTGAACTTCTTCAGAATCTTGCTTAGGACATTCTGAACATCTTCAGAATCAAGTCTAAGAAGCATTCGACATTTGATTTTATTAAACTTACCAATCTATCTCGATAGATCTCATTGTTTCATAACTTCAACTTCATCCTTATTTATCTACTTAAATGTTATTAACACAAATCACATCATTCACATATGTCGTCCACATATCCCAGAATGATTTCATGCTCCCACTCAAATATGGCATCCATATTTGAGATCTAGGGATTTCACTTAGCTCCCACTCAAAATATGCCTGATACATATTATGATTCAGCCAAGCTACTTAGCTCCCACTCAAAATATGTCTATTACATATAAGATTTGGCCAAGCTAATTAGCTCCCACTCAAATGCATGTCCTCTCGATAATCTTGGACATTCCAAAATTCTTTGATCATCATCAAATTGAGAATTCCAGCTACGAGACTTCAATATCCATATATTGCTAGTGTAAATCCAATAGACTCAAGCATCGCTAAATTTATAGTCAACTCCTTGAATTTGTCCATATTTGTGACAAATTGAGCTTTTACGTCCCCATTAAGTTTCATTTCCATCTTATGACTTTGAAGTCATTTAGAAATATCAAGTAAACTTCTTTACTTAATAAGATCAAGTAATATATTACTTTGCAATATTAAATGTAACTTAATATAGGATTTTATGACTCCTAGTTATTTCTTGTACTTAGGTCCATCATGCTTCTTTATAATTCGTAGGTGTGTCTTGTTCATAAACATGACAAGTGAATCAATAATATATTTCCACGAACTAGCAGAATATATAGTTGAATCCTACTTTCTTTAGTAAAAGTATTTACTTAAAACTTTATGATCATTATCAATAGTTTCTCCTCTATTTGTAGAGTTTGGATTCACGGAACAAATTCCGCTGCGCCACTCAACAATTCAGAGGTAAGGTTAAATACCTTGTTTTGAACTTTTACTTTCTTCCACCGTTATCTTCATCAAGACACATCAACTTTGGACAATAATAGGTTTACCCCTTGTGGAAGATGCATTCAGAGATTCCTAAGAATGCTCTACAAAGACTTGTTTATTCGCCACGATTTCAACTCATCAAAATCTCTAGAAATCGAACATGCCATAACTCTTATGGTGTTGTTTCCACGAATCTTTAGATATTCCTTTGTATGTCAACTAAGTGTTTGCTCATTTCGATCTCTAACTCTAAACGACAACTATAACCCCAATAAGAGATAATATTATACCATATGTATCTCATACATAATGATTATGATATTTAGACATTTCAATACTCTTTGAATTTCCCTATTATCATAATTTGTGAAACCTCTTTCACATGTCCTTTTATGCCAAAATTAACTTAAATACTTTAGTCATGTCGATCAAATCGAAGAGACTTTTGTATTCTTGTTAATTCAATATCCTCCTTCATTTTGAAATCTTTTGAACAATTCAAAACAGTTTCAAACTTATGTTTCATTAAGTAAATATTCATATTCACTTAAATCCACAATGAAATGTGAAATAATGATTTCCACTATTTGTTGAAAATACAATACATCACTATGTATAAATTTCAACATAAAGTATAAATAATGATTTTCGCTATTTGATGAAAATAGGATACATCACTATGTATAAATTTCAACATTTCTTCGTATATCACCGTTTTACCAGAATGCGGAGTTTTAGTCATTCTGCCCAAGAGGCATGGTTTTGCAAAGTCTTTAGATTAAGCATCTAGGACTCCGATCTTCATTTGGAATGAAGAACATGCAGTAACCAAAATGACTTAAACTATAGTGTCATGTCATTACTAAACTTTGGATATATTTTAGCATTCTAATCCTTTAGAAATGCTTAAACTATTATCATTAACATAGTGATGAGAATAACTCATTTATAATCGTAATGTTACCATAAAGGTATTATTCATAAGAATAGTACAACTGGCTTCTAACTCGTTCATATGAATAATCGTCTCGCCAAAAGCAAGACACACAAACAAGGATTACAAAATTATATTCAAGTCCACTAATCCAAATGATAAACCTTTGAGGAAAGGGGTGATGTCGGCCATCAACTATTTTTCTTGCCGTCATCAAGCCACATTGCCTCAATTCCAGCAATTCTCAAGAAGATCATCATGTTTTCACAAAATGGGACAAGTATCCAATACTTATATAAAATGCAACGAGTTTTGCAAGAATTACATTTATAACTTTGTATATCTAACATATAACCTTTTTCATTCATGACCTCCATTGCAATCAAGTCCTTCTAAGAGTTCATAAATCTAATGCAAGATTGCTAAGTGTTTCTCCAAATATTCCCTTTTTCATCCATGATGGAATAAAACTCATCCAACGGCTCATACTTTATGTGCCTGATCTTGCAAAATACAAGGTTGTAATCCAGCTCTCCATTGAATGGAGAATGGCTTGTTGGATGATTACAGAGAACACACAAATATTGCGGAGTCATCAGATTATCTCCTAATGGTCATTGTATCAAGAAGAGAAGATCACCTTTTACGAGGATATCCCTCAAGTGTGGGTATTAATCTATGAAGTTGGACCCTTTTGCTAAGTTCCACATCAAGCAACAAATTTTCCATGGTCGCAAAGGACCTCAATGGGATAGGCCATGATCTACTAAGATATTTGCAAACAGACATCTAGACTAAGTTCATAATATGAGTTCAATCCTAATTGAGCTCCCACTAAAATAGTCATCCCTTGGACGATTTTAGTGATCACATGATCCCAATCCTCTGCACCTCCCCTGATCATCAGGGCCATCAGTGCAGCATAAAAGGTAGACATTCCCTAATGTCAATCACATCAACCATGTGACTCATGCTCGATCTTTTGATCTCTTGTGTTTTGAGGCCATGTCTACACATGCTAGACTCGCCAAATCTAACTTGTGTGTATTTGCTGTGCAACATGGCTTACACCCACTGTATGTGAATATAGATATGTCTAGCCCCCGATCGTCACGGCCGACTTCATAACGGCAAACTTTCTTGGTGGTGTACACACAAGGGGAACACTATCATTGGAATTATATAGGGATTATCTTATTTGCTACCATTGAGTATCTAATACTAGCATATAATAAGATATAAAGGAGGTATCAACATCACATGTAAATTTGTGATATGATATGGTCCTTCTCCTTGCGCCTTGATCTCCATCGAGCGCTCCGGTATGATATCCATCTTGCCCCTAGTTTAACGCCAAGTCCACGACGCCACCACCCGGTCGTCTATCGGAACGATGACTATTACTATACTACTTAGTAATAGAAAAGTAAACTACTTTACCTTTGTAACGACCAATGCCATATCATAACACAAGCCCTCCTGCAAAATAAATTTAGATGCCTCTACTTTATCTTTTGCAAGTTTTACGTGGTTGTTAGGGCTTTCGTAATAGAACCGTTTCTAAACTATGAACTTTCCAACCACAACATGGATCCAACAGTTGTCTCTACTACACCCATTTCGGGGCCATCTGTTATTAATGCTATATCAACTATTGAATGAGAGACAGACACCCGCTAGCCACTTATATGGAACAAGCCGTATGTCGAGCGTGGAACCAGTCTCGCGTATGAATACGCGTAAGGTCAGTCCGGGCCGCTTCATCAAACAATGCCTAGATATAAATAAGTATACATTAGAGGGTAACAACTAAGGGATCAATGCATGCACAAAACTTGTGCGTACTGGTCGTACAACACTCCTACACATAGATCGGATCTGATACCACTGAAGGGTTCCGCAGCAGAAAACAAAAAATTTCCTACGTTGGAACTTCCTAATTCCCAAGATCTATCTATGTAGTAATGCGGTAACGGCTGGAGCGTATAGAATACATACCCTTGTAGACCGTATGTGGTTAATGTTCCGAGGGGAACGTGGTTGACGTAATCGAACCCATAGCCGACCTCAAGGTCGTGAAGCTCCTTGCAGGTCACCCCTTGCTCCTTCTTCATCGTACAGCAACTCCGGCTCACGACATCCAAGATGCCTCAAGTGAGGCCCCTCATGGTTTTATACACATACGGTGTATGATGACGACCTCTGACTCCTTGATCCCTTCCGGGAGTGCGGAAGGAGATCTCCGGCTTGGAATCCCTGTAGCGCAACATCGTGCTGCAGGTGCGATGTCTCTTGCTCGGACATTCCTTACTTGGGACCGTGCCAACACATGGAGACGAGAGAGAGAGGGAAGGAGAAAGTCAGCCAAAGGACTTCTCCAAATATTGGTGTGTCTATTCCCACCCATGGGTACCCCTTTATATATGGGGAGGGGTGTGCCCTACCCTTTGGGTTTCCCATGTGGGACTAAACAAGGGAGAGAGGGGGGAGGATCCATGGGCCTCATGGGCCAGCCGGCCAGGGGTGGGCCCACCCCGCGCACATCCCTAGGCCTTGGACCTTTGTCCCTTGGCCCTTTCCTCCTTCGGTTTTCCCTCATGGGCCCTTTTTCCCTATGAAGTTTGGCCCATTAGTGGAATACCCCTTCGAGTTAGATATTAATATTATATTTAATATTAATTACATTAATTAATATGTAAATACATATTACAAAATCCGATTTGACCTGAAACACCTTTCGGTTCCCTTTCAATTTCTTCCGAATGACTTCGGATCTTTCCCGAAACGATTCCGGTTCTCTCACGGAACTTTTCCGGTTTCCTTTTCTCTTTCATATGGTGATTCCAACTTACAGGGGATCTCTAGCTCATTGTACACTTAAGTGTATTTCACCACGGCTCGGGAATGGCATAGACATGATCTCCATCAATGATCAATAGCGAGACCGGGATGCCCATAATGACCCCTATGCATTCAACGATGATAATGTCGTTTGAACCGTAAATAGTCGTTTCCCATTCCCTTTGCCACTTGATACCTAGTTCACCCGAGAGTTGATCTACGGTATCTCCATACCTTCGTTCGTTCTCGTTACTGATGAACTTGTTTTTCCCGTTTCTGTGTGGTTGCATTCCGTGACCCAGTCACACGCTTGCAAGCTCCGTTAATGCAACGGCACCGAGATGGCCACTAATTTATTCTGTCCGTTACATGGATGGGAAAATCCTGGTCTTGATATGTACTCCTCTACACGCCCCTTTGGAAAACCTGAGTGGCACCTTTTCGATCACCCAGTCACGGAGTGATACTTGATAACCATCTAAGCTCCCTCCAGAACGATGATTTGCATTACCTCACAGTCTAAGGATCAGGTTGTGAGGTTTCCTTAGTTTATCATTAATGGTGAACTTTGTAACTAGATCTCATTAAGATACAACTGGCTGAGTTGTTTGTCTATCACATCATTCAACTAATGACGTGACCTCATTGTCAATTGGCATAAATGCCCATGATCTCGAAACCCTAGATCATCCTCATGACCAATGAACTAGTTCGCTAGAGGCAACTAGAGACACGGTTTGTTTACATACCACACGTGTATTAATGTTTCGTATTAATACACTTATAGCATAGTATGAAACTATTATGAACTAATTGACATATGATAATAAAAACCTATTTATTATTTGCCTCTAGGGCATATCCCCTTCAGTCTCCCCAACATGAAAGCAGTTTGAGACGCCTAATCACCTTGTTTACTATACCAGTTAGCCAATTTGTACCCACTTTCGTGAATATCTTGAAACTCACATTAAGTAGGCATATAGGCCTATATTGTTGCATTTGTATAGCATTTTCTTTTTTGGGTAACAAGACAATTGTACCAAAATTAAGTCTGTATAGAGGAAGTTCGCCATTTTGAAACGCAACAAACATCTTCAACATATCAGACTTAATAACTTCCCAGAAGAGTTGATAAAATTCAGCCGGAAAATCATCCGGCCCAGGTGCTTTATTTTTTTCCATTTGCATAATAGACTCATGAATTTCCTTTTCCGTAAAATCAGCGCACAAAATAGCATTCTCTTCCAAAGATAATTGAGGGATATCTTGTACATCGAACTCATTCATGGAAAAAAGTTTTCAGATGGTGGCCCTAAAAGAACCTTGTAAAATTTCGAGATATACACCCGCAAACTTTCTTCCCCAGAGTTGTACCTTCGTCCTGCTCAATCTGAAAAATCATTTTTTACGGTGTTTTCCATTAGCAATTAAGTGAAAGTACTTTGTGTTATCACCACCTTCTTGAACGTGCTTAACCTCTGCCCTTTGTTCCAATTTAGTTTCTCATCTCTATGAATTTTATATATCTCATCATTGGCCTTTCTTAATTCTTCTCTTTCGGTAGAAGAAAGAGAACAAGTTCCCGCTCTAGTGTCTAGGAGCATAATTGTATTCAATAGCCGTTCCTTTTGATGTTTATATTGGCCACAAATATTTCTAGCCCATCCCCGCAAGAATGTCCTAATATGGCGGATCTTGTTCTACCAATTTAAAAGAGGATTATTGTGAGAAAAAAATCGAATTCCACTCGTTCACAACCATCTCAAAGAAACCATCTTTACGAAACCAAGAGAGTTCAAAAGAGAAGTTGGATTTGTTTCCAAGATGAGCTTGTTCACCAGAATCCAAAAAAGGGGGGTATGATCCGAACCTGTTCGAGCAAGAGCTCTAATAGTGACCAAAGAAAAATTTTGTTCCCATTCAACACTAGCTAGGACTCGATCCAGTTTTTCATAAGTTAGGTTTTGTCTACGACTAGCCCAAGTGAATTGACGACCAGAAATAGCAATCTCTCCCAAATCAAGACTCTCAATAATTGCATTAAAAATAAAAGGGCATCGTGGGTTGAAATTGTCATTATTTCTTCCTCATGTCTTCGAATAATATTAAAATCTCCCTCAACTAACAAAGGTAAAGTTTCATGTTCGCAAGTACGCACAAGATCAGGCAAAAACAGATGCTTGTTGACTTCCCGAGTCGCCCCATACACAGGCACTAAAATCCAATCAAAACTGTCACTCTTTAATTTGAGGTAGAACTTCACACAGAAATCACCGTTAACCACTTTATTGACCCGATGAGTTGTAGCATTTATGCGAAACAAAATACCACCAGAACGCCCTTGTGGCGGTACACAATACCATTGGAAGTCAAACCACCCCGACAGATGTTGTAAGAAAGGCGAAGAAAAGTTGTCCCTCTCTGTTTCTAGTATAGCAAAAAAATCAAGCTTGAGATCTTTAATTGACTCTTGAATGAAAAAATGTTTTGCAGGATCACCGAAGCCTTCACTATTCCAAAAAAACTTCTCTCATCTTGTATTTTTAACATTTTTTTAATTCTAGAGCTTCTTCTTACCGCAATACCCTTCGAGATCTCTTTTTTGAGTTTGTTAGTTTTTTTTAGCTTTTTTGCCGATAGCATGTTGCAAGTCCTTGTGACTAGCATAATCCTGATGCTCATCCTCAATAAGGTCTTCACTAAGTTGTAATGCTTTATTCAGCGCCAAGCTTCCCCCACTCTCATTCAGACCTACGGATTGTTCTTGCTTGTTTTTTTAGAGTAATTAGAGTTCTTTCCAAATCAATATCCTTAAGTAATTTAACAGATCACTACAAGAAATGTGTTAACTAGTGACCTTTTATTAACGACCATAATTATTTTGGTCATAGTTCTATGATCATTTCGAACCAATTTGTCGTAGGCTATCTGAGAGGGTCGAAACCCTGAAAAACTATGACCATTCTTATTAGGAAGGTCATAAATTACTTACACCAATTAGTCATGATATGTAGAGCACTCGTCTATGGCCTAAGTTTAGGCGACTATAACTAATTTAAATGGTCATGGACGCTATTCATGATTACTTAAAAAAGAGAAATCATCCACCTAAGCAAGTCATGTCCATGTGTCAACTTCCGCTCATATGTGTCATACAGCATGACCCACCACAAATGTTAGAAATAAAACTGACGAGTAGAGCCCGCAAAGAACGCCTGAGATTTTACTTAAATCACTAAAAATAGGAGCGGTGAGATTTTACTTAAATCACTAAAAATAGGAGCGGTGGGGGGAATCGAACCTGCGCGAGAGCAGTGACTTCCGACTGACACATCCATCCTAACAACTATAACAACTCCACCGGTGTTGAAATGTCGAGACGGAGTGGTGTTATTATGCTTGATCCTGTGTTGGGCCTGGGAGATTCCGAGGGGAGGCCAATCCATCTCTTTTTTCCTTCAGAATTTCTATTATGTGAAAACACAACTGACGAGTGGAGCCGTCTGACAGGTATAGGAAATTTCTCAAATCCAAAAAAAAGGAAAGGGCACAGGGACTCGAGCCATGATGCTCCTGCCAACAAAGGCTAATCCACCATTACCGCCAGACCAACCAACTCAATGTGTTGGTATACGCACACAGAATTTTCTTTATTACGTTAAGGACTGAGTTGGGCCTGAGCAACGGCGGGTAGGCCTCAGACTCTTTTTTTCCGGCGAATTTTCAGTTACTGCTGGTCCATCAGCCCAGCCCACAAACCAATAAAGGCCACGGCGGGGGGAGGCCTCGGCCTCTCTTTTCTTTCTTCAAATTTTCCATTACCAGCCCATAACTATTAGAAGACCGAGATTTTTTTAGAAATTTTGGCCTTTTTATAAGTCTGAGTCCATGCGCATAGAGAAACAACATGTTTTAGAAAGTTTAAAAATACAGTTTCACCTTCAATTTTGCATGACCTCGAATCGTATTATATAAAGACATTGGACCTCTGATAAAACAACATATTTTGATTCTAAAAATAACTTTTTCAAAAAATCACGAGCACTAGATTATGTACCTGTAGTTCAAATCAGACCCACTTCCTACCGATTTGACAGAAATTTGCCTTTTTCATGAGGGGCGGAAGAAAATGTTTAAGATACCTCGCTTGGGACATTCTCCATGTAAGGGGTCTATTATTTTTGAAAAATATGATGATACCATTTTGAAACTATCATTTGGTGATTGCTTCACAAAACCCATCGTTTTTACGCTCAGAAAATGAAAAATAGATTTTCCGTGCGACGAAGAGGAAAATTTCCTCCCGCAACATTGTTCTCCATCACAAGATGCACACAGGTGAACAATATGGACATATTATCACAAACTATGCTGCGATTCTGGCCAAAACATTGGTCGTTTGGCTGAAAGCGATGAAACCTCGAACATTATAGATTATTTCTGAGAAGGTTTTTCTGAGATATTCGCTATATACCAAGTTTAGTATTTTTTCTAGCAACTATGTTACATAATATGATATCACGCGAAGGATTTACCTTGTTTGGACCATTTTTGAATATTTCATGCTTGTTTCAAACTATTGTCAAAACGGCGGGCATTAGGGTTCATAGATAGGGGATGAGCCTCGCTAAACTTGCATTAGATCTCTGAAGAAATATCATATTATGAGTCTAAAATGATTTTTTCAAAAAATCATGAGCATTATATCATGTACCTATAGTTCAAATCGGACCCACTTCCTACCGATTCGACACACATTTGTCTTTTTCGTGGGGGGTGAACAAATAGGTTTGAGATGCCCCGGTTCGGACATTTTCCATGTAACGTGGTCTTATATTTTTTTAAATGTGGTGGTGTCATTTTGAAACTTTTATTTTGTGGTTGCTTCACAAAACGCCCCATTTTTTGCATTCGGAAAATGGAAAACGTATTTTCTGTGCGACGAAAAGGAAAACTTTCTCCTATAATATTGTTTGCCATCCTAAGATACACATGCATGCACAATATGGGCACATTATCACAAACGATGCTGTGATTATGGCCATAACATTGGTCGTTTGATCCGAAAGCCATGAAGCCTCGAACATGATAGGTCATTTCTGAGAAGGTTTTTTCGAGACACTTGCAATATACCAAGTTTGGTATTTTTCTTGCAAATATGTCACATAATAAGACACCACGCGAAGGAGTTACCTCGTTTGGACCGGTTTTGAATTTATTATGCCCGTTTCAAACTATGGTCAAAATGGAGGGCATGAAGGTTCCTAGCTAGGGGATGAGCCTCGCTAAAATTTCATTAGGTCTCTGATAAAACATCATATTGTGAATCTAAAAATAATTTTTGCAAAAAATCATGAGCATTAAATCATGTACATGTAGTTCAAATTAGACTCACTTCCTAACGATTCGGCAGACATTTGTCTTTTTCGCGAGGGATGGACAAATAGATTTGAGATGCCCTGGTTCCGGCATTGTCCATGTAACGTGGTCTAGTATTATTTTTAAATGTGGTGGTGTCATTTTGAAACTTTCATTTTGTGGTTGCTTCACAAAAAGGCCCATTTTTTACATTCCGAAAATGGAAAACGCATTTTTTGTGCGACGAAAAGGAAAACTTTCTCCTACAATATTGTTCGCCATCACATGCATGTATCATATCTGTTTGGGTGTGCTAGCTTCTGATTAGCGTGCGCGCCCTAGCTACTGATTAGTGCCATGTCTACTAATGTCAAATTTGTTTCGCTTATGCTCATAGCTAAGAATAGTGTCATTTAGTACTGATTTAGCACTGATTTGTCATTATAGTGTCATTTAAACTGAAATGTATTGGCTACCCCAAATAGAGATTGTTGTATATACTCCTTTAACATGTGTACTATCATTCTAGACAGGAATACTGAATTCTGGACCTGGTATTGTAGAACATACTCCTTTGCAACCATAGCAGTTTGGTTGCAGTACCTACAGCCTGGAAAAATTTCCAATGCCCTTCCCCTCTCTTCTGTTAAATTACCTTTACATATTTGTACTATATCCATTGCCTCACCTGTTAGCAAATTTGTGTACACTACCATACTTCTTTGGTCATCTTTGCTGCTTCTATTAATGTGCATCCATTGTCTTTGCTATAATATATAAATAAAGATGGACGCACTTTCAGTTGCTTCTCTAGTATGCATTGTTGTATGATCTTCACTTTTTTATCTCATTTTCCAATACTGAAAGTAAGAAATATACTTGAAGAATTTGGGTTCTTATTAGTTCTGTTAAAAAATTAGTGTAGGTCATCTGGCTGGATGTGTAAAAAATTTACTGTGTACCATGCTTAGTGTTTACTGAACTTAGGCATTTGGGCACCAGAATTTATAGCTGTGTATCATGAGGAAATAATCTATTGTCCCTTACTGTTGTTTCTATCAGCTAGCCTTGTATTCCGGTGGTTTTGTGACTTGAGATTTTCTTGCATGTCTGGTGATCGCCGTATACAGCGGGAAGAGGGCCCTGGAACTTTTGGGATCCGTATGTTCTCTTTCACTATACATTGATTTGCTTGAATCATCCTGAAATTTGCTTCCAGACAATTTTCGTGCTCTGCATGTGTTGTATGGTGTTTTATTGGGTTGCAGGAGGCTAATGTGGACTATGTGAGCATGATAACACTTGACTACTATATACTGTAAGTCCCCATACTTACTCCCTGATCCATCTTCCTGGTAGTAGTCTCTAGCATCGAATCTTTGATGTATGTCATGGTACCCTAGCTAGATTTTGATCTTTAATGTATGTAGTCATGGACAAACCTGTGCCAGTTGTGAACTTGTTATTGTACACAGTGATCATGAACAAGCAACTCTTGTTCAGATTAATTCATTATTATTATTTTGACATGCATTGTACTACTCCATGATCGATGAGTACTTCTAGCTTTGGATCTTTGATGTATGTCAGTGGAGAAACATATGTTACAACTGCAGACATGAACAAGCATGCGTTATACTGCAATGTACATCAGAGCTTTTTTTATTCTTCTATTTCTATTTGTGATGACTGATGTCAATGGGGACAGCATGCGTGCAGGATTTGTCCAAGCTGAAGGCCATCCCTTTGTTGGAAGTATTCGGAACCGTTTGTTGGAAGTATTCGGAAGAAGCTGGACATGATTATAGCTGTTTCTAGTTTGATTTTGGTAGCTAGTTATAGCTCGATGTTTTGGATATTATTCTGGGATAATATTTTATATCTGTTGTGCTGATGATCGATCAAATAACTGGGCTTTGAATGATATGTGTTGTGCTTATATTGGATCAAATATCTAGGCCTTGAGAAGACCATAGCCCAAACATCATTGTGCTGTAAAAAGGCTACAATCCAAATATTATTTGATCAAAGAATTGTGCTATTTTGGGCTATGAAAAGGCTACGGCCAAAACAACTATTTACAAATTTTTTTGGCAGATTTCGAAAAATTAAAATGAATTGGACTATAAAGAGGCCAAAACCCAAAAATAAAATGGACTGTAAAAAGGCCAAAGCCCAAAATTAAAATGGACTAGTAAAAAGACCAGAGCCCCAAACAAAATGGACTGCTAAAATGCCAAAGCCCAAATGCAAAATGGGCTCCCAATAGGCCAAGGCTCCAAACGAAAATGGACAGTAAGAAGGCCAAAATGAACCAAATTATTGGGCTCAGCCCATTTAGATGGCTGAAGTGGACTGGGCTGATTTTGATCCACAACCATCTGGTTTGGTCACAAATCTGCCACGTAGGATTAGCCACGTCAGATCCCACGTGGACATGCCATATAGCTAGTGACCAAAAAATTGGTCATAGAAACTATGACCATCTGTATTGGTCATAGTAGTCTATGACCGATGCACAGAAAATGTCTTTATTGTTAGTCAGTGACTCAGCTTTCGACCATCTGTTTTTAGTCACAAGAAGGTCACAAATGAAGAACAATGACCATCTAGTGACCAATATGGAGGTTCAAAAATTACCACATTCCTTGTAGTGGATGCAGAAACCTTAGCCCTAGAACATCCTAACGAGACACCTAACTTTTTAGCTCTAGCTATGACCAAATCATCGGACAGAGAAGCAATTGAAAAATATGTTATGGGGGACATACCTAGATCATGATATTGCGCTACTTGTTGTGCCCTCTCCATCTAAGTTAGATCAACATTAGGTTGAGCCCGAATCCGATCACTTGAGTGAATGTCCACAGCCAAACTCCCCGGAATGCCACCATAAGAGATAACCTCGTCCTTAGAGAATCTCCCGCTCAAAAAGACACCGGTTCCCTGTGATTCTGACTTGCCGTTCACAAGATATTTGATAGGAGAAAAATACCTCCCCGGAGAAGACGCGGCAGAAGTAACAGTAGCCTTAGGTGATGCAACCTTGTGAGCCTCCGCCCCAGCTACCAGCCCCTGACGATCGGCCAAGTTAGCATCATCTTATGCACCACCACACCGACCCCATGAAATACTGCCCAACGACTCATTCAGATTCAAAGAAAAAGAAACAGCCTTCACAGATATCATAGAAAAAGCTTCTGCCACCACGGCCATAGTACCCACAGAATTATCCGAGCTATCTCCAGGAGAAAGCGGCTGAAAAGTACCAAACTTGATTGAGTCATCCCAAACTGCATGCTTACAATCAGCCGAATTCTGACCAAGACGCAACTCCAAAGAAGCCCGCCCCAGTTCGTCCTCCTCATCCAGATCAGACCATCTCCTACGTGGCACCGACAATGATTTACCAAAGTTATGACTTGCACCAAGTGGTTCAGCCTCACATGAAATAACGACCTCTGCCGCAGAACCACCCTTCGGATGAGTAGTAGCAGCGATCCCAGACTGCCCACACCAGACGTAGAACCCTTGTTCACGTTAGCTTGTAGTTTGCCAGTTGGATCATTTGCAGAGTTAGCTGATTTAGAATTCTCTTTATTAGCCTTGTCATCTGCATCTGCATCATCCATCAACTCCTCCCTTGGGAGAAGCTCACCGTTAGGGCCCTCAACAAAAAATTTGATGACATATCCAATATCATCATAGTAGTGATCAGTTCCATTAGGAATATCCTGAGGGCTTGCGTAAGCAATAAGAGCTCTAATAACAAGATGTTCTCTTGTAAACTTCATGTCTACCTCTTTCGTTTTTTCAACTAAAGACCCCACACCGAAACATGCCAAGTAATCACAACAGAGGGCCTCAGGGCATCCAGTAATACAGACCCACACATCTTGGAGATGCCAGGAATCAAGTTTCTAGTTAAACCATTCCTTAAAATGCATTACGAAAGTAGTATCTTCCACCTCGATCATTTTAATTTTGCGCAGTCTAGCCAGATCAGTTTTTGTTGAAAGCACCACCTTGAAAACATTATTCTCAACAAGATAAATGTTCCATTGTTGTTCTCTAGGGAGCAACCACTGTAACTCATGTATTACCTGATCAGTCGTCATGACCCCCCCCCCCCCCTCAACACGAATCCGGGCAATCTTTCCACTATCGTTTTTTACCCGAAGGTCTCTCGTCTTAGGAGTCTCAAAGAACATCAACCTCTCTCTACACAGGCCAAAGCAATTTGCAGTCGTTTTCCGCATAATCAGCTTGGGGCAGTCCGCGTCTGCATGAAGCGGCGATTCATAGTATAAACATAGTACAGAAGTACACTCAGAAGCTAAATGACTAGTCAAACTGTATTTAAAACAGACAGTGCTATCTACTTTCTTGTTATCAGCGGCAATGTGACCTTCAAAGATCCCCCTACACTAGTAGAAAACTAGCCAAAGGATTTGACCTTTAGTACCGGTTTCGTAAGAACCGGTACTAAAGGATGCATTAGTACCGGTTTAACTACGCAGGTCACCGGCAAACCTTAGTACCGGTTCATTTAGGCTGTATAGTACCGGTTCGTGTTACGAACCGGTACTAAAGGGTTTCGTGCCAAATTTGAGATAGAGGTGGGTCCAGCGTTGCACCTTTAGTATAGGTTCATATAAAGAACCGGTACTAAAAGGTCTCCATCTCTATTTCTTAACGCGAGCCACCCGAGCCAGCTCCATTTTTGCTTGTCCTCTCATATTTCCAAATATTTCCCTCCTCTCACACTCCAATAAATCTCCATTTTTCTCCACCATTTTGTCAAGATTGACGGCATCGGCCGTCTATCCAAGGGTTAGCAATATCATCCTAATTTAGCTTATTTTATTGCTAGTCTAACTCGTATAATTTTTCTAGTGCTAGCAAGGTGTTCGATGAAATGCCTAAGTTAGGGATTTCATTCTTTTTATATGCAATTTGAGCTCAAATTGAAGTATGATTTTTTGGTTTTAGTATCGTCCCCGTCCTCATCGCCGTCGATCGATCGCGTCGTCCCTAGCCGGCACAACCTCGGTGAGTCTCTTTTTTTTATAAAAACACTTAGTTTTATGTGATGATAAACTTGAATATTAATTAATTTGGTCACTCATATATTCATGATGTTGTGTAATTAATGATTTTTTATATACTTATATAATGCAGATGAATCGACAATGGATGTACGGTGACCGATGCCATCCCGAGTTCATTACTGGCATGCATTATTTTCTCAACGTGGCTGAGGTAAACAGGCGGTCAAATGGTTTCATTTGTTGTCCATGTAGTTCCTGTAAGAATACGAAGGATTACTCTACTTCAAAAACCCTTCACGTCCACCTGCTTGAGAACGGTTTCATGCCCGGCTATAATTGTTGGACCAAGCACGGAGAAAGAGGGGTTATAATGAAAGACAACAAAGAAGAAGAGAATAATGACAACTATCCTATGTTCACTGAAGACGGTGATAGTAGAATGGGGGGAGACGAATCTGAAGAAGAGCCCATTTTTGATGAGCCCGATGACGATTTGGGTCGGGCCATTCTTGATCTTGAAGATAAACTGAAGTGAAAAGGAGAGGTTGAAGTTGGAGAAAATGTTAGAGGATCACAACAAACTATTGTACCCAAATTGCGAAGATGGCCAGAAAAAGCTAGGTACTACACTGGAATTGCTGCAATGGAAGGCAGAGAATGGTACTTCTGACAAGAGATTTGAAAAGTTGCTGAAAATAATAAAGAAGATGCTTCCAGGGAAGAACGTATTGCCCTCTAGTACATACGAAGCAAAGAAGGTTGTCTGCCCTCTAGGATTAGAGGTGCAGAAGATACATGCATGCATCAATATGCATCCTCTACGCGGTGAGTACGAGAATTTGAATGCATGCGGTATGTGGTGCATTGCGGTATAAGATCATGAGATGACCCTGGTGATGTTGAGGACGAGTCGTGCCCCAGAAAGAGGGTTCCTGCCAAGGTGATGTGGTATGCTCCTATAATACCACGGTTGAAACGTTTGTTCCAAAACAAAGAGCATGCCAAGTTGTTGCGATGGCACAAAGAGGACCATAAAAAAGATGTGATGCTGAGACACCCTGCTGACGGGTCGCAGTGGAGAAAAATCGACAGAGAGTTCAAGTCATTTTCAGAGGACGCAAGGAACTTAAGATTTGGTCTAAGTACAGATGGCTTTAATCCTTTCGGGGAGCAGAGCTCCAGTCATAGCACCTGGCCAGTGACTCTATGTATCTATAACCTTCCTCCTTGGTTGTGCATGAAGCGGAAGTTCATTATGATGCCAGTGCTCATCCAAGGCCCGAGGCAACCCGGCAATGACATTGATGTGTATCTGAGGCCATTGGTTGAAGAACTTTTACAGTTGTGGCGTGAAGAAGGTGTACCTCTGTGGGATGAGCACGCACAAAAGGAATTTAACCTACGAGCGTTGTTGTTTGTAACCATCAATGATTGGCCTGCTCTTAGTAACATTTCAGGACAGTCAAATAAAGGATACAATGCATGCACACACTGTTTAGGTGAGACCGACGATATATTTGGGAAACAAGAATGTGTACCAGGGCATCGCCGATTTCTTCCAAAACAACATCACGTAAGAAAGAGAGGAAAGCATTCCGAGGTGAGGCGATAACCGAACAAAGCCTACCCGCCCTCGGGATGTTATATATGATATGGTCAAGGATTTAAAAGTGATCTTTGGAAAGGGTCCTGGCGGAAAATCTGTTCCGAATGATGTTGACGGACACGTACCCATGTGGAAGAAGATGTCTATATTTTGGGAGCTACCCTATTGGAAAATACTAGAGGTTCACTCTGCAATCGACGTGATGCACGTGACGAAAAATCTTTGCGTGAACCTGCTAAACTTCTTGGGCGTGTATGGGAAAACAAAAGATACACCGGATGCACGGCAGGACCAGCAATGTATCCACGAAGGAAACAACCTGAATCCAGAGAAGTATCAAGGTACTGCCACCACGCCTTACCAAAGAAGAGAAGGAGATCTTTTTGAAGTCTGAGTAGCATCAAGGTCCGTCTGGCTTCTCGTCGAATATAAAGGGAATAATAAACATGTCAGAGAAAAAGTTTCAAAACCTAAAGTCTCATGACTGCCACGTGATTATGACACAATTACTTCCGGTTGCATTGAGGGGCCTTCTGCCAGAAAATGTTCGAGTACCCATTGTGAAGCTATGTGCGTTCATCAATGCAATTTCTACACAACATGTAGAAATTGGCGTTCTCGGTCCTGTATTTCTACACAACATGTTCCCCTTT
This sequence comes from Avena insularis, assembly GCA_023614405.1. Lineage (NCBI taxonomy): Eukaryota > Viridiplantae > Streptophyta > Magnoliopsida > Poales > Poaceae > Avena > Avena insularis. The sequence continues at coordinate 428,042,643 of CM042692.1, read as the reverse complement.
GAGAGATTCATGGGAGTCTTAATGAAATACGTTCATAACCGTGCTAGGCCAGAAGGAAGCATCTCCAAGGGCTATGGAACAGAGGAGGTCATTGAGTTTTGTGTTGACTTTATTCCTGACCTTAAGCCGATCGGTGTTCCTGAATCGCGCTATGAGGGGAGACTGCGTGGAAAAGGCACACTAGGAAAGAAAGCAACAATGTGTATGGACGGACATTCTTTCACTCAAGCACACTACACAGTTTTACATAATTCTAGCTTGGTGGCTCCGTATATAGTGGAACACAAGAATATTTTACGCTCGGAATATCCGGAGCAACGTGAAGATTGGATTGATGGAGAACACATGAAGACTTTTGGCGGTTGGTTGCAAACACATCTCATTAATGGCACTGATAAAGAACAACTATACTTGTTGGCCAAGCAACCATCTTCGACTATATCGACTTTTCAAGGGTACGAGATGAATGGAAATACATTTTACACGATCGCCCAAGATAAAAAGAGCACCAATCAAAACAGTGGTGTTCGCTTTGGACGAAAGAGGACAATGGGAAGAAGGTCACATATTATGGATACATAGAGGAGATATGGGAACTTGACTATGGACCTACTTTTAAGGTCCCTTTGTTCCGGTGCAAATGGTTCAACCTAAAAGACGGGGTACATGTAGACCCGCGGTACGGAATGACTACAGTGGATCTCAAGAATCTAGGGTACGACACCGAACCCTAGATTGCGAATTTAAAATGGGATGCGAATTACAAGTGAAAGTGATTAATGAAGATTGCTAACTCTTTTATGCATTTTCTTTGTCGGGCAGCGTATGGCAAAAGTTCATCGAGGAAGATCCGGCCGGTGGATGGAAACCGAAGCTGATATGGCGTTCGAACAAAGTAAGTAGTACTACCGAGGTCCACACACCTTTATCATACTTGATTATTGTTTGATTGAATTATATTCTTGTATAGAAATGTGCGAAACAACCACTAGGGACTAATCTATGTGGATACTACGTTTGTGAGTACATTCACAAGATTGTCAGCGAGAGAATGAATAATAAAAGAAATAAAGAGGTACGTAAACAATAATCACAAATTTATTTTGTTTCAGTTGTGCTGAGTTTTAGTCATAATTGTTTCATTGTGATTTGATATATATATATACACATAGCTCATGTATTTATTTGTATCTCATTCTTTTACAGTTGGCAAGAAAGCGGGACACGCTCTCAATCGAGCACCGCCTCAAAGCAATTGGCGAGGAATTGGCGGGATTTTTCCTTCGGGACGTCATAGCTAATTTCGGAGAGTACCACTATGCATGAATATCGATCTTCATGCATGTACTACATGTAATATATAGTTTGCCTCGGAGAGTACCACTATGCTACATGTAATATATAGTATGCTCCGAAGAGTATCACTATGCATGTGCTACTTAATTTGCGATCTTATGCAATTACATATTTTATATATATGCACCGAGTTGATATGCATCACCTTGATCTTCATGTATTACCTAAACCCAAACGCGTTTCTGGCACATCGACGGGATCCTCGTATGATGAAATGGTCCGATACCCCTAAACCCCTCCTAAACCCTAAACACTGAATTCTTTGCCTAATCTCTGCCACGTCCCCACTTTTGGTACCGGTTCGTGTTACAAACCGGTACCAAAGACTCCAGCCCCGCTGGCTCATGCGTGCCCACGTGGAGGCACTTTTAATACCGGTTTGTAAGGAACCGGTACCAAAGGGGGGAATGATTTAGTCCCGAATGATTAGTACCGGTTGCCAAACCGGTACCAAAGCCCCTCTGGAACCGGTACAAAAGGGCATTTTCCTACTAGTGCTAGTAGTACCCACATCGCTAGGTGTGGCAGCAATGGATTCGGACGCAAAAATCTGTCCCAGTTGAGCCGCCCTTGCACCTAAGGAAGGCGAAGGTCTGGGAGTCTCCGTAGAATTAGATCACAGGAGAGTATCATCAGGAGCATCTCTTCTTTTATAATTGAAGCGACCCCTTCCACCCCCACGACCATAAAAATTGTTCTTGTAAAATCCTTGTGGCTTATGATTCCGATGATACATGTTTGCATTGTTATCATACCTCTGATTATGATCATGTCCAGCATTGTACTGACCTTCCTCAAACTGACCATAGTTTGCATTAAAACCATCAGCTTTGAACTCATGTTGCCCATCATCATACCTCCCGTTGGGTTGCACATTAGAATTGATGTTTGATCCATCCATGTGCAAGTTATGCGGAAGGTACCCTTGAGTACCACGGCCTCCATTGCCAGCGTGAGACCGACCCTCCTCGAGACCAGAACCCGAGCCACTACCTTGACTCGCGGAACCTCCGAACTACGCCGACCTATTTTGATTGAGCAACGCCGGAGTTCGAGAACCACGAACCGCCATTACAACTGTCGCAGCAAAACTCCTCCGAACACCTAGAACCCTAGATGGAAACAAGTGTCGCGTCGAATGACAGCCTCAAGGCGGATTATGATGAGATACCGCCTGGGCGCAAACCGGTTTGATTTGGTCCTTGTGACCAATTTCGATCGAGCCCCAGCTAGGCGTCACCTGGGCCTTGTGCCTAGTTGGCCCAACCGAAATAAAATCAGAATTTGAAAAGTTGGAAAAAAACATACCATGAAACCCATGATCTGAGATTGTCGGTGCTGAAGAAGGCAGCTGTCCTTCCTTGTGTCGGTTGTGCCTCCGTCTGATAGTAGTCCAGTCCATTGCATCTAGCACGTCTCCCAACGTCACCGATGGGGGAAGCACCAAAAATTTTAGTGGCGATCGATCCCTCGTCGGGGGTTCGAAATGAACCTCTCTAATGATGATCCCGACAGTCGGAGCTCCTCCGCCGCCCATATCCTCCATGTTCTCTTCTTGGTCCGAAGATTCTTCTTGTCCACCAAATCCCGATGGCGATCTTCGTGAGGTGTGCGGCAAAGATATCTCAGGGATCTTTCTGCTAAGGGTAAAGCCACTGGTGAGGCCTGCTCCTCCTCGTCAGAATCCCCAAGGCACCAGAACCGACCACCACAGACGCCCCTAGAGTCACCCTCAGTGGCGCCTAGGGAGTCGCCCATCAACTAGAACTATCTAAACCCCCATGAAGCATTTACGTTGACTATCTCTAACTCCCCCATGCTTGTGATCGTAGTGTTGGTTCCGGAGCCAACAAAGCATTCGTAGGGATGGGGTCCACATGCTTCCTACAGGTTGTAAGGAGCGATGCTTGACCAAGACGTCCCCGAGTTTTCCAACATGCTTATAGAGGTGGAGTAGGCCGTTCAGTATCATGTACCATGGCTAGGAGTAGGGCTAGTTATGTAATAACCTGTAGGTACAAGGCTGGGGTAACCTATGTGGATGCCATTAACAGGAGTGTCGGGTAGACCATTGCAGGATCATAGATATAAGGGACCTCAGTGTACCCGTAGATGGGCCCCGTGTAAATGGCAAGAGGGAGGCCCAATGGGAGCAGAGAGCTAGGGTTGAAGTAGTCAGCCTCCGGTGGTGCCTAGAGTGCCTCGAGGTAACGACGGTACGCACGCCCTTACGCCACCTCTATGATGTCATAGTAGACCTTGTGTGATGTAGAGGGGGTGTCCGGGATGTACTCCTCCTCCAGCATCCCAGCGATTGTGCGGTTGTGATCTAGATCTGCCCCCCCCCGGACCTCCGCCCGTGAGGTCTTTGGTGGCTTCCCCCGCCGGAAAGGTAGATTTGATATGCATGACACGGGCTCCCCTACCTGGCGTGTCAACTGACGAAGGATAGTTTTCACGATCCCCTCGTAGTCTCACTTTCGCAGGATGGAAGATAGTTTATTTTTTAGCGATCTACTCGGGCCAATAGGTTTGGATCTCAAAGACAAAGATGAAGGTATATATATAATGGGTAGGATTCCCTTATAATTTATTCATAGGATGGTCGGGAGATAGTGCAGGGTGTTTATAAGAGGTCTTGGAGGGTTTATAATGATGGTATTTCTATTTTTCTGCCCCTGGTTCGTTAGTTGTACTCACTTTTCCACAGTCGCTTAACTTTTCCTCATTTTTGCCTATCTCTTCTTGAAAACTCATCAAAGAGCTCGAACGACAGCTGCCGTCAAGTGGACCATTGGCTGACGTGTGGGGTCGCACGGTGTGGGACCACGTGGGGTCGGTTGGTCAGGAGCGCATTATGCTGACGTGTGGGGTTGTGCCATGTGGGACTGCATGGGGCCGGTTTGTTGGGAATGCATTATGGGGGGCGTGGTGTGGGACCATGTGGGGCACGCTTGGTGGTTACGTGCACCCTCGCCTAAATTGGAAGTTTTCTTTTTTGTTATCTTTATGATTGGCCTTTTTAAGAGCGCATTTCCTCCTCTCTCTCGCTAACAGTTGTATTTTTTGCCCAAAAAGGTAGAGAATCTAGAGCATCTTCTCTCTTTATTCATTGTTACTTTTGGCCCTCGTTTTCCCCATTGGTAGCAAATCTAGAGCAGCAAATCTAACTAGCACCATAAATACATTCAGTAAACAGAGCATATATAGATAAAGCAGCTAATATAACATATATAGAAGATGTAGATAAAGCAGCTAATATAGGATATATAGTATGGTACTTAACGAGGTTCGACAATTAGGCTGCTTAGTAGCAGCAGTGGACAAGTTTAACATAGACAATACAAAAGAAGCTGCTTAACAGCAGCAGCGGCACAAGATCAGTGGCCCCTCATGGCCTCCACTAGGAGGGCCTCCGCCTCCCTTCCTCTGATGCCTCCTTGACTTCTTGCTTCCTAGCCCCTTAACCTTGGACGCCTTGGGCTTGATCGGGGGCATGCGGCCCTCCTTGATGGACCCCTTGTAGAGGTTGTGGAGGTGAAGACCGAGCGCCTGGTGCTTGGCTCTGAAGCCGTGGATATTCACGGACTCGCCGCAGGTCTTCATGTCCTCGGCATGCTTCACGAGAGAATTGAATCCAATGGCGTGGAGCCTCCTGGTGCAGAAGGGGCACCTGTAGACGTTGTCGGCGAAGAAGTTGTCGTACTGGCCGGACTTCAGCTTCCTTAGCACCTGAAAAGTCTTGGTGTCCTTGGACTCATCGTCGCTATAGACGTCGCTGCTATCCTCCAGTTGGAAAAAACAGTAGAGTGCAATAAGGACATGATTGAGATACCTTGATTATCAGATTGATTATTTGCATAAATTAACTGATTAAGATCCCCTGATTATTCCCCAATTCCCAAATCTCAAACCAAATCGAATACTGATCCCAACTACAGATCGGCGCTAGTACTAACTAGGGAATCCCTTAATTGCAACTCAGAGAACAAATAAAATTGGATTGAAATACGAACAGGGAATTCATCGAAATACAATATATAACACAAGAGGATTAGCTACTGTAAAACACAAACAACCAAACCCTAATAACATACGATCTAGCATCCAACAATGGGAATGCGGGAAGAAGAAGGGAAAGGGAGAAAACCCTAGTTACCTATGACCATGGGTCGGCAATGCTAGTGTCATAGGGGTTCTTTGGCCTGATGTAATCCTCCTCCTTGTAGGGGTCCCAGGCGAGTGGGATCTACCCGAGACCGGTGTGGGCCTCCTCATTGGTGGCTACAGCGGAAGCGGGGACAGGGGTCTGGACATCGACGGCGACTGCCCTCAATGCCTCGATGGGGGCCTATATAGGGACGGGGGCCTCCTCGCCGGCGGCCTTGGAGGCGACGATGGCCACCACGCCGTTCTTCTCCATCGTCAGCGTGCTTGGGGTTTTCTTGAGGGTTTGCAGAAGGTGATGGGACAGTGCAGACAGTTGCGTGAGTGAGCGAGTGAGTGATGAGTGAGAGTGAGGAGGCCTTTATAAAGGTGAAGTGAAGGGACGTTTCATTGCACCACCTTGCACGGCGTAACTGCGTACGTTACTGCACCGTGCACTACGACACACGTACCGTGCGTCACGCTTTTCCCTCGTGTTGAAGACTGGCGACTAAGTTGTGTTGAGTTATACCCTCAAGTGTAACACTGGCAGTTTGGTTGTACTCAGTTTTTCCCTCCTGTACTAACACTATGGTGTGCAATATACTCAGTTTTATCCTCCGGTGGCTGGTCAACAGAGAGTCAACGAACGGGTTTTAGCTAGGTAATTGAGTCATTTTATGCACAACAAATTCAAAAAGATCAAAACATAGTGGCATCTACCCAGGGAGTCTTATTATGTGACCCGCCACCATAAGAAATATATAGAAATCAAGTTTTAACCTAAATTAGCACTTCTCAAATAACCTACTATCTATGAAGGTTCATGGCTTTGTACTCAAGCTCGTTCCCAAAACATCCCTCCCCAAAACATAGTTTGTCTGAATAAGGCAATAATTGTCAAACTGATGTATATTTAAATTGCAAATAGTTTGATGTATGCCAAGATGTATTTTATTGTATAAAAGACGTATTTTCCATTTTTAAATCTCTTCCTATTTTCTATTTAAATCCCTTTGTAAGTTTTGCCCTTGGTTTTTAAGTTCTACTTTGTTTCCCCTGTCTCTTAGTCACAAACTCTCACACCTGTGCTCATCTTGGCTTCTACGCTCTGATTGGTTTAGATAGTTGTCACGTGGATCGTGCCCACCAATTGTTGATCCTATGTGATCTAGCGGACAGGATAACCCCTATATCTGTCGGCGGCACTCCTCTATCCATGCAAAATAACGAGTTTGCCATCGATACTTTAACTCCATAAACAAATGAGTTTGAATATAATTTGAAGGGAAAATGTTCAAAGGTGTATAATTTTCGTATATGCAAGTTTATGTATTACATTTCACTCTATGAAAATGACAATCTCTCAAGATTTTCTTAGCACAACATTATCACGTATTAAGTGCGATTTCAAAGAGTTCAAATGTGTATAATTTTCGTATATGCAAGTTTATGCATTACATTCCACTCTATCAAAATGGGGGAGAAAATGATAATCTCTCAAAATTGTAATGGAGCTTAGGGTATGATATAGAGTCGAAGAACTCGCTCTTTTAAAATTGGTTGGATTGTTTCCCTAGCACTTAGATTCTACTATTTGCAATTGGGTCTATGGTACTTGGTACATCTCTGGATCCAACTCGAATAACTCTAAAGTGCCGCTTCTATCCCCAAAAAACCTATACTACATGTTGTGTTTAAAATAACCAAGTCTCTAGGCATTGTTTATTCCACCACGGCACATGGGCATGTAAGATCAATCCTAAGAATCACAAACCTCCAGTTAATGCACTTGCGCATATAGCATTTTTTTCTCCTGCTATAGTTAATCAACCTTATGTTCAAAGTCGGAAATCATACTTTCTCCTTCTTTGCTTAGAGCTTTATGCAGATCTCCTGTCATTAATGATGCTACCAATAAATTTCACTAGAAATGTACAATTATTTAGTATAGTACTAATGTATAACTCAAGAGCCAAACTATTTTCTGATGATCAAGTTTGAAAGAAGAAGGACAAAATTAATGTCTGGATCTTATTTTAAATTATTTTCAGGGTGTAACGTGATACTACTCTATGTTACTATCTCCCTGGTGGGTAATAACACTTGTGTGATAATATTAGGAAGTAATTCATTTATTATATCATAGACTCGTTTTTTGGGTTTTTTACCGCCATCCTTCTTCCTTCTTGGTTTGCCTTCTTCGACATGACATCCTACTTGTTCCCCTATCTTTTTGTTTACCTTTTTTGGTTAACCTTTGGGTTCCCATTCCTTTCAACAAAAGCTTGGCGTTCGTTAGGTTCTCCTTTTTTAGGTTCTAGGCGATGATATGATCAGTGGAGTTGTAATGGAGCTTAGGGTATATATAGAGTCGAAGAACTCGATCTTTCAACGTTGGTTGGATTGTTGTGCTAGCACCTAGATTCTACTATTTGCAATTGGGTCTATGGTATTGGATACATCTCTGCATCTAACTCAAACACCTCGAAAGTGCCGCTTCTATCTACCATTTGCAATTGGGTCTATTGTATTGGGTACATCTCTGCCTCTAACTCAAACACCTCGAAAGTGCCGCTTCTATCCCCAAAACCTATACATGTCGTGTTTAAAATAACCAAGTCTCTGGGCATTGTTTCTTCCACCACGACACATGGGCACATAAGCTCAATCCTAAGAATCACAAACCTCCGGTTAATGCACTTGTGGAGATAACATTTGTTTCTCCTAGTGCAGTTAATCAATCTTATGCTCAAAGTCGGAAATCATACTTTCTCCTTCGTTGCTTAGACCTTTCTGCAGATATCCTGTCATTAATGATGCTACGAATAAATTTCACAAGAAATGTACAATTATTTAGTATAGTACTAATGTTTACTCAAGAGACAAACTATTTTCTAATGATCAAGTTTGAAAGAAGAAGGACAAAATTAACACACGGATCTTATTTTAAACTATTGTCAGGGTGTAATGTGGTACTACTCTATGTTACTATCTCCCTGGTGGGTAATAACACTCGTGTGATAATATCATGAAGTAATTCATTTATTATCTCGTAGACTCACTTTTTTGGGTTTTTGCCTCCACCCTTCTTCCTTCTTGGTTTGCCTTTTTCGACATGGCATCCTACCTGTTTCCCTATCTTTTTGTTTACCTTTGTTGGTTAACCTTTCGGTTCTCATTCCTTTCAACAGAAGCGTGGCGTTCATTAGGTTCTCCTTTTTAGGTTCTAGGCAATGATATGATCAGTTGAAGTTGTAATGGATTTTAGGGTATATATAGAGTCGAAGAACTTGCTCTTTCAACGTTGGTTGGATTGTTTCCCTAGTACTTAGATTCTACTATTTGCAATTGGTTCTATGGTACTGGGTACGTCTCTGCATCCAACTCGAACAACTCGAAAGTGCCACTTCTATCCCCAAAAACCTATACACGTCGTGTTTAAAATAACCCAGTTTGGTGTCGTGAAAAAGGTTATCGATGTAGGATATAGGCCATCTTACTCGCTTATGTGCCCATGTGCCGTGCTGGAAGAAATAGCACCTAGAGACTTCTCGGAAAAAATGTATTTATTGGATCTATGCAGTTTTTTGGGGGTTTATCCAATGTTGTGTCAGTACATGCTACAATAGTCTTCGTCATACAATGTCAAGGACCTCACCAAATTGCAACCTTGAGCGGGGTGGAATCCTAGTTCTTCGATCATACCGTGAACATAGTAAGTGGAAGATGAATGAAATGAGGGCACCGGACGGACAAACATGAGATGAAAGAAACAAATGGAGAAGCTCACTAGCAAAAAATGTGGTAATTTGATGCTTCGACCTAAACACACATGTAGGGCGCTGAATACGTGGCATGTTTCTTATTCCGATGTAAAACGGATCAGGCTCTCTCCTGCCGTGGGTACACACGGGGTGGAATCAGTCCCACCTCGCTAGTTCAGATCGTGTCTGAGCGGGTTTTAAACGGGAAATGCGTTGGTTTCTGAATTCCTTAAATAGTTGAGGTGTTTAGATATAAGATCTAGGCAGCCCTTGGATCAGATTGGTTATTAGTGTTGAATTCAACATGAGAACATTGACCAAATAGATCCATTGGTTTAAGTTAGTATTTGTCTTCTACTCTTACCCGCATGCTTGAGACATGGAAACCGCTCCCTAACCTATCTTCTGGTCTTATGTTGTTTTCTGCGATGTCCCCACTCCTGGCTCCATGACCGAGAAAAGAAACATTCTTCCTCATGTGGTTAGTACATGGGTAACCCTTGGATCGGATTGGTTATTAGTGTTAAATTCAACATGAGAACATTGACCAAATAGATCCATTGGTTTAAGTTAGTATTTGTCTACTGCTCTTACCTGCCCTGCTCGAGACATGGAATCCGCTCCCTAACCTATCTTCCGGGCTTATCTGTTATTTCATGCGATGTCCCTGCTCCTGGCGCTCCATGACTAAGAAAATAAACATTCTTCCTGTTGTGGTCAGTACATGGACAACCCTTGGATCAGATTGGTTATTAGTGTTAAATTCAACATGAGAACATTAACCAAATAGATCCATTGGTTTAAGTTAGTATTTGTGTGCTGCTCTTACCCGACCTGCTCGAGACATGGAAACCGCTCCCTAACCTATCTTCTGGTCTTATCTGTTGTTTTCTGCAATGTCCCCGCTCCTAGCGCTCCATGACCGAGAAAAGAAACATTCTTCCTGTTGTGGTCAGTACATGGGTCTTATTTAACCACACATACACACCCTGAATATCCTTTCTGATCTATGAGCTTCTCTAGCATGTCCTTAAATGATCTGCTTAATAACTGTTCCTCCGGGTTCACATAGAGAATCTAGTATGAGTTTTGCTCCGGTGTCCTCACCCTCCTCCCGAACTCAGAAAACTGAAAACACAAGGATGGCCAGGATTGTCTGATACCCCTTCATGCCTCCGACCCGAAAGGGTATTGGTCAATCCTAGTCCTACCTTGTGTTTTCAATTTTCTAAGTTTAGGAGGAGGGGGAGGACACCGAAGCATGTATTATCTAGTATAGCATATTGGTCCTAAATCCTCAAGGAGAAATGATTAAAAAACCACAAGGAAATGTTAAAAAGGAAATTAGCTTGACTTATATTATTCTACCACAAAGTTACAATATAAATACATGAACCATACATAATCCACTGTCCCTCCAAGTATGGGAAAATATATTAAGAAACATCTTACACAATACGTTTTGCACGATGACACAACAAAAAAGGATGGATTATTCCACCAGTCCTACTACATAATATTATATAGTATAAGTGGGTTTTCAACTTGACCATTTCAAGAGAAAATTCCTTGTAATATCTATTGCCTGATAAAATTATCAAGCTCCTGTAGTTCCTGCTCTTGCTGCAGCTGAGCTAGCTGATGATTATGTTTTCTTGGATGCTCCGGTTGCATCATTTGAGGGCCCCTCTCTTGGCCTGAGCTGTTTGACGCACCAGAGCCCATACTCTCACCAAGAATAAGTTTGAGACGATGGACTTCAGCATTTAGTGTTTTATTCATATCTGTACAGGTAAATTGGAGCATCCGGGTTAGTGACTGAACTTGGTAAGAGCTCATAAATAATTAGATGTGATCAAAAATTAGTGGTAAACATGGGGAAAATAGCTAGCGTGCCTATATCATGAACTTACAAAGCTACCCTACTTGACAAAACTACAGATTTGATTACACCGATGAGTTTATTGGGAAAAAACACATTGAGAAAGTAAGACATCAAGAGTAGGAATAACACATATTCTTACAAAATGGAAGCGACATATAACAAGAGAAAACAAAAGGACTTCTGAATAGATTGATGAAGTGAATGTACCTGATTCTTTAAAGTGCATAATACATTAATTCTTTAGAAATTATCAAAATGGTAACCTAGTATTAAACCACTTCATTTACTACTAAGAAGGTTGGCATCATAACTTAATTCATAAAAGCAACAAACTATCTGATAAGGAGAAAATATAGATGCTATGTCTCTGACATAAACTACAGAAACATATATATATTCCAACAAAGGTTTGTATTTATCTGATGGCTGTAATATAGAAAGCTAGGAAGCACACATTCAAGTTAGTACCCAAAAAATATTTAATAACTTGTTATAAAAGGTTAATGACTAGCAGAGATTGATGGAAACAACACATTGTTCGATCATTATGAGCATGCAAAGTAGTAAAGCGAGTAAAAACTAGTTAAATTATTTGTGAACTGGCGTGTGTATTTTAAATATAGTTAAGAAATACACTAACTCAGCAATAAAACCCTAGGGAACGCTTGATAAACTGAACTTTATATATTGTCGGAAAATAAAATGTTCAATGGAATGCTACAAACAAGCAACCTATTTTTAACTTTGAAGATTTAGTACAGTGCGTCACATGGCCTTGTGGGATCACTTATATATATGTGCTACGAAATGTAGCTAAGTGTCAGCACATGGCTCTCCTGGTGGTGTACACATAGGACATAGCCAATGCATACTATGGCACGTTATCAACTGTAAGTCTGTAATGTAGCTTGCAACAAATAAAATGCAATCTAGCTATTGCATATTATCAATTGTTGTCTAGTTATAGCTAGAGAACTCTTATATTGCTAGCTCTCAGGTTTCCTATTCTTATGTGTTCCTATATATCTTATTCTAGAAAAATCACAATCACACGAGGACAACAAATGCATTCACATATGTTACTAGAAATTAATAAACGAGTGTGTTTCCCATAAGAGCTAGCATGTGGGAGATGCACTTGCTGGCGACTATGGATGATTTATCCACCTCGATACAGTTGATGAAAGCCGCAAAAAGTAAATGCTATAACAAGATAAAAAATATTTGTTAAATAATTTGTTATCTAGGTAACCTTCACACAACAATTAGTACAATTTAGATATGTGCTATACGCATGCAACATATAGTTGGTCCTATCCCATCTACAATTTTTTTTGCTAGGTTCATGCCACACAAAATTAATGAAATGCAATGTTCATGAGAAAATTCGGTTGTAAAACCCAAGGTAGATTAGATTTACATCTTTCAGAAAAAAGACCCAAGATAAACGTTGTTGGCAATTGTATTGCACTGCGATGATTACTATATTGTTTTGCCCTCTACAAGAATATAAGATAAAAACTAAATATTTGATTATATAAAATAAAATAGCGTACCGTTCTTTAGTTGCATTTCCTGCTGGAATCCATATAGCTTGATCATCATCTCATTCTTTTCAGCTGTAAGACCAGTGACTGTACTCTGAAAATAGACAAGGAAACAACGAATATAAGAGGATTGTCTAAAACATTTATCTCATTAGAGTTAGGAATACATTTAGACAATTGGGTCATTTCTTGTGGAAATGAGAAATCAGATAGATTTTGGGACGACGAGTGACTGATGAATACGTCCTTTTAGGTATATCCCTGACTTGAGGACAAGCAGCATACTCAGGTGAACTTCCAGCGTACACTTATAGGCCAATATTTGTCTGATTATCCAAAACGACAACACCTATTTTTAGTTGGATTTACTTGGCTTATACATCTACTGTAACTTAAACTACAGAGTACCACTAGACATCAAAGTGTTCCTTTGGTTCCTATTCCGAGAGTCATCCTTCTGCGCGATACTTGTTGAAACTTCTGTTCTTGAACGAGAGATTATCCAAAACGACAACGTCTATTTTTACGATTTTGCTTTCAGATGTATGGTATGTTGCGATGTATATTTATCCTTTGATATTACTCCACCCAGTAGTATTCCACATTTTTTTACTTCAAGATCACTTATTTTGGTGAGGGTGGCACCTGCGTTTTGATCAATTTAGCTATGTACAAATTACATTGTTTTCTGACAAAACGAAATTCTATTCTATTATACAGGTGCTACTCTCGTGTACCAGTTAGCTGCAGTCCCGGGCCTTGTTATCAAAGGTGGAACATATGGTCGGGTAGAGCCTGGAAGAAAGAAGCTCATGTGGTTTACGAGATTTGGATGGCGTACCAGTGATGTGCTTCTTAAATATTCAGAGTTATATGTGGCGGCATGTTAGACTGCATTTTATGATATCTTTGTTGGCCTATCTCACGTTTGACAAAGCAATTGTTTGGTGACTTGTAATAAAAACCTTGTATTAGTATAGGTTGCATGCATCATTTGAATGCAAAGGTCCGGGGTAATGAAGCTTCCATTAGCTAAAAAGTATTGAATTATGTTATTTCATACCATTCAGTCCCGAGTCTTCAGGAAGGAATGCATTCTTTCATCCATCCATCAGGGTCAGCAAGGCAATGGTCTGGACATAAGATGGGTTTGGATGGCAAGAAGGCTAACAAGGAGATGAGGAGGACATGGATAAAGGTAAAGTAGACCACAAGGAAGGATGCAGTGAGAGAGGAGGGGCGGTGACGGAGGGAGGGTCTAGTATAAGAAGGTAAGGGGCAGGATCAGGGAGGACGAATAATGGGGTTGCTACGACAAATCATAGCTTTGTTCTCTAAAACATCAGGTTTTCTCTCTTTTTTTAGACAATGGAAAATGACTATTTTTAAGAGCAACTCGAATGGATGCCAAAAAACGCCTCTTATACCCAATAAACTACTTATTAGGACAACATAGGAAGGGTCTAGTATAAGAAGATAAGGGACAGGGTCAAGGAGGACGATGGGTTGCTAGCTACGACAAGTCTTAGGGTTTTGCTATTTCTCAGTCAACTGAGAATTTTTTAAGTTTCAGTCATCTAAAAAAAATTTCAACTGGCTGTTCAAAAAAAGTGCAATTTGTTTCAATTGCACTTTTCTGCAGAAAAATACACGAGTTGTATATTTCCTTTAACTACAGTTGCACTTTTCTCAGATGATTGAGACTTCAAAAAATCTCAATCGACTGAGACATAGACAAACCCCAAATCTTAGCTTTGTTCTATGAAACATCGGGGTTTCTCTCTTTTTTTAGACAATAGAGAATGACTATTTTTAAGCACTATTGCTTCGGTACCCCCTCCCCCTAGGGAATCGTTTAGGGAATAACCTGTTTTTTGGTGGTTACATGTTTGTTCCGGATCCGGTCAGTTTGTTTTAATCCGTATACGCGACCCCGTATGCGTACTTTGCTGAGTAAAATACGGAGACCGAACGGTCGATCCACATGAAGGTACCGTCGGCCCTGTCGCCTCCGTCCCCATCCTCCTTCTCGCCCAAATTTTCTCCGATCTACTGCAGCTACGAGGCCACCTCTTGTTCTCCTTCCGTCTGCGTCTTAGGGTTTGTCCAGGAGATGCGGTTCGATCAAGATCGGAGGCGTCGGCGATGATCGAGATGCGACGTGGCATAGCATTTTCTTCAGAACCGCACGTGGGGGCGGCAAATCTTTTTTCACTACCCACGATATGTACATAACACCTAGATACGCATACCGGTACACAAAAACGGCCTAGACCAGTTCCTAATCTAACCCGGAAACCACCCTCGAACCCCCAAAGCCGATTTTCTCATCAAAAATTTTCCGGGGGGGGGGGGGGGGGGTACCCAAGCAAGCCTCATTTTTAAGAGCAACTCTAATGGATGCCAAAAAAACACCTATTGTATACAATAAACTACTTTTTAGGGCAGCTGAAGCAAAGAAAAACCTCTTCAACAGAGGCCCAATACCTTCTCTATCCTAAACTTTTTTGGAAATGCCCAAAAAATAGCCAACTCCTGTTGTATATTTGTAGCATGCGAGCTGCTGCTGCAAAACACCGAGACCTCATGTGCGCAAGTCAACTGCCGCACGCAAGCTTCACCCGTGCATCTCGCCGCTGCCCACCCGTCTCCCTGACCTCAGATAAAAAAAACACTGTGTCGTCGTTGTCTCGCACCTCACATCCTCGTCCGCCCCTTCCCGCCGCTAGCCATGGCCGTTGGGGCCCCGACCCCGGTCTGAATCGATTGCCTGCCGCTGCGAGCCCCGAAGCCCCGCACCTCCCCCGCCGCTCATCGATTCGGCCTCCCCACCGGCCCTTCCGTCCACTGGCAGGTAGCAGAGCCATCGGAGGCTATCCCCTATTCCCGATGCGGCCACCGCCAGCGCCACGCCCCCAAGATCTTCTCGAGTATTTGTGTCAAGATGAGTGTTTTTACTCTATTTTTTTTGTTGTTCTTGGGATGTAGTATGGATAGTAATAAACAAAAATTACATGTGTTTTGTAGATGGTTTCATTCGATTACTCTATGTTCGATGAAGAGTTTGACTTGGAGGAAGATGAAAACATCTCGATGTTGTAGTTGGCCCACAAAAAGAAGAAGCCGAAGCATACGATGACATTCGTGATGTGGATGTGCATGATGATCTCCAGAAGGATCTCATCGAGGAGTTGTGGAAGTGTTATGGCTGTCAAAAGAACTATGTGTATCTCCATATATAAACTATTTGTTGTTGTGATGAACTCCATGTTATTTTTGTTGATTTGATGAACCATTATGAACTAGTTGATTTGTGTTGTAATAATTTAGTACTATTTGGATTTCATTTGTTTACCTTCAATTGATATCAAGTTAATATTGTTCTATGTTATATGTATGTGAAAATGAGAAGAAGTAGAGGCTGCCGCGCCAGTCGTGCCCTATTTTAGGGCATCCATTGCAGCATGCGTGCCCTATCTTACATCATTCAGAAAAACAAAAACCGATTTCGTGCGCTATATGTCCAAAAGTGGTGGCCTATAACTTTTTTGGCCTGCCCTATCCATTAGAGTTGCTCTAGTTACTATCCGATATCAAAGTATTGAGATTCGTGCGAAGTACAAAAGATTAGAAGGTGTTGATATCAGATGACTCTCTATGTCAATCGCGAAATAAGTCCAACTACTATTTCTAAAGTCACTCGGCTGTAAATACTCCCATACTAAAAGTTATGCTCAAATAATCAATCCTGAGAATGACAAACCTGCAGTGACTGCACTCGTGCAGATAGTGAGTTATTCTCCTGCTGCAGTCTCTCAGCCTGACGCTCAAGGTCGGACAAGTGAGCTATCCTTCTTTGTCTATACATTTCTGACCAACTCCGGTTCTTAAGGATGCTGCAAATAAATTTCACACGAAGTCTACAACTAGTTAGTATATGCTCAAGCATTACACAAAAACCAAAACATTTTCTATATATGATGACCAGTTCTGAAGGAGGAAAGGACAAATTAACGGATAGGTCGTGTTACCTCCGGACCCTCTTAGGTTCTGTCAGCACAATGCTAGCGAGGCCCTTGTCAGCAATGATCTTGTCAATGTCATTCTGGGTAAATAACCCATCGGCAAAATCAGCTATAAACGGAGCGTTGGCGTCAGCCGGCGTCCACTGGTTGTTGTTGACACCGCGCCCACGGCTGCTGCTACCGGCTGCGCCTGATCCCCATCCCGTACCCAGAGAAGGCTGCAGCTTCCGTTTGCTTCCTAAAACCACGGGGTCATTGTTGGCGGAGGAGCTGCCTCCGCTGGCGATGGTATTCTTCCAGCTCCAGTCTATGGCTTCCTTTTTCACTCGAACGTCAGCTGCACCTGCAGGGGCCGGGATCGAGCTGGATGGTGTCAATTGTACTGGTGTCCAGGGGGCTTTGCCTTTGGTAATAATGCCATTGCCAGTATTGCTGGAGGAGTAAGGCTGCTGGGGAATCCACGCCGATGAGCTGCCTCCACTGGCAATGCTATTGTTCCCGAGCTGTGACATCGTCCCCCATGAGCTCCAGTCCTCAACTTCCTTCTTCACGCAACGGTCAGCAGGAGCAGGGACCGGGAGTGACCAGGTGGGCGATGCGAGTGGTAGGCAGGGGGCTTTGGTGCTGTTGTTGCCCCTGTAGCGGGCAGCGGCCAAGGTGTTGAGATCAGGGCCACCCGACCCTTCCAGATCCACGTACTGGACGAACTTTCTGCCGGCGGAGTCACCGTCATCATGGTGGACGGCTTCAAGATCTACGACCGTCGCCGTCTGGAAAGCTTGTTGACCGACGAGGGAAGCGGGCAGAGGTGGGAGGACGTACTCGTCCGTCAACCCCAAGTCGTTGTTGGCCCTGCTCTGGGTTAAAAGCGGCGCTGCTCGGAGACCAGACCCCGATGACGCCTGGTCGACCGGCCAACTCAGCGGCGGCTGTGTGCACGTGAGCGGCGCCAGGCCCACTACGCTAGCCAGACCGGTTCCGGGCGAGGAGGACGAGCCGCCTGCGTATCCGGATCCGAAGAAGATGCCCTCCTGTGAGACGGTATTGGAGTTGGAGCTGCCTCCCACGCCGGCCGACGCGTGAGTCATTCGGGATAGCGGCGACGGTGGTTGCTGGTACGAGGACGAACCGGAACCGGAACCGGCCTGGGAGGCGAAACGGGCGGTGGCGGCTAGGTTGTGCTGGAATTGGCTGCGGCGCGAGTGGTTTTGGTGGTGGGAGTTACCGGCGCGGGGAACGTTGGTGGTGGTGGTGGGCGAGCCGGGGTAGAGCGGTGGGAGGAGCCGGCGGCTGCCCATGGCGTCGTTCATCTCCTTGTTCTCCATAGGGAAGCCGGCCGCCAGGCGCTAGGGTATTAGCTACGGGAGGGGAGAACTGGTTATGCCGGCGGCGTGAGGGTGCAAAAGCATCTGCGTTTGGACGGGTGTGGGGATATGTACGGAGCGAGGGCGAACTGATATGGAAACCAGCGGGAAGAAGGACACGGGGAAGTAGGGTTTAAGCCAGAAGCGCACGTGATTCTCGTGCGGGACGGATATGGGCCGTGTCCGCAGGCCTCTTTGTGAGTGCTTCCAGCCCGTCCAAACATCGCTGAACAGTTCTTTCTCAAATTCTAGTTTTTGGTTTTGGTCGAACGTCTGGTTTTGAATATGCCTCTGCGTTCCTATAGAGAATGAACGTAACGTACGCCAGCCATAAATTGATAAGTCGCACCTATTTTTGGACAAGCCCATGCCCAGAAATCAAACTAGGCGTTAGAAAAATAAAGTGTATAGAAATTTTAAAAACCATAAATTGAACATGTGACACATTTTGGAGAACACCATAAAAAAGCTGGTGAAAATTACGGTTATGTTGCTTGCCGATCATCTATGAAAGAACTGTATATCCGTGAAAATTGCTAAAATAATTTCTCACCGGCAGTACTTGCCTTTTAATTTCCAATCGTACACATGTTATTATGCAAAAAAAAAAAAAATGAAATTTTCCAATTTGGTTTCAAATTGTATGCCTTGTTTTAGTTTTAGGTTAAAGTTTCATTGGAAGAGATATGGATCGAACACTTGCCCTATTCCATATCCAATCTTGAATATGAACTGATATGATTCTAATTACTAATGTGATGTACTCCCTCCGTTTCATAATATAAGATATTTTAGCTTTGTGAAGGTAATATATCTAGACGCCTTTCAGTGTGTAGGTTCGGAGAGGTACACTCCGAATCTACTCACTAAAAGACGTCCAAATACATTATCTTGACAAGCTAAAACATCTTATATTTTAAAACAGAGGGAGTAGTAGTTATTCCATATTTAGTCATTTAGAAGGAGTTCATGTGGGTTGCCCCGATTTCCTGGATCACATTAAAATAATTATTGATAAAGTAAATATAATAATTTGAAGAAGATAGCAATTACACTCAGCCTCTGCACCAACATAGTGTGAGTAACTAGTCGAAACATCAAGAATACACACAACCAAAAAAAGAAAGAAGAAGAAATAAAAAAGGACTAACTCCACGGTAATCAATCACTTGCAGCAGCTGGACCCAAGCCACCACCAAATACAACACCCGGACTACAGAAGAGGACCTCCAAGAATTAATAGAAAAGTGCACAAGCGCCATCGTCGTCCAACAAAAGATTGTAGGTTTTGACCCAGAAGAAAATCTTAGATCTCCAGATAATGCCTTAAGCAAGGAAAGTTTCGCCATTCTTGGGTACAACTAATGAAGACAAGACCTAGGGTTTTGACCCTAGATATGGAAACCTGTTACATGAGGAGCATTGGTTGAATAATATTGATAAATCATCTAAGGCTAGTATTCGTATTGGTGTTTTAGCCTTATGTTGGTCTATTTAGAGATGTAGAAATGATATTATATTTAACAGAACAAAAACTTTTAATCTTTTGCAGGTTATCCATATGGTGGCACATTGGGTGCAGCTTTGGGCGCTCCTATCGCCGCCAGACCAGTGGGATATCATGGCTACTGGGTGTAGCCGTCTCCTGATGGTCGCTGGGCACATCTTCAACCAGTCTGACTGGCTGCGTTTTAATAGACTAGAACATGATATTTAATTCCTTGACTCATATTTTTCGCCGGTTGATACATGTGTCGACCTTGGGTGTTCCTTGAGTTGTAATAATTTTGGATTTTTGAATATTTGAAATAAAAGGCTGTGTGCATCAACCGATGCAGAGGCCGGAGTCTTATTCCCCTTTTCGAAAAAAAAACATGAGGAGCACCACAAGAATGAATTCTGCCAACGTTGCCACCCCACTTGCCAAGGTCGCGACTACAATGCACCAATCACTAGGCTCACAAGCATCACGTGTGCGGTTTCTTATAAGAATCAATCCACAGCCATGCCCGAAAAGGCATGATTCGAAGCAACATATCCATTGCTTCCTAGTCCCCGCCACCTCCATTACTTAGCGGTCTCTATCTCGAAATGAGCCATCGAGACCTTCTGGTTTTCCAGTTGCAGCCCTATTGACATTCCCCGCCTCTATCAACACCATGAAAATCACAGGTGTCGACATGTCCCATGGTGCCAACATAAAAACGGAGTTGCGTGACACGACCCCTTAAAGTCCTGCGGACTGATAGTTGTAGATGCACACAACCAAATCTCATCCAATCCAGAGGTAGAGAAGAGCTAATAGACAATCTGTGAAGACCGCCAGCATAGAAATCTGGAATTCGTCGGTAGCCAAATCGAGGATGGACAATAATAGCAAGAGCGGCAAATTGGGTGGAAGAATAGCACTAGGAAATTGGAGAGCTCGGCGCACCAGCGATCAGTGTTGATCGTTCCATCCCGAGACCTAGGTCGAGGTACTAGACCCACCTAACTATGAACTCCACCTCAGCTTGCTTCTTCTCGATGCACTCGTGTAAGAAATGATAGAGAGGCTTGATATGTCTGCTCCTGTTGTCAAACACAAGATTCTTGCCGAGAGAAATCGTTGACATTTTGGCAATCTTCAGGATGAAGTTTCCAACTTCCCGCTCCTTGTAGATCGCCGAGAAGTCGAACAAGCCACACGCCTTGGCAAGCTTCTATCATCCCGACAATATATTAAGCCTCACGGGACAACAACGCCACAACCTTTTGGTTGGATGACTACAAGATGATCAGATTGGCACCAAGAAAGAACATGACGCCGCAGTGCTATTACGGTCTTCAACATCTCCCGCCATATCACTGAATCTAGTGAGACGTGCTTCAATGATCATCGTACATAGCGGCACCCATAGTTGCAGGTAGCAGCAACATTTTTTAGGCTGTGCTTCCGCCTCTAGGTGTTTGATAGTGGGGTTTCTCCATGAAACGACTCACATACCACATTGCATATAGGTAATATTAGGACATGTATGCACCGAACGATTGTTGTGATACTCTGTAGCATCCATTAGTGTAGCTGAACTCACCTTGCTCAACTTGAGCCTTGCCTACATTGGAACAGGACACGGATTGCAAGCACACACTGTCTTGTTTAGCGTGATGGAGTCATTTCCGTGGTGCACTTCAATGCCTAGATAAATGCTAAACATGCCTAGATCACTCATTCGGAACATACGACTCATCTCCTTCTTGAACCGGTCTAGCTTGATTTTCCGATCCCATGATGATGACGTCGTCGATGTATAGGCCAATGAGCAGCCTTTCCATTCCAAAGCCACGACGTAAACGCCGTGCTCCAGTTCGATGTGGTGGAGGCCAAGTTTATGAAGCTTTCCGTCTAGTTTGGCATTCCACATTCTCGGCGCCTGTTTCAGGCCCGAGGTTTGCTTCAGTGTCCCCCCTCTCCCCAAACTTTAAAGGGGTAATATGGTCTTTTGCTATTAATTACTGATTATTAGTTACTAATAAACGATACACGCATAGACACGATTTGCAATTGGTAGAGGTGATTATCAAAGTACATCCAAAATCATCACCTTGCTAGTCTAGTATATTGTATTACCTATACGTGCATGTCTTGCTGGAGTGGACACGACCATGGCTACTGGTACCTGCAGTTCAGCGATCATGCACACTGTGACGACGGCCGACATGGTTCGCGACGAGGATCTCTGCTTGCCCGCTTCACGCGTTGCGGTTTTTACGATGATCACTGAATCAGGTCCACTCGCCGCCATTGTGATGGTTAACCCGTCAAAAGGACGATGAGTATTTTTCGGGCAGTCGGTTTTAGTTGGTATACGTAAATACTAGGTATGGGCTTTGCGGATCAACATAATCTAATTTGGTTTAGCAACTAATAATCAACAATTAATAATAAAAGACCATCTTACCCCTTCAATATT
The DNA here is from genome assembly GCA_023614405.1 of Avena insularis. NCBI lineage: Eukaryota > Viridiplantae > Streptophyta > Magnoliopsida > Poales > Poaceae > Avena > Avena insularis. The sequence goes on along the minus strand of CM042692.1, from coordinate 428,020,600 downwards.
TTGGGAAGGGGGGCCCTACATAGCCTCCTTCAGCCTCAGAACCTTGTGCTCCTTGCCGATCACCTTGAATCCCCGTAGATGCACGACGAGGACCACCACGTCGAGTTCTCCATTGAGAAATGAAGATTTGATATCCATGTTATGGACCACCCATCCCTCTTGTGCAAGGAGCATGATCCAAGACGCTCGAACTCCAACCGTACGATAGGGGAGAAAACCTCGTCGTAGTAAACGCCCTGGCATTTTGGACGTAGGCCTTGGTGATGAGACAGGCTTTGTGCACCGGCACATTGCCCTATGAATATTTCTTGACCTTGTAAACCCATTTAGGACAATGGGGCGCTCAACGCCCGGCGTGTCGACTAGATCCCTGGTCTGGTTCTCTTCCATCAAGCGCATGCCTCCAGCATGGCTTCCGTCACCGCTAGTGTTGCCATGTATCGGTGTAATTCACTAGATCGTCTTCATCTAGGAGGTGTAGGACACCAGCCGCGCCAACATCATAGACATTGGAAAATGTTTTGTACCGGTGGACCACGGCCTTGTCGTCATCATTGTCGAGATGCTCCCCGATATTGGGAGGCAGTGAGATGAACTCCACCTCCATATCGAGAATCAGAGACGTGCCGTGGATGGATGAAGATGATGGAGTTGGCATTGGTCTTGGTGTGCCACTCCGAGCGATCCCTGCTTATGAACTTTCTACTAACTAACACAAGAAACTGAACACTGAAAATGCAGTCATATTAGTCGGTTCATTGTTGCAGCTCTCCACCCAATTCTACTGGACGGATTCGTTGAATACCACGTCGCGCATGACATGGATCTTCTTCGCCATTTGATCGTACATGCAGTATGCTTTGGAGCCTAGTTCGTATCCAAATAGAAACATGGCACAACTCCAACCATCCAGCTTGCTCGGCTTTGGCTTGAACATCTTAACATGGGAGATTGAGCCGAACATGCGCATGTAGTGGATGTTAGGTTGCCACCCCTTGAAAGGAATCTTGCTGGCGACACTCGTTGTGGGCGTGCGGTAAACTTCCATGTTACCGCTTCGCCCCATAGACACGCGGGCACTCTCTCTTCACCTTGAGTAGGCAGCGGGCCATGCCCACCACCATTTGATTGCACCATTCCACAACTCTATTTTTCTGTGGGAATACGGCATTGTGAGGTTTCACTTGACGCCTAATTCCCCAAGTACGCATTCACATTGCTAGAGGTGAATTTTTCACTACAGTCAATGCGCAGAGCATGCACTTTTTGTTTCGCCTCCGTTTTAGCAGCAAAGGTGAAGAGCTTGATTGTTGAGCTGGCCTCATCCTTTGTGGCCAACATCTTGACCCACATGTACTTGCTATAGTTGTTTACTACGAGGCTAAAGTAGAATTTACCTTACGGTCTCGCAGGTTTGATTGGTCTGCAAAGATCACCGTGCACCAGATCAACCAGGTCATTCTTGCAGGTTTGATTGGTCTGAAAAGTGAATCTCTTATGCTTACCTACTACACAGCTATTACAGAGTTGCTCGACACGCTCGATCATAGGAATGCCCCACACCATGTGGTCGCGGGCGAGCCTACAGAGTGCGTTGAAGTGCAGATGTCCATAATAGGCATATCAGCATCATGTTGTGTCGTGTGTGCGGGAAGAGAGGCACATAGGCCACACCATCTCTAGGTGCAACACGTACATGTCACTATGGTTTCTCTCCACACGATCTAGCAGCCGTCTAGCAGGATCTCACTAGCGGAGGAAACCTTTGTGGATGTGCATCTCGTAGCCAATCGTGTCAAACTTACCGAGACTTGCAATGTTGGTCTACATGCGAGAAAGGAAATACACCTCCTTCAGGGTATTGTGCTCACCATTGTGACATGCGAACATGATGGTGCCGATGTGGCAGATCTTCATGTTGGATTCATCACCAAAATTCAATGATTCGGTGACGCCGGTGTCTATCCCATTTAACGCGGCTTGGATACGTGGTTGCACATTGTCACCGTCGCCATCATGGGCGTTGAAGCGTGTCAGCGACTGAGTGGCACCATCTCTGTATGTGCCAACTCGTTGTGACTCCAAGTGCAGAGTGATGTAGGAAATGTGTTTTTCCCACAAGAGTAACTTGAGGATTTATATTGAACTCTCGGGGATCTTAGCAACTTCTTTTTTCCAGCCTCTTGTAGCAACCTGCAATTTTTTTGTCTTGTGCCCTCAACTCCACCATGTGGTTGTTAAGAACAAGGCTTCATATTAGAATTGTAAAGTTAAATAAAATAGTAAAGCAATCTATAACTAAAATTGGAAAGTAAAAAAGGTAAAGTAAAGTTTTTTGGGGGTTATTATATGCTTGCAGAAAGTAAATGTGTTTTTGTATTTACAAATTGAATTGTTGCAAAAAATGAAAGTAAAAGAAAGTAAAAAGCGTTTCTTATATTTAAAAAGTGCACTAGGGTTCATGGGTTCAGTTGTCTACTCTCTCATAAATCATGTTGGACATAAAACAACTCACATATGACATAAATATTGTTGAAAATTCCATACGGTGTTTGATTAGCATTCATATGGGCATCACGTCCTATTATTAAGATGTTGCAACACATCTCAATTACACTCCTCTAGAAAATGAAAACTCCATGATATCTAGAATTAAGAATAAACAGAGTATAACCTTAGATACTTTGACATGATGTTTGAATGACAAATATGGTACCTTGTGCAAATAAGATCATATTTGTTGTCACTAGATGATTGTAACACATGCATTCACTGTCTCACTAGTGAGGTAACCAAAGAAAGGTAAAAACTATAGTAGATCTCGAATTTCTGTCACAATCCAATCACTACCACCATGTTACTCCATCTAATGCACATGTTCGCCCACATATACCCTTGCATACAAGTTTGATCAGAACAAGCACTTAAGAACAAGGTAATGACTATGCATCTATCAATACATCAGACGCATAACAGAATTTGGAGTCTCATATATCATCTCATAAGACAAAGATCTATCACATACGAATTACATATATGACCATAATCATGTAAGGCATCCCATATAGTTCTAAATAATTATAGCACACGATAGATATAGATCAAGCTACGCCACAAACACATAGTCTAGAGGTGGACTACTCCCTCTTCGTCATGGATACTATGATGATGATGATGTTGGAGAGGGTCGAGATGCAACCGGGGATGGCTCTGGTGGTGTTTCCCTTACAATCTTCGCTGGTTCTGCCTCTGTTTTGGTATTTCTGTGTTTCCGCTCCATCTCTTGTGAGATCATGATAGGGACTTTATTTATATGCATTTTTCATCAAAACATGGACTCTAAGATCAAGACGGATGGCTGTGGACGCTCGAGGGGAGAAACCCTAGGTGGTGCATTTTTGTTTTCAATCTTGGGCCTTGATCGCACTACCTGGGTTCTCTCAGCCCTTGTGGCTCCTCTCTGATGGTCCAAAAGCTCAACGTCTTCATCTTTGATGAAAAATGCTCCACGAAAAATCCTAGATCCATTTGACTTTGTTAAGGTCCGTAAAGCTTAAAAATATAGAAAAAAGGATTTTCCTGTTCTAGAGATTTATAACCCAAATAAAGGGGATCATTGGTAAATCCCTAAAAATCAATATAAAACATTGATATAACAGTAGAGACATGCAAATGTATTGGAATATGTGAAAATAAACTAAAAAATTCATGGATGCATTTTTCATGCATCGCCATCCTCAAGCTTAACCTATACTCATCCTCATGCATAAAGATGATAAAACTAATATGGACTTTGGAGTTTTTTGTCAATAGAAATATTATAATTCATTATCATTACTACACAAAGTTAAATGGTTCATAATTCAAAAATAATCGCAAGCAATCATCTCATAAAGTGATAGATCTCAGAAACTTCAAGTATGAATAACAATATGTAAAGCTTGCAGAGTAGTAAATACACTAAGTATCATGGACAATTAAGCAAACTTAAGTGTAAGTGCGAGATGTGAAAGTGTGTGTCATAAGCAAGCTTCCTTGGTCAACTTCTTCTTCTTCTTTAGCACAAGCGTTCCCACCATTTCTGGAGGACATGCCCATAGTATCGTCATGAGTGCGGCCTTGTCCATTGGCATGTTTGGTGTGTTACCCTCCACTTTGTGCTACAACATGCATGCCTCTAGATTGATCTGCATGAGAAGATTCCCACTCGATGTAGTTGGTGGAGGAGAGCATTGGACATACAAGCACGTTGGCCTACACTGGCCGCTCCTGGATCATACGCTCATGGACGATGACCTCCTTGCGTCTCCGGTGAGCGCGACTCCTACCACAAATCTATCGAGGTTGGAGCGGCGGTGTCTCAGATCATCCGTCCTCTGTTGGTGGTGTGCTTGTCGTAGCATGTGAGGTCCTCCCGTTCTCCATGTTCCTCAGAGCCCAAGCGTGTGCTCCGATACTAATTGCCAATTCCCTCTCTGAATCTCCTTGAAACTCAGCGCAGTGAAACATAGAGACAAAGAACACGAGGTTTTTGGTGCGTGAAACCTTATGGCTTTTTATCTTTTTTAGTTTTATTCTCTTTACAACTGAGTTAACCAAAAGGTGGATATTTGGGCATTCCATGATCCGTGATGATCGTGCCATCCCACCGCTCTGGCGCATCGCAGATCCACCTGACTACGAAACTAACGGGATAAGCCCAAGACTAAGTACCTTGTTACTGTCAAAAAATAAAAAAAGTACCTTGTTCGTACATAGACGAAACTAGGTGTACAACTGAAGTAAACTACATGACAAAAGAAAGACAAAATGCACAATCTTACTAACAAAACACCCCTCTCCTTTCAAGCCTAGGTGTAAGTTGAAATTCCATGTTTGATCTGCCTCATACTGATATTGTAGCCCTTTGTGTAAAGGTCCGTGTAACGCGTCCCCTGGGGGATAGATCCCCTGGGTCCGGAGCCATCCGATCAAGCAATCCCGAACCGTCCGATCACCACCTCAGATGCGCACTATTCCGCTTCTGCTACAAGGTAGCAGAAAACATTTTGTTGTAGCAAATTTATCAAACGTAACTAACGCGAGCCGGCTCTCACGGAGGTCGTTGTTGTGAGGACGACATGGCGTCGATCTCCTCTCGTGGCACCGGAGATGAGCCATCTTCGCTCCTCCTGGCCACCCTCACCACCTCAATCCTCCGCCAATCATCGCATCAAGCGGTGGATCTAATCCTGCATCACGACATCAACATGGCTCTGATCCGGCGAGTGCCGGTGCCGGGAGGCCTATTCTGAAACTGATTCAAGGCCAACACGTGAATCCCCCTGTGTTTTTACCATCATGATCCAAAGCTTGAAGAGCTAGCTCCATCGGTGAGCTCTCTCTCCCTAATTTTTCCTGCTAGCGTTTCACATCATCGTTGCTTGAAATGATGCTACAATGTAGCATAAAAACATTATGTTGTATAAAAAGTCTGAAGTAAAACCAATAGAACATGTATTGTACTGTAGCAAAAGTCTGCAGCATGAATCCAACTATTATTGCTTTGGATACTTTTATTGCTTCAAGAACATGTGATGTACTATACTGTACCAAAATCTGCAGTAAGAACATGTATTGTATTGTAGAAAAAGTGTGCAGAAACTATTATTGCTTCATCTTTAAAGGTTGCACATATATGGTTTAAAGCTTCATCATATTTTTCTGTAGAAAATGCTTCGACCTGAACTTTTTCTATTTGAATTGTAGGGTTTTGTTGCCGATATCATACTCAGAGGATTCAACCTCAACCAGCCGCCGGAAACATTTGCTGTTGAAGGATATGGTGTTGAAGGATATGTTGCTGAAGGATTTTCTATGCCACAATTTTCTTATGAAGGATATGCTACTTCAAGAAACTCTGTACAACAATTTGCTGCAGGGGCAGAAAGTGCAGCAAGTGGCAATGCTTCTTTTGCTGCTAAAGAATTTGGTGAAGAGATTTGCTCGCAGCCTCTTGTTCCTTACGTTGGTGTCACATTTGATGACCTCGAAGTAGCAAAGCAAGTATACAATGACTATGCTTTCAAGCTTGGGTTCGGCACACGTATTGGAAACACCAAGTATAGCACAGCAAGAGGTGTGTCAAAGGATGCAATTCTTAGCAGGATTTTTGAGTGTGTCCATGCTGGAAAACCAATTGATGAAGCAAAAAATTCTACAAAGGATACTTCTGGTGTTGCTGCAATGGGATAAGGTGGTAGCATAGACATGAGCAACTTCAGTGCACAAAAGTCACTGAAAGGACACAAATACCGCCTAAAGGGGGGAATAGGCGGTTTAAAACTTTTATGAGATGGGCTTAACAAAGACGGAATAAAACTAGCGTTTACTTTCCAAGCATAAAATATGTATATATATATACTATGGTTCACCTATGTGCACCAACAACTTATGCTAAGAAATACAAGCAATTATGTGATACCAAGATATAATACTTCAAGCACGAAGACTATCACAAAGTAAAGTGCATAAGTAAAGAGCTCGGGTAAGAGATAACCGAGGCACACAGAGACGATGATGTTTTATCGAGTTCCGCCTAACAAGGGAGTACGTATAATTGGAGGCGTGGGACGTACTAAGACCACCAACCCCACAGAGGCCTCACCCTATCATCATGTGGACGTCGCCACAAAATGCTTCATCCACTCTCCACTATCGGTGCACTTGTAGGTGGAAATACGTAACCTCCCACAAAGCATGGGGCACTTCTCCACAACTCAATTGGAGGCTCCCAAATAACAAGCTTGGGGAAAGCTCCACAACTTAATTGTAGGCCTCAAGTAATCCACAAACATGCAATACAACTAAACCGTCTAGGGTTCCAAGAACCCAAGAGTAAAAAGCTCCTCACCTTTCACCCAATCGAATCCTCACCGAGAACTCAAACCGATGCACCAAATGCAATGGAAAGAACACAAGAAGTGCTCAAGTCCTTCACTCCCAAATTTCACCAAAGCTACAAAATCTTATGGGGAAATAAGAGAGAAAGAACAATGGAGGAAATCCACAAAAGACTCTAAGATCTAGATCCCAAGATGTTCCCCTCACTAAGAGGATAGATTGATTGGTGGGGTTGTAGATCTAGATCTCCGCTTTCAAATCTCTCAAGAGTATGCAAGAATAATAGGAGAGATTGAGGGATAGCAAGATTAAGAAGCTCAACAATAGAGGAGAAAACTTGCAAGAATGGTTAGGTAACCATTGGGGAAGAAGGGCCCCTTATATAGGTCCTCCAAAATCCAACCGTTCTAGCTCTGGAGCGCGTGGGCCAGACATTCCGGCCAGTTTTTGGGTGGTTTCCGATTTGGACATCTGAATGGTAACCACACAACTGAAATCAGAGATTTCTACGTGATACCGGACTGTCCGGCCTTTTCACTCCGGCCATTCCGGCCAAGGCAAAACTGGTAGAAACAACAATACGAAAACAACCATAACTTTTGCATCCGCACTCCGATTTTGATGATCTTGGGCTCGTTTAAAAAAGGAAAAAGGCTCTACAAGATCATGCAGGGAACCATCATAGTTCAGCAAGGGAGGATAGAACCAAATTACGAAAGGTTTAACCTATCTATAAAATACAAACTGGTAAAACCACCAATATTGAGAATGCAGTAGAGAATGCATATGAAATCCGTTTTCTATGAACTTGAGATTGTAATGAAGATTAACACAAGCTCTAAATCCTCTCATGGATAAGAACCAAATAAGAACCAAGAAATATGATGCCAATTATGCAAAGGCTTGAGCTCTCTCCGAAGGATATGATCAAGTTACTCACTCGAGAGCCCCTCTTGATAGTACGACTATCTATCCTATAAAGTGGTCTCTCCAACTAACACCACGAGACCGGTAAGAAAGAAACCTTATCAAGAACATACCTTTGCCTTGCACATAGTCCACTTGAGCTTGATGACGACAATCTTGTCTACCTCAAGATGAAACACCTTTCTTGATTGCGCTAGCTTGGTGAAGACTTGCAAACTGCTCCCTCATATTCACTATGCTATAGCTTCTCTTTTGGGAATATCTTCACATATCCATGAACACCATAGGATGGTAAGCTTCAAGCAAATGATGTCTTCGAGATGGATCATCTTGAACTTGCACTTCATTTCTTATTTCTTTATCATGTTGGTGTCTTGAAGGTATACAATAGATACCACTCCATCTTATTCTTCAAGACACACTTTCCATAGGCTCAACTCTCACATGACCAATCTTTGGATCACTCATTGAACATCTTGGTCATCACTTGATCTTCTTCATTTTCTTCTTCTTAAATCAACCTTGACACCACCATATGGTTCAAGCATTCCCTATGGACAAATCTTTTAAGTATAATTCAATGCAAATATTAGTCCACAAAGATTGTCATTAATTACCAAAACCACACATGGGGGAACACATGCACTTTTAGTCACGTAGCAAGCAAGCTGGCCTCAAGATGGATGTGGAAGACACGAGGAAGAAGAACAGGGTGCTGGGACATGATTGTAAAGCTAGAATGCTTGTTGGGAAGAGGAATGAGATTTGGACTGTCACGGTCTTCAATGGAGAGCACACAAACAAAATGGTGAAGCAAATTGGGAGAAGACAGTACTAACAGCCTCACTGGAAGTTTTGCGAGGAGGACTTCAGTTCCTCCAAACTTCGCACAACCAGAACATAACCACATCTCAGATGATGGGCTGCCTCATAAGTGTGCACGGTGGTGACCCGAGGTGTCTTGGTTATGTGAAGCGTGATGTGTCCAACATAAGAACTATGCTACCAGGAGGAAGTGTCATAGCGAGATATGAGCATGAAAATTGAGTACTTTGAAAGGAGACAAGCATAAAGCCTGATATTATTGTTTGATAAGCAGGTGGATAAATACAATGGAGTTAGAGCTCTCTTTTGGGTGGATGTCAAGACAAGGGCGTTGTACCCCAAGTACAAGGACTCGGTGGTTTTCGACACTACATTTTGCACACAAAAAATACAACATGCCCCCTTGCTTCACTTGTGGGCATCAACAACCACACACACACACAATTGTGTTGGGTTGAGCAATTCTTCCCGATGAAACGATTGACACATTTAGCTAGGTATTCAACAAAATCAAGGAAGTAATGAATGGTTTGGATCCAGACCATATCATGACTGCTGGCTGTGAAAATGGCCATCTTTCTCCCTGTTTAAACCTCATTTTTAGTCATGCAATTGAAAGAATATCTCTAGCTTTACCACTAATGACTAATTATAGCAAATATATGCAATCTATTGCTTTGAATTGTGTTGTGCAGGAAATCACACTTTTAAGGCAAAATCTGGAGCCATAAATGAAGATTTTGAGGAAGTCTACACAGCCAAGAAACCCTAGAGTCAATGTCAGGCGCTAGAGGCCATAACGACCACTAGTACGGGCAAGGCCCGCCCGTACCAGGTGTCAGCAGCTTCGTATTGTCAAACTCTATGACTTTCGTGAAGGCGCCTATATATTTCGAGGTCCCAGCCGCCGGGAAGAGGTTCACCATTCTCAGATTGCATCACAACACCACCAAAGAAGATCCACCACCATAGTTCATCCTCTCCATAGCCATAGCCATTATCTTGTACTTTAGATATCCTTGTGATTTCGGCGACCATTGTAAGAATATTTGATTTCAATCTAAGTATTTTTCACAATGTTTTATATCCTTGATCTTATTGTTATGAGTGAGTAGTCCTCACGGGCTGCAGGTTGGGGTGAAACCTCGATGCGATTATGTGCATATAATCTATGGGAGCATTGCGTATTATATGAATAAGACATTTGTATCTTTGTTTCTTTGTCTCTTGTCTCGATCTTTAGACTTGTAGGTACCCAAGACCCCCGAGATCGATAAAGGCTTGAGGTGAGATACTTGGTTAGCGGCGATCTCATAGGAAACCCAGTGATGGAAAGGGGAGTACGGTCTTCGCTTAGCAATCCATTGGAGAACAATATCAACATCACTTCTTAAGGCTTTGATCTATGTTTTCACTTAATAATTGTTTGTAGCCCGATGCTTCGTGGTGCAAATGGTTGGATCAATAGGCTATTGCTATGCATGTGGCTCTCATGGGCTTTAGTATATTAGGATGTGCTACCCACAAATTTCATATCTATTAAAACATTACACATGACTATGCTTATTATTATCTTTATCCCATATGATGTACATCTGCAGGTGAATCTGCAACCTTGGCCTATCTCCATACATTGAAACAACCCACGATATAAAGTAAACTAGAAAGGTCGGTGAACAAAGGTAAAACAAACAAACAAAGTCTTATAGACGTGTCCTTATTTAATTCCTTTTAGCATTATTACCAAGGTTCGATTAAACCTAGGTCTACTAGGGAAAAAGCTACCACTAGTAGGAAAAGTGCTATCCATGGCGCACCAAAAAAGAAGTCAGTGGCGCATGCCTGGTGCGCCACGGATATTATGCCACTGATATTTTTTATCTGTGGCGCACTTGGGCCTTATCCGTGGTGCACAGGGATATGGTACACCACTGATAACGATTTCAAAATTTGAAAAAAATGTAGGATGTCTCAAAATTATCCGTGGCACATGTGCGTATGGTACGCCACTGATAAAATTTTCAAATTTCAAAGAAAGTGGATCTAGATCTACCGCATCATCACCTCGTCAGTGTCACATCGCATTGTGTCGCGTCATCAGGGGGAGCTTGAGGACAGAGGAGGCCAATGCGGTTGGAGGACAGGTGGACAAGGAGGAGAGGATTCGAAGGAGGAGGAGGAGGAGAGCATTTGGAGGAGGAGAGCATTTGAAGGAGGAGGTGGAGAGGAGAAGACGGGAGGATTCGTAAGAGGTGGAGGTGGAAGAGGAAGAAGAGAGGAGGAGGATAGGAGAAGAGGAGAGGATTCAGAGGAGGTGTAGGTTGAAGAGGAAGAAGAGATGAGGAGGAGGAGGAGAGGAGAAGGAGGAGGTGGAAGAGGAAGAAGAGAGGAGGAGGAGGAGGAAGAAGAGAGGAGAAGTATGGGGAGGAAGAGGAAGAAGAGAGGATAAGGAAGAGGAAGAAAAGAGGGGGAGGAAAATGGGAGGGGATGGTGGAGGAGAATGGGAGGGAAAGATGGAGGAGAAGATAAGGAGAAGGGGTAGGTGGCCGAGGTGGCAATTCAAACTTGAATCCCGCCAAACTTATTTGTGGCGCACCCTATTGTGGTGCACCATAGATAAGTTGCCTCAATTTTTTCTACAGGAAAAGATCTTCTTTTTGCCATATCTTTTTTCCTTTTAAAATTTTGAGAATCTAAAAAATCTATAAGCAGTCTACGAAATTTTGTGCTCATCGTTTTGATATATTATACATTTTTTCGATGTCGTATGCAAAAGTTATGGCCGTTTTACCGTGCCATGACCTTTTTTTGCATAAAATGTCAAAATTCATGTTTGTTCATTTTCGTAGAAACTACATCACATTACCTACCTACATCTCAAAGGATTTTATTTTTTTGAAGTGTTTATCATTTTCTGTTTTTTTGCAAAGCTCAAAAAGGCGATCCATGGGGGGAGGGGTGGGAGGAGAATTTTGAAAGCTTATCTGTGGCACACCACTTTGCCATGCGCCATATGTATTTTATGTCAGTGGTGCACCCCAATTCCATGCACCACGGATGACGTGCCAACTTTTCAAAGGCCTGGGACCACATCTATCTATGGTGCACCTAAACAGCGTGTGACATGGGTATGATTACTCGGGTGCTTATGTTTGGTTACCCTAGCTATATAAAGGCTCACAGACCATGAAGACCCAAGATGAAGGCCCAAGAAGCAGCCGACGGAAGTCTTAGTTTTGCTAGATAAGGATATAGAAACCGATGTTGAGTTGATGTTGTAATTGTAAATATGTAACCTATCCATATATGGCTTTGGGACTCAGCCTATTATATATAGGCTGGGAGGAGCCAATGGAGAGGCAATGAAAAACTCCCAAGCAATCTATAATACCATTGTCCATCAATAATCAGACGACTTTGGCTCCCTTGTTTATCTGACTTCTGATGAAATCCATAGCGTTCTCTTTTCCACAAAACCCAAAGTCCATAACCATGGACATTCCCGAGGATACACCTTGTCAATTGGCGCCGTCTCTAGGAAGCCTGAATGCTGGAGTCATAGATTCATTGGACCCCTTTTCATCAAGCAACAATCCAATGGAAGCGGCACCACGCCCACCCACCCCTGTCTCGGTACCCCGCTGATTTCAATGGCGTATCCAATGTCATCATCAGAAGTTTCCACTTTCAGGTGGAGGAATCCGAAGAACTACGCCTATCGGCTCTGACTTAATCAAGACCGTCGGTCAAAAAAGATGCACCTATGCTGATACTGACATCATCTGTCGGATCATCCGCAGAAGGTACACTCCAGCCGGAGAAAGATGAAGAAAACACTAAAAACACAGTGGATCTAGGGGATCTGGATGGTCTCTACAACGATCTCTCCCTTGGGTCAGACTCTCAGCTAACTCCACCACGTGGATCGAGCCCAGTAAATGCAGAACCTAAAGAAAGCAGCAAAAGTATCATCTTCGGAATCGGGATGGCCGAAATCTACCCAGAACAGAAACCACTGGACTTCACTGATCCCCAAAACATTGTCTCCCTCGGATCCGATGATGATGTCACCAGTTCATATATAACTCACCACCAAGTGTGCATAATCATTAGGGAAACCTCAACACAACTCGACTCCAATGGTAACCCTATCCTTGATCCCAATGGTAATTTGTCAGATAGCAATGCAGGAGATCATGAAAATGGAGGAGAGCCGACGAACAACTGCATAATCCTGGGAGGAGAAGAACCACGCAGAGGCGAGCGACAAAATCTCCGGTTACCTGTCGAAGCATGGAAAAAGGCAAGGGAAGCAATTTCGGGTGCAGTACCAATGACAGCCGAGGCCACACGCGAAGATCTACTGGCATATCAATACTTCCTCATCACAAAAAGTGGGATCTACTAAGGATGCAGAGGCAACTCGACAAAAGGAAAAGGCTAGCCGACGAATCCAGCCTTCGGCGCGCTCAGCTAAGTTCTACCCGAGGATCAAGAAGCATAACCGAAGGAGCGCAACCAAGGAGAGGAGCCTCGCGACTACAAAATATCCCTGAAGCTAAAAGAAACGAACTAACCAGAGACCTCGATTTGCTGTTTATTTCAATAGATCCAACACGACACATCAAAGCAAAAACAACTCAAGCCGCAATTGTTGCTGCACAAACATACCTTCTCACAACTCAACCAGCACCCGATGATCCCCATGCAGCTCTCCATCGCTCCGCTCTAATGAATATTGGTATGGTGGGTGCATCTCTTGCGCAAGCAGAACAAAGAGTCGTACATCAACCCGACAGATCCCCACGCCGTCGCAGCAACCCTCGGTAGGTGGGGCACTCCCGATGATCGTGGTAACCACATCGGGTGTACTTATCAGGCTCCAGGCCATGAAACAATGCAAGAAACGATTTCACATAGCACAGGAATAGCAGATCCAGGGATGAGAGCCGTAGCTGAAGATACTACAATGGCGATAGCAAGGACGAGTATGAGTTCTATGGAGCCAGTTGCTTTAGCCAACGGGTTCGCAAGATTCCAGTACCCAAGGATTTCAAACTTCCTCATGACCGCCAGAAGTATGACGGCCTCCAAGAACCTAAATCTTGGTTGGCAGATTATCTGGCCACTGTCAAGTTACAGGGTGGCTCCACGGACACCGCAATGCTGCACCTAACCGGCCCCGCACAATCATGGCTAAGAAAGCTACCCTAAGATTCCATTAGCAGCTAGAACGACCTCGAAGATAAGTTCATCTGACACTTCCATTCAACATTCAAGCGGCCCGCATCTCTGGAGCAATTGCGAGCGTGGAAATAGAAACCTAGAGAGTCAATACGAGCCTTAATCCAGCGATGGAACATCATCAAAAACTCAGCTGAGGCCATATCCGATGAAAGGGCAATTGATACCTTTAATGACGGCATTCGTCGTTGAGAATTCATAGAAGAACTAGGGCACGTCAAGCCAAAAACAATCTCACAGCTGATGGATATGGCAAATCGCCAGGGTGATGGAGTGGACGCAGTACACAACAAGCGAACACGTTCACCCGAAGAAGATAGGGACATGCGCAACAACGACACAAGACGAAGAAGCAACGATGGACACGGGGGACCAAGCTATGTTGCAGCTAGATTTTTGGGAAAGGACAACCAAAGAAACCACGATTACAACAACATGCACCGCAATAACTGGGACGATGTTGGAGGAAGCCAACCAACACAACGATATTATCCAAGAGCTCGAGACCGACCAATGTCCACAATGCAAATGCTGGAAGGACCCTGCAATATGCACTTTTATGTCGACTCAACAGGAAAAAGGCAATCCAACCATATCATGAAGGATTGCCGAACGTTTACTGGTAGAAAAAGGGTCTTTGGTCCAGCACCCAAATACCATTGGTCCCGGTTCGTTTCCTTAATCGGGACCAAGGCCAGGCACCGGTCCCGGTTCATGCCGCCTGGGCATTGGTCCCGGTTCATCTCTAAGCATATTGGTCCCGATTCGTGGCATAAACCGGGACCAATGCCACCGCGACGCACACGTGGCACTCTGTGGAGCATTGGTCCCGGTTCATGTCACAAACCGGGACCAAAAACCCCTCGATGGTCCGCAATCCGGGACAGAGAATCAAGGCAGAAATTGAATTGATCTAGGGACAGAGATCTAAATTAAATCAAGGCAGAAATTGAATTGATCTAGTATTTTTGAAAAATTCTTCCACAAATTAATCGAGACAGAGATATAAATCGAGACATTTTATTATTTCGACCACAAATTCTTCCTAAACAAAGGTGCGATTTTACAAATTATTCCTAGTCGACAATTTCACTTCCGCTGCCGCTGTCCTCCGAGCCGCCGGCTTCCTAGTCGTCGTCGGACGAAACCTCCACGATTTCCGTATTGTTCGCGAGACGGAGCTCCTCTGCGCGGCGAGCGGCATCGATGACAGTGTAGATGGTCCGTCCAGGGATGGACCAGAACCTCTCTCGCCCTTCTCGGTTGCGGAGATCCGGGTGTGCCACACGCCCGTAAACGATGTGGTTGCCAATCTTGGCCTTCCGCTCCTTCTTGAATAGCCGGGGACAGTACAGGCTGGCCGCCGTGTACTGGGGCAACACCCTCTTCCACGCGGTCATCTGGCGGCGACACTCCGCGATTAAGCTCTCCATCTCGTAGCCTCCGGGGATGAGGAGCGGAGCCACCAGCACACCCGCGTAGCTGATGCGCCATCCGTGGGGCACCGTCGCGCCCAGCGGTGCAAGGATGTCGTAGTGCGTGAACATCACCGCCTCGTAGATGTTCAGCGTGGGCATCTCCATGGCGGCGCGGTGGAGATTGGAGAGGGAGGGGAGGCCAGACGACGACACGGTGGAGAGGTGCAGAGGGCGAGGCGAAGGCGCGGTGGAGATTGCAGAGAGGCCGAGGCGATGGAGAAAGAAATGCGATGTGGCCTCCTATTTGTACACGAGGACGACGAAGCGACGGTGGGCATTGGTCCTGGTTCATGCCACGAACCGGCACCAAAGCCCCTCCCTGCGACACGTGGCTGCGCAGCAACGCCCCCCACCCAGGTCATTGGTCCCGGTTGATGGCATGAACCGGGACCAATGACCTAGGGAGGGGGGTCGCCGATGTCATGAGGGAACTTGGTCCCGGTTCGTGGCATTAATCGGGACCAAAAACCCTCCCCTGGCTATAAATAAACCCAGCCCATCCACTTATTTTTTTCTAGAATTTTGTGTGGGAGGTGGATGCTAGGTTTTTTTCTTCACCCTGCACACAAGGTGTTCGACGAAATGTCCGAGCCACGCTTAAGTTCGCACAACACTGTATCCTCGGCCGAGGTTATCAACCTTATCTTCTTTATCTGTAATTGATACAAAAATATTGCATGTGTCCATGTAGGGTGGTCATTTCACTATTCATGATGTCATTGTCATCGTTCATTATTTTGACGCAGATCGATGCGCGGATGCGATGCATGTACGACGACCGACGCGATTCCGATTTTACTGCAGGCCTGCATAAATTTATCGATTTGGCTAAGGCAAACAAAGTGGATAATTTTATGCCTTGTCCCTACATTGACTGTTGAAACGTGGAGGAGCACTCTGCCCCGAGAATCCTTCAAAGCCATCTGCTTCGGAGAGGTTTCATGGCCGGATATTATTGTTGGGCCATGAACGGAGAAAGAGGTGTTCGGCTGGAAGAAAATGAAGAAGAGGAGGATGATGACAACTGATGACCCACAAATATAGGGGGTGTATCGTAGTATTTTCGAGGGAAGTGAAACCCAATTTATTGATTCGATACAAGGGGAGCCAAAGAATATTTATAAGCCTTAACAACTGAGTTGTCAATTCAATGCACTGAAACAATCTTGTTCACAGCAGTTTATCAGTAGCAACAGTTTTGTAGTAGGAATAGTAAAGTAGCAGCAGTAGTAAAGTAAAGACAGCAGTAACAATAGCAGTAAACAGTAGGATTCTAGTGCGGTAGGCATAGGGATGTATCGACAGGCGTTGCATGGACAAGACAATTCACATAGCAATCAGAACATAGGGCAATTGAAGATAAATAAGATAAAGCATCCAAGTACTAGATAATCCTAGGCATGTGTTCCACATATAGTCATACGTGCTCGCAATGAGAACTTGCACAACATATTTTGTCCTGCCAGCCTGTTTGCAGCGGGGCCTCAAGGGAACTATTGGCAATTAAGGTGCTCCTTTTAATAGAGCACCGGAGCAAAGCATTAACATTACGTGAACACATGTGATCCTCACATTAAACCATTCCCTCTGGTTATCCCGATTTCTGTCACTTTGGGGCCATTGGTTCCGGACAGCAACGTGTGTATACAACTTGTATATAAGACCATAAACAATACTATCATAATGAATCAATAACATGTTCAGATCTGAAATCATGGCACTCGGGCCTAGTGACAAGCATTAAGCATAACAAGTCGCAACAAAGTCATAAAGCACTAATAGAAGATACTAGGCACCATGCCCTAACAATCTGATGCCATTACATGAATGATCTCATCCAATCCCTACCATCCCCATAGCCTATAGCAGGGGATTACTCACTCATAGATGGGGGAAACATGGATGGTCGATGGAGAAGCAATGGTGATAATGATGGCGATGATCTCCTCCAATTCCCGTCTGGCTAGGTGCCGAACGGAGTTTACGGTGCTGTTTAAATGGAATCTAGTGGTGGCGGCGGAGCAGAACTCCTTCTAGAAAAACGTTGAACCCCCCTGAGTTTTTAGGTCAGAAGGCAACTTATAGGCGAAGAGGGAGACCGAGGGGGTGTCTGGGACGGCCAAACCACCCCCTGGCGTGGCCAGGCCCAGCCTGCGCTGCCAGGTGGTGTGGCTGGGCCCCAGCCCCTCTGCGTCTCATATTCTAGCTCTGGAAGTCTTCTGGTGAAATAGGATTTTTAGCTTTTGACCCGTCCAATTCCAAGAATATTCATTTTCTGACTTTCCTGGAACCAAAAACAGCAGAAAACAAGCAGCTGGCACTGTGGCTCTTGTTAATAGGTTAGTCCAAGAAATCATATGAAAAGTACTCCAAAGTGTGGACAAAACACAAGAAAGTAGATAAAATCAAGCATGGAACATCAAAAATTATAGATACATTTGCAATGTATCAACATCCCCAAGCTTAACTCCTGCTCGTCCTCGAGTAGGTAAGTGATAAAAAGAAAGAATAATTATTGAGGTGACATGCACCATCATAAACTTGATCAAAGTATTTGTAAAACATTCAAAGCTGGGATCATAGTACTTCAATCATAACATAAAAGACAAAGTTCTAGCAATAAGGCAAAGAAACTATGATGCAACATGAAAGGGCACAAACAAAAGATTCATGAATAACAATGCTTTGCAAGATGTTTGTTTGTTTCACACAAAGAAAACATAGCATAGTATTATTCAGCTTGTCCCTCATAGAGTAGCAAATATAAATGCATAGGACACCTTCAAAGTTCATAAGAGTGACTAGATACAAATAGTTTAAAACAAGCAATATCAAGGTATGCATCAATCAACTAGTCTTGGGACAATGCACATAGAACTAAGAATGGCCACTATGCTCTCAAAGTAGGTGCATAAAGGTAGAAGGTGGAGACTCAATATATAAGTGGAAGAAAGTCCTTCACAGAAGGAAGCAAGGATTCAAGTCTCATAAAGAGCTTCCAAAAATTATGGTACTTATAGCTTTCAGCTCTCATTGCCCCTATCATAAGCATCTTGAAGTGATTAAGGTTAAAGTGAACAAACTATGGTGTACATGCTTGACGAAGTATAAGTTAGAAATCTCATGTCCCTTGAATACGAGGGCCACTCCTCATGCTACTCAAGTTTAGTCACCGGTAAGTTCTTGTCATCGTAAGTACATGTGTATCATAGAGAACCGCCAATGGGGTACCCCTTGCCTGATGATACGGAAGAATCCCCATATCAAAATGACAAGGCAAGAGGACAACGAGAATCTCATCAATCTTCTTATTTACCATGGGAATATGGTGCTTTTTTATCTCTTTCCTCTTTTCATAATCTTTTTTTTTTCTGTTTTTTCTCAATATAGGACTCTTTTTTTTATAAGAAGAATGCTTCATAGACAGCTCATTATGGTTACGCTGTAGGTTTCCACCATGTTAGCATGGATTAGACAAGTGGCCCAGGCATTTCTCTAACACATATACATAACCCCATGGACTTACAAGCTCCCCTTTCATTTCACACCGACGACATCCATATACAAAAGAGCATGATATCAACTAGGTACAAGGTACCCGTGCAATGTTGAAAGCGTTCCCGATGACAGCATAGTTCTGCTAATCCCCAACAAATAAGTGCAAGCATATACAACATAGACGACACAATGGTTCAAGTTTATTAAGGGCAAGAAAAGTAAAGTGTGCCATCAAGTTCGTGAGAGCTTTAATCACTAGTTTTCTGATAACAAGTTTAATTTGGAAGGTAAACAAAAACATGAATATATTTGGAATAGCATATGCTAGTAGGTAGATATGGTGGACTCTTTGGAATAACTTGGTTTTAGGAGTTGGATGTATGAGTGGAACTCATACTTGGTTGCGGAGGCTAGCAAATGACTGGGAGCGACAAACTAAGAGAGCAATAATGGCCATAATCATGTAGAGCGACAAAACATCATTGATCAAAGCATAAAGTGATACTACAAGTTGAAAACTAAAGGATCATAAAGTCTATGGTGACTTGAGATAGTCATAACATGGTGTGAGCATGCGCCAAGTCAACCCAAATAAAGCATCAAAGGAGAATACCACTATACTATGCTTTAATATGCTAAAACAACGCATGATTCATCCAAGGCACATTAAACAATCTCAATTTTTTATAACAAGTCATGCTACAGCAAAGAATACTAAGCATAAAGCCAAAACAATATCAAGCATGGCATGACAAAGCATAGGCCACAGTAAAAAACAAGCTCTCTTTACCACTTAAGCATGAACTTTCCTACTCTTTTCCAAACCAAACCAAACTATTTGAAAACCAATGTATGAAAGAGGAGGTACAACCAATTTATTCAGAAAACTAAACAAACCAAGCAAACGAAAAACCAAAACGAAAATGAAACAGAAGACGCTCGAAGAACAACACAACTGTGCATGAAACAATAAAAATGAAGTGTTTGGAAGAAACCTGGGATTTTTATTGATGAAGAAGGGGATGCCTTGGGCATCCCCAAGATTTTAAGCTTGTAATTCTTGGATATTTCTTGGGGTGACACGCGTGGAATCCCCAAGATTGAGCTTTAGTCCATCCTTCATCTCATTACTCATTCCTCCCAAACACCTGAAATTTTTCCTTCATACAAAACTTCACACAATCTTTATTAGCAACATAAGTGCACTCAAGATAATAAGTCTTTAGGTTCAGTTCCAACACCAATAAAACTTCCATTAAAACATAAGCTACTTTAGCACTTCCCTCAAAAATCTCAATTCCCCAAGAGAACTCAAAAAGGAACCAACAAGAAGGAAATGCAGAAAATGGCAGAAATCTGTCAAAACAGACCAGCAGGTAAAGACGAATTTTTTCGAAGACCTTTTGTTTCTCAAATCGAAAAGTGTTGAACTAACGAAAGTTAGATAACAACCTGGGGTAGAAGCACAATAATTCATGACTCAAAAGGACGTACAGAGATTTTACATGAATTTTTACGGTGAAGCACAGAAATCTGTTTCGGGACAGCGACATTCCCAACAATTGCTTCTCTCTCATTAGAGGTTACTCTTGGCACAAAAAGCAAATAAAAAGGATAAGGAGCGGTTATTACTGAAGTAATAACTTTCGAGAATCATCTAAAACTTTTGGGTTATCTCTCAATAAGTACTTTTCTTTAACGCCTTTAAGTTAGGCATGATAGTTTGAGAGGATGCTCACATAAGAAATATGAATTGAAGTAAAAGAGAGCATCAAGAATAAAATTCAAAACACATTTAAGTCTAACCCACTTCCTATGCATAGGAATCTTGTATGCAAATAAATTCGCAAAGAACAAAGTGACAGGCATAGGAAGATAAAACAAGAGTAACTTCAAAACTTTCAGCACGTAGAGAGGTGTTTCAATACCATGAAAACTTCTACAACCATATTTTACTCTCTCATAATAATTTTCAGTAGCCCATGAATAAACTCAACAATATAACTATCACATAAAGCATGCTTTTCATGTTCTACAAAAACATAATTTTTATCAAGCTCAAAAATGGTGGGATTAAAACCTTCAAACCCACTTTTAACAATTCTATAACACGATGACTGATCATTCAATATAGGACCATCGTCTAGAGCTTTATCATAAACAATTTCTAAGAAAAACTCTTTAGTACCATGCATCTCAAAGTTAGGCACAAATAAAGGATTATCACAGATAACATGACCATAACATTCATCCTCCTTTGGTAAGCATGGGGGACAATCAAATAATGTAAGGGATAAAGAGTTACTCTCATTAGAAGGTAGGCATGGGTAGCTAATCCATTCTTCCTCCTTTTGTTCATCACTCTTCTCCTCTTTTTCATCTAATGAGCTTTCAGGTTCATCAATTTCCTCTTTCATAGGATCATGCAAGGCATTAGTCTCTTCCTTTAACAATATAACTATCACATAAAGCATGCTTTTCATGTTCTACAAAAACATAATTTTTATCATGCTAAAAAATGGTGGGATTAAAACCTTCAAACCCACTTTTAACAATTCTATAACATGACGACTGATCATTCAATATAGGACCATCGTCTAGAGCTTTATCATAAACAATTTCTAAGAAAAACTCTTTAGTACCATGCATCTCGAAGTTAGGCACAAATAAAGGATTATCACAGATAACATGAGCATAACATTCATCCTCCTTTGGTAAGGATGGGGGACAATCAAATAATGTAAGGGATAAAGAGTTATTCTCATTAGAAGGTAGGCATGGGTAGCTAATCCATTCTTCCTCCTTTTGTTCATCACTCTTCTCCTCTTTTTCATCTAATGAGCTTTCAGGTTCATCAATTTCCTCTTTCATAGGATCATGCAAGGCATTAGTCTCTTCCATTTGTGGAAAGCATCTATTAATATATTCAAGAATATAGCCATTTTCTTCCTTGTAATTATCTAAGCAAAATCTAAGTATATCATAAACCTCATATTTATAAGGTGAATCATCAATATTTTCAAGCAAACTAGCAAGTTCAAATGCACCCTTCCAAGCAATAAATTCTTCAATTTGTTCCACATCATAAAAGTCAACATTTCCTTTAACATAAGAAGATATGGTAACATTATCATTATACTCACATTGAAAAGGGAGGTGTTTGTACCTCCTGCAGCAATAAGATTTATCAAAGCAATAAGTAACATTATAAGTAGAGCACACGTTTCTAGCAATGGTATACAATTTATCAATTTGTTCCCATAAGTGTTTCCCTTTTTGTGACTAGCGGTGTTCCTTATAATAGTATTTTTGTTCTTCCGTAAACCCACCTTGCCAATAAGATTCAGTTTCAAAGAAACCAACCATTGATAGAAAGCATAATAAAGAGACCAACAAAAATAACAACTAGAGTAGGAACTATTTTTTTTGTATTTTTGATAAAGAAACAAGCAAACAAGGCGGAAATAAACTAAGCTTGAACAATAGTGAATCCAAGTGAACTTGATAAATAAAGCTATGCTCCCCGACAACGGCGCCAGAAAATAGTCTTGATGACCCACAAGTATAGGGGGTGTATCGCAGTATTTTCGAGGGAAGTGAAACCCAATTTATTGAATCGACACAAGGGGAGCCAAAGAATATTTATAAGCCTTAACAACTGAGTTGTCAATTCAGATGCACCTGGAAACAATCTTGCTCACAGCAGTTTATGAGTAGCAACCGTTTTGTAGTAGGAATAGTAAAGTAGCAGAAGTAGTAAAGTAAAGACAACAGTAACAATAGCAGTAAACAGTAGGATTCGAGTGTAGTAGGCATAGGGATGGATGGACGTGCATTGCATGGACAAGACAATTCACATAGCAATCAGAACATAGGGCAATTAAAGGTAAATAAGATAAAGCATCCAAGTACTAGATAATCCTAGGCATGTGTTCCACATATAGTCATACATGCTCACAATGAGAACTTGCACAACATATTTTGTCCTGCCAGCCTGTTTGCAGCGGGGCCTCAAGGGAACTACTGACAATTAAGGTGCTCCTTTTAATAGAGCACCGTAGTAAAGCATTAACACTCCATGAACACATGTGATCCTCACATCAAAGCCATTCCCTCCGGTTATCCCGATTTCTATCACTTCGGGGTCATTGGTTCCGGACAACAACGTGTGTATACAACTTGTAGATAAGACCATAAACAATACTATCATAATGAATCAATAACATGTTCAGATCTGAAATCATGGCACTCGAGCCCTAGTTACAAGCATTAAGCATAACAAGTGGCAACAAAGTCATAATGCACTAATAGAAGATACTAGGCACCATGCCCTAACAATCTGATGCCATTACATGAACGATCTCATCCAATCCTTACCATCCCCATAGCCTACAGCGGGGGATTACTCACTCATAGATGGGGGAAACATGGATGGTCGATGGAGAAGCGATGGTGATGATGATGGCGATGATCTCCTCCAATTCCCCGTCCCTGCAGGGTGCCAGAACGGAGTTTCTAGTGCTGTTTCATGGAATCTAGTGGTGGCGGCAGAGCGGAACACCTTCTGAAAAACGTCGAACCCTCCTGAGTTTTTAGGTCAGAAGGCAACTTATAGGCGAAGAGGGAGACCGAGGGGGTGTCTGGGGCGGCCAGACCATCCCCTGGCGTGGCCAGGTGGTGTGGCTGGGCCCCATCCCCTCTCCGTCTTATGTTCTGGCTCCGGGAGTCTTTTGGTGAAATAGAATTTTTGGCTTTTGTCCCGTCCAATTCCGAGAATATTCATTTTCTGACTTTCCTGGAACCAAAAACAGAAGAAAACAGGCAGCTGGCACTGTGGCTCTTGTTAATAGGTTAGTCCAAGAAATCATATGAAAAGTGTTGGGGGGTACCCCCGGGTAGGGTCACGCCGGGGTATAGAGGCTGAGTTAGTCGAGGTACGGCAAGGTCAAAGCGAATGCTGGCCGAGTCACCTCAAGGGAGGCCGAATCACGGCGTAACCCGGACCGGAGGATGTCCACCTAACTGAGTCCCGGCCGATGTATGTCGTATGCCGGCAGGTACTTTGTAACTTGTATGTAGGTACCCATGGCGCCGGATTAACCAGGTATGATCCGGGTTATATCAGGCTTGTAAGAGAAGGAAGGTATCTCGCTGGTCAAAAGGTAGTCACTATACGCTGGAGCATGAGCAAAGCGGATAGAGAGAAGGACCACCAAGGCGTGGCCGACAAGGGTGACGCGCCCTGTGTCAGATGACGCTGGCGCCACAGAGGCTTACGTAGCCTCTGCATGGCTTACGATGGCAAAAAGTGATCCGGTCGGTTTGCTATTTTGGGAAGAGGCATATTCCCAGGAATATGCCTCCACGTATGCCCTAATTGGAGACCTAGCCTCCCCTTTATAAGGAGCGCTAGGGCCTCTGTAGAAGGGGGTTGGTTGGCATTTGAGTAGTGAGTTCCTTAGAGATAGGCAGTGGTGAGAGTAAGAGAGTTCCTTATTCCTCCTCTCCCCAATATAGCTCAAGGAGCACTTGTAAACTGATCTAGCTTGGAGAATACAAAGCATCTGTGTGTGGAATCACCACACTATCCCTCCCTGGATTCCTCTAGTGCATATTGGCCCCACCTTTAGCCTATCCATGGCATCTGCCGTGACACCACCACGACAGTTGGCACCCACCGTGGGGCTAGCGGCGCTAGCAAGAGTGAAGATCCGGACGGGAAACCTCATCGGCAATGGCGAGCACATCGTCTCTGGGCTCGTTCAGCGCTTTGGAGCGCTGGACTTCGTTAGCGACAATGCTGGTTGCTTCGGGAAACGACCTCTTCCACGCAACGGCCTCTTTGTCAAGCTTGGCGCTCACAAGATCTACGTCGCCATCGATGTGTCGTGCGTTCACCCGCGGCATGTTAGTGAGGGAGGCGAGCCACCCCTTAGCGCGGCTCACGGGGCGCGTATCATTCGCTCCCCTGACCGTGCCAAGGTGATGATGACAGTGTCTGGCACTGGCGCGAGCAAGCATCCGGCACCAGATCCGGAGGTAACACCCAAGGCACCAAGAAAAAGTAGAGGTCCTCCACTAGAGAGGCAAGAGAACGTGCTACAACATGCGATAGATAGCCTAGAGAGCCCCATAGCTCCTGCAGTAGATCCGGCTCGGGCACAGGATGAGTTAGAATAAACTAGGCAGAAAATACTAGAAGGTGCAAAAAAGATAGCTGTGGCTCAGCAGTCGTTGAACATGACACTGCGTGAGTATGCAAAAGCAAATAAGGTAGATGCTGTAAAAGTAAAGGGGAGAAACCTCATCAATGAAATGAACAAAGAGGGTGATACTAGAGTTGAGGAGTCAGAGAACATCTTGTCCGTGGGGCTGCTGAAGTACAGTATCCCGGCAAAGAACCTCAGAGCAGCGGATGCAGCTGCATCCGAGTTAGAGGGTTTGACGGGTGAAGCCCGACAAAGACAGCAGGAGAGAGTCAATGAGTTAGTTCGGATCGCTAACAGACAAAATGAAGAGTTGCTTAGGGATAACCTGGCAAGGGCTGGGGCTTCCAAACTCGTTTATTCAGCGGTAGGTAACCCGTAGAAATCTGCTGGAGCTACATCATCCCCTCATGGTGGCCCAATAAGAGAGGAAGTGGTAACCTCGGCAAGGAGAAACAAACAGATAGTCCCCTATGACTCGGCAAGGGCAGGGAAAGGAAAAGCAGTGTAGGGAAACGAGGATCAACGAAGTGTTAGCCGAGGTGAAGCTGGCCGAGGTAACCGCGACCAAGGCAATGCCGGTCAGGGAAACACTGTAAACGGCAATGCCGGACAATGCAACTTGGTGGGTGCAGGGCAAACCGCAGCAGTGGAATATACCACGGCAAGAGCGAAGTGCCGGCCAAGGTATGCAACAGAGAGGCGCTCCACGAGAGCAAGACAGATACAATGATGGTGATTCGGAAATGGTGAGCACAGTATACCCTAGGCCGGACTATCACGTGATAGGGTCAAGGTTGGGAAGCAGGGACTTGATGCCTGATGACGCTAGGTTAAAACTGGATCAGCTCTATCTCGAGGGGCAAGGTCCTCGGGGTCCGGCATGCTTTGGGCCCCGGATCATGAAAGAGCCTCCAGTACCTAACTTCCAGTTACCCAGAGGCACGGAAACATATGACGGTAGCACCAAGCCGGAGGATTGGTTGATCAACTACGCTACGGCAGTGAAAATTGCTACAAGCAACTTGAGATGGGCTGTGAGATACGTGCCTCAGATGCTGGAGGGGCCAGTGAGGGTATGGTTAAACAATTTACCGCCAGGAAGTATCAACTGTTGGATTGATTTTGAGGAAATGTTTGTCAGTAACTTCTCGAGCACGTATCAGAGGCCGAATAGGCCACAGACCTTAGCAATGTGCAAACAGAGACCAAATGAAACAAACATGGAGTTCTTGACCCGCTAGTGCACCGTGAGAAACTCGTGTTAAGGCGTGATTTAGTCACAGGCCATAGCGTGGTTTGCACAAGGGTGTAGATATGCAAGCATGCTGTGGCAAAGGCTACAAAGGGATATGCCAACTACACTGGAAGAGACAATCCGGATTGCTGATTCGTACGCTTTGGGGGATCCGACTCAACCCCGGCTTATGTCAAACTAGTCAAATGAGGAGTACTACCAGCAAGATGGAGCCGGATCATCCTGGCGGAATGATTACCAGGGTGAGAGAAGAGATGATATACCGAATTACATGTACAGTTCGCAACAAGTTGCTGCTATAAATCAAGATCAACCCGGGGCAGGAAGCAATCAACATTAGAAAACTGGAGGGCAACAATGGACTCCGAGAAATGATGGCAAGAAAACTTGGGCGCCAGAGCAGAAGAAACAGTGGCAAGAAAAGAAAGATCGGCCGAGGTATAGTATGAGGCAATGCTGGATCAGCCGTGCAAATTTCACACGCCAAATCCGAGTAACCCAGCGGGTCACACGACTTGGCAATGCGAGTGGATGAGGAAGATTGAACAAAGTGGTTTGGGGAATGCTTAGGCACCTCGGAACGACCAACCTCGGCAGGAGTTACCCCAGCAGCAATTGCTCTCTGGAGCGAACACGCAACCGTTAATGTTGGCACCACCTCCGCCGAGGTATGAAAACCATGAGAGAAGGGATGCAGTGCATCAGGTGGAAAATCAGCATCAGCCAGATCAAAGGTACCCCGGAAATGAGGGGAGAAATGAATACAGAGAGCATCACCAGAGTTATTGCGTGTTCACCACGGAGGAAACAGATAGAAAAAGCTTGCAACGCCAACATATGGAAGTGAATTCGGTTATGCCGGTAGTGACGAGGTATATGCCTTGGTCGGAATAGGAAATTACCTGGAATATCAAGGATCATCCCAAGCTTATGCCAAGTCCTGGTTCATATGCATTAGTGCTGGACCCAACATTCATCGGGCCCAATATCAATGTGAGATTTTCTAAGGTGCTGAATGACAATGACAGCAGCATTAATATCATGTACGTGGATACCATGCGCAAGTTGGGTATCTCGGAGAACATGCTCCAGACCACGAGGACAACTTTCCATGGTATTGTGCCAGGCATTTCCTGTGAACCCATTGGCAAGGTCCGGGTTGACGTGTTATTGACTGCGAGATAAGCGCGAACTGAGAACTTGCAGTTTGAGGTTGTGAACTTAGAAAGCGCATATCACGCGTTACTCGGCAGGCCAGCCCTGAACAAATTCATGGCAAGTTGTCACATCAGTTACTTAAAGATGAAGTTGCCTGGGCCAAATGGAGTAATTACCATAGCAGGAGATTTTCGACGTTCCATTGAGTGTGCGTCGGCCGGGTCTAACCTAGCCGAGTCACTCGTGATCCCACAAGAAAAGAGAAAGATCCAGGAAGTAGCGGCATTGGCTCAATCCGCTGATATATGCAGCCGGTATAAAGTAACCCGCATGGAAGTGTCTCATTTCAAGCAACAAAGGATACAAAGAAAGTGCCTGTTGATGATCTGTTCCCAGAGCGCACCGTAACAATTGGTGCTGGGTTAACTGACAAATAGGAAAGTGAGCTCGTCAACTTCCTCCGTGAGAATCGGGATATCTTTGCTTGGTCCACACGGGACTTGCAAGGTGTTCCGAGGGAGTTGGCCGAGCACTCTTTGAATGTGAGACCCGGACCAAAGCCGGTGAAGCAACCTCTCCGCCGCTTCACCGAAGATAGGAGAAAAGTCATTGGAGATGAGATAGCTCGGCTCCTCGCAGCTGGGTTTATCATGGAAGTACTTTACCCGGATTGGCTATCTAATCCCGTGCTTGTGGAAAAGAAGAAAGATGATCCGAATGTAGCAGTGGTTTGGCGTATGTGCATCAATTACACGAACCTGAATAAGGTGTGTCCAAAAGATCCATTCCCCCTGCCAAGGATAGATAAGGTCATAGATTCTACTGCTGGGTGTGAACTGTTGTTGTTCATAGATGCATATTCTGGTTTCCACCAGATACCTCTGAACCCTAGTGATCAAATGAATACTGCGTTTATCACCCCGTATGGGGCTTATTGCTATCACACCATGCCTTTTGGTGTACGTAATGCAGGAGCAACGTACCAGAGATGTATGCAAAAATGTTTGCACGATCAAATTGGTGGAAATGTGCAAGTATATGTGGATGACGTGGTTATAAAAACCAAGGAAAGCAAAACGCTCCTTGACGATATCAGGCAAACATTCGCGAACCTAAGGAGATTCCAGATGAAGCTTAACCCGGAGAAATGTACCTTTGGTGTCCCGGCTGGAAAATTACTTGGATTTCTTGTCTGCAGCCGAGGTATCGAAGTTAACCCAACGAAAATCTGAGCCATAGAGCGAATGGAACTGCTGAAGTGTCTTAACGCTGTCTAGAAGTTCACTGGTTGCCTGACATCCTTTAGTCGGTTCATATGTCGGTTGGGAGAAAAGGCATTGCCTCTCTATCAACTAATGAAAAAGTCAGACAAATTCGTATGGACGCCGCAGGCCAATGAAGCCTTCATTCAACTAAATAAAATGTTAGCCACTGCACCAGTATTAGCCTCTCCACTATCAAAAGCGCCAATGTTGCTCTACGTAGCCGCAACCAACCGAGTTGTAAGTGTAGTAATAGTGGTAGAGCGCGACGAAGAGGGTAAGTTGGTGCAGAGGCCAGTTTATTACCTGAGCGAGGTGTTGATACTTTGCATATGTATCTATAATTTTTGATGTTCCATGCTTGGTTTTATCCACTTTCTTGTGTTTTGTTCCAACTTTGGAGTACTTTTCATATGATTTCTTGGACTAACCTATTAACAAGAGCCACGATGCCATTGCCTGTTTCTACTGTTTTTTTTGGTTCGAAAGTCGAAAATGAATATTCTCGGAATTGGACGGGACAAAAGCCAAAGTGCCTATTTTTCCGGAAGGGATCAAGTGCCAGAATACAAGACGGAGAGGGGCCAGGGGCCAGCCACACCACCTGGCCGCGCGGCCAGGCCTGGCCCGCGCCAGGGGGTGGTGTGGTGGCTCCCGGCACCTCCTCGGCCTCTCCTTCCGCCTATAAGTTGCCCTCGGGATGAAAACCCTAAGGGCCCAATCAAAAATCCACGAAAGAGTCTGTAGCCGCCGTCATCTCCATCCCTAGATCAGGAGGGATCTGAAGCTCTTCCCGGCACCCTGCCGGAGAGGGGAATTCACCCTGGAGGCCTTCTTCATCACCATGCAAGCCTCCAGTGTGATGTGTGAGTAGTTCATCCTTGGACTACGGATCCATGTAGTAGCTAGATGGCTGGTTTCTCCTCCTTTGTGCTTTCATGTTTAGATCTTGTGAGCTCCGTTCATGATCAAGATCATCTATTTGTATTTCATACATGTTGTGTTTGCGGGGATCCGATGGATATTGAGATGCTATTTCAGATTGATTATTGATTCTATCATGTCTTTGTTATTTGTGATCTTGCATGCTTTCTGTTGTTAGTAGCTATTTTGGCCAAGTAGATGCTAGCAACTCCAAGAGTTAGTATTTATGCTCGATAGTGGGTTCATGCCTCTGGTAATCTGGGGAAGTGACAAAATATCTAAGGTACTAGATGTGCTGTTGCTACTAGGGAGAAAACAACAATCCTTTGTTCATAGAACAATCGTATTGTTTACTTTACACGCAGTTCATAAAGCAATAATCTGTTGCTTGCAACTTAATACTGGAGGGGGTTCGGATGATAACCTGAAGGTGGATTATTAGTCATAGATGCAGTTGGATGGCGGTCGATGTATAATGTTGTAATGCCCAATCAAGTCTCAAAGGAGTCAAGATGATTAGTATATGCATGTATTTCTTTCTCGGTGTTTGTCAATTGCCCCGCTGTAATTTGTTTACCCAGCATGTTATTTATCTAAGGACAGCCACCTCTAGTGAACTATGGATCCCGGTCCTTTTTCTTTACATACAATCTATAAACTGTTTCTGCTTTGTGTTTACTTTCTGCAAACTTTTACTTCTTTCCATTCGATACGTTTAATCCTTTGTTTTCTGCAAAACACGGTGAGATTGACAACCTCATCGCAAGTTGGGGAAAAAGTTCTGTGGTTGTGTTGTGCAGGTCTCCACGTTGCTACTAGCACCGGTAGTGGGCCCTGCCAAAGCTCAGCTAGTAACACCTTTGGGGTGTTTCCTTTCTCCTACTGGTTCGATTAAACCTTCGTTTCATAACTGAGGGAAAACTTAATACTGTGCTCATCGTACCTTCCTCTTGGGGTTGCCAACGAGCTCTACGTTGAAAGTCGAGCGCATCAAGATTTTTCTGGCGCCGTTGCCGGGGAACAAAGAAGAAGAAGCTCCCACGTCAACTACACGCCATCAAAGATTTTCTGGCGCTGTTGCCGGGGAGTCAAGGACATCTTCATAAGGGGAGTCCCTCATAACCAATCTCTTTATTTTGTTGTTTTTGTTTTGCTTAGTTTTCTTTCTGCTTTGTTTGCTTGTTTTGTTTTCAAAAAACACAAAAAATTAGTTTTACTAGTTTGCTTTCTTATTTGAAAATCCAAAAAAATGACTACTCTTGAAAACACTAAGTTGTGTGACTTCACTAGCACCAACAACAATGATTTTATGAGCACATCTATTGCTCCACATGTGGCTAAAAATACTTTCTTTAAGATAAAACCTGCTTTGCTCAATCTTGTTATGAGAGAACAATTTTCTGGTATTGGTAATGAAGATGCTGCTTCCCATCTAAATAACTTTGTTGAACTTTGTGAGATGCAAAAGCATAGGGATATAGATGGTGATATTATTCAGCTGAAATTGTTTCCTTTCTCTTTGAGAGGAAAAGCTAAAGAGTGGTTGAATTCCTTAACTAGGAATAGTATTGATTCTTGGACTAAGTGCAAAGATGCTTTTATTGGAAAATACTATCCTCCCGCTAAGATTATATCCATGAGAAGTGAAATAATGAAGTTTAAACAACTTGATAATGAGCATGTTGCTCAAGCTTGGGAAAGAATAAAATCTTTGGTAAAGAATTGTCCCACTCATGGACTGACTGCTTGGATGATCATCCAAACTTTTTATGCAGGATTGAACTATTCTTCAAGGAACCTATTGGATTCTGCAGAATGCGACCATCACTTTGGGTGCTGCAACAAAACTTCTGGACAATATGATGGTTAATTATTCTGAATGGCATACTGAGAGAGCTCCACAAGGTAAGAAGGTAAATTCTGTTGAGGAAACTTCCTCCTTGAGTGATAAGATTGATATTATTATGTCTATGCTTGTTAATGGGAAAGCCCATATTGATCCAAATAATGTTCCTCTAGCTTCTTTGGTTGCTCAAGAAGAGCAAGTTGATGTGAACTTCATAAGAAATAACAACTTTGGCAACAATGCTTATGGTAATAATGCTTATAGGAACAATTTTGGTAACAACAATTATAAGCCTTATCCTCCTAATACTACTTATGGCTATAATGGTAAATCTGAATTATCTAGTGAAGGAAGAATTTTAGAAGTTGAAAGAGCCACTAAAAACTTCATGCAAATGCAATATGAGCAAAATAAGCTATTTACTAAAACTATGGAGGAACAATCTATCATTTTGAAGAACATTAACCATCAACTTGAGAGTCTAAATAGGGAAATTCCTGGTTTACAACTGAAACTCTCTAATGCTGAAAGAAATATATCATCTCTATCTGAAGCTCAATCTTCATTGATTAATAAAATGGCTGCTAAACCCGAAACTAATGAGAATCCCTTTGCAGCTACTAATGCTATACAAGTAAGAATTGATGAAAATGTTAGACTATTAGCTGAATTACATGCTAAGTGGGAAAGAGAAGATGAAATTGCTAGAAACATTAGTGTTTCTACTATTACCACCACTAGTGTTGAGGCTAGTAATAGCTCTACTACTTTAGATGATAAAGTTGATTTTGATCTTGATGGTTGCAATATCTCTGAAGTTATTAAGTTCCTACAAAAGCTTGCTAAAAGTCCTAATGCTAGTGCTATGAACATGGCTTTTATAAAACACATTACCGATGCTCTCATAAAGATTAAAGAAGAAAAGATGAAACATAAAGCTTCTATTCCTATAAAGCAAGAAGATGGTTGGGAACCCATCATTAATATGAAAGTGAATGACTTTGATTTCAAATCTTTGTGTGATCTTGATAGTAGTGTTTCTATTATGCCTAGAAGGATTTATGATATGCTTGATTTGCCTCCTCTTGAGGATTGTTATTTGAATGTCCCACTTGATGCTAATGCTAAAAAGAAACTCATGGGGAGGCTTAATGATGTTCTTATTATGGTTAACGATTCCTATGTCCCCGTTGATTTCTATGTTTTGGATGTTGAATACAATGCTACTTGTCCTATTACTTTGGGAAGACCCTTTCTTAGAACTGTTGGTGCCATCATTGATATGAAAGAAGGCACCATTAAATATCAACTCCCACTCAAGAAAGGTATAGAACACTTCCCTAAAAAGAGAGAAAAGATTTCTTTTGCTTCACCTATGAAAACAAAATTTGGTCTTAATGCTTCTTCATTTGAGAACACTTGATTCTTTCTTTGCTTCTTATGCCTAACTTAAAGGCGTTAAAGAAAAGTACTTGTTGGGAGATAACCCAAGAGTTTTAGTTGAGTCTTGGAAGTTATTACTTCGCTAATAACCTCTCCTTATAATTTTTATTTGCTTTTTGTGCCAAGAGTAACCTCTAATGAGAGTGAAGTAATGATTGGGAAAGTTGCTGTCCCGAAATAGATTTTTGTGCTTCACTGTAAAAATTCCTGAGAGAGCTCTGTATGTCGGATTGAGCTGTAATTTTTTGTGCTTCTGCCCCATGTTGTTGTCTAACGTTAGTTAGTTCAACACTTTTTGATTTTAGCAACAGAAGGTCTTCAAAAATTTCGTATTTACCTGCTGGTCTGTTTTGACAGATTTCTGCCATTTTCTGCATTTGCTTCTTGTTAGTTCCTTCTTGAGTTCCTTTGGGAATTGATATTTTTGAGGTAAGTGCTACAGTATCTAGTGTTCTAATGGAAGTTTATTTGGTGTTAGAACTGAACCTTGAGACTTATTTATCTTAAGTGCACTAATGTTGCTAATGAGATTGTGTGAAGTTTTGTATGAAGGAAAAATTTTCAGGTGTATGGAAAGAATGAGTAATGAGATGAAGGATGGACTAAAGCTCAAGCTTGGGGATGCCACGCGTGTCACCCCATGAAATATACAAGAAGTACAAGCTTCAAAGCTTGGGGATGCCCAAGGAATCCCCTTATTCATCAATAAAAATTCTAGGTTTCTTCCAAACGCTTCATTTTTTTTATTGTTTCATGCACAGTTGTGTTTTTCTTGGAGCGTCTTCCTTTTCGTTTTTGTTTTGGTTTTTAGTTTGCTTGGTTTGCTTAGTTTTCTGAATAAGTTGGTTGGACCCCCTCTTTCATACATTGGTTTGCAAATAGTTTGGTTTGGTTTCGAAAAGAGTAGGAAAGTTCATGCCTTTGTGGTAAAAAGAGCTCGTTCTTGACTGTGGCTATGCTTTGTCATGCCATGCTTGATATTGTTTTGGCTTTATGCTTAGTATTCTTTGCTGTAGCATGACTTGTTATAAACAATTGAGATTGCTTAATGTACCTTGGATGAATCATGCGTTGTTTTAGCATATTAAAGCATAGAATAGTGGTATTCTCCTTTGATGCTTTATTTGGGTTGACTTGGCACATGCTCACACCATGTTATGACTGTCACAAGTCACCATAGCCTTTATGATCCTTTAGTTTTAAACTTTTAGTATCACTTTATGCTTTGATCAATGATGTTTTGTCGCTCTGCATGATTATGGCCATTATTGCTCTCTTAGTGTGTCGCCTCCAGTCTTTTGCTAGCCTCCACAACCAAGTATGAGTTCCACTCATGCATCCAACTCCCTAAACCAAGTTATTCCAAAGAGTCCACCATACCTACCTACTAGCTTATGCTATTCCAAGTATATTCATACTTTTGTTTACCTTCCACTTGTTATGAGAAAACTAGTGATTAAAGCTCTCACGAACTTGATGGCACACTTTACTTTTTGCCTCTAATAAACTTGAACCATTGGGTCCTTCTTTGTTGCGTATATGCTTGTGCTTTATAAGTTGAAATTAGCAGAACCATGTTTCATGGGGAACTTGTACTTTGTACCCCGTTGATATCATGCTCTTTTGCTTACGGATCCCGGCGGTGTGAAATAAAAGTGGAACTTGTAAGATCATGGAGTTTGTATGTGTGTTAGAGAAACGCCTGGGCCGCTAGCCTAAGCCATGTCTAATCATGGTGGAAAATTGCAGCATCACCATAATGAGCACCCTATGAAGCATCCTCAATAAAAACCTATGCAAATAGCAAATAAAAAGATCGCTGAGATGCTCATTGTCTGCTTGCCTTGTCATTTTGATTATGGGAAAGCTCCCGTATCATGTGCAAGGGGTACCCCGTTGGCGGTTCTTAATGATACATATATACTTACAATGACAAGACCTTACTCGTGACTGAAGTTGAGTATCATGAGGATCGGTCTTCGTAAGTAAGGGGCATGAGATTTCGGTTTATAACTTGTCAAGCATATCCTCTTAGTTGTGTCACTTTAACCTTAATCACCTTAAAGATGCTTATGATAGGGGCAATGAGAGCTGAAAGCTATAAGTACCATAATTTTTGGAAGCTCTTTATGAGACTTGAATCCCTACTTCCTTTTACAAAATGCCTTTCTTCCACCATTATATTGAGTCTCCACCTTCTATCTTTATGCACTTACTTTGAGAGCATAGTGGCCATTCTTAGTTCTATGTGCATTGTCCCAAGACTAGTTGATTGATGCATACTTTGATATTGCTTGTTTGAAACTATTGTATCTAGTCACTCTTATGAACTTTGAAGGTGTCCTATGCATTTATATTTGCTACTCTATTGAGGGACAAGCTGAATACTATTATGCTATGTTTTCTTTATGTGAAACAAACAAACGTCTTGCAAAGCATTGTTATTCATGAATCTTTTGTTTGTGCCTTTTCATGTTGTGTCATAGTTTCTTTGCATATTTCTAGAACTTTGTCTTTCATGTTATGATTGAAGTACTATGATCCCAGCTTTGAATGTTTTGCAAATACTTTGATCAAGTCTTTGATGGTGCATGTCACCTCAAAAATTATTTCTTTTTATCACTTACCTACTCGAGGACAAGCAGGAGTTAAGCTTGGGGATGTTAATACAGTGCAAATGTATCTATAATTTTTGATGTTCCATGCTTGGTTTTATCCACTCTCTTGTGTTTTGTTCCAACTTTTGAGTACTTTTCATATGATTTCTTGGACTAGCCCATTAACAAGAGCCACAGTGCCAGCTGCCTGTTTTCTGCTGTTTTTGGTTCCGGGAAAGTCAGAAAATGAATATTCTCGGAATTGGACGGGACAAAAGCCAAAGT
The DNA here is from genome assembly GCA_023614405.1 of Avena insularis. NCBI lineage: Eukaryota > Viridiplantae > Streptophyta > Magnoliopsida > Poales > Poaceae > Avena > Avena insularis. The sequence goes on along the minus strand of CM042692.1, from coordinate 427,984,767 downwards.
TCCTATTTTTTCGGAAGGGATCAAGTGCGAGAATACGAGACGGAGAGGGGCCAGGGGCCGGCCACACCACCTGGCCGCGCGGCCAGGCCTGGCCCGCGCCAGAGGGTGGTATGGTGGCTCCCGGCACCCCCTCAGCCTCTCCTTCCACCTATAAGTTGCCCTCGGGACGAAAACCCTAAGGACCCGATCAAAAATCCACGAAAGAGTCTATAGCCACCATCATCTCCATACCTAGATCGGGAGGGATCTGAAGCTCTTCCCGGCACCCTACCGGAGAGGGGAATTCACCCTAGAGGCCTTCTTCATCACCATGCAAGCCTCCGGTGTGATGCGTGAGTAGTTCATCCTTGGACTACGGATCCATGTAGTAGCTAGATGGCTGGTTTCTCCTCCTTTGTGCTTTCATGTTTAGATCTTGTGAGCTCCGTTCATGATCAAGATCATCTATTTGTAATTCATACATGTTGTGTTTGCGGGGATCCGATGGATATTGAGATGCTATTTTAGATTGATTATTGATTCTATCATGTCTTTGTTATTTGTGATCTTGCATGCTTTCCGTTGTTAGTAGCTATTTTGGCCAAGTAGATGCTAGCAACTCCAAGAGTTAGTATTTATGCTCGATAGTGGGTTCATGCCTCTGGTAATCTGGGGAAGTGACAAAATCTCTAAGGTACTAGATGTGCTGTTGCTACTAGGGAGAAAACAACAATCCTTTGTTCATAGAACAATCGTATTGTTTACTTTACACGCAGTTCATAAAGCAATAATCTGTTGCTTGCAACTTAATACTAGAGGGGGTTCGGATGATAACCTGAAGGTGGATTATTAGTCATAGATGCAGTTGGATGGTGGTCTATGTATAATGTTGTAATGTCCAATCAAGTCTCAAAGGAGTCAAGATGATTAGTATATGCATGTATTGCTTTCTCGGTGTTTTTTCAATTCCCCCGCTGTAATTTGTTTAGCCAACATGTTATTTATCTAAGGAGAGCCACTTCTAGTGAACTATGGATCCCTGTCCTTTTTCTTTACATACAATCTATAAACTGTTTCTGCTCTGTGTTTACTTTCTACAAACTTTTACTTCTTTCCATTCGATACGTTTAATCCTTTGTTTTCCGCAAAACACGGTGAGATTGACAACCTCATCGCAAGTTGGGGAAAAAGTTCTGTGATTGTGTTGTGCAGGTCCCACGTTGCTACTAGCACCGGTAGTGCCACCTTAAGCTAAAGCTAGTAACACCTTTGGGGTGTTTCCTTGCTCCTACTGGTTCGATTAAACCTTGGTTTCATAACTGAGGGAAAACTTACTGCTGTGCTCATCGTACCTTCCTCTTGGGGTTCCCAACGAGCTCTACGTTTAAAGTCGAGCGCATCAAGATTTTTCTGGCACCGTTGCTGGGGAACAAAGAAGAAGAAGCTCCCACGTCAACTACACGCCATCAGGTGTTATCAGCATCAAAGCAGAACTATCCTCACTATTAGAAAATGGCATATGGTGTATATATGGCAACAAAGAAGCTGAAGCACTATTTTGAAGAACACCCCATTAAAGTGATATGTGAAGCCCCCATATCTGAGATAATGAGCAATAAGGATGCAAGCGGCCCGATTGCGAAATGTGCAATTGAACTAGCCCCTTATGCTCCACAATTCGACAGGAGAGATGCGATCAATTCTCAGGCCGTGGCTGACTTTTTCATAGATTGGGCCGAGATGCAATATGAGCCACCATTGCCAGATCCGAACTACTAGCGAATGCATTTTGACGGATCAAAAATGAAAACTGGGTTAGGCGCCAGAGTTGTGCTTACCTCACCCAAGAAGGACCAGCTGAAGTATGTGCTGCAGATCCACTTCGCAGCACCAAACAATGTTGCAGAATATGAAGCACTTGTGCACGGGCTCAAAGTGGAAAAATAAATTGGAATACGTCGGATCCAGTGCTTTGGCGACTCGGATTTGGTAGTTCAGCAAGTCTCGGGGCTATGGGATGCGTTGGATGAAAACATGGCATTGTATAGATTTCATGTGCAAAAAATATCGAGAGACTTCGAGGGATGTGAGTTCCATCATGTACCCCGGCTGGAAAATGAGGCTGCCGACGTACTGTCGAAACTCGGATCCACCCGATAAGCTATTCCACCGGGTGTAGCACTAGAACACCTCAGAAAGCCGTCTATCAGGCCACCCCTAGAATCCGAGTCAATCTATATCCCAGAAAATCCGGAGTCAGAAGCTGTGCCCATGAACATTGATGTGGGAAGTGCCTCAGGAGACCCGGGGACTGCCCGCAAACCGGGGATCGCTTCAGCAGAACCAGGGGCTATGCCAACCCGACAGAGGTTATGCCAGTAGATCGAATGGAAGTGGACGAGGATGTGTTTCCAGTGCGAGCCATACTAGCTTGGGCACTGCCCATATTCCAATTCCTGAAGGATGGATCCTTGCCCGATGAAGAAGTGCTTTCAAGGCAAGTTCAGAGGCGCGCAAAGGCATACATGATTATCAATGCCGAGCTATACAAGAGGAGTGTCACGAATGTCCTGTAGCGGTGTGTTGACCCGGAAGAAGGGCTTGACATACTCCGAGATATACATCAAGGGGAATGTGGGCATCACGCCTCATCCAGAGCATTAGTGGCAAAAGCTTTCCGGCATGGGTTCTACTAGCCAAGTGCCTTGGAACAAGCAGAAGATCTAGTGAGAAAATGCAACGGTTGTCAGAGGAATGCTACCAAGACACACATGCCAATGTCGGAGCTCAAGACCATACCAATTACCTGGCCATTTGCTGTGTGGTGTTTGGATATGGTTGGTCCATTTAAGCCGGCGAGAGGGAACATGACCCATATCTTGGTCATGGTGGACAAGTTCACCAAATCGATTGAAGTGAAGCCAATAAGAAAATGTGATGGAGCTACAGCCGTGACATTCCTCAAAGATATCATTCTGAGATATGGCTATCCTCACAGTATCATAACAGATAATTGCACAAATTTTGCTGAAGGAGCATTTGCGCGATTCTGCCGAGATAAGAAGATTCGGCTGGACGTTGCCTCAGTAGCCCACCCCGCATCAAACAGATAAGTGTAAAGATCCAACGGATTAGTGTTATCCGGGATAAAACCCCGGCTCATTGAGCCGCTGCAAAGATCAGTGGGGTGCTGGATAGAAGAACTACCAGCGATGTTATGGAGTTTAAAAACAACCCCGAATCGATCAACAGGTTGTATGCCATTCTTTCTGGTATATGGGGCAGAAGTTGTATTACTAGCCGACATAGAGCATGATTCGCCTAGGGTCACCCAATGCATAGAAGCCGAAGTGCGAGAAGCCCGGCAAAATGATGTTGATCTGCTAGAAGAAGCGAGAGAATTGGCATTGTCCAGATCCGCCATATATCAGCAAAATCTCCGACACTATCATAGCCGGAAAGTTAACCCCCAAGTCTTCCAGGAAGGTGATCTGGTACTCCGGTTGGTACAACATACTGCCGGCATGCAAAAATTATCCCCCCATGGGAAGGGCCATTCATTGTGAGCAAAGCATTGCACAATGACTCTTATTATCTCATCGATGCAAAACCACAGGAGAAGAACAAGGCGGACAGGTCCGGCGAGGAATCTAAGCGTCCATGGAATGTAGCTCTACTCCGTCCATTCTACACTTAACAAAGAAGTGTGTGTATCTGAATCTCTCATTTGTCGGTATGTATGCCGGCAATGAGTTTATCATTGAAATCTTGGCACCTCGAGTAGTAACTCGGGGACTGCCTTAATAATATTTGTTATCTTCTATACTTGTTATTTATTTTTATGTCGGGTGGCTTAAGTTGCTTCTACCTAATACGGATTAGTAGTGTCTGAGCACCAAAAACTCAACTCTTCGATTTGCTGCTGTCCAACAAGATTTGGCTTCATGGCAAGCAACAGAACAAGTTTGGAATTGCGTAGCACACGAAAGACGACTAAGGGAAAGAACGTAATCGAGCCGATGTTTGTTATCGGACTAACTTTGTGTTTACCTTGTTTTTAGTATGCTGAATTACCTTGAGCTAGTCTTAAAGCTTCCAAGTATTGTTAAGTCAATTTTGGAAACTCGGACTCGTAAGTCACAAAACCGAATCAAGGTAGACACGAGACGAGCCAGGTAATTGGAGAAACAAGAAAATGAAACTCAGGGACTAGGCCCAAGCTAATCCAGCACGAGCAACTTAGTAGCAAAATATAATTTGTGTGCTTAATACATCTGCACTTGGCATACCGGGGATCTGATAAATTTCAAAGTGTTTTTCCATGCTCAAGGAGCAGCACCAGGTGGAACTCCGGCTTTAGCCTCATCATCGTCTTCATTCTCTTCAACATCTGAAGCTTCGTCCTCTTCCTCATCTCCCGAACTATCTTCGACGTATTTGTCGTCAATAATGCCAAGGAAGCTTGGTCCCTTGTTCCATTGATGGATGGGGGCATACTGAATGAGGTGATGGGCGCGAGCCTTGCGCCGAGCTATCCAATCCGGATCACTGGACCACCTTGATCCGGTGCGCAAGCGCTCGAGAAGATCCAGATTTATTTTCTCATACCATGTGAGCACGAAATGGAGAACAGTTTCAGCTCCGGCGCGGGCGGCGGATTCTCTCTAGAGGTCAAGCTAGGTCTCGCAATCCATTAACTTGGTAATCAGAGCAGTGGTCCCCTCCAGAGTATCTTCACCAGGCCAAAGGGCATTGAAGATCCAGACGGCTAAGTCTAGGATATCCGAACCATAGTTTTTTATAATCTCAAGGCGAGAGGATAGGCTGACCAGCAAGTCCTCCATGTCAAAGGGAATGGTTTCAGATCTAGGACCAGTTGGAGTACCCCTCTGCTGGCAGAACTTGGCAACGGCAGTAGCCGAAATGGCATTACCCTATGGGAATTTGCCTGATAACAAGACAAGTGAAATGAGTAAAAGAGGTTGACCCAGCGAAATTCATGTCGGCTGAAGGAAAAGAACTTACGAGAGATATGACTATGGATCCGGATCAGCTCGTTGGTGCAATCAGCACGCCTCTTCCGGAGTATCTCAAGTTCAGCATTTGCCGACTCAAGCTTGACGTCGGCCTCCTTTAGTAGCTCTTGATCTTTTGTGAGTTGAAGCTTGAGGCGTTCTTGCTCCTCGGTGAAATTTTGGCCAGCTTTGTCCATCTCAAGCTTATAGAGCTCCTTAAGATTTTTCATCTCGGCCTTGAGCTTGGCAATTTCATCATCTTTGGCACGGAGTTGGGCGAGCTCATCATCATTCTTCTTAAGTTCGGCATGGTGTTGCCCTACTTGTTCGAGAAAACGCAGCATCATATCAGGCACGGGCACACTATCTTCAAGGGATGTTGAAATAGTTTGTTGACCCGGCAAAGCCGAGGTATGAATATTTGCCGAGCTCAGGAGAAAGGAAGGAGAGCACAGAAATTAAGTAACTGAAGTGACTTACCTTTTATCTCGGCTAAGTTTTTCCTCATGATTTTGTTTTCGGCATCCACTTCGGCTGCACAAATTCGAATGGAAGATTAGTTCGACGAGAAAAGACTCAAAAAGATAGAAAAAAGTCAAAGTGAAAACTTACCCCTTTTCTTGAACTCAGCGAGAAGTGTAGAATGCTTTGAGCGCAGCCCCTTGTGTGTGTCGAGGAGGCGCTGAAACTCAGCGCTCCGACGATTGGTGGTGACCTAAGAAAAGCAAAGTTGACTTAATCATGTGCATATTCGAAGTGTACAGAATCCGGGCCAAGTGGAACTTAACCCGGCTCTAGGTGTGTGCATATTCGAAGTGTACAGAATCCGGGCCAAGTGGAACTTAACCCGGCTCTAGGTGTGTGCATATTCGAAGTGTACAAAATCCGGGCCAAGTGGAACTTAACCCGGCTCTAGGTGTGTGCATATTCGAAGTGTATAAAATCTGGGCCAAGTGGAACTTAACCCGGCTCTAGGTGTGTGCATATCCGAAGTGTACAAAATCTGGACCAAGCGGAACTTAATCCGGCTCTAGGTGTGTGCATATTCGAAGTGTACAAAATCCGGGCCAACTGGAACTTAACCCGGCTCTAGGTGTGTGCATATTCGAAGTGTACAAGATCCAGGCCAAGTGGAACTTAACCCGGCTCTAGGTGTGTGCATATTCGAAGTGTACATGATCCGGGCCAAGTGGAGATTAACCCGGCTCTAGGTGTGTGCATATCCGAAGTTACTAAGGAGCTATGCTAATTCTCTAAGGAGCATCCGGCCGAGTAACAAGTTACTCCCCCGGAGGATCGGGGACTAATGGTTATATCACTAAGCACCGGTACATGTTAAAGAAAAGACAAAGTAGCATACCTCCATCATTCGGCCGGAAAGGTTGATTTCCTTGGCGGCTGTGTTCATTTGTGCGGCAAACTCAGCAGGCCCAAATTTCTCCAGGAGATCGTCGTTATTGACGAACTCCACCTTGTTCCAGTTATTGACAAACTCAATTAGGGCTGGAGGATATCGCTCTCCGCTAAGCATATGGGGCGCAATCAAACCCTTGGCATGGGCCTCCCTCCTTTCAACTTGGGCAGCAGCGGGGCTGGTGTGCAATGCAAGTTGCGTATTAGCTGACCTGGAGGGGGCATCTTTCTTCGGTGGATTCTTCTTCGGAAGCATGGACGCGAGCGTGCGCTGTCCGGCCTCGATTGATGCTGCCCTGGCGGCGTCAAAGTTTTCCTTAGCCTTGGGCTACTGCCGAGAGGTTGAAGTTTCTGCTACAGCCTTGGATTTGGGCGCAGCCTTGGAGCTAGCTACGTCTTCTCGCCGAGTCTTGGATGACTCGGACGAGGTGGAGGGAGTTGGTGCTGCTGCTGATACTTGTGGTTCTGTTGGTGCTGGCTCTGGTGCTGGTGCTAGTTTTGGCGGGGGTGCTGTGGGTACCTCGGAGGCGGCAGGTTGCAGCTAAGACGAAGAGGAGCTAGGAGCATCCGCTGCCTCAGCAGAGCCACTTCCCCCTGCTCCAAGGTTGCCCTCCTCTAGACGAGGTGGGCTAGAACCCAGAGCAACCGCTGAACCCTCCTGAATGGGGCTCAGCGGTCGTGTATCATCGCCACGAGGGGAGATGGGGTATGCCGGAGAGGCGAAGCGATGCTGGATCCGCTCTGGGGAACCTCCATCGCAGCCCTACCGAATCAAACGACGAATAATGAGTTATGAATAGCAAAGCACGAAGCAGAAAATTGGATGAAGAAGAAAGTGACTTACTCGTCAGAAGTCAAAGGCTCCTTGGGCTTGCGAGCTCTCTGGATTATGGCCTTTGTCAGAGGCTTGGTGGCGGCCTTATCTACGGACTTCTTCCTCCTCTTGGTTGTTTTGGCAGGTCCGGAGGAAGCAGCAGAAGTGGCAGCCCGTTTCTTAGACGCGGATGGGACCGGCTCACCCGTGGCAAGAGGAGGGTCTTCGTGGATCTTCCCACCCAGGTTAGCTGAAGCTGGAAAGGCGTAAGAAAGGGGTCAGCGTCAAATGCTTCCATCACCTCAACATCGGAATCATCTTCATTGTCAGGCCAATCTCTTAAGGAAGAGAAGTTACCAGTGGGTCGCTTGGTGGCATCAGGGAACGAGAGGAACATCTCCTGATCCGGATCCTCCTCGTCCGAGACAAGTCGATCCTTCGCCCATTTGAGCGAAGGATCAGTGCCATCTTTGAGAGTTTGCTGAAGAAACAACTAAGAGAGAAATACAAAAGGATCAGATAAACAACATACTCTGACATAGAATATAACTCGGAAAGAGATTGGAACACAAGAGTTACCGTAGGAGCAGGCTTGTCCCAGCAGAAATGTTCTATCCCCCACTCCCAGCGGAGAAGTTTTTGTCGGTCGTGAAAAGGGCCTTGACCCGGCGGAATATCTCGGTGTTGTTCAGTTCAAAGGAAGAGGTCCGGTTGGGGTCAAGGCGCCAGCTCATGTGGAAAAGCTTGTGTGTGCGTTTCTGGAGAGGGGAGATCCAGCTGCGGACGAAAGTGATCATTGCATCCTCGTTGCGCAGGCCCGCATCCTTCAGCTCCTGAAATTATTTGTTGACTTGATTCGCCAAGACAGTGGGTTTCTTGGAAACCCGGTCCCACAAATCCGGGTTAGGAGGACCCGGAGCATAGGGACGCAGCCGGATCAGATCTTCATTCGTGCCATTTCTAGCATAGAAGAAAGTTCGGGCCCAGCCCTTGCACGAATCAAGCCTCGTGACCCGGGTAAAGACGGATTGTTTCCGGGGAGAAATAGAGGCAGCACCGAACTATGTCAGATGTTTGTCCTCCGGATCAAGCTGCTTATTCGGAATCACGTTCCGTCATAGACCGAAAAACCGGATCCAGAGTTCTTTAGTGGGACACAATCCGACATACCCTTCTATGGTGGAAGCGAATGAAGAGAGGGATGTGATGGCATTCGTCGGGAGATGGTGTGGTTGAAGTTCATAGATATCGAGGAAATCATGGAAGAAATCACTGACGGGGAGGCCGAAGCCGCGCTAGAAATGGGAGAGGAACACTACAAACTCACCCGGATTGGGTGAGGGAGCGAGCTCCTCGGCGGCGAGGCGGGCAACCATGCCCTCAGGGATGCGCCGGGTGCGGCAGAGCCAGTCCAGGTCGTCCTGGAACAACCAGGAACCGGCCCAGGCACCGCGCTCCGCGTTCTCCCCTTCCTCCTCCATCTCTGCTTCAGCGACGACGAGTTCTTCAGTCATGTCTAAATCACTGTCCTCACCAGCCCAATCGAAGGTGGGGGTAGAACCTTGGACTGACGCGGACCAGTGGCGGTGGAGCTATGCGGGAGCGGCAGCGATGCAGGTGCAAAAAGGTATGGTGTAGCGACGGCGCTACTGAGCAGATGCGGTGGTGGCGGCGCTGTCTCTAGGAAGAAGAAGACGCAGAGGGGCGCGAGAAGGGGAAAAAGACCAAGGGGCACGCCCCTCCCCTATTTAACCACGCCCCAGCGGGGGTAGTGGGATCGTGCGATGCGGCGAGGCCACACGGTGTGGCCGTGTATCTGCCGGGTTAGCCAATCAGACGCGGGCCACAGGAAGGGCCACAGGGCGCAGGAGATCCCACAACGCGACGTGATGATACAGTTAACGAGGAGACAGACATGACATGACGTGTGCAACAGTAACACCTGACATTAACTACAGGAGTAACTGGCGTAGGCCCTTAAAATGAGGCAAGATCATGATTACCCTCCACGTGGGGAAGCGTACGAGATAAGGAAGGATAACCCGGATAACTAAAGGGTGACCCGGCCAACGAGTGAAAACTCGGAATGTGCCAAGGGAAAGTTAGCCCATGAAATCCGGACTATGAGGTAACTCGAAAAAGGAGCAAAGGGCTCGATAAGTTGAACCTGTCGTGGCCTTAGCGGCTGAAGCTGCTAAGACCGCACCAGCTTCGGGGACTAATGTTGGGGTGGTACCCCCGGGTATTGTCACGCCGGGGTATAGAGGCCGAGTTAGCCGAGGTACGGCAAGGTAAAAGCGAATGCTGGCCGAGTCACCTCAAGGCAGGCCGAATCACGGCGTAACCTAGACCGGAGGATGTCCACCTAACTGAGTCCCGGCCGACGTATGTCGTATGCCGGCAGGTACTTTGTATCTTGTATGCAGGTACCCACGGGGCCGGATTAACCAGGTACGATCCGGGTTATATCAGGCTTGCAAGAGAAGGAAGGTATCTCGCTGGTCAAAAGGTGGTCACTATACGCTGGAGCATGAGCGAAGCGGACAGAGAGAAGGACCACCAAGGTGTGGCCGACAAGGGTGATGCGCCCTATGTCGGATGACGCTAGCGCTGCAGAGGCTTATGTAGCCTCTGCATGGCTTACGATGGCAAAAAGTGATCTGGTCGGTTTGCTATTTTGGGAAGAGGCATATTCCCAGGAATATGCCTCCACGTATTCCCCAATTGGAGACCTAGCCTCCCCTTTATAAGGAGCGCTAGGGCCTCTGTAGAAGGGGGTTGGTTGGCATTTGAGTAGTGAGTTCCTTGGAGATAGGCAGTGGTGAGAGTAAGAGAGTTGCTTCTTCCTCCTCTCCCCAATACAGCTCAAGGAGCACTTGTAAACTGATCTAGCTTGGAGAATACAAAGCATCTGTGTGTGGAATCACCCTCCCTGGATTCCTCTAGTGCATATTGGCCCCACCTTTAGCCTATCCATGGCATCTGCCGTGACACCACCACGACAAAAAGTACTCCAAAGTGTGGACAAAACACAAGAAAGTAGATAAAACCAAGCATGGAACATCAAAAATTGTAGATACATTTGCACTATATCAATAACTATCCTATACCCCCTGAAGAATATAGTGATACTGCAATGGAAGACAGTGAAGAAGAGGGAGGCGGCAATGAAGAAGAACAACGGGCATCGGATGCGCCCGCTGATGGTCTTGGTCGGGTCATTTCTGATGCAAAGCAACAATGCGATACAGAAAGGGAGAAGCTTAAGTTGGAGGCCATGCAAAAGGATCACAAAAAGTTGTTGTACCCAAATTGCGAAGATGGCAGCACAAAGCTCGGTACCACACTTGAACTGCTGAAATGGAAGGCAGAGCCTGGCTTATTTGACAAGGGATTTGAGAAGTTAATGAAAATAATGAAACCAAAGCTTCCAAAGGATAACGAGCTGCCCGAGACAACGTATGAAGCAAATAAGACTATCTTCCCTCTAGGATTAGATGTGGAGAACATACATGCATGCATTAATGACTGCATCCTGTACCGCGGTGGGAAGTACGAGAATATGGATAAATTCCCGGTATGCACTGCATGTCAATACAAGATCATACAAGATGACCGTGGTGATGTTGAGGGTGATGACGAGCCCCTTGGAAGAGGGTTCCTGCTAAGGTTATGTGGTATGCTCCTATAATACCACGGTTGAAACGTCTGTTCAGAAATAAAGAGCATGCCAGGTTGTTGCGATGGCACAAAGAAGAGCGTAAGAAAGACGGGAAACTGAGACACCCCGCCGATGGGTCGCAGTGGAGAAACATCAAGAGAAAGTACTCGAACTTTGCAGGTGACGCGAGGAACTTATGGTTTGCTCTACGTACAAATGGCATGAATCCTTTTGGGGAGCAGATCTGCAGTCACAGCACCTGGCCAGTGACTCTATGTATCTACAACCTTCCTCCTTGGTTGTGCATGAAGCGGAAGTTCATTATGATGCCAGTTCTCATCCAAGGACCGAAGCAACCCGGCAACAACATTGATGTGTAGGCCATTAGTCGATGAACTTTTGTAGTTGTGGGTAGAACTAGGTGTAAAGGTGTGGGATGAGCACAAACAGGAGCCATTTGACCTACGAGCGTTGTTGTTCGTAACCATCAATGATTGGCCTGCTCTTAGTAACATTTAAGGACAGTCAAACAAGGGATACAATGCATGCACGCACTGTTTAGATAAGACTAAAGGTACATATTTGGATAAATGTAAGAAGGTTGTGTACCTGGGGTGTTGTAAATTTCTTCTGACCAATCATCAAGTAAACAAGAAAGGCAAGCATTTCAACGGTGAGGCAGATTACCGGAAGAAGCCTAAGCTCCCTAAAGGTGCTGATGTATTTGGTATGGTGAAGGACCTAGAAGTATTATTTGGAAAGGGTCCTGGTGGTCAACCTGTTCCGAAAGACCCCATTACCAGACACACGACCATGTGGAAAAAGAAATCTATATTTTGGGAGCTTGAGTATTGGAAAGACCTAGAGGTCCGTTCTTCAATTGATGTGATGCACGTGACGAAGAATCTTTGCGTCAACCTGCTAGGCTTCCTGGGCGTGTATGGGAAGACAAAAGATACACCAGAAGCACGGGAGGACCAACAACGTATCAAAGACCCATACAACAAGCATACTGATAAAGGCCGTGAATACTTAAGCAGCTACGCTCTTACCAAAGCAGAGAAGGACATCTTTTTTGAAGTCCTTTACAATATCAAGGTCCTGGCTGGCTTCTCGTCAAATATAAAGGGAATAATAAATATGGCAGAGAAAAAATTTCAGAACCTGAAGTCTCATGATTGCCACGTGATTATCACGCAGTTGCTTCCGGTTGCATTGACGGGGCTTCTACCATAAAATGTTCGATTAGCCATTGTGAAGCTATGTGCATTCCTCAATGCAATATCTCAGAAGGTAATCGATCGAGAAAGTATGGAAAGGCTACAGAAGGATGTGGTCCAATGTCTTGTCAGTTTTGATTGGTGTTCCCTGATACGTCCATTTTGCATCACTATTCTATGTCTTAATTCACTATTATTCATTGATATATTTCGTATTGAGAGGTGATACTTATGTTATTTCATCTATTTTTGCATGGTTGATGACGTTTTGAGCATGGGCCACTATAGTCAGGATTCTGATGGAAAAGGTGCTGTTTGGAGGCAAAATTCGCGAAGATCAGAAAATTCGGAAAAATAAATAGAAAATCCTATTTTTCCAGAAGACTAAGGATGCCAGAAGATGGAGTGGAGGTGGGCCACAGGGGCCCACACCACCCCATGGCACGGGCAGGCCTAGGCCGCGCCTGGAGGTGGTGTGGCCGCCCTGGCCCACTCTAGCCTCTCCCCTCTGGCGTATATAACCTCCCGAAACCCTAAGACTTGGGGAGCGACCATAGAAAGATTCCGCCGCCTCTACGGGGCGGAAAACACCGAGAGATAAAGATCTCTCCGGTAGACAGATTTCTGCCAGGGGAATTCCTTCCTGGAGAGGGGAGATCGTCGCCATCAACACCACCATCAAGCTGGACTTCATCGGGATCATCATCATCATCATCACCATCAGCACCCTCATCACCATCTCCATATTGCTGTAAGAATTGTGTTAAATCTTGCATTAGTTCATAGGGGAAACTTTCCCGGTGTTGATTACTCTTTGTAGTTGATGCTATTGAGTGAACCATTGAATTATTGTTTATGTTCAGATTTTTATACATCATTATTCCATCTCTGATCATGATCCATATGATGTCTTGTGAGTAGTTCGTTTTGTTCTTGAGGACATGGGAGAAGTCTTGTTGTTAGTAGTGGAGTTGTGTTGAGAAAGATTCAATAGATTGTTATTTAAGTTGTGGTGTACTTCTTCTAGTGGTGTCATGTGAACATCGACTACATGACACTTCACCTATATGGGCCTAGGGGAATGCATTGTGTATTTGGCTACTAATCGTAGGGGTTACCGGAGTGACAAAAACCTGAACCCCCGTTAGGAAACCATTGCACAAGGGACGTAAGGGTCTTAGAGTTTAAAGCTGTGGTTAGGTTTCTACCTTAAATACTTTCTTGTACTTACGGATGTTTGCAAGGGGTTTAATCACAAGTATGTATTAGTCTTGGATGGGGTGGTACATTAGCACAGGTTCACCCACACAACACTTAGCAAGCTAGAGAAGATTAATCAGCTATATGAAGCGAAAGCACTTGATAGTCTTCCCATGTGTCCTCGAGAACATTTGGTCATCTTAAGTAATACAATCGGCCTGTCCTTTGCCGCATAAAGGATTGGGACACTTGCTGCATTTATTCCTACTGTCTTTTATTTACTCGTACTTTGTTTACTTGCTTTATCGAAAATCCCTAAAAATCCGTTTGCTAAGTATTTGCAGAGAATTCCTGATCCATACCACTAGCCAGCACCTTCTGCTCCTTGTTGGGTTCGACACTCTTACTTATCGAAAATACTGCGATACACCCTCTATACTTGTGGGTCATCAAGACTATTTTCTGGTGCCGTTGCCGGGGAGTGAAGCGCTATTGGAGAGTGGAACTGGTAAAGGAAACTTCTACTGTGAGTATTGTTTACTTCTGCTTGTTGCTTTATTTTCGTTATGGATAATTCGCTGAGTTTCTTATTTGGTAATGCTACTACCACTGCTAAGGTAGTAGATAAGCCACCACCTGTTGAGAATGATGTTTTCAAAATACCTACAAGAATTATTGATCGTGTTATGGATAACTACTATGTTGGGGATGGAACTGTCCATCCCGGTGATCATTTACTCTTTATACATGAATTATGCGGGTTATTCAAGTGTGCAGGTATTACTACAGATCAAGTTAAGAAGTTATTCTCATTATAACTGAAAGGAAGAGCTGAGGAATGGTATAAGCTGCTGAAGAATGGTCAATCTCTGGAATGGGAGGAAATAGTGCCTCTCTTTTATTCAAAGTTTTATCCTCCTAGTGAGATTCATAAAGATCGGAATCAAATATAAAACTTTTGGCCTCTTGATGGAGAGAGTACAGCTCAAGATTGGGGGAGATTGAAGTTACTAATGCTCAAATGTCCCATTCATGAGCTCCCCAACAATATTATTATCAATAACTTTTATGCAAGGCTCCCTCTACATGATATAGATTTATTGGATGCTTCTTGCGCTGGATCATTCACTCGCATGGAAGAAGAAGCTAAATGGGACCTTCTAGACTGTATTCAAGACAATGCTGAAGCTTGGGAGAATGACAAAGGTAGAAAGTCAGGTATAAATTATGATTATGAATGCATTGAATCTTTTATGGGAACTGATGACTTTCAAAATATTAAAAATGCTTATGGTCTAGACTCACAAGCTATTGCTTCTTATTTTAAGGCTTTTGCTTCCTACATTGAAGTGCCTAAAAAGAAGTGGAATAATTATCATGAACCTTGTAAAGATGTTGCTAAAAGTGTTCCTGCAAGGAATACTGAAGTTTATACTGCCAATCATGTTTTACCTAAACCTTATATGGAGCAAATGCCTTTTCCAGTTAAGGTAAAGGAGCATTCTATGATAGCTAGTATGGTTAATGAAAGTATGAATAAAGCTGTTGAACCTAATAAACAAATGGTTGATGAACCTATAATAGCAAGTGTGAAAGACTTTGTCACTAAATATGAAAAAGAGGGACACACTATCCTTTGCAAGGATACCTCTAATATTGTTTCACAAAGTAGTGTTATGAGAGCTAGTATTCCTGTGTTTTCTATTAGAATAAGTGATCATTGCTATGATGGTCCTTGTGATAGCTATGTTGTTAAGTTTATGCATGGTACTGAAAGCTACTGTGAGAGAGGGAAAAGTGTTCTTATGTATCTCAATAATATCAAGTTTTCTCGTTTTATGCTGAAAGTTTTTATATTGCGCTTCTTTTTCCTTCTTATGCAAGTTGCCTTTGGTTTCAATAACTTGTTTGTTTACAAAATCCCCTTGCATAGGAAGTGGGTTAGACTTAAATGTGTGTGTTTTTGCTTCTTAATGCTCTCTTTCACTTCAATTCATATCCCTATGAGAGCTTCTTCAAAATTATCATGCCCATCTTAATGGCTATAAAGAAAGAGCTTTATGGGAGACAACCCAATTTGTTTTTGCTTTTAGTTTGCTTTTGTTTATTTGAGTCTTGGAAGTTATTACTTCGGTAATAACCGCTCCTTATCCGTTTTGTTTGGTTTTTGTGTCAAGATCAACCTCTAATGAGAGAGAAGTAAGATTTGGGGAAGTTGCTGTCCCGAAACAGATTTTTGTGCTTCACCGTAAACATTCGTGAGAGATCTCTATATGTCGGATTGAGCTGTAATTTTTTGTGCTTCTTCCCCAGGATGTTATTTAACTTTCGTTAGTTTTGCACTTTTTGATTTGAGCAACAGAAGATTTTCGAAAAATTGATATTTACCTGCTGCTCTGTTTTGACAGATTTTGCCACTCTTGCATTTGCTTCTTTATTCGATTTCCTTTTCGAATTCTTTTTGGGTTTTTGGAAGGAGTTGCTACAGTAGCTTTTGTTTTGATGGTTTTCAGTTTAAGTTAGACTCAAAAGGTTTTATCACTTCACTTATACTAATGTTGGTAATGAGAACTATGTGAAGTTTTGTGTGAAAGAAATTTCCAGGAAGTGGAGACAATGGTGTAATAAGGAAGAGAAGGGTTTTATGATTCAAGTAATAAGTATATGAAGATGAAGATATTGATGCTATTAAAGTAATCACTCCGGAAGAATCTACTAGATACCAAATTCAGAGACCTACAGAGTCTATTTTCAAATAGGTAATAGTTCTGGTAAGAAAAGTTCCATGAAAATACAATCCAACTGTATTTTTGCAGTTTTCAGTCAATAAGGAGAGCTACGAAGCGAAAAAGGGACGGAAACGGAGCCAGGGCGTCCACACCACCCTATGGCGCGGGCCCACCCCTGGCCGCGCCACCAGGTGGTGAGGCCACCCAGGACTCCGCCTCCGACTCGTTTTCTCCCAGTACCTTCCTTTTGATATGAAACTTCGTAATATATAACCCCCCGGAGCCCCCGAGGTTCATATATCGTGTTTTCGTCGTGTTTTCGTTTCAATCTATTTCTACCAGGAACTCTCTTTGAAAGTTTAGGAGCACAATGGTGTCCGCCAAGGATAAAGGGAAGGAGCCTATGGAGGAGGATCTCCAAGACCCCAAGCAGGGGCTGGTACCTTTAGTCTCTTGCCCTGCATCAATGGAAGCCCTACTAGTCACTAAGGAGTTCTGCGATAAGTACCGAGACTTGCAGAGGAAGGTGGACATGCTTCATTGGGAGAATAATAGGCTTCGCAAGATGCTGGAAGATTTCCTCACATCAACTAAGAAAATATTACCACCACCACCGAAGGAGTAATTCATCATCAGGTTTGGCATCCCCTTGGTTTGTTCCAAGCTTGGGGGAGTGCCGTGGTATCACATCACTATCTTCTATCTGTTTACCTTATTAGTAGAGTCATATCATGAATAGAGAAGTTATTATGTAGGATGGTTTGCATTATGGAAGTGTCCCCTCTCTCGTTAGATATGTGTCCCTTGGTGTGAGTTTCCGTTATGGAATATTACTGAGAAGTTCTATCATTCACTCTTTTGCATAGCTTATATTAGTTTTTAATTCGTGGTTATATGATTGATCTTGTTGTTAGTATTGGTAGCACTCTGGGATCATTGAGTTAATTTAGTTGGTTTTGGCAAACCTGGCTCGGTCAGTAGCAACACCTTTTTGAGAGTTGAAAAGAAAAAGATAGAAGTACACTAAAGAAAAACAATTTCATCATCTTTCTTTCTTGATTTTCCCATAAGTCTAGTATTCTCTAGTTAAGATCTTTTGTGCTTCCAAGGAATATTGCATGTTTGTCTTTATCATTTGTATGCTTGGTTGTTTCCTTCAACTCTTGTACTTGTTACCCAGCCTTGCTAGCCAAAAACCTGTACTGAGAGGGAATTCTTCTCGTGCATCCACCTCCTTAAAACCAAAACCTTTGCCATTTGTGTCCACCATACCTACCTAGTAGCACTATTTCTATTCCAAGTAAATTCCTGTTTTATCTACCTCCCAAATTAAACTTGTTATGTGAAAATTAGTGATTAAAGCTCTCACGAACTTGATGGCACACTTTACTTTCTTGCATTTAATAAACTTGAACCATTGTGCTCACCTATGTTGCGTATATGCTTGTGCTTTGTAAGTTGTGAATTAGCGTAACCATCTTTGTCATGGGGAACGCTTTCAACATTGCACTGGTACTTTGTACCAAGTTGATATCATGTTCTTTTCTCTATGGATGTCGTCGGTGTGAAATGAAAGGGGAGCTTGTAAGTCCATGGAGTTATGCATATGTGTTAGACAAACGCCTGGGCCGCTGGTCTAATCCATGCTGACATGGTGGAAACCTGCAGCGTAACCATAACGAGTATCTATGAAGCATTCTTCTTATAAAAAAAGAGATAGAGATTGAGAAAAAGAGAAAAGAAAAAAAAAAGATATTATGAAAAGAGGAAAGAGAGAAAAAAGCACCATATTCCCATGGTAAATAAGAAGATTGCTGAGATACTTGTTGTCTGCTTGCCTTGTCATTTTGATATGGGGATTCTTCCGTATCATCGGGCAAGGGGTGCCCCGTTGGCGGTTCTCAATGATACACATATGCTTACGATGATAAGAACTTACTGGTGACTAAACTTGAGTAGCATGAGGACCGGCCCTCGTATTCAAGGGACATGAGATTCTCAATTTACAACTTATCAATGCATATCCTCATTTTTTATCACTTTAACCTTAATCACCTAAAGATGCCTATGATAGGGGCAATGAGAGCTGAAAGATAGTAAGTATCATAATTTTTGGGAGCTCTTTATGAGACTTGCAATCCCTGCTTCCCTCTGCGAAGGGCCTTTCTTTTACTTTGTAGTTGAGTCAGTAAACCTAATCCCTTCTACCTCAGCAAGTATTTTGAGTTGATGTGTTTCATTCATTCATATGATGATTTATTCAATCATATTTCTTATGTTCCTTGTTTTGCACATTGCTCTTATCTTAATGTTTACTACTTTGAAAGCTTTCATTGAAAAACCAGCTATTTGTGAACTCCAGCAAATTATCAACTATTCTTTGACCAAGAGCTAAGTTTGCCATTACCAATTATGATTCACTTTATGTATCTTTATTGTGTTTCCTTTACTCACTGCAAGTTGAGTTATATAATAGTGGGTTGCCTTCTATTATGATCTATGCTTTTGATGAATGTGATGCTTCTTGTCTGTATTCTTTTATCGACTCTTCACTCCATAAACCTGAGGCCATGTTTATTGAGCTCAGTTTAAACAGGGACAAGAAGTCTAAGCTTGGGGGGAGTTGATACGTCCATTTTGCATCACTATTCTATGTCTTAATTCACTATTATTCATTGATATATTTCGTATTGAGAGATGATACTTATGTTATTTCATCTATTTTTGCATGGTTGATGACTTTTGGAGCATGGACCGCTGCAGTCAGGATTCTGATGGAAAAGGTGCTGTTTGGAGGCAAAATTCGCAAAGATCAGAAAATCCGGGAAAATATACAGAAAATCCTATTTTTCCAGAAGACTAAGGATGCCAGAACATGGAGTGGAGGTGGGCCACAGGGGGCCCACACCACCCCATGGCGCGGGCAGGCCTAGGCCGCGCCTGGAGGTGGTGTGGCCGCCCTAGCCCACTCCAGCCTCTCCCCTCTGGCGTATATCAACCTCCCGAAACCCTAAGACTCGGGGAGTGACCACAGAAAGATTCTGCCGCCTCTGCAGGGCAGAAAACACCGAGAGAGAAAGATCTCTTCGGCAGACAGATTTCTGCCTGGGGAATTCCTTCCTAGAAAGGGGAGATCGTCGCCATCAACACCACCATCAAGCTGGACTTCATCGGGATCATCATCATCATCACCACCATCATCACCATCAGCACCCTCATCACCATCTCCATATTGCTGTAACAATTGTGTTGAATCTTGCATTAGTTCATAGGGGAAACTTTCCCGGTGTTGATTACTCTTTGTAGTTGATGCTATTGAGTGAACCATTGAATTATTGTTTATGTTCAGATTGTTATACATCATTATTCCATCTCTGATCATGATCCATATGATGTCTTGTGAGTAGTTCGTTTTGTTCTTGAGGACATGGGAGAAGTCTTGTTGTTAGTAGTGGAGTTGTGTTGAGAAAGATTCAATAGATTGTTATTTAAGTTGTGGTGTACTTCTAGTGGTGTCATGTGAACGTAGACTACATGACACTTCAACTATATGGGCCTAGGGGATTGCATTGTGTATTTGGCTACTAATCGTAGCGGTTGCCGGAGTGACAGAAACCTGAACCCCCGTTAGGAAACCATTGCACAAGGGACGTAAGGGTCTTAGAGTTTAAAGCTGTGGTTAGGTTTCTACCTTAAATACTTTCTTGTACTTACGGATGTTTGCAAGGGGTTTAATCACAAGTATGTATTAGTCTTGGATGGGGCAGTACATTAGCACAGGTTCACCCACACAACACTTAGCAAGCTAGAGAAGATTAATCAGCTATATGAAGCGAAAGAACTTAGCAGTCTTCCCATGTGTCCTCGAGAACGTTTGGTCATCTTAAGTAATACAACTGGCTTGTCCTTTGCCGCATAAAGGATTGGGACACTTGCTGCATTTATTCCTACTATCTTTTATTTACTCGTACTTTGTTTACTTGCTTTATCGAAAACCCCTCAAAATCCGTTTGCTAAGTATTTGTAGAGAATTCCTGATCCATACCACTAGCCAGCACCTTCTACTCCTCGTTGGGTTCGACACTCTTACTTATCGAAAATACTGCGATACACCCCCTATACTTGTGGGTCATCATCCTCTGTCCTTCTTCAATATTATGACGCATCTCTTAGTTCACCTAGTCGAAGAGATTACTTTCTCGGTCATGTATTTCTGGACAATATGTTCCCCTTCGAGAGGTTCATGGGAGTCTTAAAGAAATATGTTCATAACCGTGCTAGTCTAGAAGGAAGCATCTCCAAGGGCTATGGAACAGAGGAGGTCATTGGGTTCTGTGTAGACTTTCTTCCTAACCTTAAGCCGATTGGTGTTCCTGAATCCCAGTATGAGGGGAGACTGAGTGGAAAAGGCATGCTAGGAAAGAAAGCAATGATATTTAGGGACGGGCATTCTTTGAATCAAGCACAGTACATAGTTCTACAAAGTTCTACCTTCGCGGCTCCGTATATCGAGGAACACATGAATGTTGTACGCTCCAAGTTCCTGGGGAAGGATGAATACTGGATTAAAGAAAATCACATGGAGACTTTTAGCACTTGGTTGCAATTACATCTCATGAATGACACCACTATTGGAGATCAGCTCTACTTGTTGGCTGCAACACCATCTGCGACTGTATTGACTTTCCAAGGGTACGAGATAAATGGGAATACATTTTACACGATTGCCCAAGATAAAAAGAGCACCAACCAAAACAGTGGTGTCCGCTTTGATGCAACATGCTATGGTTACATAGAGGAGATATGGGAACTTGACTATGGACCTACTTTTAAGGTCCCTTTGTTTCGGTGCAGTTGGGTCAACATGAATGGAGAAGGGGTAAAGGTAGACCAGCTGTACGGAATGACAACAGTGGATCTCAAGAATATTGGTTATAGCGACGAACCATTCGTCCTAGCCAATGATGTGGCTCGGGTTTTTTATGTGAAGGACATGTCCTCTAGACCAAAAAAAGAAAAAAATAAGGAAACGAATACATCAGACGAGGAGCCCAGGCGTCACATAGTTCTTTCAGGGAAAAGAAACATCACGAGAGTCGAGGACAAGACAGACATGTCAGCAGATTATGATAAGTTTGATGAAATTCCGCCCTTCACCGTGAAAACTGACCCAAGCATCATGTTAAGCAAAGAAGATGCTCCATGGTTACAGCCTAAGAAGAGATCATAGGAAGGGGATCGACATACGTGACGAAGGATTCATACCCTAAACCCTATGTAAATCTATGTAATGTATGGAAACTTTATGTGATGTATGAAAACTTTATATGATAATTGGCTTCACAGAACACCCTGATTTGGTGGTACCAATGCCAAACTTTAATTTGGTGGTTGCTTCACAGAACACCCGGATTTCGGCACCTCAAAAATGGAAATTGGCTTAGTGCTGCCACCCACCCAAAATACTGCTACCACCCAAAATAGTGCTGCCACCCAAGCAGCACAACATAGTGTCGGGCACTGATGACATAATGTCGACACACTCACCCCTGGCATAGTGCTGCCACCCACCCAAAATAGTGTCGTCATTTACTGGATTAGTGCTGCCCACTAAGGACATAGTGTCGACATGTTGTCGCCACATCCACATTTAGTCCCGGTTGGTGCCTCCAACCGGGACTAAAGGTGTAGGGGATCGGTGCGGAAAACAAAAATATTCCTACGATGTAACCCCAAAACTTGCCTAGGATATATCTATGTAGTAATGCAGTAACGACCAATGCATGGAGAATACATACCCTTGTAGCCGACCTCAAGGTCACGAAGCTCCTCGCAGGTCACCCCTTGCTCCTTCGTCATCTTCATTGTGCAATAGCTCCGGCTCATGACATTTAAGCGTCCCAAGTGTTGCGCCTCGTGTCTTCATACACATCGGGTGCACGATGAGACCTTCGGCTCCCCGATCCCGCCGGGAGTGGGGAAGTTGATACTCGGCTAGGAATCCCTGCAGCGCAACGGCGTACTGTAGGTGTGTCTCGATCGCACAGCCCAGACTTGGGGCCATGGTCACAAGGTATAGAGAGAGGGAGCGAGAAAGTCAACCAAAGGACTTCTCTAATTGTCTATATAATCCCACCCATGGGCACCCCTTTATATAGGCGGAGGGGGTGTGCCCTCCCCATTGAGTTAGCCATGTGGGACTATTAATAAAGAGAAAATATCAGGCATTTTCGTCCTGGCCGGATGGTCGAAAACCCAGCCCAATAACCAAAACAGAAAATGGCTAATAAAAGAAAAGGGACAGCCAGCCTGGGGCTCAGCCGGCCGGGTGGGCCGACCTGCCCATGACCCAGTAATGGTAGCAACCAGTGACTGCAGCCAATGGTGGGTGGGCTGCCGCCCAGCCCTAGCACCACGCCGGTGGTGGCCTAGAGCCAGTGGCCCGGGTGGGCTGGCTCGTCCCAGCGGCCCAGCTCCCTAGCGCCCGTCTGGGCCAGGTCGAGTAGGCCCTGACGGTTGTGGTCCGCCTCCGTGCGACGGTTAATAAAAACAACCCATGTGGGTTGTTTCTTTTCCTTTTTCCATATATTTTTCTGCAACTTTTATTCTAGGCCTTTTCCCTCCGGGATTTGGCCTAATATAAAAGTTGCTTTTATAAATCTTAACTTAAATATTATTTAGAATATATTAATTCATAATTAACATATAATAAATATATATTTAAATTCCCATTTATCCGGAAACACTTTTCCGGTCTTTTCCTTTATTCTTTCAACAAAAAACTTCAGATCTCTCTACGGAACATTTCCAGCTTTCTCTCTTTCTCTACTGTGATTCCGTCTTATGAATGATCGCTCTCATCGTACCCTTAAGTGTATCCTCTCATGGCTTGGGAATGCTCTAGACATGATCTGTATCAATGATCAACAGAGGGACCAGGGATATCCATGTGACCCCTATGCATTCCTGATGACAATGTCGTTTGAACCGCTAAATGTAGCATCCTCTTCCTTTTGTTTCTCGATACAACTTGTCCAAGATCCGATCATTGGTATCCCATACCTTGTTCAATCTTGTTCACAACAAGTTTTGTTTTCTTGTTACCATGATATTACATCCCCGTGACCTAGTCACATGTTGCAACATTTATGGATGTAATCTCACCAAGCCGGCCGTATGTATCTTTACCCATCATGTGGGTGAACAAATCCCGCTCTTGACATATATTGCCTCTACAGTTCCTCCGAGTACCTGAACACACCTTTATAACCACTGTATTACCAAGTGGAGCTTGATGCTATCTAAGCAGTCTCGGGAGACTGTGATTGATATCATCTCAAGGTCTAACGAGAAGGAGTCTAGGTATAGCTATTGCAACAATGAACTATATGACTTGATCGTGTTGCAATCCTTCGAGGAATGTCCAATCACATCATTCTTCAATGATATGATCCTGTTGTCAGTCGGCATAAATGCCCATGATCTTGAAACCCAGATCATCTTCGTGACCAACGAACTAGTATGAATAGAGGCTACTAGGGACTTGGTTGTTTCATACCACACATGTACCAATGTTTCTACTTGGCACAGTTATAGCACAATATGAAACTATTATAAACTAATTGAGATATGACAATAAAAACCTATTTATTATTTTCCTCTACGGCATATCTCCTTCAGTCTCCCACTTGCACTAGATTACAAATAATCCAGCTCGCATTTTACTCATATAAACCATATACCATATGCATTTATAGATCATGCATGCTCATGGGAAACGTCATGTCCATGTTCTGTTTTACCAGATCATTATGTCTTTTGCAAATAGTTAATGTCTTCCTAATTTTGACATTCACTCCATTATCTTATAATGGGTCGAAGTATTTGTTTGGCAACAAAATGAGACTTTTGTTTCTAGTGTTTATGATGACGGTCGTTTTCACCGTTGTCATCTAAACTTCAAAACACACTTTGCTATCCTTTGTGTATATACTATAGTCATGGCAACAGAATGAGGCCGGATTCCAGGAGCTTACAGTGACTTTAGATCAACCTCGAGGGCTTTCTCATGGGCACTGGGCCCTATGACACATCATTCTACGTTAAAAGCGAACTAGCCCGCCATAACATTATACATCACATCAGATAGAGCATTTATACTTCTATATCTATGTAGATCCTAGTGCATGAAATGCAACTATGCCACTTACTTTGCTTCTTTCCATTTAAGTACAAACTTAATTCTAGTTCTGTGATCAACTCGGGAATCACTTAAAGACATGTTCTTACAGTTAAGACTTTGTCCTACCAACCAGATCCTCGGGTCACATTACGCCGAGTATACAACATAGTTATATGAAAGAACCTATGACTGAGGCACAGGAGATGCAACGCATCTCTTTCTTTCAACCATAGTTGCAATACTAACTCAATGCTTCATAAAGTAAGAACTTCTTTCTTACCTTGTTCCATTCTGAACTTATTCAGAATCTTGTCTTAGGACATTCTGAACATCTTTTAGAATCAAGTCCAGGAAGCATTCGACATTTAGTGTTTATTAAACTCACCAATCTATCTCGATAGATCTTATTGTTTAATAACTTCAACTTCATCCTAACTTAAATATTATTAACACCGATCACATCATTCACATATGTCGTCCACATATCCTAGAATGATTTCACGCTCCCACTCAAATATGACATTCATGTTTGAGATCCAGGGATTTCACTTAGCTCCCACTCAAAACATGTCAGTTACATATTATGAATTAGCCAAGCTGATTTGCTCCCACTCAAATCTAGGTCCTCTCGATAATCTTGGATATTCCAAAATTCATTGATCACCATCAAATCGAGAATTCCACTAACGAGATTTCAATGACCATTCATTTCTTGTACTTAGGTCCATCACGCTTCTTTGTAATTTGTAGGTATGTCTTGTTCAAAACATGACAAGTGAATCAACAATATAATTCCACGAACTTGTAGAATATATATTCGAATCCTACTTTCTTTAATAAAAGTATTCCCTCAAACTTTATGATCATTATCAACAGTTTCTCCTCTATTTGTAGAGTTTGGTTTCACAAAAAAAAATCTGCTACGCCACTCAACAATCTGGAGGTAAGGTCAAATACCTTGTTTTGATCTTTTACTTTCTTCCACCTGTATCTTCATTAAGACACATCAACTTAGGACAACAACAGGTTTGTCCCTTGTGGAAGATGCATTCATAGCTTCCTAAGAATGCTCTACAAAGACTTGTTTATTCGCCATGATTTCGAATTATCGAAATCTCCAGAAACTCGAACGTGCCATAACACTTATGGTGTTGTTTCCACGAATCTTTTAGATGTTCCTTTGTATTTCAAATGAGTGTTTGCTTGTTTTGATCTCTCACTCTAAACGACAGCTATAACCCTGATAAGAGATAATATTATACCATGTGTATCTAATACATATTGATTATGATGTTTAGACATTTCAACATAGTTTGAATTCATCCAATTATCATAATTTGTGAAACATCTTTCACAAGTCCCTTTTATGCTAAACCTAACTTGAATACATTAGTCATGTTGATCAAATCGAAGAGACTTGTTAATTCAGTTAATTAAATATCCCATTTACTCATTTGAACAATTCAAATCATTTCAAACTTCATGTTTCATTAAGTAAATACATTTATTCACTTAAGTACACAATAAATGATTTCCACTACTTGTTGAAAATATGATACATCATTATGTATAAGTTTCAACATTTCTTCGCATATCACCGTTTTACCAGAATGCGGGAGTTTTAGTCATTTTGCCCAAGAGGCATGGTTTTGCAAAGTCTCTAGATTAAGCATCTAGGACCCCGATCTTTCATAAAGAACCTGCAATAACCAAAATGACTTAAACTATAGTGTCATTTCATTATTAAACTTTGGATATCTTTTAGCATTCTAATCCTTTATAAATGTTTAAACTATTATCATTAACATAGTGATGAGAATAAATTATTTATAATCGTAATGTGACCATAACGGTATTGTTCATAAGAATAGTACAAACTGGTTTGTAACTTGTTCATATGAATAATCGTCTTGCAAAAAGCAAGACAAACATACAAGGATTAAAAATTATATTCAAGTCCACTAATCCAAATGATAAACTTTGAGGGAAGAGGTGATGTCGGCCATCAATTGTTTTGCTTGCCGTCATCAAGTCATGTTGCCTCAAAACCAGCAATTCTCAAGCAGATCCTCCTATTTTCACAAAACAGGACAAGTATCAAATACTTTGCAAACAACAACGAGTTTTGCAAAAACCACATTTATAATTTTGTATATCTAACATATACCTTTTCCATCCATGACCTCCTTTTGCAATCAAGCCCTTCTAAGAGTTCTTAACTCTAATGCAAGATCGCTACGTGTTTTTCCAAACATTCCGGAGTCATCGAATTATCTCCTAATGGTTATTGTATCAAGAACAGAAGATCACCTTTTACGAGGATATCCCTGAGGCATGGGTATTAATCTATGAAGTTGGACCCTTTTGCTAAGTTCCAAATAAAGCAATATATTCCCATGGTCGCAAAGGACCTCAATGGGATAGGCCAAGGTCTACTAAGATATTTGCAAACAGACATCTAGACTAAGTTTATAATAAGAGATCAATTTATAATTGGTCTCCACTAAAATTGTCATCCCCTAGACGATTTTAGTGATCGCATGATCCCTATCCTCTGCACCTCCCCCGATCGTCACAGCCATCACTGTATTATCAAAGGTAGACACTCAACAATGCCAATCACATCATACATGTGACTCATGCTCGATCTTTCAATCTCTTGTGTTCCGAGGCCATGTCTGCACATGCTAGGATCACCAAATCTAACTTGTGTGTATTCGCTGTGCAACATGGCTTACACCCACTGTATGCGAACGTAGATATGTCTGACACCTAGGCCTGTACCCTGGATCGCCTCATACTGAAGAACTTTCTTGGTGGTGCACACACAAGGGGAACACGGAACATTGGAATTCAATAGGGATTATCTTATTTGCTACCGTTGAGTATCTAAATACTAGCACACAATAAGATGTAAAACTGGTATCAACATCATATGTATAATGTGATATGGTATAGTCTTTCTTACGCCTTGATCTCCATCGAGTTCTCTGGCATGATCTCCATCGTGCCCTTGGTTTGACGCCAAGTCCACGACGCCTCCACCAGGTCGTTCATCGGAATGATGACTATTACTATACTACTTAGTAACAAAAAAGTAAACTACTTTACCTTTGCAACGACCAATGCCATATCATAATCACATCCCCCCTGCAAAATAAAGTTAGACGCCTCTACTTTATCTATTGCAAGTTTTACGTGGTAGTTAGGGCTTTTGCACTAGAACCGTTTCTAAACTACGAACTTTCCAACCACAACATGGATCCAACAGTTGTCTATACTACACCCCTTTCGGGGCCCTCCGTTGTAAATGCTATATCAACTATTGAATGAGAGACAGACACCCGCTAGCCACTTATAAGGTACAAGCCGTATGTTGAGCCTGGAACTAGTCTCGCGTACGAATACGCGTAAGGTCGGTTCGGGCCGCTTCATCAAACAATATCGCGATATAAACAAGTACACAATAGAGGGTAACAACTAAGGGATCAATGCCCGCACAATACTTGTGCGTACTGGCCGTACAACACTCCTACGCATAGATCGGCTCTTATACCACTGTAGGGGATTGGTGCAGAAAACAAAAAAAATTCCTACGATATAACCCCAAAACTTTCCTAGGATCTATCTATGTAGTAATGCGGTAACGGCCAATGCATAGAGAATACATACCCTTGTAGACCATACGCGGTTAACGTTCCGTGGGGAACGTGGTTGAAGTAGTCGTACTTGTAGCCGACCTCAACGTCGCGAAGCTCCTCGCAGGTCACCCCTTGCTCCTTCGTCATCTTCATCGTGCAATGGCTCCGGCTCACGACATTTAAGCGCCCCAAGTGTTGCGCCTCGTGTCTTCGTACACATCCGGTGCATGATGAGACCTCCGGCTCCCCGATCCTGCCGGGAGTGCGGAAGTTGATATACGCCTAGGAATCCCTGCAGCGCAACGGCGTACTACATGTGTGCCTTGATCGCACAACCCAGACTTGGGGCCATGGTCACAAGGTATAGAGAGAGGGAGGGAGAAAGTCAACCAAAGGACTTCTCTAATTGTCTATATAATCCCACCCATGGGCACCCCTTCATATAGGCGAAGGGGGTGTGCCCTCCCCATTGGGTTAGCCATGTGGGACTATTAATAAAGAGAAAATATCAGGCATTTTCATCCTGGCCGGATGGGCCAAAACCCAGCCCAATAACCAAAACAGAAAATTGCTAATAAAAGAATAGGGATAGCCAGCCTGGGGCTCAGCCGGCCGGGTGGACTGACCTGCCCCCGCGGCCCAGCGAGCTGGCAGCAGCCAGTGCTGCAGCACCCAGTGGTTGGGTGGGTCGGCGCCTGCCCTGCGGCCCATCACCCCACACCCGACGGCGGCCTGGAGCTAGTGGCCCGGGTGGGCTGGCTCCCCCCGGTGGCCCAGGTCCCTGGCGCCCGTGTGGGCCAGGTCGAGTAGGCCCCGGCGGCTATGGTTCATCCCGTCCGGCAATAAATAAAAACCGCCCACGTGGGCTGTTTATTTTCCTTTTTCCATTTATTTTTCTGCAACTTTTATTCTAGGCCTTCTCCCTCCGGGATTTGGCCTAATATAAAAGGTGCTTTTATAAATCTTAACTTAAATATTATTGAGAATATATTAATTCATAATTAACATATAATAAATATATATTTAAATTCCCATTTATCCGAAAACACTTTTCTGGTCCTTTCCTTTATTCTTTCTCCAAACAACTTCGGATCTCTCTGTGGAACATTTCGGGCTTTCTCCCTTTCTCTACTGTGATTCCGTCTGACGAATGATCGCTCTCATCGTACCCTTAAGTGTATCCTCTCACGGCTCGGAAATGCTCTAGAGATGATCTGTATCAATGATCAACAGAGGGACCAGGGATATCCATGTGACCCCTATGCATTCCTGATGACAATGTCATTTGAACCGCTAAATGTAGCATCCTCTTACTTTAGTTTCTCGATACAACTTGTCCGAGATCCAATCATTGGTATCCCATACCTTGTTCATCCTCGTTCACAACAAGTTCTATTTTCTTGTTACCGTGATATTACATCCCTGTGACCTAGTCACATGTTGCAACATTTATGGATGTAATCTCACCAAGCCGGCCGTATGTATCTTTACCTATCATGTGGGTGAACAAATCCCGCTCTTGACATATATTGCCTCTATAGTTCCTCCGAGTACCTGAACACACCTTTATAACCACTGTATTACCAAGTGGCACTTGATGCTATCTAAGCACTCTCGAGAGACTGTGATTGATATCATCTCATGGTCTAAGGAGAAGGAGTCTAGGTATAGCTGTTGCAACAATGAACTATATGACTTGATCGTGTTGCAATCCTTCGAGGAATGTCCAATCACATCATTCTCCAATGATATGATCCCGTTGTCAGTCGGCATAAATGCCCATGATCTTGAAACCGAGATCATCTTCGTGACCAACGAACTATTATGAATAGAGGCTACTAGGGACTTGGTTGTTTCATACCACACCTGTACCAATGTTTCTAATTGGCACAGTTATAGCACAATATGAAACTATTATAAACTAATTGAGATATGACAATAAAAACTTATTTATTATTTGCCTCTAGGGCATATCTCCTTCAAAAGGTTCATCATATCTTTAGTCCCGGTTGTTGGCTTTAATTTTGTTTTTTAGATTAGTACTAATTAATTGACTAATGGCGGGCATGAAGCTTCTTAGCCCGGGGCTGAGCCTCGCTGAACTTGAAGTGGATCTCTGATGAAATAGCATGTTGTGAACCTATAAATGATTTTTTTTTAAATTCAGAAGCATTATATCATGTACATATCCCCATCGAGCAACAAAATATTCTTCTTCTTCTTCTATCTGCCGTCACAAAATCCATTGCAACAAAAATAAGAACCAAAACTATGAAGGCATACATATATATAGTGGCGCCCTAGCATTTTAATCACCAACCGTTTAAGAAAACCAAAAACATGAACACGCCAGGGAGCTACCAAATTAAATTAGGGAGTGCCTCTATGGTGAGCTCCTCGAAGATGTCTGAGGACGGGAACCTAAGACATCTTCGAGAAGCTCTGCCGTAGTGGTGTCCCTGCTCTCGCACACCATCTTTCAGTTTATATCTTCTCTAGCTAGATTAGTGTGCTGGTGGAGCTAACTAATTTCACATATTAGAGAGTGCCTCTACGGCGAGCTCCTCGAAGATGTCTGAGGACGGGATCCTAAGACATCTTCAAGAAGCTCCGCCGTAGTGGTGTCCCTGGTCTCACACACCATCTTACAGTTCTTCACAAGAATGCATACCTATTTATAGATTAAGCAACACAACATAGTGTCGGGCACTGATGACATAATGTCGACACACTCACCCCTGGCATAGTGGTGCCACCCACCCAAAATAGTGTCGTCATTTACTGGCTTAGTGCTGCCCACTGAGGACATAGTGTCGACATGTTGTCGCCACATCCACATTTAGTCCCGGTTGGTGCCTGCAATTGGGACTAAAGGTTCATCATATCTTTAGTCCTGGTTGTTGGCTTTAATTTTGTTTTTTAGATTAGTACTAATTAATTGACTAACGGCGGGCATGAAGCTTCTTAGCCCGAGCTGAGCCTCGCTGAACTTTAAGTGGATCTCTAATGAAATAGCATGTTGTGAACCTATAAATGATTTTTAAAAAAATTCACAAGCATTATATCATGTACTTGTAGTTCAAATCTGGACAACCTCCTACCGATTCGGCAGGAATTTGTCTTTTTCATGAGGGATGGACAGAAAGGTTCTAGATACACCGGTTGGGAAATTGTCCATATAAGGTGGTCTAGTATTTTTGAAAAATGGGTTGGTACCAATGCCAAAGTTTAATTTGGTGGTTGCTTCACGAGCATACGATTTGGCACCTCAAAAATGGAAATTGGCTTTTTCGTGCGTCAAAAAGGAAAACTTCCTCCTGCAACATCGTAAGCCATCCCAAGATGCACATGTGTGCACAATATGGGCACATTATCACAAACTATGCCTTGATTCTAGCCATAACATTGGTGGTTTGACCAGAATGCCATGAAACCTCGAACATGATAGGTCATTTTGTGAAGGATTTTTTATGATGTTTGCAATTTTTCAAGTTCAATATTTTTCCTTGCAACTATGACACATAATATGACACCACGCGAAGGTTTCATATTGTTTGGATCATTTTTGAATTTCTTATGCCCGATTGAAACCGTATTCAAAACGGCGGGCATGAAGATTCCTAGCCCGACTTCTTAGTTAATGAAATATGCAGAAAAATTAGTTAATGAATTTTTAATTGAAAATGGCATAAATGTTTATAATTTGAATAGTTAATGAATTTTTGATTAGTTATTTAAATTGAAGCACTTTTCCTGTTGAAAGTTTTTTCAAATTCCAAATTATGCAATTAATATTTGTTAATGCAATTTTAATTGAAAATAGTAAAATTATATAGTTCAAATAAAAATATTTGAAAAGTGAAAATGGTTTTTGATTAATTATTTAAATTGAAGCACTTTTCCTGTTGAAAGTTTTTTCAAATTACAAATTATGCAATAAATATTTGTTAATGCAATTTTAATTGAAAATAGTAAAATTGTATAGTTAAAATAAAAATATTTGAAAATAGAAAATGGTTTTTGATTAGTTATTTAAATTGAAGAACTTTTCCTGTTAAAAGTTTTTTAAAATTCCAAATTATGCAATAAATATTTGTTAATGCAATTTTAATTGAAAATAGTAAAATTGTATAGTTAAAATAAAAATATTTGAAAACAGAAAATGGTTTTTGATTAGTTATTTAAATTGAAGCACTTTTCCTGATAAAAGTTTTTTGAAATTCCAAATAAATAATCATCGTAAATTGAAACATGTTATTAATTAAAGATGAAAACAAATTTGAAAATGGGGGGAAGACCAAAAGTTTTGACAAAATCTGAAAAAGGGTCAACGATCCCGGTTCGTCCTGACGGGACCGATGATCTTGGTCTTGTATTTGCCGATAACGAGCCTTTAGTCGGTTCGTCCACCAACCGTGACTATAGGCCCAACGGTCCAATGGTGCGATGAGCGGGACCAAAGGCCATGCGTGGCGCCAAAGAACGCTCTGCCGGACCTTTGGTCCCGGTTCGTCCCACCAACCGGGACCATTGAGCCTTTAGTCCCGGTTGGTGGGACGAATTGGGACCAAAGGCCTGTACTAGATAACGGTTTCCCCTCCTTCTTCCTCCCCACCCACTTCACTCACAAAACGCCTAAGGAAAATCACGCGCGGAGCAAAACGATGCCGTCAGGCTGCCAGATTTTCGAGCCGCCGCCATCGCCCTATTCGCCGTCGACCGCGCCGCCCCAGCCCACGCCACTCCGCCACCAACCGTGTCGCCCGAGCCCACACCGCTCCGCCCCTGCCCACGCCGCCCCCCGTCGGTGCCGCTGCCACCCGAGCCTCGACCACGCCGCCCGAGCCCGCCTCTTACCACGCCGCCAGCCGCCTCTTACTGCTGCCCGAGCCTCCGAAGTGCTGCTTTGAGCCGTCGCCTCCTACCTGCGCCCGAGCCCGCCGCCTCGCGCGCCCGAGCCGACTTAAACTGCGCCCGCTCACGTCAGGTAATTGTTTTATTAACTGTAATTGTAAATGTTTTTTATATGTTTTCTATAATTGTTTTATTAACTGAAAATGCTGACAGGTGGGTCCAACATGTCAGGTTTTTATTCTTTTTTAAAATGTTTTCTAAAATTAATAAAAGTCTAACATGTGGGACTAGCTGGAAAATAATTTTAGTAATTCCAAAAATGTTTATTTATTTAAAAATGATTTTAAAAGGATTAAAATTGGGAAAAATCATAACTAATTCATTTTAAATCAGAAAAGTGTGTATAATATATCAAAATGTTCAGAAAAATGAGCTCTACCATTTAAAATGTAAGCATTCATATTCATACAACTTTGAACCTTACTTTACATAGAGGAACACCGACACCCCCTAAGTACCATGGGTTCGATGGTTTGTCCACCTAGGGCATTCCGAACCGATTTAGAAAATAAGTGCATAGTGTTTTGCATTATTTGCATTATAGTAACTTGCAAATCTTAATTTGCAAATACTATGGATCCAACACACCAAGATACTATGATTTCAGAACATTAGGAAAACATCCTCCATGAAATGATCTGCGAAAATGAAGATATCAATATCGATGTCACCAGTGATTTTCTGAACGATTCCGATGAGGGAGATGAGTATCTCAACCGAGGAGACGGCTCTGGTGAGATAGAAGCCGAAGCCTGGGACAGGGGAGAAGCTGATGAGGGAGAATGCGATGGCTCCGGCGAAACCTTAAATCTCGCAAATAACGGCGAGGTGTATATATGTATGTTTGTAATTAAAATGCCACTGTCTATATATATACATGCATATATTAACACTCTTTCTTATTTTAGCCCTATAGATCGAGAACTTCTTCCATAAGAACGAAACGAGGCCCAACAAAAAAGTTGCATGACACTATGAGGTATAGGATCGAAGTGGTCGGTGTAGACGGTGAACCGCAAGCTCCCAAGAAAATTTGTCAAGCAATGCAGAGTTCTTGTGAGGGACTACATCCCGATCACCGTTCAAGAATGGAATCGGCCAAGCGGCGGTGGAGTCCCGTATGTCGGTGACACCGCCAAAGTTAAGATTTTTGACAAGCTCATGATTAATTTCCTCCTACCGATGCCAGATCTGAATCCAGATGAGGAGGAGAGAGCTAGAATGGAGCTTGTGCAAAGAGTCAAGAAGTTTGCTCTCATCAAGATGGCCGATGCATTCAAGAACTGGAAGAAGAAACTATACAATAACTTTGTCAAGGTAGAGAAGACTCCGGATTTCAATCAAGGCGGCTATGCTAAGTTAAGACACTAGTAGGAGGATTTTGTGAAGTATAAGACATCAGAGAAAGCTAAGGAAAGGTCTAGAATAAATACGGAGAACGCTGCTAAGAAAGTGTACCATCATAATATGGGGCCTGCTGGCTACGTCGGTTGCATGCCTAAGTGGGAGGCACTTGAGGTCAATTACATTGCTGCCGGGATCATACCAGAGCCCGCAACATGGACACCACGGGCGAGAAACTGGTTTTACGGCCATGGGGGCACGTTGGACAAAGAAGGGAGCGAAATATATAATCAGAAACACAAAGATGATCCCCTATTGCCCATTGACGATATTAGAAATGCAGTAGATGATGTTGCAGCGGGACGGTTCGTTCCTGATAGAGAGAACGACGAGCTTACACGCGCCCTTAAAAATACTGAACATGAAGGACAAGCACGAGGCACACCAGGCTCCAAGTCGTGGAAGGTTTCCTTCCCCGCGGAAATGAAGAGATATCCCGATAAAAGCCATCAGAGGAGAAAGGAAAGGGAGGAAGCTGAGAAAGCGGCCGCTGTAGACCGGCTGCGTAATGTTGAAGAAGCATTAAAGCGGCAGCAGGATCAACTCGACAGACTTAGCCAGCAAGGTACTAGCGTCCAATCTCAACAGCACGTGGTAGAAGCTACATTCGATGGTACCGGCGCCCTATCGAATAAGAAAAGCAGCGTCGCTTCCACGCAGCTCCATGATGTTGATGATGATGCACCGACGACGGCTGCTCCTAAACGATACCAAGTGGATGATATCATGGAAAGCATAGCTTGTGAGCTAAAGGTGCAGGTTATGAACTTAAGGGTGATGGCGGTGGTCGACATGGCCATACCAATTGCGCCTAACCCAACTTGGCATTGCATTCCGGTTCCAAAAGGGTATGCTGTCTTTTGAGGAGCTAAAGCTAGTCCACCTTGCGGGGGAAGATATGGAGCTGACTCAACTAGGAGAAGCCAAAGGGGGGACTATTCGATGGCCAAAGGAGCACATTGTGCTTACAAATTATGTACCGCCAAGGCCAACCACTCCTCAGAGCAGCAATCCACCTTCGCCGCCACCTCACCATTCTCTAGCACAACCGTCGCCTTCACCGCCTCACCACTCAGCGCAACCGTCTCCATCGCCGCCTCAGCCGTCTCCGCCACCGCGTCAGCCGTCTCCATCCCCTGAGCCTCAGACACAAAATCAGAAGTATACTAAGAGGGGCAGCACCACTAGCAGCAGCAAGAGCACTTTCCGATCACCGAAACGTAAGCTATCACCCCTCCCAAAAGTACTTCATAAGAATATGAAGAAGCTACCTTGCGAGAAGACAGATGAGGAAACTGCTGCGGCCGCATATGCCCATTATGCAAAGTGGAAGATTGACATGGCTAACAAGAAAAAGCCGATAGATCCATTCTTTCCGGTCACCGCAGAAGATAAAGCCAAAGCAGCCACGCTTAAGATTTAGCTTCACCAACCCATAGCGCTCACATCAGACTATAATCTATCTATTACCAAGTCGGCTAAGGCAAAAGAGCAGAGAGTCGGGAAAGAAGTTGCCCAGCTCAGACAACAGAAAAATCAATCAATCGAACCGCTCAAAGTATATGATACCAATGAGTGGAGAGCCCAAGAGCGGCATGATCCGAACATTGATCCGGAGTTTGTTCGACTGTACAGAGAAAACGCCGAATTATATGGACTGTCTATTACTGAGTACATGAGCTGTATGGATGAGTTCGAGGGGTACCAAGAAATAGCATACGTATACCAGTACGGGGCTCCTCTCGTCAAACCCGAGTTAGTCAAATATCTACCAACAAAAATGCGAAGATTGCATAACTGATACATGTAAGCCTGTGCTGAATCCAAAAACTGGATCTATGTTGCATATAAACACCACCATTACGGTCATAGAGATGGCTTCCTACTGATCAAATTTCCAGAATTATTTCAGTTTTACCAACAAGACGCCCTTGACAAAACTATCGTCAGTGCCTATTGTTTGTAAGTATTATTAATTTCTGTAATTAAGTCTTTCTAGCTCAGCTCATTGGTTGCTTATATAATCTTACTCATCACTATACTAATTATATATGCAGAATGAAGATTCTCGAATGCAACAAAGGACAAATCTATGACCTTGGGTTTGTTGACTGCAATTTCGTTCATGAAGTTACTCGAAAAACGAAAGCCAAAGAGACAGAGGATAACTTTCTACAAGCGTTGATGCATTTCAGCAACAAAAGGGAAATACTATTTCCTTACAACGCTGGGTGAGTGTTACTGTCTTGTACACATTCTATTTTCACTTACTCGATGTTAAGCGTATAATTGACTCGTGTTATATTTTGTTAGTGTGTCCAGCTTCCACTATATTCTGTTAATCATTGTTGTTGACACCGGAGTACAAAAAGTCCTGGACTTGAAACGCGCACCATTAGAAAAGTAGGCAAACATGCAAGAATGCTTCCAGAACTCTTGGAAATGATTCACCGCCCAAACTAGGGGTGTTTGGAAGACAGAGTTACATTTCAACCATTGACTGTAAGTACTACTTGCTAGATCCACGCATCTCTTTGATTCTAGTTTCAATACCACCATTATCATGCTTGATTATTATTTTGATTGAATTCCGTTCTCATAAAGTGCTTGAGGCAGGAAGCCGGGAATAACTTATGTGGATACTATGTCTGCGAGTTCATTCGCCAGACGACCAAAGAGAAGGGCGCAGACCGGGACATCCAAAAAATTGAAGTATGATAAACAATAATCACAACTTTATTTTATTACCACCAATTGTGTTTAGTTTCATTCATATATATTGATCCCCTTTTTTAAATTAGATCGAACGGATGCCGGACGGTCTTCTATCACAAGAACGCGTGCAAGCAATTCAAGAGGAAATTGCAGGATTCTTATTAGAACAAGTCATAGATCCGAAAGGAGAATACTATTACTCGGTTCATTTGGAAGGGTGGAATGTAAAAAAGAAGATGTAAATTATATCAAATTCGTGCGAGTACCGCTTGTAATTAATATGTTTTGACCAAGAAGACGGATGAGATGGTGTATAATATATTTGTGATCATGATGTGTAATATATATATCGTGGTTTCATTATTGCTGTATATATTTAGTACAATTAAATTGAATACAAAACACCAAATAAAAAATAAAAAAACCCTGTCGCGGCACAAAACCCTGCCACGGCACAAAAATAGCCCGAAAATCCGGCCGTGGCACAAAACCCTGCTGCGGCACAGAGACCAACGATCCCAGTTCGTGCCACGAACCAGGACCAATGATCCACCCCCCCTCGTCTCGCGCGCTCCCACATGGAGATCCATTGGTTCTGGTTTGTTCCATGAACCGGGACCAATGATCCACCCCTCCCCTCGTCGCGCGCCCGCTCACATGGAGACCCATTGGTCCTGGTTCATGCCCAAACCGGGACCAGCATTAGTCCGAGTGATTGGTCCTAGTTCGGAAACCGGGACCAATGGCCCTTATGAACCGGGACTAGAGGCCCTTTTTCCACCAGTTGTTTTTAAAGATGTAAGAGGTATGCAACACAAAGGCAACCGAAGCAGCAAGTCGAGGGTACACTACTACACCTGGTATGTTAGCCATCAGCGCACCACCACCACCGCCAGTACACCCGCCACCAGGGCAGTCGCAAAACATAACACATCAAGAAAATGAGTACCCTAGGTCCAAGGGGGCAATGTCAATGATTCAAAAAGGGCGTCCATCCAATAGGATCCGGAAGCTGATCAGAAGACAAGTCAACATGGCAGAGATGGCGCCACCAGCCACAACCGAATATCTCCACTGGTCAGAACAAGAAATCACATTCAGCAGAGCTGATCATCCACTTCGAGTATCGTGACCGGGACATTCAGCCTTAATAGTAGAAACACAAGTGGGTGGATTTAATGTGAGTAAACTCTTCATTAATGCGGGAAGCAGCATCAACCTAATCTACGCCAAGACACTGAAGGCGATGAATTACTCTCTAACAAATCTAGCACCAACAGAAACATCCTTCCAGGGCATACTACTAGGTAAGGCTAAAATTCCATTAGGTAAAATATCTATGGACGTTGTTTTTGTATCCAAGGAAAATTTTAGGCGTGAAAAGCTCGAGTTCAAAGTCATGGACTGGCCATCACAATATCATGGGATCCTGGGTCACCCAGCTTTTGCACGATTCATGGCAGTACCACATTATGCATACCTAGTTATGAAAATGCCAGCCCCCAAGGGGGTCATAACAGTGAAGGGAAGCTTCACACGTTCTGACAATTGCGATCAAGAGTTCAATAAAATCTCCGAATCCTTTTGGATGGCAACTGAGTTTGAGCAACTAAAAATGTTGGCAACCATAGAACCTCTGGCAGTAGCACGTGTGAATCTCGATCGGGCTTTTGACACCACGAAAGATACGAAGGAAGTCCAGATCCACCCTATCGAACCAAAAAAGATGACCTTCATGGCTTCAAATCTTGGTCCCGCATAGGAAAGCGCTCTCATCGAGTTCCTCCGTGAGCACTTGGAGATTTTTGCATGGTTACCTTCTAACATGTTGGGGATTCCCAGGGAACTTGCTGAGCACGCATTAAACTTGGATCCAAAGGCAAAACCAGTAAAAAAGTCACTTCACCGCTTCGCAGAACCAAACCAAAAGGCCATTGGAAAGGAGCTCTATTGCCTAACCGATGCTAAATTTATCAAGGAATTAAAGAAAGCAGAGTGGGTCGCAAACCCAGTATGTGTCCCAAAGAAAAATACAAAAGAACTGCGTATCTCCATCGACTTCACTGCGTTGAACAAGCACTATCCAAAGGATCACTTCCCACTACCACGAGTCGATCAAATAATCGATGCAACCGCGAGGTGCAAATGTGTTTCCTTTTTGGACGCATATTCAGGATACCATCAAATTTGGATGAAGGAGGAAGCTAAGGATAAAAAAACATTTATCATGCCCTATGGTGTATTCTGCTACATAACAATGCCCTTTGGCCTCAAAAATGCTGGGGCAACATGACGTGTCATAGTGGTTAATGAAGCACCTCTATCCAATATCCTCAATAATCAAGAAGCAACATGACGCCTCTCTCTCTGGGGAATTGAGCTACCCCCTCGAGATATCACGTATGAGAAATACAAAGCTATTAAATTATAGCTTGCCTGACTTCATTACTGAACGGATAGAACTATAGTACACGGGCCCACCAGACCTTTGTAGAGCATGGACAGTGTATTTCGATGGATCAAACAGAATAGAAGGAGTAGGGGCATGAGTCATATTAGTATCGCCACAAGGTGATAAAATGCGATACATACTTTAGATGAGTTTCGCAAATGCGTCCAGTAGCGAAGCTGAGTATGAGGCCATGTTGCATGGTATGCGTATGGCTAAAGCTTACGGTGCAACTCGCCTCAAAATATTCGGTGATTCCAACCTCGTGGTACAACAAGCAATGAACAAATGCGACGCTATCAGCGACATCATGATCGCCTACCGCGATCTATATAGCATTATGGAAGCCCAATTTGATGGGTGCAAAGTCTCACACATAGGAAGAGCAAGCAACGAAGAGGCCGACAATTTGGAAAATAGCGGATCCTTATGACTACCAGTTCCATCCGAGGTTTTTTGGGAGGAAATAACAGAGTGCTCTATCAAGGCCAAGAGGGTTTCTGAGGTTATAGCACCCAAGATAGGGAAAAAGATCAAACCGCAGAAAGACTCGGGGGCTACACCAGCGAACAAAGGTATAGAAGAAGTTCTTGAAGAAGAGCTAGAAGTCTATGAAGTCATGATAATAGAGCCTACATGGATGCAGCCATACACATCATATATGACTCAAGGATAACTCCCCGAGGACGTGATAGAAGCTCGACGAATCACTCGACGATCAAAAGCCTTCAGGATCATCAGGGGAGAATTATATAAGAGAAGTATTTCGGGTGTGCTATGGCGATGTGTTACACCCGACGAAGGAAATATTATACTCAAGGACATACATGAAGGAGTATGTGGTCATCACACTAGAAGCCGAGCAATTGCTTCCAAAGCATTCATGGCACGATTTTACCGGTTCACAGCAGTACAAGATGCAAAGGATATAGTCAGAACATGTGAAGCATGTCAGTGATTCGCAACAAAACCCGGTGCACCTGCTGCTAAACTAAATCCCATACCTCTCTCATGGCCTTTCGCTCAATGGGGTCTTGATATGGTGGGTAAACTTCACAAATCATCCCTAGGAGGACACGTCTTTCTACTAGTAGCAGTCGACAAATTCACCAAATGGATTGAAGCAATGCCTGTTACTAGCCAGGATGGAAATTTAGCTATGAATTTCATCAAATCAATAGTGTTTCGATTTGGTGTACCAAACAACATCATCACTGACAATGGAACTAATTTCACTTCCAATGAGTTCAAACAATACTGCGAGGATATGGGTATAAAAGTAAGTTATGCCTCAGTTGCTCACCCGCGAACTAATGGGCAAGTGGAAAATGCCAATGGCCTCGTAACTGCTTGTCTCAATAAAATATTACTAGCACCACTCGAAAGAGAAAAAGGAGCATGGGTTGATGAATTACGATCTGTTTTATGGAGCTTGCGTACTATGCCAAATAGTTCGACGCAAGAAACACCATTCTTTCTAGTCCACAGAACTGAAGCTATCTTTCCAGTCAAAAGTAACTCACGAGTCTCCACGGGTCGCTGAATACGACGAGGGAGCATCCAGGGAAGCACTTGAATACGATGTTGATGCACTTGATGAAGCCCATGACCTTGCCTTACAAAGGGCCATTGTATGTCAGCAGAACTTGCGCAACTACCATAGCCGACAGTTGCGTCCTAGGTCCTTCGTCGTAGGGGACCTAGTTCTTCACCTCAAGAAAGATGGTCACCAAAAATTGGAGTCACCTTGGGAAGGGCCTTACATAGTTACACAAGTTATCCCCGGAGGAGAATATCAGCTTCAAGACAATAAGATAGGAGTCAAATACTCCAATCTGTGGAACGTACCACAACTATGGCATTTTTATGCTTAGAATTTATGTTTTCTCGCAATGTAAATTACAATCAGGCCTATGGCCTGGCTTCTTAGCCACATTTTTATTCAATAAGGCCAACAGCAAGGCGAACATGCCAAATCATGTATCTTCGTCTTCAGGTTTAAAATAAAAGATAAGTTCTCCATACTCTGATTCTCTTCTTCATACAAATAAAGGCATTTAGAAAGTTTGCAAACATTGCTCTGAAGAAACTAACAAAAATTATGAGCCTATGTCCCGATGAAGGCAATCCGAACATAGCCTCGGGGGCTACTCCCATCGGGAGCGCTGGCGCGCATCCAATAGAAAACTATATTGTGCATATAAGATCAACAATTATTTTGACCCAAAGAAATACCAGCATAGCCTATGAGTATTACTTCAGTGTATCCTCAAAAGGTTCCTCCCATCGGAAGATTCTATAAAACCACCCGACAAAACAAGGAGCTAATAAACTTTAGCAATTCCAGCAGCCAAACAAGGCAGTCGATAAAGATTATACAAAAATCTCAGATCGCACCAGACGCGATAAAACCCTGAATGATGAGTCCATGACATGAAGATAAGACCCAGGATTGGTCCTGTGTGGCCTGGTAATCGTTCAAGAATGTGCTCTGCCTGTAAAATATTTGTATCAGTGATATGATGAAAAATCCCAACGGACGCATTGGGTACTCGATATAATAGAACTGGAATTATGTATTCGATGAGACCTCAATGGATCGAATTGAGTTACGCTAGTAAAATTACGAGTTCAAGCCTGGGGTCTTAAATTTGATGTAGGTCTATAGTGTTTTTGTCCAAGAGCAATTAATTGATTCCTGATCCGTCGGATGCATCAGGCATGTTGTACCGAATCCCTACAAAAATCAAGAAAAAAGATATATCATAAAACATCAAATCATAAATATTGAAAACATCTTTGAGACTCAACCCGAATCTACGATTCGGATGGAGTCTCGGGGGCTACTGGCATGGACATGATTACTCAGGTGCTTATGTTTGGTTAACCTAACTGTATAAAGGCTCGTGGCCCATGAATACCCAACAAGAAGCCGAGGAAAGTCTTAGTTTTGCTAGACAAGGAAATAGAAACTGACGGTGAGTTGATGTTGTAATTGTAAATATGTAACCTATCCATATACGTCTTTGGGACCAAGTCTATTATATATGGGATGAGAGGATCCAATGGAGAGGCACCAAAAAACTCCCAAGCAATCTATAATAGCATTGTACATCGATAATCAGATGACTTCGACCCCCTTGTTCGTCTGACATCTGATGAAATCCCCAGTATTCTCTTTTTCACAAAACACTAATTCCATAACAATGGACATTGCCGAGGTTACCCCTTGTCAGCATGCGCCACTGATACCTAACTTATCCGTGGTGCACGCCAATTTCGTGTGCCACAGATATGCCACCCATGGATGGGGGCGACCACTAGCCCTGAGGTCCACATCTGCGTGGCGCACCATTTCGG
Organism: Avena insularis; assembly: GCA_023614405.1. Classification (NCBI taxonomy): domain Eukaryota; kingdom Viridiplantae; phylum Streptophyta; class Magnoliopsida; order Poales; family Poaceae; genus Avena; species Avena insularis. The sequence continues at coordinate 427,942,071 of CM042692.1, read as the reverse complement.
CAATGCGCCACAGGTATGCCCATGTCAGTGGCGCATCCTTCTGGCATGCGCCACGAATAACTATCCATGGGGCACCCTATGGATGTGTGCCACGGGTATTTCCCCTATGGATAAGCCTTTTCCTACTAGTGTACTATACTGCATCCGTGAATCCAGATCAATTAAACCCTTTTTCTTGTGCCGTTGTCGGGGAAGCAATTTGCTATCCTCGTGAGGTCACTAGAGACCTTGTTTTTAGTTTTTAGTTTTGTATGTAGTTTATTTCTTGTTATTAGTTTACTTTCTTGTTATCTATTTGAAAACCCAAAAAAATTAGTTACTTGTTTATTTGTTTCCCTTATTCCAAAAACACCAAAAATAAAAGAGCCATGGCTCAAAAGAAACTTGGGGAGTATGGTACTCCTACTGATGATTTTATTCGTTCACCTATTACTCAGCTTGCTGTTGATGCGGAAGCATATGAAATTAAGCCTAACATTTTGAGTTTGGTTCAATAGAATCAATTTGGAGGCTAATCTTCTAAGGACTTAGGTATGCACCTTAATACTTCTACTGAAATTTGCGGCATGATGCGCATTAAAGATGTTGACCCAAATGCGGTTAAATTATGTTTGTTCCCTTTCTCTCTAAGAGGAAAGGCTAAGGAATAGTTGCTAGCTTTGCCTAAAGGCACTATTACATATTGGGAGGAATGCACAAATCTCTTTATGACGAAATTTTTTCCTCCAGCTAAGACTATGCAACTAAGATCCAACATTACAAGCTTTAGACAAGAAGACCGCGAGCCACTAGCACTTGCTTGGGAAAGGATGAAAGAAGTCGTAATGTATTGTCCTAGTCATGGATGGAAGGATGGATTATATTGAATTTATTTTATAATGGCCTTAACACAATGTCTAAGTCTATACTATATACTGCCGCAGTAGGAACTGTCATGGGAAAACAAGTGAGTGTTGCAAAGAAATTACTTGATGATATGTAAAACAACCATGCCTAATGGCATGTGGAAAGAACCTCAAAAATGGTGAATTCAATCACCGAGGCAAAAAATGAAAATCTTACTACAAAGGTAGATGAGTTACTCAACATAAAGGGTAAGGAAGATACCCAAATTAATGCTATCACTACCGATGTTAATGATGTTAATTTTATAGCTTGTAATCCTCATAATCCAGCTTGGAAGAGTCAAAACTTTGGCTCAAATTTTCAAAAGAAACACTCTAATACCATAGGTTCTCCACATAATAATTATGATAACAATAATGGATCAAATCATTGCAATCTCTCATTGGAAAATACTATTAGAACTTTCATACAAGCTCAAACCAAGCAAAACAATGTGCTTATTAAAATAATGGAGAACCATTAATCTTGTGTTGGTAAATTGTCTAACCAGGCCATTGCAATTGGAAATGATGTGTAGGCTCTACAAGAAAGAACAAAGTATGTGGGGGCACAACTGGGAAAAGTAGCTGAAAGCCAATCTCTCATACTTGCAAAATTCTCTAAAAAGCCTGAGCCAAACCCAGTAGAGGACCTCAAGATGATGTGGGAAGAAGTAAAAGAAGAAAATCTCGAAGAGATGTACTATAGCAACACGGCAACACCGGAATACACCATGGAAGATTTATTAAAGATGATCACCGTAATAAATCATGGTATTGAATAAGGTAACGATGCTACATACGAACAATTTATAAAAGAAGTAGCATCTAAAGTTCATGAGCTAGAAAGGAGTATAAGAAACTAAATGATAAGCTTCTAGCTAAGTTAGATGATATCTTTGAGCCCACTATTAAATTTAATGTTGGTATTAATGATATATATGCACTTTGTGATCTTGGTGCAAGCGTCCCAACAATTTCAAAGAGTTTATTTGACAAGTTAAAGTTGGGGCCATTTGCAACTACTGAAATAAGACTCCATCTTGTTGATTCAAGTAATAAACAAGTTGTTGGGATAAAAGAAAACATAGTTGTTGAAATTAAAGGATGTCTTGCTCTTATTGATCTTGTTATAGTAGACATTCTTGAAGATCTTATAGCACCTATAGTTCTAGGTAGGCCCTTCCTAAGAATTATTAAAGTTTTGATTAATCTACATGAAGGGAATGTGAAAATAGGACTACCATCTAGAGATCCTTTTATAGTCCACTTCTCTAGGAACAAGAAGGCGAAACATAATAATAATGAGGGTATGATTACACTGAAAGAAAATTACTTCGGAGTGGGTGTTCCACTTCCAAATCCTAAATGATCAACATCTAGGTCAAGCTAATTGACCTTAACTATAAGCGCTTCATTGGAGGTAACCCATGTGAAATAAAGTTTTTTGATCTTGTTTTTTTTTGTTTTTTTTTAAAGTAAAGAGTGTTCAAGAAGTTCTTTGGAGAGAGGAGAAGAAAATTAGGTAATCCTCGATCTTTTATATTTGCTAACACATGGCCATAAGGTACTGCTATTTTTTATGAAGTATATTGGCTATTATTTTGTTGATTACTAAGATGTGCAAATGCGTGTGAAGATACTAACTCAATTCCACAAGTTTTTAAGATTCCAGTGCACTTAACAAACACTGGTACGACTAGAGGCCCCCGTACCACGTGCTCGTACCACATCGCGGCTCAAGAAAATAGAAACTCTGATTTTTTTGTAGGGCACAGTGGTCGTAACGACCACTGGTATGACCGGAGGCGGCCATACCACCCGTCTGTACCTAACCCGAGCAAAACATTGACTTTGAAGCAAAACATACTGACCAAATAATGACGAGTGGTACGGGCGCGCGCGACCGTACCGTGCTCCCGTACTGAGTGCACCGCCAAAAGGGATCCTTCGACCCCAAGGTAGGACATTCGATACAGGCGTGCTCTGGTTGTACTACCGCCCGTACCGAGTACACGGCCGCCATATCCACCCACGAAGAGGTAAACCTATGAAATCAAGTCAACCAAGTGGGTGTGTCCTTACATCCTCAACCAATAGGGCATTCATCGTGATTTTGACTTAATCTACAACAATGTTGATTTGTATGACTTTGTTTTTAAGATGAAGCCACATACCGCCGTTTGACACTTGAGTTCCTTAGTAGCTTGACGCATACGGTATGCTCACACTATTATCCTGAGGAACAAATGCCTGGAGTTGATTGCATCAACTTCCGTCTTATGAACTGTGAGAATTCCTTGATGCTTAACCAATGGTCTAACTACTTTGGGCTTTGCAGCAACACTACCGACATACACTACACCACCATTGTTCTTGATCCATCACCCTCTTCTTACTTTAATAGAATGAGAATTCGTGGAAATACACCTAAGGGAAACCAAATTGATCACCCTGTTGTTTGTTATTTGTTTTATGTTATTGCTAACACCTTGCAGGCAAGTGGTGAGTTTACTAGAGTTAGTGAGGAGGATATGATAATCCTTGGTAGAGTTGTTATTCCTAACTTTAACTTAACACCGAATTTGGGCGTCCTTGTTTTGTTTTATCTTAAGCATCAAGCTCTGCAGTCTCGTGGTTCCATATGCGAAGGAAAAGTCATAACCATTGTTGCATGTGAGCTTCATGTCAACCTAGGTAATATTCAACCATTGGCAGGAGACCGTCGTCTTGGTTTTTATACTCTAAGAGCTTGTGGTGTGATTTCTAGAACTAATGGTAGATACTTCCTTGATATACCTAGAGCGGATCACTTGATCCCAGCTCCTTTTCGTAATGGTTTGTTCTCTATCGAGGATGGATGTTTGCGTTATGATGCGCAGGTTGAGACAAGTATACCCCAACAAGAAGAACCCGTGGGAGAAGAAGGAGAAGGAGAAGAAGTAGAACAAGAAGGACCCAAACAACATGTGCAACCACCAAACTACTACACCACCTATGATGATATATGTTCTCTCAAAGGAAGCATTCAAAACATGAACAACCTCTCCATCAACCTTCGAGATGCTACTGTCAACCTCTCAACAATTGGAGCAGCCAACGAAACTTGGGAGATTTTCCACCGCCACCACAATGAGCAACAAAAAGGGCTTGCAAAAGCCTGATCTTGGGGATGTGTCCCCCGAGATTTTTATTTGTGTAATAATGAGGTTGTACTCCAGCTCCTTATGAGTTTTGAAAAACTCATGTTGGTTTGTTCCAACACTTTGCTTTTTATTTTGCTTTTCATTTGCTTTTGTTTTTCGTTTGTTTTTATTTTTTAGTTCCTTGCTTGGTCGCAAGTTCTTTTCTATTCTTTAATACCCATCCTCAAAAATACAAAAATATTTTCCCTTTTTCCTTTTTCACGAAAGTGGATTTTCCTATTACCTCTTTGCTTAAATATTATTATGAGAGTGATTTTAACTTGAGTTTTGAGGGAACAGATCCCCATAAGGAAGAGAATCGTGAAGTCACTAACGATAGGTATATCTTATGTCTCCCACTTTAGAAGTTGAATTGTTTATCTTAGTTAGTTTATTTTCTAAGATGCTATGCTAGTTGGAGTAACTCAAAATAGTTAGAGTAAAGATTTTTTATTTTCATGAGTAGTTAGTTGTGGAAGCTTTTTTCTCTAGTTCTTGTAGTTAACCGAGTCTTTACTTGTAAATAATATTGCCAAACAATTACAACGAGAAAAACTCTCAAATTTATGACTTGTTTGATGAATGATTGTCTTGAGAGTTTACCCTCAAAGATACTTAACCGCATAGATGTTTTGATAGACTTGATAACACTCTTGAAAAGGAATTGTTTGATTGATATGAAGTCTAGTGGTAATTTCGATCCATGCCAAAGCTAATCCTTGTGGATTAAACTGGGATACTATTTAAAAAGTTCTATGTTTTTTATGCACACCTTTGGATGCCAACAACTCCGTTGGCCTACGAACGATCAATGGCACAACCCCTGATTTCGGCTATGAGTTGATGACATGGGTGGCACTTGTCACCATAATGGGCAAAAGTATTGGTACTCTCGAAGGTTGTGCAAACTATTGTTTAAAACAATCACTCAATGATCCTTGTTGAGAATTACCCGTGAAAAATGAAGATCCACATAACAAGTCCTTGGCATGGTCTCATTATTACTTTATGAATTTTCTTGAAAACCAATGAATGGAAAAGAAATTTTTTGATAGTCTTGATTTACTAATGTGGGAGTCAATAAGACACTTCATTGTTATGATACTTAGGACATGATCTATCTAACTTAATTTTTCTATTATAAACAGAAGGGAATATGCCCTAAGAGGCAATAATAAAGTTGTTATTATATGTCTTCCAAGTATATGATAGATGTTTATTTTTCATGCTATAATTTTATTAATACGGAAACCTTAATACGTGTGTGTTTGATAAACAAATATAAAGTTCCTAGTTATGCCTCTCTAGAAACTAGCTCGTTGATTAATAGGATGATCAAGGTTTCCTGATCATGGACATGGATGTTATTAATAACAAGGTCACGCATTGGAGAATGATGTGATGAACATTCATCCGAAGTATAGCATTACGATCAAAGTCATTATGTTTATATTTCTATAGCATCATACAAAGTAATCTTTATCCTTAGACCATGAGATCATGTTAATTGCTAACACCGGAAGAATACTTTGATAACATCAAACGTCACACCGTAACAGGGTGAATATAAAGATGGGTTCGGGTATTCCGAAGGTGTTATGTTGAGGCTCATGGATCAAGAGTGGAATTTGTCAATCCCGATAATGGATAGATATACTCTGGGCCCTCTCGGTGATATCACATTAAGATAGCTTGCAAGCAAGTGATGTTATCACTAGAATGTTATATCACGGGAACGACAAAATAGTACATGTTGGCAATGAGATCAAACTAGGTATGGAGATACCGATGATCGAATCTACATGTAATATATCGTGAGACAAACGGATTTAGTTACTAGCGTTAAAGGTTCTCACGATCACAGAAGTCATCGTTGAATGTGTGGGAGTCAGTATGGATCTCCAGGTCCCGCTTCTGATTATTGATCTGAGAGGGGTCTCGATCATGTATGCATTATTCGCGAACTGTAGGGTGCCACACTTAAGGGATACCAACACCATTTGGAGCAAATATGTTTCAGATAAATGAATTGCAAAGCACTGGAATTATTTCAATAGACACCGAAATTGTTTCAGGTGAAATTGCTGAAATTGGTTCTGCATTTGATATTGAAATTTTGTAGGGGGTTTATATGAATGTTTGTTAATTAAAGTAATTAAAAAAATTCTGAATAAAATTAATAAAAGAGTTTTATTAAATGAGAGAGCATAAAATTTGGAGAAATTCAATGCATTTAAAGTGGAGACTTTAATAGAGAATGTGAAGGGGCATATTTATGTGGAGGGGGGTACCACCACATGAATGGGGGAGGTGAGGGGTCACCCCCATGGGGCGTCAGCCATGGGGAGGGGTACCCCCTCCTCCTATAAAAGTCCCCCTCTCACTCCTTCTTCCTCACACCTCCTCGTGAAGGATCTCTCTCCCCCTCTAGAATTATTCCCCCATGGTCTCGGATTAGCGAGATACTTGTTCCCGGTGGCATTTCGTCTAGAAGGAGTTGTTGCTTCCGCTGCATCACTGGAGCAAGGAGGTGGAGGTTGTTCGGTGACCTGAACATGTGTGCGAGGACGGATGTGCTGCTAATTTGCGGCGCTAGGATTTCCACACGATCATGAGATCGGCAAGCGTTCGACTACATCATCCACGAGTTCCATCTTGTTAACAAAGATTTATCGGTCTATGAGGGTATGTTCTCTATGGATGTATATCCACCCGTTGCTTGTATCTAGTAGATAGATCTTGGCATATAATAGTTCCCATCGTAGGAAAATCTTTGTTTTCTATGCTGCGAACCCAACAGTGGTATCAGACCCTGATCTATGCGTAGATGCTTTGCACGGGTAGTACACATATGATTATGTGGGCGATGATGATCATGCTATTTCTTCTTTCATGTATTTTGGATATTGGTGGTATAGTGGGATGAAGCGGCCCAGACTAACTTTACATGTCCTCGCACATCAGACCTGTTCCACACTTGACATGCAACTAGTTTTGCATAAGTGGCTAGCGGGTGTCTGTCTCTCCTACTATAGTCAATATATGATTTACAACAAGTTTCTAATAATTTGGTTATCATCATTGTGGTTCCATGTTCGTAGGTAAGACCAGTTCTATCTTCGAAAGCCCTAAGCCATGTATAAGTTGCAATTGATAAATTAGAGGCGTCTAGTTTAGATCGTTTCTAGGATGGTGTCATGATATGGTAATGTTGTAAGTTGATGTATAGTTGATAGTCTTGTAACACACCTAACGTGTAAGTTCCATAGACCTTGGCCTTACACACAAAGGAATTATAAAGATCATAGCATGATGCACATGATGGTGATCAAGTGCAAGAACCATGTCATTTCACTTTACACATTTTATGCTTGCATCATATATTGCTTGTTTGGCGTTTTTGTAGCATTATAAGATGATCCCTCATTTAGATATCAAGATAAAAATGTGTCCTCCCTTAAGTACGCATTGTTCTATGTTTCGCCGCTTCAACACATCACGTGATGATCGGGTGTACTTGAATCCACGATCATAAATGGGTGTAAGACAGTTTTATAGACGCGAGTACTAAGGTTCTTACTTGGCGAGCCTAGCATGTACAGACATGGCCTCGGAACATGGACCGAAAGGTTAAGCATGAGTCATATAGTTGATATGATGCGCATATAGATGCTCGCCTTTTAAGCTACACCGACTTACATGATGATCGGACTAGGTGTATTGGATTTGGTTCATGTAATCACCAAAAAGACATGATGGATGTTGTTTTTGAGTGGGAGTTCATTCGTAATTTTATTAGTTGAACTCAATCTATCATAAAGTTAGTCCAAACAATACAAATTCTATTGTAGATGGCACCACCTGCTTTTAATTTCAATGTGTTCATGGAGAAAGAGAAACTTGCGGCAAATGGTAGTAACTTTACCAACTGGGCCATGAATTTGAGGATTCTCCTCACTGATGCACAAAACAAATATGTGCTAGAAGCGCCGCTAGGCCCCCCACCAGCTCCTGATGCCCCTGACAAGGAAAAGAACGTCTATTTGAATCGTTAGGAGGACCACAACTTATTAGTTCATTGCAACATACTGTATGGGCTAGAGCCGGAACTTTGAAAGCGTTTCGAAAACGGCAATTCCTTTGATACCATGGGTGAATTGAAAATGATTTTAGATACCCATGCTGCCGTAGAGAGTCATAATGCTTCTGAAAAGTTCTTTAGCTGCATGATGGAAGATAACAACTCTGTTAGTGAGCACGTACTCAAAATGTTTGGGCATGCCGATAAGATTGTGTCTTTGGGAATAAAGATTCCCATTGACCTAGGCGTACATCGTGTTCTCCAATCTCTACCACCTAGCTACAAGAGCTTTGTGATGAACTATAATATGCAGGGCATGAAGAAGTCTCTCACCGAGCTTCTGTCAATGCTTAAAACTGCAGAAGTGGAGATTAGGAAAGAACATCAAGTGTTGATGATCAATAAGACCATCGGTTTCAAGAAAGACAAGAAGGGTAAACAGAAGGGAAAGAAGGGTGGCAAATCTGTTGCCGCGCCTAAAAAGAAATCCCGAGATGGCCCTAAGTCTGATACCGAGTGCTTTTATTGTAAGGGGACTGGCCATTGGAAGCGCAACTGCCCAAGTATTTGGTGTACAAGAAGGCCAGCAAGGCAAACAAAGGTATATGTGATATACATGTTATTAATGCGTACTTGACTAGTACTCGCAATAGCACCTGAGTATTTGATACTGGATCGGTTGCTAATATATGTAACTCGAATCAGGGGTTGTGGAACAAGCGACAACTAGCAAGGGGTAAGGTCAAGATGCGTGTCAGCAATGGATCAAGAGTTGATGTGATCGCCATTGGAACGCTGCCTCTCCATCCACCGTCGGGATTAGTTATAAATCTAAATAATTGTTATTTGGTGCCTGCACGAAGCATGAGCATTGTATCCGGATCGTGTTTGATGCAAAGTGGTTATTCCTTTAAATCTTAAAACAATGGTTGTTCAATTTATATGAATGATATCTTTTATGGTCATGCACCTATGATGAATGGTTTATTTCTGTTGGATCTCGATAATAGTGTTACGCGTATTCATAATGTTGATGCTAAAAGGATTAAACTTGATGATGATATATCTACATATATGTGGCACTGCAGGCTAGGTCATATTGGCGTTAAACGCATAAAGAAACTCCAGTCTGGTGGACTTTTGGAATCACTTGATTTTGAATCATTTGATACATGTGAGCCATGCCTTATGGGAAAGATGACTAGAACACCAGTTTCCGGTTCAATGAAACGGGCGACAGATTTATTGGAAATCATACATACAGATGTATGTGGTCCAATGAGTGTGTCGGCGCGACGTGGATATCGTTATTTTATTACTTTCACGGATGATTTGAGTAGATATGGGTATATCTATTTGATGAAACACAAGTCTGAAACCTCTGAAAAGTTCAAGGAATCTCAGAGTGAAGTGGAAAATCATCGTAATAGAAAGATTAAATTTCTGCGGTCTGACCGTGGAGGTGAGTATCTTAGTTACGAGTTTAGCACACACGAGAGATTGTGGAATAGTTTCACAACTCACACTTGGCGGAACACCACAATGATGGTGTATCAGAATGTCGTAATTGTACTTTCTTGGATATGGTGCCATCTATGATGTCTCTGACAGACTTGCCACTATCATTTTGGGGTTATGCACTAGAAACCACTACATTCTCTTTAAATCGGGCACCGTCTAAATCTGCTGAAACGACACCGTATGAATTGTGGTTTGGAAACAAACCTAAGCTATCATTTCTTAAAGTTTGGGATTGCGATGTTTATGTGAAGAAACTTCAACCTGATAAACTCGGACCCAAAGTGGAAAAATGCGTATTCATAGGATACCCTAAAGAAACAATTGGGTATTCCTTCTATCACAGATCCGAGGGCAAGGTTTTTGTTGCCAAGAATGGATCCTTTCTAGACAAAGATTTTTTCGCGAAAGGCGTGTGTAGTCGGAAGGTAGAACTCGAAGAGGTTATTGAATCTTCTCTTTATGAAATGGTGAGTGGCTCAGCGCCGGAAATTGTTCCGGAGTTGACTTAACTGAATGAAGAGGGAACTAATGATAATGATCATGAAACTCCAAAAGAGGACACTATCGAACCTTGCAGGTCAAGCAGGACACGTGCAGCTCCTGAACTGTATGGAAATCCTATTATGAATTTCATGGTTGATGAAATAGATGACCCTGCAACGTATGAAGAAGCGATGATGAGCCCGAATTGCAACAAATGGCTAGAAGCCATGAAATCCGAGATGGAATCCATTACGAAAACCAAGTTTGGACCTTGGTGGACTTACCTCACGACCGAAAGGTTGTTGAGAATAGATGGATTTTAAAAATAAAAACTGATGTTGATGGTAATGTGACCATCTATAAAGCTCGACTTGTTGCAAAGGGGGTTTCGAAAAATTCAAGGAGTTGACTACGATAAGACATTCTCTCCCGTAGCAAAGGTAAAGTCGGTTAGGATTATGTTAGCAATTGCTGCATATTTCGATTATGAAATATGGCACATGGATGTCAAAACTGCATTCCTCAATGGTAATATTAAAGAAGAGTTGTATATGATACAACCTAAGGGTTTTGTCGATCCTAAGGATGCTGATAAGGTATGCAAGCTTCAGCGATCCATCTATGGACTGAAGCAAGCATCCCGGAGTTGGAATCTCCACTTTGATGAGGTGATCAAAGATTTTGGATTTGTCCAAACTTATTGAGAGGCTTGTATTTACAAGAAAGTGAGTGGGAGCAATGTGGCATGTCTGATATTATATGTGGATGACATATTACTGATTGGAAATGATGTAGATCTTTTAAACGGTGTTAAAAGTTATCTAAACAACAAATTTTCGATGAAGGACCTTGGTGAAGCGTCATATATATTAGGCATTAAGATCTATAGACATAGATCAAGGCGCCTACTTGGGATATCGCAAAGTACATAACTTGATAAGATATTAAAGAATTTTAATATGGGCAGAAGTAAGAAGGGGTTCTTACCCATGTTGCAAGGCAAGACATTGAGTAAGACTCAAAGTCCGGCTACGGTGGAAGAAAGAGAGATAATGGATAAGATCCCCTATGCTTCAACCAGAGGCTCTATAATGTATGCCATGCTATGTACAAGACCGGATGTGGCACATGTTATTAGTTTGACTAATAGGTACCAATCTGATCTAGGTTCAGAATACTGGATAGCAGTCAAGAATATCCTTAAGTACTTAAGAAGAACTAAGGATATGTTTCTTGTATACGGAGGTGAATAAGAGATGGTCGCTAAGTGTTATGTCAATGTTAGATTCGACACCGATCCGGATGACTCTAAGTCTCAATCCGGATACGTATTTCTCTTGAACGGAGCATCAGTTAGTTGGAGGAGATCCAAACAACCTGTGGTGGCTGGATCAACGATGGAGGCGGAATATGTTGCTGCTTAAGAAGAGGTGCAGGAAGCGGTTTGGATGAAGGAGTTCATAACAGAAATAGGTGTGGTTCCTAGTGCATTGGACCCAATGGTGATCTATTGTGACAACAATGGAGCCATAGCCAACACCAAGGAACCAAGGTCTCACAAGAATTCCAATCATATTAAGCGCCAGTTTCACTCCATCCGCGAGCATGTCAAGGATGGAGATATAAAGATTTGTAAAGTACACACGGACCTAAATGTAGCAGATCCGTTGACTAAAGTTCTCCCTAGGTCATAGCATGATCAACACCAGAACTCCATGGGTGTTAGATTTATCACTATGTAAACTAGATTCTTGTCTCTAGTGCAAGTGGGAGACTAAAGGGAATATGCCCTGAGAGGCAATAATAAAGTTGTTATTATATGTACTACAAGTATATGATAGATGTTTATTTTGCATGCTATAATTGTATTAATGTGTAAACCTTAATACATGTGTGTTTGATAAACAAATAGAAAGTTCCTAGTTATGCCTCTCTATTAACTGGCTCGTTCATTAACAGGATGATCAAGGTTTCCTGATCATGGACATTGGATGTTGTTAATAACGAGGTCACGCATTGGTGAATGATGTGATGAACATTCATCCTAAGTATAGCATTATGATCAAAGTCATTATGTTTATATTGCTATAGCGTCATATATACGAAGTAATATTTATCCTTAGACCATGAGATCATGTTAATTGCTAACATCGGAAGAATACTTTGATAACATCAAACGTCACACCATAATAGGGTGACTATAAAGATGGGTTCAGGTATTCCGAAGGTGTTATGTTGAGGCTCATGGATCAAGAGTGGAATTTTTCAATCTCGATGAAAGATAGATAAACTCTAGGCCATCTCGGTGATATCACATTAAGATAGCTTGCAAGAAAGTGATGTGATCACTAGAATGTTATATCACGGGAACAACAAAATAGTACATGTCGGCAATGAGATCAAACTAGGTATGGACATTCTGATGATCGAATCTACATGTAATATATCCCAAGACAAACGGATTTAGTTACTAGCATTAAAGGTTCTCACGATCACAAAAGTCATCGTTGAATGTGTGGGAGTCAGTATGGATCTCCAGGTCCCGCTGTTGTGCGATTGATGATAAGTACGCCATGAGGGGGTCCTCGGGGCGTGTGGAAGAGAGGGGTGTGAGACGTACGGTGTTCCAGGATGGTGAGCACACAAGTTTACCAGTTGAATCCATGACTTTGGACGGATCCTACTCCTGCTAGCAATCTAATGTCTGGCGAGCGGAATATGGGTTACAAGGGTTTCGCTTGTGCGAGTTGAGATTGTAGACTATTGTGAGGGTGCCCTAAAGGCTCTCCCTAGGACGTCTTATATATATATCCGGCCTAGGATTTACAGGAGAGACCTATCCGGCTACAACTAAGAGTCGGTTACAGAGTACATCTTGAACTACAAGTAACACTACGGGCCTATGTTGGTAAGTCTTCTGGGCCTTCCCGTAAACGGACTGGACTCTGTCTCTTCTCCCTGATTGGGCTGACCGTGAAGCAAATCTCTAACCCAAAGTGGGACACCCTGGTCAGTGAGGCATAGTGAGGATTCCCGGAAAGTATATCCCGAACAGCTGCCCCCGGAAGCCTCCAAGATCCAGAGTCGGATTTCATCATCGTCTAGCTTGATCTTCGGCTTGTAGAATCTTGAGGGGTTCCTGAAACTTCAAAAAATAAAGATTAGGATCCGAGTCTCAAATGAGCCGGACCTATGAATACATTATTCGGGTTTCCAGCTCGAAATTCAAAATAAGCCAGAACTTGGTCTCTGACGTAACCTGACACTAGTCATGGTCAAGTCACGTCACTGACAGATATTCCTGTCAGCACGACCGTTGGTGGGTCCGCCTTTCACAGAACCGAGGCGTCGTTTTAATGTGTGCGTGGAGATCGAGGTGGCGTAATCATCGTGCCAGGGTTACCCAGTTCTTTCCACGACGCGTGGCACGTTTACTGTGGCGTTTACATGAATCTTGATGTGGCTGGAGTATATAAGTGGTGATGATCCTTTTCCCCATCTTCTTCACCAGCACTTGCGCCGTTTCCTTCTCTCTAACGCCTCCCACAAACCCAGAGCTCCCCTTCTCCTTAGAAACCACCAGCACTGCCCACCCTAGGTCACCGGCACACAGCAAAATGGCTTTAGCATCATCTTCCGGCACGGCGGTGACGGCAGCAGCGGCAGTAGCGGCGGAGAAGGAGAGCAACCGCGGGGTCTGGATCCCATGCATCCTTGATGATTCCAAGCTCCGCATCATGGAGGACGAAGGGCTCCTCCGCTTTTGGCGTTGAGGCGGCTTGAACCGCCAACTTGACCCATGACGGGTACACTTCGGCACCCACCTCGACAGAGGTTTGAGCTTCCCTCCCTTAGACTTCTTTTCTGAGGTTATCGGTCATTATGGAGTTCATCTCCACCATATTCCCCCAAAACTCTCTCTTAGAGATGAGCGCGTACTCTTCTTTGCGCGAGGGGTATCTCGGCATTAGGCCGAGCCTTACTCTTTTCCGGTATTATTTCCATGTCCGGAGAAATTCCATCACTATCGGTAATCCATACATTACCGGTACTATTAGTTTTTTGTTAGAAGAGAGCGCGTCTATCCTCAGATTATGGCTAGTGAGTCGGTCAAGCAATGGCCGTCCACTTTCTTTTACCACAAGGATATTCCTGCTCCCAGCAAAGCTACTACTTTGCCGGCTTCCATCGACGGTGCTGCCACGCCCCAAGAGTCCTGGGACGCAGATGCGCCGGCTCTCAGTGACGATCTGCTTCTTGCCAAGAGGCGGATTGAATATTTGATGAAGCACAAGGGCCTGAAAGGTTCCAACTTAGTTCACTGATGGGTGGCACGCCCGATCCAGCCTCTCCAACATCATGGAGATTGGCTGATGCACTCCATTATGGCATCCAAGAAAGACTCCCTCCGAATCAGCCCCAAGCCATACTCGGATAAAGATTATGTATGTCAAATCAAGTGGCTGATAAGGCAGCGGATTGAGAGGAAAATTCCGGAGATATCTTTGGACATGTATACGGCAGAAGATCCTGTAGTGCCAGTAAGTTTCCAGCAGTAACTCGATTCATGTGTTCATCTTTTCATTGTTTTTGCAATACTGAGATACGTTGTCTCTTTCAGCTTGCTGACCTCCCCGAGTCGGAGCTTTCTCCTGTCGAGGGATATTCTCCTAAGATTTCTTAGGATGACGGAGAATTGGTTCCACTACCGGATAAATTCCTCGGAAGCGTAAAGCTCCTATAGTGGCTATCGGCATAAAGGAGGTGCTCGTCGTGAAGAGGTAATCTTTCCTCACAAGGTCTTTGTACTATATGTCTTAATTCTTTCCGAGATGTAATGTTCTTTGTTCTATTACCTTCTCAGAGCTAAACAGCTCACCAAGGGAAAGGGGAAGGGAGCTTCGTCGAAGCCCCTGTGCTAGTCAAAGTTGTGCTAGTCAAAGTTAAATTTTACTTCTCCTGCCACAACACCTCCGACTCCTGCCCCACAACCTTCTGCAGCGCCGGAGATTACTCCATCTCCGACTGTCACAGAAGATCCAGCTCAATCAGCAGAGCCAGTGATCCTAGGATCGCAGACTGACGTCACCATGGGTGACTCAGGTTTTGATAAGGTGAACCCTCCTCAAGTAATGATCCCTTGGTAAAGGTCTCCGGGAATTGCCAAACTTGGCATGTCCTGGAAATCTGCAGAGGAGATCCAATGGCTTGCCCGACAATGTCTAGAAAGTCAAACTATCACTGCCGAAGAAGAAGCACAAGAAGTAGAGGACGTCAAGTACTCTGAACTTCTTGAACAAGTCCATCTTCGTGACAAGAGGCTAAGAACCAGCAAGCTTCCAGCACCACCAATGATCCCGCTCACCCTCGCCGAGAAGGTTACCACAGAAGTGAACATGAGTTTGAGCAAACTCACTCATGAACAACCTGTAAGTCAGAATTCCAACTGTTACTTTATTCCATATCATATCCTCTAGCCCCCAAGCATGAAGTTGGATAGACAATCCGGATTTATGCTTCCTTAGGATGCCAAAGAATGAACTAGTGTAGCCCCCAAGGCTCGTGCTGATATTAGTAAAAATATTAGCCCGAGTCTTTAGTAGACTTCTAACTCTGGGTATTCTGACTTACAGAAAGTTAATTCATATAACCAGGAATTATTGAAGAATATTTGTAACAATCGGAGAGAAATCAGAGCTCTCCGACTTGGAAATGCTCAACTGAAAGTATCCAGGGATGAGGCTGAATGTAAACATTTCGGTACTCAAACCTTGGCTCTTATTTCATAGTCGAATTTTTGTTCAACTTTTGTTCTTTTGACTATAGCACTGGTAAAGCAACCATGTGCTATGATTGAGGAGGCCGAGAATCTGAAGTCCCTGGAGGTGGAAAACAAGGACCTTCGCCAAAGGTTGAATAAGCTTAAAGTGGATCACGAGAAGAGCATTGCTCAAGTTCTCAGATCCTCCTCCATGGCCACCGAGGAGCACGATCGTAAGATTGTGCTCCAGGATAAGAAAATCCTGGAACTCAGCAATGAATTGTTCAGAGAGAAGGATATTGCCGAGGCACTCCGGGATGAACTCCAGAGTCTTCGGGAGGAGAAGACCAAAGTTGACGATGTCATCTTCAGTACGTTTCCTTCTTTCTGACTTTTCTGCATCTTCCGACTCTTTGGAGTTCAGATTTATTTTATTAACCCTTTTCGCATTACATGCGCAGGTCCTCTAAACTTACGAGACTCAGCATCTGCCGAGTCTCGCACTAGCCGGCTTACACAAGTCGGCGATTTGCTTCATGACTTCTGCCAATCCATTGAGGATATTGGCGAGGTTCTCAAGGTTCTGGGTATGCATAGCATGTCTGGCTTTGAAGTGCGAGACAAAGCCAAGGAGATGCCCCAGCTTATCCAGGACTGGAACATGTCCTACGCGTGGACCGCAGCGCAAAACGCTCTCACCATGGTTATGAGCCACCATGGAAACATGGAAATCTGGCAAGTAACCAGAGGGTACTATAAAGTGGATGAAGACGGTTAGGAGCAGGACATCAAAGCCATTATGGACTCCTGTGCTGGATATGGGTGCCACGTAGCTGACTTGACCAGCTATGATACCCCCTTCTTCACTCGCGTAGAGACGCCGCCTCCGCCCACCGAAGAAACTGGTGAAGCTTCCGACGAGGAGGAAACCATCTTGGATTTGAACATCTCAGAAAGATATTGAGGCGACGCTGATGTCTCAAGTGAGCCGGCAGCTCCTTCTTCTTCCCTTGCATCGTAGAGCATCAGAACAAACAATGTATTATTCTAAAAACAATTCGGGTTGTAAATCGGTAGTATGATACTTTTGCTAGTGCTAAGTTTTATTTTATCTATTCAGCACTTTTGGCTTTATAATTTTCGTGCCTGAAATGTTTACATAAGCACTTATGCTTTTTTGTCTATACTTATCGTTTATTTGGCTTTTCGCCTCGTTCCTTTCGTGAGCCGGCCAACCTTTAACACGGAAACTTTGCCGAGCAACGGAGCTCAATTGCTAAACCAGTTTAAACTCGGAAACAAAGCTGGCTTCCAGTACCAACAATTCACTACTCGAAAAATGCCCGCATCCGGCAATCAGCCAAATAACCAAAGTATAGACTATAAAATTTAGATTTATACCCGAAGGTAGCAATTTTAGAATCAGAAATCTAAACCAGAACAAACATGAGCATAAAGTACTTTCAAGTATTCTAGGATTTTCTACTATGACATGATCATTCGGAAATAAGATGGTAAAAAACTTCTCAGAAATTTTTTGAGGCAACCAACACTTTATTTCTCATTAAACATGTACACATATATGATTACATAGAAAGATAAACTAACAATAAAAGGGTCGTAGCTGAGCAATATTCCATGGTCTGTCTAATTCTTCCGGATCTGTACTACCACCAGCTCTTTTTCTTTTCTTAGTAGCAGGTCTTTCTTTGACTGGCCGCATATCAGTTAGATAGTAAGAACCATTGTGCAATACTCGGCTAACTAAAAAGGGTCCTTCCCATATTGGGGAAAGTTTGTGCTTTCTTTCCTGCACAAGCCGGAGATCCAAATCGCCCTTATTGAAAGACCGGTTTCTGACTCTCTGGCTATGATACTTGCGTAACTTCTGCTGATAGGTTGTTGATCTCATCTCAGCAATGACGCGAACTTCTTCGACTAAGTCGAGATCATTTTGTCGAGAAATTTCGGCATCTTCTTCAATATACGCGACAACTCTAGGAGAAGTGTGAATTAAATCACTAGGAAGAACTGTTTCTGCGCCATAGAACAAGAAGAAAGGCGTGTATCCGGTTGACCTGTTCGGAGTTGTTCGTAAGCTATTACAGAAGGTAATTCCTCTGCCCAAGCCCCCGCAGCACGTCGTAGTGGTGCTTCGAGTCTTGGTTTTAGGCCTTGTAGGATTAAACCATTCGCTCTTTCGACTTGTCCATTAGCTTATGGATGTGCGACTGACGCAATGTCAAGCCAGATATTTTGTTCATTGCAGAATTCGGCAAGCTCTCCCATAGAGAAATTACTCCCGTTGTCCATGATAATGCTATGCGGATAACCGTATCGAATTATGACATCCTCGACAAATCTTCTGGTTGTTTCTCCATCACAACTAGTGACGGGTTTAGCCTCAATCTATTTTGTGAATTTATCCACCATCACTAAGAGATGGGTAAATCCACCTGGAGCCCGTTTAAACGGTCCTACCATGTCAAGCCCTCAGACCGCAAAAGGCCATGTTATAGGTATTGTTCGCAGCTGATCAGCCGGAACGTGAGCTTGTTTGGCATATTTTTGGCAGCCTTTGCACGTCTTGACCAGCCGTTCGGCATCTGCCTTGGCTGTAAGCCAGAAAAAACTGTGTCAAAAAGCTTTTGCCACTAGAGATTTGGTTGCAGCGTGTTGACCACACTCGCCTTGGTGGATTTCTCGTAAGATTTCAACTCCTTCTTCCGGAGATACACAACGCTGAAAGACCCCAGACGCACTCCGCTTATAGAGCTCACCACTAATTATAGTGTAGGCTTTTGCTCATCGGACGATCTGCCGGCTCAGAACGTCGTCTTCGGGTAATTTTCTGTCTACCAAGTAACCAAGGTAGGGTTGAGTCCAGCTGGGAATTACAGCCAGAACTGCTACTAAAGGTGAGTCGGATTTGGTCGGATATTCCTCGTCTACTCCCTTTATAGAGGGAACTTTGAGGTGCTCCAAAAAAGCGCCATCCGGAACCTTTTTCCGTGTAGAGCCTATACGAGATAGTGCATCTGCTTCCTCATTTTCTGTTCGAGGGATGTGTTGAACATCAAACCCTTCAAACGATTTAGATAGTTCATCCACGACAACTCTATATGCTGCCATGTGTTTATTCGCGTTACAGATATCTGACACTTGTTGAGGAACAAGATCCAAATCTCCATAACACATTAAACGTCAGATGCCGATATCCTTAGCAATCTGGATTCCATGTAGTAGTGCTTCATATTTGGCAATGTTATTCGTTGCCGTGAAGTGGATCTGTAATACATAGAAAAGTTTATCTCCTTAGGGTGATTTGAGCACCACGCCAGCCCCTGATCCCCCGAGCGCCTTAGACCCATCAAAATGTAAGGTCCAGTACTCCGACTCTGGTAGGGTCATATTCTCTGTTGTCTCTGACCAATCAGCGTCAAAGTCAGCGAGGATTTGGGATTTGATTGTTGTATGAGGTTTGTACTCAATGTCGAAAGTTGGAAGCTTTATGCCCCATTTTGCGACGCGTCTTGTGGCATCACTGTTGCTGATTATGTCTCTCATGGGAGCTGTGCTCACCATGGTAATTGGATGTTCCTGAAAATAATGTCGTAACTTACGGGATGCTAAGAACACACCATAAGCCAGCTTTTCATAGTGCGGCTACCGCTGCTTTGATTCAGTTAAGACCTCGCTGAGATAATAAGTCGGACGCTGCACCAGGTGTTCCTGATTTTCCTCTGGTCTCTCCACTACCATGATGATACTGACGACTCTGTTTGTCACAGCGATATAGAGCAACATCGGTTCCTGTGGTTCCGATGCTGCAAGGATGGGAGCAGATGAGAGTACTGCTTTCAGGTCTTGTAGTGTAGCTTCAGCTTCGTCGGTCCAAACGAACTTTTTGGTCTTTTTCAGGAGCTTGTATAGTGGTGCGGCTCTTTCACTGAGCCGGCTTACAAACCGACTGACTGTGGCAATGCAATCAGTTAGTCTTTCAACGTCCTTCAAGCGAGTTGGCCTGGAAATATTGAGTATAGCCTTAATGTTGTCTCGGTTTACCTCTATGCCTCTTTGAGACACGATAAAACCTAACAATTTTCCGGTTGGTATTCCAAAGAAGCATTTCTTCGGGTTAAGCATTATGTTGTATTTTCGTAAATTGGCGAATGTTTCCTCCAAGTCGGAAATTAGAGTTTCCTTATTTTTGGACATCGCCGCAATATCGTCCACATATGCATACACATTGTGTCCGATTTGGTCGTGGAGGTAACGCTGCATAGTGTGCTGGTACGTAGCTCTTGTGTTTTTGAGCCCAAAGGGCATCGTAACGAAACAGAAGGTTCCAAAGGGGGTTATGAATGAAGTTTTGACTTTGTCAGATTCCTTCATCCGGATTTGGATATAACCGGAATATGCATCGAGAAAACATAGGAGTTTAGAGCCTACCGTAGAATCGATAACTTGATCAATCCTAGGCAGAGCGAACAGATCTTTGGGACAAGCCTTGTTCAAGGCAGTATAATCAACACACATCCTTAAATCAGTGGTGTCCTTTTTAGGGACCATGACAGGATTGGACAACCACTTAGTGTGGATGACCTCTTCTATGAATCCGGCTAACTCGAGCCGGGCTAGTTCCTTAGATATTGCCTTACGCTTTTCATCGCTAAAACATTGTAGGGACTATTTGACGGGTTTGGCATTAAGGTGTACATTTAGAGAGTGCTCAGCAAGTTCCCTAGGTACTCCGGTCTTGTCAGATGGCTGCCATGCGAAGATATCTTGATTTGCTAGGAGGAACTTAATGAGCGCGCTTTCCTATGCGCTATCTAGGCCTACACCTATCTGGGTCACCTTGGAGGGGTCATCATCCTTCAATAGCGTCTTCTTCATCTCTTCCGATGCCTTGAACTCCGGATTCAGCTTTGTCACCTCCTTCTTAGTCACGGGCATCTCAGACGGATCGATGATCTTCTTAATCTCCTGGTACTCCTGGGCATGCAACACGGCTTCAGCAAAGGCGACATTTCCGTCCTCGTACTCTCGCGCGTTCTTCGGGTCTCCCCTAATGGTGATCACGCCTTTGGGAACTGGAACTTTCATCATATTGTAAATGTAACACGGACGAGTCATAAAAGTCTAGTAAGCTGGACATCCGAATATAGCATGGTACGCACTCTTGAACGGGACCACTTCGAAGGAAAGTCTTCCGTCCGATACTTCTTTGGAGTTCCAAAGGTAACATCCAAAGTGATTTCTCCCAGGGAATTTGCTTGTCTTCCTGTAATTCAGCTGGGTCTCCGAGATTCGCATCCGGCGTAGCGTTTCGACATATAGGATGTTAATGCTACTGCCGCCGTCCATGAGAGTCTTGGAGAAACCATAGCCATCAATAAGTGTATTGACGACTAAGGCATATTTTCCTCGCCTGTGAAACTTAGGCGATGATCAGCACGGTCAAAGGTGATTGCTACTTCCGACCAGTCCAGGAATTGGGGAACAGCCGGAACTGTCGTGTTGAGCTCATGCATAACTGCTTTCTTGACCTTAGCTAGTTGAGATCCGAGGAAGGTGACGTAAGTGTCTTTCTTTGTTGGGAAGTTTTTCTTCCCTTCCGGCTTGGGATTTGAAGGATCAGCTTCCTCCATGTCAGAATCTTCCTTGGTCTCTTTATCTTTTTCGGGATTCTTCTTTCCCTTCTTCCGCTTAGCCCTGTAGCCAGCGGTATTGTCTTTCTTGATGTCGTCATTAAAATGACACTCGGAGTTTGTGTGAGACGAGCCCCCATTGGCATCTAAGTGATGCACACATGGGTTATTGGCAATGTCGGCCCAGGAGTAGGTTTTGCTAGGTTGTTGGTCTCCTCTACCCTAGACACTTGATATCCCACGACCGCGTCCACGGCCGCCGCCGCGTCCTCCTTGCCCTCTAGACCCGAAAGTAGCAGTGACCACTGCCGTTTCCATGTTGGGTTTTTCCTCCGAGGTATTCTTGCACTTATGAGCTTGCTACTTTGGTTATTTTGCCGACTGTGGCATAGCTAGGGCGTTCAGTAATCCCTCTGCATCATCGTCAGCATTTGCATACTTGCTCGCTGTTTCTATCATCTCTCCCAAATCAGTGACCTTGTCACACTTCAAACAATGACGTAGTAAACCAATTGGGAGTCCTACAATGAAATCTTCAATCGTAGTTTGATCATTTACTCCTTCACAGGAGTTCTTAGTGTCGATCCATCGTCCGAGGTAATCTCGGCAAGTTTCTCCGGCTTTCTGGGTACAACGCTGTAGGTCCCCTACCATACAAGGCCTCCGCTATGTGCCTTCGAAATTCCAAAAGAACGCGCTTTGCATGTCATACCAGTTGTGGATGGTGTTCTCCGGAAGTTCATTGAGCCATGATCATGCCATCTTCCGCAACATAAGTGGGAGATACTAGGTCGCGACCAGGCTGTTTCCGCCTTTGGCGAGGGAGGAAGCTTGAAAAAAATCCTGGAGCCAAGTATCTAGCTGAGCTACACCGTCATAGGGCTGGATATGTCTTGAGATAGCAAATCCTTCCAGGAATCTTGTTGCTCTTACGCATGGTCCGAATCATTTTGGGCCCACGTATATATCATCGTTTTCGTAGCTCCGCGCCTCTATGTTGGAGTTAATCCGGTGTCTCACGTCACTTGGGGACAGAGATCGCCGTCCTGATTGACGGCTGTGGCTGCGGTGCCTTGGAGCCAGACTTCGGCTTCTGCCACCACCTCCTCTGCCACGACGCCTTCCTTGGCCTCCTTGAGAGCCGTTGTGATGGCTACTTGCTGGAGAGGGTGGAGGAATTGGATTGTTTCCGGTTGATCGCCAGTATCCGTCTGGAGCATCATTATTCTGGTTCCGGGGAGGATCTTCATTATGATGAGCCCCCCGCCGGCTTGACTCGGCGCGGTGTCCATCGTTCCTTCGTCCGTCACTCCCAGCATGTTGGGGCTCAGCCGGACGGCTTGTATGTCTAGGACGTGGCATTCTTTGTCAGTCTTCCTCCTGATGTTTCTCTTTGTCTTCTTCCCTGCGATCGTTCGACTCTTGCCGGGGAGGATTTCTCAGATACAGTGCAGCAATCACTTCTTGCTCGGCGGTTGGTGCAACGTTGCGCTAGTCACGTGCAGTTCTGTGGTGTTGTCCTGAAGATCCGGTTCTTGAATAATTGTCTTCCTAATGGTCAGAACGGTGATGCTGTTCCGAAACCAGTTGGGGTCTTATGTCGTTCCAGGCCAGATCCGTGCGACATTGGTCAGAATAGGAGACCAGATTTCCGCTTCCGAATTTCATGACCTTCTACTGATCCAGACCCTTGGTGAGTAGCTTAATGCCCAATCGAACCTGTTCCAGGCCTGGGTTATTCGCCAGGATGTCTCGCGCTGCAGCGGTGTTTTGCACTGGTGTTGGATACACCAGATCTCCATTACTGTCGAGCCGAGGCATCCCCGGATCTCCTTCAAAGAGAACTTTGCGTACTTCCGGAAATTGATTGTCACGTGTGTGTCATTTCCGGTTCTTATGATCTTGTAGAGAGATGAGTTTCTCCGGCTTGGTCATGCGCTTCTTCTCTTCCTCGATGTTTTTGGCTTCATCCAGGAGTACTTGGCGACGCGCTTCGAGGGCTTGGGCCCTTTGGTCCAATTCTGCAGCAGTGAGTTCTGCTGCAGTAGGGATAGGTGTGGTTAATGCAGCATCGATGAGTTTATGGGCACCTGCGGTGACCACGTTGAAGGAGATATGCCCTAGAGGCAAATAATAAATAGGTTTTTATTGTCATATCTCAATTAGTTTATAATAGTTTCGTATTGTGCTATAACTGTGCCAAGTAGAAACATTGGTACAGGTGTGGTATGAAACAACCAAGTCCCTAGTAGCCACTATCCATACTAGTTCGTTGGTCATAAGGATGATCTGGGTTTCAAGATCATGGGCATTTATGCCAATTGACAACAGGGTCATATCATTGGAGAATGATGTGATGGACATTCCTCGAAGGATTGCAACACGATCAAGTCATATAAGTTCATTGTTGCAACAGCTATACCTAGGCTCCTTTTCCTTAGACCGTGAGCTCATATTACTCACTCTTTCCCGAGGCTGCTTAGACTACATCAATCGTCATCTGGTAATACGGTGGCCATAAAGGTGTACGTTGGGTATTCCGAAGGAACAGTAGGTGACATGTGACTGCAAGACCAGGATTTCTTCACCCACATGACGGGTAAAGATACATATGGCTGGCTTGGTGAGATTACATCCATAAATGTTGCAACATGTGACTCAGTCACGGGGATGTAATATCACGGTAACAAGAAAACAGAACTTGTTGTGAACGAGATTGAACAAGGTATGTGATACCAATGATCGGATCTCGGACAAGTTGTATCAAGAAACAAAAGGAATTGGATGCTACATTTAGCGGTTCAAACGAAATTGTCATCAGGAATGCAAAGGGGTCACATGGATATCCCTGGTCCCTCCGTTGATCATTGATACAGATCATGTCTACAGCATTACCGAGCCGTGAGAGGATACACTTAAGGGAACGATGAGAGTGATCATTCGTAATACGGAATCACAGTAGAGAAAGAGAAAGCCAGAAATGTTCCGCAGAGAGATCCGAAGTTGTTCGGAGAAAGAATAAAGGATTGGAATCATTCCAGGAAAGATCCGAAGTCGTTCGGAGGAAATCAACAGGGAACCGAAAGGTGTTTCGGGTCAAGACGGATTTTGTAATATGTATTTACATATTAATTAATGTAATTAATATTAAATATAATATTAAAATCTAATTTGAAGGGGTATTCCACTAATGGTCCAAACTTCCTAGGGAAAAAGGGCCCATGAGGGAAAACCGAAGGTGGGAAGGGCCAAGGGCCAAAGGGCCAAGGCCTAGGTGCCTCAAGGGGGCCCACTCGGCCAGCCTAGGGTTGTGCGCGAGGTGGGGCCCAACCCTGGCCGGTCGGCCCATGGTGCCCTAAGGGCCCATGCGCCTCCCCCTCTCCCTTGAATAGTCCCACATGGGAAACCCAGAGGGGAGGGCACACCCCCTCCCCCTATATAAAGGGGTTCCCATGGGTGGGATGAAACACACCCAATATTTGGAGAAGTCCTTTGGTTGACTTCCTCCTTCCCTCTCCCTCTAGCCCTTGTGACCATGGCCCTAAGTTTGGGCTATGCGAACAAGGCACACCTGCAGTACGTTGTTGCGCTGCAGGGATTCCTAGCCGGATATCAACTTCCACACTACCAGCGGTATCAGGGAGCCAGAGGTCTCATCATGCACCGGATGTGTATGAAGACACGAGGCCCAACACTTGGGGCGCTTGAATGTCGTGATCCGGAGCTGCTGCACGATGAAAAAGGAGCAAGGGGTGACATGCGACGAGCTTCACGATCTTGAGGTCGGCTACGAGTACGACTACATCAACCATGTTCCCCTCGGAACGTTAACTGCGTACAGTCTACAAGGGTATGTATTCTCTACGCATTGTCCGTTACCGCATTACTACATAGATAGATCCTAGGCAGTTTTTGGGGTTCCAACGTAGGAATTTTTTTGTTTTCTGCTGCGGATCCCCTTCACACGTGTCCATCCACCGACTCTTCTTTGGGCTCGTCTGGGATAAGTGCTCCATCCGAGTCTTCCTTGTATTCCTCGGCAATCACCTCCTCTGTTGGAAGTTCTTTTTCCGGGGTCTTGTTCTTCTTTTTCCTCTTCTTTGCCTTCTTCGCAGCACTGGTAGCAAAGACAGCTTTGGGTCCATTTCCTAGAGTCAAGCTCTGATCTGTACTTTCAGACATCTGGACCTCAGGATTATCTCCGAGATCCATGTCATCCTGTGCTTTGGGAGAGTTTTCTCCGGATCCTTCATCCATGGCTTCTCCTTATTCTGCAGCTTTGGAGTTGTACTCCTCTTCATATTCCACGGAGAACTTTCGGAAATCCGCCGACGTCATCAAGTCATCCGAGGATGCGGGTAAGTCGGTGTTTGTTCTGATCGCCTCCAGCACCGATTCTTCGTTGTTTCCAACCTCGGCAGAGCCGGATCTGGATCCAACGTATCTGACAAAGTGCGATGTGCGGGTCCTGAGGTAGTTGCGGCTTTCCTCATGGGCTTCCTCAAATATCCTGATGGTTTCGAGAACTTCATCCACGTTTGCGCCTTGCAGCATCATGCGCCTCAACGTATCCCTCGGGAAAGGTTGGTCCATTCCGGCGTTGGCAGAGCCAGAACCAATGTTGTTGTTCTGCTCCTCCTGGATTTCGACCTCGGTGGGTAGATCAATCTGGGATTCGGCCTCGCTAGGGAGATCCACTCCAGATTCGACTTGAACCGCAAGATCTGCTTCAGGTTCAGCTTTCTCCACTATCTCCACAACGGGTGCAGGCTGGGTGGGATTAGGGTTTTCTGGGATCCGGAACACTGCCGCCTCCGCGAACAAAGGGGACCCAGAAATTTCTTCTGCCTCTATCATCACAGCAGGGGTGGGTGGGGCAGGTTCAGCGAATCCGATGTACACATCAATCTCGCCGAAAGACATGATGGTGTAGGCAGTCACGGCCTCCCTAGCCAGAATCTAGGTCTCGTCGAGAATGATGAGAGGGATGCCACTGGCGTAGAGGATGCGACCGATGGCGATAGTCTCACCGATTCCGATTCTTGCATATTCTGCTCGGAATGTAGATCCGAAGCTCACTTTCCCCACAGTGGGCGCCAACTATCGTCCGATTGATGACAAGTACGCCATGAGGGGGTCCTCGGGGCTTGTGGAAGAGAGGGGTGTGAGACATACGATGTTCCGGGACGGTGAGCACACAAGTTTACCCAGGTTCGAATTCGTCGGCTTTGGACAGATCCTACTCCTGCTAGCAATCCAGTAATACGGCAGAGTCGGAATATGGGTTACAAGGGTTTCGCCTATGCGAGTTGAGATTGTAGACTATTGTGAGGGTGCCCTAAAGGCTCTCCCTAGGATGGCTTATATAGATATCCGGCCTAGGGTTTACAGGAGAGACCTATCCGGCTACAACTAAGAGTCGGTTACACAGTACATCTTGAACTACAAGTAACACTACGGGCCTATGTCGGTAAGTCTTATGGGCCTTCCCGTAGCCGGACTGGACTCCGTCTCTTCTCCCTGACTGGGCCTCCTGTGAAGCAAATCTCTAAACCAAAGTGGGCAACCCTGGTCAGTGAGGCATAGTGAGGATACCCGGAAAGTATATCCCCAACACCCGCTTCTAATTATTGATCTGAGAGGGGTCTCGATCATGTCTGCATTATTTACGAACCGTAGGGTGACACACTTAAGGTATACCAACACCATTTGGAGCAAATATGTTTCAGATAAATGAATTGCAAAATGCTGGAATTAATTCAATAGACACCAAAATTGTTTCGGGTGAAATTGCTGAAATTGGTTCTACATGTGATATTGAAATGTTGTAGGGAGTTTTATGTGAATGTTTGTTAATGAAAGTAATTAACAAAATTCTGAATAATATTAATAAAAGAGTTTTATTAAATGAGAGAGCATTAAATTTAGAGAAATTCAATGCATTTAAAGTGGAGACTTTAATAGAGAATGTGAAGGGGCATATTTATGTGGAGGGGGTTACCACCACATACATGGGGGAGGTGAGGGGTCACCCCTGATGGGGCGCCGACCATGGGGAGGGGTACCCCCATCCTGCTATAAAAGGCCCCCCTCTCACTTCTTCTTCCTCACACCTCCTCGTGAAGGATCTCTCTCCCCTCTAGAATTATCCCCCCATGGTCTCGGATTAGCGAGATACATGTTCCCAGTGGCATTTCGTCTGGAAGGAGTTGCTGCTTCCACTGCATTGCTAGAGCAAGGAGGTGGAGGTTGTTTGGTGGCTTGAACGTGTGTGCAAGGACGGATGCGCTGCTGATTTGCGACGCTGGGACTTCCACACGATCTTGAGACTGGCAAGCATTCGACTACATCATCCACAAGTTCCATCTCGTTAACAAAGCTTTATCGGTCTACGAGGGTATGTTCTCTATGGACATATATCCACCCGTTGCTTGTATCTGGATAGATCTTGGAGTATAATAGTTCCCATCGTAGGAAAATTTTGGTTTTCTATGCTGCAAACCCAACATAAACATCCTAGTGTTCCTTGGCAAGCTGAGAGTTAACTACGGGAATTGGATTGATTGTTACACTCCTAGTTATTAATACTTATATTAAACTCTACTTTGATTGTTTTAAGTTATCAATGCTCATATAGTATTCTTGGCATCTCTCTAACTTTTATGAGCTTTTGAAATGAAAGAAGTGTTGGGCGCATACGACTACCAACCGTAAGTGAATTCGTACTCTCATTGTTTCAGTCTAAACGTCGAGTTCTTTATCGTTTTGTTGTTTTCTTGCTCGAGGATGATCAAGGTTTGAGATTTGGGGCAGTTGATGGCTGTGAAAATAGCCATCTTTCTCCACATTTAAACCTCATTTTTAGCCATGCAATTGACAAGAATCTCTCTAGCTTTGCCAGTAATGACTAATTATTGCAAAGATATGCAAAACATTGCTTTGAATTGTGTTCTATAGGAAATCGCGCTTTTAAGGAGAAATCTGGAGCCATAAATGAAGATTTTGAGGAAGTCTACACGGCCAAGCAACCCTGGAGTCAATACCAGGCACTAGAGGACATAACGACCACTGGTACGGGCAAGGCCCGCCCGTAACATGTGTCAGTGGCTTCATCTCATCAAACCCTATGACTTTCGTGAAGGCGCCTATATATTTTGAGGTCCTAGCCGCTGGGAAGAGGGCCGCCATTCTCAAATTGCTTCACAACACCACCAAAGGAGATCCACCACCATAATTCATTCTCTCCATCCTCCATCCTCTCCATATCCATAGCCATTATCTTGTACTTTAGATCTCCTTGTGATTTCGGTGACCATTGTAAGAATATTTGATTTCAATCTAAGTATTTTGCACAATGATTTCTACCCTTGATCTTATTGTTATGAGTGAGTAGTCCTCACGGTCTGCGGGTTCAGGTGAAACCTCGCAGCGATTATGTGCATCTAATCTATGGGATCATTGTGTATTATATGAATAAGAGATTTGTATATTTGTTTCTTTGTCTCTTGTCTCGGCCTTTGGACTTGTAGGTACCCAAGACCCCCGAGATCGATAAAGGCTTGAGGTGAGATACGTGGTTAGCAGTGATCTCATAGGAAACCCAGTGAGAGAAAGGGGAGTACGGTCTTCGCTTAGGGGTCCATTGGGGAAAACATCAACATCACATCTTAAGGCTTTGATCTATGTTTTCACTTAATAATTGTTTGTAGCCTGATGCTTCGTGGTGCAAATAGTTGGATCAAAAGGCAATTGCTATGCATGTGGATCATAGGGGCTTTAGTATATCGGGATGTGTTGCCCACAAATTTTATATCTATTAAAACATTACACATGACTATGCTTATTATTATCTTTATCGCATATGATGTGCAGCTGCATGTGAATCTTCAACCCTGACATATCTCCATTTATTAAAACAACCCACAATATAAAGTAAACTAGAAATATTTGGCAAACGATGGTAAAACAAACAAACAAAGTCTTATAGACATGCCCTTATTTAATTCCTTTTAGCATTTTTCCCAAGGTTCGATTAAACTTCGGTCTACTAGGGAAAAAGCTACTATAATGCTTCCATGAATCTGGATCGAAGGTATCAATGATAGATCGTGATGGCAATAGCAATTTCAAAAATATTTCCTGATTCAATTCACAGATGTTGCATCTTCCATCTATTGCGATTAGTGAGAAAAAAGTTTGGTCCTCACTTGGAAAAAGGTAGCCCTTTTGTTGTAGCATTCTGCTCATGCATTTACAACACGGACACCGTAGCAGAATTTGAGATCTGCTGGTAGCATATGTTGGAAACTTTTTCTATGGCTGAGAACACACATCTGTAGAATATGTGGAAGACGAGAAAGACCTGGGTGCCTATCTACTTCAGACACAGTTTCTTCCCCTCTACAAGCACACCAGGAAGATCTGAAGGCCTCAACTCCTACTTCAAAACATTAATTCACCCAAGTGACTCGTTGTGGAACTTTGTGCAACAATACGAATTGTACCAAAACCTAACGTTAGACCGTGAAGATAATGCATGATTCACAATGGATACAAAAACACCACTTTGGGGAAGGTAACTTTTTACCTTGTAGATTGTTATTTCAGTAGCATTTGTTTACACCTGTTGTAGCATGTTTGTACAACTATTGTAGCATAATATAACACCTAATGTAGCACCACTCTGATAGTGCTTTCATCAACATCAATTTTTGAAGTTACAACATTGAAAAACAGGGCCTGCAGTTCTATACTAGGGAGATCTTTGCAAGGTTCTAGAATATGATTGAGAAGTCAACGAGGTGTAAACTATCTGTTCCAGGTAGAGGGTGAAGGCATGTGTTTTGACCTCATTTCAAACCCCGGTTATGGTGTCAAAACCTATCAGGTTCAAGTTGTGCTTGATGATGAGTGCTACAAGTGTGGATGCAACACATTTGAGACGTGTGGGCTTATATGCCCATACATAGTCAGGGTGATGGTGCATTTGAATGTGTAACAAATTCCAGATAGGTACATGATAGAAAGGTGGTCTACGGCATCCTCAACACCTGCACCTGATCTCGGGAAAAAATAGCATCAGTTTTGGGATTCTGGGAACCAATACTCTCAAGTACAACGCTTTGTGCAGAAATATGAACAAGCTCACTTCGGATGCTTGCTTTAGTGATGAAACATATGTTATTGTTTCCAAGATGATTGATGAGGCGAGTCAGCTTGTTGCTACCATGAGGAAAACACAAAATTCTACTACCTCTATTTTGGATTATTAGTCCTAAGTCCATTTTTATATTGTTTGAGATTATAAGGGTTATCTCATTTATTAGTCCCTCTCGTCCAATGCATGTTCTTCTTTTTCTCTCACTTCTCTTAGTCATGTAAAACTATTGGTGCATGCATATATTAATAAGAGAGAGTTATGGAGTGTCTTGGTATTAACAACTTGGCCCTTAGGACTAATAATCCTAAACATAGGTAGTACATAGCAAGAAGGAGGGCCAGAAAATGTTCAACCACAACAAGGTATTCCTCCACAAAATGATGTAAACAAACATCAACAAGAAGAAGAAGGTAATGATGCTCCCAGTAGCATGCTGAAGAACCCTCCGAGGGTAAAGCCGAAAGAGCGACCAACTGAGAAGTCGAAGCAAAACAAACCATTGGTTGAGCTTTGTGATGAAGCAAATTCCAAGATAAGGAAAAAATCTCAAGAGCCAAAAAAGAAGAAAACTAATGCAATGCTCAGACTACCATGAAGAGGGTCACACCGTGAAACAATGCGTCTACATGTAAGCTTTGAGTGCGGGCAATGCTGCAAAATAGAGTTGAAACTCTAGGCAGGCAACTACATGTAGCACCAGGTGTAGCACTCCTATTATTACTCTGTAGCATATATTCAGTGTACATGTAGCATCATTCTCAATGCAAGATATGAAAATGGTTACCTTGTTTTAATATCCCAGGATATGTTTGTGATATGATAGAATGTTGATGGTAGCAAAAGTATTGAGCATTTAGAGTATACATTTTCTCATGTGGTAGCATTATAGTTGTTCATATGTAGCAAGAGAAAAAATTGCTACCAAAGAATATCTTATTTTCTGAATGAAACCTGTAGCAATTCCTGGACACTTTGGTAGCATATGTTGTTCTTGTAGTTAGCAATTATGCTATACAAACATAGAAATTTTGGACACTTGGGTAGCATATGTTGTTGGTGTATTTTATGATGGTAGCAAGAGTGTTCAACATTTGGAGCATAAAGTTTCTAATGTGGTAGCATAAATGTTGTTTATATGTAGCAGGAGTAAAAATTGCTACCAAAGAAAATCTTATTTTCTAAATGAAGCTTGTAGCAATTCTTGGACACTTGGGTAGCATAAGCTATCCTTGCATGTAGCAATTCGTTTATACAAATGTAGCAAAAAACACATGTCTACACACGCTAAAATTTGACGGCATGTTTGGAGCAATTTTCACTTGTAGCATTTTTGCAGCATGTATGTAGCATAAACAATACTTATATTTAGCAAAACAAAAAACACTATTGCATCATGAACAGGTAATAACAACATGATAATCATCTAGAGGTTATCCATTCAAACGAAAAACATATGTGATGGCATGACAATTTGTGCGTACACGAACACATCCACGGTTACATCAGTTTTGACCTTACAAGTCGAAAATAAGAACACAAAATATCATGTACAAAAGTTTCAACTAACTACCCGACACATTCCCTAACATTTCCTCCCTAGGTACGCTTATTTTGCAACTCATCTTCCATGAGTTGTTGAATGGATCCTTTTTTTGCGTTGCCTCGACCAGATCTAATGCAAGAACCTTTCTTAGATTTGGGATAGCATTGTTGTCGAACTCAGCCATGATGTTTCCGCTGAAGTTATCCATGTAGAGGATGCAAAAGAATCCATAATCATATATGCCAAAAAACAAATAGATCACTAAAACCAAGTAGGAAACATATGTAGAAATTGTAGGAACCTAATGTAGCAAAATATGTAAACTAAGGTAGCAATAATAAAACATTAAAACAACAACAACTTGTTTTATTACAAGTTGAAAACAAATGATAGTTGGTGTAGAACAATGCAGCAAGTGTATGAACCTAAGGTAGCATAATATGTAAAGTATGGTAGCAATAATAAAACATTAATGTAGCATTTGTTACATTGAAAATAGCAAAACAAAAAAAGGAAGCAAAAAATTACATTGTTGTCTGCTACGGGTGCTCAGGATTGGTTAGCAGGAATGTATCAAAGTTAAGATTATCTACTAGTTTTGATTGTTTCACAAGATTAGCAAAGTTTTCAAACTTAAAAAACAAACACGATGTATGCTTACTAATCCAACAATAAAGGAACAAAAAACCTGAAAAGCAACTACAGTAGAAGTACTAACCAGATGGCATGCACTTTCATCCAACAAACCAGCATCCTTGGCACCTTTCATAGAATCGAAAATTGGCATTTGTTTTGCTACTAGATTGATACATGGAACTTCCCAATGGTTGAGTTTCACAATAGGAAAGTATAGCTATATTGTAACATGGAGAACACAAATATTTAGCATAATGTATGGAAGCTTATAGCAAAAACTGAAAGAATGAATCAAATGTGAACAAGATAGAAGAGGATGTTAACTCATAACGTCACATTTGAAAATCATGTACGTTGCATTATATTGCTTCATTTCATCCATACAAGCTTCTACGTTCAATATCTTTGCATCAACAATAAGCTTCTCCTATTATTTCGTGGTAGAAACAATGAGGTCAGATGAGGCAACAACAAAAGAAAGTAAAAAATGCTACTCTATCTATTAGTCACCACAATGTTCAAAAAGTGGTAGCAAAGGAAGATAACTAATGCAGCAACATGTTTGAAGTTAAGTAGCAATAATGTAACAATATTATAGAATCAACTGTTTTAATAAAAATTTACACAGCTACAAGGTGGATGAAAAGTGGTAGCAAATGAATAAACTTAAGGTAGCAAAATATATGAAGTAAAGTAGAACTAAAATAACAGTAATGTAACTGAATACTGTTGATACATGTTTTAAAAACTACATAAGGATGGATGAAAAAGTGGTACCAAATGAATACAACTATGGTAGCAAAATCTATGGACTATGGTAGAATGGTTGTAATACATGTTTAACTAGTAAAAATCAATGAAAATGCTACTTTTAACTTTATCTCTTACTCAGCACAATGTGCTACGTAAAAGCGTACTTCCTCTTCTGGCATGGACTTTTCTTGCAAATTATACCTGGCTCATGGTTGAATTTATCAATCCACACATTCATCACCGCACTATCCAGATCTTGTCGTGGCTGAAGAGATGCTTGGAACATCTTGTAATAGGTCTAGTACCTCCCAATCTACACAAAAGGTAGCCTACACAAAGCAAAAAAAGAAAATACTTTAATGTGTAGTAGCAGACAGTTAACTGCAAACTAGCAGACAGTTGAATGTAAAGTAGCAAAAAATACAATAAAGAAGCACATAGTTGCAACAACAAAGGTTTTAATGCAAACAGTAGCAAACCTCCATTCTCATGAAGTAGAAAAACATACAGACACATGTAGCAACTGGTTAGCTATAAGGTAGCAAAAAAATTGTTAAGTATAGCAAAACAGAAACTTTACTGTCAACTAGTAAAAATAGTTTACTAAAAATGTAGCAACAAAATTAACTACTGAAGCATGTTCAAAAAAGAACATAAAACTTACGGCGCCCTATCCTTTGGATGGCTCTTGAATTTCTGACCATGCATCACAAATGTGGAGCAAGTTTGATCCACATCTTGAGAGACCTTCATCTTTTTCAACTTTGGAGGTGTAAGCTCTTCCTTGGAAGCTAATACATTGCAAATGTATCTATAATTTTTTATGTTCCATGCTTGGTTTTATCTACTTTCTTATGTTTTGTCCACACTTTGGAGTACTTTTCATATGATTTCTTGGACTAACCTATTAACAAGAGCCACAGTGCCAACTGCCTGTTTTCTGCTGTTTTTGGTTCCAGGAAGTCAGAAAATGAATATTCTCGGAATTGGATGGGACAAAAGCCAAAGTTATTATTTTACCGAGGGACACTTGGAGCCAGAATACGAGACAGAGAAGGGCCAGAGGGCAGCCACACCACTTGGCCGCGCGGCCAGGCTTGGCCCGCGCTAGGGGGTGGTGTGGCTAGCCCAGGCACCCCCTCGGCCTCTCCTTCTGCCTATATATTGCCTCTGATATGGAAACCCTAAGTACCCGATCAAAAAATCCACGAAAGAGTCTATAGCCACCGTCGTCTCCATCCCTAGATCGGGAGGGATCTGAAGCTCTTCCCGGCACCCTGCCAAAGAGGGGAATTCACCCTGGAGGCCTTCTTCATCATCATGCAAGCCTCCGGTGTGATGTGTGAGTAGTTCATCTCTGGACTACGGGTCCATGTAGTAGCTAGATGGCTGGTTCTCCTCCTCTGTTCTATCATGTTTAGATCTTGTGAGCTCCGTTCATGATCAAGATCATCTATTTGTAATTCTGCATGCTGTGTTTATGAGGATCCGATGGATATTGAGATGCTATTTCAGATTGATTATTGATTCTATCATGTCTTTGTTATTTGTGATCTTGCATGCTTTCCGTTGTTAGTAGCTATCTTGGCCAAGTAGATGCTAGCAACTCCAAGAGTTAGTATTTATGCTCGATAGTGGGTTCATGCCTCTAGTAATCTGGGGAAGTGACAGAAATCTCTAAGGTACTAGATGTGTTGTTGCTACTAGGGTGCAAACAACAATCCTTTGTTCATAGAACAATCGTATTGTTTACATTACACGTAATTCGTAATGCAATAATCTGTTGCTTGCAACTTAATACTGGAGGGGGTTCGGATGATAGCTTGAAGGTGGATTATTAGTCATAGATGCAGTTGGATGGCGGTCTATGTATAATGTTGTAATGCCCAATCAAGTATCAGAGGAGTCAGGATGATTAGTATATTCTTGTATGCTTTCTCGATGTTTGTCAATTGCCCCGCTGTAATTTGTTCACCCAACATGTTATCTATCTTAAGGAGAGTCACCTCTAGTGAACTATGGACCCCGGTCCTTTCTTTTACATTCAATCTACAATCAAATTGTTTACTGCTTTGTGTTTACTTTCTGCAAACTATTACTTTCTTCCATTCGATACGTTTAATCCTTTGTTTTTAGCAAAACCAGTGAGATTGACAACCTCATCGCAAGTTGGGGCCAAAGTTCTATGGTTGTGTTATGCAGGTCTCCATGTTGCTACTAGCACCAGTAGTGCGCCCTGCCAAGGCTCAGCTAGCAACACCTTTGGGGTGTTTCCTTGCTCCTACTGGATTGATAACCTTGGTTTCAGTCTTGAGGAAAACTTGTCTTTGTGCTCATCATACCTTCCTCTTGGGGTTCCCCAATGAGCTCGATATATTTTGGGCCATCAAGCACCTTTTTCTAGCGCCGTTGCCGAGGAGTCAAGGACATCTTCACAAGGGGAGTCGCTCATAACCAATCTCTTTACTTTGTTATTTTTGTTTTACTTAGTTTACTTTTGTTTTGCTTGCTTGTTTCTTTATCAAAAAAACAAAAAAAATAGTCTTACTAGTTTGCTTTCTTTATTAAAAATACAAAAAAATGACTACTCTTGAAAACACTAAGTTGTGTGACTTCACTAGCACAAACAACAATGATTATATGAGCACACCTATTGCTCCACATGTTCCGGAAGCTACTTTCTTTGAGATTAAACCTGCTTTACTCAATCTTGTTATGAGAGAACAATTTTCTGGTATTGGTAATGAAGATGTTGCTGCTCATCTAAATAACTTTGTGAGATGCAAAAGAATAGGGATATAGATGGAGATATTATTAAGCTTAAATTGTTTCCTTTCTCTTTGAAAGGAAAAGCTAAAGAGTGGTTGAATTCCTTAACTAGGAATAGTATTGATTCTTGGACTAAATGCAAAGATGCTTTCATTGGAAAATACTATCCTCCTTCTAAGATTATATCTATGAGAAGTGAAATAATGAAGTTTAAACAATCTGATAATGAACATGTTTCTCAAGCTTGGGAAAGAATGAAATATTTTATAAAGAATTGTCCCACTCATGGACTGACTGCTTGGATGATCATCCAAACCTTTTATGCAGGATTGAACTATTCTTCAAGGAACCTATTGGATTCTGCTGCTGGAGGTACCTTTATGACCATTACTTTGGGTGCTGCAACAAAGCTTCTGGATAATATGATGGTTAACTATTCTGAATGGCATACTGAGAGAGATCCACAAGGTAAGAAGGTAAATTATGTTGAAGAAACCTCCTCCTTGAGTGATAAGATTGATATTATTTTGTCTATGCTTGTTAATGGGAAAGCCCATATTGATCCAAATAATGTTCCCTTAGCCTCTTTGGTTGCTCAAGAAGAGCAAGTTGATGTGAACTTTATAAGAAATAACAATTTTAGCAACAATGCCTACATGAACAATTTTGGTAACAACAATTATAAGCCATATCCTCCTAACAATGGTGATGCTTATGGAAATTCCTACAACAATAATAGGAGTGCACCCTCTGAACTTGAAGTTATGCTTAAGGACTTTATTAGTAAACAAACTGCTTTCAATAAAACTATTGAGGAAAAACTCTCTAATGTTGAAAGAAATATAGCATCACTTGCTGAAGCTCAAACTTCTTTGAATAAAATGGCTGCTAAACCTAAAACTAATGAGAGTCCCTTTACAGCTACTAATGCTATACAAGTAAGAATTGATGAAAATGTTAGACTATTAGCGAAATTACATGCTAAGTGGGAAAGAGAAGATGAAATTGCTAGAAACATTAGTGTTTCTACTATCACTAACACTAGTGTTAAGGCTAGTAATAGTTCTACTACTTTAGATGATAATTATGATTTTGATCTTGATGGTTGCAACATCTCTGAAGTTATTAAGTTCCTACAAAAGCTTGCTAAAAGTCCTAATGCTAGTGCTATGAATATGGCCTTTACAAAACACATTACTGATGCTCTCATAAATATTAAAGAAGAAAAGATGAAACATAAAGCTTCTATTCCTATAAAACAAGAAGATGGTTGGGAACCCACCATTAATATGAAAGTGAATGATTTTGATTTCAAAGCTTTATGTGATCTTGATAGTAGTGTTTCCATTACGCCTAGAAAGATTTATGATATGCTTGATTTGCCTCCACTTGAAGATTGTTATTTAAATGTCCCACTTGATGATAATGATAAAAAGAAACTCATGGGGAGTATTAATGATGTTCTTATTATGGTTAACAATGCCTATTTCCCCGTTGATTTCTATGTTTTGGATGTTGAATGCAATGCTTCTTGTCCTATTACTTTGGGAAGACCTTTTCTTAGAACTGTTAGTGCCATTATTGATATGAAAGAAGGCACCATTAAATATCAAATCCCACTCAAGAAAGGTATAAAACACTTCCCTAAGAAGAGAGAGAAGATTTCTTTTGCCTCTCCTATGAAAACAAAATTTGCTCTTAATGCTTCTTCATTTGAGAACACTTGATTCTTTTTCTTGCTTCTTATGCCTGACTTAAAGGCGTTAAATAAAAGTACTTATTGGGAGATAACCCAAAAGTTTTAGATGAGTCTTGGAAGTTATTACCTCGGTAATAACCGCTCCTTATCCTTTTTATTTGCTTTTTGTGACAAGAGTAACCTCTAATGAGAGAGAAGTAATGATTGGGAAAGTTGCTGTCCCGAAACAGATTGTTGTGCTTCACCATAAAAATTCGTGTAAAATCTCTGTACGTCTTTTTGAGGCGTGAATTTTTATGATTCTGCCCCAGGTTGTTATATAACTTTCGTTAGTTCAATACTTTTTGATTTGATCAACAGAAGGTCTTCGAAAAAAATCGTCTTCACCTTCTGGTCTGTTTTGACAGATTTCTGCCATTTTCTGCATTTGCTTCTTGTTGGTTCATTTTTGAAATATTTTGGGGAATTGAGCTTTTTGAGGAAAGTGCTACAGTAGTTAGTGTTTTAATGGAAGTTTTATTGGTGTTAGAACTGAACCTAAAGACTTATTATCTTGAGTGCACTAATATTGCTAATAAAGATTGTGTGAAGTTTTGTATGAAGGAAATTTTTGAGGTGTATGGAAGAAATGAGTAATGAGATGAAGGATGGACTAAAGCTCAAGCTTGGGGATGCCACGCGTGTCACCCCAAGAAATATCCAAGAATTACAAGCTTCAAAGCTTGGGGATGCCCAAGGCATCCCCTTCTTCATCAATAAAAATCCCAGGTTTCTTCCAAACGCTTCATTTTTATTGTTTCATGCACAGTCGTGTTGTTCTTGCAGCGTCTTATTTTTCGTTTTCGTTTTGGTTTTTCGTGAATAAATTGGTTGGACCCCCTCTTTCATACATTGGTTTTCAAATAGTTTGGTTTGGATTGGAAAAGAGTAGGAAAGTTCATGCTTAAGTGGTAAAAGGAGCTTGTTTTTGACTGTGGCCTCTGCTTTGTCATGTCATGCTTGATATTGTTTTGGCTTTATGCTTAATATTCTTTGTTGTAGCATGACTTGTTATAAACAATTGAGATTGCTTAATGTGCCTTGGATGAATCATGTGTTGTTTTAGCCTATTAAAGCATAGTATAGTGGTATTCTCCTTTGATGCTTTATTTGGGTTGTTGGGGGGATACCCCCGGGTAGGGTCACGCCGGGGTATAAAGGCCGAGTTAGCCGAGGTATGGCAAGGTCAAAGCGAATGCTGGCCGAGTTACCTCAAGGCAGGCCGAATCTCTAGGTAACCCGGACCAGGGGATGTCCACCTAGCTGAGT
The DNA here is from genome assembly GCA_023614405.1 of Avena insularis. Classification (NCBI taxonomy): domain Eukaryota; kingdom Viridiplantae; phylum Streptophyta; class Magnoliopsida; order Poales; family Poaceae; genus Avena; species Avena insularis. The sequence continues at coordinate 427,902,634 of CM042692.1, read as the reverse complement.
CTCATCCGACTTAAGCCGTAAGCCGGATAGATGAATCTAACTTGTATGCAGGAACATGTGTGGCCGGATCAACTACGATCCGGGTCATAGCAAGCTTCTAGGAGAAGGAAGGTATCTCGCTGGTCAAAAGTAACCCCGGTACGCACAACGTGAGCGAAGCGGACAGGGGCAGGACCACCGAGGCGTGGCCGACAAAGGTGACGACGCCGATGTCCGCTGACGCAGGCGCCGCAGAGGCTCACGTAGCCTCTGCATGGATGACGTGGGGGAAAAGCGACCCGGTCGGCTTGCTATTTTGGGAGGAGGCATATTCCTTGGAATATGCCTCCACGTATGCCCTAAGTGGAGATCTAGCCACTCCTATATAAGGGGGCTAGGGCCTCTGTAGAGGGGGTTGGTCTCAATTGGGTAGAGCTTACTATATTGTTCTTGATGGATAGCTAGCGGGGAGAGTAAGAGAGCACCTTCTTACTCCTCTCTCCAATACAGCTCGAACAGCACTTGTAATCTGTGAAGTGAATCAAATACAAACCTTCTGTGTGAGGAATCACCTCACTATCCCTCCCTGGATTCCCCTAGTGCTATTAGTCCCCACCTTTAGCCTATCCATGGAATCTGCCGTGACACCACCACGACAGTTGGCGCCTACCGTGGGGCTACAGCGCTAGCAGGGGCCAAGATCCGGACGGGAAACCTCATCGGCACCGGCGAACGCATCGTCTCCGGGCTCGTTCAGCGCTTTGGAGCGCTGGAATTTGTCAGCGACAACGCTGGCTACTTCGGCACGCGCCCACTTCCGTGCAATAGCCTCTTCGTCAAGCTTGGTGTGCATAAGGTCTACGTTGCTATCGATGTGTCGTGCGTTCATCCGCGACACGTCGTCGAGGCAGGGGAGCCACCCCTTAGCGTGGTTCACGGGGCGCGTATCACTCGCTCCCCGGACCGTGCTGAAGTGATGATGATTGAGCCAGGTGCAGGCGCAAGCAAGGATCCGGCGCCAGATCCAGAGGTAACACCTAAGGCACCGAGGAAAAGTAGAGGTCCTCCACTAGAGAGGCCTGAGAATGTACTGAGAGAAGTTATGGATAGCTTGGGAAACCCGATAGAAGCAGTGGTAGATCCGGCTCAGGCACAAGCCGAGCTAGAGGAAACTAGGCAAAAAATTCTAGAGGGAGCAAAAAAGATAGCTGCGGCTCAGCAGTTGTTGAACATGACACTGCGTGAGTATGCAAAGGCAAATAAAGTAGATGCTGTAAAAGTGAAGGGGAGAAATCTCATGAGTGAAATGAACAAAGAGGGTGATACTAGGATTGAGGAGTCAGAGAACTGTTTGTCCGTGGGGCTGCCGAAGTATAGTACCCCGGCAAAAAACCTCAGAGCAGCGGATGCAGCTGCGTCCGAGTTAGAGGGTCTAACGGGTGAAGCCCGTCAGAGACAGCAAGATAGGGTCAATGAGTTGGTTCGGATCGCGAACAGGCAAAATGAGGAATTGCTCAGGGCTAACTCGGAGAGAGCTGGGGCCTCCAAGATCGTTCATTCGGCGGTGGGTAACCCGGAGAAATCCGCTGGAGCCGCATCGTCTCCTCATGGTGGTCCTAGGAGAGAAGAGGTAGTAACCTCGGCCAGGAGAAACAAACAGATCGTTCTGTATGACCCGACAAGGGCAGGAAAAGCAAAAGAAGTACAAAGAAACGATGATCGACGAAGCATGAGCCGAGGTGATGCTGGCCGAGGTAACCGCGACCAAGGCAATGCCAGTCAAGGAAATGTTGTAAATGGCAATGCTTGACAGCGCAACTCGGCAGGACAACCGCAGCAGCGGAATATACCAAGGCAAGAGCAAAGTGCCGGCCGAGGTATCCAACAGAGAGGTGCACCAAGAGAGCAAGACCGGTATAACGATGGAGATTCGGAAATGGTGAATGCAGGATACCCAAGGCCGGACTATCATGTGATAGGGTCGAGATTGGGAAGCAGGGATCTGATGCCTGATGATGCCAGGTTGAAACTGGATCGACTGTATAGGTCGGAGCAGATTGAAAGTCGGGGTCCTCTGGGTCCAGCGTGTTTTGGACCCCAGATCATGAAGGAGCCACCGGTACCTAACTTCTAGTTACCCAGAGGCACAAAGACGTATGACGGCAGCACTAAGCCGGAGGATTGGTTGATAAACTATGCTATAGCTATGAAGATTGCTATAGGTAACTTGCGATGGGCTATGAGATACGTACCCCAGATGTTGGAGGGGCCAGCAAGGGTATGGTTAAACAATTTGCCGCCCGGAAGTATTAACTACTAGATCGATTTTGAGGAAATATTTATTAGCAATTTCTCAAGTACGTATCAGAGGCCAAATAGGCCACAGACCATAGCTATGTGTAAGCAAAGACCGAACGAGACAGACCGGGAGTTTTTAACTCGGTGGTGTATCGTGAGAAACTCGTGTGAAGGTGTGATAGAGTCACAGGCCATAGCATGGTTTGCGCAGGGGTGAAGGTATGCAAGCGAGCTGTGGCAGAAGTTGCAAAGGAAAATGCCAACCACATTGGCAGAGATGATCCGGATTGTTGATTCATATGCTTTGGGTGATCCGACTCAACCTAGGCTCGTGTCAAACAAGTTGAATGAGGAGTACTACCAGAGAGATGGAGCCGGATCATCCCGGAGGAATGATTATAGAGGTAAAAGAAGAGATGACATACCGGATCACCGGTACAGTTCGCAACAAGTTGCAGCTGTGAATCAAGATCAGCCCGGAGTAGGGAGCAATCAACGTCAGAAAACTGGAGGGCAACAATGGACACCAAGAAATGATGGCAAGAAAACTTGGACGCCAGAGCAGAAGAAATAGTGGCAAGAAAAGAAGGACCGTCCGAGGTACACTTATGAGTCGATCTTGGATCAGCCGTGTAAATTTCACACGCCGAATCCGAGTAACCCAGCGGGTCATACAACGAGGCAATGTGAGTGGATACGTAAGATAGAACAAGGTGGATCGGGGAATGCTCAGGTACCTCGGAATGATCAACCTCGGCAGGAGTTACCCTGGCAACAATTGCTCTCCGGAGCAAACACGCAACAACTAATGTTGCCTCCCCCTCCGCCGAGGTATGATAACCATGAGAGAAGGGATGTAGTGCATCAAGTAGAAAACCAGCATCAGCCGGATCAGAGGTACCCCGGAAATGAGGGGAGGAATGAGTACAGGGAGCATCATTAGAGTTACTGTGTGTTTACCACTGAGGAAACCGATAGAAAGAGCTTGCAGCGCCGACATATGGAGGTCAATGCGGTAATGCCAGCGGTGACGAGGTATATGCCTTGGTCGGACCAGGAAATTACCTGGAACATCAAAGATCATCCCAAGCTTATGCCGAGTCCAGGTTTGTATGCGCTAGTGCTGGATCCGACATTCATTGGGCCTAACATCAATCTGAGGTTCTCCAAAGTACTGATTGACAATGGCAGTAGCATTAACATCATGTATGCGGATACAATGCACAAGTTGGGTATCTCGGAGAACATGCTCCAAGCCACAAGGACAACTTTCCATGGCATTGTGCCAGGCATCTCTTGTGAGACAATAGGCAAGGTCTGGGTTGATGTTTTGTTTGGCATGACAGATAACTTCCGAACTAAGAATTTGGAGTTTGAAGTGGTAAACTTGGAAAGTGCGTATCACGCGTTACTCAGAAGACCAGCACTGAACAAGTTCATGGCAAGCTGCCACATCTGTTATCTGAAGATGAAGTTGCCCGGGCGAAACGGAGTGATTACCATTGCTGGAGATTTCCGATGTTCCATCGAGTGTGCGTCAGCCGGCTCTAACCTAGCCGAGTCACTCGTGATTGCTCAAGAGAAAAGAAAAATCCAGGAGGTGGCAGCGTTGGCTCAGTCCGCGCAGCAATATATGCCGGTGTTGAGTAATCCGCATGGAAGCGTTTCATTCCAAGCCACAAAGGATACCAAGAAAGTGCCTGTTGATGATATGTTCCCGGAGCGCACCATAACAATTGGTGCCGGGTTAAATGATAAATAGGAAAGCGAGCTCGTCAACTTCCTCCGTGAGAATCGGGATATTTTTGCTTGGTCCACACAGGACTTGCAAGGTGTTCCGAGGGAGTTGGCCGAGCACTCTTTGAACGTGAGAGCCGGAGCAAGGCCGGTGAATCAACCTCTCCTTTGCTTCGCCAAGTATAGGAGAAAAGTCATTGGAGATGAAATAGCTTGGTTACTAGCAGCAGGATTTATCATGGAAGTACTTTACCCGGATTTTCTATCTAATCCGGTGCTGGTGGAGAAGAAGAAGGATGATCCGAATGTGGCAGTGGTTTGGCGTATGTGTATCGATTACACAAACCTGAACAAGGCGTGTCCAAAAGATCCATTTCCACTGCCAAGGATAGATCAGGTCATAGACTCAACTACTGGATGTGAACTGTTGTCATTCATTGATGCATATTCTGGTTTCCACCAGATACCTCTGAATCCGGATGATCAAATAAAGACTGCATTTATCACCCCGTATGGGGCTTATTGCTATCGCACCATGCCGTTTGGTTTACGTAATGCAGGGGCAACGTACCAAAGATGTATGCAGAAATGTTTGCACGACCAAATAGGTCAAAATGTACAAGTGTATGTAGATGATGTGGTTATCAAGACCAAGGAAAGCAAAACGCTCCTTGACGATATCAGGCAGACATTCGTGAACTTAAGAAGGTTCCGGATGAAGCTTAACCCAGAAAAATGTACCTTCAGTGTCCCGGCTGGAAAATTACTGAGATTTCTCGTATCCAGCCAAGGTATCGAAGTTAATCCAACTAAGATCTGGGCCATTGAGCGAATGGAACTGCCGAATTGTCTTAACGATGTCTAGAAGTTCACTGGTTGCCTAGCATCGTTAAGTCGGTTTGTATGTCGGTTGGGAGAAAAGGCGTTGCCTCTCTACCAACTTAAAGATGCCGCAGGCCAATGAAGCCTTTGCTCACTTAAAGAAAATGTTAGCCACTGCACCAGTGTTAGCCTCTCCATTATCAAAGGAGCCAATGTTGCTCTATATAGCCGCAACCAACTGAGTTGTAAGTGTAGTGATTGTGGTAGAGCGCGACGAAGAGGGTAAGTTGGTGCAAAGGCTGGTGTATTATCTGAGCGAGGTATTATCTACCTCAAAGCAGAATTACCCACACTATCAAAAGGTGGCCTACGGTGTCTATATGGCAGCTAAGAAGTTGAAGCATTACTTTGAGGAGCACCCCATCAAAGTAATATGTGAAGCTCCCATATCCGAGATAATGAGTAACAAGGATACGAGTGGTAGGATTGCGAAATGGGAAATTGAACTAGCTCCCTATGTGCCGCAATATGACAGAAGAGAAGCAATCAAGTCTCAGGCTGTGGCCGACTTTTTTGTGGACTGGGCCGAGGTACAATACGAACCACCACTACCAGATCCAAACTACTGGAGGATGCACTTTGACGGGTCAAAAACAAAAACCGGGTTAGGTGTCGGAGTTGTGCTTACCTCGCCAAAGAAGGACCAGCTGAAATATGTGCTGCAGATCCATTTCGCAGCGTCGAACAATGTCGCTGAATATGAAGCACTTGTGCATGGACTCAAAGTGGCAATAGAAATTGGGATACGTCGGATCCAATGCTTTGGCGACTCGGATTTGGTAGTTCAGCAAGTGTCGGGGCTATGGTACGCTCTTGATCCAAACATGGCATTATATATATTCCATGTGCAGAAGATATCTGGTTATTTTGAGGGATGTGAATTTCGTCATGTACCCCGGGTGGAAAATGAGGCTGCCGACATGTTATCGAAGCTCGGATCAACCCGACAAGCAATTCCACCGGGTGTAGCATTAGAGCACCTCAGAAAACCATCTATCAGACCGTCCCCATAAACCGACTCAATCTACATCCCGGAGGATACAGAATCCGGAGCTGTGCCCATGGACATTGACATGGGAGGTGGTGCATAAAACCGGGATCGCCTCAGAAACCGAGGATCGCCTCGAGGACTGGGACTGCTCAGCATCATCCGGTTGAAGTTATGCCAGTGGATCAGATGGAAATTGATGAGGATGTGTTCCCTGTGCGAGCAATACCAGCTTAGGCACTGCCTATATTTCAATTCCTAAAAGATGGAACGTTACCCATTGAGGAGGTGCTATCCAGGCAAACTCAGAGGAGAGCAAAGGCATACACAATCGTCAATTCCGAGCTATACAAAAGGAGTGTGACCAATGTCCTCCAATGATGCGTTGACCCGGAAGAAGGGCTTGACATCCTCCGAGATATACATCAAGGGGAGTGCGGGCATCATGCCTCGTCCCAAGCCTTGGTGGCAAAAGCTTTCCGACATGGATTCTATTGTCCAAGTGCCTTAGAACAAGCAGAAGATCTAGTGAAAAAATGCAATGGTTGTCAGAGGTATACTACCAAGACACATATGCCTATGTCGGTGAAGGAAATATGCCCTAAGAGGCAATAATAAAGTTGTTATTATGTATTCCTTGTATATGATAGATGTTTATTTTGCATGCTATAATTGTATTGATAGGAAACATCAATACATGTGTGTTTAATAAACAAAAAGGGTTCCTAGTCATGCCTCTCTTATAGACTAGCTTGTTGATTAACAGGATGATCAAGGTTTCCTGATTATGGACATTGGATGTTGTTAATAACAAGGTCACACCATTGGTGGAATGATGTGATGAACATTCATCCGAAGTATAGCATTACGATCAAGTCATTGTGTTTATATTGCTATAACATCATACGAAGTAATGTTTATCCTTAGACCATGAGATCATGTTAATTGCTAACACCGAAAGAGTATCTTGATAACATCAAACGTCACACCGTAACAAGGTGACTATAAAGATGGGTTCAGTTCTACGAAGGTGTTATGTTGAGGCTCATGGATCAAGAGTGGAATTTGTCAATCCAGATGACGGATAGATATACTCTGGGCCCTCTCGGTGATATCACATTAGGATAGCTTGCAAGCAAGTGATGTGATCACTAGAATATCATATCACGGGAACGAGAAAAGAGTGCATGTCGGTAACGAGATCAAACTAGGTATGGAGATACCGATGATCGAATCTAGGACATGTAATATATCGAGAGACAGAGGGATTTAGTTACAAGCGTTAAAGGTTCTCACGACCAAAGGAGTCATCGTTGAATGTGTAGGAGTCAGTATGGATCTCCAGGTCCCGCTGCTGATTATTGATCGGAGAAGGGTCTCGATCATGTCTGCATTATTCGCGAACCGTAGGGTGGCACACTTAAGAGTTACCGGACACCATTTTGGAGCACATATGTTTCAGACGAAAGAATTGCAAAGCGCGGGAATTGTTTCAATATAAACCAGAAATTGTTTCGGGTGAAATTGCAGAAAGTGGTTCTGCATGTGATATTGAAATATTACAAGGGGCTATATGTGAATGTTTGTTAATTAAAGTAATTAACAAAATTATGAATAAATTTAATAAAAGGGTTTTATTAAATGAGAGAGCATTAAATTTGGAGAAACTTAATGCATTTAAAGTGGAGACTTTAAAAGGGAATGTGAAGAGGCATTTTAATGTGGAGGAGTTACCACCACATGAATGTGGGAGGTGAGGGGTCACCCCCCATGCGCCGGCCATGGAGAGAGGGGTCACCCCCCTCCTCCTATAAAAGGCCACCCATTCCCTCCTTCATCCTGACACCTCCTTGTGAAGGATCTCTCTCCCCCTCTAGAATTATTCCCCCATGGTCTCGGATTTGCGAGATACATGTTCCCGGTGGCATTTCGTCTGGAAGGAGTTGCTGCTTCCGCTGGATCGCTGGAGCGAGGAGGTGGAGGTTGTCCGGTGGCTTGAACGTGTGTGCGAGTACGGATGCGCTGCTGAGTTGCGGCGCTCGAACTTCCTCACGATCTTGAGATCGGCAAGTGTACGACTACATCAACCACGAGTTCCTACTCGTTAACAAAGCTCGTTGTCTTCGAGGGTAAGTTCTCTATGGATGTATGTCCACCCGTTTGCTAAGTACCTAGTAGATAGATCTTGGCGTGTAGTTCACACCGTAGGAAAATTTTTGTTTTCTATGCTGCGGACCCAACAGTGGTATCAGAGCCTGATCTATGCGTAGGTGCTTTGCACGGGTAGTACACATATGTTTATATGTGGGCGATGATGATCATGTTATTGCATCTTCTATGTACTTTGGATATTGGTGGCATAGTGGGATGAAGCGGCCCGGACCAACCTTACATGTCATCGTACATGAGACCGGTTCCACGACTGACATGCAACTTGTTTTTCATAAGTGGCTGGCGGGTGTCTGTCTCTCCTACTATAGTCAATATCTGATTTACAACGAGTTGCTAATAACTTGGTTATCCTCGTTGTGGTTCATGTTCGTAGGTTAGACAGGTTCTATCTCCGAAAGCCCTAAGCCACGTAAAACTTGCAATTGATACATTAGAGGCGTCTAGTTTAGATCGTTGCTGGGATAGTGTTTTGATATGGTATTGTTGTAAGAAGATGTACAATAGATACTCTACAACTCACTTAACGTGTAAGTTCCATAGACCTTGGCCTTACACACAAAGGAATGATAGAGATCATACCACGATGCAAATGATAGAGATCAAATGCATGGACCATATCACCTCACTTCACACATTAGATGTTAGCATCTTATACTGCTAGTTTGGCGTGTTTGGTAGCATTATAAGATGATCCCTCATTTAGATATCAAGATAAAATGTGTTCTTCCTTAAGTATGCACCGTTTTGTGGATCGTGTTTTGAGGCATCACATGATGATCGGGTGTTCTCAACTCTACGCTTTCATACAACGGGTGTAAGACAGTTTTACACACGCAAATACTAAGGTTCTTACTTGACGAGCCTAGCATGTACAGACATGGACTCGGAACACGGACCGAAAGGTTAAGCATGAGTCATATAGTTGATATGATGCCCATATAGATGCCCGCCTTTGAAGCTACACCGACTCACGTGATGATCGGACTTGGTGTAGTGGATTTGGTTCATGTAATCACCAAAAGGACACGAGGGATGTCGTTTTTGAGTGGGAGTTCATTAGTAATTTGGATTAGTTGAACTCAATATATCATAAACTTAGTCTAAATATACTTTACAAATTCTGTTGTAGATGGCACCACCTGCTTTTAATTTCAATGTGTTCATGGAGAAAGAGAAACTTGCTGCGAATGGTAGCAACTTCACCAACTGGGCTATGAATTTGAGGATTCTCCTCACTGCTGCACAAAAGAACTAGGCCCCCCACCAGCTCCTGATGCCCCTGTTGTAGATGCACCGCTAGGCCCCCCACCAGCTCCTGATGCCCCTGACGAGGAAAAGAACGTCTATGTAACTCGTTAGGAGGACCACAACTTAGTTCATTGTGGCATACTGTATGGGCTAGAGCCAGAACTTCGAAAGCGTTTCGAAAATGGCAATGCTTTTGATACCATGGGAGAATTGAAAATGATTTTCGATACCCATGCTACCGTAGAGAGTTATAATGCTACAGATAAGTTCTTTAGATGCATGATGGAGGAAAACAGCTCCGTTAGTGAGCACGTACTCAAAATGCAGATGCATACGATAAGCTTGTGTCCTTGGGAATAACGATTCCCATTGACTTAGGCATACATCATGTTCTCCAATCTCTGCCACCTAGCTACAAGAGCTTCGTGATGAACTATAATATGCAGGGCATGAAGAAGTCTCTTCCCGAGCTTCACAATGCTTAAGACCGCAGTGGAGATTAGGAAAGAACATCAAGTGTTGATGATCAATAGGACCACCAGTTTCAAGAAGGACAAGAAAGGCAAGCAAAAGGGAAAGAAGGGTGGCAAGTCTGTTGCCACGCCTGAAAAGAAACCCCGAGTTGGCCCTAAGTCTGACACCGAGTGCTACTATTGCATGGGGACTGGCCATTGAAGAATCGCCCCAAGTATTTGGCGGACAAGAAGTCCGGCAAGGCAAACAAAGGTATATGTGATATACATGTTATTGATGTGTACTTGACTAGTACTGCAGAGCACTTGGGTATTTGATACGGATCGGTTGCTAATATATGTAACTCGGTTCAGGGGCTGCGGAACAAGCGACAACTAGCAAGGGATGAGGTCACGATGCAGGTCGGCAATGGATCAAGAGTTGATGTGATCGCCGTCGGGACGCTACCTCTCCATTTGCCATCGGGATTAGTTATAAACCTAAATAATTGTTATTTGGTGCCTGCACTGAGCATGAACATTGTATCTGGATCGTGTTTGATGCAAAGTGGTTATTCATTTAAGTCTAAAAACAATGGTTGTTCGATTTATATGAATAATATCTTTTATGGTCATGCACCTATGTTGAATGGTTTATTTCTATTGGATCTCGATAGTAGTATTACGCATATTCATAATGTTGATGCTAAAAGGATTAAACTTGATAATGATATATCTACATATATGTGGCACTGCCGTCTAGGTCATATTGGCGTTAAACGCATGAAGAAACTCCATTCTGATGGACTTTTGGAATCACTTGATTTTGAATCATTTGATACATGTGAGCCATGCCTTATGGGCAAGATGACTAGAACGCCGTTTTCTGGTTCAATGGAGCAGGCTGATCTATTGGAAATCATACATACTGATGTGTGTGGACCAATGAGTGTGTCAGCTCGAGGTGGATATCGTTATTTTGTTACTTTCACGGATGATTTGAGTAGATATGGGTATATCTATTTGATGAAACACAAGTCTGAAACTTTTGAAAAGTTCAAAGAATTTCAGAATGAAGTGGAAAATCATCATAACAGAAAGATCAAATTTCTGCAGTCCGACCGTGGAGGAGAGTATCTTAGTTACGAGTATAGCACACATATGAAAGACTGTGGAATAGTTTCACAACTCACGCCTGCCGGAACACCACAACTTAATGGTGTGTCAGAACATCGTAATCATACTTTATTGGATATGGTTCGATCTATGATGTCTCTGACTGGCTTACCACTGTCATTTTGGGGTTATGCACTGGAAACAGCTGCATTCAATTTAAATCGGGCACCATCTAAATCCGTTGAAACGACACCGTATGAATTATGGTTTGGAAACAAACCTAAGCTGTCATTTCTTAAGGTTTGGGGATGCGATGTTTATGTGAAGAAACTTCAACGGGATAAACTCGAACCCAAAGCAGAAAAATGCGTCTTCATAGGATACCCTAAGGAAACGATTGGGTATACCTTCTATCACAGATCCGAGGGCAAGGTCTTTGTTGCCAAGAATGGATCCTTTCTTGAGAAGGAGTTTCTCGCGAAAGGTGTGAGTAGTCGGAAGGTAGAACTCGAAGAGGTTATTGAACCTTCTCTTCATGAAATGGCGAGTAGTGCAGCTCCAGAAGTTGTTTCGGAGTTGACTTCACCTAATGAAGAGAGAGCTAATGATATTGATCATGAAACTCCGAAAGAGGACACTACCGAACCTCGCAGGTCAAGCAGGACACGTGCAGCTCCTGAAATGTACGGCAATCCTGTTGTGAATTTCATGGTTGATTAAATGGATGACCCTGCGACGTATGAAGAAGCGATGATGAGCCTGGATCCCAACAAATGGCTAGAAGCCATGAAATCATGTACGAGAACCAAGTTTGGAACTTGGTGGACTTACCTCACGACCGAAAGGCCGTTGAGAATAAATGGATTTTCAAAAGGAAAACTGATGCTGATGGTAATGTGACCATCTATAAGGCTCGACTTGTCGCAAAGGGGTTTCGACAAATTCAAGGAGTTGACTACGATGAGACATTCTCTCCCGTAGCGATGCTTAAGTCGGTTAGGATTATGTTAGCAATTGCTGCATATTTCGATTATGAATTATGGCAGATGGATGTCAAAACTGCGTTCCTCAATGGTAAGATTGAAGAAGAGTTGTATATGATACAACCTAAGGGTTTTGTCGATCCTAAGGATGCTAATAAGGTGTGCAAACTTCAGCGATCCATCTATGGACTGAAGCAAGCATCACGAAGTTGGAATCTCCGCTTTGATGAGGTGATCAAAGAGTTTGGATTTGTCCAAACTTATGGAGAGGCTTGTATTTACAAGACAGTGAGTGGGAGCAATGTGGCATTTCTGATATTATATGTGGATGACATATTATTGATTGGAAATAATTTAGATCTTTTAAACAGTGTTAAAACTTATCTAAACAGCAAATTTTCGATGAAGGACCTTGGTGAAGCTTCATATATATTAGGCATTAAAATCTATAGAGATAGATCAAGACGCCTAATTGGGCTATCGCAGAGTACATACCTTGATAAGATATTAAAGAAGTTTAATATGGACGGAAGTAAGAAGGGGTTCTTACCTATGTTGCAAGGCAAGACATTGAGTAAGACTCAAAGTCCGGCTACGGCGGAAGAAAGAGATATAATGGATAAGATCCCCTATGCCTCAGCCATAGGCTCTATAATGTATGCCATGCTATGTACAAGACCGGATGTGGCACATGCTATTAGTTTGACTAGTAGGTACCAATCTGATCCAGGTTCGGAACACTGGATAGCGGTCAAGAATATCCTTAAGTACTTGAGAAGAACTAAGGATATGTTTCTTATATACGGAGGTGAAGAAGAGCTAGTCGCTAAGTGTTATGTCGATGCTAGCTTTGACACTGATCCGGATGACTCTAAGTCTCAATCCGGATACGTATTTCTCTTGAACGGAGCAGCAGTTAGTTGGAGGAGCTCCAAACAACCTGTGGTGGCTAGATCAACAACGGAGGCGGAATATGTTGCTGCTTCAGAAGCGGCGCAGGAAGCGGTTTGGATGAAAGAGTTCATAACGGAACTGGGTGTGGTTTCCAGTGCGTTGGACCCGATGGTGATCTATTGTGACAACAATGGAGCCATAGCCAACACAAAGGAACCAAGGTCTCACAAGAATTCCAAGCATATTAAGCGCCGGTTTCACTCCATCCGCGAGCATGTCAAGGATGGAGATATAAAGATTTGTAAAGTGCACACGGACCTGAATGTAGCAGATCTATTGACTAAAGTACTCCCTAGGGCAAAACATGATGAACACCAGAACTCCATGGGTTTTAGATTTATCACTATGTGAACTGGATTATTGTCTCTAGTGCAAGTGGGAGACTGAAGGAAATATGCCCTGAGAGGCAATAATAAAGTTGTTATTATGTATTCCTTGTATATGATAGATGTTTATTTTGCATGCTATAATTGTATTGATAGGAAACATCAATACATGTGTGTTTAATAAACAAAAAGGGTTCCTAGTCATGCCTCTCTTATAGACTAGCTTGTTGATTAACAGGATGATCAAGGTTTCCTGATCATGGACATTGAATGTTGTTAATAACAAGGTCACACCATTGGTGGAATGATGTGATGAACATTCATCCGAAGTATAGCATTACGATCAAGTCATTGTGTTTATATTGCTATAACATCATACGAAGTAATCTTTATCCTTAGACCATGAGATCATGTTAATTGCTAACACCGGAAGAGTATCTTGATAACATCAAACGTCACACCGTAACAGGGTGACTATAAAGATGGGTTCAGTGCTACGAAGGTGTTATGTTGAGGCTCATGGATCAAGAGTGGAATTTGTCAATCCAGATGACGGATAGATATACTCTGGGCCCTCTCGGTGATATCACATTAGGATAGCTTGCAAGCAAGTGATGTGATCACTAGAATGTTATATCACAGGAACAAGAAAAGAGTGCATGTCGGTAACGAGATCAAACTAGGTACGGAGATACCGATGATCGAAACTCCGACATGTAATATATCGAGAGACAAAGGGATTTAGTTACAAGCGTTAAAGGTTCTCACGATCACAGGAGTCATCGTGAAATGTGTAGGAGTCAGTACGGATCTCCAGGTCCCGCTTCTGATTATTGATCGGAGAAGGGTCTTGATCATGTCTGCATTATTCGCGAACCGTAGGGTGGCACACTTAAGAGTTACCGGACACCATTTTGGAGCACATATGTTTCAGACGAAAGAATTGCAAAGCGCAGGAATTGTTTCAATAGAAACCGGAAATTGTATCGGGTTGAATTGCAGAAAGTGGTTCTGCATGTGATATTGAAATATTGCAAGGGGCTATATGTGAATGTTTGTTAATTAAAGTAATTAAAAAAATTCTGAATAAATTTAATAAAAGGGTTTTATTAAATGAGAGAGCATTAAATTTGGAGAAACTTAATGCATTTAAAGTGGAGACTTTAAAAGGGAATGTGAAGAGGCATTTTAATGTGGAGGAGTTACCACCACATGAATGGGGGAGGTGAGGGGTCACCCCCCCATGCGCCGGCCATGGAGAGAGGGGGCACCCCCCCTCCTCCTATAAAAGGCCACCCATTCCCTCCTTCATCCTGACACCTCCTTGTGAAGGATCTTTCTCCCCCTCTAGAATTATTCCCCCATGGTCTCGGATTAGCGAGATACATGTTCCCGGTGGCATTTTGTCTGGAAGGAGTTGCTACTTCCGCTGGATCGCTGGAGCGAGGAGGTGGAGGTTGTCCGGTGGCTTGAACGCAAAGTGAAAAGTGGATGCGCTGCTGAGTTGTGGCGCTCGGACTTCCTCACAATCTTGAGATCGGCAAGTGTACGACTACATCAACCACGAGTTCCTACTCGTTAACAAAGCTCGTTGTCTTTGAGGGTAAGTTCTCTATGGATGTATGTCCACCTGTTTGCTTTGTACCTAGTAGATAGATCTTGGCGTGTAGTTCACACCATAGGAATTTTTTTGTTTTCTATGCTGCGGACCCAACAGTCGGAACTCAAACCCATACCAATCACATGGCCATTTGCCATATGGTGTTTGGATATGGTTGGCCCGTTCAAACCATCAAGGGGGAATATGACTCACATTTTGGTCATGGTGGATAAGTTTACAAAATAGATTGAAGTGAAGCCAATAAGAAAGTGTGATGGAGCTACGGCCGTAACATTTCTCAAAGACATCATCTTGAGATACGGTTATCCTCACAGTATCATAACTGATAATGGCACAAATTTTGCTGAAGGAGCATTTGCGCGATTCTGCCGGGATAAGAAGATCCGGCTAGATGTTGCCTCGGTAGCTCAGCCCGCATCGAACAGACAAGTGGAAAGATCCAACGGATTAGTATTATCCGGGATAAAACCCCGGCTCATTAAGCCGTTGCAAAGATCAGCGGGGTGCTGGATAGAAGAACTACCAGCGGTACTGTGGAGTTTAAGAACAACTCCGAATCGATCAACAGGCTATACGCCATTTTTTCTGGTATATGGGGCGAAGTCAGACATTACCGACATAGAGCATGACTCTCCCAGGGTCACCCAATACACAGAAGACGAAGTGCAAGAAGCCCAGCAAAATGATGTTGATCTGCTGGAAGAAGTGAGAGAATTGGCATTGTCCAGATCCGCCATATATCAGCAAAATCTCCGACGCTATCATAGCCGGAAAGTAATCCCCCGAGTCTTCCGGGAAGGCGATCTGGTGCTCCGGTTGGTACAACATACTGCTGGCATGCATAAGTTATCCCCCCATGGGAAGGGCCGTTCATTGTGAGCAAAGCACTGCACAATGATTCTTATTATCTTATAGATGCAAAGCCACAGGAAAAGAACAAGGCGGACAGGTCCGGCGAGGAATCTAAGCGTCCATGGAATGTAGATCTACTTCGTCCTTTCTACACTTAGCAGAGAAGTGTATGTATCCGAGTCTTCTCATATGTCGGTATGTATGCCGGCAATGAGCTTATCAATGAAATGTTGGCACCTCGAGCAGTAACTCGAGGACTGCCTTAATAATATTTGCTGTCTTGTATTATTTATGCGTCATCTGGAGTAAGTTGTTCTACTTAACTCAGATTAGTAGTGTGTGAGCACCAAAAACCCAACTCTTCGACTTGCTGCTGTCCAACAAGATTTGGCTGCATAGCAAGCAAGAGAACAAGTTTGGAATTGCATAGCACATGAAAAACGACTAAGGAAAAGAACTTAATCGAGCCGACGTTTGTTTTTCAGCCTAACCTTGCATTTACTTTCAAATTATTATGCTGAATTATTTTGAGCTAAGCCTAAAGTTTCCAAGTATTGTTAAGACAATTTTTGAAGCTCGGATTCGTAAGTCGTAAAACCAAATCAAGGTAGACACGAGCCGAGAAACTCGGGGAATACGCCCAAGTTAATCTGGCATAAAAAACTTAGTAGCAAAATATCACATGTGTACTGGATACAATTCCACCCGGCATACCGGGCATCTGATAAACTTTAAAGTGTTTTCACTCAAGGAGCAGCAGGAGGAGGAAGTTCAACGTCATCTTCGCCGTCTTAGGTATCCGAGGCATCGTCCTCTTCATCCTCGTCCGAGCCATCTTCTATGTTCTCAGCATTTTCGTCACCAGTGGCTTGCAGGAAGCTCGGACCCTCAGTCCATTCATGAATGGGAGCATATTCAATGAGCCTATGGGCGCAAGCCTGGCGCCGAGCTATCCACTCCTGGTCATTAGTCCATTTGGATCTGGTGCGCAGGCGCGTCAGGAGGTTGAGGTCGATCTTCTCGTACCACGTGAGTATGTGGTGAAGAACGGTCTCAGCTGCGGCACGTCCAGCAGACTCCCTCCAAAGGTCGAGCTGGGTCTCGATTTCCATCAGCTTTTCAGCGAGAATTGCGGTTCTCTCCGGAGTGTCTTCTGTAGGCCAGAACGTGTTGAAGATTCGGACTGCAACGTCAAGGAGATCCTTGCCATAGTTCTTGATGATTTCCAAGTGAGATGCTAGGCTGACCAACAGGTCCTCCATGTCATAGGGAATATCTTCACCGCCAGGAGCAACGGGAGTACCCCTCTCTCGGCGGAAATCAGTAACAGCGGCGCTCGCAATGGCAGTGCCCTCTGGAAATTTGCCTAAAAATGAGACAAGAGAAGTAAGAAATGAAAAGACATGTGAAGTAACCCGGAGGAATATGCCGGATAAGGGAAAGGAACTTACGTAAAATGTGGTTGTGGATCCGAGTGAATTCCTTGGTACAGTCATCGCGTCTTTTGCAGAGATTCACAAGTTCAGCGTTCGCCGACTCAAGCTTGATGTCGGCCTCCTGGAGAAGTTCTCGGTCCTTGGCAATTTGGAGATTAAGGCGCTCGTGCTCTTCCGTATAGTCCTGTCCAGCCTTTTCAAGCTCGGATTGATGCTGCGCCTTCATTTTCTTCATCTCTGCTTTGAGCTTGGTGATCTCGTCATCCTTGGTTCGGAGGAGGGCAAGCTCATCGTCTTTCTTCTTGAGCTCGGCCTGATGCTGCCCGCTTGTTCGAGAAAATGTAGCATCATATCAGGCACGGGCACACTATCTTCAAGCGATACTAAAATAGTTTGTTAACCCGGCAAAGCCGATGTATGAATGTTTGTCGAGCCAAGAAGAAAAGGAGACAGGAAGCAAAGCAAGGTCGCGCAAAAGTAACTTACCCTTGATCTGATCCAGATTCTTCCTCATAAGCTTGTTCTCAACCTCCACCCCAGCTGCGAAAACCGAATGATGGATTAGTTCGGCAGAAAAAGATGAAGGAAAACAGAAAAATGTGAAAAAGAGAACTTACCCCTTTTCTCGTGCTCAGCAAGATGTGCATTATGCTTTGCGAGTAGCATTTTGTGAGTGTCCAGGAGACGCTAAAACTCAGCGCTCTGGCGGTTGGTGGTCACCTGAAAAGAGTACAAAAATATAGCTTAAGCCTTGTGCATATTTGAAGTGTACAAAATCCGAGCCAAGTGGAACTTAACCCGGCTCTAGGTGTGTGCATATTCGAAGTGTACAAGATCCGGGCCAAGTGGAACTTAACCCGGCTCTAGGTGTGTGCATATTCGAAGTGTACAAGATCCGGGCCAAGTGGAACTTAACCCGGCTCTAGGTGTGTGCATATTCGAAGTGTACAAGATCCGGGCCAAGTGGAACTTAACCCGGCTCTAGGTGTGTGCATATTCGAAATGTACAAGATCTGGGCCAAGTGGAACTTAACCCGGCTCTAGGTGTGTGTGTGCATATTCGAAGTGTACAACATCCGGGCCAGGTGAAACTTAACTCGGTTCTAGGTGTGTGCATATTCGAAATGTACAAGATCCGGGCCAAGTGGAACTTAACCCGGCTCTAGGTGTGTGCATATTCGAAGTGTATAAGATCCGGGCCAAGTGGAACTTAACCCGGCTCTAGGTGTGTGCATATTCGAAGTGTACAAGATCCGGGCCAAGTGGAGCTTAACCCGGCTCTAGATGTGTGCATATTTGAAATTGTCAAGGAGCTACGTTAGTTTTCTAAGGAGCATCCGGCCGAGTAACAAGTTACTCCCCCGGAGGCTCGGGGACTAATGGTTATATCACTAATATATACAACATGGTAAGGAAAAGGTGAAGTAACGTACCTCCATCATCCGACCCGCAAGGTTAATCGCCTTAGCAGCTGTGTTCATTTGAGCAGAAAACTCGGCGGGACCGAATTTCTCCGGGAGATCTTCATTGTAGACGAACTCCGCCTTGTTCTGGTTGTTCATGAACTCGATCAAGGTCGGAGGATACCGTTCACCGTTGAGCATGTGGGGCGCCACCAAGCCCTTGGCATGTACTTCCCTCCTCTCAACCTGAGCAAGGGCCGGGCTGGTGTGCAAAACAAGTTGCTGCACATTAGCTGGCTCGACAGGGGCATCCTTCGGTGTTGGAGGCTTCTTGGCAAGCATGGACGCGAGAGTGCGCTGTCCAGACTCAACGGACGCTGCCCTGGTGGCATCAGGGGCCTTCTTGCCTTTGGGCTGCTGAGAGGAGGAAGTGGTTGCAGCAGATTTACCCTTGGGAGCTGCCTGGGTGCTTACTCACCGAGACTGAGAAGACTCGGACGAGGCGGAGGGGCTTGGCGTTGTTGCTTTGGCTGCTGGTGCTGGAGTTGGTGCTGGTGCTGGTGTTGTTTTCTTCTTCGGAGGAGGTACTGAAGTAGACTCGGTAGTAGCTGGTTGCGGCGGAGCCAAAGTGGTGGATGCCGCTGCCTCGGCTGGGTCAGTCTCCCCTGCTCCGAGGTTGCCCCCCTCTTGACGAGGTGGGCTAGAACCCGGAGCAGCCGATGAACCCTTCGGAATAGGGCTCAGTGGGCGTGAATCGTCGCCACGAGGGGGAGAAGGGCTGAGTCGGAGCGACGAAGCGATGCTAGATCCACTCTGGGGGACCTCCACCGCAGCTCTGCCGAATCAGATAATGTCAGATGAGAAACTATAACAATGCAGGGACAAGTAAATGGCAGAGGGAAAAAGAGGCTTACGCATCCGAGGTCAGCGGCTCCTTGGGCTTCCGAGCCCTTCGTGTTGGGGCCTTGGTTGCAGGCTTGGAGGCAGTCTTATCCCCGGACTTCTTTTGCCTTTTAGCTGGCTGAGAAGGTCCGGAGGATGGAGTGGATGCGGCTTCCCTTTTCTTCTTCGGCGCAACCAGAACAGGGTCACCCACGGCAAGGGGAGGGTCCTCATGGATCTGCCCACCAGGGTTAGCTGATGCCGGAAAAGCATAAGACAGGGGGACAGCGTCAAATGCTTCCATCACCTCAACATCCGAGTCATCTTCATCGTCGGGCCAATCTCTAATAGAAGAGAGTTTACCGGTGGGTCGCTTGGTCGCGTTGGCCATTGGGAGGAACATCTCCTGGTCTGGTTCTTCCTCGTCCAAGCTTTCCCGGTCAGGCGCACATTTGAGGGTGGGATCGGTGCCATCCTCGATAGTTTGCTGAAGGAATTGCTAAAGGAGAAAAAAGACAACAGAGTTAAAAATACAACAGCAACCGACATAAAATTCAATTCGGAGAAAGTGTGTGGCACAAAGCTTACCACGGGAGGAAGCCTATCCCGACAATAGTGCTCAATTCCCCACGTCCACTCAGAGGAGAATTCCTTGTGGGTGGTGAAGAGGGCCTTGACCCGGCGATAGATTTCTGTGTTGGTCAGCTCGAAAGACGAGGTCCGGTTGGGGTCATGGCCCCAGCTCATGTGGCACACCTTGTGAGTGCGTTTCTAGAGAGGGAGATCCGGTTGCAAACGAATGTGATCATGGCATCCTCGCTGCGCAACCCGAGGTCCTTCAGCTCCGTGAACCTTTTGTTGACCTGGTTGGCCAAGACTGTGGGCTTCTTGGCGACAACGTCCCACAACTCCGGGTTAGGAGGACCCGGACCATAGGGGCGAAGCCGGATCAGGTCTTTAGTGCCATCGTTCCGAACATAAAAGAAGGTACGGGCCCATCCTTTGCAGGAGTCCAGCCCGGTAACCCGGGGAAAGACGGAGAGCCTCCCGGGAGAAATGGACGTAGCGCCGAACTGCGTAAGCTGTTTGTCCTCCGGCTCTAGATCGACATTCAGAATTACATTACGACGAAGGCCAAATAACCGGATCCATAGCTCCTTAGTGGGCCATAATCCGGCATAGCCTTCGATCGTGGAAGCAAAAACAGAAAGAGATGTGATGGCAATGGCAGGAAGGTGGTGCGGCTGGAGTTCATAGGTGTTCAACCAATCGTGGAAAAAATCGCTGACTGGCAAACCGAATCCCCACTGGAAGTGTGACAAGAACACAGCAAACTCACCCGGATTGGGTGAGGGGGCGAGTTCGGCAGAGACGAGGCACGCAGTGACGCCTGCGGGGATGCGTCTGGTGCGGTAGAGCCAGTCCAGGTCATCCTGGCAGACCCAGGATCCAGCCCACGCACCGCAGTTCGCCGTTGCGGTGTCCTCCTCCATCTCCTGCTCGGCGACGACAAGCTCCTCTTCTGTCATCTCAAGTTCGCTGCCCTCGCTGGCGCTAGCGGTGGGGGGGGGGCAACGGCCTAGATTGACAGTGACCCGTGGCGGAGGAGGTGCACAGCGGTGACGGCGACGCGGATGCGTATGGAAGCAGTGTGGCTGCGGCGCTGCTACGCAGATGCGGTGGCGGCGGCGCTGTCGCGGGAGAAGATGAAGAAGAAGAACTAAAGGCAGAGGGGCACGGAAGTGGGAAAAGACCCAAGTGGCGCACCCCTCCCCTATTTAACCGCTCCATCGAGGAGGAAGTGGGATCGTGTTATGTGGATATGCCACACGGTGTGGCCGTGTATAAACCAGATGGACCAATCAGCAAAGAGCCACACGGAGGACTACAGGGTGTAGCAGATCCCATGACGTGACGTATTAATGCAGTTAACGAGGAGGCAGGCCAGACGTGATGTGCGCCATAGTGATAACTGACATTACTGCAGCGGTTACTGTGGCTGGCCCTTAAAATGAGGCAACCTAATGATTAGCCTCCACGTGGGGAAGCATACGAGAGAAGGAAAGATGACCTGGATGAGATTATGGTAACCCGGCCAGCAAGTGAAAACTTGAAATGTGCCAAGGGAAAGTAAACTCATGAGATCCGAGATAAGAGGTAACTCGGAGAAGGAGAACAAAGCTCGGTGAAATTGAACCTGCTGTGGCCTTAGCGGCTAAGGCAACTAAGACCGCACCAGCTTCGGGGACTAATGTTGGGGGGATACCCCTGGGTAGGGTCACGCCAGGGTATAAAGGCCGAGTTAGCCGAGGTACGGCAAGGTCAAAGCGAATGCTGGCCGAGTTACCTCAAGGTAGGCCGAATCTTGGGGTAACCTAGACCAGGGGATGTCCACCTAGATGAGTCTCATCCGACTTAAGCCGTAAGCCGGATAGATGAATCTAACTTGTATGCAGGAACTGGTGTGGCCGGATTAACTACGATCTGGGTCATAGCAAGCTTCTAGGAGAAGGAAGGTATCTCGCTGGTCAAAAGTAACCCCGGTACGCACAATGTGACCGAATAGGACAGGGGTAGGACCACCGAGGCGTGGCCGACAAAGGTGACGACGCCGATGTCGGCTGACACAGGCGCCACAGAGGCTCACGTAGCCTCTGCATGGATGACGCGGGGGAAAAGCGACCCGGTCGGCTTGCTATTTTGGGAGGAAGCATATTCCCTGGAATATGACTCCACGTATGCCCTAAGTGGAGACCTAGCCACTCCTATATAAGGGGGGCTAGGGCCTCTATAGAGGGGGTTGGTCTCAATTGGGTAGAGCTTACTGTATTGTTCCTGAGGGCTAGCTAGCGGGGAGAGTAAGAGAGCACCTTCTTCCTCCTCTCTCCAATACAGCTCGAGGAGCACTTGTAATCCGTGAAGTGAATCAAATACAAACCTTCTGTGTGAGGAATCACCTCACTATCCTTCCCTGGATTCCCCTAGTGCTATTAGTCCCCACCTTTAGCCTATCCATGGCATCTGTCGTGACACCACCACGACATGGGTTGACTTGGCACATGCTCACACCATGTTATGACTATCCCAAGTCACCATAGCCTTTATGATCCTTTAGTTTTCAACTTTTAGTATCACTTTATGCTTTGATCAATGATGTTTTGTCGCTCTGCATGATTATGGCCATTATTGCTCTCTTAGTTTGTCGCTCCTAGTCTTTTGCTAGCCTCCGCAACCAAGTATGAGTTCCACTCATGCATCCAACTCCCTAAACCAAGTTATTCCAAAGAGTCCACCATACCTACCTACTAGCTTATGCTATTCCAAGTATATTCATGTTTTTGTTTACCTTCCAAATTAAACTAGTTATGAGAAAACTAGTGATTAAAGCTCTCACGAACTTGATGGCACACTTTACTTTTCTTGCCCTTAATAAACTTGAACCATTGTGTCGTCTATGTTGTATATGCTTGCACTTATTTGTTGGGGATTAGCAGAACCATGCTATCATGGGGAACGCTTTCAACATTGCACTGGTACTTTGTACCTAGTTTATATCATGCTCTTTTGTCTATGGATGTCGTCTGTGTGAAATGAAAGGGGATCTTGTAAGTCCATGGAGTTATGTATATGTGTTAGAGAAACGCCTGGGCCGCTGGTCTAATCCATGCTGACATGGTGGAAACCTGCAGCGTAACCATAATGAGTTGTCTATGAAGCATTCTTCTTATAAAAAAAGAGAGTCCTATATTGAGAAAAATAGAAAAAAAGAGATTATGAAAAGAGGAAAGAGAGAAAAAAGCACCATATTCCCATGGTAAATAAGAAGATTGCTGAGATGCTTGTTGTCTGCTTGTCTTGTCATTGTGATATGGGGATTCTTCCGTATCATCAGGCAAGGGGTACCCCATTGGCGGTTCTCTATGATACACATGTACTTACGATGCCAAGAACTTACCGGTGACTAAACTTGAGTTGCATGAGGAGCGGCCCTCGTATTCAAGGGACATGAGATTTCTAACTTATACTTCGTCAAGTATGTACACCATAGTTTGTTCACTTTATCCTTAATCACTTCAAGATGCTTATGATAGGGGCAATGAGAGCTGAAAGCTATAAGTACGATAATTTTTGGAAGCTCTTTATGAAACTTGAATCTCTGCTTCCTTTTATAAAGGCTTTTCTTCCACCATTATATTGAGTCTCCACCTTCTACCTTTATGCACCTACTTTTAGAGCATAGTGGCCATTCTTAGTTCTATGTGCATTGTCCCAAGACTAGTTGATTAATGCATAACTTGATATTGCTTTTTTTAAACTATTTGTATCTAGTCACTCTTATGAACTTTGAAGATGTCCTATTCATTTATATTTGCTACTCTATGAGGGACAAGCTGAATACTATTATGCTATGTTTTCTTTATGTGAAACAAACAAACGTCTTGCAAAGCATTGTTATTCATGAATCTTTTGTTTATGCCTTTTCATGTTGCAACACAGTTTCTTTGTCTTATTGCTAAAACTTTGTCTTTCATGTTATGATTGAAGTACTATGATCCCAGCTTTGAATGTTTTACAAATACTTTGATCAAGTTTATGATGGTGCATGTCACCTAAAAAATTATTCTTTCTTTTTATCACTTACCTACTCGAGGACAAGCATGAGTTAAGCTTGGGGATGTCGATACATTGCAAATGTATCTATAATTTTTGATGTTCCATGTTTGGTTTTATCTACTTTCTTATGTTTTGTCCACACTTTGTAGTACTTTTCATATGATTTCTTGGACTAACCTATTAACAAGAGCCCGCAGTGCCAGCTACCTGTTTTCTGCTGTTTTTGGTTCCAGGAAGTCAGAAAATGAATATTCTCGGAATTGGACGGCAAAAAAACCAAAGTTATTATTTTACCGGGGACACTTGGAGCCAGAATACGAGACGGAGAAGGGCCAGAGGGCGGCCACACCACCTGGCCCGCGACGGCGTGCAGCCCAGCCGAAGGTGTTGAAGGAAATATGCCCTGAGAGGCAATAATAAAGTTGTTATTATGTATTCCTTGTATATGATAGATGTTTATTTTGCATGCTATAATTGTATTGATAGGAAACGTCAATACATGTGTGTTTAATAAACAAAAAGGGTTCCTAGTTATGCCTCTCTTATAGACTAGCTTGTTGATTAACAAGATGATCAAGGTTTCCTGATCATGGACATTGGATGTTGTTAATAACAAGGTCACAACATTTGTGAAATGATGTGATGAACATTCATCCGAAGTATAGAATTATGATCAAGTCATTATGTTTATATTGCTATAACATCATACAAAGTAATCTTTATCCTTAGACCATGAGATCATGTTAATTGCTAACACCGGAAGAGTATCTTGATAACATCAAACGTCACACCGTAACAGGATGACTACAAAGGTGGGTTCAGTGCTACGAAGGTGTTATGTTGAGGCTCATGGATCAAGAGTGGAATTTGCCAATCCTGATGACGGATAGATATACTCTAGGCCCTCTCGGTGATATCACATTAAGATAGCTTACAAGCAAGTGATGTGATTACTAGAATGTTATATCACGGGAACAAGAAAAGAGTGCATGTCGGCAACCAGATCAAACTAGGTATTTGGATACCGATGATCGAATCTCGGACATGTACTATATCATGAGACAAAGGGATTAAGTTACTAACGTTAAAGGTTCTCATGATCACATAAGTCATCATTGAATGTGCAGGAGTCAGTATGGATCTCCAGGTCCCGCTTCTGATTATTGATCTAAGAAGAGTCTCAATCATGTCTGCATTATTCGCGAACCATAGGGTGACACACTTAAGGGTTGCCGGACACCATTTAGGAGCACAAATGTTTCAGACAAAAGGTTTACAAAGCGTAAGAAATGATTCGTTAGAAACAGGATTTGTTTCGATGGAAACTGGAATTGTATCGGGTGAAATTGCAGAAAGTGGTTCTGCATGTGATATTGAAATGTTTCAAGGGGTTTTATGTGAATGTTTGTTAATTAAAGTAATTAAAAAAATCCTGAATAAAATAAGTAAAAGAGTTTTATTAATTGAGAGTGGCATTAAATTTGGTGGAAATTTAATGCATGTGAGTGGAACTTTGGGTGGAGCTTGAATTTATGTGAGTGGAGCTTCACCACATGAATGAGGAAGAGGTCGGGGCACCCCCTTTGGCCGCCGGCCATGGGAGAGGAGGATGCCCCCTCCGCTCCTATAAAAGGCCCCCTCTCCTCCCTCACAAAGTACATCTCCTTGTGAAGGATCTCTCTCCCCCTCTAGATATTCCACCATGGTCTCGGATTAGTGAGATACATGTTCCCGGTGGACTTGCGTCTGAAAGGAGTAGCTGCTTCTGCTGATTCGCTGGAGCGAGGAGGTGGAGGTTGTCTGGTAGCTTGAACGTGTGTGCAAGGACGGATGCGCTGCTGATTTTTGGCGCTCGTACTTCCACACGATCTTGAGATCGGCAAGCGTACGACTACATCAACCACGAGTTCCTACTCGTTAACAAAACACATTGTCTTCGAGGGTAAGTTCTCCATGGATGTATGTCCACCCGTTGCTCTGTATCTAGTAGATAGATCTTAGCGTATAGTTCTCATCGTAGGAAATTTTTTGTTTTCTATGTTGCGAACCCAACAGTGGTATCAGAGCCTGATCTATGCGTAGGTGCTTTGCATGCGTAGTACACATATGTTTATATGTGGGCAATGATGATCATGTTATTGCATCTTCTATGTATTTTGGATATTGGTGGCATAGTGGGATGAAGCGGCCCGGACCAACCTTACATGTCATCGTACATGAGACCGGTTCCACGACTGACATGCAAATAGTTTTGCATAAGTGGCTGGCGGGTGTCTGTCTCTCCTACTATAGTCAATATCTGATTTACAACGAGTTGCTAATAACTTGGTTATCCTCGTTGTGGTTCATGTTCGTAGGTAAGACCGGTTCTATCTCCGAAATCCCTAAGCCACGTAAAACATGCAATTGATAAATTAGAGGCATTTAGTTTAGATCGTTGCTGGGCTAGTGCCTTGATATGGTATTGTTGTAAGTAGATGTATGATAGATACTCTTACAACACACTCAACGTGTAAGTTTCATAGACCTTGGCCTTACACACAAAGGAACAATAGAGATCATACCACGATGCAAATGATAGAGATCAAATGCATGAACCATATCATCTCACTTTACACATTAGATAAAAATGTGTTCTTCCTTAAGTATGCACCGTTCTATGGATCGTGTTTCGAGACATCACGTGATGATCGGGTGTACTCGACTCTACGCTTTCATACAACGGGTGTAAGACAGTTTTACACACGCGAGTACTATGGTTCTTACTTGGCGAGCCTAGCATGTACATACATGGCCTCGGAACACGGACCGAAAGGTTAATCATGAGTCATATAGTTGATATGATGCCCATATAGATGCTCGCCTTTGAAGCTACACCGACTCACATGATGATCGGAATTGGTGTAGTGGATTTGGTTCATGTAATCACCAAAAGGACATGAGGGATGTCGTTTTTGAGTGGGAGTTCATTAGTAATTTGGATTAGTTGAACTCAATCTATCATAAACTTAGTCTAAATAAACTTTACAAATTCTGTTGTAAATGGCACCACCTGCTTTTAATTTCAATGTGTTCATGGAGAAAGAGAAACTTTGCTGCGAATGGTAGCAACTTCACCAACTGGGCTATGAATTTGAGGATTATCCTCACTGCTGCACAAAAGCAATATGTGCTAGAGGCGCCGCTAGGCCCCCCACCAGCTCCTGATGCCCCTGACAAGGAAAACAATGTCTATATAACTCGTCAGGGGGACCACAACTTAGTTCATTGCGGCATACTGTATGGGGTAGAGCCGAAACTTCGAAAGCGTTTAGAAAATGGCAATGCCTTTGATACAATGGGAGAATTGAAAATGATTTTCGATACCCATGCTGCCATAGAGAGTTATAATGCTTATGAAAAGTTCTTTAGCTGCATGATGGAGGAGAACAGCTCCGTTAGTGAGCACGTACTCAAAATGTCTGGGTACACCGATAAGATTGTGTCCTTGGGAATAATGATTCCCATTGACTTAGGCATACATCGTGTTCTCCAATCTCTGCCACCTAGCTACAAGAGCTTCGTGATGGACTATAACATGCAGGGCATGAAGAAGTCTCTTCCCGAGCTTCTATCAATGCTTAACACTGCAGAAGTGGAGATTAGGAAAGAACATCAAGTGTTGATGATCAATAATACCACCGGTTTCAAGAAGGACAAGAAAGGCAAGCAGAAGGGAAAGAAGGGCGGCAAATCTGTTGCCGCACCTAAAAAGAAACCCTGAGTTGGCCCTAAGTCTGATACCGAGTGCTACTATTGCAAGAGGACTGGCCATTGGAAGCGCAACTTCCCCAAGTATTTGGTGGACAAGAAGGTCGGCAAGGCAAACAAAGGTATATGTGATATACATGTTATTTATGTGTACTTGACTAGTACTCGCAGTAGCACCTGGTATTTGATACGGGATCGGTTGCTAATATATGTAACTCGATTCAGGGGCAGTGGAACAAGTGACAGCTAGCAAGGGATGAGGTCACGATGCGGGTCAGCAATTGATCAAGAGCTAATGTGATCGCCGTCGGAACGCTGCCTCTCCATATGCCATCGGGATTAGTTATAAATCTGAATAATTGTTAATTGGTGCCTGCACTAAGGATGAACATTGTGTCCGGATCATGTTTGATGCAAAGTGGTTATTCGTTTAAGTCTGAAAACAATGGTTGTTCAATTTATATGGATAATATCTTTTATGGTCATGCACCTGTGTTGAATGGTTTATTTCTGTTGGATCTCGATAGTAGTATTACGCATATTCATAATGTTGATGCTAAAAGGATTAAACTTGATGATGATATATCTGCATATATGTGGCACTACCGTCTAGGTCATATTGGCGTTAAATGCATGAAGAAACTCCATTCTGATGGACTTTTGGAATCACTTGATTTTGAATCATTTGATACATGTGAGCCGTGCCTTATGGGCAAGATGACTAGAACGCCGTTTTCCGATACAATTGAACGGGCGACAGATTTACTGGAAATCATACATACTGATGTATGTGGACCAATGAGTGTGTCAGCGCGAGGTGAGTATCGTTATTTTGTTACTTCCATGGATGATTTGAGTAGATACGGGTATATCTATTTGATGAAACAAAAGTCTGAAACTTTTGAAAAGCTCAAGGAATTTCGGAATGAAGTGGAAAATCATCATAACAGAAATATCAAATTTCTATGGTCCGGCCGTGGAGGAGAGTATCTTAGTTACGAGTTTAGCACACATATGAAAGATTGTGGAATAGTTTCACAACTCACCCCTGCCGGAACACCACAACGTAATGGTGTGTCGGAACATCGTAATCATACATTATTTGATATGGTTCGATCTATCATGTCTCTGACTAACTTGCCACTGTCATTTTGGGGTTATGCACTGGAAACCGCTGCATTCACTTTAAATCGGGCACCATCTAAATCCGTTGAAACGACACCGTATGAATTATGGTTTGGAAACAAACCTAAGCTATCATTTCTTAAAGTTTGGGGATGCGATGTTTATGTGAAGAAACTTCAGCCAGATACACTCAAACCCAAAGCGGAAAAATGTGTCTTCATAGGATACCCTAAGGAAACGATTGGGTATACCTTTTATCACAGATCCGAGGGCAAGGTTTTTGTTGCCAAGAATGGATCCTTTTTTGAGAAGGAGTTTCTCGCGAAAGGTGTGAGTAGTTGGAAGGTAGAACTTGAAGAGGTTATTGAACCTTCTCTTCATGAATTGGCGAGTAGCACAGCACCGGAAGTTGTTTCGGAGTTGACTTCACCTAATGAAGAGAGAGCTAATGATAATGATCATGAAACTCCGAAAGAGGACACTACCAAACCTCGCAGGTCAAGCAGGACACATGCAGCTCCTGACATGTACGGTAATCCTGTTATGAATTTCATGATTAATGAAATAGATGACCCTGCGACGTATGAAGAAGCGATGATGAGCCCGGATTCCAACAAATGGCTAGAATCCATGAAATCCGAGATGGAATCCATGTACGAAAACCAGGTTTGGACCTTGGTGGACTTACCTCACGATCGAAAGGCCGTTGAGAATAAATGGATTTTCAAAAGAAAAACTGATGCTGATAGTAATGTGACCATCTATAAAGCTCGACTTGTTGCAAAGGGGTTTTGACAAATTCAAGGAGTTGACTACGATGAGACATTCTCTCCCGTAGCGATGCTAAAGTCGGTTAGGATTATGTTAGCAATTGCTGCATATTTCGATTATGAAATATGGCAGATGGATGTCAAAATTGTGTTCCTCGATGGTAATATTGAAGAAGAGTTGTATATGATACAACCTAAGGGTTTTGTCGATCCTAAGGATGCTGATAAGGTATGCAAGCTTCAGCGATCCATCTATGGACTGAAGCAAGCATCTCGGAGTTGGAATCTCCGCTTTGATGAGGTGATCAAAGAGTTTGGATTTATCCAAACTTATGGAGAGGCTTGTATTTACAAGAAAGTGAGTGGGAGCAATGTGGCATTTATAATATTATATGTGGATGACATATTATTGATTGTAAATGATATAGATCTTTTAAATAGTGTTAAAAGTTATCTAAACAGCAAATTTTCGATGAAAGACCTTGGTGAAGCTTCATATATATTAGGCATTAAAATCTATAGAGATAGATCAAGGCGCCTAATTGGGCTATCACAGAGTACATACCTTGATAAGATATTAAAGAAGTTTAATATGGACGGAAGTAAGAAGGGGTTCTTACCTATGTTGCAAGGCAAGACATTGAGTAAGACTCAAAGTCTGGCTACGGCGGAAGAAAGAGAGATAATGGATAAGATCCCCTATGCCTTAGCCATAGGCTCTATAATGTATGCCATGCTATGTACAAGACCGGATGTGGCACATGCTATTAGTTTGACTAGTAGGTACCAATCTGATCCAGGTTCGGAACACTAGATAGCAGTCAAGAATATCCTTAAGTACATAAGAAGAACTAAGGATATGTTTCTTGTATACGGAGGTGAAGAAGAGCTAGTCGCTAAGTGTTATGTCGATGCTAGCTTTGACACTGATCCGGATGACTCTAAGTCTCAATCCGGATACGTATTTCTCTTGAACGGAGCAGTAGTTAGTTGGGGGAGTTCCAAACAACCTGTGGTGGCTGGATCAACGACGGAGGAGGAATATGTTGCTGCTTCAAAAGCGGCGCAGGAAGCGGTTTGGATGAAGGAGTTCATAACGGAACTAGGTGTGGTTCCTAGTGCATTGGACCCAATGGTGATCTATTGTGACAACAATGGAGCCATAGCCAACGCAAAGGAACCAAGGTCTCACAAGAATTCCAAGCATATTAAGCACCGGTTTCACTCCATCCGCGAGCAAGTCAAGGATGGAGATATAAAGATTTGTAAAGTGCACATGGACCTGAATGTAGCACATTCGTTGACTAAAGTTCTCCCTAGGGCAAAACATGATCAACACCAGAACTCCATGGGTGTTAGATTTATCACTATGTAAACTAGATTATTGTCTCTAGTGCAAGTGGGAGACTGAATAAAATATGCCCTGAGAGGCAATAATAAAGTTGTTATTATGTATTCCTTGTATATGATAGATGTTTATTTTGCATGCTATAATTGTATTGATAGGAAACATCAATACATGTCTGTTTAATAAACAAAAATGTTCCTAGTTATGCCTCTCTTATAGACTAGCTTGTTGATTAATAAGATGATCAAGGTTTCCTGATCATGGACATTGGAGGTTGTTAATAACAAGGTCACAACATTTGTGAAATGATGTTATGAACATTCATCCGAAGTATAGCATTACGATCAAGTCATTATGTTTATATTGCTATAACATCATACGAAGTAATCTTTATCCTTAGACCATGAGATCATGTTAATTGCTAACACCGGAAGAGTATCTTGATAACATCAAACGTCACACCGTAACAGGATGACTACAAAGGTGGGTTCAGTGCTACGAAGGTGTTATGTTGAGGCTCATGGATCAAGAGTGGAATTTGTCAATCTCGATGATGGATAGATATACTCTAGTCCCTCTCGGTGATATCACATTAAGATAGCTTGCAAGCAAGTGATGTGATCACTAGAATGTTATATCACGGGAACGAGAAAAGAGTGCATGTCTGCAACGAGATCAAACTAGGTATTTGGATACCGATGATCGAATCTCGGACATGTATTATATCATGAGACAAAGGGATTAAGTTACTAACGTTAAAGGTTCTCACGATCACAGAAGTCGTCATTGAATGTACAGGAGTCAGTATGGATCTCTAGGTCCCGCTTCTGATTATTGATCTGAGAGGAGTCTCAATCGTGTCTGCATTATTCACGAACCATAGGGTGACACACTTAAGGGTTGCCGGATACCATTTAGGAGCACAAATGTTTCAGACAAAAGGTTTACCAAGCGCAGGAAATGTTTCGTTAGAAACGGGAATTGTTTCGATGGAAACCAAAATTGTTTCTGGTGAAATTGCAGAAAGTGGTTCTGCATGTGATATTGAAATGTTGCAAGGGGTTTTATGTGAATTTTTGTTAATTAAAGTAATTAAAAAATTCTGAATAAAATAAATAAAAGAGTTTTATTAATTGAGAGTGGCATTAAATTTGGTGGAAATTTAATGCATGTGAGTGGAACTTTGGGTAGAGCTTGAATTTATGTGAGTGGAGCTTCACCACATGAATGTGGAAGAGGTGGGGGCACCCCCCTTTGAATTTATGGGAGGGGAAGAGCCCCCCCCCCCTCTCCTATAAAAGGCCCCCCTCTCCTCCCTCACAAAGTACAACTCCGCGTGAAGGATCTCTCTCCCCCTCTAGATATTCCCCCATGGTCTCGGATTAGCGAGATACATGTTCCCGGTGTCCTTGCGTCTGGAAAGAGTTGCTGCTTCCGCTGATTCGCTGGAGCGAGGAGGTGGAGGTTGTCCGGTAGCTTGAACGTGTGTGCGAGGACGGATGCGCTGCTGATTTGCGGCGCTCGGACTTCCACACGATCTTGAGATCGGCAAGCGTACGACTACATCAACCACGAGTTCCTACTCGTTAACAAAACTCGTTGTCTTCGAGGGTATGTTCTCCATGGATGTATGTCCACCCGTTGCTCTGCATCTAGTAGATAGATCTTAGCGTATAGTTCTCATCGTAGGAAAATTTTTGTTTTCTATGTTGTGAACCCAACAGGTGTGGCAAGCCCAGGCACCCCCTAGGCCTCTCCTTCCGCCTGTATATTGCCTCTGATATGGAAACCCTAAGTACCCGATCAAAAAATCCACGAAAGAGTTTGTAGTCGCTGTCGTCTCCATCCCTAGATTGGGAGGGATCTGAAGCTCTTCCTGGCACCCTGTCGGAGAGGGGAATTCACCCTGGAGGCCTTCTTCATCATCATGCAAGCCTTCGGTGTGATGCATGAGTATTTCATCTCTGGACTGCGGGTCCATGTAGTAGCGAGAGGCTGGTTCTCCTCCTTTGTGCTATCATGTTAAGATCTTGTGAACTCCGTTCATGATCAAGATCATCTATTTGTAATTCTGCATGCTGTGTTTGCGGGGATCCGATGGATATTGAGATGATATTTCAGATTGATTATTGATTCTATCATGTATTTGTTATTTGTGATCTTGCATGCTTTCCGTTGTTAGTAGCTATCTTGGCCAAGTAGATGCTAGAAACTCCAAGAGTTAGTATTTATGCTCGATAGTGGGTTCATGCCTCTGGTAATCTGGGGAAGTGACAGAAATCTCTAAGGTACTACATGTGTTGTTGCTACTAGGGAGAAAACAACAATCCTTTGTTCATAGAACAATCGTATTGTTTACATTACACGCAATTCGTAATGCAATAATTTGTTGCTTGCAACTTAATACTAGAGGGGGTTCGGATGATAACCTGAAGGTGGATTATTAGTCATAGATGCAGTTGGATGGTGGTCTATGTATAATGTTGTAATGCCCAATCAAGTCTCAAAGGAGTCAAGATGATTAGTATATGCTTGTATGCTTTCTCGATGTTTGTCAATTGCCCCGCTATAATTTGTTCACCTAGCATGTTATCTATCTTAAGGAGAGCCACCTCTAGTGAACTATGGACCCCAGTCCTTGCTTTTTTACATTCAATCTACAATCAAACTGTTTACTACTTTGTGTTTACTTTCTGCAAACTATTACTTTCTTCCATTCGATACGTTTAATCCTTTGTTTCAGCAAAACCGGTGAGATTGACAACCTCATCGCAAGTTGGGGGCAAAGTTCTGTGGTTGTGTTGTGCAGGTCTCCATGTTGCTACTAGCACCGGTAGTGCGTCTTGCCAAGGCTCAGCTAGCAACACCTTTGGGGTGTTTCCTTGCTCCTACTGGATTGATAACCTTGGTTTTATACTGAGAGAACACTTGCTGCTGTGCTCATCATACCTTCCTCTTGGGGTTCCCCAACGAGCTCGATATATTTTGGGCCATCAGAAGCCCACTTATACCTAGTCTTATTCTCATGTATCAGAAAACCCAAACTAGCATCTTCCTTAGCACTTCACTCAATGGTAACAACACATGCAAAACAAAAAAAAATTGAATATGAAGCAAAACCAGCAGGAGCATATGTATGAAGCTACATAAATACTACAAATGGTGCGTACCAGGTACAATGGGATTAGTTGGTGTCACAGGCTCGACCAAAGTGGAAGGTGATGCTTGAATATTCTTAGAGGTTGTTGAAACAGCAGCGGTCGAGGCATCATTGGGTTTGGCAGATGGGAGAGCTTGTGAATATCAAAACTCTGAATATTCTAGATCCAAGGTTCAAACAGATCGAAACGAGGGTTTGTCCAGAGCCCTGTTCCATGCTTCATCAGAAAATATCCTTCCGGGGTCTGCAGCGAATTGACGACCTATCAAGGCTAACAACATCATGTTGCTTAGTAGCATCAAGTCCCTTCATCATAGAATCCAAAATTATCGTTGTTTGTGGCACCTCGGTATCTTTTGATGCAACAGACTGCCTTAGAACATGTTTTACTTCCCTAGCATGCTCCTTAGCGGCACCGGCAGCGCCATCATGCTCCTCAACAGCAGCTGCAGCACTAGTGTGCTCTCGACGCTCAGATGTAGCGCCACCGTGCTCCTTAGGCTCTGATGTAGCAAAATCTTCTCCTCATCTTATGTTTTTGAATCATCATCCTCCTATAGATCATCAAGTGCTGAGGTATTGGTTGGAAAAAAACGCTTTGGCCAGCTCCTTCTTTACTTGATGCTTCAATGTCAACCATAATTGCAACCATGCGTTGGGCCTGCATGTGTTTCAGACCATTAAAAAGTTTTTCATTGTTCCATCAACATCACCTTCAAAAATTGCCTTGTGCTTCTCGTACAAGTGATTGAAACAAGGGGTAACCTGTCAGCCAACATTAGAAGCATGTTAGTAAGCCAAGCCAAAAAAATGATGTAGTGCAAACATTGTTATATAATAGTAGAAAGCGCAACCACTAGTCTAGCGGCTCGAATTCGTCGTCCGTCGCCTCTATCATGGCGTACGGGATACGTACTGGCGATGAATCCTCGAATTTTCAGTGTAGTGGAATTCTATTAAACTTCTTTTGCATATGGGTAGATAATTTTGGGTAACTTACGCACTGCCCCTACCCTAAGTCGTCAACCTACGTACAGAGCAAACTCTAGTATAGCGGCTCGGCTTCATCGCCCGTCGTAGCTATCGCGGCGTACGAGCGACGAAACCTCGAAGGATGTTAGGGCACCGAGGCTGAGTTGTCGTCGACGCAACCAAGAATTAAAAATAAGGTGGATGGAAAAGGTAGTAGCAAAGGAATATAAATAATGTAGCAAAATTTGTGAAGTAAAGTACCAAGAAAATAAAAGTAATGTAGCATCCACTGTTTTAATAAAGTTTTACACACTTGCTACGTATTAAGCTTCTTAGTTATCTACAGAACACTAAGGTAGCAAATGAATAAAACTAAGGTAGCAAAATCTTAGCACTAAAGTAGCAAAAAAAATAGTAATGTAGTAGAGCACTTTTAATACCTGTTAAAACAACTACATAAACTGATTTGAAAGTTGTAGCAGAGCCATAATACTAAGGTAGCAAAATTTCTACACTAAAGTAGCAAAAAAACTGTAATGTAGCAGAGAACTTTTAATACATGTTGAAACAACTACATAAACTGATTGGAAAGTGGTAGCAGAGCCATAATACTAAGGTAGCAAAATCTCTGCACTAAAGTAGCAAAATAAAAACAGTAATGTAGCATCTGTTATACCTCCAAATACTGGCTACTAGGGGAATTTAGCAATTCGTTCAATGATGCAAAAGGATTAACTTCAGCATCTTCAATAGAACGGGGTTGGTTCAAATCATCATCGATAGTACTAGTACCATACGGCGTTAAACATAGCGGAGGAACTACACACAAGAAAAGTCATATTAAGAGGATTAATGGAAGAAGAGAAAACTTTAATGTTTGTGGTGGAAAGTGCACTACCTCTCGCCTCCCAAAACAGTAGTGTTCTGCAAAATCTTCCTATCGTAGTCGTTTTCTACCACAAAGGCGAAATCATAGGACTTAAATGAGCATACTCTAGGCAATGAATTGTCAAACTTGTGATCGCTCGGTGGGAACTCCAAATGGTCCATATATGCAATCTACAAAGAACGCAAAAACAAAGTAAGGCAAGCACCAGAAAACACTACAAATCAATATATAGTAACATAGAAGAGGGGAGATAACTTACCCCAAGAAGCACAAAAGGACCAGTTATCCAAATTTCAAATTTGCTAGAGTCCTTTGGAATAACAAGTTCTCTCTTCTTCTTCTTCTTCTGAATATTTCTCACCGATTGCATCGCTAAACCCAATAAATGCTCATCCTATGCATACTCATCAGTTTTGGTTGGGTCAGCCATAAGACCAACATATTCCAAGTTAACATAATTCAAGCTTTTAGGAGCACCAACAGTGGCTAGGGAAAGGAGATCCCATGTACGAATTATGGTTGCTCATCTGTATCTGCACATTTCTTTAGGATATCAATGGCAGTAGCTAACTCTGCTCTCTTCTTGCCAGCATGGTAAACTTCCCGAACTTCGTCAATCGCTACACCTCTAGCATTGGAAAGATCAATAGGCTTGTTCTCATAGCGTATTCCAAACGCTTTCCTTACCATATCCCTGGTAAACACCATCTGGTTCTTCTGAAGCTTGTACTCACATAGACGAGGAGTTGTATGACCAGCAAAAAAACTTGTAAGCTCATTAGGAATCCTGAATGGTGGCACATTCAGCAAATCTCTTAATGCACTCTTTCCTTCCATAATAGCACTCTTCACTAGAGAAATGTTGTCTGCAATGGTACGCAACCGCTTGGCACCGAACTAGTGTTTTCACATCCATAAATCCTGCTTGACCTTCTTCACACTGTCACCCTTTTTATTGTGGCTCACAACAACCTTCTTACCCCTAGGAACCATGCTCTTACCATCCAGAGCAACCTGTTGCACACCACTAGAATCCACTAAAATCTGATGAACATGACAACTGCAGCTCCAAAAAAGCTACATGTAGCATGTCAACCAAATTTAGCATTCAAATGAAAAGAAGCTACATGTAGATACATGTGGCAAGCCAACCAAAAAACTAAGTGTAGCATGCAAACCAAATTTAGCAAGCCAACCAAAAAAGCTACATGTAGCATGCCAACAAAATCTCTTAAATTCTAGTGAACATGGTACCAGATCCAAGCATAAAGTAGCAAAATCCTACTGAAAAGGTACATGTAGCAAATCGTAGCAATTATCTAACAACTATGTAGCAAATCATAGCAATTAGCATATGTAGCAAATCCTATTGAAAGAGCACAAGTACCAAATCCTACTAAATATCATAACATAGCAAATATTAGCATCATCTTGATGGGGGGATACCCTCGGGTAGGGTCACGCCGGGGTATAAAGGCCGAGTTAGCCGAGGTACGGCAAGGTCAAAGCGAATGCTGGCCGAGTCACCTCAAGGCAGGCCGAATCTCGGGGTAACCCAGACCAGGGGATGTCCACCTAACTGGGTCTCAACCGACTTAAGACGTAAGTCGGATAGATGCATCTAACTTGTATGCAAGAATAGGTGTGGCCGGATCAGCTACGATCCGGGTCATATCAAGCTTCTAGGAGAAGGAAGGTATCTCGCTGGTCAAAGGTAAACCCGGGACGCACAGCATGAGCGAAGCGGACAGAGGCAGGACCACCGAAGCGTGGCCGACAAAGGTGACGACGCCAATGTCGGCTGACACAGGTGCCGCAGAGGCTCACGTAGCCTCTGCATGGATGACGCGGGGGAAAAGCGACCCGGTCGGCTTACTATTTTGGGAGGAAGCATATTCCCTGGAATATGCCTCCACGTATGCCCTAATTGGAGACCTAGCCACCCCTATATAAGGGGGGCTAGGGCCTCTGTAGAAAGGGTTAATCTCTATTGGCTAGATTTTACTTGGTTCCTGAGGGCTAGCTAGCGGTGAGACTAAGAGAGTTCCTTCTTCCTCCTCTCTCTGATACAGCTCGAGGAGCACTTGTAAACCTTGGAAGTGAATCAAATACAAAGCTTCTGTGTGTGGAATCACCTCACTATCCCTCCCTGGATTCCCCTAGTGCATTTAGTCCCCACCTTTAGCCTACCCATGGCATCTGCCGTGACACCACCACGACAGTTGGCGCCCACCGTGGGGCTAGCGGCGCTAGCAGGGGTCAAGATCCGGACAGGAAACCTCATCGGCACCGGCGAACGCATCGTCTCCTTGCTCGTTCAGCGCTTTGGAGTGCTGGACTTTGTCAGCGACAACGCTGGCTGCTTCGGCACGCGCCCACTTCCGTGCAATAGCCTCTTCGTCAAGCTCGACGTGCACAAGGTCTACGTTGCTGTCGATGTGTCATGCGTTCATCCGTGGCACGTCGTCGAGGCAGGGGAGCCACCCCTTAGCATGGTTCACGGGGCGTGTATCACTCGCTCCTTGGACCGTGCAGAGGTGTTGATGACTGCGCCTGGTGCAGGCGCAAGCAAGGATCCGGCACCAGATCCGGAGGTAACGCCTAAGGCACCGAGGAAAGGTAGAGGTCCTCCACTAGAGAGGCCTGAGAATGTGCTGCGGGAAGCGATGGATAGCTTGGAAAACCCGGTAGCAGCAGTGGTAGATCCGGCTCAGGTACAGGCCGAGCTAGAGGAAACTAGGCAAAAAATTCTAGAGGGAGCGAAAAAGATAGCCGCGGCTCAGCAGTCGTTGAACATGACGCTGCGTGAGTACGCAAAGGCAAATAAAGTAGATGCTGTAAAAGTGAAGGGGATGAAGAGTTAGAGAACTGTCTATCCGTGGGGCTGCCGAAGTATAGTACCCCGACGAAAAACCTCAGAGCAGCGGATGCAGCTGCGTCTGAGTTAGAGGGTCTAATGGGTGAAGCCCGTCAGAGACAGCAAGATAGGGTCAATGAGTTGGTTCAGATCGCGAACAGGCAAAATGAGGAATTGCTCAGGGCTAACCCGGAGAGAGCTGGGGCCTTCAAGATCGTTCATTCGGCGATGGGTAACGCGGAGAAATCCGCTGGAGCTGCATCGTCTCCTCATGGTGGTCCTAGGAGAGAAGAGGTAGTAACCTCAGCCAGGAGGAACAAACAGATCGTCCCGTATGACCCGACAAGGGCAAGGAAAGGAAAAGAAGTACAGAGAAATGACGATCGACGAAGTGTGAGCCGAGGTGAAGCTGGCCGAAGTAACCATGACCAAGGCAATGTCGGTCAAGGAAACGCTGTAAATGGCAATGCCGGACAGCGCAACTCGGCAGGACAACCGTAGCAGCGGAATATACCAAGGCAAGAGCAATGTGCCGGCCGAGGTATGCAACAGAGAGGTGCTCCACGAGAGCAAGACCGGTATAACGATGGAGATTCGGAAATGGTGAACACAGGATACCCAAGGCCGGACTATCATGTGATAGGATCAAGATTGGGAAGCAGGGATTTGATGCCTGATGATGCCAGGTTAAAACTGGATCGGCTGTATAGGTCGGAGCAGATTGAATGTCAAGGTCCCCCGGGTCCTGTGTGTTTTGGACCCTGGATCATGAAGGAGCCTCCAGTACCCAACTTCCAGTTACCTAGAGGCACAAAGACGTATGACGGTAGTACTAAGCCGGAAGATTGGTTGATAAACTATGCTATGGCTGTGAAAATTGCTACAGGCAACTTGAGATGGGCTGTGAGATACGTACCCCAGATGTTGGAGGGGCCAGCAAGGGTATGGCTAAACAATTTGCCACCCGGAAGTATTAACTGCTGGATCGATTTTGAGTAAATTTTTATCAGCAATTTCTCAAGTACGTATCAGAGGCCGAATAGGCCATAGACCCTAGCTATGTGTAAGAAGAGACCGAACGAGACGGACCGAGAGTTTTTAACCTGGTGGTGTACCGTGAGAAACTCGTGTGAGGGTGTGATAGAGTCACAGGCCATAGCATGGTTTGCGCAAGGATGCAGATATGCGAGCATGTTGTGGCAAAGATTGCAAAGTGATATGCCAACTACATTGGCAGAGACGATCCGGATTGCAGATTCGTATGCTTTGGGTGATCCGACTCAACCTAGACTCATGTCAAACGAGTCAAATGAGGAGTGTTACCAGAGAGATGGAGCCGGGTCATCCCGGAGGAATGATTACCGGGGTAAAAGAAGAGATGACAGACCGGATTACCGGTATAATTCGCAACAAGTTGCTGCTGTAAATCAAGATCAGCCCGGAGCAGGGGGAAATCAACGTCAGAAAACTGGAGGGAAATAGTGGACACCGAGAAATGATGGCAAGAAAACTTGGACGCCAGAGCAAAAGAAACAGTGGCAGGAAAAGAAGGACCGTCCGAGGTATACTTATGAGTCAATGTTGGATCAGCCGTGTAAATTTCACACACCAAATCCGAGTAACCCAGCGGGTCATACAACGAGGCAATGTGAGTGGATGCGTAAGATAGAACAAGGTGGTTCGGGGAATGCTTAGGCACCTCGGAATGATCAACCTCGGCAGGAGTTACCCCGGCAGCAACTGCTCTCCGGACCGAACACGCAACAGCTAATGTTGCCTCCCCCTCCGCCGAGGTATGATAACCATGAGAGAAGGGATGCAATGCATCAAGTGGAAGACCAGCATCAGCCGGATCAGAGGTACCCCGGAAATGAGGGGAGGAATGAGTACAGGGAGCATCATCAGAGTTACTGTGTGTTTACCACTGAGGAAACAGATAGAAAGAGCTTGCAGCACCGACATATGGAGGTCAATGAGGTAAGGCCAGCAGTGATGAGGTATATGCCTTGGTCGGACCAGGAGATTACCTGGAGCATCAAAGATCATCCCAAGCTTATGCCATGTCCTGGTTGATATGCGCTAGTGCTGGATCCGACATTCATTGGGCCTAACATCAATGTGAGGTTCTCAAAAGTACTGATTGACAATGGCAGTAGCATTAACATCATGTATGCGCATACAATGCGCAAGTTGGGTATCTCGGAGAACATGCTCCAAGCTACAAGGACAACTTTCCATGGCATTGTGCCTGGCATTTCTTGTGAGCCCATAGGTAAGGTCCGGGTTGACGTATTGTTCGATACGAGAGATAATTGCCGAACTGAGAATTTGGAGTTTGAAGTGGTGAACTTAGAAAGTGCGTATCACGCGTTACTCGGAAGACCAGCACTAAACAAGTTCATGGAAAGCTGCCACATCAGTTATCTGATGATGAAGTTGCCCGGGCCAAATGGAGTGATTACCATTGCTGGAGATTCCCGACGTTCCATTGAGTGTGCGTCAGCCGGGTCTAACCTAGCCGAGTCACTCGTGATTGCGCAAGATAAAAGAAAAATCCAAGAGGTGGCGGCGTTGGCTCAGTCCGCGCAGCAATATATGCCGGTGTTGAGTAATCCGCATGGTAGCGTTTCGTTCCAAGCCATAAAGGATACCAAGAAAGTGCTTGTTGATGATATGTTCCCAGAGCGCACCGTAACAATTGGTGTCGGGTTAAATGATAAATAGGAAAACGAGCTCGTCAACTTCCTCCGTGAGAATTAGGACATTTTTGCTTGGTCCACACAGGACTTGCAAGGTGTTCCGAGGGAGTTGGCCGAGCACACTTTGAACGTGAGACCTAGAGCAAGGCCGGTGAAGCAACCTCTCCGCCGCTTCGCCGAGGATAGGAGAAAAGTCATTGGAGACGAGATAGCTCGGTTACTAGCAGCAGGATTTATCATGGAAGTTCTTTACCCTAATTGGCTATCTAATCCGGTGCTGGTGGAGAAGAAGAAGGATGATCTGAATGTGGCAGTGGTTTGGCGTATGTGTATTGATTACACGAACCTGAATAAGGCGTGTCCAAAAGATCCATTCCCACTGCCAAGGATAGATCAGGCCATAGACTCAACTGCTGGATGTGAACTGTTGTCATTCATTGATGCATATTCTGGTTTCCACCAGATACCTCTGAACCCGGATGATCAAATAAAGACTGCATTTATCACCCCATATGGGGCTTATTGCTATCGCACCATGCCGTTTGGTTTACGTAATGCAGGGGCAACGTACCAAAGATGTATGCAGAAATGTTTGCACGACCAAATTGGTCAAAATGTACAGGTGTATGTGGATGATGTGGTTATCAAGACCAAGGAAAGCAAAACTCTCCTTGACGATATCCGGCAAACGTTCGCAAACCTAAGAAGGTTCTGGATGAAGCTTAACCCAGAAAAATGTACCTTCGGTGTCCCGAGTGGAAAATTACTCGGATTTATTGTCTTCGGCCGAGGTAACGAAGTTAATCCAACTAAAATCCGGGCCATTGAACGAATGGAACTGCCGAAGTGTCTTAACGATGTCCAGAAGTTCACTGGTTGCCTGGCATCGTTAAGTCGGTTTGTATGTCGGTTGGGAGAAAAGGCATTGCCTCTCTATCAACTCATGAAAAAGTTGGACAAGTTCATTTGGATGCCGCTGGGTAATGAAGCCTTTATACAATTAAAGAAAATGTTAGCCACTGCACCAGTGTTAGCCTCTCCACTATCAAAGGAGCCAATGTTGCTCTATATAGCCGCAACCAACCGAGTTGTAAGTGCAGTAATTGTGGTAGAGCGCGACGAAGAGGGTAAGTCAGTGCAAAGGCCAGTATATTATCTGAGCGAGGTATTGTCAACATCAAAGCAAAATTATCCGCACTATCAGAAAGTGGCGTATGGTGTGTACATGTTGGCAAAGAAGCTAAAACATTATTTTGAGGAGTACCCTATCAAGGTAATTTGTGAAGCTCCCATATCCGAGATAATGAGTAACAAGGATGCAAGTGGCAGGATTGCAAAATGGGCAATTGAACTAGCTCCCTATGCGCCACAATATGATAGAAGAGAAGCAATCAAGTCTCAGGCTGTGGCCGACTTTTTTGTGGACTGGGCCAAGGTACAATATGAACCACCGCTACTAGATCCGAACTACTGGAGAATGCACTTTGACGGGTCAAAAACAAAAACCGGGTTAGGCGCCGGAATTGTGCTTACCTCGCCAAAGCATGACCAGTTGAAGTATGTGCTACAGATCCATTTCGCAGTGTCGAACAATGTCACTGAATATGAAGCACTTGTGCATGGGCTCAAAGTGGCAAAAGAAATTGGGATACATCGGATCCAATGCTTTGGAGACTCGGATTTGGTAGTTCAGCAAGTGTCAGGGCTGTGGGACGCTCTTGATCCAAACATGGCATTGTACAGATTCCATGTGCAGAAAATATCTGGTTACTTTGAGGGATGTGAATTTTGCCATGTACCCCGGGTGGAAAACGAGGCTGCCGACGTATTGTCGAAGCTCGGATCAACTCGACAAGCAATTCCACCGGGTGTAGCATTAGAACACCTCAGAAAACCATCCATCAGACCGTCCCCAGAAACTTACTCGATTTATGTCCCGGAGGATCCGGAGTCCGGAGCTGTGCCCATGGACATTGACATGGGAGGTGGTGCGTGAAACCCGGGGACTGCCTCAGCAAACCTGGGGACTGTTTTGCAGGACCCGGGGACTGCTCAGCGTGATCCGGTTGAAGTTATGCCGGTGGATCAGATGGAAATTGATGAGGATGTGTTCCCTATGCGAGCAATACCAGCTTGGGCACTTCCTATATTTCAATTCCTGAAAGATGGAACGTTATCCACTGAGGAGGTGCTATCCAGGCAAACTCAGAGGAGAGCAAAGGCATACACAATCATCAATTCCGAGCTATAC
Organism: Avena insularis; assembly: GCA_023614405.1. NCBI lineage: Eukaryota > Viridiplantae > Streptophyta > Magnoliopsida > Poales > Poaceae > Avena > Avena insularis. Next base: position 427,858,870 of record CM042692.1, on the reverse strand, counting down.
AAAAGGAGTGTGAGCAATGTCCTCCAGCGATGTGTTGACCCGGAAGAAGGGCTTGACATCCTCGGAGATATACATCAAGGGGAGTGCGGGCATCATGCCTCGTCCCGAGCCTTGGTAGCAAAAGCTTTCCGGCATGGATTCTACTGGCCAAGTGCCTTAGAACAAGCAGAAGATTTGGTAAGAAAATGCAACGGTTTTCAGAGGTATGCTACCAAGACACATATGCCAATGTCAGAACTCAGGACCATACCAATCACATGGCCATTCGCCGTATGGTGTTTGGACACGGTTGGTCCGTTCAAACCAGCAAGGGGGAATATGACTCACATTTTGGTCATGGTGGATAAGTTTACAAAATGGATTGAAGTAAAGCCAATAAGAAAATGTGATGGAGCTACGGCCGTGACATTTCTCAAAGACATCATCTTGAGATACGGTTATCCTCACAGTATCATAACTAATAATGGCACAAATTTTGCTGAAGGAGCTTTTGCGCGATTCTGCCGGGATAAGAAGATCCGGCTGGACGTTGCCTCGGTAGCTCATCTTGCATCGAACGGACAAGTGGAAAGATCCAATGGATTAGTACTGTCCGGGATAAAACCCCGGCTCATTGAGCCACTGCAAAGATCAGCGGGGTGCTGGATGGAAGAACTACCAGCGGTATTGTGGAGTTTAAGAACAACTCCGAATCGATCAACAGGCTATAAGCCATTTTTTCTGGTATATGGGGCAGAAGCTGTGTTACCAGCCAACATAGAGCATGATTCGCCTAGGGTCACCCAATACACAGAAGCCGAAGTGCAAGAAGCCTAGCAAAATGATGTGGATCTGCTGGAAGAAGCGAGAGAATTGGCATTGTCCAGATCCGCCATATATCAGCAAAATCTCCGACGCTATCATTGCCGGAAAGTAAACCCCCGAGTCTTTCGGGAAGGTGATCTGCACTCGTTGGTACAGCAGATCGCTGGCATGCACAAGTTATCCCCCCATGGGAAGGGCCATTCATTGTGAGCAAAGCATTGCACAATGATTCTTATTATCTTATCGATGCAAAGCCACAGGAAAAGAACAAGGCGGACAGGTCCGGCGAGGAATCTAGGCGTCCATGGAATGTAGCTCTACTTCGTCCTTTCTACACTTAGCAAAGAAGTGTATGTATCCAAGTCTTCTCATATGTCGGTATATATGCCGGCAATGAGCTTATCAATGAAGTGTTGGCGCCTCGAGCAGTAACTCGGGGACTGCCTTAATAATGATTATCATCTTCTGTATTTATTATTTATATGTCGGCTGGCGTAAGTTGTTCTACTTAGGCCGGATTAGTAATGTGTGAGAACCAAGAACCCAACTCTTCGACTTGCTGCTGTCCAACAAGAATTGGCTTCATGGCAAGCAAGAGAACAAGTTTGGAATTGCGTAGCACATGAAAAACGACTAAGGAAAAGAACTTAATCGAGCCGACGTTTGTTTTTCAGCCTAACCTTGCATTTACTTTCAAATTATTATGCTGAATTATTTTGAGCTAAGCCTAAAGTTTCCAAGTATTGTTAAGACAATTTTTGAAGCTCGGATTCGTAAGTCGTAAAACCAAATCAAGGTAGACACGAGCCGAGCCAGAAGATTGGATGAACAAGAAAATGAAACTCGGGGACTACGCCCAAGTTAATCCGGCATAAAAAACTTAGTAGCAAAATATCACATGTGTACTGGATACAATTCCACCCGGCATACCGGGCATCTGATAAACTTTAAAGTGTTTTCACTCAAGGAGTAGCAGGAGGAGAAAGTTCGGTGTCATCTTCGCTGTCTTCGATGTCCGAGGCATCGTCCTCTTCATCCTCATCCGAGCCATCTTCCACATTCTCAGTGTTTTCATCACCGGCGGCTTCCAGGAAGCTCGGTCCCTCATTCCATTCATGAATGGGAGCATATTCGATGAGGCTATGGGTGCAAGCCTTGCGCCGAGCTACCCACTCTGGGTCACTGGTCCATTTGGATCCGGTGCGCATGCGCGCTAGGAGGTTGAGGTCGATCTTCTCATACCACGTAAGTACGTAGTGGAGAATGGTCTCAGCTCCGGCGCGTCCTGTGGATTCCCTCCAAAGGTCGAGCTGGGTCTCGCATTCCATCAACTTTTCAACAAGAACTGTGGTTCCCTCCGGAGTGTCTTCTGCAGGCCAAAATGTGTTGAAGATTCGGATTGCAACGTCAAGGATATCCTTGCCATAGTTCTTGATGATTTCCAAGTGAGATGACAGGCTGACGAATAGGTCCTCCATATCATAGGGAATCTCTTCAGCGTCAGGAGCAACGGGAGTACCCCCTCTCTCGGCGGAAATTAGCAACAGCGGCGCTCGCAATGGCAGTCCCTCTAGAAATTTGCCTGAAAACGGGACAAGAGAAGCAGGTAAAGAAAAGACATGTGAAGTAACCCGGAGAAATATGCCGGATAAGGGAAAGGAACTTACGTGAAATATGGCTGTGGATCTGAGTCAACTCCCTGGTACAGTCATCATGCCTTTTGCGAAGCTTCACAAGTTCAGTGTTCGCCGACTCAAGCTTGACATCGGCCTCCTGGAGAAGTTCTCGGTCCTTAGCAATTTGGAGGTTGAGGCGCTCGCGCTCCTCGGTGAAGTCTTGGCCAGCCTTTTGAAGCTCGGATTGGTGTTGCGCCTTCAATTTCTTCATCTCTGCTTTGAGCATGGCGATCTCATCATCCTTGGTTCGGAAGAGGGCAAGCTCATCATCTTTCTTTTTAAGTTCGGCTTGATGCTGCCCTGCTTGCTCGAGAAAATGCAGCATCATATCAGGCACGGGCACACTATCTTCCAGTGATACTGAAATAGTTTGTGAACTCGGCAAAGCCGAGGTATGAATGTTTGCCGAGCCAAGGAAAAAAGGGGATAGAAAGCAGAGCAAGGTCGAACAAAAGTAACTTACCCTTGATCTGGTCAAGCTTCTTCCTCATTATGGTATTCTCAGCTTCCACCCCAGCTGCGAAAACCGAATGATGGGTTAGTTCGGCAGAAAAAGATGAAGGAACACAGAAAAATATCAAGAAGAGAACTTACCCCTTTTCTCGTGTTCAGCGAGCAGTGCATTATGCTTTACGCGCAACATCTTGTGAGTGTCCAGGAGACATTGAAATTCAGCGCTCTGGCGGTTGGTAGTCACCTGAAAAGAGTACATAAATATAGCTTAGTCTTGTGCATATTCGAAGTGTACAAAATCCGGGCCAAGTGGAACTTAACCCGGCTCTAGGTGTGTGCATATTCGAAGTGTAGAAGATCCGGGCCAAGTGGAACTTAACCCGGCTCTAGGTGTGTGCATATTCGAAGTGTACAAGATCCGGGCCAAGTGGAACTTAACCCGGCTCTAGGTGTGTGCATATTCGAAGTGTACAAGATCCGGGCCAAGTGGAACTTAACCCGGCTCTAGGTGTGTGCATATTCGAAGTGTACAAGATCCGGCCAAGTGGAACTTAACTTGGCTCTAGGTGTGCATATTCGAGTATAAGATCCGGCCAAGTGGAACTTAACCCGCTCTAGGTGTGTGCATATTCGAGTAAAGATCCGCCAAGTGGAACTTAACCCGCTCTAGGTGTGTGCATATTCGAGTGTGCAAGATCCGCCAAGTGGAACTTAACCCGCTCTAGGTGTGTGCATATTCGAGTGTACAAGATCCGGGCCAAGTGGAACTTAACCCGGCTCTAGGTGTGTGCATATTCGAAGTGTACAAGATCCGGGCCAAGTGGAACTTAACCTGGCTCTAGGTGTGTGCATATTTGAAGTTATCAAGGAGCTACGTTAGTTTTCTAAGGAGCATCCGGCCGAGTAACAAGTTACTCCCCCGGAGGCTCGGGGACTAATGGTTATATCACTAATATCTATAGCATGCTAAGGAAAAGGTGAAGTAACGTACAGCGGCTGTGTTCATTTGAGCAGAAAACTCAGCGGGACCGAACTTCTCTGGGAGATCGTCGTTGTGGATGAACTCCGCCTTGTTCCAGTTGTTCACGAACTCGATCAAGGTCGGAGGGTATCGTTCGCCACTGAGCATGTGGGGTGCCACCAAGCCCTTGGCATGTGCTTCCCTCCTCTCAACCTGGGCAAGGGTCGGGCTGGTGTGCAAAACGAGTTGCGCGTCAGCTGGGTCGACAGGGACGTCCTTTGGTGGTGGAGTTTTCTTCGAGAGCATGGACGCGAGTGTACGCTGTCCAGCCTCGATGGACGTTGCCCTGGTGGCGTCAGCGGCCTTCTTTCCCTTAGGCTGCTGCTGAGAAGTGGAAGTTGTTGCAGCAGATTTACCCTTGGAAGCTGCCTTGGTGCTTTCTCGCCGAGACTGAGAAGACTCGGACGAGGCGGAGGGGCTTGGTGCTGCTGCTGTTGCTTTGGCTGCTGGTGCTTGAGTTGGTGCTGGTGCTGGTGCTGGTTTCTTCTTCGGTGGGGGTGCTGAGGTAACCTCGGTGGTAGCTGGTTGCGGTGGAGCCGAAGTAGTGGTGGTCGCTGCCTCGGCAGAGCCAGTCTCCCCCGCTCCAAGGTTGCCCTCCTCTTGACGATGTGGGCTGGAACCCGGAGCAGCCGCTGAACCCTCCGGGATTGGGCTCAGTGGGCGTGAATCATCGCCATGAGGGCGAGAAGGGCTGTGTCGGAGCGGGGAGGCAATCCGGATCCACTCTGTGGGACCTCCACCGCGGCCCTGCCGAATCAAACATTATCGGATGAGAAACTATAACAATAAGAGAACAAGTAAATGGCAAAGGGAAAAGAGGCTTACTCATCCGAGCTCCTTGGGCTTCCGAGCTCTTCGTGCTGGGGCCTTGGTTGTGGGCTTGGAGGCAGTTTTGTCCCCGGACTTCTTTCGCCTTTTGGTTGGCTAAGAAGGTCCGGAGGAAGAAGTTGATGCGGCTCCCCTTTTCTTCTTCGGCGCAACCGGAACAAGATCACCCACGGCAAGGGGAGGGTCCTCATGGATCTGCCCACCGGGGTTAGCTGATGCCGGAAAAGCATAAGAAAGGAGGACAACGTCAAATGCTTCCATCACCTCAACATCCAAGTCATCTTCATCGTCGGGCCAATCTCTAATGGAAGAGAGTTTACCGGTGGGTCGCTTGGTCGCGTCGGCCATTGGGAGGAACAATTCCTGATCCGGTTCCTCCTCGTCAGAGGTATCCCAGTCAGGCACCCATTTGAGGGAGGGCTTGGTGCCATCCTCGATAGTTTGCTGAAGGAATTGCTAAGGGAAAGAAAAGACAACAGAGTTAAGTATACAACAGCGACCGACATATAATTTAACTCGAAGAAAGTTTGCGGCATGAATCTTACCACGGGAGGAAGCCTATCTCGGCAATAATGTTCCATTCCCCACGTCCACTCAGAGGAGAAGTCCTTGTGGGTGGTGAAGAGGGCCTTGACCAGGCGGTAGATCTGTGTGTTGCTCAACTCAAAAGACGAGGTCCGGTTGGGGTCGCGGCCCCAGCTCACGTGACAGACTTTGTGTGTGCGCTTCTGGAGGGGGGTGATCCGGTTGTGCACGAACGTGATCATGGCGTCCTCGTTGCGCAATCCGAGGTCCTTCAACTCCTGGAACCTCTTGTTGACCTAGTTTGCCAGGACGGTGGGCTTCTTGGGGACCACGTCCCATAGCTCCGGATTGGGAGGACCCGGAGCGTAGGGGCACAGCCGGATCAAATCTTCAGTGGAATCATTCCGGACATAGAATAAAGTCCGGGCCCATCCCTTGCAAGAGTCCAGCCCAGTGACTCGGGGGAAGACGGACAGTCTCCGGGGAGAAATTGATGCAGCGCCGAACTACGTAAGCTGTTTGTCCTCCGGATCTATATCTACATTCGGAATCACGTTCCGGCGCAGGCCGAAGAACCGGATCCAGAGCTCCTTCGTGGGCCACAGTCCGGCGTAACCTTCGATGGTGGAGGCAAAGGCGGAGAGAGATGTGATGGCATTGGCTAGAAGGTGGTGCGGCTAGAGTTCGTATGTGTTTAACCAGTCGTGGAAAAAGTCGCTCACGGGCAAACCAAATCCACGCTGAAAATGAGATAAGAACACCACATACTCACCCGGATTGGGTGAGGGGGCTAACTCGGAGGAAGCGAGGCGTGCGGTGACGCCCTCCGGGATGCGCCTGGTGCAGTAGAGCCAATCCAGGTCATCCTGGCAGACCCAGGAGCCTGACCATGCGCCGCGGTCGGCGCCCGCAGCATCTTCCTCCATCTCCTGCTAGGCGACGGCGAGCTCCTCCTCAGTCATCTCGAGTTCACTGCCCTCACCGGCGCTAGCGGTGGTGGGGGGCAACGGCCTAGACTGGAAGCGACCCATGGCGGAAGAGATGCGCGGAGGGGGCGGCGACGCTGGTGATCATGGAGGCAGTGCGGCGGCGGCACTGCTACTCAGACGCGGTGGTGACGGCGCTGTCGAGGGAGAAAAAGAAGAAGAACTAGAGGCAGAGGGGCGCGGAAGTAGGGAAAAGACCCAAGGGGCGCGCCCCTCCCCTATTTAACCACTCCCTCGAGGGGGAAGTGGGATCGTGTTATGCGGGTGTGCCACACGGTGTGGCCGTGTATTGCCCGGATCGACCAATCAGTGATGAGCCACACGTGGACCACAGGGTGTAGCGGATCCCATGACACGACGCATTGATGCAGTTAACGAGGAGGCAGGCGTGACGTGATGTGCGCACAGTAACTCCTGACAATAACTGTGGCGGTTAATATTGCTGGCCCTTAAAATGAGGCAACCTAATGATTAGCCTCCACGTGGGGAAGCGTACGAGAGAAGGAAGAATGACCCGGATGAGATTGTGGTAACCCGGCCAGCAAGTGAAAACTTGAAATGTGCCAAGGGAAAGTAAACCCATGAGATTCGAGATAAGAGGTAACTCGGAGAAGGAACACAAAGCTCGGTGAAATTGAACCTGCTGTGGCCTTAGCGGCTAAGGCAACTAAGACCGCACCAGCTTCGGGGACTAATGATGGGGGGATACCCCCGGGTAGGGTCATGCCAGGGTATAAAGGCCGAGTTAGCCAAGGTACGGCAAGGTCAACGCGAATGCTGGCCGAGTCACATCAAGGCAGGCCGAATCTCGGGGTAACCCCGACCAGGGGATGTCCACCTAACTGGGTCTCAACCGACTTAAGCCGTAAGTCGGATAGATGCATCTAACTTGTATGCAGGAATAGGTGTGGCCGGATCAACTACGATCCGGGTCATAGCAAGCTTCTAGGAGAAGGAAGGTATCTCGCTGGTCAAAGGTAAACCCGGTACGCACATCATGAGCGAAGCGAGCAGAGGCAGGACCACCGAGGCGTGGCCGACAAAGGTGACGACGCCAATGTCGACTGAGGCAGGCGCCACAGAGGCTCACGTAGCCTCTGCATGGATGACGCGGGGGAAAAGCGACCCGGTCGGCTTACTTTTTTGGGAGGCTGGAATATGCGTATGCCCTAATTGGAGACCTAGCCACCCCTATATAAGGGGGGCTAGGGCCTCTGTAGAAAGGGTTGATCTCTATTGGCTAGATTTTACTTGGTTCCTGAGGGCTAGCTAGTGGTGAGAGTAAGAGAGTTCCTTCTTTCTCCTCTCTCCGATACAGATCGAGGAGCACCTGTAAACCTTGAAAGTGAATCAAATACAAAGCTTCTGGGTGTGGAATCACCTCACTATTCCTCCCTTGATTCCCCTAGTGCATTTAGTTCCCACCTTTAGCCTACCCATGGTATCTTCCGTGACACCACCATGACACATCTAGTACTGATGCAACATCTAGTCCCCACGCAACATCTACTGAGAAACTACAGACAAGCATCAACGGAAATGGAAGGGACAGTCATGAATTAGTACTCACATCAATGTTTCCGGCGCTAGAGGTGCTCCCTCCTACCGCATCGGTTATCGGCGGCGGTTCCATCCTCCTAGTGGCCTAGTGTTTTGAACCGGGGATCAGATCAGAGAGGAGGGATAAAACACGGGGAGCAGAGCGGGAGGAGGAAGATGCAAGAACATGAGGAGAAGCCCCAGTCGGTGGCGGTCGCAGATGTAGCGGTTGGCAGCGTCCTCCCGCAATTGCCTCTGCCTTCGCCTGAGTCGCGTCCCTCTTCCTCTTCGCGGAACCGCCGAACCGAGCGAAGCGAACCTATGCGAGTACCAGTATATTAACGCGTGTACCTTTCGCGCGATCTCAGCGCATGAGGCACTGATCATGAGCGAATTTCGTCCAACCGCGTGCCACCACCTCATTGCTTTGCAGTGTACATAAGGATCGACTTCCGTGAGGCCCACTTCCACCGCTTTGACCAATTCTAGAAACCTCCGGAAAAGCATTTCTAAAATTAACTTCATGTGTAGTAGTCCCATCTACCGTCCCTTTCCACTTTAAGATTGGTGCGTTTGTCTAGTTTTTTCAGCCCGCTCATGGATGACGTCATGCTGACGTCACTAATTGAAACAGACTGAAACATTATTGAAGCATTAAAATAGACTGTGAACAATACAAAAGTATTTCATAATTTTCAATAAAGTTTCATAAGTTTCAAATGAAATATTGAAACAGCTGTGAATAGTGTTTCATAAGTTTTAATAAAATTTTATAAATTTTTAAAGTTTTAAAAATGTTTCAGTTTTTGGCAACACGTGGTTGACCGTCGTGCTATTAAGCACTCCTTCAGGTGAAATTGTCTTTAGAAAATCCTTGTCGTAGAAACTTCCCGTCCTTCCCCGGTCTCAACTCTTTCCCACGTCCTTCCATCTCCCTTTTTTCTCTCTTCTTTCTGCCCGCTGTAGCCAAGGTGGACACGGCAAGTGCAGGGGCCGGCCTCCACCACCGCGAGGTCCAGATCAGGAGTCATAGGCTGGTCTCCTTCCACTCTATCTAGGCACGCCCCCGCGGCCGCGCCCTTTCCAGCGAACTGCGGCCGTCCCATGGGCGGCCCTATTGGCTTACCCAGGTGCGCCGTACGCCGCCCGCTGGATGGTCTGCAAGGCCGCTACCGATCGTCGAGTTCGACCATACGTGGAGTCGTAGAAGGTTCATCGGTAGCCATCCGTCCGCGCGGGAACAACAACAGGAAGCGCCTGACCTCTACGTCGCCCCTATCGGGCGGATTTACGGTCCGAGCACCCTGGGCACGTTTTCCCGGGATTGCTGCCGTCCAGTGCAGGCACTCCGGCGAAGTCCCGCTAAACAAAGCGCTTTTGTTCGAATAAAACGGATTCTTGTTTCACCGAGTAAAAAAGAGAAGTTCTGGATAAATTGACAATGCTGAATTGAATCGACTGGTTTAAATTCCGCCTATTCCACATTAATGGGAGTACATTATGTTTCTGCTTCACGAATATGATATTTTTTGGACATTTCTAATAATAGCAAGCCTTATTCCTATTTTGGCATTTTGGATTTCAGGGCTTTTAGCCCCGGTTAGTGAAGGACCAGAGAAGCTCTCTAGTTATGAATCGGGTATAGAACCCATGGGGGAGGCTTGGCTACAATTCCGAATACGCTATTACATGTTTGCGGTACATTGGTGCAGGGGAATGCGTACCTACGCCTTTGAACTACCTTGGGGAGAGCGGACTCGCTGATGACCCTCCTTGGGAAACAAATGAAGTGGGTGGATAAAGCTATCGAGAAGTGATGCAGGTTGTTGAAGGTCAGGCTCTCCGTCAAACAGAGAAATCTTAATCGTCAGAACAACGCTGAACCGTTCTTATAATACGCATGAAGAAAGTGCAAACGTTAAGTAAGAAATCGCCATAGGGCGGCACGAACAGAAAGAAAGGCTTCTGCCAATCGGAATAGGAATGCGAAATCCCAGTAAAAGGGTCAAAGATAGGAGGATTCCTTTGATCCATACCGTCATCTACCAGCTGACTTCGTCAATTGCTCTTTATCGCTTAATAGAAGGGAAATTTAATTAGATATATGAAAAAAAAGAATATCAATTGCCACCGGCGAGAAAAAGCTTAAATAGACACAATTCGTAATGAAGAAGTGATCAAAAGTACGAGGTCGGCATAGGAGATATGATAATCTTTGATACATCTGCTAAAGTACTTTTCGCGCACATGTCACACGCGTCACAGGTGTTTTGGGCACCCGCGATTTATCAAAATTAGACCTAGAGTTAGGTTGCACAGGCAGTGCTCTCACTCTCATCATTTTGACTCCTTCTTTAAACCATGAGAATCATCCGATCCCTTTCTTAAAGAAAATAAAGAATTATTACTACTTTCACATGGGGTGAAAGGGACGTTGTCGAGAAAGCAGGAAAAAATGCCTTGCCTTCTGACATCGGGCGCCCAGCTAAAAGCAAAAGCTATCGCACCCGCACCCGTTAGAACAGAGGCATTCAAAAAAAGACGAGCAGCAGCCCTTAATCGCGCCCTTGCCTGCTTCCTCAGCTACGTCTCGTACTCGATCCTCTGTCATTCTCCCTTGATTCTGGGATGACGGTATCGATGAAACCTGGGGTGGGTGAGAAATGGCAGGGACCTGGTGCACTGCAGGAACAAGGGGTGCACCCGCGGGTTGAGCCAGATCCCTTGCTGGATCTCTTAAACTGGCGGTGTGTCTGCAGGTTGAGGCGGATCCCCCGCTAGATTTGGCAAAATAAAATTACCGTTCCCAGGTTCGAATATAAAACTTCCTAAGAAGAAATTTCACCATCTTCTAGGATGATAATGCATAAGCACGAAGCAGAAAACCAAGCCATATGGCTAAAGTCATGTATGGAAAAGAAATCAAATAGAATGTATTGCTTTCTCTATGCCCAAGAAAGGGAAAAGGAGCATATAGGTACGGCTTTTGACTACAAAGCAATGCAAAGTCTTTAGTAGAAAGAAGAGCTGAAAGAACTCTTATTAGGATTGCTTGTGATTCATAACCAGCATGGAAAGAGTTTTCAAAATAGTAAGTAAGATGCCAGGATAAGAACAGTGTGATTTCAGCCTACTTCTACTTGAAAAGCTTCTTCGTCGACAAATTCTTATACCCCCGTTGTCCATAACAAAGGGAAGTCGAAATCTCTTTTCCACATTAGCGAATTGCTCCGTTGAAAGCTTTCTTTGCCCCGCCAAAGGGCATTAGTCATCCTTGGTCTTCGTTCAGGCAAGTCTAATCACACAAGATCAAAAGAAGTGATTTAATTAGTAAAAGAAATCGATAACTGCTTGGACTCAACTCCTTTCAAGAGGTGTACACCTTTGGCCTCACTCAAGGTAATGGGTGACCAAACCTAACGAGTCTAAACAAATAGGATCTTATTGTGTGACAAAAATAGAGATTAGGAATGCTTGGCAGGTATTTGAGTGGCCAACCAGTAAATTAGGGAAATCAAACACATAAAGAAGTTTTCTTTCCAAGCCTGGTAACACCACACTTAAGTAAGTCGATTCAGATTAGCCAACAAGCGAATCCATTAACTCAGTCAACTCTTTCTGGTAAAAGTGCTCATCACTAAGACATTATATAATATAGTAAATTACAGACAACACTCAATGCTAATGAGTGGATCAAGTCATTTACTAGTCAATGAACTGACTAAACCCTGTCTGTTCTGGGAATTGACCCACTTAACTATACTCTTAGGGCAAGCCGCCCTGTGGTAATTAACTCCGTCAAATATGTATCAGTCTTGAGGCAATTTGGAAATGCTAGACAAAGATATTAATCAGAGTCAGTCAATTTCCTAGCGACAGTTAATATGACAAATCCCGGGTAGGTAATTCAAACACGCCCCACCCAATAGGTGAATCTTTCAAAGTGTGGGAAATCTCCCCTTTCTTCAATCCTAGAATCGATGCCTAAGAAAAAGGGTATATCTATGAAAATGCTCAACCCATTCATGCGATTCAATCCTCTGCTCTGATTCTATTAAAAAGGAAACACTCCACTAAGTCGTACACACTCCCTAATAAGTCTGGTAATTAATTCGTTCAAATCAATGCTCGGTGCAGCAGGTAATGTAACTTAATCAATCGCAAGCGGCAAAAGAACTCAAACTCAATCCACAATCCGTCTCGCACGTCTGGGAAAGAAGAGCAGGCTGTTAGGCAAGCCGGCTTTAATACAACCTCTAGGGAAGCCATGAAAGTTGGTATATACTTAGTACCAAACTTTTGAAACAGTTTGAATTCTCCAATAAGGAAGAAATGAAAAAGCTAGGCCGAAGGATGAGATGGCATTTCAAGAGAATAGTCGATCAGTATGGCAGGAAGAGGTCTCTTTGTCAAATCCTCTATCATCTAAAGCTGGGTCAAAAACTTCCTTTAGGAGCAGAAGAATTTGCAGGCCGTAGGACAAAGCTTCCATTCTCGAAGAAACTAGTCAAGTTTGAAAACACTTAAGAGGGCTGGGTATTGAAAGAGTCTGGCAGGAAGAAGTATAGTACCAAGCGGTAGTAAGCCTCGGTTCGAATTAGTAGAGAGGTCAGTTTTAGGAGGTCGGTGTCCAGTGGAGTTCCGCGATAAACTAAAATTAATACATACCTATTTGTTGCGAAGTGATTGCTTCGCACCTTTCAATATTTTTTTGACTTCTAGTGCTATCTTCCATCCGTTCTAGTTCATGGATCTTGTTCCTCTAAACTCAAATAGAAATTAAGACTTTGTAGTAAGGTAAACCTATTTTATTCATATTATTTATACTAGATCTTCGTCTTCGTGGCACAAGCAAATAGAATATTTCCGTCAAGAGATGGAGCTCAAAAAGGGCGGGACAGACACAAGAGGAAAGGTCATAGAAAACGACGTATGAAGAGAGTGCCTACGTTGTCTCCGCGGATTTGCACTTGAGGGTGTCACTTTCCCACTGATATGCATAAAAACAAGTAACTTGATTCAGCTGATGATAAAGAAGGCTGCTCTACAAGGCTACCTATAGCACGGGAGATTTAGTAATGGAAGCAATCGGTGCAAGACTAGTATAGCTTCACGAACCTCTCATCAAAAGTGGTATTTGCTGCAGAGTTTACGATAACATCCACTTCTTCCGCGATCTCTTTGGCTAACTCAGGAGCAATGCCAATGTTGGCTTCCCTGAAATTACCAACAACTGGAACCTGCTTGCTTAATACAAAGCTGTGGTAGTTTTTCCCATGGATTTCCTGTAAACATCTGAACAACTCAGTATCTTCTACCTGTATTGCAGACGGAAAATATGGTCATTTGCATGAAGAACAGAAAGTAGTCTGAAGTAATCATCATACCTCGTTCTTCAATCTTTTCATGGCTGCTTCATTGTCCTTGGCCTTGATCAACACGTATATTTACATCAGGATTTGTCCTTAAAATGGGATCGATAAGAACTGACGCTGGTTCTTCGATCAAGTTTTGAATGACTTTCTAGTCAGATCGTTCCAGCGTTTTGGATATTCAGTCTCATTCCAAGCTTTAGACAAGGGTGCTATTGAGATATTGGGCCCTTATGGTATCTCGTACACATTCCGACGATTGGCCGAGCGAATAAGTCAACTTCAAAGTGGATCTGTTGTGCGAAGAGTGCGTTATGAACCGTGGCCGCCTACCTGCTTTGGTTGGTGGGGGCGGCTCCTCCGTTGTGGGTAAACGGTAAACCCGACTCTACGAACCCGAGGAAAGGCTTCACAGCTTCCGTAGGGGCGTTAAGACCGCAGAAAGATTCTAAATATGACAAGTCCCCCATGGATTCGATAATAAGGAAATGAAGAACGGGAACGAAACGAAATAAAGCATTTCTAGCGGATGAGCTTCTCCCAATTTTGTCTAGTAATAGAATAGGGCGGCTTGCTTTGACCAACACTCCACTTTTTGCTCTGTCCATGGAGCGTATGAATTTCCTTAAATGTAGATAGACCAAAAAAGGGAATAAAGGGATAGGAATAGGAATTATCGTACCATTAGAAGAAGAGAATCCAAATGGAAAAAAAGATAGCAGAAGCTACCCGACCTACAAGATCCTTTATATAAAAATAAGGGTAAGAAGCAATTTTATCCATCTCAGAATGTACACCCAATGGATTATTTGATCCATATTGATGCAATGCGGCGAGATGAAGAAGACTGGCTCCTACTAAAATAAGGGGGCATCTTAAGTTAGGTTCGCACGCACAAGGGTGGCGGGTAGGTGAAATTACGTGTCCCGCGAGGAGAGCGACATACCTAGTATGTCGTACTTTTTTATCACTAAAAATGGATAATAATCCACCCTTCAATAAGAAAAACTCTTTTGTTTGTAAGAAATGAATGAGAGAGATATGGGCGCGTAAAATCTTCAATCGACCAGCTGGGGGGCAAGTCGATGTCTCGAGAGATATATATGTTACGATAAAATAGAGAACATATGCGATCAAAATATTAGCCCACATAGACGGGAAGGTTTGGCACCTCGATGTCGGCTCTTCGCCACCTGGAGCTGTAGGTGGTTCCAAGGGTTGGGCTGTTCGCCCATTAATGCGGTACGTGAGCTGGGTTCAGAACGTCGTGAGGCAGTTCGGTCCATATCCGGTGTGGGCATTAGAGCATTGAGAGGACCTTTCCCTAGTACGAGAGGACCGGGAAGGACGCACCTCTGGTGTACCAGTTATCGTGCCTACGGTAAACGTTGGGTAGCCAAGTGCGGAGCGTAGACGAGCAAGCAGAGCCCAGGAAAGAGGTCAGATCGTCATAGAGCAGTCGACTATAAGTATAAGACTGCTGGCCTGAGAGAAGGCAGTCTCTCTCGGGAAACATGGCCCAATTTCTCTATTTTCTGTATTGAGAGGAATGAGATCCATAATATGTTCATCCAGACTTTTGTGATCTTTGAATCCCAGGAACCAGGAACAGGTGGTATTTCCCTTTTCTTATTGGGGTTATAGGAATGCACTTTCCAAATGGAATGAGGCAGATGCTTTAATAGCATTTCCAATTCAACAATGTTCTATTTCGGTCCTTCCAGTCAGGTTAATTAAAACTCCCCCTGGGGCGGCTAGGGCAATTTCTCCGGCGGAGTCTCGTCACTGGATAATACCACATCTTTATTTATAGTGGGTTAGGTCAAATCTTAGCTATACCAAGCTAAGGGAAAGGAAGGTGTTGAGAAATGAGAAGTGGGGTGGGCTAGCTATCTATATTATATCCCCTACGAGAATCGAACCCGTGTTTTCGACATGAAAAACCGACGTCCCCCTTTCTCCTCGGTCCACAGAGAACAAAAATGTAGGACTGGTGCCGACAGTTCATCACGGAAGAAAGAACTCACAGAGCCGGCGAGCGAGAGCGGAACAAGGGTTTTCATCAAAAGAAATCTGAAGCGGTTTCATTCGATTTGTTGTGGATTGGATGATGGTGTCTAAAGCTCTGCCAGCTTCTTGTAGACTGGCAGTCTCCAAGAGGAACCTTCACCCCCCCGGGTTAGGCCGGTTATCAAAGCGGAGGAAGGGCGGGCAGCAGGTACCACGAGCCCTCTGTCCCACACATCTATCAAGAAGCAAGTGTAGTTCACCGGTTCCACCGAATGCTCCTATCTCTCGGCAAAGATCAGCAGAAAGAAAGGGTGCGTATGCTCAGGATAACTTCTTTCAAGTCCTAGAATGTGGGTCAGCGTAAAGAGGAAAAGCATGGGGCTGCCTGCTCAAGTCCATCTACTATGGATGTGGGCTTGGACCAAGCCATCCCCAAACACTGAACCGGATCTTGAAAACGGGACTGAACTGAATCCGACTTCTTGGTAGCCCAGTGGCTTTTGGTCCTGCCAGAGTTCACTAGCGCGAAAGAAAAATAGATGGATTGAGCGACAGGACATTAACCTGGATTTAGCCCTCCTCTCTACTATCTACTGGCTAGACCTCAGTTTAGAGCAAAGCGTGAACTCTGCTTCTAACCATCAATAAGATTGACTCGAACAGGGTTCCTATGAAAGTGAAAGGCAGGAGCTCTTGTATTAAACAAAACTTCCTTTTCTTTGGGTATCTCGAATGCCAGTTCGAGGGTGTGCTTTTAGGTCTTGATCGAGAGTGCTTCCTTTCGTGCCTTGGTTAGCCGGAATGTTTGAGCTCCTTGACCAATGACAAAAAGAAAGAAATTTAGGAGAGGATTGATAGGTTTAAGCATTCAGGGCCGGTCGCTCTTATGGATACCTGTGAGCTAGAGTCGGGAATCGAAAAGGAGACAACGGAAGCCGTACAGATCTAGTTGGGAATGTTGTTCATGCAGTGGAGAGCTGGCACCGGAATGAATAGCCCACTTGTTTCGGGCAAGAATGAATGGGACTAATCGACTCGAGTTACCGAGCGACCTCCACTCTTCGACTCGAGCTTTCGCTTCTGCTTTTCTCTTGTTTTGATTTATTATCTTTTTAGGGAATTCTGTTCTATATAGATAGAGAAATAAGAATAAAATTACAATGTGGAAAAGAAGACAGGAATTATGTACAATGGCATTGTATAACAATTTGGAAAAGGGATGTAGCGCAGCTTGGTAGCGCGTTTGTTTGGTACAAAATGTCACAGGTTCAAATCCTGGGTCTCTCTGTTAGCTTCATCCGATGGCTTTGAATCCGCTAGACCCCAACCAAAGCATAGAGATGGATTCCTAGCATGAGGTGGATTAGAGGGCGTCCTAGCCGTAAACGATAGATACTATGGGTACTCACTGCTACGCGAGGAAACGAAACCCTAGTTTGATTTCTCCCTGGTTCTGACTGGTTGGTAAAAGGACTCTAAATCCTTTTGAGCGCCCTGGACTCGAAATCCAATTTGTGCTAGTGGTTCGATTCCACAACAGAACAAAGAATGAAATGAATGAATGAAAGCCATGACCATGCCTCCAGTAGGAAGATCGAGGAGCTCTTCCAGAGTGGTATCTCACTGATGGCTCGGGCCCCCCCGGAAGGGGGCCTTCTTCGCCTTCCACCTAAGATGCGCAGGAAAGGCCCAAAGCCAATCCCAGGGAACAGTAAAGCTTCATAGGGTCTTTCTGTCCAGGTGCAGGTAGTCCGCATCTTCACAGACATGTCTATTTCACCGAGCCTCTCTCCGAGACAATGCCCAGATGGTTACGCCTTTCGTGCGGGTCGGAACTTACCCGACAAGGGGTCAAGCACTCGATCAGAACTAAATCATCCTACGGCACTCGCAGCATGAGCACATAGGGCAAGATGAAGAGAAGGATAAACGCTAAAGAGATCGTCAACTTCACCTTGGCATGCTTCCATCAGTGCCTCATCCCTGCTTGCTGATATGCAAATCGATTGGAATTGGCAAATCATAGAGTTTGTCGCTGGAAATCGATCAAACGATCTCAATACCGTGAAAGAGAAACTTCCCAGATCCAGGGAAGCTTATAATAAAGGGCTTCGACAAGGGGTTTTATTCGTTCTTTGAGCAAAAAGATTTTCTTATTTATACCTGTTCTAATGTTTTCTTTTTTTTTGAGAAATAAAAAGGAATATCGAGAATTCGCGTGGCTGAAGCTGAAGCAGCTACTTTCGAAGTAACAGAAAGAAAAGCAATGACTGGAGTGGGGGAGTCAGAGTCGAGGAAGTAAATAGGAGTAAAAGAAAAAAGCTCATCTAGTGCTGTTGCTCTTTTTACGGCATTTCTTGAATCGCCCGTCGGAACAACAACCTTGCCTATCTATTAAAAAGAAGTGAATTAGCGCCTGCGGATTTAGTAATGTGCCAGGAATTTCCAGTGGGAATGAACATCCAAAACCAAAGGGTCCAAAATAGGAATAAGGCTTGCTATTATTAGAAATGTCCAAAAAATATCATATTCGTGAAGTGACCTGACCCTGTTGCTCCAAGTGAAATTCAGTCTAGGGTTCTTAAAGATATTCTCCATTTTTTCCCTTTCCCTACAATAAAGTATAGTCTGAAGGCTAGCACGCACCATTCCTCGCTTATGATAATCTAAGGCCAAAAAGAAAGAAGGCTCACACCATAATAATACATTTTGATTTTCAAGGTCGTGGATTTGGATCGATTTCGGTTTTACGGGCTTCATACATTGTTAAGAAAAGTATTCAAATTATGTGAGGAAAGAAGTCCTGCTCCTGCGTAGAGTCCACGGGGAGCCTTTTTCGATTTGATCTCTAGTCAAACTAAGACTGGAGCTTGAAACTAGAGAGGTGCTGGGCGCAGCTGAAAGGAAATCCAAGAAGAGTCCATGAAAGGCTAGAACGATTAGGATCCTTTGTAGGGTTTATCTCGGAAGAGAAGGCTATGAAGCGAACATCTCTTCTTTGGGAGAGAGGGGAAGATCTATGCAGGACACTTAACCCATGCCGGAGGACTACACAGAGCTGGCTAGCCCAACTTAAATGAGATATAATAGCTTCTTTATGATCTAACATTCTTGCCAATACATTATCCTCATTCTCTTCCGGATTGTAATCGTGGTTGGGAAGGTTACTATAGCAAAAGCCATTGGAATTAATATTTTATATATCGGAATAATTAGTTTTGTTATTAATGGAAAAAAGGATGGCTAAAAGAAGAGAAATAATTAGTTATTCATTAAGGTTAATTTGATTCAATGACCAGAGTTCCGCGAGGATATATAGCCCGGAGACGACGAACAAAAATGGGACTATCGGAGGATGTGTCGAGCCGTGGCCTAGCCCAAGCTGTCGATGATCACCTAGCGCTATCAATTAACGTAGGGAACGTACGCTACTACGAATGGTTCTACACATGCGGTAACAAAGCTAAAGGAAGCCGATCAATTGAGTAGGAACCTACACCGTGGCCGTTGTTCGAAAGTCAACCGTACCGTTGTTGGAAAGAATCGAAGCCGAGGTCCCTAGGGCTAGAGGTATTTACACGCTGCATTGAACCTAAAGAGCGATGGAATATTCGCTGTTCTGATTGTTGAGATACTGCAAATCCACTTATCCAACAATTTCAGTCTATTTTCCTACTTTTTCTGCAAGGGGTTCAAGGGGAAAGCATTAGCCCTATCCTTAATATGACTCTCTGTCACACGGATGTTGCTGGGCTGCTACAAAACCCCTATAGTCGAAAAAAAGATCGAAACAGGGATAAAACGTAGGATAACCCAGATCACTCGGACTAGCTGAACTCTCCAGAACAAACACAACCTAGGTGGTTTGACTAACGTTTTGGCACATTAGACTAACCTAACTCCTTAAACATTCAGTCCTATCGAGATACAAGCTGTGCGCCTGAGCCTGAGAAATGAGATGGTTCTGTCCCGCCACATAACTAGAATGGGATAGTATTCTATTGAAAGGGTAGGAGGCAAATACAAATATGGCTTCATAATAGCGGTACTTTAACTGTTCATAAAATTATTGATTATTGATTGCATTGGAAGGAAATTTTGGTTGAGGATCCATTACCCGTCCAAGGCCTTTTGTTCTTCTTCGCATCCGTTATTTTGGCATAAGTTTTTTTGGTTCTCAAAAAGAAACAGTTTGAAAAGGTTCAGTTGTACGAAATGAATTTCTAGGTCCCGGGATTTCTTACCATCAAGTTGGCCCACACCTGTGTAGAGTAGATCGTTCAACACCTGCGGCACAAACCCATTTTTGACCAATTGGTCCGTATATCATAGGCGACCGAACGGCCGCCCCCCGTCTTACTAGACCAACCTGCTATGGGTTCGAATCTAAGAGAAATTCTAGATAATGTTTTCTACCCTGAATTTTTTTTGTCTTTCCCGAATGCTAAGGAGAAGAAGAGGATTGAGTCAAAAGAAAAAGCTATTTTGGAGTTTTATCAACAATTTGCTTGCGTAGGTGGAGACCTGGGGATATCATATCCAATCTCTCGGACTATAACAGTTCCGATGAACATTCACTCAGCTCGAAGTCTTCGTCTAGAAGAAATCTTTCACCCAATACCCTGTGGGACCCGGGACAAGAACTACATTGGCAAACGATTCATTTGATAACCTTATTAGTTCGTGAACTTGGGGGATTACGTGATTCGTCAGAAAAAGGAATGATAGTTACTTTTTTCTCTATAACAGGATTCCTAGTTTCTTGTTGGGCTTCTTCGGGACAGAAGTTTAAGGAGAACTGTAGGTCAGTGGCTACCTAAGGAAACTCCGATTCGATCCGCCCCTGGCTGGGAGGCATCTACCTCATCCCGATCACAAGGAGAGGTTCACCATGATGGGGGGTCAGGTACTTTCATTCTTTGCGTTCCTGAAAGAATGAAATGCATAGGGGACCATCTTTTTTTTTGCAGCATGCTCTCTGATTTACGGATTCGCAGGGGGCCGAGGGCCAACCTTAGTTGACTGACAATGACAAAGGCTTGCGAAACAAAGTAGCGCCTTTGAAATGGAATCTTAGACGTTGATACGCGTGCCTACTTCACCGCAGCTACCATGATCATAGTTGTGCCCACTGGAATCAAAATCTTTAGTTGGATCGCTACCATGTGGGGAGGTTCGATACAATACAAAACACCCATGTTATTTGCTGTAGGGTTCATCTTTTTGTTCACCGTAGGAGGGCTCACTGGAATAGTTCTCGCAAACTCTGGGCACGTTTCCATATTAAAGTGTAGTTTTCTTACTTAAATTTAATAATATTAATCTAATATGCCCATTGGTGTTCCAAAAGTACCTTACCAGATTCCCGGAGATGAAGAAGCGACTTGGGTTGACTTATACAATGTTATATATCGAGAAAGGACACTTTTTTTAGGTCAAGAGATTCGTTGCAAGATCACGAATCATATTACAGGTCTCATGGTATATCTCAGTATAGAAGATGGACTTAGTGATATTTTTCTGTTTATAAACTCCCCAGGAGGGTGGCTAATCTCAGGAATGGCATCCCTGTCTTAACTACCCGCTGCGCTATATGCGTCATAAGCAAGGCTAATGTCCACTAAACCAGCTAAACGGAATTGTTTGGAAGATGAATGGATACAGTTTTGCTTTCTGCAGCTTCTTGTTCTGCTTTGCTGAGAGAATTTCACCTTAAATGCCCTATAGCTATATTACTCCTCTAGATCAGAAAGTCAAACTAGAAAGCATATGTTTGACGCATCTTATGACCAGTAAAGTAACCCTATAAAATCCAGAAAAAGAATCAAATAAGGGTAAAGAAATCCACTATAACTATACTCGGATGGCGTTCGCAACACAACAGTTCGATCTAAAGACCTCCCTCATCACAAACAACGGATCTATGCTGAGAAGGAAAATAGATTGACAACTCAATAAGAAGCGGCAAACTGCACACTCATGTAGAAAAGTTTCAACCAGGCAATCAAATCGCTTTTTGACCCTTTGATAAGTAGCCACAATGCCTGAATGGCCTCCTATGGGAAAAATCATATTTGTGCCACGAAGGGCAGGGAAAAGAAGGATACTGATATCTCAGAACTGAATAGAGCAGAGCAGCCTACCGACCCACTTGTAGGGCTGAGATTGTATTTCTCTTTCGAGTGTTCAAAGCTCCAAGTGCTAGAATCAATGGATGCATACCCAGCTCCAAATACAGATGCAAAGCCTCCAGACTTAATTCGGGAAGTACAGATCTGGTCCCCAACTACACTAGGCTCAAGGTGGAATAACGAAAGGAGGGTGCGTGCGATAGCTATGACAGAAGGGGATTCTTGTTCTCACTTCTATTTGTCTCTGATTTATCTCCTAAAGAAAGCCCTTGTTTATAATAGTTGGGCGGCTAGAAAGGCATGACTCAACTGCTACAAACTTAGAAGAGAGAAGAGATTTGAAGTAGTGTAGCTTGCTGTTCACTATACTAGGTAGGCTCGAGTAATCTTAAAACAAGAGCTCGCTGTTCACAGGCAGTTCACTATACTTTTGGTTGGATAAGGAAGGAAAGCATAAAAAGATACGGAAGAGGAAACTATTTAAACGCTATAACCTTTTCTCCAACCTGACTTACTCGCACGAGTGATTAGCTGGTATACTGGCCTCCTCGAGCGCTCTTTGCAGCTTGGCCTCCTACAAGGCTGTCTTCGGCTCCTCATTGGCTTTGTCTCTAATCCCCCTTCGGGACCGGATTCGTAGTCAGCGTTCACTGAAAATGCAATATCTCATACACCAGCACCAGGGCTATACTTTGAATCACTAACTTACAGGTTTGCTTAATAGAACCTTCCTGACAGGCTTACTACTATAGCTACAGGGCTAGAACCAGTGGACTGAAATGATTCTCATTCTTCCTTCCTTAGGAGATATCCCGGAGGATTAAGAACCTCTATCAAAAGGGATACGATCTCACGCTTTCTATCACGCTTACTTTTTATAGAAACTTTCTTACTTCCTTCCTCTAGCGCTAAAACTCCTACTAGCTAGGTTTGCTTGCTCGCACGAGGGCTATAGGCTGGGAAGACGCATCGCTAGGCTTGGCTATTACTGAACATCTACAACATTGACTGATACGCTAGCTTGACCACCTACAGGTTCCCGATCCTCATCTGCGGTGATGTAGGCTTTACATTCTTCGTGTTTTGAGGGTTCAAAAAGAAGAAAGTCGAAAGAGGGGGTAACGTTTGAACGCTAGGAAAGTGGAAAGTTTTTTTCTTTTATTTTAGGAATTTTTGGAACAGAACATTTCAACAAAGGAGGTCTTTCACAGGTCAAATAAGACCTAAGACTTAATCTAAAAGAAATAAGTGATCGAAAAAACCGATCAAAAAACGGCGAGCGAAGTAAGTGATCGAAAAACCGATCAAAAAACGGCGAGCGAAGTAAGTGATCGAAAAACTTTGTTCTTTGTTTGTCCTATCTATAAGATTGGATTAATCGGACGAGGATAAAGAGAGAGTCCCATTCTACATGTCAATACTGACAACAATGAAATTTCTAGTAAAAGGAAAATCCGTCGACTTTATAAGTCGTGAGGGTTCAAGTCCCTCTATCCCCAAACCCTCTTTTATTCGCTACGTAAAATCAAATCAATAGTGGTCGGCAGAGTGGATTATAAGCAGATTCATGGTACTTTGATTGTAGATCGTACCTCAGTGGGTTCAAAACCAGCTTGGACAAGTGGCTACTATAGGTCCAGATCAATATTTTTCATGTCCTCTTTTTGGATCATTTGATGGGCAAATCCACTAATCTAATCAAAACGATTAGCAAAGAAACAGATAGTCCTGTAATAATGGATATCTATGATTGCTGTGTTCTCTAGTTTTGAATTAGTTAGGCGAGATCAAAGTTTTTAGTTTACTGTGACCACGGGACTAAATCAGCTGTTTCACCTTTCCTTTTCTTCGAAAAAGTTGTATTTCTTGTTTCCTAGCCTCAGGATCTTGTGTGAAAACAAACTGAGTCCCAAAAATAAAAGCGACGGTCGAGACTGGCTCCATACGGGGTATAAGGAGGATGAGCAAAAGCTCGGAGCTCCTTCATGCAAATATGGTATCGAATTAATTGTGCACCGTCCACGGGGACACTCATATGTTTTCGTGGTCAGTAAAGAAAAACAATTTCCCGCAAGGGAATAGGTATTCTGTAACTAACTAATCCAGCTTTGATTTTTTGCGAAAAACGCAATTTTTTCAAAAAAATTAGGAGTAGCACCTGCTAAGGTGCCCGGCACAATAATCCACCCTTCAATAAGAAAAACTCTTTTGTTTGTAAGAAAGGAATGAGAGAGATATGGGTTATAAATAAAATTTATCGCTACTCCTAATTTTTTTGAAAATTTTGCGTTTTTCGCAAAAAATCAAAGCTAGATTAGTTAGTTACAGAATACCTAGTCCCTTGCGGGAAATTGTTTTTCTTTACTGACCACGGAAACATATGAGTGTCCCCGTGGACGGTGCACAATTAATTCGATACCATATTTGCATGAAGGAGCTCTGAGCTTTTGCTCATCCTCCTCATACCCCGTATGGAGCCAGTCTCGACCGTCGCTCGGTCAACTTGTGGCATGGCTGTATTGGACGCGATTCGGTGAATCATAAGAGTCCGTTTTTGCTTTCCGATACTTTCTTGTTAGTTTAACCTGCCACTTTGAGCTTTCCAAGGCTTCTTCATTGGCAAATAAACGAATTAATGAACTAATTTCCTAATATGACATGAACTGTCTGTTGAATCCATGAGCTCATAAGAAGGAGTTCTTCACGTGAGAAAGTCCATGGCTTAGCTGACAATAAAAAAGAAAGTATCCAATCGACTTTAGGAGCGCCATTTCTATCTGAAACGGTAAAGCGAGGCTCGCTATAAGGGTCATAGCTAGTTCAGGATTGGTAGGAAAGTAATACAAATGATTGTAATATGACATTCAGGATTGGTAGGAAATTGTGTTAAGATTAAAAAGAAGAGCCCTCTTTTCATACGACTCGGTGATTCCATTGCTCTATCCGGCCGCAAGATTCGGTCGCGTACAGCACGAGCACGAGATGTGTTGGGGACTTAGAAATGAGCTATGCTCCAAGAATTGACCCCAGAACTACCTTTGCCCGCCTTTTCTTGTAGAATCCATTCCCCCTCTTGACTATATTGAGAATGCTTTTAGGGCTAGTGGAATGAATATAGGTTCAATTGCCGACTCACCTCGTACCTTCTTAGCAAAGAAACCCTTCTTTCACCTGCACCAGCTCTTGGTCTTTGTCCAGGACAAAGATATCGCAATAGTGGAATAAGGAAGTGCAAGTTGGGGTGGCTTTTGTTCCTTTTTTTCCTTCTCCTTTTGATTTTCGTATCATTATTATTACTTTGGTTTCTTAATAGGGGGATGATTCATCGTGTAACCCGTTCCCCCAACAAATTACATTTTCTTTTTCTTTGATTTTGGTTTACCCATGGATTTCGTTTTGAAACTGTTTTATTAGATGACGGAGAGAAAGTTTTACCAAACCCTACAGGGGGTCAGGCTCAACCCGCAGACGCACCGCCAGTTTAAGAGATCCAGCAGGGGATCAGGCTCAACCCGCGGACGCGCCCCCCGCTCTGCCTGCTCCACCAGTTGAAGTCCCTGCCATTTTGAACCCGCCCCAGGTTCCGTCATCCTTGGATCCAGGCAGAAGGCCGGAGGATTGAGTGCAAGATGGCGCAGAGGCAGCAGCCATGGGGGATGCCAAGGGCTGTTGCTCGTCTTTTGTCAAGTGTCTCTGCACCATGTGGTGCGATAGCTTTTAGCAGGGCGCAAAGTCTTTGCCCAAAAGGATAATCCTAAAATTCCATCTGTCTTCTGGATTTGGAGAAGTGCCGATTTTCAAGAACGTGAGTATTATGATATGGTGAGAATCTCTTATGATAATCATCCGCGCCTTAAACGTATCCTAATGCCTGAAAGTTGGATAGGCTGGCCCTTACGTAAGGACTATATAACCCCCAATTTTTATGAAATACAAGTTGCTCATTGAATGATAATAAATTCATGCTCACTTATACAACACAACTCTAGATTTTATTCAAGTCAAGGAATATTTTTACGTTCTCCTCCTAGATCAAACCGAATACCTATTTCTAATTAATTCCTATTATACAAAAGCAGTCCAGATAGACTGAGCAAAAAAAGGGTTTTATTTCGATTCCCTATTTCTGATAGAAACACGGGGTTTTTTAGATTCCTCACGCTCTCTTTTCAGGATTGATAATGAGCCTGGAGATCTGAAGTCTACTTCTTCTGTCCAGGCTATTCCACGCGAATCCAGATTGAGATTAAGGAAATGAAGTTAATTAAATTTTCGAATCACTGACTCAGGCCCATTGTCGAATCCTACTCAGCAATTGTCGAATCCTGATCATCCTCTCGGAACAGCTACTGATCATCGCCTTGGTAAGCTATTGCCTCACCAACTAGCTAATCAGACGCGAGCCCCTCCTTAGGCGGATTTCTCCTTTTGCTCCTCAGCCTACTCGGCATTTCACGAGTTATGAAAATGCAAGAAAGGATACTAAATCTCGTCGTTAACTGAATTCAGAATCTTTCTATTCTGAATAAACAAAGGATTCAAAATAAAGTAAAGGTAGGCGGGGAATAACCTTATTTATGACAAGTTTCAAATTAGTAAAGTATATCCCTAGGATAAAGAAGAAGAAAAGTGTGGTAAGGAAACTCGCAAGGAAAGTGCCAACCTATCGTTTACTTAAATTTGAGCGAGTTTTCAAAGCACAAAAACGTATACATATGTCTGTTTTCAAAGCACAAAGAGTTCTTGTTGCTCCTTCCTAGCTTGAGTTTGGTTATCACCACAGCTCGATGAATCGAAAATAAACTCGAATGGATCTTCTTCTATGGAATTGACACCTAGACTGAAGTTGATAAATTGGTTTCTGATTTCAGCCTTGTGAGATTGCAAGAAGGAAAGTAATACTTTGGTTTTTCAATCCATTCAGGCAGGTGAGGAAGGGCGGCATCGGCTTGACCCCGTCTTCTCTCTTGGTCGGGTCGGAGGCTAAGTTTCTCATTCAGTGGTGAGGTGTTTGAAGAGGTTCATATACAGAACGCCTGGAAATTATACTTGGAGCAGGGGATTCAATTAAGCGAGATTCCGAAGCTATAATTTCGCCTTTCCCATCAATAGGTTTAGCCAGAGCATTTATAACACGACCCAAGTAAGCCTTACTCACGGCTATCTGAGCAATTCTTCCTTTTGGAATTGCTAAAATCTGGCGAGAATTACGTGCATCCAGGACTATGGAACAATTTCTTTCTAGCTAGGCCAGCTTGGGCTTGTTCCCTAGCCGAACTAGTTGGCCCATCTCGTTCCATAGTACACGTTGGCCCTTTCTCACACGTTCACAAAGCTAGACAGAACGGGAATTGATCGATCAGCAGGACTGTCTATCAGTATCAGTTCGTCTACTCGCCTTCAATCGATTCGACTGCGCGGGCTGCATGCCCTAGCTTGGGGAGACGGAGGAAAGATGGTACCGGTCGTCGCTCCCATCAGGCTGCGACTACGCCCACGAGACAGGGAAGCGCAGGCGGTAAGACGGCGATAGCAGCGGCCGGAGTTCCAATCCAGCGGATGGCGCACTAGTAGAAAAATGGTTTTTGGTCCAGCTCCCAAATGCCATCTGTCCTGGTTCGGTTCGCAAATCGGGACCAATGCTAGACACCGGTCTCGGTTCGTGTCATCTGGAAATCGGTCCCGGTTCATCTCTAAGCAACGGTCCCGGTTCGTGGCATGAACCGGCACCAATGCCCCCGCGACACACACGTGGCGCTCTGCGGAGCATTGGTCCCGGTTCATGCCACGAACCGGGATCAAAGACCCTCCCCTGGCTATAAATAAGCCCAGCCCTTTGCCTTTTGCCACCAAATTTTGTTGGATTGTGTGTGAGGTGTGGGTGCTAGCTTTTTTTTCCTTTGATTGCACACAAGGTGTTCGACGAAATGTCCAAGGCACACTGAAGTTCGCACAACACGGTATCCTCGGCCGAGGTTAGCAACTTTATCTTCTTTATCTGTAACTGATACAAAAATATTACATGTGTCCATGTAGGGTGGTCATTTCACTATTCACGATGTTATTGTAATGGTTAATTATTATGACGTAGATCGCTGCGCGGATGCGATGGATGTACGGCGACCGACGCGATTCTGATTTTATTGCAGGCCTGCATAAATTTATCGATGTGGCTAAGGCAAACAAAGTGGATAATTGTATGCATTGTCCCTGCGTCGACCGTCGGAACGTGGTGGAGCACTCTGCCTCGAGAATCCTTCAAAGCCATCTGCTTCGGAGAGGTTTCATGCCCGGATATTATTGTTGGGCCATGCACAGAGAAAGAGGGGTTAGGCTAAAAGAAAATGGAGAAGAGGAGGATGATGACAGCTATCCTATGTCCCCTGAAGAATACGATGATACTGCAATGGAAGACAATGAAGAAGAGAAAGGCGGCAATGAAGAAGAACAACAGGCATCGGATGAGCCCGATGATGGTCTTGGACAGGTCATTTCTGATGCAAAGTAACAATGCGATATAGAAAGGGATAAGCTTAAGTTGGAGGCTATGCAAAAGGATCACAAAAGATTGTTGTACCCAAATTGTGAAGATGGCAGCACAAAGCTCGGTACCACACTTGAACAGCTGAAATGGAAGGAAGAGGCTGGTTTATCTGACAAGGGATTTGAAAAGTACTGAAAATAACGGGGCAATGTGGACCGTAGGATTAGAACTAGAATCTACGACCCACGTTCATCATCGACAACGGACACGTCATCGGCGAGGTGGAACCCTAGCAGCTCAGTGGGGGTGCAGTGGGGGCGTACCGGGGCTCCAGTGAGTGCAGCGAGGCGGGCAAATGAACAAGGAGACGACGGTGGGCTCAGGCGAAGTCACGGCAGCGGCTGGGGTGGACGAAATCGACGGGAGCGTCTCCTCCTCTGCTGCAGCTATCTCTGGCGAAATTCCGGTGGCTGGCTGCTCGAGCGGCTCCGGCGCGAGGTAGGGAAGGACCAGTGGTGAGAGGGGAGTGTGAGAGTGTGAAGAAATGGTGTTGGGGAGGCTCCCTTATATAGGCTCGGCGGGGAGGCAGAGAGGTGTCGGCGGAGCTCGCCGGTGACGACGACACAGGGTGCTATTGGCGTGGGCGAGGTAGGCAGACGATGGGTGGTTCCCTGGTGGTCAGCTAGGGCTTAATGGCGATGCAAGGGGAAGTGGCTAGCGGTCGGGAGCGTCTCGCGCTCTGAGCGATAGAGGCGGTGCTCGACGTGGTTCCCGGTGGCTGTGGGTCGCACGGCGGGGTAAGTGCGTGTCTGGCGGGGTGAGGTGGTCAAGGCGGAGCGGCGCGCGCGGGCTGTGGTCGAGGCGCTCTGGCGTGTGCTATGCATGTCACAGAGGCGGAGAGCGCGGGCAAGGTGAGGTGGTCCAGGGGCTATCTGGGCTTGGGGAAGGGACCGTGGGCGGTGGTGCTACCACGCCTACCTCCTAGACATGGCGAGAGAGAGAGAGAAGGGCGCGCTCCTATGGCTAGGGCACGGTCGGTCGATGTTCATGGCCTCGGGGTGGCGCTGCACTGTTGTCCTAGGCAATTTGGTAGGTCTTTGATGGCCTGGTTAGGGCTAGGGGGGACAAGGGAAGTGAATTGGGTTCAAATGGCTCGACAAAATTTGATCAAAAACAGTATTAGTTAGGCAGGTTTGATTCTGCTTACCAAGTGTTCGACACAATGGCCACAAGAATTCAATTTTTGAATTTTGAAATGAAATTTGGTGGAGTTGTTTGTCACATTCTTAAGCATCTCTGGTTGCTAGGATTTGTGAAGTTGAGGTCATTTCAGTGGTTTTTGAAAAAGTGGGATCTAGACATATGAGATAGATTCCATTTTCAAATGTCATTTTAAATTAGGATTTAAATGTTTTTGGAAGATCACAAGGTGGGCCTTGGTACATCTTTACTTGTACTAGCAAGGGGTGCAAAGATCCACAATTTTTTTATTGGAATTTGAGTGCTAGGAACACCCAAAGTGTCCTAGTTGATTAAAATGGCAAAAGTGACCATTTCCATTGTTAATTCTTTTTGATTTCTTTTTCTTTGGTTTTTGCTTGGGAATGATCTAGATGATGTGGAATTCATCTTAGAGTCATTTTACAACCATTAGGACAAACAATAATGGCAATTCAAAACAATTCCTATTTAAAGCAACACACATATGCATGCTTAAATATTTTTAAATGGAAAAGTTTTTGTTAACCCTAAATTGGGTGATTTGGATCTTGATAACTTGGATTAAAGTTTTGGGATGTTACAAGGAGACATTTGACCTACGAGCGTTGTTGTTCGTAACCATCAATGACTGGCTTGCTCTTAGTAACATTTCAGGACAGTCAAACAAGGGATACAATGCATGCACGCACTGTTTAGATAAGACTAAAGGTACATATTTGGATAAATGTAAGAAGGTTGTGTACCTGGGGTGTCGTAAATTTCTTCCGACCAATCATCAAGTAAGAAAGAAAGGCAAGCATTTCAACGGTGGGGCAAATTACCGGAAGAAGCCTAAGCTCCCTAAAGGTGCTAATGTATTTGGTATGATGAAGGACCTAGAAGTAATCTATGGAAAGGGTCCTGGCGGTCAATCTGTTCCGAAAGACCCTATTACCGGACACACGGCCATGTGGAAGAAAAAATCTATATTTTGGGAGCTTGAGTATTGGAAATACCTAGAGGTCCGTTCTTCAATCGACATGATACACATGACGAAGAACCTTTGCGTGAACCTGCTAGGCTTCCTGGATGTGTATGGGAAGACAAAAGATACACCAGAAGCACGGGAGGACCAGCAACGTATCAAAGACCCATACAACAAGCATACTGATAAAGGCCGTCAATACTTAAGCAGCTATGCTCTTACGAAAGCAGAGAAGGAAATATATTTTTAATGCCTGAGCAGTATCAAGGTCTCGGCTGGCTTCTCATCAAATATAAAGGGAATAATAAATATGGCAGAGAAAAAATTCCAAAACCTAAAGTCTCATGATTGCCACGTGATTATGATGCAGTTGCTTCCGGTTGCATTGAGGGGGCTTCTACCGGAAAATGTTTGAGTACCCATTGTGAAGCTATGTGCATTCCTCAATGCAATATCTCAGAAGTTAATCGATCGAGAAAGTCTAGAAAGGCTATAGAAGGATGTGGTCCAATGTCTTGTTAGTTTTGAGTTGGTGTTCCCCCGTCCTTCTTCAATATTATGACGCATCTCTTAGTTCACCTAGTCGAAGAGATTTCCATTCTCGGTCCTGTATTTCTGCATAATATGTTCCCCTTCGAGAGGTTCATGGGAGTCTTAAAGAAATATGTTCATAACCGTGCTAGGCCAGAAGGAAGCATCTCCAAGGGCTATGGAACAGAGGAGGTCATTGGGTTCTGTGTAGACTTTCTTCCTGACCTTAAGCCGATTGGTGTTCCTAAATCACGGTATGAGGGGAGACTGAATGGAAAAGGCACACTAGGAAATAAAGCAATGACATTTAGGGACGGGCATTCTTTGAATCAAGCACACTACACAGTTCTATAAAGTTCTACCTTTATGGCTCCGTATATAGAGGAACACATGAATGTTGTACGCTCCAAGTTCCCGGGGAAGGATGACTACTGGATTAAAGAAAATCACATGCAGACTTTCGGCACTTGGTTGTAATTACATCTCATGAATGACACCACTATTAGAGATTAGCTCTACTTGTTGGCCGCGACACCATCTGCGACTTATTGACTTTCCAAGGGTACGAGATAAATGGGAATACATTTTACACGATTGCCTAAGATAAAAAGAGCACCAACCAAAATAGTGGTAGCCGCTTTGATGCAACATGCGAGAATGGGAAAAAGGACACATACTATGGTTACATGGAGGAGATATGGGAACTTGACTATGGACCTACTTTTAAGGTCCCTTTGTTTCGGTGCAGTTGGGTCAACATGAATGGAGAAGGGGTAAAGGTAGACCAGCTGTACGGAATGATAATAGTGGATCTCAAGAATCTTGGTTACAGAGACGAACCATTCGTCCGAGCCAATGATGTGGCTCAGGGTTTCTGTGTGAAGGACATGTCCTCTAGACCGATAAAAAAGAAAAAATAAGTAAACGAATACATCAGACGATGAGCCCAGGCATCACATAGTTCTTTCAGGGACAGAAACATCACGGGAGTCGGGGACAAGACAGACATGTTAGCAGATTATGATAAGTTTGATGAAATTCCTCCCTTCACCGTGAAAACTGACCCAAGCATCCCGTTCAGCAAAGAAGATGCTCCATGGTTATGGCCTAATAAGCGATCATAGGCAAGGGATCGACATACGCGACGAATGATTCATACCCTAAACCCTATGTAAATCAATGTAATGTATGACAACTTTATATGAGACCACGCGAAGGTTTCACATTGTTTGGATCATTAAACTTGAAGTGGATCTCTGATGAAATAGCATGTTGTGAACCTATAAATGATTTTAAAAAAAATTCACAAGCATTATATCATGTACTTGTAGTTCAAATCTAGGCAACCTCCTATCGATTCGGCAGGAATTTGTCTTTTTCATGAGGGATGGACGGAAAGGTTCCAGATACACCGTTTGGGAAATTTTCCGTCTAAGGTGGTCTAGTATTTTTGAAAAATGGGTTGGTACCAATGCCAAACTTTAATTTGGTGGTTGCTTCATAGAACACCCCGATTTCAGCACCTCAAAATTGGAAATTGGCTATTTCATGCGTCGAAAAGGAAAACTTCCTCCTGCAACATCGTAAGCCATACCAAGATGCACATGTGTCCACAATATGGGCACATTATCACAAACTATGCCCTGATTCTAGCCATAACATTGGTGATTTGACATAAATGCCATGAAACCTCCAACATGATTGATCATTTTGTGAAGGTTTTTTTATGATGTTTGTAATTTTCCAAGTTTGCTATTTTTACTTGCAACTATATCATATAATATGACACCTCGCGAAGGTTTCACGTTGTTTGGATCGGTTTTGAATTTGTTATGCCCGTTTGAAACCATATTCAAAACGACAGGGATGAAGATTCCTAGCCCGGGGCTGAGCCTCGCTAAACTTGTAGTGTATCTATGATAAAATAGCATATTGTGGACCTAAAAATGATATCATGTACATGTATTTAAAATCTAGCAGGCCTCCTACCGAATCGGCAGGAATTTATCTTTTTCACAAGGGGTTGACAGAAAGATTCTAGATACCCCTGTTGGGAAATTGTACATGTTATATGGTCTATTATTTTTGATAAATGGGTTGATACCAATGTGAAACTTTAATTTGATGGTTGCTTCACAACACACTCGGATTTCGGTACCTCAAAAATGGAAATTGGCTTTTTCGTGCAATAAAAAGAGAAACTTCCTCCTGCAACATCGTAAGCCATTCCAGGATGGACATTTGTGCACAATATGGGCACATTATCATAAACTATACTCTGATTCTAGCCATAACATTGGTAGTTTGACCTAAATTCCATGAAACCTCCAACATGATTGATCATTTTGTGAAGGTTTTTTTGTGATATTTGCAATTTGCCAAGTTTGGTATTTTTACTTGCAACTATATCATATAATATGACACCTCGCGAAGGTTTCACGTTGTTTGGATCGTTTTTGAATTTGTTATGCCCGATTGAAACCATATTCAAAACGCGGGGATGAAGATTCCTAGCCCGTATTCTTAGTTAATGACATATAAAAAAAATAGTTAATGATTTTTAATTGAAAATGGCATAAATATTAATAATTTGAATAGTTAAATAACTCTTTTATAAATCAGAAAAAGGTTTTGAACACCCAGTTTTCCCACCGTTTGTTTCTTAGTTAATTGCAAATAGTAAAATTGTTAATAGTTTGTATACTTAGAATAATTATTTTGGAAAACACAAAATGGTTTTGGATTATTTATTTAAATTGAAACACTTTTCCTGTTGAAAGTTGTTCCAAATTCACAATAAATAATCATTTCAAATTGAAAGAATTAATTAAAGAAGAAAACAAATTTGAAAATGACGGGAAGACCAAAAGTTTGGCCAAAATCTGAAAAACGGGTCAAAGATCCCAGTTCGTGGGACAAACCGGGACCGATGACCCTGGGTGCGCGCGCTGCACGTGGCGGCCCAGCAACGCTCCCCGTCCAGACCTTTGGTCCCGGTTCGTCCCACCAACCGGGACCAAAGGCTTAACGGTCCCGGTTGGTGCGATGAACCGGGACCAAAGGTCTGTACTACATAACTGTTGCCCCTCCTTCTTCTTCCCCATCCACTTCACTCGCAAAACGCGTAAGAAAAATCACGCGCGGAGCAGAACGATGCTATCAGGCTGCCGGATTTTTGAGCCGCCGTCGACCGCGCCGTCGTTACCCTTTTCGCCGTCGACCTCGCTTCCTGAGCCCGCGCCGCTCCGCCTCCAACGCCATCGCCCCTGCACCTGCCCCTGCCCGTACCGCTGCCACCCGCCCCGGTGCCCAAGGAGGAGGAGGCCCGCGTCGCCTGAGCCCGCGCCGCCCAAGCCCGCCTCCGACCGCGCTGCCCGGTGCCCAAGGAGGAGGAGGCCCGCCACCCGCCGCTCATGGTGGCTCAAGCCTCGCCAGCTGGCGTCCATCGCCGGCCGATGGCGCCCCTCCACAGCCTCCCCTCATCTCAAGAAAATTTCTTTGCTTAATTAGGTTTTTAAAATATTTCTAAATTGTGATATTTGTGATATTTTGATAATTGTGATATTTGTCTAAATGTGAAAATATGTGCAAATGCAAATATTTGTCAAGTATTTTTTGATGCGTAAATATTAATGTGATGTGCAAATATCTAGCGCCCTTGCTCTCACTGCCCCGCGCGCAAATGATCGGGAGATCCTTGATCAACAGAGGAGATCCTCCATTGATGACGTCAGGGTGACGTCATCATGAGGTCATAAAGGTTTTTCTTTTTAAAATGTTTTCTGTAATTATTTTATTAACTGAAAATACCGACAGGTGGGTTCAGCATGTCAGGTTTTTATTCTTTTTGGAAATGTTTTCTGAAATTAATAAAAGTCTGACATGTGACGCCAGATGGAAAATAATTTTAATAATTCCAAAAATGTTTATTTATTTAAAAATGATTGAAAAATGGATTGAAATTGGGAAAAATCCTAACTAATTCATTTTAAATCAGAAAAATGTGTATAATATATCAAAATGTTTATAAAAATGAGCTCTACTATTTAAAAATGTAAGCATTCGTATTCATACAACTTTGAACCTTACTTTATAAAAATGAGCTCTACATGGGTTCGATGGTTTGTCCACCTAGGGCATTCCGAACCCATTTAAATCGATGTGGCACATAGGGCTATTCTAATACATGAAATCCATCATATCATCCATATTGTATGAGCATTGCACATGCCATGTGTTGATTGTTGCTTCTTCTTTCTGGTTTTGGTTCTTCGCGAATAGGAACCGAGACCGAACCTGAAGTCAACGCCACCGAAGAGCAGTACCGTTTCAACGACGGACAAGGCAAGCGTAGCCCCATCATTCTGAACCTATGTTTACAAAGTATTTCATTCCGGATATATGCATACGATTCCAATGTTGTCCTTTGTATACCGATCCACCGCTCCTAGCATAACTAGGGTTGAGCTTATGAGCGTTGCTAGTGCCATATTTCAGTCAAGCTTAGCCAACAGAATGTGGTTTCTACGTTGATGTCGACGAGTAGTTGGGGTTCCCGGGCAGCAGCCTAGGATCTATGGAAGGATCGTTTTGCTTATCTTTATGGCCTCTTAGGTCCTTTACTAAGTTTTTGTTTACAACAACGTATTTGCTTCCATTGCTTGGTGTTTGATGGGTCTTTGAACCCTAGTTTGTAATACTTGTATGCAGCTCTATTTGTGTTGGAGGTCTCGAAATTTTAGGTTTTGACATATCGACATATCGTGGCCCATGTTGCGAACCCCTCCCGACGCTGCGCCCCCTCTCAAAAGGAAGGAAAAAAATGCATTTTATTCTTCTATAGAACTATTGCATTTTAGAAAATAAGTGCATACTGTTTTGTATTATTTGCATTATAGTAACTTGCAAATCTTAATTTGCAGATACTATGGATCCAACACACCAAGATACTATGAATCCAGAACATCGGGAAAACATCCTCCATGGAATGATCTGCGAAATGAATTTATCAATATCGATGTCACCAAGAAGTTTCTGAATGAATCCGGTGAGGGATATGAGTCTCTCAACTGAGAAGACCAGTCCGGTGAGGTAGAAGGCGAAGCCTAGGATGGGGGAGAAGCCGACGAGGGAGAAGGCGACGGCTCCGGCGGAACCTTAAATCTCGCAAACTCTGGCGAGGTGTATATATGTATTTTTGTAATTAAAATGCTGCTGTCTATATATATACATGCATATATTAACACTCTTTCTTCTTTTAGCCCTCCGGATCGAGAACTTCTTCCGTAAGAACGAAACGAGGCCCAACAAAAAAGTTGGATGACACTGTGAGGTATAGGATCGAAGTGGTCGGTGTAGACGGCGAACCGCACGCTCCGGACGATGTCGCAAAAAAAATTGTCAAGAAATGCGAAGTTCTTGTGAGGGATTACATCCCGGTCACCGTTCAAGAATGGAATCGGCCAAGCGGCGGTGGAGTCCCGTATGTCGGCGACATTGCCAAAGATAAGCTTTTTGCCAAGCTCATGATTAATTTCCTCATGCCGAGGCCAGATGTGAATCCAAATGAGGCGGAGAGAGCAAAAAAGGAGCTTGTGCAAAGAGTCAAGAAGTTTGCTCTCATCAAGATGGCTGAGGCATTCAAGAACTGGAAGAATAAACTGTACAATAACTTTGTCAAGGTAGAGAAGACTCCGGATTTAAATCAAGGCGGCTATACTAAGTTAAGATACCAGTGGGCTGATTTTGTGAAGTACAAGACATCAGAGAAAGCTTTGGAAAGGTCTAGAATAAATATGGAGAATGCTGCTAAGAAAGTGTACCATCATAGTATGAGGCCTGCTGGCTATGCAGGTTGCATGCCTAAGTGGGATGCACTTGAGGTTAATTATATTGTTGCCGGGATCAGACCAGAGCCCACAACATGGACACCACGGGCGAGAAACTGGTTTTACGGCCATGGGGGCACGTTGGACGAAGAAAGGAGGGTAATATATAATCAGAAACACAAAGATCATCCCCTACTGCCCATCGACGATATTAGAAATGCAGTAGATGATGTTGTAGCAGGACGGTTCATTCCCGATAGAGAGAATGACGAGCTCACACGCACCCTTAAAAATCCTGAACACAAAGGACGAGCACGAGGCACATCAGGCTCCAAGTCATGGAATGTTGCCTTCCCCGCGGAAATGAAGAGATATCCCGATAAAATCCATCAGAGGAGAAAGTAAAGGGAGGTAGATGAGAAAGCGGCTGCTGCAGACCGGCTGCATAATGTAGAAGAAGTATTAAAGCGACACCAGTATCAACTCGACAGACTTAGCCAGCAAGGTATTAGCGGCCAATCTCAGTGGCACATGGTAGAAGCTACATTCGATGGTACCGGCGCCCTATCGAATAAGAAAAGCAGCGTTGCTTCTACGTAGCTCCAGGATATTGATGATGATGCACTGATGACGGCTCCTCCTAAACACTACCTAGTGGATGATATCACGGAGAGCACAACTTGTGAGCTAAAGGTGCAAGTTATGAACTTAAGGGTGACGGCAGCAGTCGGCATGGCCGTACCAATTGCGCCTAACCCAACTTGGCATTGTAGACCGGTTTCAAAAGGGTACAATGTCGTCATGGTGGATGATGTGAAGCAAGATTTTGACGAGCTGAAGCTGGACCACCCTGCTGGGGAAGATATGGAGCTGACTGAACTAGGAGAAGCCAAAGGAGCACATCGTGCTTTCAAATTATGTGCCGCCAAGGCCACCCACTCCTCAGAGCAGCAATCCACCTTCGCCACCACCTCACCATTCTCCAGCGCAATCGTCGCCTTCACCGCCTCACCACTCACCGTAGCCTTCTCCACCATCGCCTCAGCCGTCTCTGCCGCCGCCTCAGCCGTCTCCATCCCCTGAGCCTTAGAGATAAAAGCGGAAGTATACTAAGAGGGGCAGCACCAGCAGATGAGGAAATTGTCGTCTCTGATCAACGAAACATAAGCTATCGCCCCTCCCAAGAGTACCTCATAAGAATATGAAGAAGCTATCTTGCGAGAAGACAGATGAGGAAATTGCTGCGGCCGCAGATGCCCATTATGAAAAGTGAAAGATTGACATGGCTAACAAGAAAAAGGCGATAGAGCCATTCTTCCCGGTCACCGTAGAAGATAAAGCCAAAGCAGCCGCGCTTAAGATTCAGCTTCACCAACCCATATCGCTCATATCAGACTATAATCGCTCTATTACCAAGTCGGCTGAGGCAAAAGAGTGGACAATCGGGAAAGAAGTTTTCCAGCTCGGACAACAGAAAAATCAATCGATCGAACCGCTCAGAGTGTATGATATCAATAAGTGGAGAGCCTAGGAGTGGCATGATCCGAATATTGATCCGGAGTTTATTCAACTGTACGGAAAAAAGGCCAAATTATATGGACTGTCTATTACTGAGTACATGAGCCGTATGGATGAGTTCGAGGGGTACCAACAAATAGCATACGTATACCGGCATGGGGCTCCTCTCTTCAAACCCGAGTTAGTCAAAGATCTACCAACAAAAATGCGAAGATTGCATAAGTGGTACATGCAAGCCTCTGCTGAATTCAAAAACTAGATCTATGCTGGATATAAACACCACCATTACGGTCATGGAGATGGCTTACTACTGATTGAATTTTCAGAATTATTTCGGTTTTACCAACGAGACGCCCTCGACAAAACTATCGTCAATGCCTATTGTTTGTAAATATTATTAATTTATATAATTAAGTCTTTCTAGCTCATCGCATTCATTGCTTGTATAATCTTACTCATCACTATACTAATTATATATGCAGAATGAAGATTCTCGGATGCAACAAAGAACAAATCTATGACCTTGGGTTTGTTGACTGCAATTTCGTTCATAAAGTTACTCTAAAAACAAAACCCAAAGAGACAGAGGATAACTTGGTACAAGCGTTGACGTATTTCGGCAATAGAAGGGAAATACTATTTTCTTACAACGCTGGGTGAGTGTTACTGTCTTGTACACATTCTATTTTCGCTTACTCGATGTTAAGCGTATAATTGACTCGTGTTATATTCTGTTAGTGTGTTATATTCTGTTAGTGTGTCTAGCTTCCATTATATTCTGTTAATCATTGTTGTTGACCAAGGAGTAGTAGAAGTCATGGACTCGAAATGCACACCTTTAGAAAAGTGAGCGAACATGCAGGAATGCCTCCAGAAGGCTTGGAAACGGTTCACCGTCAACACTAGGGTGTTTAGAAGCCAGGGCTTACATTTCAACCATTGACTGTAAGTACTACTTGCTAGATCCACGCATCTCTTTGATTCTAGTTTCAATACCATTATCATGCTTGATTATTATTTTGATTGAAGTCTGTTCTCATAAAGTGCTTGAGGCAGTAAGTCGAGAATAACTTATGTGGATACTATGTCTGCGAGTTCATTTATCAGACGACCAAAGAGAAGAACGCAGACCGGAACTTTGAAAAAATTGAAGTACGATAAACAGTAATCACAACTTTATTTTATTACCACCAATTATGTTTAGTTTCATTCATATATATTGATCCTCTTCTTTAAATTAGATCAAACGGATGCGGGGCGGTCTTCTATCACAAGAACGCGTGCAAGCAATTCAAGTGGAAATTGTCGGATTCTTATTAGAACATGCCATAGCTCCGAAAGAAGAATACTATTACCCGGTTCATTTGGAAGGGTAAGTTGTAAAAAAAAGATGTAAATTAGATCAAATTCGTGTGAGTACCGTTTGTAATATGTTTCGACCAAGCACGACGGATAAGACGGTGTATAATATATTCGTGACCATGATGTGTAATATATATATATATATCGTGGTTCCTTCATTATTGCTGTATATATGTAGTACCACTAAAATGAATACAAAACACCAAATAAATAAATGGAAAAAACACAAAACCCTACCACGGTACAAAAATAGCCCGAAATGCAGAGACCAACGATCCGGTTCGTGCCGCGAACCGGGACCAATGATCCACCCCCCTCGTTGCGCGCGCGCCCACGTGAAGACCCATTGGTCCCGGTTCGTGCCAGAACTGGGACCAGCATTGGTCCCGAGTGATTGGTCCCGGTTCAAAAACCGGGGCCAATGACCCATATAAACCGGAACCAAAGGGGAGTTTTTCTACTAGTAGCGGCTCATGGGCGCCACAGTTAGGAGTAGCGGCGTGGCCATTACAGACAATTACCAACCTGTGCACAAGGAGAATGGAAACACATGTTGTTGGATGGATGGTGACTGGCACCAGTAGCACACAACAAGTTATGTTATTTGCAGGAGAATTTCCTATTAATAAACATCCTAATGTTCGGTTTATAGTTCGAATTATTTAAATTTCATAACTTTTTATATTTTTTACTCGATGAAACATTACTAATTATGTTCATATGATGTTTATCTAAATATGTGACATCTATGGACTTTGGAAAACCAACATAAATTATTTTAGTTTACAGTGTACCCAGGCTTTCAAAATTTGCTAGGTCATCCACGTTGGTCTGCTTGGTGAGGAAGGCGGGCACGGGCAGCTGGTGTTCTTGGTAGGAGCCGTTGTCTCTGCTCAAAATCCAGTTCGTGTAGCAACCGAAGAGCGTGCACCGGGACGGTGTTAAGTGGCGATCTAACGGTCCGATCGCGGACGATCCGACGGTGCACGACCAGAGGACGCGACGACACGATCCCCCGGTACGTATCATTTTTCCTGTGTAAAAGTGATCCATAGGTAGCCAGAGCCAATCCAGACCCGCTCCGAGTTAGTCCACTCGATCCATGGTAACCAAACACTAGATTGTGATGGCGCGTGTTGCCGCGCCCGTCGATTAGGACTATAGAATGTTAGGAAATGATGAATATTCAAAGTGGAGCCTATCTTGTGAGCCTCACTTTGATTAGCAAGTACATCTAGCTTGTTTCGTAATAGCTAGATCAGTTCATAGATTTCTACACCTTGCTTTAGTTGAGGAAATAACACTTATAAGCAATCCGTATACATGTTGTGTAACGAATTAAAGAAATACATGAACTGATTAGTTTGCGATTCAAAGAAAGATTTAGATGGAGATGCCACAAGCCACAGAGAATAGAGAGGAATCTACTAAGAAGCATTGTGGTTGAGATATAATCTATAGCCAATTAGCAGAGCGCTAAACAAGCGTTATATCACCTAATTTAAGTTCAGATAAGAGTCAAGTGTTTACAACTCTTGTAGAAGGTAAAAGGAGGCCCTAGTCCACCTTGGCATACTGAATATAATATATTTGCTGCTAAGAGGGTTGTATGGTGCAGCGTACCCGTCGGAGCAGCTAAAGGAATTCCTAAACAAGCTAACAATCATATAAATTATGAGTATATTTGCATGCCAAGGCACATCAAAAGATATTTCTAACGACATCTTTGCTATTGTCAACACACACACTTAAGTGCCAAAAAAGTAATTCAAGCGTTTCAATTGTCATGTAAATTTGCTACTGTATCTGGATCATGCCTTGTTCTGGTACTAATTTACAAAAGGCATATCAATTAATTTCTGGTTTACAGATGCTCAGCCAATTCTTAGAAAACCCTAACTGCATCCG
Source organism: Avena insularis (assembly GCA_023614405.1). Classification (NCBI taxonomy): domain Eukaryota; kingdom Viridiplantae; phylum Streptophyta; class Magnoliopsida; order Poales; family Poaceae; genus Avena; species Avena insularis. Next base: position 427,817,709 of record CM042692.1, on the reverse strand, counting down.
AAACAAAACACTCGAACGTTCCTAGCTCCAAAGAACGACGTCAAATGTAGGTATGGAAAAGGAAAGACAAAATGCGTGAAAGTAACCGGCATTTGTACGTACAAAGCAAATGATCAACGTAGTTCAGTAAGTAAGATGGAATGGAGCACATGCATTTGCTTAATTTAACTACTCCCTTCGATCCAAATAGAATGGCCGCATATTTGTCTAGATTCGGATGTATATTTATGTTTTAGTGCTAGATACATCAGAATCTAGTCAAATCCGAGGACATTAATTTTGATAGAAAGGAGTACATAAAACAACACTTCAAAGATACAAGCAAACACAAACCAGAACTCATTCGGCCTAGCAGATCATGGGAAATCTTTGTCTGACGCACACTGAATCCAGGGGCTCGCTAGACGTTGCTCCTCCATCGAAACAAAGAGCAGGAGGTGGCCGCTCTGAACCGTCGTGACTTGGGCCCCGACAGCCCCATCCGTCCACCTCTAGTCGCCACTTCCCGATTTGTGGAAACCACGAAGGATTTTTAAGCGGTGCCCTAGGCCTAGGGGATCTTGAGATAACAGGAAGGAAAGCTACACCTCATGGAGGTTGTGATGTACAATGCGCATACCTAAACTGCACTATAGGAACTGCATGGTACGCCGAGGGCTAAAATTCGTCGGCGTAGCCCCGATACCCGTCGGCGTATGCTACGCCAAGGGCTGCCCTCGGCGTAGCTCCTCGGCAAAGGTCTTTCTCGGCGTAGCGCATAAAGACCGTCGGCGTATAAAAAAGCCGTCGGCGTAGGCTACGCCAACGGCTGCCCTCGGCATAGCGGTCGTCGGCATAGCCTAACGGCTTGTTATAAAAATAATTTTCAAAAAAAATTAAATTTTTTTTCTCTTTTTTTAAATTTTTGAATTGTTTGACTCATTAATCGCCCACTTGGAACAATTTTAACACTAATTACACTTAATCATAGGTCAAATTGTAGTCTTGGTCAAACTTCCCAGTCAGTCACCCATCCTAGCACTACTCCACCCCAGCATGTTTAACTTCTTTGTTCCTTCAAAATCTGTTCTCGCAATGCAGTTGTTACCTTGTTATCAATACTATGATATCAATCCTATTAACTCTTATATCATCATGTCATATGTTTGTATTTTTTTAATTACAAACAATTATTTAAGTAAACAACAATGAATAAATAAAAGTATTATTGATTTCAAATAAAAATATAATGATTTTATTTATTTTGTATTTTTCTATTTAATATGGAATAATTAATATCTTTAAATCCGTAAATCGGAATTCGACAAATAATATGTCTAAATTGATCAGAAAAATGATAGGAATCCAAATATGATATCCATATCAACTAATCATAAACCCTCTGTTTTTGAATTAGCTATTTGGTGGTTGCTTCAAAAAATCCCTCTTTTTTCGCTCGGAAAATGAAAAATACTTTTTTGGTGCGACGAAAAGGAAAACTTGCATTGGATCTTTGATAAAATAGCATATTTTAAACCTAAAAATGATTTTTGAAAAAAAACATGAGCATCGGATCATGTACCTGCAGTTCATATCTGACCCATTTTCTACCGATTCGGCAGGAATTTATCTTTTTCACCAGGGGTGGACGGGAAGGTTTTGGATACCCCTATTGAGACATTGTATATATAAGGTGGTCTAGTATTTTTGTAAAATATGGTGGTAGAATTTTGAATTAGCTATTTGGTGGTTTCTTCACAAAACCGTCCGTTTTTTGTGCTCAGAAAATGAAAAATGACTTTTGTGGTGCGACAAAAAGGAAAACTTTCTCCTGCAATATTGTTCGTCATCCCATGACGCACATGTATGCATAATATGGGCACATTATCACAAACTATGACTTGATTCTAGCCATAACATTGGTCATTTGACCTGAAAGCCAAGAAACCTCAAATGAGATAGGTCATTTTGTGAAGGTTTTTTGGACATAATCAATATATCAAGTTTGATATTTTTCCTTGTAACTATGTCACATAATATGACACCACGCGAAGGTTTCGTATTGTTTCGATCGTTTTTGAATTTTTTTATACCCATTTTAAACTATCGTCAAACTTTGTCGAACGGCGGGCATAAAGATTCTTAGCTCGGGGCCGAGCCTCACTAAACTTGCATTGGATCTTTGATAAAAGAGCATATTGTGAACCTAAAAATGATTTTTGTAAAAAAACATGAGCATCGGATCATGTACCTGCAGTTCATATCTGACCCACTTCCTACCGATTCGACAGGAATTTATCTTTTTCACCAGGGATGGAAGGAAAGGTTTCGGATCCCCCTGTTGAGACATTGTCCATATAAGGTCGTCTAGTATTTTTGTAAAATGTGGTGGTAGCATTTTGAATTAGCCATTTGGTGGTTGCTTCATAAAAACCGTTCTTTTTTGTGCTCAAAAAATGAAAAAAGACTTTTTGGTGCGACGAAAAGGAAAACTTCTTCCTGCAACATTATTCTCCATCCCATGACGCACATTTATGCATAATATGGGCACATTATCACAAACTATGCCTTGATTATAGCCATAAAGCCAAGAAACCTCGAATGAGATAGGTCATTTTGTGAAGGGTTTTTTCAGACATAATCAATATATCAAGTTTGATATTTTTCCTTGTGACTATGTCACATAATATGACACCACGCGAAGGTTTCGCATTATTTTGATCGTTTTTGAATTTTTTATGCATGTTTTAAACTATCGTCAAACTTTGTCGAACGACGGGCATAAAGATTCTTAGCTCGGGGCGGAGCCTCACTAAACTTGTATTGGATCTTTGATAAAATAGCATATTGTGAACCTAAAAATGATTTTTATAAAAAAAATGAGCATCAGATCATGTACCTGCAGTTCATATCTGACCCACTTCCTACCGATTCGGCAGGAATTTATCCTTTTCACTAGGGGTGGACGGAAAGGTTTCGGATCCCCCTGTTGGGACATTGTCCATATAAGGTCGTCTATTATTTTTATAAAATATGGTGGTAGCATTTTGAATTAGCCATTTGGTGGTTGCTTCATAAAACCGTCAGTTTTTTGTGCTCGGAAAATGAAAAAAAGACTTTTTGGTGGGATGAAAAGGAAAACTTTCTCCTGCAACATTTTTCACCATCCCATGATACACATGTATGCACAATATGGGCACATTATCATAAACTATGCCTTGATTCTATCCATAACATTGGTCATTTGACCCGAAAGCCGAGAAACCTCGAATGAGATAGGTCATTTTGTGAAGGTGTTTTTCAGACATAATCAATATATCAAATTTGATATTTTTACTTGTAACTATGTCACATAATATGACACCACGCGAAGGTTTCGCATTGTTTAGATCGTTTTTGAATTTTTTATGCCCGTTTTAAACTATATATAATGTTTTTGTTTCACTTAATTTTTTTTATAAATATGTAATATTTGAGTGTAGATAGATAGATTTATTTTTCTGCAAATTTTGATATATTATTTGTATTTTTCTGAATTAGAATGATTTAGTTATGATTTTTCAAAGTTTAATGAGGTAAAAGGAAAAATAGCTACGCCGAGGGCAGCCGTCGGCGTAGCATAGGATACGCCAAGGGCAGGTGTACACCGACGGCCGCGGAGGGGAGCTGGCCTGGACGATGGCTACACCGACGGCCCCGGCGTTTGACCATCGGCGTAGCTCCCAGCCCTCGGCGAAGCTTCCTATTCCTGTAGTGCTGCTCCAACCTCCACATCTAAATCACGGCTGCCCTTGATTACCGATTCAAGATCCGCTTGCCACCGCTGTCGCCAACGTAACCATGCCCCGTTGCCCGTGACAGCTGATCATGACAGGAAGGAATCATGATCCCTCTAGGTTTTGCCCTGGGTCGTGACTCGTGAGAGGTTGATAGGAAGAGAAGAGTTGCTGGAGCGAAGACATTAGAAGTGGCAGCACATCTAGGTTGGGGAGGGGTGGTGCGGCTTGCAGGGAGGGTGGGGTACGAAAGCAGTAAGCGTGGGCATCGGGTCGCATTCCCCCGAGGCAGCGTCGAGTAGCTGCCTGCGGGAAATCAGGCCCAAGAGTGGCCCAGGCGTTAGTGAACTGCGCATCGAACGGCCAAGAAACACCATCCGACGGCTAAAATTATTGGTACCGTGAGATGGCTCGCTTTTGTCCCAGTTATAATATCCCTAATGCGGCAGCGGCGGCTGTGCACCTAGGTTTTGCCCTGGGTCGTGACTCGTGAGAGGTTGATAGGAAGAGAAGAGTTGCTGGAGCGACGACATCAGAAGTGGCAGCACATCTAGGTTGGGGAGGGGTGGTGCGGCTTGCGGGGAGGGTGGGGTACAGAAGCAGTAAGCGTGGGCATCGAGCCGCATTTCCTCGAGGCCGCGTCAATTTTGTGATGCAAACGTGGTTGTATCACGATCGTTCGTCCAAGATCGAACGAGGGACCTCCGATTTTACCCTCAAAGTAGCTGCCTGCAGGAAATCTGGCCCAAGAGTGGCCCAGGCGTTAGTGAACTGCGCATCGAACGGCCGAGAAACACCATCTGACGGCTAAAATTATTGGTATCGTGAGATGGCTCGCTTTTGTCCCAGTTATAATATCCCTAATGCGGCAGTGGCGGCGCACCTAGGTTTTGCCCTGGGTCGTGACTCATGAGAGGTTGATAGGAAGAGAAGAGTTGCTGGAGCAACGACATCAGAAGTGGCAGCACATCTAGGTTGGGGACGGGTGGTGCGGCTTGCGGGGAGGGTGGGGTACAGAAGCAGTAAGCGTGGGCATCGAGCCGCATTTCCCCGAGGCCGCGTCAATTTTGTGATGCAAACATGGTTGTATCACGATCGTTCGTCCAAGATCGAATGAGGGACCTCCGATTTTACCCTCAGAGTAGCTGCCTGCGGGAAATCTGGCCCAAGAGTGGCCCAGGCGTTAGTGAACTGCGCATCGAACGGTCGAGAAACATCATCCGACGGCTAAAATTATTGGTACCGTGAGATGGCTCGCTTTTGTCCCAGTTATAATATCCCTAATGCATGCAATGTTCAAGAGAACCTATCGATGTTCAGAATGACATGATCTCTCGCAAGCTGGATGGCAATACACCCTACCCTCGTGGCCTCGTGAACCTTGCACTCTCCCTTTCCGCCCACTCTCTTTGGCCTGACACACCTTGACCCAATCCACATGAAAGATCTCCTGATATTCTCCAAGTTCTTTTTTTACTCCCTTTCCAATGCTAAGTTGGCTAATCAAGTGAATTTTCTGTTACATAATGACCGATTTAACCAAGGAATTTTTTCCCAGTCGTTAGGATTCACCTTCTCTAGGAAGCTGCAGAGAGAGAGAGAGAGAGTTGTGAATGATTGAAGATGCTCTCTAATCTGTACCTTTGCATCGACTTCGTTGATTACACTCCTGGTGCTTTTGGGAGTAGTGTATGTTTTTACTAACTTGTGGGAGCACAGATTCTCTTTAGGATAGCACCATACTATAATTGTAGGTCCCGGCTGGATCGCTCGGGAAGCTTATCAAGTGCTAGAATATCTTCTAAAATTCCGAATTCATACCTAAGCTAGGCGGATTGGCAGATCAAACGTGGAATTTCAAGTGCTAAAGGTCTCAACCTTTTCTTTTCGAAAAGAGGAATAGAACCCTGGCCTCTGCATCGGCAGATGCACGTAGCCTTTTATTAAAAGTATCACCCGGAGTTATATTACAAAATCATGGATAGCACAAAGTTGAGACAAAAATCAATGAGGGAAAAATAAAAAGCATGGACAACCTTTTCTGTAGAGTACAAGATCTTTAATGATGAATTATATTGTATATATATTGTTGATGAATATGGTGTGGCTATCGTATATATCTGAAGGATACATAAGGTGCTATCGTGTCTTGTGGATATTGTGGGTTCACATGCCTTATGTACGCTGGAGTATTATATTATTGAAGTACTGCAAAGTGATCAGCGCATGCATAGAAGCGAAAATTAATTTCTGTTAGTAAAGTATTTTTTTTTGAGTCAATTTTGTTTCCTAGAGTTCTAATGTTCAAGTTGTTCAGCTGTTGCAGTATACATACGGAGTACATGAAGTCTCGGTTAGGGTATAGATTCCCTCCTGGTGAATACTTTAGAACCACATTCCCTCCCGGTGAGTACATACATGAAGTCTGCATCAAGGGGGTGCTCGATCCATTAACTACTTTAGAACCACATTCCCTCCTGGTGAATACTACCGCTAGGCCATCCACATTCAGTCGTTATATTGATGTTTGCTTAAGTGAGAAGATTGCGTGTGCATGTAATGGCATCTGGCTAAATGCCCTTATCGGAAGACGCATTTATTTTTGAATTTGGTCCTTATGTAAGACTAATTCGAAGTATGGCCCCTTCTGAAACTAATTTCGAATCTGGATTCTTATTTTGGTGCCAGAGAAGTATAAATCTTGGCGCAACACAACTTAGCGTCGACAAGGTGCATGGCTCCACTGCCGACTGTTGAGGTAGGTTGACGCCCCTGGGCCCGGTGCCAAATCTAGGAGACAGTTCACGTTGCGCGCGCATACACACATGAAATTCCTTGGAGTGTATGCAAACGGAGTGGGTTGTCGTGGCATCGAGTTGCTAAACTTCAGCTCTGCACCTTATGGCGCCGAAGTGAGAGGCCTTACACTTACTTTTCAAGAGGGACAACCCTAGAATCAGTCCCATGCAAGTCTAAACTCATCTATATAATTTGTGGAAGCTCATGGCTAAAAGTTGAAAACTATTTTTACATATTTTTATGCGTGCGCCTTCTTCCCCGAATTCGGTGATGGTGAATACTTAGCCAAGTGCCAACTAGGGAGGCCGGGAAAGATGGGAGGAGTTGGCACAATGCAAATCGGCCTAACAGAGGATATGCAAGGACTGTTGGAGATATGCCCAAGAGGCAATAATAAAGTGGTTATTATTATATCTTTATATTTATGATAAATGTTTACATCCCATGCTATAATTATATTAACAGGAAACATTAATATTTGTGTGTTTTGTAAACATAAAAGAGTCCCTAGTAAGCCTCTTGGTTAAACTAGCTTGTTGATTAATGGATGATCATGGTTTCCTGATCATGGACGTTGGATGTCGTTAATAACATGATCATATCATTAGGAGAATGATGTGATGGACACACACCCATAGTAAGCATAGCATAAGATCAAGTCATTAAGTTCGTTTTGCTACAAGCTTTTCAAATGCATAGTAACCTAATCCTTCGACCATGAGGTTATGTGAATCACCATCACCGGATGGGTACTTTGATGACATCAAACGCTGCTTCGTAACTGGGTGGTTATAAAGGTGACATTGGGTATTCTAAAAGTATGTGTTGAAGCGCATGGACCAATATTGGGATCTGTCCATCCATATGACAGATAGATATGCTCTGGACCTCTTGGTGGAATGTCATCTAGTTAGCTTGCAAGCATGTGACTAGGTCACAAGGGATGACATAACATGAAACGAGTAAAGAGTACTTATCAGTAACGAGGAAGAACTAGGTATGGAGATACCGACGATCAAACCTCGGATAAGTAGAATATCGCGTGACAAAGGGAATTGGTTTCGTATGTTAAATGGTTCTATCGATCACAAAGTCGTCGTTGAGTATGTGGGAGTTGTTATGGATCTCCAGATCTCGCTGATGGTTATTGATCAGAGAGGTGTCTCCATCATGTCTGCATATTCACGAATCGTAGGGTGACACACTTAAGGTTCGAAGTTGTTTTAAGTAGATATGGAATATGCGTTGGAGACTGAATGTTGTTCGGAGTCTCGGATTGGATCCGGGACATCACGAGGAGATCCGGGATTGTCTGGAGAATAAGATTCATATATTAGGGATCATTTTCTAAGTTAGGAAATGTTCCGGAGTGTTTGTATGGAGATTCTAGAAGGTTTCGGAATGTTCCGGAAGGTTCTAGAAGATTTCTTGGAGTTTGCTTGAAAACCAAGAAAGGATCAAGGAGTCTTTGTGGGGCAAGACACGGATTCGTGGGGGAGGATTCCTTCCCTCCCAATCCGGCCGACCAAGGAGGGAGGGAGTCCTACTAGGACTCCTCCCATGGCGCCTCCTCCTTTAAATAGAGGGGAGGCGCCACCCCCAGAGCTCTCCATAACAAACCCTAGCCGCCTCTCCTCCTCCTCCTTCGCTCTGCCCGCTTAGGCGAAGCACTGCAGAAAACTCTACACCACAACCAACACCACACCGTCTTGCTGCTGGGATTCCGTGGAGAAGATCTACTACCTCCGCTGCTCTGGAACGGGAGAGGAAGGTCTGCCGACCGCACGCAGTGACCGATCATGGAAGCGCTGCCGAAACATGGCGCTGGAAGGATCGTCCACACGATCTTGAGATCGGCAAGTGATCGACTACATCAACCCCGAGATCTAATCTCGTAACGCTTTCGGTTCTACGAGGGTTAGTACAGATCTATCTCGTTGCACATGTCTAATAGATTAGATCTTGACTTTTATCTAGATTAGATCTGGATTTTGTTCGTTCTTGCGGTAGAAATTTTTTGTTTTCCATGCTACGAACCCATCAGTGGTATCAGAGCCTTGTCTATGCGTAGATCTGTTGCACGAGTAGAACACAATGGTTTTGTGGGCGTTGGTGCTCGTGCCATCTTTTGCTTTGTGTACTTTGCATCTTGCGGTATGGTGGGATGAAGCGGCTCGGGCTAACCTTACATGTCATCGCACATGAGACTTGCTCCACGCTTGACGTGTAACTTTCTTTGCACAAGTGGCTTTGCGGGTGTCTGTCTCTCCCATCATAGTATAGATCCAATCTACACTTTGCACTTGATAGCACTTGTATCAACGTTGTGGTTCAGTTTCGTAGGTAAGATCCATTCTTATTCGAAAGCCCCAAGCCACATAAAACTTGCAAAGAAAATTAGAGGCGTCTAACTTGTTTTTGCAAGGGTTTTGTGATGTGATATGGCCATCATGTGACTGCGATTATATTTGATGTATGCAATGATCCTTGTTGTAATATGGCAACCGACAGGAGCCTAATGGTTGTCTTTAATTCTGTTAAGACCTGCGTGTCTATTCATCTTGTAATAGCTTTATTCCAAGTAGTTGTAATAGTTGCTAGTGATGATGGACAACCATGAAGCGGCGCCACTGACCTTGACGCAATGCTGGTGATGATGGAGATCATGTCCGTGCTTTGGAGATGGAGATCAAAGGCATAAGAAGAAAGGGCCATATCATATCACACTAATTATGAATTGCCTGTGATGTTAATCCTTTATGCATCTTGTATTGCTTAGATCACGACGGTAGCATTATAAGATGATCCCTCTCACTAAATATCAAGTAATAAAGTGTTCGTCCTTAGTAGGCACCGTTGCTAAGACTCGTCATTTCGAAGCATCTCGTGATGATCAGGTGTGATAGATTCTACGTGTGCATACAACGGGTGCAAGCCCGATTTGCACATGCGGATACTGAGGTTGACCTTGACAAGCCTAGGATGTACAGACATGGTCTTGGAACACGGAATATCGAAAGGTAAAGCATGAGTCATATGGATGATATGATGAACATGTTGATTGTTCGCCTTTAAAGCTACATCATCTCACGTGATGATCGGACTTGGTGTAGTGGATTTGGTTCGTGTAATCACTAAAACAACTCGAGGGATGTTGTTTTGAGTGGGAGTTCTTTTGCAATTTGGATTAGTCAAACTCAATTTATCATAAACACAATCAAAGTGAATTTTCATAGTTTGTTGTAGTCATTGGCATCCGTTCACCACCTTACGCTTAGTTATAGTTGAGATAGTGGAACTATAGAAATTCTGGATATTTGTATTATGAACTGGTATCGTATTGTTTTGAGTGTCAATCTAAAGTTTAAAAGTCCTGTTGCAAACTTTCAGCAAACTCCGTTTACTCTGTGAAGTTTAATAAATAGTATTAAATCAAGAGTAACAATTCCAGTGTTAGTATCTAATGTATCATGTTTGCCTCCATGATTCTTGATACTCAAAAGATTGTTTTTAATATCAAGTTTATCTAAGAGCTGAAAGCAATGTTTCAGAAACCATCATATGTGAAAGGTATTGCGATATCTAAAACAATGTATTGGTTACAACATGATAGAGTATATGTCCTCATATTTGATGAGAATTTGTGAAGGTTGGAGACGCTAGTCGTCCTAATCCTCCAAAAGGTTTTGGAAAAGAAACATTATACTCGCAATTCACCTTTATAAGCTATAGCAGCTTGATCATGAAAATTGTCATGATAAGGATGAATAGAAGATGTAAGTAAAATGTTTACTACACTAAAAGATTACTAAAGAATGGAATTTTGAAAGAATGCCAAACATTTGATGAAGGTGATCCACTTCAAAGTGCAAGTTCAAAGGTATTAGTATTTGACTATACACACTTTGTACTATGTGTCATGTGAATGACACCACTATTGATGTTGATAGATTCTTTTAAAAGAAAAGGAATTGTTGAAAGAGAATCTATAAAATATTTGGCAGAAAATAAAAGATTGGAGATGTCCAACTTAGGTATATAGAAGATACATGTTATGGCTATATTCCTTGGTTGTTAAACAATGTGGTTCTGCGGTATTGGATACCGAATTGGTTGGTATGAAGTGTCATACAGGACAACACAATTCATGAACTGTAATGGTCTAAGTAACTAGCAAGAGAATATGTGATGATGTTCATCGAAAACAAACAAAGGGTTGTTGTGTTACTCGTTAAACATCAAAGCTTGCCTTCAAGATTTGTTTCAATAATTGTTATTTTGATCAGGTATTATGACGACAAAAGGTTGTTCAAATAATTACCGTATTTTATAATAGATGGATGATTTACAAGTCTGGTTGGAGAAATAACAACCATAAAATTAATGCTAAAAATGTCGCAAGACAAATGATTGAAAGATCACTTGCAAAGTGACGTCGCCGTTTAAATTATATTGAAAGGGATACATGAAGAAACTCCATGTTGATGGATTTTTGGAGTCTTTGATTTTGATCAAATGACGCTTGTGATACTTTCCTGGAGATAATTAAAACTTTGTTCGTAGGCCAAAAGAGGAACGGACGACTAACTGATTGGAATTTGTACATATTGATGTATATAGTCCATTATGTGTAGTCGTGGGCGATGGATTTCAACTTCATATGCTTTCTTCGAAGATTTGAGTGAGTATATGTATATACTTGCTCAATAAGGAAGAAGTATGAAACATTTGAAAATGTTCAAAGACTTTCAAGATGAAGTGGAAAATCATTGTAACAAGAAAACAAAAAAGTTTATAATTGGATCATAAAGAAAGATGTTTGAGTTACAAGTTTAGCAAAACACCTAAGATTTGATGAATCGTTCCATGGATTTGCATTTCCCAAAACACCATAGGAGTATGGAGTGTTCAAGATATGTAATGAAACCTTGTTTGACATGGTAAGATCAAAGGTGTCATTTATAAAACTGCCATTATATTTTAAAGATTAAAGCTTTAGTGACTACCGCTTTTACACTGAAAAGAGCTCCATCGTGATCAGTTGAAATGACACCATATAAGTCATGGTTTGGGATAAAACCCAGGTTGTCCTTTCTTAAATTTTTGGTATGCTAGGCATAAGTAAAATGTTTACAACCAAAGTCGGATGAGCATGTCTTTTTAGGTTATTTCGAATAACCATTGGGTATTCCTCCATAACACCGAAGACAAAAGTGTTTGTCACTTAGAATGTCGAGTTTCTTGAGAAGGAATTTTTGGTGAAAAGTTAAGTGGGAGGACAATAGAACTTTGACAAGGTTGTTGAACCTTGGCTAATATGTGCTGAGTTGCGCAGCATCAGTAAGTGTCCCGGAGGCAACAACAATGCTCATGGCTCACGTGCCTCAAAGGTTATGGTCACGGAGATCTAAGTTCCTATTGAACCAAGTAGGTCGGGTAAGTAATCAAATGCCAAGATTTGAGAGTTAAATCATTGTTGTTTGACAATGATGAACCGACTACATGCAGAGAAGCAATGATGGGCCCTGACTTCGTTAAGTGGCTTGAAGCCATAAAATCCGTGATAATTCCATACACGAGAAATCAAGCTTTGAATTTGAAAGACCCTCTGGAAAGGTGTAAGACCTTATAGTCGTATATGGATCTATAAAGAAATAGACATGGATGTTTCACATCTATGAAATAGTCGACATGTCGGAAAGAGTTTACGACAATGTTTAAGGAATTGACTATGATAAGATTTGATCTTTCACAGCGATATTTAGTCTGGACGGATTAATGTAGCAACCACTACATATATTTTGGTATACGGTAGTTGAACAAACAAAACAAGTTCTTCTAATAGAATGGTTACCTAGGATGTGTCCATGACACGATCCAAAGGGTTTTGTTAATTCAAAGGATGCTAAAAGAGTATGCAAAACTTCAATGGTTGAAGTGAGCATCGCGGAGTTGGAATCTTCACCGTGATGAAACCGTTAAAAGGTTTAATTTCATCAGAGACGATGAAGATGTTTGCATTTTGCAAGAAATTAAGTGGGAGCGCTAAGATATATTTCTAATACATTATGTGAAAGACATATTGTTGATTAGAAATGATGTATCTTTTATTGACACAGGTTAAGAATTTCATTTTGATGAAAGACTTAGGCATAACCCAAGAATTAGGCATCAATGTCTATATGGATAGATTGAGGCGCTAATATGGTTTTGCCAAATGTACATAGATAAGATGTTGAATGAGTTCAATATGGAAACAACAAGAAAGGTTCTTGACGCACGGAAAGGACTGAATCAAGATTCAAGTGCGTTGACACGAGATTCAAGTGTTTTGACACTTGGTGAAATCACAAGAATATTTTGATCAATCATTCTTTGAGATGTACACATCCAGATATGTCCTATGCTCTAAATGTTATGAGCATATACCAGAATGACCCATAAGATGATCATTGGACAATAATAGGGATATTCCTATGATCTTTGGAAGAACTAAGAATATATTATTTATATAGTGGTAACAAATAGTTCATTGTAAATTGTTGCATTGATACTAGATTTGTCACAAATTAAGTTTATCTCAATTTAAACTATGGGTGGCACAATGTAATGGAAAGGAAGTTCCATAACGGATTTGGTTGAGTACCAAAGTTAAAACATTGTGACAGATACTACAACAAAAGGCTAAGTATATGACTGCTATTGTAGCAACAAATGAGGGCATTTGCGTCAAGCAGTTTGTTATCAAACTAGGTGTGGTTCATAGCGGGATAATACTATGAAGATAGATTGTACGAGAATTGTATCAACATGATTTAATCCCAAGGAACTAAAGGTCTCACCAAAGGACCAAATGTATACAATGCCATCTCATTGGAGAATGAGTTAATGCATAGAGACGAAAGGACATGCAAATACACACGGACCTGGAAGTGTCAGATCCGAAGATTATGTTTACCACTAGCAATAGTGTCTATACAACACCAGAAAGCCATAGGTGTTGAATGCACAAGTTATTAACTAGATTATTGACTCTAGTGCAAGTGGGAGACTGTTGGAGATATGCCCAAGAGGCAATAATAAAGTGGTTATTATTATATCTTTATGTTTATGATAAATGTTTACATCCCATGCTATAATTGTATTAACAAGAAACATTAATACTTGTGTGTTTTGTAAACATAAAAGAGTCCCTAGTAAGCCTCTTGTTAAACTATCTTGTTGATTAATGGATGATCATGGTTTCTTGATCATGGACATTGGATGTCGTTAATAACAAGATCATATCATTAGGAGAATGATGTGATGGACACACACCCATAGTAAGCATAGCATAAGATCAAGTCATTAAGTTCGTTTTGCTAGAAGCTTTTCAAATGCATAGTAACCTAATACTTCGACCATGAGGTTATGTTAGTCACCATCACCGGATGGGTACTTTGATGACATCAAACGCTGCTTCGTAACTGGGTGGTTATAAAGGTGACATTGGGTATTCTAAAAGTATGTGTTGAAGCGCATGGACCAAGATTGGGATTCGTCCATCCATATGACGGATAGATATGCTCTGGGCCCTCTCGGTGGAATGTCATCTAGTTAGCTTACAAGCATGTGACTAGGTCACAAGGGATGACATAACATGGAACGAGTAAAGAGTTCTTATCAGTAACGAGGAAGAACTAGGTATGGAGATACCGACGATCAAACCTCGGATAAGTAGAATATCGCGTGACAAAGGGAATTGGTTTCGTATGTTAAATGGTTCTATCAATCACAAAGTCATCGTTGAGTATGTGGGAGCAGTTATGGATCTCCAGATCCCGCTGATGGTTATTGATCGGAGAGGTGTCTGCATATTCACGAACCGTAGAGTGACACACTTAAGGTTCGAAGTTGTTTTAAGTAGATATGGAATATGCGTTGGAGACCGAATGTTGTTCGGAGTCTCGGATTGGATCCGGGACATCACGAGGAGATCCGGAATTGTCCGGAGAATAAGATTCATATATTGGGGATCATTTTCTAAGTTAGGAAATGTTCCGGAGTGTTTGTATGGAGATTCTAGAAGGTTTCGGAATGTTCTGGAAGGTTCTAGAAGATTTCTTGGAGTTTGCTTGAAAACCAAGAAAGGATCAAGGAGTCTTTGTGGGGCAAGACACAGATTCGTGGGGGAGGAGGATTCCTTCCCCCCTCCCAATCCGCCGGCCAAGGAGGGAGGGGAGTCCTACTAGGACTCCCCCTCCCATGGCGCCTCCCTCCTTTAAATAGAGGGGAGGGGGCGCCACCCCCTAGACCTCTCCCATAACAAACCCTAGCCGCCGCCTCTCTCCTCCTCCTTCGCTCTGCTCCGGCTTAGGCGAAGCCCTGCAGAATTCTCTACTCCACCACCACCACCACACCGTCGTGCTGCTGGGATTCCGTGGAGAAGATCTACTACCTCCGCTGCTCGCTGGAACGGGGAGAGGAAGGTCTGCTTCGACTCCGCATGTGTGACCGACTACGGAAGCGCTGCCGGAACACGGCGCCGGAAGGATCGTCCACATGATCTTGCGATCGGCAAGTGATCGACTACATCAACCCCGAGATCTAATCTCGTAACGCTTTCGGTTCTACGAGGGTTAGTACAGATCTATCTCGTTGCACATGTCTAATAGATTAGATCTTGGCTTTTATCTAGATTAGATCTGGGTTTTGTTCGTTCTTGCGGTAGAAATTTTTTGTTTCCATGCTACGAACCCATCAAGGAGGCGGTGGTCGAATATTATACCACAAATAAGGGGAGTGTAGGGTCTTCCTTATGTTAGACCAGTGGAATATTATTGTAAGCTACTAGCGTTGGCTTCGTCTTCACTCCGCAAAAGATTTAGAATTGTGAATGTTTGGTGTACTCAAATTAGTTAATGTTTTTTTATTCCATTCACCTCAAGAATATTGAGATTGACTTGTGTTTTGAATACATGATTTTATCCCAAACGTCTCATTTTCATTCAAATATCATCCCATCCTTCCCCCATATTTCACCCCCATTCCAAGAACCAAATGCACATCCTCTAGTTTTTCATCCCCCCCCCCACACCACCACCACCACCATCGAACATACCCACCCCACCCTCACATTGTCCCAAATCCCAATACGGCTCTCTACTGATGTATTGAGTTGACCACATGATACTTATAATTCACTTTCTGACTCTATATAAAGGTTGTAACAAGCATAGATATACACATAGATCATAGGCAACATTTATGGTTGTAAAACCTAGTGAAAACACATGAATATGTGAGTCTGATATAGACAAATATAATTTGGTGAAAGTTAAATTTATAAGATGCCTAAAATATAGGCAACTTATTGAAACAGTGCAGATAAACTTTGAACATCGGTGGTGATAATATGGGCTCCGCAAGCATCGTGACCATGTCACGCACTTCAAGTACAAGAGTCATCCATATTGGAAAAATTGTGGCTAATTCATGTCATATAAAGGTTTACTCCTTTATGCATGTCCATATGATAGTCTCAAGGGTGGTATGCTACTTGACACTCTGACTGCTTCCATTCTCATTGGCATGTCGGTTCTTATGGGCATGATCATCTCAACTTAATCTCCAACTCCTACAAGTCCACTAGACTCAAGTGCAACCGAAAATGCCATGTCTAGAAAAATTGGTCCAATGACAAGTGCTCAAGCTAAACCACTACAACATGAGGGGAATCTATTCCTTGAGTCTTATCCACTTCGGTGCTCCAAGAATTATATGCTACCTAATGCTTGGACACATGTGTGCATACATCTAGACAAGCATCAAAGACGAAAGCATGGAGACGAAGGAAGAACAAGGCCCTTCAGCTGAAGATACAAGCATGAAAGTGAAGAAAGAACAAGGTCCTTCGATTCTTCTTCCATCCAGAACCTTTAGACAAGTTCCCGCCATTATAGATGAAATTGATGTTTGTCATGTTGTTCCTGCTTTCATTTGTTTTCTTTTTGGGCATGTTTATGCCCCCATGTCTCCTCCTCCTTCTCTCTCGAAAATCTCGAGATGAAAGTTATAAACAAAGGGTTAAGTAAATTATTGAACGAAAGGGTAGTTCACCAAAGATGGCATCTGTTGTGGTGACATATGATTCCGCTAGATCCGTGCTCGACAGCGCTCAAAGATGTCTTCCACCGGTGTTGGAACTTGTTGGAGATGACGATCAGGTGCCGGAAATGCCTGAGGAACATTTACCCCCAATAAATCATGTTGCTGATTCATAGCACTTCTTGTATAAACATGTCCCCTTCTTGCTGAAATAACCGCTATATAGCAATGCTACTGTGTGCAAGTTTTGATATAGAAAGTTAGAAACTGATAGTTGTGTCATGGGGTTAATTAAGACTCCATAGATCCATTGGATATGGATATATTTACATGATTAGGCTAGACCACAGAAAGTTGGAGTGGGGCGATAATGGAATCTGATCCTTCACCAAAGTGACCGACCCATATATTCGGTCTAGTCAATGCAAATCCACGCAGATCAGATCGTACACACTACACTAATGCTTAACATCGAGGCTGGGCAACTGACTAGTATACCGGATATGATCATTTACCTATAGTTGCCTATATAAACCCAGCCGTAAACCTGTGGCTAGGTACAGAAATCTGCAAGATACTAAGTAGATAGACACACAAAGAGCAAGTGGTCGAGAGCGAGCATGTCTGCATGCCCAGCTTTTAACCTCTCCTGCCACGACAACACCTGGAACTGCTGCGGTGGCGGCAAAGACCATGACCAGGATGGCGATGGTAATTCTCCAAAGCAGCAGCCGGCGTCACAATATCATCCACCGCCGACGCAGCCACCACAGCCCGTCGTGGTGGCGCCGCCGTCAGAATCGGTGCCTCCACATCATGTGTCTCCGGTGGCACCCTGCAACAACAAGGCGCATGAACCGCCAGCGCCGCCAATTCCTGCTGCCGTGCCACCCAAGAGAAACCAGCCGGCACGGACGGTGCCACCCTACGAGGCGCGTGAGCCGCCGCGGGCCGCGGCGACGCCAATTCCTGCCGCAGTGTCAGCCAACAGATACGAGCCGCCTCAGCCGGCATGGTCGACGGTGAGCCCTCCTGCTCCTGCGCCGGCGCCACCCAACGAGCCCGGGGTACTTCCTCCTCCACGTGTGCTGTCCAAGAAATACGAGCCACCGGTGCCACCGCCTGCACGGGCAGCATGGCCTCCCCGTGTGCCGTCCAAGACGTACGACGACGCTGGGGTGCCGGCTGCGACGACGACGATGCGTCCTCCTCTGCCACACAGGATTTACGAGGCCCCCGCGCCGGCCGAGATGCCGCCACAGCCGTCGGCATCAACACCTCCTCGCGCTCGTGCGTCGCAATATCCCCCGGCGCATCACCCTCAGCACGAAGATGCCAGTTTCCGTGTGGAATCTTATTCGCAAGCACATCTGCAGGAATACTAGTATTAGGTTCGGGAACATGTCTAGCTCTGCAGGAATATTATTCACAGTTTCGCACCATGTGGATTGTGTACATGCCTTGTCGCATCGATCTTAATCTGTCTCAGACTCTCAGTATTGCCAGCGTACTGTACTGATGTGTTGTACAACTCTGTTCATGAATACACACGACACTTTCTCCACACAACACGTACGTGTTCGCCAAAGCTTTCTGACGCGTGATCCCTCTAAGTAATCATGCAAATCAGTGGTAGATTCTCTTGTTAGAAAGGGGATGGAGCCTTCCATAAGGCATTGAGGCCTAACTTAGGACCTCTTTGTAGGAATAGAAAAAAATGCAGGCTAACAATGTTATGTGCATTCTACTATTTTTCCAAAAAAGAGGTTTAAACCCTTGGTCTTTCCATCAAAAAGATGCAGACGACAATTATCATGAAATTAATCAACAATGGTCTGATAAAAGCATAGACGAAACAACCAGAAGCCACCATGCCACACCTATAAACCGGACAATGTGGAAGATCATGCCTTTCATGGGCCTTGTGCTTAGACTCACACACTAGTACCCAGAAACTCATTGGTGGCATTCAAAAGAAGTGGTTGGTGGCGTTCAAACCACACGCCATCAATATAGTGCCACTGATAAAAATTACTAGTGGCTTTTACATGAAATGCCACTAGTAATTTATACACTGGTGGTGTGTGGTGTAAAGGCCACCTGTAATTTATTTGCTTGTTGGCTCAACAAGAATTACACGCCACCAACAAGTTCTCAAAAATAAAATAAAAACATGGTGTTGTGTATTATTGAATTTAACAACAATTATATATATTAGGAATTGCATATTCATATGCAATAACAGTAAAAAGAACATAACATTGTTCACATAGTACTATTTAACTACTGTAGCATATTATCGTCATCTGGACAAACATAATAGCGTCTGCAGGGATGCCATCCTCTCTCGGGTTGTGGTCTGAAGAGGTTGCAGAATCATCTGAGTTGTTGGGGTCCTTGTATGGAAGTAGGTGGAAACAAATGGATGGTTCACCGTTCTCCCCACCAGCTAAAGCATGGTACATCAACCAGTCACCCTGTAGCGATCTGGGAGCACTCATATGGTCCAGCAAACCCTCAGGAGTGCACCGCATGCACACATTCCAGGAGCCACCACCATAGTTAAATCGTTGACTCATCTTGACGATAGTGATCCACATAATCCTCACCAGGCCTAACATCCATACCACCACAGTGCCAAACAACGCCACCGCCTTGCACGCTGATGGCTGTGAAAATAGTCATCTTTCTCCACGTTTAAATCGCATTTTAAGTCAAATAATTGATCAAGAATCTCTCTACATTGCTAATAATGACTAATTATTGCAAAGATGTGCAATCCTTTGGTTTTAATTTGTGTTGTGAATGAAATCACAATTTAAAGTGAATCATGAGCATTCCATGAATATTACCACGTTGCCTACTCAACCAAGATAATTAGGGTCGAAGAGGAGCCTCTAGAAGGTTTAACGATCTGCCATATGGGCAAGGCCCGCCCGTACCGTGCGGCGACGGCTTCGTTAGGTCAAACGCTGCAACTTTTGTGAAAACGTCTATATATTTTGATACTCTAGCAGCCATGCAGAGGGTCGCCATTCTCATATTACATCACAATATCACCGAAGGATATCCACCACCATAGCTCATCCTCTTCATCCTCCATACACTTCATAGCCATAGTCATTATATTATACTTGAGATCTTCTTGTGATTCGACGACCATGAAAAAAATATTTGATTTCAATCTAAGTATTTGCACAATGTTTTCTATCATTGATCTTATTGTTATGAGCGATTAATCCTCAAAGGCTGAGGGTTGGGGTGAAATCTCGCAGCGATAATGTGCATCTAATACATGGAAATATTGTGTGGTGATTGAATAGGAGATATGTATCTTTGTTTCTTTACCTCTTGTCTCGATCCATGGACTTGTAGGTACCCAAGATTTCGGGGATTGATAAAGGCTCAAGGTAAGATGAGTGTTGAACGATGACTTCACGCAAAACCCAATAACAGCAAGGAGAGTACGGTTTTCGTTTAGGGATCCACTTGGGAGTAACATCAATATCACTGTTCTTAATGCTTTGATATGTATTTTACTTAATAATTGTTACAGCCCAGTGCTTTGTGGTATAACGATTGTATCAAAAGACTATTGATATGCCTGTTGCTCACATGGGCTTTAGTGTTTATTGATGTGCTGCCCACAACCTTATCTATATTAGATTATTTCACACATAAATATGCTTATTTTTATCTTTATCCCATATGTGTATGTGCAGTTGCAGGTGAATCTTTAATCCTGACATATTTCCATCCATTGCAACGACCAATGATTCAAAGTAAACTAGAAAGGTCCAGTAAACATAAAATAAAACGAGTAAACAAAGTCTTGTAGACGTGTCTTATTATTTTCATACATCAATCATTTTCCAAGGTTCGATAAACCTATATCTACTAGGGAAAAAAACTACTATACTACATCCGTAATCTAGATCGAAAGTATCAACCTTTTTTCTGGCGCCATTGACAGGGAAACAATTCGCTATCCTGATGAGGTCGCTAGAGACCTTGTTTTTAGTTTTTTTGTTTATTTCTTGTTATTAGTTTACTTTTGTTATCTATTAAAAATCTAAAAAAATAATTACTTACTTATTTGTTTCTCTTATTCCAAAAATACCAAAAAGAAAAGAGTCATGCCTCAAAAAAACTTGGGGAGTATGCTACTCCCAATGATGATTTTATTCGTGCACATATTACTCAACCCACTGTTGATGCGGAAACTTATGAAATTAAGCCTAACATGTTGAGTTTGGTTCAATAAATTAATTTGGAGGCTCGGCTGGTGAGGATTCAGGTTTGTCCCTAAACACATTCACTGAGATATGCGGCATGATATGCATAAAAGATGTTGACCCTAATGCGTAAAATTACGCTTATTCCATTTGTCTTTAAGAGGAAAGGATAAGGATTTGTTGCTAGCTTTGCCTAAAGGTACTATTAAATCTTAGGAGGAATATACTAATATTTTTATGACTAATTTTTTCCCTTTAGCTAAGACTATGCAGCTAAGATCCAACATAACAAGATTTAGACAAGAAGATAGCGAGCCACTAGCACTTGCTTAGGAGAGAATAAAGGAAGCAGTCATGAACTATCCTAATCATGGGATGGAATAATGGCTTATTTTATATTTATTTTATAATGCTCTTAACCCAATATATAAGTCTATGCTACTTCTTAATGATATGCAAAGCACCCCTGCCCAATGGCATGTAGAAAGAACCTTCTCAAAAAGGATGAATTAAATCACCGAGGAGCACAATAAAGACACTACAAAAATACTCCCCATACCCGACGTATTTTTGGGCAGCATAAGCAAAAACCGCCAAAAGTTGGTTACGCGGCGGATGGACTTTTGCGGCACCACTAGTCGCAGCAGCCACTCAGACACCATGGCACACATGATACTGGTGGATTTGGGTGTCGTCATAGGTGGCACGCATGAGCGGCGCTATTACATGATGCGCTTGGGCAACGGTGGCATTACCTTGGTGCACCGTCCATCGTAAGCACTGTTAGATCTAGGAGAATGGTTAAACACATCCCATTGGCTGGTGCCAGCGCATTACAGCTTGATCGGCTAGTACAACTAATTAGTTGGACCCGCCGAATGTACGCACAGTACTGGATCTCTGTGACTTATGGATTAGAAGGAAGTAAGGCCTAGAGTTCTAACTCATTTGGTGAAGAGCCCATAAAGCAAACCCTATTCCTCACAACAGTTTCCTATATAATACAAGAAACACCTTATGCTCTAATGAGACGCCGCTATACTCCCTTTCTCCTCTTTGAACCCTAGATCACATCCCCATCGCTCTCCAGTCTCCACCAGTGTTCAGTACTAACTCCATGTCCCATCTCTCCAAGCTAGTGTGTGCAATATTAATTCCAAAGATTCCAAGTATACGATTGTTATGAGGAGGCCGGCCGCCTGGTTGCCGGATCCTCTGCGTGGAGGTCGGGCGGCCACCGGATCCACTGCATGGAGGCCATCCGCCTAGCCCGGCCACCGGATCTGCTGCGAGGTGGCCATCTGCCTGGCCCGACCACCGGATCTGCTGCGAGTTGGCCGTCCGCCTAGCCTGGCGGGGGATCCGCTGCGTGGAGGTCGTCCGCCTGGCCTGGCCACGGGATCCACTGCGAGGAGTCCATCCGTCTGGCCCGGTCGCTGGATGTGATATGAGTAGGCAGGATGCAGTAGACAGGTCGTCGGATCTGCTGCGATTAGGCAGGCCACAGGATCTAGTGCGAGTAGGTAGGACGTAGTAGACATGCCACCGGATCCGCTACGAGTAGGCAGGTCGTGGGATCGCTGCGAGTAGTTAGGTTATTTGTAAAACAATAATATTTTAACTCCGATTTTCTCAAGGACTACAAAAAATGGAGATTTTTATTAACAATCTCTTTTTTTGTATTTTTTGTGAGCAAATGGAATTTTATATCTTAAATGTAAATGTAATGTATGTAAATTTAATTTATATCTTAAATTATCATTTATTTATATATCACTACAAAAGTGCCCCCATTTCCCGCCCGATTTTGGAGCGGCATAAGAGAAAAGTACCTGTAATAGTTGGATGTGTGGCGAATGAGCAATCGCGGCACCATTTTTCTACGGTGTCCAATTATACGGCTAAGCAAACAGGGTATCGATAGATTTCATTGTCGTGGTAGGTGTCTAGATAGGCTAGCGCATTGTAATGTCGCAGTAGATGGATGAGGCATATATTAGTGCGTCGTGTATTGTAGTGCCGCATCAGAGTGTGTCCCACATTGTCGACTAGTCAACCAGCACACGTTGACTAGTCAGGCTAGTCTCACTAAAGTGTGACCCACCATGATCAAATTGTTTTGTTCTCTATTATATACTTTGCATCTGCTGGCTCTGAAATATAGCCATCTACCTTCACATTTAAACTGAATATTACTCATAATTTTGATAAAATATCTCTAAATCCTACCACTAATGCTAATATTCATAGAGGTATGCAATCATTTATTTTATATTTTTCTGCGTAGATAATATCGTTTAAAGGAGGGAATCACTATATTAAAGTCAAAGATACGAGATTTCCAACAACCAGAAGAAACCAGGAGCCGTACAACGGAGGTAGACGCATTAACGACCAACTATACGACCGGAACAACAACTTTGGCCGTATAGCTCCGGTCGTATAGTTGACGCTGTCACTGTTAGGTCAAACAGAACAACTTTCATGAAGAGACCCCTATATAAAGAAGCCTCGGGCAATGAGAAAACAAGCCAGACCTCGCCAAAAAGTCTCTGCCACAGATCACCAGCCGTCTCCAGATCTCCAAACCCTTCTCCATCTCCATGGCCATATTACACCAATCGTAATAGTAGATCTCTTCTCTGATTGGCGATATTATAAAACTATTTCTATCAATCTTATGATTTTCATTACAATGTTTATAATTGTTGATCTCATCTCTATGTGTGAGTAATTCTCCTTGGGCTAAGGGCTTTGGCCTAGCCATGTAGCAATTATGCATGTTATTTATCGTAGATGGGATCGTGTATTAGTTTCTATGACATGATGATTATTGTATCCTCTCTTGCCTCAATCCAAAGACTTGTCAGGTACCCAAGACCCCGAGGGTTGAGCCAAGTATAGAGAGTATGAGTGATAACTGATCTGCAGGTTGGGAACCCCAGTGACAGAAAGGATAGTACGATTGTATGTGAGGGATTTGCTTGAGATTAACGGTGACATCACTATGCATATCATTAGTTCTCTTTCTTCTATGGATGAGACTAGTTGGTTATTGCTATAAGCGGTTGTGGAGGCAATAGAAATTATGGATGCACTGCCCACATATAATTTATCTTGCTCTAAGAAGTACACGCATGCTTTATTTCTATCTTTTATTTCCATCAGATGTTTTGCACAGCTACAGGTGAAACCGAACGCCCTAGGCCCTCTCTCTCCATCATCGACAACAACAAAAAGACGCAAGCTATTGGTCCGGTAAAAACACAAAAGGAATTCTAAAACTTCCGAAGGTCCGTTAAAGTAACTTCACTACGCATTCGCTTCCTGAGGATTCGATAACCTATAGGTCTACTAGGGAAAAAGAAGCTACACTACATTCGTAATCCAGATCGAGGTATCAACCATTTTTCTAGCATCGTTTCCGAGGAAGCAATAGCTACCCTGGTGAGGTTATTAGGAACCTTACTAGTTTTAATTCTTGTTTTTTTGTTAGTTTCTTTCAGTCTTTATTTGATAAACCAAAAAAATTAGTTAGCCTTTAAATTCTTGCTTTTACTATTATAATTCTTTATTCAAGAAAACTCAAAAACATAGAAAATATGGCTGAAAAAAAGCTTGAGGAATTTGCTACTCCAACAATGATTATTTGCGTACTCCTATTACTCAGCCAGAAATTGCTGCTGATGACTATGAAATTAAGCCCCATTACTTAAATTTGGTTTAACAGAATCAATTTGGAGGCAGGTATGCACTTAAATACTTTCACTAAAATATGTGATATGATGCGTATAAAAGACGTTGATCCTGATGCGGTCAAATTACGTCTATTTCCTTTCTCTCTAAGAGGGAGAGCAAAAGAATGGTTGATATATTTGCCTAGAAATACTATTACATCATGGGTGGGATGTACTTATTTATTTATGACTAAATTTTTCCCACCTGCAAAGACTATGCAACTCTGATCTAATATTACTGGCTTTAGATGGAAGAGCGTGAGCCACTAGCGCTTGCATGGGAGAGGATGAAAGAATGCTTAAGAAACTGTCCTAGTCATGGGATAGAAGATTGGTTAATCCTCCATTTATTTTATAATGCTCTTAATCCTATATCTAAGTCTATGCTTGATACTGTAGCCTGAGGAACATTTATGGGTAAACATATTACCGAAGCAAAGCAGCTACTAGACAATATGCAAGACAACCATGCTCAATGACATGTGGAAAGATCAAACACGAAGAAGGTGAACGCTATTTCACCATAAGAAAACGAAGAACTCAATGCTAAGTTGGATGAGCTCATACTAGCCGTAAAAGGTAAGGAAACCTAGGTAAGAGCCACCCCTGAAACAAATATTAAAGAAATAGACTTTGTAGCTCGTAATGATTGTAACCCTGCTTGGTGTTGGGTCCGCAGCATAGAAAACAAAAAATTTCCTACGGTATGAACTACACGCCAAGATCTATCTACTAGGTACAAAGCAAACGGGTGAACATACATCCATAGAGAACTTACCCTCGAAGACAACGAGCTTTGTTAACGAGTAGGAACTCGTGGTTGATGTAGTCGTACACTTGTCGATCTCAAGATCGTGAGGAAGTCCGAGCGCCGCAACTCAGCAGCGCATCCGCACTTGCACACACGTTCAAGCCACCGGACAACCTCCACCTCCTCGCTCCAGCGATCCAGCGGAAGCAGCAACTCCTTCCAGACGAAATGCCACCGGGAACATGTATCTCGCTAATCCAAGACCATGGGGGAATAATTCTAGAGGGGGAGAGAGATCCTTCACAAGGAGGTGTGAGGATGAAGGAGGGAATGGGTGGCCTTTTATAGGAGGAGGGGGTGCCCCCTCTCTCCATGGCCGGTGCATGGGGGGTGACCCCTCACCTCCCCCATTCATGTGGTGGTAACTCCTCCACATTAAAATGCCTGTTCACATTCCCTTTTAAAGTCTCCAATTTAAATGCATTAAGTTTCTCCAAATTTAATGCTCTCTCATTTAATAAAAAATCTTTTATTAAATTTATTCAGAATTTTGTTAATTACTTTAATTAACAAACATTCACATATAGCCCCTTGCAATATTTCAATATCACATGCAGAAACACCTTCTGCAATTTCACCCGAAATAATTTCCGGTTTCTATTGAAACAATTCCTGCGCTTTGCAATTCTTTTGTCTGAAACATATGTGCTCCAAAATGGTGTCCGGTAACTCTTAAGTGTGCCATCCTACGGTTCACGAATAATGTAGACATGATCGATATCCTTCTCCGATCAATAATCAAC
Organism: Avena insularis; assembly: GCA_023614405.1. Taxonomy (NCBI): domain Eukaryota; kingdom Viridiplantae; phylum Streptophyta; class Magnoliopsida; order Poales; family Poaceae; genus Avena; species Avena insularis. The sequence continues at coordinate 427,791,543 of CM042692.1, read as the reverse complement.
AGCGGGACCTGGAGATCTGTACTGACTCCTACACATTCAACGATGACTCCTGTGATCGTGAGAACCTTTAACGCTTGTAACTAAATCCCTTTGTCTCTCGATATATTACATGTCCGAGATTCGATCATCGGTATCTCCATACCTAGTTTGATCTCGTTACCGACATGCACTCTTTTCTTGTTCCCGTGATATAACATTCTAGTGATCACATCACTTGCTTGCAAGCTATCCTAATGTGATATCACCGAGAGGGCCCAGAGTATATCTATCCGTCATATGGATTGACAAATTCCACTCTTGATCCATGAGCCTCAACATAACACCTTCGTAGCACTGAACCCATCTTTATAGTCACCCTGTTACGGTGTGATGTTTGATGTTATCAAGATACTCTTCCGGTGTTAGCAATTAACATGATCTCATGGTCTAAGGATAAAGATTACTTTGTATGATGTTATAGCAATATAAACACAATGACTTGATCGTAATGCTATACTTCGGATGAATGTTCATCACATCATTCCACCAATGGTGTGACCTTGTTATTAACAACATCCAATGTCCATGATCAGGAAACCTTGATCATCTTGGTAATCAACAAGCTAGTCTATAAGAGAGGCATGGCTAGGAACCCTTTTTGTTTATTAAACACACATGTATTGATGTTTCCTATCAATACAATTATAGCATGTAAAATAAACATCTATCATATATAAGGAATACATAATAACAACTTTATTATTGCCTCTCAGGGCATATTTCCTTCACTTGGAAGAAGAGTTAGAATCCTAACTTTTAGAAACATTATGCTAGTCCTGCAGGTAATTATAATAATAATATGGGAACTAGGAATGGTAGTCTCCAAGAAACACTTAAGTATTTTATAGACTCACAAAATGAATAAAATAATATTCTTGTTAAAATAACGGAGAACCATGATGCCATGCTTGGTAAATTATCTAACCAAGTTGTTAGTTTCAGAAATGATTTGCAGGCCCTCCAAGAAAGAACAAGGATCGTTGAGGCACATCTAGGTAAGATAACCAAGAGTCAAACTCTCATTCTAGCTAAATTTGCAGGTAAAGCTGAGTCCAATCCTATTGAGGAACTCAAAATGATGAGGATTCAAAGGGAGGAGCCTGAAGAACTTGATTATAGTAATGCCCCTTCACCAAGCTACACCATCGAAGATCTCGTAAAGAGTATCAACATCAAAATTCCGGTAAGTGAAGGTAACAATGAAGCCATGTATCAACACTTTGTTGATCAAGTAGCAATTAAGGTACGCGAGCTTGAAGAGGAATACAAGAAAATCGCTAAAAAGTTACCTGTTAAACTAGATGACATATTTCATCCTACTATTAAGATAAAGATTGGGACTAATGAGATAGCTACACTTTGTGATCTAGGTGCAAGCGTCTCAAAAACCCCAAAGAGTCTTTTTAACAAGTTAAATTTTGGCTTCTTTGAAATCACTGAATTAAAATTGCATCTAGCAGATTCTACCTACAAACAAGCTGTAGGAATTAAGGAGAACACTTTAGTTTACATTAAAGGTTGTCCTGCTTTAATTGACTTCATTATAGTTGACATGCCTGAAGATACAGTTGCTCCTATAATACTAGGCCGTCCTTTCTTGAGAACTATAAAGGCTTTAATTAACCTCCATGAAGGGAACATGAAGTTGCAATTGCCTTCGCGGGATCCTTTTGTTATCTATTTCCCCAGGAAGAAGAAAGCCAAACATGACGAGAAGGAGGCCATCACTTTGAAGGCCAATTACTTTGGAGTAGGTGTTCTACTCATCTGGCCCAAGTGAGTATAATCAAGGTCAAGCTATTGACCGTAAAAGAGCGCTTCATGGAAGGAAACCCATGTGAAATAAAGGTTTGAGTTAAGTTTTTAGTTTTAAGTTTAAGTTCATGTTTAATAAAGAGTGCTAGAAAACTCTATGTGAGGAGAAGAAGTTCGGTAGTACTTGAAATTCTACTTTATTCATGCTATTGTTGGTCGACAATATTTACTGTCAATTTTCTATCAAAAACAAGGTATATCACTAAGTCACAGGAAAAGTAGTAGTTTTTGAAGAAACAGAATTTTTTTAATGCACACAGAGAGTTTAACGACCAACTATATGGCGGGAACAAAAATTCCGACCATATAGTTCTGGACCTATAGATATCTTTGCCGTCGACAATTTTATTTTCATATGTACTAAGAGTTTAACGACCAACTATACGGCGGGAATAAAAATTCTAGCTATATAGTTCTGGTTGTATAGATATCTTTGCCATCGAAATTTTTTCTGCAAAATGTACTGAAAGTTTAACGACCAACTATACAGCAGGAATAAAAATTCCGGCCATATAGTTCCGGTCGTATAGATATCAGTGCCTCCGTACAATTTCTTTTCTAATGTTCTGAGAGTTTAACGACCAACTATACGGTGGGAATAAAAATTCCGGCCGTATAGTTCTGGTCATATAGATATCGATGCCTTCGTATATTTTCTTTCGGAGGGACAGACAGTTTAATGACCAACTATACGGCGGGAACATTATGTTCCGGCCGTATAGTTGCGTCCGTATAGCTGCGCCGCCAGGAGGAAACCTTAAAATTTTGATAGAAAGCCAACTGTACGGCGGGAACACATGTTCCGCCCATATAGTTGCGCCCATATAGTTGCGTCCGACCACAAAATCACACGGGAAGGTACCTCCAACTCCAAAACTTCAATCATTTTTCTCTCTTCTACCTCCAAACTCTCTCAAAACCTCAAGAGATCTTCATCTCTTCTCAATTTCGTTCGATTTCCTCGCACACAAGCGATCTACGGTATGTTTCTCCTCCGATCCCCCAATTACTTTCTGCTAATTCATCTTCGATATATTGTCATTATCAATCTAGGGTGAGACCTACTATGAACCAACTGCCATGATTTTCTTGCCTAGATTATTATCTTGAGGAGATTCTTTAGTGTGCTTTGATGAGGAATATGATGCGCTTACTGTTGTTGGATCAAAGAAGTTCTATTTTTGCCTTTCTTCAATGTTTTATATGATGAACACAAGGAGCCAAACTCGTGCTCATGCCACCGCTAGCGCTTCTTAGGTTGCCGCTCAGGAACGCATGGGGATACGGTTCAGAGATGAGGCTCATCGTGAATACTTCAACAGGATTAAGAATCACGAAGTGAAGGCCACCAAGTGGGCCTGCCCCATCATATTGAACCAACTCGGTATTTCTGATGACTTCAATTTACTTTGCAATAGAGCTGGCCTACAAAACTTTGTGTACAATGATGTACCTACTTATCGCTGCTTAACCATTGAATTTCTAAGTTCGCTGCAAAGCACCGTTAAACAATGGCAAGGAGAAGACACTATTTCTTTCCGTCTGATGAACAACAACTACACTTTAACATTAGATGAATGGTGCACATGTTTTAATTTGCCAAACAATGATATTCATGCTTTACGCGCATCCTTTACTGGCTTAGAACCCACCCCTGAACAATACTATAATGGAATGAGTTTCACTAGTAGAGTGAACAAGGGGAAGAATATTCAACATCCTGCAGTTCGCTATTTGTTCTATGTTATTGCTAACACCTTGCAGGAACGTAATGAGTTCACGAGACTCAATGAGGAGGACATCCTAGTCCTCGCCAAAGCTGCTTACATCAACTGCAACTTGTCACTCAACTTGGGTGACATCCTTGTGCGCTACTTGGAGCACCAAGCCTCCGAAAGCCAAGGACCAATCACAGGCGGAGGCGTCATCACCGTGCTTGACACTGCCCTAGACATCCTAGGTGAGTTGCAACACGTACTAGGTGAGACACGTGTTGGTTTCTCTACTTTGAGAGCTTGTGGAATGCTTACTAGGAGAGGTGGTGCTTATTATCTACATATTGCTGGAGCTGGGCGTCTCTACCCTGCTCCTATGCCTAATGGTCTTTTCTCTATCGAGGAAGGACGTTTGCTATATGATTCGCAGGTTGAGCAACACCAACTCGAGGAAGAAATTCCGGAGGAGGATGAGGACCAAGTGGAGGAGCAAGAAGTTCCTTATCAAGAGGAGCAGCCACAAACACGGTTCACCACATACCAAGATTTCCAAGGACTTGGAGGGACTGTGGAGAGGATGTATAGCCTCTCTTTGAACCTCCGAGAATCAACTAGTAACCTCTCAACTCAATTCGCGAACTAGAGTAATGAATTTTTCCTGTCACCCCAATGATTTGAAGGGCTTGCAAAAGCCTAAGCTTGGGGAAGTTTCCTCATGTATCTTTATTTGGCATTCATTTGCTTTTATTTAGGGGTTGTGTTTTTATTTGAGTTTATAAGCACTCGTGGTGGTTTCCCCAACACATTATATTTAGTTCTTTATATTTTCTTTCGAAATTTTCTAGCCGAGATTTGCCGCCAATTTTCTATTCTTTAAACTCCCTCTCTTAAAAACCACAAAAATATTTCTCCATTTTTCCTTATTTTCCCTCTTTCTTTTCTTTCCGCCTTGAGGTCTTCATATATTTGCAGGAGAGTGATCGACTTCGAGTTTCCAAGAAGCAAATAAAAAAAGGAAGAGAGAAGTGGAACCAAACATGAGAGGTATGCCTTATGACTCCCCACTTTTGAAGTTTGAGAAACCCATGCTAGTTAGTAGTAAATGTTGAGGTATTCTATTGGTGGAGTGAATCTTTGTATTGTAGTAAGATTTTCGTTTGCATGGGTATTTAATTGGGTACATATTGTTCCAGCTCTCGTAATTAACCAAGTCTTGCCTAAAAATTGCTAATCAATTGTAATAAGAAAAAGTCTCACAATCGAAGGCTTGGGTGTTGTAGTGCTTAGTCTTGAAGGTTTATTTCTAGAGACACTCAACACCACTGAAAATGTTGATTGACTTAATAGCTCTCTTTGAAAGTATTTGTTCAATTGAATTAATGTTTAGCGGTTTTTGTGAGCATGCCAAAGTTTGACTTGTTAATCATAAGAATGATATAGCTTTATGCGTGTCAAACTTCATGGGATGCCAACAACTTCGCTGGCCTACGAATGATCTTCATGGAGGAAACTCCTAGATTTCGGCTATGAGTTGATTAAACACTTGTAGCAGCAATGCTATAGTGGGTAAGATTCTTGGCACTCCCGGGTACCTGTAATCATGATGGAATCACTCCTCTGGCTGTTATGAGAAATCATTATGCAAAAGGAAAAAACCTTAGTGATGCCACGAGTGTCCATCATAGCCCGATAAACTAATAAAAATCTTTGCATTCTCTCAATTACTTAAAAACTGAAATTCTTGAAGGACAATGAATAGAAAACTAGCGCTTGCAAAGTCTTGATTTATTGATGTGGGAGAATTGAGATACTCTAGTATATATGCTCTTCATGACAACTATCACACTCTTAATTTACATGATTATACTTTACTGTTCAAAGCAAGCCTATGAGTTGATTACTTGACATGGAATAAAATTTACTTATTTGAATTATCCATGTTTACAATAATTTTGCTGCACTATAAGGATGCATGAAACCCGTGTGATATGCTTGCCATTACTCTATCTATGCTGAAGTTTTTTAGATTTATGAAGTGGAGGAAACATGAGACTACTAATCATGAGTAAGATCATTATCTCGTTATTTCAGTTTAAATGCTGAGTTCCTTTTTGATTTTGGTTTTCTTGCTCGGGGATGATCAAGTTTAAGCGTGGGGAGGTTGATGGATCTGAAATATAGCCATCTACATCCATATTTAAACTGGATATTACTCATAATTTTGATGAAATATCTCTCTAAACCCTTCCACTAATGCTAATATTCAGAGGGGTATGCAATCCTTTCTTTTATATTTTTCCTGTGCAGATAATATCATTTAAAGGAGGGAATCACTACATTAAAGTCAAAGATACGAGATTTCCAACAACCAGAAGAAACCAGGAGCCGTACAACGGAGGCATACGCTTTAACGACCAACTATACGACCGGAGCAAAAATTTCGGCCGTACAGCTCTGGTCGTATAGTTGGCGCCGCCACCATTGGGTCAAACAGAACAACTTTCGTGAAGGGACCCCTATATAAAGAAGCCTCAGGCAACGATAAAACAAGCCAGACCTCACCAAAAAGTCTCTGCCACGGATCACAAGCCGCCTCCAGATCTCCAAACCCTTCTCCATTTTCATAGACATATTCCACCACTTGTAATAGTAGATCTCTTCTCCGATTGGTGATATTGTAAGACTATTGCTATCAATCTTATGATTTTTATTATAATGTTTATGATTGTTGATCTCATCTTTATGTGTGAGTAATTATCCTTGGGCTAAGGGCTTCGGCCTAGCCATGTAGGAATTGTGCATGTTATTTATCATAGATGGGATCATGTATTAGTTTGTATGACATGATGATTATTGTATCCTCTCTTGCCTCAATCCAAAGACTTGTCAGGTACCCAAGACCCCGAGGGTTGAGCCAGGTATAGGGAGTATGAGTGATGACTTATCTGCAGGTTAGGAACCCCAGTGACAGAAGGGGTAGTACGATTGTATGTGAGGGATTTGCTTGAGATTAACGGTGACATCACTATGCATATCATTAGTTCTATTTCTTCTATAGATGAGACTAGTAGGTTATTGCTATAAGAGTTTGTGGAGGCAATAGAAATTATGGATGCACTACCCACATATAATTTATCTTGCTCTAAGAACTACACGCATACTTTATTTCTATCTTTTATTCCCATCAGATGTTTTGCACAGCTACAGGTGAAACCGAACGCTCTAGGCCCTCTCTCTCCATCATTGACAACAACAAAAATATGCAAGCTATTGGTCCGGTAAAAACACAAAAGGAATTCTAAAACTCCTGAAGGTCCGTTAAAGTAACTTCACTATGCATTCGCTTCCCGAAGATTCGATAACCTAGGTCTACTAGGGAAAAAGAAGCTACACTACATCTGTAATCCGGATCGAAGGAATCAGCATCCTATTAAGAGGCAAATATAAATAATATGATGGCCTCCCACCCCCTCCCACCTTAGTCGCCACCTAACCTCATCGTCGGCGATCTCCCTCTCAAGTGAGCCTATTCGGATTCTGATCCGATCATCCTCTCCTCCTCCCTCTTCTCTCTACGACTGTCCCGGATATTCCGTGATCATGTTATCGCCGGCGTGGCAATGGAAGGCGACGTTCACCGCATCTGGACCAGATGTAAAGGAGGGTTTCATCTGCATCTAGGCACATTGGATTGTGCTTACCAATGTCAAAGGTGCGGGCATTGTTGGAAGGAATCTACATGAGAATGAGTTGATCTCTCTGGGTGCCGAGGTAATTTTCCCTGATCATGTGGCTATGGTAGGTCCTTGCACTATTACCCCGTCTGGTGATCTCTTCCTGATCACGTCTGGTGATCTCTTCCTGAATGCTGGATCTGCTTTGGGGCAATAGGATTGTATTCCTACGTTGGACTCAGATCTTCCTGGTTTTTCGGATCTGGAAACTATTTGCAATTGTTGGAAGATCACGTACTCTATATTGCATGATCTTGATCGTGATCGTATGAAGTCCTATGACGGTTCTTTAGTTCTTTGGGTCAGGAATAATTGGTTAGTGCTGCATAATGCGAAAGGTATTGCTATTGCTCGAAAATATGTTCAAAGGATTGATTCCTTTAAGATTGGGAATAAACTACAGTTCAATTCGCATGTGGTAAGAATGGGAAAGGCATTTTCAGTTGCTGAGTTTCCTTCAACAGATAATTTTCCTGGCCATGTCCCATCATGTATTCGAGCTCTATCAGGTTATTCCGGTTTTTTACTTGGGCTTGACTTCTCGCATGGGTGTAATTTTTCCAAGGATGTACGTAAGAAGTTTAATGTGAGCGTTCATCCAACTAAGGACTGGATTTTTCACTCTTGTGGTCTCTTTTGGTCGAGCTGCTTTTAGAATGGATAAATTTCTGGTGGGAATTGTGCTTGAATCCATTCTTGGAGGGTTTGCCAGTGAGCTGCGAGTTAATCTGATAAGATAAAGGGTGTTCTCTTTTTGTGTCTCTAGTAAGTTGGTTGCTTTTCATATTCTGAAACTGGCAAAGTTCTTCTGTAAGAATTTCAGATGCTTTTTCCATCTTTGGAGTCAAGGTGGACGAAATTGGCTGAGGTAATTTAAGTTGTGGCAAAAGGAATCTGATGAAGAATGGACGGTGGTTAGTCCATCAAAGCTTTATGTCCGTAGAGGTCTGGCTGCTATTAATAGCTTCAAGCCCAAGTCCATTTTGAACTCTGGAAAGGCTCCTAATAAGAAACTAGTATTCTCAGAGCCCTTATGTTATTCTGCATGCCAGGGTTACCCTCACTCTAGTACTCCAGGTGTGATTCTACCTGCTGATCTATTGACTAACACATCCACTTCTATTAAATTTGGTGATCTACATTATCCAACCTCTAGTCAGAATCCTGGGTGCAATTCTAGTTCTGATGATCTGGTTAAGGAAGTGGATTGTTCTATTTCTGGCACAGTTGACAGTTTGATAAAACCTACTGGTCAGTCTTCCTTGCAACACCCTGGACAGGCGGGGCTGATGGGTGATTTGGGAGATCATTATGATGCTTTCGAAAGGTTGATTGATGACATGGCATATCAAGTTTGGACATGTGGTCGTTTCTTAAGTATGAGTCATCAAACAAAGGAGTGTCTTAATGACGTCAGATGTCGAGATTGTTTCAGTTACAGACACATTAAAAGACATTGTTTAAATAGGAAAGGTTTGATGCACAAAAAGTGGGTACCAAAAGGTTTAAAGGGCCATCAGGACACTACCGAGTCCATGTCTGCTACGGTTGCCGTTTTGGCTACCGAAACAACTTTTGTTCCTTTTAACCAGCAGATCCCGTCACTGCAGACCTTCATGCCTACCTCTAACCCTAGTCTTCCTGCTAAGACTAGTGTTCCCCCTTCTTTGCCGCAGGTTGAGCCAATCTCGACAATGGTGGTGTTTGCTGTTGATCCTCTGCCGTGGCTACCATGGGGCCATGATATTATTGATGGTGGTGGCACGAGGCTACCGAGGACGTACTACTATGCTGCACAAGATCTGCCGGTGCAACATCAATCGTTTTGCATTGCTGTGGTGGAACCCCGTCCACCACCTCAGACTGCTGCTCTTTGGCGTAATCAGGTACATAACTTTCTTGTTGGACCACTCCAGCGTAATGTCATTGATGCCCAGCCTAGCCTGTTTGGAGTGGGGGTGTTTCAGTTAGGAGGTCCAAACTCTGTTAATGCTCTGAATCAGCATGGAAATTATCAGATTGGAAATAGAGTGGTCCGTTTTCTGCATGTGGATAATGCTGAGGAGAACTACCGTGCTACTCATGGTTTCCGTAGGGGCTGGTTAATGATTTTAGGAATCCCCCCAGATTACCGCAACAATATTGACATTGCTAATGCAGTCTCTACATTTGGGCAATTTCACTTTTGGAACAATAATGATCCCATCATGGAGCATACCCTTGTTTATGCCTCTTTTCCATCTCCACAACTAGTACCTCGTGATGTTGTCTTTGGGAAATTTGCTTCAGTGGAAGGAGTTAAAGTTTCTTGGACTACTGCTATTTATATTCTCTCAGCTGATTTTGCGGATGAGTTACCTTAGGATGAGGATCAGATGCCGTTTGATGGCAACCCTCATCCTTTTCCTGGAAATTTACATCACAACAATAATCTGTTTGTTGGGCCTCAGTATCCTGAGGTGGGTTGGGATGCTGTACCTGACAATCATGCTCAGCACCATCATAATGTAGATCAAGAGGATGATGGACAACACTTTGATGAGGATGATGAGCAGTATTCGATGGTTCTGGACCTTTTTGTGAAATCTGGGTCCACTAATGATGAGGTACATCAGCAGTTTGCTGGTCACATGGCTTTCAATGTTTTGCAGGTTGGACGTGTGACAACTGGTTTTGGGCCAGTTTTACCTCCTGAATTGAAGTGGAAGCGGTTGTTTGATCTACTCTTGCCATCTATAATGGCTAGACATGTACCTCTATCTCTGCACTACCCCCGTTTACTCTGATAAAAAGATCTTGGGAAGTTGCTTTTGACTCTGATGTTCTTGGCCAATTTGATTTCAATGTGTCCCAGTTTGTGAATCAGAGGAGCAAGGTTCTGATCCCAAAAGATAGAGTTGTGGCCAGGACTTTGACTTTTGAAGATAATGCTGAGGATTTGGTTACACCGGTGTTCTCGGCCTCACCTATATCTGTCAAGAAATCTAAAGCTAGGAAAGAAAAAAAACCTTTGGTAAAACCGGCTAAACATAGATTCACTCAAAGCTGTCTACAAATTAATGGTTGTAGGCCAAAACCAGTTTTGGAGTCTTTTATTAGGCCTAAGAAAAAATGCAGATCAAAATTGCTGATAGTGGAATTGGACAAAGAGGAGCAAGAAGGAAAACATAAGCAATCAGAGGACAATGACCAAGATGAGATGCAGATTCCCATTACTCCAATTTCAGTCATGCAGAGAGTTGGAAGGGAGCTAGGAATTGATCCAGCAAAACTCACCAAGGAACAGCTTGAGGCTGGGCCTTCTTCATATCACCAAAGCAAGGGTTCTGATGATGACTGAAGATTGGTCATGGTTCTATATGAGGTTTTGTATTCTGGTTGGGGTATGCAGGGTTTTGAGTCGGTTTGATGTTTTGGGTTGTGTGTCAGTCTGGATGTACTCAAGGTTCTCTGTCATTTGTCTTTATGCTTCAGTCTGTGTGTCAGTCTATGTGTCAGTTGTTGGGCTTTTGTTGGATGGATGCTGTGCCATATTCTATTTGTGTATTGTGGTCTGCTTGTCAGCAGTACTTTTTGTCTTATGGTGTGCTCCCTTTTGGCAGTATCAGTACTTGGTCCTTAATATTCAGTGTTATGCATTGAATTATCTTTTAAAACTATACTACTGTTATTAATGAGTAACTTATCTAAAAGAAGTTGGAGAATCCTGTGTTGGAATGTCAGAGGGCTAAATGCAGAGAACAGACAGAGGGATGTGAGATCTAAGATTGAAGAGTGTGCTTGTGATATATTATGTTTACAAGAAACAAAATATGAGAATATTGACTGGAGATTCATTAGGAAAATTGCTCCTAAAAAATTTGATTGTTTTGTCTTCTCTCCTTCAAGGGGAGCTTCTGGGGGAATTCTAGTCCTTTGGAATTCCTCAATGTTTTCTGGTGTTTTGATGGATACGCAGCAATTTGGTGTTATGGTCAGGTTTACTTCTATGCATAACAATGCTGCCTGGGTTCTAGTTTGTGTTTATGGACCATGTCAGGGTATTGAGAGAGATAATTTTGTGGCTTGGCTATATGATCTACAAATTCCTGTGACTGAGAATTGGTTATTGCTTGGTGATTTCAACTTTATAAGATCCCAAGATAATCGTAATACACCTGGAGGAGATACTAATGATATGTTCTTATTTAATGAAATAATTGGTCATCTTGGTTTACTAGAATTGTCACTAAAGGGACGTTCGTTCACTTGGTCTAATATGCAACGCTCACCTTTGCTAGAACAACTTGATTGGTTTTTTACTAGCTCTAATTGGATTTCTGATTATCCTAATTCGATTGTACTTCCTTTAGCTTGTACTGGTTCTGATCACCTTCCATGTGTGGTTGTCATGGATACAATGATCCCCAAGTCTAATCTTTTTAGATTTGAAAATTACTGGGTACAAATTCCAGGCTTTAATGATTGTGTAGAAAATTCATGGAAGAGAGGTTCTCAAAAGCCACACATTTCAGCTAGGGTGGTTGATAAGCTTAAAAGTTTAAGATATGACCATAAAAATTGGCAGACTAATCTATCCCAGTTGAAGTATCTAATTAAAAAGTGTAATGAAGTAATCCTAATTCTGGATAATTTGGAAGAAAAAAGGGCTCTGTTCAATACGGAATTTAATTTTCATCAAATTGTAAAGCTACAACTGGAGGCTTTACTTCTGGCAGAAAGCAGATACTAGAAAAAGCGCCGTACTATCAGATGGATTAAACAAGGTGAAGAGAATACGAAGTTCTTTCATGCTATGGCCATAGAAAGATACCGTAGAAATGTGATTGCAATGCTTAAGGATGTTGATGGCAATGATGTGACTGATCACCAAGCCATGGCAAGTTTGTTATGGGCTAGCTATAAGCAGAGGATGGGTCAGTCTAAAGGCATTGACATGCAATTTGATCTGCAGTCTTTACTGCCAAAAATTGATGGTTTGCAAGATTTGACTGTACCTTTTACAAAATCTGAAATGGATGATGTTATAAAGGCCATGCCAACTGACAGAGCACCTGGTCCGGATGGGTTCAATGGATTATTCCTTAAAAAATGTTGGTCAATTGTTCAAGATGATTTTTACCTTCTTGCAAAAGAATTTTAGGAAGGAACACTTAATTTGGAAAATATTAATGGTTCCAATATTACTCTAGTGCCCAAGAAGCAAGTACGTGTAAATGTCAATGATTTCAGACCTATTTCCTTAACAAATGTGTGCTTAAAGTTTTTTACTAAGCTTGCTGCCAATAGACTACAAGAGGTCATTCTTAAATGCTTACATAAGAACCCGTATGGGTTTTTAAGATCTAGATCAATATAGGATTGTCTAGCCTGGTCTATGGAATATATTTATTTATGTCAACTATCCAAAAAGCCTATTGTCATTGTCAAGCTAGACTTTGCTAAAGCTTTTGATACAATTGAGCATGAGGCAATTTTACAGATAATGAAGCACAAAGGATTTAATGATTTATGGTTGTTATGGATCAAACGACTTCTATCTTCTGGTACATCATCCATACTTCTAAATGGTGTTCTAGGTAAACAATTTGTTTGTAAAAGAGGAGTCAGACAGGGTGACCCTTTATCACCTCTGCTTTACTCTTTTGCGTCTGATCTCTTGCAGTCTGTAGTGAATGATTTATCCAGACAGGGAATTATATCTAGACCAATTGAAACTTATGATGAGGATTTTCCGATCTTACAATATGCTGATGACACACTCTTGATCATGCCAGCTGATTTAAAACAATTGAGAGAGCTTAAAGAGGCTCTGAATAAATTTAGTATGTCCACTGGTCTGGATATCAATTTTGATAAATCTCTGATGGTACCCATTAATGTGTCTCCTGATGTCATGTTGCAGATCACTTCTGAATTTGGCTGTCTATGTGGTAGTATGCCTTTCACTTATCTGGGGTTGCCTCTTGGTACTACTAGGCCAACGATTAGTGAACTCATGCCTCTGGTTTGTAGACTCGAAAGAAAGCTTTCTGCTAGCTCAAGTTTTTTATCTAGAGGTGCTAGACTGCAGTTGATTAACTCGGCATTGGCTTCCATGCCATTACACTTTCTCTGTACTTTACAACTGCCAATTGGGCTGACTAAACAACTGGACAGAATTCTTAGGCAATGTTTATGGAGAGACAAGTTTGATGAGCCTAAGTAATCTCTTGCTGCATGGGATCTAACTTGTCAGCCTAAGTCAAGTGGTGGTCTTGGGATTGTTAACTTTCAGAAACAGAATGCTGCTCTTTTGATTAAATTTCTGGACCAGTTTTATAATCATAAGGATATACCTTGGGTTAATCTTATCTGGCATGCTCATTATCAGGGGAAGGTTCCGCATGCAGAAAAGATGTGTGGATCGTTTTGGTGGCGTGATGTACTTAAGCAAGTGGACAATTTCAGAGGTGTGGCTGCAGTTACTTTGGGCTCTGGGAACACCTTCCTTTTCTGGATTGATAATTGGATTATGCAAGGAGCTAATAGACCGCTAAACCTGAGATTCCCATGTCTTTTCTCTTATGTCTTAAATGATCAGCTCTCTACAGCACAGGTCTTGGATAATGACGATTTTATGAGTTTATTTTATCTCCCACTTTCGAGTAGGGCGTTTCAAGAGCTGTAGAAACTGCAAGTGATGCTCGAATCTCATCCAAGAATTAAATTTGGATGTTTGGTCCTATCGATTAGAAGTCTTATACCCCTGTCAGTTCTATCGACTTATTCATAAGCATATTGTTGTTCCCTATGTATACAAATGGCTTTGGAAGTCTAAATGCACAATGAAAACCAAGGTTTTTGCCTGGCTACTTCTATCTGATAGACTAAACACCAGAGATTTACTACAACGTAGACACTGGAATGTGACTTTGGAGACACATTGTGTTCTTTGCCCTCTACGGGTATATGAGGATCGTGTCCACTTGTTCTTTGAATGCAACTTCAGTATTCGTATCTTGAATTATTTACAAATAACCTGGCAGTCTAATGATAATATCCAGGCGGTGGTGGCATCTGCTAAGCAAAGTTTTGGAAAACCGTTTTTCATGGAAGTGCTTATCACTGCATGTTATAATATCTGGTTACTCAGAAATGGGAAAATATTCAACAATAATGTGGCTATGTCTGCTATTTGGACAGGTAAATTCATTCATGATATGACTATGCTACAATACAGGATCAAAGCTAAGCACAAGGACAAGCTGCTATACTGGATCAATGGATTACCTTGAGTTCTGTTATGGGTGTTGTGAGATAGACTTGATGTTTCCCTTTGTATATTTTGTAAATGTTGTAAATACTTTGTACTTTTTGCTTTGATTTTAATAATTTTTGCTGTGGGGCTCTTTGCCTCACAGTCCCGAGTCAAAAAAAAGGTATCAGGATCCACATCCACACACCCTCTTCCTACAACTTTCAGTAACGCACAAAGAGGACTGTAGAGGCGGTCGCTAGGGGCTACATCAAGATGCAAAATCCTCCAGGTGCTGAGAGCGAAGGCGACATCGAGATGTTGCATCATGGACATGTTCAAGGTGGCGGCGAAGTCCGTGCTTATGTAATTTGATTTCGCATTTCTTTTATCTTCTATATCTGAAACACTAATTTGGGGTTTTCTCGATCAGGGTATGGTGCCGAGGTGGATCAATTTGAAAGTAGATGGGTGGACCACATCTTCAAATTGAGCTCCGATCTACTTTGAAAGTGCGTCCTACAGCCGCTTTGCCTAATCTCATACGATGGCGTGAACAACGGCCGCAAGTTCCTCGGGTGTCACCACAAGTAAACGATGTGCGACTTCGTATTTTATATTGATAAAGAATACACGGCGTAGCTGCAACATGTGTTAATGGCCTTGTGGAAGGACACCATCCACAACTTGTCTGAATTGTCCGAATCCGACTATGAGGAACAGTGATGCAAGTGAAGAAGAAATCAGAGGACGAGGTGGCTCCTGCGATAAGCGCGATTAAGGCGACGTGCGCGTATGTGGCTGACGCGCTGGAGCTGCTAGCGGAAACTCTAGATCAGCTTACTTATGAGTAATATAGCTTTTCGATTTAGGGAGTAATATGAAAAATACTTATGTGTACTTTTGGCAAGAATAATATATAGCTTTTACATATAGATTTCTCTCACTGACTAGCGTGTCCCACCAACAAGTGAGCAGTGGATTAGCCTACTATGGGCCCACAGAGCTACATCGGCCCATAATGTTGGGTCGCAGGACCTAAAGGCCGACTAGAAACCCTAATCCCCATACCCCAATCCTAGTTCCTATATAATACAACAAATCCTTACTTCACTCGGCAGCCGCCGTACTCCTGGATCTCCCTACTATCTCGGTCAAAAATTTCCTACTCCATCTTCTTCTCTTCTTTAATCCCATCTCTGTACGAGTTAGATCCGCGAGCAGCTCGACCACGGGAAGATCGGATGCGAGAAAATCCATCGCGCAGAAGATCGACCGTGAGCAGATCCATCGTGCGGAAGATCGACCGCTGGCAGATCGACAACGGTAGGTCCACCATGGGAAGATCAACCCCGGGCAGATCCACACGCGAAAGATGATGGCTAGGGCCATGTAGATCCACTGCACGGAAGATGGTGGCGAGGCCTTCAAGATCCACTAGGAGGAAGGTAGTGGCGATGCCTTGAAGATCCACCGCAAAGAAGATGGTGGCCAGCGCCATGCAGATCCACCTCGAGGAAGATGGACAGGGTCTTGCAGATCCACCGCTTGGGATATGGTGGTCGTCGCCTTCGTCATCTGCTTCACCATTGTCGTCAATAGGACAAAGAAAATTTAGTGTAATTAAGTTAGATGGTTAGGTTAGATGAACGATTATTGCACTTTTCTAATCATCATCGATTTTAAAATCGGACCATTAGAAGAGTGAAATAATGAAATGTAATGTACTGAGTTTTATATTTTGAAATAAAATGGAATTTTATATCTTAATCAACTATGCATCACAATATTTTTATATTAGCAACATAAACCAGTTATTATTACTATACCTAACTTTTAGTGATGCTGGACGTTGTAACATGACATATAATTCGCGGTTACAACGACACTAAATTTCCCCATCTTTAGTAATGTAACGAGACACATCCTCTGCGCGCTGTGGAAGCGCTAGCTCGGCGGATCATGTTATGTCGCGTCAAAAAATCCGCCATCATTGCAGAATCCCCGACACAGTTACCCCTGCCGGCTTTTTTTTACTCCGCCAACACAAGCATAGTGAGTAAGGTTGTACCTCGGCGTCTATAAGTGTCAGCGCCCGAGATCCGTGTTGTAGTGTATGTGTCTGAGCAAAAGCGATTCTTAACGATGATTATCATTAAATTTTGTGATGGTTAGGTGCTATTAAGTACTTACTTTGATTAATGGTACTGTAATTAATTATCTACATCGGTGATGGTGTACAAACAATGACATATACGTGACATGGCACTATAGTTTCACCATTTTTCATAACGTAACAAGGCGCATCCTTTGTTGCGCTGCGGAAGCGCTAGCTCGGTGGATCACGTTGTGCCGAGCCAAAAAATTCGCCGTTATTGCATAATCTCCGACGTAGTTATTCCTAGCGGGTTTTTTTGCCGCGCCAGCACGAGCATGATGACTAGGACTGTGCCTCGGCATATATAAGGGCCAGGTCCTGAGCTCCGTGTTGTAGTGAGAGCTTACTTCGAAGGTAGATGGGCTTTTAAATATTGTAAAGGGTAAGGAACATATGACATGGATATGACTAATAGGGTCCTTATGATTGGTTAGCCTGGATGTATAAAGGCCTAGGACCCGCAAAGCCCATGAAGAATAAAGGAAGGTCTAGGAAGCATCCGATGGACGAAAAGCGTGTCTTGACCATCATGAAAAGAGCAGGATCTGATATTATATTAGTATTATAATTATAACATGTAACCTATCTGTATATGGCTCTAGACCGGGCAAATCTATGAACCAGCTACACCCATGAACTATGAGCCTTTGGATGGAAACTGAAGCATCAGATTTAACCACAAGTTGGAATGTTTGTACATTTTACAAAACGAACCTCGTAGCAACGTAAATTGGACGAAAAGCCCTTCCAGTCCCAGTATCCCATTGCTGACCCATCTGTGCAAGATGACGACGCGTCGCCGGGGCGGAACGGTGGGGCTCGCATCAAGGCCTGCGCGCACCAGCAGCGCCCCTTTAGATCTCGATGGCGAGGCTAGCTGGAAGGCACGTCCCTCTCGCCGTGGTGCAGAGCACCTGCACAGCCGAGCGCATGTTCTCCTCCTGCCGTGGTGCTGTTGTCTGTACTGTCAGATGAATTGGAGGCATGTGGAGCCGTCGGAAATCCCCAATCTAAAATCAATCTACAGGAGAGAGAGATTAGGCACATGCGCACAACCACAGAGTACACGAGGAAGGGAGATCCGCGATTTGGGTATGTGGAGGCAGACACGACCGGCCTGGTGGAGGACAACTACTTGGATCCAGCAATATGATCGGGTTCATTGTGCAAATCTGCCAGCCACTCATCTTTTAACTAGATCGTGTCTATTCATTCCCCATCCAAAGGCCCACAATAAGTGGGTGCAGCTGGTGCATGAAATCGGTCGTTTCACCGGATACGTTCTCCCCAGACTATTACATAAAGGCAGGCAGGAGCCAATGGAGAGGGATGGAAGTCTTAAGCAATCTGTAATCATAGTTTTCATAGCAATCAGACTATTTTGATTCCCTTGTTTGTTTTATCAGCTGACAAAATCTCCAGCATTCTCTTTTCTACGGAACCCAGGTCTATAACCATGGGCATTGCTGAGGTTACCCCTCATCAATTGGCGCCGTCTATGGAAAATTTGAACGTTGGAGTCATGGATTCGGTGGTTCCCTCTTTACCAAGCAAAAACTCGACAGCAGCGGAACCACGCCCACCCACCCCTGTGTCGGTTCCCATCGACTTCAACGGCGGATCCGAACTCATAATCATGAGCTTCCACTTTCGCATGGAGGAACCAAAGAATCTTTGCCTATCGGTCCCGATCTATTCGGGTCCGTCGGTCATCACAGCAGTGCCTACGGTGATACCTGCATCTTCCATCGGCTCATCTAAAGAAGTCGCTCCCCAGCCGATAAATGGCAAGGAAAATTTCCAAGTTGATGTTATCATTACCGATGCTAATGAAGTCAATTGTATAGCTCGTAATCTTTATAACCCTGCGTGGAAGAGTCAAAATTATGGCCCGAACTTTCAAAAACAATATCCTAATCCTGCAAGTGCTCTAAATAAAAAACTATAATAATAATGGAGCAAATCATGGTACTATCCCTTTAGAGAATTCTTTAAAAACCTTTATGCAAACACAAACTGATCAAAATAATTTGCTTATTAAACTAATGGAGAACCATGAAAAAATTATTAGTAAATTATCTAACTAGGGCGTTGCTATTAGAAATAATGAAGGCTCTGCAGGAAGGAACCAAGACCGTGGAGACACAATTGGGCAGTATAGCCGAGACCACTACAAGAAAAGTTTCCTTCCGCAACGACTTGGCCCAACGGTCATCGTAGAAGGCGCGTCTTTCACGATGAAATTTTCGGCTCGGCCGTGGCCGATGGAAAACTTTTTTTACAGTTTCACGGTCCTCTACTATGACGGATCTACAAAAAACATGGAGGAAGCTCGGCCAGCGCGTGGCAGAAGCAAGATTTTCATTTCCTTACGCGATGTTGACTCGCCGAAGTCTTTTGAGGCGTGTGGGTCCCGAACGTCAGTGACTCTAGCGGACCATACTTTTCGGTCGCGCCTCTCTGATTTGAACTCGATAACGTTGCTCGATGCGTCTGCCGTTTAGTCAGGCTGCTAGGGCCCACATGTCAGCCTTTCATTAGAATGATCGTGTGTATGATAGAATTTTTTTCCTTCGCTCGCGCTACCCTGTGCCAAAGTTGATAGCGTTGCTCGATGCATCTACTGTTTAAGCAACCTCCTGGGACCCACATGTCATCCTCTCATTAGAAGAAACATGTGTATAATGGAATTTTTTCCCTTGGCTATTGCCTCCCTGATTTCAACTCGATAATGTTGCTCGATCTATCTGCCGTCTAGTCACGATGCTGGGTCCTCCATGTCAGCCTCACATTATAAGAATCGTGTGTATGATGGAATTTTTTTCTTCGCTCGCGCTACCCTGTTCCGAACTTGATAGCACTGCTCGATGCATCTACCATTTAATCAAAATTCTAGACCCACATGTCATCCTCTCATTAGAAGAAACATGTGTATGATAGAATTTTTTTCCTCGGTCGCGCCTCCGTGTTCTGAATTGATAGCGTTGCTCACTGCATCTACCGTTCAATCATGATGCAGGGCCCCACATGTCATCCACTCATTAGAAGAAACGTGTGTTTGATGAAATTTTTGCTGTTTTTCAGGCTGTTAGGTCCCCCACGTGAGCCTCTCATTAAAAGAAATGTGTGTATGCTAGACTTTTTTCTCGCGAGTGCCTTCCTGTTTTGAACTTGGCAACGTCGCTCGAGGCAAAACCTATATAAGGTCGTGCTACTGGGTCCCACATGTCGGTCTCTCTGTAAATCAAACTTGCGTATGATGGACTTTTTTTCGGCCGTGTCTGCTGTTTTGACCTTGGCAACGTTGCTCGATGTGGCAGCCATGTATGGTCTTGCTGTTGAGGCCCCCATGTCAGCCTCTCTGGTATGTTCTGGCTTGTGGGTCTCAAATGCAGCCTCATATGTTCTGGCAGGTGGGTTCCCGATGCCAGCCTCTCTGTACAAGTATTTAACTTTTTTTCAAACCTGACAATTAGACTCGAGGGATGCTGCAGGCTGGTGGGTCCGTGATGTCAGCCTCTCCATAAAGAAATATTGCTAGAAAAAAAATGTAAACCCAAGATAATTTTATGTCAAGCACAGAGAATCAAACTCAAGACTTCAAAACACATATAAACCATGTGCATTGCCACTATGACAAACAAATAAGATGAACATTCTCATTAAAAAGCTTTATAGCACCTATAACTTATATATTAGCCTTCTTAAAAAGATTTTATGTGTTCATGTTATCTCTCTTATTAAAATAAAAGGGAAGTGATCCTGGCATCTCAATTTAATAAATGCCAAATAATGGAGTCATTTTTTAAAAACATGGGTAGGCGGGTTTTTTGTTTTTGTTTTAAAGGGAAATTCCAAAAACGCCGAATTAAACATTTTGGGCTATTCTACACCTACTATACTCAATGGTATATACTCCATGCGCTATTCTCCATGGGCTCCTTGATAAATATTTAAATGGGCTATCGTCAGCAAGTCCCCTTACCCCTAGAAGGCTGAATTAAATTGTTCTGGGCTAAAGAGGGGCCGAATGAGCTAGATTTTACCTCCTCTTTAGTAAAATTTGCATTATGCTGTGGCTCGGCCGGATTCGGAACACATACCTCACTACCGGAGGGAAAAAATCGATAATTCTTTTGACATATATTTGTGTAGAAATATCTAAAGAACAAGGGACACAGACCGCGTGCGCCAAAACTAGACTGGTATCCAATGACTTCACTTGGTACCCTCTCATTTCTGTCCAAAACACATCCAACGGTTCCGATGACACACAGACAAAAGCTCTAGTGCTAGCAGCCCAGCAGCAGGGACAAAACTTTTTTACAAATTCAGTAGCATTTGAAAGATCCGATAGTACAAAATAAGACAGAAAAAATATCAACAGATTCCTTGTTCATATTCAGTAGCACTTGACCGGTTTTGCAGCATTCCAAAGTGACGGTTTCAGCTATACAGACAGTGAAACTCAATAGCAGTACAGAGAGAACCGTTCATGTTTCAGCTCTAAAAACCTTATCGCACGATCAATTTGTCCTTTTCTCCAAACACACTCGATCATTGGAGCAAGCATAACTAATGATCAAGTATGCTTTTGTGTGCATACCTCCTCTTCACATCAAGTGTGACCCCCATATATGCATCCCAAAATACCCAAGCCTCATCTAGATTGTGACAAAGCCAAGTTTAAAAAGGAAAGCAAGACCATCTACTGCACTTGATCTAAACAAGTACTAGTACATCAATATTAGTTCTAGAAAATACCTTAGTAATAGTAACGACATAACACTTGACAGATTGAGTAGAATTTGAAGATTGAGCAGTACAGAATAAGACAGAAAAAATATCTACAGATTCCTAGTTGATATTCAGCACCACTTGACAGATTCAGCAGCATTTCAAAGTGACCGATTCAGCAGTATAGAAAATGGCCAAAAGAAATGACAGATTCAACAATGTAAACATTGAAATTCAATAGTTGTAGCAAGGCCATGAATAAAAAGGAAAGAGAGTCTATATTCAGCACTCGATCGGTCAATCTGAACAAGTACCAGTACATATGTATTACTACAAAATAGATTAGAAGTAGCAAGTTAAGACCTCCATACAAAATACTCGGCACAACGCAATAACGTGTCAAGTGTTGGTCGGGTAGCGCTTTCTTTCCTGCCTGTTACGCTTTCCTTGTCACACCGTCGCCTGTGGGTCCACTATGTCAGCAGCGTACATTGGAAATAGGTATACATTGCTGCAAACTTTTTCCACCTCTCCCCATACAAATTGAATCTGTCACCAACATAAAGTAGTAATTAATTAGTACGACGTTATATATCTTAACATTGGGATCATCACAAAGAATATTTATATGTTTTATCTCACTTTTGAAACTTGTCGATGCAATACTCCTAATCCATAGGGAATTCCGTTGAATGGTTCAGAAGCTTCCAGGTAACACCGCGGCTGCGACAGGTACGACCTGAGCCCTTCTAGGGTGACTTTGGCCGATGATGGCCCGCTCGTCAGCTCAGACGTCGCCACCATTTCAACCGCATGGAGCTCATGCCATAGAGATAGCAACCAAAGCTTCACCTTGTACTGTGGCGATTCGCACGCCCCTGAACTAGCGAACCTGGGGGATATGACGATGTCCGTGGTGTGGCCATCAATTTGGGCGACAAACACGATGCCCTCTTTCCCGATGCTGATGATATCCGCTCTCCGCAAGCCTCTTGTGGGCACCAACTTAGACGGCTCCCAATGTCTGTGGCTATAGGGCATTATGGGCGTAGTCCTTGAGTGGGCAACTCTGAGGTGGCGGACGAGCTCTACCGACAAGGTGATGAACTCGCATCCAGGATCCATGCAGACTTTTTGGCTGTGAAAGCACCAAATTATGTGGCCGTAGATGTCGTTGTAGGGGACGAATGTCCCGCAGTGGTCGTTGGAGCATCTGCTACCTTTTCCGCCTGCGACTTGGTGGTACAGCTCCTTGGGCATGCGTCCAGCCGGGTGGCGCTGGTAGTGTCCAGACGCATAGCGATTTCATTGAAAATGTTGTCACCGACCTTACTCCAAACGTCGTGCTATGGGTTGTGCGTCGATTGCGACATCGGGATGGACTAGGGGAAGAGGTCAGACCAGAGTATGACTATCGGGGGACTTTTGGAGAGGGGTGGTGCGGCCTGCAAGATCCGATGCAGCGGACGAGATGGTGAGGAAAATGTGTGAAGCACGCACTGGAGACGATCCCAAATGTGGGTCCAGGCGGCGTTGGTGAGTGGGGATAAAAACAACTGAGATGGGGAAGATGTGATGGCTCTTTGAACGAGGTTTTTTTTGCAAGGCCTCTGGAGCTGCATCTAGGACGCCAATTAGCTTGGCTGGCATGCTGCAGTGTACTAAATTAACCATCTGAAATCCTGGCGCATTTTATAGCTAGGCCGGCACGCTATCGTGTGCTAAATTAACCATGTCACAGCCTGGGCCATTACAGCTAGGCCGGCACGCTATCGTGTATGCTGACTAGAGTTACTACTGCTGTCATGTTTGACCAGATGATGTTTATTTACAGCTTCTATTTTTCCTAAAAAATAGTACTCCTACCTAGTAGTAATACACTTGTACCAGTATAATATGTATTACTACTAGCAGTAGAATACAACGAACAATCATCTCGTTAGTTCCGCTGCATACAGGAGTTGTACTACACCTACCCACTTGATTGTTAGGTACACCAACATGGCACAACTTTTGTATGCGGCGGAACTAATAAGATGATTGTTTAGTTTGCTAAAAAGGATTATACTATGGAACGGGAGGTGGTACAATACTAGCAGTAGTACACTAGATGTTTGTTTTATAGTTTTGTTGCAAACATAGTACAGTAAATACCTCCACATCAGAGCCTAGCGCGATCAAGTACCACAGTGTTCCAACACAATGCATGATAACGAAAGGTGTTCCAACACACAATCCAATGCGCCACAGAGTCTATATGCGCCACAGACACCTTTTCTATATGTACCACTGAGTATACTACATGTATTCAAAATAAAATACATTCCTGGTGTATAATCAGGTATTTATACAGGATTTATACAGGATTTTTATAGTATTTATCCAGATCGGTATAAACATTACATTGCACATGTAGTAGATGAAAACCGACATATAATACAAACACAAGTATAATGTCATCACACTTAGAGCCTGATCGAGATACATATATAGTCTCAAGTGCCGAATACAAAGTTCATATCATCTCACATTACAAATATGAAGTGGCCACCCCCGCCTACACTAGGATCAAATAGAATACAGCTGTGATAATGGTGAGCAAGAGCATTAGCCCGACCAATATCTTCATCTGGTTCTTCTTCCACAAGTGGTTCCTCCACTTGGCTACCGCCTCCTCTCTAGTCGTGTATCCTTTGTAGATCTTACCGCTGAACTTGTTCACTTGTTTGTGACAATCCTCCCACTCCTCGTAGACTCCTGGAACCCTACCCATGTACACCACATACCACCTCGTCACCATCTCTATAGACGACAAGGCATATTAGTAAAAATACAACAAAAAGAATTAATAAAGGGTTCACATCCATATATATATGTTCACAGAATATAAAACAAAGGATCCATAAACCTAAAAGATAGATCATCATAGAAGCAATAAGTTCAACGACAACACGACCACAAGGTAGTTTAAGTCTAACAACAATGACCATTTTGACCACGAGATAGTAAAGTTTATGACACACACACTAATACAGCAGGCATCCATCAAGAATATACACACCCTAGATCATGCTAGAGGCACACATCAATGATGAAGACTTCCTCTTCTCGCTTGGCTTCGGGAACGGTAGATAGCCCTCTTTCGTCATCCACGTCCTTGTGTCACCCTGCTTACGAAGGCGTTCTTCGATCTCCCTCTTACTCAACCCTCTGGCTTGTTGTAGGGCACCCCCCTTGTGTTGACATCTTCAATGATGATTTGCGACAACTTCATCTGAATGCGATGGAAGTCTTCTCTAAGATTAGTATCGTCGATTCGCACCGAAGTTTCGGCCCATCCTCGGAGACTAGATGGAAGCGTTAGGTTCTGGTAATCCTGAACATAGCCTTTAAGGTGATGGAGGACGTAGAAGGCCTCCTTGGCACCAGTAGTCGACTTCTTGACTCAGGGGAACTCGAGCACATGCTTGAACACGTGTTTGCCATCCTTGATACATTCCCCCTTATCTACGAAGGTGCATCCCTTCTTGGTGTAGCCCTCGAGAGCCTCATTGAGAACACCCCTTATTCTGGTGTAGTCTTTCTTCTTCGTCAAACTCCTCGAGTCGAAATATGTGGCTAGCAAATACCTCGGGGCAAGGACGATGAGTGTGCAGTATTTGTATCTGTTTAACACAATTGGAACAGAATGTTGGAAAAAGAGCAAAGGAAGAAATCTATAAGAAATGCATAAGTTACGGTGGCGATGAGCGAGTGTGTGTACTTACTCGGGAAAGAAAGGCAAAACAAGTGTGCCCTTCCTCTTGTTATCCACCATGAAATTCTCGAGGTACGCTGTCGCCTTGGTCCGTGTCTCTGATCCTTCGACCAACTGGTTGTCCCGCTTTGTAGTAGGGATCCACTATCGCGATTTCCGGGTACCCTCTCTCTCTTGATCTTGATCGCTAGATTGAGCGCGTATAGGCGGACCAAGTTATAGTCCAGCCATTTCGTGAGAAACATCTTGAATATGTCCTCGAACGCTATGAAGAGTATATCCGCGGGGGGTTCATCGACGAAGCCCACATCCAATGGCACCTTGGCCGTGAAAACCGGGTAATTTGGATCTTCGTCTTTAAGAAGGAGGCCCTCTAGTGTCTTGACACCCTCGTGCAAAGTTAACATGGCTCCAACCGCAATGTGGATCATATCCGGAGTCAATATCGGATCACCAGCTACATGCACTCAGGGCATGCCATATTGTGTGGATGGTACGACGACGGCGTCCTGACCCCGGATCCTCTTCGGAAGAGGCTGGCTCGCACCCTTATTATTATTATTATTACATCTCTTCCTGTAGTGCTTCTTCTTCACAATAGTGTCAGCCACTACCATCTGCTCATCAGCCGCCTTTCGGAGTGTGTTGGGGCTGAAAACCAATCCCGGTTTCTCTTGTGGTGGATCGGCGGCTGGAGGCGTCTCTTGAGAAAGACCATGGAAGACCAGGCGTTGCGTGCATGTATTGGGCCGACCTGCTTGATGGTCGTCACGAGCTGTGAAGGGTTCTTCATCCACAGAAGGAATATACAATCCTTTAGCGGCGCCGGTGTTGATGAAGTCATCAACATTGACCAATTCATCATCATCTTCATTGGTGCCATCATGTGGTGGTGGTAACGGGGCCGACGACGGTTGCGACACAACGTCTTTGCCATGTGGCGGTGCACACGCTGCCTAGAGTTGCTGGTGACGGCTGGTGGTGGGGACGACGGCGGCTGCTGGCTTCCGAGGTGGTGGTCGGGCGATCGGTCAAGAGGTGGCACCGGTGCTCCCCCGCAAGATGAATCTGGGTCTTCGGCCATGTCAAGGGCCAATTGTAGCATTCTCCAAGGGTCTTGTGTTCGTCGGCTCCCTGAGGTTGAAAGGGGGGTCCATGTCGCCGCACCCTAGCAACACCCGAGCCAACCTGACCCTCATCACATCATCATCCATTGGATTGTTGTGCATTGTGCGGCTCGCCGGTTGTATGAGAGTGCCCTTGGCAACATCCTTCAACTCACCGCCGACATCTTTAAGCAGGAGTACGCAAGAAGTGTCCTAAGGAAAAAACATGTTGTTGGGCGTCATGAGATGGCATCAGTCATGCATCAAAGGCATAAAGGAGATGACATGCACTAACTAATTAGTTACCTTGGTGATGGCGTGGATCTCGGCTAATGTAGAGACACGGCCAATGCCGGCGGCCGGCCTATCATCATCTGCAATCTCCCGCTCGGGTGCCTCACGAAGCACCACCACCGTCGGCTACGCCTTATTGGTATCTTTGGCAGGAGGGGGCGTCGGTGTGACCAAAACGAGCGTCTACGTCCCGACGTTGATGGCCGGCAGGGTCACCAGGTCCGGCGACACGGTAACATTGATGCCCGAGTTGCTGCCTCTTAAGCTGGGCAGATGTATCGGCCCCTGTCGACCTCCCGCATTCCAAGCAGTAAGCCCCTCGAAAAACTCAGGGGGGATCGTCGAGCGGAGCTTCACTTCCACTAACTTGTCCACCACCTTCTCCTCTAGTGTCTGCACCTTCATCTTCATCTCTTCAACAACATCTTTATCCTGGTTCTTCCTCTCCCTTCTTTTCTTGGCGTCCTCTTTGTAGTACTCCTTGAACTTCATGCTTGTACCGAAGCTGGACACATGGCCAGCTGAGGACGGCGGCAACCCCTTGTCCCTCTTCTTGTAAGCATTGGTAGCCCTGTTGAAAACCGTGTCCCACGGCTCCGTCGAATCCTGGGACGACTCTGTGGCAGTAGCGTTCAGTTCATCCTCCTGCAGAGACAAGGAAAGGTGAACCCATTTAGATTCTTGGCTTCATTATTTTAATTAGCACGCAATATACTTGAGATCAGCGATAAATTCCTTACCAGCTTCTTCTCGAAGTCCTTCACCTCCGGATCGTCGGTGATGAACTCCCCTGTTTCCTTGTCCAGGTAGTAGCAGGCCCGAACAAATTGCCTAAGCTGCAAGTCCGTGATTTTAAGCCAAGGGTTGTCTTTACCAAGGCGTTCAAGCTCGGTGTCCTCCTTGTCCCAAATGGCCTGTTTCCCCCTGTAACCGTCGCTTCCAAGGTGGTGGTTACCTATGTTCTGTTCCCGCATACTCCTTCCCCATTTGGTCCATTTTATAGCGTCAGCGGTAGCTATATTCGCCTTGAATATCTTAAACTCCTCTTCGTCGAGCATCAGATTTTTCTTACAAATAACCTCCCAGCTTTCACCTTTGTCAATGCTAGTCTTCACCCGGGTTTTCCAGCTGCTCAAGGTGTTGCTCATCTTCGTGAGGGCTAGTTTGTTCACCGGGTTCTTTCTCTCGAGGTTTCTAAACCGCTCTAGGAATCTGTATCGCTTGTGAAGCTTCTTAAGGAGGTTATCAACCAAAGCTGCATTCTTAGCATGTCTGATGTACTTCATGTTGATCGACATGCTTTCCCGGACGATGCACCCAAGTTGCAGGCTATACCCTTTAGCAATTGCCTCTGGCGCAATGGTAGGCCACTTTCTGTGACCTCAGTGAACTCATCGCAGACGGTGGCGAGCACTGGCACCTTCCGCTCCTTCTGTTCCTTCTTCTTCTTCTGAGAAGCGACCGGGTTGCCGCTACCGCCATCAGTGCGCTCGCCGCCATCGGTGTGGGCGCCACCATCGGTGGTGTCATCCTCTTCGCCACCGCCTTCACTATTTCCATCGTAGTCGTCTTTGTCCCCCTCGTAATCAGGATCTCCTCCCTCATTGGCCCCAGCAGCTCTGGCGACGGTCGCCTCCTCCTCTGGTGGTGGTGTCATCCTCATCGCCTCCTCCTCCTCCTGTTGGGACCCCCGCCAGAATGACTGGTTGGCCTGTCTAGCTTGTTCTTCGACACTGATCATGTGCTTAGAAGGTCCGGCCTCGCTGTTGCCCGACATGTTTGCACTACTCTATTAAAAAGAGGCAAAATTTCGCACAAATCTCGGCCAAAAAATTCGGCATGACCTTTGCTAATTTTTTGACCTAGGAGTGCCCATTTCTCAACCAAAACGGAAGTGAATCGACACTTTGGGAGAAATGGGCAACTCAAATGAAATCCCTGCAACATTCACACACAAGAAAATAGCCCCATCCACAGCCCCATTCACAGCCCCCATCCACAGCCCATTGAATCAAATAGCATCATATAGTACCAAATAATCCCACCATATAAGAAACTCACTTTGAAAAGATAACAAACTCAGAACCTTCAAAATTCTCAGAAGCACGGTTCAATCTGGAACATGCATATACAGAAAGGTTGACAATTCAGAATCATCACAAATTCACCTAGTACTAATCTTCATAAATAAAAATACCGACAAGTCTGAAATGCACCAATGTACAGAAAGGTCAGATGCAAACCATTCATAGTCAGGGGAAGCAGATGTAGCAGTAGCATAACTGTACAATTAGGCATATAACATTTGCTAGACCTGATATTATTCATCCACAGTTGAAGGCATCTCATTGAATGGAGATATAACCGCAACTTAACAGAATTTCTTAAGATGAGAAAGTAATCACAAACACATAGACAAATAGAACTTTTAGATTTACCCGAGAAACTAACCAGAAGCTTTTGCTTATCCCTATCATACTACTTGATGGCCAAGCACTAGTTCTTCTTGAATTGGACAGAAGAAACAAGTCAATTTTTGAGCGGCAGGTCAATATTTGAACTACAAAACAGTGTCATTGTGAGTATCGCCTTTTTTCTAACAAGGACATGCCTGTGTAAACGTGTCCCAAGTTCAAAAGACCATTTGGTCTAATCTGATACAACATTTGAAAACCTCAAGACACCCGTAATATATGTCTTCAATTATGAATTCTATACAGTTCAATGATCGGATATAGAGGCCTCCTAAATAGCCCATAATCTTCCTAAAAATATAGTTATAAGATATACAGAACAAACTGTAGGTAGTAACTTAAAGTAGGATACAGACTAACACCATGCATCACCCGTGTCAGATAAAAATAGGCAAATAGCAAAATATAGCTTGGACTGCTGTTGATTTTTCCTTTTGTTCTGACAACTCCATTTAAGACTTAGGACTAGGTAATTCATTTATCAAGACACTAAGATAGTCAAGCAGAAAAAATAACATGAAGAGCATGATGGAATTATAGCTGAAACACAATGTACAAAATGTTCAGAAGCACAGTTTCATCTAGAACATGCATGAACCACACCCTTTTAGTTAGAATCGTCACAAATTCAATTACCAGTAGTTACCACAAACAGAAGTGCTGACATGTCTGAAACGCAACAATGTACAGAAAGTTCAGAAGCACAACAGTCGAATGGATTCTCTGCTACTTGATGGCCAAGCACTAGTTCTTCTTGAATTGGACAGAAGCAACAAGTAAATTTTTGAGCTACAGGTGCTATAGTTTCCTGCAAGTTGAGAAAGTAGCTTCATGCATTCCCTAACTAAGAGTTTGAGCATCGGGGTCACTGGTTCTGGAAGAAAAGCAGATTTTCAGTCCTCCTCCTCAGAACAAAACTTTCTTTATTTGTTTTCTATTTAGGAAAAGAAGGAGAATCATGTTTTATTCTAGAACTTGAATCACCGGCTGCTTTATTCAGTAAAATTTAAATGCTAAATTTTAGACCCGTGCAACACTAGACAACGTAGAGTCGTGCCATTTTTTACAAAAAAAGGGGTCTATCAAGATTTGAATTACTCTGCTCTGTCGATTTGCGTGTCATTGTTGATTTGGTAGACAAATTCCTCAGTTGTGTTGCATTGTGCCGCAGGCCGTAGTGTCCCACAGACAAGTGCTGCCATAGTTCTTCTACTAGTAGCTTGCAGTGAAGACCAATGTGATAGAATTGTCTCAGGGAGCAGGGCAGAGGCCACAGCCCAAGTGGAGAGTCCATGGTGGAGAGGTTCATGGTACCCGGGGATGGTGGACGGCGGACGGCGACGAGGTGGATGGAGGACGGTGAGGTGGACGGCGGACGGCAAGGTGGCTGCTCCTCCACGGGCTCCGGCGAGGTGGCTGCGAATGTGCTCCTCCTCCTAGGCGCTGCGGACGGGATCCTCCTCCATGGGCTCTGGCAATGGGGGGAGGCTCTGCTCCATGGGCTCCGGCGCGGCGGTGATGGGGCTCTCCTCCACGGCGGCTCCGGCGGTGAGGGCTAGCGCGGCGGTGGTGGCTCCGTGATGGCGAGGCTAGGGTTTGCGTCGTGGCGATCAGACTAAATCGAATGGGGAGAAGGGGAATGAAACACCGAACCGTTTATTTTGCTAAGTCCACAGGTTCTGTGGCACGCACTTGACTTAGTGGTCTCTGCTGCTTGCTTGTGCCATTCTAAACTTGGGGCAGCCAGGTTCGAATCCTGGCTATTTCACACTTTTTTCGTTTTTAAAAACACATTTTTAATTATAGATCTGTTTAAAATAAAGCAAGAACATATACAAACATTCATATTTATTCAAAAAACTCTCTCCCCGAACATATACAATCATGTGATGTGTTTTTAATTATATATGTTTAAAATAAAGCAAGAACATATACAAACATTCATATTTATTCAAAAAACTCTCTCTCCAAACATATACAATCATGTGATGTGTCGAGCTAGCGTCTCATAATCTTCTTGCCCTTTTTTGTCGCGGTTGAATACTTTAGCCCGTGCACTTTGAGATTTCTTCTTGTGAATGGACAACCTTTAGTAGGCAATGTGGTCTTCCTTCTTACTTTAGTAGTAGTAGGCATGTCGAAGTACTTGTCGAATTCCTCTTCGATCTTCGGGTCACCATTTTTGTCGAAGTTTTGCTCGTTGGCGGCTCCTTCCATTCTGATGATGCTCCTCTTGCCCCTCCTAACTACAACACGATTTGGCTTTGACGGGTCGGTAATAAAATAGCATTGATCAACTTGGCTAGCAAGTACCCAAGGCTCATTTTTTGCGGAGGCGTTCTTCGTTGATTTGGCATTTGGTATAACCATTGTGGTGAAATAGCAGCCTTATTTTTCCACGTTCTTGGCCCATCTAACACGAAACATCAGTACGATCTCTCCATAGTAGTCGAGCTCCCATATCTCCTCGACCCTTCCGTAGAATCTTTCCATCACAGTAGTCTCGTCATCAACAAAGGATAACATAGTTACTCCTGAGTTTTGATATTCGTTATTCCTGTCCTTTTCCTCAGTGTAGAATCTATAACCGTTTATGTCGTATGACTGACAGGTCCTTAGGTTGTGCCCTGGGCCCTGCAACAAGGAGACACTACAAGAGAAAAGAGTTTTTGTGACAAATCACTTTCGTCACCGAAAATGCCATTTCCGTCACTAAGTACTCCCTCGTGACGAAAACGTCACGTCACCAGGGTCGTCATGGAAGCTCCGTCACAGATTCTTTTATAGTGACGGAATACAAATTTTCGTCACGCAAGATTGAACTTCGGTGACGGTCCTTACGGTGTCACCTAAGATAGGTTATCCGTGACGGACCTTCTACGTCACCTAAGATAGGAAAATCTTTCACCGTTTAGCATATTCGTTGACGAAATATGCCGTCACGAGGATTCTGGCAGGTGGGACCTGCAATGCTGACGTGGTAGCTGGCAGGTAGGTCCCACCATGATGACGTGGCATCTGACAGGTTGGTCCGACGATGCTGACGTGGCAGCTGGCAGGTGGGTCCGACGATGATGACATGGCAGCTGGCAGGTGGGTCCGACGATGCTGACATGGCATCTAGCAGGTGGGTCCGACAATGATGATGTGGCAGCTAGTAGGTGGGTCCCACCATGATGACGTGGCATCTGACAGGTGGGGCCAATGCGATGACGTGTCACCTTCGTGTGGGGCCTGCCGAGATGATGTGGCAGCTGGCAGGTGGGTCCAGCGATGCTGACGTGGCAGCATTTAGGTGGGGCCGTCAACGATGATGTGGCGTCTGCATGTGGGGCCCGTGATTATGACGTGTCATTTTTTGGGCCGGCCCATTCGGAACTGCCTTGTGGGCCGGGAGGAATGTGACGCCGTCACCAATTTTTTTGCACGGACAAATTTGATTAAAAATTGAAATTCCACGCAAATTATGAAACAAAATTAAATGGAAGCAAATATTTGAAATGGCAGAAAATTTATAAATATGAATTGTATCACACGCAAACTTTAAAATTCTGGTAGACTAAAACTGCTGTATCGAACTCGAATGACTAAAGGAATAAAAAAACAATGTTTCGGCCCACCCGGCCCATTAGCGCGCAGAGATTTTTTGCCCAAGTCACGGGGACTGGGACTGGGAGTTCTGCGACATCCTCAACAGGTAACTAAGCATGCCATCCATTTCCTTCTGCCTCTTCTCAAATGCCATACGATTCGCTTCGCTGGACTTTTTCACTGCTTCAAGTTCATCATCCTGCTTCTTTCTCATCTCTTCAAATCTCCTTTCCTGCTCTTGCGTCCGTTCCTCCATCTCGCGTTGAATCCTTTCAGCTGCATTCAACGAATCTTGCTCCTGACTTGATAACTTTTCTTCTAAATCACAGATGCGCCCAGCTGAGACGCTAGACCTCTTGGAAGCAGATGAAACTCCGATGCTGGAAAGGAAAGTAATTGATCTTGAATTGTTCTGGTCTCTCAAGACTTCTTCAACAATCTCCAGATCAGTTTTGGAATCAATCTTAGGTGTGGTCCCATTTTATGAAGCACCATCTCAGTCTACAATAGGATAAAAAATAGCAAGTCCAGAGTTAGAAGAAATCAAATAATTAGACAAACTAATGTGAAATGCGTAGCACATAAAATAATTTACTTACATAAGCTTCTGCTGATTTCTGGGACATCATACCATCCTTGTTAATGTGGCTTCCTTTAAAGAAAGCAATCGGGGAGGTATCGACGTCGTCGGTCTTCTGAGATTTCTACAAGAATTATGACACGATGAATTATAAGTGTGTATGGCATGTTCATAAAAAGAAGTAGGTGTTGCATCTGAAGAGTTCGAATACTCACAAGTGCATGGTAATGTGCAACAAAGCTTCTTGAGCCAGTGGTGTGTTTCTTCGTCACAGCATCTCTGTTCTTCTTGTTACTCTCGCAGATTGCCTATGTACAGATGCATGAATTTAGTATTCCACAGTACAGTAGTATGTCTGCAATAGATGTAGCTGAACCAACAGGAATCGTGTACCTTGTAGTGCTCATCATGCCATATATCAAGAAGCTCTGCCCAGCTTTCCTCGTCTACCTCTTTTGGTTTCAACAATAAAGCTTGCTCGCGGGTTAGATCTTTAACATCTTTCCAATAGACCTTTTTCAGCCTCCAACGTTGTTGGCGAATACCTTTCTGTAAAATGTCGGTGCAAATGTCTTTGCCAAGGTCACCACTGCTGTCCATTGCAAATTTTCCCTGCAGATAACATGGAACACAAATTCATATCAGCATCAAATGACAGAATTATTAAAAAATCATCCACCAATGAGATATTTTATATGGAAAATGAATAAGAGGTTAATGGACTTACAGTTATAGACTTAATGATTTCCGGAATAGTATCTTTCAGACGACCTTCCTTGTCACCATACTGCTTCCAGTGGGTTGCCAGTGGCATCTTGCTGCGTATGTGAATGCCACACTCTGAACTCAGTTTTGCTGCTTGCACAGGATCAGTGGGTCTCCTCATGCCAGGAGTGAAGTTGATCTGCATCTTAGCCCCTCCATTCCTTCTATACCACTTGTGTACCCCATGCCCCATAGTAGGTTTGCGTACATTACGCTTTTCCTTTAGAGCACCTGTGTCTACAATTGCAACTGAAACTAGTGACAAAACGAGAGTCAAGACTTCAATTGAAAATTTTGCAACTAAACCAGTGAATAAATTGTAAGACGTGCTGTCAATACCTTCCCGTTCGCTGCGGACAAGTACATTCTCCTCAGGTGAGTTGCTGCCTCTAGAGGTTTGAATTAGCATGGGCAAGGATTCATTTCCATTAGTACCCCATTCCCTTGCTTTCTGGGTAGGGGTCTCTGTTTCACCGTCATCTTGAGTCTCTGCATTTGCTGCTGACCTTGTTACAACATTTGGAGGCACAAAGGTTTTTGAGCGCTTCTGCTTCTTTTCTTTTGTAGAACCTTCCGTTACCTACATTTTAATAGATCAAGCCATAAATATTAAAGCAATCTGTACATATCCTACATGTGAAGGCAGGAGAATGCTGCATTTCTTCACCTT
Source organism: Avena insularis (assembly GCA_023614405.1). Lineage (NCBI taxonomy): Eukaryota > Viridiplantae > Streptophyta > Magnoliopsida > Poales > Poaceae > Avena > Avena insularis. The sequence goes on along the minus strand of CM042692.1, from coordinate 427,756,871 downwards.
AGAGGAAGATTTAACAACATCATGGTCCTCTTCATCCGGAACAAACACATCATCATCAGTGGGCTCGTCGGCAGGATCAGGTTCATAATTAGGGTCCTCGGTGATATCCTTCTCCTGCGGCTGTGCCTCTTTCCGTGTTGTCACTGTCACCGGTTTCTTAGCAGTACCAAACACAAATTCACGCTCCATCGCCGTGAAATCCTCCATTGGCTTGCCATGTTCAATAGCATTCTGCTTCAGACATACGAGACACGTTCTCCTCCATCACTTGTTTCCTAACACTTTGATATGCGTCTGTTGTTTTGACTTGAGTAACTGAAAACAATCAAGCAAAGGCAAGTCATGATCATACTCATTAGTACAAACAGAGTAGACAAGATCATTAAAGCAAAAATTATGTGATCCATACTGTAAAATTAACATGCTCACAAAACATTATTCTATTGCCTCCAAATCTCGTATCGTCATTCAGTTAACTATCTAAACCCTATTGTCAACAAGTTCAGTTAAGTGTCAGGTTCAGTGTATTAGGTATCAAGGTGTTCAGTTGCGTCAGTTAAGATGCCAAGCAGCAGGGTTTATCCAACAAGTTGTGCCCTATTACCTGAACCATTATGTAGGAACAGAAACCTAAATCTAACACATAGTTATAAGATCGGATCATAGGGTGTCATGCTCAACACATTCATGGCATCTGGAACCACGATCTATGAAATTAAAACCCAAGACAAGCACATTGTCGAAGGATTCAAATCATAGGGTGTCACGTTCAACACGTGCTAGACATCTCGAACCATGTCTATGATCTAAAACCTAGATCTTGCACATAAGCTGCAGCATCTTGAACAACGATCTACACATGTTGATCTACTAGAACTCATGCTTGACTGATCTAGAAAGAGGCATAGACCTAGGGCGGCAGAAAAATGACACAGGCGTTCGCTTTGCTTGATGTCGGTGGTAGCACATTCCGGTGTGGTGTGCCGTGAAGACTGGACATGTCGCCTATGAGAGAAATCCCGCAACCAACGCCTTGCTTGACGGATCTGGGGTCGAGGAAAGTGGCAATGGGGTTCTAGGTGGGCGGTGAACAAGGAACGAAATTAGGGGATGGGTATGCGGGAGGTGGGGGCACGCCGTTTTTAAAGTGCCGTGGGGGTGGCAAATTGTTAGCGCCAAAATGGGCAGGCAGGTGGAAAACAAAAGAGGTGGGAACGAAACTTTTCGGCACACAAGTGGAGGGAACGAAAACCATTCATTGTAAATTTGATTGGAAAAAAACAGAGGGAACGGAACGGGAGGTTTACAAGCGGGGATTAACTCTAATTACATATTGTAATTAAATAAATCCTAACACATGCAACGGTTTAGGTTTTGCCACTACTTAGACCTCCCGTGCGGAATTTTTAATATGGTTTACAAGCCGGGATTATCTCTAATTCATTGTACTATAAATTTATTTGGCCATGAACCATATTAAATTATTTGAATAAGTCATTTGTTTATATATGAAAAGGAAAACAAAATATGTTCATTCACGTACAACAATTGGATTACTGAGCAAACAATACCATTAGTTTCCTTCATTCCACAACTCCAACTTGAAAGCTGAAGCACAATATCACTTAAACAAGTAAACCTCATTGATTCGAAAAACAAACACAAGAGCAGAATTATTTCACATATTAGATATGTAGCCAGCAAAGTTTTCTAACATCCACCAAAAGGTAGGTGATCTCATTAGACTTTACACCCAGAAACTCAGCAAATAGGTTTGCAACTAGGAACAGGGGCGGATCTGCTTGGTCACACCCTGATGCACATGCAACAGGGTAGAAAAAGCATTTTTAGTCTTACATATTAGAGTTAAGCATAGTGTATCAGGAAAACTTAAATAGAGTGCATCAGGGTAAGTTTAATCCTAGATCCTCTTCCTAGTCTAGGAAGAGGCAGACATGGAAATCTGATAGGGTCAGGACACGGTCTGGACGTCCGTACTAGCCCTCTGACATCTCCTCCTCCTTGGCGGGCATGGTCTGCGTGTACCTGTCACCGCCACTACCATCATCGTCATTGTCATCGTCGCTGCTGGTGGCGTACTCCTGGCGGGAGAGCCTACCGCCGTAGATTGTGACGACCAGCTCCCTGTTGCCAGCATAGTAGTCGAACGCCAGGATATTGGCTAGCGAAATAGTGTAGCACTTGACGAACTTGGGCCAGCCCCTGCGGAGGTACAAGCGGCCGTCTCGATGATCGAAATAGATCTCCACATTGAAGGTTAGCCTGCTGTTATGCTCTTGGACATGCATAGTGTTGGGCTGGTCGCCGCTGATGTAATCTTTGAAAGCATGGCAGAGGGAGAGCTTGTCCCACTTGTCCTCGTGAAGGATGCGGATGAACATAAAGTCGGGGTTCGGATACAGCGGTAGATAGGGTGGTGGAGACGGTGACGGTGACAACGACGGCGATGGCGATAGCGGCAGAGAAGTGGCCCTGCCCTTGCCGCTGCCCCTGCCCGTACGACGGTTCCTCTTCTTGACAACGAGCGTTGCGGGCGTACGCGTCTGTCCTTCACGTCCCCTGCCCGCTTTCGCCATGGCACCCTTGAGCATGGACACCGGCGTAGGCGATAAATCATTTATTCTTCTAAATATAAAGACGAAACCCTCTCGGTTACGCCACCCTTCTGAATGCGCTTTCTTCGAGTATATGAGAACAGCTTGTCCCTCTTCTAGATCTGTGCTCTGTACGGAACACTTCCACCCATCTGGATCGAAGAAGAGGCGATCATCCTTTTCTATCTTGAAGTCTATTGGGGTGATCTCCTCTTTAGGAAGACACACTCTAGTTGAGCCTCCCTCAAAGATTTGTAGAGCATTAACAACCTTCTTAGGAAATTTCTGATCAATACAAAACAAGATATATAAGTTAGTAAGTCGATGTCATAAACCACATAGACAAACTGCATACACGCATGGCAACAAAAAAGAATTAAAAGAAAGTTATATGAATGTACCATGTGGTACAGCTTAAGATTCATTTTGGTCAAGCGGGTTACGAATGCGCATACAAATGTAGCACACATTAACAAATGGTAAAAGTGTAGGAAACACATTATAGGTTTTACAGCGTCACAACAACGTATTTCATCACAACAATACAAATATTGTTTCTGCAAATACTTGCAAGTTATTTCAATGCTACAAGCACTAGTCATAGCATAGGAAAGCTCCAGACTCCTATTCTATCAGATATAAGTTCTCTAAGAACTACCTTTGCTGTGCTGGATTTTACAAACATCATAAGTACTACATTAGTTCTTGCCATATATAGTAGCTAGATGGCCGATCTTTTTTGGGAGACTAGGAAGTTTAGGCCTATTTCCTATAGAAACAGATCATAGCTAGTAATTATTTTCTATTTTAGTCACTAGAATATAATGCTTCAGCAATTTAGCACATCAGAGATGGCAAGTTAGTGCAGGTTCTTCCATTTCTGATGTTGTGGTTGCATGTGGTACAGCCGACCCCAAAACTATCCCTTTATGCATCATGTGGTTGTAATTTCTAGGCATGTGTTTCTGGTTCATTGTCATTCATGCTCTGGACCTTGCTTACTGCGAGTTGTTTCCTTGCAACAAGGAAAACAACCAGGTGGTATTTTCTACACATGAACATCCATCCATAATTCCGGCATCGACAATTTCTTAAGACATGTCATGCCTAACTAATTTATCATCTATATATGTGTGTGTCCAAACAACTTCCATTTTTCATATCAAGATGTAGCTAGCTAAACTTGTTATGTTTGATGGTGAGAATGAATGTGATCTGGTCATCTTGGTCATGGCAGAATGATGCATTATTGTGCACCAAGGAAATGGACCACCACCAAACTTCACTTTGAATCTCTGGCTTGTCAATACTGTACATTAGATTTACTTTTTCATGCCTGATGTGCTAAGTTATAGCTATAGTGTATTCCTACCTATTAGGAAAACATTTATTCACAAATGTTATCTGTTGCTCACCCTTGGCTAAGATTTTCAAGAAGTGGCACATGTTCTAACATGTTCTAGTTTCTCTTATTTGCGTGCACAGCGATGCAACTTCCTATAAGTACAAGGTTATCAAGTATTGGGATATAATTAGCACACTTTACTCAAGGGATCGAGCTCTTGAGCGGGAGCTAGGACTGCAGTGAAAGCCGTGAAAATGGTAGACGAGAACGCTAACAATGACAACATCATTGATCAAGTTGTGTTGATATAATGAGCAGACAAGTGTATTTGTGGATACATTGATCTTTAATCATGTTGTAGTTGATTTTTATTTTGAAAATATCATATTTTATTTACAATATGTAATTGAATTTTGAAGCCAAATGTGTTGTTGATTTCACAATTGGCTTAAAATGGCAATAAGCGAAGTTGTAAATCTTTTCATTTCAGAATTCCAGGTGGCAGCCAAACATAAAAATTCATTAAGGAATTTAAATTCCATCCAAATGAAGTGACATGGGGATTTCATTTCATTTCAACCAAATGAAATGAATGCATAGGAGCCAAACGAGCCCTAATATATTTTCCTACACATGCATTGTAGAGTTCAGACCTTATGCAATGTTTCCTTCCAGTAGTGTTTGATTCATGGGATTGTAATGTGCAGGAATTATTCCAGTAGGTACACTAGTGTATTTTCATGGGAAATCTAGCTTCAGCACATAGCTCGTGGAAAACCCTACTGGACAAACAATGCAGACATGATTTCAGTGGGCAGCACAAGTAAATCCAACATGATTGGGCTCACCTTCAATGCGGAGCAAGGTTGCGGAGATGCGGTCAACACCGACGGGCCGACGTCGCGCTGGTGTGGCCGGAGTCGAGCCAGTGCACAAACACAACTGAACACACATATAACATTACATAGATATGTTTGCTAGCTCACGGTACTTTAAGAAACAAGCATACTAAAGTAGTTCAACTTAGAAAGTAAACAACAACAAAGTACCACGATTTGTACTACATAAACAACATACAACATCACGAATATAACTGGCTAGAGTCTAGTAACGTGCATTAATTCCAGCTGGTGGCGTTGGAGGCGGTGGGGTCGGTGGCTTTGTCGCCCCAGGCAGTGGTGGTGGTGTCGCCCCAGCCAGCGGTGGTGGTGTTTCCCCAGCCAGTGTTGTCGTTCTGCTTGCCATCCTGGTCATCTTCACCCGCTTCCCGTGAGCGTTTGGCGACATGCACCACCTCTCTATCCGCCTCTTCCGCTCCCCAGACCGCCTGCTGCTCTTCCTAGATCGCCCTCGCCTGTTCCCTTTCAGCCTGCTGTGTTGCATCATCCTACTCGTCATCTGCATCACTCTGGTCTGTAGCAGCTGCCGCCTCGGCCGCAGCTTTTGCCGCCTCGACTTCTGCCGCCTTGGCCTTAGCTGCTGCCGCCTTTTCTGCTACATTAATTGCAGCCTTGCGAGTCCCCTGGTCTAGCCCGTCCCTTGCGGTAATGAGCCTACGATACAGCTCGTAGGCAACATACCCGTCTCTTGCTGCATACTCTAGGTTCATCGCGGAAAGTGGCTTGTTCTCCCATACTTCGTGGCCATCGTCCGAGAGTGCCTTGCAATTCCCGAGATCTCTGTCAATGATGATCACTGCTAGAGATAACATCCTGTCCCTGTCATACGGTTGATTCCAATGGAACCGTTCTTTGGTCTTAAACATGTCTTGGATGTCGATGTGGTACTGTTCTGGAATGGTGATATCCTCATGTGCAAGATTCTGTTTATCACTCCTGATGTACACACTAGCGAAAGTGATCCCCTTTTCCTGAAGGAACTCTGCCAGTTTCGGACAAGGCTCCCTTCTCCTGCAGTATAAATGCAAATTAAGACATGAAAATAATTTAGATGATGTACAATTATTTGATGATAATGTTAAACAAGGTAATTGCATAACTGTACCATTAGGCCATGTACAACACCCACAGATCATGCATAATACTTGAACTAACATGTCTAAGTATTTGAAATAAACGAGTGCAAGCAATTTATTTGCATTGGCTAATTATACATGATCTCAAATGGAAAATAAAAATATGCAAATAACCAGTTTCGGACAAGGCTCCTTCTCTGCAGTATAGATGCAAACTATGACATGACAATAATTTGGATGGTGTACAATTATTTGATGACAACGTTGAACAAGGAAATTGCGAAACCGTGCTATTAGGCCATGTACAACACCCATAGATCATGCATAATACTTGATCTAACAAAATCCACAAGGACTTAAACCTATAGGAATTAAACAATGCACATAGGAAAAATTTCTAAGGATCAAAATCCTCCAAAATTCATATGAGATTCCTTTGAATCAAACAAGCCCTGCATCAAAGGAGGCCTGATGTGAAAAGCGTTAAATGCAGTACAATCCTATGAATCAAATATGTCTGATGGAGAAAACATAGGGATTGAATCCTGACAAACCCATAGGAAATCCTTTGAATCAAAGGAGGCCTGAAATAGAAATGCCCATCCTTAGCGTATATTACATGCATTAGTGGAACACGACTGTCTCCTTCAGGCGTCACGGGCGATGGCGAGCTTTTGTGGCCGGAGTCATTCCGCCTATTCCTTGTGTACTCGAGGTCGAGGAACTTGTAAGTCTCTTTCTCGAGCAATTGCTCGAACTTCTCCAGCATGTGATTCAAGTAGTTCACATCGTTGGTGTACACCACCTCCATAATCTTCGTGCCATAGGCACAGATGGGTTTGATGTCAACCGTGGTTTTCCTGTCATCGAGGATGTCTCCATAGGGATCCATGGATGCTGAGTTCCCCGTCGTGTGGAGGAGGAAGATGCGAGAGGAAGAAGAACATACGAGAAGTGGACGCGTTGCGGTTATTATGGTGTTACAGTGGCGATGGAGTCGAGGCGGAGGGCCCGTACATCGATGTAGTCGACCCGTTACGGTGCGATGCGGTTAGTGCTTGATGCGGTCGCTTGTTTTATTCTGATGCGACGCGTTTAGGAGTGGTGCGATGCGTTTATTGCGGTGCAGTGGGGTAAGTTTTAATTTGTTACGGTGCGACGTGTTTAGATGTGGTGCATGCGATGCGGTTATTGCGGTGCAGCAGTGGGATCAGTTTTGTTACGATGCGACGCGTGTAGGTGTGGTGCGGTCCGGTCGTGGCTGCAAACTTTCAACAATTGAATGCACGGGGCTTTCACCAGTCCTCTGGTCGTGGCTGCAACTTAATTTCAAAAATTGAACCCATGGCTTTCCTACAAATTTCAACTCAAGTTTGACCAAAGCTTGTACAGTGCATAACTAATTCAAAATATCTCATAAAAATTGAAAACCTACACACTGATAAATTTTACGTGAACTAGTTGACACGAATTTTTTTAAACTTGAAACATTTCATTCTCATCAAAATAACAATCCCGCATATGAGCTTCCACATAGAATGTACCATGACTCACGTGGGTCCACATACACAAGCATTGGTGCAAGTGGGCCCAATAGCATATGTGGGTCCAGTTTGACTAAGATTGGGCTTAAGTTGACCCTGATGACACATGTGGGCCCACATAGCTAGCAGCGGTGCATGTGGGACCCTATGGCATCTATGGGTCCAGTTTGACTAAGATTGGGCTTAAGTTGACCCTGATGACACATGCGGGCCCATATAGCTAGAAGCGGTGCATGTGGGACCCTATGACATCTGTGGGTCTAGTTTGACTAAGATTGGGCTTAAGTTGACTCTGATGACACATGTGGGCCCACATAGCTAGCAACAGTGCATGTGGGACCCTATGGCATCTATGGGTCCGGTTTGACTAAGATTAGGCTTAAGTTGACCCTGATGACACACGTGGGCCCAGTTTGACTAAGATTGGGCTTAAGTTGACCCTGATGACACACGTGGGTCCACATACACTAGCATTGGTGCATGTGGGCCCAATGGCATCTGTGGGTTCTATGTTGACTCATATCGCCGCAAAAGTTGACCCTGATGACACATGTGGGTCCACTTAGCTAACATTGGTGCATGTGGGACCCTATGGCATCTGTGGGTCCAGTTTGACTAAGATTGGGCTTAAGCTGACCTTAATGACACATGTGGGCCCACATAGCTAGCAGTGGTGCATGTGGGACCCTATGGCATCTGTGGGTCTAGTTTGACTAAGATTGGGCTTAAGTTGACCCTGATGACACATGTGGGCCCACATGGCTAGCAACGGTGCATGTGGGACCCTATGGCATCTGTGGGTCCAGTTTGACTAAGATTGGGCTTAAGTTGACCCTGATGACACACGTGGGTCCAGTTTGACTAAGATTGGGCTTAAGTTGACCCTGATGACACACGTGGGTCCACATACACTAGCATTGGTGCATGTGGGCCGCATGGCATCTGTGGGTTCTATGTTGACTCATATCGCCGCAAAAGTTGACCCTAATGACACATGTGGGTCCACTTAGCTAACATTGGTGCATGTGGGACCCTATGGCATATGTGCGTCTAGTTTGACTAAGATTGGGCTTAAGTTGACCCTGATGACACATGTGGGCCCACATAGCTAGCAGCGGTGCATGTGGGACCCTATGGCATCTATGGGTCCAATTTGACTAAGATTGGGCTTAATTTGACCCTGATGACACATGTTGGCCCATATAGCTAGCAGCGGTGCATGTGGGACCCTATGGCATATGTGGGTCCAGTTTGACTAAGATTGGGCTTAAGTTAACCCTGATGACACATGTGGGTCCACTAACACTGGCATTGGTGCAAGTGTTCCCAATAGCATATGTGGGTCCAGTTTGACTAAGATTGGGCTTAAGTTGACCTGATGACACATGTGGGTCCAGTTACACTAGCATTTGTCCATGCGGGTACCAATGGCAAGCATGGGTCGGTTTGGTGAGATTGGACAAAGTTGACTGATGACACACATGGGTCCACTTACACTAGCATTGGTGCAAGTGGGCCCAATGGCGTCTGTGGGTTCTATGTTGACTGAGATTGGGCAAAAGTTGACCCTGATGACACATGTGGGTCCAGTTACACTGATGACCCATTGGCATCTGTGTGTTCTAGTTTGACCGAGATTGGTTCCAATTTAATTTAGGATTTCAACTAATTTGAACAAATTCAATATTTCTCTATAAAATCTTTTAGAAAACTTATTGTTTTATACACAATATACTTTTTTTACTTATATAATATAGATTTTTAATAATTTATATAATATAGAATTTGTAGAGATTTCATTTGCGCCGCCACTATCCCAAATGTCATGCGTGGGTCCAATGTGAAAGCAATGGGAAAGTGGACTACATGCAGGACTACACGATTCCACACCCACGTGTGCACCAGAGGAAACCAAATCGCCAACATCTATATAACACATCGGTCTCATCGTCTCTCCCACCATCGTCCACTTCTTCCCCAATCTGCCGAAAACCCCAATCCGCTCCCACCACCGCACCACCAATCTCATCCCTTAGTGAATCAAGAAGATGAAGCGCCCGCTGAAGACGAGCCGAGTCGGCGGTCGGTGGCTCGCAATGCACCCACGGTCGCCGCCACGGTGGCGGCGAGAGTCTTTGGGAGCACCAGCCGCTGCCGTGACCGCTATGGACTCCAATTGCACTGGTCATGGTCGCCGTCGATGATGAGAAGGAGGACGTCGTGGCTCCCGCGACAGATCTACAGAACCCGCATGCAGGCCGCCAGGTCATCGTCGTGCCGGACGATGAGTACTACGACGGTGAAGACCCTGACTCCATCGAGTACCTCTATGAACAAGCCCGCAAAGAAGATGCACCGTTCAAGGAGGAGGCCTCCGACGACGGCAGCGAGGTTCTGAGCTGTTCTGTTCGATCTCCTCTATTCATCTTACTGTTCACATAGGGTTTGTTCGTAGAGTAGATTGATTTGTGCTGTCTAGGTGGTCTTATAGATATTCTTAATTCTAGGGTTCGTACAGTTCCTTTGTAGTTGACTTTGATTTGATCTGCCATATAGTATTCTTACTCATATGATATACATGGGTTCATGGTTATCAGATTAATTTCTGAATGTTGTGCCTTAAATTCATCCGAGTATGATTTGATTGTAGAGATTATGATAACAAAGATTTTTGTTTGGGAAGAAAATATTGATCTGATGCATAGAATTTATAATTACCATTTTCTTAGTTTGTTGCTTATTAATGTGTTGATTCCATAGTGTGTATCAATTAGTATCCTGTTAAGTGTAATGATCAATGCGTTTGAAACTTAAATTCATCCGAGTCTTGTTTCATTCTAGTGATTATGATTGCTCATATGATATCTATCAGTTAATAGTTATCAGATTACATTCTGAATGTGTTAAGGTAGTTACCTTGCACATGATTGATCAACACAAGTGACTTAAATTTATTTGAGTCTAATTTGATTGTAGAGATTATGATAGCAAGAATTTTGTTTGGGAATAAAGGATTGATCTGATGCATGAATTCATAATTACCATTATCTAAATTTGCTGCTTATTAATGTGATGATTCCATAGTGTGTTTGAATCAGTATCCTGTTTAGTGTAATGATCAATGCGTTTAAAACTTAAATTCATCCAAGCCTTCTTTAATTCTACTTATTATGATTGCTCATATGATATCTATCGGTTCATAGTTATCAGATAACTTTCTGAATGTGTTAAGGTAGTTAACTTGTAAATGATTCATCATTAAGTGCCTTAAATTCATCTGAGTCTAATTTGATTGTAGAGATTATTCTAACAAGAATTTTATTTGGGAAAAAATGATTGATCTGATGAATGGAATTTAATGTGTAATGATCAATGCGTTTGAAACTTAAATTCATCCGAGTCTTCTTTCATTCTAGTGATTATGATTGCAAGAATTTTATTTAGGCAAAATTGGTTATTTGCCCCTAAAGTTCACATGCCTTGAATTATGTCCCCAAAGAATATTGTTCTTTAATAAATTATCCATTATGGACTTTGAAGCAGATAGAAATGAACGCTCAGGCGTTCCAACGCTCACTAGACATGATAAGACAAAACTGTCCTCGATTCATCAAATATTGGTCACACAACATTAACCTCGATTCATCAAATGTTAGTACTATCACTAAAACAAAAAACTGTCCTCGATTCATCAAATGTTAGTACTATCACCATAACAATTTAGAATAATTTTGGCAGCATTGTTAATTTTTTACAGCTTATTTCGTTTGATCGTTGTTGTGCTTCTGTTTATCTCACTTCTTACGTATTTCAAAAGTCACAGGAATACTCTGACAACGTGGGCCACGATAAGGACGACAGGGACAGCAAGAGCCGCTTTGTTCTTAAGCCGGTGAGTGGCCGATACCTTCCGCAGCTGGGAGCTATCTTGCCCATTCTGCGGGGTCATCACCAAGAACTTAGAGAGCATGATCCAAAGACACGATGGCGTAGGAGGTAGGTAGAGCACAATGGCCACACCATGGAGAAGCATGCCGCCTTTGGTGATTCCTCGACAAATGCACGTCAAGGGTGGCCTCATCCTGGTTATCGGTCCCTCTTGTTGGCCCTCATGCTCGCTTTCCACAAGTTTAGTTTATGTTTGTGTTGTCCTCGAGATGAAGATAAACTATGTGTTTGAAGACTAAGTTTTTATTATGTATGGTGGAAGCTAAGCAATCATACCCAGTTGTTTAAGACTATGTTAATGTGTATGGAGTTTCTTGTCATGCTATCGGTGCACTTGTTATCTGAATTCTCATGTTGATGCACACTGCATTTGTTTACTAAATTAGATGGTTTGATGCTTTATTTTGTAGCTAAGAAAGTTTGAAGTAAGTTTGGACTACAAATATTTTTTGAAACCAATCTCAAACCAGAAACTTATGTACTTTACATACGATGATCCTTCGTAATGTCTAAAACAACCACAAACATGAAAGGCAAACTCCTTATTTCCAATACTTTTCATAAAATTTGCAAAATATTCTAAGTAAATGATTTAATTAATATAGCTAATTCTTTCCTTGTTAGTCTCAAGATTCTATTTTAGAGGATCTTACAGGACCTAACTATGACTAAGTCGAGCAATAAAACCAAATCAATTTCCTTGCTCAAGCACTAAATGTAATCAATATATTTCCTTGTTTTGTCTAACGGCTAAAGCTAATCACGCCGAGCCCACAAATTAAGCTTACAACAGGTCCAGGCCCGCATGCAAGCATAGTCGAACCATATATATATACACTCTCCCTCCAACAAACCCTAAAGGCATAGTTGGAGTCAGCGCCACCATCTAAACCACCTTTGCCTAGGCCGCAGATCTGTCAAGAGAGAGGGATGGCGAAGGGCAAGATCGTTGCGGTAAAAATCTAACCTATCTAGTTTGCATGTACTGGATCTATTTGGACAAAAATGTACGGCCAATAATCTTTAAATTTTCTTTTTTTTGATTCGTAGTGTCCTTGGTGTTTTGACACCAAGGGTCTGTGCGGCCTGGGCGACAAGATCAAGTCCTTTTTCGTTCTCACCCTTGTAGAGAATTTTGAAGAAATGACGGTACTGGTTTTATTTTTTGTATTGTCATTAGTCTTTCCTGTTTCACCCTTTTGTCATGGATTTTAGCATTTGTTAGTTTTTCATGTAGTAAACATGTTCCATTTTTCTTCAGTTAATACCCTGCTATGCTAGAGCAAATTTCCTTAAGAAGTTTGCCATTGACTCTGTCGACCACGAGAATGATTTTGTGGTCGAGGTGGTTACGGAAGAAGGGTTCGAATTCAACATTGATTGTATCAACAAGGATGGCAGAACATATCTTGAAGGCCAATATTGGAGAGAATTTGCTAGAGTCTACAATCTGTCGAGGTGGTAACAAGGAACGGAATTAGGGGATGGGTATGCGGGAGGTGGGGGCACGCCGCTTTTAAAGTGCCGTGGGGGTGGCAAATTGTTAGCGCCAAAATGGGCAGGCAGGTGGAAAACAAAAGAGGTGGGAACGAAACTTTTCGGCACACAAGTGGAGGGAACGAAAACCATTCATTGTAAATTTGATTGGAAAAAAACAGAGGGAACGGAACGGGAGGTTTACAAGCGGGGATTAACTCTAATTACATATTGTAATTAAATAAATCCTAACACATGCAACGGTTTAGGTTTTGCCACTACTTAGACCTCCCGTGCGGAATTTGTAATATGGTTTACAAGCCGGGATTATCTCTAATTCATTGTACTATAAATTTATTTGGCCATGAACCATATTAAATTATTTGAATAAGTCATTTGTTTATATATGAAAAGGAAAACAAAATATGTTCATTCACGTACAACAATTGGATTACTGAGCAAACAATACCATTAGTTTCCTTCATTCCACAACTCCAACTTGAAAGCTGAAGCACAATATCACTTAAACAAGTAAACCTCATTGATTCGAAAAACAAACACAAGAGCAGAATTATTTCACATATTAGATATGTAGCCAAAGAAAGTTTTCTAAAATCCACAAAAAGGTTGGTTATCTAATTAGAATTTACACCCAGAAACTCAGCAAATAGTTTTGCAACTAGGAACAGGGGCGGATCTGCTTGGTCACACCCTGATGCACATGCAACAGGGTAGAAAAAGCATTTTTAGTCTTACATATTAGAGTTAAGCATAGTGTATCAGGAAAACTTAAATAGAGTGCATCAGGGTAAGTTTAATCCTAGATCCTCTTCCTAGTCTAGGAAGAGGCAGACATGGAAATCTGATAGGGTCAGGACACGGTCTGGACGTCCGTACTAGCCCTCTGACATCTCCTCCTCCTTGGCGGGCATGGTCTGCGTGTCCCTGTCACCGCCACTACCATCATCGTCATTGTCATCGTCGCTGCTGGTGGCGTACTCCTGGCGGGAGAGCCTACCAGAGATTGTGACGACTCAGCCCTCTGCTACAAGATAGTAGTCGAACGCCAGGATATTGGCTAGCGAAATAGTGTAGCACTTGACGAACTTGGGCCAGCCCCTGCGGAGGTACAAGCGGCCGTCTCGATGATCGAAATAGATCTCCACATTGAAGGTTAGCCTGCTGTTATGCTCTTGGACATGCACAGTGTTGGGCTGGTCGCCGCTGATGTAATCTTTGAAAGCATGGCAGAGGGAGAGCTTGTCCCACTTGTCCTCGTGAAGGATGCGGATGAACATAAAGTCGGGGTTCGGATACAGCGGTAGATGGGGTGGTGGAGACGGTGACGGTGACGACGACGGCGATGGCGATAGCGGCAGAGAAGTGGCCCTGCCCTTGCCGCTGCCCCTGCCCGTACGACGGTTCCTCTTCTTGACAACGCGCATTGCGGGCGTACGCGTCTATCCTTCACGTCCCCTGCCCGCTGTCGCCTTGGCACCCTTGAGCATGGACACCGGCGTAGGCGACAAATCATTTATTCTTCTAAATATGAAGACGAAACCCTCTCGGTTACGCCACCCTTCTGAATGCGCTTTCTTCGAGTATATGAGAACAGCTTGTCCCTCTTCTAGATCTGTGCTCTGTACGAAACACTTCCACCCATCTGGATCGAAGAAGAGGCGATCATCCTTTTCTATCTTGAAGTCTATGGGGGTGATCTCCTCTTTAGGAAGACACACTCTAGTTGAGCCTCCCTCAAAGATTTGTAGAGCATTAACAACCTTCTTAGGAAATTTCTGATCAATACGAAACAAGATATATAAGTTAGTAAGTCGATGTCATAAACCACATAGACAAATTGCATACACGCATGGCAACAAAAAAGAATTAAAAGAAAGTTATATGAATGTACCATGTGGTACAGCTTAAGATTCATTTTGGTCAAGCGGGTTATGAATGCGCATACAAATGTAGCACACATTAACAAATGGTAAAAGTGTAGGAAACACATTATAGGTTTTACAGCGTCACAACAACGTATTTCATCACAACAATACAAATATTGTTTCTGCAAATACTTGCAAGTTATTTCAATGCTACAAGCACTAGTCATAGCATAGGAAAGCTCCAGACTCCTATTCTATCAGATATAAGTTCTCTAAGAACTACCTTTGCTGTGTTGGATTTTACAAACATCATAAGTACTACATTAGTTCTTGCCATATATAGTAGCTAGATGGCCGATCTTTTTTGGGAGACTAGGAAGTTTAGGCCTATTTCCTATAGAAACAGATCATAGCTAGTAATTATTTTCTATTTTAGTCACTAGAATATAATGCTTCAGCAATTTAGCACATCAGAGATGGCAAGTTAGTGCAGGTTCTTCCATTTCCGATGTTGTGGTTGCATGTGGTACAGCCGACCCCAAAACTATCCCTTTATGCATCATGTGGTTGTAATTTCTAGGCATGTGTTTCTGGTTCATTGTCATTCATGCTCTGGACCTTGCTTACTGCGAGTTGTTTCCTTGCAACAAGGAAAACAACCAGGTGGTATTTTCTACACATGAACATCCATCCATAATTCCGGCATCGACAATTTCTTAAGACATGTCATGCCTAACTAATTTATCATCTATATATGTGTGTGTCCAAACAACTTCCATTTTTCATATCAAGATGTAGCTAGCTAAACTTGTTATGTTTGATGGAGAGAATGAATGTGATCTGGTCATCTTGGTCATGGCAGAATGATGCATTATTGTGCACCAAGGAAATGGACCACCACCAAACTTCACTTTGAATCTCTGGCTTGTCAATACTGTACATTAGATTTACTTTTTCATGCCTGATGTGCTAAGTTATAGTTATAGTGTATTCCTACCTATTAGGAAAACATTTATTCACAAATGTTATCTGTTGCTCACCCTTGGCTAAGATTTTCAAGAAGTGGCACATGTTCTAACATGTTCTAGTTTCTCTTATTTGCAGGCACACAACGATGCAACTTCCTATAAGTACAAGGTTATCAAGTATTGGGATATAATTAGCACACTTTACTCAAGGGATCGAGCTCTCTTGGCGGGAGCTAGGAATTGCGGTGAAAGCCGTGCGGAAATGGCGGACGAGAACGCTAACAATGACAACATCATTGATCAAGTTGTGTTGATATAATGTGCAGACAAGTGTATTTGTGGATACATTGATCTTTAATCATGTTGTAGTTGATTTTTATTTTGAAAATATCATATTTTATTTACAATATGTAATTGAATTTTGAAGCCAAATGTGTTGTTGATTTCACAATTGGCTTAAAATGGCAGCCAAACAGAAGTTGTAAATCTTTTCATTTCAGAATTCCAGGTGGCAGCCAAACATAAAAATTCATTAAGGAATTTAAATTCCATCCAAATGAAGTGACATGGGGATTTCATTTCATTTCATTTCAACCAAATGAAATGAATGCATAGGAGCCAAACGAGCCCTAATATATTTTCCTACACATGCATTGTAGAGTTCAGACCTTATGCAATGTTTCCTTCCAGTAGTGTTTGATTCATGGAATTGTAATGTGCAGGAATTATTCCAGTAGGTACACTAGTGTATTTTCATGGGAAATCTAACTTCAGCACATAGCTCGTGGAAAACCCTACTGGACAAACAATGCAGACATGATTTCAGTGGGCAGCACAAGTAAATCCAACATGATTGGGCTCACCTTCAACGCGGAGCAAGGTTGCGGAGATGCGGTCAACACCGACGGGCCGGCGTCGCGCTGGTGTGGCCGGAGTCGATCGACGCGTGCGTCGTTACAGGCGGCGAATCGTTGCGGATATGCGCGGCGGTGTGGCTGTGGAGAAGCGCGGTGGCGGGGTTACAGAAATACGGTCGTCGGTGGCTGGACGATCCTAACGGAGGCGATGCAGACGGCCACGGCGGTGCGGCGGCGATGCGGAGATGCGGATGGAGAGGAGCAGTTTGGGAAAAGTACGAGAAGGGGCTAGGATATCGGCAGGGATAGATTTTTTCCCCAATTAGGTAAACTATTATTTGTACTAACATTGGTGCATGTTGGACCCACTTATACTAACATTGGTGCATGTGGGACCTACTTATCAATGTTTAAAATAGCGGGCTATTTGATTTAGCGGCGCCGATTTTAAAAGCTATCAAAAACTATAGCGGAGCTATAGCGCGCTATGCCCATTTAGCGGGTTTGCTAAATAATGATTTAAAAAAAGAGCAGTACATATTGGTATATATATCAATAATTTACAAATATTTGACAATTTTACAGATCAATGCTCTGATCAACTCACTTATAATAGGTTTGATAGTGCATAGTGCATATTACATAGTAAAATTTGAAACAGAGCCACTTCTACTAGCATTGGTGCATGTGGGACCCAATGGCATCTGTGGTTCCTGTTTGGCTGAGTTTGGGCAAAATTTGACCCTGATGACACATGTGGGTCCAGTTACACTAGCATCGGTGCATGCGAGTACCGATGGCATCTGTGGTTATAGTCTGAGTGAGTTTGGGCAAAAGTTTGACTGAAATTGTACAAAAGTTGACCCCGATGACACATGTGGGCCCACTTACACTAGCAATGGTGCATGTGGGACCTAATGGCATATGTGGTTTCAGTTTGACTGAGATTGGGAAAAAGTTGATCCCGATGACAAATGTGGGTCCAATAACACTAGGTTAAAATAACTTTGTAACACTTGCGTTTACAATTCTAGACTTTCATCAAGGCAAGTTTATATCTGTTGACAATCATATTCCTTTGAACTAGTATAGCCAGTGCACAAACACAACTGAACACACATATAACATTACATAGATATGTTTGCTAGCTCACGGTACTTTAAGAAACAAGCATACTAAAGTAGTTCAACTTAGAAAGTAAACAACAACAAAGTACCACGATTTGTACTACATAAACAACATACAACATCACGAATATAACTGGCTATAGTCTAGTAACGTGCATTAATTCCAGCTGGTGGCGTTGGAGGCGGTGGGGTCGGTGGCTTTGTCGCCCCAGGCAGTGGTGGTGGTGTCGCCCCAGCCAGCGGTGGTGGTGTTTCCCCAGCCAGTGTTGTCGTTCTGCTTGCCATCCTGGTCATCTTCGCCCGCTTCCCGTGAGCGTTTGGCGACATGCACCACCTCTCTATCCGCCTCTTCCGCTCCCCAGACCGCCTGCTGCTCTTCCCAGATCGCCCTCGCCTGTTCCCTTTCAGCCTGCTGCGTTGCATCATCCTGCTCGTCATCTGCATCACTCTGGTCTGCAGCAGCTGCCGCCTCGGCCTTAGCTGTTGCCGCCTTTTCTGCTGCATTAATTGCAGCCTTGCGAGTCCCCCGGTCTAGCCCGTCCCTTGCGGTAATGAGCCTACGATACAGCTCGTAGGCAACATACCCGTCTCTTGCTGCATACTCTAGGTTCATCGCGGAAAGTGGCTTGTTCTCCCATACTTCGTGGCCATCGTCCGGGAGTGCCTTGCAATTCCCGAGATCTCTGTCAATGATGATCACTGCTAGAGATAACATCCTGTCCCTGTCATACGGTTGATTCCAATGGAACCGTTCTTTGGTCTTAAACATGTCTTGGATGTCGATGTGGTACTGTTCTGGAATGGTGATATCCTCATGTGCAAGCTTCTGTTTATCACTCCTGATGTACACACTAGCGAAAGTGATCCCCTTTTCCTGAAGGAACTCTGCCAGTTTTGGACAAGGCTCCCTTCTCCTGCAGTATAAATGCAAATTAAGACATGAAAATAATTTAGATGATGTACAATTATTTGATGATAATGTTAAACAAGGTAATTGCATAACTGTACCATTAGGCCATGTACAACACCCACAGATCATGCCTAATACTTGAACTAACATGTCTAAGTATTTGAAATAAACGAGTGCAAGCAATTTATTTGCATTGGCTAATTATACATGATCTCAAATGGAAAATAAAAATATGCAAATAACCAGTTTCGGACAAGGCTCCCTTCTCCTGCAGTATAGATGCAAACTATGACATGACAATAATTTGGATGGTGTACAATTATTTGATGACAACGTTGAACAAGGAAATTGCGAAACCGTGCTATTAGGCCATGTACAACACCCATAGATCATGCATAATACTTGATCTAACAAAATCCACAAGGACTTAAACCTATAGGAATTAAACAATGCACATAGGAAAAATTTCTAAGGATCAAAATCCTCCAAAATTCATATGAGATTCCTTTGAATCAAACAAGCCCTGCATCAAAGGAGGCCTGATGTGAAAACGTTCGTACAGGGTACAATCCTATGAATCAAATATGTGCTGATGGAGAAAACATAAGGATTGAATCCTGTACAAACCCATAGGAAATCCTTTGAATCAAAGGAGGCCTGAAATAGAAATGCCCATCCTTAGTACGTATATTACATGAAGTAGTGGAACACGAGGACTGTCTCCTTCAGGGCGATCTGGACGATGGCGAGCTTTTGTGACGGAGCTTCGTCCCGCCTATTCCTTGTGTACTCGAGGTCGAGTCCGAGGAACTTGTAAGTCTCTTTCTCGAGCAATTGCTCGAACTTCTCCAGCATGTGATTCAAGTAGTTCACATCGTTGGTGTACACCACCTCCATAATCTTCGTGCCATAGGCACAGATGGGTTTGATGTCAACCGTGGTTTTCCTGTCATCGAGGATGTCTCCATAGGGATCCATGGATGCTGAGTTCCCCGTCGTGTGGAGGAGGAAGATGCGAGAGGAAGAAGAACATACGAGAAGTGGACGCGTTGCGGTTATTATGGTGTTACAGTGGCGATGGAGTCGAGGCGGAGGGCCCGTACATCGATGTAGTCGACCCGTTACGGTGCGATGCGGTTAGTGCGGTCGATGCGGTCGATTTTGTTCTGATGCGGCGTTTAGGAGTGGTGCGATGCGTTTATTGCGGTGCAGTGGGGTAAGTTTTAATTTGTTACGGTGCGACGTGTTTAGATGTGGTGCATGCGATGCGGTTATTGCGGTGCAGCAGTGGGATCAGTTTTGTTACGATGCGACGCGTGTAGGTGTGGTGCGGTCCGGTCGTGGCTGCAAACTTTCAACAATTGAATGCACGGGGCTTTCACGGTCCTCCGGGTGGCTGCAACTTAATTTCAAAAATTGAACCCACGGCTTTCCTACAAATTTCAACTCAAGTTTGACCAAAGCTTGTACAGTGCATATCTAATTCAAAATATCTCATAAAAATTGAAAACCTACACACTGATAAATTTTACGTGAACTAGTTGACACGAATTTTTTTAAACTTGAAACATTTCATTCTCATCAAAATAACAATCCCGCATATGAGCTTCCACATAGAATGTACCATGACTCACGTGGGTCCACATACACAAGCATTGGTGCAAGTGGGCCCAATAGCATATGTGGGTCCAGTTTGACTAAGATTGGGCTTAAGTTGACCCTGATGACACATGTGGGCCCACATAGCTAGCAGCGGTGCATGTGGGACCCTATGGCATCTATGGGTCCAGTTTGACTAAGATTGGGCTTAAGTTGACCCTGATGACACATGCGGGCCCATATAGCTAGAAGCGGTGCATGTGGGACCCTATGGCATCTGGGGGTCTAGTTTGACTAAGATTGGGCTTAAGTTGACCCTGATGACACATGTGGGCCCACATAGCTAGCGGCAGTGCATGTGTGACCCTATGGCATCTATGGGTCCGGTTTGACTAAGATTAGGCTTAAGTTGACCCTGATGACACACGTGGGCCCAGTTTGACTAAGATTGGGCTTAAGTTGACCCTGATGACACACGTGGGTCCACATACACTAGCATTGGTGCATGTGGGACCAATGGCATCTGTGGGTTCTATGTTGACTCATATCGCCGCAAAAGTTGACCCTGATGACACATGTGGGTCCACTTAGCTAACATTGGTGCATGTGGGACCCTATGGCATCTGTGGGTCCAGTTTGACTAAGATTGGGCTTAAGCTGACCTTAATGACACATGTGGGCCCACATAGCTAGTAGCGGTGCATGTGGGACCCTATGGCATCTGTGGGTCTAGTTTGACTAAGATTGGGCTTAAGTTGACCCTGATGACACATGTGGGCCCACATGGCTAGCAACGGTGCATGTGGGACCCTATGGCATCTGTGGGTCCAGTTTGACTAAGATTGGGCTTAAGTTGACCCTGATGACACACGTGGGTCCAGTTTGACTAAGATTGGGCTTAAGTTGACCCTGATGACACACGTGGGTCCACATACACTAGCATTGGTGCATGTGGGCCCCATGGCATCTGTGGGTTCTATGTTGACTCATATCGCCGCAAAAGTTGACCCTAATGACACATGTGGGTCCACTTAGCTAACATTGGTGCATGTGGGACCCTATGGCATATGTGCGTCTAGTTTGACTAAGATTGGGCTTAAGTTGACCCTGATGACACATGTGGGCCCACATAGCTAGCAGCGGTGCATGTGGGACCCTATGGCATCTATGGGTCCAATTTGACTAAGATTGGGCTTAATTTGACCCTGATGACACATGTTGGCCCATATAGCTAGCAGGGGTGCATGTGGGACCCTATGGCATATGTGGGTCCAGTTTGACTAAGATTGGGCTTAAGTTAACCCTGATGACACATGTGGGTCCACTAACACTGGCATTGGTGCAAGTGTTCCCAATAGCATATGTGGGTCCAGTTTGACTAAGATTGGGCTTAAGTTGACCTGATGACACATGTGGGTCCAGTTACACTAGCATTTGTCCATGCGGGTACCAATGGCAACTGTGGGTCCAGTTTGACTGAGATTGGACAAAAGTTGACCTGATGACACACATGGGTCCACTTACACTAGCATTGGTGCAAGTGGGCCCAATGGCGTCTGTGGGTTCTATGTTGACTGAGATTGTGAAAAAGTTGACCCTGATGACACATGTGGGTCGATTATCGATGACCCATTGGCATCTGTGTGTTCTAGTTTGACCGAGATTGGTTCCAATTTAATTTAGGATTTCAACTAATTTGAACAAATTCAATATTTCTCTATAAAATCTTTTAGAAAACTTATTGTTTTATACACAATATACTTTTTTTACTTATATAATATAGATTTTTTTAATAATTTATATAATATAGAATTTGTAGAGATTTCCGCTGCAACGCGCCACTCTCCCAAATGTCATGCGTGGGTCCAATGTGAAAGCAATGGGAAAGTGGACTACATGCAGGACTACACGATTCCACACCCACGTGTGCACCAAAGGAAACCAAACCGCCAACATCTATATAACACATCGGTCTCATCGTCTCTCCCACCATCGTCCACTTCTTCCCCAATCTGCCGAAAACCCCAATCCGCTCCCACCACCGCACCACCAATCTCATCCCTTAGTGAATCTGCAAGATGAAGCGCGCTCGCGAAGACGAGCCGGAGTCGAAGGCGGTCGGTGGCTCTGGCAATGCACCCACGATCGTCGCCACGGTGGCGGGCGAGGAGTCTTCTTCGGGAGCACCAGCCGCTCGTCGGCGCGCCGTGACCGTTGCGGACTCCACCGTACCGGTCGTGGTCGCCGTCGATGATGAGAAGGAGGACGTCGTGGCTCCCGCGACAGATCTACAGAACCCGCATGCAGGCCGCCAGGTCATCGTCGTGCCGGACGATGAGTACTACGACGGTGAAGACCCTGACTCCATCGAGTACCTCTATGAACAAGCCCGCAAAGAAGATGTACCGTTCAAGGAGGAGGCCTCCAACGACGGCACCGAGGTTCGGAGCTGTTCTGTTCGATCTCCTCTATTCATCTTACTGTTCACATAGGGTTTGTTCGTAGAGTAGATTGATTTGTGCTGTCTAGGTGGTCTTATAGATATTCTTAATTCTAGGGTTCGTACAGTTCCTTTGTAGTTGACTTTGATTTGATCTGCCATATAGTATTCTTACTCATATGATATACATGGGTTCATGGTTATCAGATTAATTTCTGAATGTTGTGCCTTAAATTCATCCGAGTATGATTTGATTGTAGAGATTATGATAACAAAGATTTTTGTTTGGGAAGAAAATATTGATCTGATGCATAGAATTTATAATTACCATTTTCTTAGTTTGTTGCTTATTAATGTGTTGATTCCATAGTGTGTATCAATTAGTATCCTGTTAAGTGTAATGATCAATGCGTTTGAAACTTAAATTCATCCGAGTCTTGTTTCATTCTAGTGATTATGATTGCTCATATGATATCTATCAGTTAATAGTTATCAGATTACATTCTGAATGTGTTAAGGTAGTTACCTTGCACATGATTGATCAACACAAGTGACTTAAATTTATTTGAGTCTAATTTGATTGTAGAGATTATGATAGCAAGAATTTTGTTTGGGAATAAAGGATTGATCTGATGCATGAATTCATAATTACCATTATCTAAATTTGCTGCTTATTAATGTGATGATTCCATAGTGTGTTTGAATCAGTATCCTGTTTAGTGTAATGATCAATGCGTTTAAAACTTAAATTCATCCAAGCCTTCTTTAATTCTACTTATTATGATTGCTCATATGATATCTATCGGTTCATAGTTATCAGATAACTTTCTGAATGTGTTAAGGTAGTTAACTTGTAAATGATTCATCATTAAGTGCCTTAAATTCATCTGAGTCTAATTTGATTGTAGAGATTATTCTAACAAGAATTTTATTTGGGAAAAAATGATTGATCTGATGAATGGAATTTAATGTGTAATGATCAATGCGTTTGAAACTTAAATTCATCCGAGTCTTCTTTCATTCTAGTGATTATGATTGCAAGAATTATATTTAGGCAAAATTGGTTATTTTCCCCTAAAGTTCACATGCCTTGAATTATGTCCCCAAAGAATATTGTTCTTTAATAAATTATCCATTATGGACTTTGAAGCAGATAGAAATGAACGCTCAGGCGTTCCAACGCTCACTAGACATGATAAGACAAAACTGTCCTCGAT
Source organism: Avena insularis (assembly GCA_023614405.1). Classification (NCBI taxonomy): domain Eukaryota; kingdom Viridiplantae; phylum Streptophyta; class Magnoliopsida; order Poales; family Poaceae; genus Avena; species Avena insularis. The sequence continues at coordinate 427,732,964 of CM042692.1, read as the reverse complement.
TCATCAAATATTGGTCACACAACATTAACCTCGATTCATCAAATGTTAGTACTATCACTGCAACACAAAACTGTCCTCGATTCATCAAATGTTAGTACTATCACCATAACAATTTAGAATAATTTTGGCAGCATTGTTAATTTTTTACAGCTTATTTCGTTTGATCGTTGTTGTGCTTCTGTTTATCTCACTTCTTACGTATTTCAAAATTCACAGGAATACTCTGACAACGTGGGCCACGATAAGGACGACAGGGACAGCAAGAGCCGCTTTGTTCTTAAGCGGCTGGTGAGTGGCCAGATACCTTTCCGCAGCCGTGGGGAGCTATCTTGCCCATTCTGCGGCAGGGTCATCACCAAGAACTTAGAGAGCATGATCCAGCACACGGATGGCGTTGGCGTAGGTAGGAGGCAGAAGCACAATGGCCACACCATGGAGAAGCATGCCGCCTTTGGCTGATTCCTCGACAAGTACGTCAAGGGTGGCCTCATCCTGGTTATCGGTCCTACTGTTGGCCCTCATGCTCTGTTTCCATAAGTTTAGTTTATGTTTGTGTTGTCCCCCTGGAGATGAAGATAAACTATGTGCTGTTTGAAGACTAAGTTTTTATTATGTATGGTGGAAGCTAGGCAATCATACCCAGTTGTTTAAGACTATGTTAATGTGTATGGAGTTTGCTGTTGCGTTACTGGTGCACTTGTTATCTGAATTCTCATGTTGATGCACACTGCATTTGTTTACTAAATTAGATGGTTTGATGCTTTATTTTGTAGCTAAGAAAGTTTGAAGTAAGTTTGGACTACAAATATTTTTTGAAACCAATCTCAAACCAGAAACTTATGTACTTTACATACTGATGATCCTTCAGAATGTCTAAAAACAACCACAAACATGAAAGGCAAACTCCTTATTTCCAATACTTTTCATAAAATTTGCAAAATATTCTAAGTAAATGATTTAATTAATATAGCTAATTCTTTCCTTGTTAGTCTCAAGATTCTATTTTAGAGGATCTTACAGGACCTAACTATGACGACTAAGTCAGAGCAATAAAAACCAAATCAATTTCCTTGCTCTGCGCACTAAATGTAATCAATATATTTCCTTGTTTTGTCTAACGGCTAAAGCTAATCACGTCGAGCCCACAAATTAAGCTTACAACTAGGTCCAGGCCCGGCATGCAAGCATAGTCGAACCATATATATATATACACTCTCCCTCCAACAAACCCTAAAGGCATAGTTGGAGTCAGCGCCACCATCTAAACCACCTTTGCCTAGGCCGCAGATCTGTCGAGAGAGAGGGATGGCGAAGGGCAAGATCGTTGCGGTAAAAATCTAACCTATCTAGTTTGCATGTACTGGATCTATTTGGACAAAAATGTACGGCCAATAATCTTTAAATTTTCTTTTTTTGATTCGTAGTGTCCTTGGTGTTTTGACACCAAGGTGCATCTTGACTTTGGCGACAAGATCAAGTCCTTTTTCGTTCTCACCCTTGTAGAGAATTTTGAAGAAATGACGGTACTGGTTTTATTTTTTGTATTGTCATTAGTCTTTCCTGTTTCACCCTTTTGTCATGGATTTTAGCATTTGTTAGTTTTTCATGTAGTAAACATGTTCCATTTTTCTTCAGTTAATACCCTGCTATGCTAGAGCAAATTTCCTTCAGAAGTTTGCCATTGACTCTGTCGACCACGAGAATGATTTTGTGGTCGAGGTGGTTACGGAAGAAGGGTTCGAATTCAACGTTGATTGTATCAACAAGGATGGCAGAACATATCTTGAAGGCCAATATTGGAGAGAATTTGCTAGAGTCTACAATCTGGATGTTGGAGCAGCTTGTCTTCTCTAGCACACAAGGTCCATCTACCCACTGACGTCGATCAACCTACCGATCACCCACCCATGTAAATGCTTATTTGAAGTACTCCCTCTGTTTACAAATATACGATGTTTACGAGTTTGTATAAAATGGATGTATATATGTAGATCCACTAAAATATTTAGGTTCACCCATTTTGCTCGGTTTCTAGTCTACTTTGTAATGTGTAGAATGTCACCGATGGAATTATCTCTAGTTTTTTCCTTATGAAAAAAGAAGTAGTTGCTTTGTGTTTAGCACGATATTTTTTCCTTGTTCCTAAACAATCTTAATGTTGACGTACCTACCATGCATTAATCTTAATTTTGATTCAGTAATATTCATTTAATTAAGTATTTGAACTTGTATAGCATATTACAATCTGACCCAGGATAAGAAAGGCATACTTGGCGCTATGCATGCCACTGATGGAACCATAATTAACTGGAGAATGATGGAGTCAGTGGTCAGCAATATTGACATCATTGACATGCTGGTTGATGAACATGGAGCTGGGCCTTATCAAGTTAGAAAATGTGAGTCTCTGATCCACACATTAAGCTGGACAAATTGCGTGAAGAAAGAGATGGTAAGTATGAGTGATCTACTTTGTTGTGCCTGTAATTTTCCGATTAACAAATGTTCACATTGTGCATGTGGACCAAGAACAGAAACTCCCGCGACGCCTTGTCCCTGAAGACATGGCTGAATATGGTGATATCACAATTGTGTGTGATAAATACACAAAGGTCAAAGGGTCGTACTCAATTTCTCCTGAGGATGGCCGAGTATGCTGCACTAGGTGGAGGGAAGTGATGTCACAGGAGGAGGATTTTCAGCGAATTGGAGACAAGCTGTTTTTCATGCTGTACGTGGGACGTAAGGGGGCTTTCCTATTTGCCTTCTATGTTCTAAATATGGAACTTTAGTAGCCTTGATCATTTTCACTCTGATGGTCATGGGTCATTTGTCGACCTAATAATATGAGATGTTAAGACAATATTTTACGGTCCTTTCATTATGTGGCATTAGTATGTCTGAAGACATGGTTAAGTGTAATGGTACTATTAAATTTTTTATGAGATGAAATATATTATGCCTGTCGTTGCTGCCAATTATAGTGAAATCGTGTTAATTGAGTTCATTTCATCGGTATCTATGAATATTTTATGAGCTACAAATTTTATGCGTGCACAACTTACTAGACGGACATGTCTGTCGCGTAGGTTGTGTCACGTAAAGAAGTATCTATCTCTAGTAAATCTATTTTGCTGCTCGAAGTAAGTATAACAAAAACAAGCAAAAACATCTAGGTACGACCATATATATCATTGTAATTAATAATTTTGTGTATAACATGGTTACTGGGAATTGAATGCAACAGTCTCCATAACTAGTATCAAACAGTACAACTGCGTGCTAGTATTTTAGTAACGCATTTTCACAAGGTACTAGTCAATATCACTATCAACATCTAAAATGCTCCTCCCAAATTCATCGACAACCGGTTCCAAGTCTTCTTGTTCTTCGTCGCTCAGGTCCATATCATTGTTTACACCATTTTTCCCTGCTAGTTGTCTAACAGTCTGAGAGTCAACAAATATCACATCATCAGAGCGACCAGCCATGTCGTCTTCATGATCATCAACATATTCATCTTCCTCGTCCTCAATTTGGTGAACAATGGGATCTTCCGAGCCTAGCTCTTCCTGGTATGCACCTGCATTGCCTTCATCATCTTTTTCTGGAACATCGTATACATTCCTATGCTTGAAAGTTTGCACCACCTTCCAAGGATCACCAAATTTTGTGTCTTCCAAGTAAAAACAAGTTTCTACTTGGTGAGCTAATATGAAAGGGGCGTTCTTGTACCACAATACAGACGTATTGATGCTTTTAAAGTATCCATCATCCTTCATCTCCGTGGTTTTCCTACATCCAAGGTCAAACCAATCACAACGGAACAAGAACACGGATATGTCGCCGTGCTTGTTTCTCGGGTACTGTAACTCAAGAACCTCCTTCATCACACCGTAGTATTCTTGATCTTGTTTGACAGAAAAGGATCACCTTGTCATTATGCCTGAGTTTTGAGTCCTCATGTTCTTCTCACGCTCGACGGAACGGAACCTAGCTCCATTTACATTGCACATAGGGTGTACAACTACACGAGCATCTGGACCAAGTGCTAGTGATTTTAAATCTTCTGGAGCATTGTCCAAATTACTGACATGTTTTTTAAACCATGCAGGGAATCCTTTCTCTAGTTCCGCCTCAATGTTGTTCACACCCCTGTTCTGTAGTTGTTGTCGGAAATTCCTAAAAATCAAAAACAAATTAGTAATGGTACTGCTATAACACAAAATATTACTGAAAATTTTGAATGATTAATAAAAAGGTAAATAGACCTACCGAATATAATTTTGTGCCTCATCACAGTTCTGAAGTACATACCAAACCATACTGTCAAATTCTTTGGGGAAATACTTCAACTTGGATAGTCCTAAACCTCTGGCTCCATCTGAAAAAATATCAAACTCTAGTGGATCAACTCTTTGTGTCTTATCTTGGTTCCTCTCAGGCTTGTTATGTCTGGTTTCTATGACATCACCCAAAAATTTAGAGCAATGATGCAAGAACTCATCCACGATATGTCCCTCAGCAATTGAACCTTCAGGCCTTGATTTGCTATGCACAGTTGATTTCAGGTACCCGAGCCTTCTTTCAACTGGATACATCCAACCATATTGAACAGGCCCCCTCTAAAGTGCCTCATCAGGTAGATGAATAGCCAGGTGCACCATTACATCAAAGAATGATGGGGGAAATAGCAGCTCAAGCTTGCAAAGAATTATGACAATTTCAACCTTCATTCGGCGCAGCACAGATGCTCTTAGAGTTTTGGCACACAACTCCCTGAGAAAATTTCCCAGTTCAGCAATGGTCTCATACATCGCCTTTGATGCAATCACTCTCAGACCAGCTAGCAACACACGCTGCATAAGTATGTGGCAGTCATGCGTCTTCAGACCGTGCACTTTACCCCCTAGGATGTCCACACATCTTGTTAAGTTTCCAGCAAAACCATCTGTGAACCTAGTGCTGGCCAAATACTTGCACAATTTTTGTTTGCCTTCCTTTTGAAGCGTCCACGGTGCTTTCTCCTTTGAAAAACCCTTGGCCTCAGGTTTCATCCAAAACTTCTTCCTGAAATTAAATTTCTCCAAATCCATTCTACCACCAACAGTGTCCTTGTTCTTTCCATCAAGCTCAAGAAGGGTACCAAGGATATTATCCAATATGTTCTTCTCAATGTGCATCACATCTAGGTTGTGAACAAACTTCAATCTTGACCAGTATGGCAGATCATATAAGCTGATCTTGAGGTGTCAGGTTGGCTCACCAGTCATGCCACGCTTTCTCTTCCTAGTTGATGGATTTTTCCCTGGCCTGTAATCCTGAACTCTCTGTACCCTCTCCTCTCTTTCTACAAGTGTGAAACTTGTTGGTGCATCCTTAGGTTCAGGTTTTCCATTAAAGCCTCTGCTACTCCTCCACTTGTGATCGTGGCGTAAATCGATGACCAATATAACCAATTTTATTATGCAAAGACTCGTAGCAAGGATCCTTATCGAAGTGCGCACATGCGAAAAACCCTCTTGTGCTACGGCCAGACATCGTGGCATATCTAGGATAGTCATGAATCGACCAAAGAAATGCAGCATGCAACGGAAACTCTCTACCTGTGCACGCATCATATGTGCCCACGCCACTCCATAGCTTCATCATATCTTTTATCAATGGCTGCATAAATACATGAAAATCCTTTCCTGGTGAATTTTTCCGAGGATTAGCAATGACATCATGAAGTTGGATTGATCCACGCACATCCATGGTGGGAAGTTGTATGGAATGACAAAAACTGGCCACATACTGTATGAACTACTCATGTTTCCGTATGGGTTGAATCCATCTGTCGCAATACCAAGACTTATGTTACGGGCATCTGAAGCAAACCATCCAAACTCCTTGTCAAAGTGCTTCCATGCTTCACCATCAGTTGGGTGCCTCAAAATACCCGGTTGTGCAACCCTCTTCTCCTTGTGCCACTTGGTGTTCATCGACGCTTCCTTGGAAACAAAAAATCTCTGTAACCTTGGGATTATAGGAAAGTATCGAAGCACCTTGTGGGGAATCTTTCTCTTTGCTTCCGGGTCTTTCCACCTTGAAAATACACACTCGGGACAATGAGTTTTTTTTGGCATGGTCTCCCCAAAACAGAGCACAGTCATACTTGCAAACATGAATTGTGTCATAACCAAGCCCAACCTCAGAAAGAACACTCTTAGCTTTAGCATAGGACTTGGGAAAATTCACTTTTGGCAAACCAGCACATAAGACAGCCATAAATTGATCAAAAGCTCTATTTGTGACCCGGTTGTATGATTTCATGTAAAGCATCTTCATAATGAATGACAACCTCGTCTCAGTGGTGCATCCCTCGTGAAGCTCTTTCTTAGCTTCTTTGATAAGGTTCGCATAGAAATTAGTGTCACTTGGGCCTCTGTCACCAGAATCATGCAGCTCATCTAACATCTTGTCAACATGATCATTATGATTCTCATTTCCATCATCATAATCATCATCGTCATCGCTTTGATACAAACTATGATCATAGTTTTCATCAGGACCATCATCTTCTCCATGACAACTCCACTTTGTATGCAAACAGCCATACCATTGGCGTGTCGGTGATACTCAACAGTGTCACGAGTGCTATGCGTAATATTAAGGCATTTTGGCATGGGCACAATATTGATGCACCTTCGTTGCGGTTTGCGTGCAAACTCCATAAACTTCGCGGACACCTTGTATGTAAAGGGGTGAACTTGCCCATGAGTAATCCTTTGTCGATCCATCGCCTACAAAAATATATATGTGTGTTCCTATCGAGTCATGATGCCATTCAATTTGTACTAATCGATGTGAAAATTGTTTACCAAAGTCCAAATAAATCACAATGTGTAACATAAACACCAATCCAAATCAATTTCATAACAGATCTCAAAGGAACTCACATGTGCTTCCTATCGCCGTGCGCCGGCCTGCCGCGAAGCCTCGCTAGCTGGGATCGTGATCGATCGTCGTGATCGCGTAGGCGCAAGTCGCCGGGACTTGTAGATGAAGGGCCAGCGAATGTTGTGATCGCCTGGACAAGGGATACCCTTGACGGCGCTCGTTCGCAAGAACAGGGAAGAAAACTGTTTGGAAGATCGCACAAGTCCTAACTATAACGATCCATGTTTGTACATGCCATGTACTGCACATAGAGTTTACAAAATGGTAGGCCAATCAAACAATTCAAAAACCAAACGGTAGCCTAGCGGTGACGAAACGTTTTACTTTGTACTAGGTCCTCGGTTCGAAACCCATCTTTGCCCTTTTATCATTTTTAACACAATTGCTAACTCGTTGGTCCCACGAACAATCGGTGACGGCTTAATCTACGACACTCTAAAATCCGTCGTGCGGATAATCGGCGACGATTTGCCGTGACGCGAAACGCGACCGTCACGCATTATCAAGCATACGTGACGCCCAAAACTAATCCGTCACCTATGGTTACTTTCGGTGACGGTTCTGAATTTTGTCACCAGGCAATTCGTCACCGATTCTAGGATCTGTTGTAGTGAGAATATGAGTTTTTGATCTTCCATAGAAGGCATCTGTGGGGGATTGTCCAGTTGCCTTTTCTTGAACCAACCCGTGAAGCTGGAGTTGTGCTCTCTGGTTACGTCTCCCTTCTTCCTCGGCCGGCCCTGGTCGACGTACTCCTGCTCGATGAAGCTTTTGAGCTCTTCGACCCAAGGGCCGACCACTTCAATGTGTTGTAGCGCGAATCGGTGTGCCCTTTCAAAATCAGTGCGTCGAGCATCAATGCCGACATGAAGTGAGCGGCAGCCCTCGCGGTGATCATATCCACCGAGCCTGCCGAGGTGCTTCTTTGTGGGTATTCCAACATCCTCGTTCTCGGTGGTTAGATAATTCTGGCAGAAGGAGATGCACTCGTAGATCAGAAAGCCCTTGGCTATGCTTCCATATGGACGAGACCTGTTGCGAATGAATCCTTTGATGACACCGTTTATCCTTTCAAACGGCTTCATGTTGTGCAGGAATGTCGGCCCGAGCTAGACGATGTCGTCCACGACATGTACAAGCAGATGCACCATGATGTCGAAGAATGCGGGCGGGAAGTAAATCTCAAGCTCGCATAGTATCATCACGATCTCTTCCTGTAGCCTATCGAGCTGCTTCACACCGATCGACTTCCTAGATATGACGTCGAAAAACTTACAGAGGCCAAACAACATCTCATGGACATGCTCGTCCATTATCCCATGGATCGCAACAGGGAGTATCTGCGTCATCAGCACGTGACAGTCGTGAGACTTCATACCGCTGAACCTCTGCTTCGCCACGTCCAAATATCTGATAATCTTCCCCGAGTAACTGTAAGGAACTTTCACTCCTAAGAGGCACCTGAAAAACTGCTCGAGCTCCTCTAGACTCAGAGTGAAGCAGGCAACGTGAAGCACCACCTCATTCTTCTTAGCTCTTTTGCGGCGACCTTGAGTCCCTTCCGTCTGATCATCATCATCATCACTATCAGGGTACTGAAGATCTTTCTTGATGCCAAGCAATTTAAGGTCCTTTCTTGCTTTCGGCCCATCCTTGGTCCTCTCCGGCATGTTCAGTAGTGCCAAGCAGACTCTCGGTAACGTTCTTCGTGATGTGCATTACATTGAGACTATGGGGAGTGTGAAGGACCTTCCAATACGGCAGATCCCAGAAAACAGACCTTGCTTTCCATACACCTAGCAACGGCTTTGTCCTCGGTTGTTTTTTTCCAGGGGCAGGGCAATCTACCCAATTATTCAAAAGCTCCTCGATTTCTTCACCGCTCCTTAGATGCGGGGCTCTTTTGAGCTTGTCCTTACCATTGAACAGGTCACCACGTTTTCTCCACGGGTGATCCATGCGGAGCCACTTTCGAGTACCTTGGAACACGGTTTTCGAAGACCCGTGATCCCTTGGTAGCTGGAGATGCGGTGTCTCATCCATGCACTTGACGCATGCATTGTGTCCGTGGTTCACCTAGGCTGATACATATGCATAACCAGGATAGTCCTGCACGGTCGTGAGCAACGCGGCTCTCAGATGGAAATATTCTTTAGTGTAGGCGTCCCACGTACGGGTCGGCGTATCCCACAAGCTGGCTAACTCCTCTCTTAATAGCCCGAGATACAGATGCATATCGATACCTGGTTGTTTCGGCTCCTGAATAAGAATGTTCATGTGTACATACCTTTGCTTCGTGCATAGCCACGGGGGGAGGTTGTATGGCCATACAAACACGGGCCAGATGCTATGTGTGCTACTCTGGTTTCCAAAAGGATTGAGTCCGTCGGTGCTCATACCCGGCCAGCGTTCCTTACGCCGCCCCGAACTCTTCGAACTCGATGTCTAATGCATTCCACTGGCTAGCGTCTGAAGGGTGTGTCAGGATCTTCCCCTTCTCTGGATCATCTTCGGGTTTCTCTCTTTCCGCATGCCATTGCATGAGCTTTGCTTCCTTTGGATCTACGAAATATCGCTGCAGACGGGGTGTGATAGGAAAGTACCATACCACTTTTTGAGGAACTTTCTTGTTCCCTCTCTTGTATCGTCCTTGGCCACACACCGGACATGTGGTTCTATCCGCGTACTCATTCCGATAATGTGCGCAATCATTGATGCATGTGTGGTATTTAATGTGTGGTAGGTCGAGAGGGCACACGATTTTCTTGGCCTCCTTGATACTTTTTGGCAATGTGTTCCCCTTAGGAAGTCGGTCGTGCCAGTATTCCATGTTCGCGTTGAAGCTCACATCGGTCCATTTGTGTTTGGCCTTCATCTCCAGAGCCTTGAGCATTACACTCAAATGTGTATCCTCGGGGCGACACCCAGGATACAATGGAGTCATCCCGTCTACCTCCATTTGGTCCTGCTTGGCTTTCTCTCTGGCTGCAGCTTTGTCGTTGCTCGTCTCCTTGAGGAGCAGTTCTTGAACATGAGGGTCCTGCAAGACCAAAGTTAGCAGCGTCTGTGTGTTCGCGTCTTCTCCTTCTTCATGATGATCATGCTCGTCGCCATCTCCTTCTCCATGCTGATCATGCTTGCCGGCATCTCCTTCGTCATGATGATCATGCCCGCCGGCATCTCCTTCGTCATGATGATCATGCCCGGTAGACTCTTCGTCTTCTCTCCTGCCCACGTCTTCGTGACCACCACCATGTCCTGCCGGCGCCTCATTGAGGTCGCGCATGAAACCGCGCCTGAGCAGGTGACCCTCCATTTGTCCAGATTCAGGGTCGATCCAGCGCTGCAGTTTGCATGTTCGACATGGACATCTTATCATGGTCTTGTTGTTCAGAATCATGTCCTCCTTCGCGTCTTTCTTGTACCTAGCAATTCGACCTTCACTCATCGTGAGGACCATGGTTGCTGGCGGTCAAACAGAGAGTATAGGTGAGAACCACACCATATGAACACACACATGCATGAATGCTAGCCAGAAAAAATTCGGCATGACCTTTCCTAAAATTAGGACATATGGGTAGTGCAAAAATTTGCCAAAATGGAAATGAATCAATATTTCGGCAAACATCCATGCAACCACACCAGCCGGGACAACAACAAGCAAGCAAACAAAAACGTCCTCCCATTGCAAACATTCATGCACCACACAAGAATCGTCTCGCCATGGATCGCACACACACACACCGTCCGCGTGACAAGCTTCACCTACATGTTCATGGCCAAGTACTCACCTAGTAGACACAATAATAGCGAGACGAGACCGCGCGATGAGAGAGTGTGGACAAATAGATCTACAAGTTGGTGGAGAGGAAGTTAGTAAACAAATAGAGATGTGAGAGAGAAAGGTAAGGAACTTTTAGATCTACAAGTTGGAGGGAAGCTTCCACTTACCAATCTATGGACTAAAGTAGGTTTAGTTACAAGAAAATGGAGAAACTATGGGCAAAATGGGGTGTGAGGGAGGAGGAAGATGAGTTGGGAGGAGGTAGAAAGGAAGAGATGTGAAATGGGTGGTGGTGGATAGATAAGGTGGGAGCTTTTGTCACCTTTTTTAACATGGATCTGGACGCCCTCATCTGTGGCGCATATGGAGGAAATGCGCCACAGATGCTGAATCTTTTGTGGCGCATAAGTCCATATGCGCCACAGAAGTGGGTGAATTAGATTCCCTGTGGTGGGGCCCTCCTCCATGTTCTATGGCGCATGTGGGCATATGCGCCACAGAAGTGAAACATATCTATGGCGCATATCCGTAAATGCGCCATAGATCGTGGGTGAATTAGATTCCGTGGTGGGGCCCTCCTCCATGTTTTGTGGCGCATAATAAAATATGCGCCACAGAAGAGGCAATTTTTGTGGCGCATATCTCGTTATGTGCCACGGAACTTGGATTAACCCACCCTGGCTGGCGGGTCCCACCAATCTTCTGTGGCACATATTGTAGAGAATGCGCCACAGAACTTCCAGGTTTCTGTGGTGCATATTTTCTAGTGCGCCACTGATATATATATATATATATATGGCGCATTGTTTTACATATGCACCACTGAATATCTTGTCTATCTATAGGCTGTTTCCTAGTAGTGTCTTTACAGAATAGTTATAACTAGAAGTGAATAGTCACTACATTAATACACCTACGATATAGTAAATTGTCCATCAAATGATGGGTGATAACCTGCACATCAGATCACCTTCTCCCAGTTATCATGATCAAATACTATCACCTTAAAGGAAGTGGTGGCAAGCTTCTTGAATACCAGAAAGTATCCTACCTTCAAGTCATGTGCTTTGACAAAATCTAGCCATCCTTCGTCAAGGATTACCTTGCCATCTTGCTTCTTTAGCTCGATGTCCCAGCTATAGGCTTTGCAGATCTTCAGCTTGATGGCCTCTGGATACTCACCACCAAACATTGGCAAAAAGGAGCTGGGTATGCTCTGCACGTCTAACCCTCCCGGTATTAACAACATCTTGCAGAACTCGTCACAGGTGTTCTCCACGTGGGTGGTCCTGGCTCGCCCCTCCATCCAGACTGCATAGGGCTCTCTTGTCTTCTTCGATGATGAGTCTATCCAAGCTTGAGATTCTTGCCCGAACACTGCAAAAAAAATCCCGTGGACAGATAATGTCTCTACCAGCTGTCAATAATTGTGAAATAGTACAGTATTAGCTGATAGAGTACAATACAAGATCAGGTAAGAAAGTAAAGTGGAGAAATTTTCTTATCAAAGTACACAAATTAAAGTCTTAACTCTAGCTACCATGAACGCCGGTTATATTAGTACTACTTACAAGGTCTAGGCATCACATTAGTGCAGTTCTTTATCGAGTAGTATAGATACCGAACACCCTGGAATAGACAAACGGATGGACATGATGAGCTCTATCTACCGCCGATGCTAGAGATGCATACATATACTCAAAATTTTGGCAAAAATCAGGGTAGGGCAGCAGCCGCCCTAACTTTTCCAAATTAAAGGGACCTCCGCCCCTGAGACCAATATAAAGAAAATAATGCCGAGTGGCCTCCCAAATCATCATCAGCCGTGGATCAATCAATACAAAATTTGAACTTATTATTACAGTTCATCGTAGATCTAGCCCTAGAACTAGCTTGCATGTGTAAAACTGAATTGTAGTATACATACGGGTTAAATGCACTAGATGAGAACTATACTCAACACCAACCCAATGTTAACCAAGCACTAATAAAAGCTTGACCGCATCTCATCATCAAGATCAAGGGTTTTGGGGATTATGTACATACTGCATTGCCACCATGATGTCTGAGGGATGCGACGGCTCTATAGATGAGGTTGTAGGGCCCGCCGCCCGCAGCCGACCCGCCTAAGACGAGTAAGTTGTGGTGGTGGTGGTCGTCAATAGAGGGAAGCGCAATGGCGATTAAGGAGTGCTGTGTGAGAGAGGGCTGGGGCTGGGGCTGGTGAGGGAATAAATGCAACGAGGTTAGACGAATATTGTGGACAAAGCAAACCTTGCCACCAATACAGTACTACTAATTGTCATGCAAAAATTAATAGCCTAGAAAATTGGGCACGACAGCTTGAGTGCTTGAATAGGGAAACATCAAACACATACTATGAAAGTATATTATTACATACATGGTGCCTAGTACAAGCAATAGTAGAAACAATGTTGCAAGTACTGATACTACAATACAGTATGAAAGTATATTGTTACGTACATGGTCCCTAGTACAAGCAATAGTGGGAATGATGTTGCAAGTACTGATACTACAATACAGTATGAAAGTAATATGTACCTAGTACTATACATTACATGGTGACAAGTACTAGCTACATAAATGATGTTGTGAGTGCTCATAATCAGCTTTTCGGTATTTTGGTAAAACTTCACATAGTTCTAATGAGACAGGATTGGCACGAACCACATTGGCACCTCGAAGATTTCTCCCTATGTTCCGCTCTAGTGTAGTTAAGTGATGAACCTAAGATAACCTCCCATTGACGTGCATGCGGCTCCAATCTGGAACTGGCAGTGGGCGATGTTGGTAGCGCACGTGTGTAGCAAACACACCGTCTCCTCTGAACACTGGCAGAGCTTCGTCAACATCAACAACACCAGGTTCGGGGTTTGTAGGGGGCTCAAGGATGAATGGATGGTTGATTCCCACAAACACTGATCTCCCTTCAAGATTATCCCATCTGATTCAGTCTGGTGCTATAGGGTCATCCAAATTAAGGGCCCTCTAGAGAACATGGTAGCAGAGCGAGGATAAGACAGCAGTTCTCTACCCATGTATGATACAGGATTACCATGGCTGCTAGTTCGTGCACCCATGGTGTGAATCCACAGGATATCACAGCCAAGCTCTGCCAAGTACCAGCTGTGTAATGCAATATCTTTAGCCTCGGCATCGTCACCGGCTTGGATGTTTGTTGGCTCTTCAATTACCGGATCCTGTATGACACACGGGCCTGCAAGTATACCTGTGTGTGCATTTCAGTTAGCAAAAGTATCATAAATAATGTAGTTGTAAGTAATTTATAAATTTTACTTTTAAATAATGGGACTCACTCCACTTTTTTGGTTCCCAGAAAAGAACATCTCCTCGCAGTTCTGTCACCACGTATATGCGATCAATAGAACTATTGATCAGACACTGGTAATGGCATCGACATGCGTTGCTGGTGCAAGATAGTCATTACGAAGGATAATCCAGTCCCCCTTCCACAAGGAAAATCTATGGTAGTAATGAATTTGTCAAATACCGCCATCGCGCTGTAGTGCCATTGGTTGTCAAATCTGTACGGTTTCTTTGCTATTTGTATCTTTAGCAGCTCGATATTCGCATGCTTGTAGAGGTAAGTGCATGGGGGGCTGGGGAAACACTGGTTACCCGATGGATAAATATCAACACGTTGCACACGTGGCAGCTCGATACATGCCATACTATAGACGTTTTGGAGGTACCAGCGCCCCGGGTGCTTTGCAATCGCAATCCATTCTCCGTTGGCACCAACCTAGCGACCCTTGTTTTCAAATCCTTCCACATCCCATGTTACGGGTATGTCATCATCAACTGGTACAAATGCTTCTACTAATGGATTATCTAGTGGCATCAGCAACACGTCAATGCCCCGCAACATATTTTCTTCATATCTAGGGGCATGCAAGGTGTTTGACAAAGGGGGGAGTGCTAGCTAGCTTTGCAGAAAAACTACTATCTGAAAGATGCAGAAACATGATGAATAAATCATGAATGCATGCAGACAAACACACCAAGGAATAAGGTCTTGTTTGCATTAAAGAAAAAGTGTAGGAATAGTTAAGTTTCCTATGCTGGCACTGTTCAGAGGAATGGACCAGAGGAAAAAAATGTAGGAAATTTTCCTATGATTGATTAACAAGATTAGGGGCCTCTATCGATCAATGGTTTTTAAAAACGTAGGAATAGGAAAAACTCAGAATTGACATGGTAGGTATAGTAAATTCATATTAGGAATTAAAAAACGCAGAAATTTTGTAACAGGTGTCTTTGGATGGTGAATAGGAAACAAACACAGGAGTTTTGAAGGAATATAATGTGAGCACATTAGACTTCTCAAAGGAGAAATAGAATGAGGTTGGAGCTCATGTTTAGATTCTTATGGAATGGAGGGCATAGGAACTAAGAAGTGACTCCAGGGAATTTGATATCTTCCAAAATCATAAGGGTTAGAATCCTCAAAAACTCATATGCATTTCTTCATGTAAACCAAACATCCAACTTGGACCTCATTTTCAAATTCCTACGCACGCAAAGAACAAGAATGAGGTCCCAAGAGACACGATAACATCATAAATATACTCTCCCATGAGGTTTGACTTTGATTTTACCATGTTTTAAGGTAATCCTATGTTTTTGTATTCATGTAAACCAAACAGCCAACTTTTTATCAAAATCTTGTGTTTGTAAAACACATGAAACTTAAAATATAACGCCATCCTTGATTGGCCAATACACCTTCCGTTACGGGTATCAACAATCCTGGTCGTTCTTGTGTTTTCAGATTAGTATATTTTGAGGAGAGGGGGACACTGAGGAAAATGTCTTGGGCCTCTTTCGATCGCAGGATTAAGAACACAAGAATTTCACATGTTTGCCGTAAAAAACAGGCGATTATAAAACGTAGGAAAACTTCCTACATGAATGGCACGATTAGAGTTGAGCCTCAAGTAGATGTTCCAATTCCTACGGGATTTAAGCATGGGTGGGGGTTGCAGTTCAAAAGAATTTGCGTACCACGATTTCCTTTGATCCAAATGCAATCCATAGGAAAGAATCTAAGGATTCGAGTCCTACAAAAATCATGCAAAACTGATTTTTACCTGCTCGTCATGGTCTAGTGGCCATGTCTGTGGGTTAGAGTGAAGTAGGCAGGGAAAACCAAACGGGAGACCAGGATCTTCCGCAATCCCTCGACACATGCCAACCATGTCGCGAGCCAGGCGAGCGGTGCTCAGAAGATCAGTGCGGCCGGTGATGTTGCTCAGCGGTCCGTAGTGGAGGTTGCGAAATCCGATTGTCTGGCTGTAGCACTCAGATATCTTATGATTCATCGCTCCAGATGTCGTTCCGAGGAAGAGTACTGCGGAAGATTAGTCGGGATGGGTTGGCGGTTTCTACCTTTCCATAAGGGTGGACAGGGCTACGATGGTGCACAAGTGGCCGGAGCGACATAGGAAGACGATGAGGGGCGCGGGGCGGTTCTCCTCCGGTTGTTAGATCGACTACTCTGACCCAGTATATTAGGGAAAAACTAACGCGGGGCGTTAACATAGACGCTTATGCAAAAAGGAATAATAACAGAAAATTAGATATATTTCTTAAATGCTCTAGCACACAACGCTGGCCCCTAGTTTGAGGTGCTACTATTTTTTTTCTGGTAGGTAGCTAGGGATAGAAAATCACACCGTGCCAAAGAAAAAAGTTCGAAATGTCCTAAAATTTGCTTTGCGTGTGGGGATGGTGATGCCGCACTGAAGGAGAGAGAAAACACAATTTGTTTTGAATGCATATATACTACTCCCTCCGATCCATATAATGTTCTCAGATTTATCTAGATTAGAATGTATATAGTCATGTTTTCATGCTAGATTTATCTAATGGTTCGAAACTCTTAGTGGAAACATTGTTACCATGACATGATTCACCCATTTACTCCCAAATATGGGAACATCAAGGATGGTGGGAGTACAATTTACATCAACGACCTAAAAATGGAGAAAATTACATAGAGGTCCTTACATTTAGCACGAAGCACCCTAAAATTAAGCAAGAGAAGTAGTCGGGTCTGGCTCCTTCTCGAGAGAGGAGAGTCATACTCTTCATACTACTTTCTCTTTGTTTGTTTTCAAAATATATGGCCAAATTTGGCGGCATGAAAACTCCTAGACATGGGATCATCATCAACATAAAGTATGATGTAGATATGGCCATGACCTTTGTCGTTCGTCTTGAAATCCAAGAATGTTTGTACTCATCGACAACTAAAAAAATTAAATACATTTGAATTTTACCACTTGCTTTTAGGTTTGAATTTTACATGTAAGGACGTAGGGATTACATTTTAAATCAAGGATCTAAAAAAGTAAAATTTTATCGAGGTCCATACATTTAGCACGAAGCATCCTAAAATTAAGCAGGGAAAACAGTTATGTTTTGCTCCTTCTCGAGAGAAAAGTTGATCGAGCCATACTCTTCATACTACTTCCTCTTTGTTTGTATTCAAAATATGGCCAAATTTGGCGGCTTGCAAATTCTTGGATATGGGATCATGAATCATCAGCATAAAGTATGATGTAGATATGGCCATGACCTTGGTCGTTCGTCTTGAAATCCAAGAATATTCATACTTATCAACAACTAATAATCTTAAATACGTTTAAATTTTTACAGTTGCTTTTAGGTTCGAATTTTACACGTACGGATGGTGGGAGTACATTTTACATCAAGGACCTAAAAAGTTAAAATTACATCGAGGTCCATACATGTAGCAAAAATCACCCTAAAATTAAGTAGGGAAAACAGTCACGTTTTGCTCCTTCTCGAGAGAAAAGCTGATCGAACCATACTCTTCATACTAGTTCCTCTTCATTTGTTTTCAAAATATGGCCAAATTTGGCCGTATGCAAATTCTTGGATATGGGATTAGGAATCATCAGCATAAAGTATGATGTAGATATGTCCATGACCTTGGTCGTTCGTCTTGAAATTCAAGAATGTTCATACTCATCCACAACTGATAATCTGAAATACGTTTAAATTTTACCACTTACTTTTAGGTTTGAATTTTACACGTATGGACGGTAGGAGTATATTTTACACTAAGGACCTAAAAAAGGTAATATTACATCGAGGTCCATACATTTAGCATGAAGCACCCTAAAATTAAGCAGGGAAAATAGTCATGTTTTGCTGCTTCTTGTGATAGAAGCTGATTGAGCCATACTACTTCCTCTTTCTTTGTTTTCAAAATATGGCCAAATTTGAGGGCATGCAAATTCTTGGATATGGGATCACGAATCATCGGCATAAAGTACGATGTAGATATGGCCATGACCTTGGTCATTCGTCTTGAAATCCAAGAATGTTCATACTCATCGACAAATAATAATCTTAAATATGTTTAAATTTTACAACTTACTTTTAGGTTTGAATTTTACACAGACGGTCGGAGAATATTTTACATCAAGGACCTAAAAAAGGTGAAATTACATCGAGGTCCATACATTTAGCACGAAGCACCCTAAGCAGGGAAAACAGTCATGTTTTGCTCCTTCTAGAGAGAGAAGCTGACCGAGTCATACTCTTCATACTACTTCCTCTTCGTTTGTTTTCAAAATATGGCCAAATTTGGCGGCATGCAAATTCTTCACTATGGGATCATGAATCATCAACATAAAGTATGATGTAGATATGTATGACCCTGGTCGTTCGGCTTGAAATGCAAGAATTTTCATATTCATTGACAACTAAATAGCTTAATTACATTTAAATTTTACCACTTGCTTTTATGTTCAAATTTTACACGGACGGTGGGAGTACATTTTATAGCAAGGACCTAAAAAGGTAAAATTACATCGAGGTATATACATTTAATTACCACGGAGCACCCTAAAATTAAGCAGGGAACATAGTCGGGTTCGGTTCCTTGTCGAGAGAGCAGCTGGTCGAGCCATACTCTTTGTGCTAATTCCCTCTTAATTTGCTTTCCAAATATGGCCCAATTTGGCAGCATGAAATTCTTGGATATGGGATCGTGAATCATCGATGTAAAAGTATGATGTAGATATGGCCATGACCTTGGCCATTCAGCTTGAAATCCAAGATTGTTCATACTCATTCACAACTAACCTTAAATTTGTTCAACTTTTACCACTAACTTGTAGGTTTGAATTTTACACGAACGGTAGGAGTACATTTTACATCAAGGACCTAAAAAGGGGGAAATTACATCGAGGTCCATACATTTAGCATGAAGTACCCTAAAATTAAGCAAATAAAATAGTCTAGTTCGGCTCCTTCTCGAGAGAGTATCTGATCGAGCCGTACTCTTCATAGTACTTCCTCTTCGTTTGTTTTCATCAAGGACCTAAAAGGGGAAAATTAGATTGAGGTACATAAAATTAGCACAAAGCACGCCTTAAAATTAAGCAAAGGAAAATAGTCGGGTTCGGCTCCTTCTCGAGAAAGAATCTGACCAAGCCGTACTCTTCGTACTACTTCCTCTTTGTTTGTTTTCAAAATATGGCCAAATTTTGTGCCATGCAAATTATTCGATATGGGATCATGAATCATCAGCATAAAGTACGATGTACATATGTCCATGACCCTATTTGTTCGGCTTGAAATGCAAGAATGTTCAAACTCATTGACAACTAATAAGCTTAAATACCTTTAAATTTTACCACTTGCTTTTGTGTTTGAATTTTACACGGATAGTGGGAGTACATTTTTACAGCAAGGACCTAAAAAGGGTTAAAATTACATCGAGGTCCATACATTTAGCATGAAGCACCCTTAAATTAAGCAGGGAAAACACTACAAGAAAAGTTTCTTTCCCCAATGACTTGGCCCGATGGTCGTCGTAGAAGGCGCGTCTTCTGCAACAAAATTCTCGGCTCAGCCATGGCCGATGAATTTTTTTTTTTCTGATTTCGTGGCCCTCTACTATGACGGATCTACTAAAAAATTGGAGGAAGCTCGTCCAGTGCGTGGTAGAAGCAAGATTTCCGTTTCCTCGCGCAATGTTGACTCGCTGAAGTCTTTTGAGGCGTGTGGGTCCCAGATGTTAGTGTCTCTAGCGGACCATACTTTTCGGTCGCGCCTCCCTGATTTGAACTCGATAACATTGCTCAATGCGTCTGCCATTTAGTCAGGCTGCTAGGTCCCACATGTCAGCCTCTCATTAGAAGGATTGTGTGTATGATGGAATTTTTTTCCTTCGCTCGCGCTACCCTGTTCCGAAGTTGATAGCACTGCTTAATGCATCTACCGTTTAATCAACCTCCTAGGACCCACATGTCATCCTCTCATTAGAAGAAAAGAAACGTGTGTACGATGGAATTTTTTTCCTTGGCTATTGCCTCCCTGATTTTAACTCGATAATGTTGCTCGATCTATCTGTCGTCTAGTCACAATGCTGGGTCCTCCATATCAGCCTCACATTATAAGAATCATGTGTATGATGGATTTTTTTTCTTTGCTCGCGCTACCCTGTTCCGAACTTGATAGCGCTGCTCGATGCATCTACCATTTAATCAAACTCCTGGACCCTACATGTCATCCTCTCATTTTAAGAAACGTGTGTATGATAGAGTTTATTCCCTCGGTGGCGCCTCCGTGTTCCGAACTTGATAGTGTTGCTCGCTGCATCTCCGTTTAATCATGATGGAGGGCCCCACATGTCATCCACTCATTAGAAGAAACATGTGTATGATGGAATTTTTGCTCTCGATCGCGCCTTCGTGTTTCGAACTTCATAGCGTTGCTTGATGCATCAGAAGTGTTTCCAGGCTGCCGGGTCCCCTATGTGAGCCTCTCATTAGAAGACACGTGTGCATGCTGGACTTTTTTCTCACTCGTGCCTCCCTGTTTCGAACATGGCAACGTCGCTCGAAGCAGAACCTGTATAAGGCCGCGCTACTGGGTCTCACATGTTGGTCTCTCTGTAAATCAAACCTGCATATGATGGACTTTTTTCCGACCGCGTCCGCTGTTTTGACCTTGGCAACGTTGCTCGATGTGGTAGCCGTGTATGGTCTTGCTGTTGAGGCCCCCATGTCAGCCTCTCTGGTATGTTCTGGCGAGTGGGTCCCTAATGTCAGCCTCTCTGTACAAGTATTTAACTTTTTTTCAAACCCGACCATTAAACTCGAGGGATGCTGCAGGCTGGTGGGTCCGCGATGTCAGCCTCTCCGTAATGTGATATTAAAAAGTACACACTTTCTCAAAAAAAAGTAAACCCAAGATATATATAAATATGTACACACAGGGGATTCGAACTAAAGACCTTAAAATCAAATCAAATAGACATAAATTGAGTGTTTTGCCACTATACTAAAGATACTAATAGAAATTGAATCATTAAACATGTATTAGTACTACAACTTATATATCAGTCCTCTAAAAAATATTTTGTGTGTCCATGTTATCTCTCTTAAAATAAAAGAGCAGTGCTACTGGAACCTCGATTTATAAAAAGCCGCATAATGGATTAGTTTCTTAAAAACATGGGTAGGCAGAGTTTTTTTAGAGTTGGAGGGCAATGCCAAAAAGGCCAAATTAAAAAGTTTTTGGCTATGGTCAATGGGATCCTATCTCAAATTTCACTAGGATGTGGCTCGCCAGCTTTAAACACAGACCTCATTGAGGGAGGAAAAATCGATAATTTCTTTGACAGATATTCATGTAAAAATATATAATGAACACACACCACATGCCCTAAAACAGGGTTGGTATCCGATGACTTCACTCAGTGAAATCACGCTATATATCTTTACCCTCTCATCTTTGTCCAAAATGCATCCAACAGTTCCAATGACACAAAGGCAAAAGCTCCAGAGCAAGCAGCCAGCAGCAACGACATAACTTTTGACAAATTCAATACCATTTGAAAGATTAAGGAGTACAGAATAATAAGACATAAAAAATCGACAGATTCCTAGTTCATATTCAGTAGCACTTGACCAATTCAAAGGCATTTCAAAGTGACTGATTCAGCAATACAGACACTGAAATTCAATATCACTACAGAGAGAGACAATTCTTTCTTCAGCTCTAAAAACCATGTCACGTGATCAGTTTGCCCTTTTCTCCAAACACACTCGATCACTAGAACACAATCATTGTCATAATATTTGGTCATATAGGGAACTGTCATATAGATACAGATATACCATACTAGTACGTACTAGTCATAGCTCCAATCCAGCAAAAGGTTATCACAGTTTTACCACCCATATATGATCAGTGGAGATAAGAGAACCACATAATTAATTACAATAGCATGCGGCCAAAGATCTAGACGGCTAGGAAGTTCATGAATAGCACGCGACATTCAGGGTAGCCAGATACATTGACCTTGAACGTTCTTCCAATAGTAAGTTTGGCTACTTTCCGGAACTTGATCCACCTAGAAGTAGCTGCCAAGCGTCCATCAGTCGAGTTAATGGCGTAGCGTCCCTTGATTCACAATCCTTCGCTCTACATCGTGAAGACTATTGTGCCCTTTCGTCTGGCCTGGAGTTGCTTATTGGCACTCTTAGGCAATTTTTGATTCAAATCAAGAGATAGACGCATAATTACTAAGAGCAATGCACTGAATCATGTGAAACTTGAGAAGACATTCAGAGCAGTTTATCTTCTGCCATATACTCACAAACATAATTCGGTGCAACCTTGTGATAACACATGTGCAGGATATGGTCTGACAAGGTGCTTCCCAGGGTGATGAAGGAGCTTGTGCCGGTGCCTGTGCTGGGGCTAGGGCTGGTGCTAGTGCAGGAGATGGTGCCACTAATTGTAGAGGGGTGTTGCAGGATCCAGAAGGCCCAGAACCGGTGTCGGCGCCAACAGCTTGATGCTAGATTCATTCTGAGGGGTAGCTAAGCTAACTGCAGGGATGGTAGAGGCAAATGAGAAGTGTACAAGCAGGATGGTGTCTTATACAACAGTTACTCACAAGACAGTGATTAGAGGATATGATGAGTATACAAGCAAATTAAGTTACTACCTCCATTCTTTCTCCTTAGGTCAACAGGTGCCAGAGCAGGAACTAGGGCCAGTGCCGTTGGCGGTGCCAGCAGCTTGGTGTTGGTTACCTTTTGAGGGGTAGGTAAGGGGACTACAGGAGTGGTCAGAGAGGCATATGAGATGTGGACAAGAAAAATGTTTCTTATACAATAGTAACTCCTAGACAGAGATAAGAGTATACAAGCGAATTAAGTTACTACGTCTATTCTTTCTCCTACTGAGGTCAACAGGTGCCGTTGCAGGAACTAGGTCTGGTGCTAGTGTCGGTGCCAGCAGCTTGATGCTGGCACCCTTCTGGGTGGTACATAAGGTGAAGCAGACTGCAGAAGTGGTCAGGGTCATATGATGAGTAAAGACAATGGTGCAGAATAGTTAGTCGCAAGAAAATCATTAGAGGTTGTGATGAGTACATAATCAAATTAATTAGTACTACCTCTATTCTTGGTCCTTTGGTCAACAGGTGTACGATGGCGTGCAAGTATCTTCCCAGGCTTGCTAAAATCGAATGATACCTCGTCCCCTGTCAACACCCAGATTTTTAATCCCAGATGCCTGTTATGCCATAGATCGCAATCCTAGGATTACCATTTTTGCGAGACATAACAGATTGGATATCACAGTACATCATCCATTACAAACCATATAAGGTCTTACACAAATAAAGGATCTCATGATCCAGTCTTAGTACAATCAAGTAGCAGAATAAATAGCGTAGTGGTGGGGTCCATCTTCAGAGTCACAGGCAATGCTGACGATGGGAGATGATCCTAGTTGTCGTAGCCATCCTGCTGCCCTCTTTTAGGGTAGTCCTCCTCATAGTCTGGCCATAGGAATAGCCAGGGACAAAGCCATGAGTACTCTTTAAGTACTCGCAACTATCACTAACAAGTAAGATAGTTCTAGTAGGAATGCTAAACTCTAAGTTTATTTATAAAGTTAAGTTTGAAACCTAAGCTGAGTTCAGAAACAAAGAAAGATAAAATAAAGTTTGAAAACACCTAAGTGGGAACTTAGTTGTCATAGTCACAACTCTGTTGTGGTCAACTCATGTCACAATTCATTTCATAAGTCATTTTGAAAACATCTGACAATAGAACAGTATGGCCACTCCAACTGTCCATAACCGCGAACGCGGCTATTCGAATAGTTTGACACTCTGCAGAGGTGGTACACTTTCACCACAAGATTCGATACATCTGTCAGAGTTAACCCTGAATCATCATACTTGGTATGCAGATAATCAAACATAACCTTTCCTTTACACACTCTAGTATAAGCACCTCTCCTATGAGTATGGCCTCCTAGCCATGACCATCTGTCATCCTGGGCACTGCATAGGTGGACAACATTGAGAGGTAGCCTCAGCTCAAACCTCTCCCGTGAGGGAACTAATACTAATGCATATAAACTTCCGGCTAAGCCTTACCCAATTTAGGTATTGTGGTTGTATGGTAAAAATTGGAATGGTATCGCATCTGAACCCAACCATCAGTTTTATAAAAGGGCTAAGGCTCATGCCTCAACATTTTCATCATCATCATAAACCATTTGTGTTTCTCAACACATGTCAAAACAACTGAATAGAATGACTCATCATTCCAAGGTTTTCACAAGTCATTTTCACCAAGTATTCCCATCTAAAGTGATCAAGTTTTGGTTTAGCTCTAAATTACTAAGTTAAGAGTGTTCACTAATGTGGGATGCTAATCTCAATCGCATGCCATAGACTGACACCTAAGTCTAACTAGATAGGTCAAGTTTTATACTCTTTATGCTACCTTTAAACAAGTAAAGGACTTTGGTAAATTAAAGGAAGTAAAGCTTGTAAATAAAACTTGGAGTAGGTATAAGTTAAAATGGTATAACCAAAGCATGCCTAATGCGTTTTGCTTGGGTTATCTAGCTTGCAAGGGTTAGCTTGCATTGTTAATGATGGCTTGCCTTGTGTCAACAACCGGATTTTTAATCCCAGATGCCCGTTATGTCATACCTTGCAATCCCAGGATTACCATTTTTGCGAGACATACCGGATTGGATATCACAGTACATCATCTATTACAAACCATACATAAGGTTTTACACAAATAAGGACCTCATGATCCAGTCTTTAATACAACAAGCAGCAAAAATAAACGATAGCATAGCGGTGGGGTCCATCTTGAGGCACAGCAATCTTGTGAATGAGATAGTCCTAGTTATCATAGCCGTCCTGCTGACCATCATCTTGATAATCTCCTTCATAGTCTGGCCATGATAATAGCCAGGGACAAAAGCCATGAGTACTCTTTAAGTACTCGCAAACTACTACTAGCAAGGAGTATAAATCTAAGTTAAAGTGCTAAATCTAAGTTAACTATCAAGTTAAGCTTGAAACCTAAGCTAAGTTCAAAAGCAAAGAAAGATAAAGTAAAGTTCTAGAATCACTTAAGTTGGGAAGCTATTATCATCAACACAACCCTGTTGTGGTCAAGTCAAAGTTCATCATTCGTTTCAAGTTATTTAGAAAACATCTAACAACGAAACAGTATGGCCATTCCAACTGTCCATAACCGCGGACGCGGCTATTCGAATAGTTTGACACTCTACAGAGGTGGTACACTTTCACCACAAGATTCGATACATCTATCAGGGATAACCCTGAATCATCATACTTAGTATGCAGATAATCAAACATAACCTTCCCTTTACACACCCTAGTACAAGCACCTCTCCTATGAGCATGGCCTCCCAACCATGACCATCAGTCATCTTGGGCACTGCATAGGTGGACAACATTGAGAGGTAGCCTCAGCTCAAACCTCTCCCGTGAGGGAACTAATACTAATGCATATAAATTTCCAGCTAAGCCTTACCCAATTCAGGTAATGTGTTTGTACGGTAAATTTGGAATGGTATCGCATCCGAATCCAACCATCAGTTTTATAAAAGGGTTAAGGCTCATGCCTCGTCATTTTCATCATCATAAACAAGTTGTGTTTCTCAACACATGTCAAAACATCTCAATAGAATGACTCATCATTCCAAGGTTTTCATAATTCATTTTCACCAAGTATTCCCAGCTCGAGTGACTCAAGTTTTTGATCCATACTAAGATAATAGGTTAAGATTGTTCACTAAGGTGGAAGTGATGGGTTCAATCTCCTGCCATAGAGTGACATCTAAAGGTGTCTAAGTAGGTCAAGTTTTATACTTTTTATGCTACCTTCAAAATTAAGTAAAGAACTTTGTGTAAACTAAGTGAGGTAAAACTTGTCAATAAGACTTGGGGTACTAATAGTTAAATAGGTGTGATCAAAGCCTTCTTAAGGCATCTTTGCTAAACCATCTAGTTTAATTCTAGCCTGCTAACAATAGCTTGCCTTGGTTGGTGTAGTGGTTGAAGTTTTCTTCTTCTTCTTGGTAGAACTCCTCCTCCTCGAAAGCTTGGTCGGTACTAGCGTCTATAAATGCATAGGGAGTGCACAATCACCAAACTGTACTTAACTAGGATAAGTAGCATTCTAAAACACACATTTGATGATCTATTATCATCACAAACATCACAAGTTTTAATTCAATAGTTTCATCCTTTTTATTTTAGAAAAGTAATTTCTACTCATTGAAATATTAACTAAAATTTTAATATTCACCACCAAAATATGGGATCATGTGGACACATGTCCTCACCACATATTCTAACATGTGGTAATGAGATTTAAGGGTTGGATCAATATTACTTTGGTTTAAGTTCATTATTTAATGATTTAAAGTGACTAGAAATGCCTATATAGCATTATTTTGGTACTAGTCTAAAGTCACTGCATGTCAACCTTAATATTATTACATGGTTAGATAGATATGATGAAATGTGATTTTTGAGAGTTGGAATCAACTCAAAAGCTAACTTGGTTGATTTTATAAAAATGTTGCAAGTTGCAAAAGCTTCTGTTTTGTTATTTTTATTAGGAGAGATCTATAACTCTAATTGAATTAAATCCAACGGTCTTGGATATATCATTTTAATACCTTTCAGACAAAATTGGTTTCATACAATTTGGATTGATAAAACTCTCTGAATTGAATTTTGAAATAGGGGACAGAAACTAGATTTAACTAAAAAGGAAAAACCAGATTTGAATCTATGGGCTAGCGCGGGAAAGGACTTGGGCTGGCCCAATGGCGCTCCGCGGCACGGGGCTCAGCTGACAGGGGGTCTCGCTTGTCAGCGGCACTTAACACGTGAAACGCTACGCGCGCTGTGGGCTGTAGGGTTAGAAGCGAGATCAACGGCTGAGGGTCGTCGTCGACGACGAACAGGTCACCGGCGAGCTCGAACCCTAGCGGCTCGGTGGGGGTCTACTGGGGGCGTACCAATGCTCCAGTAGGGTCGGTGAGGCGGGCAAACAAAGTGTAAGACGACGGCGAGGCGAGGCGTGGTCGCGGCGGAGATTGGGGCAGTCGAAATCAACGACACCCTTCTCCTCTAGAGGCGGCGGCTCCGGCTCCAATTCCGGAGAGCTGCTGCTCCAGTTGCTCCGGCTAAAGGTGGGTGAGGTTCAGAGAGGTGAGGGGAGTGGAATGGTGTGGAGAAGAATGGCTGGGGAGGGCTCCTTTTATAGGCCCGATGGTGAGACCGAGCGGGATGGGCGGTCGATGGTGGCGACATGGCTACGGCGAGCTAGCGGCATGGCGGGGGATGGCGATCGATGGGCGGTTCCCTGGCGGTGCTCTAGGACTTAAATGCGGCCGTAGGGCAGTGGTGCCACGATTCTGGTGAGGTCGCGCTTCTGGCGGCGAAGCCAGCGATGTCCACGGCGAGCGGTGGCTGTGAGGCTTTGGGCGGCGAACGGGGATCTCTGGGGCATTCTCCAGGTCGAGGCGGAGCAGCGGGCGCGGGCTGCGGTCGAGCGGCGGCGTGTGCACGCGTGCCGGGTGCGGTGCTCTGGCGTGCTGTCGGCCTGGTGCGGTGGCACTGGGCGCGGGTTATGCTCGGTGATCCACTGTTGCTCTTGGCTCAGGTAAGGGACAGGGAGTGGCGGTGAGGTGATGGATACCTCCTAGACATGGAGAGAGAGGGGGAGGTGGTCGGCTGGGGTGAGGGCAAGGTTGGCCGGCGAGTTGGTGCTCGGCATGGCTTGGCCTTTCCACTAGGGTGTAGGGGATGGGGTGGTAATGGCATGGTTTGATCAAGTGGAGACAGAGGGAGTGTTTTGTGGTCAATTGGGTGGAAAAACCCTATAGAAACAGTGAGCTAGCTCATTGTGTTTGATTCTGCCTGCCATGTGTTTGATGAAATGGCCGCAAGAGAAAAGGTTTTGAATTTTGAGTTCAAAATTTTTGAGTGATCTCCACTAGTGATAGGTAGTCTCTGGTTGCAAGGGTTCTGAAAATGGAGCTCAAAAAGATGGTTTTTAAAATAGGGGTGATTTATGCATATGCATTAGATTCAATTTTAAACTGTCATTTAAAATAGTTAACAGAATGTTTTTAGCAGATCCAAAGGTGGTCCTTGTTACCTCATTATGTGTATTAGCAAGGGGTGCAAAGATCAAGAATTGTTTCTGTTAAGAATTGAGTACTAGGAATAGCCAAAGTAGGCATGAGAGTTAAATTTTTCAAAATGACCATTCCTTCTTTTTAATTCTTTTTGATTTGATTTTCTTTAGGAAAGGTTTGGGAATGATGTAGATGAGGTTTAAATCACCTAAGAAACATTTTACAAGCATTGGATCACTCAATCATGGCAATTCAAACAACTCCTATTTTAAATGCACACATATATGAATGCTTTCATTTTAAATTTGGAAAAGTTTTTGTTAACCCTATTTTTGGATGATTTGATCTTGATAAGCTTGGATTAAAGTTTTGGGATGTTACAAACCTTCCCCCCTTAAACAAAATCTCGTCCCGAGATTTACAAAGAAAACTAGGAACTAAAGAGATCTGGGAACTCTGTTCTAATGTAATCTTCGTGCTCCCAAGTAGTTTCCTCCTCTGTATGGTTGCTCCACTGAATCTTGAGAAACTTGATACTCCTGGTCCTGGTGGTTCTGTAGGCTTCTTCTAAGATACGGTTGGGTACTTCCCGATAGGTTAGGTCATTGTTGATTTCCACAGCTCTGTGATCGATGTTCCTGAAAACTTCGGTCTTCTTAGGCACTTCCAAGCATTCGCGAAGTAACGAGATATGGAACACATTGTGGATGGCTGACATCTCTTCAGGCAGTTCCAACTGATACGGTACTTCTCCTTGGCGGTTCAGAATCTTGAAAGGTCTGATATATCTGGGAGCTAACTTTCCCTTCAGACTAAAGTGTTGAGTTCCCTTCAATGGTGAAACCTTGACATATACGAAATCTCCGATATTGAAAGTCAGGTCTCTCCTTCTCTTGTCAGCATAGCTCTTCTGTCTGGATTGGGCGGTCTTGAGGTGCTCACGGATTTTGTGAACTTTCTCTTCTGCTTCTCGGAGAATGTCGAGTCCAAAGATCTGACTCTCTCCTACTTGTGACCAATTCAAAGGGGTACGACACTTTCTTCCGTAGAGGAATTCGAAGGGTGCCATCTGCAAACTAGCCTGATAACTGTTGTTATATGAGAATTCTGCGAATGGCAGTCAGTCTTCCCATTTTGATCTGTATTCCAACACACAAGCTCTAAGCATATCCTCTAGGATCTGGTTGACTCTCTCAGTTTGTCCATCTGTTTGCAGGTGATAAGCGGTACTGAAATTCAACTTGGTTCCTAAACCTTCCTAAACTTTTTGCCAAAATCTTGAAGTAAACTGGGTTCCTTGATCTGAGACGATGGTCTTCGGGGTTCCATGCAGACTAACAATCCTAGCAATGTACAGCTCTGCTAGCTTTGCACTCTGGTAGGTTGTCTTGACTGGTATGAAGTGGGCTACCTTGGACAGTCTATCAACTATGACCTAGATTGAGTCATTTCCCCTACTAGAAGTAGGTAAACCAGTAATAAAGTCTATTCCGACGGAATCCCATTTCCATTCCGGAATCTGCAATGGTTGCAATAGTCCTGCAGGTCTCTGATGCTCTGCTTTGACTCGTTGACAGATGTCACATTTGGCGATGTAGCTTCCGATCTCTCTCTTCATCTTGTGCCACCAAAATTGCTCTTTCAAATCCTGATACATTTTTGTTCCTCCGGGGTGGATAGAATAAAGAGTATCATGAGCTTCCTTCATGATAACCTCCTTCAGCTCCGAATCTGCTGGCACACAGATACGTCCTTTGTACCACAGTACACCTTCTTCGTCTTTGGTGAATCCAGGTACCTTTCTTGTACCAATACGATGTTTGATTCCATCGATACTTTCATTTCCCTTCTGGGCTTCCTTGATTTGGCTAATCAAAGTGGGTTGAAGTTCAATGCTAGCTAGGAATCCTTTGCTAACTAACTCAGTCCTGAACTGCTCCAGCTCCTCGTACAAACTTGGTTGCTTCTCTTTGATCATGGTGTTAAGCCTACACGGCAATCTGCTAAGAGCATCCGCTACCACATTGGCTTTGCCGGGGTGATAGTGAATGTCAAGGTCATAATCCTTGATTAACTCTATCCATCTTCTTTGCCTCATATTCAGCTCCTTCTAGGTGAAGATATACTTCAAGCTCTTATGATCTGAGTAAATCTCACAAGAATTATCCATCAAATAATGACGCCATGTCTTCAACGCTAGAACCATGGCTGCTAGCTCAAGATCATGGGTCGGATAGTTCTGCTCATGCTGCTTCAGTTGTCGAGACAGATACGCGATGACTTTGCCTTCTTGCATCAATACACATCCTAGGCCAATCTTGGATGCATCACAATACACATCAAACGGCTTCTTGATGTCTGGCATGATCAAGATCGGGGCGGATATCAATCTCTTCTTCAGCTCTTGGAAACTGGCTTCACAGTTGTCTGTCCATTCAAACTTCTTGTCCTTCTTCAACAATTGGGTCATTGGTCGGGCTATGCTCGAGAATCCTTCTACGAACTTGCGGTAATATCCCGCTAATCCGAGAAATGAACGAACTTGGGTTTGATTGGTTGGGGCTTCCCATTCTTCGACATCTTTGATCTTGGTGGTATCAACAGAGACTCCTCCGGCAGACACAATATGGCCTAGGAATCCTACTTCTTTCAGCCAAAGCTCACACTTGCTGAACTTGGCATATAACTGATGCTCCCTCAGGATTTCTAGGATGATTCTCAGATGTTGCTCATGCTCTTCTTCTGACTTGGAGTAGATAAGGATGTCGTCGATAAACACCACTACAAACTTATCTAGGAAATTCATAAAGATCTTATCATGAGATTCATGAAATAAGCAGGGGCATTGGTTAATCCAAAAGACATAACCGTATACTCATATAAACCATAGCGAGTAGTAAAGGCGGTCTTCAGAATATCCGTTGCACGAATCTTAAGTTGGTGATAACCAATTCTAAGATCGATCTTAGAGAACACATTGGCTCCAGTCAACTGATCAAATAGATCCTCTATCTTTGGCAAAGGGTACTTGTTCTTGATTGTGACGTCATTCAGCTTCCTGTAATCTGTGCACAGACGGTTGCCCCCATCCTTCTTGTCGACAAATAACACTGGCGATCTCCATGGCGATGCACTTGGTTGAATCAAGCCTGTTGCCAACATAGCATACAACTACTTCTTCAATTCCACTAACTCTGAGGGGTTCATGCTATAGGGTCTTTGGGCTATGGGTCCGGTTCCGGGGATTAGTTCAATAATGAACTCAATATCCCTATCTGGGGGCATACCGAGCAATTCATCTGGGAATACGTCGGGGTATTCACAGACTACTCTAACTTGGTCAATGGTGGGTAGGGCTAGACTCTTGTTGCACTTGAATTGACGGGGTAAGGTTTCAGATATATGCTCTACCGAGACATGTTGATGGCCCAAATATATCGAGCTCGTTGGGGAACCCCAAGAGGAAGGTATGATGATCACAACAGCAAGTTTTCCCTCAGTAAGAAACCAAGGTTATCAATCTAGTAGGAGCAAGGAAACACCCCACAGGTGTAGCTAGCTGAATGTTGGCAGGGCGCACTACCGGTGCCAGCAGCAACGTGGAGACCTGCACAACACAACCATAGAACTTTGCCCCCAACTTACGATGAGGTTGTCAATCTCACCGGTTTTGCTGAAAACAAAGGATTAAATGTATCGAATGGAAGGAAGTAATAGTTTGTAGATTCTATGTAAAAGAAAGGACCGGGGTCCATAGTTCACTAGAGGTGGCTCTCCTTAAGATAGATAACATGCTGGGTGATCAAATTACAGTGACGCAATTGACAAACATCGAGAAAGCATACAAGCATATACTAATCATGTTGACTCCTTTGAGACATGATTGGGCATTACAACATTATACATAGACCGCCATCCAACTGCATCTATGACTAATAATCCACCTTCAGGTTATCATCCGAACCCCCTCTAGTATTAAGTGGCAAGCAACAGATTATTGCTTTATGAATTGCGTGTAAAGTAAACAATACGATTGTTCTATGAACAAAGGATCATTGTTTTCTCCCTAGTAGCAACAGCACATCTAGTACCTTAGAGATTTCTGTCACTTCCCCAGATTACCAGAGGCATGAACCCACTATCGAGCATAAATACTAACTCTTGGAGTTGCTAGCATCTACTTGGCCAAGATAGCTACTAACAACGGAAAGCATGCAAGATAACAAATAACAAGGACATGTAGAATCAATAATCAATCTGAAATAGCATCTCAATATCCATCGGATCCTCGCAAACACAACATGTATGGATTACAAATAGATGATCTTGATCATGAACGGAGCTCACAAGATCTAAACATGAAAGCACAAAGGAGGAGAACCAGCCATCTAGCTACTACATGGACCCGTAGTCCAGAGATGAACTACTCACGCATCACACCGGAGGCTTGCATGGTGATGAAGAAGACCTCCAGGGTGAATTCCCCTCTCCGGCAAGGTGCCGGGAAGAGCTTCAGATCCCTCCCGATCTAGGGATGGAGATGACGGCGGCTACAGACTATTTCGTGGATTTTTGATCGGGTACTTAGGGTTTTCGTCCCGGGGGCAATATATAGGCAGAATGAGAGGCCAAGGGGGTGATGGGGTTGGCCAGACCACCCCCTGGCGTGGGCCAGGCCTGGCCGCATGGCCAGGTGGTGTGGTCGGGCCCCAGCCCTTCTCCGTCTCATATTCTAGATCCAGATATCTTCCGGTAAAATAGCAACTTTGGCTTTTGTCCCGTCCAATTCCGAGAATATTCATTTTTTGACTTCCTGGAACCAAAAATAGCAGAAAACAGGCAGCTGGCATTGTGGCTCTTGTTAATAGGTTAGTCCAAGAAATCATATGAAAAGTACTCCAAAGTGTGGACAAAACACAAGAAAGTAGATAAAACCAAGCATGGCACATCAAAAATTATAGATACATTTGTAATGTATCAACATCCCCAAGCTTAACTCCTGCTCGTCCTCGAGTAGATAAGTGATAAAAAGAAAGAATAATTTTTGAGGTGACATGCACCATCATAAACTTGATCAAAGTATTTGTAAAACATTCAAAGCTGGGATCATAGTACTTCAATCATAACATGAAAGACAAAGTTCTAGCAATA
Organism: Avena insularis; assembly: GCA_023614405.1. Lineage (NCBI taxonomy): Eukaryota > Viridiplantae > Streptophyta > Magnoliopsida > Poales > Poaceae > Avena > Avena insularis. Next base: position 427,699,552 of record CM042692.1, on the reverse strand, counting down.
AGACAAAGAAACTATGATGCAACATGAAAAGGCACAAACAAAAGATTCATGAATAACAATGCTTTGCAAGACGTTTGTTTGTTTCACATAATGAAAACATAGCATAATAGTATTCAGCTTGTCCCTCATAGAGTAGCAAATATAAATGCATAGGACACCTTCAAAGTTCATAAGAGTGACTAGATACAAATAGTTTAAAACAAGCAATATCAAGGTATGCATCAATCAACAAGTCTTGGGACAATGCACATAGAACTAAGAATGGCCACTATGCTCTCAAAGTAGGTGCATAAAGGTAGAAGGTGGAGACTCAATATATAAGTGGAAGAAAGGCCTTCATAGAAGGAAGCAGGGATTCAAGTATCATAAAGAGCTTCCAAAAATTATGGTACTTATAGCTTTCATCTCTCTTTGCCCCTATCATAAGCATCTTGAAGTGATTAAGGTTAAAGTGAACAAACTATGGTGTACATGCTTAATGAAGTATAAGTTAGAAATCTCATGTCCCTTCAATACGAGGGCCGCTCCTCATGCTACTCAAGTTTAGTCACTGGTAAGTTCTTGTCATCGTAAGTACATGTGTATCATAGAGAACCGCCAACGGGGTACCCCTTGCCCGATGATACGGAAGAATCCCCGTATCAAAATGACAAGGCAAGCAGACAACGAGCATCTCAGCAATCTTCTTATTTACCATGGGAATATGGTGCTTTTTTCTCTCTTTCCTCTTTTCATAATCTCTTTTTTTCTCTTTTTTCTCAATATAGGACTCTTTTTTTATAAGAAGAATGCTTCATAGACAGCTCATTATGGTTATGCTGCAGGTTTCCACCATGTCAGCATGGAATAGACTAGCAGCCCAGGCGTTTCTCTAACACATATACATAACTCCATGGACTTACACGCTCCCCTTTCATTTCACACCGACGACATCCATAGACAAAAGAGCATGATATCAACTAGGTACAAAGTACCTGTGCAATGTTGAAAGCGTTCCCCATGACAACATGGTTCTACTAATCCCCAACAAATAAGTGCAAGCATATACAACATAGACGACACAATGGTTCAAGTTTATTAAGGGCAAGAAAAGTAAAGTGTGCCATCAAGTTCGTGAGAGCTTTAATCACTAGTTTTCTCATAAAAAGTTTAATTTGGAAGGTAAACAAAAGCATGAATATACTTGGAATAGCATAAGCTAGTAGGTAGGTATGGTGGACTCTTTGGAATAACTTGGTTTAGGGAGTTGGATGCATGAGTGGAACTCATACTTGGTTACAGAGGCTAGCAAAAGATTGGGAGCGACAAACTAAGAGAGCAATAATGGCCATAATCATGTAGAGCAACAAAACATCATTGATCAAAGCATAAAGTGATACTACAAGTTGAAAACTAAAGGATCATAAAGTCTTATGGTGACATGGGATAGTCATAACATGGTGTGAGCATGTGCCAAGTCAACCCAAATAAAGCATCAAAGGAGAATACCACAATACTATGCTTTAATATGCTAAAACAACGCATGATTCATCCATTAAGCAATATCAATTGTTTATAACAAGTCATGCTACAGCAAAGAATACTAAGCATAAAGCCAGAACAATATCAAACATGGCATGACAAAACATAGGCCACAGTCAAAAACAAACTCTCTTTACGACTTAAGCATGAGCTTTCCTACTCTTTTGCAAACCAAACCAAACTATTTGAAAACCAATGTATGAAAGAGGGGGTCCAACCAATTTATTCAGCAAACTAAGCAAACCAAGAAAATGAAAAACCAAAAGGAAAATGAAAAAGAAGACGCTCCAAGAACAACACAACTGTGCATGAAACAATAAAAATGAAGCGTTTGGAAGAAACCTGGGATTTTTATTGATGAAGAAGGGGATGCCTTGGTCATCCCCAACCTTTGATGCTTGTACTTCTTGGATATTTCTTGGGGTGACAGGCGTGGCATCCCCAAGCTTGAGCTTTAGTCCATCCTTCATCTCATTACTCATTTCTTCCATACACCTGAAATTTTTCCTTCATACAAAACTTCACACAATCTTTATTAGCAACATTAGTGCACTCATGATAATAGGTCTTTAAGGTTCAGTTATAACATCAATAAAACTTCCATTAAAACACTAGCTACTGTATTACTTCCCTCAAAAAGCTCAATTCCCCAAAAGAACTCAAAAAGGAACCAACAAGAAGCAAATGCAGAAAATGACAGAAATCTGTCAAAACAGACCAGCAGGTAAAGACGAATTTTTTCGAAGACCTTCTGTTGCTCAAATCAAAACGTGTTGAACTAACGAAAGTTAGATAACAACCTGGGGCAGAAGCAGAAAAATTCATGCCTCAAAAGGATGTTCAAAGATTTTACATGAATTTTTACGGTGAAGCACATAAATCTGTTTCGGGACAGCAACTTTCCCAATCATTACTTCTCTCTCATTAGAGGTTACTCTTGGCACAAAAAGCAAATAAAAAGGATAAGGAGCGGTTATTACTTAATTAATAACTTCCAAGACTCATCTAAAACTTTTGGGTTATCTCCCAATAAGTACTTTTCTTTAACGCCTTTAAGTTAGGCATAAGAAGCAAGAAAAATAATCAAGTGTTCTCAAATGAAGAGGCATTAAGAGCAAATTTTGTTTTCATATGAGAGGCAAAAGAAATCTTTTATCTCTTCTTAGGGAACTGTTCTATACCTTTCTTGAGTGGGAGTTGATATTTAATGGTGCCTTCTTTCATATCAATAATGGCACCAACAGTTCTAAGAAAAGGTCTTCCCAAAGTAATAGGACAAGAAGCATTGTATTCAACATCCAAAACATAGAAATCAACGGGGACATAGGCATTGTTAACCATAATAAGAACATCATTAAGACTCCCATGAGTTTCTTTTTAGTATTATCATCAAGTGGGACATTCAATTAACAATCTTCAAGTGGTGGCAAATCAAGCATACCATAAATCCTTCTAGGCATAATAGAAACACTACTATCAAGATCACATAAAGCTTTGAAATCAAAATCATTCACTTTCATAGTAATGATGGTTTCCCAACCATATTCTTGTTTTATAGGAATAGAAGCTTTATGTTTCATCTTTTCTTCTTTAATCTCTATGAGAGCATCAGTAATGTGTTTTGTAAAGGCCATGTTCATAGCACTAGCATTAGGACTTTTATCAAGCTTTTGTAGGAACTTAATAACTTCAGAGATGTTACAACCATCAAGATCAAAATCAAAATTATCATCTAGAGTGGTAGAACTATTACTAGCCTTAACACTAGTGGTGGTGATAGTAGAAACACTAATGTTTCTAGCAATTTCATCTTCTCTTTCCCACTTAGCATGTAATTCAGCTAATAGTCTAACATTTTCATCAATTCTTACTTGTATGGCATTAGTAGCTGCAAAGGGATTATCAATAGTTTCAGGTTTAGCAGCCATTTTATTCAAAGAAGATTGAGCTTCAGCCAAAGATGCTATATTTCTTTCAGCATTAGAGAGCTTTTCCTCAATAGTTTTATTAAAAGCAGTTTGTTTACTAATAAAGTCTTTGAGCATAACTTCAAGTTCAGAGGGAGCACTCCTATTATTGTTGTAAGAATTTCCATAAGCATTACCATTATTGGGAGGATATGGCTTATAATTGTTGTTACCAAAATTATTCCTATAAGCATTATTGCCAAAATTGTTATTTCTTATGAAGTTCACATCAACTTGCTCTTCTTGAGCAACCAAAGAAGCTAAAGGAACATTATTTGGATCAATATGGGCTTTCCCATTAACAAGCATAGACATAATAACATCAATCTTATCACTCAAGGAGGAGGTTTCTTCAACAGAATTTACCTTCTTACCTTGTGGAGCTCTCTCAGTATGCCATTCAGAATAGTTAACCATCATATTATCCAGAAGCTTTGTTGCAGCACCCAAAGTAATGGTCATAAAGGTACCTCCAGCAGCAGAATCCAATAGGTTCCTTGAAGAATTCAATCCTACATAAAAAGTTTGGATGATTATCCAAGCAGTTAGTCCATGAGTGGGACAATTCTTTACCAAAGATTTCATTCTTTCCCAAGCTTGAGCAACATGTTCATTATCAGATTGGTTAAACTTCATTATTTCACTTCTCATAGATATAATCTTAGCAGGAGGATAGTACTTTCCAATGAAAGCATCTTTGCATTTATTCCAAGAATCAATACTATTCCTAGTTAAGGAATTCAACCATTCTTTAGCTTTTCCTCTCAAAGAGAAAGGAAACAATTTCAGCTTAATAATATCTCCATCTATATCCCTATGCTTTTGCATCTCACAAAGTTCAACAAAGTTATTTAGATGGGCAGCAGCATCTTCATTACCAATACCTGAAAATTGTTCTCTCATAACAAGATTGAGTAAAGCAGGTTTTATCTCAAAGAAAGTAGCTTCAAGGACAGGTGGAGCAATAGGTGTGCTCATAAAATCATTGTTGTTGGTGCTAGTGAATTCACACAACTTAGTGTTTTCAAGAGTAGTCATTTTTTGTGTTTTTAATAAAGAAAGCAAACTTGTAAAACTAATTTTTTTGTGTTTTTGATAAAGAAACAAGCAAACAAAGCAAAAGAAAACTAAGAAAAACAAAAATAACAAAGTAAAGAGATTGGTTATGAGGGACTCCCCTTGTGAAGATGTATTTGACTCCCTGGCAACGGCGCCAGAAAAAGAGCTTGATGGCCCAAAATATATTGAGCTCATTGGGGAACCCCAAGAGGAAGGTATGATGAGCACAGCAACAAGTTTTCCCTCAGTAAGAAACCAAGGTTATCAATCCAGTAGGAGCAAGGAAACACCCCAAAGGTGTAGCTAGCTGAACGTTGGCAGGGCGCACTACCGGTGCCAGCAGCAACGTGGAGACCTGCACAACACAACCACAGAACTTTGCCCCCAACTTACGATGAGGTTGTCAATCTCACCAGTTTTGCTGAAAACAAAGGATTAAACGTATCGAATGGAAGGAAGTAATAGTTTGCAGAAAGTAAACACAAAGCAGTAAACAGTTTGTAGATTGTATGTAAAAGAAAGGACCAGGGTCCATAGTTCACTAGAGGTGGCTCTCCTTAAGATAGATAACATGCTGGGTGAACAAATTATAGTGGGGCAATTGACAAACATCGAGAAAGCATACAAGCATATACTAATCATCTTGACTCCTTTGAGACTTGATTGGGCATTATCACATTATACATAGACCGCCATCCAACTGCATCTATGACTAACAATCCACCTTCAGGTTATCATCCGAACCCCCTCTAGTATTAAGTTGCAAGCTACAGATTATTGCTTTACGAATTGCGTGCAAAGTAAACAATATGATTGTTCTATGAACAAAGGATTGTTGTTTTCTCCCTAGTAGCAACAGCACATCTAGTACCTTAGAGATTTCTGTCACTTCCCCAGATTACTAGAGGCATGAACCCACTATCGAGCATAAATACTAACTCTTGGAGTTGCTAGCATCTACTTGGCCAAGATAGCTACTAACAACGGAAAGCATGCTAGATCACAAATAATAAAGACATGATAGAATCAATAATCAATCTAAAATAGCATCTCAATATCCATCGGATCCCCGCAAACACAACATGTATGGATTACAAATAGATGATCTTGATCATGAACGAAGCTCACAAGATCTAAACATGAAAGCACAAAGGAGGAGAACTAGCCATCTAGATACTACATGGACCCGTAGTCCAGAGATGAACTACTCACGCATCACATCGGTGGCTTGCATGGTGATGAAGAAGGCCTCCAAGGTGAATTCCCCTCTTCGGCAGGGTGCCGTGAAGAGCTTCAGATCCCTCCCGATCTAGGGATGGAGATGACGGTGGCTACAGACTCTTTCGTGGATTTTTTTGATCGGGTACTTAGGGTTTTGGTATCGGAGGCAATATATAAGCGGAAGGAGAGGCCGAGGGGGTGCTGGGGTCGGCCAGACCACCCCTGGCACGGGACAGGCCTGGCCATGCAGCCAGGTGATGTGGCCGGGCCCCAGCCCTTCTCTGTCTCGTATTCTGGATCTAGACGTCTTCCGGTAAAATAGCAACTTTGGCTTTTGTCCTGTCCAATTCCGAGAATATTCATTTTCTGACTTCCTGTAACCAAAAAACAACAAAAAACAGGCAGTTGGCACTGTGGCTGTTGTTAATAGGTTAGTCCAAGAAATCATATGAAAAGTACTCCAAAGTGTGGACAAAACACAAGAAAGTAGATAAAACCAAGCATGGAACATCAAAAATTATAGATACATCTGCAATGTATCAAGACTCCAGAGCTAGTGGTCATGGTGATGGCTTTCTTGGCACAGTCAATCAATCCTTTGTGCTTTGAAATCCAATCCATTCCTAGTACTAGTTCCAAACCTTTGGTTCCATGTACTATTAGATTGGCATAAAATTCTATCCCATGTATTCTGATAGGCACAGCTTTGCAAATTTTTCTAGCTTTTGTAGTTGAACCGGGGATTTGAACTATCATGACATGCTTCAAGTTGGTTGGGTGAATCTTACTAGTGCATGCAAATTCTTCGATGACCAATGAGTGTGATGCTCCAGAATCAAACAACACTCTTGCTAAAACTGAGTTGACAGAAAACATACCCAGCACTACATTTGGTGCTTCTTAGGCTTCTTCGGCGTTCATGTGGAAGAGATGGCCATTGCGGTTTTGAGGGTTCCCTGGGGCGAATCTTCGTCCTGGTTGAACGAAACACTGTTGTTGAGCTGGGGCATTCACATTGGTAGTGGCAGCAATCTTCTTGGGGCACTCATTGGAATAGTGACCCTTCACTCCACACTCGAAACAAGTAATCTGAGACTTGTCTTTCGCTGCCACGGGCACAGTATTGCTTCCAGTTCTGGGTGCGGTGTTGTTGTTGTTGTTGTTGTTGTTGTTGCTGTTGTTGTTCTTGGGAGGGGCACGGTTGAAATTGCTGGAGTTACCGGGATGATTGTTGTTTCCTCCGGACTTCACATTTCCTCCGCTGCGGTTGGGGTAACTTGGGCGAGACATTGGGGGTCGGTTGTTCCGTGGGGCATATCCTGCAGAAGGGTTGGGACGGTACTTTTTGTGACTGTTGGATCCATCTTGGTGCATCATCCGATGTTTGTGGTTGTCGTTTGCTTGATTAAGCTTCCCTTCCATCTGAATGGCAGAGTCAACTAGCCCTTCGAGATCCTCAAAAAGGATGTTGACGAGGATAGTCTGCATCTCATCATGCAGTCTGTTCAGGAATCTCTCCTTCTTCTTGGCCTCCGTGTTGATCTCATCAGGTGCATACCTGGCAAGGGACAAGAATCTGTCATGGTACTCCACTACAGTCATTCTGCCCTGCTTCAATTCTCTAAATTCATCTCTTATTCTGGTGACTAGACCCTATGGCACGTGGGTGCGACTAAACTTGATCTTGAAGGCTTCCCATGTCATCACTTGACCATGGTTCATTGTGCGGGTGATGTTCCACCATGCTCTTGCATCTCCTGCCAAATAGTGTGTGGCAAAAAGAACTTTCTCGTTGGCATCCACTCCGGCTACCTCTAAGTTGTTCTCCATTGTTTGCAACCAATCATCAGCATCCAGTGGGTTCTTAGAAGTACTAAAGATTGGGGGATTTGTATTCTGGAAGTTTTTGAGTTTGGATCCATGATGATCCTGATTTCCATGGTTTTGATTGTTCTGAGCCATCTGGGATATCTGCTGCAGTGTTGCTAGATTAGCTTTGCGCTATGCCCTACAAGCTTCACGGTCTGCAATGAGAGTCTGCAGAATCTGTAGCATTGGGTCTTGCGATGAGCTGCTCCCTCCTTGGTTTCCACGAGTCATCTGAAGATTGAGATAGATAAAGGGGAAAGAGGGAAAGTTCTAAGGTTCATGGTTTTGATTTCAAAGCTAAGACGTTGAATTTGACTCAGGTTTTGCAACTAACTTCTTTTCATTCATTCAAGCAAAGCACACGATACAAACACACACACACCACAACATCAAAGGAATATAGATGGTTTTAAGAACCATTCTGTAAGCTACGATACAATGGGACCGATACTCCTCACTCTACGATAGTGCTCTAGTGCATCTACTCATCATCGATGAAGTCGGATTCATCATCATTGGTGTACAAGTCCACGGCATCCTCCTCCAGATAGTCATCATCATTGCTGAGGTAGGAGTCAATATCCCCTTGGATATCTTCACCTTCTTCTTCTTCTTCCTTTGCTGCAAGCTGAGCTTCTTGCTCCTTGAGGGTCTTCTCGAGGTCTACCACCTTCTTGTGAAGACAGTCGATGGTGCGATCCTTCTTTGCGCGTTGACGGCAAAGAGACTAATGATCCTTGACGAGCAGTGAGAAAGTCTAGGCCTTCTGGGCGGCAAGGGCGAGGTTGTGGTTGCCGACCTCTCTAGCATTGTCCAACTCCTTCTATCTGTCGTACAGTAGGAAGTCAAGGTTCTCCACTTGACGCTTCAATATTGGGTGACTTGGCATCTCTAGCGGCATTCCCATGGAATCATGCCTTGCATAGTGAACAAAGTAGGTTCCTTGGATTAGGTTGACACTTTGGGCACACAGACGTGCGAGAGCTTCATGCATTGCCCTGGCTAATCCATCTAGCCAGTTGTTCTCTCTCAAGAACTGAATCCTCCCAGATACTAGTGCTTCTATCTTGCCTCGAAGATCAGCAGTTACTAGCCATTGTAAATCTCCTCCTGGTGGACCCGCGAGTTGAGATCCAAGAAATTCCGGATGTGGATGCTCCAAGAACTCAGACAGTGAATCAAGATCCCTCTCGAAGATCAGTTGGCCTCTGTTGCCCAACTGGTAGAACTTGTTGCATTGAGCTTCCATCTATTTAGGATGAGAAAATTAGTGGAGTGATCAAGTGTGTCAAAGTTTTATGTAGTAATGTAAGAATTTGGAGGAACATGAATATTTTTGAGAGAAAGAATTCCCAAGGGTAAGAGAGGAAATAGTTTTCATAAATACTCACTTTGGTTTTTGAAACTAAGTTTTTGTTCGGATGTCCATTCTAACTAGGGTCTCCTATGGTCAGGATGGCTCTGATACCAACTTGTCAACACCCGAATTTTTAATCCCAGATGCCTGTTATGCCATACATCGCAATCCCAGGATTACCATTTTTGCGAGACATATCAAATTGGATATCATAGTACATCATCCATTACAAACCATATAAGGTCTTACATAAATAAAGGATCTCATGATCCAGTCTTAGTACAATCAAGTAGTAGAATAAATAGCGTAGTGGTGGGATCCATCTTTAGAGTCACAAGCAATGCTGACGATGGGAGATGATCCTAGTTGTCGTAGCCGTCCTGCTACCCTCCTTCAGGGTAGTCCTCCTCATAGTCTGGCCATAGGAATAGCCAGGGATAAAGCCATGAGTACTCTTTAAGTACTCGCAACTATCACTAACAAGTAAGATAGTTCTAGTAGGAATGCTAAACTCTAAGTTTATTTATAAAGTTAAGTTTGAAACCTAAGCTGAGTTCAGAAACAAAGAAAGATAAAATAAAGTTTGAAAACACCTAAGTGGGAACTTAGTTGTCATAGTCACAACTCTGTTGTGGTCAAGTCATGTCACAATTCATTTCATAAGTCATTTTGAAAACATCTGACAACGGAACAATATGGCCACTCCAACTGTCCATAACCGCAGATGCGGCTATTCGAATAGTTTGACACTCTGCAGAGGTGGTACATTTTCACCACAAGATTCGATACATTTGTCAGGAATAACCCTGAATCATCATACTTGGTATGCAGATAATCAAACATAACCTTTCCTTTACACACTCTAGTATAAGCACCTCTCATATGAGTATGGCCTCCCAGCCATGACCATTTGCCATCCTGGGCACTACATAGGTGGACAACATTGAGAGGTAGCCTCAGCTCAAACCTCTCCCGCGAGGGAACTAATACTAATGCATATAAACTTCCGGCTAAGCCTTATCCAATTCAGGTATTGTGGTTGTACGGTAAAAATTGGAATGGTATCGCATCCGAACCTAACCATCAGTTTTATAAAAGGTCTAAGGATCATGCATCAACATTTTCATCATCATCATAAACCATTTGTGTTTATCAACACATGTCAAAACATCTCAATAGAATGACTCATCATTCCAAGGTTTTCACAATTCATTTTCACCAAGTATTGCCATCTAAAGTGATCAAGTTTTGGTTTAGCTCTAAACTACTAAGTAAAGAGTGTTCACTAATGTGGGATGCTAATCTCAATCTCATGCCATAGAATGACATCTAAGTCTAACTAGATAGGTCAAGTTTTATACTCTTTATGCTACCTTTAAACAAGTAAAGGACTTTTGTAAAGTAAAGGAAGTAAAGCTTGTAAATAAAACTTAGAGTAGGTATAAGTTAAAATGGTATAACCAAAGCATGCCTAATGCATTTTTCTTGGGTTATCTAGCTTGCAAGGGTTAGCTTGCATTTTTAATGATGGCTTGCCTTGGTTGGTGCAGTGGTTGAAATTCTCTTCCTCCTCCTCTTGGTAGAACTCCTCCTCCTTGTAGACTTGGTCGGTACTATCGTCTATAAATACATATGGAAAACACAATCACCAAACAATACTTAACTAGTCTACTTAGCACACCAATTCACACATTTTATGATCTATTATCATCACAAACATCACAAGGTTTAATGAACTAGTTTCATTTATTTTATTTGAGAAAAGTAATTTCTTCTCATTGAAATTAACTAAGATTTAATATTCTCCAATTAAAATATGGGATCATGTGGACACATGTCATCACCACATATTCTAACATATGGGAATGTGATTTAAGGGTTGGATCACATTTTAATAAGTTTGAGTTTAATAAATAATGATTTAAGGTGACTAGAAATGCTTATATACCATTATTTTGTTACTAGTCCAAAGTCACTGCATGTAAACCTTAATATTATTATATATTCAGGGTTAAATATGATTTTTGAGAGTTGGAATCAACTCAAAAGCTATTATGGTTGATTTTATAAAAATGTTTGAATGTGCAAAATCTTTTGTCTTGTTATTTTATCTAGGAGAGATCTCTAACTCTAAATGATTTAAATCCAACGGGCTTGGATAGAGATTTTCATTATCTTTCCAAAAAAATTGGAATCACTCAATTTGGATTTGTAAAACTTCCTGAATTGATTTTTAAACTAAGGGACAGAACTAAGTCTAAGTGTAAAAGGAAAAATCCTAATTTGAATTAACTGGGTCGCGCAGGAAACTAATGGCCAGCCCAGATTCACTCCACGGCGCTGAGGACTGCTAACAGGGGGTCCGTCTGTTTGTGGCTCATTACACGCAAAGCGGTACGGGGCGATACGGACCGCAGGATTAGAACTACATCAACGGCTCACGGTCGTCATCGACGATGAACACGTCGTTGGCGAGACTGAACCCTAGCACGGTCGGTGGGGGTGCAGTGTGTTGGAGATATGCCCAAGAGGCAATAATAAAAGTGGTTATTATTATATCTTTGTGTTTATGATGAATGTTTGCATCCCATGCTATAATTGTATTATAAGGAAACACTAATACATGTGTGTTTTGTAAACATAAAAGAGTCCCTAGTAAGCCTCTTGTTGAACTAGCTTGTTGATTAATTGATGATCATGGTTTCCTGATCATGGACATTGGATGTCATTAATAACAAGGTTATATCATTAGGAGAATGATGTGATGGACACACACACCCATAGTAAGTGTAGCATAAGATCAAGTCATTAAGTTCGTATTGCTACAAGCTTTCAAATGCACAGTAACCTAATCCTTCGACCATGAGGTTATGTTAATCACCATCACCAGATGGGTACTTTGATGACATCAAACACCGCTTCGTAACTCGGTGGTTATAAAGGTGTCATTGGGTATTCTGAAAGTATGTGTTGAAGCGCATGGACCAAGATTGGTATTTGTCCATCCATATGACGGATAGATATGCTCTGGGCCCTCTCGGTGGAATGTCATCTAGTTAGCTTGCAAGCATGTGACTAGGTCAGAAGGGATGACATAACATGGAATGAGTAAAGAGTACTTATCAGTAACGAGGTAGAACTAGGTATGGAGATACCGACGATCAAACCTCGGATAAGTAGAGTATCGCGTGACAAAGGGAATTGGTTTCGTATGTTAATGGTTTTATCGATCATGAAGTCATCGTTGAGTATGTGGGAGCCGTTATGGATCTCCAGATCCCGCTGATGGTTATTGATCGGAGAGGTGTCTCCATCATGTCTACATATTCACGAACCGTAGGGTGACACACTTAAGGTTCCAAGTTGTTTTAAGTAGATATGGAATGTGCGTTGGAGACCGAATGTTGTTCGGAGTATCAGATTGGATCCGGGACATCACGAGGAGATCCGGAATTGTCCGGGGAATAAGATTCATATAATGGGGATCATTTTCTAAGTTAGGAAATGTTCCGGAGTGTTTGTATGGGGATTCAAGAAGGTTTCGGAATGTTCCGGAAGGTTCTAGAAGATATTTTGGAGTTTACTTGAAAACCAAGATAGGATAAGGGGAAACTTAAAGGGTAAGTAAAGGAAACTTGGGGGGGAAGGACTCTCCCCCCAAGCCTCCTTGTGCGCCGGCCCTAAGGGGTGGGCCTAGGGGTAGGAACCCTAGGCCGCACCCCTCCCTCTATATATAGAGGGGTGGAGGCGCCACCCCCCTTTGCCCCTCCCCACTCCAAACCCTAGCCGCCTCTCTCCTCCTCCTTCCATCTGCTCTGGCTTAGGCGAAGCCCTGCAGAATTCTCTACTCCACCACCACCACGCCGTCGTGCTGCTGGGATTCCGTGGAGAGATCTACTACCTCCGCTACTCGCTGGAATGGGGAGAGGAAGGTCTGCTTCGACTCCGCACGTGTGACCGACTGCGGAAGCGCTGCCGGAACGCGGCGCCGGAAGGATCGTCTACTCGATCTTGAGATCGGCTATGATCGTGTACATCAACCACGAGATCCAATCTCGCACAAGGCTTTCAGATCTACAAGGGTTAGTACAGATCTATCTTGTTGCACATGTCTAATAGATTAGATCTTGGCTTTTATCTAGATTAGATCTGGGTTTTGTTCATTCTTGCGGTAGAATTTTTTTGTTTTCCATGCTATGAACCCATCAGTGGTATCAGAGCCTTGTCTATGTGTAGATCTGTTGCACGAGTAGAACACAATGGTTTTGTGGGTGTTGGTGCTCGTGCCGTCTTTTGCTTTGTGTACTTTGCATCTTGCGGCATGGTGGGATGAAGCAGCTCGGGCTAACCTTACATGTCATGGCACATGAGACTTGCTCCACGCTTGACATGTAACTTGCTTTGCACAAGTGGATTTGCGGGTGTCTGTCTCTCCCACCATAGTATAGATCCAATTTACACTTTGTACTTGATAGCACTTGTATCAACGTTGTGGTTCAGTTTCATAGGTAAGATCCGTTCTTATTCGAAAGCCCCAAACCACGTAAAACATGCAAAGAAAATTAGAGGCGTCTAACTTGTTTTTGTAGGGGTTTTTGTGATGTGATATGGCCATCATGTGATTGTGATTATATTTGATGTATGGAATGATCCTTGTTGTAATATGGCAACCGGCAGGAGCCTAATGGTTGTCTTTAATTCTGTTAAGACCTGCGTGTCTATTCATCTTGTAATAGCTTTATTCCAAGTAGTTGTAATAGTTGCTAGTGATGATGGACAACCATGAAGCGGCCATCGACCTTGGACGCAATGCTGGTGATGATGGAGATCATGTCCGTGCTTTGGAGATGGAGATCAAAGGCATAAGAAGAAAGGGCCATATCATATCACACTAATTATGAATTGCCTGTGATGTTAATCCTTTATGCATCTTGTATTGCTTAGATCGCGATGGTAGCATTATAAGATGATCCCTCTCACTAAATATCAAGTAATAAAGTGTTCGTCCTTAGTTGGCACCTTTGCTAAGACTCATCGTTTCGAAGCATCTCGTGATGATCGGATGTGATAGATTCTACGTGTGCATACAATGGGTGCAAGCCAGATTTGCACATGCGGAAACTAAGGTTAATCTTGACGAGCCTAGCATGTACAGACATGGTCTTAGAACATGGAATACCGAAAGGTAGAGCACGAGTCATATAAATGATATGATGAACATGAAGATTGTTCGCCGATGAAACTACCTCTTCTCTCGTGAAGATCGGACTTGGTGTAGTGGACTTGGTTCGTGTAATCACTAAGACAATGTGAGGGATGTTGTTTTGAGTGGGAGTTCACCTAGTTAATTTAAGAATTAAAATTGAACTCAATTTATCATAAACTTAGTCTAAACTACTTGCAAATTTGTTGTAGATTATGGCGAACTCTCCATCAATTTCAATGCGTTCCTAGAGAAAGAAAAGCTTAAGAACAATGGAAGCAACTTCACGGACTGGCTCCATGGACTGAAGATTGTCCTCAGGGCTGGTCAGTTGACCTGTGTGCTCGAAGCACCGCTAGGTGACCCACCTGCAGAAGATGCCACCGATGACATAAAGAATGCTTACGCCACTCGGAAAAATCATTACTTCATAGTTCAGTGTGCCATCCTGTACGGTTTAGAAATGGAGCTTCAGAAGCGCTTTGAGCACCACGACCCGTTCCAGATCATTAAGGAGCTCAAGCTCATTTTTGAGACTCACGCGGCCGTGGAGAGCTATGAGGCCTCCAAAAAGTTCTTTAACTGTAAGATGGAAGAGGGTAGCTCCGTTAGCGAGCACGTGCTCACCATGTCTGGGCATGCAAACAAGCTCCAAGAGTTGGGGATAACGATTCCTAATGAGTTAGGGATTCACCGTGTCCTCCAATCACTGCCACCAAGTTATAAGAACTTTGTGATGAACTACAACATGCACTGCATGAACAAGACGTTGCCTGAACTATCGTCCATGCTGAAAACTGCTGAAGTGGAGATCAAGAAGGAGCACCAAGTGTTGATGGTCAATAAGACCACCAATTTCAAGAAACAGGGCAAGCCTAAGAACAAGGGAAACTTCAAGACGGGCGGCAAGAAAGTTGCCGCACCTTCTAAGAAGCCCAAGGCTGATCCTAAGCCTGAAACTGAATGCTTCTACTGCAAGGGTGCTGGTCACTGGAAGCGTAACTGCCCCAAGTACCTGGCAGATCTGAAGAACGGCAACATCAAGAAGAAAGGTATATTCGATATACATGTTATTGATGTGTATCTTACTAGTAATCGTAGTAGTGCCTGGGTATTTGATACTGGTTAGGTTGCTCATATTTGTAACTCGAAACAGGAGCTGCGGAATAAACGAAGACTAGCGAGAGATGAGGTGACGATGCGCGTTGGAAATGGATCCAAGGTTGATGTGATCGCCGTCGGCACGCTCCCTCTACATCTACCTTCGGGATTAGTTTTAAATTTGAATAATTGTTATTTGGTGCCTGCGTTAAGCACGAACATTATATCTGGATCTTGTTTATTGCGAGACGGTTACTCTTTTAAGTCCGTGAATAAAGGTTGTTCGATTTATATGAGTAATATCTTTTGTGGTAATGCACCTGAGATGAATGGTTTATTCTTACTGAATCTCGATAGTAGTGATACACATGTTCACAACATAGATGCTAAACGAACAAAATTGAATGATAATTCTACATACATGTGGCACTGTCGTCTTGGTCACATTGGAGTGAAGCGTATGAAGAAACTCCATTCTGAGGGACTTCTTGAATCACTTGAAAGATGTGAAGCATGTCTAATGGGAAAAATGACTAAGACTCCATTCTCTGGAATAATGGAGCGAGCTATAGACTTATTGGAAATAATACATACCGATGTCTACGGTCCAATGAGTGCAGTGTCGCGTGGTGGATATCGTTATGTTCTCACTTTCACGGATGACTTAAGTAGATATGGGTATGTCTACTTTATGAAACATAAGTTCGAAACTTTCGAGAAGTTTAAGGAATTTCAAAGTGAAGTGGAAAATCATCGTAACAAGAAGATTAAGTTTCTGCGTTCTGACCGCGGAGGTGAATATCTAAGTTATGAGTTTGGCATGCATTTAAAGAAATGTGGAATACTTTCAGATTGACACCGGGAACACCACAGCGTAATGGTGTGTCCGAACGTCGTAATCGAACTCTCTTAGATATGGTTCGGTCTATGATGTCTCTTACAGATTTACCGCTATCGTTTTGGGGCTATGCATTAGAGACAGCCGCATTCACTTTAAATAGGGCACCGTCTAAATCCGTTGAAACGACATCGTATGAATTGTGGTTTGGAAAGAAACCTAAGTTGTCGTTCCTTAAAGTTTGGGGTTGCGAAGCGTATGTAAAGAAGTTACAACCTGATAAGCTTGAACCCAAAGCGGAGAAATGCGTCTTCATAGGATACCCTAAAGAAACAATTGGGTATACCTTCTATCATAGATCCGAAGGCAAAGTTTTTGTTGCCAAGAATGGATCCTTTCTTGAGAAGGAGTTTCTCTCGAAGGAATTGACTGGAAGGAAAGTAGAACTCGACGAGGTTATTGAACCTTCTCTCGGAGTTGAGAGTAGCGCAGCACCGGAAGATGTTTTTGTGCCGCCTGCACCAATTGGAGAGGAAGCTCATGATGGTGATCATGAAACTTCAAACGAAGTTACTGCTGAACCTCGCAGGTCAACGAGGGTTCATACCACTCCTGATTGGTATGACCCTGCCTTGAACGTCATGTTGGTGGACAACACTGATGACCCTGCGACGTATGAAGAAGCTATGGTGAGCCTAGATTCTGACAAATGGCTAGAAGCCATGAAATCCGAAATGGGATCCATGTACGAAAACTAAGTATGGAATTTGGTGGACTTACCGGATGGCCGTAAGGCTGTCGAGAACAAATGGATCTTCAAAAGAAAAACAGATCCTGATGGTAATATTACCGTCTATAAAGCTCGACTTGTCGCGAAAGGGTTCCGACAAATTCAAGGAGTTGACTACGATGAGACTTTCTCACCAGTAGCGAAGCTAAAGTCTGTGAGGATTTTGTTAGCAATAGCTGCATATTTTGATTATGAGATTTGGCAGATGGATGTCAAAACGGCATTCCTTAATGGTGACATTGAGGAAGAGTTGTATATGGTACAGCCCAAGGGTTTTATCGATCCTAAAGATGCTGACAAGGTATGCAAACTTCAGCGCTCCATTTATGGACTGAAGCAAGCATCCCGGAGTTGGAATCAACGTTTTGATAAAGTAATCAAAAACTTTGGATTTATACAAACTTATGGAGAAGCTTGTATTTACAAGAAAGTGAGTGGGAGCTCTGTAGTATTCCTAGTACTATATGTAGATGACATATTGTTGATTGGGAATGATATAGAACTTCTTAATAGTGTCAAAGCCTATTTGAATAATAGTTTTTCAATGAAGGATCTTGGCGAAGCGGCATATATTCTAGGCATCAAGATTTATAGAGATAGATCAAGACGCCTAATAGAGTACATACTTAGACAAAGTTCTAAAGAAGTTTAGAATGGAAGAGAGCAAGAAAGGGTTCGTGCCCATGTTGTCAGGTAAGACCTTGAGTAAGACTCAAAGTCCAGCTACGGCAGAAGATAGAGAGAAGATGAATAATATTCCCTATGCCTCGGCCATAGGTTCTATCATGTATGCCATGCTGTGTACAAGACCAGATATAGCACATGCTGTTAGTTTGACTAGTAGATATCAAAGTGATCCTGGAATGGAGCCTCGGGCGGGTCAAGAATATCCTAAAGTACCTGAATAGGACTAAGGATATGGTTCTTTCTTATGGAAGTGATGAACAGCTTGTTGTAAATAGTTACACTGATGCTAGTTAGAACACCGATCCAGATGACTCGAAGTCACAGTCTGGATACGTATTTATTTTGAATGGTGCTGCAGTGAGCTGGAGGAGTGCCAAGCAAAGCGTTGTGGCGAAATCTTCAACTGAATCGGAATACATAGCTGCTTCGGAGGCTGCACAAGAAGCCATATGGATGAAGGAGTTCATTACTGAACTTGGCGTGGTTCCTAGTGCGTTGGACCCGATGGCCATCTACTGTGACAACACAGGTGCCATAGCTAATGCACAGGAGCCAAGGTCACATAACAAGCTGAAGCACATGAAGCCACGTTTCCATGCTATTCGCGAGTATGTCCGAGATGGTGACATAAAGATTTGCAAAGTACACACTGATCTGAATGTGGCAGATCCGTTGACTAAACCTCTCCCTAGAGCAAAGCATGACCAACACCAGAACGCCATGGGTGTTAGGTATATTACCATGTAATCTAGATTATTGACTCTAGTGCAAGTGGGAGACTGTTGGAGATATGCCCAAGAGGAAATAATAAAAGTGGTTATTATTATATCTTTGTGTTTATGATGAATGTTTGCATCCCATGCTATAATTGTGTTATAAGGAAACACTAATACATGTGTGTTTTGTAAACATAAAAGAGTCCCTAGTAAGCCTCTTGTTGAACTAGCTTGTTGATTAATTGATGATCATGGTTTCCTGATCATGGACATTGGATGTCATTAATAACAAGGTTATATCATTAGGAGAATGATGTGATGGACACACACACCCATAGTAAGTGTAGCATAAGATCAAGTCATTAAGTTCGTATTGCTACAAGCTTTCAAATGCATAGTAACCTAATCCTTCGACCATGAGGTTATGTTAATCACCATTACCGTATGGGTACTTTGATGACATCAAACACCGCTTCGTAACTGGGTGGTCATAAAGGTGTCATTGGGTATTCTGAAAGTATGTGTTGAAGCACATGGACCAAGATTGGGATTTGTCCATCCATATGACGGATAGATATGCTCTGGGCCCTCTCGGTGGAATGTCATCTAGTTAGCTTGCAAGCATGTGACTAGGTCAGAAGGGATGACATAACATGGAACGAGTAAAGAGTACTTATCAGTAACGAGGTAGAACTAGGTATGGAGATACCGACGATCAAACCTCAGATAAGTAGAGTATCGCGTGACAAAGGGAATTGGTTTCGTATGTTAATGGTTTTATCGATCACGAAGTCATCGTTGAGTATGTGGGAGCCGTTATGGACTCCAGATCTCGCTGATGGTTATTGATCGAAGAGGTGTCTCCATCATGTCTACATATTCACGAACTGTAGGGTGACACACTTAAGGTTCGAAGTTGTTTTAAGTAGATATGGAATGTGCGTTGGAGAACGAATGTTGTTCGGAGTCTCGGATTGGATCCGGGACATCACGAGGAGATCTGGAATTGTCCGGGGAATAAGATTCATATAATGGGGATCATTTTCTAAGTTAGGAAATGTTCCTGAGTGTTTGTATGGGGATTCTAGAAGGTTTCGGAATGTTACCGAAGGTTCTAGAAGATATTTTGGAGTTTACTTGAAAACCAAGATAGGATAAGGGGAAACTTAAAGGGTAAGTAAAGGAAACTTGGGGGGAAGGACTCTCCCCCCAAGCCTCCTTGTCTTGCCCTAAGGGGTGTGGGCCTAGGGGTAGGAACCCTAGGCCGCACCCCTCCCTCTATATATAGAGGGGTGGAGGCGCCACCCCCCTTTGCCCCTCCCCACTCCAAACCCTAGCCGCCTCTCTCCTCCTCCTTCCATCTACTCTGGCTTAGGCGAAGCCCTGCAGAATTCTCTACTCCACCACTACCACCACACCGTCGTGCTGCTGGGATTCCATGGAGAGATCTACTACCTCCGTTGCTCATTGAGCAGGGAGAGGAAGGTCGCCGACTCAGACGCAGACCGATCAGGAAGCGCTGCCGGAACGAGGTGCCGGAAGGATCATCTACTCGATCTTGATATCGGCAAGTGATCTTCTACATCAACCATGAGATCTGATCTCGCACAAGGCTTTCAGATCTACAAGGGTTAGTATAGATCTATCTCGTTGCACATGTCTAATAGATTAGATCTTGGCTTTTATCTAGATTAGATCTAGGTTTTGTTCGTTCTTGCGGTAGAAATTTTTTGTTTTCCATGCTACGAACCCATCACAGTGGGGACGTACCAGGGCTCCAGCTAGTGCGGTGAGGCGGGAAAATGAACGAGTAGACGATGACGGTTTTCCTGGTACTGGCGGCGTCCCGAGAGATGGCCTAGATCAATGGCTCCCTTCTCCTCCCTCCGCGGCAGACTCCGGGGAAATTCTGGCAGTACGGGCTACGGCTTGCTCCGGTGGGGCTCTGGGAGTGTTCTGCAGGGGAGTGGATGAGAATGGTGTGACGAATTGGTGCGTGGGAGGCCTCCTTATATAGGCGCGACTGGGCGGCAGTGAGGCATGGGCGATGCTCGCCGGTGACAACGACACAGCGGCCTAGAGGTATGGGTGGCGTAGGCGAACGGTGGCTTGCCTCCTGGTGGTCCTCTACAGCGTTATGGCGATGCTAGGGGCGGTGGCTAACGGTCGGGAGCGTTGCGCGCTCTGGGAGACAGAGGCGGTGCTCGACGCGGTTCCCGGCGATTGTGGGTCGCGCGGCGGGTTACGGTCGTGTCTGGCAGGGTGAAGGGGTCAAGGCGGAGTGGCGTGCACGGTCTATGGTCGAGGCGCGGTCTGTGGCGTGCTGGTGGTGAAGGCGCTCTGGCGTGCTCTGGCATAGTGCAGAGAGGCATGGGCGCGAGCGAGTGGAGGTGGTCCAGGGGCTGGCTGTGGCCATGGGGTGGACAGGGGAGTGCGGTAGGGTTGAGCGGAGCTAGTTGTGGTGCTGGAACGGTGTGGCACGGTCTAGGGAGCGTTGCCCATGATTAGCCGGTGGTGACCTAAAACGGGCGACGCGACACTGATGCTCTAGGCCGGTTAGTAGCTTAGTTAGGGGCTGGTTAGGGTTAGGGGAGACAAGGGGACCAAATGGAGCCCAATTACTCGACAATGCATTGATCATGGAATAGTAATAGTTATGCAAATAAAATGGTGCATGCCACAAGTTCGACACAATGGCCGCATGAACCAAACTTTCAAATTTTGAGATGATTTTTGGTGGAGTTGTTGGTCTCATGCTTGAGCATCTGTGGTTGCTAGGATTTGTTAAATGGAATTCATTTGAGTGGTTTTTGAAAGTGTGATCTAGACATATGAACTAGATTCCATTTTCAATTGTCATTTAAAATTAGAGTTTGAATGTTTTTGGGAGATCACAAAGTGGGCCTTGGCACATCACTACTTGTACTAGCAAGGGGTGCAAAGATCCACCATTGTCTCTGTTGGAAATTGAGTGCTAGGAACACCCAAAGTGGGCTAGGTGATTAAAATGGCAAAAGTGACCATTTCCTTTATTTAATTCTTTTTGATTTATTTTTCTTTGGTTTTTTCTTGGGAATGATCTAGATAATGTGACATTCATCATAGAACCATTTTACAACCATTAGAACAAACAATAATGGCATTTCAAACAACTCCTATTTTAAATGCACACACATATGAATGCTTAAAGATTTTAAATGGAAAAAGGTTTTGTTAACCCTAAATTGGGTAGATTTGATCTTGATTAACCTTGATTAAAGTTTTGGGATGTTACGTCCCCCTGCTTCAGACTATTCTCACGGACATACTTGGACCAACCCCGGCCACCGAAATAGGTGGTGGCCATCGTCTGGGAGTCATCCACATCATATAGTTGCCGCGTGGCTTTAGGGCCCTCGCTATACAGAGTTAGAAACTTGTCGCTTCCGAACATCTTGTTTATAATGGGGCGAGCGACACAAGGGACGACCTTCATGAGAAAATTGATAGAGAAGTAAGGAGACAGCAAAAAAGTGAGATACAAGATTATATATCAAGTCGGTCTAAACCACATGGAATCCATACCTGATACCATGGGTACCCTTTGCGAAGGTTGGCCATGCACCATTTTTCTTCCCTCTACCTTTGGAATGGCATACAGGGGCCCCCTTTCAATCCACAAGCTTGACAAGAGGAGGATAGCAGAAAGGGCTAAGCAGTTGGTGCGTGGTACTGATTGAAATTAAGTGGAAATGTTAAATTATGTAAAGAGCAAGTAAATCTAATAATATAAGACAAAACCATTGCCTGTAAAGCAAACAGATTTTATTTTTGTGAACTTCTAATGAGCGTAAACATATAGTACTAGCTGATAACAATAACATGGAAAATCATAACATGTAAATTGTGGATTTCCAAATTATATCCACTTCTTAGAGAGTCACTGCCCACCTAGGTACTGTGTTGGCGCTTACTTGTTGTGTAGAGGATGTCCTCTTTTGGTGCGGGCATCAGAAATCAACTCGCCTCTACAGCAGCCTCAGCCTCCGCAGCAGCACCTTCAATCTGCATAAATAGCAACATAGCTCAACAGTTCGATACTATATAAAGTTTGACCATGTTTTTAGAAAAAAATTATAATATGAATTATATATCCTTGGATACATCATGAAACATATATTCACGTTGTATGTATATAATATCATAGTTCTTGATAGTTTTTGACTTTTTTCAAAAGTTTGGTGAAACTTTCCGTCGCTTGACTTTTCAAAAAAAATATAGTATATGCCTAAGCCTTGGGACGGAGGGAGTATAGTACATAGTAGCCATATACTGACTGTATGAGACAGTCTGATAGATCCAGATCTGGATTCACATAAACAGAGTGCCAGAATTAATAAAATCACACATATGTTTCTGAACATCTGATAAGCTTGCATGACACCAAGGAGGTAATACTTAAAACTGATTGCACCATGGTAATAAGGGTATTAAGAACAAAAACATTTCTCTTTAAGCTGGGCCCTCCCAGCTGGTCGGTGGCCTTGCGCTTGTTTGGTGAGTAGTGGTACCGGTCGGATCTTGCGGCATGTGGGGGTACCATCTTTTTTGCCGCACCTGGAGCACCGCACATTCGTAGGTATGTACCACCATGCTACAGCAAATGAAGGAGAGATGGTGTCACAGAGGCTTTCACAAAAATAGGATGCAGACAGAGACACCTTTTAGCACAGGGATACATCCCGGTTGCAGCAAACCACTTTCATCATTGGAAAGAATGGAAGAACGCAACGAATATACTGCTACATTACCTTTTTAGGCAACTTTTAAGGGAACTGACAGGACCATCCCTGTCCGTAGTGGCTGTGCGCACCACTGACCCATAGTTCTCCATATAGAATCTGACGCAAAATCCATTGCAAATTACGAGTAGCAACTAAAGGTTACCAAAGTGAAGAACACCAAAATCGAACGCGACCAAATGCCCCAATCAGAACAGCGGTGACCATGCCCTGATCCAGAATCCATACGAAATCAGTACCACCTCCCCCCACCCCTACCCCCCATCCCCACCACCACCCCCACCCCACCCAAATGACCCAATCGATTAGAGAAGAGGAAAAATATCCTGATTAGGTGATTTCGAGGTGAGCAATAAGAAAGAACTCCACAATCAAAGAATACCGAATACTACTACTCCTAGTACTAATAGTACCCCCAATGGCCCAATCGGAAGCAAATTAAGCAAAGACGGACTTCAAGGTGAGCAAATACACCCACCTATTTCAACAAGAACTCCCCAATCTTGGGGTTGCACTAGTTCCAACAGTTGCTTGCTGGATAGGAGGTAGCTAGTGATGGTTTCTTGTCTTGTCGTCGGTAGAAAGGCATGGGAAGGGGAGTAGTAGTACTAGTAGTAGTAGGGCTGGGCAGTACACTATTTTCTACAGTAAGTATTTTTAAGTGGCAGTGGCGGGAACATTATGCCGAGAGAGAATCCCGAATTTTTTATCCCACCTATCATGTGGTGCCCTACAGCTGTTTCAAGCGGGACCCACGTCAGGGGTGAGTTAAAGCAGGTCCCACATCAAGTGGGTGAGATAATTGACTGAGCCAACCTCCTCCTTCTCTTGTTACTAGTACTAGTTCTCCCGGGTTCCTCTCCAAGGATAGAGAAAATCACCCCTCTTCGAATCAAATTGATCTCATAGAGCAGTGGACAAGACGGCGGTAGTTGCAGCATAGGGCACAAGCGCTGGGGCCTCAAAAAAATTTTAGGAACTAATAAAATGATAAGCTCGGACTTCAGACTAGAAACACACACAAACACACATATACTATATACTAATATACGAAATAGTTTCCAATTACAGTTCTGCTAACAAAGGCGTACAAATCATAATAAGTCAGCTCCATATTACAGAAGTACGACAGTAGCGAACCAATCATGGGATAGCTCTACACCCCAAGAGTTTTGCTACTGGGCTAGTGGTCATGAGACTACCCAGACGGCACCAAAAGTACACCCCTGATGATCAGCAGCCTTGCATCAAATCCATCCAGAAGCAGTGTACCCGATCCATAGCCTCAGGTGCAGGCTCATCAATGAACATGTCATCATCATTACCATCAAAGTCCTCTTCGGTCATTTGCTTCTGTGATTAGTAGATTAACAGATACGATTATAGAGAAACATCAAAGACACACAACCTGGACATTTGTTGTTCTACAGATATACCTTGTCATCTAGCATAGCGGTAGTACTAGAAATGAAACCCGTTTCATGCAGCTTGCGCTTTTTCTCACCTCCCCCTTCTCCAAGTTGATCTAGATGCTCAGGAGCTGCCTCTGTCAGTTGATCTAGTTGATCAACATCTGCTTCCCCTACTTGATCTTGATGATAAAGATGTGCTTCCCCCGATTCATATGGAGGATCATATGGTTCACCATGAAATACCCATCTAGTTAACATATGTGCTTAGCATCCCAAATGTAAAAATATGGTCTTCCTCTATACTTTGAGGCAACACCCTACGATTCACACACAACTAGCAGGGGCAATGTACTTTTGAGTTGTCACAATGAGCTCTAACAAATCCCATAAATCGTAGAACATCAAGGATACGTTTAGCGCTGCCTAATGGTGCAATCTCTATCCAAAATCTGCCCATCTGTTTAATTATGACATACAAGGTTGGTTATTATTAAAAAAAAAGCAGGAAACATATAGATGGAGTACAAAAACTATATATCCCTATGCGTTTCAGCAAACATATTGACAGAAAAAATCACCAAAGGTATTTAGGAACACAGATCCAGCATAGAATAAACTATGACCATGCAGATTGAGGACAAATTAAACTATGTATTTGAAAGGGCAATAAAATTCCAACCAGATCGAGCTAGAGATAGAAGGACTATCGTAGGATCGACATGCCCACCGATGCATCTCAAGAAGGCCGACGGGTAGGGAAAGCTTCTTCGTGCATGTTGGTGATGAGGATCGACCGTAAGCACATATGTTTTGTGGGGAAGGGGGTGAGGGCCTAGGCAGCGGAGGGTGGAAGTTAATACACAGCGCGAAGGGGTGCGGAGGGATAACTTTGGAAATTATGACTTACCCTGCTTTCGGCACCACCATATACGTGGCCCACCTGCCAGTCACCATAGATTGAAATTGATCCAAAACATGTCAAAATACAAGTTTATGTTTTACCATGGAAACTAATGCACATAGCATTGCACTTTGCGAACGAATGGCTTTATGTCAAAAAGTTATTTAATTTCAGCATCTTTATCTAGGAAGCTTGGAAACTCATGAAAGTAGGGCATTATCCATGAAAACTGGAATCTCCTTTGTAAACAATTTCTTGAAATGCCAAGATGCATCGATCTTCCAAATATGGGCACGTTTGTAAGCTTGGTTAGAAAAGATGCTTCAATGTACGGAGTAGTACAAAATATGAAAAAGGTACTGAAACTATGGTTGTGACCTTGCTCCTCTTGTTTGAAAGCCTTGAATTAATGTTCATTAATTTCTGCAGATGTCTATAAACTCATTAAATGCTGGAAAGCATACATGCCCGTGGGTCTATCTGACGAGCACAGCATCCCAAATGGGAGTAATATACCTTAGAAGCTTCAACTTCAAAATTTCGGCAGAGCGCCAAAATATCCCGCCCACCCATTCAAACATCACCATTTTTTGGACTATGGTCATCTTCTTGAAAGCCTTAAATTGTTCTAAAATTTCAGCAAATGCCTAGAAACTCGTTTAAATGCTAGGAAGCAACTCTCGCTGGCGTGTGGGCCTAGACGGTGATAGCGTGTCTGAGAGGCCCCACGCCAGAGTAGCGTATACTAGAAACTTCGACCTCGAAATTTGGTACGGCGCCTAAACATCGCACCCATCCATTAAAATATCTCGTGCATCCATTCAAACATGCTTCACCTCTTTCTAGAATGCAAAATTCCTCTTCTATCCCTACTCCGAAAACAAGAATCCGAGGGAGCACTACAATAACAGAGGGATATAGGTGGTAAATTTGCGTTCTCCCAAGTGCATCACCCCATCGATGTTTCCCAGCCCTTCTTCAATATTTACCTGCCCGCCCACTCCGACCTACACTGACTATTTGGACCCACTATGCAAGTGACCCACATGTCAGTGAGCTAGAATTACGGGAAGTAGAGATTCCCATCGCTTGTTGTTCAAACTTCGAACATTTTTTGCTAAACCGAGATAAAATTGTTAAAATCATCCAACCTGGCTTATACTATCATTCCACTATGTCAGAGTAAAATCTAAAAAAACAAAGCCAAAAACATGTCCGTAGCTTTATAAGCCAAAATCAAAAGCCAGAATTAGAGCCCATCCAAATAGTGCCTAAATCTCAAGGAACTCTTCGTGTTTCTCCCTTGTTGTAGTACTTGGGTACCTTCAATTTTATTTAACAAAAAATATGACCAAGCAGGGTATCATGGACTTGTAGATCAATTTTTGAGATACTTTCATTAAATTGCGGTAATACCATTCTGTTCCACGAATATATATAAACATAAAGTTTGAAAATATTATTGAGAATTCACGGAATCCTAAACCATAAAATCTAAACCCCTAAACCCTGACCAAGCAGGTATCGTGCAACTATAGATCAAAAATTGAGATACTTTCGTTAAATTGGGTGACACCATTCTATTCCATGAATATAAGCATAAAGCTTGAACATTATTGAAAATTCCCGAAAACCTAATCCCTAGCTAAACCCTTAAAACCCAAATAAACCCTAAACCCCTATACCCCAAAACATGACCAAGCACATAGCATGCACTTATAGATCAAAATTTGAGATACTTTCGTTAAATTGGGTAACGCCATTCTATTTTACGAATATAAGCATAAATCCTGAGCATTATCGAAAATTACCTAAACCCTAAACCCGAAAACCCTCAGCCCAAAAACCCTAATCAAGCAGGTGTGTCATGCACTGATAGATCAAAATGTGAGATGCTTTCATTAAATCAGGTAACGCCATTATATTAGACGAATATAAGCATAAATCCTGAGTATTACCAAAATTCTCTAAACCCTAAACTGGAAACAACCCATAAAACTAAATTGTAAACCCTAAACCCTCGACCCATAAACCCTAACCAAGCAGGTACCATGCACTTATATATCAAAATTTGAGATACTTTCATTAAATTGCGGTAACGCCATTCTATTCCACGAATATAAGCATAAAGCTTCAACATTATTTAAAATTCCTGAAACCTTAAAACCTAAACACTAAACCCTAAATCCTTACCAAACACGTAGCATGCATTTATTGATCAAAAATTGATATATTTTCATTAAACTGGTAACTCTATTCTATTCGATGAATATAAGCATAAATCTTGAGCATTATCGAAAATACCCTAAATCCTAAACAACCCCTAATAAAACCTAAACCTAAAACCCCAAACCCTCAACCCATAAACACTAACCAAGCAGGTATCATGCACTTATAGATCAAATTTTGAGATAGTTTCAATGAGTTAGGAACGCCATATTCTATTCGACGAATATAAGCATAAAGCTTGAGTATTATTGAAAATTCGATAAACACCCTAAACCCAATTCAGTCCATAAAACCTAAACCCTAAACCCTCGACTTATATAAACCCTAACCAAGCAGGTACTGTGGACTTATAGATCAAAATTTGAGATTTGGTCTTTCATTAAATTGTGGTAACGCCATTCTATTCCACGAATATAACAATAAAGTTTGAACATTATTGAAAATGCCCTAAACCCTAAACCCTAAAACCCTAAACCCTCAACCCCGCCTAAACGACCTTGGCAAATGAGGTATCACATGCACTTGTAGATCAAAATTTCAGATAAACTTTCCTCAAATTGTGCTAATGCCATTCAGTTCCATGAATATAAGCATATATAAAGCAGCTTGAACATTATCGAAAATTCCCAAAAAACCTAAACCCTAACCACCTAAACCCCCAAAACCATAAACCCTCATTCCCTCAACCCCATACCAAGCAGGTATGATGCACTTATAGATCAAAATCCAAGATACTTTCATTAAATTGCGATAACACCAGTCTATTCCACGAATATATATAAGCATATATATATAAAGCTTGAACATTATTATTGAAAATTCATAAACTCTAAAACCTAGAAAACCCTAAAACCCTAAACTCTAAATACCAACCTAAAACTCCTAAGCCCTAAACCCTAAAATCCTAAATCATATACCATAAACCCTAAACCCCTAAAGCCTCAACCCAAAAAAACAC
Organism: Avena insularis; assembly: GCA_023614405.1. NCBI lineage: Eukaryota > Viridiplantae > Streptophyta > Magnoliopsida > Poales > Poaceae > Avena > Avena insularis. The sequence goes on along the minus strand of CM042692.1, from coordinate 427,670,942 downwards.
AAACCCTAAACCCCAGACTATACATATCTTGTGTGGAAACTAGGGAAATGGGATTTTGAGCCATACTTATTTGTAGTTTCTTCATGACAAAATACATTGTCGTCGCTTGAAAAAATGAAAATAACTTCAAATTCAGAAGCTTCCTTTGTAAATAATATTTTAAATGCCAATAATACGGATCAATCTACCAAATACAAACATGTTGTTATAAACTATAGCAAAGATATTGCCATGACCTTGGTCACCTGGTTTGAAAGCCATGCAAATTCATACATGGTACGCCATATATCGTATGATAAAATTAAAGCCATTATTATCAATTAGAGCTTTTAAAATAACTCAAAATATGGAAGCTATTTTTCCAAACAAAGTTGAAATACCAATATGCACCAATCTACCAAACATGGTTACATTATCATAAAGTATGGTAACACATATGGCCTTGACATTGGTCATCTAGTTTTTGAAAGCCATGAATGTTCAAACATGGTACACCATATTGTCAAACGAGTTTTTCAAGAGTTATCAAATTTTATATATTTTCATTGAAATTAGCTAATGCACACAGTGAGACACCAATGGAGAAACGAATGGTTGTAGTTTGTTTTATATTTTGTTTCTTTATTCTTTTAAAAAACTGGCCCAAATTTTGTGTCATTACTATTCATATCAAAAAATTGAAATATTGCAAAACTCTCGGTGGTTCTCCAATATTTGACAAATTTGGTACCTTTAAACTATTTTTAAAAGTCAAGAGCAAGCTATATCACACACTTTGTAGTTCGTAAATAGACATACTTACTTTCAATCGTCAAAAAGTTATTTAATTTCAGCATCTTTAGCTAGGAAGCTAGGAAAGTCATGAAAGTAGGGCATTATCCATGAAAACTAGGATCTCCTTTGTAAACAATTGCTTGAAATGCCAAGATGCACCGATCTACCAAATATGGACATGTTTGTAAGCTTGGTTGGCGAAGATGCTTCAATGTACGGAGTAGTACAAAACATGAAAAGGCTATAGAAACTATGGTTGTGACCTTGCTCCTCTTGTTTGAAAGCGTTGAATTAATGTTCATTAATTTTGCCAGATGTCTATAAACTCATTAAATGTTGGAAAGCATACAGGCCTATGGGTCTATCTGACGGGGACAACATCCCAAGTGGGAGTAGCATACCTTAGAAGCTTCAACTTCAAAATTTCGGTAGAGTGCCAAAATATCCCACCCATCCATTCAAACATCCAGCTCCAAAAATTATTTTATTGCACAAATTTAGCCTGGAAGCTTGAAAGGGCGTTATATATTGTGTGAAAAAAGGGGGCGGTGGCATTTTGAGCCATCATCTTTGTAGTTACTTCACAACAAAACACATTGTTGTTACTTGGAAATTCGAAAACAAACTTCAAATTTGGAACCAGACATATTGGTTGATTTGCAAAGATGCACCGATCTACCAAATACGGACACATCATCATGAACTATTTCCATGACCTTGGTCACCTTTTTTTTGGACGAAGGTCATCTTCTTGAAAGCCTTAAATTGTTCGAAAATTTCAGCAAATGCCTAGAAACTCGTTTAAATGCTGGGAAGCAACTCTCGCTGGCGTTTGGGCCTAGACGGTAATAGCATGTTTGAGAGGCCCCACATCGGAGTAGCGTATGCTAGAAGCTTCGACCTAAAAATTTGGTATGGTGCCCAAACATCGCAACCATCCATTAAAATATCCCGCTCATCAAACATGCTTCACCTCTTTCTAGAATGCAAAATTCCTCTTCTATCCCTGCTCTAGAAACAAGAATCCGAGGGAGCACTTCAATAACAAAGGGATATAGGTGGTAAATTTGCATTCTCCCAAGTGCATCACCCCATCGACATTTCCTAGCCCTTCTTCAATATTTACCTACCCGCCCACTCTGACCTACACTGACTTTTTGGACCGACTATGCAAGTGACCCACTTGTCAGTGAGCCAGAATTACAGGAAGTAGAGATTCCCATCGCGTATTATTCAAAATTCGAACATTTTTTGCTAAACCGAGATAAAATTGTTAAAATCATCCAACCTGGCTTATACTATCATTCCACTATGTCAGAGTAAAAGCTAAAAAAGCAAAGCCAAAAACATGTTCATAGCTTTATAAGCCAAAAATCAAAAGCCAGAATTAGAGCCCAACCAAACAGCGCCTAAATCTCAAGGAACTCTTCGTGTTTGTCCCTTGTTTTAGTACTTGGGTACCTTCAATTTTATTTAACAAAAATATGACCAAGCAGGGTATCATTGACTTGTAGATCAATTTTTTAGATACTTTCATTAAATTGCGGTAACACCATTTTGTTCCACGAATATATATAACCATGAACTTTGAAAATATTATTGAGAATTCAAGGAATCCTAAACCATAAAATCTAAACCCCTAAACCCTGACCAAGCAGGTATCATGCAACTATAGATCAAAAATTGAGATACTTTCGTTAAATTGGGTGGCACCATTCTATTCCATGAATATAAGCATAAAGCTTGAACATTATTGAAAATTCCCGAAAACCTAAACCCCTAAAACCCAAATCCTAAACCCCTAAACCCTATAACCTTAAACCCTCACCAAGCACGTAGCATGCACTTATAGATAAAAATTTATGATAATTTCGTTAAATTGGGTAACGCCATTCTATTTGACGAATATAAGCATAAATCTTGAGTAATATCAAAAATTCCCTAAACCCTAAACAACCCCTAAAACTTAAACTCTAAACCCTAAAGCCCTAAACCCTCATCCATAAACCCTAACCAAGCAGGTGGCATGCACACATTGATCAAAATTTGAGATACTTTCATTAAATCAGCTAACACCCATTCTGTTCTATGAGTATAAGCATGAATCTTGAGCATTATTGAAAATTCGCTAAACCCTAAACCCTAAACAACCCATAAAACTAAACCATAAAAACCTGTAACCCTAAACCCTCGACCCATAAACCCTAACGAAAGAAGGTATCATGCACTTATACATCAAAATTTGAGATACTTTCAATAAATTGATGTAATGCCATTTTATTCCACGAATATAAGCATAAAGCAACTTGAACATTATTGAAAATTCCTAAACCCGAAACCCTAAACCCCTAAAACCTGAAACCCTAAACCCTTACCAAGCACGTATCATGCACTTATAGATCAAAATTTGATATACTTTCGTTTAATTTGGTAACGCCATTTTATTCGATGAATATAAGCATAAATCTTGAGCATTATCGAAAATTACCTAAACGCTAAACAACCTCTAAAACCTAAACCCTAAAACCCCAAACCCTCAACTCATAAACACTAACTAAGCAGGTATCATGCACTTTATAGATCAAAATTTGAGATACTTTCAATAAATTATGTAATGCCATTCTATTCGACGAATATAACAATAAAGCTTGAGCATTATTCTAAATTCACTAAACTCTAAACCCTATACAATCATAAAAACTAAACTATAAAACCCTAAAACCCACGACCCATAAACCCTAACCAAGCAGGTATCATGCACTTACAGATCAACATTTGTGATACTTTCATTAAAGCAGGTAACGCCATTCTATTCGACGAATATAAGCATAAATATTTGAGCATTATTGAAAAATCGCTAATCCCTAAACCCTAAACAACCCATAAAACCTAAACCGTAAAACCCTAAATCATCGACCCATAAACCCTAAACCAAGTAGGTACCATGCACTTATAGATCAAAATTTGAGATACTTTTATTAAATTGTGGTAACGCCATTCTATTACATGAATATAAGCATAAAGCTTGAACATTTTTCAAAATTAAAAACCCTTAACCGTAAACCCTAATAAACTCTTAACCCTAGAACCCTAAACCCTTACCAGGGAGGTATAATGCACTTATAGATCAAATTTTGAAATACTTTTATGAAAATGCGATAACACCATTATATTACATGAATATAACCATATATATAAAGCTTGAACATTATTATTAAAAATTCCCTAAACCCTAAAACCTAAACAATCATAAACCCTAAAACCCTGAACAACCCTAAACCCTAAATCATGTACCCTAAAAGCCTAAACCCTAAATCCTAAACCATAAACCATGAACCCTTAAACCCTCAACCCAAAATAAAACCCCGAACCCTAAACTTAACACTAGGATATATATACTTTGAGTGAAAATCGGGGCAGTGGGATTTTAAGCCATGTTTTGTAGTAGCTTCATGACTAAAGCCATTCTTGTGTCTTAGAAAATTGAAATAACTTCCAATTCGGAAGCTTCCTTTGTAAATAATATTTTAAATGCCAATACACACCAACTAGCAAATATGGATAGGTTATTATAAACTATAGAAAAGATATGGCCATGACCTTGGTCATTTGGTTTGAAAGTCATGCATATTCTTACATGGTACTCCATATATTGTGATACAATTTTTTCTCAGAAGTTATCAAATTTCAAGATTATATTTTTCCATGGAAACTATCTAGTGCACATAGTGAGACACGAAGAGAGAAAATAATGAATGCATTTCTTTTTATATTTTGTTTCTTTGTATTTTTTTAACATGGCCGAAATTTGGTGTCATTACCATTCATATCAAAAAGTTGAATTTTGCGAAACTCTCGGTGGTTCTCCAATATTTGACTACTTGGTATCTTTGAATTATTTTAAAAAGTTAAGATCAAGGTATATCACACACTTTCTAGTTCGAAATTAGACATACTTACTTCAGATTGTCAAAAAGTCATTTTATTGCATAGAGTTAGCTAGAAAGTTTGGAAATTCATGAAAGTTGGGCATTATCCATCAAATCTAGAATATTCATTTGAAATGCCAAGGTGCAGCTATCTACTAGATATGGACACGCTATTATAAACTATAACAAAGATATGGGTGTGACCTTGTTCATCTTGTATGAAAGCCTTCAAAATATATTGTTTATCAATTTCAGCAAATGTGTGGAAACTCATTTATATGTTGGTAAGCATATTGTCACTGGCGAGTGTGTCTAGACGGGGCCAACACGTGAGAGCGGCCGTGTCGGAGTAGCATACGTCAGAAGCTTCAACCTCAAAATTTCCGCATGGTGCCGAAACATCTCGCGCACATCTATTCAAATATTCAGCACATCTATTCAAATATCTCGCCCCACTTTTGCAAATGCAAAATTCCTCTTCTATCCTTGCTCCAGAAACAAGGACTGTTGGAGTACTGCAATAATAGAGGGGTATAGGTGGTAAATGTGCGTCATCCCACCTATATTCCCCCATCGTCTCTTCCCCGCCCACACCCCTCCAACCTTGATGTTCCTCCAGCTGCTTCATCGTCTGCCCTCTCTTCCACACCGGAGCTCTTCCACTACAGGCGCTCTTCACCGGAACTATTTCACCGACTCCCTCGCTACACCGGATCTGCTTCGCCAACGCCGTCGTCTACCCTACCAGGTCCGCTTCACTAAATCATCTACTGCTAACCCCAAAATGTCGATCCGCCGCCCCCGCTGCCCTCTTGCCCGTCCCACCCATCCTCGTCGCGCAGCGGTAACTTCTCTTGCCCGTTTGCTATATTTTTGGTACTCGTAAGCTATGAAATCGTTAGGATGTTGCTCAATATCCTGGATTCTATTGCCATTTCATTTGCACCCTTCATCTTGTAGGTCCTATCCACATCATTAGCTTCTCGCTTTTATTCCCTTTCTTACATTCTCACGCTATCGGTTTAATCCTCCAACACCAACTCATAGATTCTACTCTTTCCGAGCACTCGCACGGGTCATGCAAACAGCTCATAGAGGATCCAACACTGACAATCTGACGCCCAGCAAGGCTGAATCGTGAGGTTTCCTTGTGTTACTTAGGCTAGTTTCTTGTCATGTTAATTAGTTGTATAACCTCTATGCCTAATAAGTTAATAAGTCATTCTACCTAAGAACTTGCCATGACATTTGCATTGATGTTAAATTGTGAATCTATGTGCGAATGCTTAATTCAGAAAATGTCCATCTAGTTTGGATGATATATCTGGTCATTTTTAATGCTATATGTTGGTGTTTTCACCTGCTTTCATCCTTCCAAACCAGCTATCTAGTTTGAAACATACATCTGGTAATTTTGTAATGCTATGTTTTTGGTGTTTTTCAAGAGTTTTCATCCTTCCAAACCAACTAACTTGGTTTCAAATGTCATGCAGAGAAATGACAATGGAGTACAAGGACCAGAGTTCCAACTGCTCTGCTCAGAGTCTTCTGGCAGATTGACCAGGAGTCGCACCCGCTCGAGAAGGAGCTACTATAAGTTCATACTTACTTTAAATGATCTCTACTTTATATAATACTACTTCCTTCCCTTGTTGTTTGTTTTAACCTCTTTCACCATATTTTAGCAGACTGCAGTTAAAACCCAACAGGAGTCCTTGGAAGGTAGGACTGAAAGTTGTGATCCCTCGTCCCATTCATCCTCCCATTGCATTTCCGAAGCAAACTTACTTAACAGTCCACCTAGAACAACTCCTACAGGTGATAAATATATAAATGATGTATTGCATGCAGAACGAAAGGGTGTAGCTTCTCTTAGATCTGTATCTGAAATGTTGAAGAAGAGGACAGATGATACATTGAAGCGAATCGCCATGTACTGATCCCTTATTGATGGTACTGACACATTGTAATCTGTTGGAATTACGATCTTGTTGTATAACCTATTGTAACAAACTTTTATTGTTGTGTAATAAGTAGTTTTAATTTCTGCATGTTTATTAATTAATGTCTTGATATTCACCTGTTCTGCGAAAAGTAGGTGCTAGCAAAAAAGGCTGAAACAGTAACAGGTCGGAGCAGTAGCATGTCGAACGTTGAAACAACATGCGCATGGATGACCCAAAAAGGCCAGAATAGTAAAAGGCTAGAACAGTAAAAGGCCAGAACAGTAAGAGGCCAGAACAGTAGAAGGCCAGAATAGTAGAAGCCCAGAACAGTAAATGGCCGATACAGTAAAAGGCCAGTACAATAAAAGGCCAGTACAGTAAAAGGCCATAGCAGTAAAAGGCCAGAATAGTAAAAGGCTAGAATAGTAAAAGGCCAGAATAGTAAGAGGCCAGAACATCAAAAGGCTCAAAGAGTAAAGGCTAAACAGTAAAAGACCAGAGCAGAGAAAAGGCCAGAACAGTGAAAGGCCGAAACCGCGAAAGGTATCAACAACAAAAGGCCAGTACGGTGGCAGGCCAGTACAATAACAGGCCGAATAGTACCGTCCTGAACAGGCAAAAGCCTAAACACTAAAGGGCCTACACAGTAATGGGTTGGAATTCCTAAAAGGCTAGAACAGTAATATGACTGAACAGTAAAAGGCTAGATTGGCAATAGGCCTGAAAACTGTCGGGCCGTATTGGTGCAGGCCTCAAGTGGCAGCACAATGTTGTTCTAACCTGGGCCTCATATAGGCCAAAACAGTGTCAGGCCCGAAAGTGTACTAGCCGCTGTTGGCTGCAGTACTGGGCCAATTCTAGACAGTGTAGGACTAAACAGTAAAGGGTTATGTTCCTATTGGGCTCTCCACATGGGATGGCCCATTTAGTTATTAGCAGGCCTTGGCTGGGCCTGGCTTCCCCCACGGTTTCTGTGACCGTTAACAGCGATAACTGGATGTTAACAGCGGCTGCCACATGTCAGGTTACATGACGTCGGCAGTCATCGCGGCTAGTGAACAGATCTATGACAGAACAAGTTTTCGTTGCCGAAGGGTGCGATCCACCATGGTCGGGAAAAAACCATGGTTGATTCATTTGTGACGGGGATTTTACCACGATGGGCATCCATCGCAGAAGACTTTTTAGCCACGAAAAATGGGCCTTCAACCACGAAAATTGTCTGTTGTAAAAGACAACTTTTCTTGTAGTGAAACAGTCATGTTTGGCTCCTTCTCGAGAGAGAAGCTCATCGAGCCAAACTCTTCATACTACTTTCTCTTCATTTGTTTTCAAAATATATGGCCAGAGTTGGCGGCATGAAAATTCGTGGACATGGGATCACCATCAGCATAAAGTATGATGTAGATATGGCCATGACCTTGGTCGTTCGGCTTGAAATCCAAGAACTTTCATAGTCATCGACAACTAATAATCTTAAATACGTTTAAAAGTTACCACTTGCTTTTAGGTTCGAATTTTACACGGACGGTGCGAGTACATTTTACATCAAGGACCTAAAAAGGTAAAATTACATCGACATCCATACATTTATGTCTGAAAACTTTTCTTGTGGTATTCAGATCCATATTCTTCGGAGTTTCTTTACGTAAAAGAACAATCTTGTCATCACTCGAAAAATTGAGAATTAAATGTTCTTTTGTGATAGTTGGAAACTAATGCCGACGACATTGTTTACTACATGAAGATGCACCCATCTACCTCTTAAAATACATTTAATTCAATAGCAATCAATTGCCCTTACTTATGTAGATGCTAAGAATGGAAAAGAAGATCCAGCGGTTAGCAATGTTTGGATTTGCCAGTCTTGATCCAACAGTCAATGTTCGAAGTTATCCCTACACTATACAGTGGTATGGTATGTTATTATAAGAGATAAGACAAGATAAAGATAAGAAGTACTGCGAATGGCCGATCTTTTGAGTAACCTTCCCTCCCGATGTTTGGGAAGCAAGTGAAAATTTCGAAAACCGGAAAAGTTTGAATTTTTTGCCGCCAAGGACCAAAGTGGTTTCCTTCCTATGTACTCCTCGTCCCTACTCCACACAAACACGGCTGCTGAACACGCTAGAGATACAGAGCCGCCGTACCAAGGCACACGTGTGCAGCACCATGCTGTGGACAAGGGAGAGATCAGTCGGGCCGGTGCGCAAGCGAAAAGGGGAGGAGAGAGGGTAAATGGATGGTGAGAGGCAGCGAAGGAGATATAAAACACACAATTTTTTTTGCATGCATAGGTCCTAAAATTTACTACTAGTAGAGTGGCCACAGGAGTACCTTGATGGCTGCAAGTGCACAGATCGTTTGTAGCTAGTTTCGAAGTTTAGATATCGATCCCACAGGGATCCCAAAGGTAAGTGTTTATTGGTGAAGTCTCTGTCACACCCGAAGTTGTCACAGGTCTTCGAGTGAATTGACTGCAAGTGTTGAAATAAGAATGGGATTTTGATTAAATGTGATAGATTTAAATAGAATTAAAATGTAAACTTTAGAAATATAATGCATAAAAGTAAAGAACAACTTTGGTTGTTTGTTGTTTCATGCTGATGGCGAAAGAAGGCGCGGGGAGATTCAGTTCATGGTGATAGAGACTGTGCCAAGTGGATGAGTGGTAAATGTAACAATTATAATCTTATAGATATATGTGTAGGCGGAAACCCATAATTAGCCGGAACTCCTCTTGGTAGATTTCATCCCAACTTCAATAATCCTACTGGCCTGCTACCAAAACCATGGTCAGACACTAGACGATTAAGACCCTTCAGGTCGCTTAGCGATTAAGCTTCTTGGATCGGACTAATGCAATAAGAACAATGGTTACTCATTATCCTCGAGTCAACTAGATTTCCATTGATATCCCCGTGTCACCCGGGGGTCACCGGTCCACTAGCGTTCAAGATCTTATCTATCTAGAACAAGGTATCATGTTGTCTGGGCCCTTAATTGGACAACAAGCATTAGGCATCCCACAGATAGTCAAGCACACATAATATAGTAATTAGAATCAATCAAAAACTAATGGAAAATATATGAAGGCACATCACATCTCCCAATCCCCTACATCTCCCATGCCCAAGGGAATTACTCACTCATGAGAGAAGAAAGGATCATCACTATAATCAAATAAAAGTAATTCGTCTTGGTATTACCGTGGAGATTCAAAATAAGAATAGAAAAATATCCAACACAATTCAAGATGGGAAGAAACAATCTCAAACCCTAGTCTTGCAAGGTGGAGATCCCTCTCTCTCTAGCATAAGTAGTGGCTATGGGGGTGTATTCGCTAGGAGGTTGAAGATCATGGAGCAAGGTGAAGAACGTCTTCTCCTTCTTCTCCGGATCTCTTCTTTCTCCTTTCTGGATGGTGTGGTGGCTGATCTGTTGTGTTTTCGTCCCCGGTCCCTTCACGGAAGTTGTCCATTTTGACAAGATAGAGGCGGTGGCAACTATACGGCGGGAACTATACGAACGAAAAATATTCCTGCCATATAGTTGCTCGTTAAAGCTTCTGTGAGCTCCCCTCGCGTGCTTCCAAAGTGAGACTTGCTTGTTTTCTCCAGAATATTGTATTTCTCTAGTTAAATCCTTCTGATGATGTTCAGAACCTGAAACACACATTAAAATCCAAGTTTTCTTCACTACCTAAGTATTAGCGTTAGGTAAAGCCAGAAAATGATTAAATCTGGGAGAAAACCATCAATAAAAGCTATCAAAAATGTGTCGAATCTCACAGCTATCAACTCCCCCAAGCTTAGATGTTTCTCGCCCTCGAGTGATAAGGAAATAAGGAAGAATAACAGAGATTCGAGACTGAAAATAAAGGAACTCACAAGTTTGAATTGGTGTCAAATTCTTTTCTTCACAATCCCTACAATCTTAAATATGATCATACAAGTATTCACAAGATTTCACTGAGTCCACTTCCTAACCACGTATATCTTGTTAGCAAATAAATCATATCCCAAGGAAGTGTTGAAAGTTTAGCTAGGAAAGTGAGACAAATTCTTTTGGTGCCTCTCTTTGTTGAGAGATGAAAACTTTTTGTTCTTGTTCATTTAACCAATTAAGAGTACTCAAGTTAGCATCAAAACATCTAATTTAAGAACAACTCATCTACTTCCATGTCAAAATTTCAAGACTCTCAAAGTACCTTTTTCTTTCTTTTGTCTTTCAAAAACTTCAGCTCTTTCATAGAGAAATCATGCCACTATTTTTAACATGTTAATTGGGGTTGTGTTGTGCACTCGTGGCCATGCCAATAAATAACGTTGAGCAATAATGGGCCAGAGGAGTACTACAACTTCACTTGGAACGTGAAACCATGAGGAGACTAAAAAAATTACACGTCATAGCATTGCTGCTACAGACGTTTACATAACTCAATGTCCGAAATCAAGTGGTTTCCCACATTTAGATCGTTCATTGGCCAGTGGAGTTAATAGTTCCCCATGGAACACGACAGAGTTGTAATGACACGCGTAAAGCAATATCTTATGGTAATTATTAGAAAAAGTAGTGGCATAATTTCTACTACTTCGAAACATCCATTTAATCAAACAATTTCAATCAAGGGTACTATCGAGTCTATTTATATTAAGCTCAAATGGGATGGAGTAGTTCTAAAATCAAATTCTTTGAGCTAAGCATGGACTCAAGTCATCTTTCAGATGCTTTTTCTTGTTGTAAAAAAATGTAGTAAGTATTTTAACCAAGTTCATTGCTCATTGTTTCAAAGCTAAAAAGGAGACAATAGCAAAGGAATAGAATTTGTAGGATAACAAGCTAAGTAGGGAATGACTCCAGTGCAAGCGAGTAAATAATTGTAGGATCAATTTAAGGTTGCAAAGAGTGTGATGAAAGGAACATGATACCTCCTATTGCTTGCTTTGTTCTCGTATTTGAGTTGAACCTCTCCTATATTTCCATATTTCCAAATCACCTAAAATTAAGCAATCTCCGAGAGAAACAAAGAAACAAACTTGCAAATAAAATTACAACTAATTTTTTTGTATTTTCGGTTTAGGAATGCAAAACTGAAAATAAACATGCAATTTTTGAACAAAATAAATAAAAAGAAGAAATAAAAACAGGAATGCAAAGTTTGGAGGTTTTCAAACCTCCCCCAAGATTAGGCTATCGCCAGGCTCAGTTGTTGCCATCATTTGGCGGCTCGTGCGCATACTCTTGGTAGAAGTCGGGGAAATGGGTCATGAAGTGACTGAAGTTATCAGTCAAAGTGTTCACATCTTCATTCACATCCTGAAGAGTGTGGTCGATCTCCCCAATGCGCTGGTTGAGCTGCTGGAACTCCTGATAGGGGACGTAGCCGTACCCCTGTTGTGGCTAGTTGGGCCACGGTTCCCAGGCTCCTCCTGGCTGCTGCTGCTGCTGCTGTCCTTCCCAAGTAGGGTTGTGTCCCTACTCTTCCTCCTGCTCTTGCTCCTGCTCATCCTGCTGACCTGCATCTTCCTCTTCCTCGGGCTGGAGCTCAGCCAAGATCTCTGTCACTTGGTCCTTGGTGAGGATCCAAGTGTCCTTCTCCAGAATCGAGAAGTCTTGGGGGTATGTCAACTGAACCTGCTCAACCTGTGTATCATCAAGATAACTGAATTGATATGCTCGGAGCCTCCGATTAGCATGGTAAACACCAAGGAAGCCACAAGCAGTCAAATACTTGACGTCCATAAGTTTGGAGCCCTCAAAAGGTTCCATAACAGGTAGTACAACATTTAATGCATAGGCAAGATGGGTTACCAATCCACCAATGCGAATATCACCATTGGTCTTGTTGCTCTGGTGTTGGGGGGATACCCCCGGGTAGGGTCACTCTGGGGTATAAGGGCCGAGTTAGCCGAGGTTCGGCAAGGTCAAAGCGGATGCTGGACGAGTCACCTCAAGGCAGGCCGGATCACGGAGTAACCCGGACCAGGGGGGTCGCCTAACATTGTCTCGTCCGACTTAAGGAGTAAGTCGGAAATGCTTGTCTAACTTATATGCAGGAACAGGTGTGGCCGGATCAACTGTGACCCGGATCCTCGCTTGGCTTCTAGGAGAAGGAAGGAATCTCTCTGGTCAAAAAAGAAGGTCCGGTGCATACTGGATGAGCGAATAAAGCAAGGGAAGGACCACCGGATCGTGGCCGACAAGGGTGACGACGCTCACGTCGGCTGACGCGGGCGCCACAGAGGCTACGTCGCTACAGCAAGTGTGACGCGGGGGAAAAGCACCCCTGTCGGGTTACTACTTTGGGAGGAGGCATATTCTTAGGAATATGCCTCCACTCATGCCCTAGGCCAGGACCGAACCACCTCTATATAAGGGGGGGTTAGGGTTCTGGTAGAGGGGTTGGGTTTTTTGAGGATACAGAGTTGGGAGAATTCTAGTGGGTTGAGCACTAGTAGATCTAGGGTTCTTGGGCTAGTTGGTAGGCAAGGGTAAGAGAGTTTCTTCTTCCTCCTCTTGTCAATACAGCTCAAGGAGCACTTGTAATCTTGGAGATAGAACATCATTACAAAGCTTCTGTGTAGAGAATCACTCTACTATCCCTCCCTAGATTCCCCTAGCGCATATTAGTCCCCACCTTTAGCCTATCCATGGCATCTGCCGTGACACCACCACGACAGTTGGCGCCCACCGCGGGGCTAGCGGTGCTAGCAGGGGTGAAGATCCGGACGGGAAACCTCATCGGCACCGGCGAACACATCGTCTCCAGGCTCGTTCAGCGCTTTGGAGCGCTAGACTACGTCAACGACAACGCTGGCTGCTTCGGCACGCGCCCCCTTCCACGCAACGGCATCTTCGTCAAGCTCAGTGCGCACAAGGTCTATGTTGCTGTGGACGTGTCTTGCGTTCATCCGCGTCGCGTCATCGATGCAGGAGAACCACCCCTCACTGTGGCTCGTGGGGCGCGTATCGCTCGCTCCCCGGACCATGCACAGGTGATGATGACTGCGCCAGGCGCGGGCATGAGCAAGGATCCAGCGCCAGACCCGGAGGTAACGCCTAAGGCACCGAGGAAAGCTAGGGGTCCTCCGCTAGAGAGGCCTGAGAACGTGCTGAGGGAAGCTATGGATAGCTTGGCAAACCCGGTGGCAGCAGTGGTAGATCCGGCTTAGGCACAGGCCGAGCTAGAGGAGACCCGGCAAAAGATACTGGAGGGTGCAAAGAAAATAGCAGCGGCTCAGCAGTCGTTGAACATGACGCTGCGTGAGTACGCGAAGGCAAACAAGGTTGATGCGGTAAGGTTAAAAGTGAAAAATCTCATGAGTGAGATGAACAGAGAAGGTGATGATGGACCAGAAGGGTCGGAAAACTATATGTCCGTGGGGTTGCCAAAGTATAGTACCCCGGCAAAGAACCTCAGAGCAGCAGATGCCGCGGCGTCCGAGCTAGAGGGTCTGACGGGTGAAGCCCGTCAAAGACAGCAAGACCGGGTTAACGAGCTGGTTCGGATCGCGAATAGGCAGAACGAGGAGCTGCTGAGAGGTAACCCGGAGAGAGTTGGAGCTTCTAAGATCGTCCATTCGGTGATGGGTAACCCAGAGAAATCCGCTGGAGCCGCATCGTCGCCTCATGGTGGCCCAAGGAGAGAAGAGGTAGTAACCTCGGCCAGATGAAACAAGCAAATCGTTCTGTATGACCCAACGCGTGCGGGAAAAGAAAAAGAGATGCGAAAAAACGACGATCGACGAAGTGTGAGACGAGGTGAAGCTGGCCGAGGTAATCACGACCAAGGCAATGCCGGTCAAGGGAACGCTGCCAACGGAAATGCCGGACAGCGAAACTCGGTAGGAGCAGGTCAACCGCAGCAGCGGAATATACCAAGGCAAGAGCAAAGTGCCGGCCGTGGTATGCAACAAAGAGGAGCACAACGAGAGCAAGACCGATATAATGACGGAGACTCGGAGATGATGAATGCGAGATACGCAAGACCGGACTATCATGTGATAGGGTCGAGATTGGGAAGCAGGGATTTGATGCCGGATGACGCCAGGTTAAAGCTGGATCGCCTGTATAGGTCGGAACAGATCGAATGTCAAGGTCCTCCGGGTCCAGCGTGCTTTGGACCCCGGATCATGAAGGAACCGCCTGTGCCCAATTTCCAATTACCCAGGGGCACGAAGACGTATGACGGAAGTACAAATCCGGAGGATTGGCTGATAAACTACGCGACAGCTGTGAAAATTGCAACTGGCAACTTGAGATGGGATGTACGATATGTACCCCAAATGTTGGAAGTCTGGCTAGGGTATGGATGAATAATTTGCCACCCGGAAGCATCAATTGCTGGATAGATTTTGAAGAAATGTTTATCAGCAACTTCTCAAGTACATATCAGAGACTGAATAGACCGCAGACCCTGGCGATGTGCAAGCAGAGATCTAACGAAATGGATCATGAATTCTTGACCCGGTGGTGTACCGTGAGAAACTCGTGTGAAGGAGTCATAGAGTCACAGGCTATAGCATGGTTCGCACAAGGGTGCAGATATGGCAGGGAGTTGTGGATGAAATTGCAAAGGAAAATGCCAGTCACGTTGGCAGAGATGATCCGGATTGCGGATTCTTATGCTTTGGGTGATCCGACTCAACCTAGGATCGCGTCGAACGAGTCAAATGAGGAGTACTATCCGAGGGACGGAGCCAGGTCATCCCGGAGGAACGATTACAGGGGAAAAAGGAGAGACGAGAGACCGGATCATCGGTATAGTTCGCAACAAGTTGCAGCTGTGAATCAAGATCACCCCGGAGCAGGGAGCAACCAACGCCAGAAAACAGGATGGCAATGGACTCCTCGAAACGATGGCAAGAAAACATGGACTCCGGAGCAGAAAAAGCAATGGCAAGAAAAGAAAGATCGTCCGAGGTATACCTATGAGTCAATGTTGGACCAGCCATGTAAATTTCACACGCCAAATCCGAATAGTCCGGCGGGTCACACAACGAGGCAATGTGAGTGGATGCGTAAGATAGAACAAGGTGGTTCGGGGAATGCTCAGGCACCCCGGAATGATCAACCTCGGCAGGAGTTACCCCGGCAAAGAATCGCTCTCCGGAGCAAACACGAACAACGATGTTGCCTCCCTCCGCCGAGGTATGACAACAGTGAGAGCAGGGATGCAGTGCATCAGGTGGAAAACCAGCAACAACCGGATCAGAGGTACTCCGGAAACAAGGGAAGGAATGAGTATAGGGAACATCACCAGAGCTATTGTGTGTTCACAACCGAGGAAACAGATAGAAAGAGCTTGCAGCGCCGACGTATGGAGGTTAACGCGGTTATGCCTGCAGTGACGAGGTACATGTCTTGGTCGGACCAGGAAATTACCTGGAGCATCAAAGATCATCCCAAGCTTATGCCAAGTCCGGGCTCGTATGCACTAGTGTTAGATCCGACGTTCATTGGACCAAACATTAATGTGAGGTTCTCCAAGGTACTGATCGACAATGGCAGTAGCATTATCATCATGTATGCGGATACGATGCGCAAGTTGGGCATCTCGGAGAACATGCTCCAGGCTACACAAACAACTTTCCATGGTATCGTACCAGGCATCTCCTGTGAGCCCATAGGCAAAGTCCGGGTCGATGTGTTATTCGGTACGAGGGACAACTGCCGAACTGAGAATCTGGAGTTTGAGGTGGTGAACTTGGAGAGTGTGTATCATGCATTACTCGGGAGACCAGCATTGAGCAAATTCATGGCAAGTTGCCACGTTAGTTATCTGAAGATGAAGTTGCCCGGGCCAAATGGAGCAATTACTATCGCTGGGGATTTCCGACGTTCTATTGAGTGCGCCTCAGCCGGGTCTAACCTAGCCGAGTCACTCGTAATTGCCCAAGAGAAAAGAAAAATCCAAGAGGTGACGGCATTAGCTCAGTCCGCGCGGCAGTACATGTCGGTGTTAAGTAACCCGCATGGTAGCGTTTCGTTTCAAGCCGCAATGGACACCAAGAAGATTCCAATGGATAACATGTTTCCGGAGCGTACCGTAACAATTGGTGCCGGGTTAACTGACAAATAGGAAAGCGAGCTCGTCAACTTCCTCTGTGAGAATCGGGATATTTTTGCTTGGTCCACACAGGACTTGCAAGGTGTTCCGAGGGAGTTGGCCGAGCACTCTTTGAACGTAAGACCCGGAGCAAGGCCGGTGAAGCAGCCTCTCCGACGCTTCGCCGAGGATAGGAGAAAGGTCATTGGTGACGAGATAGCTCGGTTGCTAGCAGCAGGATTTATCATGGAAGTGTTGTATCCGGATTGGCTCTCTAATTCGGTGCTGGTAGAAAAGAAGAAGGACGATCCGAACGTGGCAGTGGTTTGGCGTATGTGTATCGATTACATGAACCTGAACAAGGCGTGTCCAAAAGATCCATTCCCACTGCCGAGGATAGATCAGGTCATCGACTCTACCGCGGGATGTGAACTGTTGTCATTCATTGACGCCTATTCTGGTTTCCACCAGATACCTCTGAACCCGGATGATCAAATAAAAACTGCCTTTATTACCCCGTGCGGGGCTTATTGCTATCGCACTATGCCGTTTGGTTTACGAAATGCAGGAGCAACGTACCAAAGATGTATGCAAAAATGTTTGCACGATCAAATAGGTCAAAATGTACAAGTCTACGTGGATGATGTGGTTATCAAGACCAAGGAAAGCGCAACGCTCCTTGACGACATAAGGCAAACATTCGCGAACTTGAGGAGATTCCGGATGAAGCTCAACCCGGAGAAATGTACCTTTGGTGTCCCGGCTAGGAAATTACTCAGGTTTCTCATCTCCAGCCGAGGTATCAAGGTTAATCCAACTAAGATCCGAGCCATCGAACGAATGGAGCTGCCGAAGTGTCTCAACGATGTCCAGAAGTTCACTGGATGCCTGGCGTCGTTGAGTCAGTTTGTATGTCGGTTAGGGGAAAAGGCACTGCCTCTCTACCAACTCATGAAAAAGTCAGATAAATTCGTTTGGACGCCGCAGTCGATGAAGCTTTGCCCACTTAAAAAGATGTTGGCCATCGCACGGTGTTAGCTTCTCCACTGTCAAAGGAGCCAATGTTGCTCTACATAGCCGCAACCAACCGAGTTGTAAGTGCAGTGATTGTAGTGGAGCGTGATGAAGAGGGTAAGTCGGTGCAGAGGCCAGTGTATTACTTGAGTGAGGTGTTGTCTGCCTCAAAACAGAACTACCCGCATTTTCAAAAGGTGGCATACGGTGTTTATATGGAGGCAAAGAAGTTAAAGCACTACTTTGAGGAGCATCCCATCAAAGTGATATGCGAAGCCCCCATATCCGAGATAATGGGTAACAAAGATGCGAATGGAAGAATTGCGAAATAGGCAATTGAGCTAGCACCTTACGCACCCCAGTATGATACGAGAGAAGCGATCAAGTCCTAGGCTGTGGCGGACTTTTTCGTCGATTGGGCCGAGGTACAATACGAACCGCCGCCACCAGATCCGATCTACTGGAGAATGCACTTTGACGGATCGAAAACCAAAACCGGGTTAGGTGCCGGGGTTGTGCTTACCTCGCCAAAGAAGGATCAGCTCAAGTACGTATTGCAGATCCATTTCGCGGCATCAAACAATGTCGCTGAGTACGAGGCTCTTGTGCATGGTCTCAAAGTGGCGAAGGAGATTGGCATACGTCGGATAATATGCTTTGGCGACTCGGATCTAGCAATACAGCAAGTGTCCGGAGTGTGGGATGCCCTGGATCCAAACATGGCACTATACAGATTACATGTGCAGAAGATCTCGGGTTACTTTGAGGGATGCGAATTTCACCATGTACCTCGCGTGGAAAACGAAGCTACCGACATGTTGTCGAAGCTCGGATCGACCCGACAGGCAATTCCACCGGGCGTAGCATTGGAGCACCTCAGAAAACCATCTATCAGGCCGTCCCCAGGAACCGACTCAATCTATGTCCCGGAAAACACGGAATCCAGAGCTGAGCCCATGGACATTGACATGGGAGGTATACGCCGAACCCGGGACTTTCGAAAACCCGGGGACTACCTCGCTAGACCCGGGGACTGTTCAGCGTGATCCGGCTGAAGTTATGCCGGTGGATCGGATGGAAATTGATGAGGAGATGTTCCCTACGCGAGCAGTACCAGCTTGGGCACTGCCTATATACCAGTTCTTGAAAGATGGAACGTTACCCACTGAGGAAGTGCTAGCCAGGCAAACTCAGAGGAGAGCCAAAGCTTACACGATCATCAATTCCGAGCTGTACAAACGCAGTGTAACCAATGTCCTCTAGCGGTGTGTTGACCCGGAAGAAGGACTTAACATCCTCCGACATATACACCAAGGAGAATGCGGGCATCATGCCTCATCCCAGGCCTTAGTGGCAAAGTCATTCCGGCATGGATTCTACTGGCCAAGTGCCTTGGAGCAAGCAGAAGATCTGGTGAGAAAATGCAATGATTGTCAAAGATACGCCACCAAGACACATATGCCTATGTCGGAACTCAAAACCATACCAATTACATGGCCATTTGTTGTGTGGTGCTTGGATATGGTTGGCCTGTTCAAACCAGCAAGAGGAAACATGACACACATTCTGGTCATGGTGGACAAGTTCACAAAATGGATCGAAGTGAAGCCTATAAGAAAATGTGATGGAGCTACGGCCGTGATGTTTCTCAAAGACATCATCTTGAGGTACGGTTATCCACACAACATTATAACTGACAATGGAACGAATTTCGCGGAAGGAGCATTTGCGCGCTTTTGCCGAGACAAGAAAATCTGACTCGACGTAGCCTCAGTAGCCCACCCCGCATCGAACAGACAAGTGGAAAGATCCAACGGATTAGTGCTATCCGGGATAAAACCCCGGCTCATTGATCCGCTGCAAAGATCAGCGGGGTGCTGGATAGAAGAACTACCAGCGGTATTGTGGAGTTTAAGAACAACTCCGAATCGATCAACAGGCTACATGCCGTTCTTTCTGGTATATGGGGCAGAAGCTGTATTACCAGCCGACATAGAGCATGATTCGCCTAGGGTCACCCAATACACAGAAGCCGAAGTGCAAGAAGCCCAGCAAAATGATGTTGATCTGCTGGAAGAAGCGAGAGAACTGGCACTGTCCAGATCCGCCATATATCAGCAAAATCTCCGACGCTATCATAGCCGGAAAGTGTGCCCCCGAGTCTTCCGGGAAGGCGATCTGGTGCTCCGGTTGGTACAGCGTACCACTGGCATGCATAAATTATCCCCCCCATGGGAAGGGCCATTCATTGTGAGCAAAGCATTGCACAATGACTCTTATTATCTCATAGATGCAAAGCCACAGGAAAAGAACAAGGCGGACAGGTCCGGAGAGGAATCGAAGCGACCATGGAATGTAGCACTACTTCGTCCCTTCTACACTTAGCTAAGAAGTGTATGTATCCGAGTCATCTCATATGTCGGTATGTATGTAGGCAATGAGATTATCAATGAAATAGCAGAGCCTCGAGCAGTAACTCAGGGACTGCCTTAATAAACAATTGTTGTTACTTTTTATGCGCTAGATGGAATGACTCGTTTCGCTTAACCCGGATTAGTAATGTGTGAGCACCAAAAACCCAACCCTTCGACTTGCTGCTGTCCAACAAGAATTGGCTTCATGGCAAGCAAGGGAACAAGTTTGGAATTGTGTAGCACATGAAAAACCACTAAGGAAACGATCTTATTCCAGCTAACGTTTGCTTTTTCGGACTAACGCCGTATTTACTTTCAAGTTATTATGTTGAATTATTTTGAGCCAAGCCTCAAAGTTTCTCAGTATTGTTAAAACGATTCTTGAGGCTCGGATTCGTAAGTCGTAAAACCGAATCAAGGTAGACACGGATCGAGCCGGAGAATTGGACGAACAAGAAAATGAAACTCGGGGACTACGCCCAAGTTAATCCGGCATACAAGCATAGTAGCAAAATATCATGTATTTAGCATACAATGGCACCCGGCATACCGGGGATCTGATAAATTTTCAAGTTTTTTCCAATAAGGAGCAGCACGAGGAGGAAGTTCGGCGTCATCATCACTGTCTTCAATATCTGAAGCAGCATCTTCTCCATCCTCGCCCGACCCATCCTCCACGTTCTCCAACTGCTCCTCCTTGCCGGACTCCAGAAAGCTCGGCCCCTCAACCCAGTCATGGATGGGAGAATATTCAACAAGGATGTAGGCGCAAGCCTGGCACCGAGCTACCCACTCCGGATCATCGGTCCATTTGGATCCGGTGCGCCAGCGTGTGAGGAGGCTCAGGTCGATCTTCTCGTACCATGTAAGGATATAATGGAGGAGGGTATCTGTTGCGGCACTCCCGGCGGATTCTCTCTAGAGATAAAGTTGTGTCTCGATTTCCAATAGCTTCTCAGCAAGGAGTGTGATCCTTTTCGGAGCGCTCTCGCTTGGCCAGAAAGTGTTGTAGATCCGGATCGCAACGTCGAGGAGATCTTTCCCATAGTTCTTGATGGTTTCCACCCGAGCTGACACGCTGACCAACAGGTCCTCCATGTCTAAGGGGACGCTCTCACCATCAGGAGCGACGGGAGTACCCCTCTCTCGGCGGAATTTGGCAACGGCACTTTGGCGATGGGAGTACCCTCCGGAAAGTGATCTGAAAATAAGGAAAGGGAAGATGTCAAGCAAAGGCATATGAGCTAACCCAAAAACTATGTCGGATAAGGGAAGAAACTTACGTGAGATATGACGATGGATCCGGTCAACTCCTTGATACAACCGCTGCCTCTCGCTAAGTTGTTCAAGCTCAGCGAGCGCCGACCCAAGCTGGACCTCGGATTCCTTAAGCAGGTCCTGGTCCTTGGAGATCTGAAGGGTAAAGCGCTCACGCTCTTCGGTGAAGTTTTGGCCAACTTTTTGGAGTTCGGTTCTATGTTGGGCCTTCATCCTCTCCATCTCGGCCTTGAGTTTGGCTATTTCGTCGTCCTTGGTCCGGAGGAGGGCAAGCTCATCATTCTTCTTCTTCAGCTCGGCTTGATGCTGTCCTGCTTGTTCGAGAAAATGCAGCATCATATCAGGCACGGGCACACTATCCTCAAGCGATGCTGAAATAGTATGTTGACCCGGCAAAGCCGAGGAGTGAATGTTTGCCGAGCCAAGGAGAAGAAGGAATGGAAAACACAATAACATTGGCCGAAAGAGAACATACCTCGGATTTCCTCCAAGTTCTTCCGCATAATTTTGTTTCCAGCCTCCACCCCAGCTGCAAAAAACCGAATAAGGAGGTTAGTCCGACAGAAGCAAATGAAACGGAGAGGAGTCGAGAGAGGAAATTACCCCTCTTTTCATGCTCCGCGCGAAGTGCAACATGTTTTGCGCGCAAGATCTTGTGAGTATCAAGCAGGCGCTGAAATTCGGCGCTCCGTCGATTGGTAGTTACCTAACAAAGGTACAGGAGTGTAAATATAGTTCGTTGCATATTTCAAGTATACAAGATCCAGGCCAAGCGGAACTTAACCCGGCTCTAGGTGTGTGCATATTCGAAGTATACGAGATCCGGGCCAAGCGGAACTTAACCCGGCTCTAGATGTGTGCACATTCGAAGTATACAAGATCTGGGCCAAGCGGAACTTAACCCGGCTCTAGGTGTGTGCATATTCGAAGTATACAAGATCTGGGCCAAGCGGAACTTAACCCGGCTCTAGGTGTGTGCATATTCGAAGTATACAAGATCCGGGCCAAGCGGAACTTAACCCGGCTCTAGGTGTGTGCATATTCGAAGTATACAAGATCCAGGCCAAGTGGAACTTAACCCGGCTCTAGGTGTGTGCATATTTGAAGTTTACATGCAGCTACGTTGATTTTCTAATGAGCATCCGGCCGAGTAACAAGTTACTCCGCCGGAGGCTCGGGGACTAATGGTTATTATCTACAACATGTAAAGAAGAAACGACGTACCTCCATCATTCGCCCAGCGAGGTTAATGGCCTTGGCGGCGGTATTCATCTGAGCGGAAAATTCAGCGGGGCCGAACTTTTCCGGGAGATCGTCGTTGTAGACGAACTCCGCCTTATTCTAGTTCATAACAAACTCGATAAGGCTCGGAGGGTACCGTTCGCCAGTGGGAATGTGGGGTGCCACCAAGCCCTTTGCATGAGCCTCCTTCCTCTCAATCAGGGCAAGAGCTGGGCTGGTGTGAAGAACCATCTGCTGCGAATCGGCTGGCTTGGCAGGAGGATCCATCGCTGCTGGTGACTTTTTTGGAAGCATTGATGACAAGGTTCGCTGCTCGGCCTCGACGGATGTAGACTTGCCTTTGGCTTGCTGGGAGGATGTGACCACAGTGGATTTGCCCTTGGAAGCCGCTGGAGTGGTTCCTCGCCGAGCTTGGGATGACTCGGACGAGGCAGACGAACTTGGCACGGGGGCTTTGGTGGCAGGACTGGGAGCTGCTGTTGATTTCTTTGGAGCCGGTACAGGCGCTGGTTTGGTGGCTGGTGCTGGAGCTGCTGCTGGTGCTGGAGTTATGGTAGACCTGGTGGTTGCTGGTTGCGGCAATGCCGAAGTGACGGACATCGTTGCCTCGGCCGATCCGACCCCTCCCGATCCGAGGTCGCGTCCCTCTGAAGGAGGTACTGCGGAACCCGGAGCGGCCGCAGAGCCCTCCGGAATAGGGCTCAGCCGGCGTGACTCGTCGTCACGAGGAGGGGAAGGACCAGACCGAAGGGGAGAAGAGATGCTCGATCTGCTCTGAGGGACCTCCACAGGAGCCCTGCAAAAGAAAATAATGTCAGGAGTGAAATTACCCTGATGCAGGGAGAAGTGTGTTACGCAGTGAAAAATGACTTACGCATCCGAGGTCTCGGCCTCCTTAGGTTTCCGGGCCCTCCGTGCCGGGACTTTGCCTGCCCGTTTGGAAGCAGTCTTGTCTCCGGCCTTCTTTTGCCTTTTGGTAGGCTGAGAAGGTTCGGAAGAAGAACTTGACGCGGATCCGCGCTTCTTCTTCGACGCCACTGAACAGGCTCGCCCGTGGCAAGTGGAGGATCCTCGTGGATGTGCCCACCGGGGTTAGCTGATGCCGGGAAGGCAAAAGAAAGAGGGACAGCCTCAACGGGTTCAATCATTTCGATATCCGAGTCATCCTCATCGTCGGGCCAATCTCTAAGAGAAGAGAATTTACCGCTGGGTCGTTTGGTGGCGTCGGTTGTGGGGAGGAACATCTCCTGGTCCGGCTCCTCCTCATCCGGGATTTCTCGGTCCGGGGCCCACTTAAGGGTCGGATCAGTACCATCCTTGAGGGTTTGCTGGAGAAACAGCTGAGAAAAAAGCACAAGGAGCAGAGTCAAAAATATGATAAGAACCGACACGTAATTGATCTGAAATAAGTTTACCCCGCGAAGCTTACCGCAGAGAGGAGCCTCACACAGCGTAATGCTCGATTCCCCACGTCCATTCGGCAGAAAAATCCTTATGGGTGGTGAAAAGAGCCTTGACCGGCGGAAGATCTCCGTATTGCTCAACTCAACGAGGAGGTTCGGTTGGGGTCGCTGAAGCTCATATGGCACAACTTGTGAGTGCGCTTTGGAGGGAGAGATTCGCGCATTTAATGTGATCATGGCATCTTCGCTGGCGCAACTGAGCTTCTTCAGCATGAACCTTTTGTGGACTTGGTTGGCCAGAGCTGTAGGTTTTTTGTCGACCTCCTCCCAGAAATCCGTGTCCGGGGGACCCGGAGCGTAGGGCAGCAACCGGATCAAGTCTTCGGTGCCTCCATTCCGAACATAGAAGAAGGTCCGGGCCCATCCTTTGTAGGAGTCAAGCCCAGTGACCCGGGGAAAGATTGAAAATCTCCAGGGCGAGATCGAGGCAGCTCCGAACTGAGTGAGCTGCTTGTCCTTCGACTCGACGTGGATGTTGGGGACGACGTTGCGACGGAGGCCGAAGAACCGGATCCACAACTCCTTCGTGGGCCATAGTCCGGTGTAGCCCTTGATCGAAGTGACGAAAGCGAACAGAGAGGTGATGGCGTTCGCCGAGAGATGATGTGGTTGCAAGTGATAGGTCCGGACCCAGTCCCGGAAGAAATCACTCACCAGAAGACCAAATCCCCGTTGGAAATGGGATAGGAAAACAACGAACTCACCCGGATTGGGTAAGGGGGCCAACTCCGAGGAGGGGAGACGAGCGGCGACGTCGGCGGGAATACGCCGGGTCCGGTAGAGCCACCGACGCCGTCGTCTGGCAGACACGAATCCGCCCACGCGCCGCGTGCCAAGGCGTCGGCTGCCTCCTCCATCTCCTGCTCGACGACGATGAGCTCCTCCTCCGTCATCTCGAATCCGCTGCCCGCTGGAGCTGGGCGCGGCGGGCTCGCGGGTTCAGATTGATGAGGACTCATGGCTAAGGTAGCAGTGGCTGCGGTGCGGAGGCACGGAGAAGGTGCGGCGGCGCTGCAACGGGCATCAAGCGCGCGATCGCGAGGAAGAAGAAGAGGAACGGCGAAGGGCACGGAGATGGAAAAGTGCTAAGGCGCGCTTCTCCTATTTAATCGCCTCAAAGAATCGACAAGAGGGATTGCGGCGCTGAGAGCCACGCGGCCGGCCGTATCACCGCATTAGCCAATCGTAGAGAAGCCACAATGAGGCCACAGTAAAATATGATCCCATGACACGACGCAGCGAGTGAACGAGGAGACAAAGCGTGACGTAACCCACGACAAGAATCACCGGCGCCATCGGCGATTCTGGCAGGCCCTTAAAATGAGGCAACGTAATGATTAACCTTTACGTGGGTTGGCGTATGAGAGAAGGAAGCAAGGACCGGATCTGAGCCTCCATGGTAACCCGGCCGACAAGTGAAAACTTGAAATGTGCAGAGGGAAAGTAAAACCATAGGATCCGAGCTACAATGGTAACCCGGCTGCAAGTGAAAACTTGGAACATGCGAAGGGAACGTAAATCCATATAATCCGAGACAAGAAGTTAACCCGGAACTAAACGTCTGAGGCTCGAATACGAATGAACCTGATGTGGCCTTAGCGACCAAGGCCGCTAAGACCGCACCAGCTTCGGGGACTAATGTTGGGGGGATACCCCCGGGTAGGGTCACTCCGAGGTATAAGGGCCGAGTTAGCCGAGGTTCGGCAAGGTCAAAGCGGATGCTGGCCGAGTCACCTCAAGGCAGGCCGGATCACGGAGTAACCCGGACCAGGGGGGTCGCCTAACATTGTCTCGTCCGACTTAAGGAGTAAGTCGGAAATGCTTGTCTAACTTATATGCAGGAACAGGTGTGGCCGGATCAACTGTGACCCGGATCCTCGCTTGGCTTATAGGAGAAGGAAGGAATCTCTCTGGTCAAAAAAGAAGGTCCGGTGCGTACTGGATGAGCGAATAAAGCAAGGGAAGGACCACCGGATCGTGGCCAACAAGGGTGACGACGCTCACGTCGGCTGACGCGGGCGCCGCAGAGGCTACGTTGCTAAAGCAAGTGTGGCACGGGGGAAAAGCACCCCTGTCGGGTTACTACTTTGGGAGGAGGCATATTCTTAGGAATATGCCTCCACGTATGCCCTAGGCCAGGACCGAACCACCTCTATATAAGGGAGGGTTAGGGTTCTGGTAGAGGGGTTGGGTTTTTTGAGGATACAGAGTTGGGAGAATTCTAGTGGGTTGAGCACTAGCAGATCTAGGGTTCTTGGGCTAGTTGGTAGGAAAGGGTAAGAGAGTTTCTTCTTCCTCCTCTTGTCAATATAGCTCAAGGAGCACTTGTAATCTTGGAGATAGAACATCAATACAAAGCTTCTGTGTAGAGAATCACTCTACTATCCCTCCCTGGATTCCCCTAGCGCATATTAGTCCCCACCTTTAGCCTATCCATGGCATCTGCCGTGACACCACCACAACATCTGGTGGCGAAAGTGCTGGATGAGTAGAGCTGCAGGACTAGGGCTTTTGTGTTGTAGTGGGGAAGAGAGCCTTGGTGATCATTGCCATTTACGCATTGGCCATGGAACCAGTATCACCCCTTCCCAACATTGTGTTGGCGAGGAACAAAGCATAGTAGCGAATGGTTGGGTTCTGAATGGTGGACATCTTCTTCTGATAAAAGTGACTGCCACCATTAACAGAGACAACCACCCAAGTCTCTTCACTTGAGACGCTATAGAGGTTAGTAATATTGGGCTCCCCAGTATGAGGGAAGCTGAAAGCATTGCAAAATTGTTCGAAGTTTATTTCATAGTGTTGCTGATGAAGCTTATCGTGCACATGTTACCTTTCTCCCTATGACCGCCGTAGAAGGAGGCAAGGAATTCATGGGTGATCTTGGTGTAGGTGTCGTGGCTTGCGAAGCCAAGTACCGTCAACCCCGACCTGTTGCACATGAGGTCGAAGTCCTCCTTCAACCCTGTCATGGTGAGGAAGTTGTGGTCGTCCCAACGTGTGGGCAGCACCCTCCTCGATGAGACAATGTCCATCTTGGAGTTACGCAGAGCTCGGGCCCCCGAGCTTGAGCCTTCTCCCCGTTGGCACTTGCTCGAACGAAAGAGGCTACCGATTTTGTTCATCGTGATGCACTGAAAAATTTCACTATAAAACCTTAGGCATATAGTTTCTATATGATATATGAACAATTCTACATGGAAAAATTCAATCCTAATGTGAGAAATTAATAGGAAAAACTAAATAAGCTTGAGTTCATCCACTAGATCAATGCGAGAGTTTCAACCATGGAAATCTGAAAATAAAACATGGATAGGGAGAGAAAATACCGATCTGTTGATTCCCCCACTCAAACAAATGAAATCCGCAAAGAATCAAGAGTTCTAGGTGGATTTTGAAAGGTTTGGAGAGAGAATATGAGAGAAATAATGAGGAGAGGAGGAAGACCTAGCCACCCCGGTGCGATTTTGTGGTCGCATCGAACTATACGGCCAGAATTTTTATTCCCGCCGTATAGTTGGTCGTTAAACTCCCAGTACTTTTGGAATAAAATTTTACCATGGCATCGATATCTATATGGCCGGAATTTTTATTCCCACCATATAGTTGGTCGTTAAACTCTCAGTACCTTACAGAAATTTTTGTACGAAGGCCTCAATATCTATATGGCCGGAACTATACATCTGGAATTTTTATTCCCACCGTATAGTTGGTTGTTAAACTCTCTATGCCATCAAAGAAAATTTGTTGATGACAAAGATAACTATACGACCGGAACTATACGGCCGGAATTTTTATTGCCATCGTATAGTTGGTCGTTAAACTATCAGTAGTCATCAAAAAATTCTATTTCTTCGAGGATACCTTCTTATCCCATAACTTAGGGAAATACCAAGTTTTTAACAGAAAATTAATAGTAAAAACTGTCGACCAACATTAGCATATTAAAAGCAAAATTTTAGCTTCTATAAATAGAAAACTCAAACTTTTATTCTTATTATTATTCTCTACTCATTCAATCGACATTTCTGCTACTTTTTGACAGCTGCATCTTCATGGGTGCGCTTCCGCAAGAATGTCTATAAAAAAGTGGTGGGAATGCGATGAACTTCTTATTCTCTATTCTACTAAATTAATGAAAATGGGTTGACTCCCATTAAGCATTTATTGAAAATGGTTGAATAACTCAACCTCTTCTCTCTTCTCGAATTCTTACCTTTGGTTGCCCCTTATCAATGGCACTTACCACGTGAACTCATTTTGCTGGTGGAACATATCTTTCGCCTGCTTTTAACTTCTTTGGAAAATACCGGATTATTTCAGCATCATACACATTGAAGATTATCTTTCCTTCAGCACAATCTACTGATGCACCTGCAGTACTAAGGAAGGGTCTTCCAAGTATTATAGATAATATTTCATCTTTTGGAATTTCAAGAATGATAAAATCAGTGGGAATAACATGCTCATCTATCCTAAAAGACATCCTCAATCATACCAACCGGTTGTTTAGTGGACTTGTCAGCCATCTGTAAAGTGATAGTAGTAGGAGAATACTCCCCTAATCCTAACCTTTTATAGATGGAGTATGGCATTACACTAACTCCTGCTCCTATATCACACAAGGCATTGTGAATATCAGTTTTACCTATTGAGCATGAAATGGTTAGTATTCTGGGATCTCCAGACATAGACAGTAGCTTCCCGTTAGCAGGGTAGCTAGTTACCGTAGCAACAGTTTCAGTTATTTCTTTCTTTCTACTAAGAATATCATGGAGGAATTTACAATAAGTAGGAACTTTAATTGCATCCGCAAATGGAATTTCCAGACGAAGGTCACTAAGTGCCTTTGTAAAAGAATTATAAATTACCTCATCCGGTGCTTTCTTTTTTCGATCTGGATAAGGAAGCTTTTTCTCACCTGACCTACTCTTGTCTTTTACCTTTTGGGGGGCCAGGCTCTTTCGTTGCTTTCTTTTGTTGTTGCTTATTGCTTTTCTTCTTTTCTACTACAACAACTTCATCTTCCTTACTTATTTCTTTATCTTCTCTTAGATCAATTGTTTCTGCATCAGAGTCATAATGATCATCTTGTGCATCATTTTGGTCCTCCTTGGTTTGTTCTTGCACTTCAGTTCATCTTGAGGATCCACCAATGTATCATATTCTTGACTTGCTTTGAGCAAGGATTTTTCCTTGCGCTCTTTTTTAGCTTCGTATTCTGGTGGTCCTAAGGGTCATGTAACAACTGCACCCCTCTTGTGACAACATTAGCAGAAACAGGAATATCTTCGTCTTCACAAAGAAACATTTGATAACCAGATGCTATTTGTTCACACTAGGTTTCAATCATACTAAGGTACTTGTGAAACAGTTTTATTTATTGGCCAATCTCATCATAATTTTTAGTGAGTTTCGCCAAAATCTTTTTGTGTTTTTGGAAATGCTTATGCAAGTTATTATGAGATTTTACTTGTCGATGTTTTAATTCTTGAAAAACTTTTATAGTTTCATCTTCTTCAGTTAAAACTTGTAAAAAATCTAATTTGTTTTCCTTAACAAGTTCAGAAGGTATACCTTTTTATTTCATAGTTTTGTGTACCTCGGGCATAAGATCAGGAGTTATGCGAAGTATCCCTTTTTGGCTTAGTACCAAAATCAGGATTATATAATGAATCATTTTAGCCCTAGTAGACATTAATTCCAAACATTTCTTTAATAGTTAAAGTATTTATTGATCCTTCTGCTGAGAAGTCAAGCAATTCTCTACATTGAGAATTGAGACCATGGTAAAATAAATGGCAGATTGTTAGTTCAGACTAGCCATGATTAGGAATATTATTGATCATTCCAAAGAATCTTTCCTAGGCTTGTGGGTAGTTTTCTCCCACGTTCTGACTAAAGTTGCCTATGCTCTTTCTTAGTTCATCTACCTTTTTAAAAGGATTAAACCTGTTGATGAATTTAACAATGCAGTTTTCCCAACATTTAATGTAATGGCAAGGGAGAGAATATAACTAGTCTAGAGCTTTACCTTTAAGAGACCATCGAAATAATTCAAGACGAGAAAAGTCTCTCGGAAAACCTTTTGGTCCAAGAGATGTTATAACATCATCAAACTCTCTTATATTTCTTCCTGGCTCTTCATGTTCCCTTCCACTGAAAGCTTTCTCCTGCAAAATTTTAATAATTCCACCATCAAATTGATATTCTCTAACTCTAGGATTAGGGAAATCTATTGGTTGTTTAAGAAATTCTGAACTTGGAGCACTATATTCCCTAAGAGTTTTCTCAGGTTTCATAGAAGTTATCCTGTAAATAGACATGATTTCCATAATATCACTCAGGTTTTCAACTTCAATTTTATTTGATCTTAAAAGTTTTTCAATAATTCCTTCACACCTCTGAGCATGCACGCGCTCAATATAATGCGGCAGGTAGGTCCTACCAGAGCGTGTAGACCCTTTGTCTCCTAAGGATAACACTTTGTAGTAGCAACACCTGAAATGTCAAAAGACAAACACTTAGCGCTTAGCCCCCCGGCAACGGCGCCAGAAAATATCTTGATGACTGCAAGTGCACAGACCGTTTGTAGCTAGTTTCGAGGTTCATATATCGATCCCACAGGGAGCCCAAAGGTAAGTGTTTATTAGTGAAGTCTCTGTCACACCCGAAGCTGTCACGGGTCTTCGAGTGAATTGACTGCAAGTGTTGAAATAAGAATGGGATTTTGATTAAATGCGATAGATTTAAATAGAACTAAAATGTAAACTTCAGAAATATAATGCATAAAACTAAAGAACAACTTTGGTTGTTTCTTGTTACATGCAGATGGCAAAAGAAGGCGCGGGGGGATTCAGTTCATGGTGATAGTGACTGTGCCAAGTGGATGAGTGGTAAATGTAACAATTATAATCTTATAGATATATGTGTAGGCGAGCAACCCATAATTAGCCGGAACTCCTCTTGGTAGATTTCATCCCAACTTTAATAATCCTACTAGCCTGCTACCAAAACCATGGTCAGACACTAGACGATTAAGACCCTTCAGGTCGCTTAGCGATTAAACTCCTTGGATCGAACTAATGCAATAAGCACAATGGTTCCTCGTTATCCTCAAGTCAACTAGCTTTCCATTGATATCCCCGTGTCACCCGGGGGTCGCCGGTCCACTAGCGTTCAAGATCTTATCTATGTAGAACAAGGTATCATGTTGTCTGGGCCCTTAATTGGACAACAATCATTAGGAATCGCACAGATAGTCAAGCACACATAATATAGTAATTAGAATCAATCACAAACAAATGGAAAATATATGAAGGCACATCACATCTCACCAACCGCCTACATCTCCCACGCCCAAAGGAATTACTCACTCATGAGAGAAGAAAGGATCATCAATATAATCAAATAAAGGGAATTCGTCTTGGTATTACCGTGGAGATCCACAATAAGAATAGAAAATATCCAACACAATTCAAGATGGGAATAAACAATCTCAAACCCTAGTCTTGCAAGGTGGAGATCCCTCTCTCTCTAGTACAAGTAGTGGCTATGGGGGTGTATTGGCTAGGAGGTCGAAGATCGTGGAGCGGGGCGAAGAACGTCTTCTCCTTCTTCTCTAGATCTCTTCTTTCTCCCTTCTGGATGGTGTGGCGGCTTCTGTGTTGTGTTTTCATCCCTGGTCCCTTCATGGAAGTTGTCCCTTTTGACAAGATAGAGGCGGCGGCAACTATACGACAGGAACTATATGGTCAAAAAAATATTCCCGTCGTATAGTTGCTCGTTAAAGCTTCTGTGAGCTCCCCCCGCGTGCTTCCAAAGTGAGACCTGCTTGTTTTCTCCAGAATATTGTATTTCTCTAGTTAAATCCTTCTGTTGACGTACAGAACCTGAAACACACATTAAAATCCAAGTTTTCTTTGCTACTAAAGTATTAGCGTTAGGTAAAGCCAGAAAATGATCAAATCTAGGAGAAAACCATCAATAAAAGCCATCAAAAATGTGTCGAATATCACATCTATCATACTTCGTGTCAGGAACCCATCATAACTTTCCTCTGACATCGAACCACCTTCAACTCCTCTTCGATGTTGCCCTCTTACCCTACCTATGTTTTATTTTCTCAGCATGTACAGCGTGTGGACAGAGGTGAGCATATGTCTAACCAAAGAAATGAGTACTACTATACTAGTGTACTACTAATATACTATTTGGGTTTTCCCTAATAAGGGCATCAGCAATGTGTACAAAAGCACACCTTCAGGCCTAGTATATGGAATCCGCTAAGGTTCACCATATACATTGTGGAGAAAATAAAGTTTGTATCTTTAAGCCTAAGGTGCACCTCAAGCTTGTGGGTTGCCCATAGAGAATATAAAAATTATTTCCCCTCTCTCCCTATTTCATGTGATTGTTTTCAAAAGGTGTTCAAAATTTTCATGATGCAAAATCTTAGCTAGAAGTCGAACCACTCGTCAAAACTATCTGTGGTTTCTGATATATTAATTAACCGCTCGATGGGTACCTCCAAAATCTTTTTTTCATAAAACTTTCAAAGCAAACTGCAATTTATTACTTGTAGTTCAAATTTGACCTAATTTAATTAAATTCAAGAGCAATCTATCGCACTTAGTTGTAGCTCAAGTTTGACCTAATTTCATTAAACTATCAAGATGCAAAATCTTAGCAAGAATATGAACCTGTCGTCAGAACTCTCTATGGTTTCTGATAGTATATTAATTGACCACCCCTCCGATGGGTACCTCCAAGAGCTTTTTCGTAAGAATTTCAAAAGAACCTACACAGTTTACTTGTAGTAGTTCAAATTTTACCTATTATATTTTTTCTGCTTTACCTATTATAATTTTATATAGAGATGATATGCCAGATGTCTATTATCTGAGTCTCACATGCAGGGAACGTGCAATTTACTAGTACTTGTAGTTTCAAATTTGACCTAATTTCGATAAATCGACATAAAGTCATTCTAATGGGCTGAGTTAGCTAGGAAGTTTGAAAACTCATAAAACATGGGAATTTGTTGGTACAACATGTTGGTCCAATATATATGTATGTAAACTTGGCTTGTGGCATTCAGATCCAATATTCTTCGGACTTTTCTTTAGGAAAAAGAAACAACCTCGCTCGTATTCTTCACTCGCAAAATGTAGAATTGAATGTTCTTTCTTGATAGTTGGAAACTCACACTGATGACACTGTTTACTACAAGAAGATGCACTGATCATCTACCTCTGAAAAGACATTTAATTCAAGAGCAATCTATGGCGCTTACTTGTAGCTAGCTCAAGTTTGACCTAATTTCGTTAAATTGTCAAGATGCAAAGTCTTAGCAAGAAGTTGAACCTATCGTCAAAACTCTCGATGTTTTATGATATATTAATTTTGACCCCTTGATGGGTACCTCCAAAAGCTATTTCATAAAACTATCAAAGCAAAACCTACAATTTCCTTGTAGTTTCAAATTTGACCTAATTCCGAGATATCGACATAAAGTCATTCAAATGGGTGGGGTTAGCTAGGAAGCTTGAAAACTCATAAAACATTGGAATCACAAGTACAACATGTTGTTGATCCACTATATATGTCTATCAACTTTTCTTGTGGTATCCACATCCAAAAATTTTGGATTTCTCTTTATGGAAAAGAACAACTAACCTCGCTCGTCTTCACTCGGAAAATGTAGAATGGAATGTTCTTTCCTGATAGTTGGAAACTCACACTGACGATATTGTTTACTACAACAAGACGCGCCGATCTACCTCTGAAAATACATTTAATTCAAGAGCAATCTATCACGCATACTTGTAGCTCAAGTTTGACCTAATTTCGTTAAATTGTCAATATGCAAAATCTTAGCAAGAAGTTGAACCTATCGTCAAAACTCTCGGTGTTTTATGATATATTAATTGTGACCCCTCGATGGTTACCTCCAAAACATTTTCGTAAAACTTTCAAAGCAACCTACAATTTATTTGTAGTTTCAAATTTGACATAATTTCGATAAAACGACATAAAGTCATTCAGTCAAATGGGCAGAGTTGGTGAAGGAAATATGCCCTGAGAGGCAATAATAAAGTTGTTATTATGTATTCCTTGTATATGATAGATGTTTACTTTGCATGCTATAATTGTATTGATAGGAAACATCAATACATGTGTGTTTAATAAACAAATAAAAGGTTCCTAGTTATGCTCTCTTATAGACTAGCTCGTTGATTAACAAGATGATCAAAGTTTCCTGATCATGGACATTGGATGTTGTTAATAACGAGGTAACACATTTGTGAAATGATGTGATGAACATTCATCTGAAGTATAGCATTACGATCAAAGGCATTATGTTTATATTGCTATAACATAATACGAAGTAATCTTTATCCTTAGACCATGAGATCATGTTAATTGCTGACATCGAAAGAGTAACTTGATAACATCAAATGTCACACCGCAAAAGGGTGACTATAAAGGTGGGTTCAGATACTCCGAAGATGTCATGTTGAGGATCATGGATCAAGAGTGGAATTTGTCAATCCTGATGACGGATAGATATACTCTGGGCTCTCTCGGTGATATCACATTAAGATAGCTTGCAAGCAAGTGATGTGATCACTAGAATGTTATATCACGGGAACGAGAAAAGAGTGCATGTCGGTAACGAGATCAAACTAGGTATTTGGATACCGATGATAGAATACCAGACATGTGATATATCATGAGACAAAGGGATTAAATTACTAGCGTTAAAGGTTCTCACGATCACAGAAGTCATCGTTGAATGTGCAGGAGTCAGTATGGATCTCCAGGTCTCGCTTATGATTATTGATTTGAGAGGAGTCTCAATCATGTATTCATTATTCGCGAACCGCAGGGTGACACACTTAAGGGTTGCCAAACACCATTTTGGAGCACATATGTTTCAGACGAAAGAATTGCAAAGCGCTGGAATTATTTCGATGGAAACCGGAATTGTTTTGGGTGAAATTGCAGAAACTGGTTCCACATGTGATATTGAAATGTTACAGGGGTTTTATGTGAATGTTTGTTAATTAAAGTAATTAAACAAATTTTGAATAAAATAAATAAAAGAGTTTTATTAAATGAGAGTTGGATTAAATTTGGTGGAAATTTAATGCATGTGAGTGGAACTTTGGGTCGAGGCTAAATTGATGTGAGTGGAGCTTCCACCGCATGAATGAGGAAGAGGTGGGGGCACCCCCCATGGGCGCCGGCCATGGTAGGGGAGGAGCCCACCCTCTCCTCCCTCACAAAGCACACCTCCTCGTGAAGGATCTCTCTCCCCCTCTAGATATATTTCCCATGGTCTTGGATTAGCGAGATACATGTTCCCGGTGGCATTGCATCTGGAAGGAGTTGCTGATTCGCTGGAGCGAGGAGGTGGAGGTTGTTCGGTGGCCTGAACGTGTGCGCGAGGACGGATGCGCTGCTAATTTGTGGTGCTAGGACTTCCACACGATCTTGAGATCGGCAAGCGTACGACTACATCATCCACGAGTTCCAACTCGTTAATAAAACTCTGTTGTCTTCGAGGGTAAGTTCTCTATGGATGTTTATCCACCTGTTGCTTGTATCTAGTAGATAGATCTTGGCGTATAGTTCTTATCATAGGAAATTTTTTGTTTTCTATGCTGCGAACCCAACAGTGGTATCAGAGCCTGATCTATGCGTAGGTGCTTTGCACGGGTAGTACACATATGTTAATATGTGGGCGATGATGATCATGTTATTGCTTCTTTCATGTATTTTGGATATTGGTGGCATAGTGGGATGAAGCGGCCCGGACCAACCTTACATGTTATCGCACATGAGACCGGTTCGACGACTAACATGCAACTAGTTTTGCATAAGTGGCTGGTGGGTGTCTGTCTCTCCTACTATAGTCAATATCTGATTTACAACGAGTTGCTAATAACTTGGTTATCCTCGTTGTGGTTCCATGTTCGTAGGTAAGACTGGTTCTATCTCTGAAATCCCTAAGCCACGTAAAACTTGCAATGGATAAATTAGAGGCGTCTAGTTTAGATCGTTGCTAGGCTAGTGTCTTATATGGTAAGGTTGTAAGTAGATGTATGGTAGATACTCTTACAACACACTTAACGTGTAAGTTCCATCGACCTTGGCCTTACACACAAAGGAATGATAAAGATCATACCACGATGCATATGATAGAGATCAAATGCATGGACCATATCATCCCACTTTACACATTAGATGTTTGCATCTTATATTGCTAGTTTGGTGCTTTTAGTAGCATTGTAAGATGATCCCTCATTTAAATATCAAGATAAAATGTGTTCTTCCTTAAGTATGCACCATTCTATGGATCGTGTTTCGAGACATCACCTGATGATCGGGTGTACTCGACTCTACGCTTTCATACAACGGGTGTAAGACAGTTTTACACACGCGAATACTAAGGTTCTTAATTGGCGAGCCTAGCATGTACAGACATGACCTCGGAACACGGACCGAAAGGTTAAGCATGAGTCATATAGTTGATATGATTCCCATATAGATGCTCGCCTTTGAAGCTACACCAACTCACATGATGATCGGACTTGGTGTATTGGATTTGGTTCATGTAATCACCAAAAAGACATGAGGGATGTCGTTTTTTAGTGGGAGATCATTAGTAATTTGGATTAGCTGAACTCAATCTATCATAAACTTAGTCTAAATAAACTTTACAAATTCTGTTGTAGATGGCACCACCTGCTTTTAATTTCAATGTGTTCATGGAGAAAGAGAAACTTGCTGCGAATGGTAGCAACTTCACCAATTGGGCAATGAATTTGAGGATTCTCCTCACTGCTGCACAAAAGCAATATGTGCTAGAGGCGTCGCTAGGCCCCCCACCAGCTCCTGATGCCCCTGACGAGGAAAAGAATGTCTAAATAACTTGTCAGGAGGACCACAACTTAGTTCATTGCGGCATACTATATGGTCTAGAGCCAGAACTTCAAAAGCGTTTCGAAAATGGCAATGCTTTTGATACCATGGGAGAATTGAAAATGATTTTCAATACGCATGCTGCCGTAGAGAGTTATAATGCTTCTGAAAAGTTCTTTCGCTACATGATGGAGGAGAACAGCTCCGTTAGTGAGCATGTCTCAAAATGTCTGGGTACGCCGATAAGCTTGTGTCCTTTCGAATAACGATTCCCATTGACCTAGGCATACATCGTGTTCTCCAATCTCTGCCACCTAGCAACAAGAGCTTCATGATGAACTATAACATGCAGGGCATGAAGAAGTCTCTTCCCGAGGTTCTACAATGCTTAAAACTGCAGAAGTGGAGATTAGGAGAGAGCATCAAGTGTTGATGATCAATAAGACCACCGGTTTCAAGAAAGACAAGAAAGGCAAGCAGAAGGGAAATAAAGGCGGAAAATCTGTTGCCACACCTAAGAAGAAATCCCAAGCTGGCCCTAAGTCTTATACGGAGTGCTACTATTGCAAGGGGACTGGCCATGCCCCAAGTATTTGGCAGACAAGAAGGCCAGCAAGGCAAACAAAGGTATATGTGATATACATGTTATTGATGTGTACTTGACTAGTACTCGCAGTAGCACCTGGGTATTTGATATGGGATCAGTTGCTAATATATGTAACTTGATTCAGGGGCTGCGGAACAAGTGATAGCTAGCAAGGGATGAGGTCACGATGCGGGTCGGCAGTGGATCAAGAGTTGATGGGATCACCGTCGGAACGCCGCCTCTCCATATGCCGTCGAGATTAGTGATAAATCTAAATAATTGTTATTTGCTGCCTGCACTGAGCATGAACATTGTATCTTGATCGTGTTTGATGTGAAGTGGTTATTCCTTTAAATCTGAAAACAATGGTTGTTCGATTTATATGAATGATATCTTTTATGGTCATGCACATGTGATGAATGGTTTATTTCTGTTGGATCTCGATAGTAGTATTACGCATATTCATAATGTTGATGCTAAAAGGATTAAACTTGACAATGATATATATGCATATATGTGGCACTGTCGTCTAGGTCATAATGGCATTAAACACATGAAGAAACTCCATTCTGATGGACTTTTGGAATCACTTGATTTTGAATCATTTGATACATGTGAGCCATGCCTTATGGGCAAGATGACTAGAATGCCGTTTTCCGGTTCAATGGAATGGGCGACAGATTTATTGGAAATCATACATACTGATGTGTGTGGACCAATGCGTGTGTCGGCGCGAGGTGGATATCGTTATTTTGTTACTTTCACGGATGATTTGAGTAGATACGGGTATATCTATTTGATGAAACATAAGTCTAAAACCTTTGAAAAGTTCAAGGAATTTCAAAATGAAGTGGAAAGTCATCGTAACAAAAAGATCAAATTTCTGCGGTCCGACCGTGGAGGAGAGTATCTTAGTTACGAGTTTAGCACACATATGAAAGACTGTGGAATAGTTACACAACTCACGCCTGCCGGAACACCACAACGTAATGGTGTGTCAGAACATGGTAATCGTACTTTATTGGATATGGTTCGATCTATGATGTCTCTGACTAACTTGCCACTGTGATTTTGGGGTTATGCACTAGAAACCTTTGCATTCACTTTAAATCGGGCACCATCTAAATCCATTGAAACGACACCGTATGAATTATGGTTTGGAAACAAACCTAAGTTGTCATTTCTTAAAGTTTGGGGATGCGATGTTTATGTGAAGAAACTTCAGCCGAATAAACTCGAACCCAAAGCGGAAAAATGCGTCTTCATAGGATATCCTAAAGAAACAATTGGGTATACCTTCTATCACAGATCCGAGGGCAAGGTTTTTGTTGCCAAGAATGGATCCTTTCTTGAGAAGGAGTTTCTCGCGAAAGGTGTTAGTAGTCGGATGGTAAAACTCGAAGAGGTTAATGAACCTTCTCTTCATGAAATGGCGAGTGACGCAGCACCGGAAATTGTTTCGGAGTTGACTTCACCTGATGAAGAGAGAGCTAATGATAATAATCATGAAACTCCGAAAGAGGACACTACCGAACCTCGCAGGTCAAGCAGGACACGTGCAGCTCCTGAACTGTACGGAAATCCTGTTATAAATTTCATGACTGGTGAAATAGATGACCCTGCAACGTATGAAGAAGCGATGATGAGCCCGGATTCCAACAAATGGCTAGAAGCCATTAAATCCGAGATGGAATCCATGTACGAAAACCAGGTTTGGACCTTGGTGGACTTACCTCATGATCGAAAGGCCATTGAGAATAAATGGATTTTCAAAAGAAAAACTGATGCTGATGGTAATATGACCATCTATAAAGCTCGACTTGTCACAAAGGGGTTTCGACAAATTCAAGGAGTTGACTATGATGAGACATTCTCTCCCGTGGCGATGCTAAAGTGGATTAGGATTAGGTTAGCAATTTCTTCATATTTCGATTATGAAATATGGCAGATGGATGTCAAAACCGTGTTCCTCAATGGTAATATTGAAGAAGAGTTGTATATGATACAACCTAAGGGTTTTGTTGATCCTAAGGATGCTGATAAGGTATGCAAGCTTCAGCGATCCATCTATTGACTGAAACAAGCATCCCGGAGTTGGAATCTCCGCTTTGATGAGGTGATCAAAGAGTTTGGATTTGTCCAAACTTATGTAGAGGCTTGTACTTACAAGAAAGTGACTGGGAGCAATGTGGAATTTCTGATATTATATGTGGATGACATATTATTGATTGCAAATGATATAGATCTTTTAATAGTGTTAAAAGTTATCTAAATAGCAAATTTTTGATGAAGGACCTTGGTGAAGCTTCATATATATTAGGCATTAAAATCTATAGAGATAGATCAAGGCGCCTAATTGGGCTATTGCAAAGTACATACCTTGATAAGATATTAAAGAAGTTTAATATGGACGGAAGTAAGAAGGGGTTCTTACCTATGTTGCAAGGCAAGACATTGAGTAAGACTCAAAGTCCGGCTACGGCGGAAGAAAGAGAGATAATGGATAAGATCCCCTATGCCTCAGCCATAGGCTCTATAATGCACGCCATGCTATGTACAAGACCGGATGTGGCACCTGCTATTAGTTTGACTAGTAGGTACCAATCTGATCCAGGTTCGGAACACTAGATAGCGGTCAAGAATATCCTTAAGTACTTAAGAAGAACTAAGGATATGTTTCTTGTATACGAAGGTGAAGAAGAGCTAGTCGCTAAGTGTTATGTTGGTGCTAGCTTTGACACTGATCCAGATGACTCTAAGTCTCAATCCGGATATGTATTTCTCTTGAATGGAGCAGCAGTTAGTTGGAGGATTTTCAAACAACCTGTGGTGGCTGGATCAACGACGGAGGCGGAATATGTTGTTGCTTCAGAAGTGGCGCAGGAAGCGGTTTGGATGAAGGAGTTCATAACGGAACTAGGTGTGGTTCCTAGTGCATTGGACCCAATGGTGATCTATTGTGACAACAATGGAGCCATAGCCAACGCCAAGGAACCAAGGTCTCAGAAGAATTCCAAGCATATTAAGCGTCAGTTTCACTCCATCCGCGAGCATGTCAAGGATGGAGATGTAAAGATTTGTAAAGTACACACAGACCTAAATGTAGCAGATCCGTTGACTAAAGTTCTCCCTAGGGAAAAACATGATCAACACCAGAATTCCATGGGTGTTAGATTTATCACAATGTGAACTAGATTATTGTCTCTAGTGCAAGTGGGATACTGAAGGAAATATGCCCTGAGAGGCAATAATAAAGCTGTTATTATGTATTCCTTGTATATGATAGATGTTTATTTTGCATGCTATAATTGTATTGATAGGAAACATCAATACATGTGTGCTTAATAAACAAATAAAAGTTTCCTAGTTATGCCTCTCTTATAGACTAGCTCGTTGATTAACAAGATGATCAAAGTTTCTTGATCATGGACATTAGATGTTGTTAATAATGAGGTCACAACATTTGTGAAATGATGTGATGAACATTCATCCAAATTATAGCATTATGATCAAAGTCATTATGTTTATATTGCTATAACATCATACAAAGTAATCTTTATCCTTAGACCATGAGATCATGTTAATTGCTGACATCAGAAGAGTAACTTGATAACATCAAACGTCACACCGTAAAAGGGTGACTATAAAGGTGGGTTCAGATACTCCGAAGATGTCATGTTGAGTCTCATGGATCAAGAGTGGAATTTGTCAATCCCGATGATGGATAGATATACTTTGGGCCCTCTCGGTGATATCACATTAAGATAGCTTGCAAGCAAGTGATGTGATCACTAGAATGTTATATCACGGGAACGAGAAAAGAGTGCATGTTGGTAATGAGATTAAACTAGGTATTTGGATACCGATGATCGAATCTCGGACATGTAATATATCATGAGAGAAAGGGATTAAATTACTGGCGTTAAAGGTTCTCAGGATCATAGAAGTCATCGTTGAATGTGCAGGAGTCAGTATGGATCTCCAGGTCCCGCTTCTGATTATTGATTTGAGAGGAGTCTCAATCATGTCTGCATTATTCGCGAACCGTAGGGTGACACACTTAAGGGTTGCCAAACACCATTTTGGAACACATATGTTTCAGACGAAATAATTGCAAAGTGCTGGAATTATTTCGATGGAAACCGGAATTGTTTTGGGTGAAATTGCAGAAACTAGTTCTGCTTGTGATATTGAAATGTTACAAGGGGTTTTATGTGAATGTTTGTTAATTAAAGTAATTAACAAAATTCTGAATAAAATAAATAAAAGAGATTTATTAAATGAGAGTTGCATT
Organism: Avena insularis; assembly: GCA_023614405.1. Lineage (NCBI taxonomy): Eukaryota > Viridiplantae > Streptophyta > Magnoliopsida > Poales > Poaceae > Avena > Avena insularis. Next base: position 427,629,021 of record CM042692.1, on the reverse strand, counting down.
AAATTTGGTGGAAATTTAATGCATGTGAGTGGAACTTTGGGTCGAGGCTAAATTGATGTGAGTGGAGCTTCCACCACATGAATGAGGAACAGGTGGGGGCACCCCCCATGGGTGCCAGCCATGGTAGGGGAGGAGCCCCCCCCCCCCTCTCCTCCCTCACAAAGCACACCTCCTCGTGAAGGATCTCTCTCCCCCTCTAGATATATTTCCCATGGTCTCGGATTAGCGAGATACATGTTCCTGGTGGCATTGCGTCTGGAAGGAGTTGCTGCTTCTGCTGATTCGTTGGAGAGAGGAGGTGGAGGTTATTCGGTGGCCTGAACGTGTGCGCGAGGACGGATGTGCTGCTGATTTGCGGCGCTAGGACTTCCACACGATCTTGAGATCGGCAAGCGTACGACTACATCATCCACGAGTTCCAACTCGTTAATAAAACTCTGTTGTCTTCGAGGGTAAGTTCTCTATGGATGCTTATCCACCCGTTGCTTGTATCTAGTAGATAGATCTTGGCGTATAGTTCTCATCATAGGAAAATTTTTGTTTTCTATGTTGCGAACCCAACAGTGGTATTAGAGCATGATCTATGTGTAGGTGCTTTGCACGGGTAGTACACATATGTTAATATGTGGGCGATGATGATCATGTTATTGCTTCTTTCATATATTTTGGATATTGGTGGCATAGTGGGATGAAGCGGCCCGGACCAACCTTACATGTCATCGCACATGAGACCGGTTCCACGACTGACATGCAACTAGTTTTGCATAAGTGGTTGGTGGGTGTCTGTCTCTCCTACTATAGTCAATATCTGATTTACAACGAGTTGCTAATAACTTGGTTATCCTCGTTGTGGTTCCATGTTCGTAGGTAAGACCGGTTCTCTGAAAGCCCTAAGCCACGTAAAACTTGCAATGGATAAATTAGAGGCATCTAGTTTAGATCGTTGCTGGGCTAGTGCCTTGATATGGTAATGTTGTAAGTAGATGTATGGTAGATACTCTTACAACACACTTAACGTGTAAGTTCCATCGACCTTGGCCTTACACACAAAGGAATGATAAAGATCATACCACGATGCATATGATAGAGATCAAATGCATGGACCATATCATCCCACTTTACACATTAGATGTTCGCATCTTATATTGCTAGTTTGGTGCTTTTAGTAGCATTGTAAGATGATACCTCATTTAAATATCAAGATAAAATGTGTTCTTCCTTAAGTATGCACCATTCTATGGATCGTGTTTCGAGACATCACCTGATGATCGGGTGTACTCGACTCTACGCTTTCATACAACGGGTGTAAGACAGTTTTACACACGCGAATACTAAGGTTCTTACTTGGCGAGCCTAGCATGTACAGACATGGCCTCGGAACACGGACCGAAAGGTTAAGCATGAGTCATATAGTTGATATGATGCCCATATAGATGCTCGCCTTTGAAGCTACACTGACTCACGTGATGATCGGACTTGGTGTATTGGATTTGGTTCATGTAATCACCAAAAAGACACGAGGGATGTTGTTTTTGAGTGGGAGTTCATTAGTAATTTGGATTAGTTGAACTCAATCTATCATAAACTTAGTCTAAATAAACTTTACAAATTCTGTTGTAGATGGCACTACCTGCTTTTAATTTCAATGTGTTCATGGAGAAAGAGAAACTTGTTGCGAATGGTAGCAACTTCACCAATTGGGCTATGAATTTGAGGATTCTCCTCACTGCTGCACAAAAGTAATATGTGCTAGAGGCGCCACTAGGACCCCCACCAGCTCCTGATGCCCCTGACGAGGAAAAGAATGTCTATATAACTTGTCAAGAGGACCACAACTTAGTTCATTGCGGCATATTGTATGGGCTAGAGCCAGAACTTCAAAAGCGTTTCCGATGGTAGGGGAGGAGCCCCCCTCTCCTATAAAAGGTCCCCCTCTCCTCCCTCACAAAGCACACCTCCTCGTGAAGGATCTCTCTCCCCCTACAGATATATTTCCCATGGTCTCGGATTAGCGAGATACATGTTCCCGGTGGCATTGCGTCTGGAAGGAGTTGTTGCTTCTGCTGATTCGCTGGAGCAAGGAGGTGGAGGTTGTTCGGTGGCCTGAACATGTGTGTGAGGACGGATGCGCTGTGATTTGTGGCGCTAGGACTTCCACATGATCTTGAGATCGGCAAGCGTACGACTACATCATCCACGAGTTCCAACTCGTTAACAAAACTCCGTTGTCTTCGAGGGTAAGTTCTCTATGGATGTTTATCCACTCGTTGCTTGTATCTAGTAGATAGATCTTGGCGTATAGTTCTCATCGTAGGAAAATTTTTGTTTTCTATGCTGCGAACCCAACAGTTAGCTAGGAAGTTTGAAAACTCATAAATAAAACATGGGAATCATTGGTACAACATGTTGGTAAACTTGGCTTCTGGCATTTAGATCCAATATTCTTCAGACATTTCTTTACGAAAAGAACAATCTCGCTCGTCATCGCTCGGAAAATTGAGAATAATTGAATGTTCTTTTCTGATATAGTTGGAAAATCACACTAATGACACTGTTTACTACAAGAAAATGCACCCACCTACCTCTCTGAAAAGTCATATATTTCAACAGCAATCTATCGCGCTTACTTGTAGCTTAAGTTTGACCCAATTTCGTTAAATAGTGTCATGCGATGCAAAATCTAAGCAAGAAGTCAAACCTATTGTCAAAACTCTCGGTTGTTTCTGATGGGTTCGTAGCATGGAAAACAAAAAAATTCTACCGCAAGAACGAACAAAACCCAGATCTAATCTAGATAAAAGCCAAGATCTAATCTATTAGACATGTGCAACGAGATAGATCTGTACTAACCCTTGTAGATCCGAAAGCCTTCTGCGAGATTGGATCTCATGGTTGATGTAGACGATCACTTGCCGATCTCAAGATCGAGTAGACGATCCTTCCGGCACCGCGTTCTGGTAGCGCTTCCATAGTCGGTCCTGCGTCTTGGTCGATCACAGACCTTCCTCTCCCTGTTCCAGCGAGCAGCGGAGGTAGTAGATTTCTCCACGGAATCCCAGCAGCACGACGGCGTGGTGGTGGTGGTGGAGCAGAGAATTCTGCAAGGCTTCGCCTAAGCCTAAGCAAAGCGAAGGAGGAGGAGAGAGGCGGCTAGGGCAAGAGTGGAGGGGCAAGGGGGTGGCGCCTCCACCCCTCTATATATAGAGGGAGGGGTGCGGCCTAGGGTTCCCACCCCTAGGCCCACCTCCTAGGGCCGGCGCACAAGGGGGGATTTGGGGGAGTTTCCTTCCCCCCAAGTTTCACCTTTTTCTTTCTTGGTTTTCAAGTAAACTCCATAGAAATTTCTAGAACCTTCTAGAACATTCTGAAACCTTCTAGAACCCCCATATAAACACTCCGGGACATTTCCGAACCTAGAAAATGATCTCCATTATATGAATCTTATTCTCCGGACAATTTTGGATCTCCTCGTGATGTCTTAGATCCAATCCGAGACTCCGAACAACATTCGGTCTCCAGCGCACATTCCATATCTACCTAAACAACATCGAACCTTAAGTGTGTCACCCTATGGTTCGTGAATATGCAGACATGATGGAGACACCTCTCCGATCAATAACCATCAGCGGGATCTGGAGATCCATAACGGCTCCCACATACTCAACGACGACTTTGTGATCGATAGAACCATTAACATACGAAACCAATTCCCTTTGTCACGCGATACTCTACTTATCCGAGGTTTGATCGTCGGTATCTCCATACCTAGTTCTACCTCGTTATTGATAAGTACTCTTTACTCGTTCCATGATATGTCATCCCTTGTGACCTAGTCACATGCTTGCAAGCTAACTAGATGACATTCCATTGAGAGGGCCCAGAGCATATCTATCCGTCATATGGATGGACAAATCCCAATCTTGGTCCATGCGCTTCAACACATACTTTCAGAATACCCAATGACACCTTTATGACCACCCAGTTACGAAGCAGTGTTTGATGTCATCAAAGTACCCATCCGGTGATGGTGATTAACATAACCTCATGGTCGAAGGATTAGGTTACTATGTATTTGAAAGCTTGTAGCAATGTGAACTTAATGACTTGATCTTATGCTATACTTACTATGGGTGTGTGTCCATCACATCATTCTCCTAATGATATAACCTTGTTATTAATGACATCCAATGTCCATGATCAGGAAACCATGATCATCTATTAATCAACAAGCTAGTTCAATAAGAGGCTTACTAGGGACTCTTTTACGTTTACAAAACACACATGTATTAGTGTTTCCTTATAATAAAATTATAGCATGGGATGTAAACATTCATCATAAACATAAGGATATAATAATAACCACTTTTATTATTGCCTCTTGGGCATATCTCGAACAGTCTCCCACTTGCACTAGAGTCAATAATCTAGATTACATGGTAATATACCTAACACCCATGGCGTTCTGGTGTTGGTCATGCTTTGCCCTAGGGAGAGGTTTAGTCAACGGATCTGCCACATTCAGATCAGTGTGTACTTTGCAAATCTTAATGTCACCATCTTGGACATACTCGCGAATAGCATGGAAACGTAGCTTGATATGCTTCAGCTTGCTATGTGACCTTGGCTCCTGTGCATTAGCTAAGGCACCTGTGTTGTCACAGTAGATGGCCATCGGGTCCAACGCACTAGGAACCACGCCAAGTTCAGTAATGAACTCCTTCATCCATATGGCTTCTTGTGCAGCCTCCGAAGCAGCTATATATTCCGATTCAGTTGAAGATTTTGCCACAACGCTTTGCTTGGCACTCCTCCAGCTCACTACAGCACCATTCAAAATAAATACGTATCCAGACTGTGTCTTCGAGTCATCTGGATCGGTGTTCCAACTAGCATTAGTGTAACTGTTTACAACAAGTTGTTCATCACCTCCATAAGAAAGAACCATATCCTTAGTCATATTCAGGTACTTTAGGATATTCTTGACCGCTGTCCAGTGCTCCATTCTAGGATCACTTTGATATCTGCTAGTCAAACTAACAGCATGTGTTATATCCGGTCTTGTACACAGCATGGCATACATGATAGAACCTATGGCCGAGGCATAGGGAATATTATTCATCTTCTCTCTATCTTCTGCCGTAGCTGGACTTTGAGTCTTACTCAAGGTCTTACCTGAAAACATGGGCACGAACCCTTTCTTGCTCTCTTCCATTCTAAACTTCTTTAGAACTTTGTCCTAGTATGTACTTTGTGAAAGCGCTATTAGGCGTCTTGATCTATCTCTATAAATCTTGATGCCTAGAATATATGCCGCTTCGCCAAGATCCTTCATTGAAAAACTATTATTCAAATAGTCTTTAACGCTATTAAGAAGTTCTATATCATTCCCAATCAACAATATGTCATCTACATATAGTACTAGGAATGCTACAGAGCTCCCACTCACTTTCTTGTAAATACAAGCTTCTCCATAAGTTTGTATAAATTCAAAGTTTTTGATTACTTTATCAAAACATGGATTCCAACTCCGGGATGCTTGCTTCAGTCCATAAATGGAGCGCTGAAGTTTGCATACCTTATTAGCATCTTTAGGATCGACAAAACCCTTGGGTTGTACCATATACAACTCTTCCTCAATGTCACCATTAAGGAACGCTGTTTTGACATCCATCTGCCAAATCTCATAATCGAAATATGCAGCAATTGCTAACAAAATCCTCACAGACTTTAGCTTCGCTACTGGTGAGAATGTCTCATCATAGTCAACTCCTTGAATTTGTCGGAACCCTTTCGCGACAAGTCGAGCTTTATAGACGGTAACATTACCATCAGCATCTGTTTTTCTTTTGAAAATCCATTTGTTCTCGACAGCCTTACGGCCACCCTGTAAGTCCACCAAAGTCCGTACTTGGTTTTCGTACATGGATCCCATTTCGGATTTCATGGCTTCTAGCCATTTGTCAGAATCTGGGCTCACCATAGCTTCTTCATACGTCGCAGGGTCATCAGTGTTGTCCACCAACATGACGTTCAAGGCAGGGTCATACCAATCAGGAGTGGTACGAACCCTCGTTGACCTGCGAGGTTCAAGGACAACCGTTCAAGTTTCATGATCACCATCATGAGCTTCCTCTCCAATTGGTGCAGGCGGCACAAAAACATCTTCCGGTGCTGCGCTACTCTCAACTCCGAGAGAAGGTTCAATAACCTCGTCGAGTTCTACTTTCCTTCCGGTCACTTCCTTCGAGAGAAACTCCTTCTCAAGAAAGGATCCATGCTTGGCAACGAAAACTTTACCTTCGGATCTATGATAGAAGGTATACCCAATTGTTTCTTTAGGGTATCCTATGAAGACGCATTTCTCCGCTTTGGGTTCTAGCTTATCAGGTTGTAACTTCTTTACATACGCTTCGCAACCCCAAACTTTAAGGAATGACAACTTAGGTTTCTTTCCAACCCACAATTCGTATGGTGTTGTTTCAACGGATTTAGATGGTGCCCTATTTAAAGTGAATGCGGTTGTCTCTAATGCATAGCCCCAAAACGATAGCAGTAAATCTATAAGAGACATCATAGACCAAACCATATCTAAGAGAGTTCAATTACGACGTTCGGACACACCATTACGCTGTGGTGTTCCCGGCAGTGTCAACTGCGAAAGTATTCCACATTTCTTTAAATGTATGCCAAACTCATAACTTAGATATTCACCTCCGCGGTCAGAACATAGAAACTTAATCTTCTTGTTACGATGATTTTCCACTTCACTTTGAAATTCCTTAAACTTCTCGAAAGTTTTGGACTTATGTTTCATAAGTAGACATACCCATATCTACTTAAGTCATCCGTGAAAGTGAGAACATAACGATATCCACCATGCGATGCTACACTCATTGGACCGCACACATCGGTATGTATTATTTCCAATAAGTCTGTAGCTCACTCCATTATTCCAGAGAATGGAGTCTTAGTCATTTTTCCCATTAGACATGCTTTGCATCTTTCAAGTGATTCAAAATCAAGTGATTCAAGAAGTCCATCAGAATGGAGCTTCTTCATACGCTTCACTCCAATGTGACCAAGGCAGCGATTGCCACATGTATGTAGAATTATCATTCAATTTTGTTCGTTTAGCATCTATGTTGTGAACATGTGTATCACTACTATCGAGATTCAGTAAGAATAAACCATTCATCTCAGGTGCATTACCATAAAAGATATTACTCATATAAATCGAACAACCTTTATTCTCAGACTTAAAAGAGTAACCGTCTCGCAATAAACAAGATCTAGATATAATGTTCATGCTTAACGCAGGCACCAAATAACAATTATTCAAATTTAAAACTAATCCCGAAGGTAGATGCAGAGGGAGCGTGCCGATGGCGATCACATCAACCTTGGAGCCATTTCCAACGTGCATCGTCACCTCGTCTCTCGCCAGTCTTCGCTTATTCCGTAGCTCCTGTTTCGAGTTACAAATATGAGCAACCGAACCAGTATCAAATACCCAGGCACTACTACGATTACTAGTAAGATACACATCAATAACATGTATATCGAATATACCTTTCTTCTTGATGTTGCCGTTCTTCAGATCCGCCAGGTACTTGGGGCAGTTACGCTTCCAGTGACCGGCACCCTTGCAGTAGAAGCATTCAGTTTCAGGCTTAGGACTAGCCTTGGGCTTCTTAGCAGGTGCGGCAGCTTTCTTGCCGTCCTTCTTGAAGTTGCCCTTGTTCTTAGGCTTGCCCTGTTTCTTGAAATTGGTGGTCTTATTGACCATCAACACTTGGTGCTCCTTTTTGATCTCCACTTCAGCAGTTTTCAGCATGGACGATAGTTCAGGCAACGTCTTGTTCATGCAGTGCATATTGTAGTTCATCACAAAGTTCTTATAACTCGGTGGCAGTGATTGGAGGACATGGTGAATCCCTAACTCATTAGGAATCGTTATCCCCAACTCTTGGAGCTTGTTTGCGTGCCCAGACATGGTGAGCACGTGCTCGCTAACGGAGCTACCCTCTTCCATCTTACAGTTAAAGAACTTTTCGGAGGCCTCATAGCTCTCCACGGCCGCATGAGTCTCAAAAATCAGCCTGAGCTCCTTAATGATCTCGAACGGGTCGTGGTGCTCAAAGCGCTTCTGATGCTCCTTTCTAAACCATACAGGATGGCACACTGAACTGTGGAGTAATGATTTTTTCGAGTGGCGTAAACATTCTTTACATCATCGATCGCATCTTCTGCAGGTGGGTCACCTAGTGGTGCTTCGAGCACATAGGTCAACTGACCAGCCCTGAGGACAATCTTCAGTCCACGGAGCCAGTCTGTGAAGTTTCTTCCATTGTTCTTAAGCTTTTCTTTCTCTAGGAATGCATTGAAATTGATGGAGAGGTTCGCCATAATCTACAACAAATTTGCAAGTAGTTTAGACTAAGTTTATGATAAAATGAGTTAAATTTTAATTCTTAAATTAACTAGGTGAACTGCCACTCAAAACAACATCCCTCACATTGTCTTAGTGATTACACGAACCAAGTCCACTACACCAAGTCCGATCTTCACGAGAGAAGATGTAGTTTCATCGGCGAACAATCTTCATGTTCATCATATCATTTATATGACTCATGCTCTACCTTTCGGTATTCCGTGTTCCGAGACCATGTATGTACATGCTAGGCTCATCAAGATTAACCTTAGTTTCCGCATGTGCAAATCTGGCTTGCACCCGTTGTATGCACACGTACAATCTATCACATCCGATCATCATGAGATGCTTCGAAACGACGAGTCTTAGCAACGGTGCCAACTAAGGATGAACACTTTATTACTTGATATTTAGTGAGAGGGATCATCTTATAATGCTACCGTCGCGATATAAGCAATACAAGATGCATAAAGGATTAACATCATAGGCAATTCATAATTAGTGTGATATGATATGGCCCTTTCTTCTTGTGCCTTTGATCTCCATCTACAAAGCACGAACATGATCTCCATCATTACCAGCATTGCGTCAAGGTCAGTGGCGCCGCTTCATGGTTGTCCATCATCAATAGCAACTATTACAACTACTTGGAATAAAGCTATTACAAGATGAATAGACTCGCAGGTCTTAACAGAATTAAAGACAACCATTAGGCTCCTGTCGGTTGCCATATTACAATAAGGATCATTGCATACATCAAATATAATCACAATCACATGATCGCCATATCACATCACAAAACCCCTGCAAAAACAAGTTACACGCCTCTAATTTTCTTTGCATGTTTTACGTGGTGTGGGGCTTTCGAATAAGAACGGATCTTACCTACGAAACTGAACCACAATATTGATACAAGTGCTATCAAGTGCAAAGTGTAAATTGGATCTATACTATGGTGAGAGAGACAGACACCCGCAAAGCCACTTGTGCAAAGCAAGTTACACGTCAAGCGTGGAGCAAGTCTCATGTGCGATGACATGTAAGGTTAGCCCGAGCCGCTTCATCCCACCATACCGCAAGATGCAAAGTACACAAAGAAAAAGACGGCACGAGCACCAATGCCCACAAAACCATTGTGTTCTACTCGTGCAACAGATCTACGCATAGACACGGCTCTGATACCACTGATGAGTTTGTAGCATGGAAAACAAAAAAATTCTACCGCAAGAACGAACAAAACCCAGATCTAATCTAGATAAAACCCAAGATCTAATCTATTAGACATGTGCAACGAGATAGATCTATATTAACCCTTGTAGATCCGAAAGCCTTGTGCGAGATCGGATCTCGTGGTTGATGTAGACGATCACTTGCCGATCTCAAGATCGAGTAGACGATCCTTCTGGCGCTGCATTCCGGCAGCTTCGATCGGTCACTGCGTGAGTCGATGCAGACCTTCCTCTCCCGTTCAGTGACAGCAGAGGTAGTAGACCTCTCCATGGAATCCCAGCAGCACGACGGCGTGGTGGTGGTGGTGGAGTAGAGAATTCTGCAGGGCTTCGCCTAAGCCTGAGCAGAGCGAAGGAGGAGGAGAGAGGCGGCTAGGGCAAGAGTGGAGGGGCAAGGGGGTGGCGCCTGCACCCCTCTATATATAGAGGGAGGGGTGCGGCCTAGCGTTCCCACCCCTAGGCCCACCTCCTCGGGCCGGCGCACAAGGGGGGTTTGGAGGGAGTTTCCTTCCCCCAAGTTTCCCCTTTTTCTTTCTTGGTTTTCAAGTAAACTCCATAGAAATTTCTAGAACCTTCCGGAACATTCCGAAACCTTCTAGAACCCCCATATAAACACTCCGGGACATTTCCGAACATAGAAAATGATCTCCATTATATGAATCTTATTCTCCAGACAATTCCGGATCTCCTCGTGATGTCTCAGATCCAATCCGAGACTCCGAACAACATTCGGTCTCCAACGCACATTCCATATCTACCTAAACAACATCGAACCTTAAGTGTGTCACCCTATGGTTCGTGAATATGCAGACATGATGGAGACACCTCTCCGATCAATAACCATCAGCGGGATCTGGAGATCCATAACGGCTCCCACATACTCAACGATGACTTCGTGATCGAGAGAACCATTAACATACGAAACCAATTCCCTTTGTCACGCGATACTCTACTTATCCGAGGTTTGATCGTCGGTATCTCCATACCTAGTTCTACCTCGTTACTGATAAGTACTCTTTACTCGTTCCATGATATGTCATCCCTTGTGACCTAGTCACATGCTTGCAAGCTAACTAGATGACATTCCATCAAGAGGGCCCAGAGCATATCTATCTGTCATATGGATGGACAAATCCCAATCTTGGTCCATGCGCTTCAACACATACTTTCAGAATACCCAGTGACACCTTTATGACCACCCAGTTACGAAGCAGTGTTTGATATCATCAAAGTACCCATCCGGTGATGGTGATTAACATAACCTCATGGTCAAAGGATTAGGTTACTATGTATTTGAAAGCTTGTAGCAATGCGAACTTAATGACTTGATCTTATGCTATACTTACTATGGGTGCGTGTCCATCACATCATTCTCCTAATGATATAACCTTGTTATTAATGACATCCAATGTCCATGATCAGGAAACCATGATCATCTATTAATCAACAAGCTAGTTCAACAAGAGGCTTACTAGGGACTCTTTTACGTTTACAAAACACACATGTATTAGTGTTTCCTTATAATACAATTATAGCATGGGATCTAAACATTCATCATAAACATAAAGATATAATAATAACCAATTTTATTATTGCCTCTTGGGCATATCTCCAATAGTTTCTCATATATTGATTGTGACCCCCCCTCCCGATTGGTACGGTACCTCCAAAAGATTTTTCGTAAAACTTTCAGAACAACCTACTATTTAGTTATAGTTCAAGTTTGACCTAATTTCGATAAATCGGCATGTAGTCATTCAAGTGGGCAGAGTTAATTAGCTAGGGAGTTTGAAAACTCAAAAAACATATGGCAATCGTAAGTAAAACACGTTGGTCCACTTAATATGTCTAGAAGCTTGGCTTATGGCATTGAGATCCATATTCTTCGGGCTTTCTTTATGAAAAAGAACCATCTCGTCATCACTCGGAAAACTGAGAATTTTATTTCCTGATAGTTGGAAACTCACACTGACAGCATTGTTTACTACAAGAAGATGCACCCATCCACCTATGAAAATACATTTAATTCAAGAGCAATCTATCGCGCTTACTTGTAGCTCAAGTTTGACCTAATTTCGTTAAATTGTAAAGATGCAAAATCTTAGCAAGAAGTTGAACCTATCATCAAAACTCTCGGTGTTTTGTGATATATTAATTGTGACACCTCGATGGGTACCTCCAAAATATTTTTCGTACAACTTTCAAAGCAACCTACAATTTACTTGTAGTTTCAAATTTGACCTAATTTCGATAAATCGATATAAAGTCATTTGGTCAAATGGGTAGAGTTAGCTAGGAAGTTTGAAAAATCATAAATAAAACATGGGAGTCATTGGTACAACATGTTGGTAAACTTGGCTTCTAGCATTCAGATCCAATATTCTTCATACATTTCTTTACGGAAAAGAACAACCTCGCTCGTCATCACTCGGAAAATTGAGAATAATTGAATGTTCTTTCTTGATATAGTTGGAAAATCACACTGACGACACTGTTTACTACAAGAAAATGGACCCATCTACCTCTCTAAAAAGTCATATATTTCAACAGCAATCTATCGCACTTACTTGTAGCTCAAGTTTGACCCAATTTCATTAAATAGTGTCATGCGATGCAAAATCTTAGCAAGAAGCCAAACCTGTTGTCAAAACTCTTGGTTGTTTCTCATATATTGATTGTGACCCCCCTGATTAGTACATTACCTCCAAAAGATTTTTCGTAAAACTTTCAGAGCAACCTACAATTTAGTTATAGTTCAAGTTTAACCTAATTTCGATAAATCGGCATGTAGTCATTCAAGTGGGCAGAGTTAATTAGCTAGGGAGTTTGAAAACTCAAAAAACATATGGGAATTGTAGGTAAAACACGTTGGTCCACTTAATATGTCTAGAAGCTTGGCTTATGGCATTGAGATCCATATTCTTTGGGCTTTCTTTACGGAAAAGAACCATCTCATCATCACTCCGAAAACTAAGAATTTTATTTCCTGATAGTTGGAAACTCACACTGGCGACATTGTTCACTACAAGAAGATGCACCCATCTACCTCTGAAAATACATTTAATTCAAGAGCAATCTATCGCGCTTACTTGTAGCTCAAGTTTGACCTAATTTCGGTAAATTTTCAAGATGCAAAATCTTAGCAAGAAGTTGAACCTATCGTCAAAACTCTCAGTGTTTTATGATATATTAATTGTGACCCCTCGATGGGTACCTCCAAAAGATTTTTTATAAAACTTTCGAATCAACCTACAATTTACTTGTAGTTTCAAATTTGACCTAATTTCGATAAATCGACATAAAGTCATTCGGTCAAATGGGCAGAGTTAGCTAGGAAATTTGAAAACTCATAAATAAAACATGGGAATCGTTGGTACAACATGTTGGTAAACTTGGCTTCTGGCATTCAGATCCAATATTCTTCGGACATTTCTTTACGGAAAAGAACAACCTCGCTCGTCATCACTCGGAAAATTGAGAATAATTGAATGTTCTTTCCTGATATAGTCGGAAAATCACACCGAGAACACTATTTACTACAAGAAAATGCACCCATCTACCTCTCTGAAAAGTCATATATTTCAACAGCAATCTATCACGCTTACTTGTAGCTCAAGTTTGACCCAATTTCGTTAAATAGTGTCATGCGATACAAAATCTTAGCAAGAAGTCAAACCTATTGTCAAAACTCTCGGTTGTTTCTCATATATTGATTGTGATCCCCCGATCAAGACGGTACCTCCAAAATATTTTTCATAAAACTTTCAGAGCAACCTACAATTTACTTATAGTTCAAGTTTGACCTAATTTCGATAAATTGGCATGTAGTCATTCAAGTGGGCAGAGTTAATTAGCTAGGAAGTTCGAAAACTCAAAAAACATATGGGAATCGTAAGTAAAGCACGTTGGTCCAATTAATATGTCTAGAAGCTTGTCTTATGGCATTGAGATCCATATTCTTTGGGCTTTCTTTACGGAAAAGAACCATCTCGTCATCACTCAGAAAACTGATAATTTTATTTCCTGACAGTTGGAAACTCACACTGACGACATTGTTTACTACAAGAAGATGTACTCATCTACCTCCGAAAATACATTTAATTCAAGGGCAATCTATCACGCTTACTTGTAGCTCAAGTTTGACCTAATTTCGTTAATCGATAAGAAGTCACTAAAGTGTGTGAAGTTAGCTAGGAAGCTTGAAAAATCCTAGTACTAAAAACTTGGGTATTACGTATAAGAAACTGTGGTCTAGTTTTTGTGATAATTGGGGCATTGCATTTTCTTTTAACTGTGGTAGGTCTCATAGGAGCGAGGTGCTTGAGAGTTAACATGGTCGGTGGAAGTACAAGTTACATAAAGGACCTCATAAAAATGAAAATTGCACCCAAGTCCATGCATTTAGCACAAGGACCCTGAAACTGAGCAATGAAGTGTGTGTTTTGAGGTTTGCGCATACTAGTGTTCATCGTGCTAAAGACTATCAGTAGAATCTTTGTAGATGCTAAGAATGGAAAAGAAGATCCAACGATTAGCAATGTTTGGATTTGCCGGTCTTGATCCAACTGGCAATGTTCGAAGTTATCCGTACACTATACAGTGGTATGGTATGGTATTGTAACAGATAGGACAAGATAAATATAAGATAAGAAGTACTGTGAATGGCCGATCTTTTGAGTAACCTTCCCTCCCGATGTTTGGGAAGCAAGTGAAAATTTCGAAAACCAGAAAATTTTGATTTTTTTGCGACCAAGGACCAAAGTGGTTTCGTTCATATCTACTCATCGTCCCTACTCCACACCAACGCGGCTGCTGAACACGCCAGAGAGACTGAGCCGCCAAACCAAGGCACATGTGCGCAGCACCAAGCTGTGGACGAGGGAGAGATCATCCGGGCCGGTGCGCAAGGGGAAAGGGGAGGAGAGAGGGAGGATGGATGGTGAGTGGCAGCGAAGGAGAGATAAAACACACAATTTGTTTTGTGTGCATAGGTCCTGAAATTTACTACTAGTAGAGTGGCCACAGGAATACCTCATGTCAGGAACCCATCATAACTTTCCTCTGACATTGAACCGCCTTCAACTCCTCTTCGCTGTTGCCCTCTTACCTTGCCTATGTTTTATTTTCTCAGCATGTACAGCGCGTGGACAGAGGTGATCATATGTCTAAGCAAAGAAATGAGTACTACTATACTAGTGTACTACTAATATACTATTTGATTTTTCCCTAATAAGGGCATCAGCAATGTGTACAAAAGCACACCTTAAGGCCTAGTATGTGGCATCCGCTAAGGTTCACCATATACATTGTGGAGAAAATAAAGCTTGTATCTTTAAGCCTAAGGTGCACCTCAAGCTTGTGGGTTAGAGAATAGAAAAATCATTTCCCCTCTCTCCCTATTTCATGTGATCATTTTCAAAAGGTGTTTAAAATTTTCATGATGCAAAATCTTAGCTAGAAGTCGAACCACTAGTCAAAACTCTCTGTGGTTTCTGATATATTAATTAACCGCTCGATGGGTACCTCCAAAAGCTTTTTTCATAAAACTTTCAAAGCAACCTACAATTTATTACTTGTAGTTCAAGTTTGACCTAATTTCATTAACATAAAGTATTATCGACACCAAAGAATAATTAATAATGTTTGTATTATACTTTTATGACTCATTTTTCGGATACACGTAACATGATTGCACAAAAAAATATTATACTTCCTTTTATTTTTTTGAAATATTATGAAAACCGTGTCAACTTTTTTGGGATGCGGATGCATAGCAAGAACATGAATTTTTCAGAACTTTCGATGGTTTTTTGATGTACCGAATTCCTGCTTAGCTTCAAAACATTTTTGGAAAATTTTAAGAGCAACCTATCGCGCTTACGTTTAGTTAAAATTTGAAAAGATCGGTGGGAGTACAGTTTACATTGAAGACCTCAAAAAATAGAAAATTGCATAGAGGTCCATACATTTAGCACAAAGGGCGCTAAAATTAAGCAATGAAAAGAAGTCGGGTGCGGGTCCTTCTCGAGCGAGCGACCGAGCCATACCCTTCGTACTATCCCTACTGTACTTTCAATCCAGCATGCTACGGGTGTGCTTGGTGGATTTCTCTTTGCAGGGTGTGAAATGGACCGATAATGGAGTACTACGGAGTAGTGGTAAAGCTGGTCAGACCATAATGAAGTGCATCGAATGTGATGGGACGTACTGCAGACAGTATGAACAATCCCTTGTGCACCACTATCTTTTGAATCTTTTGAATAACCTTCCGTCTGGATGTTTGGGAATGAAGTGAAAATTTTGAAATTGTGAAAGTTTGAACTTCGATTATAATAATAGTATGAGTACTATACCTTTTGTCACCAAGCCTCAAAATGGTTCCTTCTACGCAGCACGCCTGATACTGACACGGAGCTGACGACAAGGCAGGTCAACACACGTGCGCAGCGCCACGTTTTGGATGAGGGAGAGATCACCTAGCCGAGGTGTGGGGATGGTGATGAGGCATTGAAGGAGAGAGAAAACACAATTTATTTTGCATCCATACAGTATATAGTAAAGGTCCTGAAATTTACTAGTACTAGTTCTGTACTAATAGTACTACTAGGTGACTGTACCCTGTACCTCGTGTCAGGAAGCCATCACAGCTTTGCTCTCATATCGCAGCGCCTTCAACTCCTCCTCTTCGCTGCTCTCTCGAGTTGATTCCTCTGTGTATCTTCTTTCTCTTTGTTTCTTTTCTATAGAAATACATATTCTTCCTACTTGCTTTACATAAAATACACTCCTCTCACTTGGGAAATTGATTTTTTTCCTTTCCTCATGGTTGGAAAATCCGAGTGGCAACATTATTACCATACCATGATTCACACCCATTTTACGCCCAAATATGGGACCATCTCGGACGGTGGGAGTACAATTTACATCAAGGACCTAAAAATAGAAAACATTATATAAAGGTCCTTACATTTAGCATGAAGCACCCTAAAATTAAGCAATGGAAATAGTCAGGTGCGGCTCCTCCTCTAGTCATACTCTTCATACTACTTTCTCTTCGTTTGTTTTTGAAATATATGGCCAAATTTGGCGGCATGCAAATTCTTTGATATGGGATCATGAATGATCGATATAAAGTATGATGTAGATATGGCAATGACCTTGGTCGTTCGTCTTGAAATCCAAGAATGTTCATACTCATCGACAACTAATAATCTTAAATACATTTAACTTTTACCACTTGCTTTTAGGTACGAATTTTACACGTACGAACGGTGGAGGTACATTTTACATCAAGGACCTAAAAAAGGTAAAATTACATCGAGGTCCATACTTTTAGCACAAAGCACCCTAAAATTAAGCAGGGAAAATAGTCATGTTTTGCTCCTTCTCGAGAGAAAAGCTGATCAAGCCATACTCTTCATACTACTCCCTCTTTGTTTGTTTTCCAAATATGGCCAAATTTGGCGGTATGCAAATTCTTCGATATTGGATCATGAATCATCAACATAAAGTATGATATAGATATGTCCATGACCCTAGTTGTTTGGCTTGAAATGCAAGAATGTTCATATTCATTGACAACTAATAAGCTTAAATATGTTTAAATTTTACCACTTGATTTTATGTTTGAATTTTACACGGACGGTGGGAGTACATTTTACATCAAGGACCTAAAAAAGGTAAAATTACATCGAGGTCCATACATTTAGCACGAAGCACCCTAAAATTAAGCAGGGAAAACAGTCAGGTTCGGCTCCTTCTCGAGAGAGTAGCTGGTCGAGCCATGCTCTTCATACTACTTCCTCTTCGTTTGTTTTCAAAGTATGGCCCAATTTGGCAGCATGCAAATTCTTGGATATGGGATCATGAATCATCGATATAAAGTATAATGCAGATATGGCCATGACCTTGGTCGTTCGGCTTGAAATCCAAGATTGTTCATACTCATTCACACCTAAGCTTAAATACATTTGAATTTTACCACTTGCTTTTATCTTCAAGTTTTACACAAACGATGGAAGTACATTTTACAGCAAGGACCTAAAAGGGGTAAAATTACATCGAGGTCCATACTTTCAGCACGAAGCACCCTAAAATTAAGCAGGGAAACATTCATGCTTGGATCCTTCTCGAGAGAGAAGCTAATCGAGCCATAATCTTCATACTACTTCCTCTTTGTTTGTTTTCATAATATGGCCAAATTTGGTGGCATGAAAATTCTTAGATATGTGATCATCATCAGCATAAAGTATGATGTAGATATGGCCATGACCTTGGTCGTTCGTCTTGAAATACAAGTATGTTCATACTCATCGACAACTAATAATCTTAAATACGTTTAAAAAAGGTAAAATTACATCGAGGTCCATACATTTAGCACGAATCACCCTAAAATCAAGGAGGGGAAACAGTCATGTTTTGCTCCTTCTCGTGAGAGAAGCTGATCGAGCCATAATCTTCATACTACTTCCTCTTTGTTTGTTTTCAAAATATGGCCAAAATTGGCGGCAGGCAAATTCTTGGATATGGGATCATGAATTATAAACATAAAGTATGATGTAGATATGGCCATGACCTTGGTCATTCATCTTGAAATCCAAGAATATTCATACTCGTCGACTACTAATAATCTCTTAAATACGTTTAAATTTTGCCACTTGCTTTTAGGTTCGAATTACACGTACGAACAATGGGAATACATTTTACATCAAGGACCTAAAAAAGGTAAAATTACATCGAGGTCCATACGTTTAGCACGAAGAACCCTAAAATTAAGCAGGGAAAATAGTAATGATTTGCTCCTTCTCGAGAGAAAAGCTGAGCAATCCATACTCTTCATACTACTTCCTCTTTGTTTGTTTTTAAAATATGGCAAATTTGGCGGTATGTAAATTCTTGGATATGGGATCATGAATTATCAGCATAAAGTATTATGTAGATATGGCAATGACCTTGGTCGTTCGTCTTGAAATCCAAGAATGTTCATACTCATCGAGAACTAATAATCTAAAATATGTTTAAATTTTACCACTTGCTTATAGGTACAAATTTTACACGTACGGACGGTGGGAGTACATTTTACAGCAAGGACCTAAAAAAGTTAAAATTACATCGAGGTCCATACATTTAGCACAAAGCACCCTAAAATTAAGTAGGGAAAATAGTCATGTTTTGCTCCTTCTCGAGAGAAAAGTTGATTGAGCCATACTCTTCATACTACTCCCTCTTTGTTTGTTTTCCAAATATGGCCAAATTTGGCGACATGTAAATTCTTCGATATGTGATCATGAATCATCAACATAAAGTATGATGTAGATATGTCCATGACCCTGGTCGTTTGGCTTGAAATGCAAGAATGTTCGTATTCATTGACAACTAATAATCTTAAATAAGTTTAAACTTTACCACTTGATTTTATGTTTGAATATTACACGGAAGGTGGTAGTACATTTTATATCAAGGACCTAAAAAAGGTAAAATTACATCGAGGTCCATACATTTAACACGAAGCACCCTAAAATTAAGTAGGGAAAACAGTCAGGTTTGGCTCCATCTCGAGAGTATAGCTGGTCGAGCCATACTCTTCATACTACTTCCTCTTTGTTTGTTTTCAAAATATGGCCCAATTTGGTGGCATGAAAATTCTTGGATATGGGATCATGAATCATCGATATAAAGTATGATGTAGATATGGCCATGAACTTGGTCGTTCGGCTTGAAATCCAAGATTCTTCATACTCATTCACAACTAAGTCTAACTACGTTTAAATTTTATCACTTGCTTTTATCTTTGAATTTTACACGGACGGTGGGAGTACATTTTATAGCAAGGACCTAAAAGGGGTCAAATTACATCGAGGTCCATACTTTTAGCACAAAGCACCCTAAAATTGAGCAGGGAAAATAGTCATGTTTGGCTCCTTCTTGAGAGACAAGCTAATCGAGCCATACTCTTCATACTAATTCCTCTTCGTTTGTTTTCTAAATATGGCCAAATTTGGCGGCATGAAAATTCTTGGATATGTGATCATCATGAGTATAAAATATGATGTAGATATGGACATGACCTTGGTTGTTCATCTTGAAATCCAAGAATATTCATAATCATCGACAACAAATAATCTTAACTACGTTTAAAAAGGTATAATTACATCGAGGTCCATTCATTTAGCACGAAGCACCCTACAATTAAGCAGGGAAACAGTCATGTTTTGCTCCTTCTCCTGAGAGAAGCTAATCGAGCCATAATCTTCATACTACTTCCTCTTCGTTTGTTTTCAAAATATGGCCAAATTTGGTGGCATGCAAATTCTTGGATATGGGATCACGAATCATCAACATAAAGTATGATGTAGATATGGCCATGACCTTGGTTGTTCGGCTTGAAACCCAAGAATGTTCATACTCATCGACAACTAATAACCTTAAACATCTTTAAAATTTTACCACTTGCTTTTAGGTTCGAATTTTACAAGGACGGTGGGAGTACAATTTACATCAAGGACCTTAAAAGGGGGAAATTACATCGACATCCTTACATTTAGCATGAAGTACCCCAAAATTAAGCAAAGAAATAAAACAGTCAGGTTCGGCTCATTCTCGAGAGAGCACCTGATCGAGCCATACTCTTCATACCGCTACTTCCTATTCATTTGTTTTCAAAATATATGGTCAAATTTGGTGGCATGCAAATTCTTGGATATGGGATCATCATCAGCATAAAATGTGATGTTGATATGGCCATGACCTTGGTCGTTCGGCTTGAAACTCCAAGAATGTTCATACTCATTGACAACTAATAATCTTAAATACGTTTGAATTTTACCACTTGCTTCTAGCTTCAAATTTTACATGGACGATGGAAGTATATTTTACATCAAGGACCTAAAAAAGGTAAAATTACATCGATGTCTATACATTTAGCATGAAGCACCCTAAAATTAAGCAAGGAAAACAGTTGGTTGGGAAGCTTGAGAACTCATAAAACTTGGTAATCAATCGTAAGTGTATCAAGGTCCATGCTTTGTCTGAAAACTAGGGTTGTTGTTGTGGTACTCTGAGCCATTTTTCTTCGTACTTGCTTACAGAAAAAATCTTGTCGCTTTCAGTTTTATTGTTCTTATAAGTTGGAAACTATGGTTGCCATCATTTTTCACCTTGCCAATATGCACACATCTACCAAATATGGGAACATTACAATACAATACGATGTGCATATGGTTGTTACCTTTGTCGTTCGGCTTAAAACCCAAGAGTGTTCGTACACCGTGGGCCATATATATTGTGTAACTATTTTTTGTAATTTATGATGACTCATGGTTATTAATTATTTTTCAGTGCAAATAGTAGTACACGCAAGAGGACACCATGAAGAAGGCTTCATTTTTAGGGTTTTCATTATTTTTATTCATAGCTAGTGAGGATCAAATTGTCAACATGCATATTCGTAGAAAGAAATTTAATCCTACAGAACTCTTGTTGGTTTTTGAAGTATTGACCGCCTCGGTACCATAAAGACTAAAAGGATGTTTGTAACTTTTTAAGAGATTCTATCATGTTTACTTGTAGTTCAAATTTGAAAATTCTTTTTTATTCCTAAATTTTGGAAACTCCTAGTACTAGTAGCGTTATTGTTCATCATGCTAAGATGCACTCATCTACCAAATACGGGAACATTACCATAAAGTATGTTGTACATATATAAGGCCATTTAGCTTGTCTTTCATCCTGAAGCCTAAGGATATGTTCATACATGGCAGGCCATATTTTTAATTACATTGTTTTTTATATGTGAACTCTCTTGATAATAATCATTTTTCACAGCAAGTAGGACAAGTCAGAGGTCACCGTGTAATTTTTTTTATTGTTTTCAAATAAAAGACAAATTTTGTACATGCAAATGCTTAGCAAGAAGTTGAATTCAACAAATTCATTGGTTTCCGATATATTGGCAGTATGGGTGAGGATACCTTCGAAAGATACTTGTATAACTTTAAGAGCAATCTACTACTTACTCATAGTTCAAATTTTATCTAACATTGATAAATCAGCTTTAATTAGTTTAAGAATGTGAAGTTTGCTTGGAAACCTTGAGAACTCAAAAAAGTTTGCAATCGTAAGTGAAACATGTATAAACTTTGTCTGAAAACTGGGCTTATGGCATTCCGAGGCATATTCACCGTGCTTGCTCTCAGGAAAATAAATCTCGGGAAAATATAATCTGCTTAAAGTTTATGATAAATCGGGGTGTTTTTTGTGTGTGGTAAAATAAACAGACATATATCGTCCGTCCGACACTTTAAAAGAAACTCTTTGATGGACATTTGGATACGTGAATGAAACGTCAAATCTTATGTACAAACAAGTTATGTTTAAAAACAAGTTTATTATGACCAAATAAAGCCTTCAGAAATTAAATGTGCGATGAACTGATAGGTTGGTACCTTTGTGTAAACATTGACGTTTCATATGAAATAAGTCTCTTACATACCAGCTACATGCATCCAAAAAATATTGTGGGTGATAAATATCGTTAGTATCCAGTTTTTAGCATCATTCAAATATTTGTGTGTGAATGGGAGCAATGGTATTTGGGGACCACTTGTCAGTATTGCTACCAATGAGGTTAAATTGGTCATTAGGCCAAAAACTGTTAAAATGTGTAAAAATGACGTCCACCAAGTGTTTTATGCAAAAGTACGATGAAAAGTATTGTACTGTACTTACTACTAGCAAAACAGGTACCAGATGGAAGTTTGAAACCTAAAGGGTACCCACTATTTTAGTTGGTTCAAAGAAATGAACTAGTTCGTCAAAAAGTGATGATATGTGAAATTTAGTTTTTTTGTAGTAAGGTACTACTAAAGCGGATAGAGGGTTACCCACTACCATTCTCTAACTCCTCCCCCACCATTCCCTCTCTCACTATCACATTCCCACACTCACCTCACAACTCTTAGTCGTTAACCTAGTCGTTGCCTCGATGAAACCAATGCCAAAACCTTTGTATGTGGTTGAGCTTGGGTCCTCATCAAGCTCTGCTTCGGAGCTGCAGGTGGCTTGTTCGATTCCGATGGCCGTGGTGCCCACTCTGAAGTGTCCTTTGCCTTTTGCGTGTGTGCGGATCATGCCCAAGGTGAGGCGTCTGTCACCCATAGGGTTTTGGCCAGTCGCACCGAAACCCTCATCGCCCGCCGAGCGGTTGTCCAAGCCTCCGGCACCGCGTGCGTTGGGACCGAATGCTTGTGCGGCGGTGGACGCGTCCATTTCATCTGCAGGTCGGAATCTCATTCCCAATGTGCCAAATTTTAGAGTGTACGCGGTGAAACCTGTAACATCCCAAAACTTTAATCCAAGTGATCAAGATCAAATATACCCAATTTAGGGTTAACAAAAACTTTTTTTTCCATTTAAAATCTTTAAGCATTCATATGTGTGTGCATTTAAAATAGGAGTTGTTTGAAATGCCATGATTGTGTGTGCTAATGGCTGTAAAATGGTTCTATGATGAATGTCACCTCATCTAGATCATTCCCAAGAAAAAAACCAAAGAAAAAGAAATCAAAAAGAATTAAATAAAGGAAATGGTCACTTTTGCCATTTTAATCACCTAGCCCACTTTGGGTGTTCCTAGCACTCATTTTCCAACAGAAACAATTGTGGATCTTTGCACCTCTTGCTAGTAGAAGTAGTGATGTGCCAAGGCCCACTTTGTGATCTCCCAAAAACATTCAAACTCTAATTTTAAATGACATTTGAAAATGGAATCTAGTTCATATGTCTAGATCACACTTTTCAAAAACCATCCAAATGAACTCCATTTCAAAATCCCAAGAAACCACAGATGTTTAAGCATGTGATCAACCACTCCACCAAAAATCTCTGAAAAATTCAAAAGTTTTCTTCATGCGGCCAGGGCATGCACTAATCACACTCTAGTTTAGGTTCACTGTTTCTACAGGGTTTTGCCACCCATTTGATCTCAATTTACTCCCTGGGTCCCTCCTAGCTCTAACCAAACCATAATCAACCCACCCCCTTGTCCCTAGCAGCAGTGCACCGCCACCCCGAGCCCATGCTCGCCGACCAACCTTGCCCAAGCCACAATAGACCGCCAGCCCCTCTCCACCGCTCCAGGGAGTGAGGCGTGACCTCACCGCCGCCCATGGTCCACCCCACAATCACTGCCAGTCCCTGGACCACCCCAGAGAAGCACCGCACTATCCTCTCTGCGCCGCGCCAGAGCATGCCAGAGCGCCCTCACCGCCAGCATGCCATAGACCGCGCCTCGACCACAGACCGCGCACGCCTCTCCGCCTTGACCACCCCACCCTGCCAGACACGGTAGTGCACCGCCGCACGACCCACAGTCGCCAGGAACCCCGTCGAGCACCGCCCCTGTCTCCCAGAGCACGCGACGCTCCCGACCGATTGCCACCGCCCCTAGCGTCGCCATTAAGCCCTAGCTGACCGCCAGGGAACCGCCCACCATCCGCCTACGCCGCCCATGCCTCCAGGCCCCTGTATCGTCGTCACCGACGAGCTCGCTGTTGCCCCTTCGGTCCCCTCATCGAGCCTATATAAGGAGACCTTCCCCAGCCTCAATTGCCACACCATTCCACTCCCCTCTCTCCACTAGTCCTTCCCCACCTCTCGCCAGAGCTGCTCGAGTAGCAGGCCGCTGGAATTTCACTAGAGGCAGCCGCAGCAGAGGAGGAGACGTTGCCGTGGATTTCGTCCACCTCAGCCACTGCTGCGACCTCGCCTGAGTCTGCCGTCGTCTACTTGTTCGTTTGCCCGCCTCGCCGCACTCGCTGGAGCCCTGGTATGTCCCCACTGCACCCCCACCGAGCCACTAGGGTTCAGTCTCGCTAGCGACAAGTCCGTTATCGATGACGATCGTGAGCCGTTAGATCTACCTCTAATCCTGCGGTCCACATCGTCCCGTATCGCTTCGGGTTTTAAGTGCCGCTGACGTGTGGACCCCCCTTGTCAGTTGCCCGCTGCACCGCTGAGCGTCACTGGGGCCAGCCCATTTAGTTTCCCGCGCGACCCAGTTAATTCAAATTAGGATTTTTCTATTTAGACTTAAAATCAATTTTCTCCACTAGTTTAAAAATAATTTCAGAGAGTTATACAAATCCAAATTGAGTGATTCCAATTTTGTTTGAAAGCTAATGAAAATATCTATCCAAGCCCGTTGGATTTAAATCATTTAGAGTTATCGATCTCTCCTAGTTAAAATAACAAGACAGAAGCTTTTTCACATTCAAACATTTTTATAAAATCAACCATAATAGCTTTTGAGTTGATTCCAACTCTGAAAAATCACATTTAACCATATCTTTCTGTATATGTAATAATATTAAGGTTTGCGTGCAGTGACTTTGGACTAGTACCAAAATAACTCTATATAGGCATTTCTAGTCACTTTAAATCATTAAATATTAAACTTAAACTTATTAGAATATGATCCCACCTTTAAATCCCATTCCCATATATTTTAATTGGAGAATATTAAATCTTAGTTAATTTCAATGAGTAGAAATTACTTTTCTCAAATAAAAAGAATGAAGCCTTGTGATGCTTGTGATGATCATAGATCATCAAATGTGTGCCATAGTGTGCTAACTAGAGTAGTTAAGTATTGTTTGGTGATTGTGTATCCCGTATATATTTATATACGATAGTACCGACCAAGCTTTTGAGGAGGAGGAGTTCTACCAAGAAGAGGAGGAAGAGAATTTCAACCACTACACCAACCAAGGCAAGCCATCATTAGCAATGCAAGATAACCCTTGCAAGCTATTGTTAGCGAGTTAGAATTAAGCTAGATAACCTAAGAAAATGCATTAGGCATGCTTTGGTTATACCATTTTTGACTTATACCTACTCCAAGTTTTATTTACAAGCTTTACCTTCTTTACTTTACCAAAGTCCTTTACTTGTTTAAAGGTAGCATAAAGAGTATAAAACTTGACCTATCTAATTAGACTTAGATGTCATTCTATGGCATGAGATTGAGATTAGCATCCCACATTAGTGAACACTCTTAACTTAGTAATTGGAACTAAACCAACACTTGATTCACTTTAGATGGGAATACTTGGTGAAAATGATTTGTGAAAACCTTGGAATGATGAGTCATTCTATTGAGATGTTTTGACATGTGTTGAGAAACACCAATGGTTTATGATGATGATGAAAATGTTGAGGCATGAACCTTAACCCTTTTACAAAACTGATGGTTGGGTTCAGATGCGATACCATTCCAATTTTACCGTACAACCACAATACCTGAATTGGGTAAGGCTTAGCCGGAATTTTATATGCATTAGATTTAGTTCCCTCACGGGAGAGGTTTGAGCTGAGGCTACCTCTCAATGTTGTCCACCTATGCAGTGCCCAGGATGACAGATGGTCATGGCTGGGAGGCCATGCTCATAGGAGAGGTGCTTATACTAGGGTATGTAAAGCAAAGGTTATGTTTGATTATCTGCATACTAAGTATGATGATTCAGGGTTATCCCTGACAGATGTATCGAATCTTGTGGTGAAAGTGTAACACCTCTACAGAGTGTCAAACTATTCGAATAGCCGCGTCTGTGGTTATGGATAGTTGGAGTGGTCATACTGTTCCGTTGTCAGATGTTTTCAAAACGACTTATGAAATGAATTGTGACATGACTTGACCATAATAGAGTTGTAACTATGATAACTAAGTTCCCACTTAGGTGTTTTCAAACTTCTTTTATCTTTCTTTGTTTCTGAACTCAGCTCAGGTTTCAAACTTAACTTTACAAACAAACTTAGAGTTAGGATTTCCTACTAGAACTATCCTACTTGTTAGTGGTAGTTTGCGAGTACTTAAAGAGTACTCATGGCTTTTGTCCATGGCTATTCCTATGGCCAGACTATGAGGAGGACTAACCTGAAGGAGGACAGCAGGACGGCTACGACAACTAGGATCATCTCCCATCGTCAGCATTGCCTGTGACTCTGAAGATGGACCCCACCGCTACGCTATTTATTCCGCTGCTTGATTATACTAAGACTGGATCATGAGATCCTTTATTTGTGTAAGACCTTATTATGGTTTATAATGGATGATGTATTGTGATATCCAATCTGTTATGTCTTGCAAAAATGGTAATCCTAGGATTGCGATGTATGGCATAACAGGCATCTAGGATTAAAAATCCAGGTGTTGACAAGTTGGTATCAGAGCCATCCTGACCATAGGAGATCCTAGTTAGAATGGACATCCGAACAAAAACTTAGTTTCAAAAACCAAAGTGAGTATTTATGAAAACTATTTCCTCTCTTACCCTTGGGAATTCTTTCTCTCAAAAAAAATCATGTTCCTCCAAATTCTTACATTACTACATAAAACTTTGACACACTTGATCACTTCACTAACTTTCTCATCCTAAATTCTTATAGATGGAAGCCTAATATAGCAAGTTCTACCAGTTGGGCAACGGAGGCCAACTGATCTTCGAGAGGGATCTGGATTCAGTGTCTGAGTTCTTGGAGTGTCCTCATCCGGAATTTCTTGGATCTCAACTCCCGGGCCCACTAGGAGGAGATTTGCAATGGCTAGTAACCAATGATCTTCAAGGCAAGATAGAAGCAACCATTATCTGGGAGGATTCCGTTCTCCGTGAGAGAGAACAACTGGCTAGATGGATTAGCCAGGGCAATGCATGAAGCTATCGCATGTCTGTGTGCCCTGAGTGTCAACCTAATCCAAGGAACCCGCTTTGTTCACTATGCAAGGCGTGATTCCATGGGAATGCCGCTAGAGATGCCAAGTCACCCCAATATTGAAGCGTCAAGTGGAGAACCTCGACTTCCTACTGTATGATAGACAGAAGGAGTTGGACAATGCTAGAGAGGTCGCCAACCACAACCTCGCCCTTGCCGCCCAGAAGGCCCAGACTTTCTCACTGCTCGTCAAGGATCGTTAGTCTCTTCGTCGTCAACACGCCAAGAAGGATCGCACCATCGACCGTCTTCGCAAGAAGGTGGCAGACCTCGAGAATACCCTCAAGGAGAAAGAAGCTCAGCTTGCAGCAAAGGAAGAAGAAGAAGGTGAGGATATCCAAGGGGATATTGACTCCTACCTCAGTAATGATGATGACTATCTGGAGGAGGATGCTGTGGACTTCTACACCGACGATGATGACTCCGACTTCATCGATGATGAGTAGATGCACTAGAGCACTATCATAGAGTGAGGAGTATTGGTCCCATTGTATCGTAGCTTGCAGAATGGTTCTTAAAACCATCTGTTTTCCTTTGATGTTGTGGTGTGTGTGTGTTTGTATCATGTGCTTTGCTTGAATGAATGAAAAGAAGTTAGTTGCAAAACCTGAGCCAAACTCAAAGTTTTAGCTTTGAAATCAAAACCATGAACCTTTGAACTTTCCCTCTTACCCCTTTATCTATCTCAATCTTCAAATGAATCGTGGAAACCAAGGAGGGAGCATCTCATCTCAAGACCCAATGCTGTAGATTCTGCAGACTCTCATCGCAGACCGTGAAGCTAGTAGGGCGGAGCGCCAAGCTAATCTAGCAACACTGCAGCAGATCGCCCAGATGGCTCACAACAATCAGAACCATGGAAATCAGGATCATCATGGATCCAAACTCAAAAACATCCAGAATACAAATCCCCCAATCTTTAGCACTTCGGAGAACCCACTAGATGCGGATGACTGGTTGCAGACAATGGAGAACAACCTAGAAGTAGCAGGAGTGGATGCCAACGAGAAGGTTCTTTTTGCCACCCACTATTTGGCAGGAGATGCAAGAGCATGGTGGAACAGCACCCGCACAATGAACCATGGTCAAGTGATGACATGGGAAGCCTTCAAAATCAAGTTCAATCACACCCATGTGCCGCAGGGTCTAGACACCCGAATGAGGGATGAATGCAGAGAGTTGAAGCGGGGCAGAATGACTGTAGTGGAGTACCGTGACAGATTCTTGTCCCTAGCCAGGTATGCACCTGATGAAATCAACACAGAGGCCAAGAAGAAGGAGAGATTCCTTAATGGACTGCATGATGAGATGCGGAGTGTTCTTGTCAACATCCGTTTCGAGGATCTCGAAGAGCTAGTCGACTCTGCTATTCAGATGGAAGGGGAGCTTAATCAAGCAAACGACAACCGCAAACGTCGTATGATGCACCAAGCTGGATCCAACAGTCACCAGAAGTACCGTCCCAACCCTTCTGCAGGATATGCACCGAGGAACAATCGACCCCCAATGTCTCGCCCAAACTACCCCAACCATAGCGGAGGAAATGTGAAGTCCAGAGGAAACAACAATCACCCCGGCAACTCCAGCAATTTCAACCGTGCACCTCCCAAGCACAACAACAACAACAACAATAATAACAACAACAGGAATAACAACAACACCGCACCCAGAACTGGAAGCAATGTTGCGCCCGTGGCAGCAAAAGACAAGTCTCAGATCACTTGTTTCAAGTGTGGAGTGAAGGGTCACTATTCCAATGAGTGCCCGAAGAAGATTGCCGCCACTGCCAATGTGAATGCCCTAGCTCAACAGCAGCGTCGTGTTCAACCAGGAAGAAGATTCGCCCTAAGGAACCCACACAACCGCAACGGCCATCTCTTCCACATGAACGCCGAAGAAGCCCAAGAAGCGCCAGATGTAGTGCTGGGTATGTTTTCTGTCAACTCAGTTTTAGCAAGAGTGTTGTTTGATTCTAGAGCATCGCACTCATTTTTCACCGAAGAATTTGCATGCACTAGTAAGATTCACCCAACCAACTTGAAGCATGTCATGATAGTTCAAATCCCTGGTTCAACTACAAAATCTAGAAAAAATTGCAAAGCTATGCCTATCAGAATACATGGGATAGATTTTTATGCCAATCTAATAGTACTTGGAACCAAAGGTTTGGAAGTAGTACTAGGAATGGACTGGATGTCAAAGCATAAAGGATTGATTGACTGCGCCAAGAAAGCCATCACCATGACCAGTAGCTTTGGAGTCTCAGTAGAGCATATATCTAAAACCTTGCCCCATCAATTCAAGTGTAATAAGAGTCTAGCCCTGCCCACCATTGACCAAGTCAGAGTAGTATGTGAATACCCCGACGTATTCCTAGATGAATTGCCCGGTATGCCCCCGAATAGGGATATTGAGTTCATTATTGAACTAATCCCCGGAACCGGACCCATAGCCCAGAGACCCTATAGTATGAACCCCTCAGAGTTAGTGGAATTGAAGAAACAGCTGGATGCTATGTTGGCAACAGGCTTGATTCAACCAAGCGCATCGCCATGGAGATCGCCAGTATTATTCATCGATAAGAAAGATGGAGGCAACCGTTTGTGCACAGATTACAGGAAGCTGAATGACATCACCATCAAGAACAAGTACCCATTGCCAAAGATAGAGGATCTATTTGAACAGTTGACTGGAGCAAATATGTTCTCTAAGATCAATCTTAGGACTGGTTATCACCAACTTAAGATTCGTGCAATGGATATTCCGAAGACCGCCTTTACTACTCGTTATGGATTATACGAGTATACGGTTATGTCTTTTGGATTAACCAATGCCCCTGCTTATTTCATGAATCTCATGAATAAGATCTTTATGAATTTTCTAGATAAGTTTGTCGTTGTGTTTATCAACGATATCCTTATCTACTCCAAGTTAGAAGAAGAGCATGAGAAACATCTGAGAATCATCCTTGAAACCCTTAGAGAGCATCGGTTGTATGCCAAGTTCAGCAAATGTGAGTTTTGGCTGGAGGAGGTAGGATTCCTAGGACATATTGTGTCTGTCGGAGGAGTCGATGTTGATCCTGCCAAGATCAAAGATGTCGAAGAATGGGAAGCCCCAACCACTCAAACCCAAGTCCGTGCATTTCTCGGATTAGCGGGATATTATCGCACGTTCGTTGAAGGGTTCTCGAGCATCGCCAGACCCATGACCCAATTGTTGAAGAAGGAAAAGAAGTTTGAATGGACTGACAAATGTGAAGCAAGTTTCCAAGAGCTGAAGAAGAGATGGAGTTCAGCCCCAATATTGATCATGCCAGATATCAAGAAGTCGTTTGATGTGTATTGTGATGCATCCAACATTGGTATCGGATGTGTATTGATGCAAGAAGGCAAAGTCATCGCGTATCTGTCTCGACAACTGAAGCAGCATGAGCAGAACTGTCCGACCCATGATCTTGAGTTAGCAGTTATAGTTTTGGCATTGAAGACATGGCGTCGTTATCTTATGGATAATCGCTGTGAGATTTACTCAGATCACAAAAGCTTGAAGTATATTTTCACTCAGAAGGAGCTGAATATGAGGCAAAGGAGATGGATAGAGTTAATCAAGGATTATGACCTTGACATTCACTATCACCCTGGCAAAGCCAATGTGGTAGCAGATGCTCTTAGCAGATTGTCGTGTAGGCTAAACACCATGATCAAGGAGAACCAGCCAAGTTTGTATGAGGAATTGGAGCAGTTTAGAACTGAGCTAGTTAGCAAAGGATTTCTAGCTAGCATTAAACTTCGACCCACTTTGATTAGCCAAATCAAGGAAGCCCAGAAGGTAAATGAAAGTATCGACGGAATCAAACGTCGTATTGGTACAGGAAAGGTACCTGGATTCACTGAAGACGGAGAAGGAATTATGTGGTACAAAGGTCGTATCTGTGTGCCAGTAGATTCAGAATTGAAGCAAGTTATCATGCAAGAAGCTCATGATACTCTTTATTCTATCCACCCCGGAGGAACAAAGATGTATTAGGATTTGAAGGAGCAATTTTGGTGGCACAAAATGAAGAGAGAGATCGGAAGCTACATCGCCAAGTGTGATATTTGTCAAAGAGTCAAAGCGGAACATCAGAGACCCGCAGGACTGTTGCAACCATTGCAGATTATGGAATGGAAATGGGATTCCATCGGAATGGACTTTATCACCGGTTTGCCTACTTCGAGTAGGGGAAATGACTCAATATGGGTCATAGTGGATAGACTGTCCAAGGTAGCTCACTTTATACCTGTCAAGACAACCTACCAGAGTTCGAAGCTAGCAGAGTTGTATATTGCCAGAATTGTTAGTCTGCATGGAACCCCCAAGACCATAGTATCGGATCGAGGAACCCAATTTACCTCGAGATTTTGGCAGAAAGTCCAAGAAGGATTAGGAACCAAGTTGAATTTCAGCACCGCTTATCACCCGCAAACCGATAGACAGACTGAAAGAGTCAACCAAATCCTAGAGGATATGTTGAGAGCTTGTGTGTTAGAATATGGATCAAAATGGGAAGATTGTCTGCCTTTCGCAGAATTCTCATACAACAATAGTTATCAAGCCAGTTTGCAAATGGCACCATTTGAGTTCCTATACGGAAGAAAGTGTCGTACCCCTTTGAATTGGTCGCAAGTAGGAGAGAGTCAGATCTTTGGCCCCGACATTCTCTAAGAAGCTGAAGAGAAGGTTCACAAAGTCCGTGAGCACCTCAAGACCGCCCAATCAAGATAGAAGAGTTATGCTTACAAGAGAAGGAGAGACCTGACTTTCAAAGTCGGAGACTTTGTGTATCTCAAGGTTTCACCATTGAAGGGAACCCAGCTTTTTAGTCTGAAAGGAAAGTTAGCCCCCAGATATATCGGACCTTTCAAGATTCTGAATCGTCGAGGAGAAGTATCTTATCAACTGGAACTACCAGAGGAGATGTCAGCCATCCATAATGTGTTCCATATCTCGTTACTTCACAAATGCTTAGAAGTGCCGGAGAAGACCGAAGTTTTCAAGAACATCGATCATCAAGCCGTGGATATCAACAAGGATCTGACATATCGTGAAGTGCCCATCCGTATCTTGGAGGAAGCCTACAGAACCACCAGGACCCAGAGTATCAAATTTCTCAAGATCCAATGGAGCAACCATACCGAAGAAGAAGCCACTTGGGAGCGAGAAGATTACATTAGGACTGAGTTCCCAGATCTCTTTAGTTCCTAGTTTTCTTTCTTAAATCTCAGGACGAGATTTTGTTTAAGGGGGAAGGTTTGTAACATCCCAAAACTTTAATCCAAATGATCAAGATCAAATCTACCCAATTTAGGGTTAACAAAAACTTTTTCCATTTAAAATCTTTAAGCATTCATATGTGTGTGCATTTAAAATAGGAGTTGTTTGAAATGCCATGATTGTGTGTGCTAATGGCTGTAAAATGGTTGTATGATGAATGTCACCTCATCTAGATCATTCCCAAGCAAAAACCAAAGAAAAAGAAATCAAAAAGAATTAAATAAAGGAAATGGTCACTTTTGCCATTTTAATCACCTAGCCCACTTTGGGTGTTCCTAGCACTCAATTTCCAACAGAAATAATTGTGGATCTTTGCACCCCTTGCTAGTACAAGTAGTGATGTGCCAAGGCCCACTTTGTGATCTCCCAAAAACATTCAAACTCTAATTGTAAATGACATTTTAAAATGGAATCTAGTTCATATGTCTAGATCACACTTTTTCAAAAACCATCCAAATGAACTCCATTTCAAAATCCCAAGCAACCACAGATGTTTAAGCATGTGATAAACCACTCCACCAAAAATCTCTGAAAAATTCAAAAGTTTTCTTCATGCAGCCATTTAATCAACACTGGGCATGCACTGATCACACTCTAGTTTAGGTTCACTGTTTCTACATGGTTTTTCCACCCATTTGACCTCAATTTACTCCCTGTGTACCTCCTAGCTCTAACCAAACCATAATCAACCCACCCCCTTGTCCCTAGCAGCAGTGCACCGCCACCCCAAGGCCATGCTCACCGGCCAACCTTGCCCAAGCCACAGCAGACCACCAGCCCCTCTCCGCCGCTCCAGGGAGTGAGGCGTGACCTCACCGCCACCCACGGTCCACCCTACGATCACTGCCAACCCTTGGACCACCCCGGAAAAGCATCGCACAATCCTCTTTGCGTCGTGCCAGAGCACGCCAGAGCCCCCTCACCGCCAGCATGCCACAGACCACGCCTCGACCGTAGACCGTGCACGCCGCTCTGCCTTGACCATCCCACCCTGCCAGACACGGTCGTGCACCGCCGTGTGACCCACTTTTGCAAGGAACCCCGTCGAGCACCGCCCCTGTCTCCTAGAGCACGCGACGCTCCCGACCGATTGCAACCGCCCCTAGCGTCACCATTAAGCCCTATGCCGCCCATGCCTCTAGGCCATTGTATCGTCGTCACCGACTAGCTCGGCGTCGCCCCTTCGGTCCCCTCGTCGAGCCTATATAAGGAGACCTTCCCCAGCCTCAATCGCCACACCATTCCACTCCCCTCTCTCCATCAGTCCTTCCCCACCTCTCGCCAGAGCAGCTCGAGCAGCAGGCCGCCGGAATTTCACCAGAGGCAGCCGCAGCAGAGGAGGAGACGTTGCCGTGGATTTCGTCCACCTCAGACCCTGCCGCGACCTCGCCTGAGTCCACCGCCTTATACTCGTTCGTTTGCCCACCTCGCCGCCGCACTCGCTGGAGCCCTGGTATGTCCCCACTACACCCCACCGAGCCACTAGGGTTCAGTCTCGCCGGCGACAAGTCCGTCGTCGACGACGACCGTGAGCCGTTAGATCTAGCTCTAATCCTGTGGTCCACATTGCCCCGTACCCCTTCGGGTTTTAAGTGCCGCTGATGTGTGGACCCCCCTTGTCAGTTGCCCGCTGCGCCATTGAGTGTCACTGGGACAGCCCATTTAGTTTCTCGCGCGACCCAGTTAATTCAAATTAGGATTTTTCTATTTAGACTTAAAATCAATTATGTCCACTAGTTTAAAAATCATTTCAGAGAGTTATACAAATCCAAATTGAGTGATTCCAATTTTGTTGGAAAGCTAATGAAAATCTCTATCCAAGCCAGTTGGATTTAAATCATTTAGAGTTATAGATCTCTCCTAGTTAAAATAACAAGACGGAAGCTTTTTCACATTCAAACATTTTTATAAAATCAACCATAATAGCTTTTGAGTTGATTCCAACTCTCAAAAATCACATTTAACCATATCTATCTGAATATGTAATAATATTAAGGTTTGCATGCAGTGACTTTGGACTAGTACCAAAATAATGCTATATAGGCATTTCTAGTCACTTTAAATCATTAAATATTAAACTTAAACTTATTAGAATATGATCCCACCTTTAAATCCCATTCCCATATATTAGAATATGTGGTGATGACATGTGTCCACATGATCCCATATTTTAATTGGAGAATTTTAAATCTTAGTTAATTTCAATGAGTAGAAATTACTTTTCTCAAATAAAAAGAATGAAGCGAGTTCATGAAACCTTGTGATGCGTGTGATGATCATAGATCATCAAATGTGTGCCATAGTGTGCTAAGTAGTTAAGTATTGTTTGGTGATTGTGTATCCTGTATGTATTTATAGACGATAGTACCGACCAAGCTTTCGAGGAGGAGGAGTTCTACCAAGAAGAAGAGGAAGAGAATTTCAACCACTACACCAACCAAGGCAAGCCATCATTAACAATGCAAGATAACCCTTGCAAGCTATTGTTAGCAAGTTAGAATTAAGCTAGATAACCTAAGCAAATGCATTAGGCATGCTTTGGTTATACCATTTTTGACTTATACCTACTCCAAGTTTTATTTACAAGCTTTACCTTCTTTACTTTACCAAAGTACTTTACTTGTTAAAGGTAGCATAAAGAGTATAAAACTTGACCTATCTAGTTAGACTTAGATGTCATTCTATGGCATGATATTGAGATTAGCATCCCACATTAGTGAACACTCTTAACTTAGTAGTTGGAACTAAACCAACAGTTGATTCACTTTAGATGGGAATACTTGGTGAAAATGATTTGTGAAAACCTTGGAATGATGAGTCATTCTATTGAGATGTTTTGACATGTGTTGAGAAACACCAATGGTTTATGATGATGATGAAAATGTTGAGGCGGAAATGTTGAGAAACACCATGTGTTGAACCTTAGCCCTTTTACAAAACTGATGGTTGGGTTCGGATGCGATACCATTCCAATTTTACCGTACAACCACAATACCTGAATTGGTAAGGCTTAGCCGGAAGTTTATATGCATTAGTATTAGTTCCTTTGCGGGAGAGGTTTGAGCTGAGGCTACCTCTCAATGTTGTCCACCTATGCAGTGCCCAGGATGACAGATGGTCATGGCTGGGAGGCCATGCTCATAGGAGAGGTGCTTATACTAAGGTATGTAAAGGAAAGGTTAAGTTTGATTATCTGCATACTAAGTATGATGGTTCAGGGTTATCCCTGACAGATGTATCGAATATTGTGGTGAAAGTGTACCACCTCTGCAGAGTGTCAAACTATTTGAATAGCCGCGTCCGTTGTTATGGACAGTTGGAGTGGCCATACTATTCCGTTGTCAGATGTTTTCAAAACGACTTATGAAATGAATTGTGACATGACTTGACCACAACAGAGTTGTAACTATGATAACTAAGTTCCCACTTAGGTGTTTTCAAACTTCTTTTATCTATCTTTGTTTCTGAACTCATCTTAGGTTTCAAACTTAACTTTACAAACAAACTTAGAGTTAGCATTTCCTACTAGAACTATCCTACTTGTTAGTGGTAGTTTGCGAGTACTTAAAGAGTACTCATGGCTTTTGTCCCTGGCTATTCCTATGGCCAGACTATGAGGAGGAATACCCTAAAGGAGGACAGTAGGATGGCTACGATAACTAGGATCATCTCCCATTGTCAGCATTGACTGTGACTCTAAAGATGGACCCCACCGCTATGCTATTTATTCCGCTGCTTAATTGTACTAATACTGGATCATGAGATCCTTTATTTGTGTAAGACCTTATTGTGGTTTGTAATGGATGATGTACTGTGATATCCAATCTGTTATGTCTCGCAAAAATGGTAATCCTAGGATTGTGATGTTTGTATAACAGGCATCTGGGATTAAAAATCCAGGTGTTGACAAAACCCCTATCGGTGCCCCCCCCTTCATCAGTGATTATCTGTGCTTCTGTGGTGTATGTGGCTGGTTCTTCATCAGTGGTGGCCTGTTCATCTGCTCAACCCATCGACCCCTGTGAAAGTCCCCCCCCCCCCCAACTGCAACAAGGTTAGATCTGGAGGATTGGGGATTTAACCCAAATCCGATGTCCATCTAGTCAGATTTTTGCAACGTGTACTACAGGTCCTTTGTTGAACTACTTAGGTGTATGTCATATTCTTGATAATTGTCTTTTGAGTTGTTCTTTATACTCCCTCCATCAAGAAATAACTAACTTGACTTTGCCTAGATTCGAATGTATCTATATTTGTCTTTTGTGTTGTTCTGCTTAGTTATGGAATATTCTTGATGACGATGATGCAGGGTTCTGTTTTGGTACTTAGATGATGCATTGTGCTGTTTAGGAATTTTCCATGATGTGTTGTGTTGTTTTGGTATTTTTTTATGATGCATTGTGTCCTATCTCCTCACTGTGTTGTTTCATCCATTTTGATCTATGTTCTGCTGTTTAGGATTAAATGATATGCCTTCTAGTTGTTCAGATTATTACAATGACCCATCAGTTTAGGTAATTTTTATTGTGCAGACACTGTTTATTAAATTTAATTACATGATACATTGTGTTGTTTTGGTATTTTTGATGATGCATTCCATATATGCTATTTTGTCTATCCAAATAATGAATTGTGCTGTTTTAGCCATTTAGATTATGCATTGTGCTATTTAGTCAATCTAATTAAATGTTATGCCTTCTAGTAGCTATTCAGATAATTTTGAGGACCCATCGGGTTGGGTCATTTTGATGATGCATTGTGCTCTGTAGGCAATTTAATTTACCTAATACCTTGTGTTGTTTAGGTAAATTTGATGGTGCAATGACGCATCGTGATGTTTAGTCAATTTATACAATGCATTGTGGTGTTTTGGTAATTCCAAAGGACTGACGCAATGGTAATTTTCATGTAGGACGGCCCAGTTGTAATGCCGAACTTAGACTACATTCTTGACCAGACTGCTCCAGCTCCAGGTGGCTATGAAGATGCTCTCCCCATCATACCAAGGGAGTTGAAGCTGTCGGGCAGGAGAGTGGAGGCCTTGGAAAGAGAAAGTGCTGCCAGGTCGGTCACTAGTTCTGCCAAACCGAGAAAACACCCTAGGTCGGTTGGACACCATGCCACGGCGCATCGTCCTAGGCGCTTCTACATCCAGTTAGTCTAGCATGACTTGTATATGCTTATCATCCCGACTTACTTCAAGCCTTACTTGAAGGGACGCCCCTACCCAAA
Source organism: Avena insularis (assembly GCA_023614405.1). Lineage (NCBI taxonomy): Eukaryota > Viridiplantae > Streptophyta > Magnoliopsida > Poales > Poaceae > Avena > Avena insularis. The sequence goes on along the minus strand of CM042692.1, from coordinate 427,591,047 downwards.
ACTAGTGGTGGTCCAAGCATGCGAGGAATGCGAGTCGGTTGTCCATGCCAACCGCAACAAAGACCAGATTGTCCTGGACAAAGAGTGGGCTACCTTTGCTGCTTTCCATGAGTTGAAGGAGGGTGACTGCCTTATGTTCAAGGTCGCTGCAGACGGGTTCAATATGAAAATCTACGACCGCATCACCTCATGCCGGAAGGTGTTCATCTGTCGTGAGCACACACATCTTGATTAAGTGCCAATTTGGATCAAAGGATTTTTAAAGGAATTTTGGAGGAATTCGACCCATAGGACTTTTTTTCATAAGGAAACCCTTTGGATGAAAGGAATCATACCTCCAAAATTCATATAGATTGCAATTCTACACCCCAATCTCATAGGATTTCAACATCCACTTTTTTATACTCAATCGCGTAGGATTGAGGCAATTTTCCTCCACGTTTACTGTGTTTCATTGAAATGACTTTAAGCCAGCAGATTTCCTCTGTTTTGTACCTCCGACCCTGTTATCCTGTGTTTTGAAATTCTGTGATCCAAAGAAAGCTATTTCCTCTGTTTTGCAATCCATTGTTTTGTACCTGTGACCGAGTCAAATTCCTGTGTTTTTAAATCCTGTTATCCAAAGAAGCCCTAAGTTATCTTTAAGTTTGTCGTTCGATCTTTTGGCGACGGTTTGTGATGCTTATGCGTCAAGCCCTAAGTATATTCAATGTGACTACTACTACTACAACTACTCCCTCCGATTCATTGCTAGATACGTCCAAATTAGCGACAAGTAATATGGATCAGAGGGAGTACTACTATTACAAGCAAGCACAGTGTGAGCCGTTCCTAACGTGGCTAAGAAATGTATGTACTAGACTTTTTTCCCGAATCTACTAGAAATTTACTAGACTGGCTGGGAAAAACCAATCCTAAAGATGGGACCCACTTAGTACAGCATAAGACAATTGATTGCACCATGATGTATCTAGCCAAATTTCTCCATAAATTTTGGGTGGGTCGTACATATTTGCAGCTAGTAGCTCGATCGCTTGATGGACCAACGAGATTGCTCGAAGGCCGGCGACGAGACCCAGTACTTGACGTTTTGCTTCCACTATTCACTCTACTCTCTCCTCCTACTAGTACTACCTCGCTCCGCCTTCGTAGAAACCATTTTCTTCCACTGCTCCTCCCTTTCTTCTCTACTTCTTCATCCAACGATATCACAAAATATCTTGTGTCGTCGGAAGAATAGCAAGATGGCGGTGGTTAGAGCCATGGAGAAATCCCGCCGGCAGGGTGACCTGCAGGCTCGGACCGATAAAGGAGACCAGCCATGGGGCGAGGGCTCATCTTCGCGCATGTATCCAAAGAGCGTCTATCATGGGGACCAAGAGTCCGGGTAGGTTTGTACTTTCGTTGATTCCTGGGATTTCTGATCCTACTATTGAACCGTCTTTGTACATCTTCCAGGGAAGGTGGCTCGAGCATCAAATTTTCCACCCCACGGGTCGATAGCACGACGGATATCTCTGACGCGTACGATGCCCTCATGCCTGCTCTCAGTCGAAGAAGAGAGGTACTATAGTCACTATACATGTATTTGTTGGGTCCGCATCATAGAAAACAAAAAAATTCCTACGATGAGAACTACACGCCAAGATCTATCTACTAGGTACAAAGAAACGGGTGGACATACATCCAACGAGAACTTACCCTCGAAGACAACGAGTTTTCTTAACAAGTAGGAACTTGTGGTTTATGTACTCGTACACTTGCCGATCTCAAGATCGAGTGGAAGTCCGAGCGCCACAACTCAGCAGCGCATCCGTACTCGCACACACGTTCAAGCCACCGGACAACCTCCACCTCCTCGCTCGAGCGATCCAGCAGAAGCAGCAATACCTTCCAGACGAAATGCCACCGGGAACATGTATCTCGCTAATCCGAGACCATGGGGGAATAATTCTAGAGGGGGAGAGAGATCCTTCACAAGGAGGTGTGAGGAAGAAGGAGGAAGAGGGTGGCCTTTTATAGGAGGAGGGGGTGATACATTGCAAATGTATCTATAATTTTTGATGTTCCATGCTTGGTTTTATCTACTTTCTTGTGTTTTGTCCACACTTTGGAGTACTTTTCATATGATTTCTTGGACTAACCTATTAACAAGATGCCACGGTGCCAGTTGCCTGTTTTCTGCTATTTTTGGTTCTAGGAAGTCAGAAAATGAATATTCTCGGAATTGGATGGGACAAAAGCCAAAGTTCCTATTTTACCGGAAGACTCATGGAGCCAGAAGGAGAGTCGGAGAGGGGCCACAAGGTGGCCACACCACCCCATGGCGCGAGTCCACCTAGGCCGTGCTAGGGCATGGTGTGGGCCCCCTGGACGGCCATCGACCTTGCCTCTTTCGCCTATATATTCCTCCCGAGGCAAAAACCCTAGATCATCAATCAGAAATCCACGAAAAGTTCTGCAGCACCGCCACCACCAAAGGGGAGATTCGGGGGACAGAAAGTCTCTGTTCCGGCACCCTGTCGGGACGGGGAAGTGCCCCCGGAGCCATCTCCATCGATCTCCATCACCATTGCTGATTCCCATGATGAGGAGGGAGTAGTTCTCTCTCGAGGCTAAGGGTTCTACCGGTAGCTATGTGTTCATCTCTCTCTATGCATGATCTTATTGAGATCATGAGCTTGTAATCTATAGATCTACCTTGCTACTCAAGTGCTTTAATAGATCTCTGCTCTCCCCATGTGTGTGAAAGTGACAGCGTGCACACCATGGTGGCACTTAGGCTAGAGGTTGCAAATACTTGTTATGAGTTATATTTGGAGTTGGATGTCTTTATGAAATTGTGGTGTTTGTTGGACCTATCTAGTACTCAAGGTGACAGTGTGGGGTTTTCTAGATGGGAAAGACTTACTTTGAGGTGTGCTGTTATAGCCCTACCATCGATTAGAGTGTTCAACCGGAGAGTAGTTAAGAGTAGTATCATGGAGAGAATATATTTATATGAGAGTATTCACTACTGAAAGTATGATCCCTAGGCATTGTTTCTTAGCATTGAAACACCGTTTGCTATTAGATCTGTTACATGTTTGCTTGCTTCCTTCTTTATTTCAGTTTGCCTTTAGTCCTTTCCACGCCATCAACTAATATTCTATCACCATTACCACTTATAATTATCCAGACCACTTGTATTTCACAATCTCTTCGCCGAACTAGTGCACCTATACACCTGACAAGTGTATTGGGTGTGTTGGGGACACAAGAGACTTCTTGTATCTTGATTGCAGGGTTGCTTGAGAGGGAATACCTCCCTAAGTTTGATAAACCTTGGGTGATCCACTTAAGGGAAAATTTGCTGCTGTTCTACAAACCTCTGCACTTGGAGGCCCAACAACTGTCTACGAGAATAGAAGTGCGTAGACATCAAGCTATTTTCTGGCGTCGTTGCCGGGGAGGTAAGGTAAAAGGTACTCACATCCTCCGGTGTGAGTGCTCGAAGTTATTTCCTTTAGATTCTGCAATTTTGTCTTTTTGTTTCTTGTTTTCACTAGTTAGGCTTAATGGAAAACAAAAAAAAATAGAGAGCTTTATAGTATTTATCTTGAGTTAGGACATGAAGTGTTTGAAGAGAAAATTAAAAAAACCTATGGAACTTTATTTGCATGCTAATAGCAATGTTGTTAGTATGAATTCTTTGGACACCATTATTGCTAATGCTATGGAAAAGTCTAAGCTTGGGGAAGCTAGTTTTTATGAAAATGATCTTTTTAGTTCCCCAGCTTTGGAAGATAGCTATTCTATTACTTATGATGATACCAAACCTCCAATATATGATGATTACAATGATGAATATGATATTTTTAATACACCTACTATTGAGGAGAAAATTAATTATGATTACAATATGCCTCCTATATTTGATGATTATGGTGATGAAAATAATAATGATAGCTATTTTGTTGAATTTTCTCCCACTACAATTAATAAGAATGACTATGCTTATGTGGAGAGTAATAATTATATGCATGTGGCTCATGATAAGAATGTTTCTTGTGATACTTATATTGTTACTTTTATTCATGATGCTACTAAAAGTTATTATGAGAGAGGGAAACATGGTTTTATGTATCTCAACAATATTAAGTTTCCCCTCTTTATGTTGAAAGTCTTGAAGTTGCACTTGTTTTGCTTTACTATGCTTGTTGCTTTGTGCTTTCATGACTTGTTTATTTACAAGATTCCTATGTATAGGAAGTGTATTAGACTTAAATGTGCGTTGAATTTGCTTCTTGATGCTCTCTTTTACTTCAATTCATATTTCTTATGTGAGCATCTTTTTTAAACTATCATGCCTAACTTAAAGGCGTTAAAGAAAAGTACTTATTGGGAGATAACCCAAAAGTTTTAGATGAGTCTTGGAAGTTATTAACTCTGTAATAACCGCTCCTTATCCTTTTTATTTGCTTTTTGTACCAAGAGTAACCTCTAATGAGAGAGAAGTAATGCTTGGAAAAGTTGCTGTCCCGAAACAGATTTTTGTGCTTCACCGTAAAAATTCGTGTAAAATCTCTGTACGTCCTTTTGAGGCGTGAATTTTTGTGCTTCTGCCCCAGGTTGTTATCTAACTTTCGTTAGTTCAACACTTTTCGATTTGAGCAACAGAAGGTCTTCAAAAAAAATCGTCTTTACCTGCTTGTCTGTTTTGACAGATTTCTGCCATTTTCTGCATTTGCTTCTTGTTCGAATTGAGCTTTTTAAGGGAAGTGCTATAGTAGCTAGTGTTCTAATGGAAGTTTATTTGGTGTTATAACTGAACCTTAAGACTTAATTTATCTTGAGTGCACTAATGTTGCTAATAAAGATTGTGTTAAGTTTTGTATGAAGGAAAAATTTTAGGTGTATGGAAGGAATGAGTAATGAGATAAAGGATGGACTAAAGCTCAAGCTTGGGGATGCCACGCGTGTCACCCCAAAAAATATCCAAAAAGTACAAGCGTCAAATCTTGGGGATGCCCAAGGCATCCCCTTCTTCATCAATAAAAATCCCAGGTTTCTTCCAAACGCTTCATTTTTATTGTTTCATGCATAGTTGTGTTGTTCTTGGAGCGTCTTCTTTTTCGTTTTCGTTTTGGTTTTTTGTTTGCTTGGTTTTCTTAGTTTGATGAATAAATTGGTTGGACCCCTCTTTCATACATTGGTTTTCAAATAGTTTGGTTTGGATTGGAAAAGAGTAGGAAAGTTCATACTTATATGGTAAAGAGAGCTTGTTTTTGACTGTGGCCTATGCTCTGTCATGCCATGCTTGATATTGTTTTGGCTTTATGCTTAGTATTATTTGCTGTAGCATGACTTGTTATAAAAATTTGAGATTGCTTAATGTGCCTTGGATGAATCATGCGTTGTTTTAGTATATTAAAGCATAGTATAGTGGTATTCTCCTTTGATGCTTTATTTGGGTTGACTTGGCGCATGCTCACACCATGTTATGACTGTCTCAAGTCACCATAGCCTTTATGATCCTTTAGTTTTCAACTTGTAGTATCACTTTATGCTTTGATCAATGATGTTTTGTTGCTCTACATGATTATGGCCATTATTGCTCTCTTAGTTTGTCGCTCCCAGTCTTTTGCTAGCCTCCGTAACCAAGTATGAGTTCCACTCATCCATCCAACTCCCTAAACCAAGTTATTCCAAAGAGTCCACCATACCTACCTACTAGATTATGCTATTCCAAGTATATTCATGCTTTTGTTTATCTTCCGAATTAAACTTGTTATGAGAAAACTAGTGATTAAAGCTCTCACAAACTTGATGGCACACTTTACTTTTCTTGCCCTTAATAAACTTGAACCATTGTGTCGTCTATGTTGTATATGCTTGCACTTATTTGTTGGGAATTAGCAGAACCATGTTGTCATGGGGAACGCTTTCAACATTGCACTTGGTACTTGTACCTAGTGGATATCATGCTCTTTTGTATATGGATGTCGTCGGTGTGAAATGAAAGGGGAGCTTGTAAGTCCATGGAGTTATGTATATGTGTTGGAGAAACGCCTGGGCCGCTGGTCTAATCCATGCTGACATGGTGGAAACCTGCAGCGTAACCATAATGAGTTGTCTATGAAGCATTCTTCTTATAAAAAAAGAGTCCTATATTGAGAAAAAAAAGATACTATGAAAAGAGGAAAGAGAGAAAAAAAAGCACCATATTCCCATGGTAAATAAGAAGAATGCTGAGATGCTCATTGTCTGCTTGCCTTGTCATTTTGATATGGGGATTCTTCCGTATCATCGGGCAAGGGGTACCCCGTTGGCGGTTCTCAATGATACACATGTACTTACGATGACAAGAACTTACCGGTGACTAAACTTGAGTAGCATGAGGAGCGGCCCTCGTATACAAGGGACATGAGATTTCTGACTTATACTTCGTCAAGCATGTACACCATAGTTTGTTCACTTTAACCTTAATCACTTCAAGATGCTTATGATAGGGGCAATGAGAGCTGAAAGCTATAAGTACCATAATTTTTGGAAGCTCTTTATGAGACTTGAATCCCTACTTCCTTTTATAAAAAGGCCTTTCTTCCACCATAATATTGAGTCTCCACCTTCTACCTTTATGCACCTACTTTGAGAGCTTAGTGGCCATTCTTAGTTATATGTGCATTGTCCCAAGACTAGTTGATTGATGCATACTTTGATATTGCTTGTTTTAAACTATTTGTATCTAGTCACTCTTATGAACTTTGAAGGTGTCCTATGCATTTATATTTGCTATTCTATTGAGGGACAAGCTGAATACTACTATGCTATGTTTTCTTTATGTGAAACAAACAAACGTCTTGCAAAGCATTGTTATTCATGAATCTTTTGTTTGTGCCTTTTCATGTTGCAACATAGTTTCTTTGTCTTATTGCTAGAACTTTGTCTTTCATGTTATGATTGAAGTACTATGATCCCAGCTTTGAATGTTTTACAAATACTTTGATCAAGTTTATGATGGTGCATGTCACCTCAAAAATTATTCTTTCTTTTTATCACTTACCTACTCGAGGACGAACAGGAGTTAAGCTTGGGGATGTTGATACATTGCAAATGTATCTATAATTTTTGATGTTTCATGCTTGGTTTTATCTACTTTCTTGTGTTTTGTCCACACTTTGGAGTACTTTTCATATGATTTCTTGGACTAACCTATTAACAAGATGCCACAATGCCAGTTGCCTGTTTTCTGCTGTTTTTGGTTCTAGGAAGTCAAAAAATGAATATTCTCGGAATTGGATGGGACAAAAGCCAAAGTTCCTATTTTATCGGAAGACTCACGGAGCCAGAAGGAGAGTCGGAGAGGGGCCACAGGGTGACCACACCACCCCATGGCGCGGGTCCACCTAGGCCGCGCCAGGGCATGGTGTGGGCCCCCTGGACGGCCACCGACCTTGCCTCTTTCGCCTATATATTCCTCCTGAGGCAAAAACCCTAGATCATCAATCAGAAATCCACGAAAAGTTCCGCAGCGCCGCCGCCACCGAAGGGGAGATTCGGGGGACAGAAAGTCTCTGTTCCGGCACCTTGCCGAGACAGGGAAGTTCTCCCGGAGCCATCTCCATCGATCTCCACCACCATCTCCATCACCATTGCTGATTCCCATGATGAGGAGGGAGTAGTTCTCTCTCGAGGATAAGGGTTCTACCGGTAGCTATGTGTTCATCTCTCTCTATGCATGATCTTATTGAGATCATGAGCTTGTAATCTATAGATCTACCTTGCTACTCAAGTGCTTTAATAGATCTCTGCTCTCCCCATGTGTGTGAAAGTGACAGCGTGCACACCATGGTGGCACTTAGGCTAGAGGTTGCAAATACTTGTTATGAGTTATATTTGGAGTTGGATGTCTTTATGAAATTGTGGTGTTTGTTGGACCTATCTAGTGCTCAAGGTGATAGTGTGGGGTTTTCTAGATGGGAAAGACATACTTTGAGGTGTGCTGTTATAGCCCTACCATCGATTAGAGTGTTCAACCGGAGAGTAGTTAAGAGTAGTATCATGGAGATATATATTTATATGAGAGTGTTCACTAGTGAAAGTATGATCCCTAGGCCTTGTTTCTTAGCATTGAAACATCGTTTGCTATTAGATCTATTACATGTTTTCCTGTTTCCTTCTTTGTTTCAGTTTGCCTTTAGTATTTTCCACGCCATCAAGCTATCTTCTATCACCATTACCACTTATAATTATCCATACCACTTGTATTTCACTGTCTCTTCGCCGAACTAGTGCACCTATCAACCTGACAAGTGTATTGGGTGTGTTGGGGACACAAGAGACTTCTTGTATCTTGATTGCAGGGTTGCTTGAGAGGGAATACCTTTGACCACTTCCTCCCTGAGTTCGATAAACCTTGGGTGATCCACTTAAGGGAAAACTTATTGCTGTTCTACAAACGTCTGCACTTGGAGGCCCAACAACTGTATACAAGAAGAAGTGCGTAGACATCAGGGGGTACCGCCTCTCTCCATGGCCGGCGCATGGGGGTGACCCCTCACCTCCCCCATTCATGTGGTGGTAACCCCTCCACATTAAAATGCCTCTTCACATTCCCCTTTAAAGTCCCTACTTTAAATGCATTAAAATTCTCCAAGTTTAATGCTCTCTCATTTAATAAAACTCTTTTATTAAATTTATTCAGAATTTTGTTAATTACTTTAGTTAACAAACATTCACATATAGCCCCTTGTAATATTTCAATATCACATGCAGAACCACTTTCTGCAATTTCACCCGAAACAATTTCCGGTTTCTATCGAAACAATTCTTGCACTTTGCAATTCTTTCGTCTGAAACATATGTGCTCCAAAATGGTGTCCGGTAACTCTTAAGTGTGTCACCCTACGGTTCGCGAATAATGCAGACATGATTGAGACTCCTCTCAGATCAATAGTCAGAAGCGGGACCTGGAGATCCATACTGACTCCTGCATATTCAACGATGACTTCTGTGATTGTGAGAACCTTTAACGCTTGTAACTAAATCCCTTTGTCTCTTGATATAATACATGTCCGAGATTCGATCATCGGTATCCAAATACCTAGTTTGATCTCGTTACCGACATGCACTCTTTTCTCGTTCCCGTGATATAACATTCTAGTGATCACATCACTTGCTTGCAAGCTATCTCAATGTGATATCACCGAGAGGGCCTAGAGTATATCTATCCATCATCGGGATTGACAAATTCCACTCTTGATCCATGAGCCTCAACATAACACCTTCGTAGTATTGAACCGATCTTTATAGTCACCCTATTATGGTGTGACGTTTGATGTTATCAAGATACTCTTCAGGTGTTAGCAATTAACATGATCTCATGGTCTAAGGATAAAGATTTATTCGTATGATGTTATAGAAATATAAACATAATGACTTGATCGTAATGCTATACTTCGGATGAATGTTCATCACATCATTCCACCAATGGTGTGACGTTGTTATTAACAACATCCAATGTCCATGATCAGGAAACCTTGATCATCTTGTTAATCAACAAGCTAGTCTATAAGAGAGGCATAACTAGGAACCCTTTTTGTTTATTAAACACACATGTATTGATGTTTCCGATCAATACAATTCTAGCATGCAAAATAAACATCTATCATATATAAGGAATATATAATAACAACTTTATTATTGCCTCTCAGGGCATATTTCCTTCAGTCTCCCACTTGCACTAGAGACAATAATCTAGTTCACATAGTGATAAATCTAACACCCATGGAGTTCTGGTGTTGATCATGTTTTGCCCTAGGGAGAGCTTTAGTTAACGGATCTGCTACATTTAGGTCCGTGTGTACTTTACAAATCTTTATATCTCCATCCTTGACATGCTTTCATGGATGGAGTAAGCTGCGCTTAATATGCTTGGAATTCTTGTGAGACCTCGGTTCCTTTGCGTTGGTTATGGCTCCATTGTTGTCACAATAGATTACCATCGGGTCCAACGCACTAGGAACCACACCTAGTTCCGTAATGAACTCTTTCATCCAAACCGCTTCCTGCACCGCTTCTAAAGCAGCAACATATTCCGCCTTCGTCGTTGATCCAGCCACCATAGGTTGTTTGGAACTCCTCCAACTAACTGCTGCTCCGTTCAAGAGAAATACATATCCGGATTGAGACTTAGAGTCATCCGGATCGGTGTCAAAGCTAGCATCGACATAACACTTAGCGACTAGCTCTTCTTCACCTCCGTATATAAGAAACATATCCCTAGTTCTTCTCAAGTACTTGAGGATGTTCTTGACCGCTATCCAGTGTTCCGAACCTGGATTAGATTGGTACCTACTAGTCAAACTAATAGCATGTGCCACATCCGGTCTTGTACATAGCATGGCATACATAATAGAGCCTATGGCCGAGGCATAGGGGATCTTATCCATCATCTCTCTTTCTTCCGCCGTAGCCGGACTTTGAGTCTTACTCAATGTCTTGCCTTGCAACATAGGTAAGAACCCCTTCTTACTTCCGTCCATATTAAACTTCTTTAATATCTTATAAAGGTATGTACTCTGCGATGGCCCAATTAGGAGCCTTGATCTATCTCTATAGATTTTAATGCCTAATATATATGACGCTTCACCAAGGTCTTTCATCGAAAATTTGCTGTTTAGATAACTTTTAACACTGTTTAAAAGATCTATATCATTTCCAATCAATAATATGTCATCCACATATAATATCAGAAATGTCACATTGCTCCCACTCACTTTCTTGTAAATACAAGCCTCTCCATAAGTTTGGACAAATCCAAACTCTTTGATCACCTCATCAAAGCAGAGATTCCAACTCCGGGATGCTTGCTTCAGTCCATAGATGAACCGCTGAAGTTTGCATACCTTATTAGCATCCTTAGGATCGACAAAACCCTTAGGTTGTATCATATACAACTCTTCTTCAATATTACCATTGAGGAACATAGTTTTGATATCCATCTGCCACATTTCATAATCAAAATATGCAGCAATTGCTAACATAATCCTAACCGACTTAAGCATCACTACGGGAGAGAATGTCTCATCGTAGTCAACTCCTTGAATTTGTCGAAACCCCTTTGCAACAAGTCAAGCCTTATAGATGGTCACATTACCATCAGCATCAGTTTTTCTTTTGAAAATCCATTTATTATCAACGGCCTTTCGATCGTGAGGTAAGTCCACCAAGGTCCAAACTTGGTTCTCGTACATGGATTCCATCTCGGATTTCATGGCTTCTAGCCATTTGTTGGAATCCGGTCTCATCATCACTTCTTCATATGTCGCAGGGTCATCCATTTCATCAACCATGAAATTCACAATAGGATTGCCATACAGTTCAGGAGCTGCACGTGTCCTGCTTGACCTGCGAGGTTTGGTAGTGTCCTCTTCCGGAGTTTCATGATCATTATCATTAGCTCTCTCTTCATTAGGTGAAGTCAACTCCGAAACAACTTCCGGTGCTGTGCTACTCGCCAATTCATGAAGAGAAGGTTCAATAACCTCTTCAAGTTCTACCTTCCAACTACTCACACCTTTCGCGAGAAACTCCTTCTCAAGAAAGGATCCATTCTAAACCTTGCCCTCGGATCTGTGATAAAAGGTATACCCAATCGTTTCCTTAGGGTATCCTATGAAGACGCATTTTTCCGCTTTGGGTTTGAGTTTATCTGGCTGAAGTTTCTTCACATAAACATCGCATCCCCAAACTTTAAGAAATGATAGCTTAGGTTTGTTTCCAAACCATAATTCATACGGTGTCGTTTCAACGGATTTAGATGGTGCCCTATTTAAAGTGAATGCAGCGGTTTCCAGTGCATAACCCCAAAATGACAGTGGCAAGTTAGTCAGAGACATGATAGATCGAACCATATCAAATAATGTATGATTACGATGTTCCGACACACCATTACGTTGTGGTGTTCCGGCAGGGGTGAGTTGTGAAACTATTCCACAATCTTTCATATGTGTGCTAAACTCGTAACTAAGATACTCTCCTCCACGGTCGGACCATAGAAATTTGATCTTTCTGTTATGATGATTTTCCACTTCATTCCGAAATTCCTTGAATTTTTCAAAAGTTTCAGACTTGTGTTTCATCAAATAGATATACCCGTATCTACTCAAATCATCCATGGAAGTAACAAAATAACGATACTCACCTCGCGCTGACACACTGATTGGTCCACACACATCAGTATGTATGATTTCCAATAAATCTGTCGCCCGTTCCATTGAACCAGAAAACGGCGTTCTAGTCATCTTGCCCATAAGGCATGGCTCACATGTATCAAATGATTCAAAATCAAGTGATTCCAAAAGTCCATCAGAATGGAGTTTCTTCATGTGTTTAACACCAATATGACCTAGACGGTAGTGCCACATATATGTAGATATATCATTATCAAGTTTAATCTTTTAGCATTAATATTATGAATTGCGTAATATTACTATCGAGATCCATCAGAAATAAACCATTCAACATAGGTGCATGACCATAAAAGATATCATTCTTAAAAATCGAACAACCATTATTTTCAGATTTAAAGGAATGACCACTTTGCATCAAACATGATCCGGATACAATGTTCATGCTCAGTGCAGGCACCAAATAACAATTATTTAGGTTTATAACTAATCCCGATGTCATATGGAGAGGTAGCGTCCCGACGGCGATCACATCAACTTTTGATCCATTCTGACCAAGCATCTGACCTCATCCCTTGCTAGTTGTCGCTTGTTCCGTAGCCCTAAACCGAGTTACATATATTAGCAACCGATCCGTATCAAATACCCGGTGCTACTGCAGTACTAGTCAAGTACACATCAATAACATGTATATCACATATACCTTTGTTTGCCTTGCGGACTTCTTGTCCGCCAAATACTTGGGGCGATTATGCTTCAATGGCGATCCCTTGCAATAGTAGCACTCGGTATATGACTTAGGGCCAGCTCGGGGTTTCTTTTCAGGCGCGGCAACAGATTTGCCACCCTTCTTTCCCTTGTGCTTGCCTTTCTTGTCCTTCTTGAAACCGGTGGTCCTATTGATCATCAACACTTGATGTTCTTTCCTAATCTCCACTTCTGCAGTCTTAAGCATTGACAGAAGCTCGGGAAGAGTCTTCTTCAAGCCCTGCATATTATAGTTCATCACGAAGCTCTTGTAGCTAGGTGGTAGATATTGGAGAACACGATGTATGCCCAAGTCAATGGGAATCGTTATTCCCAAGGACACAAGCTTATCGGCGTACCCAGACATTTTGAGTACATGCTCACTAACGGAGCTGTTCTCCTCCATCATGCAGCTAAAGACCTTTTTAGTAGCATTATAACTCTCTACGGCAGCATGGGTATCGAAAATCATTTTCAATTCTCCCATGGTATCAAAGGCATTGCCATTTTCGAAACGCTTTTGAAGTTCTGGCTCTAGCCCATACAGTATGCCGCAATGAACTAAGTTGTGGTCCTCCTGACGAGTCACATAGACATTCTTTTCCTCGTCAGGGGCATCAGGAGCTGGTGGGGGGCCTAGCGGCGCATCTAGCACATATTGCTTTTGTGCAGCAGTGAGGAGAATCCTCAAATTCATAGCCCAGTTGTTGAAGTTGCTACCATTCGCAGCAAGTTTCTCTTTCTCCATGAACACATTGAAATTAAAAGCAGGTGGTGCAATCTACAACAAAATTTGTAAAGTTTATTTAGACTAAGTTTATGATAGATTGAGTTCAACTAATCCAAATTACTAATGAACTCCCACTCAAAAACAACATCCCTCGTGTCCTTTTGGTGATTACATGAACCAAATCCACCACACCAAGTCTGATCATCACGTGAGTTGATGTATCTTCAAAGGCGAGCATCTATATGGGCATCATATCAACTATATGACTCATGCTTAACCTTTTGGTCTGTGTTCCAAGGCCATGTATGTACATGCTAGGCTCGCCAAGTAAGAACCTTAGTATTCGCGTGTGTAAAATTGTCTTACACCCGTTCCTATGAAAGCGTAGATTCGAGTACACCCGATCATCTAGTGATGTCTCGAAACACGATCCACAGAACGGTGCATACTTAAGGAAGAACACATTTTTATCTTGATATCTAAATGAGGGATCATCTTACAATGCTACAGAAAGCGCCAAACTATCAATATAAGATGCTAACATCTAATGTGTAAAGTGAGATGATATGGTCCATGCATTTGATCTCTATCACTTGCATCGTGGTATGATCTCTATCATTCCTTTGTGTGTAAGGCCAAGGTCTGGGGAACTTACACGTTGAGTGTGTTGTAAGAGTATCTATCATACATCTACTTACAACAATACCATATCAATACACTAGCCTAGCAACGATCTAAACTAGACGCCTCTAATTTATCAATTGCAAGTTTTACGTGGCTTAGGGCTTTCGGAGATAGAACCGTTCTCACCTACGAACATGAACCACAACGAGGATAACTAAGTTATTAGCAACTCGTTGTAAATCAGATATTGACTATAGTAGGAGAGACAGACACCCGCCAGCCACTTATGCAAAACAAGTTGCATGTCAGTCGTGGAACCGGTCTCATGTACAATGACATTAAGGTTGGTCCGGGCCGCTTCATCCCACTATGCCACCAATATCCAAAATACATAGAAGATGCAATAACATGATCATCATCGCCCACATATAAACATATGTGTACTACCCGTGCAAAGCACCTACGCATAGATCAGGCTCTGATACCACTGTTGGGTCCGCAGCATAGAAAACAAAAAAATTCCTACGGTGTGAACTACACGCCAAGATCTATCTACTAGATACAAAGCAACGGGTGGACATACATCCAACGAGAACTTACCCTCGAAGACAACGAGTTTTCTTAATGAGTAGGAACTCGTGGTTGATGTACTCGTACACTTGCCGATCTCAAGATCGAGTGGAAGTCTGAGCGCCGCAACTCAGCAGCGCATCCTTACTCGCACACACGTTCAAGCCACCGGACAACCTCCACCTCCTCGCTCTAGCGATCCAACAGAAGCAGCAACTCCTTCCAGACGAAATGCCACCAGGAACATGTATCTCGCTAATCCGAGACCATGGGGGAATAATTCTAGAGGGGGAGAGAGATCCTTCACAAGGAGGTGTGAGGAAGAAGGAGGAAGAGGGTGGCCTTTTATAGGAGGAGGGGGGTACCCCCTCTCTCCATGGCCGGCACATGGGGGTGACCCCTCACCTCCCCCATTCATGTGGTGGTAACCCCTCCACATTAAAATGCCTCTTCACATTCCCCTTTAAAGTCCCTACTTTAAATGCATTAAAATTCTCCAAGTTTAATGCTCTCTCATTTAATAAAACTCTTTTATTAAATTTATTCAGAATTTTGTTAATTACTTTAATTAACAAACATTCACATATAGCCCCTTGTAATATTTCAATATCACATGCAGAACCACTTTCTGCAATTTCACCCGAAACAATTTCCGGTTTCTATCGAAACAATTCTTGCACTTTGCAATTCTTTTGTCTGAAACATATGTGCTCCAAAATGGTGTCCGGTAACTCTTAAGTGTGTCACCCTACGGTTCGCGAATAATGCAGACATGATTGAGACTCCTCTCAGATCAATAGTCAGAAGCGGGACCGAGATCCATCTCGACTCCTGCATATTCAACGATGACTTCTGTGATTGTGAGAACCTTTAACGCTTGTAACTAAATCCCTTTGTCTCTTGATATAATAAATGTCCGAGATTCGATCATTGATATCCAAATGCCTAGTTTGATCTCGTTACCGACATGCACTCTTTTCTCGTTCCCGTGATATAACATTCTAGTGATCACATCACTTGCTTGCAAGCTATCTCAACGTGATATCACCGAGAGGGCCCAGAGTATATCTATCCGTCATCGGGATTGAAAAATTCCACTCTTGATCCATGAGCCTCAACATAACACCTTCGTAGTACTGAACCCATCTTTATAGTCACCCTGTTATGGTGTGACGTTTGATGTTATCAAGATACTCTTCAGGTGTTAGCAATTAACATGATCTCATGGTCTAAGGATAAAGATTACTTCGTATGATGTTATAGCAATATAAACATAATGACTTGATTGTAATGCTATACTTCGGATGAATGTTCATCACATCATTCCACCAATGGTGTGACCATGTTATTAACAACATCCAATGTCCATGATCAGGAAACCTTGATCATCTTGTTAATCAACAAGCTAGTCTATAAGAGAGGCATAACTAGGAACCCATTTTGTTTATTAAACACACATGTATTGATGTTTCCGATCAATACAATTCTAGCATGCAAAATAAACACCTCCACGCTTTTCAAATGAAGCTCGCACGATCTTACGAGCATGACACCTCCACGCTTCGCGCTGAGTGTGAAAATTTGAAGAAGGAAGTCGTGGAGCTCCGCAGCCAGTAGTTACCATTGCGGAGATCGTCCAGGTCACGCCCTGCTAAGTAGGAAGAGAGAAGCCATCTCATGTTTGCCGTCAAGGTCGTGACCATTGTGGAGGTCGTCGAGGCCCTGCCTCCGCAGGGCGGCCACAGTGTTGCAATCGCCGAATCTTGGAGTAGGAACTAGGAAGAGGGAGGACTTGTCGGCATGGCCCTCCTTTTGCTTTCTTTTGCACGCATGGATCGTATTTTCTCATCCGTCTTCGCATAATTATATTGCACTCTTTAGCGTTCGAATGCGCTCTTTGGAGCTTTTGTAACGATATACTTATCATATAGTAGTCACTGTTTAGTGTACATATACATTCAAATTTAGTCAAATATGTTACATCCTTTTTAATTAGGTTGGAGGGTATTTTTAGAAAAATTAGGATGGAGGGAGAGTAAGTCTGATAAATCAAAATAATTAAATCGTCAATGAGTGATCTTTAAATTTGGTCATACTTTCTACTTTGTTAGATGTGTAGGGATTTAATGTCTAGTATACTTATCAACTATTATGTCTTCCCTCTACGTGGCCCCTATGTCGTTGAGTAAGTTATTGGGTGATTTTTTTGCTCTTCCTATTAAAATATTGTGGTTATTATATAGGGGAGATAATATAGGGTTGCTGCTGGAGATAAGCAAAATCTAGGGAAAGTTTTAGGCTAGTCATAGTGCAAATAACTTCATGAGTATCAGCCACACTATTGCGTCAATTCAAGAAATTTTTTGTCAGAATTTGGAACCGCTATGGGAAAGCTATAGTGTATGGAATCGCTAATGGGACCCACTATTTACTTTCTCTGCATGCATGCATCCTGGCTCTCCTCACATTTCTACCACTTGGCCCCATAGTTGCATGAAAGAAGTGAACTAAGTTCTTGAACCGCTTCTTTGTGTCAGGTTGCATGAACTGATTCCTAAAATGTATAGAACTGGTTCAATAGGAGGTGAGAGAAGGTTAGGAATTGCTTTTTCAATACAGTGTGGCTGGTCTAAGGGTCCTACTCAGTAAAATTGCTTATGTGGCAGTGAGTTATTCACACATACCAAGCTAAAATTAGTCTATTACCTAATAATTAGTCTATTCCTGTATTAACATAGACTAATAACTTATGCATGTTATAGTCTATGTTTAACTTACAAGTTGTGTTTAACCTTGTTCTCTTCTCTGGTTCCTTTTTCATTTCTTTATTGTAGTAGACATTGTGTAGTACTAGACTCACCTCAGGAAATCTTTCTTACTCAACTAAGCTCTGCTGTTTAGACAGTAGTAGTATATACTATCAGGAGGCGCGGTGTCTATCTAAAAAAGAAAATGCACCGTCAGCATCAAGGACACCCAGCTATTGTCTGGAGTACTTTGGGTCACAAGCACAGCTACGCCTATAGTCTACCTACAGACACTCAAAGATTCCTTGCATAGGCATTCCCGCCAGAGCCTTCATAGGGAAGGTATCCTCTTTGACCCGTTGATTTCGGATTGGATGGACAAGATTGCTAGACGCTGAACTTTGTCTCCCTAGATGATGTTCCTACTACTACTACGTAAAAATACACTTATGTGTGAGCTGCGTTGATTAGCGAGGGTCATCAGCAGACGGGGGCCTCGACCGCACAAAAAAAAGGTTTGTCACTCAATCAATTGTGGTCACATCCATGCAACTTGGTAACTAGACTGTGATCAACGTATATACGGAGAGAGAATACGAGTAATACAATGATCAACCCAATAGAATCCACTCATTACTACACGATGCATGCAACTTAGTATCCTAATAATATCATACACGTAATCACGTAAGTACCTTTTTTGAGTTGCATGCATTCACTTCTGAACATCATAAGTAAAAGTTTGAACTCGTGGAGCGCTAAAATGACATCGCGCCAGCTTTCCCGATTAATGGTATGCTACTACGGTAACCTACACATCTACCCCTATAGTCTACTCTGGGACACCCAGCGATTTCTTGCATAGGCATCCGCGCTAGAGCCTTCGAAGGGAAGGTATCCCCTATGGCCCGTTGATTTGGGATGGACGGACAAGATTGCTAGACGGCCAAAATCACGTGGTCCCCACTCCCTCGCGTCCCTCCATTTCAAACACTGCGAAATTTCTGGTGCCCCTCTGTTTCAAACGATACCAAAATCACGTGGTCCCCACTCCCTCGCACCCCTCCATTTCAAACACTACGAAATTTCCCGTGCCTCTCCATTTCAAACGGTACCAAAATCACGTGGTCCCCACTCCCTCGCGCCCCTCCATTTCAAACACTACGAAATTTCTAGGGGGGGGCTCTGTTTCAAACGATACCAAAATCACGTGGTACCCACTCCCTCGCGCCCCTCCATTTTAAACACTACGAAATTTCTGGCGCCCCTCTGTTTCAAACGATGCCAAAATCACGTGGTCCCCACTCCCTCGTGCCCCTTCCTTTCAAACACTCTGAAATTTCTCGTGCCCCTCCGTTTCAAACGATACAAAAATCATGTGGTCCCCACTCCCTCACGCCCCTCCATTTCAAACACTGCGAAATTTGTAGCCCCTCTCCGTTTCAAACGATACCAAAATCATGTGGTCCCCACTCCCTCGCGCCCCTCCATTTCAAACACTGAAATTTCTCGCGCCCGGAACCTCCCACAGCACTTCTCTAGCTGGCTTTGCCTGCCGAAACTCGACACCATGCACTCCTCAGCCAACAGTATACTGGAGCTGCATCAGCTGTGGTCTCATCCAAAGCATCATTGCCGCTTCATCAACGTCCACCACACCCGACCTTGGTCACTGAGTCCGTCGTCGTCCATCGCACCTGATTTCCTTTTCCCACTTTCCCCTCCACGGCGTTGAATCCATCAACAATAGCCCAAGATCTGTGATGGCTCAAAATATATTCGAGCTTGTTGGGAACCCCAAGAGGAAGGTATGATGAGCACAGCAACAAGTTTTCCCTCAGTTATGAAACCAAGGTTATCGAACCAGTAGGAGCAAGGAAACACCTCCAAGGTGTTGTTCCAACTTGGAATCCTGCACAACACAACCACATAACTTTGCCCCAACTTACATTGAGGTTGTCAATCTCACCGGTTTTACTGAAAATAAAGGATTAAACGTATTGTGTGGAAGATAGTAATTGCTTGTAGAAAGTAAACAGTAAATAGTAGATAGATTGATGGTAAAAGAATGGACCAGGGTCCATAGTTCACTGGAGGTGATTCTCCTTAAGATAGATGACATGTTGGGTGAACAAATTACAGCGGGGCAATTGACAGACACCGAGAAAGCATACATGCATATACTAATCATCTTGACTCCTATGAGATTTGAGTGGGAATTACAACATTATACATAGACCGTAATCCAACTGCATCTATGACTAATAATCCACCTTCAGGTTATCTTCGAACCCCCTCTAGTATTAAGTTGCAAGCAACAGATAATTGCATTAAGCAAAGTGTATAAAGTAAACAATACGATTATCCCATGGACAAAGGATTGCTGTTTTCTCCCTAGTAGCAACAGCGCATCTAGTACCTTAGAGATTCCTGTCACTTCCCCAGATTACTAGAGGCATGAACCCACTATCGAGCATAAATACTCCCTCTTGGAGTTGCTAGCATCTACTTGGCCAAGATAGCTACTAACAACGGAAAGCATCCAAGATCACAAATAACATAGACATGATAGAATCAATAATCAATCTGAAATAGCATCTCAATATCCATCGGATCCCCGCAAACACAACATGAATGATTACAAATAGATGATCTTGATCATGAACGGAGCTCACAAGACCTAAACATGGTAGCACAAAGGAGGACAACCAACCATCTAGCTACTACATGGACCCATAGTCCAGGGATGAACTACTCACGCATCACACCGGAGACAGTCATGGTGATGAAGAAGGCCTCCAGGGTGATCTCTCCCCTCCGGCAGGGTGCCTGGAAGAGCTTCAGATCCCTCCCGATCTAGGGATGGATATGATAGCGGCTATAGACTCTTTCGTGGAATGTTGATCAGGTGCCTAGTGTTTTCGTCCCGGGGCACTTTTATAGGCGAAGGGGCAAGGTCGGTGGAGCTCCAGGGGGCCACACCCCCTAGTGGCGCACCCCTGGCCGCACGGCCACCAGGTGTGGCCACCCTGGTGCGCCACTTCGTCTCCCCTTCGGACTCCGTGTTGCTTCGGGTAAAATATTGACTTTGCTTTTGTCCCATCCAATTCCAAGAATATTTCGTTACTAGCTTTTTTGAAACCAAAAACAGCAGAAAATAGGCAACTGGCGCTTTGGCATCTTGTCAATAGGTTAGTTCCAAAAAATATATATAAATACCTCAAAGTGTGAACAAAACATAAGACAGTTGATATAAAACAAGCATGGAGCATAAGAAATTATAGATACGTTTACGACGTATCAAGCTTCCCCAAGCTTAACTCCTGCTCTTCCTCGAGTAGGTAAGTGATAAAAAGAATAATTTTTGAGGTGAAATGCACCATCACAATCTTGTTCAAGATATTTGCAAAGCATTGATAGCTGGGATCAAAGTACTCTAAACATAAGCATGAAAGATAGAGTTCCAACAATAAGACATAGCAACTATGTTGTAACATGAAAAGGTACAAACAAAACATTATGATAATAATGCATTGAAAGACGTTTGTTTGTTTCACATATAGAAAACATAATAAGAGTGGTATTCAGCTTGTCCCTCATGGTATAGCAAAACCTAAATGCATAGGACACCTTAGAAGTTCATAAGGGTGACTAGATACAAATAATTTAAGAGCAAGCAATATCAAAGTTATGAATCAATCAACAAGTTTTGGGACAATGCACATTAAACTAAGAATGACCACTATGGTCTCTCAATTGGTGCATAAATATAGAAGATGGAGACTCAACATAAAAGTAAAAAAGAAAGGCCCTTCTCAAAGGGAAGCAGGGATTCAAGTTTCATAAAGTGCTTCCAAAATTATGGTACTTATTAGCTTTCAGCTCTCATTACCCCTGTCATAAACATCTTGAGGTGATTAAGGTTAAAGTGACACAAATATGAAGATATGCTTGACAAGTTATAAGTTGAAAATCTCATGCCCCTTGCTTACGAGTACCAACCTCATGCTACTCAACTTTAGTCACAAGTAAGTTCTTGTCATTGTAAGTACATGTGTATCATAGAGAACTGCCAACGGGGTACCCCTTGCCCCATAACACAGGAGCTATCCCATATCAAAATGACAAGGCAACTAACAATGAGCATCTCAGCAATCTTTTTATTTGTTATTTGCATAGGTTTTTATTGAGGATGCTTCACAAAATGCTCACTATGGTTATGCTGCAAGTTTCCACCATGATTAGGCATGGCTTAGGCTAGCCGCCCAGGCGTTTTGCTAACACACATACAAACTCCATGAGCTTACAATCTCCCCTTTTATTTCACACTGTCGGGATCCATAAACAAAAGAACATGATATCAACTGAATAATAAGTGCAATGTTGAAAGCGTTCCCCATGATAACATGGTTCTGCTAATTCACAACTTATAAAGTGCAAGCATATAAACATCATAGCTGGACACAATGGTTCAAGTTTATTAAGTGCAAGAAAGTAAAGTGTGCCATCAAGTTTGTGAGAGCTTTAACCACTAATTTTCACATAACAAGTTTAATTTGGAAGGTACATAAAAACTTGAATATACTTGGAATGGTGTAACACACCATGCATAGGAATTTATAGTGGACTCTTTTGAATAACTTGGTTTCCTTGGAGGTTGTATGCATGAGTGGAACTCATACTTGGTACAGGTGGAGGCTAGCAAAAGAATGGGAGCGACCAACTAAGACAGCAATAATGGCCATAATCATGCAAAGCGACAAAACATTATTAAT
Source organism: Avena insularis (assembly GCA_023614405.1). Taxonomy (NCBI): domain Eukaryota; kingdom Viridiplantae; phylum Streptophyta; class Magnoliopsida; order Poales; family Poaceae; genus Avena; species Avena insularis. The sequence goes on along the minus strand of CM042692.1, from coordinate 427,568,681 downwards.
TAAAGCATAAAGTGATATTATAAGTCAAAAACTAAATGATCATAGAGGCTACTTGTTCATAGTCTTAACATGGTGTAAGCATGTGCCAAGTCAACCCAAATAAAGCATCAAAGGAGAATACCACAATATTATGCTTTTGTATGCTAAAACAACGCATGATCCTTTCAAGGCACATTAAGCAATCTCAGTTGTTTAGAACAAGTCATGCTACAGCAATAATTACTAAGCATAAGGTCAAAGCAATATCAAACATGACATGGTAAAGTCTAGGCCACAGTCAAAACAAGCTCCTTTTGTACCACTTATAAGCATGAAGCTTCCTACTCTTTTCCAACACCAATCAACTTATTTGAAACCACATATGAATGCGGGGGTCCAACCAATTTATTTAAGCAAGCCAAACAAAAGAAAACTAAAAATAAAAACAAAGACACTCCAAGAACAACACAATTGTGCATGAAACAATAAAAATGAAGTGTTTTGGAAGAAAACCTGAGATTTTTATTGATGAAGAAGGCGATGCCTTGGGCATCCCCAAGCATTGACGCTTGTACTACTTGAATATTTCTTGGGGTGACACGGTTGGCATCCCCAAGCTTGAGATTTTTTCTATACTTCATCTCATCATATTATTCTTCCCTACACTTGAAAATTTCCTTCATACAAAACTTCACACAATCTTCATTAGCAACATTAGTGTATTCAAGATAATAAGTCTTTGGGTTTAGTTTCAACACAAGTAAACTTCTATTAAAACACAACCTACTGTAGCAATTCCTTCTAAAAGCTCAAGTGATCAAATAGAACTCGAAGAGAAAGAGATTAAGAGGCAAATGCAAATAATGGCAGAAATTTGTCAAAACAGACCATTGGGTAAAAACCGATTTTTTCGAAGACCTTATGTTGCTCAAATCGAAAAGTGCTAAACTAACGAAAGTTATATAAAAACCTAGGGCATAAGCACAGAAAATTACAGCTCAATCCGACGTACAGGGATTTTTCAGAATTTTTAATAGTGAAGCACAAAAAATCTGTTTCGGGATAGCAACTTTCCCAAGTCTTACTTCTCTCTTATTAGAGGTTATTCTTGGCACAAAAACCATACAAAAAGGATAAGGAGAGGTTATTACTGAAGCAATAACTTCCAAGACTCAACAAAAGAAAAACTTACTGAAAGTAAAAATAATTTGGGTTATCTCCCAATAGTGCTTTTCTTTAACGCCTTTGAGCTAGGCTCAGTAATTTGAGAAGATGCTCACATAAGAAATATGAATTGAAGCAAAAGAGAGCATCAAGGAGCAAATATGATACACATTTAAGTGTAACCCACTTCCTATGCATATGAATCTTGTAATAAAATAAATCAAAGAAGCACATAGTAACAAGAATGGGTAGATAAAACAAGAGCAACTTTGGAGCTTTCAATATAAAGAGAGGTGTTTTAGTAACATGAGAATTCCAACAACCATATTTTCCTCTCTCATAATGATTTTCAGTAGCATCATGAACAAACTCAAAAATATAAATATCACACTCATCCTCCTTTGGTAAGCATGGAGGGTGATCAAATAAGGTATTAGTTAAAGAGTTACTCTTATTGGGAGGTAGACATGGGTAGCTGCTCCATTCTTCCTCCTCTTGATCATCACTCTCCTCCTCTTTTTCATCCAATGAGCTTCCAGTTTCAGCAATTTCTTCTTACATAGGCTCCTGCAAGGCATTAATCTCTTCCTTTGGTGGAGAGCATCTATTAAGATATTTAAGAATATAGCCATTTTCTTCCTTGTAATTATCAAAGCAAAATTTAAGTATATCATAAACCTCATATTTATAAGGCGCATCATCAGTATTTTCAAGCAAATAAGCAAGTTCGAATGCACCCTTCCAAGCAATAAATTCTTCAATTTATTCCACGTCATAAAAGTCATAATTTCCCTTAACATAAGAAGATATGGTAACATTATCATTATACTCACATTGAATAGGGAGGTGTTTATACCTCCTACAGCAACAAGATTTATCAAAGCAATAAGTAACATTATAAGTTGATCACACGTTTCTAGAAATGGTATACAATTTATTAATTTGTTCCCATAAGTGTTTCCCTTTTTGTGATAAGCGGTGTTCCTCATAATATTTTTGTTCTTCCATGAACCCACCTTGCCAATAAGATCTAGTTTCAAAGAAACCAACCATTGATAGAAAGGATGATAAAGCAAGACAATAATAGACCAACAAAAAAACCAACTACAGTAGGAACTAATTTTTTTGTATTTTTGATAAAAAGAAGCAAACAAAATAAAGTACAGAAACTAAGCAAAACAATAACAAAGTAAGACGATTGGTTGTGAGAGACTCCCCTTGCAAGAATCTTCTTTCTCCCTGAAAAGTGATTGACGAGGAGGAAGATATTGAACCTGTCCTTAACTCCCTGGCAAAGGCACCAGAAAAAGATCTTGATGGCTCAATATATATTCGAGCTCGTTGGGAACCCCAAGAGGAAGGTATGATGAGCACATCAGCAAGTTTTCCCTCAGTTATGAAACCAAGGTTATCGAACCAGTAGGATCAAGGAAACACCTCCAAGGTGTTGTTTCCAACTTGTAATCCTGCACAACACAACCACAGAACTTTGCCCCAACTTACAGTGAGGTTGTCAATTTCACCGGTTTTGATGAAAACAAAGGATTAAACGTATTGTGTGGAAGATAGTAATTGCTCGCAGAAAGTAAACAGTAAATAGTAAATAGTAGATAGATTGATGGTAAAAGAATGGACCGGGGTCCATAGTTCACTAGAGGTGATTCTCCTTAAGATAGATGACATGTTGGGTGCACAAATTACAGCGGGGCAATTGACAGACACCAAGAAAGCATACATGCATATACTAATCATCTTGACTCCTATGAGATTTGATTGGGAATTACAACATTATACATAGACCGTAATCCAACTGCATCTATGACTAATAATCCACCTTCAGGTTATCTTCGAACCCCCTCTAGTATTAAGTTGCAAGCAACAGATAATTGCATTAAGCAAAGTGTGTAAAGTAAACAATACGATTATCCCATGGACAAAGGATTGCTGTTTTCTCCCTAGTAGCAACAGCGCATCTAGTACCTTAGAGATTCCTGTCACTTCCCCAGATTACTAGAGGCATGAACCCACTATCGAGCATAAATACTCCCTCTTGGAGTTGCTAGCATCTACTTGGCCAAGATAGCTACTAACAACGGAAAGCATGCAAGATCACAAATAACATAGACATGATAGAATCAATAATCAATCTGAAATAGCATCTCAATATCCATCGGATCCCCGCAAACACAACATGAATGATTACAAATAGATGATCTTGATCATGAACGGAGCTCACAAGACCTAAACATGGTAGCACAAAGGAGGACAACCAACCATCTAGCTACTACATGGACCCATAGTCCAGGGATGAACTACTCATGCATCACACCGGAGACAGTCATGGTGATGAAGAAGGCCTCCAGGGTGATCTCTCCCCTCCGGCAGGGTGCCTGGAAGAGCTTCAGATCCCTCCCGATCTAGGGATGGAGATGATAGCGGCTATAGACTCTTTCGTGGAATGTTGATCAGGTGCCTAGTGTTTTCGTCCCGGGGCACTTTTATAGGCGAAGGGGCAAAGTCGGTGGAGCTCCAGGGGGCCCACGCCCCCTGGTGGTGCGCCCCTGGTCGCACGGCCACCAGGTGTGGCCACCCTGGTGCGCCACTTCGTCTCCTCTTCAGACTCCGTGTTGCTTCGGGTAAAATATTGACTTTGGCTTTTGTCCCATCCAATTTCGAGAATATTTCCTTACTAGCTTTTCTAAAACCAAAAACAGCAGAAAATAGGCAACTGGCACTGTGGCATCTTGTCAATAGGTTAGTTCCAAAAAATGTATAAAAATACCTCAAAGTGTGAACAAAACATAAGAAAGTTGATATAAAACAAGCATGGAGCATCAAAAATTATAGATACGTTTATGATGTATCAATCTGCATCAACACCACCGGCATCCTCCCTACCCATACCTTACCTAAACCGCCGTGCAGTGCACCGATTCTCCCTCGTCCACTGTGATCAAGCCGGCATCGAGCGCCCAAGATCTGCTTCCCCGACGTAAATAGCTGGCGCAATCGCAGCACCCTGGGTGACAAGGATGTCATCCACGCCGGTACGGATGATGCTTAGAAGCCTATCCGACCATGGTAACCAAATCACCAACTCTTTTTTTTGTTTTGTCAGTAGTACAGCAGGTTCAAGCCTGTTGCAGTGAACTGCATTTTTCTAATCGTCCTGTACACCTAGTCAAAGCACACGCATGTTCTTCATGCTAGATACTACGGAGTAGGTCACTAGACATGTTGGTTTGCATTCGCTGCTCTACAAATTTTGAATTCATGCACATGTTCTTAGCTACTCCGAACAACAATAATTGCCTGCTATCGTGTAGTTCTTGCAAAATGTAAAATCAGTGAAAAATATTAGTTTGAATTCCCTGCTCCACAGTTACTGAATCTATCTGGTTCGTCCTGAGATCAGTTCCTGTTATTGTTTCCTCCTTGGCATCGTTATGCTGTCATGTAGTACCCGTTTAGACTCTTCATACAAATTCGATTATAATTTTGTTCTTGCCATCTGGTTTTTCAAAAGCTGCAACACTAACTATTTTCTTTTTCTTGCATAGAGCCTAGAATGGAACAATGAACATGATGGTTTGCATAGCCTCTTCTACAGGTTCATAACCGATGCCATTATTTCCTTTTCTGGTGCTGGTTCGTCCTAAGCAATGGCATAACTGTCCTCTACTATGTAGTTCACTCATGTTTTGCATTCCTGCTCTAGAAGTTCTCTTATGATGCCATTATATTTCTATCTGGTTGATTCTTAGCTATGAAAAAACTGCATGACATTGTGTAGCTCACTACAAATTTTGAGTCACCGTACGTCTCTTGCATTCTAGGAAATACCACTACTTCCATATATATTTGCTTATATGACCTGCCTAGTCTATATTTGCTGAAATTCTAAAAAATATTTTGTTTGATTGCTCATTTAATTGTAGGCATACTTGTCTAATGATTGTTTGTCTTGTTCTACAGGTTCACGTGCGATGCTACTATATCTCTCATCTGGTGGTTCATCCTAAGCAACGACATAACTATCCTCTACAATATATAGTCCATTCCTTGTTTTCATTCCTGCTATACAAGTTCTTGTATGATGCGATTATAATTTATATCTGGTTCATTCTTAGTTATGAGTAGTTTGTCTTGTTTGTTGTATTAACTTATTATTACTTAGTTTCAGACTGCAATTATTGCTATTGCCACCAAAGAGGGGGCTACAAGATCATGTCTCAAGGTGGTTTTCCAATGTAGTTGTCACACTCAAAGGGAGATGCAGTTGATGGATTGAGAAAGCAAATTGAGGACAATGCTATCAACTTGATTGTCAACTGAAATGCTGAATTTTCTTTCCCGAGCGTTGATATTATGTAATATTTTTAATAAGTTTGCAGCTAATGTACTATCTAGATAACTTGCATAGGCCATATAGGCATTTTTTTAGCTGGGCCATGTAGGCATTTAGTTGACGTCGTCCACGCATGGCGGTAGGCAGCATCATAACTGCGCCAGCCAGGTCGATCAGGTAAGAGTTTAGGTCTTCGTTATTTGCCCTTATTGTATTAGGCCTACAATGAACAATAAAAGATGCTCGCTAATTATACTCCTTTTATGATATTTGCGTGGGATTCAGAAAGTCCAAAACTATAGGTGTCCGTGACCATAACGGGCCTACCCTCAGGTGGCAACCAATAATCAGAATAAAGCTAGAACAAAGAATAGGCCAAAACAAGAATAAAGCCAAAACATTATGACTGCAGAGAGGTAACCCAGCTCAGTAACGGGCTAGAACAGTAACAAATCAGAAAAGTGGCAAGCCAGAACAGTAAAGGACCACAACAGTAATGGACCTGAACAGTAGATGGCCAGAATAGTAACAAGGTAGAATAGTAGCAGGCCAAAAAAATTACCAGACAGGAATAGTAATAGGACAAACATATTGCCAGGCCAGAACAGTACCAATCAGAGCAGTTGCAGGCCGCTGGTGGGCCCAAAAAGTTGACGGACGGTACGGTAAAAGGCTAGAACAGTATTGGACCTTCTCAAAAGTGGGTCGTTCGTAGGCGGCCTACAACGAGTTGTGAGAATAGTGACGGGCTGACTGTGGGCCTTAATAGTATCAGGCCTATTTGACATAGACTGTTAATGGGTCGCACAATATTCGAACAATGTGGGCTTCTGTAGGCCGAAACAGTAACGAGCCTGACATTCACGGGCCGCTGCTGGCCACATATTTTGGGCCCATCTCAAACAGTGCTGGACGAAACAGTAACAGGCCATAATCTTTTTGGGTTCTCCTAATGGGTCAGCCCACTTAATTATTAGCAGGCCTTGGTTGGGCTTGGCTTCTACCACGGTTTCAGTGGCCATTAACAGCGGTAACTGGGCGTTAATGGTGTTTCCCTTGTGGCATTTTGCATGACGTCAGCAGTCAACGTGGCTGGCGAACAGATCTACGACGGAACAAGTTTTTGTGGCTGAAGGGTGTGATCCGCCACAGTTAGAAAAAACCGTGGTAGATTCTTTTGTGACGGGGCTTTTACCACGAAGAGCATCCGTTGTAGAAGACTTTTTAGCCACGAAAAACGGGCCTTCAACCACGAAAATCATCCGTTATAAAATCCAACTTTTCTTGTAGTGAGTCAAACTCCCATACTTGCAATATTTGCGAGAAAGTCCGAGCCAAACCCGGTGGAAGACCTCAAGATGATGAGGGTAGAATAAAAATATGAGAAGCTTGAATAGCTAGATTATAGCAATGCGTCATCACTGGACTATACCATGGAAGATCTTCTAAATATGATCACCGTGAAGAATCCCGGTATTGAACAAGGTAATGATGTCATGTACCAACATTTTATAAAAGAAGTAGCATCAAAGGTACGTGAGTTAGAGATGTAGTATAAAAGACTAGCCGATAAACATCCGGCTAATAAGCTTGGTGATATCTTTGAGCCCACTATTAAAATTAAAATAGGAGTTAATGAATTAGCTGCACTTTTTGATCTTGGTGCAAGTGTTTCAATAATTTCTAAAAGTTTATTTGATAAACTAAATCCAGATCCATTTGCAACTACTAAAATGAGACTCCATCTTGCTGATTCAACTTATAAACAAGTTGTTGGGATCAAAGAAAATATAGTAGTTGAAATTAAAGGATGTCCTACTCTTATTAATCTTTTTATAGTGGGCATGCTTGAAGATCCCATAGCACCTATAATTCTAGGTAGGACATTCCTAAGAACTATTAAATATCTAATTAGTATACATGAAGGGAATGTGAGAATAAGACTACCATCTAGAGAACCTTGTAGTCCACTTCCCTAGGAAGAATGCTCGCTAATTATACTCCTTTTATGATATTTGTGTGGGATTCAAAAAGGCCGAAACTGTAGGTGTTCGTGACTGTAATGGGACTACCCTCAGGTGGCAACCAGTAACTGTAATAGGGTAGATCAGTAACAGGACAAAATAGTAACATGCCAAAACATTAACAGGCCAGAACAGAGGTAACCCAGCTCAGTAACGGGCTAGAACAGTAACAGACCAGAAAACTTACAGGCTAGAACAGTAAAGGACCACAATAGTAACGGACCTGAATAGTAGATGGCCAGAATAATAACAAGATAGAACAATAGGAGGCCAAAAAAATTACCACACAGGAATAGTAATAGGCCAAACATATTGCGAGCCGAGCAGTTGTGCAGGCGAACGAGACCGGTGGGGTGTCAAAAGTTGACGGACGGTACGGTAAAAGGCTAGAACAGTATTGGACCTTCTCAAAAGTGGGCCATTCGTAGGCGGCCTAGGACGAGTTGTGAGAACAGTGATGGGCTGGCCATGGGCCTTAATAGTATCGGGCCTATTTGATGCAGGTTGTTAATGGGTCGCACGGTATTCGAACAATGTGGGCTTCTGTAGGCCGAAACAGTAACGGTCCTGACATTCGTGGGCCGCTGCTGGCCACATCTTTTGGGCCCATTTCAAAAAGTGTCGGATGAAACAGTAACGGGCCATAATCTTATTGGGTTCTCCGAATGGGTCAGCCCACTTAATTATTAGCAGGCCTTGGCTGGGCCTGGCTTCTACCGCGGTTTCTATGGCCGTTAACGGCAGTAACTGGGCGTTAACATTGTTTTCCATGTGGCATTTTGCATGACGTCAACAGTCAACGCGGCTGGCGAACAGATCTATGACGGAACAAGTTTTCATGGCTGAAGAGTGTGATGCGCTACAGTCAGCAAAAAAACCGTGGTAGATTCTTTTGTGACGGGGCTTTTACAACGAAGGGCGTCCGTCGTAGAAGACTTTTTAGCCACGAAAAACGGGCCTTCAACCACGAAAATCGTCCGTTATAAAAGCCAACTTTTCTTGTAGTGAGTCAAACTCCCATACTTGCAAGATTTGCGAGAAAGCCCGAGCCAAACCCGATGGAAGACCTCAAGATGATGAGGGTAGAAGAAAAATATGAGAAGCTTGAATAGCTAGATTATAGCAATGCGCCATCACTGGACTATACCATGGAAGATCTTCTAAAGATGATCACCGTGAAGAATCCCGGTATTGAACAAGGTAATGATGTCATGTACCAACATTTTATAAAAGAAGTAGCATCAAAGGTACATGAGTTAGAGATGTAGTATAAAAGACTAGCCAATAAACTTCCGGCTAATAAGCTTGGTGATATCTTTGAGCCTACTATTAAAATTAGAATAGGAGTTAATAAATTAGCTGCACTTTGTGATCTTGGTGTAAGTGTTTCAATAATTTCTAAAAGTTTATTCGATAAACTAAATCCAGATCCATTTGCAACTACTGAAATGAGACTCCATCTTGTTGATTCCACTTATAAACAAGTTGTTGGGATCAAAGAAAATATAGTACTCCCTCCGACCCATATTAGTTGACTTGAATTTGTCTAGATTCGGATGTATCTAGACATGTTTTAGTACTATATACATCTGAATCTAGAAAAATCCAAGTCAAGTAATATGGGTCGGAGGGAGTAGTTGAAATTAAAGGATGTCCTGCTCTTATTGATCTTTTTATAGTGGGCATCCTTGAAGATCCCATAGCACCTATAATTCTAGGTAGGACATTCCTAAAAACTATTAAATATCTAATTAATATACATGAAGGGAATGTGAGAATAAGACTATCATCTAGAGAAGCTTGTAGTCCACTTCCCTAGGAAGAAAAAGGCTAAGCCTAATGATGATGATGTCATTACTCTGAAAGCCAACTATTTTGAGTCGGTATTCCACTTCTAAAACCTAAATGATGATCGTTTGGTCAAGCTAATTGACCTTAACTAGAAGTGCTTCATGGGAGGCAACCCATGTGAAATAAAGTTTTTACTTGTGTTAGTTTTGTTTTTTTTTATTTTTTTTTAATAAAGGAGTGTTCGAGAAGATCCTTTGAAGAGAGGAGAATAAATCAAGGTAACCCTCATTCTTTAACTTTTGCTAACACTTGTCCAAAGAAGCTACTGAATTTTAGTGAAGTATTATTGTTGTCATTCTTTTGGTTAAATAGATGTGCAAAGGCGTATGAAGTTCATACTGAAAATCTTTGAGTTTTGATATTTTCAGAGGATTTAATGACCAGCGGTACGATCGGAGTTGGACGTACCACGTGCCCGTACCACATCTCGAGACCAAAGGATGAATTCTCAGATTTTTGTTTCTAGGAGACAAACGTTTTAATGACCTGCCATAAGAACGGAGCCGCTCGTACCACACGCTCATACCGTACCCTTGAGCAAAACATCAAGAATTAAGAAAAGGTATTGAACACTTAGCGACCAATAGTTTAGGGCGTGCGACTGTACCGCGTGCCCAATACCGAGTTCATCGCCTGGAGTGCATCGACTCCAAGGCAACGACACCCGGGATGGGTGGGCCGCGACTATACCACCCGCCCGTACCACCTATTTGTCCATGATTTTAACTCCAGGGAGGAGTTAAACCTAAACCTAAAACACTTATTCGCTTTCTTATTCCTCCAAATTCCAAACTACCTCCATTGGATCTTCAATTCTACTCGTTCTTTTTTCGATTCCTCGCACACAAGTGATCTAAGGTATGTTTCTCCTCCGATTCCCTACTTTTTTAGGCTAACTATTGCAGGGGAGACCCCCATAGCCTTTTATTTAAAATATAACCAAAAGTCTTATGTACAAATAGGGAAGTAAAAACAAAAGAGGCGGAAAAATACTAAAATACTACACTAGGGTATTTACAACAGATTGTCAATCCAATATGACAGAGCTGTAACTGTATTATTTTTAACTCTAGGCTTTAGAAGTGACACATCACTAACAAACCCTGACTTCCAAGACTTGAAGGATGGCCTAACTTGTTGGGTTCGCAGCATAGAAAACAAAAAAATTCCTACGATGGGAACTATATGCCAAGATCTATCTACTAGATACAAGCAACGGGTGGATATACATCCATAGAGAACTTACCCTCGAAGACAACAAAGATTTGTTAATGAGTTGGAACTCGTGGATGATGTAGTCGTACACTTGCCAATCTCAAGATAGTGATAAAGTCCAGCAGGTCCGGCTCTAGCACGTCCTTCAGATCCAGCTCCAGCAAGTCCAGCACAACCAAGTCCAGCACCACAAAGCAGCGGTGCATCCGTGATCGCACACACGTCCGGTACCCCGACAACCTCCATCCCTTGATCCAGCGAAGCAGCGGAAGCAGCAACTCCTTTCCAGATAAAGCCACCGGGAACATGTATAACGCTAATCCGAGACCATGGGGGAATAATACTAGAGGGGGAGAGAGATCCTTCACGAGGAGGTGTGAGGAAGAAGGGGTGTGAGGGGGGTTTTATAGGAGGAGGGGAGAGTACCCCTCCCATGGCCGGTGCCCATGGAGGGTGTCCCTTCACCTCCCCCATTCATGTGGTGGTAACCCCTCCACATTAAAATGCCCCTTCACATTCTCTTTTAAAGTCTCCACTTTAAATGCTTTAAGTTTCTCCAAATTTAATGCTCTCTCATTTAATAAAACTCTTTTATTAATTTTATTCAGAATTTTGTCAATTACTTTAATTAACAAACATTCACATAAAACCCCCTGCAACATTTCAATATTACATGCAGAACCAATTTCAGCAATTTCACCCGAAACAGTTTCGGTGTCTATTGAAATAATTCCAGCGCTTTCTTAAATCTTTATCTGAAACATATTTGCTCCAAATGGTGTCGGTATCCCTTAAGTGTGTCACCCTACGGTTCGCGAATAATGCAGACATGATCGAGACCCCTCTCAGATCAATAATCAGAAGCGGGACCTAGAGATCCATACTGACTCCTACACATTCAACGATGACTTCTGTGATCGTGAGAACCTTTAACGCTAGTAACTAAATCCCTTTGTCTTGCAATATATTACATGTCCGATATTCGATCATCGGTATCTCCATACCTAGTTTGATCTCGTTACCGACATGTACTCTTTTCTCGTTCCCGTGATATAACATTCTAGTGATCACATCACTTGCTTGCAAGCTATCTTAATGTGATATCACCGAGAGGGCCCAAAGTATATCTATCCATCATCGGGATGGACAAATCCCACTCTTGATCCATGAGCCTCAACATAACACCTTCATAGCACTGAACCCACATTTATAGTCACCTTGTTACGGTGTGACGTTTGATGTTATCAAGATACTATTCCGGTGTTAGCAATTAACATGATCTCATGGTCTAAGGACTAAGATTACTTCGTATGATGTTATAGCAATATAAACATAATGACTTTGATCGTAATGCTATACTTCGGATGAATGTTCATCACATCATTCCACCAATATTGTGACCTCGTTATTAACAACATCCAATGTCCATGATCAGGAAACCTTGATCATCTTGTTAATCAACGAGCTAGTTTATATGAGAGGCATTACTAGGAACTTTGTATTTTATTTATTAAACACACATGTATTAACGTTTCCAATTAATACAATTATATCATGCAAAATAAACATTTATCATAAACATGGAATAAGATAATAACCACTTTATTATTGCCTCTTGGGCATATTCCCTTCAGTCTCCCACTTGCACTAGAGTCAATAATCTAGTTTGAAAGACTTTGCGTATTGAACACCTATGGCTTTATGGTGTTGCTTATACGCGATTGCTAGTGGTTAACATAATCTCCAGATCTGACAGTTTCAAGTCCGTGTGTATTTGCATGTCTTTGCGTCTCTACGCATCACTCATTCTCAAATGAGATGGCATTGTATAAATTTGGTCCTTTGGTGAGACCTTTTAGTTCGTTCGGTTAAAATATGTTGATATTATTGTCATACAATATATCTTCATAGTATTAGCCCACTTTGAACCACACCTAGTTTGATAACAAACTACTTAACACAAATGCCCTCCTTTGCTGCTACTATAGCAGTTATATACTTAGCCTTTTGTTGTAGTATCCGTCACAATATCTCAACTTTGGAACTCATCCAAATCCATCATGGAACATCCTTTCCATTACATTGTGCCACCCATAGTCTAAATTGAGATAAATTTAATTTGTATCTTGTGACAAAACTAGTATCAATGTAACACTTTACAATGAAATACCTTTAACTATTTGTCACTTATACATGATATATTCTTAGTTCTTCCAAAGCTCATAAGAATATCTTTACTATCGTCCAATGATCATATTATGAATCATTCTGGTATGTGCACATAATATTTAGAGCATAGGACATATCTGGATATATACATATCACGGTATAATCGATCAAAATCTTCATGTGATTTTACTCACCAAGTGTTGAAACACTTGAATCTTGATACAATCCTTTACATGCAGCAAGAACCTTTCTTGTTGTTTCCATATTGAACCCTTTCAATATCTCATATATGTATGTCTCGCACAACCATATTAGCGCCTCAATCTATCCATATAGATATTGATGCCTAATATTCTGGTTTTGCCCAAGTCTTTCATCAAAATCTTATTTTAATGAAATTCTTAACTTGTGTCAATACAAGATACATCATTTCCAATCAACAATATGTCATCTACATAATGTATTAGAAATATGTCTCAGTGCTCCCACTTAATTTCTTGCAAATGCAAGCATCTTCAGCATCTCCAATGAATTTAAACTCTTTTAACAGTTTCATCATGGTGAAGATTCCAACTCCATTGTGCTTACTTCAACTATTGAAGTTTGCATGCCATTTTAGCACCCTTTGAATTAACAAAACCCTTCGGACCGAGTCTTGTACATGTCCTAGGTAACCATTCTATTAGAAGAACATTGTTTTGTTTGTTCAACTACCATACATCAAATTATATGTAGTGGTTGCTACATTAATCCGTCAAGACTAAATATCGCTACGAAAGATCAAATCTTGTCATAGTCAACTCTTTGAACATTGTCGTAAACTTCTTTCGAACATGTCGACTATTTCATAGATGTTAAACATCCATGTCTATTTCTTTATAGATCCAAACACGACCGATAGGCTTCACGCCTTTCCGAAGGGTCTTCCAAGTTCAGAAACTTGATTTCTCGTGTATGGATACTATCACAGATTCTATGACTTCTAGTCATTTTATGGAGTCAGGGCCCATCATCGCTTCTTTGCATGTAGTCGGTTCATCATTGTCAAAACAATAACGACTTGCTTATCAAATCACACTATTTGATTCTTACCGACCCACACGGTTCAATAGGAACTCTAATCTCCGAGATCACAACCTTTGTTATCACGGGAGCCATGAGCATAATGGCCACCACCGGGACACTTTCCGGCGCTGCGCTACTTAGCACATATAGCTAAGGTTCAACAACCTTATCAAGGTTCTATTGTCCTCCCACTTAACTTTTCACGAAAAATTCCTTCTCAAGAAACTTGACGTTCCAAGTAACAAACTCTTTTGTCCTCGGTGTTATGGAGAAATTCCCAACAAATTCTTTGGGATAACCTACAAAGACGTACTTATCTGACTTTGGTTGTAAACATTTTACTTATGCATAGCATACCAAAATTTAAGGAAAAACAATCTGGGTTTTATCCCAAACCATAACTTATATGGTGTCATTTCAACGGATCATGATGGTGCTCTTTTCAGTGTAAAAGCGGTAGTCTCTAAAGCTTCAATCCTTAAAACATAATGGCAGTTTTATAAATGGCACCTTTGATCTTACCATGTCAAACATGGTTTGATTTCATCTCTCGAATATGCCATACTCCTATGGTTTATTGGGAAACACAAATCATGGAACAATTCCTCAAATCTTAGGTGTTTTGCTAAACATATAACTCAAATATCTTCCTTTATGATCGAATCATAAACTCTTTATTTTCTTGTTACAATGATTTTTCACTTCATCTTGAAAGTCTTTGAACAATTTTCAAATGTTTTATACTTCTTACTTATTAAGTAAATATATAAATATATTCACTCAAATTTCTGGAGAAAGCATATGAAGCAAAAAGATCCATCGCATATGGCTACACATAATGGACTATGCACATCAGCATGTACAATTTCCAATAAGCTAGTCATCCGTTCCTCTTTGGCCTATGAACGGAGTTTTAATTATCTCGAGGAAAGTCTCACAAGCGTCAATTGATCAAAATCAAAGACTCCAAAAATCCATCAACATGGATTTTCTTCATGTTTTCTTTCCAATATAATTTAAACAGCGATGTCACTTCATAAGTGATCTTTTAATCATTTGTCTTGTGACATTTTAGCAATAGTGTTTATGGATGTGATTTCTCCCACTAGACTTGGAAAAGTTCATCCATCCTTTATGGAATACGGTAATTATTTGAACAACCATTGTTCTCGTAATACCGGAACAAAATAACAATTATTAAAACAAATCTTGAAGACTAGGTTTGATGACAACGAAAAACACAATAACACTTTATTTGTTTTCGATGAACATCATCACTTATTCTCTTGCTAGTTATTTAGGCCATTGCAGTTCATGAATTGCGTTGTCTTGTATGACACTTCATACCAACCAATTCAGTATCCAATACCTAAGAACCACATTGTTTAACAAGCAAAGAATACATCCATAAAATGTATATCTTCTATATACCTAAGTTGGACATCTCCAACCTTGTCTTTTCTGCCAAATATTTTATAGATTCTCTTTCAGCAATTCCTTTTTCTTTTAAAAGAATCTATCAACATCAATAGTGGTGTCATTCACATGACACATAGTACAAAGCATGTATAGTCAAATACTAATACCTTTGGACTTGCACTTTGAAGTGGATCTCAATCATCAAATGTTTGGTGTTCTTTCAAAAATCCATTCTTTAGTAATCTATCAGTGTAGTAAACATTTTACTTACATCTTCTATTCATCCTTATCTTGACAACTTTCATGATCAAGCTACTATAACCTGTAAGGAAGAATCGCGAGTATAATGTTAGTTCCCAAAACCTTTTTGGGAGATCCGGATGCTTAGCATCTCCATCCTTCACAAATTCTCATACAATATGAGTACATGTATTTTGCTAAATTATACTCTATCATAATGCAACCAAAAACATTGTTTCAGATATCACAATATCTTCCACACATGATGGTTTCTGAAACAATTATTTCAGCTCCTAGATAACCTTGATATTAAAACAACTTTTGAATATCAAGAATCATGGAGGCAAGTATGATACTTAAGATACTAACATTGGAATTCTTACTCTTGATTTAATACTACTTATTAAACTTCACGGAGTAAATAGAATTTGCTGAAAGTTTGCAATAGGACTTCTAAACTTTAAATTGACATTCAAAACAATACGATACCATTTCATAAAGTAAATATCCATAATTCTATAGTTCTATTATCTCAATTAAAACTAAGCATAAGGTAGTGAACAGACTCCAATGATTACAACAAATTATGCAAATTCACTTTGATTTAGTTTATCACAAATTGAGTTCGACTAATCCAAATTAGAAATGAATTCCCACTCAAAAATGACATCCCTCGTGCCTTTTTGGTGATTACATGAACCAAATCCACTACACCAAGTCTGATCATCACGTGAGTCGGTGTAGCTTCAAAGGCGAGCATCTATATGGGCATCATATCAACTATATGACTCATGATTAACCTTTAGGTCCGTGTTCCGAGGCCATGTCTGTACATGCTAGGCTCGCCAAGTAAGAACCTTAGTACTCGCGTGTGTAAAAATGTCTTACACCCGTTATATGAAAGCGTAGAGTCGAGTACACCCGACAATCATGTGATGTCTCAAAACACGATCCATAGAATGGTGCATACTTAAGGAAGAACACATTTTTATCTTGATATCTAAATGAGGGATCATCTTAAAATGCTACTAAAACGCCAAACTAGCAATATAAGATGCAAACATCTAATGTGTAAAGTGAGATGATATGGTCCATGCATTTGATCTCTATCATATGCATCATGGTATGATCTCTATCATTCCTTTGTGTGTAAGTCCAAGGTATATGGAACTTACACATTAGGTGTGTTGTAAGAGTATCTATCATACATCTACTTACAACATTACCATATCATGACACTAGCCCAGCAACAATCTAAACTAGACGCCTCTAATTTATCAATTGCAAGTTTTATGTGGCTTAGGGCTTTCAGAGATAGAACCGGTCTGACCTACGAACATGAACCACAATGAGGATAACCAAGTTATTAGCAACTCGTTGTAAATCAGATATTGACTATAGTAGGAGAGACAGACACCCGCCAGCCACTTATGCAAAACTAGTTGCATGTCAGTCGTGGAACCGGTCTCATGTACGATGACATGTAAGGTTGGTCCGGCCCGCTTCATCCCACTATGCCACCAATATCCAAAATACATGAAAGATGCAATAACATGATCATCATCGCCCACATATAAAAATATGTGTACTACCCATGCAAAGCACCTATGCATAGATCAGGCTCTGATACCACTGTTGGGTTCATAGCATAGAAAACAAAAAATTTCCTACGATGGGAACTATACGCCAAGATCTATCTACTAGATACAAGCAACGGGTGGATATACATCCATAGAGAACTTACCCTCGAAGACAGCAAAGCTTGTGTTAACGAGTTGGAACTCATGGATGATGTAGTCATACACTTGCCGATCTCAAGATCGTGATGAAGTCCAGTAGGTCCGGCTCTAGCACGTCCTTCAGATCCAGCTCCAGCAAGTCCAGCACCACCAAGTCCAGCACCGCAAAGCAGCGGTGCATCCGTGATCGCACACACGTCCGGTACCCCGACAACCTCCGTCCCTCGCTCTAGCGAAGCAGCGGAAGCAGCAACTCCTTTCCAGATAAAGCCACCGGGAACATGTATGTCGCTAATCCGAGACCATAGGGGAATAATACTAGAGGGGGAGACAGATCCTTCACGAGGAGGTGTGAGGAAGAAGGGGTGTGAGGGGGGCCTTTTATAGGAGGAGGGGAGGGTACCCCTCCCATGGTCGGCGCCCATGGAGGGTGTCCCTTCACCTCCTCCATTCATGTGGTGGTAACCCCTCCACATTAAAATGCCCCTTCACATTCTCTTTTAAAGTCTCCACTTTAAATGCATTAAGTTTCTCCAAATTTAATGTTCTCTCATTTAATAAAACTCTTTTATTAATTTTATTCAGAATTTTGTCAATTACTTTAATTAACAAACATTCACATAAAACCCCCTACAACATTTCAATATTACATGCAGAACCAATTTCAGCAATTTCACCCGAAACAGTTTTGGTGTCTATTGAAATAATTTCAGCGCTTTCTTAAATCTTTATCTGAAACATATTTGCTCCAAATGGTGTCGGTATCCCTTAAGTGTGTCACCCTACGGTTTGCAAATAATGCAGACATGATCGAGACCCCTCTTAGATCAATAATCAGAAGCGGGACCTGGAGATCCATACTGACTCCTACACATTCAACGATGACTTCTGTGATCGTGAGAACCTTTAACGCTAGTAACTAAATCCCTTTGTCTCGCAATATATTACATGTCCGAGATTCGATCATCGGTATCTCCATACCTAGTTTGATCTCGTTACTGACATGTACTCTTTTCTCATTCCCGTGATAACATTCTAGTGATCACATCACTTGCTTGCAAGCTATCTTAATGTGATATCACCAAGAGGGCCCAGGGTATATCTATCCGTCATCGGGATGGACAAATCCCACTCTTGATCCATGGGCCTCAACATAACACCTTCGTAGCACTGAACCCACCTTTATAGTCACCGTTATTGCAGTGACGTTTGATGTTATCAAGATACTATTCCGGTGTTAGCAATTAACATGATCTCATGGTCTAAGGACTAAGATTACTTTGTATGATGTTATAGAAATATAAACATAATGACTTTGATCGTAATGCTATACTTCGGATGAATGTTCATCACATCATTCCACCAATGTTGTGACCTTGTTATTAACAACATCCAACGTCCATGATCAGGAAACCTTGATCATCTTGTTAATCAACGAGCTAGTTTATATGAGAGGCATTACTAGGAACTTTGTATTTTGTTTATTAAACACACATGTATTAACGTTTCCAATTAATAAAATTATAGCATGCAAAATAAACATTTATCATAAACATGGAATAAGATAATAACCACTTTATTATTGCCTCTCGGGCATATTCCCTTCATAACTCCCTTGAAAATTTTATGATTTATCTGTTTCCATATGTTCCAGCAGGCAAGGATAGTAATCTCCAGAAAAGAAGGATTTCTTTTCGACGGTAGTAACACGAACCAGGATATCTAGAGACACCGCCACTTCATGTGTCTTGGCTTTTGCCATTGCACCTTCCTCCATGACGTCGGCTGTCACCGCCATCAATGCCACTCGGGCAGCCCTAGCTTCGATCTCCGCTGCTCTTGCAGGAGATAACCAGAGTACCTTTGTCCCTTTGGGATCCGGGATGGCCACCATTGTGGATAGAGCCAGCAATAGTGATGAAAAAGGGGAAGGCACATGTGGTCCCATGTGGCTGGAGACCTTCTCTCCCTGAGATTCCCTAGGAGTGATGCGGGGGACAAAGGGAGAGGATGGGGGTGATTGCTCAGTGTACGGCGCCAGAAAGATGCTGGTGCGGTGTTGATGTAGAGCTCGTTGGGAACCCCAAGAGGAAGGTATGATGAGCACAGCAGCAAGTTTCCCTCAGTTATGAAACCAAGGTTTAATCGAACTAGTAGGAGCAAGGAAACACCCCAAAGGTGTTGCTAACTGAGCCTTGGCAGGGCGCACTACCAGTGCTAGTAGCAACATGGAGACCTGCACAACACAACCATAGAACTTTGTCCCCAACTTGCGATGAGGTTGTCAATCTCACCGTGTTTTGCTGAAAACAAAGGATTAAACGTATCGAATGGAAAGAAGTAATAGTTTGCAAAAAGTAAACACAAAGCAGTAAAAGATTGTAGATTGTATGTAAAAGAAAAGGACCGGGATCCATAGTTCACTAGAGCTTGCTCTCCTTAGATAGATAACATGTTGGGTGAAAAAATTATAGCAGGGCAATTGACAAACACCGAGAAAGCAATACATGCATATACTAATCATCTTGACTCCTTTGGAACTTGATTGGGCATTACAACATTATACATAGACCGCCATCCAACTACATCTATGACTAATAATCCACCTTCAGGTTATCATCCGAACCCCCTCTAGTATTAAGTTGCAAGCAACAGATTATTGCTTTACGAACTGCGTGTAAATTAAACAATACGATTGTTCTATGAACAAAGTATTGTTGTTTTCTCCCTAGTAGCAACATCACATCTAACCTTAGAGATTTATGTCACTTCCCCAGATTACCAGAGGCATGAACCCACTATCGAGCATAAATACTAACTCTTGGAGTTGCTAGCATCTACTTGGCCAAGATAGCTACTAACAACGGAAAGCATGCAAGATCACAAATAACACAGACATGATAGAATCAATAATCAATAATCAATCTGAAATAGCATCTCAATATCCATCGGATCCCCGCAAACACAACATATAAGAATTACAAATAGATGATCTTGATCATGAACGGAGCTCACAAGATCTAAACATGAAAGCACAAAGGAGGAGAACCAGCCATCTAGCTACTACATGGATCTGTAGTCCAAGGATGAACTACTCACGCATCACACCGGAGGCTTGCATGGTGATGAAGAAGGCCTGTGGTGAATTCTCTCCCAGTGGTGCCGGGAAGAGCTTCAGATCCCTCCCGAACTAGGGATGGAGATGACAGCGGCTACAGACTCTTTCGTGGATTTTTGATCGGGTACTTAGGGTTTTTGTCCCGGGGGCAACATATAGGCGAAAGGAGAGGCCGAGGGTCCTACTGGCGCCACAGCCCTGGCGGCCAGGTGGTGTGGTGGCCCCCAGCTCCTCTCCGCCTCAGATTCGCATCCGATGACTTAGGAAAATAGGCACTTTGGCTTTTGTCCCGTCCAATTCCGAGAATATTCATTTTCTGACTTTCCTGAAACCAAAAACAACAGAAAACAGGCAGCTGACACTGTGGCTCTTGTTAATAGGTTAGTCCAAGAAATCATATGAAAGGTACTCCAAAGTGTGGACAAAACACAAGAAAGTGGATAAAACCAAGCATGGAACATCAAAAATTATACATACATTTGCAATGTATCAACATCCCCAAGCTTAACTCCTGCTCGTCCTCGAGTAGGTAAGTGATAAAAAGAAAGAATAATTTTTGAGGTGACATGCACCATCAAAGACTTGATCAAAGTATTTGTAAAACATTCAAAGCTGGGATCATAGTACTTCAATCATAACATGAAAGACAAAGTTCTAGCAAT
This sequence comes from Avena insularis, assembly GCA_023614405.1. Taxonomy (NCBI): domain Eukaryota; kingdom Viridiplantae; phylum Streptophyta; class Magnoliopsida; order Poales; family Poaceae; genus Avena; species Avena insularis. The sequence goes on along the minus strand of CM042692.1, from coordinate 427,547,688 downwards.
AAGACAAAGAAACTATGATGCAACATGAAAAGGCACAAACAAAAGATTCATGAATAACAATGCTTTGCAAGACGTTTGTTTGTTTCACATAAAGAAAACATAGCATAATAGTATTCAGCTTGTCCCTCATAGAGTAGCAAATATAAATGCATAGGACACCTTCAAAGTTCATAAGAGTGACTAGATACAAATAGTTCAAAACAAACAATATCAAGTTATGCATCAATCAACTAGTCTTGGGATAATGCACATAGAACTAAGAATGGCCACTATGCTCTCAAAGTAAGTGCATAAAGGTAGAAGGTGGAGACTCAATATAATAGTGGAAGAAAGGCCTTCATAGAAGGGAGTAGGGATTAAAGTCTCATAAAGAGCTTCCAAAAATTATGGTACTTATAGCTTTCAGCTCTCATTGCCCCTACCATAAGCATCTTGAAGTGATTAAGGTTAAAGTGAACAAACTATGGTGTACATGCTTGACGAAGTATAAGTTAGAAATCCCATGTCCCTTGGATACGAGGGCCGCTCCTCATGCTACTCAAGTTTAGTCACCGGTAAGTTCTTGTCATCGTAAGTACATGTGTATCATAGAGAACCGCCAACGGGGTACCCCTTGCCCGATGATAAGGAAGAATCCCCATATCAAAATGACAGGGCAAGCAGACAACGAGCATCTCAGCAATCTTCTTATTTACCATGGGAATATGGTGCTTTTTTCTCTCTTTCCTCTTTTCATGATATCTCTTTTTTTCTTTTTCTCTTTTTTCTCAATATAGGACTCTTTTTTTATAAGATGAATGCTTCATAGACAGCTCATTATGGTTACGCTACAGGTTTCCACCATGTCAGCATGGATTAGACCAGTGACCAAAGCGCTTTCTAACACATATACATAACTCCATGGACTTACAAGCTTCCCTTTCATTTCACACCGACGACATCCATATACAAAAGAGCATGATATCAACTAGGTACAAGTACCAAGTGCAATGTTGAAAGCGTTCCCCATGAAAGCATGGTTCTACTAATTCCCAACAAATAAGTGCAAGCATATACAACATAGACGACACAATGGTTCAAGTTTATTAAGGGCAAGAAAAATAAAGTGTGCCATCAAGTTCGTGAGAGCTTTAATCACTAGTTTTCTCATAACAAGTTTACTTTGGAAGGTAAACAAAAGCATGAATATACTTGGAATAGCATAAGCTAGTAGGTAGATATGGTGGACTCTTTGGAATAACTTGGTTTAGGGAGTTGGATGCATGAGTGGAACTCATACTTGGTTGTGGAGGCTAGCAAAAGACTGGGAGCGACAAACTAAGAGAGCAATAATGGCCATAATCATGTAGAGCGACAAAACATCATTGATCAAAGCATAAAGTGATACTACAAGTTGAAAACTAAAGGATCATAAAGGCTATGGTGACTTGAGATAGTCATAACATGGTGTGAGCATGCGCCAAGTCAACCCAAATAAAGCATCAAAGGAGAATACCACTATATTATGCTTTAATATGCTAAAACGCATGATTCATCCAAGGCACATTAAGCAATCTCAACTGTTTATAACAAGTCATGCTACAACAAAGAATACTAAGCATAAAGCCAAAACAATATCAAGCATGGCATGATAGAGCATATGCCACAGTAAAAAACGAGCTCTTTTTACCACATAAGCATGAACTTTTCTACTCTTTTCCAAACCAAACCAAACTATTTGCAAACCATTGTATGAAATACGGGGTCCAACCAATTTATTTAGAAAACTAAGCAAACCAAAGCAAACGAAAAACCAAAACGAAAACGAAGAAGAAGACGCTCCAAGAACAACACAACTGTGCATGAAACAATAAAAATGAAGCGTTTGGAAGAAACCTGGGATTTTTATTGATGAAGAAGGGGATGCCTTGGGCATCCCCAAGCTTTGATGCTTGTACTTCTTGGATATTTCTTGGGGTGACACGCGTGGCATCCCCAAGCTTGAGCTTTAGTCCATCCTTCATCTTATTACTCATTCCTTCCATACACCTGCAATTTTTCCTTCATACAAAACTTCACACAATCTTTATTAGCAACATTAGTGCACTCAAGATAAATAAGTCTTAAGGTTCAGTTCTAACACCAAATAAACTTCCATTAGAACACTAGCTACTGTAGCACTTCCCTCAAAAATCTCAATTCCCCAAAAGAACTCAAAAAGGAACCAACAAGAAGCAAATGCAGAAAATGGCAGAAATCTGTCAAAACAGACCAGCAGGTAAAGACGATTTTTTTCGAAGACCTTCTGTTGCTCAAATCAAAAAGTGTTGAACTAACGAAAGTTAGATATCAACCTAGGGAATAAGTACAAAAATACACGCCTCAAAAAGATGTTCAGAGATTTTACATGAATTTTTACGGTGAAGCACAGAAATCTGTTTCGGGACAGCAACTTTCCCAATCATTACTTCTCTCTCATTAGAGGTTACTCTTGGCACAAAAAGCAAATAAAAAGGATAAGGAGCGGTTATTACAGAGGTAATAACTTCCAAGACTCATCTAAAACTTTTGGGTTATCTCCCAATAAGTACTTTTCTTTAACGCCTTTAAGTTAGGCATAAGAAGCAAGAAAGAATCAAGTGTTCTCAAATGAAGAAGCATTAAAACCAAAAAAAATCATAGGAGAGGCAAAAGAAATCTTCTCTCTCTTCTTAGGGAAGTGTTCAATACCTTTCTTGAGTGGGAGTTGATATTTAATGGTGCCTTCTTTCATATCAATAATGGCACCAACAGTTCTAAGAAAAGGTCTTCCCAAAGTAATAGGACAAGAAGCATTGTATTCAACATCCAAAACATAGAAATCAACGGGGACATAGGCATTGTTAACCATAATAAGAACATCATTAAGACTCCCCATGAGTTTCTTTTTAGCATTATCATCAAGTGGGACATTCAAATAACAATCTTCAAGTGGAGGCAAATCAAGCATATCATAAATCCTTCTAGGTATAATAGAAACACTACTATCAAGATCACATAAAGCTTTGAAATCAAAGTCATTCACTTTCATACTAATGATGGGTTCCCAACCATCTTCTTATTTTATAGGAATAAAAGCTTTATGTTTCATATTTTCTTCTTTAATCTTTATGAGAGCATCAGTAATGTGTTTTGTAAAGGCCATGTTCATAGCACTAGCATTAGGACTTTTAGCAAGCTTTTGTAGGAACTTAATAACTTCAGAGATATTGCAACCATCAAGATCAAAACCATACTTATCATCTAAAGTAGTAGAACTATTACTAGCCTCAACACTAGTGGTGGTGATACTAGAAACACTAATGTTTCTAGCAATTTCATCTTCTCTTTCCCACTTAGCATGTAATTCAGCTAATAGTCTAACATTTTCATCTATTCTTACTTGTATAGCATTAGTGGTTGCAAAGGGATTATCATTAGTTTCAGGTTTAGCAGCCATTTTATTCAAAGAAGATTGAGCTTCAGCCAAAGATGCTATATTTCTATCAGCATTAGAGAGTTTTTCCTGAATAGTTTTATTGAAAGCAGTTTGTTTACTAATAAAGTCTTTAAGCATAACTTCAAGTTCAGAGGGAGCACTCCTATTATTGTTGTAAGAATTTCCATAAGCATTACAATTGTTGGGAGGGTATGGCTTATAATTGTTGTTACCAAAATTACTCATATAAGTATTATTGCCAAAGTTGTTGTTTCTTATAAAGTTCACATCAACTTGCTCTTCTTGAGCAACCAAAGAGGCTAAAGGAACATTATTTGGATCAATATGGGCTTTCCCATTAACAAGCATAGACATAATAATATCAATCTTATCACTCAAGGAGGAAGTTTCCTTAATAGAATTTACCTTCCTACCTTGTGGAGCTCTCTCAGTATGCCATTCAGAATAATTAACCATCATATTGTCCAGAAGTTTTGTTGTAGCACCCAAAGTGATGGTCATAAAGGTACCTCCAGCAGCAGAATCCAATAGGTTCCTTGAAGAATAGTTCAATGCTGCATAAAAAGTTTGGATGATCATCCAAGCAGTCAGTCCATGAGTGGGACAATTCTTTACCAAAGATTTCATTCTTTCCCAAGCTTGAGAAACATGTTCATTATCAGATTGTTTAAACTTCATTATCTCACTTCTCATAGATATAATCTTAGTAGGAGGATAGTATTTTCCAATGAAAGCATCTTTGCATTTAGTCCAAGAATCAATACTATTCCTAGTTAAGGAATTCAACCATTCTTTAGCTTTTCCTCTCAAAGAGAAAGGAAACAATTTCAGCTTAATAATATCACCATCTACATCCCTATGCTTTTGCATCTCACAAAGTTCAACAAAGTTATTTAGATGGGCAACAACATCTTCATTACCAATACCAGAAAATTGTTCTCTCATAACAAGATTGAGTAAAGCAGGTTTTATCTCAAAGAAAGTATCTTCAGGCACAGGTGGAGCAATAGGTGTGCTCATAAAATCATTGTTGTTGGTGCTAGTGAAGTCACACAACTTAGTGTTTTCAAGAGTAGTCATTTTTTTGGGTTTTCAAATAAGAAAGCAAACTAGTAAAACTAATTTTTTTGTGTTTTTGATAAAGAAACAAGCAAACAAAGCAAAAAAGAAACTAAGCAAAACAAAAATAACAAAGTAAAGAGATTGGTTATGAGGGACTCCCCTTGTGAAGATGTCCTTGACTCCAAGAACGGCGCTTTAAAAAATGCTTGATGGCTCAATGCAGCGCCGTAAAGATGTCAAATGCGGTGTTGATGAAGAGCTTATTGGGAACCCCAAGAGGAAGGTATGATGAGCACAGCAGCAAGTTTCCCTCAGTTATGAAACCAAGGTTTAATCAAACCAGTAGGAGCAAGGAAACACCCCAAAGGTGTTGCTAGCTGAGCCTTGGCAGGACGCACTACCGGTGCTAGTAGCAACATGGAGACCTACACAACACAACCACATAACTTTGTCCCCAACTTGCGATGAGGTTGTCAATCTCATCATGTTTTGCTGAAAACAAAAGATTAAACGTATCGAATGGAAAGAAGTAATAGTTTGCAGAAAGTAAACACAAAGCAGTAAAAGATTGTAGATTGTATGTAAAAGAAAAGGACCGGGATCCATAGTTCACTAGAGGTTGCTCTCCTTAGATAGATAACTTGCTGGGTGAACAAATTACAACGGGGCAATTGACAAACACCAAGAAAGCAATACATGCATATACTAATCATCCTGACTCCTTTGGAACTTGATTGGGCATTACAACATTATACATAGACCGCCCTCCAACTACATCTATGACTAATAATCCACCTTCAGGTTATCATCCGAACCCCCTCTAGTATTAAGTTGCAAGCAACAGATTATTGCTTTACGAACTGCGTGTAAAGTAAACAATACGATTGTTCTATGAACAAAGGATTGTTGTTTTCTCCCTAGTAGCAACAAAGACATCTAGTACCTTAGAGATTGCCACTTCCCATTACTAGAGGCATGAACCCACTATCGAGCATAAATACTAACTCTTGGAGTTGCTAGCATCTACTTAGCCAAGATAGCTACTAACAACGTAAAGCATGCAAGATCACAAATAACAAAGACATGATAGAATCAATAATCAATAATCAATCTGAAATAGCATCTCAATATCCATCGGATCCCCGCAAACACAACATGTAAGAATTACAAATAGATGATCTTGATCATGAAAGGAGCTCACAAGATCTAAACATGAAAGCACAAAGGAGGAGAACCAGCCATCTAGCTACTACATGGATCCGTAGTCCAAGAATGAACTACTCACGCATCACACCGGAGGCTTGCATGGTGATGAAGAAGGCCTGTGGTGAATTCTCTCCGTGGTGCCGAAGATCTTGATCCTCCCCGATCCAGGGATGGAGATGACGGCGACTACAGACTCTTTCGTGGATTTTTGATCGGGTACTTAGGGTTTTCGTCCCGGGGGCAATATATAGGCGGAAGGAGAGGCCGAGGGGGTGCCTGGGCTGGCCACACCACCCCCTGGCGCGGCCAGGCCTAGCCCGCGCAGCCAGGTGGTGTGGTGGCCCCCTGGCTCCTCTTTGTCTCGTATTCTGGCATCTGATGACTTCCGGAAAAATAGGCACTTTGGCTTTTGTCCCGTCCAATTCTGAGAATATTCATTTTCTAACTTTCCTGGAACCAAAAACAGCAGAAAACAGGCAGCTGGCACTATGACTCTTGTTAATAGGTTAGTCCAAGAAATCATATGAAAAGTACTCCAAAGTATGGACAAAACACAAGAAAATGGATAAAACCAAGCATGAAACATCAAAAATTATAGATACATTTGCAATGTATCAGGGGGATGTGGGAGGGGTTGGGTGATTGTTGGAGAGGCCGCGCGCTGATGGCTATTCCAACATGATTTCATCTGCACAAAAGTTTGTTTGATTCCATCATTGGGAAAACGAAGAATTCCTATAATGGTGTTTAAGTAAACCACTGTATGAAATAATCATAAGGATTTGAATCTAACTGAATTCCTATGATAATCCTTCGAATCAAGGAAACACTTAATATTAAATAATTAATATAAAAAAGATTGGTGCCACTAGACTATGAGCTAAAAGGCAGAGTTACATAGAGCTTGCATCATCTAGCGAACTTCCTAAAAATCCAAAATTATGAAAATCTAGCAATTTTATGATTTCTATGCTAAATAACAGGTCTAGCATACTCCCTTTCCGTACTCGAATTGTAAAAGAGTGAATTTCACTTTTACCCTCAATTATGTTTTTGCGAGTGTATTTACCCTATTTAATGTTGTGGCATATTTTACCCTGTAGTTGTTATGGGTGTCAAGTTTTACACAACTTAACCATGTGCCATGGTTCTGACATGAAGTAGTACCATCCAAGATAGTGCATTAGAACTATATTGTTTGTTTAAATTCTATACTTTGAGATATGTTGTTCCATTATATTTTCTTTTTTGAGTGAACGACGCTTTATTGATTAAATCATATTAATACAAAGAGTTCACCGGATGTAATCAGAAATAGAATACAAAACAAAATTATAATTAACACACTCGCTAGACTTAGCTAAGAAATGTGTTGAAACGCTTCACGTGATAGAATGATGCCGACAAAAAGTGACTCGTCAATTGCTTGATGCCAGCAAAAAGAAGAGGAGGAGGCTACGCCCTTCTCTAGCTATGTTGTTGCCACACCGGCCTCCTCGAATCACCCATTCGTCGGTCTACTGCCACCCCAGTCATCCGTCCAAATCCCTCGCACACCCCTTTTCTATGACGCCAGCGAGTCCAAATCCTACTCCTAGCTCTAGCACCCTACCTCCTACCCCTAAGTATAGGGCTCGGCGCCACCTCACTCAACTCTCATTGTCACCCTCGACATTGTGGCTCCTTGGCGGTCGCCGCGACGTCACCTACTCTGATGAGGGTTGGAGTCGTGTAGGAGGAAGAGAAGAGACATGATGCGTGCATGATAAGATGTGAATGAAAGGATAAGAGAGAAGGTGATAAGGTCATGCGCTCTTAGGGGGCACACATCTTTTTACGCACGTTGTCTCCCATCGAAGTATACTTTCATCTGCCTTGCACTTTCTGCTAAAAAAAGATCAAGGTGGCCTTGTTTTTTGGGTAATCAAGGTGGCCTTGTAGGAAAGGCTTACCAAGGCCCGTTAAGCTCCCCTAGAAAAGATAAATGAAATGCTCCCCCGAAAAACATAAATGAAACAACCATGAAGGCATCCTCAAAAAACAAAAACTATTAAGGATTTTCCTTGAAAAAAAGAACAATATACCACGGCTGCCGCCGATGCCTGAGTCCAACCCCTACGCCTCCACCCTCCTGTCCTGCCCCAACTATCCAATATATGATCAGGAATTGTATGCTTTTGATCAAGTCTTGCAGGTTTGGCAACATTACCTTTAGCCAAAAGAGTTCATAATTCACTCCGATCACGAGTCTTTAAAATATTTGACAAGTCAAACACATTTGAGAAAGCGTCATGCAAAGTGGGTGGAGTGTATGAAATCTTTCCCCTGTGTAATTAAATACAAAAAGGGAAATAAAAATGTGATTGCAGATGCTCTTTTCCATAAAAATACCATACTCCTTATCCAAATTGAAACCAATGTGCTCATACTTGACCAAACAAAAGATTCATACCCTTTAGGTGACTTCTTTGATCCAATCTTTGCAAAGTGTTCCGTCAAGAGAGGATTCGCTGATTTTTATTTGCACAAGGGATTTTTTTCAAACAAAACAAGCTTTGCATACTAAGGACCTCCCTTTGGCTGCTACTACTATAAGAAGCCCATGGTGGTGCATTAATGGGTCAATTTGGTCGTGCAAAACATACACCGTGCTCTCAAAACATTACTATTGACCCAAGATGAAGACATACGTTGAATGACACATACAACGATGCATAACTTGCATTGCTAAGTCCTCACCACATCATTTTTAGTCTTTATACTCCATTACCAATACCACATGCACCTTAGTCCGACATTAGTATGGATTTTATGTTAGGATTGTCTCGATCATAACATGGACATGGCTAAATTTTTGTTATCGTTGATAGATTCTCGAAAATGGCATACTTTATTCCTTGCCATCGAACGGGTGATGCTTCACACATTGCTAATTTATTTTTCAGAGAAGTTATTTGTCCACATGGTGTGCCCAAGACTATTGTATCTGATCATGACGCCAAATTCATGAGCTACTTTTGAAAGACACTTATGGCAAATCTAGATGTGAAGCTACTCTTCTCCTCCGCAAACCGATGACCAAACTGAGGTAGTCAATCTAAGCTTCGGAACTCTCCTATGGGTGTTGATCAAGAAAAACCTCAAGAGTTTGAAAGATTGCATCCCGCACACGGAGTTCACCTACAACCACGCCACCCACCGAATGACAAAAAAGCGCCCATCCATGATCATCTACGGCTTCGATCCCTACACCACCCTTTATCTACATCCACTACATGAGCGCGTAAACATGAACATCAACAAGCGAGCCAAAGCAATGGAAAGCTACACGAGGAAACAAGAGCTACATTAAAAGAACAAGTGCAATGGCAAGCATCAAGACTAAACAAGAACATGAAGACGATGATCTTTGAGGAAGGCGAGCTCGTGTGGATCCACCTCAACAAGGATAGATTTGCCCAAGAAAGGAATTCCAAGCTAAAGACACATGGTGACGGTCCATTCAAGGTCTTCAAGTGCATCAACAATAACACTTACGTTATAGAAAATTCCACAATCAAATTACATGGTGAGCAACACATTCAACGTGATGGACTTATCGCCATATCATGGTCATGACGAGATCTTAGAGTCGAGGACGACTCTTTGCCAAGGGGGAGTTGATGTAGCCCTACCTACGGGTGACTCCACGCCGGCTCCAACAAGTGGACCAATGACCCATTATCGTGTGAAGGCTCTACATGATAAGGTGGATTCGCTCCTATCCTCATGTGACTTTGATACACCCTTGGAAGGATTGCAACTTCATGCAAATATTCTATGTGTCCTTAGGTACGAGTCACAAGAGCTACAACAATCGGAACGAGACGTTGAAATGAAGACATGTGAAAAAATTGCCCTTAGTGGTACTACTGACGCCATATTAGTACTATCGGCATCGACCACCAAACTGACCCAACACTACCGCCCAAGTTCCGGACCACTTCCACTACAAGGGGACCAACATGCAGTAAACATCCAGAAGAGTGACACCCTGTTGGTAGAACCGACCTGAAACCTCCTAGAACTACTGCCACTTCGTTACCGGTACTACCACTACCGCCACAGTACTACCGCCGCCTCGCATCAGAGTTAACGTAAAGACTCTACCGGTAATACAATCGTACCACCACTACTACCGGCTCTACGAGGCAAAATGGTCATTGAGCCATGTAATCTTATCCTTTCATCCTAGTACTATAAATAGACTCCTCCTAGGTCAGATTTAGGGTTAGAATGAATTTGAATTGAATTGGCTTAGCCTCCACTTTTCCATAGGGGAACCTATCTTTAGATCTAGATATAGACTAGGGGTTGCACAAGGCCCTCTTCATTTGAGTGTTTTTTCTATCTTGTGACCTCTATTGCATTGATCTCTCCTACATGATCTCTATTAATTGCAATCTCTTCATAAGAGGATTCTAGCTGCTCCAAAATGATATTTCCATTGTGGATCCCTACCTAGTGGTCTCTTTCACGTGGATTCTATCGAGTTGGTGATTCGGGCCAACGAGGAAACCAAAACTATGTGTGTGCGCTGTGTTTGTATCTTTATCTTGCAGTCACGTTGAGTTCATTATGTTCATCGTGTTCATCGCTTTCTCCCTCGATTTCCCCTTCAAATATGTGAAGATAGGGCCATCCTAAGGGTTAAACCCCATCAACATATCTACCTTGGAGGTGCTAATTAGTGCTCCCAATAATTAGTTGTTCAACGATCACTTTCAAACAACAAAAGGACAAGTAGTCAAAACAAGTGAGGTTACGGTTTAGGGAACATTTGGGGATGAGGCAAGAAAGGAGGAGGCCGCACCCTTCTTCAGCTATGTTCTTGCTGCACCACTGCTACCTCCTCCTCTTTTTTCCCAACCTTCGACATAGGTAAGCCGCATGCTCCTGCCATAGGCAACCGACCTTCCTATCATGTCACCTCGCTACTACAGCCTCCTCGAATCACCCCCTTCGTAGGTGTACTGTCACCCTGGTCATCCCTCTGAACCCCTGGCACACCATTTTTCTATGACGCCAGTGATCCCAAACCCTACTCCTAACTTCGGACTCTTACCTCCTACACCTAAGTATAGGGCTCGACACCGCCTCACTCAACTCTCATTATCACCCTCGACATCATGGCTCCATGGCGGTCGTCATGGCGTCACTGGCTCTAACAAGGGCGAGGGTCGGGTGGGAGGAAGAGACGAGAGGTGATGTGTGCATATGAGAAGATGTGAATTAAGAAAGAGGAGGGAATATGATAAGGTCATGCGCTCTTGAGCACGCACGCCGCCACGTGGAAAAGATGATTTTTTTGGGGGGCTAATCAGGTGGCCTTGTGGGCGGGGCTTTTTGTGGGTGCCGATTACCAAGGCCCGTTAAGCTCCCTCGGAAAAGAAAAATGAAACAACCGCTAAGGTATAAAAAAAACCGCTAAGGCTTTTCCATCGAAAAAAAAGAGAACAATCTACCACGGCTGCCGCCGACGGCCTGAGTCCAACCCCTACGGCTCCACCCCCGCCCCCGCCCCCGCCCCCGCCTCCCGCCTCCCGCCTCTGACGCGCGTTGCCGTCTCCATCCTTTCCCCCCTCTTCCTCGCCCCACGGGACATCTCGGGCGTTCCTGCTGCACCCTCTACCCCGTCCAAGTCTCCTTCCAGTTTGGGTATGAGCTGCTCTTTGTTCACATTCTGCGCAGTGAGCGTGGTATCTAAACCCGGCACACCATCTAGATCCGCCCTGTTTGTATAGGCAATAAACGTTTAATTTTTGGCCAGGTCGTGGTCTAATCCTGGCTTCGCCACTGCACCCTGCCCGGATGTCTTCCCCAGCCATGGTGGTGAGTTCCTTTTCCCCTATTTCTTTTAGGCATGCTGTTTCCTTGCACAGCTGAAGAAATTGGGCAGAACCGAGTCTGTGACCAGGCCAAACTGGGAGCAGAGTTTCCCATTTCAGTGCTAGGCTGTTTTGTTGTAGATTGAGAATTTGGTGAATTGTAGATAAGACAGCTTGGTAAATTGTAGATTGTGACTCCTAGTTCGAACACTAAGTTTTCGTATATTTCTTCACACTGCTTACTGGGGAACATTGACTGTACAATTTCCTTGCTTCCAGGTTATGTTCAGTTTAGCATAAACATAGAATATAATTCATCAACAGTCCCTTAAGTTGCACAGTGCGCTCACTTTAGCCGGTGAAAAGCCCTGCCTCTGTATTGGTTAAGCAGTCGGCACAGCCTGTCAGATTCGAATGATATACAAGCCATTGAAATACAGATTGTAACAAATTCAAAGAAATAAACTCTAGCCATACATTGTATGCTTATTTACCATCTATGTTTGTTCTGCAGGAACCTGAACAGGTGTTTGATGTATTGGCCGAGGCGCTGAAAGATCCTGCAGATTTTATAGATTTTGATCTGCCTTCTGCGCTGAAAGAATGGAAGCTGGGATACTACATACCAATTAAGCGGAGTATCCATACCTACTGTTTCTCTAAACCCGCTTAACACAGCAGCAATATTGTACTTCATTGCCTGATTTAACTTTGTCAAATTTCAGGTTGAAGTTTCATGTTCTGATATTTTGCAACGTACAGTTATCATATCTTTCTACATATTTCACTTGCCACTCTAGATTAGTGATACACCCATATAGATAGAGTAATAACTTGTTAAGAAACTTGATACTGTATAGTCCTTTGAAGCAGAAAACACCTTGGTGTTGTCTACATTCTGCAATAATGTAATCACATGGATGCATTTCAAAATAGCTTAATATGGTCTCGTGGTGCTTCACTGCTTCCTTCAATTTTACGATGAGTGGTAACATCAAGTTCGATTGCTATTTCTCCATTACCCATTTGCATTCCCATTATGCGGACTTCTCATGTACATTGATGTCCTTAATTCTACTAAGATGTTTATCTTACTAAGAAACGGGTTGAAGATGATGGCATTTTCTGTTCATGCTCCCTTTCTTTGGAATCACCGGTTATTTGTGGCAAAGATTGCCAATGCGGGTATTATCTCTCTCCATATGTGTATGCATGCACGCACACACAATTACAGCACATAATATAATTGTAGTACCGATCTGTGCTCACTTTATGAAAAGAAAAACATAGAAACTGTTCTTAGATTTTGATTAACGCACTTGTGCTTTCAGCATTGTCATTTTTTCCCTAAAACATTATTTCATTGGTGCAGGATGCTGTTCTCTTGTTGTTCATCGAACTGTAAATGTGAGAACAACTGTGCCAATAAATCATTCCAGCTCCGACCTCTGACACAAACAAAGTTGATTAAGGTACGGCTGATTCACATTTTAAAAATTAGTAAGCTGGGAGGAAACGACCATTCAAGGGAAAAAGTGAGGAGGAACACTTCTTTTATAATGCAATATCTGGATATAGTCTATCATCTCTGTGCGGGCCATGAGAAAAGGTGTTCAATTTTCTATGTTGTATGATACAAAGTGGACTATGGGTTGCTTACTGGATAAGATTAGAGGAGCCCATAGAGGAAACGGTTGTAAACATGCTAAGATGAAAAAGAAAAAATCTAGCTTGAAGAAACAAATCTATAAATGTTTGAATTTAGTAATGTAATGACGAATCTCTAATAGATAGTGATTCTGTGACAACTCATTCTTGCCACAAATACAGTCCTCTGTTTCCCTGAAAAAAATTGTCTATGTGTTTCTTTCCATATATATCCATCTTCAAACTTCAATACAACAAGAATGAGTCAAATCCCTTTCTCGAGGCAAGTGTGTATAAGTTTTTGACCCTGCTCTGCCATACGTGATGCATGCTGAAGTATAGGTGGATTGCCCAATCTTATCCATTCAGTTCGGACTTTTGGCTCTATTGGTGGGTGCCTCAAGCTTAATATGTTATCAGAGAAGATGTCTTGAGTTCAAGTCTCGGATTTCGTAATTTAGATGGAAAAAGTTTGCTTGCCTTCTTTCTGTCACGTTTAGGTCTTATCGAGCCACATGTGAGAGGGGTTGGTGAAGTATATGTGGTTTGCCCAACCGTCTCCTTCAGTTCAAACTTTCCGTTCTACTGGTTGGTGCATGAAACTTAATAATGCACTCTTGTGTAAAACAAACATATCTGAAGACTTGCCATGTCAAGGACACTAATGGGGCTCCATTTCCTTTTTCCTAGTCAAGAATTCCTCTGTTGGGCCATTTTTTGACTGGATTCTTGCCCCAGATAAAATTTTCCATTGGAAGAACAATGATGTGTCATTTCTATTGTAACAGGGGTAACCATGTATTGTGGGATGAACCCTGTCAAATAGGGGGAACTGATCACACTTTTTTTGTCTCCCTTCTGGGGCCTGTAATTCACCACAATAAACAAATTGCATCTAATGGTCCCAGCTCCCAATTCCAAGCCGCCTTTATCTCCTTGAAACCTTGGAAACGAGTCCATGTATCCTTGACCAGTTCCGTGAGCCTTTTTACCACAGTTGACTCTGCCAGAGTGATGTTGGGAGCCTAATCAACCACAGAGGGCCTTCTTCACACCCCCCCCCCCCCCCACCACCACACACACACACATACACACACAATTCTTGCTGTTGTCGGCACCTCCAACAGTATGACTACCTCTGACTCTTGATTCCTTCCACTGCAGGTTCCCTAGTTGTAATGTTCTATACATAAAATCTGTTTAGCTAACCAAGTACATGTCGGTATACGGTATACTTTTTGTTTAGGTGTTCTCCTTTGGAGTACTTGACCTACCATGTTTTACATCCTAATACATACACGTGTGTCGAATCTGCATTTTTCATTAGGATGTTAAGCTTTCTACAATGCGTAATACAATGTTTTCTACAATGCTTAATACAATGTTTTTTATTTGCTTAATAGCATTAACTGTTTCTGGAAATAGAAGTTGCAAGTTATTTTTATGATTTTTTTAACTAATCTAAATTTTGGAGAAATATTGGAAGCCTTATTACATATCTATGAATTCTGTCTATTTTGAGCTGGCCCTTATATCTGCTTGTTTGATAGAGATTATCTATATGGTTGCAAAATAGTCACATTTTGTCTATAACTGATCCTGCACCTTAAACAGTTAAACTATCGCAAATCACTTTCTTGTTGAAACTTTGTTTATCTTGTGAGGTAGTATCTTCATGTGCAATTGAAGCAGTACAGTACTTCAACACAGAGTACTTCAGAATTTCCAAACGCTCCATGTTAACGTATATAGAGAATCTAACCAGCTCTTTCATGTTTGATATTTATGTATATAGTATATTGTAACCAAACATTATTATTTGATGTTTTGAATTGTTGATTTCATGTGCAACTTCGAATGGTGTGTAAATTTACTTGTTCTATAAAACTTTTACTGGGTACGTAGTAAATACTTATCCCTTCTGAATGGTTCGCTAAAAGGCTATTCATTTTATTCTAGACAGAGAAATGTGGCTTTGGATTGGTAGCTGCGGACGAAATAAAGAAAGGAGAATTTGTTATAGAATATGTAGGAGAAGGTATAGCTTTGTCCCAATCTCTTTTGAGCAAGCAAATGAAATGCAGACAAGTATTGTAGTTATATACATTATGATGATTCCTCACTCGTACGCTGGGCGACCAAACTTATATCCATATTTCTTGCATCAATATTGTAGTTATTGATGATAGAACTTGTGAGGAAAGACTATGGAAAATGAAGAGACAGCGGTACACTAACTTTTATCTTTGTGAGGTCAGTAGCAATATGGTCATTGATGCAACAAACAAGGGAAATAAGTCCAGGTTTATCAATCATAGTTGCGAACCAAACACAGAAATGCAGAAATGGTTAGTCTTACATTGTACTGCTTATTCTATATCTCAGTTGATGACCCTGACATATGCTACTGGCATAATGGTGCTTCAGGACTGTAGATGGAGAGACCAGAGTTGGAATTTTTTCTCTTCGTGACATAAAGAAAGGCGAGGAGCTGACCTATGACTATAAGTATGTTCGTCCAATTTCCTGGTTACTTTATATCTCACCCACCTTTATTTACCATATTGTGTATACGAAACTGTTTCTGTCTGTAATCTCATGTCCTTATCTTACAGGTTTGTCCAGTTTGGAGCAGATCAAGATTGTCATTGTGGATCTTCAAACTGCAGAAAAAGGGTTGGCGCATCTAAGCCGTTTAACCCAGTTGTCCTTCACAATGGCAACTCAGGAAGCTCACAAGATAAGTGTGATATGAAGAAAAGAAAGACAACCTCAGATAATTGTATTGGGGAGATCATTCGTTTGTGGGATCGACGGGACAAAATGTACGCCTTAACAATTTCAAATCCGGTCGAGGAAGTTAGGTGTCCTTTTATTTGTTGTATTCACTTTGTGATCCATTTTAACCCCCCTTTTCTCAACACTATACCATTCAGGTATATCCCAGCAGTTGTACATGATTATGATGAGTACACTGGGATGCATACTGTGAGTCTGCTAATAGATGTTTTTTCAGTGATATCTACTGAGTAATTGCTTATATATTATTTGTTTTGGTTCAGTTACTGCTTGATGAAGAAACTACTGAAAAATTTTATATGAGAGAGGAAGATTGGGACTTCCTACCGGTATGACATTCTTAATCTCTGAACAACTTGCTATTTTTTCTTCTTCAGAGTATCTGGGTTCTGGAATACCTTGCTTTTCTTGGGCACCCCAAATGTATTTTTATAGCTAACTGTAGCCTAAGAGGTACTGTGATCATGGCTTTAAGGCGTCTCTAAGGTGATTGAGCACCCACTCCCCCTAGCGCTTTGGAATTTTGCGCGCTTAGGCGTCTGCCTTAGGCTTTTAGATGCCAATTAGGCATCGGAGTGGGGCTAAAACGCCTTAGGGCGCCTTACCGCCTTAAAAACCATGACTGATATTGTTACTTGCTAGCTTCTGCTTCAGCCTTTGCTATCAAAGCCAGTAAAACATGGTTATAATGATGTTGAATAATCGTTGTATTACTCATATATGTACATAGAAACAGCACCTTTCCGTTGTAGAGCTGCATTGAAGGGTGAAGTGCATATTTTCAACTCTCACTTTACTGCATACTGCATGGTTACCAAACCTGTCTGGATGGCACTCTCTCCTGTCCTCGCTGCATCACTTGTGTCCAGCCTCCAACTTTCTTCCATTAGTCTTTTGTTACTTGTACTATCGGGGATGCCTTTATCCCTACTTGGACTCTACGTAAGGCCATTATTAGGATTCATATCCATGCTAGTAGGGTTAGGGTTGACCGAAGATCACTTCACACCTTACTGCATGGATACCAACACATAAAAACAGATGGCGCAATGTTGTTTCAGGTCAACTGTTGTAGACTACTAGCAGGGAATCCGACATGGGGGGAGGAGTCTTCTGGGCAGTAGCATTGTGTTAGTAAATCTAGGTTATAGGAGTCTAATACGTTAGCAAAGTTCAATGCTATGTATCAATCTATTCTCTCCGGCTGTTCTCTCATCTCAACCTATGTTTCAACCCAATTCCCTGCAGACATTCTGTCTGGCTGTATTCTGCATGGTTGTTCCTGCTGTGAATCAAGGTTCACAACATCAACTGATCTGTTCCATTTAGCAATTGACTCTTTTTTTGGAAGTATTACCAACTGAACAAATCAGTCTCCCCTAAGGTTCCCTATCTTCTGACTTTTGCTCTCTAGTGATTACTTTTTACTGCTGAATTTTCTTTTGTGTTATTCAATGGAGTGTACCAAACAGTGTTTCAGAAGTATCAGAATATTCAGGTCCTCATTTAGTGCATAGATATGTTACATTGATTTATACTGACCTTCATGGTTGTAACTGTGATTGGAACGATAAGAACTATGTACTTCCATTTGTCAATTGTTTCCAGAAAAGCCACTGTGCTGATTTGACCTTATCTTTTTACAGCGTCCGGAAGATCCAGAAGAAGACTGATTATTGAAGGTTAGAATGATAGAAGTATAACTAACTAAAGTATAGCCTAGTGCTTTTTTTTGCATCCAGATCCTTCTTTTATACAACTAGCTGTCGTGAAAGTTTACAGCTTTCTTGTTTGTCCTGTTCATTTTCTTTTCTGTTTCAGCTGTTTTTACATGTCGCATATTTATGTGCACTAAGAATATGTCCATGCTGCAACAGGATGTTGACTTGAGCTAATCATCTGTCACAGTGCCTGGACCATAACATTTAACCTTTTCTATGTGGCGAGGAAGGGCTATTTGTTTCTTCTTTGCGCTTCCCATATGTGCATCTTCTTCCTAAGCTTGTAGTGCTTGAAGAGGGGGTTATCTCTTTTCTAATTATTTTTTGCATGAAGGGTGAATGGGCATCCAGATAGGGAACTTACCCTGTGACTGCAATTGTCAAATTTTCTTTGTTGGGTTTTAGTCTTCTTTCCATGAGTCCATGTGCTGTTTGATGAGAGGTGTTTTTTTTTGGGGAAACTTTCGGACGTAGAGTCTGTTTGGTTTGCTTGCCCATAGAACAATATTGGCAAGAAACGTGAACTTGAGTGGGCAAGTGGCTTGGGCATGGAATTTTCATGGCAGTCGCCTTAAAATACACTTGTTCGAATTTGAACTAAATCCTAAAGAAAGGCAATTTGTTTTCTCAGAGCAGTTTATTTGGCTATGGGTGATTTTGTATGGAATTAGTTTTGAATTTCTAAGGGATTTGAAACAAAAATCATGCAATGTGATATTTTTTGTGGTTATCAATCTCGTCTGACCGATGTTTCTTCATTCTGTGCAGGATCCTTAGGTTTCTTGTACTAACAGATACATTCAACTGATTCCCATTCAACGGAACCTCTCACCAGCATTGTTGCGAAATCATCGCCGGGAAGTGCTCGCTGCAACCATCGACCCCTCAGATCGGAATTTTTCCTGTGTGCTCCGGCCTTGTAAATCAGAGTTGAGCCTACAAACTACATTATTTTCCCGTGTTCTCCCTTGAATCAGATTGTATTCCCCTTGTTTTTTTTCTCAAGCCTTCTTAAGATCTGCTTCGAAAAAAGGCCATCTATGCCTTGCGTTTACTGAACTGGTCATAATTTTGTTGTGTTGCGGCCGCATGAATCGTCCTTTGCTTTACCAACACTGCTGTATAATCGGCTTATTGCTCTGGAAGTGAACATCACAACAGATGGCTAGTTGGTAACTGTCCAAAAGATGTGGAATTCCCATTCTCTGTCATACATCGTAACATTGCCTGTTCCTGCAAATACTGTCTGCCTTGAACCAGCCACATGACCTCATGTGATATGCTTTGGCGTGACGTTAAGAGGCATGAATGGCTGCTGCTGTTTGTCTCCCTGTGTGAGTGTCTGCTGATTCGTGTCTGGGACAGCCATGAAACAAGATCTTGACTGGCTATTTTCAGGGAGGATGCATCTCAGGAGGCGCAAGAAACATTCAGAGAGCCTTTTCTGTCAGGAGCAAATGTTGTCAATTTTGCATCAAAAGGCTCTATTTATTTGTGACCTGTTACTTAGCTTCTGTCTTTTGTCTGTACTGGCTCAAAGAAAACAAACAACAGTGGAAAATGGGTTCCTACTACTAGTTTGAAATGAAATTCTGGGCTTTAGTATCAGAGAAGAGAGAACTAGTTGTTTCCCATACCATGGTGCTGGTATATCCTACTGAATCCTTTCAGGAACATGGTCTGTTGTGAATTGTGATGAAACATGACCTGATTTTGGCCAAGAAACGTTAAACTGCAATTTCTGTCAAATCCAAGTGAAGCACCCCAAGATTCGAATTCAGTTAAACTGCAATTGCAAGGAAATTGGCATATGTATAGCCTGCAAATTTACCAAGATCTCATGATCTTTAGTTGATAGCAAAGCCTTAACATCACTGCAGTTTCTCAATTGCATAGTTATCGTCGTTACTTTTTGCACATGCTCATCTCATTATCTCGATATTGCTTCTTTTGGTGTCAAAATTTATCTGCTCATGTTAAACTGCGAAGAATTTTTGTAATAGCCTTAAATGGTTTTTAGTGTAGATTACTTTGTTCCCGCTGCATCTAGTTCTGCAGGATTCATTGAGATAAGGGTTAGACTGCATCACGGAAACCTTTCTTTGTCTGTTTCCTGAACTCCCATCTACCTTCAAATTTCTACCAAATCCAAGTGAAGCACCCCCGAAAAAATCTGTAGTTCACGTACATTCGTATAGGGGCTTGGGAGAGTCATGGCATCTTTATTCTTATTTGTTTTCTTGGGGTCTTGCGTTGCCCAAGGCTACAAACTGAACATGTCCACCGAGCAGCTTGGTTTAACACTGCCAGCACCCCTGGTTCTGCATCACTGCATTGCATGCATAGCTCCAGCGCCACCACATTCCAAGTTTCCAGACAATTTCCGAGCCTTGGAATTGCCGGCGCGTGCCTCGACTAGACAAGCATGCATGCATGCATGGCCGTCCCTTCCCATCTGAGCGCCATGTTTCTCCTGCACTACTACAACATCTGAAGAAACATCAGATATACTCCTACCATGCATCCATCTCCTCCGACCACTACTCTCTCTCTCTCTCATAGTTTTGTGAAGGAAGGGTGAAGATGTACGGCATACGTCAGCAAGATAGATAGTAGGGGGTGAGAGAAAGCACACAGTTGCTGTTTTCCTCTAGAACAATAAAAAAAGAGAAAGTAGAGAGAGAGAGAGAGAAAGGAGGTCCTGAGGGAGACAAGAGGATCAGATCTAGAGAGAGAAACAAAGAAAGAAAGCGAATGCTGCGTTTGTTTTGTTGGGCGTTGGATTTATGTGGCGTGGCCCAGCGGGCCCTCAGGGAGGGAGGGTGTGGGAAGTGGGAACAATGAATGTTTTTCTTTGGCCCACATGTGTGAGTCAAGCCAACTTTTGGCGTGGATGGAGATGGATCCTTCTAAAGGCCACCGCCATGTCCATGTGGTGGCCCGCACGCGGCCATACCACACCAGCCCTAATTCGACCACATACCATTTTGCCCATCTCTCACAAAGATACATATACATCCTCAACAAATACTCTCCCTTTAAAAAGCTACAGTACATATCCCATGTAACAGTTAACATTGGGTCCGTCAGAATTTTACCTAAAGAGAAGCATGGTTGAGAAAGTGTTGACACAACGGCACTCCATGCAGAAAACAGCAGGCTGCTTTGCTGTCTGGATGGGCAAGCGTGTTGGTCAGGTCATCAACATGTCCCGTCTTCCCCGTAAATAATAGACATCAGATCATGCAGCCATGGATTGGTTACAACCTTGAAAACTATTGCTGTACTACCTGCAAGGCTGCAACTGCAACACAGCAGTTAGTGTGGGGTTATGTAACCTATTCAGTGCAGGGGGGACACGCGGGTTAACTAGGAAAATGCATGTCTTCCGACTTCCTGTGCACCGGCCGTGTAGTACTGTTTCTACGAGTTCGGTTCGGTCAGAACAGTCCGCGTTTGGTCATACTTGAGCAAAAAAGGTGGGTCCACTTGTTATAATTTCTATTATTAGTCTTATAATAATTTCTTAGTTTGTGGTCGAATGATCTCGCATGGAACAAGGCATCCCTACCCCCTAGTTTGAGGATATTCCTGTGTGCCAGTTGCTACGGGATCGTCTTGTTTCACGAGTAGAGGTATTGAAACGTAACGGTCCTGGGGACGGGTTGTGCCCATTAAATGGAACGCCAGAGACATGCGCCCATATCCCGTTCACGTGCCCGTCAACTCAGTTTCTTTGGAGTTTTATCCGAGAAGTCCTTGAGTCTGCCTGGCAGACCCAAGATCTCGGTGAATTTCTAGAGCAGAGGCGAACTATACTGGTAGAGGGTGCCACATCTTCTGGTTAGTGTTTGCATGCCTTACATGGACGTTGTGGAACATTTGTAAAAATATGGTGATAGAGATCTTTCCGAGACGTGCTTCTGACTCTATTTTTTTTTTGCTTTTCCGGCTTACCTTTAGCAGTGGTACCCGCTATCTAAACAACAGGTTTGGGAGAACTTGGACGACATCCTCCAGACCCTGCGGGCATCGGCGCATCGCTTCACTGCACTTGTTTGTCTCATCCCTGAGGGGCCGGTCTAGGAGACAAGCTCCTCCTCCCTTTTTTTGTTTTAGGCGTTGGGCGTCTTTGTGCTATTGCCCTAGCAGACTAATTTTCCTTTACTCTTTGGCGCATCAGCATCAGTACTAGAGATATCCTGTGTTTTCGGATTTTGCTTTATTTATAAAGCGGGGCGGAAGCCTGTTTTGAGGAGTTTGTGGTATTTTGTTATTGTGGTACCCAAAACCGGTGTTTCTGTTACAAAACCCTAATAGTTGATGTTTTCGTTACAATGACCCCAACATGTGTTGTGTACTCTTTATTTTTTGCATTTGCTACTCAGTAAACCGCAACATACAATGTTGTTGTTATGTTGGAAAATGTATTTTTATATCACTAGTAGAAAAACTAGCTTTCGTTCGGAGCGGCCCAGAGCATTAGTCCCGGTTCCACCACGAACCGGGACTAATGCTCGCATTTGTCCCGGTTCGAGCGGCCCGAGCATCGCACCGGGCCGGGGGGCATACGTCCCGGTTCGTCAGGTACTATTCGTCCCGGTTGGTATTACGAACCGGGACTAAAAGTCGTGCGCCAGAAACGTGGCCCACCGCACTCCTTTAGTCCCGGTTCATAATACCAACCGGGACGAATAATCCGCCTATAAATGCACCGCCCCAGCCAGCCCTCCCTCTGTTTTTTATCTTGGTGGAAGGAGTGAGGTGTGTGTGCTAGTTTTTTTCCTATGTACATTAGGTGTTCGGCGAAATGTCTAAGAGAATGATATCGGTTGATTTCACACAAAAAAATGATATGAGGTGCCCGAGCCACACTTAAGCCTTTCTCCTCTTTCTTTCCTTCTTGATCGAGGTTAGCAACCTTATCCTTCATCTATCATTGATATAATAATGCATGTGTCGACGTAAAGTGGTCATCTCACTATTCATGATGTTCTGTAATGATGCAGATGAACCAGCGGGGATGGATGTACAGTGACCGACGTGAATCCATGTACAATCAAGGCGTGGATAAATTTATCGATGTGGCTAAGGCAAACAAAGAGAATGGATTTATGTGTTGTCCATGTGTTCAATGTCGGAACATCAAGGAGTAATCCTCCTCAAAAATCATTCGTGGCCACCTGGTTCGGAGAGGTTTCATGCCCAACTATAATTGTTGGACCAAGCACGGAGAAAGAGGGGTTATGATGGAAGACAATGAAGAAGAAAAGGATGATGACAACTATTGTCATATGTTCCCTAAATACGATGATACTGCAATGGAAGAGAATGAAGAAGAAGGAGGTGAAGAACGGGCATTAGATGAGCTTGTTGATGATCTTGGTCGAGTCATTTCTGATGCAAAGCGAGACTGTGAAACAGAGAATGAGAAGTTGAAGTTGGAGGGCATGTTAGAGGATCACAAAAAATTGTTGTACCCAAATTTCAAAGATGGCAGCACAAAGCTGAGTACCACACTGGAATTGCTGAAATGGAAGGCAGAGACTGATTTATCTAATAAGGGATTGAGAAGTTACTGAAAATAATGAAGCCAAAGCTTCCAAAGGATAACGAATTGCCCGAGAGTACTTACGAAGCAAAGAAAATTCTATGCCCTCTAGGATTAGATGTGCAGAAGATACATGCATGCATTAATGACTACATCCTCTACCGCGGTGAGGAGTGCGAGAATTTAGATAAATGTCTGGTATGCACTGCACTGCGGTATACGATCAGACGAGATGATCCTGGTGATGTTGATGGCGACGACGAGCCCTCCTAGGAAGAGGGTTCCTGCTAAGGTTATGTGGTATGCTCCTATAATACCAAGGTAGAAACGTCTGTTTAGAAACAAAGAGCATGCTAGGTTGTTGTGATGGCACAATGAAGACCGTAAGAAAGACGGGAAGTTGAGACACCCCACTGATGGGTCGAAGTGGAGAAAAATCGAGAAAGAGTTCCCTGACTTTGTAGGTGACACGGGGAACTTATGGTTTGGTCTAAGTACATATGGCATGAATCCTTTTGGGGAGCAGAGCTACAGTCACAACACCTAGCCTGTGACTCTATGTATCTACAATCTTCCTCCTTAGCTATGCATGAAGCGTAAGTTCATTATGATGCCAGTGCTTATCCAAGGCCCGAAGTAACCTGGCAACGACATTGATGTGTACCTAAGGCCATTAGTTGAAAAACCCTTACAGTTGTGGGGAAAACCAGGTGTGCGTGTGTGGGGTGAGCACAAACAGGAGCCATTTGACCTACGAGCACTGCTTTTCGATTGGCCTGCTCTTAGTAACCTTTTAGGACAGATAAACAAGGGATACAAGGCATGTACACACTATTTAGATGATACTGAAGCTACATATTTGCGTAAGTGTAAGAAGGTTGTGTACCTGGGGAATCGTTGGTTTCTTCCGACCAATCATCAAGTAAGAAAGAAAGGCAAGCATTTCAAAGGTGAGGCAGATTACCAGAAGAAGCCTGACCTCCCTACTGGTGATGATGTATTTGGTATGGTCAAGGACATAGAAGTAATCTTTGAAAAGGGTCCTGACGGTCAACCTGTTCCGAACGACGTCGCTACCGAACACGCGCCCATGTGGAAGAAGAAATTTATATTTTGGGAGCTACCATATTGGAAAGTCCTACGTGTCCGCTCTTCAATCGACATGATGCATGTGACAAAGAATCTTTGCGTGAACCTGCTAGGCTTCCTGGGCATGTATGGGAAGACAAAAGATACACCAGAAGCATGGGAGGACCAACAACGTATGAAAGACCCACAAAATATGCATCCATAAAACAAGACAGATAAAGGGCGTCACTTAAGTCCTGCCAGCTGCGCTCTTACGAAAGCAGAGATGGAAATCTTTTTTGAAGTTCTTTACAGTATCAAGGTGAGATTCTCGTCTAACATAAAGGGGATAATAAATATGGCAGAGAAAAAATTCCAAAACCTGAAGTCTCATGACTGTCACATGATTATGACGCAGTTGCTTCCGATTGCATTGAGGGGGCTTCTACCGGAAAATGTTCGAGTACCCATTGTGAAGCTATGTGCATTTCTCAATGCAATATCTCAGAAGGTGATCAATCAAGATATTATGACAAGGTTACAAAAGGATGTGGTCCAATGTCTTGTTAGTTTTGAGTTGGTGTTCCCTCCATCCTTCTTCAATATTATGACGCATCTCCTGGTTCACCTAGTCGAAGAGATTTCCATTCTCGGTCCTGTATTTCTACACAATATGTTCCCCTTTGAAAGGTTCATGGTAGTGTTAAAGAAATATGTTCATAACCATGCTAGGATAGAAGGAAGCATCTCCAAGGGCTATGGAACAAAGGAGGTCATTGAGTTCTGTGTTGACTTTTTTCCTGACCTTAAGCCGATTGGTGTTCCTAAATCGCGGCATGAGGGGATACTGAGTGGAAAAGGCACGCTGGGAAAGAAAGCAATGATATGTAGGGATGAACAATATTTCACTCAAGAACACTACACGGTTCTATAGAATTCCACCTTGGTAGCTCCGTATATCGGGGAACACAAGAATATTGTACGCTCCAACAACCCGGGAAAGACTGACTCCTAGATTAGAGATGAACACATGAAGACTTTTGGCAGTTGGTTGCGAACACATCTAATGAATGACACCACTGTTGGAGTTCAGCTCTACTTGTTGGCTGGGTCACCATCTTCTACTATATTGAATTACCAAGGGTACAAGATAAATGGGAACACATTTTACACGATCGCCCAAGATAAAAAGAGCACCAACCAGAACAGTGGTGTCTGCTTTGATGCAACTGATGAGAATGGCAAAAAGGACACATATTATGGTTACATAGAGGAGATATGGGAACTGACTATGGAGTTTCTTTTAAGGTCTCTTTGTTTCGGTGCAAATGGATCAACCTGAATGGAGAAGGGGTAAAGGTAGACCAATTGTACGAAATCACAACAGTAGATCTCAACAATGTTGGTTACAGAGACGAACCATTCGTCCTAACCAATGATGTGGCACATATTTTCTATGTGAAGAACATGTCCTCCATACCAAAAAAGAAAAAAAATAAGCAAACGAATACATCACACGATGAGCCAAAGAGTCACATAGTTCTTTCAGGGAAAAGAAATATCATGGGAGTCGAGGACAAGACAGACATGTCAGAAGATTATAATAAGTTTGATGAAATTCCGCCCTTCACAGTGAAAACTGACCCAAGCATCCCGTTAAGCAAAAAGATGCTCCATGGTTAAGAAATTTAAAAAGGTCCGAGCAATGTAAATCCTTTGCGTGGTGTCATATTATATGACATAGTTGTAAGAAAAAATACCAAACTTGGTATATTGATTATGTCTCGAAAAAACCTTCACAAAATGACCTATCATGTTTGAGGTTTCATGGCTTTTGGTCCAAATGACCAATGTTATGTGCATAATCGAGGCATAGTTTGCGATACTGTGCCTATATTGTGCATGCATGCGCATCTTGGGATGGCTAACAACATTGCAGGAGGAAGTTTTATTTTTCGTCGCATAAAAAAAGCTATTTTCTATTTTCGAGTGCCAAAATCGGGTCGTTTTGTGAAGCAACACCAAACGTTAAATAAAAAATTGTACCACCCCATTTTTCAAAAAATACTAGACCACCTTACATGAACAATGTCCCAACCAGGTATTTTAAAACCTTTCCGTACACCCCTGGAGAAAAAGACAAATGTCTACCGAATCGGCAAAAAGTGGGTCTGGTTTGACCTACATGTACATGATCTAATGCTCGTGATTTTTTTGAAGAAATCATTTTTAGACTCATAATGTGATGTTTCTTCAAAGATCCATCCCCTATTGCTAGCTTAAGGGAGATGCCTGAGGACTAGATCCTTAGGTATCTCCCTGAAGCTGGTCGTAGTATTGTCCCTGCTCTCGCACACCATCTTGGAGTTTATAACTTCTCTAGCTAGATCAATATGCCAGGTAGCTAACTAATTTCACACATTAGGGAGTGCCTCTATGGCCAGTTTGTTGGAGATGCCGGAGGACTGGGCTCCGCCGGCATCTCTCTCAAACTGGCCATAGTGGTGTCCTTGCTCTCGCACACCATCATGTTTGTGGTTGATAACTTCACAATGATGCCTATTTATAGATTAATCAGCACAACATAGTGTCGACACTCACGACATAATGTCGACACTCTTGTCGATAGTCCCGGTTGGAGCCACTAATCGGGACTAAAGATATTTCCCGCCATTTCCCACTGCTTCCTGCTATGCTTTCTCGCCCTTTTCCTCTAACCGGGTCTTTTAGTCCCAGTTAGAGACACTAATCAGGACTAAAGATATTTCCCGTCATTTCCCACCACTTGCCGCTATGCTTTCCCTCCCTTTTCCTCTAATCGGGCCTTTTAGTCCCAGTTGGAGCCACTAACTGGGACTAAAGATATTTCCCACCATTTCCCATCGCTTCCTGCAATGTTTTCTCGCCCTTTCCCTCTATATCTAGGCCGACCGTGCCATGGCTATCCACGCATCCACACCTTCCTCTCTCAACAATGGACACCACATACTGGGCCATTCTCACACTCGAAGAGACCGAGGCGTTGTGCGCCTCTAGCTTCCCATGCCCGTCGGGCTACCGGGTGCCCACTGACTGGATGCTGAGCGTTGGAGGAGCTCCTATCCCTCCTGTGCCTCAAGGTTCCGCCTGCCAGGCGTACATCACAAACCACTTCTACCTAGAGCTCACGCCGGAGCAACGGATGGATCCCCATTGGGATCCCGACAACTACGACAACTGGAATGCCTTCTTCGCTAACCGGCAGGAAAGGGAGCTCGCCAGGTACGAGGGTGACGGCCCACCCCTGGTGAACCACAATGAAACCGGTCATTGCTTGTGGTGGGCGAACCATACTATCGTCGGTGTGATGTGCTACATCGTTGAGAGAGATCATCCTCGCCTGCGGTACCTGCACTTGCACCCGCCGCAAAGCCACAATAAGGGTGGCTGTGGTGAAGGCCGCGGGCATAGCGACATCATCATCCGGGAGCCCCCTCCCCACCGTGTTGTGAATCCGAGGCCGGAGTGGCAGGTGCCCCCGGAATATGTCATGGTTCACGGTCCTCGTTTCCCCCCTACACAAGTCGGGGAAGGGCTGAGGATACCCGGAATATGCCATAGCGACGATGACAAAGATGATTCAAAAGATGACCCTAAAGTTGTGTACTATAGGGCTAGACATGATTATGACTAATCCATTGGCTAGGACGAATGGTTCGTCTGTGTACCCAAGATTGCCGACACATCCACTGTTTTCATTCTGTAATGCATTTTTATTTGAAAATGGCAAAATGGCAAATAGTTTGAACAATTATTCTAGGAAATAGAAAATGGTTCTGCATTATTTATTCAGATTCAAACACTTTTCATATTGAAAGTGTTTTCAAACTCAAATTTAAACCATTTTAGAAATTTCAAATTTAAACCATTTCAAATTTAATAGTTTGAATAATTATTTTATAAGACAGAAAGTTTTTTCAAATCCAAATCATTTCAAATATAGCTTTTAGTTTGAAAAGAAATAAGAACTTTTGAAATAATAACACCTAAATAAGAAATAAGAAATAAGACGAGAACATATGAAAAGTTTGAAGAACTTTTGAAAAAAGGACTTTTAGTCCTGGTTGGTGCCACCAACCGGGACTAAAGGTCCTCTGCGCGCCGCTTTGGTGGCCATCATACATCCCGGTTGGTGGCACCAACCGGGACATATGCTATGGTCTTTCGTCCCGGTTGGTGCCACCAACCGGGACGTATGGTCTTTGCATCCCGATTGGTGTCACCAAACGGTACTAAAGGCCCTCCTGTGTACTTAACCGTGTGCCCCTTCCTCTCCTTCCCCAATCTCTCTCACTCACAAGCCACTGCAGATCACCGCCGCCGCCACGAGGAGCTACTCCGACGCTGTCAGGATGCCCAACCGCCGCCCCGCGGCCTCGCCTTGTTGTGCTGATCCTCCTTGCTGAAGGAATCGAAGTCGCGCGACCAGAATCAACCACATCTTCCCCGTCACCGACGAGCTCCACCGTCGCCATCACCGTTGCTGCCGACCTCCTCCATCCTTGCCAATGGTATACACGTGTCGAGGGTGAGCTTTGTAGTATCCATGTGGTCTCCGTTCGCTTGCGTGCGCCCTGTAGCCGTAGTTCACCATGCGCCGTCGTGCACCGCCGCTGGACCTGCTCACCGCCGTAGATTCAGTAACCAAAAAGGGGCGGCGCCACTATGAGATGGTTCGCCTTGCTTCCCTTGTTGGAATGCCCCCAACCCCACTTGCTGGAGTAGTCTCTGTCGCCACTGGTAGCCACCGCCGGAGGCAGGATGTCATTATGATGTCATGGTCAACATCCGGACCGAGTCTGTGTATTGACCAGTCCTGGCCAACGTGGCATTGGTACCACAGGTCAGTGACCCTGGCTAAAGTTGAGTGCAGTGTAATGAGGATCTAGTTGAGTGCTGACATCAGCAGCGTCGCAATAAACCATTTAGATATTTTCTTTTAGAATTTCAGAAAAAGATTAAAACTTGTAAATTCAATATCTTCTGTTTTATAATTCAGAAAAATATATATTATATATCAAAATGTTCAGAAAAATAAAATCTATAATATAAACCTATTATTATAATTTATTTTCCTACCTAGATAAAATATTTATTGTTTATTAGTAAATAACCTATTAAGGAAAAATCTCGTAAAATCAATAACTAATTATCTATAAGTCAGAAAATATGAATACTATATCAAAATGTCAGAAAAATGAGACTTATATTTTACCTAGGGTAATTAGTTAGAGAATTAGGGTTATCTAGGGTAATTAGTTAGAGAATTAGGGTAATTAGTTAGAGATTTAGGGTTAGCTAGGGTAATTAGGGGCCAAAAGTTGTGTAGTCGGGCCCCCGATTGACTCCCTATGGGAGGGGGTTGGGCTGGGGGCGCCAGATGTTTATTGAGCACCTGTCGGATGTAGGTATACATTTGGATTAGGGTTAGGGCGGCTAGGGTTACTATATGTACAAATTATCATAAAGAATTATTATTGTGTATGTATATATTTTTATTATGTAGTGTGTATGTGTACATTTGGATTATTATGTGAAATGCCAATCCCTTCACATTTGTTCAGGGGAGTACTGTCTTCGGGTCAGGCGCGGCGATGCACGCCATATAGGGATGATGGACGGGTGCGGCAATGCGCGCCATATATTAGGGTTTCTTCGAATTACGGTTTATATCCCTCGGACCATGTTTTAAATTATCAAGCATGTATTAGGGTTACATTTAAGGTTATCTCGTCGTCAAACCACGACACCCTAGCCCGTCAAGCCATGCCTACCTAACCTGCTCGCTTGGCTACTTCGACTCATCCGCTTTTCCCCTTTAGCAAAAACTATGGAACCCAGAGACGAAGAAAAGGAAATGGCGCTTGGGGATATGATCAACGAGGGAGGACATATCAATAACGATGTCACCTTTCTGTATCTGAACAACTCCGGTGAGGGAGATCCGGGTTTCGACCGAACAGACGGCTCTGATGAGGGAGAAGCCAACGAGGGAGAAGCCCACGAGGGAGAAGCCAGCGAGGTCCATATATATATTAATTAATTAAGCCTCTGTTCTCTATATACATATATATTAACGCTCTTTCTTCTTTTATCCCTCTGAATCGAGCAAATCTTGTGCAAAGAATAAACGAGGCCCAACCAGAAAGTTGGGAGACCATGAAAGGTACAGGATCGAAGAAGTCGCTCTAGACGGCCAATTAAAGGCTCCCATTGATGCTACAAATAAATTTATAAGGTAATACGGAGTTATTGTTAGGGACTACATCCCGATCACCGTCAGAGAATGGAATAGGTCGTCAAAAGATCTGGAGTCTCTATATGCCAGTGACTTAGCCAAAGATACTCTTTGGAAAAAGCTCATGGTTAATTTCACCCTACCGACGTTAGAGGTGGATCCAGATGAGTATGATCCAGATGAGGAGATTACAACTCAGGAGGAACTACAGAAACACATGGAGCAAAAAGTCAAGGAGTGGGCTCTTCAGAAGATGGCCCAACAATTCAACAACTGGAAGAAAGATTGCACCTTGACTATGTCATGAAAGAGAAGACTCCGAAATTCACTGAGTGTTTGAGAAGCTAAAAGACCACTGAGATGATTTTGTGGCATACAAGACATCGGTGCCAACTAAGAAAAGTTTTGAAACGAATAAGCAAAATGATACTAAAAAGCAGTATCACCATACTATGGGGAAAGGTGGCTACAAGGCTAGCAAGCCTAAGTGGGAGAAACTCGAGTCCGACCTATTTGCTAAAGGGATCACCCCAGAGCCATACAATTGGATATAACGGGTAAGTAATTGGTTTTACGGGCATGGGGGCACGTTGGAATCAGAAGGGAAGTGCATATATAACATAAGACATAAAGAAACTCCCATGCCCATCGAAGAAACTAGAAATGCAGTAAAGGCTGTTGAAGATGGGGAGTTCATTCCCGATAGAGAGAATGACGAGCTCGCACTCACCCTTGGGACCAAGGAACACGAGGCACATAAGGCTCCAAACCATGGAACCTTGGGTTTCCCGACATCCGTAAGAAATATCCCAATAGAAGCCGTCGAAGGAGAAAGACCGGATGCGTGACATAGAAGAACAATTAAAGCGGCAGCAGAATCAACTTGACATACTTAGCCAGCAAGCTACCGTCCCATCTCAGTAGCACATGGTAGACGAAGCTGCCTTTGATGCTACCGGCCCATCCACTAATCAAAAAGCAGCGTGGCTTCCATAGAGCTCCCCGATGATGATGCTGATGATGCACCGACGATGGCTCCTCTTCGTTACCTAGTGGATGATATCATGGAGATGACACATTGTGAGCTACATGTGAAAGTTGTCAACATAACCATGAAGGTGGCGGTCGGCTATGCCTTACCGTTAGTTGGACCGGTACCAACTTACCAGTGTTGTCCGGTTCCACTGGGCTACGCTATTGCCGGGGTGGATGAAGTTATGGACGGATTCGCGCAGCTCAAGCTTGACTACCCTGCAGGTAAAGGGGATGTGACTAAGCTGGGAGAAGCAAAAAACATGACCATTCTATGGCGAAAGGAACACATTGTTCTTTAAAATCGAACGCCAAGGCCATCCCTCCTCAGAGCACAACTCCATCTTCGTCGCAGCCTCACCCATCTCCAGCGCATCAGCCATCTTTGCCGTCACCGTGACAGGCGCCGTCTCTGCCACATCAGCCGTCTCCAGCACGGCCGTCTTCGCCACCGTGTCAGCCGTCTCCAGCACGGACGTCTTCATCGCCGCATCAGCCTTCTCCAAGACGGTCGTCTTCGCCACCGTGTCAGCCGTCTCAGCCCCTCCCAAAAGTACAAAAGGGTCAGGGCCAAAAGCGAAAGAGTAACCGATCACCGAAGCATCTACTGGAGCCCCTCCCAAAAGTACCAAAGGTTGCTCCCAAGAAAGCTTATGACTATACTGAAGAGGACAATACGGTGATCGCAAAGGCCCAAACACAATAGTGGTTTGATAGCCTCAAGTAGCCGAAAGAGCCATAATTCCCCAACACTATAGAAGAAAAAGCCAAAGTGCAAAAAATGTTGAAGACCCTTCATCAACCCGAGCCAAGGCTGTCATCATACTATGACCGCTCTATTGTCAAGTCACATCAGTCAATGGTGCCGTCGAAGAGCACTAGTGCAAGTGGGAATTCAGTTCCCCAGCTTGGTTTACAGAAAAACAAGGAATGCCCCCTGCTCAAAGTGATTTCCAATACTAGGGTGGAGTTGAGCAAAGGTGCGGACGAGCAGTATGATCCAGAAATTGTTGCACTGTATGGAGAAGCGGCCGTTGCTCAAGGTATGACTATTGCTCAATACTTAGACCAGTTAGAGTTCCCCGTGGCTGAGGAAGCATACAAATACCAGTACGGGAAATCTCTCGTCAGACCCGAGGACCTACCAACAAAAATGCGAAGATTGCATAATTGGTAAATTAAAGCCACAAAGGAAGGTGCAAACTAGATAGTGACCGGAGTTCGAAACGAGCATTACAGGTATGGAGATGCCCAGATATTGATTGAATTTCCTGAACTACATCAGTTTTTCAATCAAGACGGCCTCGACAAATCGATCGTTAGTGCCTATTGTCTGAAGTATTATTTTTGTAATAATTAAGTCTCTAGTTAGCTCACCTCGTTTATATCGCATGTATAATCATACTCACTATATTATGCAGACTGAAGATTCTCGAATGTAGAAGAGGACAAATCTATGACATTGGGTTCATTGACCCATATTGGGTTCATGAACTTACTGTGAAATTTAGTCCCAAGGACACAGAGGATAAAATTGTAATGGCATTAAGATTTCAAGAAACCAAAAGGGAAATATTATTACCTTACAACTTCAAGTGAGTGTTATTGTCTTGTACACACTCTATTTCGCTTACTCGATGTTAAATGTATAATTGATGAGTTATGCATGCGTAGATTCCATTATATTTTGCTAATCATTCAACCTGACAATAGAGTAGTACAAGTCATGGACTCTAAACGTAAACCCCTTGAGGAGTGGGCCCCCATGCAGGATATGCTCCAGCGGTAATTTCAGTCATTATGACACTATATCGGCAACTTTCGTTCATTTACTGATATCAAGTAATTAATAACTCATTTCATTCATTTTCTTTGCCGGGTAGCGCTTGGAAACGATTCACCAACAAGGGCTAAGGGTGCCTCGAAAGAGAACCTTATATTTAAACCACTAAATGTAAGTCTTACTAGCTAGATCCGCGCATCTCTTTGATTCTAGTTTCGATACCATTATCATGATTAATTATTATTATTTTGATTGAACTTTGTTCTTGTAAAGTGTATGAGGCAGGCAGACAGAAATAACTTACGAGTTCATACTATGTTTACGAGTTCATTCATCAGACAGCCTGTGAGAATGCCAGAAATTTAGAACAACTTCAAGTATGTAAACAATATTCAGAATTTTATTTTATTATCATTAATTGTGTTTAGTTTTATTCATGGTTAATAGTCTTCTGCCAAGGGGATAGCTGTTCCCGCGTAGATGCCGTAAAACACGCGTCTTTGAGATACGTGTCAAACCAGCTTAAGAGAGATAGTTGATTAATCTATCTTTAATAAAGTTATCATGTTAGCAGGCGAACATACCATGTGCTGCGGTCCGTCGCTGTCACGATACTTGACACAGGGTAAACCGCCAACGTCTCATACTCTGCATGCATTTAGCAAGTCAGAAACGCCCCGTCCATGGGACTCCGGACCCCTCCCCTGCACCTTTTTACTTGCTAACATAGCGTTGCCATGGTATGTACAGCAGGCCAGCAGCTCATGCCCAAGCGCGATGGTATGTACACAGGGGCGCAGGACCCCTTTGGGCAAAGTATGGCAGCTGCCCTACCTTAATTTCTGCAAAAGATCGCATATATATATACACTTCTAATCGACATACATACAATTCCCTGCAAAGTACAATGAATTCTGAAGAAAAAACTACTTCCTCCGACTCATATTAGTTGACTCAAATTTGTCTAGATTTGAATGAATCTAGACACTATTTAATATATAGGTTCATCCAAATTTTGAAAAATCCAAGTCAAGTAATATGGTTTGGAGGGAGTACTAGAAAATGGCTACGTAAGAGGCGTACTGGACCTTTGCTGGGCCGCGCACTAAGCAGCAGTAGCCCCTGATCCGTGTGTGCGCGTGTGGCTGGTGCCCCTTCGTGTCTTGACCCCTGTGCAGTATCCGAAGCCAACAAGTCTAGGACTCGAGCGACGAGCAGGCAGGTGTGCCGCCGTCTTCTACTAATCTACTCCCCGCCAGCAAACCTCTCCGCCGATCCAGACGCCCTCTCCCTGGTCCTCCTCCAACCTTCTCATCTTCTCAAATTCTCAATTCTTGGTCTCATGGTGCACGGTTTTACCCAGCTAGGGCTTTTTCTCATCTCAATTATAATTTCTGATCCACCTTTAAAATATAGGTTACGCTTCTTTCCATTAATGGCCTCTAGGCTCGACGTATTTGTGGTAGAGATGGACAAGAAGGGGAAGAAACCTGCAGTTTTAAAGGGGACAGGTATAATTTGTGATTTTATGGTCAATTGAACTATTGAATCAAATTTGAATCTGTGGTCAATTGATTATTCTATTACCATTGTAAAATCGATACAATTTTGATTTTTTGCATCATTTTTTTTAATGTTTTAGAGTTTGCCCGATCTTAAATTTTTTTCGTCCTTCGCCACTGTATGTACAGCAGCTCATCCCTGAGCGCACGCGAGATTTAGCACGGATTTAATCCGGACTCCGAATTGATGCTCCCTAGCAAATGCAAATATACAGCGACACCAATGTCTACCCCGGTGGCGGTGGATGTCATGTCCAAGTCCCCGCCAAACCAGCTGAAGAGCCCCTCCTACCAATGATAGGTGATTAATGCGATATACGTGATTAAGCTACCAGGACAGCAGGTCACATGGCTAGCATATTGAGTCGGGAACACGTACGGACAAACGGATCTCTGCAAATACAAAGTATCCTTTATATAAGTTCCAAAATAAGTGGCGTTGATTTGACTAAATTCATATACTTCCTTTGTTCCAAATAAATGACCACTCTAGATTCACATGTATCTAAACATATTTTAGTAGTATATAGATAATCTAGACAAAGCTAAGTCACTTATTTTAGGATGGAGGAAGTATTTTTAGACCCGTTTTATATATAGATACACTAATTTGTAGACAACGCTAAGTCATTTACTTTGGGACGAAGGCGCATCCTTACTACTCCATGGTTTGTCTTAACGGTTCACTGTTTTCTCGTCGCTGGTGCAATGACTTGATCGCTCATCGCATACGTTTGCGCCGCATGCATGTGTTGTAAGCTGTGTATGATGTTAGTCTGCCACATCGTGTCCAGCAAGCAGCAGTACCGATGCAGATGATTTACGGTGTCTGTAGGCGATACATAGCTGCTACTAGATACTACTACTCAATATATCACGACAAACAATTGTCCAAGGACATCTACATAATTCAGACATCCTTCGCTTAGTTGTATTTTCTTGCTGGATAAAAATACTAGTCCTTCCAAGCTTGACAATATACTTCCTTGTTTGCTGTTTTTCTTCTCGCTCTCTGCCCTCGGAGAGCTCCACCCGCTTGGTTCATTGTATTCGTTTAGAAAGCCTAGTCTATTTTTTAAAGAAACGGGAGCTTGTCTAGTATGGGCAGTCAAACCGTTTGTCCGTATAGAGAGAAGAGTACAAGGTGAATTACACAACGCAGTATACGTCTACACTGTCTAGAGAGGCAGATAAAGTGACAACCGTACTGCAAGTCTGACCAAAGAGTAAAACAGCATGCCTACCAGGAGTGTATCAGATGCTTGCATGGAGAAATAGCTTTGTACACGTCCATCCAAGAAAAAAACACAGATACCCGTCAGTAGCGTGGATGCATATAGTCCAATGACATAGTACGGCAGTCAATGCACCCTCTAATCGCCGATTGTTATGATGTCACTGCTAAACACCAAAAGACAGTTAGACGAATGTACAGATCACAACACACATCGTGCGGTATTGCTACGGGGGGCAACTATCCCCCTTGGCAGCAAATCCGCACTCTTTATTCATATATGTTGACTCCTTCTTTTAAATTAGATCGAACGGTTGTGGGACCATCTTCTACCAAAGGATCGCATACAAGCAATCCAAGAGGAAATTGCGGGATTCTTAGATGCAGAGGTCCTAGATCCAAAAGGATAATACTATCAGAAGATGATGATAATTTAATAGGGATCACAAAAGACTTTATATTGTATATATGCATGAATGTAATATATTCGATACTTGTTGTGTAATATAATCGAGAGATGTTTTGTAATATAATGGTTCCCTTAAGATAGATGACACTTACCCCAGCACAATGTTGTGAGGAATGCTTGTCCTCATAGTAGATGGTGCGAGGTTGATGTTACCAAAAGTGGATTCACATGGAGGCATGGTGCGGATTTGAGGGATGTGCCTCCATGCGAATCCACTTTCGGTAACATCAACCTCGCACCATCTACTATGAGGACGCGAATTCCTCACAATATAGTGCTGGGGTAAGTGTCACAAAATAAATGCTGCCCAAAACACAAAAAGGAAATAGATAAAGGGGAAACAAAATAAATGAAAATATACAAAAAAAATCTCTGCCGTGGCACAAAACATGCCCAAAATGCTGCCGTGGCAGAGGCCTATAGATCCCAGTTCGTATTACGAACCGGGACAAATGCTCCCCACCCTTGCGACAGCCAGAGGCCACGTGGGCCGCCCTTTTGTCCCGGTTCACAACCCAATCGGGACTAAATGGTTGGGGCTTTAGCCCTGATTGCCCCGTCCCAGTTGGGCAATCGGGACTAAAGCCCCTTACAAACCGGGACTAAAGCCCCTTACAAACCGGGACAAAATGCCCATTTTCCACTAGTGGTAGCTTGTATCGCAATGAGATGGACGGCACGCCGAGCTCGAGAAGCGTGACGGGGATCGATGCCAGCGTGTAGAAGAGGAGGAGCACAGGGATGATGTGGTAGTACATGTAGTAGTCGGACATCACTGCCGAGTACCGAAACCACGCGTCCTCCGCATAGGTCATGGACCGACCCAGCGCCACCTCTGCCTCCTCCGTCGATCTTCGATGAGTCGCCAATTGCAAGATAATTTTTGCTGCAGTTCGGTTCTTTTTGTACCGTCCTGCACGCACTTTGCATCTATATGTGGCTGTGCTCTTCGCGTCAGAGTGTTCGATCAATTTATGTTGGAAAATTCTATCATTCCTAATGAGCCTCAAAGACCAAGCTACAACAACAAATAACCCCCACTGTGCCTAAAGAACAACACAATATACTCCTCCCTAGATACGGGGACTGGATCCACCTGGAAACATTCTTCGATTACATACCACACATATCTAGCTACCGACAGAAAAATTAAAATATGATGACCATCTCCGAAAGCCGAACAACTAGAAGATGCTTCAGATTTAGGCTAATTTCTAGCAACCAATTGCATTGCAGACTGGATCTTGTTGGGGAAGATACACAACCCCACCTGCTTGCGGTAAACTCCGAGGATAGCTTCAATCAATGGATATGCAGCGGAAATAAAACAATAAGAACATGCACAGGGGACACAAGGATTTATGTGGAAAAACCTCGTCAAGGTGGGGAGGAAAAAACCACGACAATGGACCAAACGGTCCACACGAGCTTCACTATGAGAAACCTAGATACAGAGTTTTCTCTAGAACATCTAGATATGTACAACACACCCAACATGTTGTCAACCGGCAGCAAGAACAACAACCACTTGAAAGAAAGATTGCAGCAAAGTAGAGTATCTCAGCTTCTGTCTCCTTCGGTAATTAACAAAATGCTCTTAAACCACTGATGCAATCAGCACCAAACTTGGTAGACAAGTAGGCATACGAGTTCTCAACATACAAGCCAAATTTTAGCTCAATCGGACACCGTTTGCCTGCCCAATTTGTTCGTCTACCAAAACTTCTCTGTGCTGAAACTGCAGCAGTCCGAACTAACAAAACCGTTTCCAAATCTGATGGTATACTCACCAAAATCTCAAACCAGCCAACCAGATCGAAGTAATCAAATTAAGGAACAATCTCACCAAGTTTGGAGCCAATCCAAGCACGTTTGAGCCTCCAAACACCAGCTTGAAGACATATCAGTCAGATCTTAGAAATCTGGATAGAAATCACCTCTCCTTCTTCCTCTCTTCTCACTAGGTTGTGGTGTTCTTGTGTGTTTTCTCACCCTCTGACACAGAAGCCACGATGTTTTGCCTGCTCAGCTCTCACACTCACTGTTTGATTCACTCACCCACAGCCACCAAGGGTGGCTAGGGTTTTCTTTTCTACTCCTCTCCCAAGGAGCACCTCAGGCGTTGGATACGAACATCGATCAACGGTTGAAACATGTTGGGCTTCACGGGCTGATGTTGGGCTACCAACACACCTCCATGTGGAGGGACATGGCCCAACAAACTCCCCTCCTGACATCATGGAGGGTCTCACTGCCAACCGACAGTTATGTCAACGAGCCGACCACATACCTAGAGCTTTCCTATTGTCACCACCTTGGTCAATATATCAGCTCCATTGTCATCTGTGTGCACCTTATCAATTTACATTTTCTTGAAATTCAGCACATCTCGAATCCAATAATAGTGAACATGAATATGCTTCTACCTCGAATGAAAACTTGCATTCTTACTCAGGTGAATGGCACTTTGGTTGTCACCAAACATCGCATACTTGTCTTGCTCAAAAACAAGCTCACAAGCCAATCATTTCAGCCACAATAGCTCCTTGCTCGCCTCAGTTACTGTGATGAACTCGGCCTCAGTTGTGTTCAGCACCACACACTTTTGCAACCTGCTTTTCCATGTGCTTGTTTGCCCAAAATATATCGAGCTCGTTGGGGAATCCCAAGAGGAAGGTATGATGAGCACAACAACAAGTTTTCCCTCAGTTATGAAACCAAGGTTATCGAACCAATAGGAGCAAGGAAACACCTCCAAGGTGTTGTTTCCAACTTGGAATCCTGCACAACACAACCACATAACTTTGCCCCCAACTTACAGTGAGGTTGTCAATCTCACCGATTTTGCTGAAAACAAAGGATTAAACGTATTGTGTGGAAGAAAGTAAAAGCTTGTAGAAAGTAAACAGAAAACAGTAAACAGTTGTAGATTGATGGTAAAAGAAAGGACCGGGGTCCATTCACTAGTGGTGGTTCTCCTTAAGATAGATGACATGTTGGGTGAACAAATTACAGCGGGGCAATTAACAAACATCGAGAAAGCATACATGCATATACTAATCATCTTGACTCCTATGAGATTTGATTGGGCATTACAACATTATACATAGACCGTAATCCAACTGCATCTATGACTAATAATCCACCTTCAGGGTATCAATCCGAACCCCCTGCAGTATTAAGTTGCAAGCAATAGATAATTGCATTACGCATTGCATGTAAAGTAAACAATACGATTGTTCTATGAACAAAGGATTGTTGTTTTCTCCCTAGTAGAAACATCACATCTAGTACCTTAGAGGTTTCTGTCACTTCCCCAGATTACTAGAGGCATGAACCCACTATCGAGCGTAAATACTCCCTCTTGGAGTTGCTAGCATCTACTCGGCCAAGATATCTACTAACAACGGAGAGCATGCAAGATCACAAATAACAAAGACATGATAGAATCAATAATCAATCTAAAATAGCATCTCAATATCCATCGGATCCCCACAAACACAACATGTATGACTACAAATAGATGATCTTGATCATGAACGGAGCTCACAAGATCTATACATGGTGGCACAAAGGAGAAGAACCAACCATCTAGCTACTACATGGACCCGTAGTCCAGGGATGAACTACTCACGCATCACATCGGAGGCTTGCATGGTGATGAACAAGGCCTCCAGGGTGAATTCTCCCCTCCGACAGGGTGCCGGGAAGAGATTCAGATCCCTCCCGATCTAGGGATGGAGATGACGGCGGCTACAGACTCTTTCGTGGAATTTTTGATCGGGTACTTAGGGTTTCTGTATCGGGGGCATCTTATATGCGAAAGGGGAGGCCGGGGGGGTGCCCTAGGCGGCCACACCACCCCCTAGCGCGGGCCAGGCCTGGCCACGTGGCCAGGTGGTGTGGGCGGCCCCTGGCCCCTCTCCGTCTCGTATTCTGGCTCTGTGTCCCCCTCGGTGAAATATTGACTTTGGCTTTTGTCCCGTCCAATTCCGAGAATATTCATTTTCTAACTTTCCTGGAACCAAAAATAGCAGAAAACAGGCAGCTAACACTGTGGCATCTTGTTAATAGGTTAGTCCAATAAAGTGTATAAAAAGTACTCCAAAACATAAGAAAGTAGATATAAACCAAGCATGGAACATAAAAAATTATAGATACGTTTGCAATGTATCAACATCCCCAAGCTTAACTCTTGCTCGTCCTCGAGTAGGTAAGTGATAAAAAGAAAGAATAATTTTTGAGGTGACATGCACCATCATAAACTTGATCAAATTATTTGTAAAACATTGATAGCTGAGATCATAGTACTTCAACATAGCATGAAAGATATAGTTCTAAGAATAAGACATAGCAACTATGTTGTAACATGAAAAGGCACAACCAAAAGATTCATGAATAATAATGCTTTGCAAGACGTTTGTTTGTTTCACATAAAGAAAACATAGCATAGTGGCATTCAGCTTGTCCCTCATAGAGTAGCAAACATAAATGCATAGGACACCTTCAAAGTTTATAAGGGTGACTAGAAACAAATAGTTTAAGAACAAGCAATATCAAAGTTATGCATCAATCAACAAGTCTTGGGACAATGCACATTAATAGGTGCATAAAGATAGAAGGTGGAGACTCAATATAAAAGTGGAAGAAAAGCCTTCATAGAAGGAAGCATGGATTCAAGTTTCATAAAGAGCTTCCAAAAATTATGGTACCTATTAGCTTTCAGCTCTCATTGCCCCTATCATAAGCATCTTGAAGTGATTAAGGTTAAAGTGAACAAACTATGGAGTATATGCTTGACAAAGTATAAGTTGGAAATCTCATGTCCTTGAATACGAGGGCTGCCCTCATGCTACTCAAGTTTAGTTACCGGTAAGTTCTTGTCATAGTAAGTGCATGTGTATCATAGAGAACCTCCAACGGGGTACCCCTTGCCCGATGATACAAAAGAATCCCCAGATCAAAATGACAAGGCAAGCAGACAACGAGCATCTCATCAATCTTCTTATTTACCATGGGAAAATGGTGCTTTTTTCTCTCTTTCCTCTTTTATCATATCTCTTTTTTTCTTTTTCTCTTTTTCTCAATCTCTATCTCTTTTTTATAAGAAGAATGCTTCATAGACAGCTCATTATGGTTACGCTGCAGGTTTCCACCATGATTAGGCATGGATTAGACCGGTGGCCCAGGCGTTTCTCTAACACGCATACATAACTCCATGGACTTACAAGCTCCCCTTTCATTTCACATCGATGACATCCATAGACAAACGAGCATGATATCTACTAGGTACAAAGTACAAGTGCAATGTTGAAAGCGTTCCCCATGACAGCATGGTTCTACTAATCCATAACATATAAGTGTAAGCATATACAACATAGACGACACAATGGTTCAAGTTTATTAGGTGCAAGAAAAGTAAAGTGTGCCATCAAGTTCGTGAGAGCTTTAATCACTAGTTTTCTCATAACAAGTTTAATTCGAAAGGTAGATAAAAACATGAATATACTTGGAGTAGCAAATGCTAATAGGTAGGTATGGTGGACTCTTTGGAATAACTTGGTTTTATTTGGAGTTGGATGCATGAGTGGAACTCATACTTGGTTATGGAGGCTAGCAAAAGACTGGGAGCGACCAACTAAGAGAGCAATAATGGCCATAATCATGCAAAGCGACAAAACATCATTAATTAAAGCATAAAGTGATATTACAAGTCAAAAACTAAAGGATCATAAAGGCTATGGTGACTTGGTATAGTCTTAACATGGTGTGAGCATGCGCTAAGTCAACCCAAATAAATCATCAAAGGAGAATACCACAATACTATGCTTTAATATGCTAAAACAAAGCATGATTCTTTCAAGGCACATTAAGCAATCTCAATTGTTTATAACATATCATGCTACAACAAAGACCACTAAGCATAAAGCAAAACAATATCAAGCATGACATGACAAAGCATAGGCCATAGTCGAAAACAAGCTCTCTTTACCACTTAAGCATGAACTTTCCTACTCTTTTCCAATCCAAACCAAACTATTTGAAAACTAATGTATGAAAGAAGGGGGTACAAACAATTTATTCAAGCAAATTAAGAAAACTAAGCAAACAAAAACCAAAAACAAAAGCAAAGATGCTCCAAGAACAACACAACTATGCATGAAACAATAAAAACGAAGTGTTTGGAAGAAACCTGAGATTTTTATTGATGAAGAAGGGGATGCCTTGGGCATCCCCAAGCTTTGACGCTTGTACTTCTTGGATATTTCTTGGGGTGACACGCGTGGCATCCCCAAGCTTAAGCTTTAGTCCATTCTTCATCTCATTACATCATTCTCTCCATACACCTGGAATTTTTCCTTCATACAAAACTTCATACAATCTTTATTAGCAACATTAGTACACTCAAGATAATAAGTCTTTGGGTTCAGTTTCAACACCAATAAAACTTCCATTAAAACACAAGATA
Source organism: Avena insularis (assembly GCA_023614405.1). Classification (NCBI taxonomy): domain Eukaryota; kingdom Viridiplantae; phylum Streptophyta; class Magnoliopsida; order Poales; family Poaceae; genus Avena; species Avena insularis. The sequence goes on along the minus strand of CM042692.1, from coordinate 427,504,484 downwards.
CTGCAGCACTTCCCTTGAAAAGCTCAATTCTCCAAAGAGAACCCAAAAAGGAACCAACAAGAAGCAAATGCAAATAATGGCAGAAATCTGTCAAAACAGACCAGTAGGTAAAAACCAATTTTTTAGAAGACCTTCTATTGCTCAAATCGAAAAGTGTTGAACTAACGAAAGTTAGATAACAACCTATGTCAGAAGCACAAAAATTCACGCCTCAAAATGACATACATAGATTTTACACGAATTTTTACAGCAAAACACAAAAATCTGTTTCGGGACAACAACTTTCCCAAGCATTACTTCTCTCTCATTAGAGGTTACTCTTGGCACAAAAAGCAAATAAAAAGGATAAGGAGCAGTTATTACCGAGGTAATAACTTCCAAGACTCATCTAAAACTTTTGGGTTATCTCCCAATAAGTACTTTTCTTTAACGCCTTTAAGTTAGGCATAAGAAGCAAGAAAAAGAATCAAGTGTTCTCAAATGAAGAAGCATTAAGAGAAAATTTTGTTTTCATAGGAGAGGCAAAAGGAATTTTATCTCTCTTCTTAGGGAAGTGTTCTATACCTTTCTTGAGTGGGAGTTGATATTTAATGGTGCCTTCTTTCATATCAATAATGGCACCAACAGTTCTAAGAAAAGGTCTTCCCAAAATAATAGGACAAGAAGCATTGCATTCAACATCCAAAACATAGAAATCAACGGGGACATACGCATTGTTAACCATAATAAGGACATCATTAATACCCCCCATGAGTTTCTTTTTAGCATTATCATCAAGTGGGACATTTAAATAACAATCTTCCAATGGTGGCAAATCAAGCATATCATAAATCCTTCTAGGCATAATAGAAACACTACTATCAAGATCACATAAAGCTTTGAAATCAAAATCATTCACTTTCATATTAATGATGGGTTCCCAACCATCTTCTAGTTTCATAGGAATAGAAGCTTTATGTTTTATCTTTTCTTCTTTAATTTTTATGAGAGCATCAGTAATGTGTTTTGTAAAGGCCATATTCATAGCACTAGCATTAGGACTTTTAGCAAGCTTTTCTAGGAACTTAATTACTTTAGAGATATTGCAACCATCAAGCTCAAAATCATAATTATCATCTAAAGTAGTAGAGCTATTACTAGCTTCAACACTAGTGGTACTGATAGTAGAAACACTAATATTTCTAGCAATTTCATCTTCTCTTTCCCACTTAGCATGCAAGTCAGCTAGTAGTCTAACATTCTCATCAATTCTAACTTGTATGGCATTAGTAGCAGCAAAGAGATTTTCAATAGTTTCAGGTTTAGCAGCCATTTTATTAAAAGAAGATTGTGCTTCATCCAATGATGCTATATTTCTTTCAGCATTAGAGAGTTTTTCCTCAATAGTTTTATTGAAAGCAGTTTGTTTATTGATAAAATCTTTAAGCATAACTTCAAGTTCAGAGGGAGCACTCCTATTATTGTTGTAGGAATTTTCATAAGCATTACCATTATTGGGAGGATATGGCCTATAGTTACTATTACCAAAATTATTCCTGTAGGCATTGTTGCTAAAATTATTATTTCTTATAAATTTCACATCAACTTGCTCTTCTTGAGCAACCAAAGAGGCTAAGGGAACATGATTTGGATCAATATGAGCTTTCCCATTAACAAGCATAGACATAATAACATCAATTTTATTACTCAAGGAGGAGGTTTCTTCAATAGAATTTACCTTCTTACCATGTGGAGCTCTCTTAGTGTGCCATTCAAAATAGTTAACCATCATATTATCCAGAATCTTTGTTGCAGCACCCAAAGTAATGGTCATAAAGGTACCTCTAGCAGCAGAATCCAGTAGATTTCTTGAAGAATAGTTCAATCCTACATAAAAGGTTTGGATAATCATCCAAGCAGTCAGTCCACGAGTGGGACAATTCTTTACCAAAGACTTCATTCTTTTCCAAGCTTGAGCAACATGTTCATTATCTTATTGTTTAAATTTTATTATTTCACTTCTCATAGATATAATCTTAGCAGGAGGATAGTATTTTCTAGTGGAAGCATCTTTGCATTTAGTCCAAGAATCAATATAATTTCTAGTTAGGGATTGCAACCATTCTTTAGCTTTTCCTCTCAAAGAGAAAGGAAACAATTTAAGCTTAATAATATCCCCATCTATATCCCTATGCTTTTCCATCTCACAAAGTTCAACAAAGTTATTTAGATGAGCAGCAACATCTTTTCAATACCAGAAAATTGTTCTCTCGGAACAAGATTGAGTAAAGCAGGTTTAATTTCAAAGAAAGTAGCTTCAGGAACAGGTGGAGCAATAGGTGTGCACATGAAATCATTGTTATTGGTGTTAGTTAAGTCACACAACTTAGTGTTTTCAAGAGTAGTCATTTTGTGTGTTTTTAATAAATAAAGCAAACTAGTACAACTAATTTTTTTGTGTTTTTGATAAAGAAACAAGCAAACAAAGCAAAAATAAACTAAGCAAAACAAAAATAACAAAGTAAAGAGATTGGTTATGAGGGACCCCCCTTGTGAAGATGTCCTTGACTCCCCGGCAACGGCGCTAGAAAAGAGCTGATTGTTGGCCCAAAATATATCGAGCTCGTTGGGGAACCCCAAGAGGAAGGTATGATGAGCACATCAACAAGTTTTCCCGCAGTTATGAAACCAAGGTTATTGAACCAGTAGGAGAAAGGAAACACCTCCAAGGTGTTGTTTCCAACTTGGAATCCTGCACAACACAACCACAGAACTTTGCCCCCAACTTACAGTGAGGTTGTCAATCTCACCGGCTTTGCTGAAAACAAAGGATTAAACGTATTGTTTGGAAGAAAGTAAAAGCTTGCAGAAATTAAACAGAAAACAATAAACAGTTGTAGATGGATGGTAAAAGAAAGGACCGGGGTCCATAGTTCACTAGTGGTGGTTCTCCTTAAGATAGATGACATGTTGGGTGAACAAATTACAACGGGGCAATTGACAAACATCGAGAAGCATACATGCATATACTAATCATCTTGACTCCTATGAGATTTGATTGGGCATTACAACATTATACATAGACCGTAATCCAACTTCATCTATGACTAATAATCCACCTTCAGGTTATCAATCCGAACCCCCTCCAGTATTAAGTTGCAAGCAATAGATAATTGCATTACGCATTGCGTGTAAAGTAAACAATACGATTGTTCTATGAACAAAGGATTGCTGTTTTCTCCCTAGTAGCAACAACACATCTAGTACCTTAGAGATTTTTGTCACTTCCCCAGATTACTAGAGGCATGAACCCACTATCGAGCATAAATACTCCCTCTTGGAGTTGCTAGCATCTACTCGGCCAAGATATCTACTAACAACGTAGAGCATGCAAGATCACAAATAACAAAGACATGATAGAATCAATAATCAATCTGAAATAGCATCTCAATATCCATCGGATCCCCGCAAACACAACATGTATGATTACAAATAGATGGTCTTGATCATGAACGAAGCTCACAAGATCTAGACATGGTAGCACAAAGGAGAAGAGCCAACATCTAGCTACTACATGGACCCGTAGTCTAGGGATGAACTACTCACGCATCACACCGGAGGCTTGCATGGTGATGAAGAAGGCCTCCAGGGTGAATTCTCCCCTCCAGTAGGGTGCCAGGAAGAGCTTCAGATCCCTCCCGATCTAGGGATGGAGATGACGGCGGCTACAGACTCTTTCGTGGAATTTTTGATCGGGTACTTAGGGTTTCTGTATCGGAGGCATATTATAGGCGAAAGGGGAGGCTGAGGGGGTGCCTTAGGCGGCCACACCACCCCCTGGCGCGGGCCAGGCCTGACCGCGCGGCCAGGTGGTGTGGACGGCTGCTGGCCCCTCTCCGTCTCGTATTCTGGCTCCGTGTCCCCCTCGGTGAAATATTGACTTTGGCTTTTGTCCCATCCAATTCCGAGAATATCCATTTTCTAACTTTCCTGGAACCAAAAACAGCAGAAAACATGCAGCTGGCACTGTGGCATCTTGTTAATAGGTTAGTCCAAGAAAGTGTATAAAAAGTACTCCAAAGTGTGGACAAAACATAAGAAAGTAGATATAAACCAAGCATGAAACATCAAAAATTATAGATACGTTTGCAACGTATCACCATGCCACTGCTCCCCCTGAATGGGTAATCAAATAATCTAAAGTAGACTTCCTTCCATCGACATCTCCAGCCAAGTCTAAATCTGAATATGCAATCAGCTTGGCTCACTACCACCAAAGCAAAGCTTCATATTAGTGTTGCCCCGGAGATACCTCAAAATCCACTTCACGGCTTCCCAATGTGGTTTTCCTGGATTGGACATAAATCTGCTCACAGTACTAACCGCTTGAGCAATGTCAGGCCGTGTGCACACCATAGCATACATCAAACTCCCAACCGCTGAAGCATATGAACTTTCTGCATTTTCTTTGACATCTCTTCATTGGAGGGACATTGATTTTTACTCAACTTGAAATAAGATGCAAGTGGACAACTCACTTCCTTTGCCTTGTCCATCTTGAACTTTGGAAGTACCTTCTCAATATATTTCTCTTGAGAAAAGTACAACTTGTTGGATTTTCTGTCTCTCTCAATTCTCATGCCGACAATACACTTTTCTGGACCCAAGTCTTCCATGGTAAAACTTTTGTTCAACTCTTTCTTTAGTCCAGCAATCCTAGTGACATTCTTGCCAACAATCAAGATATCATCAACATAGAGAAACAACATGATAAAATCATCACCTGAGGACCTCTAAATAAATACAAAATGGTCTGAGCTACACCTCTTGTATCCTTGCTCCCCCATGACAAATTCAAACTTCATGTACCATTGTCTCGATGCTTGTTTCAAGCCATAGAGACTTTTCTTCAACTCGTAAACATAGTCTTCTTTGCCTTTAACAGGAAACCCCTCAGGCTGCTCCATGTAGATTTCTTCCTCCAACTCTCCATGAATGAAAGCTGTCTTCACATCCATTTGAATGAAAGTTGAGACTTTCTGCCATGCAAAGGGTCATTCAGATTGATGTCATCTTCGCCTCTAGAGAAAATATTTCACCAAAGTAAATACCTTTTCTCTTGATAAATCCTTTTACAACTAGCATGGACTTGTACCTTGGATGTGATGTGTGCTCTTCTTCCTTGGTTCTATAGACTCACTTGTTCTTTAGAACTTCTTGCCCTTGGGCAACTTCACCAGCTCATAAGTATGATTCTTATGCAAGGAATCCATATCTTCTTGCATAGCCTTATTCCACTCCTTGTTCTCATATTTCATTGCATCTTGAAAGCACTTAGGTTCAGAACCATTAGACAATAACACCATATATTGGTCTGAATTGTACCTAGTGGAAGGAACATAGCCTCGGCTAGATCATCTGAGTGGAGAAGCTGGTGGAATATCTGGTTCAGTTGCTTGCTGATCATGATCATTTTCTTCAACATCATACTCTTGCTGCAGGGGAGCATCTAAAAGTGTAAGATGGTTTACCTAGAGGGGAGGTGAATAGGTTTCTACAAAATTCTTTGTAATCTTTTGCAAGTTTTAGGCTTTGCGGAATATAAGTGTGCTTAAATGCAAACTAGGTGAGGAAACCTAGATGATGATACAAGATACTTCAAGCATGAAGACTATCACAATGTAAACAAAATAAGTAAGAGATTGGTTAAGGAATAACCGAAGTATGCAGAGACGAAGATGTATTCCCGTGTTCACCACCTTTGGGAAGGGGGCTACATCACGTTGGAGAGGTGTGAGGTTCCATGAAGGATTCCCCAATGCCACGAAGGCTCACCTTCTTCTCCGAGCCTATCCCACGAAGGAATATCTCACTTACTCGTGGTAGACTTTAAGGTAGTCTCGAAACCCTCACAAACTTTCCACGAAGCAAATCACAAGCCAAATGCCTCCGGACGACCCTAGCCGCCTAGGGTTTCCCACAAACCTAAGAGTAAGAAGCTAACTCGATGAACTCAAGGGGGAATGGTCTTTGGCTTGGTGGAAACATAGATCGGGACCTCCTCTTGCTTTCTACCTAACGGATTTGGGATTGGTTGGGTAGAATGGGAGATCCTCAAGGAATCGTGTTTCAACAATGGGGAGAGAGAGAGCTTAAAGAATGAGTATGTAATGGAATGCCTAACTCTTAGTGGAGAAGAAAGGGGTATATATAGTCCGGGGTAGAAAAGGAGCCGTTTGCAGAGTCCTGCGATAAAACCGGCAATAAGTCTGGTGGCACCGATTCATGCGCCGAAAATACCGGCGATAACTCCGACGAACTGGACGCCACGCCAGAAGTTCCGGCGACGACCGAGAATTCCGGCGAGCAACCGAAACCCCATACAGTAAGCAGTTTCGATGCTCACTGAGAATTTCTGACGGTGACCAAAAATTCTGGCGGTGACCGGAAATTCCGGCAGCCACACCGGCGGCGCTAAAATCCTTGCCAATTTCGCAGACACCTCCTTGAGCTTGTTTTCCATAATGAATTTCTGTCTCTCCTTGAATGGGTGTGTGGCTGAAGATATTACGATGTGTATGTGGTGTAGAACATCCCCAAAGAGCGCATCAAGATCACCGCTCTTAATAGTGTGGTGCTTCCTACTAGACTCAAAAAGAAATAAGAGATAAAAGCAATGAAAACACCTTCTCTTAACTTCATAAACAAATGGAGGGTCTCACACCGCCTCTCATCATCAAATGCGGACTATCACCTATAGGGATACTAGTAGAAACATTAGTCCGCTCTCTAGCTTCGATGTCATGATTAACCAAAATACTGGATAAGGTCATTTTTCCCTTTCAATCTCCCCTTTTGGGTTAACAATGACAAACCGAGCTAGAGTCATACAAAGATATTATGATAAGTTCTTAATAAACATTTCCTTAGAAGATTTTAAGAGAGTGATACATTGCAAATGTATCTATAATTTTTGATGTTCCATGCTTGGTTTTATCTACTTTCTTATGTTTTGTCCACACTTTGGATTACTTTTCATATGATTTCTTGGACTAACCTATTAACAAGAGCCACAGTGCCAGTTGCCTATTTTATGCTGTTTTTGGTTCCAGGAAGTCAGAAAATGAATATTCTCGGAATTGGACGGGACAAAAGCCAAAGTTACTATTTTCCCGGAAGACTCACGGAGCCAGAAGGAGAGTCAGAGAGGGGCCACACGGTGGCCACCCCCCCTTGGTGCGGGCTAGCCCAGGCCGCGCCAGGGCATGGTGTGGGCCCCCTGGCCGGCCACCGACCTTGCCTCCTTCGCCTATAAGAGTCTCCCGATACCAAAACCTTAAATAGTCAATCAGAAATCCACGAAAAGTTCCGCAGCACTGCCGCCACCGAAGGGGAGATTCAGGGGATAGAAAGTCTCTATTCCGGCACCCTGCCGGGACGGGGAAGTGCCCCCGGAGCCATCTCCATCGATCTCCACCGCCATCTCCATCACCATTGCTGATTCCCATGATGAGGAGGGAGTAGTTCTCTCTCGAGGCTAAGGGTTCTACCGGTAGCTATGTGTTCATCTCTCTCTCTATGCATGATCTTATTGAGATCATGAGCTTGTAATCTATAGATCTAACTTGCTACTCAAGTGCTTTAATAGATATCTGCTCTCCCCATGTGTGTGAAAGTGACAGCGTGCACACCATGGTGGCACTTAGGCTAGAGATTACAAATACTTGTTATGAGTTATATTTGGAGTTGGATGTCTTTATGAAATTGTGGTGTTTGTTGGACTCATCTAGTACTCAAGGTGACAGTGTGGGGTTATCTAGATGGGAAAGGCTTACTTTGAGGTGTGCTGTTATAGCCCTACCATGGATTAGAGTGTCCAACCGGAGAGTAGTTTAGCGTAGTATCATATAGAAGAATATATCTGTATGAGAGTGTTCACTAGTGAAAGTATGATCCCTAGGCCTTGTTTCTAAGCATTGAAACACCATTTGCAATTAGATCTGTTACATGTTTGCTTGCTTCCTTCTTTATTTCAGTTTGCCTTTAGTCTTTTCCACGCCATCAAGCTATTTTCTATCACCGTTACCACTTATAATTATCTATACCACTTGTATTTCACTATCTCTTCACCGAACTAGTGCACCTATACATCTGACAAGTGTATTGGGTGTGTTGGGGACACAAGAGACTTCTTGTATCTTGATTGCAGGGTTGCTTGAGAGGGGATACCTTTGACCACTTCCTCCCTGAGTTCGATAAACCTTGGGTGATCCACTTAAGGGAAAACTTGCTGCTGTTCTACAAACCTCTGCACTTGGAGGCCCAACAACTGTCTACAAGAATAGAAGTGCATAAACATCAAGCTATTTTCTGGCGCCATTGCCGGGGAGGAAAGGTAAAAGGTATTCACACCGGAGGATTAAAGAAGAAGAACCTCCCACGGTAAACGCCTATTTTCTAGCGCCATTGCCGGGGAGGTAAGGTAAAAGGTATTCACACCGGAGGATTAAAGAAGAAGAACCTCCCACGGCAAACGCCTATTTTCTGGCGCCGTTGCCGGGGAGGTAAGGTAAAAGGTACTCACATCCTCCGGTGTGAGTGCTCGAAGTTATTTCCTTTAGATTCTACAATTTTGTCTTTTTGTTTCTTGTTTTCACTAGTTAGGCTTAATGGAAAACAACAAAAAAATCACAGAGCTTTTTAGTATTTTTCCTAAGTTAGAACTCGAATTCTTCGAATAGAAAATTAAAAAACCCTTGGAACCTTCTTTTCATGCTAATAGCAATGTTATTAGTATGAATCTTTTGAACACCTTTGTTACTAATGCTATGGAAACATCTAAGCTTGGGGAAGTTAGTTTTTATGAAAATGATCTTTTTAGTTCCCCAGTTTTAAAGAAGAAAATTTACTCTGATGATACTTTATCTCCCATATGTGGTAATTCTAATGATACTTGTGATATTTTAAATCCACATACTGAAAGCATCCCTTTTAAAATACCTATAAAAATTGTTGAACGTGTTATGAACAACTCTTATTTTGGAGATGGAACTGTCCATCCTGGTGATCATTTACTCTTTATACATGAATTGTGCGGGTTGTTCAAGTGTGCAGGTATTTCAATGAACCAAGTTAAGAGGAAGCTATTCTCTTTATCACTTAAGGGCAAAGCAAGGGAGTGGTATGAGCTACTAGATGATCCTAATCATTTGGAGTGGAAGGAACTTGAATCTCTCTTTTACTCTAAATTTTATCCTCCTCATGAAATTCATAAAGATAGGAATTATATTTATAATTTTGATCCTCATGATGGAGAAAGTATTGCCCAAGCATGGGGGAGATTGAAGTCACTAATGCTCAAATGTCCCATTCATGAGCTCCCTAGGAATATTGTTATTAATAATTTCTATGCAAGGCTTTCAGGACATTACAAGGACTATCTAGATACTTGTTTAGAGGGATCCTTCATGACTAAGGATGTCAAAGCTAAGTGGGATCTTCTTGAAACAATTCAAAGCAATACCGAAGATTGGGATAACAACAAAGGTAAAGAACCAGGTATAAACTATGAGTATGATTACATTAAGTCTTTCGCTGAAACTGCTGATTTTCAAGAGCTTAGTGCTAAATATGGTCTTGAACCTCAAATTCTTATTGATTTTTTTAAAACCTTTGCTTCTCATATTAATGCTCCTAAAGAAAAGTGGGACATGTATCATGAGCCTTTTAAAGACACTTGCATGGAAAATGAAGTTGTTGTTAATGATAGCAATAAACATGCTCAAACCTCTGAAAGTACTATTTCTTATAAGCATTTTAATTTTTGTGGGATACATAGACCTTGTGAGAGTAACCAAGTTGGAGAAGAATATTGTATCACCCACAGGAATGAAAAAACTAGAATGTGGTATAGGGCTCTAAATGATCTTGGTAAAAAAGTTTGTGCCCTCTATCCTTTTATTTGTGAACTTTGCTTTGAAGTGGGTCATTTCAATTTCCAATGCTCAGGCCATAATAATAGCCCTTCTAATCCAATGAGTACTGCAAGTTTGTATTGTGATGACATGATCACTCCTAATCAGCATGATGAACTTACATTATTTTTGGGGTGTGAAGAGTTATCAAGAAAAACCTCTTTGGTAGATATGGGTGCTTTTGATATGAATAGTGTCATGCATGGTTGTCATCTTTATTGTGTTGATAATTGCCACACAAATACTTACATACAAAATATTATAAAAGATGAGATCTTACCAAAATATGACATGACTAATATGTGTTTTGGTCTTATTAATGAAAAGGAGGAATCCTCCAAAGTTTCTTCTATTGTCTCTAACAATGAACCAGGGTATATGGTGAAGCTTCCTTTCAAGCCTCTCCCTCCTAAAGAGAAGAAGAAAAAGAATAAAAGAAGGAGTAAAAGGAGAGAGGAAACGGTATTTCCCCTAAGCATGTTGCTCCTATTATAGTTCTTGATGAGTCTGAACTCGATGATGTTCCTATGCCTATTACCTATAGTAGTGATCATGATTGGGAAAAGCACACTTCTTTTGATATTGAAAATCTCTTTGGTACCAATTCTGAAAATGATGATACTAATAATTGCTATACTATTAGTGCTATCCATGACCCTTCCAATGATGATATGTTTACAAATGAACACACTTTGGAAGATAATTATTCTATTGCTCATGATGATACTACACCTCCAATATATGCTGATTACAATGATGAGTATGATATTTTCAGTCCACCTACTATAGAGGAGGAAATTAATTATGATTACAATATGCCTCCTATATTTGATGATTATGGTGATGAAAATAATAATGATAGCTATTTTGTTGAATTTGCTCCCACTACAATCAATAAGAATGACTATGTTTATGAGGGGAGTATTAATTCTTTTATGCATGTAGCTCATGATAAGAATGTTTCTTGTGATAGTTATATTGTTACTTTTATTCATTATGCTACTGAAAGTTATTATGAGAGAGGGAAACATGGTTTTATGTGTCTCAACAATATTAAGTTCCCCCTCTTTATGTTGAAAATTTTGAAGTTACTCTCGTTTTATCTTCCTATGCTTGTCATTTTGTTCTTTGTGAACTTATTTGTGTATAATATTCCTATGCATAGGAAGTGGGTTAGATTTAAATGTGCTTTAAATTTGCTTCTTGATTCTCTCTTTTACTTCAAATCATATTTCTTATGTGAGCATCTTCTCAAACTATCATGCCTAACTTAAAGGCGTTAAAGAAAAGTACTTATTGGGAGATAAACCAAAAGTTTTAGATGAGTCTTGGAAGTTATTACTTCAGTAATAATCGCTCCTTATCCTTTTTATTTGCTTTTTGTGCCAAGAGTAACCTCTAATGAGAGAGAAGTAATGATTGGGAAAGTTGCTGTCCCGAAACAGATTTTTGTGCTTGACCGTAAAAATTCGTGTAAAATCTCTGTACGTCCTTTTGAGGCGTGAATTTTTGTGCTTCTGCCCCAGGTTGTTATCTAACTTTCGTTAGTTCAACACTTTTCGATTTGAGCAACATAAGATCTTCGAAAAAATTGGTTTTTACCTGCTGGTCTGTTTTGACAGATTTCTGCCATTTTCTGTATTTGCTTCTTGTTGGTTCTTTTTTGAGTTCTTTTGGGGAATTGAGCTTTTGGAGAGAAGTACTACAGTATCTAGTGTTATAATGGAAGTTTATTTGGTGTTAGAACTGAACCTTAAGACTTATTTATCTTGAGTGCACTAATGTTGCTAATAAAGATTGTGTGAAGTTTTGTATGAAGGAAAAATTTCAGGTGTATGGAAGGAATGAGTAATGAGATGAAGAATGGACTAAAGATCAAGCTTGGGGATGCCACGCGTGTCACCCCAAGAAATATCCAAGGATTACAAGCGTCAAAGCTTGGGGATGCCACGCGTGTCACCCCAAGAAATATCCAAGGATTACAAGCGTCAAAGCTTGGGGATGCCCAAGGCATCCTCCTCTTCATCAATAAAAATCCCAGGTTTCTTCCAAACACTTCATTTTTATTGTTTCATGCACAGTTGTGTTGTTCTTGGAGCGTCTTCTTTTTCGTTTTCGTTTTGGTTTTTTGTTTTCTTTGTTTGCTTAGTTTGCTGAATAAATTGGTTGGACCCCCTCTTTCATACATTGGTTTTCAAATAGTTTGGTTTGGTTTGGAAAAGAGTAGGAAAGTTCATGCTTAAGTGTTAAAGAGAGCTTGTTTTTGACTGTGGCCTATGCTTTGTCATGCTATTCTCGATATTGTTTTGGCTTTATGCTTAGTATTGTTTGATGTAGCATGACTTGTTAGAAACAATTGAGATTGCTTAATGTGCCTTGGATGAATCATGCGTTGTTTTAGCATATTAAAGCATAGTATTGTGGTATTCTCCTTTGATGCTTTATTTGGGTTGACTTGGCGCATGCTCACACCATGTTATGACTATCTCAAGTCACCATAAGCCTTTATGATCCTTTAGTTTTCAACTTGTAGTATCACTTTATGCTTTGATCAATGATGTTTTGTCGCTCTGCGTGATTATGGCCATTATTGCTCTCTTAGTTTGTCGCTCCCAGTCTTTTGCTAGCCTCCATAACCAAGTATGAGTTCCACTCATGCATCCAACTCCTAAAACCAAGTTATTCCAAAGAGTCCAATATACCTACCTATTAGCATTTGCTATTCCAAGTATATTCATGTTTTTATCTACCTTCCAAATTAAACTTGTTATGAGAAAACTAGTGATTAAAGCTCTCACGAACTTGATGGCACACTTTACTTTTCTTGCCCTTAATAAACTTGAACCATTGTGTCGTCTATGTTGTATATGCTTGCACTTGTTTGTTGGGGATTAGCAGAACCATGTTGTCATGGGGAACGCTTTCAACATTGCACTTGTACTTTGTACCTAGTTGATATCATGCTCTTTTGTCTATGGATGTCGTCGGTGTGAAATGAAAGGGGAGCTTGTAAGTCCATGGAGTTATGTATGTGTGTTAGAGAAACGCGTGGGTCGCTGGTCTAATCCATGCTATCATGGTGGAAACCTGCAGTGTAACCATAATGAGCTGTCTATGAAGCATTCTTCTTATAAAAAAGAGAGTCGGATATTGAGAAAAAGGAGAAAAAAGAAAAAATATGAGAAAAGAGGAAAGAGAGAAAAAAGCACCATATTCCAATGGTAAATAAGAAGATTGCTGAGATGCTCGTTGTCTACTTGCCTTGTCATTTTGATATGGGGATTCTTCCGTATCATCGGGCAAGGGGTACCCTGTTGGTGGTTCTCTATGATACACATGTACTTACGATGACAAGAACTTACCGGTGACTAAACTTGAGTAGCATGAGGAGCGGACCTCGTATTCAAGGAACATGAGATTTCCTACTTATACTTCGTCAAGCATGTACACCATAGTTTGTTCACTTTAACCTTAATCACTTCAAGATGCTTATGATAGGGGCAATGAGAGCTGAAAGCTATTAAGTACCATAATTTTTGGAAGCTCTTTATGAGACTTGAATCCCTACTTCCTTCTATGAAGGCCTTTCTTTTACTTTTATGTTGAGTCTCCACCTTCTATCTTTATGCTCTTACTTTGAGAGCATAGTGGCCATTCTTAGTTCTATGTGCATTGTCCCAAGACTAGTTGATTGATGCATAACTTGATATTGCTTGTTTTAAAATATTTGTATCTAGTCACTCTTATGAACTTTGAAGGTGTCCTATGCATTTATATTTGCTACTCTGTGAGGGACAAGCTGAATGCCATTATGCTATGTTTTCTTTATGTGAAACAGACAAACGTCTTGCAAAGCATTGTTATTCATGAATCTTTTGTTTGTGCCTTTTCATGTTGCAACATAGTTGCTTTGTCTTATTGTTAGAACTTTATATTCCATGCTATGTTGAAGTACTATGATCCCAACTATCAATGTTTTACAAATACTTTGATCAAGTTTATGATGGTGCATGTCACCTCAAAAATTATTCTTTCTTTTTATCACTTACCTACTCGAGGACGAGCATGAGTTAAGCTTGGGGATGTTGATACGTTGCTAACGTATCCATAATTTTTGATGTTCCATGCTTGTTTTATATCTACTTTCTTATGTTTTGTCCACACTTTGGAGTACTTTTACACACTTTCTTGGACTAACCTATTAACAAGATGCCAAAGTGCCAGTTGCACATTTTCGCTGTTTTGGTTCCGAAAGTCGAAAATGAATATTCTCGAATTGGATGGGACAAAAGCCAAAGTTGATATTTTACGGAAGACTCACGAGCTGTATATGAGACGAAGAGGGGCGCCACACCATGTCGTGGCATGGGCTAGCCCTGGCCACGCCACCGGGTGGTGTGGGCCCCCTGGCCGCCCACCGACCTTGCCTCTTCGCCTATAAGAAGCCTCCCGATGCGAAAACCCTAAAGAATCAAGCCTCCAACCATGAAAAGTTCCACAACACCGCCGCCACCGAAGGGGAGATTCGGGGGACATAAAGTCTCTGTTTCGGCACCCTGCAGGGACGGGGAAGTGCCCCCGGAGCCATCTCGATCGATCTCCACCACCATCTCCATCGCCGTTGCTGATTCCCATGATGAGGAGGGAGTAGTTCTCTCTTGAGGCTAAGGGTTCTACCGGTAGCTATGTGTTCATCTCTCTCTATGCGTGATCATATTGTGATCATGAGCTTTGTAATCAAGTAGATCTACCTTGCTACTCAAGTTCTTTAATAGATCTCTTCTCTCCCCATGTGTGTGAAATTAACAGTGTGCACACCATGGTGGCACTTAGGCTAGAGGTTACAAATACTTTATGAGTTATATTTGGAGTTGGATGTTTCTATGAAATTGTGGTGTTTGTTTGAACCATCTAGTGCTCAAGGTGACAGTGCGGGGTTTTCTAGATGGGAAAGATGAACTTTGAGGTGTGCTGTTATAGCCCTACCATCGATTAGAGTGTCCAACCGGTGAGTAGTTAAGAGTAGTATCATAAAGAGAAGATATTTATATGAGAGTGTTCACTAGTGAAAGTATGATCCCTAGGCCTTGTTTCTAAGCATTGATACACCGTTTGCAATTAGATCTGTTACATGTTTGGTTGCTTCTATCTTTATTTCAGTTTTAATTTAGTCTTTTCCCACGTCAACCACATGCCAACAAGCTATTTTCTGGCACCGTTACCACTTATAATTATCCATACCACTTGTATTTTACAATCTCTTCTCCGAACTAGTGCACCTATACACCTGACAAGTGTATTGGGTGTGTTGGGGACACAAGAGACTTCTTGTATCTTGATTGCAGGGTTGCTTGAGAGGGGATACCTTTGACAACTTCCTCCCTGAGTTCGATAAACCTTGGGTGATCCACTTAAGGGAAAACTTGCTGCTGTTCTGCAAACCTCTGCACTTGGAGGCCCAACAACTGTCTACAAGAATAGAAGTGCGTAGACATCAGTAGGCTAGTGGTTAACTTTGGCCAAAATGACCATATGATCATATGCTTCATATTTGACTTTCTTTTCATTTGATTTTGCTTGGAAATGATCTAGATGATGTGGTAATCCTTTTTAAACTAATCATTATCATTAGTAGCAATCAAACATGGCAAAGACAAGCATTCATGCATTATTGTAAATCACACATGCACTCATATAGAGTTTAGGAATAAAAGTTTTTGTTAACCCTAAACTTGGGTGATTAGAACTTGGTAATCTTGTTTAATATCCAAGCTTGGGGATGGAAGGAATGAGTAATGAGATGAAGGATGGACTAAAGCTCAAGCTTGGGGATGCCACACATGTCACCCCAAGAAATATCCAAGAAGTACAAGCGTCAAAGCTTGGGGATGCCCAAGGCATCCCCTTCTTCATCAATAAAAATCCCAGGTTTCTTCCAAACGCTTCATTTTTATTGTTTCATGCACAGTTGTGTTGTTCTTGGAGCGTCTTCTTTTTGTTTTCGTTTTGGTTTTTTGTTTGCTTGGTTTTCTTAGTTTGCTAAATAAATTGGTTGGACCCCTCTTTCATACATTGGTTTGCAAATAGTTTGGTTTGGTTTGGAAAAGAGTAGGAAAGTTCATGCTTATGTGGTAAAAAGAGCTTGTTTTTGACTACGGCCTATGCTTTGTCATGCCATGCTTGATATTGTTTTGGCTTTAGGCTTAGTATTCTTTGCTGTAGCATGACTTGTTATAAACAATTGAGATTGCTTAATGTGCCTTGGATGAATCATGCGTTGTTTTAGCATATTAAAGCATAGTATAGTGGTATTCTCCTTTGATGCTTTATTTGGGTTGACTTGGCACATGCTCACACCATGTTATGACTATCTCAAGTCACCATAGCCTTTATGATCCTTTAGTTTTCAACTTGTAGTATCACTTTATGCTTTGATCAATGATGTTTTGTCGCTTTGCATGATTATGGCCATTATTTCTCTCTTAGTTTGTTGCTCCCAGTCTTTTGCTAGCCTCCACAACCAAGTATGAGTTCCACTCATGCATCCAACTCTCTAAACCAAGTTATTTCAAAGAGTCCACCATACCTACCTACTAGCTTATGCTATTCCAAGTATATTCATGCTTTTGTTTACCTTCCAAATTAAACTTGTTATGAGAAAACTAGTGATTAAAGCTCTCACGAACTTGATGGCATACTTTACTTTACTTGCCATTAATAAACTTGAACCATTGTGTCTTCTATGTTGTATATGCTTGCACTTATTTGTTGGGAATTAGCAGAACCATGCTGTCATGGGGAACACTTTCAACATTGCACTTGTACTTTGTACCTAGTTGATATCATGCTCTTTTGTCTATGGATGTCGTCGGTGTGAAATTAAAGGGGAGCTTGTAAGTCCATGGAGTTATGTATATGTGTTAGAGAAACGCCTAGGCCGCTGGTCTAGTCCATGTTGTGATGGTGGAAACCTGCAGCGTAACCATAATGAGCTGTCTATGAAGCATTCTTCTTATAAAAAAAGAGTCCTATATTGAGAAAAAAGAGAAAACAAAAAAAAAGAGATTATGAAAAGAGGAAAGAGAGAAAAAAGCACCATATTCCCATGGTAAATAAGAAGATTGTTGAGATGCTCGTTGTCTGCGTGCCTTGTCATTTTGATATGGGGTTTCTTCCGTATCACCGGGCAAGGGGTACCCCGTTGGCGGTTCTCTATGATACACATGTACTTACGATGACAAGAACTTATCAGTGACTAAACTTGAGTAGCATGAGGAGCGGCCCTCGTATTCAAGGGACATGAGATTTCTAACTTATACTTCGTCAAGCATGTACACCATAGTTTGTTCACTTTAACCTTAATCACTTCAAGATGCTTATGATAGGGGCAATGAGAGATGAAAGCTATAAGTACCATAATTTTTGGAAGCTCTTTATGAGACTTGAATCCCTACTTCCTTTTATAAAAAAAGCTTTTCTTCCACCATTATATTGAGTCTCCACCTTCTATCTTTATGCACCTACTTTGAGAGCATAGTGGCCATTCTTAGTTCTATGTGCATTGTCCCAAGACTTGTTGATTGATGCATACCTTGATATTGCTTGTTTTAAACTATTTTTATCTAGTCACTCTTATGAACTTTGAAGGTGTCCTATGCATTTTTATTTGCTACTCTATGAGGGACAAGCTGAATACTACTATGCTATGTTTTCTTTATGTGAAAAAAACAAACGTCTTGCAAATCATTGTTATGTTGGAGATATGCCCAAGAGGCAATAATAAAAGTGGTTATTATTATATCTTTGTGTTTATGATGAAAGTTTACATCCCATGCTATAATTGTATTATTAGGAAACACTAATACTTGTGTGTTTTGTAAACGTAAAAGAGTCCCTAGTAAGCCTCTTGTTGAACTAGCTTGTTGATTGATTGATGATCATGGTTTCCTGATCATGGACATTGGATGTGATTAATAACAAGGTTATATCATTAGGAGAATGATGTGATGGACACACACCCATAGTAAGTGTAGCATAAGATCAAGTCATTAAGTTCGTATTGCTGTAAGCTTTGAAATACATAGTAACCTAATCCTTCGACCATGAGGTTATGTCAATCACTATCACCGGATGGGTACTTTGATGACATCAAACGCCGCTTCATAACTGGGCGGTTATAAATGTGTCATTGGGTATTCTGAAAGTATGTGTTGAAGCGCATAGACCAAGATTGGGATTTGTCCATCCATATGACGGATAGATATACTCTGGGCCCTCTCGGTGGAATGTCATCTAGATAGCTTGCAAGCAAGTGACTGGGTCACAAGGGATGACATAACATGGAACGAGTAAAGAGTACTTATCAGTAACGAGGAAGAACTAGGTATGAAGATACTGACGATCAAACCTCGGATAAGTAGAATATCGCGTGAAGGGAATTGGTTTCGTATGTTAAATGGTTCTATCGATCACGAAGTAATCGTTGAGTATGTGGGAGCCATTATGGATCTCCAGATCCCGTTGATGGTTATTGATCGGAGAGGTGTCTTCATCATGTCTGCATATTCACGAACCGTAGGGTGACACACTTAAGGTTCAAAGTTGTTTTAAGTAGATATGGAATTTGCATTGGAGACCGAATGTTGTTTGGAGTCTCGGAATGGATCCGGGACATCACGAGGAGATCCGGAATGGTCCGAAGAATAAGATTCATATATTGGGGATCATTTTCTAAGTTGGGAAATGTTCCGGAGTGTTTGTATGGAGATTCTAGAAGGTTTGAATGTTCGAAGGTTCTAGAGGATTTCTTGGAGTTTACTTGAAAACCAAGAAAGGGATCAAGGGAGTCCAAGTGGGGCAATACACGGATTCGTGGGGAGGAGGACTCCTCCCCAACCCGGCCCAGGAGGAGGGAGTCCTACTAGGACTCCTCCTCAGCGCGCCTCCCTCCTTTAAATAGAAGGGAGGCGCCTCTCTGCCCCTCCTCTCATAACAACCAATCTCATCCACCTCTCCTCCACCTTTCTTCTGCACAGCATAGGCGAAGCCTCAGAATTCTCATCTCCACCACCACCACCACGCCTCGGCCGCTGGGATTCCGTGGAGAAGATCTACTACCTCCGCTGCTCACTGAACGGGAGAGGAAGGTCCGCCGACCAAGACGCGTGTGACCGTCTCATGGAAGCGCCGCGGAAGGATCGTCCACATGATCTTGAGATCGGCAAGTGATCGACTACATCATCCACGAGATCTAATCTCGTAACGCTTCGGTTCATTTACGAGGTTAGTACCGATCTATCTCGTTGCTCATGTCTAATAGATTAGATCTTGGCTTTTGTCTAGATTAGATCTGGGTTTTGTTCGTTCTTGCGGTAGAATTTTTTTGTTTTCCATGCTACGAACCCATCAGTGGTATCAGAGCCTTGTCTATGCGTAGATCTGTTGCACGAGTAGAACACAATGAGGTTGTGGGCGTTGGTGCTCGTGTCGTCTTTTGCTATGTGTGTACTTTGTATCTTGTGGTATGGTGGGATGAAGCGGCTCGGGCTAACATTACATGTCATCGTACATGAGACTTGCTCCACCCTTGACGTGCAACTTGCTTTGCACAAGTGGCTTTGCGTGTGTCTGTCTCTCCCATCATAGTATAGATCAAATCTACACTTTGCACTTGATAGCACTTGTATCAACGTTGTGGTTCAGTTTCGTAGGTAAGATGCGTTCTTAGTCGAAAGCCCCAAGCCACGTTAAACTTGCAAAGAAAATTAGAGGCGTCTAACTTGTTTTTGCAGGGGTTTTGTGATGTGATATGGCCTACATGTGATTGTGATTGTATTTGATGTATGCAATGATCCTTGTTGTAATATGGCAACCGGCAGGAGCCTAATGGTTGTCTTTAATTCTATTAAGACATGCGTGTCGATTCATCTTGTAATAGCTTCGTTCCAAGTAGTTGTAATAGTTGCTAGTGAAGATGAACAACCATGAAGCGGCGCCACGGACCTTGACGCAATGCTGGTGATGATGGAGATCATGTCCGTGCTTTGGAGATGGAGATCGAAGGCATAAGAAGAAAGGGCCATATCATATCACACGAATTATGAATTGCCTGTGATGTTAATCCTTTATGCATCTTGTATTGCTTAGATCGCGACGTTAGCATTATAAGATGATCCCTCTCACTAAATATCAAGTAATAAAGTGTTCGTCCTTAGTTGGCACCGTTGCTAAGACTCGTCGTTTCGAAGTATCTCGTGATGATCGGGTGTGATAGACTCTACGTGTGCATACAATGGGTGCAAGCTAGATTTGCACATGCGGAAAATAAGGTTAATCTTGACGAGCCTAGCATGTACAGACATGGTCTCGGAACACGGAATACCGAAAGGTAGAGCATGAGTCATATGATTGATATGATGAACATGAAGATTGTTCGCTGATGAAGCTACATCATCTGACGTGATGATCGGACTTGGTGTAGTGGATTTGGTTCGTGTAATCACTAAAACAACTCGAGGGATGTTGTTTTGAGTGGGAGTTCACCTAGTTGATTTAAGAATTAAATTTGAACACTATTTATCATAAACTTAGTCTAAAATACTTGCAAATTTGTTGTAGATTATGGCGAACGTTTCCATCAATTTCGATGCGTTCCTAGAGAAAGAAAAGCTTAAGAACAATGGAAGCAATTTCACGGACTGGTTCCGTGGATGAAAGATCGTCCTCGTGGCTGGTCGGTTGACCTATGTGCTCAAGCGCTAGGTGACCCACTGCGAAGATGCCACCGATGACGTAAAGAATGTTTATGCCACTCGGAAACATCACTACTCCACGATTCGTGTGCCATCCTCAGACGGTTTAGAATCGGAGCTTCAAAAGCGTTTTGAGCACCATGACCTGTTTGAGATCATTAAGGAGCTCAAACTCATTTTTGAGACTCGCGCGGCCATGGAAAGCTATGAAGCCTCCGAGAAGTTCTTTACCTACAAGATGGAAGAGGGTAGCTCCGTTAGCGAGCACGTGCTCACCATGTCTGGGCACGCAAACAAACTCCGAGAGTTGGGGATACCGATTCCTAATGAATTGGGGATTCACCGTGTCCTCCAATCACGGCCACCAAGTTACAAGAACTTTGTGATGAACTACTATATGCACTGCATGAACAAGACGTTGCCTGAACTATCGTCCATGCTGAAAACTGCTGAAGTGGAGACCATGAAGGAGCACCAAGTGTTGATGGTCAATAAGACCACCAATTTCAAGAAACAGGGCAAGCCTAAGAACAAGGGCAACTTCAAGAAGGACGGCAAGAAAGCTGCCGCACCTGCTAAGAAGCCCAAGGCTGGTCCTAAACACAAACGAAAGTGCTTCTCTGCAAGGGTACTTGTCCTTTGGAAGCGTAACTGCCCCAAATACCTGGCGGATCTGAAGAACGGCAACATCAAGAAGAAAGGTATATTCGATATACATGTTATAGATGTGTATCTTACTAGTAATCGTAGTAGTGCCTGGGTATTTGATACTGGTTCGGTTGCTCATATTTGTAACTCGAAACAGGAGCTGCGGAATAAACAAAGACTAGCGAGAGACGAGGTGACGATGCGCGTTGGAAATGGCTCCAAGGTTGATGTGATCGCCGTCAGCACGCTCCCCCTGCATCTACCATCGGGATTAGTTTTAAATTTAAATAATTGTTATTTGGTGCCTGCGTTAAGCATGAACATTATATCTGGATCTTGTTTATTGCGAGACGGTTACTCTTTTAAGTCTGAGAATAAAGGTTGTTCGATTTATATGAGTAATATCTTTTATGGTTATGCACCTGAGATGAATGGTTTATTCTTATTGAATCTCGATAGTAGTGATACACATATTCACAACATAGATGCTAAACGAATAAAATTGAATGATAATTCTACATACATGTGGCACTGTCGTCTTCGTCACATTGGAGTGAAGCGTATGAAGAAACTCCATTCTGATGGACTTCTTGAATCACTTGATTTTGAATCACTTGAAATATGCGAAGCATGTCTAATGGGAAAAATGACTAAGACTCCATTCTCTGGTATAATGGAGCGAGCTACAGACTTATTGGAAATAATACATACCGATGTGTGCGGTCCAATGAGTGTAGCATCGCGTGGTGGATATCGTTATGTTCTCACTTTCACGGATGACTTGAGTAGATATGGGTATGTCTACTTTATGAAACATAAATCCGAAACTTTCGAGAAGTTTAAGGAATTTCAAAGTGAAGTGGAAAATCATCATAACAAGAAGATTAAGTTTCTGCGTTCTGACCGCGGAGGTGAATATCTGAGTTATGAGTTTGGCATGCATTTAAAGAAATGTGGAATACTTTCAGAGTTGACACCGCCGGGAACACCACAGTAATGGTGTGTCCGAACGTCGTAATCGAACTCTCTTAGATATGGTTCGGTCTATGATGTCTCTTACAGATTTACCGTTATCATTTTGGGGCTATGCATTAGAGACAGCCGCATTCACTTTAAATAGGGCACCATCTAAATCCGTTGAAATGACACCGTACGAATTGTGGTTTGGAAAGAAACCTAAGTTTTTGTTCCTTAAAGTTTGGGGTTGCGAAGCATATGTAAAGAAGTTACAGCCTGATAAGCTTGAACCCAAAGCGGAGAAATGCGTCTTCATAGGATACCCTAAAGAAACAATTGGGTATACCTTCTATCATAGATCCGAAGGCAAAGTTTTCGTTGCTAAGAATGGATCCTTTCTGGAGAAGGAATTTCTCTCGAAAGAAGTGACTGGAAGGAAAGTAGAACTCGACGAGGTTATTGAACCTTCTTTCAGAGTTGAGAGTAGTGCAGCACCAGAAGATGTTTCTGTGTCACTTTCAACCGGAGAGGAAACTAATGATGATGATCATGAAAATTCGAACGAAGTTACTACTGAACCTCGCAGGTCAACGAGGGTCCGTACCACTCCTGAGTGGTATGACTCTGCCTTGAACGTCATGTTAGTGGACAACACTGATGACCCTGTGACGTATGAAGAAGCTATGGTGAGCCCAGATTCCTACAAATGGCTAGAAGCCATGAAATCCGAAATGGGATCCACGTACGAAAACCAAGTATGGACTTTGGTGGACTTACCGGATGGCCGTAAGGCTGTCGAGAACAAATGGATTTTCAAAAGAAAAACAGATGTTGATGGTAATGTTACCGTCTATAAAGCTCGACTTGTCGCGAAAGGGTTCCGACAAATTCAAGGAGTTGACTATGATGAGACTTTCTCACCAGTAGCCAAGCTAAAGTCTGTGAGGATTATGTTAGCAATCGCTTCATATTTCGATTATGAAATTTGGCAGATGGATGTCAAAACGGCATTCCTTAATGGTGACATTGAGGAAGAGTTGTATATGGTACAACCCAAGGGTTTTGTCGATCCTAAAGATGCTGACAAGGTATGCAAACTTCAGCGCTCCATTTATGGATTGAAGCAAGCATCCCGGAGTTGGAATCAACGTTTTGATAAAGTAATCAAAAACTTTGGATTTATACAAACTTATGGAGAAGCTTGTATTTACAAGAAAGTGAGTGGGAGCTCTGTAGCATTCCTAATACTATATGTAGATGACATATTGTTGATTGGGAATGATATAGAACTTCTTAATAGCGTCAAAACCTATTTGAATAATAGTTTTTCGATGAAGGATCTTGGCGAAGCGGCATATATTCTAGGCATCAAGATTTATAGAGATAGATTAAGACACCTAATAGCGCTTTCACAAAGTACATACTTAGACAAAGTTCTAAAGAAGTTTAGAATGGAAGAGAGCAAGAAAGGGTTCATGCACATGTTGTTAGGTAAGACCTTGAGTAAAACTCAAAATCCGGCTACGGCAGAAGATAGAGAAAAGATGAATAAAATTCCCTATGCCTCGGCCATAGGTTCTATCATGTATGCCATGCTGTGTACAAGACCGGATATAGCACATGCTGTTAGTTTGTCTAGCAGATATCAAAGTGATCCTGGAATGGAACACTGGACAGCGGTCAAGAATATCCTAAAGTACCTGAATAGGACTAAGGATATGGTTCTTTCTTATGGAGGTGATGAACAGCTTGTTGTAAATGGTTACACTGATGCTAGTTGGAACACCAATCCAGATGACTCGAAGTCACAGTCTGGATACGTATTTATTTTGAATGGTGCTGCAGTGAGCTGGAGGAGTGCCAAGCAGAGCGTTGTGGCGAAATCTTCAACTGAATCGGAATACATAGCTGCTTCGGAGGCTGCTCAAGAAGCCATATGGATGAAGGAGTTCATTACTGAACTTGGCGTGGTTCCCAGTGCGTTGGACCCGATGGCCATCTACTGTGACAACACAGGTGCCATAGCTAATGCACAGGAGCCAAGGTCACATAGCAAGCTGAAGCACATCAAGCTACGGTTCCATGCTATTCGCGAGTATGTCCAAGATGGTGACATAAAGATTTGCAAAGTACACAATGATCTGAATGTAGCAGATCCGCTGACTAAACCTCTCCCTAGAGAAAAGTATGACCAACACCAGAACGCCATGGGTGTTCGGTATATTACCATGTAATCTAGATTATTGACTCTAGTGCAAGTGGGAGACTGTTGGAGATATGCCCAAGAGGCAATAATAAAAGTGGTTATTATTATATCTTTGTGTTTATGATGAAAGTTTACATCCCATGCTATAATTGTATTATTAGGAAACACTAATACTTGTGTGTTTTGTAAACGTAAAAGAGTCCCTAGTAAGCCTCTTGTTGAACTAGCTTGTTGATTGATTAATGATCATGGTTTCCTGATCATGGACATTGGATGTGATTAATAACAAGGTTATATCATTAGGAGAATGATGTGATGGACACACACCCATAGTAAGCGTAGCATAAGATCAAGTCATTAAGTCCGTATTGCTGTAAGCTTTGAAATACATAGTAATCTAATCCTTCGACCATGAGATTATGTCAATCACCGTCACCGGATGGGTACTTTGATGACTTCAAACGCTGCTTCGTAACTGGGCGGTTATAAAGGTGTCATTGGGTATTCTGAAAGTATGTGTTGAAGCACATAGACCAAGATTGGGATTTGTCCATCCATATGACGGATAGATATACTCTGGGCCCTCTTGGTGGAATGTCATCTAGATAGCTTGCAAGCATGTGACTGGGTCACAAGGGATGACATAACATGGAACGAGTAAAGAGTACTTATCGATGTGAGGAAGAACTAGGTATGAAGATCTCGACGATCAAACCTCGGATAAGTAGAATATCGCGTGACAAAGGGAATTGGTTTCAGATGTTAAATGGTTCTATCGATCACGAAGTAATCGTTGAGTATGTGGAGCTGTTATGGATCTCGGATCCCGCTGATGGTTATTGATCGGAGAGGTGTCTTCATCATGTCTGCATATTCACGAACCGTAGGGTGACACACTTAAGGTTCGAAGTTGTTTTAAGTAGATATGGAATTTGCATTGGAGACCGAATGTTGTTCGGAGTCTCAGAATGGATCCGGGACATCACGAGGAGATCCGGAATGGTCCAGAGAATAAGATTCATATATTGGGGATCATTTTCTAAGTTGGGAAATGTTCCAGAGTGTTTGTATGGAGATTCTAGAAGGTTTCGGAATGTTCTGGAAGGTTCTAGAGGATTTCTTGGAGTTTACTTGAAAACCAAGAAAGGGATCAAGGGAGTCCAAGTGGGGCAATACACGGATTCGTGGGGGAGGAGGACTCCACCCAACCCCGACCCAAGGAGGAGGGGAGTCCTACTAGGACTCCCCCTCCCCAGGCGCGCCTCCCTCCTTTAAATAGAAGGGAGGGGGCGCCCCCTCTTGCCCTCCTCTCATAACAACCAATCTCAGCCGCCTCTCTCCTCCACCTTTCTTCTGCACAGGCATAGGCGAAGTCCTGCAGAATTCTCATCTCCACCACCACCACCACGCCGTCGTGCTACTGGGATTCCGTGGAGAAGATCTACTACCTCTGCTGCTCGCTGGAACGGGGAGAGGAAGGTCTGCTTCGACTCCGCACGTGTGACCGTCTGTGAGCGCTGCGGAGCACCGGAAGGATCGTCCACATGATCTTGAGATCGGCAAGTGATCGACTACATCATCCACGAGATCTAATCTCGTAACGCTTTCGGTTCTACGAGGGTTAGTACCGATCTATCTTGTTGCTCATGTCTAATAGATTAGATCTTGGCTTTTGTCTAGATTAGATCTGGGTTTTTGTTCGTTCTTGCGGTAGAAATTTTTTGTTTTCCATGCTACGAACCCATCATGTTATTCATGAATCTTTTGTTTGTGCCTTTTCATGTTGCATCATAGTTTCTTTGTCTTATTGCTAGAACTTTGTCTTTCATGTTATTATTGAAGTACTATGATCCCAGCTTTGAATGTTTTACAAATACTTTGATTAAGTCTTTGATGGTGCATGTCACCTCAAAAATTATTCTTTCTTTTTATCACTTACCTACTCAAGGACGAGCATGAGTTAAGCTTGGGGATGTTGATACATTGCAAATGTATCTATATTTTTTGATGTTCCATGCTTGGTTTTATCTACTTTCTTATGTTTTGTCCACACTTTGGAGTACTTTTCATATGATTTCTTGGACTAACCTATTAACAAGAGCCACAGTGCCAGTTGCCTGTTTTATGCTGTTTTTGGTTCCAGGAAGTCAGAAAATGAATATTCTTGGAATTGGACGGGACAAAAGCCAAAGTTACTATTTTCCTAGAAGACTCACGAAGCCATAAGGAGAGTCGGAGAGGGGCCACAGGGTGGCCACACCCTCCTTGGCGCGGGCTAGCCCAGGTCACGCCAGGGCATGGTGTGGGCCCCTGGCCGGCCACCGACCTTGCCTCCTTCGCCTATAAGAGCCTCCCGATACCAAAACCCTAAATAGTCAATCAGAAATCCACGAAAAGTTCGGCAGCACCGCCGCCACCGAAGGGGAAATTCGGGGGACAAAAAGTCTCTGTTAGCACCCTCTTGGGAAGTGTGCCTCGAGCCATCTCCATCGATCTCCACCGCCATCTCCATCACCATTGTTGATTCCCATGATGAGGAGGGAGTAGTTCTCTCTCGAGGCTAAGGGTTCTACCGGTAGCTATGTGTTCATCTCTCTCTATGCATGATCTTATTGAGATCATGAGCTTGTAATCTATAGATCTACTATCTCTGCTCTCCCCATGTGTGAAAGTGTCAGCATGCACGCCATGGTGGCACTTAGGCTAGAGATTACAAATACTTGTTATGAGTTATATTTGGAGTTGGATGTCTTTATGAAATTGTGGTGTTTGTTGGACTCATCTAGTACTCAAGATGAAAGTGTGGGGTTATCTAGATGGGAAAGGCTTACTTTGAGGTGTGCTGTTATAGCCCTACCATGGATTAGAGTGTCCAACCGGAGAGTAGTTCAGTGTAGTATCATATAGAAGAATATATCTATATGAGAGTATTCACTAGTGAAAGTATGATCCCTAGGCCTTGTTTCTAAGCATTGAAACACCATTTGCAATTAGATCTGTTACATGTTTGCTTGCTTCCTTCTTTATTTCAGTTTGCCTTTAGTCTTTTCCATGCCATCAAGCTATTTTCTATCACCGTTACCACTTATAATTATCCATACCACTTGTATTTTACAATCTCTTCTCCGAACTAGTGCACCTATACACCTGACAAGTGTATTGGGTGTGTTGGGGACACAAGAGACTTCTTGTATCTTGATTGCAGGGTTGCTTGAGAGGGGATACCTTTGACCACTTCCTCCCTGAGTTCGATAAACCTTGGGTGATCCACTTAAGGGAAAACTTGCTGCTGTTCTAAAAACCTCTGCACTTGGAGGCCCAACAACTGTCTACAAGAATAGAAGTGCGTAGACATCAGAGAGCTCCCCCATAAGGTGTGCACATGGATGATGTTGCGTTTGAATACAAGGTGCACCTACTTAGGTATATGGAGAGCTCCCCCAAAAACCTTAGGAAGCAACCATGGCATGACAAGTTAAGGACATGGATATCTAGCACACAGTAGGAAAGATAGAAAGCATATAAGCATAGTATATCCAAGTACAATAATGATAATAAACTTTCCATACACGCACACAAATGCAAATAGTTCGATAAAGCAAATAGGAGCACAAGCCCATAAGAGGCAAATGAACGCAGTGAGGCTTGTGCAAGAGGTAAATATCATAAAAGTGGAATCTACTCTCTTCTCCCCCTTTGGCATCGAGACACCAAAAAGGAAGGACAAAGTAGAGTAAAAGATCTATCCACCAAACGGATCATCATCCTCATCCTCCTCGGCCTCTTCCTCTTCCTCGTCCTCACCATCATTTCCCGTAGGGGCAGCTGACCAATGCTGAGAGGAACTGGAAGTAGAAAACTTGGGCAGCATAGACAGATCAAAGCCCCGAAACATGTCCTCGTCCAACGGTGGCTTCTCAAAGTTCACATAAGGAACATGAGTCAGAGCATCTCCCATATCAGGCACATGGCGACCATGATCGGCCAAGAAAGCATTGTGCTTCCTCCTATTCTCTTGACTGAGCTCAAGAATGTGATGGGCAACATCATAAGAATACTTGCACATATCCCAAAGACCATTGAAGAACCTGGCAAGCCCCTTCTTGCAGGGGAGAGCATGATGAGAGCTAGAACCAACAAGGAGTGGATCATGAATAAGCTTGGTTTGTTGCTCAAATGGCTTCATCAGTGGGAGCTCAACATGAGTACCCTAAAGAGGCAAGGTGTAGATTACCATCTCTTCGCATGGACCCAGAGGGAAGGCTGTAGCAGGAATAGTGGCATTAAGCAGACGCTAAATGTACTGACAGTAGTTGAGTCATGCGCTTCTCGATGGACCGCCGAATCTCAGAATAGATGAAGTCACACCCATCAATCTTCCTCAAGCGGCGAGGGTCACAATAGTATAGAAGATTCTTGTGGTGACCACGAACATCAACAACATCACCGGCCTTGCTCATAAGATTGTGGCGAAAGAACTTGCCAAGGACCATGTAATAGTAATACATACTAGATAGACTAGGAGCAGCATGGCTTGGCTCACTAGGGTAGCACTAGAGAATGCGGTCATCACTGAAAGCCTTCTCTGAGTGAATACGAAAGCCAGAATCTTTCTCAGGAGGGTAACCCAAGGTAGAGCAGAATTCAGCAAAAGTGGTCATGTACATCTTGGTATCGGTCATCCAAGTGATGGAGCAAGCTGCATCAGGGTGAAAGTAGATGGTGCAGTGGAACTGGCAGAGGGCCTCAGGAATGAGCTTGATGTTGATGGTGGTGAGGTCATAGACATCCATCTTCTTCAGAGCCGCATCAATAAACTAAAAATCTATGAGGAGGGACAATTTGGCCCCTCCTCATGCAAGAGGGCTCATTATAGAAGTCATCCCAAAAACATTTTTGAGTGTCAGTCCAGAAGTACTTGTCAGCACCTTGATAGGGGCGGTCATGGAAACGATACGGATTTTGCCTTCTAAGATGCCTCCATTGTCTCATGGTGATATCCTTATAGGTGTTGTAGTTGGGAGATCTTATTCTTCAGTATGACCAAGATTTCCCTTGCCCTTGGCGGCATCCCGACCAACAAAAACTTTCTTCTTAGAGCCCCTCTGACCACTAGCTGAACCTGAACCACCTGCGACTGCATCAGCAATAGTGGCTGCTTCTTGACGCTTGGTAAGACTGACACTGGTACAGCTAGACGGAGGAGGAGGTGGAGGAGCCCGAGCCACAGCTAAGTTTCTCTTCTTGGCGGTGTCTAGCTGAAACTCGTTGTGATCGGAAGCTGCAAAAGAACACACAAAACGAAGATCAAAAACAAGCAATTGAGTGTATATTCCATATGATACCTCAACAAGAACCCAAAAATTATGTTTGAGCAAGTGCATGGACAAAAGACTTGGTGATAGGGAATTTCGGCGCCAGGTCCAGCGGCGTTGGCTAAGCCACCAAAAAAACCGGAAATAGGTCCGGCAGATCGGAACATCGACCGAAATGTCCGACGACAGGTTCGGTCGATCGAAAACGCGACCGAAAATTCCAGCGGCTTGCCCGGCGAAACCGGAGTTGGGACCAAAAATTTTTCATGGGAGAAGCAATCTCACCAAGTTTCTATCCATGACTCAGTACTTGCACAAATACAACTTACATGAAAAACAAGGTGAAAGGATGGGGCATGATAGAGGGACATGTGGGCAAAAAGGGGCTTGGTCTCAAATCTAGGGTTTCACTACCATGGGGATAGGGAAAGACAAGAATGAGAGAGAGCAAGAGATGGTGAAGAACATTACCCTGAGAGCACGAAGAAGCCATGCCCTCCCTTGCCAAAGATGCGCAAAGAAGAATACCACAGGAGGAGAGGGAGAGAAAGTCCTTGATCTCCCAATGCGAGCAAATAGAGAGCAAAACCTTTGGTGAGAAGTCTTGTAGTGACCCGATCTACAAATTTGTGGACTTTGGGGGGATTTGGGTGGAGGGAAGGGATTATGGGGAGGTGGGGGAGCTTGAGGCGGTGGACATGGAGGAAGGGGGTGCGAGGGAGGAAGAAGAGAAAAGCCAGAACTGCTCCCACACGCAAGAGGCTTAAATACCCCCAAACGATCAAACCGGCAATAAGTCCGGTCGAACCGGTGTGGCAGCCAAAAATTCTGGTGGGAGAACTGGCGAACCAATCCCTTGGCCGAGAATTCTGGTGGCGACCGAGAATCTCGGAGGTTGACCGAAACTGAGCTCTGTATGGTAGTTCGGTTAGCCACCGGAAATTCCAGCTACCAAACCGGCTAAACCGAGAATTTTGCCGAAAAAACGGTAAGAAGCAAGGATATGACGATTTTAACATGGAATTTTTTCATAAGTTCATGTGAGAGACCATATGAGGATATACACCAGATCCAAATCAAACAAATAAGTAACCCATATCCATTGGAATAAGCACAAATAAACACCAATAGCAACAATGGACATGAGTACTCATCATCAAAAGTCAAATCACCCAATACACAAGAACCAAATATTTGGCGAGGGATATCTCCCCTATGTCTAAGAACACATGTCATGGTGCCTCAAAGATATATGCTTGGACCCATATCATGACACGAGATCAATTAATATCGCACACATAGGTATGCATCAAACCAAGACATGGTATGATGACTATCCCCATATGTGATGTGCGACTAGGCTACATAGCAAGTTAAGAGCAAGAATATAATGCAAGTAAATCAATCCAAGATTTTAGGATCTAGGATATCGAGTTCTCACCTCAACATGACAAAATAGGCTTCATACAAAGGCTTCGTGAAAATATCCGCCAATTGGACCATCATTCCCACATGAGTGAGATTGATGTCACCATTTGCGACATGGTCACGTAGGAAGTGGTGGCGGATGTCAATATGTTTGGTGTGGAGATGTTGGACGGGGTTATTGGTAATCTTTATTGCGCTTTCATTGTCACATAGAAGAGGCACCGTACCAAGAGACACACCATAGTCTTTCAAGGTTTGACTCATCCATAACAATTGAGCGCAACAAGATGCCGCGGAAATGTATTCAGCTTAGGCGGTGGATAGGGCTATGGAGTTTTGTTTCTTGGATGACCAACTCATCAACGACTGGCCAAGGAATTGGCAAGCCCTGGAGGTCGACTTTAGGTCAACCTTATCACTGGCCCAATCAGAATCAGAATAGCCAACAAGCTCAAAGGTTGACCCCTTTGGATACCAAAGCCCGAGTGTAGGAGTGAGAACAAGGTACCTAAAAATATGTTTGACCGCCATCAAATGGCACTCCTTAGGATCGGATTGAAAATGAGCACACATTCCAACATTTAACATGGTATCCGACCTAGAGGCACAAAGGTAGAGCAAGGAACCAATCATGGAGTGATATACCTTTTGGTCCACGTCCTTCTCACCTACTCCAAGACCAAGTTGCCCATTGAGTGGCATGGGTGTCTTCATAGGATTGGCATTGGTCATCTAAAACTTCGCAAGCATGTCCTTCACGTACTTCTCTTGAGAGATGAAGGTGCCTTGAGCAAGTTGCTTCACAATGAAGCCTAGGAAATACTTCAACTCCCCCATCATGGACATCCTAAATTTCTTGGTCATCAACTTGGCAAAAGCTTTGTTATGAGATTCATTAGCTCCACCAAAGATAATATCATGAAGGTAAATTTGAACAATAAATAAGGCACCCCCTTTAACCCGTTTGGTGAAAAGGGTGGAATCGACCTTACCCACACCAAAACCGTCCATGAGTAAGAAATCCCTAAGGTGCTCATACTAAGCACGAGGAGCTTGCTTTAGTCTGTAGAGAGCCTTATGGAGTAGATACACATGGTTGGGATAGCATGTGTTTTCGAAACCCGGGGGTTGAGCTACATATGCAACCTATTTCAAGGGACCATTAAGAAATGCACTTTTCACATCCATTTGATAAAGCTTGAAGTTATGAAAATATGCATATGCAAGCAAGAGACAAATAGCTTCAAGGCGAGCAACAACGCAAAGGTGTCCTCATAGTCAATACCTTATATTTGGGCATACCCTCGCGCCACTAACCTTGCTTTGTTTCTTGTGATGGTTCTGTTCTCATCTTGCTTGTTCTTGAATACCCACTTGGTCCCAATGATATTGATGTGATGATCTTTAGGCCTCTCCACAAGAGACCAAACTTCATTGCGGGTGAAGCACTCGAGTTCTTCTTGCATGGCAATGACCCAATCCGGGTCCTCCAAAGCTTCATGGACCTTTAGTGGCTCAAAGTTGGACACAAATGCATGATGGCCACAAAAGGTAGTGATATGCCTCTTCTTGTTGCGAGTCTCGATCCCTCTTGATATGCTTCCAAGTATATTATTGACTTGGATTCCACTTGCAATAGAGGCGGACTTGATCTTCCGGATTGTCCCTACATGATCAATAAATTCATATTTTGATGGTCCTTGATCATTGACAACTTCTTGAGCTTGACCATGGTTTTGAGGGACTTGTTCGTCTTCTTAGTCTTGTTCAATGAGTTGAGGGCTTGGTTCTTGTTCTTCGGTTTGTGAGGGTTGTTCGTCTTGTGGTGCACTTGATGGTTCAACTTGAGTAGAGCTAGGCTATTCTTGAGTTGGGATTGATCCTCCCCCATCACCTTCTTGATCATGGATATGATATTCAGTGGGGAAAATATGCCCAATTCCTATAAACTTGATTACTTGAGAGGAATCTCCATCACCTACAACACGTGGAACAACTTGCCTCACTCGGGGGCCATTATCCTCCAAAAACTCCATGTCACAAGATACTTCAACACAACCATTGGTTTTGTTGTAGTATCTATAGGCATGAGAGTTTTCGGCATAACCAACAAAGATACCCTCTATAGTTCTAGATTCGAATTTACCGATCTTTTCTTTCTTTTTCTAGACTAGGCATTTACACCCAAAGACATGGAAGTAGTTGACGTTGGCCTTGTTCATTGTGAGAATCTCGTACGGAGTCTTGTCAAAGGGAGCTCAGAGGAAGAGCCAGTTCGAGTAGTGAACCGCGATAGCGATGGCTTCTCCCCAAGAGTTGTGGGGTGACTTGAACTCACTCAACATTGTTCTTGCCATATCTATGATAGTCCGGTTCTTCCTTTAAACAACACCATTTTGTTGAGGGGTATAAGGAGCCGAGAATTCATGCTTGATCCCCTCATCTTGAACAAACTCTTGCATGGTGTAGTTCTTGAATTCAGTGCCATTATCGATCCTAATGGTCTTGATCTCCACTTCATGGGTATGTTGAGCTTGCTTGGCGAAGATCATGAAGTACTTGTAGGTCTCATCCTTTGACTTGAGAAGGAAGACCCAAGTGTACCTTGAATAATCATCAACGATGACAAGGCCATACTTTCTTCCACCAAGAGTATCATATGTTGATGGCCCGAAGAGATCCAAACGGAGAAGCTCCAATGGTCTTGACGTGGCCACCTTGGATATTGATGGATGACTCTTCCCATGTTGCTTTCTGGAGATGCAAGCACTACACACACGATACTTCTCAAAATACACACCGGTTAGTCCAACAATATGCTCACCCTTTAGGAGTTGTTTAAGATTTCTCATCCTGACATGGCTAAGGCGGTGATGCCAAAGCGGTCCCTCGTCAACCTTGGCCATTAGACATGTGGAAATAGATTGACTCTCTTGCGAGAGGTTGACCACGTAAAGGTCATCTTCCACATATCCATCAAGGAACAACTTGATATTATCAGCCCTAAACACTTTCACAAAAGTTCTAGAGAAATGAGAATCATAACCGGCATCCGCAAGATGTTTAATTGAAAGCAAGTTGTAACCAAGGTTCTCAACAAGCATGATGGTCTCTAGGGTCAAAGCCTTAGAGACCACCAACTTGCCATAACCTAGTACCTTCCTTTAGAGTTGTCTCCACAAGTGATGCTTGACATTGAATTGACATCATGAATGAATTGGTCAAGGGCACTTCTACCTCCAGTCATATGATTGGTGCATCCACTATCAGACACCCACTTTGAACCACCAGAGGCATACCCCTACAAAATCAATTCTTTGATTTAGGAACCCATTGAGTAATGGGTCCCCTAGCATTAGCAACAAGAACTTTTGGTACCCAAATTGAGCACCATCTATAAGCATAACCATTGCAAGGGACAACAAATTTGGCATACGCATCTCCTTATGTTCCCTTACATAGCACATAGGATGGATTAGTTTTTCCCGCGAACTTGTGATTGGGGTTGCCCCTTGTGGCTCCCCCATTCACAACATTCTTCTTTACTTGGTCAACCACCTTGTTCCCTTCACACACAAAGTTGATCTTCTTAGGTGGGTTGGCACCATTCTTGTTGTTCTTGGGGTCAAACCCCATACCTTGCCTTGGAGCTCTCGTCATTTGACAAGCAAGAATCTCATCTAGAATCTTGCCCTTGGAGGTAGGTGTGAGATGCTCCTTCTCAAGTTGTTCCTTCAACTTCTTGTTTTCCTCAAGCAGACATGCTTGATCCAACATAGAGTTAGAAGCACAAGTAATATTCTCAACAATGATTGGATCCTTCAATGTACCAAGAGCCTTTTCATAGGATACTCGAAGTTGATCATGATTCTCCCCAAGTTTTATGTGCTCACGCTTGACAAGCAAATTAGCTTTCTCAAGGTCCTCAAGGTCATTGGTGAGAGAAGCATGAGAAATCTCGAGTTCCTTCTTTGAAGCATCAAGCTCTTGGGACAAGGTAATAGCCCTATCTAGGGTATCCACATCTTTTGCCTTATCAAGTTCATTGATTTCAATTTGTTCTTTAAGAAGGGAATTGATGTTCTTTTACTTTATTACCTCTTGCTCAAGGAGATTGAATCTCCGTTTCTCATCATCAATATGAGATTCCAAGCTATAAATGGTCTCATCATGTGAGTTGACAAGGTCCATTAATTGCTTGAATCTAGCACCAGCATTGCTAGGAAGAGACTTCATGATTTTATACATTTCTTGTATATAGTTTTCATCAAATTCATCATTGTCACTATCATTGGCACTAACATGATCATCCAAGATGCTAGAGAGAGATGGAGGGGAATAGATTACCTTGGTGCTCCTTGCCATAAGGCAAGAGCCGACAACCTTGGGAGTAGGAGAATCATCGATGTAGTCCTTGGTATAGTCGTAGGTGAGTAGTGACCCAGGTTGTGTGTAAACCAAACTAGGCTCACCGAACACCTTCTCCTCGTCCTCACACTCCTCATTGCATGTGTCCTTGGAGCTTATTGCCATAAGACAAGTACCAGTGACCTTGGGATTAATGGAGTCATCGGCATAGTCCTTGGTGTAGTCATATGTGAAGAGTGACCCGGGTTTGGCAAAAGACAAGCCGGCCACTCCCACAACCTTCTCCTAATCTTCACTCTCCGCATCGGATAAGTATTCTTGGCCTAGGAAGCCTTTTCCATCACGCTTCTTGTTCCTCTTGTATCTCTCGTTGATGGGGTTTGGCTTCAATCTTGGCTTGGCGCCCTCTTCATACTTGGGCTTATCAAGTCTCTTCTCATATGGGCACTTGTTGTCAAAGTGATCCGACTCATCACAATTGTAGCAAGTTCTCTTCTTCTCACTTGGTCCGGTTGAACTTCTTCTTCTTCTTTAGAACTTCAAATTCTTTGTGAAGAGTGCAAGTTGAGAGAGCATGTCATCAACTTCATCACTATCATTCTCTTCTTCACTTGCAACATCCTCTTGCACATGCTTGGCCTTGAATTCTAGGGAGTGAGAAGACCCAATAACACGATTATCTCCTTGATCTTTTGTCCTTCATCCGCCAAGTTATCCATGGCAACAAGATATGATACTAGATCATCGGGAGAGAAGTGGGTAGCTGAATCTAGGAGTTCCAAGTTCAAGGCAAGCTTCTTGTGGGTGGCTGCAATCATGGAGCCAATCTTGGACTTGATGAGCTCATCATTCAAGTTGAACCCATCATCATACTTGTCACAACCAAGACCACTAATCTTCACACGGAGGGCAACAAGTCTCTTGTCTGCTTCCGCGATGGATTCACCATCGTGGTTCATGAACATGTTCATCTCCGACTTAGCAGCTTCATACTTGGAATTTTGGATAAGGTATGTTCCCTCTTGGAGAATGACAATCCTATCCCAAAGATCCTTTGCGGTGGGGATGTCACTAACTTGATCATGGAGAGTGCGGTGAATGGCACTCCTTATCTTGTCACAAGCCGTTGCATTTAGTTGACGGTCATAGTACTCTCCTGGAATGAGGTTGTTGGGATCTTGTGGATAGAAGCCATTGCTCACAATCTCCCAAAGCTCCACACTGCAGCTACGAAGATGAGATTCCATAGAAGCTTTCCAATGAGAGAAGTGAGTTCCATCATAATGAGGTGCGAGACCCAAACCATTAATATGAGGCATGATGTTCTTTTGCTTAGGATATATACGGAAATGGATTAGGAGGCATGGAGGCTTTCGTCGGGTCACTCTCACTAGAGGAATCGTTCACGACCTCCTTACCGGTGTCCATCATCCTCCCATGAGGTACTACCGAAGGTCCGGCAAGCATGACCCCTCACCCATCCCCGTAAAACGTCCTTCAAGGAAACTTATTCGAGCAAGGAGATCGGAATCTGCCTTAGCCTTTTCAAGGGATCTTTTGGCAAAGAGTTCACGAAGCTCCTTGACCGAATAAGTCTTGTCCTCCTCATCATCAAAGAAAACCATCTTTTCTCTTAGGCGGTAAAGCCCTTAGAAGAGCTCTTGGCTCTGATACCAATTGAAAGTGTAATATGGTTTACCTAGAGGGGGGTGAATAGGTTTCTACAAAATTCTTTGTAATCTTTTGCAAGTTTTAGGCTTTGCGGAATATAAGTGTGCCTAAACGCAAACTAGGTGAGGCAACATAGATGATGATACAAGATACTTCGAGCATGAAGGCTATCACAATGTAAACAACACAAGTAAGAGATTGGTTAAGGAATAACCGAAGCACGCGAAGATGAAGATGTATTCCCATGTTCACCACCTTTGGAGAGGGGGCTACATCACGTTGGAGAGGTGTGAGGTTCCGCAAAGGATTCCCCAATGCCCTGAAGGCTCACCTTCTTCTCCGATCCTATCCCACAAAGGAATAGCTCACTTACTCGTGGTAGACTTTAAGGTAGTCTCAAAACCCTCACAAACTTTCCACGAAGCAAATCACAAGCCGAATGCCTCCGGGAGACCCTAGCCGCCTAGGGATTCCCAAAAACCCAAGAGTAACAAGCTAACTCGATGAACTCAAGGAGGGATGAACTTTGGCTTGGTGGAATCATAGATCGGGACCTCCTCTTGCTTTCTACCAAAGGGATATGGGATTGGTTGGGTAGAATGGGAGATCCTCAAGGAATTGTGTTTCAACAATGGGGGGAGAGAGAGAGCTTCAAGAATGAGTATGTAATGGAATGCCTAACTCTTAGTGGATAAGAAAGGGGTATATATAGTCCGGGGTGGAAAAGGAGCCGTTTGCAGAGTCCTGCGATAGAACTGGCAATAAGTCTGGCAGCGCCGATTCGTGCGCCGGAAATACCAGTGGCAGCTCCGGCGAACCAGACGCGACACCATAAGTTCCAGCAACGACCGAGAATTATGGCGAGCAACCGAAATCCCATATAGTAAGCAGTTTCGGTGCTCACCGAGAATTTCTAGCGGCCACACCGGCGGCACCGGAATCCTTGCTGATTTCGCAGACACCTCCTTTATCTTGTTTTCCACAATGTCTTTCTGTCTCTCCTCGAATGGGTGTGTGGCTGAATTTATTATGATGTGTATGTGGTGTAGAACATCCCAGAAGAGCGCATCGAGATCACCCCTCTTAATGGTGCGGTGATTCCTACTAGACTCAAAAAGAAATAAGAGAAAAGCAATGAAAACACCGACTCTTCACTTCAAAAACGAATGGGGGATCACACACCACCTCACATCATCAAATGCAGACTATCACCTATAGGGATACTAGTAGAAACATTAGTCCGCTCTCTACCTCCGATGTCATGATTAACCAAAATACTGGATAAGGGCATTTTACCCTGTCAGCATCCTCACCTGTAGCACCATGTGCATCATCTTGCACATATTCTGCATCATCATCTTCAACTTCTTCTTGAGCTGAATCTATAGGCACTGGATCAGAATCAGATCTTTCTTGCTTCTGATTTCGAGGAGAAACATGTACTGGAACTTACTTCGGAACCTGCACCTTTGTCTTCACAATATCCTCAATTGTTTGGTCTTCAACAAACACAACATCATGGCTTCTCACAACCTTTCTTGCTATTGGATCATACAACTTATAGACGAACTGATCACCTCCATAGCCAAAAATATACATTGTCGTGTCTTTGAATCAATCTTTGACCTTTCATCTCGAGGGATATGAACAAAGGCCTTGCACCCAAAAACCTCCAGGTGCTCATACGAGACGTCCTTGTCATAAAAGACCCTGTTTGGAACATCTCCCTACAATGGATAACTTGGTGAGAGATTAATAAGATAAACTACAGTTGACAAAGCCTCACCCCAATAATGTTTAGGCAGCTTTGCACTCGATAGCAAGCACCTAACTCTCTCAAAAATTGTCCTGTTCATCCTCTCAGCAATACCATTCATCTATGGTGTCTTTAGAGGAGTAAATTGGTGTCTAATTCCCTCCTCCTTGCGATAGGCATCAAATGGCCCAATATACTCTCCCCCATTATCAGTGTGAATGCACTTGATCTTCTTCTCAGTTTCTCTCTCAACTGAGACTTGGAGTTGCTTGAATACACTTAGTACTTGATGTTTGTCCTTCAAAACATAGACCCAAACCTTCCTGAAAAAGTCATCAATAAATGTGACAACGTACTTTGCTCCACCCAATGACCTCACTAACATTTTAGAAACATCGGAATGTATCAAGTCCAACACTTCGGGCTTCTTGTGAGGAGGTTGACTCTTGAATTCAACTATGTATTGCTTCCCCGCTAGACAATCTGAACATTTCTTGATGTGAACATGTCCTTGACTGCCTCCTCTACCCCCCCCCCCCCGCACCTGCCTTGCACAACTACCCCCCCCCCCTCGCGGCCCCACCCAGCTCCTCTCAGGCGGTCCGGCCGCCCCGCTCAGCTCCTCTCCAGTCGCCTTGCATAGATCCTCTCCCGCGCGCCTCCTCTGTCCTCAACCCTCCCACGGCCCCGCCCCCGATGCGCCTCCTCGGGCCGAGCTGCTGCTATTGCAATGCTGCCCAGCTGCCGAGCTGCCGGATCCCGAAATCACGACCAGGATGGACGAGGAGGAAGAGATGGCCTGGATCTTAGCCGCCCAGGAAGAATAAGAAGAGGAGCCAGCGGTGACTCTTGAAGAAGAAGAGGGGGCCTCAAGAAATCCCAAGAGGACATGTTTTCAACCGGTCAATTTCTATCCTATAAGTTTATTTGTTTAGTGATTAGTATCCAGTAGTGTTACAAGAGCTCATGATTTTTTCGATTTAATTTTTGTAGGAAAATGTTGTGGAAAGATTTGACTTAGCAAATGTCATTGTCGATCCTAGACTTCAGAAACCAATTGATGAATATAGCACACCTGAAATTAGAGATAAAATGAGATGCGCATATTTTTCGAGAGGTGGTAATCATTTGATTGGTCATAATTTTCCCAAACAAAATTTGGTCCAGAATGGCGGTCATTTTTGGATGCATGGTATACCAAATATGATTGGTTAAAGTATAGTGTGGAGAAGGATGCTGCATATTGTTTTCATTGCTTTCTTTTCAAATATTCAACCAATAATTCACACTTTGGATATGATGCTTTCACAAAGATGGGGTTTATAAATTGGAAGAAGGCATAAGAAAATTTCAAGTATGATGTAGGTGGACCAAATAACATTCACAACAATGCAAGTAATAATTGTGAAGATTTTAAAAATAAAAAGCAAAGTGTGGCATATGCTATTGTTAGTCATGAAGAGCAATCCCATATTGATTATGAGATTCGTTTGAGGGATGTTGTGGGTGTTGTTAGATTTCTACTTGAACAAGGTCTAGCTTTCTGTGGGCATGACGATTCTAAAACTTCCTTGAACAAAGGCAATTTTTGGGAGGTGTTGGATTGGTATGGCGCAAGATGCAAGGAAGTTGTCAATGTGATTAATGAGAATGCTCCTAGCAATTGTCAATTGACATGTCGTAAAATCCAACTAGATATAGCACAAGCATGTGAAGAATAGGCTACACAAGTCATAATGAGTGAGCTTGGAAATGCTAGTTTCTCTCTACTTGTTGATGAGTCTCGTGATGTATCAGTTAAAGAGAAAATGGCTGTGATGATAAGGTTAGTCATACTATCACAACTCATTTATTATACTCTCACAATTCATTTATTGTACTCTCACAACTCATTTATATGTTACTGTTTGTATGTTTGTGAACCAAAAAGGAGAGATCATGGAAAGATTGCTTGGTGTTGAGCTTGTTCTTGATACTACATCGGCTTCTTTGAAAAGATATTTAGATGCAATGTTTGTTAAACATAATTTATCCATGTCTAGATTAAGAGGCCAAGGATATGATGGTGCCTCTAATATGCATGGGGAGCTTCATGTTTAAAAACATTGGTATTAGCGGACAACCCTCATGCCTTTTATGTGCATTGTTTTGCCCACCAACTTCAATTGGTGGTTGTGGCGGTTGTGAAAGGATTTCTTCTAGTTGTTCAATTCTTTGGTCACTTAAATAAGATTGTCGGTATGGTTAGTTTTTTCTTGTGCACAATTGCAAATAGTTGTTTTCAACTCTTTATATATGTATCAATCCTAATTTCTATATGCACATTTTTTGTATATGTAGGTGAGTGCTTCTTGTAGGAAGAAAGATGCATTGTTGCAATTGCATAATGACCGTTTGGTAGCACAACTAGAGAGTGGGGAGATCTCTTCGGGAAGAGGCCAAAATCAAGAGACAAGTTTAACAAGACCAGGTGATACTCGTTGGGGGTCACACCATGTAACTCTAATTCGGATTTAGAAAATGTGGGATTCAATCATTGAAGTGCTATGCAGTGTTTCTCATGATGGGACAGGTGCCGAGGAAAAAGGTGTGGCTTCAGGTTATATCATATACATGGAAACCTTCGAATTTGTTATTGTCTTGCATTTGATGCTTCGAGTGCTTTGTTTAACAAATGGTTTGTCACAAGCTTTGCAATCCAAGGATCAGAACATAGTGAGTGCTATGAATATGATTGTCTCTGTGAAAAGTCTATTGCAGAAATTGAGAGATGATGGATGGGAGCCTCTATTGCTTGCTGCTACTAACTTTTGTGGTGTAAGAAATATTATAGTGCCCAATATGAATGATAATATTGCAGCTAGGGGTTACCCAAGGAGTTCACGGAAGATGGTTACTTACTTCCATCATTACAAGGTACACATATTTAATGAGGTGCTTGATAGAAACATAGTTGAGATGAATCATAGATTTTCTGAAACTTCTACACGCCTATTATTGTGCACTACATGCCTTGATCCTAGAGACACATTCAGCAGTTTTGATAATGATAAGCTAGTTGCGCTTGCAACTATGTACTCTGCTGATTTCTCTTCACATGATTGTTGTCTATTGGTTGACAAACTCAACATATATGTTGATGTGATGAAAAGAAGTCCTAAATTCATAGCTTGTGACAGTATGAGTGATCTTGCTATCAAGTTGGTTCAGAAGAGACAACATTTGACCTTTCCATTGGTATTTCGCCTTATTACACTTGCTTTGACAATATGTGTGGCAACAACATCAATTGAGAGGGTTTTCTTAGCCATGCATATTATAAACACAGATCTTCGCAATAAGATAGGGGATGATTGGCTCAATGATTTGATGATTTTTCTATGTTGAGAAATAAATATTTGCAAAAATTGATGGCAAGAAGATTATGCTATGTTTCCATTCCTATAGTAATCGTAGAGGTCATCTTCCTCGTGGATTTTGACTTCCCAACATGGATACAACTTAATGGTATAATACTATCTTATCAAAAAGGTAACTCTATTTTGTTAGTTCTTGTTCTTTATGGTCATTTTGTCGTTGTACTTGATGATATATAATATGATATATGCAAATTGCTTCGGTTTAGACCTTTTTTGTTGAATACACCTGCTTTTCTGTCAAAAAAATTTTAGAGCTTAGTTTTTCGACCCCCCTCGGTTCAATTCCTGGCTCCGCCCCTATTTGCGGGCATACAACTCCTCCACTTTCTACCATAAGGTACGTGTATGTGTCTCCTCAATGATATGGTTCAAAACATTATCATACACCCATTGTCAGATGAACCCACAAGCTTGGAGATGAAGTACCTCCCACTGATCTTCTTTCATATCACTAGGCATCTCAGTGGAGAACACCGACATCCAGTAATCCTGCACATATAACAAGTCCTTGATCTTAATCTTCCAAGTTTGATAATTTGTACCATTCAAAAAAAATCATTCTGTTGGTATTCACTTTCATCCTTCACCACAAGCAAATGCAATCATCCCAAAACAAACTTTGCTCTGAAACTGAATACAAACTAAACCTCAGCTCTGATAGGCCATGTCCCTCCACATGGAGGTGTGTTAGCATCCCAACAGATTTGTTTTATGAAGCTTCAGAGAAAAACTAGCTCTCAATATATGCATCATCCTTGCATCTCTTGACTCCACAATTGAGAGCAAAACAATAAAGGGACTTAGAGGTGAATTTATTTATTTTGACTCAAAAGTTCACAACACTGAATCCTCCTCATCAGCTAATCTCACATTCACAGTTAAACTGTCAAGCTCTCCTCATTCTCTAACCTCAACGGGGACAAATGATCTAGAGAAAGTGAGTTGTAAACCATCCTCACAGCAATCCCTAAAGACAGTTATTAGTTGGTGTTCACAGCAAGCATAAATTGGTAGGTACAATGCAAATTCTTAAAAGGACACTCACCAACCCAGACATCGTTCTAGATCATGATCTTCTTCACATCTCCTAAACAGTACTGATCTAAACAAGTTTTGTCCTTGTTAATTATGTGTTCTGGAAGCGGCGACTTAGTAATATGCCCCGTCTAGAAGAGTTTTTTTTAACATACCCTGTCTAGAAGAGTTTTGTACAGTGAGAGGAAAAGAAAAAAGGGCTAGGTATCCACTCCCTCCGTTTCAAATTATAAGATGATTTAGTGGTTTTCTGAAACATATGTCTTTTAAGCAAAATAAGTGAACCTACATGTATTTCAGGAAAAACTGAAACATCTTACTATATTTAGTATATTTTAGAACGGACGGAGTAGGTAATTAAGTAACCGTCGCGTGTTAACTAACGGCTGTACGAAAAGCTCGAGGCGTGCGGTAGCTTTCCATAGAGGTATATACACTTGTAGTCACACATCTTGCATCGTGAGAACGTTTTAGTTCCACAACTTGCAAAATGAGTAACACTAGTCCCACAAGTTACATCTCAAAAGCATTTTAGTCCAATTTAATCAAATTTCAGCAAGTTTGCTAAATTCATCCACTTATGGTATCACAGATTTTTTAAAAATAACCTCATTGTATTTTTCTCTTGCATTTGTGTGCTACAAAGACGAACATGCCACTACACCAACAGGTAATGTTGCTCAAAAGAATGTAACTCTTTTATACAGTATGAAAGCACACCTACGTAAAAATGCTCAGATCATCCGTACCAAATTAATTCGTCACGAACATGTCGGCACGGTCCCCACTATATACCGTGTAGCTTAGACTAAGATAATAGCTGGCTGTAATGTCTAGAATAAATTTAAGTTTATTCGTAAAATAAACTTGAGTTGC
The DNA here is from genome assembly GCA_023614405.1 of Avena insularis. Taxonomy (NCBI): domain Eukaryota; kingdom Viridiplantae; phylum Streptophyta; class Magnoliopsida; order Poales; family Poaceae; genus Avena; species Avena insularis. The sequence goes on along the minus strand of CM042692.1, from coordinate 427,460,101 downwards.
AATAATACCTAGTAGCGAATATTTCTAGTCGGTTCCTAACTAAGAGCATCTCTAGTAGATGCCGTATATCGGTCGGCTCGCAAAGTTTTGGGCCGATATGCGATATCGAGCCCAAAAAATGGTCTTTTCAGATACCATAAACGGGCAAATGCCGCAAATGTTTTTGCGGTATCCCGCAACAAGTCCCATCTGCCCCGCATATATTCGGTACAGGGACGTCTCGATGCGGTATCCCGCATCCATTTTTCTCTTCCTTCCCCGCCTAGAAACCCTCGTTGTCGTCCGCCCACGTCTCGGATTCTGGCCACCTTCGACGTCGAAAAACAAATCGCCATCGCCGACCTCCGTGTCGACCCCTCATCTTGTCATGGCCGGCCAATCGAGCCACGATTTGGACGGAAGCGGCACGCTTCTCCGCGCCGTGGCAGGAGCTCCGGCTTGCGAGCTCGCCCGCCGCTGCCGTCGGAGGAGGAGGTATGCCGGCGGCGCTCCGAGCAGGGACGTGCTAACAACGCCCTTGGGCGCATCCATGAGACCTCGTCGGCAAGGCGGAGCTGCCGTTCAACCCTACCGCGGATGATGCGGAGGAACTCTTGCTCAACAAAATCATCGCGGCCCCGCTGGAGCCCGCTCCTGCCGACGATGCGGAATACAACTCGGACGAGAGCGAGAAGCTCTTGGTGCACGAGGCGAAGTTCAACTCCCTCTGCACCGCGCTCATGGACATCGTGGAGCATCGGAAGCGTCTCCGCACCGCACGCAGACTAATCGCGCGTCTCCGCATCGCGCGCAAACTAAGCGCGCGTCTCCGCCGTCGTAGATGCTCCGGTGAGTAGGTACCGCCGATGGAGCTACGTAGATGCTAGGTCTAGTTTGGGATTCAGGCGCGGCATCATTTTTTGTTAAACATTTATCGATCTCGATGATCAAAAAAGACAATTCTAATAGGATTTGAAGGTGCACAGTTTACAAACCCAGATCACTACTTTTGTGTTTTCTTTGTAGCCCAGAACATAAATTATTTCGGATTAAAAATTTGCATATATTTTTAAAAATTTCACAAGTTTAGAACACGTAATTTTGAATATCCAAAATAAAAGCTTACATGTAGGCTACTCATATGTTAGTGCTTGTATACATAATGTGTGTACGTGTAGGTAAGCTAGGACGAATCAGCGTTAAACTAGTGTATAATTAACGAGCGCTGTTGATGGTAATCACGTTCGTGTTTGTGCTGTAATGGCAAACTTTTATTTCTACAACAGTGTAGGTCGTGAGTTCAATTCCTACCGTTGCATGTATATACTTTTTTATTTGTTTTCTTATTTACAACCATTGACGGGTGGGACGTGTCTGTCAGGCCGTACCAAGGTGGCAGAAGGCAGAGAGAAAAAACATAGGGGTTATTTTAGAAAAATGCGACGCCACGTGTTAGTTTCAGAATTAGTTTTGATCAAAAGATGGATGAATTCGGTCAAAATCACAAAAATACGATCGAATTGGACTAAAATGTTTCCGGATTACAAGTTGTAGGACTAATCTTGCTCACTTTGCAAGATGTGGGACTAAAATGCTCCCGTGGTGCAAGTTATGGGACAAAAAGTGTATATACCTCCTTTCCATACATTGGCTCTGAATTACTCGCAAACTAAAGTCGTGTACCGCGCTGACGTGAACCTGCTGCAACAAAATGATCGACTCTTGTCGGCCTTTTCTTGTCTCGTCACTTTTTTACCGTTATAACTCTTTCGTTTTGGACAAAGTGTCTCTCAGTCTCAGGTCTCATCTCGATTCAAAATCACGAGAAGCAATCATGCAGAAAGCATACATCGGCCGTACACTTGCTAACGCCGAGGCATCGATCGGCAGTGCATGTTAGAAGGTGTATGGTAGGGCGGGGCGCTACGTACGTACACGCGCCTCTAACTTGCGATGCGAGCCGAGCATGGAAATGAGTTGCTGTCGGATCCCATTGTATGCAAAACGGTGGGGCCCTCGTCTAGTCCCCATCGGCCCTGGCCCTTTGCGTAGCCCATAATATAGAGAATCTGGGCTGCGATTTTGCTTGCTTGCAGTATACAACATTGAGTATGTCCAGAATCTAGTTTTAGATTTTTTTTGAAACTTGTAAATATGATTTAAATGAAAGGAGCACCGGGAGTCAAAAAAGATAGTTTCCGGAATGTGCTGGAGTAAAAAAAAAACGAACGCTTTCCTTAAAATTGCAAAAACCAACAATGTTTTATATAACTATATGAAGTAGCATAGAAACCATTTGTGGCAAAAGAAAAGGCGCCACAAAACCCATCGATCGATCAATCATTGTACTGGGTAGCTATAGCTATTAGAAAAAAGAAAACAGAAGGAAAAAGAGACAAACCAGCTAGGTACGTAGGGGGAAAAGAGGGTGAAACCCAGCCAGTTTTAGACGTACTTGCGCTATTAAGTGCCACGGTACTTGTAGACAACACCGGGTAGGGACCAGGCCGGAGTTTGCGAAGAAGATGTACTACTGTGCATGCATATGCAAGTCTCTGCCGGTCTGCCCATGCATGCATATCGCTGGGAGCTAGCATCCATGCGACGAGACTCTTGTGCTTGTTCTTTCACCAGAAATGGTGCCCTGGTTGCAACCCATGTCAGCTGCCCCCTGGGCTCAACATGCCCCAAAGACAAAACCACGAGCTACACCACTACATACGTAGTAGTACAACAGTGTCTTTTTTAAGCTGACCTGCAACAGTGTTCTCACATGTGCAGTAGCGTGCACGTACACAATCGTTTATTTGGTGTAAACAATAAGCACTCCGGGTCTCTGGCACCGGTACGGTGTCGCGTATATGAGTAGTATACGTATTCCGAGCAGTACACGATATGGGTGTATGTTTCCATATGCATGCACGTAATCGGGTAGGACTAGGAATTAGTCACCGAGTAGGCTAGCTAGTTTGAGTCGGTTAGCTGATTCCTGGCATATTTATATGCGTGTATGCTGGCTTGTAAACAACCACCGTGTGAGTTGAATTAATACAAGAGAAAGACCAGGCTCGATATGGGCCTGTGGCCATCATATTGATTTTCGCGTATCGTTTGACTTGTGGTGTACGTGTGTGTCTTGCCGGAACTTCATCGTCGGTGTCGTCGGAAAGTAGTCGACGGCAAGGGGCTGTGCTAACAATTGGTATCAGAGCCTCTCGTAACTGATCTCCTAGTAACGGGAGGACTTCGTGTCGCCAAAAAATAGTCGGCATCAGTGTCCATGATCAGAAAAAAACCTATAACATCTCCATTACGGGGGAGGCCCGTTTTCCCCCGATGTGTGACGGGAGAGATTGTTAGGTTTAGTCCCACGTCGAAAGATTGATATGAGGGAATCTAACTTATAAGGTGGGGCAAACCTCACTTATCAGGCTAGTCTTTTAGGTTGAGTTAGGCCAGATGCCTTATTTGGTTGTGGGTTCGGGGACCTGGGCTTGTGCGCTCTAACACCCTTGGCCCTTGGGTGATGAAGGGCGTCCACGGTCTAGCTGCCAAGTGCACGTCGCATGGGCCCACGCACCAGAGCGCAGCTAGACGTGACTAGGGCGCGCACGTTCCTCTGATAGCAGCAGCCGTCTCTCTCCTCCTTGGCCTGGCCCGATCCCTCTCTAGGTTCAGGGTCGGGACACAGGTAGAGACAGAGGGACAAATATAGTTGCACTGTGGTCCAAGCATTCATGCATGGACGCCAGTAATTTGCTGTACGTGGGTGATCGATCGGTCGGTCGTCGAGCAGCTGCATGCTGCATGCATAGCCATAGCCAGGCCTCTCTCCCCGTCTCTCTCTCTCTCTCTGCTGCGTAAAGCGACTGTGGAGCTAGCGCAGCGTACGATGCATGCAGAGGCTGATGAACTGATCGATGAGAGAAACACGGGCAAACACACAGATGCGCACACATGCTTTCATTTCATTTCATGCATGTGTATGCATATGCATGCATGCGCAGCGCGCACTGTGCTGCCTCTGCGCACCGCAGACGGGATGTCTGTTCCTTTGATAAAAGAAAGGAACCAAACCAGTTGTGTGCCATGCATGTGTAGGCACGTACGCGCGCGCCGGTACGTACGCGTACGTAACATACATGCATGTACAGCCACTGTGCTAGCTTGTATGTACAGCATGCAAAGCTTTTCTCAGATAGGTTGGTCGATCTACCATGCATCCCGTGAGTTCATTGAATTGAAGTCCACGTACGTGTCGACAGGAGCCATGGTATTCTCCATTGGCAGGCGATCCAAACGGACCGAGGCTGTCTGAATGTGTCCCACCGGACAGCCGTGACACCAAAAACCTACATCCCACAGCCATATGCCGTTCTAGTGGAAGAAGTCGACGAAGAACGACCAAGAGGTTAGATCTTCATCGGCCGGCGTCGTCGACAATCACCGCCACCACCACCACTGCCATGCTCCCCACGCCGATTCCACTGCTACTGCCAGCACCACGCGCGCACGATTTTATTGCCGTCGGCGCCGCAACGAAGCCGCATGCGCATCCTCGGAGGGGCCTGGGCAACGGTGACCGTTGATACATGCTCGTGGAGGAGGCACGCTAGCGGTGGGAAGACAGGAATCCTTACGACTATCACAAAGTCAACTGCCTGATCGAGGATCAGGATGCCGGTGCCGCCCATGCCACCAGAAGTGCAACTGCTCGATGTCGAGATCCAGCGCCACCGCCAGATCCCGGAGAATCTCTGGAACCACCTCTGAGGATGGCCATGGCGCTGCACGACTCGGTGATGGATGCCGCGTAGCCACCTAAGCCCCCGGTTCTGGCTCTGGCTCCACCGACGCATGCGGAGCCAAGGCAACGGCCTTCGTGGCATGACCAAGTTACCCCTCCCCACCACCCGCTACCCATGTACTGGCCGTGGACGCCGCCGTTGTTCATTGATTTCTCCGAGGAAGAGGCCGATGACGAGTAGGCATCGCCAACACCAGGTGAGGCCAAGGTAGGGTTTTCTAGGGTTTGTCTTTTTTCTTTTATTCCCTATGTAAATTAAGTTGTTTTATTAAAAATTCGGCAGCGGGTCGCTGGGAGCGCCCCAACCTAAACAAACACAACCGGAAAATATGTCCGTGGACCGATCCATATGGACCAAAACAGACACATCTCGTGTCTAAAATGAGTCGATCTGCTGGAGATGCCTTTATGAACGTAGACATCGTAGGAGTGAAATAATACATGTTCTTTCTTTTGATATACGCGCATAGGTGGATCCAAACCGTTCCTAAGTCTGGTCACGTGCTTAGACTTCTGGCCGGCCGGCTAACCTAATTTATAATTGCAATTTGGTCAAAAAGTAGTGAAATAAACTGTTTGCCCAGTTTTTGAATAATTCTTGGGTGCATCGTTGCGTACACGATTTAGCAAAAATCGAAATATTTGTATTATGAAAAGTAAAGCAAACGAAGAGTGATACGAAGCGCACGTACGCATGCATCATGCAGGAGCTAGCAGTACGTAAATCTGCGGTTCATGGAGAAGAAATCATTGTTGCATTGAAGGGAGAATGCATGCATGCTGCAGAGAGAGCTGAGCACGCAACGCAACGCATGATTTTTGGGCGGAGCGTGCAAGGCGCCGGCGCTCACTTTGAGGCGGTCGGCCGGTCGCCGGATCGATCGGTGATATCATCAGACGGGCGCAGCGCCAATCCCGTCGTGCCACATGCCCCCGACGATCGTCTCCATGCATTCACGTAGACGCGCGCAGCAGTCCCCCCCGCCCTCTCACTGCTGCCGCCTGCCGGTACGTGCAGTCGTGCACTGCAGGCCACGACCGACGAGACGACGACCACCGATCGCATGCATGCAGCAGGCACAGCGGCATGCAGTCTCTCCTCGGCACAGCATGCAATGCATGCCGCCATGACCCCGGCCGGCATTCTGCTCCACCTTAACCTAGCGAAAGCAGCTCCCTTTTGCTCTGCATCTCCATGTGCACTCTCCGGCCGTCCGTCTCGAGCGAGAGAGCTGGGAACGAACGGCCATCGTCACGGCCTCCCATCCCTCCACCTTTCTTTACGCCTTTTCCTTTTCCAGTACGTACTGCTCCCCCCTCTCTTCGCCCAAAGCTACACACACCACTGCCTCCTCCTCTATCTCTCTCCCAATCTCTCTCTCCCTCTCTCGTTTGGGCGCGCGCCAAGTGAGTGCCGCAGCCAAAAGCTGCGTGCTTCCGGGCGGGCCTGAGCCTGACCCCATGCATGACATGGCGTGGCATGGCATGGCATGGCATGGCATGGCTAGCCTTAAACTCAAGACTTTGGCGGCTTCCACTGCCTTTGCATATGCTCAAATGTGCACAAAAGCGTATATATAGAGATGCACCTACCTATCCATCCCCGGCCCACCCTACCCAACCACAGACATGTATGGAAAGTTGTATGTCCTTCAGACTAGATACTGATTGGGCAGCAGCGGTTACTTCTGATCAAAACCTGTAATCATAATAAAGCTACTACAAATGGGTGCTTCCAAACATACCTTAAATATGTACTATATCATCGATACTACCTTACGCTTTTTTTTTTTAAAAAAAAGTCAAGCTACCAGAAGTCTGACCAGACTTAAAAAAAAATCAAATACTATGATATTATATAGATACCATGTGAAAATATATGCTTCATGGTGAATCAAAGGGGTATGCATTTCATATTATAAATGTTAATATTTTTTCTAAAAACTTGATCAAATCTTACATAGTTTGACTTTTGAAAATATAATAGTAAGCCTTAAGCTTTGGGACGGAGGTAATATGTCCGACCTGATAGGCTATTTTAGCCTACCAAACATCTTATATTTTTTGGAACAAAGGTGGTAGATTTTTTATTAAAATTCAAAACGGCTCCGGGGGAGCATATGCTCCCGCCTAGAAAAGTAAAGGAATTTTGAAAGGAAAATAGATTTTTAACCGATGTACCTATCCACGCACCCACACAATTTTGTAGCTAAAAACGTCTTTTGCGTCCAACGTAAACAAACAAAATTTGTGCTCAAATAACGTTTTTTTACATCATTGCCTTTTGAATTTTTTGTTTATGACAACACATATATATTCTTCTTAAAATAACTTTGAAGACATGTAGAAGACACGAACACGTAAAAACAACATGATTTTAATACAAACATTTTTAAATTTATTAGTCGTCCAAGAGCATATATTCCTAGAAAACGCCACTTCCACTCAATAAAGATGTTCACAACCCTTTGTACTTGCTCTAATCTAAATGAACTGAAGAGATCAACATCTGATTGGCTCCCCGCATCCACATAGACATAGTTATTTCTTAGTCAAGTGAGAAATGCAGAACCTACAGATAAATATCAGAGTGATCCACCACATTCTTGATATTTTTCATCTATGAGATCATGCAAATATTGACAATCTATAAGTTATAATTTTAATATCACACGTAATATAAAGCACATGCATGTAGGAACTTAGTTTGGTTGTCACCTACTTCCCTGGTTGGACAATTTCATTCGATTCCTCTCTCCTCTCCGCCTAATTTTCGTCCTCTGACATGTCGTTGTTCACATACTCTCTGGTGCCTTTGCTATGCAAGACGAAGATAAGGTCCTTCTCTCCACCATCATAGCATGCCGGTGGCGTCAAAATCCTAGTGCTTTCTCCACAAGACTTCACCAACCCTGAAGGTGTTGTTGTTTCCCATCTCTTGTGTACTTTCTTTCTTATTTTGCGTCCCACCTTTATGCTTACATCAAGACCAAGTGGATATGCCCCCGGGGGTGGCGGCGGTGTTGCTCTTACGGTGAGCTCGACCTAGTAAGGCGATCAAGCTAGGTGTTGCTCCAACATCTAGGTGTTGTTCCAATATCTAGGTTTATAACATAGATTGAGCAACTCCGTCGTTGTGGGTTATCATGCGGCACCCTTCGAGTTTTTGCTTTTAAGTTCCATGTCAAGTTTTAGTTTCATATTGGTGTAGACCTTAAGTTTCTAACAAAGGACTAGGTCTACAATGTGCCTCCTAAAACACATTTCATATAAATTTTCTATATTAATTATATAATTTGGAGGGTGTCTTCTTAGTAATGTGGTGACTTGAATCCTGATCAGCATATGCATGGTGTTTACTGCCTTTATCGTTTCACTTTGGTACGTAACGTAGATAAATATCACTGTTGCCTTTCAAAACGAAAAAATAACACGAAGGAGCTGTTTCCTGGGAAGAGAGAGGATATGATTCGATTCTTTGTTACCAGAATTGATGATGAGTAGCTGAGTTTGCACATATATGTGAAAAGACAAGCAGGTAAAAGGGGCCTGGTGGCTAGGCGCCGATCGAGGAAAAGATCAGAAACGGGCTCCCATCAGTCAGAGCTGGGGGGGGACATGACAAGTCGCCTAGGAGGGAAAGCACAAAAGAGAAGCATCCAAGAGATTGACGAGTCGCCGATCAGGGAAAGAAACCACAGTGCGATCGGAGCATGGTAAAATCGCTTTTTAGCGGCAAATAAACCCAGTAGTTGTAAGATAGAAACAGATAGCACCACAGCACTCTCTCTCTCTCTCTCTCTCTCTCTCTCGCTCCTTTGGCATGCACGAGACACGATGAAACAGGTGGTAGAACTTTAGGCGCAGATAAAGACCAAAACGACAGATACATGAAGTGACCATGACACCATGCACACCGTACACTAGCTAGCTACACATCTCCATCCGTCGGTATGACTCTGACCGTACCACGACCACGACACTTCTTCCTAGCTAGCTAGCTTGGGACAGACAAATATGACATTAACTAATTAAGCTTGCACTAGGGCAGTAACACCTCGCCATGCAAGCACCATGGACGTACTCCTAATACTCATGCAATTGGAAGCAAATTAAGGAAAGCTAGATGATGCTAGGTTACGTACTACTAGTAGTTGAGGAACTAATTAAGGTGGATCTGAACTAACAACACCGAGGCAGGCTAGGTACGTAAGCAGTGAGTAGCTAGAGCAAGATCATGTCGCTGCCGTCACCGGCAACGTGGCCGTTCTCGTCGGGCAGATGGAGGTCGCCGTCGTCGTGCATATCGTCATCGTCGTCCTCGTCGTCGTCGATGGCGACGGACTCGACGATGTGTGGCGCATGTCCGCCGCCGAAGGAGCGAACGTGGTCCTTGAGCGAGCGCTTGTGCTTGAAGTCGGAGCCGCAGACGCAGAACCAGAGCTTGCCGCAGTTCTTCTCGTGCGTGCGCCAGTCGCCGCGCACCGCGAACCGCTTGCCGCACCGGCGGCACGCGTAGGGGCGCGCCCCGTGCTTGCGGCGGTAGTGGGTCTGCAGCGTGCGGAAGTCCTTGAGAGGCCGCGCCCGCGGGTGGTCGATGTTGTTCCGGCAGCCCTCCGCGCAGCAGTAGCACGGCAGCCGCATCAGCGACGGCGGCGGCGCCGTCGTCGTGCCCACGGTCACCGCCCCACGCAGCGACTCCGACCCCTTCCGGTACTGCGACCCGTGCCCCCACATGTGCATCTGCAGGACGGAAGCCAGGAGCTCAAGGCACGTTAGTTTTCTGCACATCGATCGATCGACACCGGTACTACTACATTAAATGTTGTAGTACGACAAGCTAGAGATCATCTTGTTACCGAACCTGCATGTTGTTGAAGCGGTTGAAGGTCTTGTTGCAGACGGCGCAGGAGAACTGGGTGGAGCCGACGAGGATCTCGGCGGCGGAGGGGATCCAGTACTGGCTCGGCACCTGGTTTCCACCAGCTGCAGTGGCCGACGGCGGCGCGACCGGCGCGGCGAAGCTCCCGCCGCAGGAGGACAGGTTGCTACCGCACGGAGGGGCGATGGAGAGTGAAATAGTCACGTTCGGGTCCTGCTCGTGGAACAAGAAGCCGCCGCCTCCGGCATTGTAAGCATGGGGGGTTTGGTTGAACCAGGGTGATGACGCAGTGGAGTGCGCGGTGGAGTGCGCGGCGGAGTGAGAGGAGCACGCCGATGAGGAGGCGGCGTCGTGGTGGTGGCCGGGAGGCCAGAGGGAGAGGAGGAGCATGGACTGGTCGTCCTCCTCGGTGCCACCGCCATGGCCACTGGCGTGCTTGGTCGGAGGAGCAGGGGCGGTGTGGTACGGGTGAGGGTGCATGGCTCTGTAGCTGTGCATGGTTCTCTCGGCGCTGGCGATCGATATGTTGGAGTTTGGTTGGATCTGTGGCTGGATTGGAAGCGAGGGGAGCAACCAGTGTTGGAGAGGAAGAGAAGGCAGCCTATAAAGCTATAACCCCGGCCGGTCTCTAGCTAGCTGCGCGTGAGGCTACCTAGCTCTTCTGATTACTGGTCTGTGGGTGGTGGGGTGAGAAGGGAGGCGCGCGCTATATATAGCTGGAGAGAAGACAGGCGCCTAAGTATAGTGAATGATTAGTATACCTGCACGTGCACCATGGCTACACACCTATACACATACCCTTAACATACCTGTAGCAGATTGAGTGACACTTGATTGTAGGACTACCATATACATTTTGGACGATTCTAATCCTTTGAATTTTCTTGTTGATCATAGGATTAGGAGTGGAGGTGTTAAAGCCCGAATTCTTTGCAAATATACTCCAAATAGTTTTTGGTCACAGTATATGGACAAAAATATCAAAATCTAGGCAATCGAATACATACAATGTTAATGTATACGGTTTTGCTAATTCTCAGTCGACTGAGATTTCTTTAAGTCTCAGTCACCTAAAAAAAGTGCAACCGTCTGTTAAAAAAAAGTGCAACTGAAACCCAGTTGCACTTTTCTGATAGAAAAATGCAATTGCACTTTTCTGCTAGAAAAGTGCAACTGGCACGAGTTGCACATTTCTTTTAACTACAGTTGCACTTTTCGTAAGTGATTGAGACTTAAGAAAATCTCAGTCGATTGAGACGTAGGCAAACCCTAATGTATATATTTTAATGACTTTTATGTAGATGTTTGTATATTTTTTGTATTGCATATATACTTGGGTAAACCTTACGAAGTTTGACTGTGACCATAACTTATACACACTACACTTTGACATAGAAAGAGTATCATCACAAGCTCAAACCTCATTTTTTTGTAAGTGTCATATGCACCCTCTATCTATTTCGCACTCTCGCTCTATTCATGTCTCTTTAAATATTCTGTAATTGTTGTGGGCACCGGAATAGTTGTAACCACGAACGTTCAAGCATGACTCAAATTAATTCGAACCAAATTCAAATTAGCTTTCGCTCAAATTAAGTGAATTTTGATAGAGCAAAATTAGAAGAAAATTCAGAAATTATAGATATTTAGGTGAGTTACGAGTTTTTTTGTCAATGGAATTTAAAACCGGATGGCATGCCATTTTTTCCCTTACCCATTTAGTTTCAAGATCCTAAGAGTTAAACGACTTACGATGTTCTCGTTGAAGTAGAAAAAGTTAATAATGGAATCCACTACTAAGTACTACCTCTGTTGGAAAATGTTTGAACTACTAGAAAGGCTTACATTTAGGAACATATGTAGTACTAAGGAATAAGCATAGAGGATAAGCAAAAGCTAGTAAGACATAGAGGAAGACATACAAAATGACCTGTTTGAGCCCAAAGAATATCAATCTAGCTTGCCTTTTGTAGCGAGTAGAGACCGGCCAACTAGTGAGGGGCATGTGTATGTGGAGGATCAGTAGTGACTACTAGTGCTCGTAGGATGTGGACGTATCCGGTCGTGTATACATGTCTCGTAGTCATAGAGAGGGGAGTGGTGGTGGTGCTGCTGCTACGAATGGCAGGAGTAGTATTTTTTTGCAGGGGCAGGGCGTTGGAGGCATTGGGCAGGGAGGGGACAAGGGACCGGCATATACACTAGGGCACTAGGCGCTCCCTCTCCCTCTCCCTTCCTCATGGGATGATGGTTGCATGGGACCATCAACCCAGCTAGCCGCTGCATCGCCCACAGGCTAGCCTGCGTACTACGCATGCATAGGATGGCGCGACCCTCGAGGACGTACACACGCAGGCCACAGACCATGGTCACGCATGACACACACACAACACAACAGCTCTCTCACTCTCTCTCACTCTCACTCACTCTGTGAGTGTCTGTCTACAAGATGCCTTTTCTTTTTCCATGTTTCATCTCCTCTTTTTCTGGGTGCATTCCCTCCATTGCCACTGTTTGCTCTCTCTCCCTCCCTCTCTCTCCTTCTCCCGTGCATATATGGGACGGCACGCCATGCGCAATTAGCTAGGCCATGCATAGCTACAAGCAGTAAAGTGTTGTACTAATTGTGCAGCATTGTACTACAACATTTTTAGATGTTGCAAGCTACTAGTTTACTCCTGAATGTTAGGTTACTCTGGAGTAGTTACATCACTGAGGACTTGCTCCTATAAGTCCAAAAGACTGTTCGAATTATTTTTGAACTTTTCACATTTATACTAGTTCAAATTTTGTACTTTTACTTTTGGTATTATGCATCTAATATTCGACAATTCGGACAACATTTAACTTATTACTCACTCCGTTTTAAAATGTAAGATGGTTTAGCCTTTTTCGAAACTCACATATCTAGACGCCTTTTAATGTGTAGATTCATAGCAAAATGAGTGAACTTGCATAGTAAAAGATATCTAGGTACATGTGTTTCATATAAAACTAGAACATCTTATATTTTAAAGTGAAGGGAGTATATATGATAGTAAGTAACTACCCTTATAGTTGGGTTGATTTAAATTGGACTCCTCACTAGTAGAAAACATGGCTTCCGTCGATGCCACCCGGAGCGAGCCGTCCCGGTTGCTTTATGAACCGGGACTAAGGCTCACATTAGTCCTGGTTCGTAAGGCCAGAGCGACGCACGGGGTAGGTGAGCGATCTGTCCCGGTTCATGAGGGGCCTTTAGTGCCGGTTCATGCCAGGAACCAGGACTAAAAGGGTTTGGCCGCACGTGGCATCTGCCGCAACCCAGTTAGTCCTAGTGTTTGGCAGGAATCGGGACTAAAGGTGCATGTTCCTGTATATATATGCACCCCAGCCCCACATGCTTGTGTGAGATGGTTTGTTTTCCCCCCTCTAATGCAGAAGTGGTGTATGTTGTTTTGTTTTCCCCCTCTATGCACAAGGGGTGCTCGATGAAATGCGTGAGAGCATGATGCCACTTGAGTTCAGCCAAAAAACACATGATATGAAGTGCCCGAGCCACACTTAAGATTTCTCCTCTTTCTTTCCTCCTCGATCGAGGTTAGCAACTTAAACCTTTCATTTATCATTGATACAATGCATGTGTCGATGTACAATGGTGGTCATTTCTCTAGATCTTTTGTAATGTTTTTTCATAAACTTAATTATATAATGCAGATGAGCTGGCAATGGATATATAGTGACCGACGTACTGGCGAGTTCATTACAGGCCTTCATAATTTCATCGGTGTGGCCGGGGCAAACAGTCTGAATAGTTTTATGCGTTGTCCATGTGTTGTATGTCAGAATCAAAAGGATTACCACTACTAGGAAAATGGCTATAGGTAATACGCACATCCGTGGCGCACGTGCTAGTGGTGCCCCACGGCTAAAATAGGCGCGGCGCACTGCCTAAAGGTGCCCTACGGGTAACTACAGTAAGCGTGGCACACATGTGCGCGGTGCGCCATAGATGTGTGTAGGCCAGGGCACTGTCGGCCGTATACCACACTACGTAGCGCACCTAAGCTTAGTGCGCTTTGAGCGTGACCGGCAGTTGTGGCGCAGTTGGGCACCATGCGCTACAGGAAAAATCGGGCCACACTGCTGTGCAACTGGGAGAACAAGTCTGTGGCGCACGGGTGGCATGTGTGCCACGACTGTTCTTTATGCCTGTGGCGCACCACGCCATGTGCGCCACGGATGTGCGTGCTGCCTGCTACATTTTGGCAGATAACCTTTTGCACATTGCCTAGATCCACCATCTCCCACTTCACTTTCCCCTCCTTCTTCCTCTTTGGATCTCGCCCCCCTCCTCCTTACCACCTCAATTTCTCCACTCTTTCACCATTTGTAGCTTGTAAAACTTACCTTGGATGCTACATACATAATAGAGGAAGGCTCTCCTTCCGGCCACCATCTCTCGGTCTCTCACCTCTCCTTCGAGATCTTCTCGCGGTCTCTCGTCTCGGTAAGTTGTCTATGTAAGAGGGATGTGTTTATGTGTATGGATGATATGGTCACATATCTATGGAGAGGATCGATGCTCTCATGTGTTTGGAGAGCATGCATGCATGCTCTCTCATATATTGGCATTGTTTTGCCAAAATGTTGATTTATTTCCATTTTGGCAAGACTTTGGCATTTCGCAATGGTCCAAATTTTAGGATAGGTCATGCCGAAATTTTCCATCGACCATTCCATGCATGCATTGGTTTTGTGGTTGCAATAAACTTCTAATTCTACCATGTACACCGCGCAGGCAACCATGGTCCGCATAATGAGCGAAGGCATTGTGGCTAGATTTTTGAAATGCGCGACGGCCGACATGATACGAAATAACATGACGGAGATAAGATGTCCGTGCAGAAGATGCAAACTCAATTGGTTGATCGGCCTAGATTTCGGAAATCTGCAGGCGCACCTTCTCCGCCATGGTTTCATGGATGGCTACACTCGGTGGATAAGTGATGACGAAGACGATGAGGCCGTAAATGGGGTAGCAGAAAATGAGGAAGGCGGGCAACATGATCATGATCATGGCAAGGACGGGCGAGATGAAGAAGAGTCTCCTGGAGATAGTGAAGGTGCGGAAGCAGACCAGGATGATGATGATCTAGATGCCGGAGCAGACGATGGAACAACGTCAGGCTGGGTGCGGGACCCTTATGTTCAAGAACTGCTTCTCAGCGATTTAGTAACACCAGGGCTGCCGCTAGAGAGAAAGCCAAGCTTGCGCAACTTGAGAAAGACGCGGTTACTCCATTGTATGAAGGATGCAAGCCCAATGATACCCGGTTGAATGTAACGCTCAAGGCTATGGAGATGAAGGCAAAACATAAATGGACCGACGCAAGCTTCGACGATATGATGGCATTCTGGCACGATCGTCTCCCGGAGGGAAACACGTGTCCAACTAGTATCGAGGACGCCAAGAAAATTGTGTGTCCTCTTGATCTACCGCACATTAGATACCACGTCTGCATCAACGATTGCATCATTTATCGGGGCGAGGACGCGGAGAAAACCACATGCCCGGTGTGCGGCGTTAGTCGATACAAGAAAGGGAAGAAAGCTCCTTGAAAAGTGGTATGGTACTTTCCTATCACTCCTCGTCTGCTGCGCTATTTTGCAGACCCTAAGGAAGAAAATCTCATGCGCTGGCATGCGGAAAGAAAGAATCCAGGAGATGACGATGACCCTGAAAAGGATGAGCTGCTGACACACCCTTCATATGATAGCCAGTGGAAAGCATTAGACCTCGAATTCCCAGAATTCGGTGGAGATTCGAGGAACATCAGGCTAGGTGCAAACACCGATGGACTCAATCCGTTCGGTAGCCAGAGCAGCACGCATAACACTTGGCCGTGTTTGTATGGATGTACAACCTCCCTCCCTGGTTGTGCATGAAAAAGAAGTACATACAAATGAGTATACTAATTCAAGGGCCAAAACAACCTGGTACCGACATCAATCTATATCTCGGGCTATTGAAAGAGGAGCTAGCCATGTTATGGGAATCCGGAGCCAATACGTATGACACTATCACACAAGATTATTTCACTATGAGAGCCGCGTTGGTCACTACGGTGCAAGACTATCCAGGTTGCGGATATTTCTCGGGGCAGGTTATCCAAGGATTCTACGCATGTTTAGGTGCATGGATAACACGACCTATCTCCAACTAGAGAAAGATCCAGGGTCTTTGAAAACCGTGTTCATGGGGCACCGAAGATGGCTTGGAAAGAATGATGCATGGAGAAAACATGGAGATCTGTTCAATGAAAAATCCGAGACCCGAGGAATCCCAGAGCAGAGGAGTAGCGAAGAAGTGGATGAATTGCTGAAAAACTGGAAAGAGTGTCCTAAATCGGGAAAGAAGCAAAAGAGGCAGCAAGACAAGCCGTTGATGAAGGTATGGAAAACAAGGTCTGTTTTCTGGGAGTTGCCATACTGGAAGTTTCTCCGCACGCCTCATAGCCTTGACATCATGCATATCACGAAGAACGTGTGCGAGAGTCTAGTCGCCACCCTAATCAACATGCCAGATAGGACGAAAGATGGCCCTAAAGCAAGGAACGACTTGATATTCATGGGCATCCAGAAGGATCTTCACGGAGGACGCCCTACTCCTGATGATCAGGAAGATGACGATGATCATCAGTCGGAGGCGACACAAGGTCGTCGAAAGGGTAAAAAGGTCAAGAACGAATATTACTGCCCCCCTTCGTGCTTCACACTAAGCCAGGATGAGATCAAACAGTTTTTCAAGTGCCTTCTAGGAGTCAAATTTCCTTACGGCTATGCGGGCAAGATAAGCAGGTACCTAGATGAGGCTAAGCAGAGGTTTAGTGGGATGAAGTCTCACAACTGTGTCGTGCTAATGACACAGATACTTCCGGTTGCACTACGAGGTATAATGGACGAGCATGTCTGAGAAACATTGTTTAGGCTCTACAAGTTTTTCGACGTCGTCTCTTGAAAGTCAATTGGCGTGAAACAGCTCGGGAGGCTCCAAGAGGAGATCGTGGTGATACTATGCGATCTCAAGATCTACTTCCCGCCCGCATTCTTCGACATTATGGTGCATCTGCTGGTCCATATCGTGGAGGATATCATCCAACTCGGGCTGATGTTCCTCCGCAGCATGATGCCGTTCGAAAGGATGAACAGACACATCAAAGGATACGTTCTCAACAGGTCATGTCCAGATGGAAGCATAGCCAAGGGCTTTCTAGCCGAAGAGTGCATCTCTTTCTGCACAAATTATCTAGGCATCGAGAACCCTGTCGGTCTTCCCGTCAATAGGCACCTTGGCAAGCTCGATGGATCGGGTCACCGAGAGGGTAAATCGCATCGCATGCAGACTACGATTGTCGACACGCAGACTTTGATAGAGCAAACCTAGTCGCGCTACAACATTTAGAACTGGTCGATCCTTGGGTATAAAAGCACAAAAGGTCAATCGAGAAGAAGTATAGTGACCGGGGCATACAGAGCACGCAGGGAGAAATAATCAAAGAGCACAACTCATATTTCACGCGTTGGTTTAGGCAGACGCTCCTATAATCCCCCGCAATCGTATTCTGCGGAGGAAAACATCATATCCACCTTGTCACAGGGACCCATGCACAACCTGGTGACCTATCAGGCGTATGATATCAACGGCTACACATTCTATACGGAGGAAAAGGACAACAAGTGTGACTATCAGAACTCAGGCGTAACATCGGAATTCTACACCGATGACAACATGAAGGAAATATTTTACGGAAGGATCGAGGAGATCTGGGAGCTCGACTACTGTGGAGAAAAGGTGTCGATGTTCCGTGTCAGATGGGCCAAGAGCGTCGAAAGAGAAGACCAGTATTTCACAACCATGTTAATACCCAAAGCAGCCAAATCCAAGGCCGCCGGTGCGCACGTCGCCGCGAAAAATGAACCGTGGGTACTGGCTAGCAAAGTGTACCAATGTTTTTTATTACCGACCCGACAAAGCCTAGTCGTGTTGTCGTGGGGAGAGGAAAAAGAAACATCATCAGAATGAATGAAGTCGCCAACAAGCAAGACTTCGACCAGTACGGTGATCCAAAGATTGAAGATGACGACGACTACGATGAAGAAACATACATCACAAGAAGAAAAAAGGACAACCTTACCCTAAAAAGGTAGCCCGTTCGAGCGAAGAAACATAAAAGTGCCAGGGCTAAATTATTCAACCGCGACAAAGAAGGGACAAAATATTGTAAAACGCTATCTCAAAAAAGATTGTAAAACACATGCTCAAAAAAGATTGTATTGATGCATATAGATGGCATATTATTAAAGTGCACATTATTATTTAATTTCTTTCTACTTTGAATCACTTTTGTACCACTTTTGATGATATATATGTACCATTTTTGTCATATAAAACATATAACAGATATTTTATATAGTTTACATAATTTTTGGGATATTTTTTAATATTTTAAAGTAGTTTTAAAATAAAAACAAAAATGGGGGCACCAGGGTTCGAACCTGGGTGCTCCAGGTTTAGTGAGCGTACATATCTAGGGCGGAACCAGTGGGATATGGAAGTGCTAGTGTCAACAAACGGGGCGGCAGCCTCTTGTTTGACTTGACACGACACTTAGCCGTAGCGTACCCGTAGCGCACTAGGTAAGGGTGCGCTACGGCTAAGTGTTGTGACAAGTCAACTGCTGCGCACGGTCATCTCCCATCTCCCATCTATCTCATAACCTAAGCTGCTACCGACGTGCCACCGCCGCTCGATCTGCCGCCTCCGCTCGCCCGCTGCCTGCCAAGGAGGAGGAGAGGAGGCCGCCGCGTCCGAGGAGGAGGAGAGGAGGCCGCCGCGTCCGAGGATGTGGAGAGGAGGCCGCCGCGTCCGAGGATGTGGAGAGGAGGCCGCCGCGCGTCCGTGGAGGATCTCCGCTCTTTTCATCGTCTGCCGCTCTTCATCGCTGCCGTCTTTGAGGTGAGCGTCCCCTCTCCCCTCTCTCCCTCTCTCCCCTCTCTGACCTAGAACACAAAAACATAGGGTTCCTCTGCATCGTGCTCTTCTTACTTGATTCGAGTGATATACATTGTGGCCATCGCCTCACCTGGGTAGGAAGGAGGATACAAGGATGAACGTAGAAGCAGCAGCAGCTTGCGCAATCAAGATAGTTAAAAAATAGCTGATAAACTTTGGTTGGTCCAGATAGTTAGTTGTCCATAGATTTAGCCCCATTTTACTGCTGGAAGACCAAAATTTTTATGTTATAGTTGAATGTTTTATGTCAACTGTGGAGTAACTGTCCAAAGCATTCTAACTGTCAATATTTTTGTAAGAGGTAGCATTTCAGATGGTGTATTTGTGGTGGTTAATTAAGCTACCCATGTCAATAATGCATGTCCTAGTTAATTAAGCTATCCATGTTTGCTCTTTTTTTGCTGTGATGAATCATAAGGAAAATCTTATTTCTGTTTATATATTTCAATATGTTATTATAGTAAATGATTTCAGTATTTTATTATAGTGAAATGCTCGACCAAGAACTGTAGATATAACTGTCATTACCCTGATCAATACCAAAAAAATCCATTATACAAGTCACATATTTGCAAGTAAAAATGTATTAACAGAAAGATGCTTTCTTTGACATGCATTTTACAAAAGCCACTTATAAAAGAAGAATGGAGTCTCTTTAAAAGAAGTGGAATGTCATATTTGAACCAGTTCCCAGGTTACAATTAGCTTATAGGAGTCTCTTTAAAAGAAGTGGAATGTCATATCTAGACCAACCAAAGTACACGAGATGATATACTGCTAGTCCCAGGTTACAATTAGCTTAGGTTTTTCTCTCCCCTCTCTGACCTAGAATATCGTTGCCTACCTCCCTGCATATTTATGTTTTGCTGGTAATATTTTCTTGGATGGACAAATATGGTTTGTTGATCTTGATCTTTCCTGTCAAAATTGGAGATGGAAGTGTTCCTTTGCTGTCAAAATTGGAGATGGAAGTGTTCCTTTTCTGTTTCCTTTGCTTTGAATATATCACTGAATAATTAAGACTATCCAGGCATTATCATTTTCTGGATTTTTAATGAAAATGAAGCTGCCTAGGAATCTTGCTCAACATGTCCTAGTTAATTTTCTTGTTGTCAATTGCTGTTCTTGCTATCATTTTATTGAAGTACACTTGCTGTAATTTGCTTGTTTTCAAGACCACCTGAAAGTTCTACATCTGATATATGTTCCCGCCTTCCACCATTCTTGGTTATGCTCTCCTTTAAATCCCAGTTAGAGTGGTTGCTGTGCTTTGTTGTATTCGTAGCTATATTACCCTGCCTAATTGTATTCGTATGCAGGTGCTTGTATGAAATGAGTCCCGATTTTCGCCGAAATGTTGATTAACTTCTGTTTCGGCAGAAATCGGGCACTCATAGTTTAACAAAAATGAGCAAAGGTCATGCCGGATTTTTTCGTGCACTTTACTAACCATTATTTTCCTTTTATTAGTGCAAACATGTGTGACAACGACGAGGCTGGATCTTCTCAGCGTATCAACGCTAAAGGAGAAGTGAGACCTCAAAACAGACCCTTGTCATTCTGGGAGGAGGTCGAGCGGCTAGAAAGAACGACAGAGGGTGATGAAGAATACAACCCTTCCGAGAGCGACGCCGATGAGATGGAAGACGCGGAGGAAGAAGAAGCGGCCGAAGGAACGGCAGATGATGGAACCACTGATGGCGGCGAGGGCACAACAAGTGGTAGTAATCTGCCTAAGAAGAAGAAGGAAAGGCGCCCGAACACGGTCGGCACCGTTAGAGAGGAAATTACCGAAGTGAGCCTAACAGGGGTTCCTTTGGCGCCCGACCATGTGGTCAAAGGGTACGGTGGGCAAGTGGCGGCTATCACCCGGTACCTCAATCAACACCGAGAATCTCCGGCATAAAGATAATGGCCATTTGTGCACACTCCTCTTCGAGAAGCTGCATGCAAGATACAAGTTCCCCTTCAGTATCGGAACACAGATTATCATGGGAATGAAGTAAATAAATCTGCCCTCATGAGGATGAGCACCGCCCTGGCAAGCTGGAGAACCCGGATAAAGAATAAGATATTTAAAGAAGGGAAAAGTCTCGAGGAGATCCAGAAAATTGACCCGCAGATCACCGAAGATCAATTCTAGGAGTTCAAGGCCAAGTGCAAATCCGAAGCAGCCAAGGCCTCGAGTAAGCAGGGAAATGAATTGCAGGCGATGAATATAGGTCACCACCATCTCGGATCTGGTGGTTACAGAGCTGCGGAGCCCAAATGGGATAAGGGGGATGACGAGTATAGAGCTAAGGGGATACCTAACCCCTTTTCGAAATTCGAAAACAAGCAGCTTCGAAACTTTATCAGGGCTCGTTACCATGTGGACCCCAAAACCAAAGAACTCACCGTGGAAACTAAGGTGAAGGACTTCGAGGTTCTTGCGGTAAGTAATTTAATTACCGCGGATCAAGTCGATTACATTCTAATCGATCAAGTCAAATTTCTAAACGGTTCACGTTACTTCTTCTGCAGGAGCAGGAAATTGCTAGTCAGGGATCCCATGGTTCCTCATCCCATGGGTCGACGGCGGCCACCCGCCGGGATAACCTTTTAACAGGGCGATGGGCCAAGAAAATCACGCCGGTTACAAAGAAGCCATCGTCGGCTGGCCGTCTGGCCGGCTTCGGGGCTAAGAATTGGGTGGATCATTTTGATCCACCCCCGAGGACGCGTGTAGAGGGAAGGAGCGACGAGGAAAACCGCGAGGTTCAGGAACTTTAGGAACAAGTGGCGCGGATCCCGTAGATCGTCCAAGACAACCTGGCAATCACCCTCACCTCCATCCTGCCTACCTTGGTGGAGTCAATAGCGAACTAGAGTGCGGGTGGTCGACAAGGGCCGTGCATGATTCCAAGCATGGTCAGTAGCCACTCAAACAATGCGGCACCGGTGAACCCAGTGAATTATCTGTTCGTGACTCCGCCTGCTAGCACGGCGGTGCCGGAAGCATTGGTGACTCTGCCCGCTAGCACGGCGGCGCTGGAAGCATTGGTGACTCCCCCCTGCCATCACCGCGGCGCCGGAGCTTAATGCAACCGATAGGGAGAATACACCGGCGACTGGCACCGCGCCATCAAGCAGCCCCTCCATCTCTTGCACGCCCGTCGTCGTATGCGGTGCCTCGACATTAGCCGAGCTCGACGCCATCACGGTAAACCAAATACTTTACCGCCTTGCCATTTATTACTCTTATGGCATCTTTTTAATGCCATACATGTTTTTCATAGACGGATGTTCCATGCACTCTCTTAAGCTTCGTGAACAATGAGTTGAGGGATGTTGCCAAGGGTACCATCATTCAACCCTTGCACCGCATGTTCCACTCAAAGACGATGCCAGATAGCGTGCATAGGGTTAAAATTATCCGGGTGCTAAGGGGCTGCGACGACCTGGAACCTCCCATTCAACCCCCAGGAGCGGATGAAGAAGAGCCGGCTGTCCTCAGAAGTTGCTTCAGCTTATTCCTGCTATGGCCAAAGAGCATGATTCGTTTCGGGACGGCCGGGGCCATCACCCCACAGACAACAACACTGTCTATCGTGCCAGTGCCAAGCCATGGGAAGACCCCCACACCGCTACTGCCGTCACCTCCACGCGATTGTTCGGCTGGTCATATTGACATGACCATGGCGCAGGATCCGAACGAGGATGACGAAGATTACTTCGATGATTTCATCAACACTAATCTTTTCCCCGACGACCTAAACAAAGACCCAGCCGGTGGCCCTGCAGAGAAAGCCACTTGCAACAAACGTCTCTTTGGTTCTCAGGAGACGCCTCCAGCTTGCACCTTCACCGAGCCAGCGGATACATCCAACCGGCCCTTTGTTCTAAGCCCTGACACACTACATAGGGCGATCGATGCTCAGATTGCGGTGCCTACCCACTTCCCAAAAGGCAAGAAGACCAGGAAAAGAAAATCTCGCAGTTGGAGCCAGCCGGTGGCGTCAACTGCGAACCCGATCAGGTTTCAGGATGGGCCACCAAGACCCAAGGGTATTATGTGGAGGATGCATGTGGCGGGTGAGCCCATGATAACTAAGAAATTGCTCAGGCTCGCCACTTTAGAAATGAGGAGTGTGCATGACGGTGTGCTGACGATAGAGAGACGCCTTCTTGCAGAGAAAGATCCCTCGCACCCGGTATTCGTGGTTAAGGTGCCACGAGGCTTGGGCTTTGTCGATAATGTCCCCGCGGATCTGTTCTTCCTGCGGTTTGACGACATCTTCAATATGTTCCACATGCATCCGCTGCACTATACCATGGTACGCCTGTTTTCTCTCAGCCTGGCCATTCAGATCATTAGAGAGAACACCCCGGGCATCGCTATAGTGGACCCCTACTACATGCGTGATGGCTGCTTGGAAAGCGCCATTGAACGACGATTCGTGGCCTCGTACCTCCAAGGCATCTTGGTGGCGAACAAGACAAAGGAATACATTCTCGTGCCTTTCTTTCCCGAGTAAGTCATTATTCACTCGCCGCCATAATATGCTTTTTTAGATTTTCATCATTCTTTTTCCAACACATTCCGTTTGAATTGTTTTGCGCAGAGATCAACACTGCACACTCATCTTCTTGTCGCCGAAACATTCGCAAGCCACGTATTTCGACTCAGGGAGTCAAGAAAATAAGAAAAACTATGACAAGATCAAGTAAGTTCTGGATGATGCTCTCACCGACTATGCCTTAGCGGAAGGCGCCACCTTCATGCGTAAGAAGCTCAAGTTTGACAGGCACGTCTTCACTCATGTGACGGAATTTCCCTACGTGAAGCAGCCGACAGGCAGT
Organism: Avena insularis; assembly: GCA_023614405.1. Classification (NCBI taxonomy): domain Eukaryota; kingdom Viridiplantae; phylum Streptophyta; class Magnoliopsida; order Poales; family Poaceae; genus Avena; species Avena insularis. Next base: position 427,436,536 of record CM042692.1, on the reverse strand, counting down.
CAGAAGGAAGCCTACTATGCACTCTATCACATGAGGGCGTTCCTACTAGAGCAACAGAATTCTACGCTGCCAGATCATCTCAAACGGTGGGCCGAAGTCAAGGCCAGGATCAATGATTCTGATATTAGACAAGAGATGTATCACATCCAGCAACAGTTTGGGGCAATCATCAGCCGTGATGTCATGACTTCAGGGGGGGGGCATCTTCTACGGAGGCAATCCCCAGAATAACCGTGACGTAGTAGATTGCCTAAAGATGCAGGGTGACTATAGGGCGTTCATGACAAAACAAGGCGTCCTCCCGTTCCCTGAGCCGAGCGAGAAGTCTTGATGTGTTGGTCTAGTTGTAGTTCTTTATCCCCACAAGTACTTGTGTGTGTCGACATGTACATGCTACTAGTTGGTATTTTTTGCTTACTTTGTTACCTTATTTGATAAGTATATCTTTATATGCGACTTTTACTTGTTTTTTCACCCACCATTTAATTATTATTGCCAACTTTTAGATGACGTGGTACGTCGTGTACAAGGGACGAGTTCCCGGAGTCTACGATGATTGAGAAGACTGCCGGAGACAGGTGCACCGTTTCAGCGGCAATAGCTACAAAGGATACAACACTATAGCGGAGGTGGAAGCTAGATACGCGCGCTATCTAGCGGGAGTTAGGACGAGGAACCGGATGAAGACCTGTACCTCTGTCACGGTGATGGTTATCGTCCTTGGTTGTCTGTCCTGCATATTCCTACTTTAGATGTCTAGGCGAGCTTCCGCGAGCTCTAACTTGGTTGAGACATGTATTCATGTCATCACTAGCTACTTTGTAACTTGATCAAAATAATGTAACTTATACTGTGTATTTATGTATGTGACTTATCTATATGTATTTGTTTCTATCTTGTCTGTGTATTTATTTCTGTATTGTATATCTGTGTATTTATTTCTGTACTGTATATCTGTGTATATCAGCTGTATTGTATATAATCTGTATTGAATATCATCTATATTGAGTATTTTTTTGAAAAGCTCAGCCATGGCGCACATATACTTGGTTAGTGGCGCACTACGTTGGTGGCGCATGTTGTCAAATACTAGTAGCGCACCATGTCATGCGCCACAGGAAAACAGTAGTGGCACACAAGGCAGTGCACTACCACTAACTAGATACTAGTAACGCACTATGTCATGCGCCATAGGAAAAACAGTAGTGGTGCACAAGGCAGTGCGCTACCACTAACTCGAGATACCAGAAGATTGGCGCAGGCGCCACGGCACTTTTAGCCGTATCAAGCATAAGTCGTGGCGCACCCCTAGTGCGCCACGAAAGGGGAAAATAGGTGCGCCACAGACGTGCGTTTTCCTAGTAGTGTACTCTTCCTCAAGAACCCTTCACACCCACCTGATTCGGTCCGGTTTCATGCCCAACTACAATTGTTGGACCAAGCACGGAGAAAGAGGGGTTATGATGGAAGACAATGAATAAGAAGAGGATGATGACAACTATCCTCTGTTTCCTGAATATGGTGATACTGCAATGGGTGAAGCTGAAGATGAAGAGGCACCAGATGAGATCATTGATGATCTTCACCGTGCCATTGTAGATGCACAGAGAGAATGTGAAAGTGAAAATGAGAAGTTTAAGTTGAAGCACATGTTAGATGATCATAAAAAATTGTTGTACCCAAATTGCGAAGATGAAAAAAACAAAGCTCGGTACCACACTGGAATTGCTGCAATGGAAGACGGAGAATGGTTTATCTGATAAGGGATTTGAGAAGCTACTGAAAATAATGAAGAAGAAACTTTCTAAGGATAATGAATTTCCTGCCAGTACGTACGAAGCAAAGAAGGTTGTATGCCCTTTAGGATTAGAGGTGTAGAAGATACATACATGCGTTAATGACTACATCCTCTACCACGGTGATGAGTACGAGAATAAGAATGGATGCCCGGTATGCGGTGCATTGAGGTATAAGATCAGATGAGATGATCCTGGTGATGTTGAGGGTGAGCGTCCTAGGAATAAGGTTCCTGCCAAGGTTATGTGGTATGCTAGTTGAAATGTTTGTTCAGGAACAAAGAGCATGCTAAATTGTTGCGATGGCACAAAGAAGACCGCAAGAAAGACAAGATGTTGAGATACCACACTGATGGGTCGTAGTGGAGAAAAATCGAGAGAGAGTACCCGGGCTTTGCAGATGATGCAAGAAATTTAAGATTTGGTCTAAGTACAGATGACATGAATCCTTTTGGGGAGAAGAGCTGCAGCCATAGGACCAGGCCTGCAACTCTATGTATCTATAGCCTTCCTCCTTGGTTGTGCATGAAGCGGAAGTTCATTATGATGCCAGTGCTCATCCAAGTACTGAAGGCCATTAGTTGAAGGAGTTTTATAGTTGTGGCACGGACAAGGTGTACGTGTGTGGGATGAGCACAAATAGGAGGAATTTGACCTACGAGCTTTGCTTTTTGGAACAATCAATGATTGGCCTACTCTTAGTAACTGACATGGGTATACCCTACAGGTACTCGAGCTTGGTATATACGGTCTAAATACATACAGACCCACGGTGTCTCCAAGGCCCAAATGAAGGACTCGAGTAACCTACGGACTCTCGATTGCTTGAAGAATAAGAAGAAGCTAAAGATAGAAAGTTTGAAGGGAAAAACCCTAATTTCTAACCGACTTGACCTACTACCCGAGACCTAGCCTATCTATATAAGGGCTAGGAGGGGGCAGCGAGGAGGACACACACAACCCTAGTTTTCACCACCCTCGCCAGATTGCATCTGCGCACCATTGTAATCTTCGATTCCTTCGATAATTCCACGAGCAGACAAGCAGGAGTAGGGACCTCTACGAGGCCTGAACCTGGGTAAATCTTTGTCTCCTGTGTGCTTGTTTGCTAGCCGATAGATGTCTCTAGCGCTCCCTCCTTCTCCAAAACCCAAGTCCATAACAATGGGCATTGATGAGTTAAACCCTCGTCAATTGGCGCCGTTCGTGGGGATAGGGAGTGCTGATGTTGCGGCTTCTTCGGCCCCATCAACTGTGATCTACAACTCCGCAACAGCGGAGATTCGCCAGCTCTTCGGCGCGTTCGACTTCACCGTCCACACGCCAGCCACTCGCCCGGCCTTCGAGTCCGTGGGCAACGGAATCAGCCTGGCGATCGGGAGCTTTCGCTTCCAAGTTGGTCAGATAGGCACGCTTCGCGTGCCTGATCAGCCGACAGCACCGGCGATTGCCCCAGCATCATGGTTCCCTTCATCGATCGGCACCCTCAGTGAGCTCAGCGCCCCGACAACAGTCGAAAACACGGTCAGCGACAGCAGTCGCGACTCCGATCTGAGCAATCTGGCCACTGAAGATGGAACCTACGGTTCTGGATCTGAGAGTTGTGGAAGGAGCAGCTTCCCAAATCACTTCATGTGCGTCGTCATCAACGCAGGCGACACCTCTGCCAATCGCGACAACGGTGGCAATGGCGGCAACGGTGGCAATCGTGTCCCCGTTGACAACGGAGGGGCAGTCGAACCTCCAACCATAGTAAATGAGCAAACCGGTGAACGCGTCGTAATCAAGCTCAACGAGCACGAATGGGCTCGCTACCGCGAGGCCCTGTGAGGCACCCCTCTACCCTTCGGATCCCCGCATGAGCTGCTGATGGGATATCACTGGCTCCTGAAGGAAGAATTCAAGCGCCAAGTACAAACAATCGCGTAACTCGAGGCGCGCAAAAAGGCGGCAGACGAGTCGAGCCTTCGTCGTGCTGGACTCTCCTCCTACGGAGGATCCTCCTCAAAGGGCAACAAGCACCTCGCCAAGAAGAGGCAGTCTCGGATGGCCCATCTCACCGAGCAGGAACGCATAGAGGCCGCAAAGGTCCTCGACTTCGGCTCTATGACAGTCGACACCAGGGGCAACGTGGTCCCCAAGACGCCACAAGCTGCGGTGACAGCGGCCACCATGTACCTCCTGAACAACCAACCACCAGCTGGAGACCCCCGAGTCGCCATGCACCGATCTACGATCGCGGGCTTGGGATTAATCGAGGCCGCCCTTGACAAGGAGCCGACACCAGAACCAAAGAAGGGCAAAGCGCTAGCAAAGCGTTACTCCTCGCTCTCATTCAGCGATGACAGTCACGATTTGTCTCGACGTCGCCGCTCACGACGACATGACCATGACTACGACGCACGTGATGACATCATGCAGCGCAAGATCGACAAATCAAGAGCACGCCGTGCTCGGTCGACTGACTCAGAAGAGGAGGACGTGGAGCTCTATGGCACCAGATGCTTCAGCAGATCCATTAGGAAGAAGCGAATGCCTAAAGGGATTAAACTCCCGTCGGAGAACGCGAAGTTTGACGGCCTACAAGACCCCAAGATCTGGCTAGAAGACCATATCTCCTCTGTCAGACTCATGGAGTCAGTCGAAGCAATGCCATGCAATGCTTGTAGCTACAGCTACAGGGCGCCGCCCGAGCATGGCTCAACAACCTCCCACGCGGATCCATTCGCAGTTGGGATGAGCTGGTTTACAGCTTCATGCGCAACTTCAAGGGCACGTACAAGTGGCCCGCATCAATCGAAGAGCTAGGATGCTGCCAACAAAGATCTGGCAAATCACTGCGCTCTTACATCCAAAGGTGGTCCATCATCAAAAACTCCACAGAGAACATCTCGGAAGACCGCACGATTGATGCATTCAACGGTGGTGTCCGCCGCCTAGAACTCAGGGAGGAGTTGGGCCGCTCAAAGCCCAAGACCATCGACCACCTGATGGAGATCGTGAATCGGTGGGCTGATGGAGAGGACTCAGTGAAGAATCGTGTTCACTTTGACGAGGAGGCGGAGCTCGAGCGTAGACGCGATCGCCGAGGCAAGCGTCGCATGCGCATTTACGATGACCGTGACGATGTCAACATGGTCGCGGCTGGTTACACCAAAATACGCAACGATAACCGCAACAACGGATACCATAGCGGCGAATACCGCGACTCCGGGAAAACCGTGCAAGTGTGGCAACGCCGCACTCACGACGAGGCACCCGCGATCTCCATCAAGGATAAACTATCCGGGCCATGTACAGTGCACTTCTACATCGACAAGCATGATGGCAAAAAGAAGTCCAGCCACCTCCTCAAGGATTGTCGCGAGTTCCTCAAGCTACATGAGGGAATGGTTCGGATGAACCGCAACACAACCGAAAGAGGTTACGGAGCCGCTCTAGGTGCCGTGGCACATGGCGCTCCGCCACCTCCACCTGGGCCACCCCCGAATGCAGCCGCACCAGACCAGCACCATGGAGGCGATCCGTACCCACGGGCTATGGGCACCATGATGATCCAGAAAGGACGCCCCTCCAATAGGGTGCAGAAGGCCATCACTCGCCAAGTCAACTTGGCCACACACTTGCCACCATCCAGCACTGAGTACCTCAGTGGAAGCGAGTCCTGCATCACCTTCGACAAACGCAACCATCCGCCTCAGGTACCCTGTCCAGGCCATTGCCCGCTCGTACTCGAGGCACAAATCGGAGGCTTTGACATGAGCCGCGTCTTCATGGATGGCGGAAGTGGCATCAACTTTATATTCGCGAGTACCGTGCGAGCAATGAGGATCCCCCTAACTTGCCCGGAGGCCTCGGACACAACGTTCCATGGCATCGTCCCAGGGAAAGGCGTATACCCCCTGGGCAAAATCAACCTCGATGTCATCTTCGGTACGCCGAAGAACTTCTGACACGAGCGCATCGACTTTGAGGTCGTCGACTGGCCTTCATAGTACCACTGCATCCTCAGGCACGTCGCGTTCGCTAGGTTGATGGCAGTACCCCACCATGCCTACCTGCAGATGAAAATGCCAGGTCCCAATGGCGTCATCACAATCAATGGGAGCTTGAGCGTCGGCGATTCGACAGGAATTCAACAGAATCTCCCAGTCCTTCGGCATGCAGGAGGAACTCGCAAGACTGAAGGAGACGACAGACAACAGTCTGCCTCCTTTAAGCAGGCCAAGCTCACCTGATCTCTCCTTCGACTCATCTGTGCACACAAAGAGAGTGCAGGTCCACCCATCGGATCCCGCCAAGACGGCCCTCATCGCCAACAACTTGAGTCCCGCATAGGAACTCGCGCTCGTCAAATTCCTCTGTGAGCACTGGAAAATCTTCGCCTGGTGTCCTGCGGACATGTCACGAGTTCCCAGGGAATTCGCCGAGCACACACTCAACGTCAACCCCGACGCATGGCCAGTCAAACAAACAATTCGGCGATTGTCTGAACCAAGAGCGCAGGCAGTCGGAATGGAGATCAATAGACTCCTCAAGGCCAAGTTCATACGCGATATCAAGGAAAGCACTTGGCTCGCCAACACGGTGCTGGTACCAAAAAAGGACACGGATATCCTGCGGATGTGCATGGACTTCACCTCTCTGAACAAGCACTGCCCAAAGGACCACTTCCCGTTGCCGCGGATCGACCAGATCATCGATTCTACCGCGGGATGCAAGTGCCTCTGCTTCCTCGACGCCTACTCAGGCTATAATCAAATTCGAATGAAGGAGGAAGATCAAGAGAAAACACCGTTTACAACGCCCTTTGGTTTGTTCTGCTACAACACAATGCCCTTCGGGCTAAAGAACGCGGGAGACACCTACCAGCGATGCATGCAGGCTTGCCTCAAGGAACAACTGGGTCGCAACATTCAAGTCTATGTCGACGACATAGTAATCAAGACCAAGGAGGAAGCCTCTCTAATCGACGATTTGCGCAAAACCTTCACCAACCTCGAGCACTACCAGATCAAGCTCAATCCAGACAAATGCGCCTTCGGCGTACCATCTGGGCAGCTGCTTGGGTACCTCATCTCTGCGAGAGGAATCGAGGCGAACCCGAAGAAGATAAAAGCCATACTGGCCATGGAGAAGCCGAAGAACATAAGGGGCGTCCAGCAACTGGCCGGACGAATCGCGACCCTCAGTCGATTTATCAGTCGGATGGGTGAAACTTCCCTTCTACCAGCTCCTCCGCAAAGCTGAAAAAATCGAGTGGACCAACGAAGCGCAAGAAGCATTCGAAGACCTCAAGCACCTGCTATCCACTTCGCCAGTGCTGGTGACTCCACGAGAAAGGGAACCACTACTGCTGTACATCTCCGCCACCAACCAGGTGGTCAGCACAGTGCTCGTCGTCGAGCGAGCCGAGGAAAACAAGGTCCACGGCGTACAACGCCCAGTATACTACCTCAGCGAGGTCCTCACGCCAACAAAACAGCGGTACCTGCACTACCAGAAGCTGGCGTACGACATCTTTATGACCGCCCGGCGGCTGCGCCACTACTTCCAGGAACACCAAATCGTGCTAGTCAACGACGCCTCCTTGGGGAATATCCTCAATAACCCCGACGCCACGGGACGAGTCGCGTTTTGGGGAATATAATTGTCTCCACGAGACATCACGTACGAAAAGCGCGATGCAATCAAGTCGCAAGTTCTCCCAGATTTCCTCGTGCACTGGATGGAAAACCAGCCCCCGGACAAGCCAGATATGTCCTATCTCTGGACAATGCACTTCGATGGGTCCAAGCGGAAAGACGGAGTAGGTGTCATACTGACATCACCTCAAGGAGACAAACTGAAATATATCCTGCGAATGCAGTTCATAGCCTCAAACAACGAGGCCGAATACGAGGCTCTGTTGCACGGGATGAGGATGGCAAAAGCCTGCGGCGTCAAAAGGCTCATCATATACGGCGACTCCAAGCTGGTCCTCAACCAAACAATGCATGAGTGCGACGCACTGAACGATAACATGATCGCGTACAGTGACCTCTATGACACACTCGAAGGAGACTTTGATGGTTGCGAGCTGCGACGTGTAGGTCGCGAAAGCAACGAGGAAGCGGACGCACTCGCCAACATAGGCTCTACCTGCGCCCCCATACCGCCTGGGGTATTTCTTGAGCGCATCTGCGAACGCTCCATCAAGCCAAAGGCCGCAGAGAAGAAAACAAGCACAGCAACAGACTCGGGGGCTACGCCACCCAATGAGCCAATGGCACTAGATGACTTGGCGCTGGACACAGGACTCGAGGGACCAGTGAGCGTCATGATGATCGAGCAGTCCTGGACGCAGCCATACATCACGTACCTCCTCAGCAAGAGGCTACCAGACGATCTGACCGATGCACGGCACATTGCGCGGCGATCCAAGGCATTCGCTGTTATCAATGGCGAACTGCATAAACGCAACATCACGGGAGTACTCCTGTCGCATCCCAAATTCTAGATTAGGCACTGCATTCATACATGCCATTGCATTCATGATCATATTTGCAAAAATTCAGTTTTAAAGTATTTTGGCCAAAGCGCTACCTATTTTGTCTTTCCATCTCTTATATGAGCTTACTAGGGCTTTTTCCTTGCATCTTTAAAAATGGCCACTTTTGGACATTCTAGATGCATGGTTGCGTAGAGCTCGTCTCTACGAATCCGTAGAACTTTGTTTCGCCCGAATCGGAGCCCGGGATCAAAAGTTATGGCCAATTTACAGTAGTGTAGGAAAAATTCAGAATAGTCAGACAGAACAGCAGGTTCAGTTACTGTTTGAAAAAAAAGGAAAAAAAAAGAAACGCGAAGGCCAGCCGCCGCCGGCCCACCGCGGCCCAACGGCCCGCCCGGGAACCACCCGCGTCAGTGAGCGGCGGATAGTGGCGCCACAAGCATGCAGAACCACCGCCGCCGCCCACCCGCCATCGTCAAGGAAGCGATCCGTGCTCGACACGAGCACGGAAGCCGAGGTCCACCGGAATTCTGATTTCCGCGGGATACACATCGCCCCACGACCTCTCTCCGCCACCCCTTTTAGCCCACGTTTTCCTCGTCGACCCCCCCCCGAAAACACTACCTAAGCCGCCGCCAAGCCCCGGCGATTTCTCGCCATAATCAACCGCCGCCGCCGCCCAATCTGCTCGCCGCCGCCGTCGGCCGCGTCGACCCCGCCACCGCAATCGCCACCCCCGACTGCACCCCTGCCGCCCCCTCGCAGGCCCGCTGCCGCCGCCGGAGCGCCGCCATCGTCGCCGCCGATAGCCACCGCCGCTGCCGCCGACGGTCAACCGCCGGTCCACTGGGACCAGCTCATTAGCGGGAATATTCCCCCGTTGATTTTTGAGATTGTTTAATTTCCAGAAAATATATCCAACTTCAAAAATTCGTAGGAAAAGATCTACTTGGCCAAAAATTGCAAATAAGGTGTCGTTGGATTCAAAAAATTGTGTAGAATTTGTTTACAAAATAATATTGCAGGTTTACTGTATGTTTTTCCCTGAGACTTTAAAAAGGCTTAAAACACTATAAAAATTATAGGAAGAGTTCTGTAACGCCTTTTTGCGTGATTCCAATTGCCCCTGGTTATAAATCACGTTACCTACACAGTAGTATTTTTGCCTAGGTCTTACAACCCTGTTTACTGCAAAGTCTTAGTGCTTTGCCTAAAAGCCTATTAATTGGGTTCGCAAATTGCATAGCCTTGTTTTCATTGCATTAAATATTTTCCATGCATAATGCAGTAGTAGTAAACATCAGAGAACACCGAGAGGTTACTCAAAACCTTGTTGAGCTATCATGCATGCATTTGTGCACTTGCTTATGTTGGAAGGTTGTTTATGTGTTGTTTTGTATCGTGTAGATTGTGACGAGTGCAACGCTTGTTTCTGCGAGGATTGTACCCTCGACTCCTACCGCCAAGGCAAGTAGATGCTATTTTGTTCATACCATTGTCCTACTATTTTCTCTTATGCATGTGTAGTGTATTTCTGTAGTTATTGTGTAGGAACTACTATGCTGTGCTATATCCTATATATTGTGGTAGGGTTTTTCTTGTAGTTGAGCCCGCTCAGTAGATGTGCTTAGACCTGCTGTGAAGACGGGGGAAAGGGATCACACTATGGTGGAGTTGTGTTTGCTTCAAACTAAAACAACTTAATGTTAATGAACTACCTAGGCGGAATGGTTGGATGGTCAACAGAGTGTGGATAATGGTGGGGAATGCCACCCAGGGTACCGAGAAGGATTGGTTCTCTTTGTTATGGTAACTTACGTGTGCAACCATGTGCCAGTAAGAATGGGTGGCTGGTTGGACTTAGTAGGTCGTGGTGATCTGAACCCAGCGTAGCCAAAGATGTAGTGAATGATAGGTTGGGACCGGTGCGCAGTGGGGTTTGGTGATCTGCTTCCCGAAAGGTCCCATCTTGGACTTCTCCCTATCATCACACAATATGCATGTGGTGGTACGAGCTGGGTTGGCCAGGTCACATGGGTAAAGTGTACAAACCCCTGCAGGGTGTAAAAACTAAGTACTTAGCCGTGTCCCCGGTTATTTGCTTGATCTTGAGACTATGACATATTCTCACTCATCCTTATTTCCTAATTACTAAAACTTGATGGGTGAACTTAATGGGATGCTGTGAATTAAAAAGGTTTATGAAAGTAGGATCGATGTGTTTGAAAAGTGCAAGCTAGCCAAAGCTCCACTAGCCAAATAAGCATATAGATGCTAGGTGCATTGTCTCCTTTACCTTAGCGCTACTTGCCATACATTCCATGTATTGACCCTTCAGGGCTGCTACGTTTCATGTTGCAGGTTATACCGATTCCGAGTGATTCGATTTAGGTCGCGGTACTCCACTCGACACTTGTTCCCTTGTGGGCAATTTGAAGATGGAGTAGTATCTTTATTTGTGTTGCTACTTGATTTATGTGTGAGCTAGCCTTCGAGCTAAGCGACTTTTGTAATAAATAAATCTTCTGGATCTTTGTTATTTATGATACACGGATTATTACTTTGTTATTTCATCTATGGTCTATGTAAGCCAATGAACCGATCCAGGGATTGGTATGTTGCATAGAAGCTACAGTCTTTTCAGTACTGTAGTGTTACAACTCCAACGATGCGTCTCCATCGCCGATGGAAAAGCAGTTCTCCTGGACATCCATGAAGGGACCTGCGGGCACCACGCCGGCAGTCGCGCCCTCGTTGCCAAAGCTCTACGAGCTGGATTTTACTGGCCTATGGCCATGCGCGATGCCAAGAACATAGTCCAAAAATGAAACGCTTGCAGCGATTCGCGGATAAGCCACACGCACCCGGTGCAGAGCTACGGCCAATCCCATTTGGCCTGGCCCTTTGTGCAATGGGGGTCGACATGCTCGGCAAACTTCCCAGGTCCTCACAAGGAGGATACGTCTACCTCTTGGTCGAAGTCGACAAATTCACCAAGTGGATTGAAGCCATGCCAGGGACCAACCAATCAGGACACAGCGCAGTCAAATTCTTCGAGTCCATCGTCTACCGTTTCGGGGTGCCGCACAACATCATCACCGACAACGGGACGAACTTCACATCGAAGGAGTTCCAAGAATTCTGCAAGAACTTGGGGATCAACATCAGCTATGCCTCAGTAGCACATCCACAGACCAACGGTCAGATGGAAAAAGCAAACGGGCTCGTCTGCAGCGGCATCAAGAAGCGACTCCTCTGGCCACTCAAACAAGCCGCAGGCTGTTGGCCAGACGAGCTGCAATCCATACTTTGGAGCCTACGTACAACTCCAAATAGCGCTACCGGCTACACGCCATTCTTTATGGTGCACGGAGCTGAAGCAGTGCTACCTGCCGAGGTACGGTACAAGGCACCGCGGGTGGTTGCTTACAGCGAGCAAGAGTCATCCCTCGCACTCGAAGACTCCATCGACCTCCTTGATGAGGCAAGGGAAATCGCCGTGGAAAGATCCACGATCTACCAGCAGAACCTGCGCAACTATCACAGTAGGAGGCTTCGCCCTAGATCCTTCGTCGAAGGTGATCTGGTCCTGCAACTGAAGCAGCAGGGGCATCTCAAGCTCGAGTCCCCCTGGGAAGGACCATACGTGATTACAGAAGTAATCCCAGGTGGCGCCTATCGCCTTCAAGATTTAGAGACAGGAGTCGCATACTCCAACCCCTGGAATGTCGCACAACTGCGACGCTTCTACCCTTAGTCGTTTTTACTTTTCATTACAAATAAGGCTACTCAGCCAAGGCTACTTAGCCACACATTGTACCTCACACTATTCTTCGTATAAATAAAAGCTAAGTGCCCCAAAACTCTGTGTTCCCCTTTACTTTTTCAATTTACCTACTCGGGGGCTGCGCCACCCTATATATGTTCTTTGAACCAAAACGCGATATCCTGAGTAGCTGGTACATCAATCGAAACCCTTAAACACAACCTCAATCCAGCTGCAACGCACCTGACAGGTTGACAAGGGACTGAGATAAAACATGGCCAGGCTAACGAAAAGGACTCGCGTAGTGCAACGCACTCCATGCTAACAAAGCTCTTTATGCACATTCGACAATAAATTATTTACAAGACCTATACGAACTTACAACACACGTACATTTATGTGCAGGATGCAAACTAAGCTACTGCTGCAGCAGGAGAACGTTGGTTTGTTCCTCAAAGAAGTCGACGATCTCTTTTGCTGGGCGATCCACCGACTGGTAGTGTGGCACCATATCCCAAGTAGAACCTGCTGGTGGGGCAGGCGGCCCAGACGCAATCGCTACAACATCCACGTCAGGCCTGTGCAGTCGCACCATGGACAGGGCAGCCTTGGCACCAGCCACCAACTATTGCCTCACGCATTCGCGAACCGCGGATAGATCTTGAAACTTGGCAAGGAGGGCCAGCAAACTTGATGGAGTATCATCTAACGGGAACATCGCCCGATAAATATTCTTCAAGGACGACCGCGACTTCTTCAGAAAGAGCAGCACTCGTGATGCACGATCCTGCAGGGTCGCCAGCGCAGTCGCACGATCATGATCTACCCAGAAGTATCCACCCTCTTGAAGTTGCTCCTGGGTGAGATCATGCAGGCGAATGGCAATTCTATCCTTCTCCTCCTGCGGATGACGCGCGCTAACAACTACACGAAGCAGCACCAGCAGCATGAGTACAACGTACCACTGCCAATGACTACAAGGAAAAGATGAGAACAAGCAAACTAACACTTGAATTGGTCACCCAGCTGCGTCACCTTGCCAAGCAGATACTGCTCTTGGGCGGCAGCTTTTTCCGCCTTCGACTTCCACATGTCCACGTTACCGCGGAGCACGGGCAACTCACGCTTCAGCTGCTTCACGCGATCATGCAGTCGTGAAAGCAAGGACAACTCATCTACCCTAGAGCGCGACGGTGCCACGGTATCATCAAGAGTTGGCGAGTCCTGGGTTCCCCTCATAGGATCACTTGATGTACCCTACCACAAGTCAAGATAGAAGCAAATAAGACGACCAAATCAACACAAAGACAAAAGGGTCAGATGCATTCAAGACCAGCATAAGTATCAGCAGATACACTCGCCAGCAGGCATGTTCTTAAACAAAAGGACATAAACTAATCAACTATTACAAAGCTAACTAAGGAGCAGCTGGCTTCTTCGACTTCAACGGCTTCGGGGGCTTCATCAAGTCCGTGGCAGTGTCAGACGCCACTGACTTTCCGCCAGCCCCTGAGGCCAAAGCTTTCACCACCTTCTTGGCACGTTGGAGCTCCTTAGAGTACTTCGCAACAGTATTTATCAAGTGATGCCCATATTTGCCATAGGCAATCGCGAAAGGAGCGAAGACTACCTGCTGACCGTCCGCGCCAATAGGCATCGCCTTCGACACCGCGGAAGGATCGATCTCGACTCCGTGGGCCTGCACCATGGCGAGTGACATGGACGCGCCAGCCGCGCGGAGTGAGTTCTTGTAGCTGGAGGGCACACCCCTGGCGAGTGACTCCACCAGCTCGTCCATATTATCGATCAGCTCCGCCTTAGGCATCAACTCCTCCCGGAGGCAACTGAGGGCGCCCTTGGGCTTGGAAAGTGTATCCTGGATGGCGGCGCTACGGTCCTCGACTGCAGACAGCGCACCCGCCAGAGCATCGTCACGATGAAGGGCCTGCGGCTCAAAGCTCAAATCGCTAGCATCTGTACATAAAACCACACATGGACAAAAACATCAGCGCCACCAGCAAAAACATTGGAAGCAGAGAAGGATAACAAAATCCACAAGCAAAAGTACCTGAGAGAGCCTTGGCGATTGAGAACAGTTGTTCTTCGAACAACTTTTCCCTGGTCACGAAGGAGGCACGTAGATCTTCTTCATGCTTCCGCGCCTCGTCATGTGATGCGATTGCCTCGTCGCGACCCTTCACAGCCGCGGCAAGCATCTTCTCCAAGGTGGCGACGTTACGCAATAAGGCATTATGTTCAGCTAACAGACAAGCAAAAGTTGATTATCAGTTGACTATATCAAAATGAGAAGACGAAGAAGAATAAGTGTAGAACACTCACTTTCAACCACGCGGTGACGCATCTCCAGCATTGCATGCTGGCGGCCCATCGCCATCACTTGTTCTGCCAAGAGCGCGGCTTCCTTCACAAGGAGCTATAGCACAAACAAGGAATCAGCAGAGGCAACATATAACGTTGACTCCAACACTAAAACGAAGAAAAGCTACACTTACATGGTCCTCTAGTGACTTCGAAGATGTCTGCTGTACCGTCATCCGGGGAACCATTCGATGCTCCCCTGCATGAGGAGAACTGGAAGAGTTGTGCCCGGAGTGGGCCGCCACTAGAGGGGAAGGAGCGTGCTCGACCTCTTCCTTGGCCTTCGAGGTCGCGACTCCTAACTCCTTCAAAAATTGGACGTCGCTAGAAGATGACGACGCCTCTTGACTGCAAGATAAAAATCATATCAGCAAAATGGCAAACCCAGAGACAGGCCAACAAGGGCAAAACAGAAAAGGACAAGTAAGCTAGCAAACTTACCAGTCAAACTTGTCAAAATCAAATGTAGCCTCCTTCGACTCCGACGAAGACTCCTTGGGAAATCGCATCTTCTTATGAGAAGATGGTGCCACAACGCTCACGAGAACAGCAGGAATTGGCGACTCTGCGCCAACACCCGTACCTTCCGGAGTCGAAGGAGATGACGCGTCGGAATCCTCGCTGCACGAACGCTTGCGAGTGTCCGGACTATCGGACTCGGGGGCTTCCTCCTCCACATCAGAAGGGACAGTCGACTCAGACTCATCCTCTTCCAAGGCTTCGCGAGGAATAATACCCTCATGGAGAGGGGGCATACAAGGCGACACCGCCCAATCCTGCATACAGGAATCAGCAAAAAGCAAGTAAGCAACAGAAAAGCAATCGACAAAATAAGCTACTGCGTAGCACAACTATACCTCAGGAGGAGGATTCGAAGCATCAAAGGGAGGAACAACTGGTTCACTGGGAAGGACATCCTTGCCGGTGTACCTCGTGACCAGTCGAACCCTCTTATCCACCTCACTCGCGGACATGCCATCGGCAGACACGCGAGTGGCATCATCAGCGCCAGCCCACTGAAACATGGGGTGGACCCTGGCTTGCAGGGCCTGGACGCGACGGCGCATCCAAGTGCGAATGAGGGCGCAACCTCCCTCCTCTTTGCCTATGCGGCTCTCGAGGTCGCAGACACGCTGATACAACACGTCTGTCTCCGCGAGCTTGCCAGGCATGACTATGTTCTTCCAGGAGCGCATTCTCCTGCACGGCGTCACGGGATCGAAGGGCGCGAGTCCAAAGTGTTCGCCATTTGCCTTATGATGGCGGATGTAGAACCATTTGTCCCTCCACCCTTGGACGGACGCCGTGAGCTTGATATCGAAGTAGGTGGTGGATGGGTCGACGTGGATTCCGCAACCACCAACATTGTAAACTAAAGAGCCAGACGCAGACTAGCGCTTCAATTTGAAGATGCGCTTGAAAAGGCCGAAGTGTGGCTCGATTCCGAGCCAGCACTCGCAGAGCGTGATGAAGCAAGAAATATGGAGGATCGAATTTGGGGACAGCTGATGGAGCTGGAGCCCGTAAAAACAAAGAAGACCCCTAAAGAAGGGGTAAAGAGGCAAGGAGAGACCGCGAATGATGAATGCTAGAAACATCACTCTAAAACCAGCGGGTGGAGCAGGAATGGTCTCACTGCTGGGGACGCACGCATCTGCGACTGCGACAGTCAATACTCTGTATTGGCGAATAAGACGGAGATCGGACGCCTTGATGATGGAAGGGCGCCACGCACCATTCGTGACGCGGGTGCCCGCGACTTTCTTCTTCCCGCCGGCGGCGGCGCTGGTGCCCGCAGCAGCGGATCCGCCCTTCTTCTTTGCCGCGGCAACAGTGGCCGGGGAATCAGCAACAGCGCCTCCCTTCTTATGCTATCTATTATGCTCGTCACATCCCGTCAAACTCGCTCACGCGGGCAACTGAGGTCATACAAGCGTCAGCAGTGACGTCATCAAAGCTACGCAACGGAAAACTTCGACTACTTTAGTCTTGCTGGAGTCTTCGACTCCACCAAGCACTCGGGGGCTACTCCCATAGGGAGCGCTGGCCGCGCACCCTAAGATTTTTCTTTTCTTTTTTCAGGAATATGGACAATCAGAAGCAAACCCAAACCACTCGAAACACGATTCGACTATGGACATGGGTTACTCCCATAGGGAGTGCTGAAAAAAAATTCGACTGAAACAAGCAAGCAAAAGACGACAGCAGTCGCAAAATGATTCTTTAGTCCATGCCTAAGTCTTCGACTCAACCAGGCACTCGGGGGCTACTCCCGTAGGGAGCGCTGGTCGCGCACCCTATGATTATTTATGCAAAAACTGTGTGTCGATAACATCCACACTCAAAACTCATGGCGACACCGCCTCATAATTTTTCCCTACAAAGAGATTGCGTCTCCTGGGTCACCCGAATCGTCTCCACGATGATAAAATTCGGATGCCGCGCTTACAGCGTGAAGGTAAGACCTGAACAAGGCCTGGCAACGCATTAGCTGCGCACTACCAGAAACATATCCGTGCCTACAGGTACGATGAATATGCCTTGACGAACGCGTCGAGTGCTCACACCAATATAACTGGAGTTCGACTACTATAAGACCTCCGTGGCTTGAGTCGAATTACACCAGCACTTTTCCGGATTCGAGTCCAGGGACTCGAGTTTGAGTAGATTGCGTTGTTTCACCCTAAGGTGGTTAACTGATACCGATACTTTGGTTATATCAGGCACGTACATCAACAATCCCTATGACACAAATAAAGCAGTTGAAATATACTCGTTTAGGCACTCGAAAGACTTCAAAAAGTCCCCAATCGAATCTGCGATTCCAATGGACACTCGGGGGCTACTGACATGGGTATACCCTACAGGTACTCAAGCTTGGTATATACGGTCTAAATACATACATGCCCACGGTGTCGCCAAGGCCCAAATGAAGGACTCGAGTAACCTACGGACTCTCGATTGCTTGAAGAACAAGAAGAAGCTAAAGATAGAAAGTTTGAAGGGAAAACCCTAATTTGTAACCGACTCGACCTGCTACCCGAGACCTAGCCTATCTATATAAGGGCTAGGAGGGGGCGGCGAGGAGGACACACACAATCCTAGTTTTCACCACCCTCGCCAGATTACATCTGCGCACCATTGTAATCTTCGATTCCTTCGATAATTCCACGAGCAGACAAGCAGGAGTAGGGACCTCTACGAGGCCTGAACCTGGGTAAATCTTTGTCCCCTGTGTGCTTGTTTGCTAGCCGATAGATGTCTCCAGTGCTCCCTCCTTCTCCAAAACCCAAGTCCATAATAATGGGCATTAATGAGTTAAACCCTCGTCAGTAACCTTTCAGGATAGTCAAACAAGGGATACAATGCATGTACGCACTGTTTAGATGAGACTGAAGCTACATACTTGCATAAAGGTAAGAAGGTTTGTGTACCTAGGGATTTGTCAATTTCTTCCAACCAAGCATACCATAAGAAAGAAAGACAAGCATTTCAAAGGTGAGGCGGATTACTAGAATAAGCTTGTCCCCTGTACTGGTGATGATGTATTTGGTATGGTTAAGGATCTAGAAGTAATCTTTAGAAAGGGTCCTAGCGGTCAATCTGTTCCGAATGACGCTACTAGACACGTGCCCATGTGGAAGAAGAAATCTATATTTTGGGAGATACCCTATTGGTAAGTCCCAGAGGTCCACTCTTCAATCGACATGATGCACGTGACGAAGAACCATTGCATGAACCTACTAGGATTTTTGGGCGTGTATGGGAAGTCAAAAGATACATCAGAAGCATGGCAGGACCAACAACTTATGGACGAACAAGATGGCCTGCATCTAGAGAAGTATCAAGGACCTTCCAGCTACATTCTTACCAAAAAAGAGAAGGACATCTTTTTTTGAGTGCCTGAACAGTATCAAGGTCCCGTTTGGCTTCTCTTCGAATATAAAGGGAATAATAAATATGGCAGAGAAAAAAATTCAGAACCTAAAGAGTCATGACTTCCACGTGATTATGACGCAATTGCTTCCGGTTGCATTAAGGGGGCTTCTACCAAAAAATGTTCGAGTACCCATTGTGAAGCTATGTGCATTCGTCAATGCAATTTCTCAGAAGGTAATCAATCCAGATACTCTACCAGGGTTACAGAATGATGTGGTCCAATGTCTTGTTAGTTTTGAGTTGAAGTTTGCACCATCCTTCTTCAATATTATGATGCATATCCTAGTTCACCTAGTGGAAGAGATTGCCGTTCTTGGTCCTGTATTTCTACACAATATGTTCCCCTTTAAGAAGTTCATGGGAATCTTAAAGAAATATGTTCATAACCGTGCTAGGCCAGAAGGAAGCATCTCTAAGGGCTATGGAACAGAGGAGGTCATTGAGTTCTGTGTTGACTTTATTCCTGACCTTAAGCCGATTGGTGTTCCTCAATCACGCCATGAGGGGAGACTGAGTGAAAAAGACACGCTAGGAAAGTAAGCAATAATATGTAGAGACGAACATTCTTTCACTCAAGCACACTACATAATTCTACAAAGTTTCACCTCAGTGGCTCCGTATATCAATGAACACAAGAATATTCTACGCTCCCAATACCCGGGAGAGTCTAACGACTCGATTACACGTGCACAGATGGCGACTTTCAGTGGTTGGTTGCAAACACATCTCATGAATAACACCACTATTGGAGATCAGCTCTACTTGTTGGTCAGGATACCATCTTCGACTGTATTGACTTTCTAAGGGTGCGAGATAAATGGGAATACATTTTACACGATCACCCAAGATAAAAAGAGCACCAACCAAAACAGTGGTGTCTGAATTGATGCAACAAACAACAATGGTAAACTGACACATATTTTGGTAAAATAGAGGAGATATGAGAACTTGACTATGGACCTTCTTTTAAGGTCCCTTTGTTAGTGCAAATGGGTCAAGCGGATAGGAGGCGGGGTTCAGGTAGACAAGGAGTACGGAATGACAACAATGGATCTCAACAATCTTGGGTTCACAGATGAACCATTCGTCCTAGCCAATGACGTGGCTCAGGTTTTCTATGTGAAGGGCATGTCTACCAAACTGATAAAAATAAAATAAAATAATAAAATAGATACATCATACGATGAGCCAAAGTTCCACATAGTTCTTTCAGGGAAAAGAAACTTTGTGGGAGTGGAGGACAAGACAGACATGTCAGAAGATTATAATAAGTTTGATGAAATTCTGCTCTTGACAGTGAACACGGACCCAAGCATCATGTTAAATGATGAAGATACTCCATGGTTACGGTCGACGCGATCATAAGCAAGATATTTTAGAAAACAAGTGACTATATGTATTTTATATTATGCTGGTGGTTTTTGAGATGCAATCAATATGGGAACACTATTACAAACTATGCCCCTACTCTGGCCATAACATTGTACATTTGGACCAAAAGCCATGAAACCTCGAACATGATAGCTCATTTTGAGAAGGATTTTTCGAGATGGAATCAATATACCAAGTTTGGTATTTTTCCTTGCAACTACGTCCCATAATATGACACCACATGAAGGATTTACATTGTTCAGACCATTTTTGAATTTCCTATGCCTGTTTCCAAATTTTCCCGTTTCAAACTATGGTCAAACCGGCAGGCATGAAAATAGGGGATGAGCCTCGCTAAAACTTGCATTAGATCTCTCAAGAAACATCATACTGTGAGTCTAAAAATGATTTTTCCAAAAAATCATGAGGATTAGATCATGTACCTGTAGTTCAAATCGGACCCACTTCATACCGATTCGGTAGACATTTCTCTTTTTCACCCGGGGTGGACGAAAAGGTTTGAGATACCCTAGCTGGGACATCATCCATGTAAGGTGGTCTAGTATTTTTGAAAAATGGGGTGGTATCATTTAGAATTATCCCTTTTCTGGTTGCTTCACAAAATGCCCCATTTTTGGCACTCGTAAAATGGGAAATGGCTTTTCCATGCAATGAAAAGGAAAACTTCCTCATACAACATTGTTCGCCAACCCAAGATACACATATGTGCATAATATGGGCCCACTATCATAAACTATGCCTCTATTCTGGACATAATATTGTACATTTGAACCGAAAGCCATGAAACCTCGAACATGATAGCTCATTTTGAGAAGGATTTTTTGAGATGCAACAATGTACCAAGTTTGGTATTTTTCCTTGCAACTATGTCACATAATATGACACCACACGAAGGATTTACATTATTCAGATCATTTTTGAATTTCTTATGCCCGTTTCCAAAATTTCCCATTTCAAACTATGGTCAAACCGGCGGGCATGAAGATAGGGGATGAGCCTCGCTAAAACTTGCATTAGATCTCTGAAAAAACATCATATTGTGAGTCTAAAAATGATTTTTCAAAAAATCATGAGCATTATATCATGTACCTGTAGTTCAAGCCGGACCCACTTCCTACCGATTCGACAGACATTTGTCTTTTTCACCCGGGATGGACGGAAAGGTTTGAGATACCCCGGTTTGGATATCATCCATGTAAGGTGGTATAGTATTTTTGAAAACTGGGGTGGTATCATTTAGAATTAGCCTTTTGATGGTTGCTTCACAAAACGCCCGATTTTTCGCACTCGTAAAATGGAAAATGGCTTTTTCGTGTGACGAAAAGGAAAACTTCCTCCTGCAACATTGTTTGCCATCCCAATATACACATATGTGCATAATATGGGCACACTATCACAAACTATGGCTCGATTCTGACCATAACATTGTACATTTGGACCGAAAGCCATGAAACCTCGAACATGATAGCTTATTTTGAGAAGGATGATTCGAGATGCAATCAATATACCAAGTTTGGTATTTTTCCTTGCAACTATGTCACATAATATGACACCACATGAAGGATTTACATTGTTCGATCTGTTTTTGAATTATGCCTGTTTCCAAATTTTCCCGTTTCAAACTATGGTCAAACCCGCGGGCATGAAGATAGGGGACGAGCCTCGCTAAAACTTGCATTATATCTCTGAAGAAACATTATATTGTGAATCTAAAAATGATTTTTTCGAAAAATGATGAGCATTAGATCATATACCTATAGTTCAAACCAGACCCACTTCCTGCCAAGTTTTCCTTTTTTTCAAGAAATCATGAGCATTAGATCATGTGTATCTCAACATGGCAATCAATGTCGTGGAGGCCAGAAATATTATTCTTTGTTTAAAAATGATTTATCATTTTAAAACCATTTTATGATTTACCATTTAAAAACCCTTTTAAAAATTATTTACCATATTAAATAACTGAATTTTTATAAAAAATAAATTATATTTTTATTAGGTAGATATTTATGTTATGAACATTTTGATATGCTATATATATTTTTATTACATAGATATTCTTTACTTATTTTATTAACATTTTAATATACAATAAGGCGGGAACCAGAATTTATATCATGAAATTCAAATATAATTTTTGGAAGGCCCTTTAGTCCTGGGTCATGCCATGACCCGGGACTAACGGTGGACGGTTGGCGCGCGTCTTCTGGACTGCTGCCAAATATCTTTAGTCTCGGGTCGTGGCATGACCCGGGGCTAAAGGCCCTGCCATATAACCCGCACCGCCCTTCTCCCTGGAATCCCCATCTCATTCTTCGATCGAGAAGAGGATACGTCGAAGAAGACGATCGACCACGACGCTGGCAGGCTGCCCGATTACGTCCTGGACCCCTCCTCTCCATTGTCGTCCACCGTCCGGCTACCGCGATCCTCCTCCTCTCCGGCCATGCTGACCGTCGTCGCCATCACCACCACCACCACCAACCACCGCCATCGTCGCCGTCCCAGTGCGCCCCCTCTCCTCTAATCGAGCCGAGCGACGAAGTTAGTTAGGGTTATCTAGGGTTAGGGTTAGTGCTAGCTACGGTGGCGCGGTGACCCATGATAGTGCATGTAGGGGCCGGGCAAGCAGCAGGGGCGGCGTAGCTTCTTTTTTTTTGTCTTTTTAGTAGTCTTTTTTGTCTTTTTAGTAGTCTTTTTTGTCTTTTTAGTAGTCTTTTTATTATGTGGTTTTAGTAGTATTACTAGCATTTGTAGCTAGTATTTGTATATTATTAGTAGTATTTGTATTAGTAGTATTGTATAGTATTAGTAGTATTTGTATAGTATTTGTAGTAGTATTTGTATAGTATTTGTAGTAGTATTTGTAGTAGTACTATTGCATTTGTAGTAGTACTATTGCATTTGTGGTTAGGGAGGGCACGACAACACGCGTGATATAGGGCTAATGGACAGGCGTGATGACACGCACCATATAGGGACGATGGACGGGCGCGACAACGCGCGCCATATAGGGAAGATGGACGGGTGCGGCAACCATTTCACGCGGTGTGCTTAGTTTATTAGCACTTTGCTGTGTTTATAGTACTAAAATAACTAGCAAGTCTTTGAGGAAACTATGGAGCGCGACCTGGATAAAGAAGAGATAATGCAGGGTATGATAGCCGGTGATGATATCACCTCGCAGTATCTGAACGACTCGGGTGAGGGAGTGGAGGAGGATATCGAGCAGAGAGACGACTCCGATGAGGGAAGATACGACTCCAGTGAGAAAAGATACCGCTTCGATGAGGGAACCTTGACTACAAAGTCCGGAGAGGTATATAAATTAAGCTACTGCTGACTAGATGCTTTAATTGATTTGTATATATGTTAACGATTCTTTCTTCTTTTAGCCCTACGGATCGAAGCAATCTACTAGAAGCAAACGAGGACCGACGAAAAAGTTGGCCCATAATGCTAGGTTCACGATCGAAGAAGTCACTACAGATGGCGCCCCGATTGCTCCCAAGCACAACGCAAGATTATTTGTAAGTCAATGCGGAGTTATTTTTAGGAACACTATCGCGATTACCATTCGAGAATTGAATAAGCCAAAGGCGGTGGAGTTAGTTATGTCGAGGATAGATGCAAAGATAATCTTAGGAATACGCTCATGAAGAATTTCACCCTACCGCCAGAGGTGGATCCAAAACACAAAGTTATAGAGCGAAAATTCAAGGAGTGGGCTCTTAAGAAGATGGCCTCACAATTCAGAGACCACAAGAAAAGATTGTACAAGAAGTATGTCCTGGAAGAAAATACTCCAGAGTTCACTGGAGCGAATGAGAACCTAACAGATCACTGGGACGAATTTGTGGAGTACAAGAAATCGGCTGAAGTGGTGAAAAGGTCGAAAATAAACTAGGCAAATACTACACTGAAGAAATATCACCATGTTATGGGGACATGTGGCTACAAGGCTATCATGCCTAAGTGGGAGAAAGATGAGAATGACCTGATTGATAAAGGTATCGATCTAGAGACATCGGGGTGGACCGATGAAGCAAAGTCTTGGTTCTACGGGCATGGGGGAAAGTTGAACCCCGAAACAGGGAAGTGTATTTATTCAAAAGAACATCCTGGAACACCTTTAGGAGCCCTGAAAACTGTAGTGAAGGATGTGCATGAGGGGAAGTTCTGCCCGATAGAGAGAACAACAAGCCGACACGTGCCCTTGGGAATAAAGAACACAAAGGACGAACAAGAGGCACTGAAGGCTCCATTCCGTAGAAGCTCGGGTTTCCTGATGACATGAAGAAATATCCTTATAAAAGCCATCAAAGGAGAAAGGACAGGGAGCCAGACCGGATGCAACATATAGAAGATACATTAAGGATGCAGCAAGAGCAAATAAACGCACTTAGCTAGCAAGCTACCGGCCTATCTTGGCGATAGGACGAAGATCCTGCATTCGATGCTACCGGCCTACCATCTCAGCAGAAAAGAAACGTGACTTCCACGGAGCTCCCGGTTGATGATGATGCACTAATGATGGCTCATCGCTACCCCGTGGATGATATCACATGTTCATAAAATGGCGAGCAACATGTGATAGTTGTGAACATATCCATAAAGGTGGCGGTCGGCTTTGCCTTACCTTCTGGACCTAGACCAACTTACCAGTGCTCTCTAGTTCCAGATGGCTACGCTATTGTCGGGGTGGATGAAGTTATGAAGGGATTTGAGCACCTGAAGCTTGATTTCTCTGCAAGAGAAGGGGATCTGAATGAACTAGGAGAAGCCAGGAAAGGCACCGGAAAACATCGTGCTTCCAAATTTCACGCCAAGGCCACCGACTTCTCCTAGTTGCAATCCAGCTCAATCTCCGTCACCTCAGCCGTCTCCGCCATGTCAGTAGACTCCGCTGCCTCAGCTGTCTCTAGTGCATCTGCAGACGCCGTCGCCTTCACCGCATCAGCAGAATCCACCACCTCCTCCGCATCAGCAGACTCTGCTGCCTCAGCCCCGGTTGCAAAAGCAGAATAGCACTGGCGCTCCGGCAGCTAGTACTACAACATGCACAAAGAAGAAAGTCTCAGCAGGTAGGAAGAAAGCCAAGGCAAAACCTCTCAAGTTATCTTATGACCTGGTTGATGAGGAACTCAAAAAGGTCGTGGATGAAGATGTCAAACGCCAGGTTGCACCGAAACAACCCCCACCAAAGCAGGACATAGCACCGAAAACGGTGCAACACTTTGTGAACCTGCTTGAGTGACCAAGGCCAGACAATATGGTATCATACTATGATCGCTCAATTATCAAGTCACATACTAAGAATGTGGGGCGGTCAAGATGTACTAGTAGAAGCAGGAAAACAATTCGCAGCTCGAAGAACAGAAAAACTAATCGTTCCCCAGTTGAAAGTGCACTACAAGAAGTTTCCTTCCGCAACGACTTGGCCTGACGATCGTCGTAGAAGGTGCGTCTTGTGCGACGAAATTCTCGGCTCAGCCGTGGCCGATGGAAAACCTTTTTTTCCCGGTTCTGCGGCCCTCTACTATGACGGATCCGCTAAAAACATGGAGGAAGCTCGGCCAGCGCGTGGCAGAAGCAAGATTTTCGTTTCCTCGCGCGATGTTGACTCGCCGAAGTCTTTTGAGGCATGTGGGTCCCAGACGTCAGTATCTCTAGCGGACCATACTTTTCGGTCGCGCCTCCCTGATTTGAACTCGATAACGTTGCTTGATGCATCTGTCGTTTAGTCAGGCTGATAGGTCCCACATGTCAGCCTCTCATTAGAAGGATCGTGTGTATGATGGAATTTTTTCCTTCGCTCGTGCTACCCTATTCCGAAGTTGATAGCGCTACTCGATGCATGTACCATTTAATCAACCTCCTAGGACCCACATGTCATCCTCTCATTAGAAGAAACGTGTGTATGATGGAATCTTTTTCACTCGCTGGCACTACCCTATTCCAAAGTTGATAGCGCTGCTCGACGCATCTACCGTTTAACCAACCTCCTGAGCCCCACATGTCATCCTCTCATTAGAAGAAACATGTGTATGATGAATTTTTTTCTTCGCTCGCGCTACCCTGTTTGGAACTTGATAGCGTTGTTCGATGCATCTATCGTTTAATCACACTGCTGGGCCCCACATGTCATCCTCTCATTAGAAGAAACGTGTGTATGATGGATTTTTTACCCTCTGTCGCGCCTTCGTGTTCCGAACTTGATAGCGTTGGTTGCTGCATCAGCCGTTTATTCAGGCGGGTGGGTCCCTTATGTCAGCATCACATTAGAAGAATTGTGGGTATGATGGAATGTTTTCTTCTCTAGCACTACCCTGTTCCGAACTAGATAGCGTTGCTCGATCAATCTGTCGTTTGCTCATGCTGCTGGGTCCCCTATTTCAGCTTCTCATTACAAGAAAGGTGTGCATGCTGAACTTTTGTCTTGCTCGCGCCTCCCTGTTTTAAACTGGCAATGTTGCCCGATGCAACATATGTATAAGGTCGTGCTGCTGGGTCCCATATATCAGCCTCTCTGTAAATGAAACATTGATTGCTCGATGCAACATCTGTATAAGGTCTCTACTAGGTCCAACATGTCAGTGTCTCTGCAAATGCAACGTCTGTATGATGGACTCCACTGTTTTGACCTTGGCAACGTTGGGTCCCATATGTCAGCCTTCTCTGTGCAAGAAACGTGTGTATGCTAGAAAAAATGTAAAAAAACGACAGAGATTATACTATATATTATATATTTATATTGAAAAAACTAGGAATCTAACTCAAGACTTCAACAAATGGGAACCGCATGTGCTTCCACTATGCCAAAACCATCTATGCCACTACTGGAAAAAAATACATTTAGAAATGTTGAAATCACTTAAAATGAAAAGGCAATGACCCTGACAACTTGCCATAAAAAATGCTAAATGCTCTGTACAAATACAACATGGCTAGGAGAAGCTTGTCCTATACTTTATTAGAATGGCATGGAAATACTAAATTAAGACGATTTTGGGCGATACAAAAAATA
The DNA here is from genome assembly GCA_023614405.1 of Avena insularis. NCBI lineage: Eukaryota > Viridiplantae > Streptophyta > Magnoliopsida > Poales > Poaceae > Avena > Avena insularis. Next base: position 427,409,744 of record CM042692.1, on the reverse strand, counting down.
ACTTGTGTCCAATCTTGTGAACCAATGGGCTTCTTATCGTGGGCTCCTTACCGAAACTTCTTTAGTGTGGTTCATGCTTAAATAACCAAGTAACAATGTGTTGAGGGTTGGCGGCCCACGACCAACCTGAACCCGGAAGGATAAATTAGAGAGGTTTTGGGCCACATTTGGGTAGAATGTAGTACTATTTTCTAATAACCTCCTCACTGAAAATTCAATGTACTCAATATGTCAGGGGTCGGTAGTCCACCTAACCCGACAGGCTAAATTTGCAAGGTTTTGTGCCAGTGTTGGGTCGAATGTGCAATCTTTTCGCTAGGTCCTTAGTGAAAATTGAATGTAGTTCATACCCCATCCTAAAAAAATGCAGTTGGTACCCTAAAAAATATAAACTTTACTCACCACGAAAGGCTAATTAATGGATTTTTTTAAACAAGAATATGGGAAGTTTTTTGTCTGAAGTGGGGTTGAAATATTCGTTTTCATAGGCTGAGTAGTAAAAATACATTGTACTGAAGGCCGATGGTCCACCTGACCTGGCTGTACCTATGCCGGATCCAAAAGAATGAAGTTGGAAATGGAGAAAAGTGACTGATATTGCGCCTTATTATACATAGCGAGGAACTTGGGCAGCGCAGGATTCGAACATGGAAAGTACTGGAGGGAGTTTGACTGATTGACATAAAACCGTGTTATATCAAGTCTTACATCGCGCAATCATATTTTCAACAAAGGATATATTTCAAGATGGTTTGGGTGGCTTTGAATTGGCCTGAGTGCCCAATCGATTTGATATACTCAAAACCTTGTAATCATGCCATATAAACTGTTGGCGATAGAGACACTGATGTAGCATGTCCTACGGATGTCACAACATCTCCACGACCAAGTCCCCCAAGTGGACCAATGACTCGTGCACGAGCTAAACTCCTACAAGCTAAGGTGAATTCGCTCCTCTCATCATGTGACTTTGACACACCCTTGGATGGCTTGCTACTTCATGCTACTACTCTGTGCATTATCAGGCACGAAGCCCCGACGTGTCGACCCACGAGTTCGGAAGTTGCGCCTGTCCTGACGCTACTAGAGCCGAAGGGTCCGCCCGAAGTCAGCCGGAATGTCCGGTGCGATCGGAGTGTCCAGCCTAACCACGCCGAAGTGTCCGGCCTGCCCTAGCCCCATCCTGGCCCATACAATTAGTAGGTCACATCGGACTCTACCCGGACACTACCTGGAGTGTCCGGCTTCTCCGGACTGTCCGGCCCACCCGACTCGGAGTGTCCGGCCTGAAGATGGGCCTGCGAGCCATAGCTGGGCCCTATGGCCCATGTACCCCTCTATTTTGCCCAGAACTCTACTTTAAAGCCTAAATTACCCCTAAACTTGTGGCTAGCCTATATATAGTCCCCCACATCTATTGTAAACCCTAGGCTTGATATTTGGAATTAGTGGAAACCCTTGTGGATCTATCTAATTCTTGACTCATGCTCCTTTTATAGAGGAGCACCAAATATAACAAACCTCATTGGAGTTTGCATCGAGCCTCCGAGTTGTACAAGGCCTTGGAAATGGAGATCCATTGCCAAGAAGTCAAGATCTCACAGAGTCTCCCTTCTCGCCGTGCCAGTTAGAGAGAGAGATCCCTGACCAACACTGATCCTAGGGATTGCGCCGGATCGGTAGCCGCCGGAGTGAGCAATTGGTTTGTATCGTGTCTTCGTGGTGTGTGTGTTCATTGTGTTCTTCGTGCGTGAGTTCGCGGTTTCACTCTCTCCCTCATCCCCACACTCCCTCCGCCTTGATTTCAAGGGATTCTTGAAAGATCGGTGCATCCCCGAGGTTTCCCCTCAACATATTGGTATCAAGAGCTTCGTTGCTCGCGAATTCCCCCACAAAATTTTCTTCTATCCACCAAAAATTCGAAAATCCCCAAATTTTCCTTTGGATCGATCTCTTGATTTGGAGAGGTATTTGTGGTTTTGATCCGACCAAACCTTGTCTTAGGCGTTGGTCCAACTTTATCCTACATTTTCTTATCCCAATTTGGCCAACTTTTCACGGATTTGAGGCCCCAAGGCAAGGATTTCCGCTCAAGAACATGAGCAGGAAACCCGCACCGGAGTGTCTGGCCCGACCAGACCGGAGTGTCTGGCAAGACAAAGACGGAATATCCGACCGGGACGCCAGTTTTGACAGTTTTGCCTCCTTTTTCACATTGGCTAATTTCCTTTGTTTGCTCGTGTCCCGTGTGCGTGTCTACAACTAACAACAAGATTCCGCATTGACAACCTCCACACCCATCGACACCATGTCCCACGAACATCCTCCCGCACCACCGACGTCAAGTTCATCGCCACCAATGAAGGTATAACTTGGGTCACCTTGTTAACCCGATCTTCCTTTGTGTGTACCTATCCCACGAGAGTGGCTCATCTTGTGTTTGCTTGAGCATTGTGCACTTGTCCTTGGATGTTGAGAGTGTAAAAGCAATAGCAAGAGTGACTTGGTAGCATCAAGGGAGAGAAAAAAAGATACAAATAAAAAGAAAAATAGTCTCCCATAGCAAAAGAGAGTCTCAAAGCTTCTAAGCAAGTGAGAAAGAAAGAGCGCCCAAGGCAAGTGCACAAATCCGTTGCTCATTTTTCCTCTTTCCAAACGAGCCACGGTCTCTCCTTGTATTGGCACGACACCGAGCATAGTCTTCGTTAGGACATTTTGTTTGCTCATTTTCATAGTCGTGTCAATCCCAAAAATTTCCACGTGTGTGTATATAGTCGTAGGTTCCCTTCACCCCTTTGAGTTGTTGACCTTCACCTTTGATTTGAGTTTTGTTGGATTTTACCCACTTTTGACTACCCCTTTTCTTTTGGTTGGTTCTTTGGCATTCCATAATCCTAAGCTACCACAAACAAGCGTTTGAGAGTTATTTCTTTCTTTAGTGTGAGTTTTCTTTTCATTTTCACTTTGCAAGCTAATAGCTCTCACTTGTGGTTTCTAGTTCGGTGCAATCCCCAAGGTGAGGTTGAAGGTTCCCCCACCACATATTGCTCTCCATATACAATCCCTTGTGTTTTGCATGATGTATAGGCACGGTGAGTCGAGCCAACCACCTTCCCAAGAAGAAGAACATGGACCGTACATGATGCGCAGAAGCCACTACATCTTCTGACAAGAGTTCTGTGATTGTTGCTAAGCTCTCGAGACACTACAAGACAAACAATTTGGCGAGACGCAAGCCGAGTTCAAGAGCATCGACAACCGATTCGATGGCCTCGAAAGGCAAATGCACGCAATGCATCACAACTTTGGCCATCAAAATGAAGCGCTCCAATGCTCTGTCGCTGAAACAAATGACAAGCTTCGTGTTCTCATCGACGGAATGGCAAGACCGCATTCATGTGCTCCAAGATCTTTAAGTTCTTCGTGTCGTCATGGTACTCTTCAACAAGATCTTCATCCAAGTGCTCCCAGACGCAATGACGCCCCTGTGGTTGAAGATGGAAGCTCTTTGAACTATGTACCTTCCCCACGGCACGCTGCCACGTCAAGCTATGATGGTGATTTCTCTTCAAGGCCACAAGCAAGGCGAGAAGAGCACCGTCATCACGCAAGGGCACTAGTGATCCAACAAGCGCAACCACAATAAGAACCGCGAGTGGAACCTCGAGTACAACCTCAACTACATTGCCATCGTCACCGCGACATTCTTGCAACAACAAGTGATGACTCCAACTTGGAGGATCAAGCTCGCCATTGTCATGAAGCTCTACGAGATCCTCATCTTCTTCATCACCGTCATGAACGTCCACACCAACACCATGGTCACCATGACGAGCCTCCTCCGCAACGTCAAGACTTGGAGCATCAAGTGGTACATATTGAGCGACGCCTACCACGTCATGAGGCTCAAGACCATGATCTTCGCCGTGAGGCCCATGTGCCTAATCCACATCACCAACCGAGGAACGATCCTCCTCTTCGTCATTAACCGCGTCATGGGGCTCCCCATCCTCAACACCCTCGTGAGGCCCAAGCGCCTCAACCTCGTAAACAATCGTGCCAAGAGCAAGAGAAAGGTCCTCAACAAGAATGCGAGAACCAAGTTCCACCTCCTCAACCACAAGAACATCATCAAGGTCACCAAGCTCGTCACAATGACCGCAATGATGAAGAAACTTTCGGCAAGATCATGTTCAAAATGCCCAAGTTTACCGGATCCAGTGACCCCGAAGAATACCTTTCATGGGCACTCAAGGTCGACAAGATCTTCCGCATGCACAATTATAGCAACGAGAAGATGGTCGCCATGGCTTCGCTTGAGTTTGATGATTACGTGAACCTTTGGTGGGAACAAGTTCAAGTTGCTCATGATGCAAGACAAGAGCCACCAATCACAACTTGGCATGACATGAAGGCTCACTTGAGATCCTGCTTTGTTCCTTCGCACTACACGCGTGACCTCTTCAACGATCTTCAATCGCTTTGTCAAGGAACAAAGACCGTGGAAGAGTACTTCAAGGAAATGGAGATCAACATGATCTACGCCAACATTGAAGAGCGCAAGGAGCAAACAATGGCACATTTCCTCATTGTCTTGAACCACTCAATCAAGCGCATCGTCGAGTTCCAAAAATACAACGACATGGTTGAGCTTGTGCACATCGCAATAAAAGCCGAGCGTCAAGTGCAAGAGGACATCAAGTACAATAAGCCCAAGACGTACTTCACTTATAAGCAAGCTTCAACCACTACACCAACAACCTTGAATGGAAGCTCCTCAAGTACCTCCAAGCCTTCCTTCAAGCCCACACTTCCTCAAGGAAAGATGCCCCCAAGTGGAAAACAAGCAAAGAACAACGCACCTTTCAATGGTGAATGCTACAAGTGTGGAGGCAAAGGACACAGGTCGGCCGAATGTGGAAACAAGAAAGTATTGTTCATCCATGACAATGGCGACAAAGAGTACTTGAGTGAAGATGAATTTGATGCCCGTGTCAAAGAAGCAATGGCAAGGCAACGTGTGGAAGATGACCAAGAACTCCTCATGTGTGAACATGATGCAAGTCCATCGCTTGTCGTCACAAGGATCTTGACCGCTCAAGCCCAAGAACATGAAGATCAAAGAGCCAACATCTTTTAAACACGTGTCGACATTAATGGGAAATCTATCAAGGTAATCATAGATTGAGGGAGTTGCCACAACCTTGCTAGCACCGAGTTGTGTGAGAAGCTCAACCTCACTCTCCATTCACAGAAGCACCCCTACCACGTGAAATGGCTAAGTGACCAAGGGTCCATGAAGATCAAACATACCGTGTTGGTAACCTTCGCCATTGGTCATTACAAAGACACAGTGGAGTGTGATGTTGTTCCCATGACGGTTTGCCATATGCTACTTGGTCGACCATGGCAATTCGACAAGGCTGCTCTACATGATGGTCCCACAAATGCATACACCTTCAAGTGGCTCAACAAGATGTGTTTTGCAACCGATGACTCCTAGCCAAATAATTGTAGACAATGCAAAGGCTTTAGCAAGGGCGCAAAACACAACACCTCCTGGTGAGAAGAGCGGTGAGCGAGAGAACCACCTCATAGTGAGTGAGAGCCACAAGCCAAACTCGAGTGGAAAAACTAAGAGTGTTCTCCTTGTGACCAAAAGTTAGATGACAGATGTGCAGAACAACCCATCCATTTTGCAGTATGTCCTCATTTGCAAGGGACTAGCGCAAGCAACTAATGAATTAACCAATGTTCCTTCATCTTTGATGATTGTTTTGTAGGAATTCAAGGATGTGTTTCCCAAAGAGCTTCCACATGGACTACCTCCTCTTCGCGGAATTGAGCATCGCATTGACCTCATACCCGACGCACCCCTTGCAAACCGCGCCGCATACCGCACGAACCCGGAGGAGGCGAAGGAGATCGAACGCTAAATCAACCAACTCGTCTCCAAAGAATCTCATGGTGGAGGCCTCATGGGTCATTTTGGCCATGACAAGACATTGGACATGCTCTCCACTCACTACTTTTGGCCCAATATGAAGTGCGACATGGAGCGCTACGTTCAATGATGCTCAACATGTGTTCAAGCTAAGTCGCAAGCTAACCCTTATGGTCTTTATATGCCATTTCCTATTCCTTATGCACCTTGGTACGACATTAGCATGGATTTTGTGTTAGGATTGCCTAATTCTAAGCATGGTCATGACTCTATATTTGTTGTTGTGGATCGCTTCTAAAAAATGGCACACTTCATACCGTGCCATAAGACTGACGGTGCTTCATATGTTGCAGAAAAAAATTCTGGGAAATTGTCTATCTTCACGATGTGCCAATAACAATCGTCTCCGACATCGATGTCAAATTCATGAGCTACTTATGGAAGACCCTAATGGCCAAGATCCTCTTTTCATCCGCTTTGCACCCTCAAAACGATGGACAAATTGAGGTTGTCAACCGAAGCCTCAAAACTCTTCTACATGTGTTGATCAACAAGAACTTGAAGGATTGGGAGGAACGCATTCCCCATGCCGAGTTCGCCTACAACCGAGCCAAGCACTCAACAACCAAGATGAGTCTCTTCATGATGATCTATGGATTCAAGCCTCTCACCGCGCTCGATATCCTACCACTACCTCTTCATGAGCGCACCAACATGGACGTCGACAAGCATGCCCAAGCCATGAAGAAACTCCATGAAGAAATAAGAACTACAATAGAGCAACAAGTCCTTCATCAAGCTTCAAGGCTCAACAAGGACAAGAAAGAGTTGATCTTCGAGGAATGTGATCTTGTATGGAAACACTTGAGCAAGGACAACTTCCCCAAAGAACGTGATTCTAAGCTCAAACCAAGAGGAGATGGTCCCTTCAAGGTCCTCAAAAGAATCAACAACAATGCCTACATCATCGACATACCGACATCCAAGTACCTTGTGAGCAATACATTCAATGTCAAGGACCTTTCACCCTACCATGGAGATGTTCAAAATGATAACCATGAAGAGTCAAGGACGACTCTTTCCCAAGGGGGGAGCTGATGTAGCCTGTCCTATGGACGTCACTACATCTCCACCACCAAGTCCCTCAAGTGGACCAATGACTCGTGCATGAGCTAAATTCCTACAAGCTAAGGTGAATTCACTCCTATCATCATGTGACTTTGACACACCCTTGGATGGATTGCTACTTCATGCCACTACTCTATGCATTATCAGGCACGAAGCCCCGACGTGTTGACCCACCAGCCCGGAAGTTGCGCCCATCCTGATGTTGCTAGAGCCGGAGAGTCCGCCCAAAGTCAGCCGGAATGTCCGGCATGACCGGAGTGTCCGGCACAACCACACCGGAGTGTCCGGAACAACCACACCGGAGTGTCCGGCCTACCCCATCCCTATCTCGTCCTGGACAGTCAGTACGTCACATCGGAACCTACCCGGACACTACCCGAAGTGTCCAGCTTCTCCAGACTATCCAGCCCACCCGACCCAGAGTGTACGTCCTGAAGATGGGCTTGCAAGCCATAGCTGGGCCCTATGGCCATGTACCCCTCTATTTCGCCCAGAATTCTACTTTAATGCCTATATTATCCCTGAACTTGTGGCTGGTGTCGTCGGATTGATGACAAGTACGCCATGAGGGGGTCCTCGAGGCGTGTGGAAGAGAGGGGTGTGAGACGTACCGTATTTCGGGACGGTGAGCACACAAGTTTACCCGGTTCAAATCCACCGGCTTTGGACGGATCCTACTCCTGCTAGCAATCCAGTAATACGGCAGAGCCGGAATATGGGTTACAAGGGTTTCGCCTATGCAAGTTGAGAGTATTGTAAGGTGTTGTGACCTAAAGGCTTTCCTTAGGATGGCTTATATAGATATCCGGTCTAGGTTTTACAGGAGAGACCTATTCGACTATGGCTAAGAGTCGGTTATAGAGTACATCTTGAACTACAAGTAACACTACAGGCCTATGTCGGTAAGTCTTCTGGGCCTTCCCGTAGCCGGACCAGACTCTGTCTCTTCTCCCTGACTGGGCCACCTGTGAAGCAATGCTCTAACCCGAAGTGGGCCACCCTGGTCAGTGAGGCATAGTGAGGATACCAGGAAAGTATATCCCCAACATCAGCCCCCAGAAGTCTCCAAGATCCAGAGTCGGATTTCATCATCGTCTAGCTTGATCTTCGGGTTGCAGAATCTTGAAGGGTTCCTGAAACTTCAAAAGAAAAGATGGGATCCGAGTCTCAAAAACGAGTAGGACCCATGAATACGTATTCAGGTTTCTAGATTGAAATTCAAACTAAGCCGGAACTTGGTCTCTAACGTAACCTGACACCAGTCATGGCCAAGTCACGTCACTGCCAGACATTCCTAACACCAAGACTGTTGGTGGGTTCGCTTTGCACGGAACCGAGGCGCCGTTTTAATGCATGCGCCGAGATCGAGGTGGCGTAATCCTCACAAGGAGGTTACCCAGCTCCTTCCACGACACGTGGCATGCTTCACTGTTGTGTTTACACGAATCTTGGCATAGCTGGAGGATATAAGTGGTTTGGATTCCTTTCCATCTTCTTCACCAGCACTTGTGCCCCTTCCTTCCTCCTGACGCTTCCCTCGAAACGAAGTTTTTCTGCCTCCCCAACTCCCACAGCACCGCCTATCTGAGGTCACCGGAGCTCACAAGATGGCCGAAGCTTCATCCTCTGCAACAACGGAGGCGGCGACAGCAGAGAAGGAAAGTTTTCGCGGGGTTTGGATCCCCTGCGTCCTTGATGACGCCAAGCTCCGCATCATAGATAAGAAAGGGCTCCTCCACACCGGCGAATGGTGGAGCGGTTATGTAGAAACCATCCCCAACCCCAACACCGGCGAGCGAGTGCATTTCGGCACCCACCTCGACAGAGGTTTGAGTTTTCCACCCTTAGATTTTTTCTGAGGTCATAGATCACTACAGAGTTCACTCCACCATCTCCCCCTGAACTCTATTTTAGAGATGAGTTGTTTCACTTCTTTGTGCGAGGGGTATCTCGGAATTAGGCCGAGCCTTCTTCTTTTCCAGTTTTACTTTGGTACCCGGAAAAATTCCATCACCGCCGGTAATCCTTATATTATCGGTATGCTCAGCTTTTCTGTTAGGAGAGAACGTGTCTATCCTAGGATTAACGCTAGCGAGTCGGTTAAGCGGTGGCCGTCCACATTCTTTTACCATAAGGATATACCGGCTCCCGGCAAAGCCATTGCTTTGCCGGCTTTTGTCGACGGTGCCGCCACGCCCCAAGAGTCCTGGGACGCGGATGCTCCAGCTCTCACGGACTATTTGCTTCTTGCAAAGAGGCGGATCGAATACCTGATGAAGCACAAGGATCTGAAAGGATCCAACTTAGTGCACAGCTGGCTGGCGCGCCGGATCTAGCCTCTCCAACACCACGGTGACTGGCTTATGCACTCCATCACCAAGAGTAGGTCGGACCCTCTCCGTATCTGCCCCACGCCATATTCGGAAAAGGACTATCAGTCCAAAATCAAATGGCTGACCAAGGAGCGGGTCGATAGGAAAATTCCGGATCTGTCTTTGGACATGCATACGGCTGATGTCCCTGCGACACCAATAAGTTTTCCAACAGCAACTCGAATTATGTGTTGATCTATACATTGTTATGTCTTTTTTGCAGTACTGAGATACTTCTTCTTTTCAGCTTGCTGACCTCCCTGAGTTGGATCTTGCTCCCCTCGAAGGATATCCTCCTGAGTTCTCTCAGGATGATGCTGAATTGATCCCACTGCCGGAGACAATTACTCGAAAGCGTAAAACTCCGACAGTGTCTATCGGCACAAAGGAAGTGCCTGTTGTGAAGAGGTAACTTTCTTCACAAGATCTTTGTTTCTTAATCTTTCTGAAGTGTAACGATCTTCGTCCTATTACCTCTTCAGAGCTAGATGATACGTCCATTTTGCATCACTATTCTATATCATAATTTACTGTTATTCATTGATATATTTCATATTAAAAGATGATACTTATGTTATTTCATCTATTTTTGCATGGTTGATGACATTTGGAGGATGGACTGCTGCAGTCAGGATTCTAATGGAAAAGGCGCTGTTTGGAGGCGAAATTCACGAAGATCAGAAAATCCGGGAAAATACATGGAAAATTCTATTTTTCCAGAAGACGAAGGATGCCAGAAGAGGGAGCGGAGCTGGGCCACAGGGGGCCCACACCACCCTCTGGCACGGCCCACCCTGGCCGCGCCACTAGGTGGTGTGGCCACCCTGGCCCACTCCTGGCTCTCCCCTTTGGCATATATTATCACCACGAAACCCTAAGTTCGGGGGGCGACCACAGAAAGATTCTGCCGCCTCTGCGAGGTGGAAAACTATAGAGAGAAAAAGATCTCTCCGGTAGACAGAATTCTGCCAGGGGAATTCCATCCCGGAGGGGGGAGATCATCGCCATCAACACCACCATCAAGCTGGACTTCATCGGGATCATCATCACAATCATCTCCATCATCATCTCCATCAGCACCATCATCACCACTCCATACCGCTGTAACAATTGGGTTGAATCTTGCATAGTTCTTAGGGGAAACTTTCCTGGTATTGATTACTTGTTGTAGTTGATGCTATTGAGTGGAACCGTTGAATTATTGTTATGTTCAGATTGTTACTTATCATTATATCATCTCTGATCGTGATCCATATGATGTCTTGTGAGTAGTTTGTTTAGTTCTTGAGGACATGGGAGAAGTCATGTTGTTTGTAGTGGAGTTGTGTTGAGAAAGATTCAATAGTTTGTTATTTAAGTTGTGGTGTTATTCATCTAGTGGTGTCATGTGAACGTCGACTATATGACACTTCACCTTTATGGGCCTAGGGGAATGCATTGTGTATTTGGCTACTAATCGTAGGGGTTGCCAGAGTGACAGAAACCTGAACCTCCGTTAGGAAACCTTTGCACAAGGGATGTCGGGATCTTAGAGTTTTAAGCTATGGTTAGGTTTCTATCTTAATTACTTCCTTGTACTTGCGGATGCTTGCAAGGGGTATAATCACAAGTATGTATTAGTCCTAGGAAGGTCGGTACATTAGCACAGGTTTACCCATACAACACTTATCAAACTAGAGAAGATTAATCAACTATATGAAGCGAAAGCACTTGACGATATTCCCGTGTGTCCTCGAGAACGTTTGGTCATCTTAAGTAATACAACCGGCTTGTCCTTTGCTAAAGAAAGGATTGGGCCACTTGCTGCATTTGTTATTATTGTCTTTTATTTACTCGCACTTTATTTATCCGCATTATCAAAACCCCCTAAAAATCTGTTTGCTAAGTATTTACAGAGAATTCCTGCTCCAAGCCACTCGTCAACACCTTCTGCTCCTCATTAGGTTCGACACTCTTACTTATCGAAAATACTGCGATACACCCCCTATACTTGTGGGTCATCAAGACTATTTTCTGGCACCGTTGCCGGGGAGTGAAGCGCTATTGGAGAGTGGAACTGGTAAAGGAAACTTCTATTGTGAGTATTGTTTATTTCTATTAGTTACTTTATTTCAATATGGATAATTCACTTAGTTTCTTATTTCATAATGCTACTACCGCTGCTAAGGTAGTAGATAAACCACCACCTGCTGAGAATGATACTTTTAAGATACCTACAAGAATTGTTGATTGTGTTATGGATAACTACTATTTTGGAGATGGAATTGTCCATCCCGGTGATCATTTGTTCTTTATACACGAATTATGCGGGTTGTTCAAGTGTGCAGGTATTACAATAGATCAAGTCAAGAAGAAGTTATTCTCATTATCACTAAAAGGAAGAGCTGAGGAATGGTATAAGCTGCTGAAGAATGGTCAATCTCTTGAATGGGAGGAAATAGTGCCTCTCTTTTATTCCAAATTTTACCCTCCTAGTGAGATTCATAAAGATCAGAATCAAATATACAACTTTTGGCCTCTTGATGGAGAGAGTACAACTCAAGCTTGGGGGAGATTGAAGTTACTAATGCTCAAATGTCCTACTCACGAGCTCCCCAACAATATTATCACCAATAACTTTTATGCAAGACTTTCTCTTCATGATAAGGATTTATTGGATGCTTCTTGTGCTGGATCATTTATGCGCATGGAAGAAGGAGCTAAATGGGATATTCTAGATCGTATTCAAGACAATGCTGAAGCATGGGAGAATGATAAAGGAAGAAAGTCAGGTATAAATTATGATTATGAATACATTGAATATTTTATGGGAATTGATGACTTTCATAATATTAGTAATGCTTATGGTCTGGACTTTCAAGTTATTGCAAATTGTCTTAAAGCTTTTGCCTCATACATTGAGATTCCAAAAGATGAATGGAACAAGTATCATGCACCATCTAAAGATATTGTTTATTGTGTTCCTGCTAGAAGTACTGAATTCTGCACTATTGATCACATCATTCCTGAACCTTATATCGAGAAAATGCCTTTCCCAGAGAAGGTAAAGGAGCATCCTATGATAACTAGTGTAATTAATAAAATTACAAAGAGAAGTGTAAAACCCGATGAACAAATAAACATTGCACCTGTAGTAGAAATTGTGGAAGACCTTGTCACTAAACGTGTAGAGGATGGACACATTGTCTTTTGTGAGGATGCTTCTAATATTGTCTCATATCCTAATAGAACTAAAAAGGCTAGTGTCCCTGTGCTTTCTGTTAGAATTGGTGATCATTGCTATTATGGTTTATGTGATATTGGTGCAAGTTCAAGTGCTATTCCTTACGAGATTTACAAAGAAATTATGAATGAAATTAGTCCTTGTGAACTAGAAGAAATTGATGTGGTCATTCACCTTGCAAATAGAGAGACCATCTCTCCAATTGGTATTGTAAGAGATGTGGAAGTTCTTTGTGGTAAGATTAAATATCCTGCTGATTTTCTAGTACTTGGTTCAGCTGCTAGTAAAACCTATCCTATCATTTTTGGTAGACCCTTCTTGAACACATGTGGAGCCATTATAGACTATAAAAGGGAGAAAATATTAACTAAATTTGATGGAGAATCTTATGAGTTTAATTTTTTGAAATTTACTAAAGTTCCTTGTGAAAATGAAACTCCTAATGAGGATTTTAGAATTGAACAACTTGCTTCTATTTCTCTTGCTCATAGCAATGCTTTGCAACAATTTATGGAAGACCACAAAAGTGAAATCTTCATGGAAGAAAGAAATGAGATTGACGAGATTCTCTGTCGTCAACCTAAGATGCTTAAGCATAACCTGCCTGTGGAAGATTTGGGTACCACATTGCCACCTAAAAAGGATCCGGTTTTCGATTTAAAACCTTTACCTGATGACCTTAAATATGCTTACATTGATGATAAGAAAATATATCCTGTTATTATTAGTTCTAAACTTTCAGGGAAGGAAGAGGAAAGATTATTGGAAGTATTGAAGAAACACCGAGGAGCTATGGGTTATACCCTTGATGATTTAAAGGGGATTTCTCCTACTATATGTCATCATGCTATCAATATAGAACCCGATGCAAAACCAGTTGTAGAACATCAACGCTGTTTAAATCCTAAGATGAAGGAAGTGGTAAGAAACGAGGTATTAAAACTCCTTGATGCTGGTATTATTTACCCTATTGCTGATAGTGAATGGGTTAGTCTTGTTCATTGTGTCCCGAAGAAAGGGGGAATTACCATTGTGCCTAATGGTCATGATGAGCTTATTCCCCAAAGAATAGTAGTAGATTATAGGATGTGCATTGATTTCAGAAAGTTTAACAGAGTTACTAAGAAAGATCATTACCCACTGCCTTTTATTGATCAAATGTTAGAAAGGTTGTCTAAAAAGACCCATTTTTGTTTTCCTGATGGATATTCTGGGTTTTCTCAAATTGCTTTTAAACAACAAGATCAAGAAAAAACTACTTTTACGTGCCCTTATGGAACCTATGCTTATAGGCATATGCCTTTTGGTTTGTGTAATGCTCCTGCTACTTCTCAAAGACGCATGTCTGCTATCTTTCATGGTTTTTGTGAGGAAATTGTGGAAGTATTCATGGACGATTTCTCCATCTATGGAACTTCTTGTGATAATTGTCTGCACAACCTTGATAAAGTTTTGCAGAGATGTGAAGAAACCAATCTTGATCTTAATTGGGAGAAATGCCACTTCATGGTCAATGAAGGGATTGTCCTTGGACATAAAATTTCCGAAAGAGGCATCGAAGTTGACAGAGCTAAAGTTGAAGCAATTGAGAAAATGCCCTATCCAAGAGATGTCAAAGGTATTCGTAGTATCCTTGGACATGCTGGTTTCTATAGAAGGTTTATTAAAGATTTCTCTAAGATATCAAAACCCCTCACTAATCTTCTCCAAAAAGATGTACCATTTGTTTTTGATGATGATTGTAAGGAAGCTTTTGAAACTCTAAAGAAGGCTTCAACTACTGCTCCTATTGTCCAACCACCTGATTGGAACTTACCCTTTGGAATTATGTGCGACGCTAGTGATGTTGCTGTAGGTGCTGTTCTTGGGCAACGAATAGATAAAAAGTTAAATGTTATTCATTATGCTAGTAAGACTCTTGACACTGCTCAAAAGAACTACGCTACTACTGAAAAAGAATTCTTAGCTGTTGTCTTTGCTTGTGATAAGTTTAGACCTTATATTGTTGATTCAAAAGTTACCATTCATACTGATCATGCTGCTATTAAGTACCTTATGACGACGAAATATGCTAAGCCTAGGCTTATTAGATGGGTGCTGCTTTTACAAGAGTTTGATCTACATATTGTAGATGGGAAAGGAGCTGAAAATCCCGTTGCTGATAATTTATCTCGATTGGAAAACATCTCTTTTGATCCTATGCTGGTTAACGATAGTTTCCCAAATGAACAGTTGGCTGCAGTAGGGGTAAGCTCGCGAGGGATCCCTTGGTATGCTGATTATGCTAACTTTATTGTCTCCAAGTATTTGCCTCCAACTTTTACAGCCCAGCAAAGAAGGAAGTTCTTCTACGACTTAAGGCATTATTTTTGGGATGACCCACATTTATATAAAGAGGGGGTGGATAGTATTATGCGAAGATGTGTTCCAGAACATGAACAAAAAAGGAGATATTGTGGAAATGTCATGGTAGCACCTATGGAGGACATCATGCGGGAGATAGAAACACACAAAAGGTGCTAAAATCAGGTTTTTACTGGCCTACCCTTTTTAAAGATGCAAGGAAATTTGTCTTATCATGTGATGAGTGTCAATGAGTTGGTAATATTTCTAGACGCAATGAGAGGCCTATGAATTACTCCCTTGTTATTGAACCATTTGATTGTTGGGGATTCGACTTTATGGGTCCTTTTCCCCCTTCTAAAGGTTATACTCGTATTTTTGTTGCTGTTGACTATGTTATTAAGTGGGTGGAAGCCATACCTACGAAAAGTGCTGATGGTGAGACCTCCTTAAAAAGGCTTAAGGATATTATCTTTCATAGGTTTGGAGTGCCTAGGTATCTTATGACTGATGGAGGCTCTCATTTCATTCATGGTGGCTTTAGAAAGACCCTTGCTAAATATGATGCTACTCATAGAATTGCTTCAGCTTATCATCCCCAAACTAGTGGGTAAGTAGAACTATCAAATAGAGAAATTAAATCCATATTACAAAAGACTGTTAATAGGTCTAGAAAAAAATGGGCTAAAAAGTTGAATGACGCTTTATGGGCTTATAGAACTGCTTATAAGAATCCTATGGGAATGTCTCCTTACAAAATGGTTTATGGGAAAGCTTGCCACCTGCCTTTAGAATTAGAACACAAAGCTTATTGGGCAGTGAAAGAACTTAATAGAGACTTCAAACTTGCTGGTGAGAAAAGATTATTTGACTTAAGCTCGTTGGATGAATGGAGCCGTGAAGCGTATGAAAATGCTAGACTCTTTAAATAAAAAAGTTAAAATATGGCATGACAAGAGAATTCTTAAGAGAGAGTTCCATGTTGGTGAGAAAGTTCTATTGTATAGGTCTCGTCTCAAATTTTTTGCAGGGAAACTACTCTCAAAATGGGAAGGGCCTTTTGTTATTGAAGAAGTGTATCGTTCAGGTGCAATAAAAATTTCTTCTTTAAAAGATAATGCTACACAAGTGGTGAATGGTCAGAGACTCAAGCATTATATTTCTGGAGATTCTTACAATGAGGATATTGATGCTGGTGACTACGGAAGAATTTATTAAACGTCAAGCTCAGAGACCTGCAGAGTCTGTTTTCAGATAGGTAATAGTTCTGGTAAGAAAAGGTCCGTGAGAAATCTGTCCAAGAATATTTTTGTAGTTTTTATCCAACAAGGAAAGCAACGAAGCGAAAGAGGGACGAAAAAGGAGCCAGGGTGGCTCACACCACCCCGTGGCGCGGCCCCCTGGCCGCGCCACCAGGTGGTGTGGCCGCCCCGGAGTCCGTATCCGACCCGTTTTATCCCAGTACCTTCCTTATGTTGTAAAATATCGTAATATATAGTTCCCCAGATCCCCCGAGGGTCGTATATCGTGTTCTCGTCGTATTTTCGTTTCGATCTGTTTCTGATAGGTAGAGTCTCAGTTTTGGAGCCACAATGTCTTCCTATGGATCAGCGAAGGAAGATTCCTCTGCGGACATCGTCAACCCGTACATGCGTAAGTTGAAGATTCACCCCAAGGAGTTGTTGCTCGAAGATGGGGAGGTACAAATAAAAGGGGTTCAGGGCCCTAAAGGTGAAGGCAGTCTGGAGGACATGATGGAAGCATTGGAGCAAGAAGTCTTTAGGTACAAGAAGATGGCGGAACACGAAGTGGATATCATCCATAAGATTAGTTCAGAACTCATCGCCGAGCACCAGAAGGAGACTACTGAGCTTAAGGAGGAAATTCTCTCACTCCACCGAATAACC
This sequence comes from Avena insularis, assembly GCA_023614405.1. NCBI lineage: Eukaryota > Viridiplantae > Streptophyta > Magnoliopsida > Poales > Poaceae > Avena > Avena insularis. The sequence goes on along the minus strand of CM042692.1, from coordinate 427,392,827 downwards.
AACCAACTACAAGCACAACTCTACGACGTGCAAAATCAAAACTATGAGTATGAGGTTAGGTTCAAACGCATAAGTGCTGCTGCTAGTTTTAGGATGTTGGAGACCAGGATGTCTTTTGTTGATGGGGAGCCCTTACCCTATAAGTCGGACGATGACGAGAGAACAGCACCACCACCGAAGGAGTAATTCGTCATCAGGTTTTGGCATCCCCTTGGTTTGTTCCAAGCTTGGGGGAGTGCCGCGGTATCACATCACTATCTTTTATCTTTTTACCTTTTTAGTAGAGTCATATCATGAATAGAGAAGTTATCATGTAGAATGGTTTGCATTATGGAAGTGTCCCCCCTCTCGTGATATCTATGTATCCCTTGGTGTGAGTTTCCGTTATGGAATGTTAATGAGAATTTCTACCATTTACTCTTTTCCATATCTTATATTAGTTTTCTATTCCTGTTATATGATTACTCTTGTTATTAGTATTGGTATCGCTTTGGGATCATTGAGTTAATTTAGTTGGTTTTGGCAAACCTGGCTCGGTCAGTAGCAACATTATTATGAGAATTGAATGAAAAAGATAAAAGTACTCTTAAGAAATATAATTTCATCATCTTTCTTTCTTGATTGGCTCATAAGCTTAGTATTCTCTAGTTAAGATCTTTTGTGCTTCCAAGGAAGATTGTATGTTTGTTTTTATCACTTGTATGTTTATTTCCTTCAACTCTTATGCTTGCTACCCAGCCTTGCTAGCCTAAAACCTGTACTGAGAGGGAATGCTTCTCGTGCATCCAATCCTTAAACCAAAACCTATGCCATTTGTGTCCACCATACCTACCTATTAGCACTATTGATATTCCAAGTAAATTCATGTTTTTATCTACCTTCCGAATTAAACTTGTTATGTGAAAATTAGTGATTAAATCTCTCACGAACTTGATGGTACACTTTACTTTCTTGCATTTAATAAAATTGAACCATTGTGTCCATCTATGTTGCTTATATGCTTGCACTTTATAAGTTGTGAATTAGAAGAACCATGCTGTCATGGGGAACGCTTTCAACATTGCACTTATTATTCAGTTGATATTATGTTATTTTGCTTATGGATCCCGACGGTGTGAAATAAAAGTGGAGCTTGTAAGCTCATGGAGTTTGTATGTGTGTTAGAGAAACGCCTGGGCGGCTAGCCTAAGCCATTCCTAATCATGGTGGAAACTTGCAGCATAACCATAGTGAGCATTCTATGAAGTATCCTCAATAAAACCTATGCAAATAGCAAATAAAAAGATCACTGAGATGCTCATTGTCTGTTGCCTTGTCATTTTGATATGCGATAGCTCCTGTATCATGGGGCAAGGGGTACCCCGTTGGCAGTTCTCTATGATACACATGTACTTACAATGACAAGAACTTACTCGTGACTAAAGTTGAGTAGCATGAGGTTCGGTACTCATAAGCAAGGGGCATGAGATTTTCAACTTATAACTTGTCAAGCATATCTTCATATTTGTGTCACTTTAACCTTATTCACCTCAAGATTCTTATGATAGGGGCAATGAGAGCTCAAACCTAAGAAGTACCATAATTTTTGGAAGCTCTTTATGAAACTTGAAATCCCGGCTTCCCTCTGCGAAGGGCCTTTCTTTTACTTTTTAGTTGAGTCATTAAACCTATTCCCTTCTATCTCAGCAAGTATTTTGAGTTGTTGTGTTTCATTCATTCATATGATGATTTATTCAATCATGTTTCTTATGTTCCTTGTTTTGCGCATTGCTTTTATCTTAGTGAATATTACTTTGAAAGCTATCATTGGAAACCCATTATGTTTGAACTCCTGCAGTTTGTTAACTATTCTTTGACCAAGAGCAAAGTTTGCCATTACCAATTATGATTTACTTTATGCATCTTTATTGTGTTTCCTTTACTTATTTCAAGTTAAAAGTTATATAATAGTGAATTGTCTTCTATTATGATTTATGTATTGATGAATGTGATGCTTCTTGTCCGTATTCTTTTATCGACTCTTCACTCCATAAACCTGAGGTCATGTTTATTGAGCTCAATTTTTGCTTAGGGACAAGCGAAGCGTAAGCTTGGGGGGAGTTGATACGTCCATTTTGCATCACTATTCTATATCATAATTTACTGTTATTCATTGATATATTTCATATTAGATGATACTTATGTTATTTCATCTATTTTTGCATGGTTGATGAATTTTGGAGGATGGACTGCTACAGTCAGGATTCTGATGGAAAAGGCGTTGTTTGGAGGCGAAATTCGCGAAGATCAGAAAATCCGGGAAAATACATGGAAAATTCTATTTTTCCAGAAGACGAAGGATTCTAGGAGGGGGAGCGGAGCTGGGCCACAGGGGGGCCACACCACCCCCTGGCGCGGGCCACCCCTGGCCCAATCCTGGCTCTCCCCTTTGGTGTATATTATCCCCACGAAACCCTAAGCCTGGCGGGCGACCACAGAAAGGTTCCACCGCCCCTGCGGGGCAGAAAACCATAGAGAGAGAAAGATCTCTCCGGCAGACAGAATTCTGCCAGGGGAATTCCTTCTCAGAGAGGGGAGATTGTCGCCATCAACACCACCATCAAGCTGTACTTCATCGGAATCATCAGCACCATCATCTCCATCATCATCTCCATCAACACCATCATCACCACTCCATACCGCTGTAACAATTGGGTTGAATCTTGCATAGTTCTGAGGGGAAACTTTCCCGGTATTGATTACTTGTTGTAGTTGACGCTATTGAGTGGAACCGTTGAATTATTGTTATGTTCAGATTGTTACTTATCATTATATCATCTCTGATCCTGATCCATATGATTTCTTGTGAGTAGTTTGTTTAGTTCTTGAGGACATGGGAGAAGTCATGTTGTTAGTAGTGGAGTTGTGTTGAGAAAGATTCAATAGTTTGTTATTTAAGTTGTGGTGTTATTCTTCTAGTGGTGCCATGTGAACGTTGACCACATGACACTTCACCTTTATGGGCCTAGGGGAATGCATTGTGTATTTGGCTACTAATCGTAGGGGTTGTCGGAGTGACAAAAACCTGAACCCCCATTAGGAAACCTTTGCACAAGGGATGTCAGGATCTTATAGTTTAAAGATGTGGTTAGGTTTCTATCTTAATTACTTTCTTGTACTTGCGGATGCTTGCAAGGGGTATAATCACAAGTATCTATTAGTCCTAGGAAGGTCGGTACATTAGCACAGGTTCACCCACACAACACTTATGAAACTAGAGAAGATTAATCAACAATATGAAGCGAAAGCACTTGACGATATTCTCGTGTGTCCTCGAGAACATTTGGTCATCTTAAGTAATACAACCGGCTTGTCCTTTGCTAAAGAAAGGATTGGGCCACTTGCTGCATTTATTATTATTGTCTTTTATTTACTCGCACTTTATTTATCTGCATTATCAAAAACCCCTAAAAATCCGTTTGCTAAGTATTTATAGAGAACTCCTACTCCAAGCCACTCGTCAACACCTTCTGCTCCTTGTTGGGTTCAACACTCTTACTAATCGAAAATACTGCGATACACCCCATATACTTGTGGGTCATCACTAGATAGCTCACCAAGGGCAAGGGGAAAGGAGGCTCGTCGAAGCCCCTACGCCAGTCAACTCTAAAGTTGACCTCTCCTGCCACAACACCTCCGACTCCTGCCCCACAGCCTTCCGCAGCACCGGAGGTTACTCCATCTCCGCCTGTTGCAGAAGATCCGGCTCAACCAGTAGAGCCAACGATCCTTGGGTCGCAAAATGACATCACCATGGGTGACTCAGGTTTTGATAAGGGTGAACTCTCTATGGGTAATGATCCCTCGGCAGAAACCTTCGCTGACAACCTCCTCAACAATCTGGGTCTTGCCAAACTTGGCCTTTCTTGGAAATCTGCGGAGGAGATCCAACGGCTAGCCCGACAATTCCTGGAAAGCCGGACTGTTACTGCCGAAGAAGAAGCACAAGAAGCAAAGGACGTCAAGTACTCCAAACTTCTTGAACAAGTTCGTCTTCACGACGATATATGGAGAACCGGCGAGCTTCTACTACCACCAGTGATCCCATTAACCCTCGCCGAGAAGGTTACTAGTGAAGTGAACATGAGTTTGAGCAAAGTCACTCATGAGCAACATGTAAGTCGGAATTCCAACTCACTTTTTTTTACTTTACTTTATGACATATCCTCTAGCCCCCAAGCATGAAGTTGGATAGATGATTCAGATTTATGCTTTGATAGGATGCCAAAGAACGAACTAGTGTAGCCCCCAAGGCTCGTGCTGATATTAGTAAAAATATTAGCCCGAGTCTTTAGTAGACCTCTGACCCTAGGTATTATGACTTACAGAAAGTTAATTCATATAACTAGGAATTATTGAAGAATATCTACAACAAGCGGAGAGAGATCAGAGCTCTCCGACTTGAAAATGCTCAGTTAAAGGTGTCAAGGGATGAGGCTGAAGGTAAACACTTCAATCCTTAGCCTTGCTCTTTTTTTTCATAGTCAAACTATTTATTCAACTGTTATTCTTTTTGCCTACAACACTGGTTAAACAATCCTGTGCCATGATTGAAGAGGCCGAGAATCTAAAGACCCTGAAGGTGGAGAACGCCGACTTACGCCAAGAGCTGGATAAGCTCAAAGCGGATCATGAGAAGAGCATTCCTCAAGTTCTCGAATCCTCCTCAATGGCCACCGAAGAGCACGATCGTAAGATTGTGCTTCAGGATAAGAAAATCTCAGATCTCAGTAATGAGCTATTTAGAGAGAAGGACATCATCGAGGCACTTCATGCTGAACTCCAGAGCCTTAGGGAAGAGAAGACCAAAGTGGACGATGTCATCTTTGGTATGTTTCCTACTTTCTGACTTTCTGCTTTTCCGATTCTTAGAATTCGAATATGCTTTCTAACCCTTGCATTTTATGCGCATGTCCTCTGAACTTACTGGATTCCTCCTCCACCGAGTCTCGCACCAGCCGACTTACCCAAGTCAGTGATTTGCTTCACGATTTCCGCCAGTCCTTGGAGGATATTGGTGAAGTACTCAAGGTTCTGGACATGGATAAAATGTCCGACTTTGAGGTGCGGGACAAGGCCAAAGAGATGCCCTAGTTTGTTCAGGATTAGAACATGTCCTATGCGTGTACCGCAGCACAAAACACCCTCACAATGGTTATGAGCCACCATGGAAGCATGGAAATCTGGCAAGTAACCAGAGGATATTCAACTATGGATGAAGACGGACAACAACAAGATATCAAGGCCATTATGAACTCCTACGCCATATATGGATGTCACGTAGCTGATCTGACCAGCTACGACACTCTTTTCTTCACTCGCTTAGAGACGCCTCCTCCATCTGTCAAAGAAACTGGTGAAGTTTCTGACGATGAACAAACTGTATCGGATTTGAACATCTCTAAAAGATATCAAGGTGAAGGTGATGTCTCCAGTGAGCCGTCAGCTCCTACCTCTCCTCCTACATCGTAAAGTACTAGAAAAACAATGTGTTATTCTGAAACAATCCGGGTTGTAAATAAGTTGTGTAATACTTTTGCTAGTGCTAAGATTTGATATTCCTATTTAGCACTTTTGGCTTTATTTTGTCATGCGTGAAATGTTTACATAAGCACTTTTTATTTTGTCTATACTTATCGTTTATCTGGCTTTCTGCCTCGTCCCTTTTGTGAGCCGGCTAACCTTCCACACGGAATCTCTGCCGAACAACGGAGCTCAATTGCTAAACCAGTTTAAACCAGGAAATGGCCAGCTTCCAGTACCAACAATTCACTACTCGAAAGATGCCCGCATCCGGCAATCAGACAAATAACCAAAGTACAAACTAGAAAATTTAGAGTTATACCCGAAGGTAGCATTTTTAGAATCGGAAATCATAACCAGAACAAACATGAGCATAAAGTACTTTCAAGTATTCTGGGATTTTCGATTGTGACATGATCATTCAGAAATAAGATGGTAAACAACTTCTCAGAAAAAATTTGAGGCAACCAATACTTTTATTTCTCATTGAACATGTACACATATATGATTACAAAGAAAGATAATTTTAAGAAAAAAAGGGACGTAGCTGAGCAATATTCCACAGTCTATCTAATTCTTCCGGGTCTGTACTGCCTCCAGCTCTCTTTCTCTTCTTAGTAGAAGGTCTTTCTTTGACTGGCCGCATATCAGTTAGATAGTAAGAACCATTGTGCAATACTTGGCTAACTAAAAAAGGCCCTTCCCATACTGGGGAAAGTTTGTGCTTTCTTTTCTGCACAAGCTGGAGAACCAAGTCGCCTTTGTTGAAAGACCGGTTTCTGACTCTTTGGCTAAGATACTTGTGTAACTTCTGTTGATAGGCTGTTGATCTCATCTCAGCAACAGCACACACTTCTTCGATTAAATCGAGATCATTTTGTTGAGAAATTTCGGCATGCTCTTCAATATATGCAGGAACGCAAGGAGAAGTGTGAATCAAATCACTAGGAAGAACTTCTTCTGCACCATAGACCAAGAAGAATGGTGTGTATCCAGTTGACCTATTCGGAGTTGTTCTCAAGCTCCATATCACCAAGGGTAATTCCTCCTCCCAAGCCCGCACAACACGACGTAGTGGTGCTTCGAGTCTTGGTTTTAGGCCTTGTAGGATTAAACCGTTTGCCCTTTCAACTTGTCCATTAGCCTGTGGATGTGCGACTGACACAATGTCAAGTCGGATATTTTGTTCATCGCAGAATTCGGCAAGTTCTCCCATGGAAAAATTACTCCTGTTGTCCGTAATAATGCTATGCGGATAACCGTATTGGACTATGACATCCTCAACAAATCTTTTGGCTATTGATCCATCACAACTTGTGACGGGTTTAGCCTCAATCCATTTTGTGAATTTATCCACCATCACTAAGAGGTGAGTAAATCCACTTGGACCTTGTTTAAATGGTCCTACCATGTCAAGCCCCTAGACCGCGAAAGGCCATCTTATAGGTATTGTTCTCAGCTGATCAGCCGGAACATGGGCTTGTTTGGCATACTTTTGGCAGCCTTTGCACGTCTTAACCAGCCGTTCGGCATCTGCCTTAGCTGTAAGCCAGAAAAATCCGTGTCTAAAAGCTTTTGCCACTAAGGATTTGCCTGTAGCGTGATGACCGCATTCACCTTCGTGGATTTCCCTTAGGATTTCCACTCCTTCTCCCGGAGATACACAGCACTGAAATACCCAGACACGCTCCGCTTATAGAGATCACCATTTACTATTGTATAGGCTTTTGCTTGTCAGACGATCTGCCGGCTCAGAACCTCGTCTTCAGGTAACTTGCCATCTACCAAGTAATCAAGGTAGGGTTAAGTCCAGCTAGGAATTAAAGCCAGGACTACTATTAAAGGTGATTCAGATTTGGTCGGATATTCCTCGTCTACTCCTTTTATAGAGGGAACTTTGAGGTGCTCAAAGAAAGCGCCATCCGGGACCTTTTTCCATGCAGAGCCTATTCGAGATAATGCATCTTCTTCCTCATTTTCTGTTCGAGGGATGTGTTGAACCTCAAACCCTTTGAACGATTTTGATAATTCATCCACGACAGCTCTGTATGATGCCATGTGTTTGTTTGCACTACAGATATCCGACACTTGTTGAGCAACAAGATCTGAATCTCCATAACACATTAATCGTCGGATGCCGATATCCTTAGCAATCCGGATTCCATGTAGCAGCTCTTCATATTCGGCAATGTTATTTGTTGCCGTAAAATGAATCTGCAACACATAGAAAACTTTATCTCCTTGGGGTGAATTGAGTACCACGCCAGCCCCCGAGCCCCCAAGCGCCTTAGACCCGTCAAAATGAAAGGTCTAGTATTCCGACTCTAGGACGTTCATATTCTTTGTTGTCTCTGTCCAATCAGTGACAAAGTTAGCGAGGATTTGGGATTTGATTGTTGTACGAGGTTTATACCCAATGTCGAAAGCTGAATGCTCTATGCCCCATTTTGCGACACGTCTTGTAGCATCGCTGTTGTTGATGATATCTCATGGGAGCTGTGCTCACCACAGTAATTGAATGTTCCTAAAAATAATGCCGTAACTTGTGGGATGCGAAGAACACACCGTAAGCAAACTTTTGATAGTGCGGATACCGCTGCTTAGATTCAGTTAGGACTTCGCTGAGGTAGTAAGTCGGACGCTGCACCGGGTGTTCCTGATTTTCCTTAGGTCTCTCCACCACCATGACGACACTGTCGACTCTGTTTGTCACAACGATATAGAGCAACATCGGTTCCTGAGGTTCTGGTGCTGCGAGGATAGGACCAGACGAAAGTACTGCTTTTAGGTCTTGTAGTGTAGCTTCAGCTTCATCAGTCCAAACGAACTTTTTGGTCTTTTTCAAGAGCTTGTAAAGTGGTGCGGCTCTTTCACCGAGCCGGCTTACAAACCGACTGACTGCACCAATGCAACCAGTTAGTCTTTGAACGTCCTTCAGGTGAGTAGGCCTGGAAATATTAGTTATAGCCTTGATCTTGTCATGGTTCACCTCTATGCCTCTTTGTGACACGATGAAACCTAACAATTTTCCGGCTGGTATTCCAAAGAAGCATTTCTTCGGGTTAAGCATTATGTTGTATTTGTGTAGATTGGCGAATGTCTCCTCCAAGTCGGAAATTAAGGTTTCCTTCTTTTTGGACATCACCGCAATGTCATCCACGTATGCATGTACATTGATTTGGTCATGGAGGAAACATTGCATAGTCTGCTGGTAGGTAGCTCCTGCATTTTTGAGCCCAAAGGGCATCGTAACTAAACAATAGGTTCCAAAGGGGGTTATGAATGAAGTTTTAACTTTGTCTGATTCCTTCATCCGAATTTGGTGATAACCGGAATATGCATCAAGAAAACATAGGAGTTCCAAGCCTACCGTGGAATCGATAACTTGATCAATCCTAGGCAGAGCAAACTGATCTTTGGGACAAGCCTTGATCAAGGCAGTATAATGAACACATATCCTTAAATCAGTGGTGTCCTTTTTAGGGACAATTACAGGATTGGCCGACCAGTCAGTATGGATGACCTCTTCTATGAATCCGGCTAACTCAAGCCAGGCTAGTTCCTTAGCTATTGCTTTTCGCTTTTCATCGCCAAAATGTCATAAGGACTGTTTGACGGGTTTAGTGTTTGGGTGTACATCTAGAGAGTGCTCGGCAAGTTCCCTAGGTACTCTGGTCATGTCAGATGGATGCCATGCGAAGATATCTTGATTTGCTTTGAGGAACTTGACGAGCACGCCTTCCTATGCGCGGTCTAAACCTACACCTATCTGCGTCACCTTGGAGGGGTCATCATCCTTCAACGGCATCATCTTCATCTCTTCCGATGCCTTGACCTACGGAGTTGGCTTTGTCACCTCCTTCTTCGTCGCAGGCATCTCGGACGGATCGATGGTCTTCTTGATCTCCTGGTACTCCTGGGCATGCAGCACGACTTCAGCAAAGGTGGCATTTCCGTCCTCGCACTCTCGCGCTTTCTTCGGGTCTCCCCTAATGGTAATCACGCCGTTGGGACCTGGAACTTTCATCATATTGGAAATATAACACGGACGAGCCATAAAAGCATAGTAAGCTAGCCGTCCGAATATAGTGTGGTAGGCACTCTTGAACGGGACCACTTCGAAGTAAAGTGCCTCCGTCCGATAATTCTTTGGAGTACCAAAGGTGACATCCAAAGCGATCTCTCCTAGGGAATTTGCTTGTCTTCCTGGGATAACTCCGTGAAAGATCACAAAGCTGTGATTCAGCTGTGTCTCCGAGATCCACATCCGGCGTAGCATTTGGACATACAGAATATTGATACTCCTGCCGCCGTCCATGAGAGTCTTGGAGAAACCATAACCGTCGATAAGTGGATTGACGATTAAGGCGTATTTTCCTTGCCTGTGCAACTTAGGCGGATGATCAACGCGGTCAAAGGTGATTGCCACTTCCGACCAGTCCAAGTATTGTGGGACAGCCGGAATAGTTGCGTTGAGTTCATGTATTACTACTTTCTTGACCTTAGCTGGTTGAGACCCAAGGAAAGTGACGTAGGTGTCTTTTTTTGTCGGGAAATTCTTCTTTCCATCCGAATTGGGATTTGAAGTATGAGCTTCCTCCATGTCGGAATCTTCCTTGGTCTCTTTCTCTTTCTCGGGATTCTTTTTTCCCTTCTTTCGCTTACCCCTGTAGACAGCGGTATCATCCTTTTTGATGCCGTCATTGAAACGACACTCGGCGTTTGTGTGGGACGAGCCCCCATTGGGATCTAAGTGATGCACGCATAGGTTATTGGCAATGTCGGCCCAAGAGTAGGTTTTGCCAGGTTGCTGGTCTCCTCTTCCCTGGACCCTTTATGTCCCACGACCACGTCCACATCCATCGCCGTGCCCTCCTCGTCCTCTAGACCTGGAAGTAGCAATGACAACCGTTGTTTCCGCGTTGGGCTTTTCTTCCGAGGTGTTCTTGTGCTTCTGAGCTTGCTGCTTTGGTTGTTTTGCCGACTGTGGCACAACAAGGGTGTTCAGTAGTCCTTCTGCATCGTTGTTGGCATCTGCATACTTACTCGCTGTTTCTATCATCTCTCCCAAATCAGTGACCTTGTCACACTTCAAGCGGTGACATAGTAAACCAATTGGGAGTCCTACAATGAAAGCTTCAATCGTAGTTTGGTCGTTTACTCCATCACAAGAGTTCTTGGTGTCGATCCATCATCTGAGGTAATCTCGGCAAGTTTCTCCGGCTTTCTGGGTGCAACGCTGCAGGTCTCCTACCGTACAGGGCCTCTGATATGTGCCTTCGAAATTCTGAAAGAACACGCTTTGCCTGTCATACCAGTTATGTATGGTGTTCTCTGGAAATTTATTGAGCCAGGATCGCGCCGTCTTCCGTAGCATGAGTGGGAGATATCGGGTTGCGACCAAGCTATTTCCGCCTTTGGCAATGCAGCAAGCCTGGAAAAAATCCTGGAGCCAAGTATCTGGCCGAGCTACACCATCATAGGCCTGAATATGCCTTGTGATAGCTAATCCTTCCGGGAAGTGTGTTTGTCATATGCGCGGTCCAAAGCATTTTGGACCCACATAGATTTCGTCGTTCTCGTAGTGCCGCGCCTCTATGTTAGAGTTGATCTGATGTCTTGCATCGCTTGGTGACAAGGATCGTCGTCCTGGTTGACGGCTGTGGCTACGGTACCTTGGAGCCGGACTTCTACTTCTGCCGCCACCTCCTCCGCCACGGCGCCCTCCTTGAGAGCCGTTGTGGTGGCTACTTGGTGGAGAGGGTGGATTGTTTCTGGCTGATCGTCGGCCTCCATTCGGAGCATCATTATTCTGGTTCTAGGGAGCGTCTTCTCTACGATGAGCCCCCTGCCGGCTTGACTCGGCACAGTGTCCATCGTTCCATCGTCCGTTGTTCCCTGCAGCTTGGCGAGGTTTAGCCGGACGGCTTGCATGTCTAGGAGGTGGCATCTTTTGACGGTCCTCCTCCCGACGTTTCTCTTTGTCTTATTCTCTGTGATTGTTTTACTCTCGCCGAGGAGGGTGTCTCGGATATAGTGCTGCAACTGCGCCTCTCTCTGTGGCTGGGGCAACATTGCTCCAGTTACGTGCAGTTCTGTGTTGTTGGCCTGAAGATCCGGTTCTTCAGTAGTTGTCTTCCCGACGGTCGGAACGGTGATGCTGTTCTGGCATCCGTTGGGCCTGATATCATCCCAGGCCAGATCCGTGCGACTTTGGTCGGATTGAGAGACCAGTTTTCCGCTTCTGAATTTCACGACCTTCTGTTGCTCTAGACCCTTGGTAAGTAGCTTTATGCCTAAACGAACCTCTTCTGGGCCTGGTTTATTCGCCAGGATCTCTTGAGCCGCAGTGGTGTTTTGCACTGGTGTTGGGTACACCAGATCTCCACTACTGTCGAAATGAGGCATGCCCAGGTCTCCCTCAAAGAGAACCTTGCGAACTTTCGGAAATTTGTCGGCCCGTACGTGGCCTTTCCGGGTCTTCTGATGCTGCAGAGAGATGAGCTTCTCCGTAATAGCCATGTGCTTCTTCTCTTCCTTGATGTTTTTGGCTGCATCCAGGAGTACTTAGCGCCGCGCTTCTTGGCCCTAGGTCCTTTCTTCCAATTCTGCAGTAGTAAGTTCTACCGCTGTAGGGATATGTGTGGTTAATGCAACAACAATGAGCTTACGGGCACCAGCGGTGACCACATGTCCATCCACCGATGCTTCCTTGGGCTTATCTAGGATTAATGCTCCATCCGAGTCTTCTTTGTAATCCCCGTCCACCACTTCCTTCGCTGGAGGATCTTGCGCCAGGGTCTTGTTTTTCTTGTTCTTCTTCTTTGCCTTCTTGGCAGCGCCGGTAGCAAAGACGGCTTTTGGTCCATTTCCCGGAGTCAAGCTCTGATCGGTACTTTCGGACATCTGGATGTCAGGATTGTCTCCGAGATCCATGTCGTCCTGCTCTTTGGGAGAGTTTTCTCCGGATCCTTCATCCATGGCTTCTCCCTCTTCTGCAGCTTTGGAGTTGTACTTCGCTTCATATTCCTCAGAGAACTTTCGGAAATCTGCCGACGTCATGGAATCATCCGAAGATGCCGGTAACTCGGTGTTTATTCTGATCGCCTCTAGCACCGAGTCTTCGTTGTCTCCAGCATCGGTAGAGCCGGATCCGGATCCAACATATCCGACAAAGTGCGATGTGTGCGTCCTGAGGTAGTTGCAGCTTTCTTGATGGTTTCGAGAACCTCATCCACGCTTGCGTCTTTCATCATCATGCGCATGAACGTATGCTTCAGGAAGGGTTGATCTGTTCCGGCGTTAGAAGAGCCAGAACCTGCATTGTTGACTTGTTACTCCTGGATTTCGATCTCGGCGGGCAGGTCGATCTGGGATTCGGCCTCTCTAGGGAGATCCACTCCAGATTCGGCTTGCACCATGAGATCTGCTTCAAGATCAGTTTTCTCCACTATCTCTGCAATAGGTGTAGGCTGCGTGGGATTAGGGTTTTCTGGGATCCGGAACTCCGCCGCCTCCGTAGACCAAGGGGAGCCAGAAATTTCTTCTACCTCTATCATCACCGCTGGGGTGGGTGGGGCAGGTTCAGCAAAGCCGATGTACACATCGATCTCGCCGAAAGACATGATGGTGTAGGTAGTCATAGCCTCCCTAGCCGGAATCTAGGTCTCATCGAGAATGGTGAGAGGGACGTTGTTGGCGTAGAGGATGCGACCGATGACGATAGTCTCGCCGATTCCGATTCTTGCAGATTCCACCCGGAACGCAGATCTGAAGCTCACTTGCCCCACGGTGGGCGCCAACTATCGTCGGATTGATGACAAGTATGCCATGAGGGGGTCCTCGAGGCGTGTGGAAGAGAGGGGTGTGAGACGTACGGTATTCCAGGACGATGAGCACACAAATTTACCCAGGTTCGAATCCGTAGGCTTTGGACAGACCCTACTCCTGCTAGCAATCCAGTAATACGGCAGTGCTGGAACATGGGTTTCGCTTGTGCGAGTTGAGAGTATTGTAAGGTGTTGTGCCCTAAAGGCTTTCCCTAGGATGGCTTATATAGATATCCGTCCTAGGGTTTATAGGAGAGACCTATCCAGCTACGACTAAGAGTTGGTTAGAGAGTACATCTTCAACTACAAGTAACACTACATGCGTATGTCGGTAAGTCTTCTGGGCCTTCCCGTAGCCGGACCGGACTCCATCTCTTCTCCCTGACTGGGTCGCCCGTGAAGCAATGCTCTAACCCGAAGTGGGCCACCCTGGTCAGTGAGGCATAGTGAGGATACCCGGAAAGTATATCCCCAATAGCTGGCCTATATATAGTCCCCCACATCTATTGTAAACCCTAGGCTTGATATTTGGAATTAGTGGAAACCCTTGTGGATCTATCTAATTCATGCCTCATGCTCCTTTGATAGAGGAGCACCAAATATCACAAACCTCGTTGGAGTTTGCATCGTGCCTCCGTGTTGTACAAGGCCTTGGCAACTGAGATCCATTTCCAATACGTCAAGATCTCACCGAGTCTCCCTTCTCGCTATGCCGGTTCGAGAGAGAGATCCCCGACCGGCGCTGATCCTAGGGATTGTGCCAGACCGGTAGCCATCGGAGTGAGCAATTGGCTTGTATCGTGTCTTTGTGGTGTGTGTGTGTTCATCGTGTTCTTCATGCATGTGTTCGCGGTTTCGCTCTCTCCCTCATCCCCACACTCACTCCGCCTCGATTTCAAGGGATTCATGAAAGATCGGGCCATCCCCGAGGTTGCCCCTCAATAGACACGGTGGCCTTGACTTGCCCAGCTTCAGACCGCTCGGGTAAGCACCAGCTTATACTGATCACTTGAAGTTGTATGCTTCCGTATGATCAAATTAGTACATGCCGCAATTAGTGCCAACATGTGGCATTGTCATCATGCAAAAAGGCTCAGAATTCACACATTTAGTTCACAATTTTGAACACAATAATACAACCCATTTGTACACTAGCACAGACAGTACAATGTCAGCACATCAGAGCTTAACTTGTTCATGTCACAACAGAGCTTGACTTGTTCATTTCACATACATAAGAATGATCAAGGATACATATTGTATTGAACAAGTAATTTCACGGTAGCGCCAAAAGTATGCCATGTATTAGAGACAATATGGGGTCTGCATAAACAATTTTTGTTTTTTGGAAGTGTGTGCATTAACTTTTTTTAGAATATCGGCATAAACATTTGCGGCTATCATCCTAGGGCGTCTCGGCCTGCTTTGGTGTACCGAGCCAATATCAATTACGTCCCAGTTAAGGCCTATTTCGTGGCCCTATAAGAAGCAGTGACCTACTTTTCCCTGTTCGCTAAGAGGAAAGAAGGAATATTCCTCTCAAAACACAAAGTTGCACGAGGTGCGATGGTTCAAAAAAAGCTACACGAGTCGCGTATATACAAGCCAGTAACAGTACTGAAAACAATAGTACAGAAATCACGCTACAAAATAAGCACCGCTACATGGATTATACCGTGGAAGGCAATACTAATTACAAAAGCATGGTAGGGCTCATATAAACTGATTCAAGCTGGCCATTAAAACCAGTGTACTAACAGTCAACTATTGAACCATGATGCAAAAAAAGATGACACAATGATACATTAGAAAGATCCAGAGCTCAGTCTAGGGACGACACAACGATCCTACCACACCTAAACGAGGCCTAAACCAAATTGCCGCATGTCGCACATAGTTCCAACCATCTTTGGGAAGGCTGATAACTGCCACATGCTCACCTTTAGTTAGCTGCAGGTTGCAACGTTTAATCTGAGGGAATTGTATTCCACGAAAGGTCCTGTATGTTTTGTACACACAATTTTTCCTCATGAATGGGAACAGTGTGCCATCAGGACCCTTGCATCCGTGTTTCTTCATCATCTTGTCAATGATTGGATAATTGTGACCGAGAAACATAGAGTTGTCCCCTAGGATGTTAACCTGCCTCCAAACAATGACCCCTAGAGGTCCAGCAGAGCTAGGATCCTCTTCAAAAATGTAGACACGAGAGGCAGGATATAGGCATAGGTTAGTACTATTTTTAGCATGGGGAATGATTTCACCCTCTTCACCATGGGCAACCCCCATCACATACATTGTAATTATGATCATCAAGCGTTCACCATCAGCCGATCGAGCGAGGAACCACATGCCTGGCTGATCATTCAGAATAGGTGCTGGGATTACAAACGAAAGCTCCTTGTATCCTGCAACATCCGAATTCGAGACAAAAATTGCATTACTCGCATACATATTCTAACACCAGCATTCTTCATTATTCATGCTAACAGTGTGAATACACAAATCCTGACAATAATAATACTCAATAAATTAACAACATTAGAAATTGCATTTCTTACTCTGCTATGCCGAATATTTGGATTTCTTGCTTATCTTGGTTTCCTAGCTGTTGTAAGTTTCAAAAGAGGAAGCACCACTTTTTATTGATAAACAAGCATGTCCACTTGAATCCTATAGGATTAGATGCCTACAGTATTTTGGATCAAGTGGTGTTTGATTGCACAGGAAAACCAAAGGAATTGTACAAAGAGGTTGGAGTGGATGGAAATTTTCCTCCAAAATAGAGTGCAAAGAAATCCTTTGAAGGAATTCCTAAGGATTATACTCTTTTGAATCAAACAACATTTTATAGAAAAAAATCCTAAAGATCCAAATCCTACAAAAATCCAACACAATTCCTCTGAATCCCAAGGCAAAATCCAAAAAAGGAAAGATTGGTGTCCTACAAAAATCGTATGTGATTCCTACAATCCTAGGAGGGCCTGAAAGTACAAACATATAAATAAACCCAGCTTCATTGTGTTGCGCTCACAATTGAGATGCTGGTTAATAATACCTTTCATATTTTGATAATGAATGAACTTACTAGTGCCAGGACGCTGTCATACACTATACTTTTGGAAGGCATATTATTGGTACTAATTCATTACTGTCAATGGTTCATTCATTTTTTAGGACATAAAGAGTGTGCTCATTCAGTCATATGAAATGTAAAACATAAACAAGGTAGTTAAAGAACAACTTCACTGAATCGCTCACAATGTATCATCATGGAACTAGAATTACCTTGCGATGTGGGATCCTAGCAGTAGGTGCAGCCTTGACTGGCGACCGCAAAAATGAGGCCACCGTGTTTAATGGCATCATAGTTGTCATCTTCCATGACCTGAATGCTCTAGACATCTCCAAACTTGGCTACCGCCTTCCAGGTAGGCGATTTCATCGTCGAACAACGCGAGGAGCTTATAGTCTGTGTAACCCCTAGCTTCTATGGGCACTCTGCAGATTACGATCTTCAATAGCTCAAGAGATCCATCCCACGACTTATTGAACTTTTCTCCATACCCGCGGATTCACCAAAAAAACTTTTGAAATGTGAATGAGTTCAGAAATGAGTACATGGTACTAGGGGAACCTTGGCTAGCTAGTAGCATTAGATTTTATATACTGGAGGTGAGGCGGCCTCAATGGCACAAGTATCCGTTGATGGAAGGTCGATTAATCGATATGTGTAGATGTTAGCTAGGCACCAGTCCCCGTGCTGGTCCACGGTGGCGAGCCAGTCGCCGTTCATGCCAACCCAGAATTTTTTGTGCATGAAGGGAGGATGACAGTGCACCGAGGATGGTCGAGGGGCACCATGTCGTACACCGTGTCGTGTAGACGATGTACCATCATACCATCATAGTGCTTGTCGAACCAATAAGCAGGTTGAGGCATCAGTAGGCAGGGTTCATTCCAATGGTGAAAAGTCCATTTCGTACCTTCGTTGTTGGAGATCGATCGTACAGCAGCTTGCAGCATGCTGCTAGCTTGATGGTGCTAGAAATATCCAGACGCTGAACGATGAGGTCGACATCGTCCGCGCTGAGTTGATCCCACTTGCATCGCCCGCTGAGCTTCGAATCGGCCATCATAGTCGGATGGATTTAGGCGGATGCCAAGTGCGGCAGGGGTTTTCTGAAGGAGGAGGGGAGCGTTAGGAATGAGTGAGAAGAGAGAGCGTGGGGGACTGGGGAAGGAGATGGAGAGGCAAAGAAAAAAACGAGGGAGGAGATTTTACTTGCTTACTCTCTCTAGTCAACAACAGCATCGAGGACACCGCCGCCTAGACTTCACTGTATGTTAGACTAGCATGCCACGGAGCTAGTAATTTGACAATACTCCTACTTACTACTACATATCAGAGGTGCAGTATTGTCTAGTCACATCAGTTTGACCAGAGGCTTTTCTTTTTACAGCTTTCATTTCAACATAGTGTAGTAATTTTAACAGAAAATAGGAGGACGAACTACTACTAGTAGTAGCCGTGACATGGACACATGTACTTTCATCTTGTTCCCCTACATGCAGAACTCATAGCACAGAACCAAAAATATATACACAGTGGACATAATGCATAGTATGGGTGTGTCCGTGGTTATTTTGGCATGTTGCATGTGTTCATATATGTTCTAGCATAAGGTACATGGAATTACACGTGTACAACATGCAACCGTGCAGCAAAATGAGACACGTGCAAGGACACCAGATTTTGCTCAAGTTAGGCAACATGCATGACTCTGTGTGGCTCTGATTCACTGACATGTGGGACCTGTTTAGGTCGACCTCACCTGCTAGTGAGAATCTGCATGCACCATGCGCTTGGATCTACTAGGTACACCCACGATGAAAATTACAATTTGTAACTAGTTGCACCGGCAATAAGCTGTTGCATGTGGCACTTCCAAGTTTTCAGAGAATGTGAAATAAATCATGAACATTGATCATATTTATATAGTTCATCTATAAATTTCCATCCCAAAAATATTAGTAGTACATGGTTTGGCCACCACAAAATGAACAAATGAACACAAGATATTGTTCGCTTAGGTTTTTTATTTTTCATTCACATAGGTCACATAAGATCTTATTGTGGGATCGAATATTGTAGATGCACAAGATACGACATAGCCAATGTTCCGGATTTATTTCACATTTTTTGAGAACTCGAAAGTGCAACAAATAATAAAGGGGTGCTGGTGCAACAAGTTGCAAAATATTCAAACCGCACTGACTAAAACCATGGCTTGCATACAGAAGGAGTTTGATCAAATAGCATGCCTTGCACTAGATTGCGGCCAAATGAGTGTTAGAGTATAGCAAGTTAACGGCTGAGGCCATACGACACAAATCAGGCGAAGGAAATAATTCAAGGTACGCAAATCCCTATTCCATATGATCTTCCTTGAACCGTTAATTATGCTGGTTCTAATCCTTCGCGTTCACCAAGCTTTGGACGAACCACAACGGAGTCTACCATTAATTCCAGCCAATGTTTTTTAAGGGAAATTCTAGCCAATGTTGGCTGAGAAACCAACATATGCGTCTCGAGCATTCATACTGAAGCGGCATATTTCAGGATGAAGATTAAATCCACCGGGACTAACTGCATGCAGCGATGTGTATACATAGTTGCTCCTCGTCCGATAGTTTAATCCAAGGAATATAGAAAATGCTCCAAGGTCTAAAACCCTCCGCCATTGTCTCGGTGGAAGTAACCTACTAGTGTCAATCGAGAACACATGGCAGCAAAACCCAGTAGAATAGGCGTGAATATTGCGACCGTGATGATAACCAATATTTTCAGCCACAGGATAACCACCACAAGTAGTGTCATACCGCCTATCACTAACTCCCACAGTATTGATCAGAATAAGGCTACCACCATCATGAGATCTTGCTAACCACCACAGATCAAGCTGTAGTCACGATTACCGTATAATTCATGTGGCCCCGGAAGACGCACAGGACCTTGCAAGGAAAGCACATTCAGAGGTCAGCTGAGCAAAATTTGAATGATGAAGCTTGAAAATTTAAGGATGGAAATTTTACCCCATGCCTGAGGATCCCATGCATAAACATTGCCAATCCGAGTTACAACATAGAAAACTCCCTTCTGGATAATTGCATCGCGGTAGCTGAACATGCTAAACTGGTTCTCAAGAACCATCCAAATACCATGAGAACCATCAAGGAAGGCAATTACCATGTCGAAGATGGCCAGGACAGAGAAATCCTTATAGTTCCCAGCAGCAGTGGGAACTCGACAAATGGCTATCTTCAGTAGATTAGTAGGCTGACCAGCCGCGATAAACTTAAGTACCTCGGGGTGGCCTCAAAATCGAAGATCGCTGGTAGAGGAATATGGTGATGAGTGAACACATTCACAAGCTCCCAGTTCCAGGCGAGGCCAACAGTGGCAATCCAATCTCCATGGGTGCCTTCCCACTTCTTACCCTCACAATCTGGCATCATAGCATCAGAGGAGGACCTGTCCATTGGCGTAAGCTCGCACAAGGTCCACCTGAACTTCTTCTATGCCTTCTGCTTGCCCCTTCCGCAATAGTAGCTGCCCCTGTAGAACCGCATCATGCGATTATCATGCTAGAAGACATTGTACTCACGCGATACCTTAGTTGGGTGAGTGTTAAGAACATAGGGGAGACCAAACAGATGATATTTCAACAGGGATGCACTATGTGTTGCTGAGTAAAGATAACGTTTGCAGCAGTCGACGAGGCTCGCGGTGGTGATGACATCGCATCTGGCTGAGATTTCTTCAAGGGGGCCATCGGAAAACACCCTAGAAGTGTCACTATCATTGATCAATTGGGCCATCATGAGGAAGAGGTCGAGCAGGTGGGGGGCGATGGCATTTTGTTTTGATTCGGGTTTTGGAGGAGAGAGTGAGTGGCAGCTGGCAGGGCGAGACAGAAAACAGTCTATCAAACTGGGCGCCAGAGATGATCCTAAAGCTGCATGTCGGCGTTGGCACGTGCTTGTATTGGTGTGCTAGTGGTAATAGCCGTCGCCGGGACGCTGGAGGTAAAGTGAAGATGGAGATCGAGGCAAAGAAAAATACGGAATGAAATAAAACCAAGCATGCCTTCTTTCTCTCTGCTAAATCTACTGTGCCTATCGAACATGGCTACGAAGATGCTCCGAAAGCGGCATGGCGGCGTTGGCGTGTGCTAAAGGTGGGCGAGTGGGGATCAACGAGAAGATGGAGAGGAAGAGGATGGAGAGCAAAGGAAAATAGAATAAATCGATTGAAATCGTACCACCTACCGAGCATGTTTTTTCTCTCTTCTCTGTGTTTCCTGGTGCCTATCGACTAAATAGGTCAGGCCTTTCTAGTAGTACAACATAGCTAACCTAGCACGGGATGGAGCTGTACTGTCCACTCAAATAAATGGTCATGGTAGAGAGACGGTTTGGAGTATACTCGGAGCTCCTCTTGCCGAACGTAATAATCCTTGGATCTTCTACATTCATCATCTTGTGCAGGCACATTTGGAACAAGTACTACTACTGTAACTAACAAACACATAAAGGTTCCACCGGTAATGAAGGAACTAAAACTGGAATACTACCACACTCAAACTCTTGTAGTACAACAACAAAATGCTCACAAAATGGGCTAACCAGTACCATCTGTACACCCACAAGCTGCCACCTCAAATAAGCTTGCCTACCACACTGGCAATTTCCTCTCCCCTCTCAGCCTCTACGCCCCCGTTACCGGACCCCAAATCAAACATCTTTCAGTTCAATAAAGAAAAAAAGTCGACAATCTCTCAAAAAAATCAACCATCCACCAAAAGAAAATCAATTGTCTAATGCTTCCTGTTCATTATGAACGGACAGTCGCAATTACTCAAGCGCTGCGCGGAAGTTGTCGTCTAAGCTACTGGTTGTAGCTCCGCGAAAGCACGCGTCTGGAAACAACAAGAATTTATTCTCTGTTAGGGATAAAAGAAGATCGACGATATACAATACCAAATCAACAAGTCAGTGGCTTTATCCGTCTAACTAGTGAGAGCCGACAAGAGTGGTGAATAGCTTGAAGCGCAGCGGAACAAGTGCCTTTAAGGCATACAGTACGTACACCTCCGTTCTGATTTAGAATGGTCACATAGTAGTAAATAACTTAGACTAGTAACTTGCACATGTACCTTCATAGTGGGTAACAACATGTGTGTAGTGTCACGCAAAGGCCTAATTAATTAGGTTGTAGAATCATATACTAGTCTTGGTATGTGTAATGTTATGGTAACTAGCTAAGTTATTACGTAACTTCATTTTTTCATTAATTAACTCTGAAAAGACATATAATTTGAGACAAGTATCTATGCTTACTTGTAGTTCAAATTTGTCAAGATGCAAAATCTCAGGAAGAAGTTGAACCTCTTGTCAAAACTATCAGTGGTTTCCGATAGGGAGTATATTAATTGACTGTCCGATGGGTGCCTCCAAAAGATTTTTCTTAAAAATTTCAAAACAACCTACAATTTGCTTGTAGTTCAAATTTGACTTAATTTGATGAATCTACAAAGAGTCATTCAATTGGTGGAGTTAGCTAGGAAGTTTGAAAACTCATAAAACATAGGAATCGTTAGTACAACATGTTGGTCCACTATATATACTAGTAAGTTGCATGTTCCTTGCACGTGAGACTCAGATAGTAGACGTATGACATATCATCACTATATACAATTATAATTAGTAAAACACAAAAAATTATAAATTTGATCAACATCTATAAAGTATAGGTGTATATTTGGTCCTTGTACTTTATATCATCATGTAGAAGTCAAAGATTATTAGATACCTAACACATGAAATTTTTGATAACATGGTCTAGAGAAACAAGGGGAAAGATTCTAGTATGATGGAGAAGTGTGTTTTCAGGTTTGGGCATAGCATTCATTATGCCGAAGACTATCAATAGAATATTCTAGATGCTACAATGGAAAGAACAATCTAGTCATCACTTGAAAAATTAAGAATGTTCTTTCCTACAATAGTTGGAAAGTCACACTGGCAACATTTTTTACTACAAGAAGATGCACCTATATCTACCTCCGAAAATACTTTTAAATCATGAGGAATCTATTGCGCTTACTTGTAGCTAAAGTTTGGCCTAATTTTATTAAACTAACAAGATGCAAAATCTTAGCAAGAAGTTGAATTTGTCGTCAAAAATCTCGTTGGATGGTTTCTCATATATTAATTGTGACCCCCCGACGGATACCTTCAAAAGCTTTTTCATAAAACTTTCGCAGTAACCTAGAATTTACTTGTAGTTCAAATTTGACCTAATTTTGATAAATCGACATAAGGTCATTCAAGTGGGAGAAGTTAGGTAGCGAGTTTGAGAAATCATAAAACACAGGAAATCATAAGTACAATATGTTGGTCCACTATATATATATATGTGTGTGAAAACTTGGCGTCTGGCATTTAGATCGATATTCTTCGAACTTCCTTTACGAGAGAGAATAATCTTGACATCACTCGGAAAATTGAGAATGATCTTTCCTGATAGTTGGAAACTCACACTGACAACATTGTTTACTACAAGAATATGCACCCATCTACCTCTGAAAAGATTTTTTAATTCAAGAGAAATCTATCGCGCGTACTTGTAGCTCAATTTTGACTTAATTTTGTTAAATTGTCAAGATGCAAAATCTTAGAAAGAAGTTGAACCTATCATCAAAACTCATAGTGGTTTCTGATATACTAATTCACCCCTCCCTCGAAGGGTACCTCCAAAAGATTTTTTATAAAACTTTCAAAGCAACCTACAATTTACTTGTAGTTCAAATTTCACCTAATATAATTTCAATAAATCGGGATAAAGTCATTCAAGTTGGCAGACTTAGATAGGAAGTTTGAAAGCACATAAAACATGGGTATCGTCAGTACAACATGTTGGTCCACTATATATGTCTGAAAACCTAGATTGTGGCATTCAGATCCATATTCTTCGGATTTATTTACGAAAAAGAACAACCTCACTTGTCATCTCTCGGAAAATTGAGAATTGAATGTTCTTTCCTGATAGTTCGAAACTCACACCAACGACATTGTTTACTGTATATTGATTTTTTTCAATGATTATATTATTTAATACCGTATATAGTTGGTCAAACTTTGTAACGTTTGACTTTGACTAAACCTAATTTGCTGAGTAGTATTAAATAAATGGAGTATAGGATAAGATTAGGAAAACAATATTTTTCTGTGAACCCTCACAAGCTTTTTCTTAGCATCACAGATCAGAATATGACATTGACACTGATGATTAACCAAACTGCAAACAGAGCAAACCTAAACTCATACAGAGTAGTAGTAGTACAACTTAACAACTTCTAGGGGGACTCCGCGGTCCTCTCAGGCGACTTGGCAACATCCTCCGCGGGCAACTTGGCTACGTCCTCCGCGGTACCATCACCAAGCAGGGACTCGTGGATGTTGGGCAGAACACCGTTGTGCGCGATGGTAACACCTTCCAGCAGCTTGCTAAGCTCCTCGTCGCGCATGACACCGAGCATCACGTGCCTCGAGATGATGCGGATCTTCTTGTTGTCCTTCGCGGCTTGCTCGGCGAGCTCCAGCACCTCGGCGGTGAGGTACTCGTGAACGACCGCGAGGTAGACGGGATCCCCGAAGCCTATGCGCTAGGAGTACCGACCCTCCTTGATGTAGCGCCCGATCCGGCCGATGGGGAAATGCATCCCGACCTTGATGGACCTCGACACCTGCTTCTTCATGCAGCTGACTGGTGCGAGACTGTGACTTGCAGTGGCCAGAGCAGGATTTGGAAGCTAGCGACATGTATTCTTTTTCTCCACGGCCTTTTTCGCCACCACCTGGGTCTTCTTCTTCTTCCCACGGGGAGCTCCGGTCTTCGAAGCCATAGCTGCAAAGTCTTAAAGGAGCAAGGGGAAGAAGAGGAAGAAAGGTTAATTGTGGAGGGCCGGTGAAGGTGCCCAGGTCCCTTGTATTGAAACTTTAACAACGCCATCTTTACTGTTTGACAAGTATGTATTTTTAATACTACTAAAAGGCTGTGTGCATGTTTCCTTATTTTCTTTCACTTTTTTGAAACATGGTCACATGTGTCAGCATGAAAATTCATACAAAGAAGTTGTATCTTTCAAAACAATATTCGGTTTTCAGTATGACTGCGTGGGTACAATAATTAGTATATATGAATTTGTGAAAAATTTACAAGCAATCTATCACGCACTTGTAGTTCAAAATTTACAAGCAATCTATCACGCACTTGTAGTTCAAAATTTACCTACTTTGGTTTTATTGACAAAATGTCATTTAATTATGCGAAATTAGTTAGAAGGCTTGAAAATTCAGGAAACTTGTTAACCATGAAACATACTCAATTTTTCGTGAAATTTAGTGTGGTGTGCCATTCGGAGCCATACTCTTTGCCTTTTCTTTAAAAACTAATTATATGTGGCACTTCTAAAATTATTTAACAAAATTCTATACATAAAAGTTGAAAAGTCCAATTAACAATATTAGTATGCCATGCCAACATGCACCCTGTCTACTAGAAATGGACACGACCTTTGTCATTATTTAACTTGAAACCGAAGTATGTTAACACATCGCTGGTCATATTGTGAAGAAGTGTTTTTAAACCTTGTCAAAATTCATGTTTATCATTTACGGAAGAGGACACCATACATAAGTGCTTAACTTTTTTATTGTTTTCTTTACTTTTCTTTAATTTATCCCAATAAACGGGATGAGTGATGCATATATGACCTTGACATTGGTAACTTGGCTTAAAATGTGAAAAATGTTCATACATGGTTATGAACATATTGTGTAGCAAGATTTTCGAAAGTTGTCCAAATCCATGTTTGTAGTTTTCATCCAAATAAGCACAAATATAAGAGGAGACCATTTAAGTTTCAACTATGTATCATTACACCCTCTCCCCCAAAAAAACTATGTATCATTACACACATTGAAATAAATATTTTCATATAGTACTAACATGCGGTGGAAATTATTTATATTTTGCTAAAATATAGTGAGTGCACTCTAAGCCAAATTATCCGGACGTACTTAATTACTAAAAAACAAATCATATCACTTGGAAATTGGAAAGAATTTTCCTAAAAGTTCGGAACTCTCATTGACAACATTATTTACGAAAGCCAAGATGCTTCCTAGAACGAGATATAGTACACTGCCTGCCTCTTCTCTGGACGCCATTTAATTTTGCACCCAGGCACGCTTCTTCGGGGGAGGGGGGAGAGACCTCCTCCTCGTCATCCTAGGCCTCGTCCCTATCATCATCCTCATCCTCCTACCTATCATCGTCTTCGGCCTCCTCCTCAAGGTCAACCTGAGACTCGTCCTCTTCCTCAGGCTCATCTTATGTCTTATCGGAGTCGCTCAGCGTTGGTGGTGGCGTCCCTTCGAAAAAGCGCTGCCAGTGGCTATCTTGTTCATTAGAGGAGTCAGAAAGTGGCGGCAACCATGGCCTGTCGACTTAGTCTGGGCTTCCAGGCGGAGTTTCGAGGCCTTTCCCATGTGTCAGATCAATTGACGTGTTCTGGAGAGAGTTTTCATACGACATTTTGGAAGGAAATAGAGAGAGATCAAGTTATAAGCAACGGTAGGTTGGGTGTTTTGGGTGAAAGTAGGTGACATGGGTATACCCTTAGGTACTCGAGTTTGGTATATACGGT
This sequence comes from Avena insularis, assembly GCA_023614405.1. NCBI lineage: Eukaryota > Viridiplantae > Streptophyta > Magnoliopsida > Poales > Poaceae > Avena > Avena insularis. The sequence continues at coordinate 427,366,660 of CM042692.1, read as the reverse complement.
CCAGATACGGCGGAAGCCCACGGTGTTGCCAAGGCCCAAATGGAGAATTCGAGTGGGCCACGGACTCTCGATTGCTTGCGAGACAAGAAGAAGTTTAAGATAGAAAGTTTAAAGGGAAAACCCTAATCTGTAACCGACTCAACCTGCTACCCGAGACCTAGCCTCTCTATATAAAGGCTAGGAGGGGGCAGCGAGGAGGACACACGCAACCCTAGTTTCCACAACTCTCGCAAGATTACATCTGCGCGCCCCTATAATCTTCGATTCCTTCGTTAATTTCAAGAGCAGAGAAGTAGGAGTAGGGAACTCTACGAGGCCTGAACCTAGGTAAAACTTGCGTCCCTGTGTACTTGTTTGCTAGCCAACTGATGCTTCCAGCGCTCCCTCCTTCTCGAAAATCCAAGTCCATAATAATGGGCATTGACGAGTTAAACCCTCGTCAATTGGCGCCGTCTGTGGGAATTGGGAATGCTGATGTCGGGGATTCTTCGTCCCCATCAACCGCGATCTACAAGTCCGCAACAGTGGAGATTCGCTAGCTCTTCGGTGCGTTTGACTTCATCGTCTACACGGCGGCCACTCGCCCGGCTTTCGAGTCCGTGGGCGATGGAATCAGTGTGGCGATTGGGAGCTTCCACTTCCAGGTTGGTCAGATGGGCATGCTTCGCATGCTTGACCAGCCGACGACACCCGCGATTGCTCCAAAATCGTGGTTCCCGCCACAAATCGGCACCCTCAATGAACTCAACACCTCAGCAACAGCTTGAGCACGTACGGCGACAGCAGTCGCAGATCCGATCTGGGTGACCTGGCCACTAAAGATGGAGCCTATGACTCTGGATCTGAAAGTTGCGGGAGCAACAGCTTCCCCAACCACTTCATGTGCGCAGTCATCAACGCAGGCGACGCTACTGCCAATCGTGAAAACGTTGGCCCCAGATCTGGCACCGGACCGCCCAACGGCACTGGACCACCCAACGGCAGTACGCCCAATGACGGCCTCACCAACGGTGGCAATGGCTCGCCCGTCAACAATGGAGCGGCATGAGAACTGCCTACCATAGTAAATAAACACACGGGAGAGCCCGTGGTGATCAAGCTCAACGACAACGAATGGGCCCGCTGTTGAGAAGCTTTGCGAGGCAATCCTCTGCCCCTCAATTCCCTGCAAGACATGCTGATGGGCTACCATTGGCTACTAAAGGAGGAGTATAGATGCCAGCTACATGCAATCGCGCAACTCGAAGCGCGTGAAAAGGCGGCGGACGAATCAAGCCTTCGACGAGCCCGACTCTCCTCTCACGGAGGATCCTCCTCCAAAGGCAACGAGTACCTGGCCAACAAGAGAAGATCTCGACTAGCCCACCTCACCGAGGAGGAGCGCGTAGAAGCCGCTAAAGTTCTGGACTTTGGCTCCATGACGGTGGATACACGGGGCAACGTGCTCCCAAAGACGCCGCAAGCTGCGGTAACGGCGGCCACCATGTACCTTCTCAACAACTAGCCGCCAGCTGGAGATCCACGAGCTGCCATGCACCAATCTACGATCGCGGGCTTGGGGCTAGTCGAGGCAGCCCTCGACAAAGAACCTGCACCGGAACCAAAGAAAAGCAAGGCTTTGGCAAACACTACTCCTCGCCTTCGTCCAGCGACGATCGTCACGACCTGTCTCGGCGTCGCCGCTCACGGCGGCACGATCGCGACTATGATGCGCGCGATGACCTCATGCAGCGCAAAATCGACAAATCAAGGGCAAGACGCGCTCGTTCGACTAACTCAGAAGAGGACGACACTAAACTCTACGGCGCCAGATGCTTCAGCAGGGCCATCAGGTAGAAGCGAATGCCTAAAGGGTTCAAACTACCATCAGAGAACCCAAAATTTGACGGTCTACAGGACCCGAAAATTTGGTTGGAGGACCACATCTCCTCCATCAGACTACATGGCAGGAGTCGAAGCACGACCATGCAATGCCTGCAGCTACAGCTGCAGGGCGCCGCTCGTGCATGGCTCAATAATCTCCCGCGCGGATCCATTCACAACTAGGAAGAGCCGGTGTACAGCTTCGTGCGCAATTTCAAGGGCACCTACAAAAGGCCCGCATCAATCGAAGAACTGAGAAGCTGCCAGCAAAGATCAGGCGAATCGCTACGCTCGTACATCCAGAGGTGGTCCATCATTAAGAACTCCATAGAAAACATCTCGGAAGATCGTGCAATCGACGCATTCAACGGCGGCGTTCGCCGTATAGAGCTCAGGGAGGAGCTGGGTCGCTCGAAGCCCAAAACGATCGACCACCTGATGGAAATCACAAATCGGTGGGCTGACAGAGAAGACTCGGTGAAGAACTGCACCTACCCCGATGACGACAATGACCTTGGGCGCAGGCGCGATCGCCGAAGCAAATGTCGAATGCGCTTCTACGATGACTGTGACGAGGTGAACATGGTCGTAGCCGGCTACGCCGACAAACGCGACGACAACCGCAACAACGGATACCGCAGTGGTGGATACCGCGACAGCGGAAAAACCATGCATGTGTGGCAATGCTGCACTCGCGAAGAGGCACCCGCAACATCTATCGAGGACAAGTTGTCCGGGCCCTACAATGTTCACTTCTACATCGACAAGCACGATGGTAAGAAGAAATCCAGCCACCTTCTCAAAGACTGCCGCGAGTTCCTCAAACTCCATGAAGGCCTGGCCCGGATGAATCGCGACGCAGTCAACAAGGGCTATGGAGCCGCCCCAGGCGCCGTGGCACATGGAGCTCCTCCACCACCGCCGGGACCACCACCACCCGCGGCCGCGCCGGTCTAGCATCATGGAGGTGAACCATACCCACGAGCCATGGGCAACATGGGGATGATCCAAAAGGGGCATCCCTCAAATCAAGTGCAAAAGGCCATCACTCGCCAAGTCAACTTGGCAATAAACTCTCCATGACCACCCGCACCAAGTTCCTTGTCCAGGCCACTGTCCCCTCGTACTCGAGGCACATATTGAGGGTTTCGACATGAGTCGCGTCTTCATGGATGGCGGCAACGGCATTAACCTCATGGTTCGCGAGTACCTTGCAGGCGATGAGGATACCTATGACGTGCCTAGAAGTTTTAGACACGACGTTCCACGACATCGTCCCAAGGAAAGGCATATACCCCCTGGGCAAAATCAACCTTGACATCATCTTCGGCACACCGCAAAACTTTCGGTGAGAGCACATCAATTTTGAGGTCGTCGACTGGCCTTCACAATATCACTGCATCCTCGGACGTGTCGCGTTCGCGAGGTTCATGGCAGTGCCACACTACGCCTACCTGCAGATGAAGATGCTGGGTCCAAACGGTGTAATCATAATCAACTGCAACTTCGAGAGGTCCGACAACTGCGATAGGGAATTCAACAGAATCTCCCAGTCCTTTGGCATGCAGGAGGAACTCGCAAGATTAAAGGAGTCGACAGACAATAGTCTGCGTCCCCTGAGCAGGACAAGTTCACCCGACCTGTCCTTCGACTCGTCGGGGCACACGAAGAAAGTCCAGGTCCACCCAACAGACCCAACCAAGACAACCCTCATCGCCAACAACTTGAGTTCCGCATAGGAACTCGCGCACGTCAAATTCCTCCGTGAGCACTGGGAGATCTTCGCCTGGTGTCCAACGGACATGCCAGGAGTCCCTAGGGAATTCGCCGAGTACTCACTCAACATAAATCCTGACACAAGGCTAGTCAAGCAGACAATCTGGCGACTGTCTGAACCAAGAGCAAAGGCAGTCGGAATGGAGATCAATAGACTCCTCGATGCCAAATTCATACGCGAGATCAAGGAAAGTACTTGGCTCGCCAACACGGTGCTTGTGCCTAAAAAAGACACAGATATCCTACGGATGTGTGTGGACTTTACCTCCTTGAATAAGCACTGCCCAAAGGACCACATCCCATTGCCACGAATCGACCAGATCATCGACTCCACCACGGGATGTGAGCGTCTCTGCTTCCTCGATGCCTACTCAGGATACAATCAGATCCAACTGAAGGAGGAAGACCAAGATAAAATGGCATTTACAACGCCCTTTGGCATGTTCTGTCACAACACGATGCCCTTCGGGCTAAAAAACGCAGGAGCCACCTATCAGCGGTGCATGAAAGCCTGCCTCAAGAATCAACTTGGTCGCAACATCCAAGTCTATGTTGATGACATCGTCATCAAAACAAAAGAGGAAGCCTCGCTAATCAATGATCTACGCGAAACCTTCGCCAACCTAGACCGCTACCGGATTAAGCTCAATCTAGACAAATGTTCCTTCGGCGTACCATCTGGCCAACTACTCGGGTATCTCATCTCCAGGAGAGGGATCGAGGAAAACCCGAAGAAAATAAAAGCCATACTAGCAATGGAGAAGCCAAAGAACGTAAGAGGCGTTCAACAGCTGGCTGGGCGAATCGCAGCGCTTAGTCGATTCATCAGTCGAATGGGCAAAAAGGCACTGCCCTTCTACCAACTTCCCCGCAAGACTGACAAGTTCGAATGGACAGACGAAGCACAAGAAGCATTCGAATACCTTAAACGTCTACTATCCACCTCGCTAGTACTAGTGACACCTCATGAAAAGGAGCCACTGCTGCTCTACATCTCTGCCACCAACCAGGTGGTCAGCACGGTGCTAGTGGTGGAACAAGCTGAGGAAAACAAGGTCCACGGGGTCAAGCACCCAGTCTACTACCTCAGCGAGGTGCTCATGCCAACAAAATAGCGGTACCCGCACTACCAGAAGCTGGTGTACGACGTCTTCATGATAGCCAGGCAACTACGCCACTACTTCCAGGAGGACCCAATCGTGGTGGTCAACGATGCCCCGCTCGGGCATATCCTCAACAACCCTGATGCCACCGGACGAGTCGCGCTTTGGGGAATTGAGCTGTCTCCACGAGACATCACATATGAAAAGTGCAACGCAATCAAGTCGCAAGTCCTCCCGGATTTCCTCGTGCAATGGATGGAGAACCTGCTCCCCGAAAAGCCAGATATGTCCTATCTCTGGACAATGCACTTTGATGGGTCCAAATGAAAGGACGAGGCCGGCGCAGGTGTCATACTGACATTGCCCTAGGGAGACAAGCTGAAATACATCCTGCGAATGCAGTTCACGGCCTCCAACAATGAAGCTGAGTACGAGGCCCTAATCCATGGGATGCGGATGGCGAAAGCCTGCAGCACCAAGAGGCTCATCATCTACGGCGACTCCAAACTGGTGGTGAACCAAACAATGCATGAGTGCGACGCATTGAGCGACAACATGATCGCCTATCGCGACCTCTACGACACACTCGAAGGTGAATTCGACGGCTATGAGCTGCAAAACGTAGGCCGCGAAAGCAATGAAGAGGTGGACACACTCGCCAACATTGGCTCCACCTACGCCCCCATACCACCTAGTGATATTTCTCGAGCATATCTGCGAATGCTCCATCAAGCCAAAGGCCCCAGAGAAGAAAGCAAGCGCGTCAATGGACTCGGGGGCTACACCACCCAATGAGCCAATGGCATTCGACGACCTAGAGCTCGACACAGGACTCGAAGGACCAATGGGCATCATGATTATCTAGCCATCCTGGACTCAACCCTACATCACATATCTTCTCAGCAAGAGGCTGCCTGATGACCCGACTAACGCGCGACACATTGCGCGACGATCCAAGGCATTCGCCGTCATCAACGGCAAACTATACAAGCACAGCATCACAGGAGTACTCCAACTGTGCGTTTCCAACGGGGACGAAAGGGCTGTCCTACTCGACATCCACGTAGGGACCTGCGGGCACCATGCTGGCAGTCGCGCCCTCGTCGCCAAAGCTCTACGAGCTGGATTCTACTGGCCCACGGCCATGCGTGATGCCAAGGACATCGTCCAGCGCTGCAACGCTAGCTAGCGATTCGCGGACAAGACGCACACACCTGGCGCGGAACTCCGGCCAATACCATTGGCTTGGCCCTTCGTGCAATGGGGACTCGATATGGTCGGCAAGCTCCCGAAATCCTCGTGAGGAGGTTACGTCTACCTCTTGGTCGCAATCGACAAATTCACCAAGTGGATCGAGGCCATGCCAGTGACAAACTAGTCAGGAGCCAGCGCCGTCAAGTTCTTCGAGTCCATTGTCTATCGCTTTGGAGTGCCACACAGCATCATCATGGATAATGGGACGAACTTCACCTCCAAGGAGTTCCAGGAATTCTGCGAAAACCTAGGAATCAGCGTAAGCTACGCCTCGGTGGCTCACCCGCAGACCAACGGTCAAGTTGAAAAGGCCAACAGCCTTGTCTGCGGTGGAATCAAGAAGCGACTCCTCCGGCCACTCGAACAAGCCGCCGGATGCTGGCCAGACGAGCTACAATCCGTACTCTAGAGTTTGCCTACAACTCCAAACAGCACCACGGGATCTACCCCGTTCTTCATGGTGCACGGTGCTGAAGCGGTGCTACCCGCAGAAGTACGCTACAAAGCCCCACGGGTGGTCGGTTACAACGAGCAGGAGTCAACTCTCGCACTCGAAGACTCCATCGACCTTGTTGACGAAGCACGACAAATTGCAGCGGCAAGATCAACGATCTACCAGCAAAACCTCTGCAACTATCACAGCAGAAGGCTACGCCCAAGATCCTTCATCGAAGGAGACCTGGTCCTGCGACTCAAGCAACAAGGACATATCAAGCTCGAGTCTCCCTAGGAGGGACCTTACGTGATTACAGAAGTAATCCCAGGTGGCGCCTATCGCCTTAAAGATTTCAAGATAGGAGTCGCATACTCCAACCCCTGGAACGTCGCACAGCTGCGTCGTTTCTACCCCTAGTCGTTTTTTACATTACAAATAAGGCTATTCAGCAAGGCTACTGAGCCACACATTGTACCTCGTACTATTCTACGAATAAATGAAGCTAAGTGCCCCGAAACTCTGTATTTTCCCTTATTTTTCTGGCAATCTTATCACTCGGGGTCTATGCCACCCTTTACATCCTCGTTCTACGAAAAAGTCGCAGTATCCCGAGTAGCTGACACAACATCAATCGAACCCTTGATGAAAAACCAACCCAGTTGCAACGTACCTGACATGTTGGCAAGGTGCTGAGATAACACAAGTCAGGCTAACGAAAAGGAACTTCAGAGTACAAATACACTCGCAAAATATATAAGCTAGCAAGCTCTTTACATATCAATAGAAATTAATTACACCCAACATATCTATACGAACTTTACAACACTTGTACAATTATGTGCAGGACATAAGCTAAAGCTACTACTGCAACAGAAGAATGTCCGTTTGCTCCTCAAAGAAGTCGACGATTTCTTCTGCTGGGCGATCAACTGCTTGGTAATGTGGAACCATGTTCCAGGTCAAACCTTCCAGCGGGGTTGGCGGCCCAGCGGCAATAGCTGCAACATCTACATCTGGCTTATGCAGTCGCACCAGCGACAAAGCAGCCTTGGCACCGGCCACTAACTACTGCCGCACACACTCGCGAACTGCACTCAGATCTTGGAACTTCGCCAGAAGAGGCAACAGGCTTGAAGGGACAACATCCAGCGGGAACATCATTTGATAGATATGCCTAAGGCACGACTGCACCTTCTTCAAAAAGTGGAGTACTCGAGAAGCACGATCCTACAGGGTCGCAAGCGCGATCGCACGGTCATGGTCCATCAAAAAGTACCCACTCGCCTGAAGCTGCTCCTGGGTCAAGTCATTCATTCGAATGGAAATCCGGTCTTTCTCATCCTGCGGATGACGAGCACTAACAACTACACCAAGCAAAAAAGGGCAAAGTATGAAGACAAGGCATTGCCACGACTGACTAAAAGAAAAGATAAGAGGGCAGAAAGCTAACATTTGAACTGGTCGCCTAGCTGCGTCACCTCCTCCAATAGATACTGCTCGCGGGCGGTAGCATTCTCCGCCTTTGACTTCCATACATCCGCGCTACCATGGATGATGGGCAACTCACGCTCTAGTTGCTTAATGCGATCACGCAATCGCGAAAGCAAGGACAACTCGCCACCTTTGAGCGCGGCTGAGCTAAGATCTCATCGGTGGGCGGATGATCGTGAGGACCACTCGATGTACCCTATCATGAACCAAGCAAAAGAAATTAAGAGACCAAGAATACATTGAAAAAAGGCATAGACGCATTTAAGCTCAGCAAAATTCTCGACTGGGACACTTCCATAAAAGCATTGTTCCAACACAGAAGTTAAAACTACAACTATCACAAGATAGCTACTAAGGAGCAGCGTGCTTCTTCGACTTCAACTTGGACTTCGGAGGCCTCGTCGAATCCGTGGCGGTCTTTGACGCCATAGACTTTCCAGTTCTGTCCCCTAATGCCGCAGCCTTCGCCGCATTCTTCGCTCGCTGTAGCTCCTCGGAGTATTTGGCGACTGTACTAATGAGCTACGGCCCATATTTACCATAGCTAGTAGCGAAGGGAGCAAACACTACCTGTTGGCCATCTGCGCCGACGGGCATCGCCTTGGAAATCATGGCAGGATCCACCTCCACGCCATGGGCTTGCACCATCGCGAGTGCCATGGTGGCGCCGACGGACCGCTGGGAGTTCCTGAAGTCCATAGGAATACCCCCAGGAAGGGATTCCACTAGGTCCTCCAGGTTTTCAAGCAGTTCAGCCTTGGGAGTTAGATCCCTGCGTATGCGACTGAGCACATTCTTGGCCTTCGTCAGCGTCCCTTGAAGAGAAGCACTGCGGTCTTCGACTGTGGCGATGGCACCAGCCAATGCATCATCGCGACGAAGGGCCTAGGCGTCAAAGCTCAGGTCACCGGCATCTACATATAGCAAAATGTTGGTACAATACCACGACGTCGAAGGAAGAAACAAAGAAAATTCAGCTGAACGAATACCTAAGAGGGACTTAGCAATTGAGAAAAGCTGCTCCTCGAGAAAATTCTCCCTCTCGGCATTGGAGGAATGCAAGTCCGCTTCACGCTTCCGCAAGTCCTCCTCACGCTTTTGTGATTCCTGCAAGGCCGCGATTGCTTCGTCGCGACTCTTCGCCGCCGTGGCAAGTGCCTTCTCAAGTGAAGCAGCATGACGCAGAAGCTCGTTATGCTCAACTGCAAGAGAGGATGTATCATCAATCGCATCTAGACACTTCACGAAGACAAAGACAAAGGCAATACTAACCTTCAACAACACGATGGCGATTGTCCAGCCACGCATGCTGTCGACCCATCTCCAGGACTTGCTCCGCTAGGCGAGCAACCTCCTTCATGATGAGCTGCATTATATGAAAACAAAGTTCAGTAACAGCACCAAGTATATATTCGACTGCCAAAACAAACAAAAGGATGCTTACGTGGTCCTCCAGAGACTCCAAAGATGATTGTCGTGCAGTCGTCCAGTTAACAATCTGGTGTTCCCCAGCATGCGGGGAACTCGAAGAATTGTGCCCGGAGTGGGCCGCCAATGGAGGAAAAGAAGATCGTTCGGCCACTTCTTTGGCCTTGGAGTCTATGACTCCAAATTCCTTCACAAGTTGGACGTCGCCAGAAGACGACGATGCCGCTTGACTGCAAAACACGTCAAGCAAAAACCTCAGGGAAAGCAACTCCAAACAAAGAAAATAAGGCAACATCGCGAACTCACCAGTCAAATTTATCAAGGTCGAAGGATTGCTCCTCCGATTTCGACGACTCCTTTGGTACCCGTAGCTTCTTCCAGGCAGGAGGAGCCATAAAGCGCATAGGAACAGCGGGGATCGGCTCCTCTACAACAGCAGAAGGGCCTTCTAGCATTGACGGCGATGAGGCATCCGAGTGCTCGCTGTAGGATCGCTTGCGAGTGTCCTGGCCGCTGGACTCGGGGGCTCCCTCGTCCTCTTCAATTGGGATGGTCGACTCCGACTCGTCCTCTTCATCCACTTCGCGTGGGATATTCCCTTCAGGTTGAGGGGGCAAGTTGGGAGACACCTTCCAGTCCTACATTCAGAGGATACAACATTATATATCAAAAAAATATCATAAAGGCAGTCGCAAAAGGAAACTATTTCATAGAATAACTCTACCTCAGGAGGGGGGTTAGAGGCATTGAAAGGAGGCACGACTGGTTCGCCTGGGAGAACCTCCTTGGCGGTGTATTTGGTAACTACTCGCACCCTCTTATCTACCTCACCTGCAGAAATGCCCTCGGCAGACACGCGGGTGAGATCGTCAGCATCGGTCCAGCAGTACATTGGGTGCACTCTAGCCTGCAGAGGCTGGACGCGGCGACAAAACCACGTGCGAATGAGGGCGGCGCCACCCTCTTCTTTAGCTATGCGACTTTCAAGGTCGCGGACGCGCTTGTACAACACCTCTGTTTCCTCGGACTCGCCAGGCATCACTATGTTCTTCCAGGAGCGCCTCCTCTTGCACGACATCGCGGGATCGAAGGGCGCGAGTCCATATTGCTCTATGTCGGCCTTCTGGTCGCGGATATAAAACCATTTGTCCCTCCACCCTTGGACGGACGCAGTGAGCTTGATGGAAAAGTAGGTGACAGAGAAGTCGACGTGGATTCCGCAGCCTCCTACGTCGTAGACTACTGAACCGGACGCCGGCTGGCGTTTCAGCTTAAAAAGCCTCTTAAAGAGGCCAAAGTGCGGCTCGATCCTGAGCTAGCACTCGCAAAGCGTAATAAAGCAGGAGATGTGGAGAATAGAATTTGGGGACAAATGATGCAGCTGGAGCCCGTAGAAGCAAATGAGGCCCCTGAAGAAAGGATGCAGGGGCAGAGAAAGACCTCGGATGATGAACGCAAGGAACATCACCCGGAAACCAGGAGGAGGACATGGAATTACCTCCTCGCCAGGCACTCGTGAATCGCCCTCCGCGGATGGAAGAACTCCATCTTGACGATGAAGATGAAGCTCGGAGGATTTGATGATAGACGCTCGCCAAGCGCCATTGGTGATGCGGGTACTCGCGCCCTTCTTCTTCCCAGCACCGGCGGCGCTGGTGCCCACAGTGGTGGAGCCGCCCTTCTTCTTGGTGGCAGCAATGGCGGTGGCAGACCCAGCAGCGGCGCCTCCCTTCTTCTTGCCCATCTTCCAATGGAGGTGAGAACGGAGGAAGTAGCTCGGAAAGATGTGGAGCTGGTCCAGCGCCACAACGAGAAGGTGCACAAAGAAGCAGAGAGCAGCAACAATGGCAATGGAGGCAAGAACAACAAAGAGAGATGGGGAAATTACCGCAGCTGTGCTACTACTTAACCTCATCATAGACACCATCCAACGGCCAGCAGAAACCCTACTACACGCATGACGTACATCGCCATCGACACATGGCGAAGCTGAAGCATGAACCGTGCCCCCACTATTCCCATTATGCGTGGAAATCGAGGAGACGCGGTTAAAACAGAAGATTACGCATGCCCGGTCAAATCGAAGTCAGAAAGCGGGACCCACCACTTGTCACGTCCTGTCAAAGCCGCTCACGCGGGCAACGAAGGTCGTCACATCGTCAGCACTGACGTCATTGATTTCAGAAGCAGAAGATTTCGACTACTTTAGTCCTTGCTCGAGTCTTCGACTCAACCAAGAACTCGGGGGCTACTCCCATAGGGAGCGCTGGTCCCGCACCTTACGATTTATCATTATGCAGGTATAAGAACATTCAGGACATACCCACCACTCGAATCTATCATTCAATTGAGGATTATGGTTACTCCCATAGGGAGCGCCGGAAGCAAATTCGACTGAAATAAGCAACAAAAGACGACAGCAGTCGCAAAAAATTTTTAGTCCCCGCCTGAGTCTTCGACTCAACCAGGCACTCGGGGGCTACTCCCATAGGGAGCACTGGTCGCGCACCCTATGATTATTTGTACATCGTACTGTGTGTTGATAACATCCACACCCGAATGCAATGGTGACTCTGCCTCATATTTTCCCTACAAAGAGACTACGTCTCCTGGGCCACCAGAATCATCTCCGCGATGACAAAAAATTCGGATGCCGCACTTACAGCGTGAAGATAAGACCTAAACAAGGCCTGGCAACGCATCTGCTGCGCACTACCAGAAACATATCCGTGCCTACAGGTACGATGAACATGCCTTGACGGACGCGTCGAGTGCTCACACTTATACACTGCAATTCGACTCCTATAAGACCTCCACGGCCTGAGTCGAATTATGCCAACACTTTTCCGAATTCGAGTCCGGGGACATGATTTTGAGTAGATTGCGTTGTTTTGCCCTAAGGCAGTTAACTGATATCGATACATCGGATAAATCAGGCATGTATATCAACAATCACTATGACACAAACTAAACACTTGAAATATACTCGGTCATGCACTCGAAAAAGACTTCATAAAGTCCCCAGGCGAATCTACGATTCCATTGGACACTCAGGGGCTACTAACATGGGTATACCCTACAGGTACTCGAGTTCGGTATATACGGTCCAGATAGGGCTGAAGCCCACGGTGTTGCCAAGGCCCAAATGGAGAATTCGAGTGGCCCACGGACTTTCGATTGCTTGCGAGACAAGAAGAAGATTAAGATAGAAAGTTTAAATGGAAAACCCTAATCTGTAACCAACTCGACCTGCTACCCGAGGCCTAGCCTATCTATATAAAGGCTAGGAGGGGGCAACGAGGAGGACACATGAAACCCTAGTTTCCACAACTCTTGCCAGATTGCACCTGCGCGCCCCTGTAATCTTCGATTCCTTCGTTAATTCCAAGAGCAGACAAGCAGGAGTAGGGACCTCTACGAGGCCTGAACCTGGGTAAACTTGCGTCCCTATGTGCTTGTTTGCTAGCCGACTGATGCCTCCAGCGCTCCCTCCTTCTCCAAAATCCAAGTCCATAACAATGGGGATTGCCGAGTTAAACCCTTGTTAGTAGGGGTGCGTACTGTTGCGATTTATAATGTCCATTTATAGTCGTGCTTGTGTTAATACCCTGAAAAGTATCCCAAAATATCATAAATAGATTGTAACAGACTCGTCCCGTCAACAAAAAAAGGATTATACCAGACTTGTCGGTTCTTGATTTTTGTCAGCCTAGAGAATTGAGGAGGCGCCCCGCTTTATCCAAAAATGAAGAGAATCATGCAGATCCTGCTGAATTACTCGGTGTCTCTTACTTCCTCCATTAAAAATTAATGTCTATAGTAGTACATGCGTATCTAGCTACAATACTACTAGTATACGTATACTCTTCACAAAGTTGCGTCACCGAACTTGATTGATGGTGATATGGTGTGGGCCTCATCTTTTTGTGCACCGCTGCATCTCAGACTAGAAGTATAATCATTGCGTGGAAGCTTACACGGGAAGGAAGGAGAAATGGAGAGGATAGTGGATGAATGGTGAGAGGGGGTGAAGGAGAGAGCAAAACTACTAGTAGTATGTGTATTAGTACCGTGTGTCACCACCCATCGTAATATGTAACATTTATGCCGAAGTTAGATAGGAACCATGATCAACTATAATATGTGTGAAACCATTGGCTTTTGGCCTTCTGAACCATATTATTTGGACTTTCTTCACAAAAAAACAACACTGTCCTCACTGGAAAAATTGAATTTCTTTTTTCCTAATTGTTGGAAACTCCCACATGCAACAATGCTTACTATGCCAAGATGCACCCATCTACCAAACTATCGCGGGAACTCTATCAAATTGTAAACTATGATGTCAATATGGCCTTGATGACCTTGGTCGTTCGGGTTGAAATAAACCCGATAATATCAATACAAATGGTAGGACAATATTGTGAAGATATTTTTCCAAAACTTATCTAATCCCATGATTATAGTTTTCATGGCACGTGGTGCACATGACATGATAGGACATCATGAGGAAAACTTTTGTTTTTCATTTATTCAATGTGATCATGTTCAAAACGGGTTAAAAATTGCCTTCCCTCCTGATGTTTGGCCGATCTTTTGAATAACCTTCCCTCCCGATGTTTGGGAAGCAAGTGAAAATTTCAAAAACCGGAAAACTTTGAATTTTTGTGCCGCCAAGGACCAAAGTAGTTTCCTTCCTATGTACTACTACTCCTCCTCGTCCCTACTCCACACCAACGCGTGGTTCGCGAACATGCTAGAGACACAGAGCCGCTGTACCAAGGCACACGTGCGCAGCGCCATGCTGTGGACGAGGGGAGAGAGATCAGCCGGACCAGTGCGCGAGGTGAAAGGGGAGGAGAGATGGAGCATAGCGAAGGAGAGAGAAAACACACAATTTGTTTTGCATGCATAGGTCCTGAAATTTACTACTAGTAGAGTGTACACTGTAAGGCCGCAGGAGTACCTCGTGTCAGAAACCCATCATAACTTTGTTTTGACATGGAATCGCCTTCAACTTCTCTTTGTTGCTGCCCTCTTCCCCTGCCAACGTTTTATTCTCTCAGCATTTATAGTGCGTCGATAGAGGTGACCATATGTCTAAGCAAAGAAATATACTACTCCCGCATTGTGTAAACTAGTAAGTTGCACGTGCCTTGCACGTTAGACTCAGATAGTAGACATATGACATATCATCACTATATAAAATTATAATTGGTAAAACACAAAAAAATAAAATTTTGATCAACATCTATAACGTATGGGTGTATATTTGGTCCTTGTACTTTGTATCATCATGTAGAAGTCAAAGATTATTAGCTACCTAACATATGAATTTTTTGATAACATGGTCTAGAGAAACAAGGGAGAAGATTCTAGTATGATGAAGAAGTGTGTTTTGAGGTTTGTGCATTGCATTCATTATGCCGAAGACTGTCAATAGAATCTTCTAGATGCTACAATGGAAAAGAAGATCCAACGGCTAGAAATCCTGGGATTCACGAATCTTGATCCAACGGTCAACATTCAAAGGTATTCGTACACTATATAGTGGTAAGATAAGATAAGTGTTGGGGGGATGACCCCCGGGTAGGCCAAGACAGGCTCACCTGGCCGGCTCCAAGGAGCTCTGGCCGCTTGGGCCCAAGACGAGGAGCCACAGCCGGGTGGAAATCTCCACCTGGTCCGCATTCAAGTTTCCCCGGCTGGCCCGTCTAGCCGAGTGGCCAGAAGAACCGACTGGGAGGCTGCTCCTAGCCTGCCGCCTCGGATCCGCTGGCTTAGGTATGGTAGGGGTGACGCTCCTTGCTGAGCGCACCTCTGACCGGACAGACTGGCTCGCCCGGTCGGTGCTACCAGACAACTGTGCCAAAGCTTGGGGCTGACGAGTAAAGCTTCGGCTGACGAGTAAAGCTCTGACTGACGAGTAAAGCTCCAGCTGATAGAGAAAGAGCCGGCTGACGAAGAAAGCAAGGGCGCTGGACACTGTAGCGCTGTCCCCCTGTACTGGAGGCTTGACTGGACCTGGGCCTACCATTCGGGCCCATCCATCCGTTCCACTTTGTAAGCCTAGATCCAAACAGTAAACCCTAGAACCCACTTTGTAAACTACCTCCCCAACCAGTATATAAGGAGGGGTAGTGCTAGGGTTCTAGGTAGACAATTAAAAGTTAGAAGTTCTCTAGATTGGACAAGTTGGGTAGTTCCTCTTCTTCTTCTAGGAAGGAGTGCTAGGAAAACAGCTCAAGGAGCATTTGTACTGGGTGTTCTGCCCCTGATAGTAGATCCTTGCAGGAGTAGGAGTGTTACCTCGCCAAGAGGGCTCCGAACCTGGGTACATCGCTGTGTTTACAGTATCTGTGCCCAACCTGTTGCGAGTAGCCACCGATAGCATCCGGATTGTCCCCTCTCATGCCATCCCCGATGGCACTGCCGTATTCCACACCACGACAGTTGGCGCCCAACGTGGCACACATCGCTTCGGCTGGGATCATCTTTCGCACGGGACTCTTGCTCGTCGCCGGTGAACGAGTCGCCTCCGGCCTCGTCCTCACCTTCGACTATGTCCTCGACAACGCATCCTGCTTCAACGGGGGAACCTTCCGAAGCGGCGGTTCCATCATGCACTTCGGCGAGCATCGCGTCTACGTTGCCATCATCACCGAGACCTTCCCTCGCGAGGTCTTCACCATGTCCGGCGCACCACCTGGCTTCTCCTCTTCGAGCGTCCCCAGCGGCAGCGTCGAGGTCATGATGGCAGGCTCGAGCGAGAACCGCCGCCCACCTCTGGAGCGCAACGGAGATGGCTACGCCGCCAACTCGCGCCTCCTGAACAAGGACCTGCTCACTGCGTCCATCGAGCACCTATGCAACCCCATCAACCCCCCGAGGCAGACCCGACAATAGCTGCAGCGATGCTGGAGGCTACCCGCCAGAGCCTCCTGGAAGAAGCTGGCAAGGTGGCAGCCACCCAACGACGAATGAACGCGACCATGCGTGAGTACATCATCATGCACGGCTTCACCCGCCTGCCCCGCACCAGCCGCCCGGCCCAGCCCCAAGGCCGAAACCTTAGTTCAGAGATGGATCGTGCTGCTGACCCGCGTAGACCTGTGGTGCAGCCGGTCTACAACACCCCTGCCAAGAACATGGGAGCGGCGGAGGCAGCCGTTGCCGAGCAGAGCCACCTGGAGGGCGAGGAGCTGCTTCGCCAGCAAGCACGTGTCCAGCTCCTCGTGGTCAAAGCAAACAAGTAGCAGGCTGAGGCAGAAATCAGCATGGACGACAACAACAAGGCTCAAACACTTCGCCGGATGGTGGACCCGGCTGCAGGCGGTAGTAAGGCCTCCTCCCCAAATGGCGCGAGGCTAAACAATCGTCCACGCGGCAGAACAACAGGCCATGGGCACAATGCCTATAACGCCGCAGCCGTCACCAGCCGAAACCGCGAGCTGGCTGACGAAGACGGAAAAGGCCACACGTTGCCCAAGTCTCGCCTATCCATCCGGCTGGGGCCGCTCGGGCCAGAAGAACCACAAGACGCGCTCGTGCATCGATCTGCTATTCCAGTCACGCATGCTGGAAGAATAAAGCCCGGCCGGTCCAAGATGCTTCGGACCGTGCATCCGAAATGAACCGTTTCCAAAGGGATTTTCACTCCCAAGGGACACGCCAAAGTACAACGGCATGGTCAAGCCGGAGGACTGGCTGGTGGACTATACCACCGCGGGAGGCATCACAAACGGCAACTGCCGGGTGGCCGTGTGCTACGCCCCCCTCATGCTCCTCGACTCAGCCAGGACATGGCTCAACAGCCTCCCCGACAACAACATCAATACTTGGATCGATTTCGAGCAGGCATTCGTTTGCAACTTCACCGGCCCCTACAAGCGCCCAGGCCAACCCGGCGAGCTGGCCCTTTGCATGCAAGGGCCGGACGAATCCGATAACTCCTACATCACCCGGTAGACGATCATGCACAACTCCTGTGAAGGGGTGCGCGAGCAGGTTCAGAAGGTTCTACAATAGTTTTATGTTTCTTTTTTCTTTTCTTACGAGTAGAACCACTATTTTCAGCTTGTTAAGAATCCTGCTCAATTCTTTTGGGATGCCCCTCAGGATATAGAGGATCCTGGGTAGCAGCACTACTTCTTGTTCTAATCTCATAAGCATGTTTTTCTTTAGCAGCATTAACTAGCAAGTCTTTTTGCACTTTAATAAGTTGATCTATTTGAGTTTGAACCATTTGAAAGTGTTTAATAATCATTTTGACATCATTAGAGGTTCTTTCCACAATATCTTTTAACTCAACAATAGCTCTAGAGTTTTCCATTACATGATTTTGCACCCTTTTATTAAAATTATCTTGCTTAACAATAAAAATATGAAATTCTTCTAAGAATTAATCATGAGGTTTAGAGTAAGGGATATCACCTTCATCAAAGTGTTGGAGAGAGTGTACCTCAATAGTGGATGAGTGGGGAATTGGCTTACATAATTCTTCTATAGGAGGTAAATTCTTGACATCTGCAGCTTTAATTCCCTTCTCCTTAAGACATTTCTTAGCTTCCTTCATCACTTCATCATTCAATTCAATAACTCCCCTCTTCTTAGATGATGGTATAGGCGCCGGTATAGCTGGTTCAGGTATAATTGTTTCAGGTATAGCTGGTTTAGGAGGAGTCCAATCTTTCATAGTTCCAGCTTCCTTGGGAGTCCTATTCCTAAAAACACAATCAACACAACTATCTAGGTATGTCCTAGATTCTTCGGTTAGTCCATTATAAAATATATCAAGAAGCTCATTCTTAAGTAATGGGCTTCCAGCCTGTGCATGAATCAAAGCACAAAACCTTGCCCATGATTCAGGAAATATCTCTTTTTCTCCATGTTTAAAATCAAAAATTTCCTGCAAAATAGCATGTCTAGCACTAGGAGGAAAATATTTCTGCGGGAAAGTACTAATCAAGAAATCAGGCCTATCAATAGATCTAGGAGGTAAATTACTAAACCAAGTTTTATCTTGTCCTTTTAGTGAAAATGGGAAAATCTTAGCAACAAAGTAAGTACGCATCTTTATATCATCAGAAAACAAGCCACTCATGGTTGAAAGCTTAGTCATATGTGCTACCACACTTTCATTCTTAGTCCCACAAAAAGGTTCTTTCTCAACAATAGCTATGTAAGAGAGATCAAGAGAGAAATCATAATCTTTATATTTAATGTTTATGGGAGAAGCAGCAAACTTAGCAATAGGAGACAATTTGGGTCTAATAGTACACCTCTCAAGGAGACTCTTAGTAGTGCTCCTATCATGGGTGTTTTTACATTCTTTAATAAATTCATCAGTCATCTCAACATAACCATCTTCAATATCATAACTCTCACTAGACTCAGGTGAACTAAAAGGTGTAGTAGTGTCTTCATTAGGAGTTTTGGTATTTACAACTATAGTTCTAGCAATCGTAGCATCTAGGAAAGGACCTAATGAACCACTCTTATCAAGAACAGTAGAAGCAGCATCATAAGTATCAGAAGGTTCAGATTCAGAAGTAGTAGCAGTGTGTGTAGCATGTGTATGTGGTGGTGTAACGAGCTTACTCATAACAGATGGTGAATCAAGAGCAACAAAGGTGTTCAGAACCGTACCTCTTCTTGTAGTGGATGGTAAAATAGGAACCTTGCCATCACGAGACTTACCCATGATGGACGGATGGTAGCAAACAATAATGATTCCAAGTGGACTTGATAAATAAAGCTATGCTCCTCGGCAACGGTGCCAGAAAATAGTCTTGATGACCCACAAGTCTAGGGGGTGTATCGTAGTATTGTCGAGGGAAGTGAAACCCAATTTATTGATTCGACACAAGGGGAGCCAAATAATATTTATAAGCCTTAACAACTGAGTTGTCAATTCAGCTGCACCTAGAAACAATCTTGCTCACAGCAGTTTATCAGTAGCAACAGTTTTGTAGTAGGAATAGTAAAGTAACAGCAGTACTAAAGTAAAGACAGTAGTAACAATAGCCGTAAACAGTAGGATTCGAGTGCGGTAGGCATAGGGATGGATGGACGGGCGTTGCATGGACAAGACAATTCACATAGTAATCAGAACATAGGGCAGTTGCAGATAAATAAGATAAAGCATCCAAGTACTAGATAATCCTAGGCATGTGTTCCATATATAGTCATACGTGCTCGCAATGAGAACTTGCACAACATCTTTTGTCCTGCCAGCCCGTTTGCAGCGGGCCTCAAGGGAACTACTGGCAATTAAGGTGCTCCTTTTAATAGAGCACCGGAGCAAAGCATTAACACTCCGTGAACACATGTGATCCTCACATCAAAGCCATTCCCTCCGGTTATCCTAATTTCTGTCACTTCGGGGCCATTGGTTTCAGACAACAACGTGTGTATACAACTTGTAGGTAAGACCAAAAACAATACTATCATAATGAATCAATAACATGTTTAGATCTGAAATCATGGCACTCGGGCCCTAGTGACAAGCATTAAGCATAACAAGTCGCAACAAAGTCAAAAAGCACTAATAGTTGATACTAGGCACCGTGCCCTAACAATCTGATGCCATTACATGAACGATCTCATCCAATCCCTACCATCCCCATAGCCTACAGCGGGGGATTACTCACTCATAGATGGGGGAAACATGGATGGTTGATGGAGAAGCGATGGTGATGATGATGGGGATGATCTTCTCCAATTCCCTGTCCGGTAGGGTGCTAGAACGGAGTTTCTGGTTCCGAATCATGGAATCTGGTGGTGGCGGCGGAGCGGAACTCTTTCTGGAAAAACGTCGAACCCCCCTGAGTTTTTAGGTCAGAAGGCATCGTATAGGCGAAGAGAGAGACCGAGGGGGTGTCTGGGGCGGCCAGGTGGTGTGGTTGGGCCCTAGCCCCACTCTGTCTCATATTCTGGCTCCGGGAGTCTTCTAGTGAAATAGGATTTTTGGCATATTTTCCGGGATTTTTCCTGATAGTTGATTTTCTGTACAAAAACTAGACACCAAGGTAATTCTTCTAGAAACAGCGTCAGTCCGTGTTAGTTGCATCCAAATCACACAAGTTTAGAGGAGAAACAATAGCAAAAGTGTTCGGGAAAGTAGATACGTTTTGGACGTATCACCTACCTTCGGCGGCAGCCAGCCGTGGTGGTACGGCCGGTAGGAGAACTCCCAGTCCTCCGCTAGTGCCTCCTTCGAGATGGCGGCGAGCCACTCATGGAGGGCCGCGAACGGCACGCCCAGTCGGGAGACCCGAGTGGGGTCGAGATGAGACATCTTGTGCGACCGCTGCTGCAGCGGGAGCATGCGGCTCACCATCTAGGACAACAGAATGTCCCTGGCGGTGAGCCGCTCCTCCACAAGCACCACCACACGGGCGGCCATCCGGTCGATGTCCGCCTGGGCGCCCAAGTTCTGGACGGTCCAAGCCTTCCGGTTGGAGGGCACGTTCGCGGAGACTGGAATCTTGATCCAGTCAACATTGGTGCCATTGCGCACATAAAATTACGAGCGCTGCCACAGCTTGACGGTGTCCGGGAGCTCCAGCCGCGGCATCACCGCCAACAGTCGTGGGTAGATGGCGCAGCAGCCCGTCTCCATCAGCGGCCTGCCCCTCCCCACTACCTACATCTTGAAGTGGAAGAACTTCAAGAAGTTTGCCGCATCAGGGCGAACGCCGAGGTATGCCTCGCAGCAGGCCGTGTGATGCGACAGCATTGCGACGGCATTCGCTCCCAAGTGGTGGAGCAGGAGGTCTAAGGAGAGGAGCAGCTCTAGGACGAATCTGCTCACCGGCAGCCCGAGGCCACGACCGAAGTGGGCTAGGAAGACAACGGCCTTGCCAAGCCGGGGGTCGAGCACCCGCTCGCCCTACAGCATGAGGAGGTGCTTCACCAACAATTCCGGTGGCAGGAACTTCCCCTGTCGGTACTTCTGCAGAAGCTCCTCAGTGACATCAGAGCCACACTACCCGCCGACATTCTCCGGTAGCATCTCGTCGGTGGAGGTGGCCATGTTGGAAACGTGCGGAACCGTCATCACAGCGGAGGAAGGCTGGCCCTAGTGACAAAGAAACTATGGCGCAAGCAAGCAGGAGGAAGGCATAGCGCAAAGGGGAGCAGAGGCATCGAGCGTAGGAAGAAGAGGTGGGGGAAACCACTCCCCTACGCCCCTATTTATCGAGATAGAAGGAATGTGACAACTGCGCTCCCACTCCACCACGTGGCAAACAACTGATCCACTCCCGCGTGACGGTTCAGCGCGGATCGCCTATGCCAACCTAGCCTCCACAGAAGATCCTACAAGAGTTACTGTGGGAAGCAAACCGCACCCACGATCCCCAACAAACTACAATGATGAAGGCATGCGCGCAGTTACCAAAAACTGCCACGGCAGGCCAAGAGGTCAAACTGATGCGACGCATGCCAGAAATGGCAGACGTGGATGACGCTGGAAATGACGACAGCAAACTGGCGATCCATCTACCCGTCTGATGCGGCAGCCGTTCCATGAGATCACTGCTCACACCCTGTGGGTGGTGCCATTGGCTCCATAGCCGGTAAACCCCAGCCGAGAAACAACGAAGAATCTCCAGCCGGTAGAAGACAATGACTACAAGACAAAGACAACGACAAGTTTCTGCATCATCAATCATTTCAAACTGGACAAATAAGCACACAAGAACTTCCCTGCGAGGCGAAGTCCCAGCTTGCTCGAGGACTAGTGTCCGGGGGATGACTGCCGGGTAGGCCAAGACAGGCTTAGCTGGCCCCCGGCTGGCCCGTCTAGCCGGGTGGCCAGAAGAACCGGCTGGGAGGCTGCTCCTAGCTGGTCGCCTCGGATACGCTGGCTTAGGTACGGTAGGGGTGACGCTCCTTGCTGACCACACCACTGACCGGACAGGCTGGCTCACCCGGTCGATGCTACCAGACAACTATGCCAAAGCTTGGGGCTAACGAGTAAAGCTCCAGCTGACAAGTAAAGCTCCAGCTGACGGATAAAGAGCCGGCTGATGGAGAAAGCAAGGGCGCTGGACACTGTAGCGCTGTCCCCCCTGTACTGGAGGCTTGACTGGACCCAGGCCTACCGTTCGGGCCTGTCCAGCCAGTCCACTTTGTAAGCTTAGATCCAAACAGTAAACCCTAGAACCCAGTTTGTAAACTACCTCCCCAACCAGTATATAAGGAGGGGTAGTGCTAGGGTTCTAGGTAGACAATTACAAGTTCGAAGTTCTCTAGATTGGACAAGTTGAGTAGTTCCTCTTCTTCTTCTAGGAAGGAATATCCAGGGAAACAGCTCAAGGAGCATCTATACTGGGCGTTCGCCCCCTGATAATAGATACTTGCAGGAGTAGGAGTGTTACCTCGCCAAGAGGGCTCCGAACCTGGGTACATCGCTGTGTTTTTAGTATCTATGCCCAACCCGTTATGAGTAGCCACAGATAGCATCTTGATTGTCCCCTCTCATGCCATCCCCGATGGCACTGCCGTGTTCCACACCACAACAATAAGATAAGATCATGTAGAAGTCAACTATTATTAGCTACGAGGGAGAAGATTCTAGTATGATGGAGAAGTGTGTTTTGAGGTTTGTGCATAGCATTCATTTTGCTAAAGACTATCTATAGAATCTTCTAGATGCTAGAATGGAAAAGAAGATCCAACGGCTAGAAATGTTGGGATTCACGAGTCTTGATCCAACGGTTAATATTCAAAGTTATTCGTACACTATATAGTGTTAAGATATCTCTACTACTATAGTGGAGAGGTTTTGAATTGGATCCATAACACCAATCCTGACCGTTGGGCTGTTAGAAGAAGTTGGATTCGTGGTGAATAGTACCTAGAGCAAACTCCACCATGCATGTTCTAGAACCATCATGTCACCACCCCCAAAATTTCATAGCACAATAGGTTGTATTCTCTCTACTACTATAGGGGAGCAGTTTTGAATTGGATCCATAGCACCAATCATGACCGTTGGGCTGTTAGATCCAATGGTTCAGAGCAACTGGATTCGTGTTGAATAGTACTCCCTCCGTCCCAAAATATAAGGTGCCTAAGGATTAGTCAAAATTCAAAAAAATTTAAGTTTGACCATGATTATACACAAAAATATAAAAATTTACAATACTAAATTAATATCAATAGATTCACCATAAAGTATAGTTTCTTAATATGTCCATTCAATATTGTAGATGTAGATATTTTTTCTAAATATTTGGTCAAAGTTAGTAAGGTTTGACTTTTGACCAATCCTTAGGCACCTTATATTTTGGGACGGAGGGAGTATAGACCTAGAGCAAACTCCACCATGTTCTAGAACCATCATGTCACCACCCCCAAAATGCATAAATTAAGTCTATTAATAATAACTATCTACACATATTGAGAATACAACCTACTGTGCTTTGAAATTTTGGGGTTGGTAACATGATGGTTCTAGAACATAGTGGAGTTTTCTCTAGGTACTATTCAAAATCCAGCTGCTCTAAACCATTGGATCTAATAGCCCAATGGTCAGGATTGGTGCTATGGATCCAATTCAAAATTGCTCCATTATAGTAGTAGAGAAAAAGCACACCTTAATAAGGCCTACTATGTGGCATCCGCTAAGGTTCACCTTATACATAGTGGAAACTATAAAGTATCTTTAAGCCTAAGGTGCACCTCAAGCTTGTGTGTTGATCATAGAGAATAGAAAAATCATTTCCCCTCTCTCCATATTTCATGTGATCATTTTCAAAAGGGTTTCAAAATTTTCAAGATGCAAAATCTTAGTAGCTATAAGTCAAACAGTCTCAACTATATATTAATTGATCGCTCGATGGGTACCCCCAAAAGCTTTTTACATAAAAATTTCAAACCAATCTACAATTTATTGCTTGTAGTTCAAATTTGACCTTTTATTTCGATACATCGACATAAAGTCATTCAACAAGTGGACGGGGTCACCTAGGAACCTTGAAAACTCATAAAACATGGGAATCGTAAGTAAAACACATTGGTCCACCTAGCTAATATGTCTAGAAGCTTGCCTTATGGCATTGAGATCCATATTCTTCGGACTTTCTTTATGGAAAAGAATCATCTCGTCATCACTCAAAAAACTGAGAATTTTCTTTCCTGATAGTTGGAAACTCACACCGAGGACATTGTTTACTACAAGAAGATGCACAGATATACCTCCGAAAATACAATTAATTCAAGAGCAATATATCACACTTACTACCTTGGCTACAAGAAGTCACCGAAGTGCACGAAGTTAGCTAGGAATCCTAGTACGAAAAACTTGGGTATTACGTATAAGAAACAGTGGTCTAGTTTGTGTGATAATTGGGGCGGCTCCATTTTCTTTTAACCTTGGTAGGTCTCGTAGGAGCGAGGTGCTTGAGAGTTAACACGGTCGGTGGAAGTACAAGTTACATCAAGGACCTCATAAAGAATGAAAAATGCATCCAAGTCCATGCATTTAGCACAAGGACACTGATACTGAGCAATGAAGTACTATGTTTTGAGGTTTGCACATACTAGTGTTCATCATGCTAAATACTATCAGTAGAATCTTTCTAGATGCTAAGAATGGAAAAGAAGATCCAATGGTTAGCAGTGTTTGTATTTGCCAGTCTTGATCCATTGGTTAATGTTCAAAGTTAACTGCTACACTATATGTAGTGGTATGGTATTGTAAGAGATAAGAGATACGATAAAGATAAGATAATAATTACTACGAATGGCCGATATAATGGTAGGTCTCGTAAGAGCGAGGTCCTTGAGAGTTAGCACGGTCTGTGGAAGTACAAGTTATATTAAGGACCTCATAAAAAATGAGAATTGCATCCAAGTCCATGCATTTAGCACAAGGACCCTGAAACCGAGTAATGAAGTACTATGTGTTTTGAGGTTTGCGCATACTAGTGTTCATCATGCTAAAGACTATCAGTAGAATCTTTCTAGATGCTAAGGATGGAAAAGAATATCCAATGGTTAGCAATGTTTGGATTTGCCAGTCTTGATCCAACGGTCAATGTTTAAATAAGTTAATCCCTACACTATGTAGTGGTGGTATGCATGGTATCGTAAGAGATAAGAGAAAAATAAAGGTAAGATAAGAAGTACTGCGAATGGATGATCTAATGGTAGGTCTCGTAGGAGCGAGGTGATTGAGAGTTAACACGGTCGGTGGAAGTACATGTTACATCAGGAACCTCGTAAAAAATGAAAATTGCATCCAAGTCCATGCATTTTAGCACAAGGACCCTGACACTGAGCAATGAAGTACTATGTGTTTTTAAGTTTGCTCATACTAGCGTTCATCATGCTAAAGACTATCAATAGAATCTTTCTAGATGCTAAGAATGGAAAAAATATCCAATGGTTAGCAATGTTTGGATATGCTAGTCTTGATCCAACGGTTAATATGTTCAAAGTTAATGCATGGTATTGTAAGAGATAAGAGACAAGATAAAAGATAAGATAAGAAGTACCGTGAATGGCCCCTCTAATGGTAGGTCTCGTAAGAGCGAGGTGCTTGAGAGTTAACACGGTGGGTAGAATTACAATTTACATCAAGGACCTCATAAAAAATGAAAATTGCATCCAAGTCCATGCATTTATCACAATGCCCCTAAAACTGAGTAATGAAGTACTGTGTGTTTTGAGGTTTGTGCATACTAGTGTTCATCGTGCTCAAGGCTATCAGTAGAATCTTTCTAGATGCTAAGAATGGAAAAAAAGATCCAACGGTTAGAAATGTTTGGATTTGGCAGTCTTGATCCAATGGTCAATGTTTCAAAGTTAATCCGTACACTATATGAAGTTGTATGGTATTATTATACATAAGAGATAAGACAAGATGAAGATAAGATAAGAAGTACTGCGTATAATGGCTGATCTAATGGTAGGTCTCATAGGAGCAAGGTGCTTGATAGTTAACACGATGGGTAGAATTACAATTTACATCAAGGACCTCATAAAAATGAAAATTGCAACCAAGTCAATGCATTTAGCACAAGGACGACCCTAAAACTTAGCAATGAAGTGTGTCTTTTGAGCTAGAGGTTTGCGCATACTAGCGGTCATCGTGCTAAAGACTATTAGCAGAATGTTTCTAGATGCTAAGAATGTAAAAGAAGATCCAACGGTCAATGTTCAAACTTAATCCATACACTATATTTAGTGCGTGGTATGGTATTGTAAGAGATAAGACAAGATAAATATAAGATAAGAAGTACTATGAATGGCCGATCTAATGGTTGGTCTTGTACGCGCGATGTGCTTCAGAGTGAACACGGTCGGTGGAAGTACTAGTTACATATCAAGGACCTCATAAAAATGAAAATTGCATCCAAATCCATGCATTTAGCACAAGAATCCTAAAACTGAGCAATGAAGTGTGTGTTTTGAGGTTTGCGCATACTAGCGTTCATCATTCTCATAAAGACTATTATTAGTAGAATCTTTCTAGATACTAAGAATGTAAAAGAAGATCCAACAGTTAGCAAAATGTTTGGATTTGCGAGTCTTGATCCAACCTGTCGTCAAAACTCTCTTTGGATGGTTTCTCATATATTAATTGTGACCCCCTGATGGGTACCTCCAAAAGCTTTTTCGTAGAACTTTCACATTAACCTAAAATTTACTTATACTAGTTCAAATTTGACCTATTTTCGATAAATCGACATAAAGTCATTCAAGTGGGCGAAGTTAGGTAGGCAATTTTGAATTGCATCCATAGCACCAATTGTGACTATTGGGATGTTAGATCCAATGGTTCAGAGCAGTTGGATTCGTGTTGAATAGTACCTAGAGCAAACTCCACCATGTTCTAGAACCATCATGTCCCCCTACACCCCCCTCCCCCGCAAAAAAAATTGATACCATAGTAGGTTGTATTCTCAATATGTGTAGATAGTTATTATTAATATATTTTATGTATGGCTTTTTCTCTAACAAGACTATTGGTCAATAACAACTTAATGTTCATTAAATCACATTTCGTACAGTATATACGAGTGTGGCACGTGCCTATGTGTGTGTGTGCGCGCGTGTGAAAACTTTGGCTTGTGGCATTTATTTAGATCAATATGCTTCGGACTTCCTTTACGGGAGAGAATGATCATGACATCACTGGGAAAATTGAGAATGTTCTTTCCTGGTAGTTGGAAACTCAGACCGATGACATTGTTTACTATAAGAATATGCACCCATCTACCTATAAAAAGACATTTAATTCAAGAGTAGTCTATCATGCTTACTTGTAGCTCAAGTCTAACTTAATTTCATTAAATTGATGCAAAATCTTAGCAATAAGTTGAACGTACCTATATATCATCAAAACTCTCGGTGGTTTCCCATATATTAATTGACCCCCTCCCCCCGATATATGGGTACTTCCAAGGGAGATATTTCGTCAAACTTTCAAAGCAACCTACAATTTACTTGTGGTAGTTCAATTTTTACCTAATAATTTCGATAAATCGGCATAAAATCAATCAAGTGGGTGAAGTTAGCTAGGAAATTTGAGAAGTCATAAAACATGGGAAATCGTAAGTATGACATGTTGGTCCACAATATATGTCTGAAAACTTGCCTCGTGTGTCATTCAGATGCATATTCTTCGGACTTGCTTTACGGGAAAGAACAATCTCGTCATCACACTCAGAAAATTGAGAATGTTCTTTCCTGAGATAGTAGGAAACTCATACTGATGGATTTGTTTACTACAACAAGATGCACCTATAGACCTCCGAAAAGACATTTAATTCAAGAGCAATCTATATCACGCTTACTTGTAGCTCAAGTTTGACCTCGTTTCGTTCAATTGTGAAGATGCAAAATCTATCTTAACAAGAAGTTAAACCTATTTTCAAAACTCTTGGTGTTTTGTGATATATTAATTGACCCCCGGATGGGTACCTCCAAAAGCTTTTTCGAAAAACTTTCAAAGCAACCTACAATTTTCTTAAACACGAGGCTAGTAAATTTCTAAGCTACGTATAGTAAGGGCGTGTGTAGTGTCTAGAAATATCTATGAAAACTACTTTTGGTCCAGCGTTTAGAACTGAAGTGGGTCCACACAACCATGCTAAAAAGAAAAATAGACTGTTATCCACTGACTAGTGGGCCCTCCCAATTGATTTTTTTAGACATAAGTGTAGCACTAGAATCACCTTGAAGAATCATTTTGTTAGCACTACCCACTCCACCGTTAAGACATATGTTTAAGACTTGACACCGTGCTTGCTCTGATGTTTGGGGCCAATGGGCTCACTACCATGGGGCCCTGTTGTTATTAGTGGTCTAGTTATATCCTATAGCAGCCAACAAATGTTCGATCTAACTCCTCTAGCTCTTCCTTCTCGATGAAGCCTCGACGCTCAGCTTTGAAGGATGGTTACGAGGTGCGGTGACCTAGCATACCACTTCATGGTGTAGTACACTATAGTCGTTGACATAACACCAACGAAACATTGTTCTCTAGTATTACATCCCTTAGAGTGGTACAACAGAAACACAGCAGGTCCAAGACATGACTATAGATTACAACTCGACACTTTACAAAAGATCCAGAGAACACTCTACGTTAAATAGGAGGAAAATAACTTCTTACAAAGAAGAACCAGAAATAACAACTCCGAACTATCTGGCTAAAAGGATTAATATCTAAACTATAAGGCTTGCAGTTCCTACTAATGCAATGCTCTATAGAAGTAGGTTTTATGGCTAGAGTATCTACTCCTATCTAATCAGAACTTCGTCTTCACTTCGGCTGATGTATATGTTGACTTTATTAACTTAATTGAAGAACTTGAGCCGTCGATGATGGTTTCTTGAGCAGAAATTAATGTTAACATCATGTTCAATGGCTTAGAACCTAGCAAGAGTTAAGAAGGTACGGTTGAGTACGAGTGTACTCAGCAAGTTCACTAAAAAGGAGTGTATGATGCACTATCTCTACAGCCACAGACCAAAGGTCGTAGGCAACACAGGTTTTCGTAAACATTTATTCAAAGGTTTCTTTTATTCTCAAAACTATGTCCGACAGCCTTCATAGGTTGACCAGAACCTTCGTGGGGTTCCTTTCCTGTCGCGTTTGTAGCTCCTTCCTGGAACAGGGAGTAACATGTGACAGTTCTTACACTCTACAGAGGTGCGTTGATTTACCCATGAGAGATATTAGCCTTGTTGCACATACAAGTCATGAGCTTGTCCACACTTCCTTGGTATGGGGCCTAGTCTAAGATCCAAGCAAATCACTGCCCCTCTTCGCGACCCCGCATGAAGACACGACCTCCCCAAGCAGATAGACCTCCGTTAACCCCCATATAGGCAGATATAACCCTGGCAACCGCTTAGAGTCTCTAGTGAGAAGATCATGTCCCTCGCAACCCCCATATAGGCAGATATACCTCTGACAGTCCCTCATGAAAAGTCTAGACACCAATATCATAGGGAACTAGGAGTCCCACCCATTTGTTGAGCCCCCGCAAGGAAGCTACAACCTCACGATAAGGTCATCCGTCCATGCGAAAGGAAGAAGATCCAGCTGACTTCTTTGTCCCATTCTAGATCTCTTAGTTAACGCGTAATATACGGTGCTAGAATCACTGGCGACATTGGTTGTTAAGTCCTAGATATTATGTTTCTTTACCACTGGAACTGTATCAGTAGATTATTACCTCTTGGTAAATAATACATAATTATATTATTATGAAAATAATGTTTTCTGACCTTTTTGAAAATAATGCAGGTGATGACAACATTTGATAGAAAATAATCAAAGAACATGAGCAAGTGTGAACTTGCCTTTTGTGATTGCAAGATTATGCACTCACGGTCTTCAAGATAATAGAAGATCCAAAATCTGGAAATAGCATCATTGGTCTGGTAAGGACTAATGTTTAAAGAAGCAAGATGCAATTATGCATAAGTAATGTAATGTTATTTGATAAATGTGAACCGCTGGACTAATCATATTTGATCTAGGGTTCGGAAACTAGGAATGGTTCTTTAGAATGTGTTTCACTTTTATATCAGCTTCACACTTGTGCTTCTTATTAAGGCTTGTGAGTGTGTGAAACAATATGTAAATACAACAAGTAGCATGCAATATTAAAGCACTCAAATGGGGCATGGTATCTAAAAGATTTCTTAAGCCAGATTATTAATCAATTAGAGCATTTATAGAAATGTTTAAGGATTACTTTTAATGTTTAAGGATTACTTTTAATGTTTCTTAAAAGAATAACTTTTAAAGAAAATCATACTTAACTAAACAAAAGCATTTAAACTATAAGTTAACACTCTTAGGCTTTCTTACTAGTTATAATTCTCAAAGAAGAAAACAATTACCATATTGAAATAGCTATTCCACTTGTAGTGGATACTTATATATTTTGAATATGTATTCTATTATATGTGGTCCACTTCTTAATGTTTTATAAAGGTGGCATATAAGGGTTATGTGTTTTACCGGGTGGTGCTTTAAAATTATAAGTGGATGAATTCACTTACCTATCTTTAAAATGAATGGTTATACTTCATAAGTAAAGAACATGTGTTACTTCATTACTTTAAAACTTGGTTTGAATCTTTAAGTGGATTCTTAAACTTGTGAAATTATTAGTAAATAAGTGTTCGATTGTTTTAAAAGTGAATATAAGCCCTGTGATAAGCAATATGCTACCTTAGTTTATTTTATAATTGATACAATCTTTTTAGAAAAATTAAGATACACTTAATTTTAGATGATAGTTTTAGTAAATACATCCTAAAATGGTTAGACATATTTTAGCTTCACTTAAACATCAATAGAACTTGTTTTTACACTTTTAGACTTTAAACAATTAATGCCAAAGGCAAAGTAAAGATTTATGTATTTTTAATCCATTAAGATATTAGAAAATAGTTTTAATCAAGACTTAATAAATATTTTCATTTATTTTACTTCAAATGTGAAGAGGTATATTTTTAATGTGTATATATTATTTTTGTGATCATTTTGGTATATTATAAATATTTTTGTGATTTTTAAATAATAAGATATGATTTTTATATGTTTTATCACTTTATAAATACTAAATAAATAATAATTACTTAGTTAATTATCACAAAAATGTACAAAATAAGTTTATAAATGTATATTTTGTTTTTGTAAGAATTTTGATATATTATAGTTATTTTTATGAATTTTAAATAATAAAATATATTTATTTGAGGTTTATCTCTAATAGGTTATTTACGAATAATAATAATTATCTTATTTAAGTTGGAAAATGAAACATGATAATAGGTTTAGAATATAGAGTTTATTTTTCTGAACATTTAGATATATTATATAGATTTTTCATAGTTATAAAATAAAAGATATTGATTTAATAAGATTTAATTATTTTTTGGAATTATTAAAATAAAACAACTAAATGATTTATTGCATCATCGCTGACATCCGCCTTTTACTAAACCTTTTACACCGAACCTAATCTAACCCAAGACACATACATGTGGGGCATATGCCACGTCGGCGTGGACTAGTCAAACGGGCTGAGGTGGCCGAGGGTGACGCAATTGTGGCGTCATGATGACGTCACCTCGCCGGTGACATTCGGATAGTGAACGGCGGGGACGATTGGGAGGGTTTTGGCAGGCTCGACTAGGGTGTTTCGAAAGAGGAGAGCAAGGTGAACACCCTAGTGGTGGCGCCGCTACGATATGGTCACCGAACGGTGGCCAACGACGGCGGACTGCGGCGGTGGTCTCTGGCGACGCTTTGAACTATAGCTACGGTATGCACGCAAGCTAATGGAGGACACTGCAAGACTCATACGCTTACCCATGATGCGCTGGTGGCCTCAGTTGAACTAGTGGAGGACGGAGGTGACGTCAAGGTCTCGGTGGTGCTCGGTCGGAGCTTGGGAAGAAGCAACTTTGGGGCTCGATTTCAACGACCACAGGTCGATTCATCCGGCTATTCGATGCAGAAGAACACGACGTTTCTCCGAGCTTCATCGTCGAGGCACGGGAAAGACTGGAGCGACAGTGATTTGAGGTGGACATGAGGCTAGGGTTTCGGCCTCTAGTGGATCTCAGAGAAAGAGAGAGCAAGCACAAGAGAGGGAATGAGAGGATGGGGATGAGAGCATCGTCGTGGCGGTCTTATCCCCTCCCAGGCAACGGCAATCCATCACGGCGGTTGATCCTTGCTGACGCCGGTGATTGGCATCGGGCGGCGGCACGATCTCTAGCGAGTAGCTTGTGACATCGAAGAAGACGACGCAAATCGGTATCTGGGCCAGGCTGCTGCTGGGCCGTGGTGAAGCACGCAGGACGCAGCGAGGCACGCACGTGGCGATGGTTAACATGGAAACATTCTGGCCATGGGCCGAGTCTGCTGGCCATACTTCTTTTGTTTTTCTTATCCTATTTCCTGTTTTTGTAAAACCTTTTCAAATATGAATTTCCATAAGAATTAAAATATCCAGAATTTTCATGGAACACATTAAATACTGCAGGAATCTTGCGGACTAAGTGGTGCTTGTACTTTTCATGATTTTTCATAAATTTAAACTATTTGGAAACTATTTTATTGATGGCAACATTATTTCTTTAGGGTTTAATATTTCATTTATTATAAAAAAGCTTTATAAGAATGATTCTGTTTTCACCATGATAATAGTAAGGGTAATGATTTAAGATGATTAATGATATCTATAAAAATGCTATTCATACCTACCATCATCTAGGGATTAATGTATATGCATTAAATCTTATGGTTTATAACATGGTGATTTAAATTTTAAGGTTCTTTAAAGTTTGGAATTTCTTTTATTCCAAAACCATTAGAATTTCTTCATAACCATTCTACTTATTTCTAAAGTAGGCATGGATCACTTCTTGAACTAGTTGTTCATTACTTTCTTAAGTGTGATTAATATTTTGATAGAAGTCTATTATATAACATGTGACACAAGTGATCTCAATGCCTAGCAACATTACTTAGGTTTTCTAATACCACACTTACTATGGATCCTAGAGGATACGCTACCCTCAAGTTTATTAGTGAATGTTGCTAGGAATCAAGGTTTAAGGATTGATCCAAATTTTATAATCCTGAATGATATCTTATCTTTGAGTGAGCTATAAAGATTACTTCTTAATGTGGTCTTGATGATTCCTTGAGACTAGGATTTTATTAGGTCTAGGAGAGCAAAATGGGAAAGGCTCCTATCAACACACTCTCTCAATTGGTAATCTAATTATCTCTTAGACATTTCATTTGACTAAGAGATACTATCCATTGGCTGCCTAAAATAGGAATTGGTTTAACTTCCCTTTTTATTCTAGGATTTTAAACAAAGAGGTAGACATGGGTCTTATCATGATTTGATATGATCTTGGTTAAGGCTTCTAAAGAATACTTACCTTGATACCTCAATAAGGTTATCTTTAGATAAGGAATTCCTTTCCTAAATATACTCTATAAATCTCTCCTATCAAAGATCACATCTTCCTGAAGAATTCAATCATCTAACTCCACCATATCCATCATCATATGATGACATGGTCATGCCACTTCAACATTACTCCTTCATTCTTCTCCTAGTATATAACTTCCATTTATTAGCTACCAACTAATGAATTTCTCAATGTAGCTATATCTAACCCCATCCATTTAACTCATTTTATATTCACCTTGCATCTACATCCAAGGCTTGCAAGATTACAATTCTCTCTGTACACATGTGATATCAATCCTCTGGAATAGGTATGGTACTACTCTCCATAATACAAGATTGTTCTTGTATTAGCTTGGTTAGACTACTATGCCTCCAACTACTCCATACAGCTCATATTGTATACTTCATCAAACTCTATCTTGACTTCTCATGTTCAAGAGATGATTTATCTTGCTTGGGTTTTTCCTAATTTGGTATACTCACAACTCTTCTTTATTAGCTGGTCATCTATTCTCAAATGACTTGAGAATAATGACCACCAACCTTTGATCAAGCAAAGATTAGGCTTCTAATTGTCTGGTCAAGATCTATACTCAACTAAGTAGTAGACGTGTACTAGTCTCTCTATAGGCTTATCTTGTTAAGAAAGCTTACTATAAGTTTATACCTACTTGACTTAACAAGATTATTATTTGATGTAATAATACTACTAACCTTCTCATAGCTCCTCAAATACCAGTTACTTCTTGGGAGTAGATACTCCTTCTAGTTAACTTGTGAGTGAGTTAACTCCTCTAATATCAAATGATTTGATCACCACTAAGGATCACATTCCCTTGATGAGGGCACACTCTACTATAACTAATTCCTCCTTCATATTAATTTACTTAAGGTCTTTGGAAGGTCATTATAATAGGTTAAAGCTAGGAATCAATAAGTGCTACGTCAAGAATTGGTTACTCAACATCGATGATAATTGACACTAGGACTTGGTTAAGTAGGAATGTCATATGTTAATATGACAACAAGGGCATGTGATGAATGGTCTTGGCTCAACTTCCTTTTCTACTCTATTTGTGATAAGAGTGAGTGTTTAGAAACTACCATGATTCTCATGGTAGGAATAAATATGGCAATAAAATATATCAAGGTTTAGTTATTAAGTTTCTTTACTTAAGTTATAAACTTAATTGAGTATTCAAGAGTTGTTATAATGAATACCCAGATATGATCTCAAGATACTTCATAAATGTGTGGTGGGTTTATCTTAGTTCTATTTGATCTACCCATAGATCAAATTATATTACCCAAAGATAAGGTTTTAGCAAAGGTCATATTGAAACTTATCGCAATCCACTTGATGATCTACTTCAGTTCCACCAAGTTAATAGAAGCTTCAATCACTTTGGAAAGTTTTATTTAAAAGTGCGAAAATTATCCAGATTTTATATGCATGAATGGAATGCACACACCTCATCTCAGCTTATTTCTAAGCTCTAATGCTGGGATGTTACAGACTCTCCCCCTTAAAATAAACTTTGTCCACGAAGTTCGTACTCTCTTATGTTTCAGAATGAGGTACTTGACTTGTATTGGTCACGACCGTTCCTAACTCCACTAGGCTCACAAATGGGGATAATTACAGTATCCCATATCTGGATCTTTCACCTGGAATTCTCTTCGTACTTGACAATATCCACTATCGCTTCTAATGGATCCTATGGTTTCTTTTCCTATAATATCTTGGATTATGTCCTTACAGTCCTATGTAGAATTGGTTGTGGACACATTTTGTCCATTCGAATCTGGTTTTCCTATTACACTACACTAGTCTATTTTGGAATACTCTCTTTAGTCTAACGGACAACTTACGAGTTGTTTCCTTTTAAACTAGTCCACTGGTTTAAGCTATTATGTCTACTTCGATCATTCATCCAGACATACTCTCGGAAATACTTTATAATGATGGTTTCTTATAATCATATGAGAATAAGGCTTAACCTCATTATAACTTTGTACTTCTTCTCCAACCTTTAGTCAAAAAGTTAGACAACAACACTTCAATGTTTATTGTTTACTCTCCCCATTGGGGTTTCCTAATGGTCTCTAAACTACATGTATAACCATCCTTGACTCTATAGTTAGGATCTCGATCTCTGTCTAGATTATACTTTACCTTTGGAAGGCCTCACGAAAGAATCTGCGGTATATCCACACAATTGTGGATCTCCAAAATGGATATTTCAATGTTACTTGTCTTCCTTTTATCTTTTTAGACATTATTTCTCACTGATAAAACCGATGTCGTGAAAACGTCTCGAAAGCCGTTCACTTTAACTTTCATACTTCTTTATGACTCTCTTAACTTAGCCCAAGGTTTATGCTCTTTAAATCATACAAAGATGACCTAATTAGCTAAACTGATAGGGTACCAGCTACAGATCCTCCTAGGTGTATGAATTACCCTACGGGTTTTTGACTTCTTACTGGCATTCTCTCTAAATTGTCAGAGCTTGCATACCACTCGTGTTCCGAGGATTATTATTTGCACTGATTCATCATACTTACATGAATTTGGTACAAGTACTTCATTAGCTTCTAAGCAACAACACCTATCTTGAGTGAACTAAAGTTCATTCCTTCATGTTGCTCCACACCTTTTTTGCATTAATAATCCTTCTTATTGCTAGCTCATAATGTGTTGGGATTGATCCATCCTTCAAAATAGTGTTGATACTCCTTATATTTAGCTTCCTTCTTCATGCAAGTCTTCATCTTGATCTTCGGAACTTGTCACTCCCTTACATGAATTCCCTTATATATCTAGGTCTATAACATCAAGTAATAACTTGATGATGCAACATGCATTTGCATATCAAGGCAAACTTCATGCATA
Source organism: Avena insularis (assembly GCA_023614405.1). Taxonomy (NCBI): domain Eukaryota; kingdom Viridiplantae; phylum Streptophyta; class Magnoliopsida; order Poales; family Poaceae; genus Avena; species Avena insularis. The sequence continues at coordinate 427,329,934 of CM042692.1, read as the reverse complement.
GATCTAGTCAATTAAGAAGATCCAAGAAAACCAAGAAATCCAAATGTGGTACATATAACACACAATATTCTAAGCCCAGAATATAGTAGTTGAGTATAACATCTCTAGAATTCAGGCTTAACTGTGTAATATATGACACCTCCTAGTATAGGTTTACTTTGTGATACTTAGCACTTAGGTGTTAAACTACTCTTTGTCTCAATATTTACCTAAATTGCTCAGTTGCAACAGGATAATTTTGAGCAAAGTGGTCTCACTTTGGCTCTGACTAACCTCTTACCTTTCTATTAGGACTACTAAAGACTACCAATCTTTCATTCTATCATAAACTATCCTCACATGATCTATCGAAACTACTAACAAAATTGTTGTTACTACTTTAATCCAAAAATTATCGTAATATTATAATACCTATGACTTATATCATAGACCTACACTGTTCTTTACTTACTATTATTACAAGATTTGTTATTGAGTACTTGCCCTCATTACAAACTTATCATTGTCTCGGAGCTAATCTCACCATGATCTTGTTTGGGGAGCTACTCTCACCATGACGACTGATCTTCTTAGCTTACTATTAATGATTCTTCACAAAATTCTACTCCATCACATGGGATTCTCAAGTGAATGCCACATGATTTACTTCACATTATAACTATACATACTCTAATGGTCTACCCTATGTGGTATAGTGGCATCAACTAGTGATAAGGTTCTTCTAATTTACAGGGATTCTACATATAGACTCCATCACTGATACTACTCCACATGATATTCTAATCCTAGTCATAATCTTCTTTGATATTTTACTTACTTAAGATATCTTAGTGGTGGCATACCTATTTAGAGCTACACTCAAATGACACTTCTCTAGAGAAGATAGATACTAATCCTTAAGAAAGATGATAAAAACATCCAACTTAAGTGTGACAAGGTTTCTCCTCAAGTGGATATCCATCACAAGTCTTCGTTTAGATAAGATGGCTTCCTATAGTCACTATCCAACCTATAGATCTTCCTAAAAGGGTTTTAATCCTAAGGTCAAAGCATATGCTCTGATACCAGTTGCGGTGACCTAGCATACCACTGCATGGTGTAGTACACTATAGTCATTAACATAACACCAATGAAACACCGTTCACTAGTATTACATCCCTTAGAGTGGTACAATAGAAACACAGCAGGTCCAAGACATGACTATAGATTACAACTCGACTCTTTACAAAAGATCCAGAGAACACTCTAGGTTAAAGAGGAGGAAAATAACTTCTTACAAAGAAGAAATAGAAATAACAACTCTAAACTATCTGGCTAAAAGGACTAATATCTAAATCATAAGGCTTGCAATTTCTACTAATGCAATGCTCTACAGAAGTAGGTTTTATGGCTAGAGTATCTACTCCTATCTAATCAAAACTTCGTCTTCACTTTGGCTGATGTATATGTTGACTTTATTGACTTAAATGAAGAACTTGAGCTGTCAATGATGATTTCTTGAGTAGAAATTAATGTTGACGTCGTCTTCAATAGCTTAGAACCTAGCAAGGGTTAATAAGGTACGGTTGAGTACGAGCGTACTCAAGAAGTTCACTAAAAATGAGTGTATGATGAACTATCTCTACAGCCAGAGACAAATGGTCATAGGCAATGCAGGTTTTCCTAAACATTTCTTAAAAGGTTGCTTTTATTCTAAAAACTATGTCCGACAGCCTTCACAGGTTGACCAGAACCTTCGTGGGTTTCCTTTCCTGTCGCGTTCGTAGATCCTTCCCGGAATAGGGAATAACATGTCACAGTTCTTACATTCTGCAGAGGTGCTTTGCTTTACCCATGAGAGACCTTAGCCCTGTTGAACATCCAAGTCCTGAGCTTGTCGACACTTCCTTGGTATGGGGCCAAGTCTAATATCCAAGCCAAACACTACCCCTCTCCGCGACCTCGCATGAAGACACGACCTCCCCGAGCAGATATACCTTCGTTAACCTCCATATAGGCAGATATAACCCTGACAACCCCTTGGAGACTCCAGTGAGCAGATCATGTCATTGGAAACCCCCATATAGGTAGATATACCTTCGACATCCCCTCACGGAAAGTCTAGACACCAATATCGCAGGGAACTAGGAGTCCCACCCATTTGTTGAGCCCCTGCAAGGAAGCTACAACCTCACGATAAGGTCATCCATCCATGCGAAAGGAAGAACATCCAGCTAACTTCTTCGTCCCATTCCATATCTCATGGTTAACGTGTAATATACGACGCTAGAATCACTGGCGACATTGGTTGTTAAGTCCTAGATATTATGTTCCTTTACCACTGGAACTGTATCAGTAGATTATTACCTCTTGGTAAATAACCCATAATCATATTATTATGAAAATAGTGTTTTCTGACCTTTTTGAAATGCAGGTGATTACAACATTTGAGTTACAAGCATTTGATATAAAATAATCAAAGGACATGAGAAAGTGTGAACTTGCCTTTTGTGATTGCAAGATTATGCACTCACAGTCTTCAAGATAATAGAAGATCCAAAATCTGGAAATAGCATCATTGGTCTGGTAAGGACTAATGTTTAAAGAAGCAAGATGCAATTATGCATAAGTAATGTAATGCAATTTGATAAACGTGAACCCCCGGACTAATCGTATTTGATCTAGGGTTCAAAAACTGGGAATGGTTCTTTAGAATATGTTTCACTTTTATATAAGCTTCACACTTGTGCTTCTTATTAAGGCTTGTGAGTGTGTGAAACAATATGTAAATACAACAAGTATCATGCAATATTAAAGCACTCAAATGTGGCATGGTATCTTAAAGATTTCTTAAGCCAGATTATTAATCAATTAGAGCCTTTATACAAATGTTTAAGGATTACTTTTAATGTTTATTAGAAGAATAACTTTTAAAGAAAATCATACTTAACTAAATAAAAGCATTTAAACTATAAGTTAACACCCTTAGGCTTTCTTAGTAGTTCTAATTCTCAAAGAAGAATACAATTACCATATTGGAATAGTTATTCCTCTTGTAGTGGATACTTATATATTTTGAATATGTATTCTATTATATGTGGTCCACTTCTTAATGTTTTATAAAGGTGGAATATAAGGGTTACGTGTTTTATAGGGTGGTGCGTTAAAATTATAACTTGATGAATTTACTTACCTATCTTTAAAATCAATGGTTATACTTCATAAGTAAAGAACATGTGTTACTTCAATTACTTTAAAACTTGGTTTGAATGTTTAAGTGGATTCTTAAACTTGTGAAAGAATTAGTAAATAAGAGTTTGATGGTTTTAAAAGTGAATATAAGCCTTGTGATAAGCAATATGCTACCTTAGTAGATTTTATAATTGATAAAATCTTTTTAGGAAAATTAAGATACACTTAATTTTAGATGATACTTTTAGTAAATACATCCTAAAATGTTTAGAACTATTTTAGCTTCACTTAAACATCAATAGCACTTGTTTTTACACTTTTAGACTTTAAACAATTACTGCCAAAGGCAAAGTAAAGATTTATGTATTTTTAATCCATTAAGATATTAGAAAATAGTTTTAATCAAGACTTAATAAATATTTTCATTTATTTTACTTCAAATGTGAAGAGTTATATTTTTAATGTGTAGATATTATTCTTGTGATCATTTTGGTATATTATAAATATTTTTGTGATTTTAAAATAATAAGATATGATTTTTATAAATTTTATCACTTTATAAATAGTTAATAAATAATAATTACTTAGTTAATTATCACAAAAATGTACAAAATAAGTTTATAAATGTATATTTTGTTTTTCTAAGAATTTCGATATATTATACTTATTTTTATGAATTTTAAATAATAGAATATATTTATTTAAGGTCTATCCCTAATAGGTTATTTACTAATAATAATTATTATCTTATTTAAGTTAGAAAATAAAGCATGATAATAGGTTTAGAATATAGAGTATATTTTTCTAAACATTTAGATATATTATATAGATTTTTCTGAGTTATAAAATAAAAGATATTGATTTAATAAGATTTAATCATTTTCTGGAATTATTAAAATAAAACAACTAAATGATTTATTGCATCATCGCTGACATCAGCCTTCTACTAAACCTTTTTACACCGAACCTAATCTAACCAAAGACACGGACATGTGGGGCACAGGCCACGTCGGCATGGACTGGTCAAATGGGCTGAGGTGGCCGAGGGTGACGCAAGTGTGACGTCATGATGACGTCACCTCACCGGTGACGTTCGGACGGTGAACGGCGGTGACGATTGGGAGGGTTTTGGCAGGCTCGGCTATGGTGGTTCGAAAGAGGAGGGCAAAGTGAACCAACTGGTGGTGGCGCCGCTACGATATGGACACCGGAAGATGGCCAACGACGGCAAACTTCGGCGGCGGTCTCCGGCGACACGACAAACTACACCTACGGGATGCATGCAAGCTAATGGAGGACACTACAAGACTCGTACGCTTACCCTTGATGCATTGATGGCCTCAAATGAATTAGTGGAGGACGGAGGTGATGGCAAGGTCTCGGCGGCGCTCGGTCGGAGATCGGGAATAAGCAGCTTTGGGGCTCGATTTCGAGAACCCCAAGTCGGTTCTAGCTATTTTATGAATAAGAACACGGCTGTACTCCTAGCTTAATCACCGGGGAATAGGAAAGACTAGAGCCACAGTGATTTGAGGTGGACGTGAAGCTAGGGTTTCGGCCTCTGGTGGATCTCAGAGAAAGAGAGCAAGAACAAGAGAAGGAATGAGAGGATGAGGATGAGAGCATCGTCATGGCGGTCTTATCCCCTCCCGGGCAACAACGATCCATCGCGGCGGTTGATCCTCGCTGACGCCAGTGATTGGCATCGGGCAGCGGCGCGATCTCAAGCGAGCAGCTTGTGACGTCGAAGAAGACGACGTGAATCGGTATCTGGGCCGGGATGCTGCTGGGCCGTGGCGAAGCAAGTGGGACGTTGCGAGGCACGCACGCGGCGACGGTTAACGTGGAAACATTCTGGCCATGGGCCAAGTCCGCTGCCCATACTTCTTTTGTTTTTCTTATCCTATTTCCTGTTTTCGTAAAACCTTTTCAAATATGAATTTGCATAAGAATTTAAATATCCAGAATTTTCATGGAACACATTAAATACTGTAGGAATCTTGTGGACTAAGTGGTGCTTGTACTTTTCATGATTTTTCATAAATTTAAACTATTTGGAAACTATTTTATTGATGGCAACATTTATTCCTTTAGGGTTTAATATTTTGTTTATTATCCGAAAGCTTTATAAGAATGATTCTGTTTTCACCATGATAATAGTAAGGGTAATGATTAGAGATGATTAATGATATCTATAAAAATGCTATTCATACCTAGCATCATCTAGGGATTAATGTATATGCATTAAATCTTATGGTTAATAACATGGTGATTTAAATTTTAAGGTTCTTTAAAGTTTGGAATTTCTTTTATTCCAAAACCATTACAATTTCTTCATAACCATTCTACTTATATCTAAAGTAGGCATGGATCACTTCTTGAACTAGTTGTTCCTTACTTTCTTAAGTGCTATTTATGTTTTGATAGAAGTCTATTATATAATGGGGTATAACCATTATCATTCATGTGACACAAGTGATCTCAATGCCGAGCAACATTACTAAGGGTTTCTAATACCACACTAACTATGGATCCTAGAGGATACACTACCCTCAAGTTTATTAGTGAATGTTTCTAGGAATCAAGGTTTAAGGATTGATCCAAAATTTATAATCCTGAATGATATCTTATCTTAGAGTGAGCTATAAAGATTACTTCTTAATGTGGTCTTGATGATTCCTTGAGACTAGGATTTATTAGGTCTAGGAGAGCAAATTGGGAAAGGCTCCTATCAACACACTCTCTGAACTGGTAATAGAATTATCTCTTAGACATTTCATTTGACTAAGAGATATTATCCATTGGCTTCCTAAAAATAGGAATTGGTTTAACTTCCCTTTTTATTCTAGGATTTTAAACAAAGAGGTAGACATGGGTCTTATCATGAATTGATATGATCTTGGTTAAGGCTTCTAAATAATCCTTACCTTAATACCTCAATAAGGTTGTCTTTAGATAAGGAATTCCTTTCCTAAATATACTCTATAAATCTCTCTTATCAAAGATCACATCTTCCTGAATAAGTCAATCATTTGACTCCACCATATCCATCATCCTATGATGACATGGTCATGCCACTTCAACATTACTCCTTCATTCTTCTCCTAGTATATAACTTCCATTTCTTAGCTACCACTAATGAATTTCTCAATGTATCTATATCTAACCCCATCCATTAACTCCTTTTATATTCACCTTGCATCTACATCCAAGGCTTTCAAGATTACAATTCGCTCTGTATCACATGTGATATCAATCCTCTAGAATAGGTATGGTACTACTCTCCATAATACAAGATTGTTCTTGTATTAGCTTGGATAGACTACTATGCCTCCAATACTCCATACAGCTCATATTGTATACTTCATCAAACTCTAGCTTGACTTCTCATGTTCAAGCTAGATGATTTATCTTACTTGGGTTTTTCCTAATTTGCTATACTCACACCTCTTCTTTATCAATTGGTCATCTATTCTCAAATGACTTGAGAATAATGACCACCAACCTTTGATCAAGCAAGCTTAGGCTTCTAATTGTCTGATCAAGATCTACACTCAACTAAGTAGTAGACTTGTACTAGTCTCTCTATAGGCTTATCTTGTTAAGAAATCCTATTCTAAGTTTATACCCACTTGACTTAACAAGATTATTGTTTGATGTAATAATACTAGTAGCCTTCTCATAGCTCCTCAAGTACCAGTTACTTCTTGGGTGTAGATACTCCTTCTAGTTAACTCATGAGTGAGTTAACTCCTCTAATATCAAATGTTTTGATCACCACTAAGGATCACATTCCCTTGATGAGGGCACACTATACTATAACTAATTCCTCCTTCATATTAATTTACTCAAGGTCTTTGGAAGGTCATTATAATAGGTTAAAGCTAACAATCAATAAGTGCTAGGTCAAGAATTGGTTACTCAACATTGATGATCAATTAACACTAGGACTTGATTAGGTAGGAATGTCATATGTTAATATGACAACAAGGGCATGTGATGAATGGTCTTGGCTCAATTTCCTTTTCTACTCTATTTGTGATAAGAGTGAGTGTTTAGAAACTACCATGATTCTCATGGTAGGAATAAATATCGCAAGAAAATATATCAAGGTTTAGTTATTAAGTTTCTTTACTTAAGTTATAAACTTAATAGAGTACTCAAGAGTTGTTATAATGAATACCCAGATATGATCTCGATAAGATCCTTCATAAATGTGTGGTGGGTTTAGCTTAGTTCTATTTGATCTACCCATAGATCAAATTATATTACCCAAAGATAAGGTTTTAGCAAAGGTCATATTGAAACTTATCGCAATCAACTTGATGATCTACTTCAGTTCCACCAAGTTAAGAGAAGCTTCAATCACTTTGGCAAGTTTTATTTAAAAGCGCGAAAATTATCCAGATTTTCTATGCATGAATGCAATGCACACACATCATCTCAGCTTATTTCTAAGCTCTAATGCTGGGATGTTACACGAGGGCAGTAGGAGTCGACGTTCCCATCAATAGAGAGGTGCCTATGGTGACTTCGTCAAGCTCAAGCCCCCCACCGAACAGTCTGAAGACACAATCTTTTGGAGGTGCTCATAGGGGTAGGATGTGCGTTCATGCATTCATAGGGGTGAGTGTGTGTATGCATTTGTGAGCATGTGCGTTTTGTAGTGAATTTTCGAAAAAAAGAGAGAGATGGTCCTTCCGTTTATATTAAGGTTTGCTGGGTTTTCCCAAAGTAATTGTAATGCTCACTGGTGTCTAGGGTCTATGGGCTCACTACCAGGTGGCACATTATTAGTGATTCAATTACATCCCATAGCAGCCAGCGAATGTGAGCTCCGACCCCCTAGCACTTCCTTCACCATGAAGCCTCAGCGCTCGACTTTGAAGGATGGTTATGAGGGTAGTGAGAGGCGACGTACCCGTCAATATATAGCGAGGTGCCTATGGTGACTCCATCAATCTCAAGCCCCACGGGATCAGTATCAAGATCTAGTCTTTCTGAAGTGCTCATAGGTGTAGGGTGTGCGTACCTGCATTCATAGGGGTGAGTGTGTGTATGCATTTGTGAGTGTTTCCATTTTGTAATGTGTTTTTGCAAAAAGAGAGGGGGGCCTTTGGTTTATTTATTGAGTTTTGATCTGTTTTCCAAAAGTACTCCATGTAATGCAAGTCAAACTAGGTGAGTGATATTTGGGGGCCCACGGGCTCTCTAGCGCGGGCCCAAGTTATCAGTGGTCGAGTTAAATCCAATACGGAGTAGTAGCCAGCGAATGTGAGGACTGGCTCCCCTACCTCTTCCTTCTCCATGAAGCCTTTGCGCTAGGCTTTGAAGGCGCGCTCTTTTTTCGAGCAATGTCGGCGGATTCAGTCATGCCAGTCCGGCGAATGACGGGGGATCTTGATGCGCAAGGCGACCGGGTTAGGGTAAGTACGCTAGAGTTCACGGTCTTAGTTTATTTTCTCGAATTCAGCTTATGGGTTCTCTCCTTTTGGGTTTTTTCTCTATTCTGCCCATCTTGATCGATGATGTTTCCTAGGTTCAGATGCTGGCACGGATGCTAGACGTGGAGTGGTACGGCATCGTTACCGATGCGGATCTCCATCTCTAGTGCGACTGCGCCCTGGAGCCCCATCCCACGTCGCGTTCGAGGGAACGAACTTCGGCTGTAGGTACTTGGGTTGCAACTACGAATGTGAGCGCTGCACGTTCATCCACTAGGTAGATCTACCACACTCACCTTCACTGCAGCGCGATGATGTCGTTGTGGTTATAGCTCGAGATCCGCGATGACCTCGAAGAGGAGGAGCAGGAGCGCCATCAGATGCATGTCGAGGAGATGGCTGCAGAGTTAATGGATGTCTCCAACTCACTGCACTCAGTCGTAAATAGGATAGATGCTCTTAGATTTGGGTAATTAGAGATGGACATTAGGTTCTTAACCAAGTATGGTTTGCAATCTAGATATTTAGCATGCTCATGATGCTTTTGGTGGCTGGCTGTAGATTTCACTAATAATTAAGTAATCCCCTTTTGTTTACTAGTACTCACCATCTCATGGTACTACCACGTTAAATTACACTAGGTTAATTAATATGGGAGTAGTTGACAGTCTACTTACAGCCTGTCTGGAGTTTTTTGTTACTACTAATTTATCTGGTTTTTGTGTTACTGCTATCTCGATCTATATATGAGTATCGCTACATTTTTTTCACATTTGTGCACCTCCCCCATCGCACACCTTCTTTACCCAGCCGTGTCCACCTTTCCATCGCACTAGTGCAATCTCCGGTGAGTCTGCAACCATCCGGATAGTTGTTTAGGTGATTGCTATTTGAAATAGTAGATATATATGCCACATTAGGAAGCTGGGATAACCATGGATGTAGCCATGGAATTAGTTATAAGGTCCACTAAAAATAGGTAAGTATATGCTGCCAAGAAGAGTCTTATGAGGATGGGAAGCTTGCCCCCTGGCTTTATTTCACAGAACGGTCTTCTGCTGAGCGATGCAGATGTAATTTGCTGCATATCATTCATAAACAGATTGTTGTTTGCTGGTGTCCTGCATTGCTGAGTTCTTTAAATTATATTTTTCGTTAAAGGGGAACACTCCCAATCCTTGGCATCAGATTAATGCACGTATCCTTCTTTGCATTGCGAAGTTGATGTGTTCTTTCCTAAAATTTACTGGTTTTGCTGCATTTCATTTAGCATCATGCACATGTCCCACCCGTGGAAGAGGCATTATCGAGTGACAAGTGTTTTTATGTATCCAACTGTTTTGCTGGAATTTTAGTAACCTATGCTTTGTCCCTGAAAACATTTTTTTGATAAAGAGCGCTTTCTTACTTAAAATGTCCCCTAAAATATACTGATCATTTTTGTTGCATCATGATTTACAGAAATGAAGTCATTCTGATCTGTTGCCACTTACTAAGGCCAGGACTGCACATGTGCTAGCTAAGAAGGCAAACCCTGAAGTACGGCCCTTTTCATGTCGGTTCTGTTTCTCATGTTTGGGAAATATGCCTCTATGGTTCATTGGCATTTGCGGTACCACTGTGGAGATTGCATGATGTGTGCAGCTGAATTTGGATTTTTTTGAAACGAGAATTTGATTTAATTTTTTTGAAATGAGAATCTGGTTTAATTTTGGATTTGTTATCTGCAATTTCCACCTTACTCATATTTCTCATGGTGTAATGGTGCTGGTCACTGCAAGGATTTGACAATTGCCCGTCTCTGAGAGAAATACAAAGCTCATAGACACATGATTTCGTGCCTTCAAGAGAAAGTGAAACACCAGGACAAACAGATTAGGCGCCTAAAGGAAGAAGTGTGCACATCCACTAAACGAATAGTTGATTTGACTGCAGGATGGAATACATCAATTTCAGTTGCTCATGATGTTGCTGTTAATTTTCAAAAGTTCGTGGCTGACAACTTAGTTCCTGATTCGCCTGATGTGGATGGTGATGAGCTGATTAGCCAGGTGTATGACCGGATCTTGGAACAGGTGGGAATGCGAGCTGACAATCTTTTCAATTCGGCTCTAGAAGCAGATGAGACCCTGACAGAAATTCGAGATTCTCCACACCCATATAGTCCTGATCCTTCAAAAGATGAGGAAATCTGTAAACTATATTGACCACTCTACTTTCATTTTTGAAGGGTTTGGGTCTCTTGTGAGGATGACTGTTTGTTAAGTCAGGTACTATAACTATTTTTTTGCTCTGCTGATGTGTGGTGTCCATGAATCTATATATTTTATGTACTATTATGACATATATATTGGACCTGGCTTTATGTTACTATATTTGGCAACAACAGTCATCTTATTTGACCTTGCGGTGGTTTTTTATCTTTCCATTTTTTTCCTTCTGAGATCTGTTAATGATGATGTTAATGCCAGTTGCGAGTGATTTGTTAGCATGTTTATGGTAGTAAACCAAAGCTTATAGATGTAGATTGTGGAATTTCAGGTCGATGTTTGAACTCTAGATCTTGATGTCATAGAAAGGGCAGGCTTCTACCACCTGGAATATTTACCTATCAATTCATTGTATCACATGAATAAGTGCACAAACTTGATGTCTGTAGGCGGGAAACTGAGCAACGCAAGTGCACAAACTTGTATCAGTCATGTGGTTGCTACTATTAATATAGCGAGTGTTTCGCCTAAAAAAAGCGGGATTCGCAAAAAATATATAGTGGGGCGAAAGTTAGTTTCGAGTTTGAGGAAGCTCAGTTGTGTGCCCCTTGACCCCATCGTCATCTTCTCTGCCTAGATGCCCTCGCTCGACCGGACCGTCCCCGCCACTCCACCATTGAACACCACCGCACCATCGTTCGCTGGTATGTACATCCCCAACCTCCAGCCATTACGGGCTTTCTCAAGGATAGAATGCATTTATTTTTGGGCACTGCGAGCTAAATAAGATTGTGGCATTTACAGGAAATGGAATCAATGTTGGCGGATGCATTTGCTGCGTCGGTGGATGCTTCTAAAGTAGAGGTGGAAGCTAAAGCAGCACTAGGGGATACATGTGAAGCGGATGCAGAGGCCGATGCTTGTACCGCATTGGAGTCTTGGGTAGTGTTGAGTGATGCTTGGAAAGCGGTGGATGCGCAGTCGAAATCCTTGTCGGATGCTGCTGGAACGAATTCGACTATGTTGGCTGCCGCTGCTAAAGCGATGGCTGCGTGGGATGCTAGGAATGCGTTAGCTCGTGGTCGTGCTTCTTCAGTGTCAACGGCTGTGGATCTTCATTCATCAGCGGCGCCTGCTCCAGCTGCTCAGAACTCATCAACCCCATTGTAAGTTCTGCGTTGGATTTTGTCTCCCTGACTTCCTCCCTCTTTTGTGTATTCTGCTCCAGGGTTTTTCTAGACGAAGTGGATAATAGTTTAAACTAGTAGTACTGGGAACATAAAAATCTATTTAATCACAAACTAGTGATCCGAATGGGATGAAACTTTCACAGGATTCAAACCTAGGCACCGATGATTTACTGATTTTTTCTCAATTTTTTAGAATAGTTTTACTTTTTAGATCAAAATATGAGCTACTGTCATATGTTTGATCTAAGATGGAAGGTGGATCCTGGGGCAAGTCACTGTGGGACTTGGGTTCACCAAGTCACTGAAGCTGTGTCCGTTTTTCTCCCCTTCTTTATGATAAAACCAGAAAATTCAGGTGGGGGCCTTTCTGTCCTCCCTGGTGACCTAAAAAAATCTTCATTCCCTTTGCCCAGTTGCGACATGATGAAGCATTTTGTGGTGCTTTCGTACTACTCTGGTTGATTCCTTGTGTTGTTTAGGTTATTTTGTTGACAGGCTCTGCTTTTTAGGTAGTTTTTCAGATGCGTGTAGTTTAGGAAATTTCGATGATAAATTTTCATGTCAAATTGTATGATGCATTGTGGTGTTTACTTAATTTTTTTAGGGTTGTGGATTGTGCATTATGATGTTTACTTAATTCTGATGATGCACTTGTGCTATTTGCATCATCCTACCAGCTTCGGTGGAAGAACATATGCAACAATCAACGACTTGCCAGGTGATGTATTTGGTCAGATTCTTGTCAGGCTTCCTCCGCACCCATCCTGCATATTGAGGGCATCAGTCGCCCAAAAATGTTGGATGGACTTTATGGGAAGCATCGATTTTGAAGGCTAACCCTATCACACAACAGAGGAATGCCTCTACTTGGGTTTTTCACCAATATCTCCGAGGACGCTCGATTCTTAACAGATCATAATCTTAACCAATCCATCTTCCAGAAGCTGAACAGGCTGGTGGAAGTACATAAAGCCTACAAACCACATGTACTCGGATGTCACAATGGTAGGGTGCTACTTCATTATCCGCAAGGGTCTAACATGATAAAGGCATGGGATCCAATCAGTGGAAGTGAAACAGTGATACCAAAACCACCAATTTGGCGGAGACATGGGTATGATAGCGACACAATTCTCTGTTTGAGAAATCATGGGCAATTTTGTTCACACTGTTGCAGCAATTTTAGGGTTGATTGGATAGTAACCAATGGTAACCAAACACTGTTGTAGAGGTACTCATCAAAGTTAGAAAAATGGGAGGACTAGATTGAACCTGCTGAGATGCTGGCTAAGATTGATCGCATGCCGTCAACTCTCACAGGGGACATTTTGTACTGACCAACAATGAACTCTAGGTATATAATTGCCTTCGACAACGTGACAACAAAACTGTGTTATCTTGAGTGCCCCCATGAGACACATGATATTTCCAGATGCAATTTTGTCATCTCTATGGGGCATAATGTAGATGTTGCCCTTGTGTTTATAAGAGACTTCAATCTAAACACGTGGTCCAGTGCAAGATCATCAACAGGAAAATGGGAAGCTTGGGTGCCTCATATAAAGGTTGAGTTGGATACTCTCCTTGTCCTTGAGAAATCATGGGCATATGGTGGGAAAGATGCAGTAAGGTTACGCTGCGCATTTGAGGATAGAGAAATGTTGGTTATATGTGCGAAGAAGGGAGTATTCGAATTAGATCTCAGCAGCATGAAGTCTAAGAAGTTCAGATCTTGTAAACGTTGGTGTACTTTACATCCCTACATTATGACACCTGGTTAGTGCAGTCATTCATGTGCAACCCTTGCATTTTTGTACACCTATGATCCTGCCGATCATTTTGTTCATTTCCTTTAGCAACCGACGTGATTCGGAGTGCTAAATCAAAGATACGAAAAGGAAGTCCTATCAGCAACACAGCTGATTTAGACTGCAACATCAAGGAGATGAAAATAACACTCGGGTGAACAAGTAAGGCTTGTTTGGGAAAGCATGTGTTTTCCCGGGTTGTGTTATTTGGAGCTGCAGTCTGATGTTTGTTTGTTTTGGTAGCTGATGGAACTGTGGCGGCACCTTTGTTTGTGTTGCAGTCAAAGTGGCAGGGGCTGGAATATTAGAGTTGTCTATTCGTTTTGGGGGCCTATGTGTGTATGCTAAAACATTGTTTTATATGATGAAATGGTGTTCTGTATATAGTAGTGTATGCGTGATGACATATTGTTTTATGTGTTGTACATATATTTTAGCTGGTGTTTGTGTTTTGATAGTATGCTGTAGTAGGAGTATTTATTTCGCAGCATACTTTCTATTTGATCTGAATTAGTACTACCATTTAGTTAGTGCTACCTGTAGAAGAGTCTGTGCCGACACCTAAATAATTAGTAGACCTTAGTTGCACACCATTTTCACATGCTTGAATCAGAGCTACATCAGACATTTGTTTGTTGTTATGTTAAACAAACATTCTTGTATTGGAGATCTGCATTTTCATACGTGTGGTAGATAATCACTCTCCCTGACTTGGATCCCTGAAATAGAGGAAGAACGGCCTATTTTTTTTAAGGGATTTCAATTTTCGTGCCCATGGTTCGTTAGTTGTACTCAGTTTTCCCTAGCTGCTTAGTTTTTTCTCACTTTTGTGCTCCCTCCATTCCGAAACCCTCACATGCGCTCGGACAGGGGGATGCCGTCAGGTCAAAGTCTTGACCATTAGATGCTGACCGGTGGGACCGCGTTGGGGTGGGTCGTGCGTTGAGCGTTACATTACGTCACCTCGACCGTTACATACTTATAGGTGGGGCTAGGATACACAGCGAACCAGCCATCCATCTCTCGCTGATTATGGGGGACGTGGTGTGGGACCATGTGGGGCGCGTTTGGTGGTTACGTGCACTCTGTCGCCTAAATTGGAAGTTTTCTTTTTTGTTATTTTTAGTATTAGCCTTTTTAAGAGCGCCTTTTCCCCCTCTCTCTTGCTAACATTTGTGTTTTTTTTCCCAAAAAGGTAGCGAATCTAGAGCAGCCTCTCTCTTCATTCATTGTTCCTTTTGCCCTCGTTTTTCCCCAATCTGTTAGAAAATCTAGAGCAACAAAACTAACCAGCACCATAAATAAATTCAGTAAACAGAGCAGATGTAGATAAAGCAGCTAATATAGGTTATATAGTACGGTACTTAACGAGGTTCGACAATTAGGCTGCTCAGCAGCAGCAGCGGACAAGTTCAATACATACACAACAAAAGAAGCTACTTTACAACAGCATCAGCAGCAGCAGATCAGTGGCCCCTCATGGCCTCTACTAGGAGGGCCTCTGTCTCCTCCCTCTGACGCCTCCTCCACTTCTTGCTACCCAGTCCCTTGACCTTGGGCGCCTTGGGCTTGATCGGGGCATGCGACCCTCCTCGATAGCCACCTTATGGAGGTTCCGGAGGTGAATACCGAGCGACTGGTGCTTGGCTATGAAGCCGTGGACGTTCACGGACTTACCGCAGGTCCTCACGTCCTCGGCATGCTTCATGAGGGAGTTGAAGTCTATGGCACAGAGTTTCCTGGTGGGGCAGAAGGGACACCTGTACACGTCGCCGACGAAGAAGTTGTTGTACTGGCCGGACATCAGCCTCCTCAGCACATGACGAGTCTTGGTGTCCTTGGACTCATCGTCGCTGCGGACGTCGCTACTATCCTCCTGTTGGAAAAACAATAGAGTGCAATAAGGACATAATTGAGATACTTTGATTATTTTCATAAATTAACCGATTGAGATCTCCTGATTATTCCCCAAATCTCAAATCAAATCGAATACTGATCCCAACTACGAACAGGGGGGTTCAAATACGAAAAGGGGGATTCATCGAAATACGAGATCTAACACAAGATGATTAGCTACTGTAAAAATACGAACAGCTGGTTCCTAATAACATACGATCTAGCATCCAACGATGGGAACAGGGGAAGAACAAGGGAAGGGGAGAAAACCCTGGTTACCTCCGACCATGGGTCGGTGACGCTGGTGTCGTAGGGGTTCTCCGGCCTTATGTAAACAACCTCCTCATAGGGGTCCCAGCCGAGCGGGATCGGGTACGGGGACGGGGGCCTGTATGTGGCTACGACGGATGCGGGTATGGGGACGGGGGCCTGTATGTGGACGGGGGCCTCCTCGCCGGCAGCCTTGGAGGCGCCGATGGACACTGCACCGTTCTTCTCCATCACCGGCATGGTTGGAGTTTTCTTGGGGGCCAGGTTTGTAGAAGGTGATGGGACAGTGGAGACGGTTGAGTGAGCGAGTGAGTGATGAGTGAGACTGGGGAGGCCTCTATTAAAGGAGGAGGGAAGCGACGTTTCGTTGCACTACCGTGCATCGCGTAACCGCGTACGTTACTGCACCATGTACAGCCACACGTTTCCGCTACCACCCCGTGCACCACACACGCGTACCGTGAGTCATGTTTTTCCCCTCGTGTCTAACCCTGGAGACTTAGTTGTACTCAGGTTTACCCTCGAGTGTAACACTGGCAATTTGGTTCTACTCAGCTTTTCCCTCCAGTACTAACACTACCGTGTGCAATATACTCAGTTTTACCCTCTAGTGGCTGGTCAATAGAGAGTCAACGAATAGGTTTTAGCTAGCTAATTGAGTCATTTTATGCACAACAAATTCAAAAAGAGCAAAACATAGTGGCATCTACCCAGGGAGTCTTATTATGTGACCTGCCACCATAAGAAATGTATATAAACCAAGTTTTAAACTAAATCACCACTTCTCAAATCACCTACTATCTACGAAGGTTCATGGCTTTCTACTCAAGCCTCTTCCCAAAACATCCCTCCCCAAAACATAGTTTGTCTGAATGAGGCAATAATTGTCAAACTGGTGTATATTTGAATTGCAAATAGTTTGATGTATACCAAGATGTATTTTATTGTATAAAAGACACATTTCCCATTTTTAAATCTTTTTCTATTTTCTATTTGAATCCCTTTGTCAGTCTTGCCCTTGGTTTTTCTGTTCTACTCAGTTTTGCCCTTGGTTCTTAAGTGCTACTCAGTATTCCCCTCTCTTTGTATCCATCTCTCGCACATGTGCTCATCTTCGCTGCTACGCTCTGATTGGTCGGGACAGTTGTCACACGGATCGTGCCCACCAACTGTTGATCCTTTGTGATCTAGCGGACAGGATAACCCCTATATCTATCGGGGGCACCCCTCTATCTGTGCAAAATAACAAGTATGCCACCGTTACTTTAACTCCATAAACAAATGAACTTGAATATAATTTGAAGGGAACATGTTTGAAGGTGTATAATTTATGCATTATATTTCACGCCATGGAAATGGTAACGTCTCAAGATATTCTTAGAACAACATTATCACATATTAAGTGCGATTTCAAAGAGTTCAAAGGTGTATAATTTTTGTAAATGCAAGTTTATGCATTATATTTCACTCCATGGAAATGGTAATGTCTCAAGATTTTCTTAGGACAATATTATCACGTATTAAGTGTGATTTCAAAGAGTTCAAAGGTGTATAATTTTTGTATACGCAAGTTTGTGCATTATATTTCACTCCATAGAAATGATAAATGATGAGGATTTTCTTAGCACAACATTATCACGACCTGACTGCGATTTCAAAGAGTTCAAAGGTGTATAATTTTTGTATACGCAAGTTTATGCATTATATTTCTAACGAGGGTTTAACTCATCAATGCCCATTGTTATGGACTTGGGTTTTGGAGAAGAAGGGATCGCTAGCAGCATTAATCGACTAGCAAACAAGCACACAAGGGGACTCGAAGATTTATCCGGGTTCAGGCCTCGTAGAGGTCCTTACTCCTGCTTGTCTTCTCGTGGAATTAACAGAGGAATCGAAGATTATAATGGTGCGCAGATGCAATCTGGCGAGGGTTGTGGAAACTAGGGTTGCGCGTGTCCTCATCGCCGCCCCCTCCTAGCCTTTATATAGATAGGCTAGGTCTCGGGTAACGGGTCGAGTCGGTTTACAGGTAAGGGTTTCCCTTTAAACTTTCTATCTTTAACTTCTTCTTGTTCCGCAAGCAACCGAGAGTCCGTAGGTTACTCGAGTTCTCCATTTGGGCCTTTGTGACACCGTCGGCTTCCACTATATTCAGGTTCTATATACCAAGCTCGAGTACCTGTAGGGTATTGTAACTACCTCGGTGAATTACGCTCCTAGTACGAGCCTGGATGATCAGAAATGGTTGAAATAGTACGGTGGGGCCCAAATGCCACTCACAGGTAGACCTTTTGGCCGTCCCAACCATTTCCAAACATCGGGACAAGAACGGGCGGCGTAATCGGAAGAAGGATCAACTACATACACAAATGAGTATGTATGCAAGCCACCATACAATAGTACATCAGAGCCATTCCATCTAAAAAGAAAGGAAATATAGCAACGCCATACGGCAAGATCCAAATACACTAGATAGATATAATAGTTTAGGATATCTCCTCATACATCAAACATCAGAGTATCAAGCGGAAGCGGAAGACAAAATCCGAGTACGGATAAGAAGCAAATCGGCATAAGATGCCCCATAAATAAGCACATCCCGCCCACAGATCTCACGGATCCCGTTCCGGAATCTCTACACGAATGATCGTTGCCCACATCGTCTCTTCCACCGGTATCCATCTTGCGAGTGTACATTCATCTCGAACCAATAATTTATCGTGTGAGACCATAGAATTTTCAGCAAGTCTTTATGCCTCTAAAGGGACACAACACGGGGTGGCAATTGCAGCAAAAGATAAACCTTAACAATTCTATAGATACTGCTAACCATCCGCCCAACCAGAGATAGGCGGATGTCCGTGAATTAATAACAACAGTTATAACAGTAATAACGGTAATATCCACAGATCCATCCTCCTCCTCGCAAGCGAGGAAGCGGATGAACAACCCCCCATCCGTTGGCAGTTTTATTATCCATTCCGTGAGTATTGCACTATTTACTAGTCAGGTACCTAGTCTAGTCAAATTAAAAGCGGTACTTTAGTTATGCTTGTCTATGATCGAGAAACTGTGCTCTAAGTCGTCCATAACCGCGGACACGGCTTTGAAAGTTTTACCTGAGGGTGCACAAATAACAACACACTCGATGTGCCTCGGAAAAACCAAATCAAAACCCAACGAGGCGATCCGACAAAGCAATCGAGATTCAGAAATATTTAGGCCACCCCATTAAGCTACCATGACGAAGCTGGCCGACTTAGACGGACTCAAGGTTTGGGTGGACGGCTGTAAGCAACGACTGGGAACCCGAAAGTGTGATCGGGCTTGTCGATACTGAAATCGTGTCCGCCCTAAACGATGCAGTGTGCTCCTCGCACAATCTTAAATAAAGCAGTAAAGCATGGCATAAGTACAGGATAGTAAATAAAACCTCAAACTAGTTTGTGGCCCCAAGAAATAAGAATGAATCAAGCTCTGGCTCAGGGGGGGTTCATAAGCCTTCCGGATGTGGATAGCGCGAATATTCAAGGAACAGGAATCAAGTACTCGGGGTCCTACGGGACACAAGTGAGCCTGAAAAACCAAATAGCGAATATGGCTCACCGATGCCACTTTCATTAGTTATCCCATCACTAATCAGGTTGAGTTGTTTAGGTACCTCGTTTTCCATCAGACACTCACAAACCCTACACATGCTGTTCTACGACTCGCATGGCTCAAACAACTCCTGTAGTAATGGCTCATGGGATGGAGGAACAAGCTTCGGTGGGGTTTAAAAGTAAAAGCTATGCAATACTTGGGATTCAATTTAATGCAATCGCGACTCAATGATGCAAGAATAAGAAAGAGGCAATAGGTACTATATGTATGCAAGCATGTGGTAGTGCTTGCACAGCTCGATTGAAGCAAGTGATGGATCTGGTAGTGCTCTGGTTCTCTTGATATATCCCATTTCGGCGTCTATTCGAAGAAGAACCAAACAAACAAGGGCCAACATAAATAAAGTGCACAAGCATATGAATAAATGCATCAAGCAAACAATCATGCCATGATGAATGATGCACAATTTGCATGGCAATGCAGTAGCATGGCATGGGTGAGGTGTGGAACACAAGAATAAATCATTTTATTGAGTTTTAGCCCCATTTTATTCTCATATTAGTTGCTGTATATTTTATATTTATATGATGCATGCTTCTAAACAAGACATGGAATGCATAAACAGAAAGGTCTCGTCGAGCTAATCATTTTAGACATATTATTTGTTGAATTTGGAGTTATAAAACAAAAGTTATTAATTTATTAAGTCAAAAGGGCATTTTGTTGTAATTTAAATTAACTTGGAATTTTAATTGTTTAAAATAGATTTTGAATGGCATATTTGAATTCCTCACATTTTTATGATTTGAAAGCATATATTATTTGTATTAATTGGATTAATATTTTAAAAGTTAATTAAAAACAGAAATAAATTTGAATTTGAATTAATTTGGAAAAGATTTGAATTTAAAACAGAAACAGATAAATACTTTTGTTACCCAGTCACAGCTAGCCACAGCCACAGACATGTGGGGCCACGGCTGACTGGACCTTGACGTCAAAGCTGATGAAGCTCTTCTAGGGATGAGCAGTGGGCCTTGGATGGCCTTGTCCACGCGGCAGGCGAGCCGGAGCGAGTGGACAGGTGGCTTCTTCATTGAGCGGGTTGAGAAGTAAAAACTCCATGAGCCTTTTTGCAAAATGCCACGGAGACAGACAAGTGGGACCGATTGGAGCGCGGGTTTAGCCGAAGAAAACTGCAGGGGGTAAGCGCAAAAAGGGCGCCTGACCCCAATGTTTCTCTTCTCGCTCATGGACGGATCTGTCTGCAACGGCGTGGCGTGGGGTTCGAACCTGGGACGTGCGGCGCGCGCTGGGAGGTGCGAGCCAGTGCGGTGGCTTGGGCTTAGTGACAGGGAGGTGGCCGTGGCCTAGAGAGGGCTGGTTTGGCGCTTGGCGGAGGCAGAGCAAGCCATGGCGAGAGAAGCCTTCGCGGAAGGGCCGGCTGATCTAGACGGTGAAGGCGAGGCGGACCATGTCGGGGAGGGAGAGGAGCTCACCGAGGCTGTCGGTGGCGTGGATCGGTTCGGCGAAGGAGGATCAGCGTCGAGGCAGACGGAAGGATCTAGGGTTTGCGTCGGGCTCGCTGGTTCGAGTGGCTCGGTCCTCTCCTCCTAAATCGGGCTCGGGGTGAAGCGAGAAGCGCCGTTGATCTCCTGTGCCGCTCCAGACGTCTTTGCTCGGCTGGATCGGCTGGAGCGGTGGAGGCCGAGTGCGAGCGATGGTGTGACGGTGGTGATGGGCGAGAGAGGGAGGAGGTAGGGCGCCTTGGGTGGATCTGGGGTAGCCGGGAGAGGCAGAGGGTGGATAGGGACGGGAGAGGGATGTGGTGCCGTGGGGAGGCGGGTAGATGGAAAAGGTGGTCTCGGCCACCTTTTCTCCCTCCTTCCTCACGTGCTCTTGAGGCAGGCGGCAGGGGGTGTGGCTACCGGTGGGGCGGAGGGCGAGGCCAAGGAGCGGGAGCTCGGGCTAGGGGCCGAGGAGAGAGAGAGAGGGAGGGAGGTAGGCTCGGGTTTAGTGTTTAGGGGAGCTTCGGTTTAGGGTTGGTACTAGGGTTGGGGGATAGCTAGGTGGCCAGCTAGGGTTTGGTTAGGTGGCCAAGTGGGGCCAAGCTAGGTGAGAGAGAGGGGGAGGCCGAGAGAGAGAGGGGTGGTGGACTTAGGGTTTAGGTGAGAGGGGGAGTGTGGTTTAGATTAGAGAGAGAGGGATGGAGTGGTGAACTTTTGGGCAAGATCAAGCATGATGTGCCAAGCTCCCACAAGATTTTGACAAGGAAAGGGAAGGAGAAGAGGTGGTGAGGATTAAGCAGGATCACACTAGATCAAGCCAAGAGAAGGGGAAGATAGAGGTGCTCCACTCAAAACAAATAAAATCCAAATGACAAGCAAAAAGGTGGTACTTGCATGGCCCATGCAAAATTATTTATTGCCATGTGGGTTCTTGTGAAAACAATATTATTACATGGCATTAATATTATGCATTCCCAAAATTGGAGTAGAAGCCAAGCACAAAGAATTAAAAGGATGCCCCATGTGGAGTAGATGGAGATGACCAGGTTTGATTATATTTGGGACTTGCTAGTGTGTATGTTCCACTAGATGCTCAATAGTCCCAAAAATATCCCAACATGAGCATAATCCATAATCATCCATGTGGGAGCTAGGGAAAAGGGTACCACTCACAAGGCATGCAAAGGTGGCCAAGTGGCTCTCATATCAATAATGTGAAAACAAAATGATGCCAAGATGAGAGCATGTGGAAAAGAATTGGATCCATCCCAACCCACATGAGCTAGAGGTAAAACCAATAAGTGCCAAGCTCATATTTAGTTGGATGGTGGAATTATAAGGTGGTGAAAGAAAAGGTGGTGGAGTTAATAAGAGATATGCCCCCAACTCAACTTGGGCATTTAAACAACATATCAAGAACCAAATACAATATCAAGAGGCAAATACAATTAATAATGCATATGAGATAAGAACCAAAAGGAAAAGAGTTTTATATGATGCTCAAATGCAAGGAGGCATGATGACATGAGCATGATATAATGATGATGCTACAATTATATATTTGAAGTAGCCCTTCTATTACTAGACCAAGTAGCATTACAATTGTTAGACAATTGGGATGCTACAACTCTCCCCCACTAAACAAGAATCTCGCCCCGAGATTCCTAGGAAATAGAAAACAACACAAGGAGAGGAGAGTGTTCGGAACGAAGGTGACCCTCACGTTCCCAAGAAGATGAAGAACGGAATGGTGCGACCACTACACCTTGCAAAACTTGCTAGACTTGTTGCGAGTCTTGCGTTTTGCTAGAGAAACAACGGTTAGAAGAGTTGAAGGATTGTCGTGAGACAAGAAGGATAGGATGGACATAGCTCCGGTATTCTCAAGAAACATGATAAGAGAAAAAGGACCACTTGAGAAAGAAAGGACAGGATGATGTAGCATGGATAAAGAAAGGCACACCGATAAGATTAAAGATTTACCGATACTAGAGAGGATGAATCTTTGTCTCGCCGGAAGAAAAGAGCTAGATTGGAGAGGTATTTGAAGCACTATGACAATAGCATCGTATCCTCTCTCGGATTTGAGAAAAGAGGTACGGAAACAATATTGCCTTCAAACAATAGAGTCCCTTGATATCAACAGGAAGATTTAGCTAGACATCGTCGGATTAGATTCTTGTTGCGCCGGTAAGAACCAAGGATCACGCAATTGAGATGCGCAGATATAACTTCCAGAGACGGATGTGAAACTAGATCATGGTGGAATCCCGAGAAGCAAAGAATATGGAGGATCTGGAGTTTATTGCAGAGATACTTATTGTTTTCTTTAGCCTGGAGGCTAACGCAATAGATTTGCGGCTGATGGCCTCAACCATAATTGGCTTTACCACAGAAAACGAATTGATGAAACAAAGAGAGATAGTTTCCTTCCATCTTGTTTGGGGATGTCGAGCATCGGTAGAAAGACGAGGACCGAAAAGAGTTTGCGTTTGTTTCCACCAGATAATTGAAGATTTTGCTCCGTGTAGGAAAAGACGAGATCACCAACAAGAGATTATTGATTACTTTCTTCGAGAGAGCACTCCAGAAAAACAAGGACGGAAGTAAAAGTATCGAGGGATAAAGGCCACTTCTAACTTCCGTGGAATGGGTGGAATCACATTAATTCACCAATTCAATGTACAAGAGCGAATGATAAGAGTAGTGGTATGGTAGCTACTCCATCCCGCACTCAAAGCATTACTCCGCACATGAATAGGAAAACCATGCAATCCAACTACCGAAACAGACTGAAGGTATTGATAAGAAGAGGTCATGGAACTCCGTAAGAAAACAAAGATTGATGCAAACGATTCCCGGATCCAAGATAGATAAGGGTGATGATGTTGTCGTCATACCTGATGTAACAAACCACCGGAAAGATATGAAGGAAGATCACGGAGACAACTGCAAGATTCAACAACTACCGAAAAGATAACACCAACTTGAACAGAAGGATACAAGATCTGGAAGGTCTTCATGGCCTCCGGTGGATTGAGCACAGATGATAGAGCGAGAGGGTTTCAAAGATCACTTGACGAGACTGAGGTGAAAGAACTCCATGTTCTTCTTGAAAAGATTGAGAGAGATTTAGCAGTCTTGAGGAAATCTACGGCGGAACGACGATGATAACTTGCCAACAAGGAACACTCCGGGTTTGATTGAAGATGGAAGATGGAATTAACAATGAACTTGCCGATTTCCAGAATTGAAGCGATGTATTTAGCAGAAGGACGTGGTCGAGATAGGTGACTTCAAAAAGTCAGAGTTCTCACTTTGAGACTTGCACACGTGCAGGTTCGAAGCTTGAGAGAAAGAGACACAGATGATCTTCCATGTCCTTCCCTTGATATGGAATAGGTAAGCATATTAACAACATATACCACCATGGATTAACAAGATATTCCCGGAATATCAAGTTCAAGAGGCGGGAGAAACGAACAAATGCTCGAAACACTTTATGAGCTCAACGCTCTTTGAAAGATCAACATTAAGAGCACGGGTTCGTGTTGAAGAAGATGCACTGGCAGAATAGATTATCTGGTCCTTCGGAAGAAGAAGAGATGTCACCTGGTTCACATTGTCGATCGGAACACGGTTACAAAGATAAAGAGATCTTGGTAAGAACCGATGATATAGCTTTGCTTATGGTATGAGCTATCGAGAGCGAAAAGATGTGCAGATATGGAGTTCAAAAAGATGTGCAGCATGATAAACAGATGTTAGACCACCGTAGTGCCTTGGGGAAACTCCGGATTTCCAAGGATGCTTGAATAAGCATAGATAGGATCACGGTGTACCCAAAATCACAGGAGTATCTTAGGCAATCCGGTGGTAGCATTTTCCATATTCCAATCGACACTATCATGAGTGGAATATAGCTATGCCGAGAACCAAATTACAATCACCAGCATCGGATCGACACATGTTATGTAATTAGCCCAAGAGAAAAGGAGATGAAAAGAAACTCCAAGATTAAGCGCGGTGACAAAGAATGAGTTAGCATGGACATGCTGATAAAAGAGATAGATAATGTTTCACACGGTGAAAGGAGTGTGGAACCATGAATGGATCAAAGAAAAAATTTCCGCATTTTCGGCATTAAAATACCGATAGATCATAAAATCAGATAACGAATCAAGATTAGTGACTCTACCTCTCTACGATAAGTGATTACGCACGTAAAGCGGAGTTGCTAGATGGAAGGACACCCTTAAGAAGATGGCACCGGTTAACAAGGAGCCAGATAGATCGCGACGGTTTGCAAAAGCCTGTTAGTATGGAATGTACCAACAGTTGATAACCAAAAGGCAGATAAAGATAACATGTTGGATGCAACAGATAGACAAGGAATTACACACACACACACACACTTTCTATGGTACTACGAGCCGAACACGTGAATCCTAGTTTGAATTTTAAGAAGAGGATTGAAAGCGTTGCACTTCCTTACCAGAAAAGGATGGGTGGTTGGGTAAGAAGAAAAGTGGAAGCAGTCCTACTCTCGCGTTTTGTTTTTCCCTAGTATACATAACTACCAAAATATTTGCTAGACAGACAACGACCATTTGGCTGAGACCCTGAAGGGCGGGATGGCTCTGATACCAATTGTAACTACCTCGGTGAATTACGCTCCTAGTATGAGCCTGGATGATCAGAAATGGTTGAAATATTACGGTGGGGCCCAAATGCCACTCACAGGTAGACTTTTCGGCCGTCCCAACCATTTCCAAACATCGGGACAAGAACGGGCGGCGGCAAATCGCGAAGGATCAACTACATACACAAATGAGTATGTATGCAAGCCACCATACAATAGTACATCGAGCCATTCCATCTAAAAGAAAGGAAATATATAGCATATACGGCAAGATCCAAATACCCTAGATAGATATAATAGTTTAGGATATCTCCTCATACATCAAACATCAGTATCAAGCGGAAGACAAAATCCGAGTACGGATAAGAAGCAAATCGGCATAAGATGCCCCATAAATAAGCACATCCCGCCCACAGATCTCACGGATCCCTGTTCCCGGAATCTCTACACCGAATGATCATTGCCACCATCGTCCGTCTCTTCCACCCAGTATCCATCTTGCGAGGGTACTGTTCATACGAACCAATAATTTATCGTGTGAGACCCTAGGGTACTCAGCAAGTCTTTATGCCTCTAAAGGGGACACAACACAGGGTGACGAATTGCAGCAAAAGATAAACCTTAACAATTCTATAGATACTCGCTAACCATCCGCCCAACCGAGAGATGAGCGGATGTCCATGAATTAATAACAACAGTTATACTTGAATAACGGTAATATCCACAGATCCATCCTCCTCCTCGCTTACCGACGAAGCGGACGAACAACCCCCATCCATTGGCAGTTTATTTTCCTTTCCGTGTGTATTGCACTATTTACTATTCTGGTACCTAGTCTAGTCTGATTAAATGCGGTACTTTTGTTATGCTTGTCTATGATCTAGAAACTGTGCTCCAAGTCGTCCATAACCATGACACGGCTTTGAAAGTTTTACCTGAGGTGCACAAATAGCAACACACACTCGATGTGCCTCCGAAAAACCAAATCAAAACCCAACGAGGATCCACGACAAAGCAATCCCAGATTCAGAAATATTTGAGGCCACCCCATTAAGCTACCAGCGAAGTTGGCCGGCTCGAGACGGACTCAAGGTTTGGGTGGGCTGTAACATTGGGAACCGAAAGTGTGACTGGGCTTGTCGATACACAAATCGTGTCCCTGCCCTAAAGATGCAGTGTGCTCTCGCACACTCTTAAATAAAGCAATAAAGCATGGCATAAGTACAGGATAGTAAATAAAACCTCAAACTAGTTTGTGGCCCCAAGAAATAAGAATGAATCAAGCTCGGCTCGGGGGTTCATAAGCCTCCGGATGTGGATAGCGAATATTCAAGAACAGGAATCAAGTACTCGGGGTCCTACGGGACACAAGTGAGCCTGAAAAACCAAATAGCGAATATGGCTCACCGATGCCACTTTCATTAGTTATCCCATTACTAATCAGGTTGAGTTGTTTAGGTACCTCGTTTTCCATCAGACACTCACAAACCCTACACATCTTTGTTCTACGACTCGCATGGCTCAAACAACTCCTGTAGTAATGGCTCATGGGATGGAGGAACAAGCTTCGGTGGGGTTTAAAAGTAAAAGCTATGCAATACTTGGGATTCAATTTAATGCAATCGCGACTCAATGATGCAAGAATAAGAAAGAGGCAATAGGTACTATATGTATGCAAGCATGTGGTAGTGCTTGCCTGGCAGCTCAGTTGAAGCAAGTGATGGATCTGGGTAGTGCTCCTGGTTCTCTTGATATATCCCACCTTTGTCTATTCGAAGAAGAACCAAACAAACAAGGGCCAACATAAATAAAGTGCACAAGCATATGAATAAATGCATCAAGCAAACAATCATGCCATGATGAATGATGCACAATTTGCATGGCAATGCAGTAGCATGGCATGGGTGAGGTGTGGAACACAAGAATAAATCATTTTATTGAGTTTTAGCCCCATTTTATTCTCATATTAGTTGCTGTATATTTTATATTTATATGATGCATGCTTCAAAACAAGACATGGAATGCATAAACAGAAAGGTCTCGTCGAGCTAATCATTTTAGACATATTATTTGTTGAATTTGGAGTTATAAAACAAAAGTTATTAATTTATTAAGTCAAAAGGGCATTTTGTTGTAATTTAAATTAACTTGGAATTTTAATTGTTTAAAATAGATTTTGAATGGCATATTTGAATCCCTCACATTTTTATGATTTGAAAGCATATATTATTTGTATTAATTGGATTAATATTTTAAAAGTTATTTAAAAACAGAAATAAATTTGAATTTGAATTAATTTGGAAAAGATTTGAATTTAAAACAGAAACAGATAAATACTTTTGTTACCCATTCACAGCTAGCCACAGACATGACATGTGGGGCCACGGCTATTTGGACCAGACTTGTGAAAAGCTTCGTCATGAGCTCTTCTAGCCTTAGCGATGATGTGGGCCTTGTGCCTTGAGTCCTGTGGCCAGGCGGCGGACCAGAGCAGGTGGGGCTTCCGAGCGCTGGTTGAGAAGTAAAACTCCAGGAGCCTTTTGCAAAACGCATACGGAGGCAGACAAGTGGGACCGATTGGAGCGCGGGTTTAGCCGAAGAAAACTGCAGGGGGTAAGCGCAAAAGGCGCTGACCTTATTTCTCTTCTCCGCGCCACAGACGGATCTGTCTTGACAGGCGTGGCGGGGTTGAACTGGGACGTCGGTGGGCTGGGAGAGTCTTGAGCAGTCACGGTGGCTTGGGCTTGGTGACAGGGAGGTGGTCGTGGCCTAGATAGGGCTGGTTTGGCGGGCGGCAGGCTGCACGTGGCGGCAGCAGAGAGCGCCGACGGAAGCCGGCTGATCTAGGCGGTGAAGGCGAGGCGGACCATGTCGGGAGGAGAGGAGCTCACCGCGAGGCTGTCGGTGGCGGTGGATCGGTTCGTGACGAGAGGATCAGCGTCGAGGCGCACGGCCAAGGATCTAGGGTTTATGCTGGCTGGTTCGAGTCTCCTCCTCCACCGGGCTCAAGGTGAAGCAGGAAGCGCCGTTGATCTCGAGCCGCTCACAGACGTGCTTCTCCTGGATCGGCTGGACGCGGTGGAGGCCGAGGTGCGAGCGATGGTGTGAAGCGGTGGCGATGGAGCGAGAGGGGAGAGGTAGGCGCCGCAGGTGGATCTGGGGTAGCTGGGAGAGGCAGAGAGGGTGGATAGGGACGGGAGAGGGAGGTGGTGCCGTGGGGGAGCGGGGTAGATGGAAAAGGTGGTCTCGGCCACCTTTTTCTCCCTCCTTCCTCACGTGCTCTTGAGCGAGGCGAGGCAGGGGTGTGGCTACCAGGTGGGGCGGAGGGCGAGGCCAAGGACAGGGGCAGGCTCGGGCTAGGGGCAGGGCAGGCAGGGAGAGAGAGAGAGGGAGGGAGGTAGGCTCGGGTTTAGTGTTTAGGGGAGCTTCGGTTTATGGTTGGTACTAGGGTTGGGGGATAGCTAGGTGGCCAGCTAGGGTTTGGTTAGGTGGCCAAGTGGGGCCAAGCTAGGTGAGAGAGAGGGGGAGGCCGAGAGAGAGAGGGGTGGTGGACTTAGGGTTTAGGTGAGAGGGGGAGTGTGGTTTAGATTAGAGAGAGAGAGCTAGAGAGAGAGGGATGGAGTGGTGAACTTTTGGGCAAGATCAAGCATGATGTGCCAAGCTCCCACAAGATTTTGACAAGGAAAGGGAAGGAGAAGAGGTGGTGAGGATTAAGCAAGATCACACTAGATCAAGCCAAGAGAAGGGGAAGATAGAGGTGCTCCACTCAAAACAAATAAAATCCAAATGACAAGCAAAAAGGTGGTACTTGCATGGCCCATGCAAAATTATTTATTGCCATGTGGGTTCTTGTGAAAACAATATTATTACATGGCATTAATATTATGCATTCCCAAAATTGGAGTAGAAGCCAAGCACAAAGAATTAAAAGGATGCCCCATGTGGAGTAGATGGAGATGACCAGGTTTGATTATATTTGGGACTTGCTAGTGTGTATGTGCCACTAGATGCTCAATAGTCCCAAAAATATCCCAACATGAGCATAATCCATAATCATCCATGTGGGAGCTAGGGAAAAGGGTACCACTCACAAGGCATGCAAAGGTGGCCAAGTGGCTCTCATATATCAATAATGTGAAAACAAAATGATGCCAAGATGAGAGCATGTGGAAAAGAATTGGATCCATCCCAACCCACATGAGCTAGAGGTAAAACCAATAAGTGCCAAGCTCATATTTAGTTGGATGGTGGAATTATAAGGTGGTGAAAGAAAAGGTGGTGGAGTTAATAAGAGATATGCCCCCAACTCAACTTGGGCATTTAAACAACATATCAAGAACCAAATACAATATCAAGAGGCAAATACAATTAATAATGCATATGAGATAAGAACCAAAAGGAAAAGAGTTCTATATGATGCTCAAATGCAAGGAGGCATGATGACATGAGCATGATATAATGATGATGCTACAATTATATATTTGAAGTAGCCCTTCTATTACTAGACCAAGTAGCATTACAATTGTTAGACAATTGGGATGCTACAGGTATACCCATGTCAGTAGCCCCCGAGTGCCCAGTGGAATCGCAGATTCGACTGGGGACTTTATGAAGCCTTTTGGGTGGATGACTGAGTATGTTTTTTCAACTGCTCGGTTTGTGTCATAGGGATTGTTGATGTGCATGCCTGATTTACCGATGTATCGGTATCAGTTAACTACCTTAGGGTAAAACAACGCAATCTACTCGAACTCGAGTCCCTGGACTCGAATTCGGAAAAGTGCTGGTGCAATTCGACGCAAGCCACGGAGGTCTTACAGGAGTCGAATTCCAGTATATGGGTGTGAGCACTCGACGCGTCCGTCAAGGCGTGTTCATCGTACCTGTAGGCACGGATATATTTCTGGTAGAGCGCAGCGAATGCGTTGCGAGGCCTTATTCAGGTCTTATATTCACGCTACAAGCGTGGCATCCAAAATTTATCATCGCGGAGATGATTCGGGTGACCCAGGAGACGCAATCTCTTTGTTGGGAAAAATTATGACGCGGTGTCGCCATAAACTTCGAGTGTGGATGTTGTCGACACACAGTACGATGTACAAATAATCATAGGGTGCACGATCAGCGCTCCCCATGGGAGTAGCCCCCGAGTGCCTGGTTGAGTCGAAGACTCAGGTAGGGACTAAAGAACTTTTGCGACTGTTGTCGTCTTTTGTTTGCTTGTTTCAGCTGAATTTATTTCCGGCGCTCCCTATGGGAGTAACCCATGTCCATAGTCGAATCGCGGATTCGAGTGATTGGGTATGCTTTGAATGTCCATGTTCCTGCAGAAGAGAAAAAGAAAAATCGTAGGGTGCGAGACCAGCGCTCCCTATGGGAGTAGCCCCCGAGTGCTTGGTGGAGTCGAAGACTCGAGCAAGGACTAAAGTAGTCGAAGTCTTCTGCTGCTCAATTTTGGATGACATCAGTGCTGACGATGTGATGATCTCAGTTGCCCGCGTGAGCGGGTTTGATGGGACGTGACGAGCGGTGGGTCCCATTTTGTGACTCTGACTTGACCGGGCGTGCGTAATCTTTGTTTTAACTGCGCGTCCTTGATTTCCGCGCGTAATGGGGGTAGAGGGGGACGGTTCGTGCTTCAGGTCCTACATGTGTTGATCACGATGGACGCCACGCGTGTGATAGGTTTTTTGCTGACCGTTGGATTGCATCTTCTAGGAGGGTAAGTAGCAGTGCTACGACGGTAATTTTCCCATCTACTCTTTTCTCTGCCTTTGCCTCCGTCGCCATTGCTGCTGCTCCTCTGCTTCCTAGAGTTCATCTTCCTCGTGGCACTGGACCAGCTCCGTGTATTCCCTAGTTACTTCCTTTGGTCCTATCGCCACCGTAAGATGGGGAAGAAGAAAGGAGGTGTCGTGGCTGAATCCGCCGCCGCCACTGTTTCTGCCAAGAAGAAGGGCGGCTCCACCGTTGTAGGCACCAGTACTGCCATTGCCGGGAAGAAGAACGGCATGGGCACTCACGTCACTAATGGCGCGTCCGTGATCAAGTCATCTAAGCTCCATATCCTGCGCCAAGACGGAGTTCTGTCCCCCGCGGTCGCTGACTCGCGAGTCCCAGGTGGTGAGGTAACTCCTTGCCCTCCTACCGGTTTCCGGGTGATGTTCCTAGCGTTCATCATCCATGGTCTCTCGCTGCCCCTGCATCCTTTCTTCAGGGGCCTTCTTTGTTTCTATGGGCTCCAGCTACATCAGCTGTCCCCCAACTCCATCCCTCCATGTAGCTTGCTACATTACACTTTGCGAGTGCTGGCTCGGAATCGAGCCACACTTTGGTCTCTTCAAACGTCTCTTCCAGCTGAGCGCCAGTCGGCGTCTGGCTCCGTAGTCTACGATGTAGGAGGCTGCGGTATCCACATCGACTCCTCCGTCACGTACTTCGACATCAAACTCATGGCATCCGTCCAAGGGTGGAGGGACAAGTGGTTCTACATCCGTGACCAGAAGGCTGACGGAGACCACTTCGGACTCGCGCCTTTCGATCCCACGACGCCGTGCAAGAGGAGGCGCTCCTGGAAGAACTTAGTGATGCCTGGCGAGTCCGCGGAGATAGATGTCATGTACGAGCGCGTCTGCGACCTCGAGAGTCGCATGGGTAAAGAAGAGGGAGGATGCTCCCTTATTCGCACGTGGTTGCGCCATCGCGTCCAGCCCCTGCAGGCCAGAGTCTACCCTATGTTCCAATGGGCTGGCGCGGATGATGTCACTCGCGTATCTGCCGATGGCATTTCCACGAGTGAAGTAGATAAGAGGGTGCGACTGCTCGCCAAGTACACCGCCAAGGATGTGCTCCCTAGTGAACCAGTCGTACCTCCATTCGATGCTACTAATCCTCTTCCGGAGGTACGGTTGTGCTACGAAGTAGCTTTGTTTGTCGAATGCTTCTTTTTCCTTGACTTGTGCTGACTTGATTCCCGTATGGAGGATTGGAGGGTGTCACCCTGTATGCCCCCTCTTCCTGAGGGGGTTATTCCTTGTGAAGCCTTGTAAGAGGACGAGTCGGAGTCGATCGTCCCATCTGATGTGGAGGAGGAAGCCCCCGAGTTGAGAAGTCCGGACACTCGCAAGCGTTCGCGTAGCAAGGATTCAGATGCATCATCTCCTTCGACTCTGGAAGGAGCAACTATTGGCACAGAGTCGCCGATACCCGCCGTTCCTGTGAGTGCTATGGCGCCGTCTTTTCCCGCAAGAAGATGCGGCTATCGAAGGAGTCATCGTCGGAGTCGGGGGACCAAACCTTCAATTTTGACAAGTTTGATTGGTAAGTATATGAGTCTTCTTTCTGGTTCTTCTTTGGAGTTGCATTCTCTTGATGTTGGTTTTGTTCTGTAGTTAGCCAGAGTCGTCATCTTCTAGTGACGTCAATTTTGAAAGATTCTGGAGTCGCGACCTCCAAGGCCAAGAAAACGGCTGAGCGGACTCCTTCTCCTCCATTGGCAGCCCACTTCGGGCATAATTCATCAAGTTCTCCACATGATGTGGAGCATCAGATGGTTGTCCGGACGACTGCGGGTCAATCAACTTCGAACTCACTGGAGGATCACGTATGTGTAATGTTGCTTGTCTGATTTTTGCAGTCGAATGTATCATTCATACCATCTGCTGATCCTTTGCTGTTTCTTCTGTCGCAGCTTATTGTGAAGGAAGATGCTCGCTTGGCGGAGCAGGTGCTTGCGATGGGTCGCCAGCATCCAATGCTAAACAATCGCCATCGCGTGGTTGAAAGTGAGTGTTTTTTGCTTCCTCTTCTTCATCCTTGTGATATATTCGACTGACGGTCTATCTTTATTTGTTTCATAGCTGAGCATAATGCACTCCTTCACGACGCTGCTTCCCTTGAAAAGGCGCTCGCCGTAGCGGTGAAGAGTCATGATGAGGCAGTCGCAGCACATGACGAATCGTGGAAACATGAAGAGGATTTGCACGCCTCCATCGTAGATAGCTAGAAGTTGTTCGAAGAACAACTTTTCTCGATTCCCAAGGCTCTTTCAGGTATTCCCTCATCTAGATTTTTGTCATGTCCCTTCTTTCGAATTTGTTGCTGTGCTGACTTTTGTGCCAATGCTTGATTCTTGTGTAGATGCCAGCGGTATGAGTTTTGACGCCCAGGCACTCCACCGTGTTGACGCCTTGGCAGGTGCCATCTCGGCAGTCGAAGATCGTAGTGCTTCCGTTCAGGGGACGCTCACCAAGGCCAAGGGCATTCTCAGTCGCCTTTGTGAGGAGCTAGCACCCAAAGATGAGTTAATAAAAAATGTAGATGATCTGGTGGAGTCCCTTGCTGGAGGCATTCCTGCAAGCTTCAAAAACTCACTCCGTGCGGCAGGCGCTTCGATGTCACTCATGATGGTTCAAGCCCATGAAGTCGAGTTTGATCCTGTTGTGGTCTCCAAGGCAATGCCTGTCAGCGCAGATGGCCAACAGGTAGTCTTTGCTCCTTTCGCAGCTACCTGTGGCAAGTACGGGCCACAGATAATCAACACAGTTGCGAAGTACTCTGAGGAACTGCAGCGAGCCAAGAAGGCGGCGAAGGCTGCGACGTCAGGGGCCGGCGGGAAGTCTGTGGCATCTGATACTGCCACAGACTCGATGAGGCCCCCAAAACCGAAGTCTAAGTCGAAGAAGCCAATTGCTCCTTAGTAGTCATGTCTGTAATAGTTAATAGCCTGTCTCTTTTGTCTGGAACATGCCTTTGGCGAGTGTATCTGTTGATACTTTATTATGCCTGAATACACTCGAGTCTTTTGTCCATGCATCGCCTTAGTCTTCTTATTATCTCTTGCTTGACTTGTGATAGGGCACATCGAGTGGTCCTTCGAGTGAACCTCGGAATATGCCATCCACTGATGATACTTTGGTGAAGTTGCGCTCAAGGGTGGATGAGCTGTCTCTGCTCTCGCGACTCCATGACCGCATGAAGCAGTTGGAGCGCGAACTTCCTATGCTCCATGGTAACACGGATGTATGGAAGTCGAGGGCGGAGAACGCCGTCGCCCGAGAGCAATACCTGCTAGGGGAGGTGACGCAGCTGGGCGACCAATTCAAGTGTTAGCTTTCTTCTTTCTTATCTTTTTTTGTAGCCACTCGCAGTAGTTCATTGTCTTCATACTTTTGCCTTTGCTTGGTATAGTTGTCAGTGCACGCCATCCGCAAGATGAGAAGGACAGGATTGCCATCCGCATGAATGATCTGACCTAAGAGCAACTTCAGGCGAGTGGGTACTTCTGGGTGGATCATGATCATGCAATCACGCTTGCGACCCTGCAGGATCGTTCTTTGCGAGTGCTTCACTTCCTGAAGAAGTCACAATCGTGCTTGAGGAATATTTATCAAACGATGTTCCTGCTAGACGCTGTTCCATCGAGCCTACTAGGCCTTGTTGCCAAATTTCGAGACTTGAGTGTAGTCCGCGAGTGTGTACGGCAATAGTTAGTGGTTGGTGCCAAGGATGCTCTGTCACTGGTGCGACTGCACAGGCCTGATGTGGATGTTGCAGCGGTTGCTGCCAGACCTCCAGCACCACCAGCAGGTTTGACCTAGAACATGGTTCCTCACTATCAGGCGGTGGATCGCCCATCGGAGGAAATCGTCGACTTCTTCGAGGAGCAGACAAACGTTCCTTTATTGCAATAGTAGATTAGTTTGTATCCTGCACATAGTTGCACCAGTGTTGTAAAGTTCATATATATATATGCTGTGTATAATTGATTTACATTGATGTATATAAAGAGCTTGTTTAGCGTGTATGTTTTGCGAGTGCGTTGCAGTATGCGATTCCTTTTCGTTAGCCTAACTTGTGTTTATCTTAGCACCTTGCCAACCTGTCAGGTGTGTTGCAATTGGGTTGGTGTTTGTCAAGGGTTCGATTAGTGCGTCAGCTACTCAGGATACTGCGTTGGTTCGTAGAACAAGTGTGTATAGGGTGGCGCAGCCCCCGAGTGGATAATTTGCAAAAAGTAAAAGAACACAGAGTTTTGGGGCACTTAGCTTTATTTATTCGCAGGATAGTACGGGGTACAATGTGTGGCTAAGTAGCCTTATTTGCAATGTAAAAAATAAAAGACGACTAAGGGTAGAAGCGCCGCAGCTACGCGACGTTCCAGGGGTTAGAGTACGCGACTCCTGTCTCGAAATCTTTAAGGCGATAGGCGCCACCTGGGATTACTTCTGTAATCACGTATGGTCCCTCCCAGGGGGACTCGAGCTTGAGATGCCCTTACTGTTTCAGACACAGGACCAGGTCTCCTTCGATGAAGGACCTAGGGCGTAGCCTTCTTCTGTGGTAGTTGTGCAGGTTCTGCTGGTAGATCGTTGATCTTTCCGCGGCGATTTCTTGTGCCTCGTCAAGGAGGTCGACGGAGTCTTCGAGTGCAAGAGTTGATTCCTGCTCGCTGTAAGCGACCACTCGCGGTGCTTTGTATCATACCTCCGCAGGTAGCACCATGCACCATGACGAACGGAGTGTACCCCGTGGCACTGTTTGGAGTTGTGCGTAGGCTCTAGAGTACCGACTGTAGCTCGTCTGGCCAGCAGCCTGCGGCTTGTGCGAGTGGCCTGAGGAGTCGCTTCTTGATGCTGCCATAGACGAGCCCGTTGGCTTTTTCGACCTGACCGTTGGTCTGTGGATGTGCTACGAAGGCATAGCTTACGTTGATTCCCAGATTCTCGCAGAATTCTTGGAACTCCTTGGATGTGAAGTTCGTCCCGTTGTTCATGATGATGCTGTGTGGTACTCCGAAGCGATAGACGATGGACTCAAAGAACTTGACCGCATTGTATCCTGACTGGTTAGTCACTAGCATGGCCTCTATCCACTTGGTGAATTTGTCAAATGCGACCAGGAGGTAAACGTAGCCTCCTCGCGAGGACTTTGGGAGCTTGCTGACCATGTCGAGTCCCCATTGCACGAAGGGCCAGGCCAATAGAATTGGCCGGAGCTCTACGCCAGGTGCGTGTGGCTTGTCCGCGAATCGCTGGCAAGCGTTGCATTTTGGACGATGTCCTTGGCGTCACGCATGGCCGTAGGCCAGTAGAATCCAGCTCGTAGAGCTTTGGCGACGAGGGCGCGACTGCCGGCGTGGTGCCCGCAAGTCCCCTCATGGATGTCGAGGAGAACGGCTCTTCCATCGGTGTTGGAGACGCATCGTTGGAGTACTTCTATGATGCTGCGCTTGTATAGTTCGCCGTTGATAACAACGAATGCCTTGGATCGCCGCGCGATGTGACGTGCGTCAGTCAGATCGTCCGGTAGCCTCTTGCTAAGAAGGTATGTGATGTATGGTTGTGTCCAAGATGGCTCGATCATCATGACACTCATCGGTCCTTCGAGTCCTGTATCAAGCTCCAGGTCATCGAGTGCCATTGGCTCATTGGGCGGCACAGACCCCGAGTCCTTTGTTGCGCTTGTTTTCTTCTCTACAGCCTTTGGCTTGATGGAGCGTTCGAAAATGCGCTCGAGAAATACCCCAGGTGGTATGGGGGCGCAGGTAGAGCCAATGTTGGCGAGTGCGTCTGCCTCTTCATTGCTTTCGCGGCCTATGTGCCGCAACTTGCAACCGTCAAAGTCCCCTTCGAGTGTGTCGTAGAGGTCGCGGTAGGCGATCATATTATCGTTCAGTGCGTCACACTCGTGCATTTTCTGGTTGACGACCAGCTTGGAGTCGCCGTATATTATGAGCCTCTTGGCGCCGCAGGCTTTTGCCATCCTCATCCCGCGTAGCAAGGCTTCGTATTCAGCTTCATCATTGGAGGTGGTGAACTGCATTCGTAGAATATATTTCAGCTTGTCTCCCTGGGGCGATGTCAGTATGACACCTGCGCCAGCTCCATCCTTTCGCTTGGATCCGTCGAAGTGCATTGTCCAGAGGTAGGACATATCTGGTTTTTCAGGGAGCTGGTTCTCCATCCAGTGCATGAGGAAGTCAGGGAGAACTTGCGACTTGATTGCATCACGTTTTTCATATGTAATGTCTTGTGGAGACAGTTCGATCCCCCAAAACGCGACTCGTCCGGTGGCATCGGGATTGTTGAGGATATGCCCAAGCGGGGCGTCGTTGACTACCACGATTGGGTGTTCCTGGAAGTAGTGACGCAGTCGCCGGGCTGTCATGAAGACGCCGTACGCCAGCTTCTGGTAGTGCGGGTACCGCTGCTTTGTTGGCATGCGTACCTCGATGAGGTAGTAGACTGGGCGTTGTACCCCATGGACCTTGTTTTCCTCGGCTCATTCTACCACGAGCACCGTGCTGACCACCTGGTTAGTGGTGGAGATGTATAGCAATAGTGGTTCCCTTTCGCGTGGGGTCACCAGTACTAGTGAGGTGGACAATAGGCGCTTGAGGTCTTTGAATGCTTCCTGTGCCTCGTTGGTCCACTCAAACTTGTCAGCTTTGCGGAGAAGTTAGTAGAAGGGCAGTGCCTTTTTGCCCATTCGACTGATGAATCGACTGAGCACTGCAATTCGCCCAGCCAGCTGCTGGACACCTCTTATGTTCTTTGGCTTCACCATGGCCGATATGGATTTTATTTTCTTCGGGTTCGCCTTGATCCCTCTCACGGAGATGAGATACCCGAGTAGTTGCCCAGATGGTACGCCGAAGGCACACTTGTCCAGATTGAGCTTGATCCGGTAGCGGTCGAGGTTGGCGAAGGTTCCGCGTAAATCCTCGATTAGTGAAGCTTCCTATTTGGTCTTGATTACAATGTTGTCAACGTAGACTTGGATGTTGCGACCAAGTTGGTTCTTGAGGCAAGCCTGCATGCACCGCTGGTAGGTGGCTCCTGCGTTTTTTTTAGCCCGAAGGGCATTGTGTTATAGCAGAACACACCAAAAGGCGTTGTAAACACAGTTTTATCTTGATCCTCCTCCTTCATTCGAATATGATTGTAGCCTGAGTAGGCGTCGAGGAAGCAGATGCGCTCACATCCCGCGGTGGAGTCGATGATCTGGTCGATTTGTGGCAGCAGGAAGTGGTCCTTTGGGCAGTGCTTATTCAGAGAGGTGAAATCCACGCACATCTATAGGATATCCGTGTCCTTTTTTGGTACTAGCATCGTGTTGGCGAGCCAAGTACTTTCCTTGATCTCGCGTATGAATTTGGCATCGAGGAGTCTGTTGATCTCCATTTCGACTACTTTTGCTCTTGGCTCAGACAGTCGCCGAATTGTTTGTTTGACTGGCCTTGCGTCTGGGTTGACATTGAGTGCGTGCTCGGCGAATTCCCTGGGAACTCCTGGCATGTCCGCTGGACACCGGGCGAAGATTTCCCAGTGCTCACGGAGGAATTCGACAAGCGCGAGTTCCTATGCGGGACTCAAGTTGTTGACGATGAGGGCCGTCTTGGCGGGATCCGATGGGTGGACCTGTACTTTCTTTTTGTGCACCGATGAGTCGAAGGACAGGTCGGGTGAACTTGGCCGGCTCAGGGGAGGGAGACTATTGTCTATCGACTCCTTCAGTCTTGCGAGT
Organism: Avena insularis; assembly: GCA_023614405.1. Taxonomy (NCBI): domain Eukaryota; kingdom Viridiplantae; phylum Streptophyta; class Magnoliopsida; order Poales; family Poaceae; genus Avena; species Avena insularis. The sequence continues at coordinate 427,290,665 of CM042692.1, read as the reverse complement.
TCCTCCTGCATGCCAAAGGGCTGGGAAATTCTGTTGAATTCCTATTGCAACTGTCGGACCTCTCGAAGCTCCCGTTGATTGTGATGACGCCGTTAGGGCCTGGCATTTTCATATGTAGATAGGCATAGTGTGGCACTGCCACGAACCTAGCGAACGCGACACATCCGAGGATGTAGTGGTATTGTGAGGGTCAGTCGATGCGCTCGCGTAGAAAGTTTTTGGCATGCCGAAGATGACGTTGAGGTTGATTTTGCCATGGGGATATACGCCCTTTCCTGGGACGATGCCGTGGAATGTTGTGTCCGAGGCCTCTAGGCAGGTCAGAGGAATCTCATTGCTCGCAAGGTACTCGCAAACATAAGGTTGATGCTGCTTCCGCCGTCCATGAAGACGCGGCTCATGTCTAAGCCTCCAATTTGTGCCTCGCGTACGAGGGGACAATGGCCTGGACGAGGTACTTGGCGCGGATGATCGCGCTTGTCGAAGGTGATGAAGGAGTCGCTTCCACTGAGGTACTCAGTGGTGGATGGTGGTGAGTTTGTCACGCAATTCACTTGGCGAGTAATGGCCTTTTGCACCCAATTAGAGGGGCGGCCCTTTTGGAACATCATGGTACCCATGGCCCGTGGGTACGGTTCGCCTCTGTGGTGCTGGTCAGGCGCAGCTGCGTTTGGCGGTGGTCCGGGTGGTGGTGGAGGAGCTCCATGTGCCACAGCGCCTAGGGCGGCTCCGTAGCCCCTGTTGACTACGTCGCGATTCATCCGAGCCAGACCATCATGAAGTTTGAGAAGCTCGCGGCAGTCCTTGAGGAGGTGGCTAGATTTCTTTTTGCTGCCATGCTTATCGATGTAGAAGTGCACCATGCATGGCCCGGATAGCTTATCCTCAATGGATGTTGCGGGTGCCTCGTCACGAGTGCGGCGCTGCCATACTTGCATGGTTTTCTCAGAGTCGCGGTGTCCACCACTGCGCTAGCCGCTATTGTGGTTGTCGTTGCATCTGTCGGTGTAGCCGGCTGCGACCATGTTAACGTCATCGCTGTCATCGTAGATGCACATTCGACGCTTGCTTCGACGATCGCGTCTACGCTCGAGTTCTGCTTCATCATCGGAGTGAACACGATTTTTCACCGAATCTTCTCCATCTGCCCACCGATTCGCGATTTCCATCAGGTGGTCAATGGTTTTGGGCTTCGAGCGGCCCAGCTCGTCCCTGAGTTCTATGCGGCGAACTCCTCCGTTGAATGCATCGATTGCGTGATCCTTCGAGATATTTTCTGTGGAGTTCTTGATGATGGACCATCTCTGGATGTACGAGCGTAGCGATTCGCCCGACCTTTGTTGGCAGCACCTCAGCTCTTCGATTGACGTGGGCCTTTTGTAGGTGCCCTTGAAGTTGCGCACAAAGCTGTAGACCAACTCTTCCCAACTGCGAATGGATCTGCGTGGGAAGTTTTTTGAGCCATGCCCGGGCGGCGCCCTGTAGCTATAGCTGCAGGCATTGCATGGCCGTGCTTCGACTCCCGCCGTGGAGCCTGACGGAGGAGATATGGTCCTCTAACCAAATTTTCAGGTCCTGCAGACCGTCAAACTTTGGGTTCTCTGATGGGAGCTTAAACCCCTTGGGCATTCGCTTTTACCTGATGGCCCTGCTGAAGCATCTAGTGCCACAGAGCTCCACATCTTCGTCTTCTGAGTCAGTCGACCGGGCACGTCGCGCCGTTGACTTTTCGATCTTGCGCTACGTGATTCCATCACGCGCGTCGTAGTCGTGGTCGTGTCGCCGTGAGCGGCAGCGTCGAGACAGGTCGTGACTGTCGTCGCTGGATGAGGGCGAGGAGTAGCATTTTGCCAGAGCCTTGCCTTTCTTCGGCTCCAGTGTTGGCTCTTTGTCGAGAGCGGCCTCGATTAACACCAAACCTGTGATCGTAGATCGGTGCATGGCAGCTCGAGGATCTCCAGCTGGTGGCTAGTTGTTGAGGAGGTACATGGCGGCCGCCGTTACCGCAGCTTGCGGCGTTTTTGGAAGCACGTTGCCACGCGTATCCACCGTCATGGAGTCGAAGTCGAGGACCTTTGCAGCTTCTACACGCTCTTGTTCAGTGAGGTGGGCCAGTCGAGATCGCCTCTTGTTAGCGATGTACTCGTTGCACTTGGAGGAGGATCCTCCGTGGGAGGAGAGCCTAGCTCGTCGGAGGCTCGACTCGTCTGCCGCCTTTTTACGTGCCTCGAGTTGCACGATTGTTTGCAGTTGGCGTTTGTATCCCTCTTTCATGAGCCAATGGTAGCCCATCAACAGTTCTTGCGGGGAGCCGAAGGGCAGAGGGTGGCCTCGTAGGGCTTCTCGGCAGCAGGCCCACTCGAGATCGTTGAGCCTGATCACGACCCATTCGCCAATTTGCTCGTTCACCATGGTGGGGGTTCGGCTGCCCCTCTGTTGTTAATGGGGCGCCGTTAGTGGGGCTGCCGTTGGGTGGTCCGCCTTTGGGTGGTCCGCCATTAGGTATGCCGCCGTTTGGCGGGTCGGTTCCATTGCCACCGTTGCCCGTGTTGTCCCGATTGGCGGAGGAGTCGCCCGCGTTGATGACGGCACACATGAAGTGGTTGGGGAAGCTGCTGCTCCCACAAACTTTTAGATCCGGAACCATAGGCTCCATCTTCAGTCGCTAGATCGCTCAGATTGGATTCGCGACTTCTGTCGCTATCCGTATTCTCGACTATTGTCGAGGCATTGAGCTAACTCAGGGTGCCGATCGGCGGAGGGAACCACGATGCTGGAGCAATCGATGGTGTTGTCAGCTGGTCAGGCATGCGAAGCGTGCCCATCTGACCAACTTGTAAGCGGAAGCTCCCGATCACCAGGCTAATTCCCTCGCCCACAGACTCGAAAGCTGGGCGAGTGGCCGGCGTGTGGACGGTGAAGTCGAATGCGCCGAAGAGCTGGCGAATCTCCACTGTTGCGGAGTTGTAGATCGCAGTTGATGAGGCCGAAGAAGCCGCAACATCAGCACTCCCAATTCCCACAGACGGCGCCAATTGACGAGGGTATAACTCATCAATGCCCATTGTTATGGACTTGGGTTTTGGAGAAGAAGGGAGCGCTGGAAGCATCAATCGGCTAGCAAACAAGCACACAAGGGGAATCCAAGATTTACCCAGGTTCAGGCCTCGTATAGGTCCTTACTCCTGCTTGTCTGCTCATGGAATTAACAGAGGAATCGAAGATTACAATGGTGCGCAGATGCAATCTGGCGAGGGTTGTGGAAACTAGGGTTGCGTGTGTCCTTCTCGCTGGCCCCTCCTAGCCTTTATATAGATAGGCTAGGTCTTGGGTAACAGGTCGAGTCGGTTTATAGGTTAGGGTTTCCCTTTAAACTTTCTATCTTTCACTTCTTCTTGTTCTGCAAGCAATCGAGAGTCTGTAGGTTACTCGAGTTCTCCATTTGGGACTTGGCGACACCGTGGGCTTCCGCTGTATTCAGGCTGTATATACCAAGCTCGAGTACCTGTAGGGTATACCCATATCAATTTCACTCCATGGAAATGGTAATCTCTCAAGATTTTCTTAGCACAACATTATCACGACCTAAGTGCGATTTCAAAGAGTTCAAAGGTGTATAACTTTTGTATGTGCAAGTTTATGCATTACATTTCACTCCATGGAAATGGTAATCTCTCAAGTTTTTTTAGCACAGTCTTATCACGTATTAAGTGTGATTTCAAAGAGTTCAAAGGTGTATAAACTTCGTATATCAAGTTTATGCATTATATTTCACTCCATGGAAATGGTAATCTCTTAAGATTTTCTTAGCACAACATTATCACATATTAAGTGCGATTTCAAAGAGTTCAGAGGTGTATAAACTTCGTATATGCAAGTTATGCATTACATTCCAGTCTACGAAAATGGGGGAGAAAATAATAATCTCTCAAAATTTTCTTAGCACGACATTATCACGTATTAAGTGCGATTTCAAAGAGTTCAAAGGTGTATAATTTTTGTATACGCATGTTTATGCATTATATTTTCACTCCATGGAAATGATAAATGATCAGGATTTTATTAGCATAACATTATTATGTCCTAAGTGCAATTTAAAAGAGTTCAAGGGTGTATAACTTTCGTATAATTTCCGTATATGCATTACATTTCACTATATGAAAATGAAGCAACGGCATGGGCGCGGGCACGGGGCTAGCTCGGGGTCCCATCTTGCAACGCCAACCTAGGTAGGTTGTGGGTCCAACACTCATGTGGATAACTTGTGGGTCCGATGCTGATCTAGATAAGTTGAGGGAGGTGTCCACTACGGGAATCGATTGAACGTGGCCCACTTGTCAGCATGTAACGACAAGGATACACTACGGGACCCGACAGAACACGGTCCTACTCGTCAGCATGTAACGGCGAGGGTCCACTACGGGACCCGACTAAACATGGCCCCACTTGTCAGCACATAACAATAAGGCTGACGGACGCCAAGTTTTAGACCATGTGAGATTTTCATACAAGGAGATAGGCAAAAGTGAGGAAAAACTAAGCGGCTGAGGAAAACTGAGTATAACTAACAAACCGAGGGCATGAAAATAGAAATCCCTTTTCTAATTATTCTTTGGACAATCTCTAAATTCAAAATCACAGTCGACCGCCAAAGCCTACCGCCTACCCAGTTTGAATCGGAGGCATCAGTTGATGTGACTCTCGCCTTAAATTCCTGACCAGATGGCATTCGACCTACACAACCTTTTTTCTAGTAATAAAAACTTGGCCAGCAGCCAAAATTCAAAATCGTAATCGAGTGGGAAAATAACCCACCGACCCCGAAGCATTTCGCACCCCTCTGTTTCAAACATTTTCAAGCAAAATCCCCCACCAAGGTAGTACTATTTTTATATTATTACATGGTTACTAGCCAAATTTAAAATCTGAGTCAAGCGGAAAAATTTACTGCCTATGTTGTGCGAATCAAAGGTATCCATGTTTCTGTGCAAAAAAATGTTTATGGATGATTAGTTGATGTGACTCTCTGCCTTGAATTCCTGGACAGATAGCGTACGGTCTACTACCTTTTTTCTAGATGGAGGCTAGCCAAATTCAAAATCTCAACCGAGCGGCAAAATCACCCACCTACCTTGAAGCATTTCCTGCCCCACTGTTTCAAAAACTTTGAGCCAAAATATCCCACCGACCGGGGAGTACCATTTTTCTATTATTATTATTAGATGGGCGCTAGCAAAATTCAAATTCTCAATCGAGCAGCAAAACCACACACCGACCTAGCAGCATTTCGCGCCCTTCCGTTTCAAAAACTTTAGAATTTAAAATTCCAAATCTACCCATTGTTCAGACGACAAATAGGAATGCTAAAGTCGGTAGCTCAGTAAAACGATCATAATTATTTTTTCTGCTCACCTCTATGGTCTCGATTCCCCAGTTTTTCCCGCCGGCCCTCCCAAAATCCCAAGCTCCTCTATCCCCTCCACGACCACCGCGTGCACCGGCTTGAGCTGCGGTCTCGTGCACCGTCGCGCAGCCGCTTCACCGACGCTCACCCACCGGATCTAGGAGCTGCGGTGTTGTTCACCATGCCGATGGTGTCATCGACCACCCAAGCTCCGCTTCCTCGCTGCCGAAAGCTACCCAACCGTACCGGTTTCGCTTCACTGGTGTCCACATGGCGTGATCTAGTTCAAAGAGTTCCATGTCCACTGCTATAGACCAGCTGCACGGTCGTCACCGTTCACTCCATCGGATCTGCCTCAGTGATGCTCTCGTCCACCATGTTCAAGCCGGCATCAACCGCCCAAGATCTGCTTCCCCGACGCCAATAGCCACCGCAACCGCAGCACCCTTAGTGACCTGGACGTCACTCGCACGGTACCGACGATGCTTAGACGCCTCTCCAACCAAGGTTAACCAAATCTCCAACCCGTGTTTGTTTTGTTAGCGGTATAACAGGTTCAAGCCTATCGCAGTGAACTCCATTTTTGTAATCGTGCTAGTACATACAAGTCATTGGGCACGCCTATTCTTTGTGCTAGTACATGCAAGGTCATTAGACATGTTGGTTTGCATTCGCTGCTCTACAAATTTCAAGTCATGCACATGTCTGTTATTTTGTCATGCACATGTTCTTACCTACTCCATACAACAGTAATTGCCTGCTACCGTGTAATTCTTCCAAAATCTAAAGTCAGTGGAAAATATTAGTGTGGATTCCCTGCTCTACAGTTGCTGAATCTATCTGGTTCGTCCTGAGATCAGTTCCTGCTATTATTTCCTCCTTCGCATCATTCTGCTATCCTATAGTAGCCATTTAAACTCTTCGTACTAATTCGATTATAATTTTTTTGTTGCCATCTGGTTCTTCAAAAGCTGTAGCACTAACCATTTCCTTTTTCTTGCATAGAGCTCAAAATGGAACAATGAACATGTTGGTTTGCATAGCCTATTCTACAGCTTCACAATGGATGCCATTACTTCCTTATCTGGTGCTGGTTCGTCCTGAGCAATGGCATAACTGTCCTCTACTATGTAGTTCACTCGTGGTTTGCATTCCTGCTCTAGAATTTCACTTATCATGCGATTATAATTTCTATCTGGTTGATTCTTAGCTCTGACAGTAACTACATGTCATTGTGTAGCTCACCGCAAATTCTGAGTCACCCAATGACTCTATGCATTCCAGGAGATGCCACTTCTTCCATATATATTTTCTGAAATGACCTCGCTAGTTTATATTTGCTGAAATTCTAAGAAACACTTTGTTTAATTGCTCATTTCATTCTAGGCACACTTGAATAATGCGTGTTTGTCCTGTTCTACAGGTTCACGAGCGACGCCATTATATCTCGCATCTGTTTCTGGGTCTGGTTCGTCCTAAGTCACGACATAACTATCCTATACAATATATAGTTCATTCGTGGTTTGCATTCCTGCTCTACAAGTTCTCATATGATGCAATTATAAGTTATATCTGGTTCATTCTTCATTATGACAGTAACTGCATGCCATTTTGTGGCTCAGCGCAAATTTTGAGTCACCCAACGTCTCTTGTATTTTAGGGTATAGAACTGCTTCCATATATATTTTTTAAAATGACCTGGCTAGTTTATATTTGCTAAAATTCTAAGCCAAACACACACATTTTTTAATTGCTCGTTTCGCGATAGGCACACTTGTTTAATGCGTGCTTGCTTGTCCTATTTGTTTGACGTGTTGGTCAATAATTGAACCATTGACCAGTTGTAAACTCCAGTTCATAGCTCCTGTCATATCAGTCAAATGAGTAGTTTGTCTTGTTTGATGTATTAGCTTGTTATTACTTAGTTTCAGACTGCAATTATTGCTATCACCACCAAAGAGGGGGCTGCAAGATCATGTATCCTCCAATGTAGCTGTCACACTCAATGGAAGATGCAGGTGATCGATTGAGAAATCAAATTGATGACTCTGCTATAAACTTGATTGTCAACTGAAATGCCGATTTTTATTTCCCTTGAGTTGATAATATGTAATAATTTTAAGAAGTTTGCAGCTGATGTAATATCTAGATAACTCGCGTAGGCCATGTAGGCATTTAGTTGACGCCGTCCACCCATTGCAGTAGTCGTTACGGTAACTACGCCAGGCAGGTCAATTAGGGAACAGTACCGTGCTTTGTTATTGGCCCGTCGTGTATTCTGCCGACTATGAACAGTAAAAAATGCTGGATTATTATACACATTTTATGATATTGGCATGGGATTCAAAAAGGCCAAAACTGTAAAAGGACGTAAACGTAACAGGCCGACCCGCATGTGGTAACAGGCCGTAATAGTAGCAGGTCGTAATACAGATATGTGCAATTAAGAATAACATGCCGTAATAGGCCATAACAAAGAGCGAGCAGTAGCAAAGTAATGAAATAACCCATTACAGTAAGAAGCAATAAACTACAAAATCATAGAACAGTAACATGTCAAAACAGTAGCGGACCTCAATAGTGAAGGACCACAACAGTAAAAGGCCAGAACAGTGACGAGCCTGAATAGTATGGCCCGAGAAATTTTTAGACGAGGGCAGTAACAGGCCGACAAATTTACCAGGCTAGAACAGTAAAGGGCCATTTGTGGGCCAGAACAGTAACAGGCTAGAACAGTAACAACCCATCTTAGAGAAGGGCCGTCAGTAGGCGGTCCACGATGGGCTGCGATAACAATGATGGGCTTACCGCAAGCCTTAAGTGTACATGAGCGACTTGGCGCAGGCTGCTAATGGGCCGCATAGTGTTTGACCAACATGGGCCTTCTGTAGGCCGAAGTAGAATCAGGCCTGAAATTTCATGGGCCGCTGCTGGCTGCATTTCTGGGCCTATTTCAAATAGTGTAGGACAAAATAGTAAAGGGTCATCTTCTTATTGGGCTCCCCTGATGGGCCGACCCAGTTAGTATTTAGCAGGCCTTGGCTGGGCCTGGCTTCTGCCATGGTTTCTATGACCGTTAATGGCGGTAACTGGCCGCTCACAGCGTCTGCCATGTGGCAGTTTGTATGACGTCAGTAGTTAACGCGGTTGGCGAACATATCTACGATGGAACAAGTTTTCGTGGCTGAAGCGTGCGATCCGCCATGGTCGAAAAAACCGTGGTTAATTCATTTGTGACGGGGCTTTTACCACGAAGGCCATCCATTGTGGAAGACTTTTTGGCCACGGAAAATGGGCCTTCAACCATGAAAATCGTCCGTTGTAAAAGCCAAATTTTCTTGTAGTGGTGTTTTCCGATCCAGATCTGGAGGTTGCACGACTAGTCGCACAAACAGCTAGCGATCTTGGTACTACTCTTGGTCAATACTTAGGCACGGAAGCCACACCCATGGCTGAAGTAGCATACAAATATGAGTACGAGAAGCCTCTCGCCAGGCCTAAGGAGGTCCCGCTTCTACAAACACAAATGCGAAAATTGCATGAGTGGTATATGCGAGCCTCAGAGGAAGGCACGATCATGCTCATAGTGGGAGTTAGAGAGGAGCATTACTTATGTGGAAACGACGAGATACATGTTGACTTCACGAAATTATTTTAGTTATTAAATCAAGACGCCCTCGACAAATCTCTCATCAGTTGCTATTGTCTGTAAGTGATTTATTTCTGTAATTAAGTCTCTAGCTCAACTCGTTCATTGCATATATAATTATCCTCACTATATTCTTTTGTACGATATTATGCAAGAATGAAGATTCTCGAATGCAAAAGAGGACAAATCTATGACCTTAGGTTCATTGATCCAAATAGAATTCATGAATATACAATAAATAAGAACGCCAAGGAAATAGAGGATTACTTGCTAATGTTTCTACTGAAACAACAAAACAAAATGGAAATATTATTTCCTTACAACATCAAGTGAGTGTTATTGTCTTGTACACATTCGATTTTGTTTACTTGATGCTAAGTGTAACTAATGAGTTATGCGTGCGCAGGTTCCACTTCATTCTGCTAATCATTCATCTTGACAAAGGAAAAGTACCGGTCATGTACTCGAAACGTGAAAACCCTGAGATATGGGGGGACCTGATTGAAATGCTCCAGAGGTAACTTCAATCATTATCGCACTATATTAGCATCTTTCGTTCATTTCTTGATATCAAGTAATTAATAACTCATTTACTCATTTTCTTTGCTGGGCAGGGTTTGGAAATGGTTCACCAAGGCTGTTAGGGGTGAATGGCAAGAGGAGCTGCGATTTCAACAACTCAATGTAAGTAGTACTATAGCTAGGTCTGTGCATCTCTTTGATTCTTGTTTAGCATGGTTAATTACCATGGTTGGTTATTATTTTGATTGAACTATATTCTCGTGAAGTGTTTGAGGCAGGATGTCGGAAATAATTTATGTGGAAACTATGTTTGCGAGTACATTCACCAGATGACATGTGAGCTGGGAAGAATTCCACAACAACTTGTAGTACTTAAACAATGTTAGCAATCTTATTTTATTACCATCAGTTATGTTGAGTTTCATTCATATATATTGAAGATCCCCCTCATTAAGTTAGATCGAACCGATGTGGGACGGTCTCCTAACAAAGGATCACGTACGAGCAATTCAAGAGGAATTGGCGGGATTCTAAAATAAGGAGGTCATAGATCCATCCGGAGAATACCATCGGGAATATGTATTTATACATTAGGAATCGTAAGAGAAATTATATTGTATATATGCCTTTGTAATGGTTTCTTCATTTCTGTATATTCTGGAGAATACTTCAATCTCTATATTCATGACGATGTTCTATAATGGTTCCTTCACTTCAGTAGTTGTACATATATCACCTCTTGGCACATCACTTACGCCAAACCTCTCCCTCTTGCCGCGGCAGAACCTGCTGCCGTGGCAGAGTTTTGGGGCATTTTTCTGCCGCGACAGAGATGAGTTAGTCCCAGTTCATGGTATGAACCGGGACTAAAGGTCCTCCACCCCGTGCTCTCCATGGCGGCCATGTGGAGTGCCTTTAGTCCCGGTTCATAACAGAACCGAGACTAAGGGGAGACTCTAGTCCCGGTTCTGAAACCGGAACTAAAAATAGCTTTATTTTGTCTGCAGCTAGGTATTTTTTCCGATATTCTATTTTGCACATTCCACATATAGTAATTTAATGAAAATGGTAGTAAATTAAAATAGCTTTACAAGGTAGTTCATCAAACACACAAACCTTCTTCTTAGTCTACTAGTTCTACTAAGCGTAACCCTAGATTGGTGACGCTATTCATCATCGTTGGAGAGCTGGCCCTTAGTTGTCGATGTAGCGGAAGGCAACACTATTCATCCTTGCTAGAGCGCAGGCCCCTTAGAGATCGATGGAGCAGAAGTTGACCTTCTTAAGCGGGTTTCACGGTCGAATGAGGGCCCACTCCGCCTTGAGAGAGTGCATGGTCACCTTCTAGATGTCGAGCTCCTCCTGAGCTTCTTCAAGGTAGAGGTGGGCAGCCGTGTTCGGCGGGTTTCACGCATACCTCCACTAGTACAAACGTGTTACTTAGATACGGTTATAGCCCATAGGCCTCAACCGCGATTCTCATTCCATCTCAAGCAAATAGCTGATACCTTCGATCCGAATTACGGATGTAGTATAGCTTCTTTTTCCCTAGTAGACCTAGGTTATCGAATCCTCGAGAAGAAGATGCATAGTGAAGTTACTTTAACAGACCTTCGGGAGTTCTAGAATTCCTTTTGTATTTTTACCGAACCAATATTTTGCGTCTTTTTGTTGTTGTCGATGATGGAGAGAGAGGGGCTAGGGCGTTCGGTTTCACCTATACCTCTGCAAAACATCTGATGGGAATAAAAGATAAAGATAAAGTATGGATGTAATTGTTAGACAAAGATAAATTATATGTGGGCAGTGCATCCATAATTGCTATGGACTCCGCAACCGCTTATAGCAATAACCTACTAGTCTCATCCATAAAAGAAAGAGAACTAATGATATGCATAGTGATGTCACCGTTAATCCCAAGTAAATCCCTCACATACAGTCGTACTACCCCTTCTGTCACTAGGGTTCCCAACCTGTAGATCAGTCATTAGTCATACTCCCTATACCTGGCTCAACCCTCGGGGTCTTGGGTACCTGACAAGTCCTTGGATTGAGGCAAAGAGAGGATACAATAATCATCATGTCATACAAGCTAATATATGATCCCATCTATGATAATTAACATGCACAAACGCTGCATGGAGAATTACTCACACATAGAGATGAGATCAACAATCACAAACATTGTAATGAAAATCATGAGATTGATAGAAATATTCTTACAATGTCGCCAATCGAAGAAGAGATCTACTATTACAAGTGGTGGCATATGGCTATGGAGATGGAGAAGGGTTTTGAGATCTGGAGGCGACTGGTGCTCTAGGGCAGAGACTTGTGGACGAGGCAGGAGATCGGGGGCATCTGTTTTCTCATGGCCCGAGGCTTCTTTATATAGGGGTCCCTTCACGAAAGTTGTTCTATTTGACCTAATGGTGGCGGCGCCAACTATACGACTGGAACTATACGACCGGAATTTTGCTCTGGTCGTATAGTTGCTTGTTAAAGCGTCTGCCTCCGCTTCACAGCTCCTGGTTTATTCTGGTTGTTGGAAATCTCATATTTTTGACTTTAATGTAGTGATTCCCATCTTCAAATGACATTATCTGTGTAGGAAAAATATAAAAAGAAAGGATTGCATACCCCTTTGAATATTAGGCATTAGTGGCAGGGTTCAGAGAGATATTTCATCAAAAATATGAATAATATCCAGTTTAAATGTGGAAATGGATGGCTATGTTTCAGATCCATCAACCTCCTGAAGCTTAAACTTGATCGTCCCGAGCAAGAAAACCAAAATCAAAAATGAACACTGTAGTTAAACTGAAATAACGAGATGGTGATCTTACTCATGATTTGTAGTCTCATGTTTCCTCCACTTCATAAATCTGAAAAACTTCAGCATAGATAGAGTAATGGCAAGCATATCATACGGGTTTTATGCATCCTTATAGATCCGCAAAATTATTGTTAACATGGATGATTCAAATGAATAAACTTTATTCCATGTCATGTAATCAACTCATAGGCTTTCCTTCGAACAATAAAGTATAATCATGTAAATTGAGAGTGTGAGAGTTTTTATGAAAAGCAAATACACTAGACTATCTCAATTCTCCCACATCAATAAATCAAGACTTTTCAAGCACTACTTTTCTATTCATTGTCCTTCAAGAATTTCAGTTCTTGAGGATGTGATGGACACTCGTGGCATCACTAAGGTTTTTGTTCCTTTTGCATAATGATTACTCATAACATCCCAAGGCGTGATTCCATCATGATTACAGCTAGCCGGGAGTGCCAAGAATCTTACCCACTATAGCATCGCTGCTACATGTGTTTAATCAACTCATAGCCAAAATCTAGGAGTTTCCTCCATGAAGATTGTTCGTAGGCCAGTGGAGTTGTTGGCATCCCATAAAGTTTGACACGCATAAAGCTATATCATTCTTATGATTAACAAGTCAAACTTTGGCATGCTCACAAAGACTGCTAAACATTAATTCAATCGAACAAATCCTTTTAAAGAGAGCTATCAAGTCAATCAACATTTTCAGTGGTGTTGAGTGTCTCTAGAAATAAGCTTTCAAGACTAAACACTACAAAACCCAAGCCTTCAATTGTGAGACTTTTTCTTATTACAATTGTTTAGTAATTTTTAGGTAAGACTTGGTTAATTACGAGAGCTTAAATAGAACATACCCAACTAAATACTCATGCAAACGAAAATCTTACTACCATACAAAGACTCACTCCACCAATATAATATCTCAACATTTACTACTAACTAGGATGGGTTTCTCAAATTTCAAAATTGGGAGTCATAAGGCATACCTCTCATGTTTGGTTCCACTTCTCTCTTCCTTTTTTATTTGCTTCTTGGAAACTCGAAGTCGATCACTCTCCTGCAAACATATGAAAGCCTCGAGGCGGAAGGAAAAGAAAGAGGGAAAATAAGGAAAAATGGACAAATCTTTTTGTGCTTTTAAGAGAGGGAGTTTGAAGAATAGAAAATTGGCAGCAAATCTCGGCTAGAAAATCTTGAAAGCAAATAGAAAGAACTAAAAATAAAGTGTTGGGGAAACCAACACGAGTGCTTATAAACTTGAATTAAAAACATAACCTCGAAATAAATAAAAGCAAATGAACGCCAAATAAAATACATGAGGAAACTTCCCCAAGCTTAGTCTTTTGCAAGCCCTTCAAATCATTGTGGTGGCGGGAAAAAGTCGTTACTCTAGTTCATGAATTGAGTTGAGAGGTTACTAGTTGTTTCTCGGAGGTTCAAAGAGAGGCTATGCATCCTCTCCACTGTACCTCCAAGTTCTTGGAACTCTTGGTATGTAGCGAACGGGGTTTGTGGCTGCTCCTCTTGATAAGGAACTTCTTGCTCCTCTTCTTGGTCCTCATCCTCCCCTGGAACCTCCTCCTTGGGTTGGTGTTGCTCAACCTACAAGTCATATAGCAAACGTCCTTCCTTGATAGATAAAATACCATTAGGCATAGGAGCGGGGTAGAGACGCCTAGCTCCAGCAATATGCAGGTAATAAACACCACCTCTCCTAGTGAGCATTCCACAAGATTTTAAAGTATAGAAACCAACACGTCGCTCACCTAGCATGAGTTGAAACTCACCAAGGTTGATGCCTAGTGTAGTGGCAAGCACGGTGATGATGCCTCCACCGGTGATTGGTCCTTGGCTTTGGGAGGCTTGGTGCTCCAGGTAGTGCACAAGGATGGCGCCCAAGTTGAGTGACAAGCCGTAGTTGATGTAAGCACCTTTGCAAGGACTAAGATGTCGTCCTCGTTGAATCTCGTGACCTCATTATGTGCCTGCAAGGTGTTAACAATAACATAGAACAAATAGCGAATTGCAGGATGTTGAATATTCTTCCCCTTGTTTACTCTAGTAGTGAAACTCATTCCATTGTAATATTATTCAGAGGTAGGTTCTAAGCTAGTAAAGGATGTGCGTAAGGCATTAACATCATTGTTTGGCAAATTAAAACATGCACACCATTCATCTAATGTTAAAGTGTGGTGAAATGGATCATATGGGCACCTATAGGGGTGAATAGGTGCTACTTCAAATTTTAATGCTTTTTCAATTTTAGGCTTGACACAAAAGGTAGATTCTCTAGATATACTACTATGTAGAATTTCCTTATATGCAAACCTATCTACTAGCGAGTAAGGCGATTAAGATAAAGGAACAAGGAAACCATAGTGGAGCACGCGGAGACACGGTATTTGTTTTACCGCAGTTCCTTCCTTGTTAAGGGAAGTACATCTGCGTTGGAGGGGTGCGCGGTACTAAGACCACCACGCCACAATCAGCCTCACCCTGTTCTCCGATGGATCTCGCTACCAAAGGCCTGATCCACCTTTCCACTATAGGATCCCTTCGAGGCAGGAACCGGCGCCTTTACACAACTAGCGGGGCACAACTCCACAACCGAATTGGAGGCTCCCATAATGACAACAAGCTGTCACAAGAACAAGAGTTATCAATAACAAACACAAGATCTAGATATCAAGGAGAATACTAGATCGGGGATTCTCCAAGTGAATGGAGTGTAGTTTAAGCACTTGATTCGTGATGATGACGAATGATGTCTCCTCCTTCAATTCCCCCAAATACCGAAGCCTTCGGGTGGTTGAAGTGGGAGATCTCAAGGGAGAGCTTTAGCAATAGGTATGTTCTTTTTCGAATGAACCAAGTGATCTGACAGGAGGGGTGGATGAGGCTTTTATACCCCCTATCCAGATGAAGCCGTTGGAGCTATTTTGGGCCGGATTATCCGGCCCAAGTGAGGGCCGGAATATCTGGCCTGGGGAATACTCCTCCCTAGACTCGGATTATCCGGGAAAAAACCGCCCCTGAACAGAAGCTCGCACCGGGCTAGCCTTGGGACCTTCTCCTGGGGACCGGATTATCCGGCCCAAGAGGAGGGCCGGATTATTCGGCTGGGGGAAAAATCCACCCCAGCAATGGATTGTCCGAGGAAAATCCGCCCCCAGATAGAGACCCGCGCCAATGGTCCTTTGGCCAATTCTGGCCCAGATTATCCGGCCCTAGAGGATGGCCGGATTATCCAGCTGAGAAAAAATCCGCCCCGAGCTCCGTATTGTCCGGGGGAAAATCCATCCCCAGACATAAGCTCACACGTATCCAGCCCTGGCCAAGATGGCCAGGCCGGATTATCCGACCCTTGATGGGGAAGGATAATCCGGCCCCCAAACACCAAAAACTCTTTCATGCAACACTTAGCGCATATGAGGAACTCCATAGTATTGTTATCTAACACACAAAACACAGGGAACCATGAAATGTTCTTTCAATCTCCCCCTTTTTGGTGTTAGATGACAATAGAAGGATTTGCAAGATAGCTCAAGTGACCAACATCATTAAACACATGAAAGAGACTCCCCCTCAATGTGTGCATACTAAAAATTTGCATTTGAATCCAAATGCACACAAATAGGTACAAGTCTATTTCATTGGAATATAAATAAAGTAATCATACTAGAGAGAGAGGCGTCCTCAAGATAGTAAGAATTTCCAATGTGATAACCATTATAAATGCCTTCCTCGAGATAGATATCCAATATGGCCAAAATGATAGAATATGATAGATGAATCCATAGGAGTAATCCATGAGATAAATCTAGAGCCACACAAACACATAGTCTTATACAAAGTAAATCACAAGAGAAAGTTCAACACTAAATGGGCACAAGCGAGATAAAGACTGAAACAAAAAAAGTGCAAAAGCTTGCGCCTGACCCATGCAAATCCGTGCGAAGTCCTAATAGAACTAATTCTCCCCCTTTGCCATCGAAATGCCAAAAAGAGAGAAGAGCGATGCTAGCACCCCAGAGGATTAGACAACCAAACTAAGATGGTACTACACACTCAAGATTGCAAGAATCAAATCAACAAAAAGCCAAGATTGAGTGTGATTTCCATAAGAACACGAGATGAGCAAAAACAACCAAAAAGATCCACACAAATCCAACTCTTCCCATGGAAGAGGGCGGTGGTCGAGGCCACCTTGTTGGAGGCCCAAGAATTGACAAGCTCCAGAAGTTGATTTCCGATCATCCTTATCACCAGCCCAATCTGAATCAGTATAGCCACATAGAGAGAAATTGGAGCCCTTGGGATACCATAGACCATAATTAGGGGAATGAACCAAATATCGGAAGATCCGCTTGACCGCCACTAAGTGACTTTCTTTAGGAGCTGCTTGGTACCTTACACACACACCTACAGTCAACACAATATCGGGTCTAGATGCGCAGAGGTAAAGAAGAGAGCCGATCGTGGACCGGTATACCTTTTGGTCCACATCTTTACCATGGGGATTAAGTTCAAGGTGACATTTTTTGCATCGGTGTGGCGACGCCATTAAGATCCATCATCTTGAATCTCTTGAGCATGTCTTGGATGTATTTTGCTTGATTTATGAAGGTTCCTTCTCTAAGTTGTTTGATCTCAAATCCAAGAAAGAACCGTAACTCCCCCATCATAGACATCTCAAACCTGTTAGTCATAAGCTTTGAAAATTCATCATTAAAAGCTTTATTAGTAGAACCAAAGATAATGTTGTCTACATATAGTTGGCATACGAAGAGCTCCCCCTTAACCTTCTTAGTAAAAAGAGTGGGTTCGAGTTGCCCAACTTCGAAGCCATAGTCTAGCAAAAGCTCTTTAAGGTCCTCATACCACGCACGTGGGGCTTGTTTAAGGCCATAGAGTGCCTTATCGAGTTTGTAGACATGGTTCGGAAAGTTAGGATCCTCAAATCCTGGGGGTTGCTTTACATATACCAACTCATGTAGAGGACGATTAAGAAAAGCACTCTTAATGTCCATTTGCTGTAATTTAAAATTGTTATGAGCAGCATAAGCAAGAAGGATGCGGATGGACTCAAGATGGGCCACTGGAGCATAAGTCTCACCGAAGTCAATGCCCTCAACTTGGGAATAGCTTTGTGCCAAGAGTCTTGCCTTGTTCCTTACAAAAATGCCATTTTCCTCTTCCTTATTCTTAAAGATCCACTTTGTGCCGATAACATTGCGACACTCCTTAGGCTTCTCTACTAATTTCTAGACCTTGTTACACTCAAAGTTATTCAACTCTTCATGCATAGAAACAACCCAGTCCATATCTTCAAGAGATTCAAACACTTCCTTGGGTTCCACCATGGATATGTGAGCTTGGTGCTCACCAAAACTTGCTAGCTCCCTTCTTCTGGACACCTTTCGTCGGAGATCACCAACAACTTTGTCAAGAGTGTGGACCCTTAATTCAAGGTTCTTGTCTGCATGAGCTTTGCGATGAAGTTCAATTATCTTGTTATCTCTTGGGGGAATAACTTCATCATTTGAGACTTTGTTGGAATCATTGGCTTGGCCTTGATCTCCATCTTGATTAGCAGGAATAGGAGATGAAGAATCTTGCATTTGATGTTGCTGTTCAGGATTTTTAGGGCCGGATAATCCGTTCGAGGGTGGGGCCGGATAATGCGGCCTGGGAGTACTTGATGCATATTCACAATCTTGAGTGGTCCTGGCACGAACTAGAGAGGGGCCGGATAATCCGGGGTCAGCCAGAAAATCCGGCCTGGGGCTTGTAGCAGGATCTTACACATTTTGGTCACTTCTGCCAATTGAGGAGGGTTGTCCGGATAATCCGGTGTCCACCGGATAATCCGGCCTGGAGCTTTCAATAGAAGATGTTTGATGATCTTTAGCATTTTGTGGGATTGGTGTAGAAGTTTCTCCAACATTTGGAGCAGGTTGAGCTTGTGTTGATGAGGGCTCTACTTGATTAGAGCATTGTCCTTCCCGATCCGCCACAAGGGGTTCCTCAATGGGGCAGAAGAATCCCACGCCCATTCTTATTATGGCATCTTGGGGTATTTCAACATCTACATCATAAACATCAACTTGCCCTGCATGGGGGCCATCATTTTCCTCGAGCACCACACTACAAGATTCTACAACACTTCCGGAGAGCTTATTATAGATTCTATAAGTGTGGGATTTGGCACCATAACCAACAAAAATGCCTTCTAAATGCATAGCCTCGAATTTAGATAAACAAACTCCTTTGATGAGAAAGAAACACTTACAACCAAATACCCGGAAGTAGGAGATGTTTGGCTTGTTACCGGTAAGTATTTCATAAGGAGTCTTCTCCAAGATTTTGCGGAGGTAGAGCCAGTTGGATGAGTGGCATGCGGTAGAGATTGCTTCAGCCCAGAAATTATATGGTGACTTGAACTCAGCCAACATTGATCTTGCCATATCCATTATGGTCCGGTTCTTCCTCTCGGCTACACCATTTTGTTGAGGAGTGTACGCAGCAGAATATTGATGTTTTATCCCCTCTTCACTTAGAAATTCATTTAAGGTGTAGTTCTTGAACTAGGAGCCGTTATCACTTCTAATTGCCAATATAGGGACATTGTGTTGACGTTGAACCTCGTTGGTAAAATCGATGACCGTTTTTTGAGTCTCGCTCTTCAACTTGAAGAAATAGACCCATGTGTATCTTGAGTAATCGTCAACAATCACGAGGCAATACTTCTTCCCACCGAGGCTTGCATGAGATGGAGGACCAAAGAGATCCACATGAAGGGAGCTCCAAAATCCTCTTTGATGAAATAATGGTCTTCCTTCGATGGGGAGAGTCATGCATTTTCCATTTAACACAAGCCCTGCAAACATGATCTTTGGCAAAGGTAACATTTTCTTTTAGTCCAAGGATGTGGCCACCCTTGTGAAGACTTTGAAAAGTTCTCATATTGATGTGGGCTAGTCGGTGATGCCATAGCCAACCCGCATCAGCCTTTTCGAAAAGACACATCAGACCTGTAGTGGTTTTCCCTGAGAAGTCCACCACATATAGGTCATTTTCGACATATCCCACGAAAGTGACCTTTAGAGACTTGCTCCACAAGAGTACCACCAAATCACCATCAATGAAAACTACGAAGCCCATCTTACCAAGGGCACGAATAGAAAGTAAATTGTAACCAGGGGTCTCAACAAGCATGATGTCCACGATAGAGATATCATGAGCAACCACAACTTTGCCGAGACCCAATACCCCAGATTTAGACTTGTCACCATAGGAGACGGTTATGTGATCATGGTTTGGATGCATATTCGAGATGATCTCCTTGCTTCCGGTCATATGACTAGTGCACCCGCTATCGAGCACCCATTTGGACCCACCGGAAGCATAGCCCTACAAGAAAGTTACTTCTTGGTTTTAGGTACCCATTTCTCAATGGGTCCTCTCATGTTAGTGACAAGGGTCTTTGGAACCCAAATAGACCAAGATATGTAACTATCAAATGGGCCAACATAGCTAGCATAGACATCACCATAATAATCACGAAATAATTCATAGTTTAGAATATTAACCCCTACAAAACCAACATAGTTAGCCTTGTCATTAGTTGTGGTGCTTGTATTTGGTTGAGCAGTTTTGCTCTTCTTCTTATTATTATTATTCTTATTATTTGTCTTGGGAACATAACAAAGACCTTCTTTTCCATTGTTTGTCCTTTGCTTGCTAAGAATCTCATCTAGGACTTATTTACCTTTAGATTGAGACTCATTTACAAGTTCTTCCTTTAATCTTGCATTTTCTTCAATAATGCCTTCATGTCCACATGTTGGTGTGGATGTGCTAGGAATGTCATACTTGTCCAATTGAGTTTGGAGCTGATCACGAGACTCATTTAGAGTAGAACGTTCACTCTCCAATGCCTTGTAGGCAATGTCAAGTTTCTCAAACTTCTCTCAGAGTCTAGCATGAGCAACCCCAAAATCAATCTTCTCTTTCTTTAGTTTATTTACCTTAATAAGAGCATTGTCACGTTCTTTTATGAGCATTGTCAAGTTTCTCAAATTGACTCTAGTTTCTCCTCTAAAGAGACTCGAGTTTCCTCTTCTTCCTCTAGAGCATTCTTCAAAGAGGCTATCTCCAAAGCATCTTCTCTTTCAATTCTTCCCTTCTCTTCGAGGAGTTCTTCGGAATGAGCAAGTTGACTCATAAGAGCCTCAAAATGATGTTTGTGCTCACCTTGCAAGTTAGTAAAGAAATGTTCCAAAGCAATAACCTCTTCTTTTACCCTAAGACTTGTATCATCATCCATATTAACAGCCATAGTGGTCTTAGGAAAAAAAGGAAACGGAAGATGATACCTCGGACCCTCTTGCCATAAGGCAAGTGATGTTATTGTTGATGATGTTTTCTTTTAGAGAGTCGAAGAGAGATGTAGGGCTCGATGTGGTGGCTGTAACAGCCACCTCCCAAGATATATCTTCATCCTCTTCATCTTCACTTGCCGAAGAATATTCCTCTTGAGCCACCAAGACAATCTTAGGTTGCTTCTTGTAAGGACCATTTTTCTTGACAAATGGTTTCTTTCGAGGAGCCTTGGATTTTTTCTTTGAGGATGAGCCTGCCTTCATTGTCTTCTCTACTTTGATAACAACATTCAGCCACAAAGTGCAACCTATCTCCACAATTGTAACATGTCCTCAGTTTTGGGCCATTCTCTCTTCTTCCACTTGACCCATTCAACTCGAGTTCAGACTTGGCCTTAGTTGGGTCCTTCCAAAAGTTCCTTGCGTAGAAGGCCATGTACTCTCCATGAGCATGCTTGACCTCCTCAGGACAGTCCATGGAGACAACCTCATATCCTCTTTCATCCTCATCTTGTTCAACAACATTTGCCTTTAGAGCAACATTGACCCCTTTTTGCATTCCAATAGCCCGGGCATGGGCATCTTTGGTGTTCTTAGCTGCAACCTTGAATGACGCTATTTCTTGCATGACTTCATTGGAAGTCATTTGATGGTAGTTTTGTCTACCTTGCAAACTCTTCAAGTCCGTTGGCTCAAATGGCATTAGAGCACTCACATATTTCCTTTTTATCCAAGCATCATCAATGTGAGTGGCTCCATGCTTTCAAATGTTGTTGCAATGCCCTTGAGTCTTCTATACATGTCTCCATGGTCTTCAACATCCAACATGTAAAATCCTTCAGCTTCATTGCTAAGAGCATCATACCTATTTCTTCTCATGCTTTCATTTCCAATGAAAAGATCGTTGAGAGCATCCCAAGCTTCTTTGGCGGTATTGAAGTGCTCAATGTGTGGCATGTCCTTGGGACCCACTCCGAGATGAATCATGTGAAGAGCCGTTGCATTTAGTTGACTATCCACAACTTCTCTTCTAGTCAAGTTAGTTGGGTCTCCAACATGAAGTCCATATTCAATGATCCTCCAAAGCTCAATTGATGAACTGCAAACATGAGATTTCATTAAGAATTGCCATTGATTAAATGAGGATGCAGTAAGCTTGGGTGGATAACCCCTATTGTTTATATGAGGATGAGGGATAGGTGGGTCAGGAGAATATAAGTGAGAGACCTCACTATAATCCTCCTTACCACTTCCCTTCTTGGAAGCAGAACCATTGTTCTTCTCACCCACCGTCTCATCTTCCTTAGATTTGGCATGAGCCTTATCCTTAGAAAGAGGAGTGGTGGCCTCAGAGGAGAATGGAGGTGGGGTTGTAGATGCGGTGAGACGAGCGATCATTTCCTGCATCTCTTCCATCTTGGTCTCAAAGGATTTCAACAAGGTTGTTTCCAACGTCTTAAGGTAATCCATTGTGACCTTATCCACTGCCTCACTCCCATTCTCCTTAGTACCCATACTTCTCTTAGGAGGTTAAGCCCGAATAAAGAGTCGGGGCTCTAATACCAATTGAAATGGATCGTATGGGCACCTAGAGGGGGTGAATAGGTGCTACCTCAAATTTTAATGCTTTTCAATTTTAGGCTTGACACAAAAGGTAAATTATCTAGGTATACTACTATGTAGAATTTCCCTATATGCAAACCTAACTACTAGCGAGTAAAGGCGATTGAGATAAAGGAACAAGGAAACCGTAGTGGAGCACGCGGAGACACATGATTTTTTTACCGCAGTTCCTTCCTTGTTAAGGGAAGTACATCTGTGTTGGAGGGGTGGGTGGTACTAAGACGACCACGCCATAATAGGCCTCACCCTGTTCTCCGATGGATCTCACCACCAAAGTCCTGATCCAACTTTCCACTATAGGATCCCTTTGAGGAGGGAACCGGTGCCTATACACAACTAGCGGGGCACAACTCCACAACCGAATTGGAGGCTCCTGTAATGACAACAAGATGTCACGAGAACAAGAATTATCAATAACAAAACACAAGATCTAGATATCAACGAGAATACTAGATCGGGGATTCTCCAAGTGAATGGAGTGTACTTGAAGCGCTTGATTTGTGATGATGACGAATGATGTCTCCTCCTTCAATTCCCCCAAAGATTGAAGCCTTCGGGTGGTTGAAGTGGGAGATCTCGAGGTAGCAACAGGTCTGTTATTTTTCGAATGAACCAAGCGATCTGACAGGAGGGGTGGATGAGGCTTTTATACCCCATGTCCAGATGAAGCCGTTGGAGCTATTTGGGGCCGGATTATCCGGCCCAAGTGAGGGTCGGATTATCCGGCCTGGGGAATACTCCGCCCTAGACTCGGATTATCCGGGGAAAAACCCGCCCCCGAACAGAAGCTCGCGCTAGGCTGGCCTTGGGACCTTCTCCTAGGGACCGAATTATCTGGCCCAAGAGGATGGCCGGGTTATCCGGCTGGGGGAAAAATCCACCCCAGCAACGGATTGTCCGAGCGAAAATCTGCCCCAGATAGAGACCCGTGTTGATGGTCCTTTGGCCAATTCTCTGGGGCCGGATTATCCGGCTCTAGAGATGGCTGGATTATCCAGCTAAGGAAAAATCCGCCCCAGCTCTGGATTATCCGGGGGAAAATTCGCCCCCAGACAGAAGCTCGCATGCATCCAGCCCTGGCCAAGATGGTCAGGCCGGATTATCCGTCCCTTGATGGGGGCGGATAATCCGGCCCCCAAACACCAAAAACTCTATCCGGCAACACTTAGCGCACATGAGAAACTCCACGGTATTGTTATCTAACACACAAAACACAGGGAACCATAAAATGTTCTTTCATGTATTTGTTGTTCATAAGTTGGAAAGAAATCATTTCCTCTCCTTGCCATTGTTTAACGGTGCTTTGCAACGAACTTAGGAATTCAATGGTTAAGTGGCGATAAGTAGGTACATCATTGTACACAAAGTTTTGCAGACCAGCTCTATTGCAAAGTAAATTAAAGTCATCAGAAATACCGAGTTGGTTCAATATAATGGGGCAAGCCCATTTGGTGGCCTTCACTTCGCGGTCCTTGATCTTGTTGAAGCGATCACGTTGGGGCTCATTCCTGAACCTTATCCCCATGCGTTCTTGAGCGACAGCCCGAGAAGCTCTAGTGGTGGCACGGGCATGATTTTGGCTCCTTGTGTTCATCATCTAAAACATTGAAGAAAGAAGAAATAAAACTTTTTGATCCAACAATAGTAACATGACATATTCCTCATCATAGCACACTAAAAAATCTCCTCAAAATAATAATCTAGGCAAGAGAATCATGGCAATTAGTTCATAGTAGGTCTCACCCTAGATTGATAATGACAATAGATCGAAGATGAATTTGTAAAAAGTAATTAGAGGATCGGGGGAGAAACATACCGTAGATCACATGTGTGCGAGGAAATCGAACGAAGTTGTGTAGAGATGAAGATCTCTTGAGGTTTTGAGAGAGTTTGGAGGTAGAAGAGATAAAAAGGATGAAGTTTTGGAGTTGGAGGTACCTTCCCGCACGATTTTGTGGTCGGGCGCAACTATATGGGTGCAACAATGCGTTCTCGCCATATAGTTGGCCTTGTGTCAAAAATTTTAGGGTTTCCACTAGCAGCGCAGCTATATGTCCAGAACTATACGGCCGGAACAATATGTTCCCGCCATATAGTTGGTCGTCAAACCGTATGTACCTCGGAAAAGTAATTATACAAAGGCATCAATATCTATACGACCGGAATTTTTATTCCCGCCATATAGTTGGTCGTTAAACTGTCAGTACATTGGGAAAGAATTTGTACGGAGGCACCCATATCTATACAACCAGAACTATACGGCCGAAATTTTTATTCCCGTTGTATAGTTGGTCGTTAAACTCTTAGTACATATGAAGGAAAAATTGTTGATGACAAAGATATCTATACAACCAGAACTATACGGCCGGAATTTTTATTCCCGCCGTATAGTTGGTCGTTAAACTCTCTGTATGCATCAAAAAAAATCTGTTTCTTCGTAAATTATTTCTTTTCCTATAACTTAGTGATATACCCTGTTTTTGGCAGAAAATTGACAGTAAATATTGTCGACCAACAATAACATGAATAAAGTAGGATTTTTAGTACTACCGAACTTCTTCTCCTCAATTGGAGTTTTCTAGCACTCTTTATTGAACATAAACTAAAACTTAAAAACTTTACTCAAACCTTTATTTCACATGGGTTGCCTCCCATGAAGCGCTCTTTTATGGTCAATAGCTTAACCTCAATGTTGATCACTTAGGCCAAATGAGTAGAACACCCACTCCAAAGTAGTTGTCCTTCAAAGTGATGGCCTCCTTTTCATCATGCTTGGCTTTCTTCTTCCCGGGGAAATGAATAACAAAAGTATCCCGCGAAGGCAATTGAAGCTTCACGTTCCCTTCATGTAGATTAATCAAAGCCTTAAAAATTCTTAAGAAAGGACAGCCTAATATAATAGGAGCAGTAGCATCTTTAGGCATATCAACAATAACAAAATCAATAAGAGCAGGACAATCTTTAATGTATACTAAAGTATTCTCCTTAATTCCTATAGCTTGTTTGTGGGTAGAATCTGCTAGATGCAATTTTAACTCGGTGATCTCAAAAGAGCCAAGATTTAACTTGTTAAAAAGACTCTTTGTAATTGTTGAGATGCTTGCACCTAGATCACAAAGTGCAGATATCTCATTGGTTCCAATCTTAATCTTAATAGTAGTCTCAAATATGTCGTCAAGCTTCACAGGTAATTTTTCAGCAATTTGCTTATATTCTTCCTCAAGCTCATGTACCTTTATTGCTACCTGATTAACAAAGTGTTGGTACATGGCTTCCTCACTACCTTCACTTACCGGAATCTTAATGTTGATCCTTTTTACGAGAGCTTCAACGGTACAACTTGGTGAAGGAGCATTACTATAATCAAGTTCTTCAGGCTCCTCCCTTTGGATTCTCATCATTTTGAGATCTTCAACATGATTGGGCTTAGCTTTACCTGCAAATTTGGCTAGAATGAGAGTTTGAATCTTGGTTATCTTACCTAGTTGTGCCTCAACGATCCTCGTTCTTTCTTGGAGGGCCTGCAAATCATTTCTCAAACTAATAGCTTGGTTAGATAATTTACCAAGCATATCATCATGGTTCTCCATTATTTTAACAAGAATATTGTTTTGTTCATTTTGTGAGTCTATAAAAGACTTAAGTGTTTCTTGGAGACTACCATTACTAGTTCCCATATTATTATTAGAGTTACCTGCAGGACTATAATAATGTTTCTGAAAATTAGGATTATAATTCTTCTTCCAAGTAGGGTTATAATCATTACGAGCTATGAAGTCTATTTCTTCAATATTTGTTTCAGGGATAGCTCTTACCTGGGTTTCCTTACGTTTTACGGCTAGTATGAGCTCATCCAACTTAACAATGAGTTCTTCGTTTTCTTGTGGTGAGATGGATTTCACCTTCTTCGTGTTTGATCTATCCACATGCCATTGGGTGTGGTTGTCTTGCATATTGTCTAGCAACTGCTTTGCTTTAGTAATATGTTTACCCATAAATGTTCCTCCAGCTGCAGTATCAAGCATAGATTTAGACACAGGGTTAAGATATTATAAAATAGATGGAGAATTAACCAGTCTTCTACCCCATGACTAGGACAGTTTTTCATGCATTCTTTCATCCTCTCCCATGCAAGCACTAGTGGCTCACGCTCTTCCTATCTAAAACCAGTAATATTAGATCTGAGTTGCATAGTCTTTGCAGGTGGGAAAAATTTAGTCATAAATAGAGAAGTGCATTCCACCCATGATGGAATAGTATTTCTAGGCAAAGATAGCAACCATTATTTTGCTCTTCCTCTAAGAGAGAAAGGAAATAGACGCAATTTGACCGCATCGGGGTCAACGTCTTTTATACGCATCATATCACATATTTTAGTGAAAGTATTCAAGTGCATACCTATGTCTTCAACAGCAGAGCCTCCAAATTGATTCTGTTGAAAAAAACTTAAATAATGGGGCTTAATTTCATAGACATCAGCAGCAATTGCTGGCTGAGTAATAGGAGTATGCAAATAATCATTGTTGGGAGTAGCAAATTCCCCAAGCTTCTTTTTAGCCATAGTTCCTATGTTTTTTGGTTTTCTTAAACAAAGAATTATAATTGTAAAAGCAAGAATTTAAAGGCTCACTATTTTTTTGGTTTATCAAATAAAGACTGAAAGCAAACTAACAAAATTAAAAATAAGAATTAAAACTAGCAAGGTTCCTAATAACCTCGCCAGGGTAGCTATTGCTTTCCCGGCAATGGCACCAGAAAAAGGGTTGATACCTTCGATCCAGATTACGGGTGTAGTATAGCTTGTTTTTCCCTAGTAGACCTAGGTTATCGAATCCTCTGGAAGCAGATGCCTAGTGAAGTTACTTTAACGGACCTTCGGGAGTTTTAGAATTCCTTTTGTGTTTTTACCGGACCAATAGTTTGCGTCTTTTTGTTGTTGTCGATGATGAAGAGAGAGGGCCTAGGGCGTTCGGTTTCACCTGTAGCTGTCGAAGACCCACAAGTATAGGGGGTGTATCGCAGTATTTTCGATAAGTAAGACTGTCGAACCCAACAAGGAGCAGAAGGTGCTGGCTAGTGGTATGGATCAGGAATTCTCTGCAAATACTTAGCAAACGGATTTTTAGGGGTTTTTGATATAGCAAGTAAACAAAGTACGAGTAAATAAAAGATCTTAGGAATAAATGCAGCAAGTGGCCCAATCCTTTATGCAGAAAAGGACAAGCCGGTTGTATTACTTAAGATGACCAAACGTTCTCGAGGACACATGGGAAGACTGTCAAGTGCTTTCGCTTCATATAGTTGATTAATCCTCTTTAGCTTCCTAAGTGTTGTGTGGGTGAACCTGTGCTAATGTACCGCCCCATCCAAGACTAATACATACTTGTGATTATACCCCTTACAAACATCCGTAAGTACAAGAAAGTAATTAAGGTAGAAACCTAACCATAGCTTTAAACTCTAAGACCCTTACGTCCCTTGTGCAATGGTTTCCTAACGGGGGTTCAGGTTTCTGTCACTCTGGCAACCCCTACGATTAGTAGCCAAATACATAATGCATTCCCCTAGGCCCATATAGGTGAAGTGTCATGTAGTCGACGTTCACATGACACCACTAGAAGAAGTACACCACAACTTAAATAACAATCTATTGAATCTTTCTCAACACAACTCCACTACTAACAACAAGACTTCTCCCATATCCTCAAGAACAAAACGAACTACTCACAAGACATCATATGGATCATGATCAGAGATGGAATAATGATGTATAACAATCTGAACATAAACAATAATTCAATGGTTCACTCAATAGCATCAACTACAAAGCGTAATCAACACCGAGAAAGTTTCCCCTATGAACTATGCAAGATTCAACACACTTGTTACAGCAATATGGAGATGGTGATGAGGGTGCTAATGGTGATGATGGTGGTGATGATGATGATCCCGATGAAGTCCAGCTTGATGGTGGTGTTGATGGTGACGATCTCCCCTCTCCGGGAAGGAATTCCCTCGGCAGAAATCTGTCTATCGGAGAGATCTTTCTCTCTCGGTGTTTTCCGCCCCGCAGAGGCGGCGGAATCTTTCTATGGTCACTCCCCGGGTCTTAGGGTTTCGGGAGGATGATATACGCCAGAGGGGAGAGGCTGGAGTGGGCCAGGGTGGCCACACCACCTCCTGGCGCGGCCTAGGGCTGCCCGCGCCATGGGGTGGTGTGGGCCCCCTGTGGCCCATCTCCACTCCGTCTTCTGGTATTATTAGTCTTCTGGAAAAATAGGATTTTCCCTATATTTTCCCGGATTTTCTGATCTTCGTGAATTTTGCCTCCAAACAACACCTTTTCCATCAGAATCCTGACTGTAGCGGTCCATGCTCCAAAAGTCATCAACCATGCAAAAATAGATGAAATAACATAAGTATCACCTCTCAATACGAAATATATCAATGAATAATAGTGAATTAAGACATAGAATAGTGATGCAAAATGGACGTATCAACTCCCCCCAAGCTTAGACTTCGCTTGTCCCCAAGCGAAACTGAGCTCAATAAACATGGCCTCAGGTTTATGGAGTGAAGAGTCGATAAAAGAATACGGACAAGAAGCATCACATTCATCCAAAGCATAGATCATAATAGAAGACAACTCACTATTATATAACTCAACTTGTAATAAGTAAAGGAAACACAATAAAGATACATAAAGTGAATCATAATTGGTAATGGCAAACTTAGCTCTTGGTCGAAGAATAGTTGATAATTTGCTGGAGTTCACAAATAGCTGGTTTTCAATGAAAGCTTTCAAAGTAGTAAACATCAAGATAAGAGCAATGTGCAAAGCAAGGAACATAAGAAACATGATTGAATAAATCATCATATGAATGAATGAAACACATCAACTCAAAATACTTGCTGAGATAGAAAGGAGTAGGTTTACTGACTCAACTACAAAGTAAAAGAAAGGCCCTTCAAAGAGGGAAGCAGGGATTGCAAGTCTCATAAAGAGCTCCCAAAAATTATGATACTTACTAGCTTTCAGCTCTCATTGCCCCTATCATAGGCATATTTTGGTGGTTAAGGTTAAAGTGATCAAATATGAGGATATGCATTGACAAGTTGTAAGTTGAGAATCTCATGTCCCTTGAATACGAGGGCCGCTCCTCATGCTACTCAAGTTTAGTCACCGGTAAGTTCTTGTCATCATAAACATATGTGTATCATTGAGAACCGCCAACAGGGTACCCCATGCCCGATGATACGGAAGAATCCCCATATCAAAATGACAAGGCAAGCAGACAACAAGTATCTCAGCAATCTTCTTATTTACCATGGTAATATGGTGCTTTTCTCTCTGTTTGCTCTTTTCATAAATCTCTTTTTTCTTTTTTTTCTCTTTTTCTCAATCTCTATCTCTTTTTTATAAGAAGAATGCTTCATAGATACTCGTTATGGTTACGCTGCAGGTTTCCACCATGTCAGCATGGATTAGACCAGCGGCCCAAGTGTTTCTCTAACACACATGCATAACTCCATGGACTTACAAGCTCCCCTTTCATTTCACACCGACGACATCCATAGACAAAAGAACATGATATCAACTAGGTACAAAGTACCAGTGCACTGTTGAAAGCGTTCCCCATGACAGCATGGTTCCGCTAATCCACAACTTACAAAGCGCAAGCATATACGCAACATAGGTGAGCACAATGGTTCAAGTTTATTAAGTGCAAGGAAGTAAAGTGTGCCATCAAGTTCGTGAGAGCTTTAATCACTAATTTTCACATAACAAGTTTAATTTGGGAGGTAGATAAAACAAGAATTTACTTGGAATAGCAATAATGCTACTAGGTAGGTATGGTGGACACAAATGGCAAAGGTTTTGGTTTAAAGGAGGTGGATGCACGAGAAGAATGCCCTCTCAGTACAGGTTTTTGGCTAGCAAGGCTAGGTAGCAAGTACAAGAGTTGAAGGAAACAAACAAACATACAAGTGATAAAGACAAACATGCAATCTTCCTTGGAAGCACAAAATATCTTAACTAGAGAATACTAAACTTATGAGCAAATCAAGAAAGAAAGACGATGAAATAATTTTTCTTTAGAGTACCTTTATCTTTTTCATTCAACTCTCAAAAATAGTGTTGCTACTGACCGAGCCAGGTTTGCCAAAACAAACTAAATTAACTCAATGATCCCAGAGTGCTACCAATACTAACAACAAGATCAATCATATAACCACGAATTGAAAAATTAATATAAGCTATGCAAAAGAGTGAATGATAGAACTTCTCATTAATATTCCATAACGGAAACTCACACCAAGGGATACATATCTAACGAGAGAGGGGACACTTCCATAATGCAAACCATACTACATAATAACTCCTCTATTCATGATATGACTCTACTAATAAGGTAAAAAGATAGAAGATAGTGATATGATACCGCGGCACTCCCCCAAGCTTGGAACAAACCAAGGGGATGCCAAACCTGATGACGAATTACTCTTTTGGTGGTGGTGGTATCCTCTTGATGAGCTCTCTGATAAGTTTCCCCAAGTCCTCAATCTTGAAGGTGAGACTACGAATAAGCTGCGAGTTTTGCTCAATGCGACTCATGATCATGTCATGTTGAGAATTCCAGCTCTTGCTATTCTTTCCCCACTCTTCCTCCTTGAAGTATTCTTTTCCTGCGTGGGTAGAACGAGGCAAATCCCAATTGGAGGGTAATTTCCCTTTGGGCATATTCTGGTATTGATGCTCATGGATAAGGGTATGGAAAGTATTCTTGGTGCGTGGAGGAAGTGACCAGGGATCTAAACGTGATGCGGAGGCTTCCCTCCAATTGACATGGTTCTGGAAGGGTTTTCCACCACTCCAATTCTCGCAATGGTAGTGCCGGTGTGCTTTGCCTCCTCTTCGTCTTCACTCTTGATCTCCTTCTCCTTCCTGGGGTCTTGGAAGTCTTCCTCCATGGGCTCCTTCCCTTTATCCTTGGCGGACACCATTGTGCTTCTAAGCTTTCAAAGAGTATGTCCTGACAGAAATAGATCGAAACAAAAACACGACGAAAACACGATATACGGACCTCGGGGGATCTGGGGGGTTATATATTATGAAGTTTCATATCAAAAGGAAGGTACTGGGAGAAAACGAGTCGGAGGCGGAGTCCGGGGTTGACTCACCACCTGGTGGCGCGACCAGGGTGGGCCCATGCCACAGGGTGGTGTGAGCCACCCTGGCTCCGTTTCCGTCCCTTTTTTGCTTCGTAGCTTTCCTTATTGACTGAAAACTGCAAAAATATAGTTGGATCGTATTTTCGCGGAACTTTTCTTACCAGAACTGTTACCTATTTGAAAACAGACGCCGCAGGTCTTTGAATTTGGTATCTAGTAGATTCTTCCAGAGTCATCTCTTGAATATCATTGATATCTTCATCTTCATACACTTATTACTTGAGTCATAAAACCCTTCTCTTCCTTATTACACCATTATCTCCACTTCCTGGAAATTTCTTTCTTACAAAACTTCACACAGTTCTTATTAGCAACATTAGTATAACTGAAGTGATAAAACCTTTTGAGTCCAACTTCAACTGAAAACCATCAAAACATAAGCTACTATAGCAACTCCTTCCAAAAACCCAAAAACAATTCAAAAAGGAAATCGAATAAAGAAGCAAATGCAAGAGTGGCAAAATCTGTCAAAACAGACCAGCAGGTAAAGATCATTTTTTCGAAAATCTTCTGTTGCTCAAATCAAAAAGTGCAAAACTAACAAAAGTTAAATAACAACCTGGGGCAGAAGCACAAAAAATTACAGCTCAATCCGATAGACAGAGGTCTCTCACGAATTTTTACGGTGAAGCACAAAAATCTGTTTCGGGACAGCAACTTTCCCAAATCTTACTTCTCTCTCATTAGAGGTTGATCTTGACACAAAACCAAACAAAACGGATAAGGAGTGGTTATTACCAAAGTAATAACTTCCAAGACTCAAAGAAACAAAAACAAACTGAAAGCAAAAACAAATTAGGTTGTCTCTCATAAAGCTCTTTGTTTATAGCCATTAAGATGGGCATGATAATTTTGAAGACACTCTCATAGGGATATGAATTGAAGTGAAAGAGAGCATAAGAAGCAAAACACACACACAAATTTAAGTATAACCCACTTCCTATGCAAGGGAATTTTGTAAACAAACAAGTTTTTAAAACCAGAAGCAACTTGCATAAGAGGGCAAAAGAAGTGCCACGTAAAAACTTTCAGCATAAAACGAGGAAACTTGATATTATTGAGATGCATAAGAACACTTTCCCCTCTCTCATAGTAGCTTTTAGTATCATGCATAAACTTAATAATATAACTATCACAAGGACCGTCATAGCAATGATCGCTTATTCTAACAGAAAACACGGGAATACTAGCTCTCATAACACTACTATGTGAAACAATATTAGAGGTATCCTTACAAAGGATAGGGTGTCCCTCTTTTTCATATTTAGTAACAAAGACTTTCACATTTGCTATTATAGGTTCATCAACCATTTGTTTATCAGGT
This sequence comes from Avena insularis, assembly GCA_023614405.1. Lineage (NCBI taxonomy): Eukaryota > Viridiplantae > Streptophyta > Magnoliopsida > Poales > Poaceae > Avena > Avena insularis. The sequence goes on along the minus strand of CM042692.1, from coordinate 427,257,680 downwards.
TCAACAGCTTTTCTTGTACTTTCATTAACCATACTAGCTATCATAGAATGTTCCTTTCTCTTACATGGGAAAGGGATTTTCTGAATATAAGGTTTAGGTAAAACATGATTAGCAGTATAAACTTCAGTATTTCTTGCAGGAACATTCTTAGCAACATCTTTATAAGGTTCATGATACTTATTCCAGTTCTTTTTAGGCACTTCAATATAGGAAGCAAAAGCCTTAAAATAAGAAGCAATAGCTTGAGAGTCTAGACCATAAGCATTTCTAATATTTCGAAAGTCATCAGTTCCTATAAAAGATTCAATGCATTCATAATCATAATTTATACCTGACTTTCTACCTTTGTCATTCTCCCAAGCTTCAACATTGTCTTGAATACGATCTAGAAGATCCCATTTAGCTTCTTGTTCCATGCGAGTGAATGATCCAGCACAAGAAGCATCCAATAAATCTTTATCATGTAGAGGGAGCCTTGCATAAAAGTTATTGATAATAATATTGTTAGGGAGCTCATGAATGGGACATTTGAGCATTAGTAACTTTAATCTCCCCCAAGCTTGAGCTGTACTCTCTCCATCAAGAGGCCAAAATTTATATATTTGATTCCGATCTTTATGAATCTCACTAGGAGGATAAAACTTTGAATAAAAGATAGGCAATATTTCCTCCCATTCCAGAGCGTGGCCATTCTTCAGCAGCTTATACCATTCCTCAGCTCTTCCATTTAGTGATAATGAGACTAACTTCTTCTTAACTTGATCTGTAGTAATACCTGCACACTTGAACAACCCGCATAATTCGTGTATAAAGAGTAAATGATCACCAGGATGGACAGTTCCATCCCCAACATAGTAGTTATCCATAACACGATCAATAATTCTTATAGGTATTTTGAAAACATCATTCTCAGCAGGTGGTGGCTTATCTACTACCTTAGCAGTGGTAGTAGCATTACCAAATAAGAAACTCAGCGGATTATCCATAACGAAAATAAAGCAACTAACATAAGTAAACAATACTCACAGTAGAAGTTTTTTTTACCAGTTCCACTCTCCAATAGCGCTTCACTCCCTGGCAACGGTGCCATAAAATAGTCTTGATGACCCACAAGTATAGGGGGTGTATCGCAGTATTTTCGATAAGTAAGAGTGTCGAACCCAACGAGGAGCAGAAGGTGCTGGTAGTGGTATGGATCAGGAATTCTCTGCAAATACTTAGCAAGTAAACAAAGTACGAGTAAATAAAAGACAGTAGGAATAAATGCAGCAAGTGGCCCAATCCTTTATGCAGCAAAGGACAAGCCGGTTGTATTACTTAAGATGACCATACATTCTCGAGGACACATGGGAAGACTGTCAAGTGCTTTTGCTTCATATAGTTGATTAATCCTCTTTAGCTTGCTAAGTGTTGTGTGGGTGAACCTGTGCTAATGTACCGCCCCATCCAAGACTAATACATACTTGTGATTATACCCCTTGCAAACATCCGTAAGTACAAGAAAGTAATTAAGGTAGAAAACTAACCACAGCTTTAAACTCTAAGACCCTTACGTTCCTTGTGCAATGGTTTCCTAGCGGGGGTTCAGGTTTCTGTCACTCCGGCAACCCCTACGATTAGTAGCCAAATGCACAATGAATTCCCCTAGGCCCATATAGGTGAAGTGTCATGTAGTCGACATTCACATGACACCACTAGAAGAAGTACAGCACAACTTAAATAACAATCTATTGAATCTTTCTCAACACAACACCACTACTAACAACAAGACTTCTCCCATGTCCTCAAGAACAAAACGAACTACTCACAAGACATCATATGGATCATGATCAGAGATGGAATAATGATGTATAACAATCTTAACATAAACAATAATTCAATGGTTCACTCAATAGCATCAACTACAAAGAGTAATCAACACCGGGAAAGTTTCCCCTATGAACTACGCAAGATTCAACGCAATTGTTACAGCAATATGGAGATGGTGATGAGGGTGCTGATGGTGATGATGGTGGTGATGATGATGATGATCCTGATGAAGTATAGCTTGATGGTGGTGTTGATGGCGATGATCTCCCCTCTCCAGGAAGAAATTCCCCCGGCCGAAATCTGTCTGCCGGAGAGATCTTTCTCTCTCGGTGTTTTTCGCCCCGCAGAGGCGGCGGAATCTTTCTGTGGTCACTCCCCGAGTCTTAGGGTTTCAGGAGGATGATATACGCCAGAGGGGAGAGGCTGGAGTGGGCCAGGGTGACCACACCACCTCCTGGCGTGGCCTAGGGCTGCCCGCGCCATGGGGTGGTGTGGGCCCCCTGTGGCCCATCTCCACTCCATCTTCTGGCATTCTTAGTCTTCTGGAAAAATAGGATTTTCCGTATATTTTCCCGGATTTTCTGATCTTCGCGAATTTTGCCTCCAAACAGCACCTTTTCCATCAGAATCCTGTTTGCAGCGGTCCATGCTCCAAAAGTCATCAACCATGCAAAAATAGATGAAATAACATAAGTATCACCTCTCAATACGAAATATACCAATGAATAATAGTGAATTAAGACATAGAATAGTGATGCAAAATGGACGTATCAGCTGTGCAAAACATCTGATGGGAATAAAAGATAAAGATAAAGTATGCATGTAATTGTTAGAGCAAGATAAATTATATGTGGGCAGTGCATCCATAATTGCTATTGTCTCCGCAACCGCTTATAGTAATAACCTACTAGTCTTATGCATAGAAGAAAGAGAACTAATGATATGCATAGTGATGTCACCGTTAATCCCAAGTAAATCCCTCACATATAGCCGTACTACCCCTTCTGTCACTGGGGTTCCCAACCTGCAGATCAGTCATTACTCATACTCCCTATACCTGGCTCAACCCTCGGGGTCTTGGGTACCTTACAAGTCCTTGGATTGAGCAAGATAGGATACAATAATCATCATGTCATACAAACTAATACATGATCCCATCTACGATAAATAACATGCACAAATGCTACATGGCTAGGCCAAAGCCCTTAGCCCAAGGAGAATTACTCACACATAGAGATGAGATCAACAATCACAAACATTGTAATGAAAATCATGAGATTGATAGAAATAGTCTTAGAATGTCACCAATCGAACAAGAGATCTACTATTACAAGTGGTGGAATATGGCTATGGAGATGGAGAAGGGTTTTGAGATCTGGAGGCGGCTGGTGATCTGGGGCAGAGACGTGTGGACGAGGAAGGAGGTCTGGAGCGTATGTTTTCTCATCGCCCGAGGCTTCTTTATATAGGGGTCCCTTCACGAAAGTTGTTCTGTTTGACCTAACGATGGTGACACCAACTATATGACCAGAACTATAGGTCGGAATTTTTCTCCGGTCGTATTGTTGGTTGTTAAAGTGTCTGCCTTTGTTTCACGGCTCCTGGTTTCTTCTGGTTGTTGGAAATCTCGTATCTTTGACTTTAATATAGTGATTCCCATCTTCAAACGATATTATATGTGCAGGAAAAATATAAAAAGAAAGGATTGCATACCTCTTTGAATATTAGGAATTAGTGGTAGGGTTTAGAAATATATTTCATAATTTTTTTGAATACTATCGAGTTTAAATATGGACGTGGATGCCTATATTTCAGAGCCATCAATAGCCTCTAAGAGCGCACCAACCTAAGTTGGTTTCCCATTCCAGCTCTCAGATACACGACTTTAGGCGGTGCAAAAATGTAAACGCCTCTAAAATATACGACCTGAAGACGGTTATTAGTCTTGACCGCTTGTAAGAACTCCTTACACTCAGGCGGCTTCTAGTAGGGACCGTCTCTAATAGTAAGGCACCCAGAGTCAGATTCAAATCAAGACCATCTCCAGAACAAGGACGCCTCGAAGCGGTGGTTATTCATGGCCGCATCTAATAGTATGTAACTTGAGGTGGCTGGTTAAAGTGACCGTCTCTAGTATGTGTAAACCCTTTTAAATAGGACACAACATGCTAATTCAAACTCAATTGTAGCAGACATGACACATAATCTTGATTCAGCAGCCGTAAAATAGATAGACAAATTAGCTCTAGTACTTAGCAACCAACCAAAAGAAGACCATTATATTAACAATTAACCTTAGCCAGATAGTTGGGAAAATCCATACATATTTAGCCATTACTTTATGGCAGTACATACAAAGTGGAGTCCATACATCAAACAAGCATAATTAGTACTTTCTAACAACGAGCATTGTATTTTTAATGGGTCGCTCATTGGAAGTTGCTCAACCAGAATATGTAATTCTCCATTATCTTTTCATCAAAGCAAAAAAGGACAATGTTATGCTTCTTTAAGTTGAAGCTGGCTTCTCATAACCTTCTCTCATCTGGTCATCAAGATTGCATTTGACCCAGGTATCATATTCATCCTAACCATCTTTGGCTATTTGCTATTCATTTGCCAAACATGCACATCAATAGGTTCGTCAATGCGATTCTTTAGGTATTTTTGTGTGAACTCGGCTCCAAATGTCTACGCAAGTACAAAGAATTGAAAAATTAGCATGATTGTGATTATTAGAAGTAATTAAATATCATAGGCTAGCTTTTTGATCATATGTTCAAGAATATATCATCTTACCAGCTTGCACTTCTTTTCCATGACATATGAATAGGGAACCTGTAGACATCGTACTTGATTTTTGGTGGAAATTTAGGTTCACGCCAGTTTAAGAGGAAGTATACATGAATTTTATTCAGATACATGTCGTTTCCAAAAAGGCTCTACTTATCAAAATCAATGTCCCCTTGTGTTGAGATGCATCAACATATAATTTTTTAATGCGGTGGAATATTCACATCTATCATCTAAACACATACAAAACAGATGGCTAAAATTTGGGTGTTCTTTGATACCCCTAAACTCAAACCTCTCAGTGGGCACTTCATCTAATGATTGGAATTCAAAACTTCCAAAGCTAATGGCAACATTGTCCTTGCTGGAGAGCATTATTTCATCATCACTACAGGTTCCCATATGTTAAATACATACAGAAATTGAGCATCTTAATACAATCAAATATAAGAATCAATTAGACTGGAAACAGAAACATATTTCTTGTTATCATAAATTAATCATATTCATATGTAAACATTTTAGTACATATATATCTAAGATAATATAAATCATACACATTACTAGCATTTGAAATTTATCGAATAAACAAGATGCAAGCAGACTAATGAAGTAACAATTAAATCTATATTGCTACAAGGGCAACGAACAATGAGGAATCAATAAAATTGCGGATTTTGAGATGTATAAAAGGGGAAAGAGGTGGGACAAATAGAGGCTGGATGGGGGAGGCTCTCCCGATGCCGCCATCGGGTCTCTACAGCTCAAAAACCTGAACCCTAAATTCCAGAAGGAAAATGGAAAATTCCTAAATCGAATCTCTACATTAGGGTTTTGGGGGTTTGGTTTTCACGCATACATTCCTAGAAGACGAAGGGGTCCTCGGAGGAGAGGGAGAGCATCCTCACCATAGGGAACCGGAAACAGCATGGAGGAGAGGCAGGGGGATCAAAGGCGGCGGTGGTGGAGGGCAGATGCAGCGGAGGCGGTGGACAGTGGGGTCTGGTGGGCGGGGAAGGAAAAATGTGGCATAGATCTAAAATATTTGTCCAAATATTTTCATATCTTTACCACCAAGTACTACCCTCAAACGACTGTAGAGGGAAAAACGTCTCTAAGAACCTCCGTTGTCCAAATATTTCATATTTTGTCGCCAAGTACTTCCCTTGGATAGATAGAAATTACAACCATCAAATACATGTTTCTTACATGCTTATGTCAACAATACTTAAAATCCTTTTGAAATTTGAAAAGGACTAATTAAAATTCCTTTGGAAGCTTCTTCTTCATTATTTTCAGTAGCGTCTCAAATCCCATATCAGATAAACCGTTCTCTGTCTTGCATTGCAACAATTCGAGTATGGTACCGAGCTTTGTGTTGCCATCTTCACAATTTGGGTACAACCCTGTTTTGTGATAATCTAACATGCGCTTCAACTTCAACTTCTCATTTTCACTTTTGCATTCTCTCTATACATCCACAATGGTCCAGTGAAGATCATCAACGAGCTCATCTGGTGCCTCTTCATCTTCAGCTTCCCCTGTTGCAGTATCACTGTATTCAGGGAACATAGGATACTTATCATCATCCTATTCTTCTTCATTGTCTTCCATCATAACCCCTCTTTCTCCGTGCTTGGTCCAACAATTATAGCTGGGCATGAAACCGGACCGAAGCAGGTGCGTGTGAAGGGTTCTCGAGGAAGAGTAATCCTTCTTATTCTGACACGCAGCACATGGACAACACATAAAACCATTCACAATATTTGCCTCAGCGACACCGATAAAATTATGCATGCCTGTAACGAACTCATCAGTGTGTCGGTCACCGTACATCCATTGCCGGCTCATCTGCATTATATAATTAAGTTTATCAAAAACCATTGCAGAATATCTAGAGAAATGACCACTGTACATCGACAAATGCATTGCATCAATGACAGATGAAAGGATAAAGTTGCTAACCTTGATCGAGGAGGAAAGAAAGAGGAGAAAGCTTAAGTATGACTCAGACACTTCATATCATGTTTGTTTTGTGTGAACTCAAGTGGCATCGTGCTCTCATGCATTTCATCGAGCACCTCTTGTGCATAGAGGGGAAAAACAAAGCAGCATACACTACTTATGCATGAGAGGGGAAAAACAAACCAGCTCACACAAGCATGTGGGGCTGGGGGTACGAACCGGAACTAAAGGGGTTGAGGGAGACGGTTCGTACCACGAAACACCTTTAGTACCGGTTCGTGGTATGAACCAGGACTAAAGGTCCCACTTAAACCGGGACCGATCGTGGCCCTGCCCCGTGTGGCGTCATGGCCTTACGAACCGGGACTAATGCTCACATTAGTCCTGGTTCGTAAAGCAACCGGGAATGATCGCCAAGTGGCTCCGAAACCGAAGCCCTGTTTTCTACTAGTGTGATTTGAGAGCTCTCTAGTCAAGGTTGTAACCATCACTAACTCCCATGTAGAAGATACTAGAAACCTGTCCAACAATTGGAAGAGGTATATCTCCTGCCACTGAATATTTTTTCCCATAAAGTCCCCTTGCGCTATGATCAAATTAAATAACATACTCAGTTTATTAAAGCCATCTGGCATGTTATTGTCACTCTCTCTTCTTGTCAAGTTGAAATTTCTAGCAATCAACATGGGCAATTTAGATTTATTTATGAACCGAGCTAGTTCAACAACAAAAAAGCCACCTTTGCCTGTTTATTGTGGGTCATAATACACCATTATTAGATTCCAAACAGAATCAGCAACTTTATTACTCAACTTTAATCCTTCAAAAAAAAAAAGAATACGTACCTATTTACTTTTCCAGCACTTGAAAGCTATTATTATTAACTCCTACTGAAATCCCCCCAACTCTCTCCCTAGAAGGTATACTGGTCAAATTGAAATCAAGATCACCACTAAGAGAGTTTAAAATCACCTGTGGGTAATCTTGCATAATTGTTTCCTCTATTACTATGAAGTCTAGAGCAGAAACAGAAGCAATATGTTTGATAAATTCTCTTTTCTCTGTTTCTCCTAACCCAATGTCATTCCAAGTAAGTCCAGATAACATTGTTTTTTTGTTTTTTCCTCCTCAACAGTCTTAACTGGTGATTTAACTGTGAAAACTACATTTGAAGATTTCTTTAGTATTTCACTCACTAGAGAATATAGTGTAAATGGAAGTTTGCTCAAAGAATCATTTTCTCCATTGCAATCATCACTATAGGTTACTGCTAGAGTTCCTGAAGAATTGTGTCTATTACAACAGTTTGTAGTATCACATCTTTAGGTTCTGTAGCAGGTGTTGATAGATTCTTATTTTCATGGTACAAATTTACTCTACCATACTCTTGCGCTCTAATTAAATTTAGATTGATCTCCACCATATCAACCGAGACACCCAAATCCGCACCAATAATTTTCACTAACTCAATCAAAGTATCATCATCTGTATTAAGTACAATTGGAGTTTCAGAAGCAGTATCTTCAGTGTTATCCAGGTTCTTGGCAGCAGCAAGATTTTTTGCTCGATCCAGCAGCGGGATATCTTCAGTATGCTTCATCACCAACCTGTCAGTGTACCTAGGATTTCCTTCTTCCCCAGGACCTCCATCACCTTCATCTGCCAAATCATGTAACTGAATCCCTAGTTTTGTTGCCAAGCTTGTTATATGTAGTTAGGATTGCAAGAAGTCCAACTAATCTATGAGCTATCTATCTAAACCATAATCGGTTAGCTGAACATGACAGGATCGTATACCGCCCGATCTCCAACTGACTCTGTTTAACGAGATAAATTCAACCTCTTACCAAATCTCCCCTTCTGATCCCAATATCCGATCTCCTCCATGCATACACGATACACGACCGAGGAGGTAGCTGGTATGTCGCTCCAGGCCAATAAATTCTCAAGCAACACGCACCGATATGCAGCTACAGTAGCCAAGCTCGCAGCACTTGTCGCCTTTCTCCTGTTCTTCTCCTTCCTTTGAGATCTCTGGCACACATGCACCGGCCGGCTAGCGTTTGTCCCTTTGCAAGCGAGTTTCTCTGGTCTGAACCAGAAACCAAACAAACTACAGTTATGCATGCCATTGGACAAAGCACTAGAGAACAGATCTGCAGATGTATGTTTGAGAGAGAGATAACCATACATATATGCAAGCTCTTAGGAGACCAGCTGACACGGCAGAACCGGTCTTCACATGCGATAACTCTTGCGTCCAAAAGGCAGGTATACGTACGTTCCTCAACTCATATATGGTCGATACATGTTGGGGGACAGATAGCTTAGGTACGGCGTTGGGACCAATAGTAGCAGTTCTTGTTTCACATGTTTGCATCAAGCTTCTCTGAGCTGCTTAACATAATTGGTTTAGGGCATCTTGAGCGGGCCGGTTCATTTGGGACACGGATGTGTCTAGATTGGTCCGTTTAATTAGGTCGGCCGGTGGAAAAAAACATGTCATTTTGATCTCGGTCCGGGTTTCCCTAGCAGCGCCGACCCATCTTTTTCCAGCTTCACGTCTAATTTTGACTTGCATTGCATACATAGTTTTATAGTTTTTTCTTACAATTGCTTGCCTTGCATTGCATACATAGTTTTGCTTATAATTGCCTTGCATTGCATATATAGTAGATTTAATCTAGAAGACTCCGTCTTGGCATATGCATGGGCAATTTGCTTGCTGTAAGTGCATACAAGGAAGGTATGAAAAAGTAGTTGATTTAATCTAGAAAACTTTGTCTCGTTTTCACCTAGTCATTGGACTCGAAGTCGGTGTGGTAGTGTCGGCGTCACATGGTCTCGTCGAAGACGTTGATCGTGAACATGGCTTCGCCGTCCTACGTGAAGACAAGGAAGTGCATGGCCTCAATGTCGTGCGCACGGGAAAACTTCCTTCACCCGTTGTCAAGGGTATATCTGGCTGAGGCGGTCGAACAACACCTCCACAGACTAGTGGTCGGTCGAGCTGCCGGGTACCTGCAACCCAACATGGTGGGTCTCCTGCCCATCGATGAGGGTCACGAACTTCTAGGGAGACAAAGCCTGTCCCCATTCATGCCCAGGTGGATGGTGACGCCGAACTCGAAACCGACGAGGTTGTTGATGGGCGTCGTTGGGGGCGAAGTTGATGGAGATGGCGACGTTAGTGGCGACAGGAAAGACGCTGGCGAAACGTTTTGGCCTCGCCCTCACGTCGTCCTCTCCGACCTTACCCATGCCCAGGACCAAGTGGTCGCCCCAACCACCCCACCCGCAATCCAATGCCACCTTTTATGGCTGTCGCATTGCCTTTGGGTGGGAAATGGAAGGTGGTGATGTGTGGAGAAGATGGCCACGAGGCCGTGTTTAAAAAGGAAAGGGCATTGGATGCCGACACGGAGTTTGATACACCGACATTGGTGTCGAGCGGTCAGCCCAGGCGTTGGATGGCACATGCAGTGTAGGCATTTGGCGGCGCGGCCAACCCGCGAGTCAGCGGCGCGGCCAGCCTAGGAGTAAGCCTACTCCGTTGATGACTTTTGGTTTAGAGACCAGTGGCCACTGGGTCGCTGCCAGGCGGGCCCCTGGAGGACGCGAGAAGACGAGGGAGGACACACGCAACATCCGCGAGGCAGTCCGCGGTAACGCATTCCCAACATATTTTTGGGTGATGAATGGACCGGTACGGTCAAACGTGGTCGTTTGGGGCGGGCCGCTGGAACGGGTTTTGGCTGTCCGGGCGTCCGCGTAGACCGATTGGACCGCCTGTGGTCGAATTGGTCAGTCCGCTTGAGATGCCCTTAGCTTTAGCTTGCAGCATGCATCTATGAAATTAATGGTTTTTCTGAACAGGATGCAATTAATGGTTGAAATTTGATTATTGGAAAGATATATGTGGATTAGTTTCAACACTACCTAAACAAATGACTTGTTTAGAAATCATCTTTGCTAATTCTCTGTTCCCTCCTTTTATTTTGGAATTAAATGACATTCATCAAATTGCATAGTAGTGGCGTTAAAAGTGCAGCCATAAAACTATGTAATTTTTCTAAAATATTACTCCGGTTTTTCGTTTGTAGGAATGAGGTAGATGGTCAACACGGTGTGATATTGATCCAAAGACTTAGAGAAGTGTTCGAGCATTATGCATAATGCACCCAATTTGCTTTGCGAGGCGTAATGCATGATCTAGTCGAAACATGAAAGAGAGGTATGGTGAAATGGGGATTGATGCAATGATGTAGCTTGGTGGCAAACCACTGGCTAAATATTGTAAAGGTCCATGATGGCGTCATGATCTAAATCGAAAGCTAAAATGTAGCCAAATCCATCGGCTCCCTTTGATGCGGAGAGCATATTCAAACTTAAAGCATTATTCTAATTTTATTTTTCGTCTTTTCTACCTAGTATTTTTCTTTACGACATACATAGAATATTTTAACGTTTTCATTTCCCTTATTCTTTTTTTATTTTTTCTTCCAAAAATGCATTAACTTTTATGAAATACATGAATTTTTAGTTTTATCCACAAATACATTAATTTTTTTGTTCTATTAGATTTTCTGAATTTGCCTTTTTCTTGTTCTCTATTTTTAATATATGAACATATTATTTGGTCTACGAAAAAGGAAAATGAAAAATAGAGAACACTTTTTCGTAGATCTATATTTTCCTACAAATAAAAAATATGCACGTGTTCATCAACATTATTTGATTTACGAAAATATGAATACTTTTTAATACTTGAAAATATTATTTGATCTATATGGACATATATCTTTTCATGAATACATGCATATTTTTAATTTTTAGGAAAACTAATTTAGATGTAGATCAATACTCTCTCCGTTTTAAAATATAAGACGCCTAAGGATTAGTCAAAAGACAAATCTTACAAATTCTAACCAAATATTTACAGAAAAAATATCTATATCTATAATACTAAATGAACAGATTAGTAAAATATACTCTACAGTGAATCTGTTGATATTGATTTAGTATTGTAAATATTCATATATTTGTGTATAAACCTAGTCAAACTTATAAAACATTTACTTTTGACTAATGTTTAGGGGTCTTATATTTTGGGATGGAGGGACTACTGTTTTTGTATGTATATGAAACAGTAACTAGGAAATGCATGTACAATTTATTTAATATGATGAGCAATTCTTACAAACTACATGAACACAAAAAGATAAGTGTTTCTTCGGTTGAAAATATTTAAAGCTCCTCACGTATGTCAATGGGCCTCGCCAAAGGCTGCCATGTACAGGAGGCCTGAGTCGTCACGGGCATACTTGACGTTGCCCCGCTTGGTTGGGCTGAGAAACGAAAGGCTCTCCCCAGCCCGGAGAATAGAGAGACTGGGCATAAGCCCTTTTGTACGCGCGGTTGGTGTTGTTGTCGCAATGTTTCACCCGCTGCATACATGCATGGATGCTTTTACCCTGACAGAGACGGCGGCGCATGCGTCGCGGCGATCGCAAGCCTGCTTCCTCCGATCGAGTTTCAATCGGTCAGCTCTTTGTTTGGCATCATTCCGCGGTAGTCGGCACTAGGCAGGCAGTATGACTGTATGACGAGCATGCATGATCGAGTTGAATTTCAGATCTATGACGATTGCTGCTTTCGGTTTCAGATCTAAGCCAGCCAGGGTTGAATTTCCTCCATGACGACAGTGACATGCACGCGTAACTGTATGCTTCTTTGAGAACATAAACAAATGCATGCATGGCTATCGATCGAACAAACAAGTACTCGTGGAACAGAAGAACATTCTCCAATGGCCATCCATGGAGTACAACGCAAGCTTTTTTTTCTTTTCATTATTATTACCACCAGATGGAGAGACATGCTGCATGTAAAGCTCGCATACATCCTGATGGTCGAGCCATTCTTTATCCTCTAACCTTTAGTGTGACGCAGTTGAAGAAAGAAGAGAAGAGAGATGACCGACGAAGAAGAAAGAGAAAGCACTAGTAGCTACGTACGTACGGACGTGAAAACGATCGGCAGCAAAGCATGAGTTGAAAGTTGAAACACTATGGGCCAGCATGCAGTGGGTGGATCGATGGCACGGGCAGTTGACCGAGCGAGGCAAAAATACACATCATGATCCATCGATCGATCGATGTTGTATCGATCAATGGATGATAGCCTTGGCGCCGCTGCTGCTGTAGCAGAAGTGGCGGTGGAACTCCCCGCCGATGCAGCACTTGAGCCTCAGGAAGCTCGGCTCCTTGGGCACGGTGAGGGGCCTCCTCGACCTGCATCCATGCACGTACGGCAACATCAGCATCTTGTATACCTTTGTTCCTTAATACAGTAGTAGCATGGAATTGATTAAGCATATCGTTAATTGTTTAGTCAGTCCCTTCCCTTTGTGTACTACACGTACAAAAGCTTCACTCAAGCCAAAAAGCTAGCTATATATGGACTCCTACCAACTGTTCAATGCACTAATAATGTGTACTTTAGTGCGTTCTTGTATATCTGTCCATTTTGGTTCAATCTAAGCTTTTTTTTATTGGATTATTGTACACTTCATTATTATTCCGATCCCCTAATAATGTTCTACACAGTGACCGTGACCACCCCTCTTTGATGGATTAATCATAAGTTTGTTCAGCGATATAATCAGCTCGGCTGATGATTTAGATATATGATCATGCAAATGGATAATCAGTTGCCTTTGTGGGTGGAATGGCTTGTCAAATGCTGGCATAAGTTGGGCCTTGGGAACCATCTCCTTCCTCATCATCTTGATCTCACGCTCCTCCATCACCTGCATGTAATAAACCTCTTTGTTAAGCATTATCTTATTATTATATATGAAAGTAAACATATATGTATCCAACGTAAAAGCATATAATCACCTGTGATAACTTGTCCTCAAATCTACGAATTATTTCCATGGTATTTATCTTGCTAGCAACCTGTACCAAGTGAACATTATAAGTTCCTCGCAACTTCAGCTTTGTCAAAGTAGAGGTACATATATAGCTGTCAAGTTATGACGAGGAAAACAAACGTGAATCTATATAACCTGGTAGTTATAACCAGCTCTCCTTATCGCTCGTTCCTCGGTGTGAAGCCTGCAGTAGCTCAGCGGTTGCTCGTGTTTTGTCGCTTTCTGATATATGAGGCACTTATATGAATTATTAACTATTTCAGGATATTTAATTATCTTCATGCTGTAAGCAATTGTACTTTGAGTTAGTTAAGTATGTATGTTAATAATTAAATGAACCTTGGGTGAGGTTTGTGAAGTTGGAGACCGGCGTTTGCTCTCGTCGTGAGTTGCCAAGTCTGGACCTCCTTTACGTACGCTTTGCTGCTCATTTTTCCGTCGTGGCTAGAAAATAATTCGAGAAAATTATTAGTAGAAGAGTTTGGAATGCCAATTTATCTGGATATGTTGTGGTACCTAACCATCTCTTCATACCCAGAATACGTGAAAGAAAATGTAGTCATAGAAAAGGACTTTAGCTAGATGAGATGAGAATGAGATGTTGCATGCGCCCCTGAAAGTTTGGCCTCCCATGTCTTCAGTGTACATAATAAATGATGTGCTATATGCATGAATATACATGCAATTTCTTTAAAATTGTACCTCGGCGATGTTCTTCTGATGAGGTGGAGACCCTCCGTTCCTAGCTGGGCTCTTCGGACCTGAACTAGTCGAAGTGCTCTGCAGGAAACAATTGAAAAAACTAATTAAGTCAACCATAACAAAATTAACTCCGATAAACAGTTTAAACGTACGAAACAAACTTTTCTATAAGATAAGCTTTTAAAACCATGTCTCCCGCAGTCCCACACTATATGTGCATAGCTTTAGCAAGCTGATTAGCAAGCGTCGTAGCTTGCCTTGACCACTTGGACAGTTACAGAAAAAAAGTAAGGAAAATGATACCCAAGCTAACACAATCGCCCAGTGCTTGTCTAGAAAGACTTTAACTAACTTGGAAGTAACTGAAAACAAGACGTACGCGTCACTGAGAAAGATCAGGCAACTTAGTCGTAACTTGTGCAAGAATATACAAATGTTCAAGGGGAGAACTCATGAAAAGCTGTGATCACTATGCTAGAACTAAAAAAACCTACAAAAAAACAACCAAAAGTCGTCGTCCAGCTTGAACCATATTGGCAGAAACACCATTGAACATGTTACAAACCACAGCTTCCTACGCCACAAATGCATGTCTAAAGCCGGGAAACCAAAGACCCAACTGATGAATCCTAGCTAAAATGGTAGGCAAGAAGATGTGTGTATCCCATGCATTTCCCAACCTTAGGGGAGGTGGCCTTCCTTGTCTTCTCCATCTCTCTAGCCATGGCGGATGATGGACTCTCTAGAACGATGCAATGCAAGCGGGAATGATGGATGGCTGAAGCAACCAATAGTTGCACCAATTTATAGAGCTATCTAGCACCACGAATGCATGCACAACACACCTCGATCTTTCTACTAGCTAGCTAAGAGACAAGTGGGATGTGGTAGTAGGTTTCAAAACTTAGCTAGCTAATGTGCCACTTCACCAACCATCTATTCCATTCCATTTCATTTCGTTTCACAGGGTTCCTTCAAGAGGCCTCTAAGCCCTAGTCCAAATCAAGTACACGCTTTCAGCATATTATCATATCATCATCAGTGTTGAAATCACCAGTGTGCATGTATGACTGTGTGTCTCATCTTGTCACTAGCTATACCAACCATGTGTTGAGCCATAGCCATCAACCAAGGGAACAAGGCTAACAAACTCTTCCTCCATCCCTTCCCCTTCCCTAGGTAGCTATCTACTTTATTTTGAGGTGGGACTGAAACTTCCATCTCTCGCTCTCTGAAGTTGGTTATGCATGGGACTGAAACTTGTCGTCGGCACTCGCGCGTTCCGGATTCGCCGGTGTAGCAAAAAGAAGCGTATGATCTTGAAGCTTCGTGGCAACGGCGGCAGGAGCCCTAGCTAGCCAGGTCTCTCCTTGAGATTGGGGCTGACACACACTTGCAAGTTGCAACAACCTTAACGTTGCCTAGGCAACATACTCGTCATGTTTGCACGCGTACATAGCCATGTGATTGTTATGCCTCAGCTTTTTGGCATATTCACGACATTCCATATATGTGCTTCACATCATTATGAGCTGTTTTCGTTTAATTAGTTCTATGTTAGTAGCTTGCTGGATATATGGGTCCAGCTAGTTTTAATTAGCTAGTCCTACAAGGCGCTACAACGCCCTTTTTTGCGGCCTTCAATTGATTCAAGTTTGGTGATTGAGTTTGAGGTTAGGCCGTAGCTAAATCTTTTTCAGGTAGAGAGTCGAGCATGATGGACTACATGACCCACCCTAATTGCTGCAGGGATTTATATTTACATATACACCTTTTATCTATTCGAATATATACCCATCGACTGAAAAATAAATTAATCTATTGTAAAGGGTAAATTAATAGTCTCCCCATGCAGCTTAATGCAAGACTAATTAACGGAATGACGATAATCTTGTGGCACATCCAAACTACGACGTCGCACTCGTTTTCGTTATATTTTCAGAAGATCGATTCCTTATGTTCCAAGGTATGATGACGAATATTACTTTTCTGATAAAAAAATGTACGTGACAGGGATGGATCGACGTCGATCAGGCAGCCGACGAGCGCACCTGTGTCTCAAGCGCCGCGTATGCTTACTAGCTCAAACACAAACGTGACGTAGATACGCACTTGCATGCACTAATGCAGCAACGGTGCAACACTCGTTTTCACTGGTCTGACTTCGGCGCAAATTAAATGAGCTGCCGCCCCGGCCGCTTTTAGGTGTTGGTTCAATTTGTTCGTTAATCGATCTTACTTTGCCTTGCATGCATGACATGCACGATTAAATTCAATAAACAAAATATGCCACCACACGCGTGCGTCACTCGCCACTTTGAGAAATGCCGGCCACTGCGATGACAAAACTTTTGCTTTCATTTCCTTTTTCATCCCAAAAGCTACGATCTTCCCCAATTTCCAGTTTCCTTCATGTTTTTTGCCATTCTCTAACCTTACAACAGCAAAAGGTTGCACGCCTACCTAACAAGATAATAACACGGTTGAGTAAATATTTCTCTCTCTATTCGTAAATAGATGGCGTTTCGGACAAGGCCTGCACTACATGTCTTTAACCATTAATTTTGTATTCCTGCAAAAAAAAACCATTAATTTTGTAAATATATTGTGGTTGAAAATTATTAAGAGAGAATATTCTTTGCATTAAATTTCAGTGTTTGTAATCTCAAAAAAAATTCATTGTTTGTACATTTGTGTTTGAGGTTACCCCATTTAAGATTTCTGGGATACTATATACTTTACTTGTTATTACATTGTGTTAGGTTTTATGAAATTTACTGTTTCCCCCAATTTGTTTACTTCAAGTCCACATGGCTAGTGGGGATGCTAAATGGGAAGCAAAAAAAAAAAGTATGTAGGTGTGTGCCTACAAGGCTCCAAACTCGAAGCGCATCACCTTAGCCATTTTTATCTTTTCGCGCTTGCACGCTCGGAAGGGTTAAGAATTTAGTCAAAAGCTGCAACTATCATGGCAACAAGAGTGTCGACCCATCTTTGATTACATGAAGGCTTCCTTGATGGCAGAAAATGTGGGTAAGGTTTGGTCATGGTTCATGTTCTAGTTGCACGTGATCGGGAGCCACATAGACATGCCAAAGATATTTATGTTTCCAGAATCGAGAAGCGGGGATATTAACTGCGGCACAGACATGGCATGATGTAACAACTGCATGGTACAATGTGACAGAAGACTTCATAGGGTGCAAGACATTTCACAAACAAACATGGACTAAAAAGTAGAATCACTCTATTTGAAAAAGACAACCGAAGTATTTGGTATCCTTACCTTGCCAAAATTTATTGCAGTCAAAAGATAGAAATGACATATACTAGGAAATCGTGTATTTACAAATAGGAAGGGTGGTAGGTTTTACCGCAAAAAAAGGCCGTGCATAAAAGAGAGAGAGAAAAATAGCCCCGATATGCATGTGAGAGTTGCTGCTAAGATTCGCTCGCTCAAAATGAATAATTCAACTATTTGATAATTTTTCTAATTGTCAGCACAACTTAGCTTATAGAGATAGTGCTAAAGGTTGCAACTTTGCTTTTCCACTAACATTTGCTATGCATTTTGTTTTTGGAAAGACCATTTGGCATGCATGCATACATACATGTCCGACGCATTGTCTATCCAGTTGATGTGTACTCTCTCTGTTTTAAAATATAAGATGTTTTAGCTTTGTAAAAGGAGTATATCTAAATCTCTTTTAGTGTGTAGATTCATCTAAGTTTGGAGTGAACCTACGCACTAAAAGGATCTAGATACACCTTTTTTACAAAGCTAAAACATCTTATATTTTAAAACGGAGGGAGTACGTGAGAACCAAATGGAAATGGTCACAAAATTCTACTCGTGCGCGAGTCACACACATTTCCGTTATTTCAGCACCTTATGTTTCAAGGTTTTCAATCGAAAAAGAAGAATGGTCCAGCAGCTGAGGCGTCGTGTCACAAGTGCGCGCGCGTTTTTTCTATCGTTCCGGCGGCATCACGCATGCATGCAGATATATTCCACACTGCGGTATCTTCCGTACCAATCGCTCGTCCGGCCGGCCGGAAGCCTCTACGAATAAAGCATATCGCTTTTAGGTGGTAGAGCAACTTCACTCTTTCGCCTCCCTCCAGCCACGTCTCTCATAACTCTTTCAAAACTTGTCCAACTTCAAATTTCATTTAAAGTTTGATTATATTTTCAATGTGTGAGGCAGGAGAGAGGGGTGGCGGTGATAGTAAAACCCATCTAGGGTTTCGTCCTTTATGCCAGCGACGTCGCCGGTGCGTTCCGTCTCCGGTGGCCCGGGTGCCTTGGAGGTGTGGCAGACCACGACCTCTCTCCGGCGAGAAGGTTCACCTTCTTTTTAGGCTGTTTTTAGTGTCTTCTTTGAGATATTGAGGCGGCGGTTTCATCCAGGGTCATCATCGCTCTGTCCTCGCTCTGGTAGTGCATCTAGCGTCGGCGGATGGCAAGTGGAGTCCTGTGTCCAGCGGATCTCTTGGGATCCGATCATTTTTTGTATTCGTTGGTGTGGTTTGAGGCCAGTCTCTTTTGATCTACATTTATCATCTTTGGCAATGGTTTCTGCTATGGTGCCTTGGTCCTTTGGGGTCTTAGCACGATGACTTCCCTCCTGCCCATCTACTACAATAAGCTTTACAACGATAAGTTTTGCTCGTCTTCAGTGATGGAGGGCCAAGGACAGTGGCGGTCTCGTGACCTGCTTATATTTTTTGTTACTTTTGAAACTCTTTGTACTGTTGTTTATGATTATTAATAGTACGTGGAATTTCACAAAAAAACACAAGAGACACCAGTAGAATTATTTTTTAGAGTAAATTTCAGTTTTTACCCCTACTTTGATATGTTTGACACTGATTAACCATTTAACATTCTTTCATCCATTTTTTTCGAAATGGGGAGCGGAGCCCCGGCCTCTGCATCGAGCGATGTATACAGCCTTTATTTATTATTAGAACCACATTGTTTGACAAAATCCATTACAAAGATTATACAAACCAGAACCGCCAAAACAAAACACTGAGCAAAAAAGGATAACCGTATCACCAGTTCCCTAACGAGATCTATGAAACACCTATCTACCTGTTTCGATCCCGTCCTATGGTCACCCACACTGTTGCCACTCGCCAAGAGAAGCTGGAGTGCCTTGGCGCGACGACTCGAACTCAAGCAAAAGGATCCCTAGAACCGCACAACATATCCACGGAGCGGCATCCACGCACCCGCTCCGGATGTCGACGCCTTCATAATCTTCCGCCAACCTGTCATCAGCATGTAGATCGATGCGCAGACTCTCGCCACACCAGCGACCAACACCACCTCGGTGCCAAGCAGCACCACCCCCCGCGCGCTAGCCGCTCCAACCGTCCTGCCGCTTCCATCCAACGCTGCTCCATAGGCGATGCTCCCAGGAGAGAATGCGATACAGACACCGCGGCACCGCCATCGCCCGACCCGAAGATCTTAGGGTTTCCCCCGGAGCAGCACGAGTGAGGTCGACACTAGTTGCCCGACGATGCCTTCATCAAGGCCACGCGTGGTAGCGCCGCCATCGCCCGCCAATCGGCCCGGTTTTCACCGGCACCTAGGTCTTCCCGCCTCGCAGTCGGGACTAGATGATGGATCGCGAGATCCGCCAACCAGCCTCAGGCCGACCACCTTCGACGGAGAAGAAGGCCGCCTCCACCATCTTCCTCGTGCCCCTAGACTGATCCCAACCTCTATGGTGTCGTTGTCGGAGTTGTCGAGATGCAGCGGGCGTAGGCAACCCATCTGAACCCATAGGGGCCAGATCGGCCCGCCGTTAGCCCCGCTTGCAGTTGTGTCACCACCGCCATCAACACGCCGGAGATCGGCCGCCGCCAGCCCGCACACCACGCCTTCCGCCGCGTCCCCGCTTCATCCACACGCCGCCACACACCGGAGATCCGACGACCACAACACAGAGGCGAACCAGCCCCGCCATGGTGCCAGACGTCCGCACCATGCCCTAGCGCATGAGATCTGGCCCATATCCTCACCCAGGCGCGCAAGAAGACAAAGGATCCCCGCCGCTGCCGGCGCCGGCCAGGCTTTGCCTGGCCGCGTCCTCTGGCAGCGGCGGAGGAGAGGGAGAGAGGTGGAGGGGGCTTGTGGCGGGGGGAATTAGGGTTCCCTTTGCCGCCGCCACACGGGGATGAGGGGAGGGACGGGGGCAGGCCAGGAGTCTCTCCTGGCTCTCCTGGAGGGCGTCAATAATAGTATGCTAAGAATATTACCCCATTTATCGAAAGTTTTGACAATTTTTACCCTCTTTAAGATTTTGCATAAGATTTTAATGTGAGTGGAGTCGACTATTTTCCTCCAATTGTTTTCCTGCACCCCTTGAATCCCAAAAATATGTCCATAGCCACCATCTTATGGAAATAATCATGATACACCATGTCAATGTACATGTGTCCGAGTTGAGTTTGAGTTCATCACTCAGTAGAATTGTAGCTTGGCCTTTCCGTGTAGGTATATAATCACATGTACTGCTTAGATATTCTACCGGCAAGAAATACAAAGTAAGAGCACACACACGCTTAGGTGTATAAGGCTAATTAGTTGTGCGTACCTTGCTAGCTACTAAATCTCAATTGAGGCAACAGCTTTGTACGTGTTGTTACCATTGGCCAATACCGCTGACCAAACATTTAAAAAGAAGTTAACTTGGTCTGGAGCACTGTCTCTGGCTCTAAGATCGCTAGCGATTATCTGGATGAGTCCCTACCATCGACTGATATATCAAAAGTTTCTACGTATATGTAACGACCACGTGTAAGAAAGCGAGGCGACTCAGCTATCAGACCCACTTGGGCGTGAGAAAAAACGCTAAGAGAAAAGTGTGATGTCGCATCCCATGTGTAGCTGACATACGGACCCAAGCTGATCGCTCTTGGATTTTTAGAAGGGGTAAAAATTGACAAAATGTTTGCTAAATGGGGTTATACGGATGAAAAATTGTTAAATAGAGTAATTTATGTCAAAAATATCAAACTAGGGGGTAAAAAAATAGAATTTACTCTATTTTTATTGCTAACTTTTATCTTTCAAATCATGTACATGACACCAACGCACGCGGATATGTGGGTCCTAGCGGTTATTGATGACTGCAAGTACACAAATCACTTATAGCTAATTTTGAAATAAGAGTATCGAACCACGAAGAGCTATTGGTAAGGTCTTAATGTCCATCACCACTATCCAGTAAAGAGTGGTTGGGAGTTTTCTTTGATTTCAAGAAGAGGTGTTTGAAAGTGTTTGTGTGTGTGTGAACAAAGCAATATTGAACTAATGCAAGTAAATAGAGAGAGGTTCGCGGTGTAAAAGAATTGAAACTACAATAGGGCTAAAATGTTCTCATGGAGTGTTGGACCACCACTAGCAATCGAGTCAATCATGATTAGGTTATATTTATGCGTATGTATGGGAGAAACTTCAAGTTAGATGATCAAAAACCAGCCATCTTATATTTCATCTCTCATAACCACAATTATGATCATAGGTCAGTCACCCAGATCCCCAACAATTAAGGGTTAATCCCATGGTCATGGACTAGGATTTGTGAGTCATCTCTGATCCCTCTTGAATACATGAATAATGATCCAATGCAATATGTCATTTAGCACCTTCACACCATCACATATCCAAGAGTAGTTTCCTCCCTTGTTGTCCCGAAGGTAAATGGTATGTGGTCGAGGTTCACATGACATCCAGATAACAAACTAGTACATATTCATGAACAAAGTTATAAATCATTTTTTATTCAACTAGACTTCTCTCTGTGCATCTCGCGAGCGGTAGGAAGAACGTCTGTTGATATAGTAGCCCTACATTTACGCATCGGAGAAAAGGAGTAAGGAGATAAGACTGAGATTCAGAACGTTTGATGAGCCAAATCGGTTGTAAGACGCAGGGACAACAGATGGAAACGATTAAGTAGAAAAGCAAAAGAAAGAAGTATATCGAAACTGAACGTAACATATTAATCGTACAAATACATAGATCTTCTTAGAGTTTAGGCACATATTTCAGGCTAAATAACAAATAAGCAGTCGATCATTGACGGTCATACATCCTTGAGGCATCATCGTTGTTGGAGTCATTGTACGCATATATGCCAACTGATTGAAGTCGAACGGTAGTGTCGCTAAGCATGCGCTCGATCCTATCATCAGTGACTTTCACATCATCTATAGCCGAGCCACGCAGTGGCAAGAAAGCTCTGCCGATGATCCACGTACACTCCTGGCGAGCGAATTCAACGCCATAGATAGTCGACGTGCATACTCTGCTTAATTATTGCATAGAAGCTCTATTCCGGTTCACTTTATCTTTGAGAAGGCGTACTTCAGTCTCTAGCTAAAAGTTTTCTTTCTCGGCTTTTTTCTTCTTGGCATAAGTTTTGGATCTCCAACCGATCATACCTTTCAACGTAGGAGATATCACGGGTAGATACTTCGTATTCGGCCTATCGAGCGGTAGAATGCGGATATCCGGTCATCACGCGTCGGCATGGCGGGCCTCCGACCCTCGAAGGCAACATATAGAAGATGGCCATTTGGCACCGGATTCCCGTCTAAGATGTACTCCAAACGGTAGACAGGTGATGACAACCCGAGATTTTTCATGAGGCTCCCTAGAAGAAATAGCGGCCGAATCTTAACCTCCTCGACCAGAACCTTAAAATGAATTAGGATGCTACGCGTGATAAAGCAAAAGCAAAAAAATTCATGAAGAAATTACAGAAATCCATAGGAGCGCAGAAGAACAATAAGCGATTTGATTTGGTCTTTTCTCCGCAAGCCAAAGAAGAGGCGGTCGAGGTAAGATGGGTGGGTAAGGGCTGGTAGAAAATAGATAGAGATCAAAGTGGATATAGAAGGCACAACTGGCATTGAACAATTTTATAGCAGAAGAATAAAGGGAGCAGACACGGGAAAAGACGATAAAGCATGTATCGGAGGGCAAAAAACCACTCAGCATGGACGAGATGGATGGTATCGCTCCACGGGCCTACGCACGATCCTTCTAGGGTGCTCAAATCTTTGTATTGCGGCTATGGGTTGATTATAAACTTTCGTAGTAACAATTCTATAATGGGTAAAAGCATTGTCATCCTTGTGGGTGTACACCAAAAGCTAAATAAAAAGATACGTATAATCACGTAAGATATGTTTCAAAATCATCCCGATAGTAAACGAATGACACTAATTCCGTGTAATACAAATAAAAGAACATCGTGCAACTACAAGACAACAAATCTGACAAGACATTAACTCCGTGTAATACAATTAAAACAACATTGTACAAACGTAAAACATTCAATTTGTTATTTCCGAAAGAGTACCTAAACAGTACGAACAAAATGATGCTCACATGTAAGCACTGGCATTAGTACCGGTGTTGGATCCGACCAACGCGAGCATCTACCGATCCTAGTAAAGCGCCGATATGTTCTACTCGGACACTTTATGATATTCGACGTCATCATCAACCACATCATCATAGCTTCAAGACTCTAGCAACGGTTGAGGAGTTGCGGGAAGACTCGACGCTGGCAATCTGAATGCCGAGCCCGGGTTCGAAAGTAAGGGACCTCCTCGTGACCTAGCCAACGCCCCTCTCTCCTAAAAATCCTTCTTCAGACCATCAGCCATGATTTCAAGAAGAGAGACCCTTTCCTCCAGAAAATCGATGCGCGTGTCTAGAGCGGCCACCTCTTTCGCAAGCTCGGAACTGTCCATTACTGTTGGATGGATCAGTAGATCCATCGATGACAGGATGTTAGAGCAGCCGCAGGCACGTCGCTGCAGACCGCTGCAGACAAACGACAACGTTTCAAAACCGTAAGTGCCGATGACTAGCAAATGTCCGACGACTCGCTGCCGCCAACTCTGAGAAACCACCACGATATCGATCTTGACGATGAATTACGAAATAAATTTAGGAAAGTCAGTGCAAGAAAGGGAAAACGGTGATTCATAATAATAACACGAAAAACACATAAAATGTACCGTAAAACAGGTGCAACACAAGATAAAAAATGCCTGCGCCGTGCATGAAAGCTGCACATGCAGAATAAAACGTGGCCTTCCTTCTAGCAAACGTCACCCCGACGTACCAATCTTACATTCGCTGCCTGAAGACAAATAAAACCAAGAAACATTGTTAGCGTGTAGATAGGAGCTAAAGATTCTATTCGCTAGATGATCGTTGCTACATATACGCGAAAAGTAGAAATGGAGACGCATAAAGTCATACCTCGAACGTTGACGACGGAGAGAGCTTCATGGTTGTGTCCTCTATGCCGCAAACGCTAACGAAAAACTGCGAAATGAGCACAAAAGACGAACATGAAGATAATCACAAAATGTAAACGGCTGATAGAGTAGCTGCCGAAATTAGGATAGAGAAAGTACCGCTAGAAACTGGAGAGCGAACCACCGCGAGAGCAAACCTTCTACCTCGCGAAACAAAAGGAGAAAAAGAATCATCGCCGGACAACTAAAACGCGAAAAGACGGAAAAGAGTAGGCAGAAACATACCTCGAAGATGTCCACCGCGCAACACACACAATGGATGGAAGGCTGAGGGGTCGACAAAGCAATCTGGAGACAAAAAGCTGAAAAAAAGACGAAGAAGGTCAGCGAATACGAAAACCGTAAAATAACAAATGCACGAATCACGATTGCAGAAAACAAAAAAACACTTACAACGAGCACACTTACAACGTCCAAGGACGAACTACAAACACTTACAACCGTAAAATAACAAATGAGTGGCAGGAAAGTGAGCACACTTACAACGTCCAAGGACGAACTACAAACACGAAGGTCCTACCGCTTAGTCGTACGAACACCTCGCCGGTGACTTTGGTAGCGTCTTTGAAAGGCTAGACGAAAAATAAGCAATGAGAAGCAGTGTGTAGGGAATACGTGAAGAAAACAAGAAGAGGAAGAGGACATGTATAGGCGGCACAATAATATAGAAAAAATAGTCTTTTGTCGTGTGAGCTCTCTCCCTAACCGATGTATGTGACAATGTACGCTGCTACTCGCCATAATCCGCGTGCGGCATGTTCCCACGGCGCCACATCAGCTCCGTATGTGCGTACGTGCCATATGTACGCGAAATACCGCGGTCAGCATAGGCTCACGGCACCACGTGGACTGATGTCGTACCGCACGTCAGCAATAAAACACGACCGTCATGGGCGAATGACGTGACGTCAACTCTGAACGGGTCTGGCATCCGCAAGAGACTGCGACCTAGTAGGTTATACGCTACCATGTTGTTTTCGTGCGGGCCGATGACTGCGAGAAACCACAGCCGTGAGCGGCCAACATGGATCACGCCAGCTTTTGTAGGTCCCTACGTCTGTGAGCAGACTCAGCTGGCATGGGCTAGCGACGTCACGTCTAGTTTGGGCGGGCCCCATAACCGAGAGAAACCGCATTCAACATGGGATCACGACGCCACGTCGGCTCTGGACGTTTCCCGTGTCCGCGAGAAACCGTGGCCGGATAGGGTCTAAACTGCTGATGACCAATAAGTATAGGAGGTGTATCGCTGTATTTTCGAGGGAAGTGAAACCCAATTTATTGATTCGACATAAGGGGAGCCAAAGAATATTTATAAACCTTAACAACTGAGTTGTCAATTCAGCTGCACCTGGAAACAATCTTGCTCACAGCAGTTTATCGACAACAGTTTGTAGTAGGAATAGCAAAGTAATGAGTAGCAAAGTAAAAACAGTAGTAACAATAGCGATGCAATTGGGATTCGAGTCACGGTAGGCATAGGGATGGATGGACGGGCGTTGCATGAACAAGACAATTCACATAGCAATCAGAACATAGGGCAATTGTAGATAAATAAGATAAAGCATCCAAGTACTAGATAATCCTAGGCATGTGTTCCATATATAGTCATACGTGCTCACAATGAGAACTTGCACAACATCTTTTGTCCTGCCAGCCCGTTTGCAGCGGGGCCTCAAGGGAACTACTGGTAATTAAGGTGCTCCTTTTAATAGAGCACCGGAGCAAAGCATTAACACTCCGTGAACACATGTGATCCTCACATCAAAACCATTCCCTCCGGTTATCCCGATTTCTGTCACTTCGGAGCCATTGGTTCCGGACAACAACGTGTGTATACAACTTGCAGATAAGACCAAAAACAATACTATTATAATGAATCAATAACATGTTTAGATCTGAAATCATGGCACTCGGGCCCTAGTGATAAGCATTAAGCACAACAAGTTGCAACAAAGTCATAAAGCACTAATAAAAGATACTTGGCACCATGCCCTAACAATCTGATGCCATTACATGAACGATCTCATCCAATACCTACCATCCCCATAGCCTACAACGGGGGATTACTCACTCATAGATGGGGCAAACATGGATGGTCGATGGAGAAGCGATGGTGATGATGATGGCGATGATCTCCTCCAATTCCCCATCCGTGAGTGCCGAACGGAGTTTGATGCTGTTTAAATGGAATCTGGTGGTGGCGGCGGAGTGGAACTCCTTCTGGAAAAACGTCGAACCCCCCGAAGTTTTTAGATCAGAAGGCTCCTTATAGGCGAAGAGATAGGACGAGGGAGTGCCTGGGGGGCCCACACCACCCCCTAGCGCGGCCTGGCCTGGCCCGCGCCACCAGGTGGTGTGGCCACCCCTGGCTCTTCTCCGTCTCGTATTCTGGCTCGTGGAGTCTTTGGGTGAAATAGGATTTTTGGCATATTTTCCGGGATTTTTCCTGATAGTTGATTTTCTTCACAAAAAGTAGACACTAAGGCAATTCTGTTGAAAACAGCGTTAGTCCGCATTAGTTGTATCCAAATCACACAAGTATAAAGGACAAAACAATAGCAAAAGTGTTCGGTAAAGTAGATACATTTTGGACGTATCAACTCCCCCCAAGCTTAGTTTATTGCTTATCCTCAAGCAATTCAGTTGAAAACTAAGTGCGATAAAAGAACTTTCACGAACACATTTG
The DNA here is from genome assembly GCA_023614405.1 of Avena insularis. NCBI lineage: Eukaryota > Viridiplantae > Streptophyta > Magnoliopsida > Poales > Poaceae > Avena > Avena insularis. Next base: position 427,230,426 of record CM042692.1, on the reverse strand, counting down.
CTTCATAAGATGTAAATATTTTCAGCAATGTGATCAACTACTTAGACAGTTCATAATAAAGAGTATGCAACTGAGTCTACTTAATAGTTATTGCAAGCTATGAAGAGATTCCAACTCAAAAATAATAAGTAGCATGAAGTATAAACGTAAGAAATATTACAATGCTCATAAAAAGGTATGATAGAGTGGTATCTCGCTTGCCTTTTATTATAAATGTCAAGGCACCTCTGAAGTTCAGGTGATGACTAGAAGTAAAGATATCAAGGATACAAGCATCAAAGTCATAACACAAATAATCAAGCAATGGGACAAACACAAAGAATGACACCTATGCTCTCAAAAAGGTGCTCGGAGAATATGTGGAGACTCAACAAGTAAAAGAAAAGGTTTTGAATAATTTCAAAGGCTTCCAAATGCTGAAAGTATGGTACTCATTAGCTTTGAGCTCTCATTGCCCCTGTCATAAGCATCTTTAATGTGGTTAAGGTGAAAGTGAGGTCCGATCAGAGTTATATGCTTGACAGACTATAAACTGAAAATCCCAAGTCCCTTGAGTACGAGGGCCACTCCTCATGCTACTCAACTTTAGTTACCGGTAAGTTCTTGTCATCGTAAGTATGTGCGTATCATTGAGAACCGCCAACGGGGTATCCCTTGCCCGATGATACGGAAGAATCCCCATATCAAAATGACAAGGCAAGCAGACAATGAGTATCTCAGCAATCTTCTTATTTACCATGGGAAAATGGTGCTTTTTTCTCTCTTTCCTCTTTTCATAAATCTCTTTTTTTTTCTTTTTCTCAATAGCTATCTCTCTCTCTTTTTTATAAGAAGAATGCTTCATAGATATCATTATGGTCACGCTGTAGGTTTCCACCATGTCAGCATGGATTAGACCAACGGCCTAGGCGTTTCTCTAACACACATACATAACTCCATGGACTTACAAGCTCCCCTTTTATTTCGCACCGACGACATCCGCAAACAAAAGAGCAAGGTATCAACTGGGTATATATTTACAAGTGTTGAAAGCGTTCCCCGTGACAACACGGTTCTGCTAATCCCTAGCCTATAATTTACAAGCATATATCTTTCATGGAGAGTTCACAATGGTTTAGGTTTATTAAGTGCAGGAAATAAAGTGTGCCATCAAGTTCATGAGAGCTTTACTAACTAATTTTCTCATGACAAGCAAACATTTCATTCGGAAGAAAACAAGGCATATTGAATATGCACGGAAGTAGCAAATGATGCTAATAGGTAGGTATGGTGGACACTTGGGCAATATTTGGTTTAAAGGAGTTGGAAACATGAGGAAAACACTCAGTGGGAGTGGAGGCTAGCAATAGTAAGGGAGCAACAAACGAGAGAGCAATAGCTGTCATTATCATGCTTGCAACAAAACTGGACTACTCATGGCATGAAAGTGATTCAAGATCCTCAAGGCAAAATAATTCATCGAGGCTTAACTGATTATTATAGTCATGTACATGCGTGAGCATGTGCCAAGTTAATCAAATGAAACATTCAGAGGAGGATACCGCAGTGTCATACCAATTTATGAATAGAGCAATGCAAACAAACATTCATAAGACATGCTACAAACTGTTAGCAAGCTGGAGCTAATCATACGAAAGCAAGAACTACTAAGCATCCAAAGATAACATACACCCTACATGAACAGACTAACATGCCCACAGTGATGAGTATATGTACAAAAATGAAAACAAATAGAGTTCGTTACCAGCCTCTTACCATGCTTCAAGTTGTCATTAATCCTCATTATTGCTCTTCACTTGTGTGGCTTGAATAATAATATGAAACCAATATTCGCTGAGGACTGCTGAACCCTGTAGCAAACTCACAAAACCAAAGAAGAACAACAAATATTTTTGGTGTTTTCGATTTTTAAACAAGAACCAAAAGGGAAAAACAAGAAAAGCAAAATCTCTTTTTGGGTTTTTTGAATAGTTCAAACAAAGCAAAAAGGGAAAAACAAACCAAGGCAAAAAGAAGAAGCAAACCAAAGAGAAACAACAAAAATATTTTTGGTCTTTTTGTGTTTTTAGAAAACATAAGCAAAAGAAGAACAAAAACTAAAAAGAGAACGAAAACATGAATATACAAAGTACCGATGCAACATGATATGAAGATGAGTGCAGTGTCGGCGTACCTCCCCCCAAGCTTAGGCTTTTGGCCTAAGTGGGTATCAATCCCAAGCTGGCCAGGATGAAGTGTCACCGTGGTACGACGAGGAAGTACCCTCGTCCTGCTGCGAGCTCGAGTACGTCCCTCCATAATGTGTGGAGTAATCATAGGAGGGCACATCCTCCTGGTGTTGCTCATGGAAACCTAGCAAGCGAAGCTGCTCGTCCACCTCCTCCTTGGAGCGCGACCACGGTCTCCTGTGAACACTAAACAAAGAAGGCTGTGGCAAAAGGATCTCCCTTTCATCCCTGTCAGTGAAAAGCATCCTATATACTAGACTGTCCAAATCAGAAGTAGCAGTGACAAAGTGATGACTTTTCATAGCAACAAGGTCAAGCCTCTGTGGTGCCAGCACAGAATCATAGGGATCCACTGAAAGACCTAATGCATTGACTATACGCGAGGTAATGATGCCCCCATAGATAGGCCCCCTAGCAGCTAGGCGGCGAGCAATAAGTGAGCCAAGATTGTACCAAGTATCGTTGTTAAGCGCAGCAGCAGCAAGGAACGCTAAATGATAGTTGGAGATATTACTTGTGTTCTCCCTACCAAGCACGCTAGTAGCAAGATAATATGCAAAGTATATAAGAGCAGAGAGTTGGATATTTCTTATCTTTTCGCATTCCGCCACGCGGTCATCATCATTGGTCACCCCTCGGTAAAGCTCCAACAAATCAGCAGGTCGCCCTTGAATTTTCTTCACGGTCCCTGTCATGCGTACACCTACAATACTGCAAAATCTCTCCAAAGGCATGGTGAAGGGCAGATTATAGATTTTAAAAGAGACGGTGGTGATAGGATGTGTTAGTAAACGTGAAGCTCTCAACAAAAGTTTTGGTGAGCATAGCGTATTGCGCACTCTCATCTTGCATATATGAGGTCAAACCAACCCTCTCAATCAGTAGCAAGAAATCATCAAGAATACCTGCAGCTTGTAAGAAAGTAAAACAAGGAAAAGAGGATGGGTGAGCATCCCCATCATCCCTTTCACTACTGTCTGAGTTGCAATGAGATCTTCGTTGTATGATGGCCTAGCCTGAGAGGCTGTTCTTGAGGGCCTCGACCTCCTAGGTGCATCACTCTCAAATATCTCTGCAAAAGTATGGTTGTTCATGCTTGGTATTCTGAAATTTAAACACCTATTAAACAAGTGATTGCAAAGTAAATATAATGAAGGATTCTACTCATAGGGACTTGTAAGAGGCCTAAACATGCATCAAAACTATATCTCTAAGCATCAAACAAGCTTACAAGCTCTCATAACCAGTCACCTACCGCAGCAAAATACTCAAGATATAATCCACTAAACACAAATCTACTTGGACAAGGGGAGGAGTCCCATACCAGGGAACAAATGCTCCAAATTTCAGCAAGAAAGATGGGCTGAGCAAGGAGATCGAAAAAATCGAGAGCAAGCACAGCAAGGACGCGATTTTGAGAAATGAACCGGAGCTTACTCGGGAGAGAGAAGAAAGTGGCAGGTGAGAGAGTTAGTGGGGGGCCAGGGGTGGCCCACACCATGGCATGGCGCCTGATACGTCCATTTTGCATCACTATTCTATGTCTTAATTCACTATTATTCATTGATATATTTCGTATTGAGAGGTGATACTTATGTTATTTCATCTATTTTTGCATGGTTGATGACTTTTGGAGCATGGACCGCTGCAGTCAGGATTCTGATGGAAAAGGTGTTGTTTGGAGGCAAAAATCGCAAAGACCGGAAAATCCGGGAAAATATACGGAAAATCCTATTTTTCTAGAAGACTCAGGATGCCAGAAGATGGAGTGGAGGTGGGCCACAGGGGGCCCACACCACCCCATGGCGCGGGCAGGCCTAGGCCGCACCTGGGAGTGGTGTGGCCGCCCTGGCCCACTCCATCCTCTCCCCTCTGGCGGGATATCATCCTCCCGAAACCCTAAGACTCGGGGAGCGACCACAGAAAGATTCCGCCTCTGCGGAAAACACCGAGAGAAAGATCTCTGTGAGACAGATTCACGGGAATTCCTTCCCGGAGAGGGGAGATCGTCTCCATCAACACCACCATCAAGCTGGACTTCATCGGGATCATCATCATCACCATCAACACCCTCATCACCATCTCCATATTGCTGTAACAATTGAGTTGAATCTTGCATAGTTCATAGGGGAAACTTTCCCGATGTTGATTACTCTTTGTAGTTGATGCTATTGAGTGAACCGTTGAATTATTGTTTATGTTCATATTGTTATACATCATTATTACATCTCTGATCATGATCCATACGATGTCTTGTGAGTAGTTCGTTTTGTTCTTGAGGACATGGGAGAAGTCTTGTTGTTAGTAGTGGAGTTGTGTTGAGAAAGATTCAATAGATTGTTATTTAAGTTGTGGTGTACTTCTTCTAGTGGTGTCATGTGAACATCGACTACATGACACTTCACCTATATGGGCCTAGGGGAATGCCTTGTGTATTTGGCTACTAATCGTAGGGGCTGCTGGAGTGACAGAAACCTGAACCCCCGTTAGGAAACCATTGCACAAGGGATGTAAGGGTCTTAGAGTTTAAAGCTGTGGTTAGGTTTCTACCTTAATTACTTTCTTGTACTTACGAATGTTTGCAAGGGGTATAATCACAAGTATGTATTAGTCTTGGATGGGGCGGTACATTAGCACAGGTTCACCTACACAACACTTAGCAAGCTAGAGAAGATTAATCAACTATATGAAGTGAAAGCACTTGACAGTCTTCCCATGTGTACTCGAGAAAGTTTGGTCATCCATAGAAATACAACCGGCTTGTCCTTTGCTGCATAAAGTATTGGGCCACTTGCTGCATTTATTCCTACTATCTTTTATTTACTCGTACTTTGTTTACTTGCTTTATCGAAAACCCCTAAAAATCCGTTTGCTAAGTATTTGCAGAGAATTCCTGATCCATACCACTAGCGACACATACGCTCCTCGTTGGGTTTGACACTCTTACTTATCGAAAATACTGCGATACACCCGCTATACTTGTGGGTCATCAAGACTATTTTCTGGCGCCGTTGCCGGGGAGTGAAGCACTATTAGAGAGTGGAACTGGTAAAGGAAACTTCTACTGTGAGTATTGTTTACTTCTGCTAGTTGCTTTATTTTCGTTATGGATAATTCGTTGAGTTTCTTATTTGGTAATGCTACTACCACTGCTAAGGTAGTAGATAAGCCACCACCTACTGAGAAAGATGTTTTCAATATACCTACAAGAATTATTGATCGTGTTATGGATAACTACTATGTTGGGGATGGAACTGTCCATCCCGGTGATCATTTACTCTTTATACACGAATTATGCGGGTTGTTCAAGTGTGCAGGTATTACTACAGATCAAGTTAAGAAAAAGTTATTCTTATTATCACTGAAAGGAAGAGCTGAGGAATGGTATAAGCTACTAAAGAATGGTCAAGCTCTGGAATGGGAGGAAATAGTGCCTCTCTTTTATCCAAAGTTTTATCCTCCTAGTGATATTCATAAAGATCGGAATCAAATATACAACTTTTGGCCTCTTGATGGAGAGAGTACAACTCAAGCTTGGGGGAGATTGAAGTTACTAATGCTCAAATGTCCCATTCATGAGCTCCCCAACAATATTATTATCAATAACTTTTATGCAAGGCTCCCTCTACATGCCAAAGATTTATTGGATGCTTCTTGTGCTGGATCATTCACTCGTATGGAAGAAGAAGCTAAATGGGACCTTCTAGATCATATTCAAGACAATGATGAAGCTTGGGAGAATGACAAAGGTAGAAAGTCAGGTATAAATTATGATTATGAATGCATTGAATCTTTTATGGGAACTGATGACTTTCAAAATATTAGTAATATTTATGGTCTTGATTTGCAAGTTATTACGAATTGCTTTAGAGCTTTTGCTTCCTATATTGAAATTCCAAAAAGGGGATGGAACAAATACCATGCACCTTACAAAGATATTGTTGACTATGACCCTATTGGAAGTGCTGAGTATTGCATCATTGACCCCATTTTACCTGAACCTTATATCGAGAAGATTCCCTTCCCCGAAAAGGTAAAGGACCATCCTATGATAACTAATGTAATCACTAAAAGTGAAAAAAGAACTGTAAAACCTGATGAACAAATAAACATTGAACCTGTGGTAGCAATTGTGAAAGACCTTATCACTAAAAGCGTAGAAGATGGGCACATAGTGTTTTGTGAGGATGCTTCTAATATTGTTTCACATCCCAATAGAACTAAAAAGGCAAGTGTTCATGTGCTTTCTGTTAGAATTGGTGATCATTGCTATTATGGTTTATGTGATATTGGTGCAAGTTCCAGTGCTATTCCTTATGAGCTTTGCAGAGAAATTATGCATGAGATCAGTCCTTGTGAGTTGGAAGAGATTGATGTGGTTATTCACCTTGCTAATAGAGAGACCATCTCTCCAATTGGTATTGTGCGAGACGTGGAAGTTCTTTGTGGTAAGATTAAGTACCCTGCTGATTTTCTAGTACTTGGTTTAGCTGCTAGTAAAACTTATCCTATCATTTTTGGTAGACCTTTCTTGAGTACTTGTGGAGCTATTATTGATTGCAAGAGGGAGAAAATCTTGACTAAGTTTGATGGGGAATCTTATGAGTTTAATTTTTCGAATTTGCTAAAGAACCTTGCGAAGAGGAAACCCAGAATGAGGATTTTAGGGTTGAACAACTTGCTTCTATTTCTCTTGCTCCTAACAATGCTTTGCAGCAATTTATGGAAGAACATGAAAGTGAAATCTTCATGGAAGAAAGGAATGAGATTGACATGATTCTCCGTGATAAACCTATGATGCTTAAGCATGACTTGCTTGTAGAAGACTTGGGTACCACGATGCCACCTAAAAAGGATCCGGTTTTCGATCTAAAACCTCTCCCTGATGATCTTAAATATGCTTTTATTGATGATAAAAAGATATATCCTGTTATTATTAGCGCTAAACTTTCAGGGGAGGAAGAAGAAAGATTATTGGAGGTTTTGAGGAAACACCGAGTAGCTATGGGCTATACTCTGGATGATTTGAAAGGGATTTCACCTACTATATGTCAACATTCTATCAACATAGAACTAGATGCGAAGCCAGTAGTGGAGCACCAACGACGTTTAAATCCTAAGATGAAAGAAGTGGTAAGGAATGAGGTATTGAAACTCCTTGGTGCTGGTATTATTTACCCTATTGCTGATAGTGAATGGGTTAGTCTTGTTCATTTTGTTCCTAAAAAGGGAGGTATTACCATTGTACCTAATGATAATGATGAGCTTATCCCTCAAAAAATAGTGGTAGGATATAGGATGTGCATCGATTTTAGGAAAGTCAATAAAGTTACTAAGAAAGATCACTACCCACTTCCTTTTATTGATAAAATGTTGGAAAGGTTGTCTAAAAAGACCCATTTTTGTTTTCTTGATGGTTATTCTGGTTTCTCTCAAATTGCTGTTAAACAACAAGATCAAGAAAAAACTACTTTTACTTGCCCTTATGGAACTTATGCTTATAGACGTATGCCTTTTGGTTTATGTAATGCTCCTGCTACTTTCCAAAGGTGCATGTCTGCTATCTTTCATGGCTTTTGTGAGGAAATTGTAGAAGTGTTCATGGATGACTTTTCTGTCTATGGAACTTCTTTTGATAATTGTCTGCACAACCTTGATAAAGTTTTACATAGATGTGAAGAAACTAATCTTGTTCTTAATTGGGAGAAATGCCACTTCATGGTTAATGAAGGGATTGTTCTTGGGCATAAAGTTTCTGAAAGAGACATAGAAGTTGACAGAGCTAAAGTTGAGGCAATTGAGAAGATGCCATGTCCAAAAGACATCAAAGGTATTCGTAGTATCCTTGGTCATGCTGGTTTCTATAGGAGGTTTATTAAAGATTTCTCTAGGATATCAAAGCCTCTCACTAATCTTCTTCAAAAAGATGTACCTTTTATTTTTGATGATGATTATAGGGAAGCTTTTGAAACTCTTAAGAATGCTTTAACTACAGCCCGTATTGTTCAACCACCTGATTGGAGTTTACTAATGTGTGATGCTAGTGATTTTGCTGTAGGGGCTATCCTTGGGCAACGTATTGATAAAAAGTTAAACATTATCCATTATGCTAGTAAGACTCTAGACGCTGCTCAAAGGAATTATGCCACTACTAAAAAGGAATTTCTAGCTGTTGTTTTTGCCTGTGATAAGTTTAGGCCCTATATTGTGGACTCAAAAGTAACCATTCATACTGATCATGCTGCCATTAAGTATCTTATGACAAAGAAGGACGCTAAGCCTAGGCTTATTAGATGGGTACTGCTTTTACAAGAGTTTGATCTACACATAGTAGATAGGAATGGTGCTAAAAACCTTGTAGCTGATAATTTATCTCGTTTGGAAAACATCTCTTTTGATCCTATGCCTGTTAATGATAGTTTCCCAAATGAACAGTTAGCCGCAGTAGGGGTGAGCTCTCAAGGAAGCCCTTGGTATGCTGATTATGCTAACTTTATTGTCTCCAAGTATTTGCCTCCAACTTTTATAGCTCAGCAAAGAAGAAAGTTCTTTTATGATTTAAGGCATTATTTTTGGGATGACCCACACTTATACAAAGAAGGAGTTGATGGTATTATGCGAAGATGTGTTCCAGAATATGAGCAAAAAGAGATATTGCGTAAATGTCATGGTAGCGCCTATGGAGGACATCATGCAGGAGATAGAACTGCACAAAAGGTACTACAATCAGGTTTCTACTGGCCTACCCTTTTTAAGGATGCAAGAAAATTTGTTTTATCTTGTGATGAATGTCAGCGTGTTGGTAATATTTCTAGATGCAATGAAATGCCTATGAACTACTCTCTAGTTATTGAACCTTTTGAGATTTGGGGATTCGACTTTATGGGTCCTTTCCCTCCTTCGAAGGGTTACACTCATATTCTTGTTGCCGTTGATTATGTTACGAAGTGGGTAGAAGCCATTCCTACGAAAAGTGCTAACGGGGAAACCTCTCTAAAAATGCTTAAGGACGTTATCTTTCCTAGGTTTGGAGTGCCTAGGTATCTCATGACTGATGGGGGTTCTCATTTCATTCATGGCGGTTTTAGGAAGACCCTCACTAAATATGATGTTAATCATAGAATTGCTTCAGCTTATCACCCCCCAACTAGCGGGCAAGTAGAGTTATCAAATAGAGAAATTAAATCTATCTTGCAAAAGACTGTTAATAGGTCTAGAAAAAACTAGGCTAAGAAGTTGAATGATGCTTTATGGGCTTATAGAACTGCTTATAAAAATCCTATGGGAATGTCTCCTTATAAAATGGTTTATGAGAAAGCTTGGCACTTACCCTTAGAGTTAGAACACAAAGCTTACTGGGCAGTGAAAGAACTAAATAGAGATTGTAAGCTTGCTGGTGAGAAAAGATTATTTGACTTAAGTTCTTTAGATGAATGGAGGAGTGAAGCCTATGAGAATGCTAGGCTCTTTAAGGAAAAAGTTAAAAGATGGCATGACAAGTGAATACTTAAGAGAGAATTTCATGTTGGTGAGAAAGTTCTATTGTATAGGTCTCGTCTCAGATTTTTTGCAGGTAAGCTACTATCAAAATGGGAAGGACCTTTCATCATTGAAGAAGTATACCGTTCAGGAGCAATAAAAATTTCTTCTCTAAAAGATAATACTACACAAGTAGTGAATGGACAGCGACTCAAACACTATATTGTTGGAGATTCTTACAATGAAGATGTTAATGCCTTTCAAGTTATAACTCCAGAGAAATTCATTGAGGACCAAATTCAGAGACCTGCAGAGTCCGTTTCCAACTAGGTAACAGTTCTAGTAAGAAAAGTTCCGCAAAAATACAATCCAACTATATTTTTGCAGTTTTCAGTCAATAAGGAAAGCTACGAAGCGAAAAAGGGATGGAAACGGAGCCAGGGTGGCCCACACCACCCCATGGCACGGGCCCACCCCTAGCCGCGCCACCAGGTGGTGAGGCCACCTAGGACTCCGCCTCTGACTCGTTTTCTCCCAGTACCTTCATTTTGATGAGAAACTTCGTAATATATAACCCCCCGGATCTTCCGAGGTTCGTATATCGTGTTTTCGTCATGCTTTTGTTTCGATCTGTTTCTGCCAGGTAGAATCCCAGATTTGGAGCCACAATGTCTTCCTCTGGATCATCCAAGGGAGATTCCTTAGAAGATATCATCAACCCATACATGAGAGAATTGAAGATTCATCCCAAGGAGTTGTTGCTCGAAGTTGGAGAGGTCCGGATTAAAGAGGTTCAAGGCCCTAAAGGTGAAGGAAGTCTAGAGGACAGGATGGAAGCACTGGAGCATGAAGTCTTTAGGTACAGGAAGATGGCGGAACGCGAAGTGGATATCATCCATAAGATTTGTTCTGAACTCATCACCGAGCACCAGAAGGAGACTGCTGAACTCAAAGACGAAGTCCTCTCACTCCGCCAAACAACCAACGAACTGCAAGCACAGTTCTATGACGTTCAAAATCAAAACTATGAGTATGAGGCTAGATGTAAACGCATAAGTGCTGCTGCAAGTTTCAAGATGTTGGAAACCACGATATTCTTTGTTGATGGGAAGCCTTTACCCTGGAAGACGGACGAAGATGAGAGGATACCACCACCACCGAAGGAGTAATTCGTCATCAGGTTTGGCATCCCCTTGGTTTGTTCCAAGCTTGGGGGAGTGCCGCGGTATCATATCACTATCTTCCATCTTTTTACCTTTTTAGTAGAGTCATATCATGAATAGAGGAGTTATTTTGTAGTATGGTTTGCATTATGGAAGTGTCCCCTCTCTCGTTATATATGTATCCCTTGGTGTGAGTTTCCGTTATGGAATATTAATGAGAAGTTCTATCATCCACTCTTTTGCATAGCTTATATTAGTTTCAATTCGTGGTTATATGATTGATCTTGTTGTTAGTATTGGTATCACTTTGGGATCATTGAGTTAATTTAGTTGGTTTTGGCAAACCTAGCTCGGTCAGTAGCAACACCTTTTTGAGAGTTGAAAGAAAAAGATAGAAGTACTCTAGAGAAAAATAATTTCATCATCTTTGTTTCTTGATTTGCTCATATGTTTAGTATTCTCTAGTTAAGATCTTTTGTGCTTCCAAGGAAGATTGCATGTTTGTCTTTATCATTTGTATGTTTGGTTGTTTCCTTCAACTCTTATACTTGCTACCCAGCCTTGCTAACCAAAAACCTGTACTGAGAGGGTATTCTTATCATGCATCCACCTCCTTCAAACCAAAACCTTTGCCATTTGTGTCCACCATACCTACCTAGTAGCATTATTGCTATTCCAAGTAAATTCTTTTTTTATCTACCTCCCAAATTAAACTTGTTATGCGAAAATTAGTGATTAAAGCTCTCACGAACTTGATGGCACACTTTACTTTCTTGCATTTAATAAACTTGAACCATTGGGTCCTTCTTTCTTGCATATATGCTTGCGCTTTATGAGTTGAAGTTAGCCGAACCATGTATCATGGGGACCGCTTTCAACACTTCATTAGTATTTGTACCTAGTTGATATCATGTTCTTCTGCTTATGGATCTCGACGGTGTGAAATAAAAGTGGAACTTGTAAGATCATGGAGTTTATGTGTGTGTTAGAGAAACGCCTGGGCCGCTAGCCTAAGCCATGCCTAATCATGGTGGAAACTTGCAGCATAACTATAGTGAGCATTCTATGAAGCATCCTCAATAAAAACCTATGCAAATAGCAAATAAAAAGATCGCTGAGATGCTCACTGTCTGCTTGCCTTGTCATTTTGATTATGGGATAGCTCCTGTGTCATGTGCAAGGGGTACCCCGTTGGCGGTTCTCAATGATACGCATGTATTTACAATGACAAGAGCTTGCTCGTGACTGCAGTTGAGTAGCATGAGGATCGGTACTCATAAGTAAGGGGCATGAGATTTCAACTTATAACTTGTCAAGCATATCCTCTTAGTTGTGTCACTTTAACTTTAATCACCTAAAGATGCCTATGATAGGGGCAATGAGAGCTGAAAGCTAGTAAGTATCATAATTTTTGGGAGCTCTTTATGAGACTTGCAATCCCTTCTTCCCTCTTTGAAGGGCCTTTCTTTTACTTTGTAGTTGAGTCAGTAAACCTACTCCCTTCTATCTCAGCAAGTATTTTGAGTTGTTGTGTTTCATTCATTCATATGATGATTTATTCAATCATGTCTTATGTTCCTTGCTTTGCACATTGCTCTTATCTTGATGTTACTACTTTGAAAGCTATCATTGAAAAAGCCAGCTATTTGTGAACTCCAGCAAATTATCAACTATTCCTCAACCAAGAGCTAAGTTTGCCATTACCGATTATGATTCACTTTATGTATCTTTATTGTGTTTCCTTTACTCATTGCAAGTTGAGTTATATAATAGTGAGTTGTTTTCTATTATGATCTATGTATTTGATGAATGTGATGCTTCTTGTCCGTATTATTTTATCGACTCTTCACTCCATAAACCTGAGGTCATGTTTATTGAGCTCAGTTTCGCTTGGGGACAAGCAAAGTCTAAGCTTGGGGGGAGTTGATACGTCCATTTTGCATCACTATTCTATGTCTTAATTCACTATTATTCATTGATATATTTCGTATTGAGAGGTGATACTTATGTTATTTCATCTATTTTTGCATGGTTGATGACTTTTGGAGCATGGACCGCTGCAGTCAGGATTCTGATGGAAAAGGTGCTGTTTGGAGGCAAAAATCGCGAAGACCAAAAAATCCGGGAAAATATATGGAAAATCCTATTTTTCTAGAAGACTCAGGATGCCAGAAGATGGAGTGGAGGTGGGCCAAAGGGGGCCCACACCACCCCATGGCGTGGGCAGGCCTAGGCCACGCCTGGGAGTGGTGTGGCCGCCCTGGCCCACTCCAGCCTCTCCCCTCTGGCGTATATCAACCTCCCGAAACCCTAAGACTCAGGGAGTGACCACAGAAAGATTCCGCCGCCTCTACGGGGCGGAAAACACCGAGAGAGAAAGATCTCTCTGGCAGACAGATTTCTGCCGAGGTAATTCCTTCCCAGAGAGGGGAGATCGTCGCCATCAACACCACCATCAAGCTGGACTTCATCGGGATCATCATCATCATCACCACCATCATCACCATCAGCACCCTCATCACCATCTCCATATTGCTGTAACAATTGAGTTAAATCTTGCATAGTTCATAGGGGAAACTTTCCCGGTGTTGATTACTCTTTGTAGTTGATGCTATTGAGTGAACCGTTGAATTATTGTTTATGTTCAGATTGTTATACATAATTATTCCATCTCTGATCATGATCCATATGATGTCTTGTGAGTAGTTCGTTTTGTTCTTGAGGACATGGGAGAAGTCTTATTGCTAGTAGTGGAGTTGTGTTGAGAAAGATTCAATAGACTGTTATTTAAGTTGTGGTGTACTTCTTCTAGTGGTGTCATGTAAACATCGACTACATGACACTTCACCTATATGGGCCTAGGGGACATCATTGTGTATTTGGCTACTAATCGTAGGGGTTGCCGGAGTGACAGAAACCTAAACCCCCATTAGGAAACCATTGCACAAGGGACGTAAGGGTCTTAGAGTTTAAAGTTGTGGTTAGGTTTCTACCTTAATTACTTTCTTGTACTTACGAATGTTTGCAAGGGGTATAATCACAAGTATGTATTAGTCTTGGATGGGGCGGTACATTAGCACAGGTTCACCCACACAACATTTAGCAAGCTAGAGAAGATTAATCAGCTATATGAAGCGAAAGCACTTGACAGTCTTCCCATGTGTCCTCGAGAACGTTTGGTCATCTATAGAAATACAACCGGCTTGTCCTTTGCTGCATAAAGGATTGGGCCACTTGCTGCATTTATACCTACTGTCTTTTATTTACTCGTACTTTGTTTACTTGCTTTATCGAAAACCCCTAAAAATCCGTTTGCTAAGTATTTGCAGAGAATTCCTGATCCATACCACTAGCCAGCAGCTTCTGCTCCTCGTTGGGTTTGACACTCTTACTTATCGAAACACTGCGATACACCCCCTATACTTGTGGGTCATTAGCGCCACCCAGGGCTGGCCATGCCACCATGTGGTGTGCCTACCTGGTGGGCCCCCTGGTACCTCCCAGATACTCCTCTGCCCCTTTTTTCATGTAAAAATTTAATATGAATTTTTTGGAATTTTTCGAGACACTTTATATTTGGGCATTTTAAGGCATAGAAGAATGATTTTTCTGACAGACAGATTTTTTTTGGAAACATGATGCAAGCACACAACAAAGCTAGAACTATAGAAGTTCTAAGACACTCTAACATGCAAGCAACTAACAACAAAAAAAAACTAAACGAAAGCAAAAACTAAAATGCAAAGGATAGAAATAAACAGAGATAATCATAATGAAAACATTGTTTTTTTCAATGGAATCCTTTTGTTAACAAGGTTGATCAAGTCTTGCTACCAAAACAATTGCATATGAGACAAAACTTTGTATTCCACTAATGATTATGTTACCTCAACCTTGATAGCAATGGTCCCAATCATAATAGTTTCAAATGTTACCTCAACATGTTCAATTGAATTCAAACCATAAGTCCTTTCAATCTTCTTGGGGAAATAGACAGTATGTTCCTTGTCATTAACATTGAAAGTCACCTTTCCTTGATTACAATTAATAACAGCTCCTGCAGTATTAAGAAAAGTTCTCCCAAGAATAATAGACATATTATCATCTTCAGGCATTTCAAGCACAACAAAATCAGTTAATATCAAGCAATTATGAGCCACTTGAACGGGTACATCCTCACATATAGCCACAGGAATAGTGGTAGATTTATCAGCCATTTGCAAAGATATATTAGTTGGTATCAATTTTTCAAGCTGAAGCCTCTTATAGAGAGAGAAAGGCATAACACTAACTCCAGCTCCCAAATCACACAAAGCAGTTCTAACATAACTATTCTTAATAGAGCAAGGGATAGTTGGAATCCCTGGGTCTCCAAGTTTCTTAGGAACCTTTCCATTGAAGGAATAATTAGCAAGCAAAGTAGAAATTTCTTCATTAGGGATCTTCCTTTTATTCGTGACAATGTCCTTCATATACTTTGAGTAAGGAGGCAATTTAATAGCATCAGTCAAAGGAATTTGTAAGAATAAAGGCTTCATCCACTCACAAAACTTATTATAATGTTCATCTTCCTTTGACTTGTGTTTCTTATCAGGGAAAGGCATAGGTTTTTGGACCCAATGTTCTCTTTCACTACCATGTTTCTTAGCAATAAAATCTTCTTTGGTGTATTTAGTATTCTTAGTGTGGTTTTCAGGTTCTTCTTCAACTTTTTCTTCATTGGGAACTTCATTTTCTTCATTACCACTTTCAGTTTCAGCATCAGAGATACATATACTATTAGGATCTATAGCAGGTTCAGAGGGTTCTACAACAGTTTTATGTTTCTATTTCCTTTTCTTACGAGTAGAACCACTATTTTCAGCTTGTTGAGAATCCTGCTCAATTCTTTTGGGATGCCCCTCAGGATATAGAGGATCCTGGGTAGCAGCACCACTTCTAGTTCTAATTTCATAAGCATGGTTTTCTTTAGCAGCATTAACTAGCAAGTCGTTTTGCACTTTAACGAGTTGATCTATTTGAGTTTGAACCATCTGAAAGTGTTTAACAATCATTTTAACATCATTAGAGGTTCTTTCCACAATATCTTTCAACTCAACAATAGCTCTAGTGTTTTCCATTAGATAATTTTGCACCCTTTTATTAGAGTTATCTTGCTTAACAATAAAGATATCAAATTCTTCTAAGCATTGATCAGGAGGTTTAGAGTAAGGGATATCACCTTCATCAAAGTGTTGGAGAGAGTGTACCTCAATAGTGGATGAGTGGTGAATAGGCTTACATAATTCTTCTATAGGAGGTAAATTCTTGACATCTGCAGCTTTATTTCCCTTCTCCTTAAGACATTTCTTAGCTTCCTTCATCACTTCATTATTTAATTCAATAACTCCCCTCTTCTTTGATGTTGGAATAGGCACCGGAATAGATGGTTCAGGTATAATTACTTCAGGTATAGCCTGTTTAGGAGGAGTCCAATCTTCATAGTTCTTGCTTATTTTAGCCATTAATTCCTCAGCTTCCTTAGGAGTCCTATTCCTGAAAACACAATCAGCACAACTATCTAGCTATGTCCTAGATTCCTATGTTAGTCCATTATAAAATATATCAAGAAGCTCATTCTTAGGTAATGGACTTCCAGCTTGTGCATGAATCAAAGCACAAAACCTTGCCCAAGATTCAGGCAATACCTATTTTTCTCCCTGTTTAAAATCAAAAAGTTCCTGCAAAATAGCATGTCTAGCACTTGGAGGAAAATATTTCTGCAGGAAAGTACCAATCAAGCACTCAGGGCTATCAATAGATCCAGGAGGTAAATTACTAAACCAAGTTTTAGCTTCTCCTTTCAGTGAAAAGGGGAAAATCTTAGCAACAAAGTAAGTTCGCATCTTAATATCATCAGAAAACAAGCCACTCATGGTAGAAAGTTCATTCATATGTGCTACCGCACTTTCATTTTTAGTCCCACAAAAAGGTTCTTTCTCGACAATAGCTATGTAAGATAGATCGTGAGAGAAATCATAATCTTCATCTATAATGTTTATGGGAGAAGAAGCAAACTTAGCAATAGGAGACACTTTGGGTCTAATAGTACGCCTCTCAAGGAGACTCTTAGCAGCGCTCCTATCATGGGTGTTCTTACATTCTTTCATAATTTCATCGGTCATCTCAACATAACCATCTTCAATATCATAACTTTCACTAGACTCAGGTGAACTAACAGGTGTGGTAGTGTCTTCATTAGGAGTTTCGGAATTTCTAGCTATAGTTCTAGAAATCGTAGCATCTAGGAAAGGACCTAATGAACCACTCTTATCAAGCACAGTAGAAGCAGCATCATAAGCATCAGAAGTTTCAGATTCAGCAGTAGTAGCAGTGTGTGTAGCATGTGTATGTGGTGGTGTAAGGAACTTACTCATAACAGACGGGGAATCAAGAGCAGCAGAGGTGTTTAGAACCGTACCTCTTCTTATAGTGGATGGTAAAATAGGAACCTTGCCATCACGAGACTTGCCCATGATGGATGGATAACAGCGAACAATAGAGAATCCAAGTGAACTTGATAAATAAAGCTATGCTCCCTAAGCAGCGGTGCGGAAAATAGTCTTGATGACCCACAAGTATAGGGGGTGTATCGCAGTATTTTCGAGGGACGTGAAACCCAATTTATTGATTCGACACAAGGGGAGCCAAAGAATATTTATAAGCCTTAACAACTGAGTTATCAATTTAGCTGCACCTGGAAACAATCCTGCTCATAGCAGTTTATTAGTAGCAACAGTTTTGTAGTAGGAATAGCAAAGTAACAGCAGTAGCAAAGTAAAGACAGTAATAACAATAGCAGTAAACCGTGGGATTCGAGTGCGGTAGGCATAGGGATGGATGGACGGGCGTTGCATGAACAAGACTATTCACATAGCAATCAGAACATAGGGCAATTGCAGATAAATAAGATAAAGCATCCAAGTACTAGATAATCCTAGGCATGTGTTCCATATATAGTCATACGTGCTCGCAATGAGAACTTGCACAACATCTTTTGTCCTGCCAGCCCATTTGCAGCAGGGCCTCGAGGGAACTACTGGCAATTAAGGTGCTCCTTTTAATAGAGCACCGGAGCAAAGCATTAACACTCTGTGAACACATGTGATCCTCACATCAAAGCCATTCCCTCCGGTTATCCCGATTTTTGTCACTTCGGGGCCATTGGTTCCGGACAACAATGTGTGTATACAACTTGCAGATAATACCAAAAACAATACTATCATAATGAATCAATAACATGTTCAGATCTGAAATCTTGGCACTCGGGCCCTAGTGACAAGCATTAAGAACAACAAGTCGCAACAAAGTCATAAAACACTAATAAAAGATACTAGGCACCTTGCCCTAACAATCTGATGCCATTACATGAACGATCTAATCCAATCCCTACCATCCCCAGAGCCTACAGCGGGGGATTACTCACTCATAGATGGGGGAAACATGGATGGTCGATGGAGAAGCGATGGTGATGATGATGGCAATGATCTCCTCCAATTCCCCATCCTAGTAGGGTGCCAGAACAGAGTTCCTGGTGCTGTTTCGTGGAATCTGGTGGTGGCGGCGGAGCGGAACTCCTTCTGGAAAAACGTCGACCCCCCCGAAGTTTTTAGGTCAGAAGGCTCCTTATAGGCGAAGAGAGAGGCCGAGGGGGTGCCTAGGGGGCCCACACCACCCCCAGCGCGGCCTGCGTGCCACACCAGTGGTGTGGCCACCGCTCTTCCCGTGACGATTCGTATACAGCTCTGAGTCTTCGGGTGAAATAGGATTTTTGGCATATTTTCCGGGATTTTTCCTAATAGTTGATTTTCTGCACAAAAAGTAGACACTAAGGCAATTCTGCTGAAAACAGCGTCAGTCCACATTAGTTGTATCCAAATCACACAAGTATAGAGGAGAAACAATAGCAAAAGTATTCGGAAAAGTAGATACGTTTTGGATGTATCAACTGCCATGCTAGCACTGGCAGGCCCCGCATCCACAAGAGTCCGCAGCCGGCATGGGCTTATGACACCACGTCGGCTCTCGGCAGGCCCCGCCACCTGGTGGGTGCAGAAGCATGTCGCGCCGGGAACACCTCTCTTAGAGCGGTCTTGACCGCATACCCTGATGACAACCCCAGTTTACGTGCGTGGCCTACTTTTCTGCGACGCAGGGTACGACGGCATGCGCGACACCAAAAAGCACTGAAAATACATACATAAACTTTGTAGTTTGTTGATTTGAATTCCCACATATTTACAATATTGTATGATGTTATATCCATGTTTTACATTGATATATGGGGATTTGCCAATGATTCCCTTTATTTTTGTTATAACTCTTTATGTTAGAAAACACCTTCTGTTAATATTTTTGCGTTTTCAGGAGCTATGGGACTTGAAAAAAGGCAAGATCAGAGGCCACAGTTCACAAATATTGAGACGCATCCAGTAGGCTAAAGAAGATCACTAGGGGCCCAACTAGCTGGCAAAAAGGACCTGTGGCGCGCCCACCCTCTTAGGGCACGCAACTAGGGGTCTTTCCCCCCGTCGTCCGATTCGCTTCATCTTTTCACTCGCCAACTCGTTTTGATCTAAAAACATCTATATATACCGTTTGGCGGTTGTCCTCGACACACACGGAGGCGGAGATTGAAAACACATAAACAAAGAGTCTGTGGGTCGTTGCCGGTGGAGATCGGAGGAGGGAAACGGTGGCGGAATCGCCTCTGGTAGGCTCCACCCCCTCAGGCATGTTCATCATCAACATCTATATCAAGATTCTCTCCATACCCCTACTGTAATCTCTTGGAAAACATGATGTATGATGCAATATATTGTTTTCCCATGATCTATTGTATCTCTATATTGATGTTTGAGTAGTGACTTGTTTATGGAAATTGTGATATAGTTTGTTGTCGGTTTCATACAAATATATTTTATCTTCTATGATGATCTTGTTATACTAACATATGAGTGCACACATATGTTGGGAGATGCAGAAGGTTGTCACTGTTGCATATTGATAGCATGAGGGATAGCTGAAGTTTGACAAAAAAGGAATCCCAAATCTTAGAGATACATGTTGTATTAATTCATGGTTAATCAATGGAGGTATTATCATGGAGACCTTAGATCTAAATATGGTGGTTGGACTTTATGTCTTAATAATTACCTTGTTTATTCTTACTTGTCATTGGGATCAATCACTAGGGGTGTATTTGATCATGTATATGGCTGCACCTATTCATGGCTCTTCCTTAGAAGAAACAATAAAAATACTATCTTTGCGCTTCACTAATTATGACAACCAACCAAATGAAATAGAAATTTTCCTAAGCACACTGCACTAGCTCCATTTTAGTTGTAGTAATTTCTTCCATAAACTTTACTGTTTTCTAGTTAGTACCAAAAAAGAACCACACACACTACAGTTCAGAGCTTTGCATAGAAGGCCATATAAGTGGGTTATAGGGCTTTAGAGAATAGATAGTTTACCTTCAACTCCTCATGGGTACGACACTAAAATATTTATCAAATTGTACTATGATGATCCCTTGAACTTGGGGGTTATCAAGATACTTTTCTGGCACCGTTGCTGGGGAGTGTAGCGCTAGGCTTCTATTCTTGCTTGCATTGCTAGTTTAATTTTAGTCTTTGCATATAAAACTAAAACCCAAAAAAATAGAAAATGGGAAACACCAAAAACTCTCTTGGTATGAGCACAAGTATGAATATAGATGATGATTTGCAAAACTATTTAAATGGTGCTATGATTGCTAAGAGATATAGAGAATCATATGAAGGGAAACGATTGGAAACTATCATGAGTATGTTAAATCATATTGCTAAGAAGATTCTTGAAAATCATGATGATATGAGTTGTTGCTCTAAACAAAAAGTTAGACACTTTGGATTCCAATGTATGTTCCATAAAGAATATATAATTTAATCTTACCATAGAGGTCATTATGCTTATCTAGGACTAGAACAAGTATAGCAATTTGTTATTTTATGGCAGCCTATGAGTTAAAATCTTTTAAAGATTTAAACTATGAAATTAGTGGTGTGGCTAGAAAGCATAAATGTGTTCTTGATTGTACCCTTGATACCTACATAAATGAATTCTCTGAAAATATATATGTTATTGACTTTAATGAGGGAGGCACTGCTGCCCAAGAGAGCACTAATATTTTTCAGGAAGAGGATGATAAGAGCCTAAGCTTGGAGATGCCCATGCCACCCCAAGAAGAGGATAAAGAGGAACAAGTGGAGGAAGAATGGAGTAGCTTCCCATCTCCAACTCCCAACAATGGTAACATCCAAATTCCCATGAACAACCATTCATATGCTAATTCAAATGATGATTCTTCATTGCCTAGTAGTCCTCTATGTAGAACAAGTGTATCTAATATATGGGAGGATGAAAGTGCTATAGTTGAGCTAGATGATCCATTATGCTCATTAGATGACTTGTCTTTACGTGGTGATTCTATTAAAAACTATGTGGTTAAGTTTACTTTTGATGCTTGCAAATATTATGAAAGAGGAAGAGATAAAACTGATGGGTTCTGTAGGAGAAAACAAAAAAATTCCTACGTTGGAACCTCCTAAACTGCCCAAGATCTATCTATGTAGTAGTGCGGTAACGATTGGAGCGTATAGAATTCATACCCTTGTAGACCGTATGCGGTTAACGTTCCGAGGGGAACGTGGTTGAAGTAGTCGAACTCGTAGCCGATGATGACCCACAAGTATAGGGGGTGTATCGCAGTATTTTCGAGGGGAGTGAAACCCAATTTATTGATTCGACACAAGGGGAGCCAAAGAATACTTATCAGCCTTAACAACTGAGTTGTCAATTCAGCTGCACCTGGAAACAATCTTCCTCACAGCAGTTTGTCAGTAGCAATAGTTTTGTAGTAGGAATAGTAAAAGAATAGAAAACAAAACAAAGGTAGTAACAAAAGCGATAACAATGGGATTCGAACGGTAGGCATAGGGATGGTTGGACAGGCGTTGCATGGACAAGACAATTCACATAGCAATCAGAACATAGGGCAATTGCAAATAAAGAAGATAAAGCACCCAAGTACTAGACAATCCTAGGCATGTGTTCCATATATAGTCATACGTGCTCGCAATGAGAACTTGCACATCATCTTTTGTCCTGCCAGCCCATTTGCAGCGGGGCCTCTAGGGAACTACTGGCAATTAAGGTGCTGCTTTTAATAGAGCACTGGAGCAAAGCATTAACACTCTATGAACACATGTGATCCTCACATCAAAGCCTTTCCCTTCCGGCTACCCCGATTTCTCTCACTTCGGGACCATAGATTCCGGACAACGACATGTGTATACAACTTGTAGATAAGACCCAAAACAATACTATCATGATGAATCAATAATAAGTTCAGATCTAAAATCATGGCACTCGGGCCCTAGTGACAAGCATTAAGCACAAAAAAGTTGCAACAAAGTCATAAAGCACTAATAGAGATACTAGGCACTATGCCCTAACAATCTGATGCCATTACATGAAAGATTTCATCCAATCCCTACCATCCCCATAGCCTACAGCGGGGGATTACTCACTCATAGATGGGGGAAACATGGATGGTCGATGGAGAAGTGATGGTGATGATCTCCTCCAATTCCCCGTCCCGGCAGGGTGCCAGAACGGAGTTTCTGGTGCTGTTTCATGGAATCTGGTGGTGGCGGAGGAGCGGAACTCCTTCTGGAAAAACGTCGAACCCCCCAAAGTTTTTAGGTCAGAAGGCTCCTTATAGGCAAAGAGAGAGGCCGAGGGGGGTGCCTGGGGGGCCCACACCACCCCCTGGCGCGGCCTGGCCTGTCCCGCGCCAGCAGGTGGTGTGGCCACCCCAGGGCTCTTCTTCGTCTCGTATTCTGGCTCCTGGAGTCTTCTGGTGAAATAGGATTTTTGGCATATTTTCCAGGATTTTTCGTGATAGTTGATTTTCTGCACAAAAAGTAGACACCAAGGCAATTCTGCTGAAAACAACGTTAGTTCGCATTAGTTGCATCCAAATCACGCAAGTATAGAGGAGAAACAACAGCAAAAGTGTTCGGGAAAGTAGATATGTTTTGGACGTATCAACTCCCCCAAGCTTAGCTTATTGCTTGTCCTCAAGCAATTCAGTTGAAAACTGAGTGCGATAAGAACTTTCACGAACACATTTGCTTCATATGATGTAAATAATCTCAGCAATGTGATCAACTACTTAGGCAATTCATAATAAAGAGTATGCAACTGAGTCTACTTAATAGTCATTGCAAGCTATGAAGAGATTCCAACTCAAGAATAATAAGTAGCACGAAGCACAAACATAAGCAACATTACAATGCTCATAGAAAGGTATGATAGAGTGGTATCTCGCTTGGCTTTGATTATGAATGTCAAGGCACCTCTGAAGTTCAAGTGATGACTAGAAGTAAAGATATCAAAGATACAAGCATCAAAGTCATAACACAAATATTCAAGTAATGGAACAAACACAAAAAATGACAACTAATGCTCTCAAGAAGGTGCTCAAAGAATATGTGGGGAGTCAAGGAGTGGAAGAAAAAGGTTTTGAATTATTTTGAAAGGCTTCCAAATGCTGAAAGTATGGTACTCGTTAGCTTTGAGCTCTCATTGCCCCTATCATAAGCATCTTTAATGTGGTTAAGGTGAAAGTGACACAACTAAGAGGATATGCTTGACAAGTTATAAATTGAAGTGTCATGCCCCTTACTTACGAAGACCGATCCTCATGCTACTCAACTTCAGTCACAAGTAAGCTCTTGTCATTGCAAGTATATACGTATCATAGAGAACCGCCAACGGGGTACCCCTTGCACATGGCACGGGAGCTATCCCATACTCAAAATACAAGGCAAGCAGACAATGAGCATCTCAACGATCTTTTTATTTACTATGTGCATAGATTTTTATTGAGGATGCTTCATAGAATGCTCATTATGGTTATGCTGCAAGTTTCCACCATGATTAGGCATGGCTTAGGCTAGCCCAGTGCTTTCTCTAACATACATACAAACTCCATGATCTTACAAGTTCCACTTTTATTTCACACCACCGGGATCCATAAGCAAAATAACATGATATCAACTAAGTACAAAGTACCTATGAAGCGCTTAAAGCGGTCCCCATGATACATGGTTCTGCTAACTTCAACTCATAAAGCGCAAGCATATGCACAACAAATAAGGATGCAATGGTTCAGGTTTATTAAGTGCAGAAAATAAAGTGTGCCATCAAGTTTGTGAGAGCTTTACTAACTAACTTTCTCATAACAAGCAAACATTTTATTCGGAAGAAAACAAGGCATATTGAATATGCACGGAAGTAGAAAATGATGCTAATGGGTAGGTATGGTGGACACTTTGGACATATTTGGTTTAGGGAGTTGGAAACATGAGTAAAACACTCAGTGGAAATGAAGGCTAGCAATAGTAAGGGAGCGACAAACGAGAGAGCAATAGCTGTCATTCTCATGCTTGCAACAAAACAAGACTACTCATGGTATGAAAATGATTCAAGATCCTCAAGGCAAAATAATTCGTCAAGGCTTAACTAATTATTACAGTCATGTGCATGCGTGAGCAAGTGCCAAGTCGATCAAATGAAACATTCAGAGGAGGATACCACAGTGTCATACCAATTTATGAATAGAGTAATGCAAACAAACATTCATGAGACATGCTACAAACTATTAGCGAGCTAGAGCTAATCACACGAAAGCAAGAACTACTAAGCATCCAAAGAAAACATACACTTTACATGAACGGACTAAGCAAGCTCACAATGATGAGTATATATACAAAAATGAAGACAAATAGAGTTCGTTACCAGCCTCTTACCACGCCTCAAGTTGTCATTGATCCTCATTATTGCTCTTCACTTGTGTGGCTTGAATAATAATATGAAACCAATAATCCACTGAGAACTGCCGAACCCTGTAGCCAACTCGCAAAAACCAAAGAAGAACGACAAATATTTTTGGTGTTTTTGATTTTTAAACAAGAACCAAAAGAGAAAAACAAGCAAAGCAAAATCTTTTTGGGTTTTTCAAATAGTCCAAACAAAGCAAAAAGGGAAAAACAAACCAAGGCAAAAAGAAGAAGCAAACCAAAGAGAAACAAAAAAAATATTTTTGATCTTTTTTGTGTTTTTAGAAAGCAAAAGCAAAGAAGAACAAAAACTAAGGAAAAGAACGAAAACATGAATATACAAAGAACCGACACAACATGATATGGAGATGAGTGCGGTGTCGGCGTACCTCCCCCAAGCTTAGGCTTTTGGCCTAAGTGGGTATCAATCCATGTAAGAATAGGGGTTCCAAGCGGGCGGATCTTGGTAAGAATGGTCGTAACCGGGCCCATGAGAGGAAGAAGAAGCTCCCCAATCATAAGCGGGCTGCTGATATGAAGACTCTCCCTCATTCGAGGGCTAGACCGAATCATCTGTGACCTCCCTTCTAGTGTCCTGCTCCTGTTGGGAGAGCTCTCCCAAGTACGTGTCAAGCTCCTTCTCAGTGAGGGACCATCCTTCCTTGTTATCAAGGTTAAACAAAATAGGTGCAGGCAAAAGAACAACACGCCTGGACTTGCTCTTTCTCCAGCCAGCCTTGAGAAAGGTTATTTCATAAGACAACTCACTCAAGCAAGCCCACGAGGAAATAAATTTATGCTGTACCATGGAATTAAAATCAAGCCTCTCTATGGGAAACTGTAAGTCTAGAGGATGAGGCACTAAACCATGCAATGCTAGCAAACGAGAAGCAATGAGGCCTCCACAAATTCCACCTTTCTCAGGGTTAGCAGCAAGACGGAAAGCTATCAAAGCACCCAAGTTGTAAGACCTATCTCGTCTAAGAGCAGCAGAGATAAATGCTAGATCAAACAAAGATAACTTATTGGCAGTTTTCCTAGCAAGAACACATTTGGAAATAAAGTAGGCAAAGTAGCGAATGGGGGGAAGATGAATGTTACGGATTTTTCCATTCTCCTTCGAGAAGCTACACCCTTGACAAATTTCTGCGTATAAATCCATGACTGGTTCCGGTCTCTCTTTAATCTTCTTACATGATCCCCATTGAGGTACCTTAATAGCTGCACAAAAATCATCAAGAGAAAGGTTGACAGCTATATTGTAAATTTTGTAATGGACCATGGGGTTAGGCAAAGAGTGAATAAATTTGAAATCCTGCACCACAGACATGGTTAGCTTCACAAATTGACAAGGTTCATCTTCCAAAAAGTGCTCTAACCCCGCATTAGAAACCAAAGTGTGGAAATCTTGTAGAATTCCTGCAGCTCTCATGAACTCAGAACATGGATAAATGGAGGGAAAAACTTCCTCCTCCTGGTGGACCTTCATGACATCAGGCACCCAAAGCTCATGTTGGTTTAGGTGGTGCTCACTCATCTTTTATTCTGAAATTTAAAAACCTATTAAACAAGTGATTGCAAAGTAAATATAATGAAGGATTCTACTCATAGGGACTAGCAAGAGGCCTAAACATGCATCAAAACTATATCTCTAGGCATCAAACAAGCTTACAAGCTCTCATAACCAGTCACCTATAGCAGCAAAATACTCAACATATAATCCACTAAACACAAATCTACCTGGACAAGGGGAGGAGTCACATACCAAGGAACAATTGCTCCAAATTTTAGCAAGAAAGATGGGCTGAGCAAAGAGATCGAAGAAATCGAGAGCAAGCATAGAAAGAACGTGATTTTGAGCTATGAACTGGATCTTACTCGGGAGAGAGAAGAAAGTGGCAGGAGAGAGAGGTAGTGGGGGGCCAAGGGTGGCCCACACCAGGGCATGGCGCCACCCAGGTCTGGCCGCGCCACCATGTGGTGTGCTTGCCTGGTGGGCCCCCCTGGTACCTACCAGGTACTCCTCTACCCCTTTTTTCACGTAAAAATTTAATATGAATTTTCTGGAATTTTTCGAGACACTTTATTTTGGGGCATTTTTCAGAAATAGAAGAATGATTTTTCTGACAGACAGATTTTTTTCTTTTGGAAACATGATTGGAAGACAAAAACAAGGCCAGAACTATAGAAGTTCTAGCATGCAAGCAAACTAACAACACAAAGAAAACTAAATGAAAGCAAAAACTAAAATGCAAAGGATAGAAATAAACGGGGATAATCATAATGAAAACATTGTTTTGTTCAATGGAATCCTTTTGTTAGCAAGGCTTATCAAGTCTTGCTACCAAAACAATTGCATATGAGACAAAACTTTGTATTCCACTAATGATTATGTTACCTCAACCTTGATAGCAATGGTCCCAATCATAATAATTTCAAATTTTTATTTTAGCATGGGACAATATATTTCTCCAACTTGAATGCCTTCAACATGTTCAATTGAATTTAAACCATAAGTCCTTTCAATCTTCTTGGGGAAATAGATAGTACGTTCCTTGTCATTAACATTGAAGGTCACCTTTCTTGATTACAATTAATAATAGCTCCTGCAGTATTAAGAAAAGGTCTCCCAAGAATAATAGACATATTATCATCTTCAGGCATTTCAAGCACAACAAAATCAGTTAATATCAAGCAATTATGAGCCACCTGTATAGGTACATCCTCACATACACCCACAGGAATAGTGGTGGACTTATCAGCCATTTGCAAAGATATATCAGTTGGTATCAATTTTTCAAGCTGAAGCCTCTTATAGAGAGAGAAAGGCATAACACTAACTCCAGCTCCCAAATCACACAAAGCAGTTCTAACATAACTGTTCTTAATAGAGCAAGGTATAGTTGGAATCCCTGGGTCTCCAAGTTTCTTAGGAACCTTACCATTGAAGGAATAATTAGCAAGCAAAGTAGAGATTTCTTCATTAGGGATCTTCCTTTTATTCGAGACAATGTCCTTCATATACTTTGAGTAAGGATGCAATTTAATAGCATTAGTCAAAGGAATTTGCAAGAATAAAGGCTTCATCCACTCACAAAACTTATTATAGTGTTCATCTTCCTTTGACTTGTGTTTCTTATCAGGGAAAGGCATAGGTTTTTGGACCCAAGGTTCTCTTTCACTACCGTGTTTCTTAGAAATAAAATCTTCTTTGGTGTATTTAGTAGTCTTAGTGTGGTTTTCAGGTTCTTCTTCAACCTTTTCTTCATTAGGAACTTCATTTTATTCATTACCATTTTTAGTTTTAGCATCAGAGATAGATATACTATTAGGATCTATAGCAGGTTCAGAGGGTTCTTCAACAGTTTTATGTTTCTTTTTCCTTTTCTTACGAGTAGAACCACTATTTTCAGCTTGTTGAGAATCCTGCTCAATTCTTTTGGGATGCCCCTCAGGATATAGAGGATCCTGGGTAGCAGCACCACTTCTAGTTCTGATTTCATAAGCATGTTTTTCTTTAGCAGCATTAACTATCAAGTCGTTTTGCACTTTAACGAGTTGATCTATTTGAGTTTGAACCATTTGAAAGTGTTTAACAATCATTTTAACATCATTAGAGGTTCTTTCCACAATATCTTTCAACTCAACAATAGCTCTAGTGTTTTCCATAAGATGATTTTGCACCCTTTTATTAAAGTTATCTTGCTTAACAATAAAGATATCAAATTCTTCTAAGCATTGATCAGGAGGTTTCAAGTAAGGGATATCACCTTCATCAAAGTGTTGGACAGAGTGTACCTCAATAGTGGGTGAATAGGGAATAGGCTTACATAATTCTTCTATAGGAGGTAAATTCTTGACATCTGCAGCTTTAATTCCCTTCTCCTTAAGACATTTCTTAGCTTCCTTCATTACTTCATCATTTAATTCAATAACTCCCCTCTTCTTTGATGTTGGAATAGGCACCGGAATAGATGGTTTAGGTACAATTGCTTCAGGTATATCTTGTTTAGGAGGAGTCCAATCTTCATAATTCTTGCTTATTTTAGCCATTAATTCCTCGGCTTCCTTAGGAGTCCTATTCCTGAAAACATAATCAGCATAACTATCTAGGTATGTCCTAGATTCTTCGGTTAGTCCATTATAAAATATATCAAATAGTTCATTCTTAGGTAATGGACTTCCAGCCTGTGCATGAATCAAAGCACAAAACCTTGCCCAAGATTCGGGCAATACCTCTTTTTCTCCATGTTTAAAATCAAAAAGTTCCTGCAAAACAACATGTCTAGCACTAGGAGGGAAATATTTCTGCAGGAAAGTATTAAACAAGCACTCAGGGCTATCAATAGATCCATGAGGTAAATTACCAAACCAAGTTTTAGCTTCTCCTTTCAGTGAAAAAGGGAAAATCTTAGCAACAAAGTAAGTACGCATTTTAATATCATCAGAAAACAAGCCACTCATGGTAGAAAGTTCATTCATATGTGCTACCACACTTTCATTCTTAGTCCCGCCAAAAGGTTCTTTCTCGACAATAGCTATGTAGGATAGATCGAGAGAGAAATCATAATCTTCATCTATAATGTTTATAGGAGAAGCAGCAAGCTTAGCAGCAGGAGATAATTTGGGTCTAATAGTACGCCTCTCAAGGAGATTCTTAGCAGCGCTCCTATCATGGGTGTTCCTACATTATTCAATAAACTCATCAGTCATCTCAACATAATCTTCTTCAGTATCATAACTCTCACTAGACTCAGGTGAGCTAACAGGTGTAGCAGTGTGTTCATTAGGAGTTTCGGTATTTCCAACTATAGTTCTAGCAATCGTAGCATCTAGGAAAGGACCTAATGAACCACTCTTATCAAGAACAGTAGAAGCAGCATCATAAGCATCAGAAGTTTCAGATTCAGCGGTAGTAGTGTGTGTAGCATGTGTATGTGGTGGTGTAAGGAACTTACTCAGAACAGACGGTGAATCAAGAACGGTAGAGGTGTTTAGAACCGTACCTCTTCTTGTAGTGGATGGTAAAATAGGAACCTTTCCATCATGAGACTTACCCATGATGGATGGAAAGCAGCGAACAATAGAGAATCCAAGTGAACTTGATAAATAAAGCTATGCTCCCCGGCAACGGTGCCAGAAAATAGTCTTGATGACCCACAAGTATAGGAGGTGTATCGCAGTATTTTCGAGGGAAGTGATACCCAATTTATTGATTCGACACAAGGGGAGCCAAAGAATACTTATCAGCCTTAACAACTGAGTTGTCAATTCAGCTGCACCTAGAAACAATCTTCCTCACAGCAGTTTGTCAGTAGCAACAGTTTTGTAGTAGGAATAGTAAAGTAATAGTAGCAGCAAAACAAAGACAGTAGTAACAAAAGCAGTAAATAGTGGGATTCAAGTGCGGTAGGCATAGGGATGGATGGACGGGCATTGCATGGACAAGACAATTCACATAGTAATCAGAACATAGGGCAATTGCAGATAAAGAAGATAAAGCACCCAAGTACTAGACAATCCTAGGCATGTGTTCCATATATAGTCATACGTGCTCGCAATGAGAACTTGCACAACATCTTTTGTTCTTCCAGCCCGTTTGTAGCGGGGTCTCTAGGGAACTACTGGCAATTAAGGTGCTCCTTTTAATAGAGCACCGGAGCAAAGCATTAACACTCCGTGAACACATGTGATCCTCACATCAAAGCCTTTCCCTTCTGGCTACCCTGATTTCTATCACTTCGGGACCATAGGTTCCGGACAACGACATGTGTATACAACTTGTAGATAAGACCCAAAACAATACTATCATGATGAATCAATAATAAGTTCAGATCTAAAATCATGGCACTCGGGCCCTAGTGACAAGCATTAAGCACAACAAAGTTGCAACAAAGTCATAAAGCACTAATAGAGATACTAGGCACTATGCCCTAATAATCTGATGCCATTACATGAACGATCTCATCCAATCCCTACCATCCCCATAGCCTACAATGGGGGATTACTCACTCATAGATGGGGGAAACATGGATGGTCGATGGAGAAGCGATGGTGATGATGATGGCGATGATCTCCTCCAATTCTTCGTCTCGGTAGGGTGCCAGAACAGAGTTTCTGGTGCTGTTTCGTGGAATCTGGTGGTGGTGGCGGAGCGGAACTCCTTCTGGAAAAACGTCGAACCCCCCGAAGTTTTTAGGTCAGAATGCTCCTTATAGGCGAAGAGAGAGGCCGAGGGGGTGCCTGGGGGGCCCACACCACCCCTTGGCGTGGCCTGGCCTGACCCGCGCTAGCAGGTGGTGTGGCCACCCCAGGGCTCTTCTCCGTCTCGTATTTTGGCTCCTGGAGTCTTTGGGTGAAATAGGATTTTTGGCATATTTTCCGGGATTTTTACTGATACTTGATTTTCTGCACAAAAAGTAGACACCAAGGCAATTCTGCTGAAAATAGTGTTAGTTCGCATTAGTTGCATCCAAATCACACAAGTATAGAGGAGAAATAACATCAAAAGTGTTCGGGAAAGTAGATACGTTTTGGACGTATCAGCCGACCTCAAGGTCACGAAGCTCCTCACAGGTCACCCCTTGCTCCTTCTTGATCGTGCAGCAGCTCCGACTCACGACATCCAAGGTGCCTCAGGTGAGGCCCCTCGTGGTTTCGTACACATACGGTGTACGACGACGACCTCTGAATCCTTGATCCCTGCCGGGAGTGCAGAAGTAGATCTCCGGCTTGGAATCCCAGCAGCGCAACGGCGTGCTGCAGGTGCGGTGTCTCTTGCATGGACAGTCCTTACTTGGACCATGCCAACACATGGAGACGAGAGAGAGGGAAGGAGAAAATCAACCAAAGGACTTCTCCAAATATTGGTGTGTCTGTTCCCACCCATGGGCACCCCTTTATATAGGGGGAGGGGGTGTGCCCTCCCCTTTGGGTTTCCCATGTGGGACTAAACAAGGGAGAGAGGGGGGAGGCGCATGGGTCCTTAGGGCACCATGGGCCGGCCGGCCAGCGGTGGGCCCCACCCCGCGCACAGCCCTAGGCTGGCCGGGTGGGCCCCCTTGAGGCGGCTAGGCCTTGGCCCTTCCCCCTTTCAGTTTTCCCTCATGGGCCCTTTTTCCCTAGGAAGTTTGGCCCATTAGTGGAATACCCCTTCAAATTAGATTTTAATATTATATTTAATATTAATTACATTAATTAATATGTAAATACATATTACAAAATTCAATTTGACCCAAAAAACCTTTCGGTTCCTTTTTGATTTCCTCCGAACAACTTCGGAACTTTCCCGGAACGATTTCGGTTCTCTCACGGAACTTTTCCGGTTTCCTTTTCTCTTTCATATGGTGATTCCAACTTACAGACATGATCTCCATCAATGATCAATATCGGGACCGGGATACCCATAATGACCCCTGTGCATTCCACGATGATAATGTCGTTTGAACCATAAACAGTCGTTTCCCATTCCCTTTGCCACTTGATACCTAGTTCACCCGAGATTTGATCTACGGTATCTCCATACCTTCGTTCGATCCCGTTACCGATGAACTTGTTTTCTCGTTTCCGTGTCGTTGCATTTCGTGACCCAGTCACACGCTTGCAAGCTTCGTTAATGCAACATCACCGAGATGGCCACTAATGTATCTGTCCGTTACATGGATGGGAAAATCCTGGTCTTGATATGTACTCCTCTACACGCCCCTTTGGGAAACCTGAGTGGCACCTTTTCGATCACCCATTCATGGTGTGATACTTGATAACTATCTAAGCCCCTCCAGAACGGTGATTTGCATTATCTCATAGACTAAGGATTAGATTGCGAGGTTTCCTTAGTTTATCATTAATGGTGAACTTTGTAACTAGATCTCATTAAGATACAACTGGTTGGGTTGTTTGTCTATCACATCATTCAACTAATGATGTGACCTCATTGACAATTGGCATAAATGCCCATGATCTCGAAACCCTAGATCATCCTCATGACCAATGAACTAGTTCGCTAGAGGTAACTAGAGACTTGGTTTGTTTACATACCACACGTGTATTAACGTTTCGTATTAATAAGTTATAGCACAATATGAAACTATTATGAACTAATTGAGATATGACAACAAAAACCTATTTATTATTTGCCTCTAGGCCATATCTCCTTCAGTCTCCCACTTGCACTAGAGTACAAATAATCTAGCTTGCATTTTACTCATCATAAACCATATCAGATATGAGTTTATTGGTTATGCATACTTATGGAAAATGTCCTCTCCATGTTCTGGTTTACCAGATCATTATGTCTTTGCAAATTGTTAATGTCTTCCTAACTTTGACATTCATATCATTATCTCATAATGGGTTGAAGTATTTGTTTGGCGACAAAGTGAGACTTTGTTTCTAGTGTTTATAATGACGGTCGTTTTCACTATTGTCATTTGAACTCCGAAACACACTTTGCAATCCTTTGTGTATATACGGTAGTTATGGCAACAGAACGAGGCCGGTTTCTAGGAGCCTACAGTGACTTTAGATCAACCTCGAGAGCTTTCTCATGGGCACTGCGCCCTGGGACACATCATTCTACGTTAAAAGCGAACTAGCCCCAACATAACAATATTCATCACATCAGATGGAGCCTTTATACTTCTATATATATGTAGATCCTAGTGCATGAAATGTAACTATGACACTTACTTTGCTTCTTACCATTTAAGTACAAACTTAATTCTGGTACAGTGATTAACTCAAGAATCACTTCAAGACATGTTCTTATAGTTAAGAGCTTGTCCTTCAAACTGGAACTTCGGGTCACATTACGTCGAGTATACAATATGGTTGTATGGAAGAACCTATGACCGAGGCATAGGAGATGCAACACATCTCTTTCTTCCTTTTAACCATCATTGTAATACTAAGACACTTCTTCATATAGTAAGAACTTCTTTCTTACCTTGTTCCATTCTGAACTTCTTCAGAATATTACTTAGGACATTCTGAACATCTTCAGAATCAAGTCCAAGAAGCATTCGACATTCAATGTTTATTAAACTCACTTATCAATACGATAGTTTTCATTGTTTAATAACTTCAACTTCATCCTTATTTACCTACTTAAATGTTATTAACACCAATCACATCATTCATATATGTCGTCCACATATCCCAGAATGATTTCACGTTCCCTCTCAAATATCGCATCCATATTTGAGATCCATGGGTTTAACTTAGCTCCCACTCAAAATATGTCCGATACATATTATGATTCAGCCAAGCTACTTAGCTCCCACTCAAAATATGTCACTTACATATTAAGATTTGGCCAAGCTAATTAGCTCCCACTCAAATGTAGGCCCTCTCGATAATCTTGGACATTCCAAAATTCTTTGATCATCATCAAATTGAGAATTCCAGCTATGAGACTTCAATATCCATATATTGCTTGTGTAAATCCAATAGACTCAAGCATCTCTACATTTGTAGTCAACTCCTTGAATTTGTCCATACTTTGTGACAAATCAAGCTTTTACGTCTCCATTAAGTTTCATTTCCATCTTATGATTTGGAAGTCATTCAGAAATATCAGGTAAACTTCTTTTCTTAATAAGATCAAGTATAATGTTACTTTGCAATCTTAAATGTAACTTAATATAGGATTTTATGACTCCTAGTAATTTCTTGCACTTAGGTCCATCACGCTTCTTTGTAATTCGTAGGTATGTCTTGTTCATAAACATGACAAGTGAATCAATAATATATTTCCACGAACTTGCAGAGTATATATTGTTGAATCCTACTTTCTTTAGTAAAAGTATTCACTGAAACTTTATGATCATTATCATTAGTTTCTCCTCTATTTGTAGAGTTCGGTTTCACGAAACAAATTCCGCTGCACCACTCAACAATTCGGAGGCAAGGTCAAATACCTTGTTTTGATCTTTTACTTTCTTCCACCTGTATCTTCATCAAGACACGTCAACTTTGGACAACAGCAGGTTTGCCCCTTGTGGAATATGTATTCATAGTTGCCTAAGAATACGCTACAAAGACTTGTTTATTTGCCACGATTTCGAATTATCGAAACCTCTAGAAACTTGAACATGCCATAACTCTTATGGTGTTGTTTCCACGAATCCTTTTTAGATGTTCCTTTGTATTTCAACCGAGTGTTTGCTCATTTCGATCTCTAACTCTAAACGATAACTATAACCTCGATAAGAGATAATATTATACCATATGTATCTAATACATAATGGTTATGATATTTAGACATATCAATACACTTTGAAATTCGTCCAATTATCATAATTTGTGAAACACCTTTCACATGTCATTTTATGCCAAAATTAACTTAAATAATTTAGTCATGTCGATCAAATCGAAGAGACTTTGTATTATTGTTAATTTAATATCCTCCTTCACTCTAAAATCTTTTGAACAATTCAAAATAGTTTCAAACTTATGTTTCATTGAGTAAATACTCATATTCACTTAAATCCACAATGAAGTGTGAAATAATGATTTCCACTATTTGTTGAAATACGATACATCACTATGTATAAGATTCAACATTTCTTCGCATATCACCATTTTACCAGAATGCGGAGTTTTAGTCATTCTGCCCAAGAGGCATGGTTTTGCAAAGTCTCTAGATTAAGCATCTAGGACCCTGATCTTCATTTTGAATGAAGAACATGCAGTAACCAAAATGACTTAAACTATAGGGTCATGTCATTACTAAAACTTTGGATATCTTTTAGCATTCTAATCCTTTATAAATGTTTAAACTATTATCATTAACATAATGATGAGAATAGCTCATTTATAATCGTAATGTGACCATAATGGTATTGTTCATAAGAACAATACAACTGGCTTATAACTTATTCATATGAACAATCGTCTTGCTAAAAGCAAGACACACAAACAAGGATTACAAAATTATATTCAAGTCCACTAATCCAAATGATAATCTTTGAGGAAAGGGGCGATGTCGGCCATAAACTGTTTTGCTTGCCGTCATCATGCCACACTGCCTCAATTCCAGCAATTCTCAAGCAGATCATCCTGTTATCACAAAACGGGACAAGTATCCAATACTTATATAAACTGAAACGATTTTTGCAAGAATTGCATTTATAACTTTGTATATCTAACATATACCCTTTTCATTCATGACCTCAATTGCAATCAAGACCTTCTAAGAGTTCATAACTCTAATGCACGATTGCTAAGTGTTTCTCCAAATATTCCCTTTTTCATCCATTATGGAAGAAAACTCATCCAACGGCTCATACTTTATGTGCCTAATCTTGCAGAATACAAGATTGTAACCCAACTCTCCATCGAATGTAGAACGGCTTATTGGATGATTACGGAGAACACATAAACATTGCAGAGTCATCGGATTATCTCCTAATGGTCATTATATCAAGAAGAGAAGATCACCTTTTACGAGGATATCCCTCAGGCGTAGGTATTAATCTATGAAGTTGGACCCTTTTGGTAAGTTCCATATCAAGCAATATATTTCCCATGGTCGCAAAGGACCTCAATGGGATAGACCATGATCTACTAAGATATTTGCAAATAGACATCTAGACTAAGTTCATAATATGAGTTCAATCCTAATTGAGCTCCCAGTAAATTGTCATCCCCCGAACGATTTTAGTGATCACATGATCCCAATCCTCTGCACCTCCCCCAATCGTCACGGCCATCAGTGCAGCATCAAAGGTAGACATTCCCTATTGTCAATCACATCAACCATGTGACTCATTCTCGACCTTTCGGTCTCTTGTGTTCTGAGGCCATGTCTACACGTGCTAGGCTTGCCAAATATAACTTGTGTGTATTTGATGTGCAACATGGCTTACACCCACTGTATGCGAATGTAGATATGTCTAGCCCCCGATCATCACAGCCGGCTTCATAACGATAAACTTTCTTGGTAGTGCACACACAAGGGGAACACTATCATTGGAATTATTTAGGGATTATCTTATTTGCTACCGTTGAGTATCTAATACTAGCATATAACAAGAAATAAAGCAGGTATCAACATGACATGTGTATTGTGATATGATATGGTCCTTCTTGCGCCTTGATCTCCATTGAGCGCTCCGGCATGATCTCCATCTTGCCCTTGGTTTGACGCCAAGTCCATGACACCACCATCCGGTCGTCCATCAGAATGATGGCCATTACTATATAACTTAGTAACATAAAAGTAAACTACTTTACCTTCATAACACCAATACCATATCATAACACAAGCCCTCCTGTAAAATAAAGTTAGACGCCTCTACTTTATCTTTTGCAAGTTTTACGTGGTTGTTAGTGCTTTCGAAATAGAACCATTTCTAATCTACAAACTTTCCAACCACAACATGGATCCAACAGTTGTCTCTACTACACCCCTTTCGGGGCCCTTCATTGTAAATGCTATATCAACTATTGAATGAGAGACAGACACCCGCTAGCTACTTATACGGAACAAGCCGTATGTCGAGCTTGGAACCAGTCTCGCGAACAAATATGGGTAAGGTCGGTCCGGGCCACTTCATCAAACAATGCCGCGATATAAACAAGTACACGTTAGAGGGTAACAACTAAGGGATCAATGCCCGCACAAAACTTGTGTGTATTGTCCGTACAGCACTCCTACGCATAGATCGACTCTAATACCACTGAATGGTTCCATAGCAGAAAACAAAAATTTCCTACGTTGGAACCTCCTAAACTGCCCAAGATCTATCTATGTAGTAATGTGATAGATACCA
This sequence comes from Avena insularis, assembly GCA_023614405.1. NCBI lineage: Eukaryota > Viridiplantae > Streptophyta > Magnoliopsida > Poales > Poaceae > Avena > Avena insularis. Next base: position 427,192,852 of record CM042692.1, on the reverse strand, counting down.
GAGCGTATAGAATACATACCCTTGTAGACCATACGCGGTTAACGTTCCGAGGGGAATGTGGTTGAAGTAGTCAAACTCGTAGCCGACCTTAAGGTCACGAAGCTCCTCACAGGTCACCCTTGCTCCTTCTTCATCGTGCAGCAGCTCCGGCTCACGACATCCAAGGTGCATCAGGTGAGGCCCCTCGTGGTTTCGTACACATACGGTGTACGACAACGACCTCTGGCTCCTTGATCCCTGCCAGGAGTGCAGAAGTAGATCTTCGGCTTGGAATCCCTGCAGCGCAACGGCGTGCTGCAGGTGTGGTGTCTCTTGCATGGACAATTCTTACTTGGTACCGTGCCAACGCGTGGATATGAGAGAGAGAGAGAGGGAAGGAGAAATTCAACCAAAGGACTTCTCCAAATATTGGTATGTCTATTCCCACCCATGGGCACCCCTTTATATAGGGGGAGGGGGTGTGCCCTCCCCTTTGGGTTTCCCATGTGGGACTAAACAAGGGAGAGAGGGGGGAGGCGCATGGGTCCTTAGGGCACCATGGGCCGGCCGAACAGGGGTGGGCCCTACCCCGCGCATAGCCCTAGGCTGTCCGGGTGGCCCCCCTTGAGGCGGCTAGGCCTTGGCCCTTTGGCCCTTGGCCCTTCCCCTTTTAGTTTTCCCTCATGGGCCCTTTTTCCCTAGGAAGTTTGGCCCATTACTGGAATACCCCTTCAAATTAGATTTTAATATTATATTTAATATTAATTACATTAATTAATATGTAAATACATATTACAAAATTAAATTTGACCCGAAACACCTTTTGGTTCCTTTTCGATTTCCTCCGAACGACTTCGGAACTTTCCCAGAACGATTTCGGTTCTCTTACGGAACTTTTTCGGTTTCCTTTTCTCTTTCAAATGGTGATTCCAACTTACAGAGGATCTCTAGCTCATCGTACCTTAAGTGTATTTCCCCACGGCTCAGGAATAGCACATACATGATCTCCATCAATGATCAATAGCGGGACCAGGATGCCCATAACGACCCCTGTGCATTCCATGATTATAATGTGTAAACAGTCGTTTCCCATTCCCTTTGCCACTTGATACATAGTTCCCCCAAGATTTGATCTACGGTATCTCCATACCTTCGTTCGATCCCGTTACCGATGAACTTGTTTTCTCGTTTCCATCTCGTTGCATTCCGTGACCCAGTCACACGCTTGCAAGCTTCGTTAATGCAACGTCACCAAGATGGCCACTAATGTATCTGTCCGTTACATGGATGGGAAAATCCTGGTCTTGATATGTACTCCTCTACACGCCCCTTTGGGAAACCTGAATGGCACCTTTTCGATCACCCATTCACAGTGTGATACTTGATAACCATCTAAGCCCCTCCAGAACGGTGATTTGCATTATCTCATAGACTAAGGATTAGATTGCGAGGTTTCCTTAGTTTATCATTAATGGTGAACTTTGTAACTAGATCTCATTAAGATACAACTGGTTGGGTTGTTTGTCTATCACATCATTCAACTAATGATGTGACCTTATTGTCAATTGGCATAAATGCCCATGATCTCGAAACCCTAGATCATCCTCATGACCAATGAACTAGTTCGCTAGAGGTAACTAGAGACTTGGTTTGTTTACATACCATATTAACGTTTCGTATTAATAAGTTATAGCACAATATGAAACTATTATGAACTAATTGAGATATGACAATAAAAACCTATTTATTATTTGCCTCTAGGGCATATCTCCTTCAAAAACCCTCTTTATGTTTCCACTATATTTAAAAGGAAAGCTATTAATAATTATATCATTATATACCACAAAGTTTCTGCTACTTATTCAGATATAAAATGCCAATGTGTATGAAGAAAGTTGGACTTAAATGTTAATGCCTATGTGCTTTGTGGTGTGCTCTATATGCTTTAAAATACTATTCATTTTGAGAGCACCTTGATATCCATGTAACATGTAAAATAACTTTAGCCCCTGTTATTTAACAATTGGATTAAGATTTTAACTATATATAAAATTTGGGACAGCAAATGAGAAGGATTACCAATAGAGAAATTGGGGTCGACCTTGAGCATGTGTTGTTCATGCCAATGGAACCATTGCAAAGTCTAAATCATTAAAACTTTCCTCACATTAAAAATAATATAAAGAGTGTCTATTTTTTAATATATTTGCCTCTTGAATAAAATGGTTTCCCAATAATTACTATAGTTTGCATCTTGGTAGAAATTATGATATCATTTATTTGGGGAACTAACCATTTTGTAGGCATTGACGTATCATGAAGATTAAAATATATATTTATTTAAGATGAGTAACATGATATGATGAGGAAGAAGTAGAGGACAATAACTAGCAAGAAAACAAGCTTGGGGATACCCATGCATCCCCTTCTTCTTTCGAGTTATTTCAAGTAATATTATTTCAAACTCATGTTTTAGTTTTATCATCAGGATCTCGTTGGTATGTTTGTGGAAACCATAGTTTTATGTGCCATTTTGGTTTATGAACTTTATTCTCTGTTATAATAGGTTGTTTACTTCATTTGCTATAGGTTAGCAATAAATTACCAAGTAGAACCCATTTTGGATACTAGAAACTAGTTAGAACACATGGAGTAGCAAATTCCTACACAACAGTGTTTACCAAAAAAAATCCCTGATTTTTTATGTAACTCCAATTGCTGTCATATTTGCACAGTAGATGCAAATTTTCATCCTTTATGTGCACAAAAACTGGACAAAATTTCTGACATGTCTAGGTGGTCGAAATAAATTCATTTTTCTACTGCTAAAAATCTGGACAAATTCTGCCCACTAGTGTTTGAGCCATTCCTTTGGGTCCCAAAATGATTTGCCATGAGTCTTTTGATATGCTAGGAATGTGTAGGACACTATATGTTTGCTAGACTACTGGGGATTTTTTGTCTTTGATATATATGGCAGCTACTATCATATCCTTATACCACTAATGTCACCTCATAGAAAAAGAAATGGGAGAAAGTTTTGTGTTAAAGTTTTTTGACAGGGAATGGAGGAAAACCACACAAACAGATATCCAAGAATGTTGAAAACCATAAGATTTGGGATGCCCAAGTAACCCCACTGAACCTATCAAACTCTCGGTTTGAAAACCTCTAAACTTCATTTTTTGAGCAATATAGAATGATTGTAGAAATTTGGAGCGTCTTTGTCTAGTTTTATGTTTAGTTTTGCATGTTGCCTTGAGAATAAATGAGACCACCGTGATATATATTTTGCATGCTTGGGAAAGAGCTACTGAAATAAACTGTCCCATGAATGAATGCCATGTTTGAATAAATGCCATGTTTGATTGAATGCCTTGTTTGAAATAGAAAAAAGGGGGAAACCAAACTATGTATGTTATTGCTTTAGGTTAGGTTGTTCATATTCTTTATGGAGTGATAACTTACAAGTGTATCATCTTGTGCTAGTTCTTATATTCAACATAAATGGTGCTCAATGCTTATATTGTCTTCTAGAAATGACTTAGTACTATTGGCACTTTGCATTATTGTAGAAGGTCAAATGGTTACTTTTGCTAGCCGCACCATATTAAAACAACCTCCTTTAGCAAAAAAAACTTAGCATTTATATAGGAAACACCTACCCAAATGGCTCAAACTATATAATAAATATACTATCATGTGTGAGTCATTATTTAGCTTCCAAACACTATTATCATGGGTAGGGGTGACATCGAGAAGTTAGTCATGGGGTGACCACGAACTCATTGGGCATAGAGTACCCCTTGCAAGTAGAACAAAATTATGCATATGATAAAATACGAGGGCAAAAACCCTCCAAGCAGGGGTATAAACGGTAAGATGAGGGCAAAAACCCTCCATTGAATACAAAAAGAAAAAATTGAAAAAGAAAAGGAAAAATAGGGAAATGAAATGCTAAATTATGGGTTGGTTGTATGAATATTTTTGTGGGATTGAGGATGATATTGGATTAAAGTGTTATCCAAATTCATGGTGTCATGAGAGGAGGTTTTCACTTGATCTTAAAAAGAGATGATCACGATGTCATGCTATTCTTGCCTTGGCTAGTCCGTCCAGTTAGTATGAGACCTATCAATATCAATGGCATCCTCAAGATTACTTAAATTATCTACGCAACACTTAATGGTAGACACAGAAAAGAGTGCCAAAAGAAGAAAAAAGTGCAAAAAAGAATCAGGTAATGAGGGGCAATGGAACCAAACACTAATTATGTACCATGCTTCAATAATAAACTTAATGGATAGTGTGTGGAAGATAGCTTTTGTCTCACATATGATATTACCTACTTGTCAGCCATACACTTTTTCCAACCTCCTTTGCCAAATATTCTGACCATGGGGCTGCCACTATATATATTTAAACTTGTGTTATCAAGTATGATATTATAAAAAGTATCACTTTATGCTATGGTTTCTTGTTTTTATTCTCTAAATAAATGAACCGTTTAACTTTTTGTGATATTTGCTAGTGAAAAGAAGCACCAAACTCCAAAGTCCATGTTAGTTTTATCACCTTCATGCTTGAGGACGGGCATAGGTTAAGCTTGGGAATGTTGATGCATGTAAAATGCATACATGAAATTTTTAGTTTGTTGATATGAATTCCCACATATTTGCAACATGTATGATGTTATATCCATATTTTACATTGATTTATGGGGATTTACCAATGATCCCATTTATTTTGGTTATAACTATGTCTAGCAGAAAACACCTTCTATTAGTATTTTTGCATTTTCAGGAGGGGACTCGAAAAAGGGCAAGGTCAGATGTCATGGTTCACAAATTTCGAGACGCATCCAGTAGGCCAAAGAAGATCACCAGGGTCCCAACAAGTTAGGAATAAGGCTCTATGATGCGCCCACCCTCTTAGGGCGCACGACCAGGGGTCTTTTCCCCTGGGTGATCAATTTGCTTGATCTTTTCGCCCACCGACTCGCTTTAGCCTAAAAAAGTCAATATATACCCTTTGGCAGCCGCCTCGACACACACGGAGGTAGAGATAGAAAACACATAAACAGAGAGTCTGCAGGCTACCACCGGTGGAGATCGGAGGAGGGAAACGCTACCAGAATCGCCTCCGGTGGACTCCACCCCCTCCGACATGTTCATCATCAACATCTACAGCAAGATCCTCTCCATACCCCTACTGTAATCTCTTGGCAAACATGATGTATGATGCAATATATTGATTTCCCATGATCTATTGTATCCCTGTTGATATTTAAGTAGTGACTTGTTTATGGCAATTCTGATATAGTTTGTAGTTGGTTGCATACAAGTATATGTTATCTTCTATGATGATCTTGTTGTACTAACATATGAGTTCACACATATGTTGAAACATGCACAAGGTTGTCACTGTTACATGTTGATAGGATGAGGGATAGCTAGAGTTTGATAGAAACAGAATCCCAAATTTTAGAGATACATGTTGTATTAATTCATGGTTAATCAACGGGGGTATTATCATGGGGACCTTAGATCTAAATGTGGTGGTTGGACTTTATGTCTTAATAATTCACTTGTTTGCTCTTAATTGGCCTTGTGATCAATCACTAGGGGTGTATTTGCTCATGTATATGGCTGCACCTATTCATGGCTCCTCCTTAGAAAAAAAATAAAAATACTATGTTTGTGCTTTACTAATTGTGACAACCAACCAAATGAAATAGCAATTTGCCTAAGCACTTTCTCCCTTGGGTTATCCACCTCCACTTCACTAGCTCCATTTTACTTGCAGTTTTTGCTTCCAAAAACTTTACTGTTTTCTAGTTAGTACCAAAATACGACCACACACACTATAGTTCCGAGCTTTGCATGGAAGGCCATATAAGTGGGTTATAGGGCTTTAAAGAATATATAGTTTACCTTCCTCTCCTCATGGGTTCGACACTCAAATACTTATCGAATTGTACTATGGTGATACCTTGCACTTTGGGGTTATCAGCGGCTTGGAATCTTTTGCCCTGGTCCGTAGTGGATCCCGCCTCATGGGATAGTAGCGCTCCGTTGCGATGTCGCCACATATACTTTTCGGCCTTCATCCCACAACCAGAAAGAATCGGGATGACGTGGATAGAAGTTTGGACCGAAACAATCTAGGATTCATAAAGTTGCTAGGGTTTCTACATTTTCCCAAGAATAAGGTAAAGTAATCACACATGGAGGCAATCAACATCATCATATAAATATGCATGAAGTACAAACAGATGTATGAATACTCGTGTAAATCCACAACAAGGTTGAGGGAATACAGCAAGATGAACGTAATGGAGCTCAAAGGATTGGTGATGATGATGGAGTGGCATTGGTTGATGATGAATATGATGCTTATGTCTCCAAGGTTCTTCATAAGTTATTCAGGTTCCCTCTCTAGATCCCTTTGGGAGGTGAGATTCTTGCAAATTGTGGTGTCTCTAATGTCGGATCTTAGATCCGTTTGCACGGGGTGGAAGTATTTGACCAGGCGGCTTCGACGGCACATGCTACAGGCGCGTGGTACGAGCGGTATCTTCCCGTACCAATGCTCGTGAAAGTGTCTAATTGCCTCTGGGTTGGCTCTTCCTCCTAGGTGCGTGGGTGAATGTTTAGGAAGGTATTTATTGCCTCCAATTCTCATATTTATGCCTAAAAGTTAATGCTCCAATTGATTTATCCATCAAATCCTTTAATTTTTGGATCTGGTCAAACAAGCATAAAAGGTGCACATCAGCACGGTAAAATATCAAGAGCCTATCACTACTAATGTAAAAACACAAGGTAAACATGCTGCAAAAATGCACTCATCAACTTCCCTAAGTTTAGACTCTTGCTCGTTCCTGATCAAGGTAGCAGTTTAATGGACAAGGTTATCATGTTAATGAAGCATGAGTTGTTAAAATAAATGAGACATTGCAGCAAATAATTATGATAAAATATATAGAACTGTCTTCTGGGTTTAATCACACTTCTACACATCAAAATGACTTAGAAGGCTTCCACACCTTTAGTACTAACCAGCAATATGAAGATTAATTGATAACATGACATAAAGTAATTAATTGAACTGAATGAGCATGGGAGGGGGTCTCAAACATTTTTAGAACTTCACACATCAACTTAGAATTTATCTATGAATGGTCTCTTTTATTTCCTCTCATGATTATGGTTTTTATGTCTATTTTCTCTTTCCACAATTTTTTTTGCTTTACACTTATGCTTTTATGCATTTTTGAGTGTTGTTCAAATGGACTACACATATTTCCCAATCTCATGGAAATACTCAAAATAGATCAAGACTTTTAATAATAACTCTCAAATAGAGTATGAAGTAATTCACGTCGGTGGTTTGAGCTTCTACCACTACTTGTACTCATTCTAGATTTTTGATAGTATCATTGTTTGACTTTCTTGCTCTTTTAATTTCTTATCTCATTGAGTATTTTTTTATAATTCTTGTACCCAAACCAATAATCTATAACATACTACCAAAAATCTCTTCAAATTTCCATCAAAACTAATGGTGTGGAAGATGCTAAAATCATCATAGGGCATAAGTATAATAGAACCCATCCTAGGTCATACATCTAATAGAATAACCACAAAATTAAATACTTTGAATATACACTATAAAAAGTTGGTTTTACAACGGATGATTTTCGTACTTAAGGCCCGTTTTTTATGGTTAAAAAATCTTATATGACGGATGGGTACCCGTGGTAAGAGCCCCGCCACCAAATATTCTACCACGGATTTTTCGCGACCGTGGCGTATTGCACCTTTCAACCACGTAACTAATTGTCGTGGCAGATCTGTTTTGTTAGCCCCGTTGACTGCGGACGTCATGCAAACTGCCACGTGATAAACGGCGTTAACAGGCACAAAAACATGGTAGATTCCAGGCCCAGCAAAAGCCTGCTAATTATTAATGCTCAATCGTGGGGTAAAAATCTTTTGCGGGTATATTTGTGTTGTGCCATTCAAAAATATGCCGCGTATGGGGGAGAATACTTTTGTAGTTGTACTCTATCAATCCAAGCATTCACCATTGGCTTGTTGCGATGACCTACCGAATAAAGACCCATGTTGGTATATTTTGACTTTTTTTTGTTAGTAATATTTGCTAGGTTGTAGTCACTTGTTTACCAAATTAGGGACACGTTATAAAGACTTGGTTACAGGGTAATAGTAACTTGGTTACCAGATTATCAAACGTCACTTTCCACAACCCTGCTTGTTGAAAACACTTTTATACTATTCACACAAAAAACACTTTCACACTCACCGTCTTACTCTACATAGCATTACAATATCTAAAACATAGAAAGTATACACCATAACAATACACTTTTATTGTGCTAATTGTTCGCTACTAATTAACATGACAGATAAGAGGCTTGCTATAACTTGGCAACTAGCGGCACCCTAAAATAATCATCAAAGCATAACAATGTGGGCCCTTATTATGAAGTCCTTGTCGAGACAAACTCATGGATGAAGACATATATTACGGTTTGTAACATAAATCATTCGGAATTTTTGGATTTAGCAATTAATAATGTTAGCAATATTAGCATGAGGTGAAAGATTCTACATGTATGCACAACTCTCCAAAGCATCTAAACGTTATGACTATTTCGCACATGTATGCCAATACATTTCCTACAAATAGATTTGGTAAAGAAAAGAAAAGGTCTCTAGATCCCACTTCGAGTAAATAGTGTAGAACTCGTGGACACATGTCCCAAAGGACGAGATATATATTTTGTTTGTTTTAATTGGAATTTATGGTACTATGGGGATTATTTTCTCCAACCTTTTATAGTGAAAAAACAATAGTGACCCTGCTCTGACAAACTTTTTTATATTTATGCTGGATTATTTGCAGTTTCCTCTATCAATTTGTTAATACAAATATCATGGATTTTCCAAAGGAGAAAACACAGCTCAAACAAAGACAAATATGTTAGTTTGGTCATGTCCTTGTCCAGGATATACAAATCAGTTGGCCATCAGTCATTCTCAGAATTCGTTTTTCTAACAAAGAGGAGCTAGCTAGGAGGGAATACACCTGTCGCTTCCGGCTAATTTGAGCATCATATATATATGTCCAAGATTTTATTTCGCTTGAAACACAAGTAAGTGCTTCCGGTCCTCCATCGCCCAGCAACGAAGTGTTGGCATCAGTCCGTTAGATAACAATTTCTAGACCGCTAAGGCTCATCACAAAACATGGTCACATCTTCAAAAGCTGTAAGAACACTGCCATTATTTATTTCTAGAGTCTAGACTACTACTAAGCAACTTTATTTGAGGTGGGACTGAAACTTCCATCTCTCACTCTGATGTTGGTTAAGCTTGGGACTGAAACTTCTCGTCGCAGCAGTCTCGCGTACGTCCCGGATTCGCAGGTGTAGCGAAGAAGATGATCTTGAAGCTTCCTGGCAACGGAGGCACGCAGCTAGGTCTCCTTGAGATTGGGGCTGACACTTGCAACAACCTTAACGACGTTGCCTAGGCAACAGACTCTTCATGTTTGCACGCGTAGATAGCCATGATTGTTATGCCTCAGCTTTTTGGCATATTCGCCACATTCTATATATGTGCCATATTCAACATGCTTGCACAGCATTATGAGCAATCGTTTAATTAGTTCTATGTCTTAGCTTGCTTGGCCTTGGTGCATAGGTCTCTTTTGCGGCCTTGAGTTGATTCATGGTGATTCAGTTTTAGGTTAGGCCGTAATGAATTTAGACAAATCCAAGTCAATTATTTTCCGACGGAGGGAGTATATCTTTCAATTATTCAAATATCCAACAACTGGAAATAAAATAATCTACAGTATTAATTGTAAAGGATAATTTTCTTTTGACCTCTGTAAAGGGTAAATTAATAGTCTCCATGCAGCTTAACGTAGCTACATATGCAAGGTTAAATTAATCATGAAGTGGAAGAATTGAAAGGCTAACGGAATGACGATTTCGTCGCGCATCCAAACTACACACATCACGACGTCGCACTCGTTTACGTTATTTTTCAGAAGATCGATTCCTTATGTTCCAAGGGTATGATGACGAATATTACTTTTCTGATTATTAAAAATTTGTGACGGAGATCGATAGATGTCGATCAGGCAGCCGACGCGCGCACCTTTGTATTCCGTATGCTTACTCAAAACATAAACGTGACGTAGATACGCACTGCACTGCATGCACCAGTGCTGCAACGGCGCAACACTCATTTTCAATTGTGTCTTCAGCGCGAATCATTTCTAGGTGCTGGTTCAATTTGTTCGTTAATCGAGATCTTACTTTGCCATGCATGACAATTGACAAGAAAGGTTGTGATGGAGTTGTCACGATTAAATTTCGTAGATAATAAATGCCAGCGCATGCTTACGTCACTCGCCACTGAGAGAAATGCTGCTGCGCTCTCCTACGTGTCGAAAAAAAAATACTCTCTCTATTCATACATAGATAGATGACGGTTTAGCTATTTACCAGGTTTGTAATATGTTTTTATTTGACTATTACTTTTGTACATATTATCATAGTAGTTGGAAATTATGTAAGTTCATATTATGAGGATATTTCTTGAGTGAATTCCTCTATTACCCCATTCATGTTTCTAAATGTGTGTTAGCCACAATAGTTTCTTTTATGATATTCGACGCCTCTAATATTACATATCGTCACGTTTAACCAAATATAATGTGTCCCCATGCTGCCCGGTTTCCACGTGGCTAGTGAATGGATATTAAACTGGAAGTGAAAAAATCGGCATGTCTGTGCCCAGCTGGTCAAAATTGGGTGAAATGTTATATAATTTTTATAGTACAATGTAACAACTATAAGGAAAATGTAACGGCCAATTTTAAATTCCATAAAACTTGTCATAAATGTACAAACACGAGCTACAAAGTGGAATGCACTCTATTTACTAAAGACAAGTTAATTGTGCTACTGTTACCATGCCAGAATTGTAAATGACGTAAAATTTGGCATAAATGTAAAAATATTAGGCTGAAGGGGGGAAGAAAAACCTTTAGCGTAGCTCAAAGTGTGTGAGGAGACTCGAACGGGTGGGCAGAGTGGAACTTTGTCTCACTAGTCAGTATTCCCGCGAGAGCTCCACATATATATGGGTTAAAAATGTGTATTTCGTTTGAACAAATCAAACATGTCATTTTCACCTTGCCAAAATTTTACCATAGAAGTGTATTTAAAATAAGACAGTAGTGATAAATCAGTTTCTCGAGCCTAAGGGGACATGTAGAGGCGAAATATCAATGCACAGAAAATTCTTTAGCAACTACTTATGTAGCATTGATCACAGGTATAGTAGCCTCATTAGGTTTGGACCGGTTGGCACAACACGATTTCTATGACTATGTGGAAATTATTTGATTTTTAATAGTTGGATTTCATCACCTTTGCAGGTCGTTTACCGGTTGAAGTGACCCGACCTACTAGGAGGTCAAGTCTTTGTGGTTTAGAGTGCTAGTCCCTTGATCGATTCGCTGGCGCACATAGTTCAAGATGTAACACTAGTGGAAACGAGGCCTTTGGTTGAGTCTGGAAATAGGCTTTAACACCGGTTCTTGGGGGGTGGCTGTACCAGCGTGGCCCGTGCAGCAAAAAGGAGCCCCCCTTTAACACCGGTTCGTGCCACGAACCGGTGTTAAAGGCCCCTGCACCAGTGGCCCGCGCAGCCCCCCCCTTTTAACACCGGTTCGTGGCTTGAACCGGTGTTAAAGGGGGGGGGCTATATAAGACACCGCAGCCCACACCCCACTTTTCCATTTTTTCACTATCTCATTTAGGAGCCTAGCAAGAGGGTGTGAAGTGTGCTAGTTTGTGTTTTTTCGTATGCACAAGAGGTGTTCGGTGAAATGTCCGAGAGCTCAAAATAAGTTTTCTCGTTGCTCTTTCCTTCTCGGTCGAGGTTGGCAACTATCCTTTCATGTGTCATTGATGTACTATATATAAATGGTCATCTCCCTATTATTTTTTGATATATACTATATATTAATGCAGATGAACCGGCAATGGATGTACGGTGACCGCCGCACTTCCGAGTACATTACGGGCCTCCAAAATTTCATCGTTGTGGCTAATGCAAACCGTGGTCACAATGGTTTTATGTGCTGTCCGTGTGTTCACTGTCAGAACAAGAAAGACTACTCAAATACCAGAACCATTCACGCCCACCTGCTTCGATCCGGTTTCATGCCCAGCTATAATTATTGGACCAAGCACGGAGAAAAAGGGGTTGTGATGGAAGACAACGAAGAAGAAGATGATGACAACTATCATAATATGTATCCTGAATATGATGATACTGCAACGGGGGTAGATAATGAAGATCAAGAGGCAGCAGATGGGCCCGCTGATGACGATCTTGGTCGGGCCATTACTGATGCAAAGGAAGAATGTGAAACTGAAAAGGAGAAGGAGAAGCTGGAGCAGATGTTAAAGGATCACAAAACATTGTTGTACCCAACTTGCGAAGATGGCCACAAAAAGCTAGATACCACACTGGATTTGCTGCAATGAAAGGCAGAGAACGGTGCGACTGACAGCGCATTTTCAAACTTGTTGGTAAAAATGAAGAATCTTCTTCCAAGAAATAATGAGTTGCCCGACAGTACATACCAAGCAAAGAAGGTTGTCTGCCCTCTAGGATTAGACGTGCAGAAGATACATGCCTGCATTAATGAGCATCCTCTACCGCGGTGAGAAGTACGAGAATTTGGATGCATGCCGGTATGCACTGACCGCAAAGATAAGATCGCACGAGACGATCCTGGCGATGTTGAGGGCGAGGCCCCTAGGAAGAAGGTTCCTGCCAAGGTTATGTGGTATGCTCCTATAATACCATGGTTAAAACGTCTCTTCAGAAATAAAGAGCATGCCAAGTTGTTGCGATGGCACATGGAAGACCGTAAGAAAGACGCGATGTTGAGACACCCCGCTGATGGGTCACAGTGGAGAAAAGTCGAGCGAGAGTACCCGGACTTCGCACGTGACGCAAGGAACTTAAGGTTTGGTCTAAGTACAGATGGCATGAATCCTTTTGGTGAGAAGAGCTGCAGTCACAGCACCTGGCCTGTGACTCTATGTATCTATAACCTTCCTCCTTGGTTGTGTATGAAGAGGAAATTCATTATGATGCCAGTGCTCATCCAAGGCCTGAGGCAACCCGGCAACGACATTGATGTGTACCTAAGGCCATTAGTTGAAGAACTTTTACAGCTGTGGGCCAAACCAGGTGTACGTATGTGGGATGAGCACAAAGGGGAGCCATTTGACCTACGAGCATTGCTTTTCGTAACCATCAATGATTGGCCTGCTCTTAGTAACATTTCAGGGCAGACAAACAAGGGATACAATGCATGCACACACTATTTAGATGAGACTAAAAGTGTATATTTGGATAAATGTAAGAAGGTTGTGTACCTAGGGTATCGTCGATTTCTTCCGAACCTGCATCCAGTAAGTAAGAAAGGCAAGCATTTCAAACGTCTGGCAGAACCCTGGAGGAGGCCTGTCCTCCATACCGGTGAGGAGGTATTTGGTATGGTCAAGGACCTAGAAGTAATCTTTGGAAAAGGTCCTGGCAGTCTATCTGTTCCGAATGACAATGTCGGACACGCGCCCATGTGGAAGAAGCAATCTATATTTTGGGACCTACCCTATTGGAAAGTCTTAGAGGTCCGCTCTTCAATCGACGTGATGCACGTGACGAAGAATGTTTGCGTGAACCTGCTAGGCTTCCTAGGAGTGTATGGGAAGACAAAAGATACACCGGAAGCACGGCAGGACCAGCAACGTCTGAAAGACCCTGAAGAGCCTATGCATCCTGAGAACAAGAAGGGTAAACGATGCCACTTAACTCCTGCCAGCTACGCTCTTACTAAAGCAGAGAAGGAAATCTTTTTTGAATGCCTGAGCAGTATCAAGGTCCCGTCTGGCTTCTCGTCGAATATAAAGGGAATAATAAATATGGCAGAGAAAAAATTCCAAAACCTGAAGTCTCATGACTGCCACGTGATTATGACACAATTGCTTCCGATTGCATTGAGGGGGCTTCTACCTGAAAATGTTCGAGTACCCATTGTGAAGCTATGTGCATTCCTCAATGCAATATCTCAGAAGGTAATCGATCCAGAAAGCCTACCAGGGTTACAGACAGATGTGGCCCAATGTCTTGTCAGCTTTGAGTTGGTGTTCCCACCATCCTTCTTCAATATTATGACACATCTCCTGGTTCACCTAGTAGAAGAGATTGCCATTCTCGGTCCTGTATTTCTAGACAATACGTTCCCCTTTGAGAGGTACATGGGAGTCTTAAAGAAATATGTTCATAACCGTGCTAGGCCAGAAGGAAGCATCTCCAAGGGCTATGTAACAAAGGAGGTCATTGAGTTCTGTGTTGATTTTATTCCTGACCTTAAGGCGATTGGTGTTCCAGAATCACGACATGAGGGGAGACTGCATGGAAAAGGCACCCTAGGATGTAAAGCAATGATATGTAGGGACGGGCATTCTCTCAATTAAGCACACTACACGGTTTTACAAAGATCTATCTTGGTTGCCCCGTATATCAATGAACAGAAGAATTTAATGCGCCTCAAACACCCGGGACAGTCTGATGAATGGATTATAAGTGAACACATGGCGAGTTTTTTGGCGGCTGGCTGCAAAGACTTCTCACGAATAACACCACTGTTGGGGATCAGCTGTACTTGTTGGCCAGGACACCATCTTCGACTGTATGTACTTTCCAAGGGTACGAGATAAATGGGAATACATTTTACACGATAGGCCAAGATAAAAAGAGCACCAACCAAAATAGTGGTGTCCGCTTCGATGCAGCAGAAGACAATGGGCAAAAGACCACGTATTATGGGTTCATAGCGGAGATATGGGAACTTGACTATGGAGGGGGGGTTGAGGTAGGAGGGGGGGTTGAGGTAGACAAGAAGTACGGAATGACAACGGTGGATCTCAACAATCTTATGAAGGTAGACAAGAACTTAGACGAACCATTCGTCTTAGCCAATGATGTGGCTCAGGTTTTCTATGTGAAGGACATGTCTACCAAACCGAAAAAAGAAAAAATAAGCAAACATATACATCACACGATGAGCCAAAGCCACATAGTTCTTTTCAGGAAAAGAAACATCGTGGGAGTGGAGGACAAGACAGACATGTCAGAAGATTATAATAAGTTTGATGAAATTCCGCCCTTCAGAGTGAAGACTGACCCAACCATCCTGTTAAACGGTGTTGATACTCCATGGTTATGGCCGACGCGATCATAAGATTGACTATATGTATTAATTGAGCCATTTTTGGCACACATATGTATCTCAACATGGAAATCAATGTCATATTTCTTATAATGTGATATATGTATTAAATGAGCCATTTTTTCCTTCTATTTCTTCCTCCATTTTTCTTCCGCCATTTTTTCCCGCCATTTTTCTTCCCGCCATTTTTTCCGCCATTTTTCTTCCCGCCATTTTTTCCCTTGATTCTTCCCGCCAGTTCTTCCTCCAGTTCTTCCCTTGATTTTCACTATATATATATGTAGGGTTGGCCTCCATTGTCATTGCATATCTCTAGACTCATATCTGCAACCTCATCACTCTTTTCCATGGCTTCCACCAGAGCACTAACCCTCAGGAGGCGGAGGCGGCGCTATGCCTCGAACTACCCTCACGCCAACTCTGTGTCCCTGCTGGAATCTTGGCTGAGCCGAGGCATGCAGTTCCTCCTGTCCCTCTAGGTGTGGCGCGCCGGATGGCCATCACGAACCACTACTACTTCGAGCTCACGCCAGAGCAGCGGAGGAATCCCAGATGGCATCCCGACTATTTCCCTACTTGGGAAGCCTTCTTCGTGGATCGGCGTGAGAGGGCGCTCGCCAGGCACGAGGAGGACGGCCCACCTCCTCCGAACTTCAACGAGGCAGGCCGTCAGCTATGGTGGCGCGGTCGGACTCTCCAGAGCATCATGGCCTATGACACTGCCGCCGACTCTAACCCCCGTCTGCGCTACCCTCAAGTCCAGCCCACGCGTACTCAGCCTTCAAGGTTCAATTACGGCGACCCCGACGACGACAGTGACGACGGACGCGGCGAGTATTATAGGTGTAGGCAGGAGCCTGACTGAATCACTCCAATATTCCAAAACAAGTTCGGCCGATTGTGACTTAATCTGGCCATGTATCTTAATTTTTAGTTCTTTTATGTATCTTAATTTTTAGTCGTGCTTTATGTAACTTACTATTAGTTGCATTCTGTATTTTAATTCCAGTTCTATCTCCTTCACAAAATGACCTATCTCATTCGAGGTTTCTTGGCTTTCGGGTCAAATGACCAATGTTATGGCTAGAATCAAGGCATAGTTTGTGATAATATGGCCATATTGTGCATACATGTGCATCATGGCATGGCAAACAATGTTGCAAGAGGAACTTTCCCTTTTTATCGCACCAAAAAGGCATTTTCCATTTTCCGAGCACAAAAAACGGACGGTTTTGTGAAGCAACCACCAAATGGCTAATTCAAAAAACCACCACCACATTTTACAAAAATACTAGACCACCTTATATGGACAATGTACCAACAGGGGGATCTGAAACCTTTCCGTCCACCTCTGGTGAAAAAGACAAATTTAATTGAAGTGGGTCAGATATGAACTACAGGTACATGATACGATGCTCATGATTTTTTACAAAAATTATTTTTAGGTTCACAATATGCTATTTTATCAAAAATCCAATGCAAGTTGAGCGAGGCTTTGTCAGATTCAAGTGTATACAAAAGATGCGGTATTTAAATATCCAATCAATTCAAAAATGTTAATACAAAATAAAATATGATTTGCTCTAATAAAATAGGGTTAGATTCCTTTTTAGATGCTTAATATTTCTTATGTTCAAAGTTTTAGGATTTGACAATTTATTTTTGTTTGAACTGAATAATCAAAATTTATATGTAAGTGTTTTAATCATTTTGAAACTTTTCATCTAAAGTAAATATAAAATGTTTTTACATGAATGGATAGATATTATTTTTCTGAAAATTATGATATATTATTCATATTTTTCTGAGTTGAAATGAATAAGATATGAATTTTCTAAATTCATATCCTATTTTTTGAATTATAAATGCCCCCACCCCTTTAATGCATGAAATAACTGCCCCCCCTTTAACACCGGTTCCAGCCACGAACCGGTGTCAAAGGGGGGGGGTTATAACGCGCGCGCCACCCCTTCTTTCTTCCCCCCAGCCAGATCGATTCTTCCCCCAGCCGGTCGCCGTCGCCATCCCACGGGAGCGCCACCCCAACCGCCGCCGCCACTCCAGCCGCCTCGCGTGTGTCCCCGGCCAGAGGTACACCCCGCCGCCCCTCCCCTTCGCTCCCTCGTCCGGCTACGCGGCGGCGTGGCGCTGCACATCGGGCGGCAGGAAGCCGATGCCGATGCTGCAGCCGGTGGCGGTCTGTGTCTGGCCGGGCGCTTGCCTAACAGCTATATTGCTAGTGTATTGCTATATATGATTTGTATTGCAATATTCCATGATTTGTTTGTCATATTCATAGTGTATTGCTATATTCATATGATTTTACATAGTGTATTGCTATATTCATATTCCATGATTTGTTTGTCATCTCTTTTGTTAAGACCAGCTAGATATGGTGTTCTATTTTGAGTAAGTGCAGGTTTATGGTGTGGTACTGAAACCTTTTATTTGGAAATGCAAGAGGCCATCATGCTCCAAAGTTTGCTCAAATGTTTTCCTTTATAAGTTTATATGCAAACAACTTACTAAGTTTTTATGGAACCTCGTTTCAAATAGCTTATCAATACAAATATCTTATGTAGTAATTGTTCCTACAATTTTACACCACCAAACCTGTGTTGTAGCAGAAACTGTAGGTTTAGTATTATAGTCTAGCACTGCAGCTTATTCATAGATATGTACTACACTATGGGTTCTGCAAAAACTTGGCAAATCTTGTATTCACCTTGTGGCATGAGTCCAAGTTTAGGAAGCAGCAAACAGATACATCCTTTATATGCCCTTTGGAACCTAAAATACCAATCTAGAATAGTCTGTCCAATTTAAAACTGTGAACAAAAAATAGAACATGTCACTTTCTTCAATAAAACAGCCAACTCAACCTTTGATATTGATAAGACAAATCTAAAGATAATTTGATCAACTATGTCCTTAGCTGCTGGCTGATCCGGATTCTAATACAGCTATCCCAACAGACATGAATACTTGTTTAGTTCCTAGTACACATGTTGAGTATGAAGCTGTACATATCACAAAGCTACGGCGATGGTACGGTAGAACTACCGTATGTGTGCCATGCATACAGATTCATGCCTTTTATTCCCCTACCTTGTATCAACTACTCCCTCCGTCCAGAAATAAGTGACTTGGGTTTGTCTACATTTACATGTATCTATATACTAAAACGCGTCTAGAACTGTAGATACATGCGAATCTAGACAAATGCAAGTCACTTATTTCTGGACGGAGGGAGTATAATATTGCTGGCTGAAAAGTACCACCCCAGAATTGCCAGAAAAAAATGATCTGAGCAAAATAAATGTCAGCACGATCATTTATAACATCTCCGTCTCGAAATAGATGTCGGATATTCGTGTAGATTGTTTAGTGTATAGATACATGCGAATTTAGACATATCTCTGACATCTATTTTGGGACGGAGGGAGTATATCATTCAAAATCAATGAAGAACATGAGCCTAAAATAAACCATCTCACCTGAGGCGCTTAACGAAATATTTTTGTTAGTGTTTACTGACACCACATTCTGATGCATGATAAATCAGACACATAGTAAAATGAAATTTATGGTGCTTCAAATCATTGGTTTGCAAGTTGATCAGGCTCATCTTTATGTGGCAAAAAACATGAACAACTATTCTTAGCTTTCACATATATATTCATGTCTAAATCTTTAACTTATTTATAGTTTGTCCACCTGATAAAGTTAAATCTTTAACTTAATTATAGCTTTCACATATATATTCTTAGCCTTCCCCTTCCTTCTTCCCCCTAGCCAGATCGAAGCTACAGAGAAAGCGCCGCGCTCGAGCATCCTCCGGTCAGCCACTATAGCTAGCCCCTCTCATATGCATCCGGGATTTCTCCGAATTAGGGTTTGGACCCCTCAGAACTCGTTTAAAATGATCAAGCATCCTTAGGGTTTTAATTTCATTTTTGTATTTATTTGTGTATTTTTGTATGAATAATATGTATATTTGTGTATGAATCCAAGTCCACTTGAATGTTTACTCTCTTACTCTAGATAATATTATTGTTTTAGAAACTATGGATCCACTTAGTAGAAACCTTGAAGAAGAAGAAATAATGGAGAACATTATCGATAAAGACACCTCACAATATCTAGACTTGGAGGGACATGATGACAACTCAAGTAGTCATGGAGAAGATGAAGACTCCGGTGAACGCAATTTAGTGATTACAAAGTCCGGCGAGGTATATGCATTGATTAAGCCTCTGCTGACTCCCACCAACAATCTTATTCTACATGTATTAATTAATGCTTCTTTCTTCTTTTAGCCCTCTGGATCGACCAGCCAGCAACCATCTTCTTCTACGAAAAAGAGCAAGCGAGGCGCGAGCCATCGGTTGAAAGATCGTGCAAAGTTCACGATCGAAGCAGTCCGTGTTGATGGCAGGCCGATGGAGCCCAAGAAGGCCGCAGACAAATTTGTACGCCGACCGGAGTTCTTGTTAGGGACCAAATCCCAATCATAATTGAATATTGAATAAGCCAAAGAAGGGCGACGACTTTGTCGATGAAAGATCCAAAGAAACGCTTTGGAATTGGCTTGGTAAATTTCACCCTCCGCCAGAGGAGGATGAAAACAAACTGTTATAAAGGAAAAGGTCAAAGAGTGGACTCTAAAGATGGTCGACGCTTTCCAAGAATCGGAAGACAAAATTGAACAAATTTGTCAAAGCTCGCGAGACTCCAGATTTCGAAGACGCATATTATGCGAAGATAAGACCTCACTGACGCGAATTTGTGGCATACAAGGAAGGTGCTATAGCTACAAAGAGGTCAGAAACCAATACGCTAAATGCCTAGAAGAAGGAATATCACCAGAGGATGTGGTGGCTACATATCTCGTGAGGCCTAAGGGAGGAAGCTGAGAAGGCCTGCGTGATGAGGGATCACACCCTGACACATGGGTGGGACCTACGTGCAAAGACTTGGTTCTACGGAATCGGGGCAAGGTTGGACCTAGAAACAGGATTGTGTATCTTCCTAACCCTCCTTGCCAAACCCGTCACTGAACTCATCCCGACATACGAGGAAACAGCCGCCAGGACCTTCCATCCCGACAGAGAGAATGACCAGCTCACACGCGCCATCGGTAAAAAAGAACACCCTGGACATGCACGAGGCACAGGGGGTATGACGTGGAAGGATGGGTTTGCCGAGTGGAGCGACTTTCAGATGGCGCGCAGAAAAGAAAAGAGCGTCTGAGCGGATGACACAGATAGAACATGCACTTGTGGCGCTGAAGGCGCAAGTGAATGCACACAGAGCCATCAAGCCATGGCCCATCTCAAAGGCACGAAGAGCCTGCATTGGAAGCCGCTGCCCAAACTCAAACTCGGAAAAGCAGCGTGGCTTCCACGGAGAACGTGCAGCCCACGCTTGAAATGGCGGGTCTTCGATACCCCATGGATGAGATCACGGAGAGCGAACATGCTGAGCTGCATGTGAGATTAATGGGCTTATCCATTAAGGTGGCTGTCGGCTATGCCTTACCTCCTGTAGCTGGTGGAACTTACCACTGCCGACCGATTCTAGATGGCTATGCTATTGTCGGGGTGGATGAGGTTGTGAAGGAATATGAGGAAGCACAGCTTGACCATGCTACAGGTGAAGGGGAAACTCAACTCAAATTTGCAGTGAAAACAACCATTCTTTGGAAGAAGGAACACATCGTGCTTCCAAATTGGAGGCCACTGCACCCTCTTGTCTCGCAGCCATCTCACCGCTTCAGCCATCTCCGCGCTTCAGCCATCTCTCAGCGCCACCATCTCCTCAAGGCGGCCAGCCATCTCTCCTTCCGTCACCATCTCCGGCGCTTCAGCCATCTCCTCAGCGTAAGCGGAAGAGCACTGCCACGAAGAGCATCACTAGCACTGCCACAAAGAGTTCAAAAAACTACGTCCCGCAGCCTTCCGCCAAGCCATTGCCGGTTTTACCGTGGAATCGCAGCAACGAGGAGACCAATAGGATCTCGGAAGAAGATGTCAAGAAATTCTTTGCACCTAGACGGGCCGAGCCAAAGGAGAAAATAGATCCGGCGGTGGTGGAGAAGTTTTACAAAAATCTTTTGAAACCTGAAACCCCACTTGTGCCGGACTACGAGCGCCAGATTTTGAAGGCGGATGCAAGGCGCCGTAGGGAGACTAAAAGTAGCAACAAGGCACCCTGTAAAAACAGTTCCCATGCTCGGAGAGCAGAAACCAATCATGCGCCCGCTCCCAAGTGTTTGACACACGGACGCCTCCTCCGTAAATGATTACGAGGCAGAGCTACAAAGAAAGGCCAATGAGATGGGGATGACTTACATTGCATACTTGAACATCATGGGAGACAACTTGCCCAAATGCGATGCCAACCCCATACAGCCATGGAAGTATGGGAAGAATCTCGTCAAGAAAGGGGAGCTCAAGAATCTACCAACAAAGATGCGAAGATTGCATAAGTGGTACCTTGATTTCTGCAAGACGAGAAAGGAAGAATGGATCACGGCGCATATAAGAGATGAGATTTTCTTGTGCAGAGACGACGAGATCGACTTCAACATTCAAGACTTGCATTTTCTATTCAATTAGAAGGAACTCGACAAAGCTGCCATCAACCTTTATTGTGTGTAAGTACTATTTCTATATTTTCTATCTCATCTCATTCACTTCATTAATTGCATGTATATATATATGCTCACCATATATGTATATACTATTATGCAGGAAAAAGGTTATGGAATGCATGAAAGGAGGACATTTTGACATTGGGTTCGTTGACCCAAATAGAGTTCATGAAGAAGTGGTAAGAACCAAACCCGGGCAAACAGAAGATATATTGCTAAGGTCTTTACTGAGACAACAAACCAAAAGGGAAATACTATTTCCTTACAACTTCTCGTGAGTACTGTTACCCTCTCTTGTACATATTCTGTTTCGGCTTACTCGATGTTAAGTGTAACTGATGATGAGTTATGCGTGTGTAGGTTCCACTTTATTCTGCTAGTCATTCAACCTGACTCAAGAAAAGTCCTTGTCATGGACTCATTACAAAAAGAAAAAGAGCTATGGGCAGACTTTAGAGAGATGCTCCAGAGGTAATTTCAATCATATTATCGCACTAGATCGGCAACTTTCGTGACAACAAGTAATTAATTACTCCTTTATCCATTTTCTTTGCTGGACAGGGTTTGGAAAAGGTTCACGGGCAAGGCTGTGGGTGAATGGTCAGAAGAACTAAAATTTGTAGACCAAAATGTAAGTAATACTAGCTAGCTAGGTCTGCGTATCTCTTTGATTCTGCTTTCAATTCCATTATATCATGCTTTATTGATTATTATTTTGATTGAACTCTCTATTCTCATAAAGTGCACGCATCAGGGACACGGCAATAACTTATGTGGGTACTATGTTTGCAAGTTCATTCGCAACACAATATGTGCGACGGGCCAAGCCGCACTAGAACAACTTAGAGTAAGTAAACAAAGTACACAACATTATTTTATTACCATCAATTGTGTTGAGTTTTATTCTTATATATATATTGACCCTATTCTTCATATATATTCAGATCGAACGGATGCGGGACCAACTCCTACCATTTGACCGCATACGAGCCATTCAAGAGGAATTGGCGGGGTTCATACTTGATGAGGTCGTCACGCCTGGCGGAGAACTCTTTAGATATCCACCAAAATGAACGTTGTATATATGCTTGAAAGTGTTTGTCTTGTACTTGATGCTTCAACGTTTACGGAGAATACCACACAATGACGATGTTGTGTATAATAATAGTTGCTTAATTATTCATGTACTCGTATGTACCGATGACGATGTATGTGTATACCGCTCCCGATCGATTCCCCCTCCCCATCCCCATCCCGTCGCGTAAATACGCCTTAACGGGCAGGGTAGAACTCTATGGCAGAGATTTAGGCCGCTTTCCGCATGCAGAGATTTATCTCCTTTTCCTACCGCGGCACAGAACCTTTAACACCGGTTCGTGTTACGAACCGGTGTTAAAGGGGGGCCCTGAGCCCTGCGGCAGCCCCACGTGCGCCACCCTTTAACACCGGTTCTTATAAGAACCGGTGTTAAAGGGGGGGCCCTCTAACACCGAACCCTCAACAGCGGTTCTACAACCGCTGTTAGAGGGCCCTCCAAACCGGTGTTAGAGGGGGGGTGTGCACTAGTGTAATATCATGAAACAAAGATCATATTCTATTATATTAAATAATCCAGAAATTTGACAAAGACTCATACAACTTACATAGCCTCTTAACACAAATAAAGTTAGTAGCGGAATGCAAATAAACGATACTGAGTCCCATCAGTGCCATATGAGAAACATCCTAAGTGGAGACTCGTGATCCTAACAGTACCTGCGGTGGCCCATCACACCACTACAGGTTGTAGTGCGCAAGTCGTTGATATAATATTCACGAAATACTGTTTCACAAGTATCACATCCCTTAGAGTGGTATGACAGAAACATTGTGTGTCCGCAACTTTTACATGTTCATGATATTCAAACAAAATTGTACAAAGGTTTCAAAATCCTCATCGATGCATTGAGAACTTCTTTGAATGTTGAAGTTCAAACTAACTAATTTGAATAGAAATGGCATCACTAGATGAAATGCCACTGGAGCTCAGCAACTTATTCTAAGTAATTCTATGCTTCTCCGCTCATCTATCCTATTCTAACGACTATTCTTCTATTTCCATGTCTTAATATTATGCTCCATCTTCTATACCGTAGTCTAGAGAATATCATTTTACGACCCGAAAGTTGGGGCGCCCAGGCAACGCGGTACCCAAGTTGATTTTAATCACCGCGATTCAAAAAGTTGGGGCGCCAATTGCTAAGAGGGGTGTTTCGAGTGAATGATGGCCAAACCTAATATTTTTAAATCGTGCCCGTTAAGTCAGGATATTCCGTTACGCTAGTTCCTGTTGTGCCCCTTCTTCGCTGGTCACTCTTCTTAGCCACCCTGCACGTGTCGTAGGGGCAAATCCATTACTGTACTTTCCTAACTCTCGACACTAAATCTTGCTGTGGCGACGGCGGTCCCTTTTCTTCCCTTCCCCGACCCTAAATCTGCCGGCAGTGCAGGACCTTTTCTCTCCCTCCCTCGACACTGAATCCGACGGCGGCGGCCCAGCATGTCTTGCAAGGCGAAGGTTGTAGCTACGTCGCCGACTGATTTGGGTCTGTCGGGGCCCAAGTCTGGGGCTCAACACGAAGCAGCGGCGAGGTCTTCAGCCCCGGTTAGCGAGGAGGCCAACAAGGATTCTGCTCCCAAGGTACCTACGAGCAGCGGGTTGAAGAGAAAAGCAAGGCCGACGGCGGATTGTTCGGCTCCGGTGGGCGGATGCGGCACCCAGATCTCGAAGAAAAAAACCCGGGAGAAGAGCGAGAGGTGAATTTTTCTTATCTATGCCTTATCTTGCAAGTAGATTCGTTATGACATAATAGAATCGAATGAACTGAAAAGTTCCCCTTTTAAATCAAATTAGGCACAGGTTTGGTACAAGGGACCTATATGAGTTCATAGTTCATGTTCTCCAGTACACTGCAAAACTTGATTTTGGTTGCGAGAGGGTTGTGTTCGGGCAACATGTGCATCTGCTTGTGAATTGCAAAGAGGTTGTGTCTATTTCGCAGCTGGTAGATATGCTTGCCGCTAGAATTCCCCGGGGTTCCAGATAGAGGAAAAAATTGGTGTGCCGTAACATGAATGATACCTATTAGCAAATTGAGCACTCCCATGAGCTTCAGATGGTTTGGGAGTGTTGTGCAGCTGATCGTAAGGTGAAAGTTGAAGCGTTGATTGATGATATGTATGCAGATGCTGGAGATCTTGCTGCCAGAGCTTCTGCTCCTAGAGAATACAGACCAATAGATGCTGATCTAGATAAGTTCAGTATACGCATAGAGGTGGATTCATACATGGCAAAACTTGATGAGGGAGTTAATAAGCCAGTTTTGTCATGTACTGTGGAGATCAATGTCGATTCCAAAAACATAACTCTTGATGAAATGAGAGAGATGATTGGTAAGGAAATCAGTATTGGCCCTTTAACACCGGTTCGTATAAGAACCGGTGTTAAAAGGGGGGGCCCTCTAACATCGAACCCTCAACAGTGGTTCTACAACCGCTGTTAGAGGGCCCTCCAAACCGGTGTTAGAGGGGGGGGTGTGCACTAGTGTAATATCATGAAACAAAGATCATATTCTATTATATTAAATAATCCGGAAATTTGACAAAGACTCATACAACTTACATAGCCTCTTAACACAAATAAAGTTAGTAGCGGAATGCAAATAAACGATATCGAGTCCCATCAGTGCCATATGAGAAACATCCTAAGTGGAGACTCGTGATCCTAACAGTACCTGCGGTGGCCCATCACACCACTACAGGTTGTAGTGCGCAAGTCGTTGATATAATATTCACGAAATACTGTTTCACAAGTATCACATCCCTTAGAGTGGTACGACAGAAACATTGTGTGTCCACAACTTTTACATGTTCATGATATTCAAACAAAATTGTACAAAGGTTTCGAAATCCTCATCGATGCATTGAGAACTTCTTTGAATGTTGAAGTTCAAACTAACTAATTTGAATAGAAATGGCATCACTAGATGAA
Source organism: Avena insularis (assembly GCA_023614405.1). Classification (NCBI taxonomy): domain Eukaryota; kingdom Viridiplantae; phylum Streptophyta; class Magnoliopsida; order Poales; family Poaceae; genus Avena; species Avena insularis. The sequence goes on along the minus strand of CM042692.1, from coordinate 427,166,831 downwards.
ATGCCACTGGAGCTCAGCAACTTATTCTAAGTAATTCTATGCTTCTCAGCTCATCTATCCTATTCTAACGACTATTCTTCTATTTCCATGTCTTAAGCTTATGCTCCATCTTCTATACCATAGTCTAGAGAATATCATTTTACGGCCCGAAAGTTGGGGCGCCCAGGCAACGCGGTACCCAAGTTGATTTTAATCACCACGATTCTAAAAGTTGGGGCGCCAATTGCTAAGAGGGGTGTTTCGAGTGAATGATGGCCAAACCTAATATTTTTAAATCATGCCCGTTAAGTCAGGATATTCCGTTACGCTAGTTCCTGTTGTGCCCCTTCTTTGTCGGTCACTCTTCTTAGCCACCCTGCACGTGTCGTAGGGGCAAATCCATTACTGTACTTTCCTAACTCTCGACACTAAATCTTGCTGTGGCGGCGACGGTCCCTTTTCTTCCCTTCCCCGACCCTAAATCTGCCGGCGGCGCAGGACCTTTTCTCTCCCTCCCCCAACACTGAATCCGACGGCGGCGGCCCAGCATGTCTTGCAAGGCGAAGGTTGTAGCTACGTCGCCGACTGATTCGGGTCTGTCGGGGCCCAAGTCTAGGGCTCAACGCGAAGCATCGGCGAGGTCTTCAGCCCCGGTTAGCGAGGAGGCCAGCTAGGATTCTGCTCCCAAGGTACCTACGAGCAGCGGGTTGAAGAGAAAAGCAAGGCCGACGGCGGATTGTTCGGCTCCGGTGGGCGGATGCGGCACCCAGATCTCGAAGAAAAAAACCCGGGAGAAGAGCGAGAGGTGAATTTTTCTTATCTGTGCCTTATCTTGCAAGTAGATTAGTTATGACATAATAGAATCGAATGAACTGAAAAGTTCCCCTTTTAAATCAAATTAGGCACAGGTTTGGTACAAGGGACCTATATGAGTTCATAGTTCATGTTCGCCAGTACACTGCAAAACTTGATTTTGGTTGCGAGAGGGTTGTGTTCGGGCAACATGTGCATCTGCTTGTGAATTGCAAAGAGGTTGTGTCTATTTTGCAGCTGGTAGATATGCTTGCCGCTAGAATTCCCCGGGGTTCCAGATAGAGGAAAAAATTGGTGTGGCGTAACATGAATGATACCTATCAGCAAATTGAGCACTCCCATGAGCTTCAGATGGTTTGGGAGTGTTGTGCAGCTGATCGTAAGGTGAAAGTTAAAGCGATGATTGATGATATGTATGCAGATGCTGGAGATCTTGCTGCCAGAGCTTCTGCTCCTAGAGAATACAGACCAATAGATGCTGATCTAGATAAGTTCAGTATACGCATAGAGGTGGATTCATACATGGGAAAACTTGATGAGGGAGTTAATAAGCCAGTTTCGTCATGTACTGTGGAGATCACTGTCGATTCCAAAAACATAACTCTTGATGAAATGAGAGAGATGATTGGTAAGGAAATCAGTATTGGCCCTTTAACACCGGTTCGTATAAGAACCGGTGTTAAAGGGGGGCCCCTCTAACACCGAACCCTCAACAGCGGTTCTACAACCGCTATTAGAGGGCCCTCCAAACCGGTGTTAGAGGGGGGGTGTGCACTAGTGTAATATCATGAAACAAAGATCATATTTTATTATATTAAATAATCCGGAAATTTGACAAAGACTCATACAACTTACATAGCCTCTTAACACAAATAAAGTTAGTAGCGGAATGCAAATAAACGATACCGAGTCCCATCAGTGCCATATGAGAAACATCCTAAGTGGCGACTCGTGATCCTAACAGTACCTGCGGTGGCCCATCACACCACTACAGGTTGTAGTGCGCAAGTCGTTGATATAATATTCACGAAATACTGTTTCACAAGTATCACATCCCTTAGAGTGGTACGACAGAAACATTGTGTGTCCGCAACTTTTACATGTTCATGATATTCAAACAAAATTGTACAAAGGTTTCGAAATCCTCATCGATGCATTGAGAACTTCTTTGAACGTTGAAGTTCAAACTAACTAATTTGAATAGAAATGGCATCACTAGATGAAATGCCACTGGAGCTCAGCAACTTATTCTAAGTAATTCTATGCTTCTCAGCTCATTTATCCTATTCTAACGACTATTCTTCTATTTCCATGTCTTAAGCTTATGCTCCATCTTCTATACCGTAGTCTAGAGAATATCATTTTACGGCCCGAAAGTTGGGGCGCCCAGGCAACGCGGTACCCAAGTTGATTTTAATCACCGCGATTCAAAAAGTTGGGGCGCCAATTGCTAAGAGGGGTGTTTCGAGTGAATGATGGCCAAACCTAATATTTTTAAATCGTGCACGTTAAGTCAGGATATTCCATTACGCTAGTTCCTGTTGTGCCCCTTCTTCGCCGATCACTTTTCTTAGCCACTCTGCACGTGTCGTAGGGGCAAATCCATTACTGTACTTTCCTAACTCTTGACACTAAATCTTGCTGTGGCGGCGGCGGTCCCTTTTCTTCCCTTCCCCGACCCTTAATCTGCCGGCGGCGCAGGACCTTTTCTCTCCCTCCCCCGACACTGAATCCGACGGCGGCGGCCCAGCATGTCTTGCAAGGCGAAGGTTGTAGCTACGTTGCCAACTGATTCGGGTCTGTCGGGGCCCAAGTCTGGGGCTCAACGCGAAGCAGCGGCGAGGTCTTCAGCCCCGGTTAGCGAGGAGGCCAGCAAGGATTCTGCTCCCAAGGTACCTACGAGCAGCGGGTTGAAGAGAAAAGCAAGGCCGACGGCGGATTGTTCGGCTCCGGTGGGCGGATGCGGCACCTAGATCTCGAAGAAAAAAACCTGGGAGAAGAGCGAGAGGTGAATTTTTCTTATCTGTGCCTTATCTTGCAAGTAGATTAGTTATGACATAATAGAATCGAATGAACTGAAAAGTTCCCCTTTTAAATCAAATTAGGCACAGGTTTGGTACAAGGGACCTATATGAGTTCATAGTTCATGTTCTCCAGTACACTGCAAAACTTGATTTTGGTTGCGAGAGGGTTGTGTTCGGGCAAGATGTGCATCTGCTTATGAATTGCAAAGAGGTTGTGTCTATTTCGCAGCTGGTAGATATGCTTGCCGCTAGAATTCCCCGGGGTTCTAGATAGAGGAAAAAATTGGTGTGGCGTAACATGAATGATACCTATCAGCAAATTGAGCACTCCCATGAGCTTCAGATGGTTTGGGAGTGTTGTGCAGCTGATCGTAAGGTGAAAGTTGAAGCGATGATTGATGATATGTATGCAGATGCTGGAGATCTTGCTGCAGAGCTTACGCTCCTAGAGAATAGACCAATAGATGCTGATCTAGATAAGTTCGATATCGACAGAGGTGGATTCATACATGGCAAACTTAATGAGGGAGTTAATAAGCCAGTTTCGTCATGTACTGTGGAGATCACTGTCGATTCCAAAAACATAACTCTTGATGAAATGAGAGAGATGATTGGTAAGTAAATCAGTATTGGCCCTAAGCCCGGTGGTGGCTGGTGGCTTATCTACTACCTTAGCAGTGGTAGTAGCATTACCAAATAAGAAACTCAACGAATTATCCATAACGAAAATAAAGCAACTAACAGAAGTAAACAATACTCACAGTAGAAGTTTCCTTTACCAGTTCCACTCTCCAATAGCGCTTCACTCCCCGGCAATGGCGCTAGAAAATAGTCTTGATGACCCACAAGTATAGAGTGTCGAACCCAACGAGGAGCAGAAGGTGCTGGCTAGTGGTATGGATCAGAAATTCTCTGCAAATACTTAGCAAACGGATTTTTAGGGGTTTTTGATAAAGCAAGCAAACAAAGTACGAGTAAATAAAAGACAGTAGGAATAAATGCAGCAAGTGGCCCAATCCTTTATGCAGTAAAGGACAAGCCGGTTGTATTACTTAAGATTAAAAAACATTCTGGAGGACACATGGAAAGACTATCAAGTGCTTTCGCTTCATATAGTTGATCAATCTTCTTTAGCTTGCTAAGTGTTGTGTGGGTGAACCTGTGCTAATGTACCGCCCCATCCAAGGCTAATACATACTTGTGATTATACCCCTTGCAAACATCCGTAAGTACAAGAAAGTAATTAAGGTAGAAACCTAACCACAACTTTAAACTCTAAGACCCTTACGTCCCTTGTGCAATGGTTTCCTAACGGGGGTTCAGATTTCTGTCACTCTGGCAACCCCTACGATTAGTAGCCAAATACACAATGCATTCCCCTAGGCCCATATAGGTGAAGTGTCATGTAGTCGACGTTCACATGACACCACTAGAAGAAGTACACCACAACTTAAATAACAATCTATTGAATATTTCTCAACACAACTCCACTACTAACAACAAGACTTCTCCCATGTCCTCAAGAACAAAACAAACTACTCACAAGACATCATATGGATCATGATCAAATGATGTATAACAATCTGAACATAAACAATAATTCAATGGTTCACTCAATAGCATCAACTACAAAGAGTAATCAACACCGGGAAAGTTTCTCCTATGAACTATGCAAGATTCAACGCAATTGTTACAGCAATATGGAGATGGTGATGAGGGTGCTGATGGTGATGATGGTGGTGATGATGATGATCCCGATGAAGTCCAGCTTGATGGTGGTGTTGATGGCGACGATCTCCCCTCTCCGGGAAGGAATTCCCGGCAAAATCATCTCACGGAGAGATCTTTCTCTCTCGGTGTTTTCCGCCCCACAGAGGCGGCGGAATCTTTCTGTGGTCGCTCCCCGAGTCTTAGGGTTTCGGGAGGATGATATACGCCAGAGGAGAGAGGCTGGAGTGGGCCAGGGTGGCCACACCACCTCCTGGCGCGGCCTAGGGCTGCCCGCGCCATGGGGTGGTGTGGGACCCCTGTGGCCTAGCTCCACTCCGTCTTCTGGCATCCTTAGTCTTCTGGAAAAATAGAATTTTCCGTATATTTTCCCGGATTTTCTGATCTTCGTGAATTTTGCCTCCAAACAACACATTTTCCATCAGAATCCTGACTGCAGCGGTCCATGCTCTAGAAGTCATCAACCATGCAAAAATAGATGAAATAACATAAGTTTCACCTCTGAATATGAAATATATCAATGAATAATAGTGAATTAAGACATATAATAGTGATGCAAAATGGACGTATCAGTGGAATCATAAGAAGCAGCAATTCATAGATGTTTTGGATACTGAAGATCTTATGCAGATTATGCGAGGAAAGAAGCGAACCAGGAAGGCGTTCTTCCTTGGTACCATTTCTGATGTTGTTGAACAAGTTATAGTGGATGTAGATGCCCCTGTAGTGGCTGAACAGAATGAGGTGGTCGACGTTTATGAGATCTAATGAGAGCTGCTACCCTAGGCTTGTCATATGGACCGCGGGGTTCCCCTGCCTATATTTGTAATATTGACTGCTGTTGTATTTAGAGCGTGTTTCTGTGATTATGTTTGTTGAGAGATTGCGATATAATGCCGTGCGAGCTATTGATATTTTCGGACATGTCACTCACTGAAACCATCGTTGTTGTAATAAGACATAAGTGCATTGTAGTTGATATGATTATGTTTCTTAAGATGATGTACCGTACTTGTTTCTGTTATTATGTTTGTTGGGATATTGTAATGTAATGTTTTGTGAAACCATGATTGGACAAGTGATTCATAAATACATTGTAGTTGACATGATTATGTTTCTTGAGATGATGTACTGTACTTGTTTCTATTATTTTGTTTGTTGAGAGATTGTAATGTAATGTTTTGCGAAACCATGACAAGACAAGTGATGCGTAAGTACCTTGTAGTCAACATGATTTTGTTTCTTGAGTTGATGTAATATACTTGTTTCTGTGATTATGTTTGTTGAGAGATTGTAATGTGATGTTTTGTGAAACCATGATGTGATTATGTTTGTTGAGAGATTGTAATGTAATGTTTTGTGAAACCATGAGTGAAGAAGTGATGCATAAGTACCTTGTAGTTGACATGATTTTGTTTCTTTAGATGATATAATATACTGGTATGTTTTTGTTAGGCAATGAAATTGGGATGGAGGGAGTACAGGTTTAATATTTGAAATAAGAATGTATGAAGAGAATCCATATTAGGTAGGGGACAGTAATCTAGGGAAAGGGCATGGTATCCATTAAACTATTGTAACATGCCAATTTAGTCATTGTTGTGGCGGTAGAAGGGCTGCTCTCTCTCTCTCTCTCTCTCGCCGACACCGACGCCGTCACCTGCGACGACGCATTCGCCATGCTGTCCTTGAATAGTGAGGACGACCAGTTGTGCAGCGACTCCCTTCTCTCGGACATTGAGTATTCCTTCCATGATGTGAGTTCCTCTATTTTCTCGGGCTAGGGTTAGGAAACGGTAAATCTCTCGATCTCGGATCCATATGTGCATGCAATCACGTTCGATTTCAGCTTTGCATTTACCTATAGGTACCACGGATGATCTACGACTCCGAATGGGAGGGCCTAGATCTCGATGGAGAAGTGCCATGTGACCATGGGCTAAAACTAAGGAGATATGTTGCATTCGAAGGCAGTAACACTGGGAGAGGGTTTTTGGGCTGTACAAATCAGGTTTGTTTAAATTATGTGCAAATGTGACATGAAGTAAAATGTATCGTGCATGTTCATAACACTATAGTGTGTGTGTTTTTAGGTTGGCCCGATGTGTAAAACAGTAGAGTGGGTGGATATTGAGTGGCCATATGCACTTAAGAAATGTTTGGCACAGTTATGGGAGATGTATGAGTTGGAAAGGTCGGGGATATTTACTGATGTAAGTGATGCAGCTAAAAAAAATTACAAGCTGTCGGTACGAAATAAGGAGCTGGAACAAGAAATCGAGAATTTACAGTCAGAGCTAACTGACGGAATCAATGGGAGCTTGGTTGTTGGAACTACAAAGAAGCTTCAGGATAGTCACAGGTTGCTGATTCATAATGCAAAAAGGGAGAGGGATCAGCTCAGGGAAGACAAGAAGAAGCTAGAGTACTGCATTGCGGATCTGTTGAAGGAATTGAAGAAGGCGCACGAGGGTGAACAAGGACAGACTATAGAGGATAAAGGAAATTCGAGATGAATAATTTATGTTGTGCCAATGCTTGAAACTAGTTAACTGTAAGACTTGGAGTTGCGCTTTCTTAACTAAGACAAACTCAATCCTCGAGCAAACTAATTTTAGACGAACACACATATCGTGCATAGAGTTAAGTTTAGGCTTACAAAATCACCACTACAGAGGATAAACTAGGAAGTTCAGTACTAAATAGACATATGTTGTGTTCAAGCGAGCCTAGCCCGGAGCTGCTTGTTTTCCTCCCTAAGATCGGCCATCTCCTTCAGTACTTTGTCGTGCTTTAGCCGTAGGTTCCAGCGCTCCGTCACAGATTGGAAAAGTTGGTCCGTAGCCATACGATTTTCCTTCAAGATCCCTTTCATGATGTTCGTCTGCTTCCTAGCCGAGGTGCGACCTTCACTGTGTAGCCTCGCCCAACCAGCGTTTAACTCCTTTAGTTTCTGGCACTTGTCAGAAAGGACCACGAGTTCAGCGCGCAGGTGGCCAAAGGCCAGTTTCTGGGAATTCTTCTTCTCCCTTTGCATTGCTATCTTGTCATTTAGCCAGGTCGCCAGGTCCTGATCGAGCTTTCGCCTCTTTCCCTGCAACAAAAATACATAGTATGGTTTGTTCAGTTCACCAGGACAAGCTGGTTAGTTTCCATAATTAACTGAATCAACTAGTGGCACTGTCATAATTTCAAGGAAGAAGAAATCTAGGACTAATCAACATTTTATGAATCGACTAGTGGCACTGTCATAATTTCAATTTCAAAGACAAATATGATTTATCTGCAGTTTAGTGTGTTGTGGGTTTTTTCTAATATCAACAAATAGTAGTGGGCTAGTGGCAAACTCATAATGCAGAAACCCATGTCTAGATACATAATGGAAAGAGCACATGGGGTCCATTCATGAACATGAACACCAACACATGTCCAGATAGATAAGGAGTTGCCCTAGGATTCTTATTGCACACTATAATGGGAAGCAGACTTGGGCATTGCTCCCTGAACCCTAAACATTACAAAAGGAGTGGAGGACAAACTAATATTCGTGTCCCCGCTAACGGGAATCAGACTTGGGCATTGCTCTGATACGCCTCCAGACAAGCCCTTAGCTCCTCGTTCTGTTTCCGAACACCCTCGAGTACGGTGATCCCTCTGCTCATGTCCTCCTTCATCTCCTTCACTGCATCCAGGCAACGGTTCCTATCATGGTAGGCTCGGATGGTAGCCTTGGTTTCCTCGACGTGTCCTCTGAGTGCCTCGGTGACTTCATCCCGCAGAAGAGTGCACCTTTCCACGAGATTCTTCTTCTCCTGCATGAGCTCGTTGATTATCTTGATGACCTGTTCTTGCCTGTTCAAGTTATGGTCGAGCACTTTCTGCAGCCTCACGACGTCACGTGCAAAATCTAGCGAGATCTCCTTCTGCATAGATAATTTCTTGCGTAGGCTCTCATTAGCTTGGGTGAGGGAGCGTGCAAGCTCATGTTGGTTGAAAATCTTGGAACTGATCGCGACCACCTTGTCACGGTACTCGGCCTTCGATCGCTGCATTGTTCATGTTAATTGAAATAGGAATTCTATAATTACACTCCAGGTTTCAGGTGAATACTAATACAGATCAAAAAAATCCCCGTTGAATCTATTGACCGCACTGTTAAAAAATGGACCTAGAGATCTATTCATGACCATGATAAACAAATCCTAATCACAAAAAATCCATAATGAATCTATGAACAGCGGTATTAAGGAAAGACCAAGAGATCCAGTCATATTCATGAAAACTAATATAACTTGCAAAAGAAGAAGAAAAACCAATGCGGGGTGGACAGGTTCTAAGAAATCCACATCACAAGTTGGAGAAATAATATTGTGGAGATTTGCTACCTCGCTGAGACGTGGAACGAGGCCGAACGGGTCCTGCAACGCCTCCATCAGGGTGGATTCGTGCTCCACGGTCGGCCTATAATACGTAGAAGAGGAAGAGCAAGAAGAAGTAGAAAAACAAGAAGAAGCTGAATAAGATCATGATGGAGAGGGAGATGGAGAAGAAGTAGAACAAGAAGACCGTACTGGGAGGAGCCCTCGCCTGCTAGAACATTCGGAGCCATTGTCGGGGGAGATTGGGCCTCGATGAGAGGGTGGGCTTGAGCGGCTAGTAGAGCAAGAAGTGCCTCACGGCGATTTCTCTCCCTTTTCTCTAGAGGATCGTCGACCGGCCTCTCCCCCTCCTTAGGGGAGCCATGGCTTGCAGGGTGAGGGTGGCGGCGGAAGGAGGAAGGAGATAGTGATTAGTGTGGGAGAAGAGTCAAAGAGTACATGTCGTGGTCCAGTAGTACTAGTACTATTATACAAGACCACTATGTATGTTCTACCTTCGCAAAGAAGCCAGGGAGGCAGGGGTAGAGAATCGATGGGACTTGTCATTATTACGATGGACACTTCAATGGTCTTTGGCGCCGCCCAAAATCCAGTATACAATAAGGAGAGTGCGAGCCGGGTGGTCATCACGGGCATCGTCGCGCACATCCCGCGTGCGTGTGTCACATGTTGATGGGGCAATGACGCGCGCAACTGCTGCACGATCACGTCGGCACATCGAACTCTGTCGAACTCCATGTCGACAGGCACGCACGGGATATTTACGAGTCTAGAATACGCTGTGCCACTTTTGTTGTGATCAAATTATGTTCAGTACGCGAGATATTACTTCTTTCTTCTTTTTGTTGATAATCGACAAATGCATGTGTGGACACGACGCATGAAACCGTTGCTCATCCTTGATCATATCGGCACCCCACTTTGTGTACCCGCCATCGACCATTCGGAGCAACTACCTCGAGCACGATGCCCCCTCGCCGTGGCAATGGCAGGTCTAAGCCGTCCATTGACCGTCCTGCGTCCCCGGCTCTTCACTGCATCGTTCGTGCTCACGAGTCGCCTGCTGAGGCAGCACGTAGTGTCCGACCATGCTAGGATCCATCAACATCGGCACTCGTGGACACCGCGACGTCGAAGCTCGTACCGGCTGCACAGGAGGATCATGGGGTACCTGCAGCATCGGACAGGTGCAAAGTAGCAGCCAGAACAGGGGCGCATGTTGCACCAGCGAGTACGGACAAGAAGAGGAACGAGAAGAATACCAGGAAGAAGAGAGGAGATAGCTATTTGGACGAGTCCGACTCGGCCAACAAGGAGGCGTTCATCGATCAGTTGGAGGCAGAAGCGGAGGAGAGTGACGTGCACCCGTGGGACTACGAAGAGGAGGAGGAGGAGAACTCCAACAAGGAGAGAGCGTGCTTATTCGAGGAAGGGGTAGTGTCGAGTCGTCAGAGGGGGACACCGACAGCGGCGATGGCAGGGACAATGGCGTTGATGAAGACGAGGACGAACCGGAAGACCAAGACGATATCTTCTTTGAAATATGATCATTTATTTTATTTATTTAAGTTAGATAGATGGATTTTCACTTGTTTATGGAGGTAAAGTATTGGTCGCACGGATAGATAGGTGGCACGGATTGACCATGCATAAAAAAGTGGAGAAGGGAGGGGTTATCCTGCTCGTTGGATCACATAGGATCAACGGTTTGTGGAGACGATCCGCGTGACATCTGTGTCATCCAATCTAGGCATAGCACCTAGAGTGAGCACACGTTTGGGATCTCCACATGTTTGGGCTTTTGTGAGATTTGTGACCGACAGAGAGGGCAAATCTCTTTTCACAATCCGCCTATGGATCCACCAGTGTCATTGCATGTGTGTTCTTCTCATTAACCACAGCTAGAGTCATTGCATGTGTGTTCTCTTCAGAGACCACACATGGATCCACCAGTGTCATTGCATGTGTGTTATTTTTACTAACAACAAATAGAGTCATTGCATGTGTGTTCTTTTCACATACCATATATGGATCCACCAGTGTCATTGCATGTGTGTTCTCTTCAGAGACCACACATGGATCCACCAGTGTAATTGCATGTGTGCTCTTTTTACTAACCACAACTAGAGTCATTTCATGAATGTTCTTTTCACATACCACATATGGATCCACCAGTGTCATTGAAAAGCGTGTTCTCTTCAGAGACCACACATGGATCCACCAGTGTCACTTCATGTGTGTTCTTTTCACATACCACCAAAGTCATTGAAATGTGTGTTCGCTTCAAAGACCACACATGGATCCACCAGTGTCATTGCATGTGTGTTCTTATCATTAACCACAGCTAGAGTCATTGCATGTGGGTTCTCTTCAGAGACCACACATGGATATACCAGTGTCATTGCATGTGTGTTCTTTTTAGTAACAACAACTAGAGTCATTTCATGACTATTCTTTTCACATACCACATATGGATCCACCAGTGTCATTGAAATGTGTGTTCTCTTCAGAGACCACACATGGATCCACCAGTGTCATTGCATGTGTGTTCTTTTTAGTAACAACAACCATAGTCATTGCATGTGTGTTCTTTTCACAATCCACCTATGCATCCACCTGTGTCATTGCATGTGTGTTCTTCTCATTAACCACAGCTAGAGTCATTGCATGTGTGTTTTCATGAAACACCACACATGGATCCACCAGTGGCATTGCATGTCCATTTCTTTGACTAACAACAACTGGAGTCATTTCTTGACTATTCTTTTCACATACCACATATGGATCCACCAGTGTCATTGAAATGTGTGTTCTCTTCAGAGACCACACATGGATAACCAAAGTCATTGCATGTGTGTTCTTTTCACAATCCACCTGTGGATCCACTAGTGTCATTGCATGTGTGTTCTTCTCATTAACCACAGCTAGAGTCATTGCATGTGTGTTTTCTTGAAACACCACACATGGATCCACCAGTGGCATTGCATGTGTGTTCTTTTGACTAACAACAACTGGAGTCATTTCTTGACTATTCTTTTCACATACCACATATGGATCCACCAGTGTCATTGAAATGTGTGTTCTCTTCATAGACCACACATGGATAACCAAAGTCATTGCATGTGTGTTCTTTTCACAATCCACCTGTGGATCGACCAGTGTCATTGCATGTGTGTTCTTCTCATTAACCACAGCTAGAGTCATTGCATGTGTGTTCTTTTCAGAGACCACACATGGATCCACAAGTGTCATTGCATGTGTGTTCTTTTTACTAACAACAACTGGAGTCATTTCATGACAATTCATTTCACATACCATATATGGATCCACCAGTGTCATTGAAATGTGTGTTCTCTTCAGAGACCACACATAGATCCACCAGTGTCATTGCATGTGTGTTCTTTTTACTAACAACAAATAGAGTCCTTGCATGTGTGTTCTTTTCACAATCCACCTATGGATCCACCAGTGTCATTGCATGTAGTATCTCTTCAGAGACCACACATGGATCCACCAGTGTAATTGCATGTGAGCTCTTTTTACTAAGCACAACTGAAGTCATTTCATGACAGGTCTTTTCACATACCACATATGGATCCACCAGTGTCATTGAAATGTGTGTTCTCTTCAGACACCACACATGGATCCACCAGTGTCATTCGTGTGTGTTCTTTTTACTAACAACAACCAGGGTCATTGCATGTGTGTTATTTTAAAAATACACCTATGGATGCACCAGTGTCATTGCATGTGTGTTCTTCTCGTTAACCACAGCTAGAGTCATTTCATGTGTGTTCTCTTCAGAGACCACACATGGATCCACCAGTGCCATTGCATGTGTGTTCTTTTTACTAACAACAACTAGTCATTTCATGACTATTCTTTTCACATACCACATATGGATCCACTAGTGTGTGTTCTTTTCACAATCCACCTATGGATCCACTAGTGTCATTGCATGCGTTTTCTTCTCATTAAATATAGCTAGAGCCATTGCATGTGTGTTCTCTTCAGAGACCACACATGGATCCACCAGTGTCATTGCATGTGTGTTCTTTTTACTAACAACAACTGGAGTCATTGCATGTGTGTTCTTTTCACAATCCATCTATGGATCCACCGGATTCATTGCATGTGTGCTCTCTTCAGAGACCACACATGGATCCACTAGTGTAATTGCATGTGTGCTCTTTTTACTAACCACAACTAGAGTCATTTCATGAATGTTCTTTTCACATACCACATATGGATCCACCAGTGTCATTGAAATGTGTGTTCTCTTCAGAGACCACATGGATCCTGATGTCATTGCATGTGTGTTCTTTTCACATACCACCAGAGTCATTGAAATGTGTGTTCTCTTTAAAGACCACATATGGATCCACCAGTGTCATTGCATGTGTGTTCTTCTCATTAACCGCAGCCAGAGTCATTGCATGTGTGTTCTCTTCAGAGACCACACATGGATCCTGATGTCAGAGCATGTGTGTTCTTTTTACTAACAACAACTGGAGTCATTTCTTGACTATTCTTTTCACATACCACATATGGATCCACCAGTGTCATTGAAATTTGTGTTTGCTTCAGAGACCACACATGGATCAACCACAGTCCTTGCATGTGTGTTCTTTTTACTAACAACAACTAGAGTCATTGCATGTGTGTTCTTTTCACAACACACCTATGGATCCACCAATGTCATTGCATGTGTGTTCTTCTCATTAACCACAGCTAGAGTCATTGCATGTGTGTTCTTCTCATTAACCACAGCTATAGTCATTGCATGTGTGGTCTCTTGGATCCACCAGTGTCATTGCATGTGTGTTCTTTTTACTAACAACAACTAGAGTCATTTCATGACTATTATTTTCACATACCATATATGGATCCACCAGTGTCATTGAAATGTGTGTTCTCTTGAGACCACATGGATCCACCAGTGTCATTTGCATGTGTGTTCTTTTTACTAACAACAAATAGAGTAATTGCATGTGTGTTATTTTCACAATCCACCTACGGATCCACCAGTGTCATTGCATGTGTGTTCTCTTTAGAGACCACACATGGATCCACCAGTGTAATTGCATGTGTGCTATTTTTACTAACCACAACTGGAGTCATTTCATGACTGTTCTTTTCACATACCACATATGGATCCACCAGTATCATTGAAATGTGTTCTCTTCAAAGACCACATATGGATCCACCAGTGTCATTGCATTTGTGTTCTTTTAACATACCACCAGAGTCATTGAAATGTGTGTTCTCTTCAAAGACCACACATGGATTCACTAGTGTCATTGCATGTGTGTTCTTCTCATTAACCACAGCTAGAGTCATTGCATGTGTGTTCTCTTCACAGACCACACATGGATCCACCAGTGTCATTGCATGTGTGTTCTTTTTACTAACAACAACTAGAGTCATTTCATGACTATTCTTTTCACATACCACATATGGATCCACCAGTGTCATTGAAATGTGTGTTCTCTTTAGAGACCACACATGGATCCAACAGTGTCATTACATGTGTGTTCTTTTTACTAACAACAACCAGAGTCATTGCATGTGTGTTCTTTTCACAATCCACCTATGGATCCACCAGTGTTATTGCATGTGTGTTCTTCTCATTAACCACAGCTAGAGTCATTGCATGTGTGTTCTCTTCAAAGACCACACATGGATCCACCAGTGGCATTGCATGTGTGTTCTTTTGACTAACAACAACTGGAGTCATTTCATGACTATTCTTTTCACATACCACATATGGATCCACCAGTGTCATTGAAAAGCGTGTTCTCTTCAGAGACCACACTTGGATCCACCAGTGTCACTTCATGTGTGTTCTTTTCACATACCACCAAAGTCATTGAAATGTGTGTTCGCTTCAAAGACCACACATGGATCCACTAGTGTCATTGCATGTGTGTTCTTATCATTAACCACAGCTAGAGTCATTGCATGTGGGTTCTCTTCAGAGACCACACATGGATATACCAGTGTCATTGCATGTGTGTTCTTTTTAGTAACAACAACTAGAGTCATTTCATGACTATTCTTTTCACATACCACATATGGATCCACCAGTGTCATTGAAATGTGTGTTCTCTTCAGAGACCACACATGGATCCACCAGTGTCATTGCATGTGTGTTCTTTTTAGTAACAACAACCATAGTCATTGCATGTGTGTTCTTTTCACAATCCACCTATGCATCCACCTGTGTCATTGCATGTGTGTTCTTCTCATTAACCACAGCTAGAGTCATTGCATGTGTGTTTTCTTGAAACACCACACATGGATCCACCAGTGGCATTGCATGTCTGTTCTTTTGACTAACAACAACTGGAGTCATTTCTTGACTATTCTTTTCACATACCACATATGGATCCACCAGTGTCATTGAAATGTGTGTTCTCTTCAGAGACCACACATGGATAACCAAAGTCATTGCATGTGTGTTCTTTTAACAATCCACCTGTGGATCCACCAGTGTCATTGCATGTGTGTTCTTCTCATTAACCACAGCTAGAGTCATTGAATGTGTGTTTTCTTGAAACACCACACATGGATCCACCAGTGGCATTGCATGTGTGTTCTTTTGACTAACAACAACTGGAGTCATTTCTTGACTATTCTTTTCACATACCACATATGGATCCACCAGTGTCATTGAAATGTGTGTTCTCTTCATAGACCACACATGGATAACCAAAGTCATTGCATGTGTGTTCTTTTCACAATCCACCCGTGGATCGACCAGTGTCATTGCATGTGTGTTCTTCTCATTAACCACAGCTAGAGTCATTGCATGTGTGTTCTTTTCAGAGACCACACATGGATCCACAAGTGTCATTGCATGTGTGTTCTTTTTACTAACAACAACTGGAGTCATTTCATGACAATTCATTTCACATACCATATATGGATCCACCAGTGTCATTGAAATGTGTGTTCTCTTCAGAGACCACACATAGATCCACCAGTGTCATTGCATGTGTGTTCTTTTTACTAACAACAAGTAGAGTCCTTGCATGTGTGTTCTTTTCACAATCCACCTATGGATCCACCAGTGTCATTGCATGTAGTATCTCTTCAGAGACCACACATGGATCCACCAGTGTAATTGCATGTGTGCTCTTTTTACTAAGCACAACTGAAGTCATTTCATGACAGGTCTTTTCACATACCACATATGGATCCACCAGTGTCATTGAAATGTGTGTTCTCTTCAGACACCACACATGGATCCACTAGTGTCATTCGTGTGTGTTCTTTTTACTAACAACAACCAGGGTCATTGCATGTGTGTTATTTTAAAAATACACCTATGGATGCACCAGTGTCATTGCATGTGTGTTCTTCTCGTTAACCACAGCTAGAGTCATTTCATGTGTGTTCTCTTGGAGACCACACATGGATCCCTGATGCCATTGCATGTGTGTTCTTTTTACTAACAACAACTAGAGTCATTTCATGACTATTCTTTTCACATACCACATATGGATCCACTAGTGTGTGTTCTTTTCACAATCCACCTATGGATCCACTAGTGTCATTGCATGCGTTTTCTTCTCATTAAATATAGCTAGAGCCATTGCATGTGTGTTCTCTTCAGAGACCACACATGGATCCACCAGTGTCATTGCATGTGTGTTCTTTTTACTAACAACAACTGGAGTCATTGCATGTGTGTTCTTTTCACAATCCATCTATGGATCCACCGGATTCATTGCATGTGTGTCTCTTGGAGACCACACATGGATCCACTAGTGTAATTGCATGTGTGCTCTTTTTACTAACCACAACTAGAGTCATTTCATGAATGTTCTTTTCACATACCACATATGGATCCACTAGTGTCATTGAAATGTGTGTTCTCTTCAGAGACCACACATGGATCCACCAGTGTCATTGCATGTGTGTTCTTTTCACATACCACCAGAGTCATTGAAATGTGTGTTCTCTTTAAAGACCACATATGGATCCACCAGTGTCATTGCATGTGTGTTCTTCTCATTAACCGCAGCCAGAGTCATTGCATGTGTGTTCTCTTCAAAGACCACACATGGATCCACCAGTGTCATTGCATGTGTGTTCTTTTTACTAACAACAACTGGAGTCATTTCTTGACTATTCTTTTCACATACCACATATGGATCCACCAGTGTCATTGAAATTTGTGTTTGCTTCAGAGACCACACATGGATCAACCACAGTCCTTGCATGTGTGTTCTTTTTACTAACAACAACTAGAGTCATTGCATGTGTGTTCTTTTCACAACACACCTATGGATCCACCAATGTCATTGCATGTGTTTTCTTCTCATTAACCACAGCTAGAGTCATTGCATGTGTGTTCTTCTCATTAACCACAGCTATAGTCATTGCATGTGTGGTCTCTTGGATCCACCAGTGTCATTGCATGTGTGTTCTTTTTACTAACAACAACTAGAGTCATTTCATGACTATTATTTTCACATACCATATATGGATCCACCAGTGTCATTGAAATGTGTGTTCTCTTCAGAGACCACACATGGATCCACCAGTGTCATTTGCATGTGTGTTCTTTTTACTAACAACAAATAGAGTAATTGCATGTGTGTTATTTTCACAATCCACCTACGGATCCACTAGTGTCATTGCATGTGTGTTCTCTTTAGAGACCACACATGGATCCACCAGTGTAATTGCATGTGTGCTATTTTTACTAACCACAACTGGAGTCATTTCATGACTGTTCTTTTCACATACCACATATGGATCCACCAGTATCATTGAAATGTGTTCTCTTCAAAGACCACATATGGATCCACCAGTGTCATTGCATTTGTGTTCTTTTAACATACCACCAGAGTCATTGAAATGTGTGTTCTCTTCAAAGACCACACATGGATTCACTAGTGTCATTGCATGTGTGTTCTTCTCATTAACCACAGCTAGAGTCATTGCATGTGTGTTCTCTTCACAGACCACACATGGATCCACCAGTGTCATTGCATGTGTGTTCTTTTTACTAACAACAACTAGAGTCATTTCATGACTATTCTTTTCACATACCACATATGGATCCACCAGTGTCATTGAAATGTGTGTTCTCTTTAGAGACCACACATGGATCCAACAGTGTCATTGCATGTGTGTTCTTTTTACTAACAACAACCAGAGTCATTGCATGTGTGTTCTTTTCACAATCCACCTATGGATCCACCAGTGTTATTGCATGTGTGTTCTTCTCATTAACCACAGCTAGAGTCATTGCATGTGTGTTCTCTTCAAAGACCACACATGGATCCACCAGTGGCATTGCATGTGTGTTCTTTTGACTAACAACAACTGGAGTCATTTCATGACTATTCTTTTCACATACCACATATCGATCCACCAGTGTCACTGAAATGTGTGTTCTCTTCAGAGACCACACATGGATCAACCAGAGTCATTGCATGTGTGTTCTTTTCACAATCCACCTATGGATCCACCAGTGTCATTGCATGTGTGTTCTTCTCATTAACCACACCTAGAGTCATTGCATGTGTGTTCTCTTCAGAGACCACACATGGATCCACCAGTGTCATTGCATGTGTGTTCTTTTTACTAACAACAACTGGAGTCAATTCATGACAATTCTTTTCACATACCAGATATGGATCCACCAGTGTCATTGAAATGCGTGTTCTCTTCAGCGACCACACATGGATCCACCAGTGTCATTGCATGTGTGTTCTTTTTACTAACAACAAGTAGAGTCCTTGCATGTGTGTTCTTTTCACAATCCACCTATGGATCCACCAGTGTCATTGCATGTGTGTTCTCTTTAGAGACCACACATGGATCCACCAGTGTAATTGCATGTGTGCTCTTTTTACTAACCATAACTGGAGTCATTTCATGACTGTTCTTTTCACATACCACATATGGATCCACCAGTATCATTGAAATGTGTTCTCTTCAGAGACCACATATGGATCCACCAGTCTCATTGCATTTGTGTTCTTTTAACATACCACCAGAGTCATTGAAATGTGTGTTCTCTTCAAAGACCACACATGGATTCACTAGTGTCATCGCATGTGTGTTCTTCTCATTAACCACAGCTAGAGTCATTGCATGTGTGTTCTCTTCACAGACCACACATGGATCCACCAGTGTCATTGCATGTGTGTTCTTTTTACTAACAACAACTAGAGTCATTTCATGACTATTCTTTTCACATACCACATATGGATCCACCAGTGTCATTGAAATGTGTGTTCTCTTCAGACACCACACATGGATCAACCATAGTCATTGCATGTGTGTTCTTTTTACTAACAACAACCAGAGTCGTTGCATGTGTGTTATTTTCACATACCACCTATGGATCCACCAGTGGCATTGCATGTGTGTTCTCTTCACAGACCACATATGGAACCACCAGTGGAATTGCATGTGTGCCCTTTTTACTAACCACAACTGAATTCATTTCAAGATTGTTCTTTTCACATACCACGTATGGATCCAGCAGTGTCATTGAAATGTGTTTTCTCTTTAGAGACCACACATGGATCAACCACAGTCATTGCATGTGTGTTCTTTTTATTAACAACAACTAGAGTCATTGCATGTGTGTTCTTTTCACAATCCACCTATGGATCCACCAGTGGCATTGCATGTGTGTTCTTCTCATTAACCCCAACTAGAGTCATTGCATGTGTGTTCTTCTCATTAACCACAACTAGAGTCATTACATGTGTGTTCTCTTCAGAGACCACACATGGATCCACCAGTGTCATTGCATGTGTGTTTTTTTACTAACAACAATTGAACTAATTTCATGACTATTTTTTTCACATACCATATATGGATCCACTAGTGTCATTGAAATGTCTTTTCTCTTCAGAGAACACACATGGATCCACCAGTGTCATTGCATGTGTGTTCTTTTTACAAACAACAACTAGAGTCATTGCATGTGTGTTCTTTTCACAATCCACCTATGTATCCCCCAGTGTTATTGCGTGTGTGTTCTCTTCAGAGACCACACATTGATCCACCAATGTAAATACATGTGTGCTCTTTTTACTAACCAGAACTGGAGTCATTTAATGACTGTTCTTTTCACATACCACATATGGATCCACCATTGCCATTGAAATTTGTGTTCTCTTCAGAGACCACACATGGATCCACCCGTGTCATTGCATGTGTATTCTTTTCACATACCACCAGAGTCATTGAAATGTGTGTTCTCTTCAAAGACCTCACATGGATCCACCAGGGTCATTGCATGTGTGTTCTTCTCATTAACCACAGCTAGAGTTATTGCATGTGTATTGTCTTCAGAGACCACACATGGATCCACCAGTGTCATTGCATGTGTGTTCTTTTTACTAACAACAACTGTAGTCATTTCAGGACAATTCTTTTCACACACCACATATGGATCCACCATTGTCATTGAAATGTGTCTTCTCTTCAGATACCACACATGGATCCACTAGTGTCATTGAATGTGTGTTCTTTTTACTAACAACAACCAAAGTCATTGCATGTGTGTTGTTTTCACAATCCACCTATGGATCCACGAGTGTCATTGCATGTGTGTTCTCTTCACAGACCACACATGGAACCACCAGTGTAATTGCATGTGTGCTCTTTTTACTAACCACAACTAGAGTCATTTCATGACTGTTCTTTTCACATACCACATATGGATCCACCAGTGTCATTGAAATGTGTGTTCTCTTCAGAGACCACACATGGATCCTGATGTCATTTGCATGTGTGTTCTTTTTACTAACAACAAATAGAGTCATTGCATGTGTGTTCTTTTCACAATCCACCTATGGATCCACCAGTGTCATTGCATGTGTGTTCTCTTTAGAGACCACACATGGATCCACCAGTGTAATTGCATGTGTGCTCTTTTTACTAACCACAACTGGAGTCATTTCATGACTGTTCTTTTCACATACCACATATGGATCCACCAGTATCATTGAAATGTGTTCTCTTCAGAGACCACATATGGATCCACCAGTGTCATTACATTTGTGTTCTTTTAACATACCACCAGAGTCATTGAAATGTGTGTTCTCTTCAAAGACCACACATGGATTCACTAGTGTCATTGCATGTGTGTTCTTCTCATTAACCACAGCTAGAGTCATTGCATGTGTGTTCTCTTCACAGACCACACATGGATCCACTAGTGTCATTGCATGTGTGTTCTTTTTACTAACAACAACTAGAGTCATTTCATGACTATTCTTTTCACATACCACATATGGATCCACCAGCGTCATTGAAATGTGTGTTCTCTTCAGAGACCACACATGGATCCACCAGTGTCATTGCATGTGTGTTCTTTTTACTAACAACAACCAGAGTCATTGCTTGTGTGTTCTTTTCACAATCCACCTATGGATCCACCAGTGTTATTGCATGTGTGTTCTTCTCATTAACCACAGCTAGAGTCATTGCATGTGTGTTCTCTTCAAAGACCACACATGGATCCACCAGTGGCATTGAATGTGTGTTCTTTTGACTAACAACAACTCGAGTCATTTCATGACTATTCTTTTCACATACCACATATGGATCCACCAGTGTCACTGAAATGTGTGTTCTCTTCAGAGACCACACATGGATCAACCAGAGTCATTGCATGTGTGTTCTTTTCACAATCCACCTATGGATCCACCAGTGTCATTGCATGTGTGTTCTTCTCATTAACCACACCTAGAGTCATTGCATGTGTGTTCTCTTCAGAGACCACACATGGATCCACCAGTGTCATTGCATGTGTGTTCTTTTTACTAACAACAACTGGAGTCAATTCATGACAATTCTTTTCACATACCATATATGGATCCACCAGTGTCATTGAAATGCGTGTTCTCTTCAGAGACCACGCATGGATCTACCAGTGTCATTGCATGTGTGTTCTTTTTACTAACAACAAATAGAGTCCTTGCATGTGTGTTCTTTTCACAATCTACCTATGGATCCACCAGTGTCATTGCATGTGTGTTCTCTTTAGAGACCACACATGGATCCACCAGTGTAATTGCATGTGTGCTCTTTTTACTAACCACAACTGGAGTCATTTCATGACTGTTCTTTTCACATACCACATATGGATCCACCAGTATCATTGAAATGTGTTCTCTTTAGAGACCACATATGGATCCACCAGTGTCATTGCATTTGTGTTCTTTTAACATACCACCAGAGTCATTGAAATGTGTGTTCTCTTCAAAGACCACACATGGATTCACTAGTGTTATTGCATGTGTGTTCTTCTCATTAACGACAGCTAGAGTCATTGCATGTGTGTTCTCTTCACAGACCACACATGGATCCACCAGTGTCATTGCATGTGTGTTCTTTTTACTAACAACAACTAGAGTCATTTCATGACTATTCTTTTCACATACCACATATGGATCCACCAGTGTCATTGAAATGTGTGTTCTCTTCGGACACCACACATGGAACAACCATAGTCATTGCATGTGTGTTATTTTCACATACCACCTATGGATCCACCAGTGTCATTGCATGTGTGTTCTCTTCACAGACCACATATGGAACCACCAGTGTAATTGCATGTGTGCCCTTTTTACTAACCACAACTGAATTCATTTCAAGACTGTTCTTTTCACATACCACATATGGATCCAGCAGTGTCATTGAAATGTGTGTTCTCTTTAGAGACCACACATGGATCAACCACAGTCATTGCATGTGTGTTCTTTTTATTAACAACAACTAGAGTCATTGCATGTGTGTTCTTTTCACAATCCACCTATGGATCCACCAGTGGCATTGCATGTGTGTTCTTCTCATTAACCCCAACTAGAGTCATTGCATGTGTGTTCTTCTCATTAACCACAACTAGAGTCATTACATGTGTGTTCTCTTTAGAGACCATACATGGATCCACCAGTGTCATTGCATGTGTGTTTTTTTACTAACAACAACTGAACTAATTTCATGACTATTCTTTACAAATACCATATATGGATCCACTAGTGTCATTGAAATGTCTTTTCTCTTCAGAGAACACACATGGATCCACCAGTGTCATTGCATGTGTGTTCTTTTTACTAACAACAACTAGAGTCATTGCATGTGTGTTCTTTTCACAATCCACCTATGTATCCACCAATGTTATTGCGTGTGTGTTCTCTTCAGAGACCACACATTGATCCACCAGTGTAATTGCATGTGTGCTCGTTTTACTAACCACAACTGGAGTCATTTAATGACTGTTCTTTTCACATACCACATATGGATCCACCATTGCCATTGAAATTTGTGTTCTCTTCAGAGACCACACATGGATCCACCAGTGTCATTGCATGTGTATTCTTTTCACATACCACCAGAGTCATTGAAATGTGTGTTCTCTTCAAAGACCTCACATGGATCCACCAGTGTCATTGCATGTGTGTTCTTCTCATTAACCACAGCTAGAGTCATGGCATGTGTATTCTCTTCAGAGACCACACATGGATCTACTAGTGTCATTGCATGTGTGTTCTTTTTACTAACAACAACTGGAGTCATTTCATGACAATTCTTTTCACACACCACATATGGATCCACCAGTGTCATTGAAATGTATCTTCTCTTCAGATACCACACATGGATCCACCAGTGTCATTGAATGTGTGTTCTTTTTACTAACAACAACCAGAGTCATTGCATGTGTGTTGTTTTCACAATCCACCTATGGATCCACTAGTTTCATTGCATGTGTGTTCTCTTCATAGACCACACATGGAACCACCAGTGTAATTGCATGTGTGCTCTTTTTACTAACCACAACTAGAGTCATTTCATGACTGTTCTTTTCACATACCACATATGGATCCACCAGTGTCATTGAAATGTGTGTTCTCTTCAGAGACCACACATGGATCCACCAGTGCATTTGCATGTGTGTTCTTTTTACTAACAACAAATAGAGTCATTGCATGTGTGTTCTTTTCACAATCCACCTATGGATCCACAAGTGTCATTGCATGTGTGTTCTCTTTAGAGACCACACATGGATCCACCAGTGTAATTGCATGTGTGCTCTTTTTACTAACCACAACTGGAGTCATTTCATGACTGTTCTTTTCACATACCACATATGGATCCACCAGTATCATTGAAATGTGTTCTCTTCAGAGACCACATATGGATCCACCAGTGTCATTGCATTTGTGTTCTTTTGAAATACCACTAGAGTCATTGAAATGTGTGTTCTCTTCAAAGACCAGACATGGATTCACTAGTGTCATTGCATGTGTGTTCTTCTCATTAACCACAGCTAGAGTCATTACATGTGTGTTCTCTTCACAGACCACACATGGATCCACCAGTGTCATTGCATGTGTGTTCATTTTACTAACAACAACTAGAGTCATTTCATGACTATTCTTTTCACACACCACATATGGATCCACCAGTGTCATTGAAATGTGTGTTCTCTTCGGACACCACACATGGATCAACCATAGTCATTGCATTTGTGTTCTTTTTACTAACAACAACCAGAGTCATTGCATGTGTGTTATTTTCACATACCACCTATGGATCCACCAGTGTCATTGCATGTGTGTTCTCTTCACAGACCACATATGGAACCACCAGTGTAATTGCATGTGTGCCCTTTTTACTAACCACAACTGAATTCATTTCAAGACTGTTCTTTTCACATACCACATATGGATCCAGCAGTGTCATTGAAATGTGTGTTCTCTTTAGAGACCACACATGGATCAACCACAGTCATTGCATGTGTGTTCTTTTTATTAACAACAACTAGAGTCATTGCATGTGTGTTCTTTTCACAATCCACCTATGGATCCACCAGTGGCATTGCATGTGTGTTCTTCTCATTAACCCCAACTAGAGTCATTGCATGTGTGTTCTTCTCATTAACCACAACTAGAGTCAGTACATGTGTGTTCTCTTTAGAGACCACACATGGATCCACCAGTGTCATTGCATGTGTGTTTTTTTACTAACAACAACTGAACTAATTTCATGACTATTCTTTTCAAATACCATATATGGATCCACTAGTGTCATTGAAATGTCTTTTCTCTTCAGAGAACACACATGGATCCACCAGTGTCATTGCATGTGTGTTCTTTTTACTAACAACAACTAGAGTCATTGCATGTGTGTTCTTTTCACAATCCACCTATGTATCCACCAGTGTTATTGCGTGTGTGTTCTCTTCAGAGACCACACATTGATCCACCAGTGTAATTGCATGTGTGCTCGTTTTACTAACCACAACTGGAGTCATTTAATGACTGTTCTTTTCACATACCACATATGGATCCACCATTGTCATTGAAATTTGTGTTCTCTTCAGAGACCACACATGGATCCACCAGTGTCATTGCATGTGTATTCTTTTCACATACCACCAGAGTCATTGAAATGTGTGTTCTCTTCAAAGACCTCACATGGATCCACTAGTGTCATTGCATGTGTGTTCTTCTCATTAACCACACCTAGAGTCATTGCATGTGTATTCTCTTTAGAGACCACACATGGATCTACTAGTGTCATTGCATGTGTGTTCTTTTTACTAACAACAACTGGAGTCATTTCATGACAATTCTTTTCACACACCACATTTGGATCCACCAGTGTCATTGAAATGTGTTTTCTCTTCAGATACCACACATGGATCCACCAGTGTCATTGAATGTGTGTTCTTTTTACTAACAGCAACCAGAGTCATTGCATGTGTGTTGTTTTCACAATCCACCTATGGATCCACTAGTTTCATTGCATGTGTGTTCTCTTCATAGACCACACATGGAACCACCAGTGTAATTGCATGTGTGCTCTTTTTACTAACCACCACTAGAGTCATTTCATGACTGTTCTTTTCACATTCCACATATGGATCCACCAGTGTCATTGAAATGTGTGTTCTCTTCAGAGACCACACATGGATCCACCAGTGTCATTTGCATGTGTGTTCTTTTTACTAACAACAAATAGAGTCATTGCATGTGTGTTCTTTTCACAATCCACCTATGGATCCACCAGTGTCATTGCATGTGTGTTCTCTTTAGAGACCACACATGGTTCCACCAGTGTAATTGCATGTGTGCTCTTTTTACTAACCACAGCTGGAGTCATTTCATGACTGTTGTTTTCACATACCACATATGGATCCACCAGTATCATTGAAATGTGTTCTCTTCAGAGACCACATATGGATCCACCAGTGTCATTGCATTTGTGTTCTTTTAACATACCACCAGAGTCATTGAAATGTGTGTTCTCTTCAAAGACCACACATGGATTCACTAGTGTCATTGCATGTGTGTTCTTCTCATTAACCACATCTAGAGTCATTGCATGTGTGTTCTCTTCACAGACCACACATGGATCCACCAGTGTCATTGCATGTGTGTTCTTTTTACTAACAACAACTAGAGTCATTTCATGACTATTCTTTTCACATACCACATATGGATCCACCAGTGTCATTGAAATGTGTGTTCTCTTCAGAGACCACACATGGATCCACCTGTGTCATTGCATGTGTGTTCTTTTTACTAACAACAACCAGATTCCTTGCATGTGTGTTCTTTTCACAATCCACCTATGGATCCACCAGTGCTATTGCATGTGTGTTCTTCTCATTAACCACAGCTAGAGTCATTGCATGTGTGTTCTCTTCAAAGACCACACATGGATCCACCAGTGGCATTGCATGTGTGTTCTTTTGACTAACAACAACTGGAGACATTTCATGACTATTCTTTTCACATACCACATATGGATCCACCAGTGTCACTGAAATGTGTGTTCTCTTCAGAGACCACACATGGATCAACCAGAGTCATTGCATGTGTGTTCTTTTCACAATCCACCTACGGATCCACTAGTTGACGAGGTTTAATCTCGTCAATGCCCATTGTTATGGACTTGGGGTTTTGGAGAAGATGGGGATGCTGGAGATCGTGGCACGGTTAACAGACAAGCAACCAGGGGACACGAGATTTACCTGAGTTCCCCCGGAGGGAAAACCCTACTCTGCATGCGCTCTTTTTATTACTGGGAACCGAAGGTTCTGAGGTGCGTGATTCGATCTGGCGTGGATGCGTGAAAGTATGAGTCGAGTTGTTGCGAGTTTAGATCTGTAGATATATTGTGGAGGTGGAGATCGTAGATCTATCTATTGGGGGGTTATGGCGTCTGTAGGTCGTGTGTGTAGTCGTTATATCTCCTCCTCGTTGGACCCTCCTAGCCTTTATATATGGGGAGGCTAGGTCTCGGGTGCCAATACGAGTAGGTTACAAGTTATATTCAAACTCTAGTCTTGAGGTATCCTTGTCTCGTGCGCTTTGGAGTCCGTGTCCATATGTGCTTCATAGCAACCGAAACGTCATAGGCATCCTGGACCCTGGCAGGTCGTCGAGTGGGCCTTCCGTCGGGCTGGACCAGGTAGGCGAACATCAGGTACCCGTAGGGTATAACCATGTCAGTAGTCCCCGAGTCTCCATCCGAAACGTAGATTCGGGTGGAGACTT
This sequence comes from Avena insularis, assembly GCA_023614405.1. Taxonomy (NCBI): domain Eukaryota; kingdom Viridiplantae; phylum Streptophyta; class Magnoliopsida; order Poales; family Poaceae; genus Avena; species Avena insularis. The sequence continues at coordinate 427,139,360 of CM042692.1, read as the reverse complement.
AGTTGTCTTGAACCTTGTATTTGGATGTCGGAGTCGAAAGTTGTGTCGAGTGCGAAGCACTTCACCCGGAAGTTCATCGGGTCAACTAAATTTGTTCGGCTGTTGTAAAGGAATCGACATCGTGGACGTAGTCAACACAATGGACTATAGGGTGCGCGACCAAGTATCCCTATGGAGTAACCCAGTGTCTGCTCGAGTCGAGACTCGAGGAGAGACTTTAATTCAGCCGTTGTTTGCTTCAGTCCGTAAGACACAATTTTTTTCGGATGCTTGAATCAATCCTCCTATGGAGTAGCCCCGAGTCCGTAGTGGAGTCAGAGGCGTGGACTCAAGATCTTGTGTGTGCGCGACCAGCGCTCCAGTTTGGAGTAGCCCCCGAGTGTCTGGCGGAGTCGTAGACTCGGGCAGAGACTCGAGTCTTGTATCTTGTAGACGCAGTGGACAATCTCACGGGCGTGCATCACGACCCGGAAGTACATCGGGTGCGCGACCAGCGCTCCTGATAGGAGTAGCCCCCGAGTGTCTAGTCAAGTCGCAGACTCGAGTGGAGACTCATGCGAGCACAAATCACTGACCCGGAAGTGCATCGAGTCAGCGTCTCATGCATAAGGAGCCAAGAATCGATGATGCAGTCGGAGTTGACGTGGCGGAGTCGTGCGGCGTTTAGCCGGAAGGACTCGACGTTGCGGATGAAGTCAACACCGTTGCTTACGCCGGTGAGCGACCAATGTCGTGTCTTCGTAGCATCAAGCGATGCAACCATCCAAGGAGGGACTCGACTCGGGTCTTGATTGTATGGCGTAGCCAGCTCTTTTGTCGACTCCTGTTGGAGGACCTAATAGAATAGCTCGACGCGGTCGATGTCCTTGTAAGCTGCAGAAAACATAAAGAATTGTGAAGTACTTGTATCTTGTAAAGAATATTTTCCTGTCAGCTTGTATAGTAAGATTCTGGTGCCGATCGAGTCGACACTTTTGCACTGTATTCTAGGCCTTTTCGTTAGCCTGATTACCCTTAGTCTCAGTACCTTGCCGAGGCACTCGGAGTTCAAGGATTCAACGATCAGGCAGAATCAGCTACTCGGGCTGTCGCGTTTGAGGTGCTCGAGTGCGTGGAGCCGATGGCACATTAGGTTACTCGAAGAGGGCGCAGCCCCCGAGTGTTTCGAGTGCGATTAAAGTAAGAAAGAAAATCAACTCTGAGTAGAGAACTTAGCTTTGTTGGTTGTAGTTGTCGTGGACGGAGTCGACGCGGTAGTGGGTCATGCGGCGGACGTAGTCAACGCGGCAGACCACGGTCATAGCAGCGACGGGTTCCTGAGGTCGATGGCGATAGCGAGCTCCGCATCCGAAGATTGTTGCAATCGAAGGCCGCACTAGGTCGTTGCATCCGAAGGATGTATCGGGTTACTGCAGCCGAAAACCGCATTGGGACGCCGATGTCGAGGGAGCCCCCGAGTCGTGGTCGCTGAAGCCGGCGCGATTCTATGCAATCAAAGATCGCGTCGGGGCGTGGGTTCGATCCCCACGGACGGCGCCAATTGACGAGGTTTAATCTCGTCAATGCCCATTGTTATGGACTTGGGGTTTTGGAGAAGATGGGGATGCTAGAGATCGTGACGGTTGGACAAGCAACCAGGGGACACGAGATTTACCCAGGTTCAGGCCCCCGGAGGGAAAACCCTACTCCTGCTTGTCTGCTCTTTTATTACGGCGGAACCGAAGGTTACAGGGTGCGCAGATTCGATCTGGCGTGGATGCGTGAAAGTATGAGTCGAGTTGTTGCGAGTTTAGATCTGTAGATCTATTGTGGAGGTGGAGATCGTAGATCTATCTATTGGGGGGTTATGGCATCTGTAGGTCGTGTGTGTAGTCGTTATATCTCCTCCTCGTTGGACCCTCCTAGCCTTTATATATGGGGAGGCTAGGTCTCGGGTGCCAATACGAGTAGGTTACAAGTTATATTCAAACTCTAGTCTTGAGGTATCCTTGTCTTGTGCGCTTTGGAGTACGTGTCCATATGTGCTTCATAGCAACCGAAACGTCATAGGCGTCCTAGACCCTGGCAGGTCGTCGAGTGGGCCTTCCGTCGGGCTGGACCAGGTAGGCTAACATCAGGTACCCGTAGGGTATAACCATGTCACCAGTGTCGTTGCATGTGTGTTCTTCTCATTAACCACACCTAGAGTCATTGCATGTGTGTTCTCTTCAGAGACCACACATGGATCTACCAGTGTCATTCAATGTGTGTTCTTTTTACTAACAACAAGTGGAGTCATTTCATGACTATTCTTTTCACATACCACATATAGACCCACCAGTGTCATTGAAATCTGTGTTCTCTTCAGACACCACACATGGATCAACCATAGTCATTGCATGTGTGTTCTTTTTACTATCAACAACCAGAGTCATTGCATGTGTGTTATTTTCACATACCACCTATGGATCCACTAGTGTCATTGCATGTGTGTTCTCTTGACAGACCACATATGGAACCACAAGTGTAATTGCATGTGTGCCCTTTTTACTAACCATAACTGAATTCATTTCAAGACTGTTCTTTTCACATTCCACATATGGATCCAACAGTGTCATTGAAATGTGTGTTCTCTTTAGAGACCACACATGGATCAACCACAGTCATTGCATGTGTGTTCTTTTTATTAACAACAACTAGAGTCATTGCATGTGTGTTCTTTTCACAATCCACCTATGGATCCACCAGTGGCATTGCATGTGTGTTCTTCTCATTAACCCCAACTAGAGTCATTGCATGTGTGTTCTTCTCATTAACCACAACTAGAGTCATTACATGTGTGTTCTCTTCAGAGACCACACATGGATCCACCAGTGTCATTGCATGTGTGTTTTTTACTAACAACAACTGAACTAATTTCATGACTATTCTTTTCACATACCATATATGGATCCACTAGTGTCATTGAAATGTCTTTTCTCTTCAGAGAACACACATGGATCCACCAGTGTCATTGCATGTGTGTTCTTTTTACTAACAACAACTAGAGTCATTGTATGTGTGTTCTTTTCACAATCCACCTATGTATCCACCAGTGTTATTGCATGTGTGTTCTCTTCAGAGACCACACATTGATCCACCAGTGTAATTGCATGTGTGCTCTTTTTACTAACCACAACTGGAGTCATTTAATGACTGTTCTTTTCACATACCACATATGGATCCACCATTGCCATTCAAATTTGTGTTCTCTTCAGAGACCACACATGGATCCACCAGTGTCATTGCATGTGTATTCTTTTCACATACCACCAGAGTCATTGAAATGTGTGTTCTCTTTAAAGACCTCACATGGATCCACCAGTGTCATTGCATGTGTGTTCTTCTCATTAACCACAGCTAGAGTCATTGCATGTGTATTCTCTTCAGAGGCCACACATGGATCCACCAGTGTCATTGCATGTGTGTTCTTTTTACTAACAACAACTAGAGTCATTTCATGACAATTCTTTTCACACACCACATATGGATCCACCAGTGTCATTGAAATGTGTCTTCTCTTCAGATACCACACATGGATCCACCAGCGTCATTGAATGTGTGTTCTTTTTACTAACAACAACCAGAGTCATTGCATGTGTGTTGTTTTCACAATCCACCTATGGATCCACCAGTGTCATTGCATGTGTGTTCTCTTCACAGACCACACATGGAACCACCAGTGTAATTGCATGTGTGCTCTTTTTACTAACCACAACTAGAGTCATTTCATGACTGTTCTTTTCAAATTCCACATATGGATCCACCAGTGTCATTGAAATGTGTGTTCTCTTCAGAGACCACACATGGATCCACCAGTGTCATTTGCATGTGTGTTCTTTTTACTAACAACAAATAGAGTCATTGCATGTGTGTTCTTTTCACAATACACCTATGGATCCACCAGTGTCATTGCATGTGTGTTCTCTTTAGAGACCACACATGGATCCACCAGTGTAATTGCATGTGTGCTCTTTTTACTAACCACAACTGGAGTCATTTCATGACTGTTCTTTTCACATACCACATATGGATCCACCAGTATCATTGAAATGTGTTCTCTTCAAAGACCACACATGGATCTACCAGTGTCATTCAATGTGTGTTCTTTTTACTAACAACAACTAGAGTCATTTCATGACTATTCTTTTCACATACCACATATGGATCCACCAGTGTCATTGAAATATGTGTTCTCTTCGGACACCACACATGGAACAACCATAGTCATTGCATGTGTGTTCTTTTTACTAACAACAACCAGAGTCATTGCATGTGTGTTATTTTCACATACCACCTATGGATCCACCAGTGTCATTGCATGTGTGTTCTCTTCACAGACCACATATGGAACCACCAGTGTAATTGCATGTGTGCCCTTTTTACTAACCACAACTGAATTCATTTCAAGACTGTTCTTTTCACATACCACATATGGATCCAGCAGTGTCATTGAAATGTGTGTTCTCTTTAGAGACCACACATGGATCAACCACAGTCATTGCATGTGTGTTCTTTTTATTAACAACAACTAGAGTCATTGCATGTGTGTTCTTTTCACAATCCACCTATGGATCCACCAGTGGCATTGCATGTGTGTTCTTCTCATTAACCCCAACTAGAGTCATTGCATGTGTGTTCTTCTCATTAACCACAACTAGAGTCAGTACATGTGTGTTCTCTTTAGAGACCACACATGGATCCACCAGTGTCATTGCATGTGTGTTTTTTTAGTAACAACAACTGAACTAATTTCATGACTATTCTTTTCAAATACCATATATGGATCCACTAGTGTCATTGAAATGTCTTTTCTCTTCAGAGAACACACATGGATCCACCAGTGTCATTGCATGTGTGTTCTTTTTACTAACAACAACTAGAGTCATTGCATGTGTGTTCTTTTCACAATCCACCTATGTATCCACCAGTGTTATTGCGTGTGTGTTCTCTTTAGAGACCACACATTGATCCACCAGTGTAATTGCATGTGTGCTCGTTTTACTAACCACAACTGGAGTCATTTAATGACTGTTCTTTTCACATACCACATATGGATCCACCATTGTCATTGAAATTTGTGTTCTCTTCAGAGACCACACATGGATCCACCAGTGTCATTGCATGTGTATTCTTTTCACATACCACCAGAGTCATTGAAATGTGTGTTCTCTTCAAAGACCTCACATGGATCCACCAGTGTCATTGCATGTGTGTTCTTCTCATTAACCACAGCTAGAGTCATTGCATGTGTATTCTCTTTAGAGACCACACATGGATCTACTAGTGTCATTGCATGTGTGTTCTTTTTACTAACAACAACTGGAGTCATTTCATGACAATTCTTTTCACACACCACATATGGATCCACCAGTGTCATTGAAATGTGTCTTCTCTTCAGATACCACACATGGATCCACCAGTGTCATTGAATGTGTGTTCTTTTTACTAACAGCAACCAGAGTCATTGCATGTGTGTTGTTTTCACAATCCACCTATGGATCCACTAGTTTCATTGCATGTGTGTTCTCTTCATAGACCACACATGGAACCACCAGTGTAATTGCATGTGTGCTCTTTTTACTAACCACCACTAGAGTCATTTCATGACTGTTCTTTTCACATACCACATATGGATCCACCAGTGTCATTGAAATGTGTGTTCTCTTCAGAGACCACACATGGATCCACCAGTGTCATTTGCATGTGTGTTCTTTTTACTAACAACAAATAGAGTCATTGCATGTGTGTTCTTATCACAATCCACCTATGGATCCACCAGTGTCATTGCATGTGTGTTCTCTTTAGAGACCACACATGGATCCACCAGTGTAATTGCATGTGTGCTCTTTTTACTAACCACAGCTGGAGTCATTTCATGACTGTTGTTTTCACATACCACATATGGATCCACCAGTATCATTGAAATCTGTTCTCTTCAGAGACCACATATGGATCCACCAGTGTCATTGCATTTGTGTTCTTTTAACATACCACCAGAGTCATTGAAATGTGTGTTCTCTTCAAAGACCACACATGGATTCACTAGTGTCATTGCATGTGTGTTCTTCTCATTAACCACATCTAGAGTCATTGCATGTGTGTTCTCTTCACAGACCACACATGGATCCACCAGTGTCATTGCATGTGTGTTCTTTTTACTAACAACAACTAGAGTCATTTCATGACTATTCTTTTCACATACCACATATGGATCCACCAGTGTCATTGAAATGTGTGTTCTCTTCAGAGACCACACATGGATCCACCAGTGTCATTGCATGTGTGTTCTTTTTACTAACAACAACCAGAGTCCTTGCATGTGTGTTCTTTTCACAATCCACCTATGGATCCACCAGTGCTATTGCATGTGTGTTCTTCTCATTAACCATGCCTAGAGTCATTGCATGTGTTCTTCAAAGACCACACATGGATCCACCTGGCATTGCATGTGTGTTCTTTGACTAACAACAACTGGAGACATTTCATGACTATTCTTTTCACATACCACATATGGATCCACCAGTGTCCTTTGAAATGTGTGTTCTCTTGAGACCACACATGGATCAACCAGAGTCATTGCATGTGTGTTCTTTTCACAATCCACCTATGGATCCACTAGTTGACGAGGTTTAATCTCGTCAATGCCCATTGTTATGGACTTGGGGTTTTGGAGATGGGGATCTGGAGATCGTGGCGGGGTTAATGGACAAGCAAACTGGGGACACGAGATTTACCTGTGTTCAGTTCGGAGGGAAAACCCTACTCACTGCGCTTGTCTTTTTATTACGCGGAACCGAAGGTTACAGGGTGCGCAGATTCGATCTGGCGTGGATGCGTGAAAGTATGAGTCGAGTTGTTGCGAGTTTAGATCTGTAGATATATTGTGGAGGTGGAGATCGTAGATCTATCTATTGGGGGGTTATGGCGTCTCAGAGGTCGTGGTGTGTAGTCGTTATATCTCCTCCTCGTTGGACCCTCCTAGCCTTTATATATGGGGAGGCTAGGTCTCGTGCCAATACGAGTAGGTTACAAGTTATATTCAAACTCTAGTCTTGAGGTATCCTTGTCTCGTGCGCTTTGGAGTCCGTGTCCATATGTGCTTCATAGCAACCGAAACGTCATAGGCATCCTGGACCCTGGCAGGTCGTCGAGTGGGCCTTCCGTCGGGCTGGACCAGGTAGGTAACATCAGTACCCGTGAGGGTATAACCATGTCAAGAGTCCCGAGTCTCCATCCCAAACGTAGATTCGGTGGAGACTTAGTTGTCTTGAACCTTGTATTTGGATGTCGAGTCGAAGTTGTACGAGTCGAAGGAAGCACTTCACCGGAAGTTCATCGGGTCAACTAAATTTGTTCGCTGTTGTAAAGGAATCGACATCGTGGACGTAGTCAACACAATGGACTATAGGGTGCGCGACCAGCCTATGCGGGAGTAACCCGAGTGTCTGTTCGAGTCGTAGACTCGAGGAGAGACTTTAATTCAGCCGTTGTTTGCTTCAGGTCCGTAAGACACAATTTTTTTTTTCGGATGCTTGAATCAATCCTCCCTATGGGAGTAGCCCCCGAGTCCGTAGTGGAGTCGTAGACTCGGCGTAGGACTCGAAGATCTTGTGTGTGCGACCAGCGCAGCTTTGAGTAGCCTCCGAGTGTATGGAGTCGTAGACTCGGGCAGAGACTCGAGTCTTGTATCTTGTAGACGCAGTGGACAATATCGCGGGCGTACCGCTGACCCGGAAGTACATCGGGTGCGCGACCAGCGCTCCTGATAGGAGTAGCCCCCGAGTGTCTAGTCAAGTCGCAGACTCGAGTGGAGACTCATGCGAGCACAAATCACTGACCCGGAAGTGCATCGAGTCAGCGTCTCATGCATAAGGAGCCAAGAATCGATGATGAGTTTGGCGTGCGGAGTGCGGCGTTTAGCCGGAAGGACTCGACGTTGCGGATGAAGTCAACACCGTTGCTTCTGTCGGGTGAGCGACCAATGTCGTGTCTTCGTAGCATCAAGCGATGCAACCATCCAAGGAGGGACTCGACTCGGGTCTTGATTGTATGGCGTAGCCAGCTCTTTTGTCGACTCCTGTTGGAGGACCTAATAGAATAGCTCGACGCGGTCGATGTCCTTGTAAGCTGCAGAAAACATAAAGAATTGTGAAGTACTTGTATCTTGTAAAGAATATTTTCACGACTTGTATAGTAAGATTCGGTGCCGTCGAGTCGACACTTTTGCCTTTGTATTCTAGGCCTTTTCGTTAGCCTGATTACCTTAGTCTCAGTACCTTGCCGAGGCACTCGGAGTTCAAGGATTCAACGATCAGCAGAATCAGCTACTTTCGGCGCGGCTCGAGGTGCTCGAGTGCGTGGAGCCGATGGCACATTAGGTTACTCGAAGAGGGCGCAGCCCCCGAGTGTTTCGAGTGCGATTAAAGTAAGAAAGAAAATCAACTCTGAGTAGAGAACTTAGCTTTGTTGGTTGTAGTTGTCGTGGACGGAGTCGACGCGGTAGTGGGTCATGCGGCGGACGTAGTCAACGCGGCAGACCACGGTCATAGCAGCGACGGGTTCCTGAGGTCGATGGCGATAGCGAGCTCCGCATCCGAAGATTGTTGCAATCGAAGGCAGCACTAGGTCGTTGCATCCGAAGGATGTATCGGGTTACTGCAGCCGAAAACCGCATTGGGACGCCGATGTCGAGGGAGCCCCCGAGTCGTGGTCGCTGAAGCCGATGCGGCCAGTTGCGGCAATCAAAGATCGCGTCGGGTCGTGGGTTCGATCCCCACGGACGGCGCCAATTGACGAGGTTTAATCTCGTCAATGCCCATTGTTATGGACTTGGGGTTTTGGAGAAGATGGGGATGCTAGAGATCGTGACACGGTTAACAGACAAGCAACCAGGGGACACGAGATTTACCCAGGTTCAGGCCCCCGGAGGGAAAACCCTACTCCTGCTTGTCTGCTCTTTTATTACGGCGGAACCGAAGGTTACAGGGTGCGCAGATTCGATCTGGCGTGGATGCGTGAAAGTATGAGTCGAGTTGTTGCGAGTTTAGATCTGTAGATCTATTGTGGAGGTGGAGATCGTAGATCTATCTATTGGGGGGTTATGGCGTCTGTAGGTCGTGTGTGTAGTCGTTATATCTCCTCCTCGTTGGACCCTCCTAGCCTTTATATATGGGGAGGCTAGGTCTCGGGTGCCAATACGAGTAGGTTACAAGTTATATTCAAACTCTAGTCTTGAGGTATCCTTGTCTTGTGCGCTTTGGAGTCCGTGTCCATATGTGCTTCATAGCAACCGAAACGTCATAGGCGTCCTGGACCCTGGCAGGTCGTCGAGTGGGCCTTCCGTCGGGCTGGCCCAGGTAGGCTAACATCAGGTACCCGTAGGGTATAACCATGTCACCAGTGTCGTTGCATGTGTGTTCTTCTCATTAACCACACCTAGAGTCATTGCATGTGTGTTCTCTTCAGAGACCACACATGGATCTACCAGTGTCATTCAATGTGTGTTCTTTTTACTAACAACAAGTGGAGTCATTTCATGACTATTCTTTTCACATACCACATATAGACCCACCAGTGTCATTGAAATCTGTGTTCTCTTCAGACACCACACATGGATCAACCATAGTCATTGCATGTGTGTTCTTTTTACTAACAACAACCAGAGTCATTGCATGTGTGTTATTTTCACATACCACCTATGGATCCACTAGTGTCATTGCATGTGTGTTCTCTTGACAGACCACATATGGAACCACAAGTGTAATTGCATGTGTGCCCTTTTTACTAACCATAACTGAATTCATTTCAAGACTGTTCTTTTCACATTCCACATATGGATCCAACAGTGTCATTGAAATGTGTGTTCTCTTTAGAGACCACACATGGATCAACCACAGTCATTGCATGTGTGTTCTTTTTATTAACAACAACTAGAGTCATTGCATGTGTGTTCTTTTCACAATCCACCTATGGATCCACCAGTGGCATTGCATGTGTGTTCTTCTCATTAACCCCAACTAGAGTCATTGCATGTGTGTTCTTCTCATTAACCACAACTAGAGTCATTACATGTGTGTTCTCTTCAGAGACCACACATGGATCCACCAGTGTCATTGCATGTGTGTTTTTTACTAACAACAACTGAACTAATTTCATGACTATTCTTTTCACATACCATATATGGATCCACTAGTGTCATTGAAATGTCTTTTCTCTTCAGAGAACACACATGGATCCACCAGTGTCATTGCATGTGTGTTCTTTTTACTAACAACAACTAGAGTCATTGTATGTGTGTTCTTTTCACAATCCACCTATGTATCCACCAGTGTTATTGCATGTGTGTTCTCTTCAGAGACCACACATTGATCCACCAGTGTAATTGCATGTGTGCTCTTTTTACTAACCACAACTGGAGTCATTTAATGACTGTTCTTTTCACATACCACATATGGATCCACCATTGCCATTGAAATTTGTGTTCTCTTCAGAGACCACACATGGATCCACCAGTGTCATTGCATGTGTATTCTTTTCACATACCACCAGAGTCATTGAAATGTGTGTTCTCTTTAAAGACCTCACATGGATCCACCAGTGTCATTGCATGTGTGTTCTTCTCATTGACCACAGCTAGAGTCATTGCATGTGTATTCTCTTCAGAGGCCACACATGGATCCACCAGTGTCATTGCATGTGTGTTCTTTTTACTAACAACAACTAGAGTCATTTCATGACAATTCTTTTCACCAGTGTCATTGAAATGCGTCTTCTCTTCAGATACCACACATGGATCCACCAGCGTCATTGAATGTGTGTTCTTTTTACTAACAACAACCAGAGTCATTGCATGTGTGTTGTTTTCACAATCCACCTATGGATCCACCAGTGTCATTGCATGTGTGTTCTCTTCACATACCACACATGGAACCACCAGTGTAATTGCATGTGTGCTCTTTTTACTAACCACAACTAGAGTCATTTCATGACTGTTCTTTTCACATTCCACATATGGATCCACCAGTGTCATTGAAATGTGTGTTCTCTTCAGAGACCACACATGGATCCACCAGTGTCATTTGCATGTGTGTTCTTTTTACTAACAACAAATAGAGTCATTGCATGTGTGTTCTTTTCACAATCCACCTATGGATCCACCAGTGTCATTGCATGTGTGTTCTCTTTAGAGACCACACATGGATCCACCAGTGTAATTGCATGTGTGCTCTTTTTACTAACCACAACTGGAGTCATTTCATGACTGTTCTTTTCACATACCACATATGGATCCACCAGTATCATTGAAATGTGTTCTCTTCAAAGACCACATATGGATCCACCAGTGTCATTGCATTTGTGTTCTTCTCATTAACCACAGCTAGAGTCATTGCATGTGTGTTCTCTTCACAGACCACACATGGATCGACCAGTGTCATTGCATGTGTGTTCTTTTTACTAACAACAACTACAGTCATTTCATGACTATTCTTTTCACATACCACATATGGATCCACCAGTGTCATTGAAATGTGTGTTCTCTTCAGAGACCACACATGGATCCACCATTTTCATTGCATGTGTGTTCTTTTTACTAACAACAACCAGAGTCATTGCATGTGTGTACTTTTCACAATCCACCTATGGATCCACCAGTGTTATTGCATGTGTGTTCTTCTCATTGACCATAGCTAGAGTCATTGCATGTGTGTTCTCTTCAAAGACCACACATGGATCCACCAGTGGCATTGCATGTGTGTTCTTTTGACTAACAACAACTGGAGTCATTTCATGACTATTCTTTTCACATACCACATATGGATCCACCAGTGTCACTAAAATGTGTGTTCTCTTCAGAGACCACACATGGATCAACCAGAGTCATTGCATGTGTGCTCTTTTCACAATCCACCTATGGATCCACCAGTGTCATTGCATGTGTGTTCTTCTCATTAACCACACCTAGAGTCATTGCATGTGTGTTCTCTTCAGAGACCACACATGGATCCACCAGTGTCATTGCATGTGTGTTCTTTTTACTAACAACAACTGGAGTCAATTCATGATAATTCTTTTCACATACCATATATGGATCCACTAGTGTCATTGAAATGCGTGTTCTCTTCAGAGACCACACATGGATCCACCAGTGTTATTGCATGTGTGTTCTTTTTACTAACAACAAGTAGAGTCCTTGCATGTGTGTTCTTTTCACAATCCACCTATGGATCCACCAGTGTTATTGCATGTGTGTTCTCTTTAGAGACCACACATGGATCCACCAGTGTAATTGCACGTGTGCTCCTTTTACTAAGCAGAACTGAAGTCATTCATGACAGTTCTTTTCACATACCACATATGGATCCACCAGTGTTATTGAAATGTGTGTTCTTTTCAGAGACCACACATGGATCCACCAGTGTCATTGCGTGTGTGTTGTTTTTACTAACAACAACCAGAGTCATTGCATGTGTGTTCTTTTCAAAATCCACCCATGGATCCACCAGTGTCATTGCATGTGTGTTCTTCTCATTAACCACAGCCAGAGTCATTTCATGTGTGTTCTCTTCTGAGACCACACATGGATCCACCAGTGTCATTCAATGTGTGTTCTTTTTACTAACAACAAGTGGAGTCATTTCATGACTATTCTTTTCACATACCACATATAGACCCACCAGTGTCATTGAAATGTGTGTTCTCTTCACACACCACACATGGATCAACCATAGTCATTGCATGTGTGTTCTTTTTACTTACAACAACCAGAGTCATTGCATGTGTGTTATTTTCACATACCACCTATGGATCCACCAGTGTCATTGCATGTGTGTTCTCTTCACAGACCACATATGGAACCACCAGTGTAATTGCATGTGTGCCCTTTTTACTAACCACAACTGAATTCATTTCAAGACTGTTCTTTGCACATACCACATATGGATCCAGCAGTGTCATTGAAATGTGTGTTCTCTTTAGAGACCACACATGGATCAACCACAGTCATTGCATGTATGTTCTTTTTATTAACAACAACTAGAGTCATTGCATGTGTGTTCTTTTCACAATCCACCTATGGATCCACCAGTGGCATTGCATGTGTGTTCTTCTAATTAACCCCAACTAGAGTCATTGCATGTGTGTTCTTCTCATTAACCACAACTAGAGTCATTACATGTGTGTTCTCTTTAGAGACCACACATGGATCCACCAGTGTCATTGCATGTGTGTTTTTTTACTAACAACAACTGAACTAATTTCATGACTATTCTTTTCAAATACCATATATGGATCCACTAGTGTCATTGAAATGTCTTTTCTCTTCAGAGAACACACATGGATCCACCAGTGTCATTGCATGTGTGTTCTTTTTACTAACAACAACTAGAGTCATTGCATGTGTGTTCTTTTCACAATCCACCTATGTATCCACCAGTGTTATTGCGTGTGTGTTCTCTTCAGAGACCACACATTGATCCACCAGTGTAATTGCATGTGTGCTCGTTTTACTAACCACAACTGGAGTCATTTAATGACTGTTCTTTTCACATACCACATATGGATCCACCATTGTCATTGAAATGTGTTCTCTTCAGAGACGACATATGGATCCACCAGTGTCATTGCATGTGTATTCTTTTCACATACCACCAGAGTCATTGAAATGTGTGTTTTCTTTAGAGACCACACATGGATCAACCACAGTCATTGCATGTGTGTTATTTTTATTAACAACAACTAGAGTCATTGCATGTGTGTTCTTTTCACAATCCACCTATGGATCCCCCAGTGGCATTGCATGTGTGTTCTTCTCATTAACCCCAACTAGAGTCATTGCATGTGTGTTCTTCTCATTAACCACAACTAGAGTCATTACATGTGTGTTCTCTTTAGAGACCACACATAGATCCACCAGTGTCATTCCATGTTGTTCTTTTTACTAACAACAAATCGAGTCATTTCATGACAATTCTTTTCACATACCACATATGGATCCACCCGTGTCATTGAAATGTGTCTTCTCTTCAGATACCACACATGGATCCACCAGTGTCATTGGATGTGTGTTCTTTTATTTAACAACAACCAGAGTCATTGCATGTGTGTTGTTTTCACAATCCACCTATGGATCCACTAGTGTCATTGCATGTGTGTTCTCTTCACAGACCACACATGGAACCACCAGTGTAATTGCATGTGTGCTCTTTTTACTAACCACAACTAGAGTCATTTCATGACTGTTCTTTTCACATACCACATATGGATCCACCAGTTTCATTGAAATGTGTGTTCTCTTCAGAGACCACACATGGATCCACCAGTGTCATTGCATGTGTCTTCTTTTCACATACCACCAGAGTCATTGAAATGTGTGTTTTCTTCAAAGACCACACATGGATCCAACAGTGTCATTGCATGTGTGTTCTTCTCATTAACCACAGCTAGAGTCATTGCATGTGTGTTCTCTTCAGGGACCACACATGGATCCACTAGTGTCATTGCATGTGTGTTTTTTACTAACAACAACTAAAGTCATTTCATGACTATTCTTTTCACATACCACATATGGATCCATGAGTTTCATTGAAATGTGTGTTCTCTTTAAAGACCACACATGGATCCACTAGTGTCATTGCACGTGTGTTCTTTTTACTAGAGTCATTTCAGGACTATTCTTTTCACATACCTCATATGGATGCACCAGTGTCATTGAAATGTGTGTTCTCTTCAGACACCCAACATGGATCCACTAGTGTCATTGCATGTGTGTTCTTTTTAGTAACAAAAACCAGAGTCATTGCATGTGTGTTCTTTTCACATACCACCTATGGATCCACCAGTGTCATTGCATGTGTGCTCTTTTTACTAACCACAACTGTAGTTATTTCATGACTGTTGTTTTCACATACCACATATGGATCCACCAGTGTCATTGAAATGTGTGTTCTCTTCAGAGACCACACATGGATCCACCAGTGTCATTGTATGTGTGTTCTTTTCACATACCACCAGAGTCATTGAAATGTGTGTTCTCTTCAAAGACCACACATGGATCCACCAGTGTCATTACATGTTTGTTCTTCTCATTAACCACAGCAAGAGTTATTACATGTGTGTTCTCTTCAGAGACCACACATGGATCCAATAGTGTAATTGCATGTGTGCTCTTTTTACTAACAACAACTGGAGTCATTTCATGACTATTCTTTTCACATACCACATATGGATCCACCAGTGTCATTGAAATGTGTGTTATCTTTAGAGACCACACATGGAGACACCAGTGTCATTGAAATGTGTGTTCTCTTCAGAGACCACACATGGATCCACCAGAGTCATTGCATGTGTGTTCTTTTTAATAACAACAACTAGAGTCATTGCATGTGTGTTCTTTTCACAATCCACCTATAGATCCAGCAGTGTCATTGCATGTGTGTTCTTCTCATTAACTACATCTAGAGTCATTGCATGTGTGTTCTCTTCAGAGACCACACATGGATCCACCAGTGTAATTGCATGTGTACTCTTTTTACTTACCACAACTAGAGTCATTTCATGACTGTTCTTTTCACATACCACATATGGATCCACCAGTGTCACTGAAATGTGTGTTCTCTTCAGAGACAACACATGGATCCACCAGTGTCATTGCATGTGTGTTCTTTTGACATACCACCAGAGTCATTGAAATGTGTGTTGTCTTCAAAGACCACACATGGATCCACCAGTATCATTGCATGTGTGTTCTTCTCATTAACCACATCTAGAGTCATTGCATGTGTGTTCTCTTCAGAGACCACACATGGATCCACCAGTGTCATTGCATGTCTTATCTTTTTACTAACAACAACTTGAGTCATTTCATGACTATTCTTTTCACATACCACATATGGATCCACCAGTGTCATTGAAATGTGTGTTCTCTTTAGAGACCACACATGGATCCACCAGTGTCATTGCATATGTGTTCTTTTTACTAACAACAACCGGAGTCATTGCTTGTGTGTTATTTTCACAATCCACCTATGGATCCACCAGTGTCATGGCATGTGTGTTCTTCCCATTAACCACAGCTAGAGTCATTGCATGTGTGTTCTCTTCAAAGACCACATATGGAACCACCAGTGTCATTGCATGTGTGCCCTTTTTACTAACCACAACTGGATTCATTTCATGACTGTTCTTTTCACATACCACATATGGATCCACCAGTGTCATTGAAATGTGTGTTATCTTCAGAGACCACACAGGATCCACCAGTGTCATTGCATGTGTGTTCTTTTTACTAACAAAAAGCAGAGGCATTGCATGTGTGTTCTTTTCACATACCACATATGGATCCACCAGTGTCATTGCATGTGTGTTCTTCTCATTAACCACAGCTAGAGTCATTGCATGTGTGTTCTCTTCACAGACCACACATGGATCCACCAGTGTCATTGCATGTGTGTTCTTTTTACTAACAACAACTCGAGTCATTTCATGACAATTCTTTTCACATACCACATATGGATCCACCCGTGTCATTGAAATGTGTCTTCTCTTCAGATACCACACATGGATCCACCAGTGTCATTGAATGTGTGTTCTTTTTACTAACAACAACCAGAGTCATTGCATGTGTGTTGTTTTCACAATCCACCTATGGATCCACTAGTGTCATTGCATGTGTGTTCTCTTCATAGACCACGCATGGAACCACCAGTGTAATTGCATTTGTGCTCTTTTTACTAACCACAACTAGAGACATTTCATGACTGCTCTTTTCACATACCACATATGGATCCACCAGTGTCATTGAAATGTGTGTTCTCTTCAGAGACCACACATGGATCCACCAGTGTCATTGCATGTGTGTTCTTTTCACATACCACTATAGTCATTGAAATGTGTGTTCTCTTCAAAGACCACACATGGATCCAACAGTGTCATTGCATGTGTGTTCTTCTCATTAACCACAGCTAGAGTCATTGCATGTGTGTTCTCTTCAGGGACCACACATGGATCCACTAGTGTCATTGCATGTGTGTTTTTTTACTAACAACAACTAAAGTCATTTCATGACTATTCTTTTCACATACCACATATGGATCCATGAGTTTCATTGAAATGTGTGTTCTCTTTAGAGACCACACATGGATCCACTAGTGTCATTGCACGTGTGTTCTTTTTACTAGAGTCATTTCAGGACTATTCTTTTCACATACCTCATATGGATGCACCAGTGTCATTGAAATGTGTGTTCTCTTCAGACACCCAACATGGATCCACTAGTGTCATTGCATGTGTGTTCTTTTTAGTAACAAAAACCAGAGTCATTGCATGTGTGTTCTTTTCACATACCACCTATGGATCCACTAGTGTCATTGCATGTGTGCTCTTTTTACTAACCACAACTATAGTTATTTCATGACCGTTCTTTTCACATACCACATATGGATCCACCAGTGTCATTGAAATGTGTGCTCTCTTCAGAGACCACACATGGACCCACCAGTGTCATTGTATGTGTGTTGTTTTCACATACCACCAGAGTCATTGAAATGTGTGTTCTCTTCAAAGGCCACACATGGATCCACCAGTGTCATTACATGTTTGTTCTTCTCATTAACCACAGCTAGAGTTATTACATGTGTGTTCTCTTCAGAGACCACACATGGATCCAACAGTGTAATTGCATGTGTGCTCTTTTTACTAACAACAACTGGAGTCATTTCATGACTATTCTTTTCACATACCACATATGGATCCACCAGTGTCATTGAAATGTGTGTTATCTTTAGAGACCACACATGGAGACACCAGTGTCATTGAAATGTGTGTTCTCTTCAGAGACCACACATGGATCCACTAGAGTCATTGCCCGTGTGTTCTTTTTAATAACAACAACTAGAGTCATTGCATGTGTGTTCTTTTCACAATCCACCTATAGATCCACCAGTGTCATTGCATGTGTGTTCTTCTCATTAACTACAGCTAGAGTCATTGCATGTGTGTTCTCTTCAGAGACCACACATGGATCCACCAGTGTAATTGCATGTGTACTCTTTTTACTTTCCACAACTAGAGTCATTTCATGACTGTTCTTTTCACATACCACATATGGATCCACCAGTGTCACTGAAATGTGTGTTCTCTTCAGAGACAACACATGGATCCACCAGTGTCATTGCATGTGTGTTCTTTTGACATACCACCAGAGTCATTGAAATGTGTGTTGTCTTCAAAGAACACACATGGATCCACCAGTGTCATTGCATGTGTGTTCTTCTCATTAACCACATCTAGAGTCATTGCATGTGTGTTCTCTTCAGAGACCACACATGGATCCACCAGTGTCATTGCATGTCTTCTCTTTTTACTAACAACAACTTGAGTCATTTCATGACTATTCTTTTCACATACCACATATGGATCCATCAGTGTCATTGAAATGTGTGTTCTCTTTAGAGACCACACATGGATCCACCAGTGTCATTGCATATGTGTTCTTTTTACTAACAACAACCAGAGTCATTGCTTGTGTGTTATTTTCACAATCCACCTATGGATCCACCAGTGTCATTGCATGTGTGTTCTTCTCATTAACCACAGCTAGAGTCATTGCATGTGTGTTCTCTTTAGAGAGCACACATGGATCCACCAGTGTCATTGCATGTGTGTTCTTTTTACTAACAACAACTGGAGTCATTTCATGACTATTCTTTTCACATACCACATATAGACCCACCAGTGTCATTGAAATGTGTGTTCTCTTCAGAGACACACATTGACCCACCAGTGTCATTGCATGTGTGTTCTCTTTACTAACAATAACCAGAGTCATTGCATGTGTGTTATTTTCACATACCACCTATGGATCCACCAGTGTCATTGCATGTGTGTTCTCTTCATAGACCACATATGGAACCACCAGTGTAATTGCATGTGTGCCCTTTTTACTAACCACAACTGGATTCATTTCATGACTGTTCTTTTCACATATCACATATGGATCCACAAGTGTCATTGAAATGTGTGTTATCTTCAGAGACCACACAGGATCCACCAGTGTCATTGCATGTGTGTTCTTTTTACTAACAAAAACCAGAGGCATTGCATGTGTATTCTTTTCACATACCACATATGGATCCACCAGTGTCATTGCATGTGTGTTCTTCTCATTAACCACAGCTAGAGTCATTGCATGTGTGTTCTCTTTAGAGACCACACATGGATCCACCAGTGTCATTGCATGTGTGTTCTTTTTACTAACAACAACCGGAGTCATTGCTTGTGTGTTATTTTCACAATCCACCTATGGATCCACCAGTGTCATTGCATGTGTGTTCTTCTCATTAACCACAGCTAGAGTCATTGCATGTGTGTTCTCTTTAGAGACCACATGGATCCTGATGTCATTGCATGTCTTCTCTTTTTACTAACAACAACTGGAGTCATTTCATGACTATTCTTTTCACATACCACATATGGATCCACCAGTGTCATTGAAATGTGTGTTCTCTTCAGAGACCACACATGGATCCACTAGTGTCATTGCATATGTGTTCTTTTTACTAACAACAACCGGAGTCATTGCTTGTGTGTTATTTTCACAATCCACCTATGGATCCACCAGTGTCATTGCATGTGTGTTCTTCTCATTAACCACAGCTAGAGTCATTGCATGTGTGTTCTCTTTAGAGACCACACATGGATCCACCAGTGTCATTGCATGTGTGTTCTTTTTACTAACAACAACTGGAGTCATTTCATGACTATTCTTTTCACATACCACATATAGACCCACCAGTGTCATTGAAATGTGTGTTCTCTTCAGAGACACACATTGACCCACCAGTGTCATTGCATGTGTGTTCTTTTTACTAACAATAACCAGATTCATTGCATGTGTGTTATTTTCATATACCACCTATGGATCCACCAGTGTCATTGCATGTGTGTTCTCTTCATAGACCACATATGGAACCACCAGTGTAATTGCATTGGTGCCCTTTTTACTAACCACAACTGGATTCATTTCATGACTGTTCTTTTCACATACCACATATGGATCCACAAGTGTCACTGAAATGTGTGTTATCTCTAGAGACCACACAGGATCCACCAGTGTCATTGCATGTGTGTTCTTTTTACTAACAAAAACCAGAGGCATTGCATGTGTGTTCTTTTCACATACCACATATGGATCCACCAGTGTCATTGCATGTGTGTTCTTCGCATTAACCACAGCTAGAGTCATTGCATGTGTGTTCTCTTCAGAGACCACACATGGATCCACCAGTGTCATTGAAATGTATGTTCTCTTCAAAGACCACACATGGAACCACCATTGTCATTGCATGTGTGTTCTTTTTACTAACAACAAGTAGAGTCATTTCATGACTATGATTTTCACATACCACATATGGATCCACCAATGTTAATGAAATGTGTGTTCTCTTTAGAGACCACATATGGATCCACCAGTGTCATTGCATGTGTGTTCTTTTTACTAACAACAACTAGAGTCATTGCATGTGTGTTCTTTTCACATACCACCTATGGATCCACCAGTGTCATTGCATGTGTGTTCTCTTCAGAGACCACACATGGATCCACCAGTGTCATTGAATGTGTGTTCTTTTTACTAACAACAACTGGAGTCATTTCATGACTATTCTTTTCACATACCACATATGGATCCACTAGTGTCATTGAAATGTGTGTTCTCTTCAGAGACCACACATGGATCAACCAGAGTCATTGCATGTGTGTTCTTTTTACTAACAACAACTAGAGTCATTGCATGTGTGTTCTTTTCACAATCCACCTATGTATCCACCAGTGCCATTGCATGTGTGTTCTTGTCATTAACCACAGCTAGAGTCGTTGAATGTATGTTCTCTTCAGAGCCCACACATGGATCCACCAGTGTCATTGCATGTGTTTCTTTTTACTAACAACAACTGGAGTCATTTCATGACTATTCTTTTAACATACCATATATGGATCCACAAGTGTCATTGAAATGTGTGTTCTCTTTAGAGACCACACATGGATCCATCAGTGTCATTGCATGTGTTTTTTACTAACAACAACTAGAGTCATTGCATGTGTGTTCTTTTCACAATCCACCTATGGATCCACCAGTGTCATGGCATGTGTGTTCTCTTCAGAGACCAGACATGGATCCACCTGTGTAATTGCATGTGTGCTCTTTTTACTAACCACAACTAGAGTCATTTCATGACTGTTATTTTTACTAACAATAACCAGAGTCATTGCATGTGTGTTCTTTTCACATACCACCTATGGATCCACCAGTGTCATTGCATGTGTGTTCTTCTCATTAACCACATCTAGATTCATTGCATGTGTCTTCTTTTCACAAACCACATATGGATCCACCAGTATCATTGAAATGTGTATTATTACTATATGGCTGGTCATTTTCATTGTCTGTTCTTTTTCACATACCACATATGGAATCCACGGTGTCATTGAAAAATGTGTTCTCTTGAGAGACCACACATGGATCCCTGATTAATAGGCCATGTGTGTTCTTTTAACTAACAACAACTGGAGTCATTGCATGTGTGTTCTTTTCCCTTACCATATGGATCCCACGGTGTCATTGCATGTGTTCTTTTCACGAAATCCACCTATGGATCCACGATTGTCATTGCATGGCATGCTCTTGCTACTTCTAACAACAACAAGAGTCATTGCATGTATGTTCTTCGAGACCACACATGCATCCCACCACGTCCATCATTGCATAGCAACATTCCTTTTTTACTAACAACAACCGTCATTGAAATATGTATTTCTCTTGAGATATCACACATAGATCCACAGTGTGTACATGTATTATTGTGTTACTAACATGACGAGAGTCATTGCATGTGTATTCTCTTAACACCACATAAGAGATCCAAAAGTGTCATTACGCCTTGTGTTCTTTTCACAATCCACCTATAGATCCACCAGTGTCATTGCATGTGTGCTTTTTTAACAACTTGATTGTTGTATGTGTGTTGTTAGGAACCACACACATGGATCCACAGTTACATTGCTGTGTGTTCTTTTTGCTGTAACTTGAGTCATTGAAATGTGTGTTCTCTTCAGAGATCACATGGATCCACCGATGTCATTGCACATGTGTGTGCTGTTTACCGCAACAACGAGGTCATTGCATGTTTCCATTTCACACACCCACATATGGATCCACCAATGCATGTTGCATATGTGTTTTTTACTATGACAAGCTGAGAGTCATTTCATGTGTGTTTTTTACACTCTGCATGGATCCCACATTTATCAGTAAATATGTGTTCTCTTGAAGACCACACATGAATCCTGATGTCATTGCATGTGTGTTCTTTTAACTAACATTAACAAGTATTGCATGTGTATTTCTTTTCCCCATTACATAGATCCACAGTGTCATTACTTATGTTCTTCACAATCACCTATAGATCCACAGTGTCATTGCATGTGCTCTCTTTTTACTATAACTTAACAAGTCATTGCATGTGTGTTCTTTTCGGAAGACCACACACATGGATCACGATGTCATTGCATGTGTGTTCTTTTTACTAACAACAGTGTCATTGAAATATGTATATTTCTCTTGAATATCACACATGGATCCATGATGTTATTGCATATTATTGTTATTTACTATATGACCAAGTCATTGCATGTGTGTTCTTGTACACCTGAGATCCAAAAGTGTGTTGCATGTGTGTGCTGCAATCCACCTATGGATCCACAGTGTCACATTGCATGTGTGCTCTTTTACTATGACAACTTGAGTCATTGTGTGTGTGTTCTTCGGAGACCACACATGGATCCACCGATGTCATTGCATGTGTGTTCTTTTACTATTAACACCTAGAGTCATTGAAATGTGTGTTCTCTTGAGACCACATGGGATCCCACCAGTGTAAATTGCATGTGTGTTCTTTTACTAACGTGACGAGTCATTGCATGTATTATTTATTTTCACATATCACACATGGATCCACAGATGTCATTGCATGTGTGTTCTTTTTACTAAGAACAAGCCCAGTCATTCATATTATTCTTTTCACCATATGGATCCCACCGGTGTCATTGAAATATGCATTCTTCTCGTAACCATCAAAGTCATTGGATGTTCTCTTTAGAACCACATATTTATCACGATGTCATTGAAATGTGTATTATTTTTCAACTGTAGCGTTGGCCACAAGCAATCGGGACGTAGAACAACGACAACAGCTCTGCGGCTTCTAGAAGACCCGATCGCTTATTGTTGTCGTTGGATGATCGAGATGCGTGGGCGATAAGGATGTCGCCAGCCGAGGGCGATCCGCGAAGTCTTCTTCTTGGCGATTGGCGTTCGCCCAGCGGCATGAGCCTCGTCGATGCCCTTATCCCCGCACCAACCTGGGCGAAGATGGTCTCGTGTTCCTTCGCCGCCATGGAGAGAGAGGCCCAAAACTGCGACTTGCAGGGCTCGAGATGTTCGCCCCTTTATGACATACTGCATGGCGTTCGCGGAGTCTTCCGGCCGGCAGGCTCAACTCACGCGGGGGGGTTGCCTTCCTTGTTGCTCTTGTGTGACAACAGGTGGCCGGCGGATCGAAACCGCTGCCGCTATTGGGCGGAGAAACATTGGCATTTCGCGCTCGGCGTGTCTTGATGGAAGGCTGATTTCAAGAAAGGCGAACGGATTGGCTGCTCGGAACCCACCGGCGGAGATCCACCAGGATGTCGCAACCGAAGAAACGCTTAGGCGGTGCTGGCCCGCAATATCCACGGGTGCTCGATGCAGCGGCGGTGTTGAAAATCCATGAGGAAGGCGGAATATCGCGCCGATTACGGCGGAGAGGTGGCGGTAAAGCCAGACAATGTCATCAATGATGAAGCTGACAGGGTACCGAGGTGATTAGGGTATAGCATAAATTAAATATATGTGCGGTATCTTAATCGCTCTTTGGATCTACAGGTCACTTTAGTCGCGATGGAATTATCGTCTTAATCTATATGTGGCAACCATGTTTTGGTGTCTTGTCTTTGAAAACTAATTAAATCGGCTTCGTCCAAATCTGAAAATAAGAGATTCGGCGTTCTTCGCATATCGGTAGAGACGTCGCTAACTTTACGCTCACTGACACTTGATGACGACCATAATTTGGAAGTCACGCTTGGAGGAAGAAAAGGGATCGGCGACAACGCAATAGTATTACTACTCATGTCTGAATATAAGCGGCTTAGTTTTTTAGATATTTAATAAATGTGACTATACCCAAAACATGTCTAGATACATGTTTTAGGTTTTCTCTTTCTTTCAAAATAATCAAAAAGTCATCAAATTCTGAACAAACAAAGTCATTGCATTCACATACGATGAGACAATAAAGCTGACTCTTGCTGCTGATGGCATCCATGGTATGCGATGCGCAGAGATAGAATGCACCAAGGGAGATGGGAACTGGTAACCCGCGTCAGCGGGTAAAAATTAATGTATTTAAAAAAATTGTAATATGGTCCACGCATGACCCCATCACCGGAACCGTTGCTGCCGCGCTAGATATAAATAAAGGCGACCGCGGCTGAATTTTAGTTTTCAATGATATAATTCTTGCTCCCAGCGTTCATGCCGCGTACTTTGCTCCTCTTATTGGGTTGCTGGCCCACGCGCTGCATTAAGCATCGAGTTGATGAGGATAAAAAATGATAAAATGGCAAATAAAACGAATTTTTAAACCCTTTCATCCGGGATTTATTATTTCCTCTGCGGTTAGCGAAAGATCCTCAAGAACATCCTCGATCACCTCTGCAGGCTATTGTATTATAATACACACTCCATTGTTTGCCCATACTCCAATTAAAACATCCTTTTTCTTCCTTTTCCCCTTTTCATGGCTTCCACTTCTTATAAATTTGGCTTCTTATGTCGTTTTCCTCTGAAGTGCTGCTCATCACCGTCTCTTCATCTTTACTCTTCCCTCCGATTACGAGTGAAAAGCCTCATTTTCTGCCATCAGAAATTGTGACGAGACAATATCATGTGTAAGCTTTGGGTTTTTGCACAACTTCTCTTGATATGGCGAATCATACAGCGTTGCATTTCCTTTCCTAGCTCCCTAACCTTGAACCTTTATCGATGGAGGCTTCGATCCTTAGCTTTCTAGGCCTCCCAGGTGGCCTCCTAAGAACTGGTGGTTGAAGTTTGAACCCTGGATCGACAATCTCCCAATCATTTTCATCGGCCATAGGTGGTACGTTTTCTACATAAGTTGCAGCAAACTTGTCCATAGAGAAATAGTTTGCGACATAGTTCTCTATTTCAGCTCTTCTACCTCTAAGCTTTAAGATGAAGTAAATTGCACGGTGACATGGCAGACCAGTAATCTTCCACTGCCTGCATGAACAAGTCTTGTTTCCAATGTCTAAAGTGTCCTTCGTTCACTTCCACGCTTGTATTCTGCATAAACCTCAGCCAATGTTCTGGAACTTCTGACCATACTCATCTTTATCGTTCTCATTGCCCTGGTTCGTGCATTCAGTAACATAACCACCTTTGGAACTATTTTATGGCCTAAAATTTTTCTTGCAAAAATTCTTTGCCTTAAATCTATCTTCACCATTATGCACTGTCTTATTGCATCCAACAAAATAACAATTCCAAGTGTCTTCATGCCCGAAATATTATCATTGAAACTCTCTGCCAAATTATTGCAAACAAAATCCACCTTGTTTAACTCAACAAACTTGCTTCTGGCCCATAGCTTGGTGTGATGTTCTTCAAGGTATTTTTTCACCTTTGGCACTACATACATGTTATCTGCCAAACCATGTCCAGCTTTCATTTGATTCACCCTCAAGAACAGCATAAGCTACGGGTAGAAGCCAATTATGCGCGTCCAAAGCACAAGCAGCAGCAACATGTCCCCTGAACTTCCCTGTTCAAGAAGTTGCGCCTATTGCCAAGTATGGCCTGCAGTTGTCTAGGAACCCCTTCCCGCATGCCTTCAGGCAGACAAAACACCTCTTGAAGCATATCTTATCTGCCTGCTTATACCTAACCCCCCTCGAGACCTTTTCTCTTCCTTTCACAACCCATTAATCGATGTCAACAACACTACCAGGTGATGTTTTCTCTACCTGAGCTTTGAAACTATACAACATAAGAAAACTGTCATTCCACTTGCCTTGAATGAAGTCTAGATCCATCTCCTTCCCATCAAAGACTATATGGTAAGGAATCAGAACGTTAAACTTTTTGCTAATCTTTGCTCTGAGTTCAGCAGGTCCAATGTTATGATCCTGCCTCACCTAGTCAAGTACAGTAGCAGCAATCCATTTGGTAGTCGCCAGTCTAATTTTATCACTTAAACAAGTATTAGGGCATTTGTTTTTCTTCGTGTTTACTTTGATCTGCATTCAATAAGAATCCAAATAATTCAGAGCTAGTTATCAGCAGAATTAGTATGAGAAAGACTGAAACTAAATATAGCTATTGCAACCTAAAATGGGTGTCCACCCTGCATTGGAGATGCATGTAATCTCCATTTACACACATTACTTTCCCTACATTGCACCCTAAATCTCTTTTGGTCACTCTTTTCAATGATAAATTCGAACCCAACTCTGATTACATAGGTTGCAACTACATATCTGCAGTCCTCCACATTCTCAAAGACAGTCCCCTCATCAATTGTAGGATTGTCCCTATCAAAGTGTATCACTGGCCTGTCCTCGTCTTCGTCGTCGTATCTACATCCCATTTCCACATCTTCACATTCCTCTTCCTCATCAGTCCCATAGTCAGGCTCAAAGTTCGAATCAACCAAATATTCCCTGCTCTCCATCCTATCAGGGTCAGCAGCCATGTTTGGATATGCTTTCTCATCATCATCCGCACCGCCACACATTTCAGTGCCTTCATGCTCGCTTGACAAAGCATCATGCTCAAGGACAAGCTATACAGACATCCTGCGGTTACCAACACATATCCTTGCCATCACCACGGGAGTAGAAACGCTAATTGGGGTATGCAGAAAAGGAATCACAGTTCTTACCCTTCAATGTGGACGCATGACACCTTCTCCGGGCTCCATACCTCCAAAGCTCTGCACCCTGCTTCCTCTTCCCCTGTTTCATTGTCCTCTATGCTCTCCAGACTTGAAGGACATTTTGTGCTCTCTAGCCGCGCAGGACCCATCTCCGTGTTCTCAAGCCTCGCAGGATCCATCTCCGAGCGGGATCCGGATCACCAGCGTTGTTTGGCCCCTAACCCAACGGCCGACTCTCGGTTTTCGTTTCCTAACACGCCTGGGTGATGGACGGCGGCAAGGATAGAGGGCAGGGAGGGGAGGGGAGGAGATGTGAGGGGATGGCCGGGAGGGGAGGGCGGGAGGACGATGGCCCAAGGGGACGATGAGAGCGGTGCACGACTGAGCGGAGTGGCGGCGGCAGGAGCAGAGGAGCGGAGCTGGTTGCGACAAACCATGGAAATTTGCACAATAATGTGTTGGTGGGCGGCACTAGCCCTCGAACCTAGGACGTGCGCCATCGAAGGTGGAGGAGGCGGGCCCACAAGTCAGAAAACTTGTCAGCGCACTATGCACGGTAGCACTTCACGGAATTTTTTAGCAGGTCCCACATGCCAGTCTGTTTGATCAAAACTTGCATGCAGTGCATGGCTGGTTCACGCGCTAGTTCTGAAAAAAGCTCGTTGATCCAAACTTGAAGTGGCAGTTCTGCTTCTTCTCCCTCGTCTCCTTGTCTCTTCGGAGTGGCAGTTCCGCTTCGTCTCCCTCTTCTAGTCTCCTCTTCTTCTTCTCCTCGCAGTTGTAGTTCTTCTTTTTTCCTCGATCAAAACATTCCCACACGTAAGCCATGGCCTGTAGCTGGATGAAGCGGAACTGGTCCGATCTCCCGGCCGACCCACTTCGCTAGAGAAAGAGGAGTACATCGACACCTATGCTGCTTGTCGGGAAGTCTGCACCGATTGGCGCCGCACTTTAAGGGTGCCCGAATTCCATCTCAACAACCGGATCATGATAGATCACACACTTCTAGACGTTGGCGACTTCACCTTCCTCAACCTCGCCACTGGCCGTTGCTTTAGGAGAAATCTAATGGACGTCCATTGCAGGTTCACATTCACATCCGATATATATATAACATTCATTTATTGGTATTTTCCATTGTAAACATCTTAGTGCTAACTGATGCCCTCTTCTTCCAAAAGATTCTACTTCGTCGTTGTTTCTTGTGGCGTCATCGTGCTTGCTCAAAGGGTGGAGCCGTACTAGATTTGGCTTCTGAACCCAATCACTCATAAGTCTAACACTGAGTTTCAAGCACACATACCATCTGATCTTCTGCAATCTGTCGTCATGACGAAGTCCCCGACGATGGTGTTCGTTTGCACTGATTATCCAGATCATATTGCATGGGCCGATGAGAGCACCCCAACAGGGCAAATCAATGAATCATTTGGAGAAGGATTGTATTCGCCACCTCCTGATACTCTTCTGGACTGCATGACGGCATTCCGAGGGGAAGTGTATTCATTACTTGAGAATGGAGACATCTTGTCGACCAACATCTAGTTAGAGCAGCGCGCGAGCACTGTCACAATGGCCAAAATAATTTCAGCCCCAGTCTTTGAACAGGTACGCGGAACTTACAAATTTTACCTTGTGGAGTCAGATGGTGATCTGCTACTTGTGTTGAACGGGGATTTCGCCAAAGGGCAACCGGTGTTGTACCGGGTGGACACGGAGAACCGCTCTCTCGAGGCCGTCGGTGACATTGGAAGTCGTGCCCTCTTTGTTGATTACAATCGGTCTATCTCCATTGACACCAGGTTACACCCCACAGTCAAACCCGGTTGCATATACTACATGAATTATATCAGACTGTACGATCATGAGGTTCAAGCCTGGGAAGAGGAACCAACAATGGTAATGTATGGCTTAAGTCTAGAACATATACCGAGGCCTTACCCTCTAGATTTAGATATCGCAAAGACATTGCAGACGGAGAGAGTTCTCTGAACATGTGTTGCAGCACGCGGGAGCCGCCGACGATGAAATATATAGGGGAGAATGAATCCTATATTCATCCTAGGTTATTTGGTAGCATTTTCAGGTCTATTTTTGGAAGTAGAAATTTGTACTGTATTTATATTATTTTGACCAACAGTATGCGTATTACCTTTCCAACAAAATTGTAATGTATTTAATTTTAGTACTTTCAGAATTCAAAGTATTTATTTTTAGTAGCTTCTTTCATAATTCTCTATGTTCGACAGCCGGAGCCGGCGGCGGGCATCAGCTCAGCGCCGGAATTCAGGTTCCACATGGAAAATTGCACAATAATGTGTTGGTGGGCGGCACCAGCCCTCGAACCTAGGATGCGCGCCGTCGAAGGTGGAGGAGGCGGGCTCGCCAGTCAGAAAACATGCCACGTCGGCATCCCCTGTTTCTGATTCCCTTTAAAAAAAGAAAACACGTCACGTCGTCATCCCCTATTTCTGATGGTGTTGCTACAATCGACGGTACATGGTGGCATAGAAATAATATCGTATAAATATAAGGGCACAGTCGTCATAATTTCTAAAATGAAACCCGATCTCCTACCTGTCCTTATACATTGCCCGATGAGGTGGATAGCCACGACCGATCTTTTTAATACGTTCGCACTCTTATGCTGAGAAGGGAAATAAAGGTTGAGCGGTTAATGCAATGAGTGTTGAATTATTACCCTCTAAGGAAATGGGAGATGGTTATTTTCACGCGTGCCCGTAGTCCAAACCTACTATCAGTCTTTCACTCCCCTTCTCCGACAAACCACAGTTCACCTTCCGCAGCTCCTCCGTGCTGCACCACCTAGGGTAACATGGCCCCGCCTAAGCAGCCGCCGCTGCCGCCATGACAGCCGCCGAAACTGGGGTATTTAGCCCCTCTAAGGCAGGCCATGAAGCTCTACTTCTAGGCCGGTCTCCCATTGCCCTGACAGGCGGATGATTTCCCCGAATGTGCCGAATCAGCCGCGGCGGCGACGGTGGCGTCGTCGGTGCCAGATACGGCAAGCAGGGCCAAGAGAGCGATGTGGAGAAATCGCGCGACAGCATTACAGCATGCTCTAGGCAGTGAGAACAAGGTACGTATCAAATCGTTCACGAGAGCACGCCGCCGAGGGTACACACCCTCGAATAGGGTAGCGCCAAGGTCTAGGAACTCTCGCGTCCATGCTTTGGCGCGGGCTACCTTACTGTAGTGGGGGAGGCTGGGAACATGCCGTCTGCGGCAAAGACGCTCCATCCTACACACTGTCGGAGGCCGTACCGTGGCAGCGACCAAGCGTCTACACTCAGCATGCTGGATTGTTCGATAGCCGGAGCTGGCAGCGGGCATCAACTCAGTGCTGGAATTCAGGTTCGAGTTCACACGGACCTACGATCCCAGGAAGGAGATGCCGAATTTCAGTTTCGAAGAAATCGTTGCGACGGCACGAATGGTCCAACTGAACCGGGACTGGCGCATGCAAATCGCTCGTGCATGAACAATGCAGATTTCTTGTAGTTTGGTGGGAAGGCAATAGATCAGTTTGAGTTAAATGATCAAAGAACTTATGTCCTCTCAAGGCAATTGGCTAGCCAACTTTTCTGGTGGAGATCTGTAGTTTCTTCAGTGTAGAATAGTTAAGTTCAGACTAAAGAATGGCTTTTGTAGATGAAATGTTGACGAGTTATTCTTTAAACTAGTAGGAAGTTTATCCCACTTTTGTGTAGGTATAAGACCCTTTTGTATGGAAGTACTACTATTGTAAGCAAATACTATCAAGTATCTATTTCCTTCAATTACTAGTCGTGGTTAAATCGAGTTAACTAGCATTTTTTTATCCCAGACTACAGATTTTGTGTCTACTGTCTATGCTATAAACCATTTTTCCTTTGTCTTGTGTTGTCTGCAAAATGGTCCTGCAGTTCAACGTGTTACAAATTTAGCTACCTTGTACTTGAAGAGGAGATGGACTAAATTTTCCTGGCATCCATAGAATTGGCATTGCTCATTGCCAGACCACCCTCTTTTCATGAGGTTGTCCTTGGTTATTCACAGAAATTATAAAGAACGATGTTCAAATACATTGATTCAAACTATTACACACACACTACATCAAATTCATTACTCACACATACTACATCGATTCAAACTATTACACACACGTACTACATTGATTCAAACTATTACACATTTTTAGTCGATGCTAACTTCCTGCTACGCTCTCCATACTACAAATTCATTAGCCACACATACCACGGCAATTCACTAGAGCTCTGTCTTCACTCAAGGGAAATCAGAACCACCAGCTCATCCAAGCCCAGTTCCCCCAACAAAATTGTGTGTGCCGTCGCGAAACGTTGGTGGTCCTGTGCCATCGATCCTTCCAGGCCAACACTGCAGGTGACGAGGACACTTTCTGGCAGCCTCTTTGGGGCCCTCAATGCCATGTACCGATTCCAGAACCTCCTCCATGTGGATGATGACCGGGTGCTTCCAGCAAAGCTGTCGCCCTGCCCTACTTGGAATCTGCACCTCGTACATCTTAAGAACAGCGTCAGGATCTTTCAGCCACGCCTTTACCTCGATGACCCATCTATCGCTCAGTGGCACGATTTCCACCAGCTCGCCGCCAAGGCTACTGGAGACCCTCTTGAGGGCCTCCGGCTCCTAAGCATCCAATGGGAGGAAGAAACGAAGCTGCCCCAAGCGATTTTGGAGAAGAAATGAAGCTGCCCAAAGCGATCATCCCACCCACAGGCACGATGCCAACGCATGAAGATCATTTTCTCCCTGCAGCACTCGAAAGAACGGGAAGAATGCATAACGCGCTCGGTGTCTGAGCTGTGCTCGAACCGGATGAAAAAATCGAATGGCGGCGCGCATACCTCAATCTTGACCTCATTTCGTCTGATCCCAAAACGAGACCTAAAAGCCGGCAACAACTCTACCGGCGACACCGCGGGATGGACGCCCAAAATGGTGGCCATGAGAGCATGGTCGTCGAACTGTTGTGCCAGGGCTATGTCAACACCATGATTTTTAACCCCAGATGCATGTTATGCCATACATCGCAATCCCAGGATTACCATTTTTGCGAGACATAACAGATTGGATATCACAGTACATCATCCATTACAAACCATAATAAGGTTTTACACAAATAAAGGATCTCATGATCCAGTCTTAATACAAACAAGCAGCGGAATAATAAGCGTAGCGGTGGGCTCCATCTTCAATGTCACAGACAATGCTGACGATGGGAGATGATCCTAGTTGTCGTAGCCGTCCTGCTATCCTTCTTCCGGATAGTCCTCCTCATAATCTGGCCACGGGAATAGCCAGGGACAAAGCCATGAGTACTCTTTAAGTACTCGCAAACTATCACTAACAAGTAAGGTAGTTCTAGTAGGAATGCTAAGTTCTAAGTTTATTTGTAGGGTTAAGTTTGAAACGTAAGCTGAGTTGAGAAACAAAGAAAGATAAAATAAAGTTCTAAATCACCTAAGTGGGAACTTAGTTTTCATAGTCACAACCCTATTGTGGTCAAGTCATGTCACAATTCATTTTATAAGTCATTTTGAAAATATCTGACAACGGAACAGTATGGCCACTCCAACTGTCCATGACCATGGACGCGGCTATTCGAATAGTTTAACACTCTGCAGAGGTGGTACACTTTCAACACAAAATTCGATACATCCGTCAGGGATAACCCCGAATCATCATACTTAGTATGTGGATAATCAATCATAACCTTTCATTTACACACTCTAGTATAAGCATCTCTCCTATGAGCTTGGCCTCCCAGCCATGGCCATCTGCCATCCTGGTCACTTCATAGGTGGACAACATCAATAGGTAGCCTCAGCTCAAACCTCCTCTAAAGATTGAGATAGATAATGGGGTAAGAGGGAAAATTCTAAGGTTCATGGTTTTGTTTTCAAAGCTAAAACTTTGAGTTTGAACTCAGGTTTTGCAACTAGCTTCTTCTCATTCATTCATTCAATCAAAGCACATGATACAAACACACACACCACAACATGAAAGGAAAACAGATGGTTTTAAGAACCATTTTGTGAGCTAAGATACAATGGGACCAATACTTCTCACTCCTATGATAGTGCTCTAGTGCATCTACTCATCATCAATAAGTCGGAGTCATCATCGTCGGTGTAGAAGTCCATGGCATCATCCTCCAGATAGTCATTGTCATCACTAAGGTATGAGTGAATATCCCCTAGATGTCTTCACCTTCTTCCTCTTCTTCTTCTTTTGCTGCAAGTTGAGCTTCTTGCTCCTGGATGGTCTTCTCGAGGCCGGACACCTTCTTGCGAAGACGAGCGATGGTGCGATCCTTCTTCTCGCGTTGCCGGCGAAGTGATTGACGATCCTTGACGAGCAGTGAGAAAGTTTGGGCCTTTTTGGCGGCAATGGCAAGGTTGTGGTTGGCGTAGGCTCGAGCATTGTCCAATTCCTTCTGTCTATCATACAGTAGGAAGTCAATGTTCTCCACTTGGCACTTCAACTCCAGGTGACTTGGCATCTCTAGTGGCATTCCCATAGAATCACGCCTTGCATAATGAGCAAAGTGAGTTCCCTGGATTAAGTTGACATTCTGTCCGCAAAGACAGGCAAGAGCTTCATGCATAGCCCTGGCTAATCCATCTAGCCAGTTGTTCTCTCACGGTGAATTGAATCTTCTTGGAAAGGGGTGCTTCCATCTTGCCGCGAAGATCTGCAACTATCAGCCATTGTAAATCTCCTCCGGGAAAATCTTTGAGTTCGGCTCCGAAGAATTCTGGATGCGGACGCTCAAGTTACTCAGACAGTGCATCAACATCCCTCTCAAAGATCAGTTGGCCTCTGTTGCCCAACTGGTAGAACTTACAGTACTGAAATTCCAACTATAAGAATTTAGGATGAGTAAGTTAGTGAGGTGATCAAGTGTGTCAAATTTTATGTAGTAATATAAGAGTTTTTGAGGAACATGAATTTTTGAAAGAATCTCAAGGATAAGAGTGGAAATAGGTTGTCATAAATACTCACTTCTTTGGTTTTGAAACTAAGTTTTTGTTCGGACGTCCATTCTAACTAGGGTCTCCTATGGTCAGGATGGCTCTGATACTAACTTGTCAACACCCGGATTTTTAATCCCAGATGCCTGTTATGCCATACATCGCAATCCCAGGATTACCATTTTCGTGAGACATAACAGATTGGATATCACAGTACATCATCCATTACAAACCATAATAAGGTTTTGCACAAATAAAGGATCTCATGATCCAGTCTTAATACAAACAAGCAACGGAATGATAAGTAGCGGTGGGCTCCATCTTTAGTGTCACAGGCAATGCTGACGATGGGAGATGATCCTAGTTGTCATAGCCGTCCTACTATCCTTCTTCCGGATAGTCCTCCTCATAGTATGGCCACGGGAATAGACAGGGACAAAGCCATGAGTACTCTTTAAGTACTCGCAAACTATCACTAACAAGTAAGGTAGTTCTAGTAGGAATGCTAAGTTCTAAGTTTATTTGCAAGGTTAAGTTTGAAACCTAAGCTGAGTTCAGAAACAAAGAAAGAGAAAATAAAGTTCTAAATCACCTAAGTGGGAACTTAGTTTTCATAGTCACAACCCTGTCGTGGTCAAGTCATGTCACAATTCATTTCATAAGTCATTTTGAAAACATCTGATGACGGAACAGTATGGCCACTCCAACTGTCCATGACCGCGGAAGCGTCTATTCGAATATTTTGACACTCTGCAGACGTGGTACACTTTCACCACAAAATTCGATACATCCGTCAGGGATAACCCTGAATCATCATACTTAGTATGCGGATAATCAATCATAACCTTTCCTTTACACACTCTAGTATAAGCACATCTCCTATGAGCTTGTCCTCCCATCTATGGCCATCTGCCATCCTGGGCACTGCATAGGTGGACAACATCAAGAGGTAGCCTCGGCTCAAACCTCCTCCATGATGGAACCCATACTAATGCATATAAACTTCCGGCTAAGCCTTACCCAATTCAGGTACTGTGGTTGTATGGTATAATTGGAATGTTATCGCATCTGAACCCGACCATCAGTTTTTATAAAGAGCTAAGGCTCATGCCTCAACATTTTCACCATCATAAACCATTTGTGTTTCTCAACACATGTCAAAACTTCTCAATAGAATGACTCATCATTCCAAGGTTTTCATATGTATTTTCACCAAGTATTCCCCTCTAGAGTGATCAAGTTTTTGGTTTAGCTCTAACCACTAAGTTAAGAGTGTTCACTAAGGTGGGATGTGATACATTGCAAATGTATCTATAATTTTTGATGTTCCATGCTTGGTTTTATCTACTTTCTTGTGTTTTGTCCACACTTTGGAGTACTTTTCATATGCTTTCTTGGACTAACCTATTAACAAGAGCCACAATGCCAGCTGCCTGTTTTCAGCTATTTTTGGTTCCAGGAAAGTCAGAAAATGAATATTCTTGGAATTGGACAGGACAAAAGCCAAAGTCGCTATTTTACCGAAAGACATCTAGAGACAGAATATGAGGGTGACTTGGCATCTCCAGTGGCATTCCCATAGAATCACGCCTTGCATAATGAGCAAAGCGAGTTCCCTGGATTAAGTTGACATTCTGTCTGCAAAGACGGGCGAGAGCTTCATGCATTGCCCTGGCTAATCCATCCAGCCAGTTGTTCTATCACGGTGAATTGAATCTTCTCGGAAAGGGGTGCTTCCATCTTGCCGCGAAGATCTGCAACTATCAGCCATTGTAAATCTCCTCCGGGAAAATCCTTGAGTTGGGCTCCGAAGAATTCCGGATGCGGACGCTCAAGTTACTCAGACAAAGGCATCAAGATCCTTCAAGATCGGGCCTCTCGGTCTAACCTGTAGAACTTGGCAAGATCAACTTCCATCTATAAGAATTTAGGATGAGTAAGTTAGTGAGGTGATCAAGTGTGTCAAATTTTATGTAGTAATATAAGAGTTTTTGAGGAAAATGAATTTTTGAAAGAATCTCAAGGATAAGAGTGGAAATAGGTTTTCGTAAATACTCACCTCTTTGGTTTTGAAACTAAGTTTTTGTTCGGACGTCCATTCTAACTAGGGTCTCCTATGGTCAGGATGGCTCTGATACTAACTTGTCAACACCCGGATTTTTAATCCCAGATGCCTGTTATGCCATACATCGCAATCCCAGGGTTACCATTTTTGCGAGACATAACAGATTGGATATCACAGTACATCATCCATTACAAACCATAATAAGGTTTTACACAAATAAAGGATCTCATGATCCAGTCTTAATACAAACAAGCAACAGAATAATAAGCATAGCGGTGGGCTCCATCTTTAGTGTCACAGGCAATGCTGACGATGGGAAATGATCCTAGTTGTCATAGCCGTCCTACTATCCTTCTTCCGGATAGTGCTCCTCATAGTCTGGCCACGGGAATAGACAGGGACAAAGCCATGAGTACTCTTTAAGTACTCGCAAACTATCACTAACAAGTAAGGTAGTTCTAGTAGGAATGCTAAGTTCTAAGTTTATTTGCAAGGTTAAGTTTGAAACCTAAGCTGAGTTCAGAAACAAAGAAAGAGAAAATAAAGTTCTAAATCACCTAAGTGGGAACTTAGTTTTCATAGTCACAACCCTGTTGTGGTCAAGTCATGTCACAATTCATTTCATAAGTCATTTTGAAAACATCTGACGACGGAATAGTATGGCCACTCCAACTGTCCATGACCACGGACGCGGCTATTCGAATAGTTTGACACTCTGTAGACGTGGTACACTTTCACCACAAAATTCGATACATCCGTCAGGGATAACCCTGAATCATCATACTTAGTATGCGGATAATCAATCGTAACCTTTCCTTTACACACTCTAGTATAAGTACCTCTCTTATGAGCTTGGCCTCCCATCTATGGCCATCTGCCATCCTGGGCACTGCATAGGTGGACAACATCAAGAGGTAGCCTCAGCTCAAACCTCCTCCGCGAGGGAACCCATACTAATGCATATAAACTTCCTGCTAAGCCTTACCCAATTCAGGTATTGTGGTTGTACGGTATAATTGGAATGTTATCGCATCCGAACCCGACCATCAGTTTTTATAAAGAGCTAAGGCTCATGCCTCAACATTTTCACCATCATAAACCATTTGTGTTTCTCAACACATGTCAAAACTTCTCAATATAATTACTCATCATTCCAAGGTTTTCATAAGTATTTTCACCAAGTATTCCCCTCTATAGTGATCAAGTTTTTGGTTTAGCTCTAACCACTAAGTTAAATGTGTTCACTAAGGTGGGATGTGATACATTGCAAATGTATCTATAATTTTTGATGTTCCATGCTTGGTTTTATCTACTTTCTTGTGTTTTGTCCACACTTTGGAGTACTTTTCATATGCTTTCTTGGAATAACCTATTAACAAGAGTCACAAACATGCCTGCTTTTCTCGCTGTTTTGGTTCCAGGAAAGTCAGAAAATGAATATTCTCGGAATTGGACGACACAAAAGCCAAAGTCCCTATTTTACTGGAAGACATCTAGAGCCAAAATACAAGACGGAGAAGGACTGGGCTCACACACCACCTGTCACATACAAGGTTTGCGCTGTGGGTGGTCTTGAAGGAAATATGCCCTGAGAGGCAATAATAAAGTTGTTATTATATATTCCTTATATATGATAGATGTTTATTTTACATGCTAGAAATGTATTGATTTGGAAACATTAATACATGTGTGTTTAATAAACAAAAAGAGTTCCTAGTCATGCCTCTCTTCTAGACTAGCTTGTTGATTAACAGGATGATCAAGGTTTCCTGATCATGGACATTGGATGTTGTTAATAACAAGGTCACACCATTGGTGGAATGATGTGATGAACATTCATCCGAAGTATAGCATTACGATCAAGTCATTATGTTTAAATTGCTATAACATCATACGAAGTAATCTTTATCCTTAGACCATGAGATCATGTTAATTGCTAACACCGGAATAGTATCTTGATAACATCAAACGTCACACCGTAACAGGGTGACTATAAAGATGGGTTCAGTACTACGAAGGTGTTATGTTGAGACTCATGGATCAAGAGTGGAATTTGTCAATCCAGATGACGGATAGATATACTCTGGGCCCTCTCGGTGATATCACATTAGGATAGCTTGCAAGCAAGTGATGTGATCACTAGAATGTTATATCACGGGAACGAGAAAAGAGTGCATGTCGGTAACGAGATCAAACTAGGTATCGAGATACCGATGATCGAATCTCGGACATGTAATATATCAACAGACAAAGGGATTTAGTTACAAGCATTAAAGGTTCTCACGATCACAGGAGTCATCGTTGAATGTGTAGGAGTCGATGGGATCTCCGTGTCCGCTGCTGATTATTGATCGGAGAAGGGTCTCGATCATGTCTGCATTATTCGCGAACCGTAGGGTGGCACACTTAAGAGTTACTGGACACCATTTTGGAGCACATATGTTTCAGACGAAAGAATTGCAAAGCGCAGGAATTGTATCAATAGAAACCGGAAATTGTTTCGGGTGAAATTGCAGAAGGTTGTTCTCCATGTGATATTGAAATATTGCAAGGGGCTATATGTGAATGTTTGTTAATTAAAGTAATTAACAAAATTCTGAATAAATTTAATAAAAAGAGTTTTATTAAATGAGAGAGCATTAAATTTGGAGAAACTTAATGCATTTAAAGTGGAGACTTTAAAAGGGAATGTGAAGAGGCATTTTAATGTGGAGGGGTTACCACCACATGAATGGGGGAGGTGAGGGGTCACCCCCCGATGCGCCGGCCATGGAGAGAGGGGGCACCCCCCCTCCTCCTATAAAAGGCCACCCATTCCCTCCTTCATCCTCACACCTCCTTGTGAAGGATCTCTCTCCCCCTCTAGAATTATTCCCCCATGGTCTCGGATTAGCGAGATACATGTTCTCGGTGGCATTTTGTCTGGAAGGAGTTGCTGCTTCCACTGGATTGCTGGAGCGAGGAGGTGGAGGTTGTCCGGTGGCTTGAACGTGTGTGCGAGTGCGGATGCGCTGCTGAGTTGCGGCGCTCGGACTTCCTCACGATCTTGAGATCGGCAAGTGTACGACTACATAAACCACGAGTTCCTACTCGTTAACAAAGCTTGTTGTCTACAAGGGTAATTTCTCGTTGGATGTAGGTCCACCCGTTGCTTTGTACCTAGTAGATAGATCTTGGCGTGTAGTTCACACCGTAGGAAATTATTTTGGTTTCTATGCTGCGGACCCAACAGTGGTATCAGAGCCTGATCTATGCGTAGGTGCTTAGCACGATTAGTACACATATGGTTGATATGTGGGCGATGATGATCATGTTACTGCATCTTCTATGTATTTTGGATATTGGTGGCATAGTGGGATGAAGCGGCCCGGACCAACCTTACATGTCATCGTACATGAGACCAGTTCCACGACTGACATGCAACTTGTTTTGCATAAGTGGCTAGCGGGTGTCTATCTCTCCTACTATAGTCAATATCTGATTTACAACGAGTTGCTAATAACTTAGTTATCCTCGTTGTGGTTCATGTTCGTAGGTAAGAACGGTTCTATTTTCGAAAGCCCTAAGCCACGTAAAACTTGCAATTGATAAATTAGAGGCGTCTAGTTTAGATCGTTGCTGGGCTAGTGTATTGATATGGTATTGTTGTAAGTAGATGTATGGTGGATACTCTCACAACACACTCAATGTGTAAGTTCCATAGACCTTGGCCTTACACACAAAGGAATGATAGACATCATACCATGATGCAAGTGATAGAGATCAAATGCATGGACCATATCATCTCACTTTACACATTAGATGTTAGCATCTTATACTGCTAGTTTGGCGCGTTTGATAGCATTATAAGATGATCCCTCTTTTAGATATCAAGATAAAAATGTGTTCTTCCTTGAGTATGCACCGTTCTATGGATCGTGTTTCGAGACATCACGTGATGATCGGGTGTACTCGAATCTACGCTTTCATAGGAACGGGTGTAAGAAAGTTTTACACATGCGAATACTAAGGTTCTTACTTGGCGAGCCTAGCATGTACAGACATGGCCCCGGAACACGGACCGAAAGGTTAAGCATGAGTCATATGGTTGATATGATGTCCATATAGATGCTCGCCTTTGAAGCTATATCAACTCACGTGATGATCGGACTTGGTATAGTGGATTTGGTTCATGTAATCACCAAAAAGACACGAGGGATGTCGTTTTTGAGTGGGAGTTCATTAGTAATTTGGATTAGTTGAACTCCATCTAGCATAAACTTAGTCTAAATAAACTTTACAAATTCTGTTGTAGATGGCACCACCTGCTTTTAATTTCAATGTGTTCATGGAGAAAGAGAAACTTGCTGTGAATGGTAGCAACTTCACCAACTGGGCTATGAATTTGAGGATTCTCCTCACTGCTGCACAAAAGCAATATGTGCTAGATGCGCTAGGACCCCACCAGCTCGATGCCCCGACGAGGAAAAAATGTCTATGTGACTCGTCAGAGGACCACAACTTAGTTCATTGCGGCATCTTGTATGGGATAGAGCCGTAACTTCAAAGCGTTTGAAAATGGTAATGCCTTTGATACCATGGGAGAATTGAAAATGATTTTCGATACCCATGCCGCCGAGAGAGTTATAATGCTACGAAAAGTTCTTTAGCTGCATGATGGAGGAAAACAGTCCGTTAGTGAGCACGCATCAAAATGTCCTGCACGATAAGCTTGTGTCCTTGGGAATAACGATTCCCATTGACTTAGGAATACATCGTGTTCTCCAATCTCCGCCACCTAGCTACAAGAGATTCGTGATGAACTATAATATGCAGGCATGAAGAAGTCTCTTCCGAGCTCACAATGCTTAAGACTGCAGAAGTGGAGATTAGGAAAGAACATCAAGTGTTGATGATCAATAGGACTACCGATTTCAAGAAGGACAAGAAAGGCAAGCACAAAGGAAAGAAGGGTGGCAAGTCTGTTGCCACGCCTGAAAATAAACCCCGGGCTGGCCCTAAGTCCCATCGAGTGCTACTACTATTGCAAGGGACGCCATTGAAGTGCAATCGCCTAAGTATTTGGAGGACAAGAAGTCCAACAAGGCAAACAAAGGTATATGTGATATACATGTTATTGATGTGTACTTGACTAGTACTCGCAGTAGCACCTGGGTATTTCATACCGGATCGATTGCTAATATATGTAACTCGGTTCAGGGGCTACGGAACAAGCGACAACTAGCAAGGGATGAGGTCAAGATGCGGGTCGACAATGGATCAAGAGTTAATGTGATCGCCGTTGGGACGCTACCTCTCCATTTACCATCGGGATTAGTTATAAACCTAAATAATTGTTATTTGGTGCCTGCACTGAGCATGAACATTGTATCTAGATCGTGTTTGATGCAAAGTGGTCATTCCTTTAAATCTGAGAACAATGGTTGTTCGATTTATAAGAATGATATCTTTTATGATCATGCACCTATGTTGAATGGTTTATTTCTATTGGATCTCGATAGTAATATTACGCACATTCATAATGTTAATGCTAAAAAGATTAAACTTGATGATGATATGTCTACATATATGTGGCACTGCCGTCTAGGTCATATTGGCGTTAAACGCATGAAGAGAATCCATTCTGATGGACTTTTGGAATCACTCGATTTTGAATCATTTGATACATGTGAGCCATGCCTTATGGGCAAGATGACTAGAACGCCGTTTTCCGGTTCAATCGAACAGGCGACAGATCTACTGGAAATCATACATACTGATGTGTGTGGACCAATGAGTGTGTCGGCGCGAGGTGGATATCGTTATTTTGTTACTTTCACAGATGATTTGAGTAGATATGGGTATATCTATTTGATGAAACACAAGTCTGAAACTTTTGAAAAGTTCAAGGAATTTCAGAATGAAGTGGAAAATCATCGTAATACAAAGATCAAGTTTCTACGGTCTTACCGTGGAGGAGAGTATCTAAGTTACGAGTTTAGCACACACATGAAAGAGTGTGGAATAGTTTCACAACTCACGCCTGCCAGAACACCAAAACGTAATGGTGTGTCGGAACATTGTAATCGTACCTTATTGGATATGGTTCGATCTATGATGTCTCTGACTGACTTACCTCTGTCATTTTGGGGTTATGCACTGGAAACAGCTGCATTCACTTTAAATCAGGCACCATCTAAACTGCTGAAACGACCGTATGAATTATGGTTTGGAAACAAACCTAAGCTGTCATTTCTTATGGTTTGGGGATGCGATGTTTATGTGAAGAAACTTCAACCGGATAAACTCGAAACCAAAGCGGAAAAATGCATCTTCATAGGATACCCTAAGGAAACAATTGGGTATACCTTCTATCACAGATCCGAGGGCAAGGTTTTTGTTGCCAAGAATGGATCCTTTCTTGAGAAGGAGTTTCTCGCGAAAGGTGTGAGTAGTCGGAAGGTAGAACTCGAAGAGGTTATTGAACCTTCTCTTCATGGAATGGTGAGTGGCGCAGCACCGGAAGTTGTTTCGGAGTTGACTTCACCTAATGAAGAGAGAGCTAATGATTATGATCATGAAACTTCGAAAGAGGACACTACCGAACCTCGCAGGTCAAGCAGGACACGTGCAGCTCTGAATCTGCAATCTGTTGTGAATTTCATGGTTGATGAAATGGATGACCCTGCGACGTATGAAGAAGCGATGATGATCCCGGATTCCAACAAATGGCTAGAAGCCATGAAATCCGAGATGGAATCCATGTACGAGAACCAAGTTTAGAACTTGGTGGACTTACCTCACGACCGAAAGGCCGTTGAGAATAAATGGATTTTCAAAAGGAAAACTGATGCTGATGGTAATGTGACCATCTATAAGGCTCGACTTGTCGCAAAGGGGTTTCGACAAATTCAAGGAGTTGACTACGATGAGACATTCTCTCCCTAGCGATGCTTAAATCGGTTAGGATTATGTTAGCAATTGCTGCATATTTCGATTATGAAATATGGTAGATGGATGTCAAAACTGCATTCCTCAATGGTAAGATTGAAGAAGAGTTGTATATGATACAACCTAAGGGTTTTGTCGATCCTAAGGATGCTAATAAGGTGTGCAAACTTCAGCGATCCATCTATGGACTGAAGCAAGCATCACGAAGTTGGGATCTCCACTTTGATGAGGTGATCAAAGAGTTTGGATTTGTCCAAACTTATGGAGAGGCTTGTATTTACAAGAAAGTGAGTGGGAGCAATGTGGAATTTCTGATATTATATGTGGATGACATATTATTGATTGGAAATGATATAGATCTTTTAAACAGTGTTAAAAGTTATCTAAACAGCAAATTTTCGATGAAAGACCTTGGTGAAGCGTCATATATATTAGGCATTAAAATCTATAGAGATAGATCAAGGCGCCTAATTGGGCTATCGCAGAGTACATACCTTGATAAGATATTAAAGAAGTTTAATATGGACGAAAGTAAGAAGGGATTCTTACCTATGTTGCAAGGCAAGACATTGAGTAAGACTCAAAGTCCGCTACTGGAAGAAAGAGAGATGATGGATAAGATCCCCTATGCCTCGGCCATAGGCTCTATTATGTATGCCATGCTATGTACAAGACCGGATGTGGCACATTCTATTAGTTTGACTAGTAGGTACCAATCTGATCCAGGTTCGGAACACTGGATAGCGGTAAAGAACATCCTCAAGTACTTGAGAAGAACTAAGGATATGTTTCTCATATACGGAGGTGAAGAAGAGCTAGTCGCTAAGTGTTATGTCGATGCTAGCTTTGACACCGATCCAGATGACTCTAAGTATCAATCCGGATACGTATTTCTCTTGAACGGAGCAGCAGTTAGTTGGAGGAGTTCCAAACAACTTGTGGTGGCTGGATCAACAACGGAGGCGGAATATGTTGCTGCTTCAGAAGCGGCGCAGGAGGAAGTTTGGATGAAAGAGTTCATTACGGAACTGGGTGTGGTTCCCAGTGCGTTGGACCCGATGGTGATCTATTGTGACAACAATGGAGTCATAGCCAACGCAAAGGAACCAAGGTCTCACAAGAATTCCAAACATATGAAGCGCCAGTTTCACTCCATCCGCGAGCATGTCAAGGATGGAGATATAAAGATTTATAAAGTACACACGAACCTGAATGTAGCAGATCCGTTGACTAAAGTTCTCCCTAGGGCAAGACATGATCAACACCAGAACTCCATGGGTGTTAGATTTATCACTATGTGAACTATATTATTGTCTCTAGTGCAAGTGGGAGACTGAAGGAAATATGCCCGGAGAGGCAATAATAAAGTTGTTATTATATATTCCTTATATATGATAGATGTTTATTTTACATGCTAGAAATGTATTGATTCGGAAACATTAATACATGTGTGTTTAATAAACAAAAAGTGTTCCTAGTCATGCCTCTCTTATAGACTAGCTTGTTGATTAACAGGATGATCAAGGTTTCCTGATCATGGACATTGGATGTTGTTAATAACAAGGTCACACCATTGGTGGAATGATGTGATGAACATTCATCCGAAGTATAGCTTTACGATCAAGTCATTATGTTTAAATTGCTATAACATCATACGAAGTAATCTTTATC
The DNA here is from genome assembly GCA_023614405.1 of Avena insularis. Lineage (NCBI taxonomy): Eukaryota > Viridiplantae > Streptophyta > Magnoliopsida > Poales > Poaceae > Avena > Avena insularis. The sequence continues at coordinate 427,094,607 of CM042692.1, read as the reverse complement.
CTTAGACCATGAGATCATGTTAATTGCTAACACCGGAATAGTATCTTGATAACATCAAACGTCACACCGTAACAGGGTGACTATAAAGATGGGTTCAGTACTACGAAGGTGTTATGTTGAGACTCATGGATCAAGAGTAGAATTTGTCAATCCAGATGACGGATAGATATACTCTGGGCCCTCTCGGTGATATCACATTAGGATAGCTTGCAAGCAAGTGATGTGATCACTAGAATGTTATATCACGGGAACGAGAAAAGAGTGCATGTCGGTAACGAGATCAAACTAGGTATGGAGATACCGATGATCGAATCTCGGACATGTAATATATTGAGAGACAAAGGGATTTAGTTACAAGCGTTAAAGGTTCTCACGATCATAGGAGTCATCGTTGAATGTGTAGGAGTCAGTACGGATCTCTGTGTCCATTGCTGATTATTGATCGGAGAAGGGTCTCGATCATGTCTGCATTATTCGCGAACCGTAGGGTGGCACACTTAAGAGTTACCAGACACCATTTTGGAGCACATATGTTTTAGACGAAAGAATTGCAAAGCACATGAATTGTTTCAATAGAAACCGGAAATTGTTTCGGGTGAAATTGCAGAAGATGGTTCTGCATGTGATATTGAAATATTGCAAGGGGCTATATGTGAATGTTTGTTAATTAAAGTAATTAACAAAATTCTGAATAAATTTAATAAAAAGAGTTTTATTAAATGAGAGAGCATTAAATTTGGAGAAATTTAATCCATTTAAAGTGGAGACTTTAAAAGGGAATGTGAAGAGGCATTTTAATGTGGAGGGGTTACCACCACATGAATGGGGGAGGTGAGGGGTCACCCCCCCATGTGCCGGCCATGGAGAGAGGGGCACCCCCCTCCTCCTATAAAAGGCCACCCATTCCCTCCTTCATCCTCACACCTCCTTGTGAAGGATCTCTCTCCCCCTCTAGAATTATTCCCCCATGGTCTCGGATTAGCGAGATACATGTTCCCGGTGGCATTTAAATCTGAAGGACTTGTTGCTCACCGGATCACCGAGCGAGGAGGTGGAGGTTGTCTGGTGGCTTGAACGTGTGTGCGAGTGTGGATGCGCTGCTGAGTTGCGGCGCTCGGACTTCCTCACGATCTTGAGATCGGCAAGTGTACGACTACATCAACCACGAGTTCCTACTCGTTAACAAAGCTCGTTGTCTACGAAGGTAAGTCTCGTTGGATGTATGTCCACCCATTGCTTTGTACCTAGTAGATAGATCTTGGCGTGTAGTTCACACCGTAGGAATTTTCTTTGTTTTCTATGTTGCGGACCCAACAGGTCTGGCCGACCCCAGCACCCCCTCGGCCTCTCCTTCCACCTATATTTTGCCTTCGAGACCAAAACCCTAAGGACCCGACCAAAAATCCACGAAAGAGTCTGTAGCCGCCGTCATCTCCATCCTAGATCAGGAGGGATCTGAAGCTCTTCCAAGCACTGATGGCTCAATGCACGGCGCCCAGAAAAATGCTTGATGGCGGTGTTGATGTAGAGCTCGTTGGGAACCCCAAGAGGAAGGTATGATGAGCACAGCAACAAGTTTCCCTCAGTTATGAAACCAAGGTTTAATCGAACCAAGAGAGCAAGGAAACACCCCAAAGGTGTTACTAGCTGAGCAAGCGACTATCGGCTAGTAGCAACATGGAGACCTGCACAACACAACCACGTAACTTTGTCCCCAACTTGCGATGAGGTTGTCAATCTCACTTGTTTTATGGAAAACAAAGGATTAAACGATCGAATGGAAAGAAGTAAAAGTTTGCGAAAGTAAACACAAAGCAAAGATTGTAGATTGTATGTAAAGAAGAAGGACCGATCCATAGTTCACTAGAGGTGGCTCTCAGATAGATAACATGGGGTGAACAAATTACAGCGGGCAATTGACAAACACCGAGAAAGCAATACATGCATATACTAATCATCTTGACTCCACCGCGACTTGATTGTGCATTACAACATAATACATAGACCGCCATCCAACTGAATCTATGACTAATAATCCACCTTCAGGTTATCATCCGAACCCCCTCCGATTAAGTTGCAAGCAACAGATTATTGCTTCTAATCAAGACTGCGTGTAAAGTAAACAATACAATTGTTCTATGAACAAAGGATCGTTGTTTTGTCCCTAGTAGCAACAACACATCTAGTACCTTAGAGATTTCACACTTCCCCATATTACTGTGAGGCATGAACCCACTATCGAGCATAAATACTAACTTGAGTTGCTAGCATCTACTTGGCCAAGATAGCTACTAACAACGGAAAGCATGCAAGATCTCAAATAACAAAGACATGATAGAATCAATAATCAATCTGAAATAGCATCTCAATATCTATCGTATCCCCGCAAACACAACATGAATGAATTACAAATAGATGATCTTAATCATGAACGGAGCTCAAAAGATCTAAACATGAAAGCACAAAGGAGGAGAAACCAGCCATCTAGCTACTACATGGATCCGTAGTCCAAGGATGAACTACTCACGCATCACACCGAGGCTTGCATGGTGATGAAGAAGGCCTGTGGTGAATTTCCTCCGGGTAGGTGTGGAAGAGAGCTTCAGATCCCTCCCGATCTAGGGATGGAGATGACGGCTCTGCTTTTTCGTTGATTTTTGATCGGGTGCTTAGGGTTTTCGCCTCGAGGAAACTTATAGGAAGGAGAGGCCGAGGGGGCCGGGTCGGCTGCACCCCTCTCGGCGGGCCAGGCCTGGCCAGCCAGGTGGTGTGGTGGCCTGTGCCTTCTCCGCCTCGTATTCGCACTTGATCCCTTCCAAAAATAGGCACTTTGGCTTTTGTCCCGTCCATTCGAGAATATTCATTTTCGACTTTTGGAACCAAAACAACAAAACAAGCAATGCACTGTGGCTCTTGTTAATAGGTTAGTCCAAGAAATCATAATAAAAGTACTCCAAAGATGGAACAAAACACAAGAAAGTGGATAAAACCAAGCATGGAACATCAAAAATTATAGATACATTTACAATGTATCAAGCACCCTGCTAGAGAGGGGAATTCACCCTGGAGGCCTTCTTCATCATCATGCAAGCCTCCGGTGTGATGCGTGAGTAGTTCATTTGTGGACTACGGGTCCATGTAGTAGCTATATCGCTGGTTCTCCTCCTTTGTGCTTTCATGTTTAGATCTTATGAGCTTCGTTCATGATCAAGATCATCTATTTGTAATTCTGCATGTTGTGTTTGTGGGGATCCGATGGATATTGAGATGCTATTTCAGATTGATTATTGATTCTATCATGTCTTTGTTATTTGTGATCTTGCATGCTTTCCATTGTTAGTAGCTATCTTGGCGAAGTAGATGCTAGCAACTCCAAGAGTTAGTATTTATGATCGATAGTGGGTTCATGCCTCTGGTAATCTAGGGAAGTGACATAAATCTCTAAGGTACTAGATGTGATGTTGCTACTACGGACAAAACAACAATCCTTTGTTCATAGAACAATCGTATTGTTTACATTACACGCAATTCGTAAAGCAATAATCTGTTGCTTGCAACTTAATACTGGAGGGGGTTCGGATGATAACCTGAAGGTGGATTATTAGTCATAGATGCAGTTGGATGGCGGTCTATGTATAATTTTGTAATGCCCAATCAAGTCACAAAGGAGTCAAGATGATTAGTATATGATTGTATGCTTTCTCGATGTTTGTCAATTGCCCCGCTGTAATTTGTTCACCCAGCATGTTATCTATCTTAAGGAGAGCCACCTCTAGTGAACTATGGAGCCCGGTCCTTTCTTTTACATACAATCTATAAACTATTTACCGCTTTGTCTTTACTTTATGCAAACTATTACTTCCTTCCATTCGATACGTTTAATCCTTTGTTTTCAGCAAAACCGGCGAGATTGACAACCTCATCATAAGTAAGGGACAAAGTTCTGTGGTTGTGTTGTGCAGGTCTCCATGTTGCTACTAGCACCGGTAGTGCGCCATGCCAAGGCTCAGCTAGCAACACCTTTGGGGTGTTTCCTTGCTCCTACTAGTTCGATTAAACCTTGGTTTCATAACTAAGGGTAACTTACTTTTGTGCTCATCATACCTTCCTCTTGGGGTTCCCAACGAGCTCATCAATCACGATCCATCAAAGTATTTTTCTGGCGCCGTTGCCGGGGAGTCAAGGACATCTTCACAAGGGGAGTCCCTCATTACCAATCTCTTTACTTTGTTATTTTTTGTTTTCCTTAGTTTCTTTTTGCTTTGTTTGCTTGTTTCTTTATCAAAAAACACAAAAAATTTAGTTTTACAAGTTTGCTTTCTTTAACAAAAACACAAAAATGACTACTCTTGAAAACATTAAGTTGTGTGACTTCACTAGCACCAACAACAATGATTTTATGAGCACACCTATTGCTCCGCCTGTGCCTGAAGCTACTTTCTTTGAGATAAAACCTTCTTTACTCAATCTTGTTATGAGAGAACAATTTTCTGGTATTGGTAATGGAGATGCTGCTGCCCATCTAAATAACTTTGTTGAACTTTGTGAGATGCAAAAGCATAGGGATATAGATGGTGATATTATTAAGCTGAAATTGTTTCCTTTCTCTTTGAGAGGAAAAGCTAAAGAATGGTTGAATTCCTTAACTAGGAATAGTATTGATTCTTGGACTAAGTGCAAGGATGCTTTCATTGGAAAATAATATCCTCCTACTAAGATTATATCTATGAGAAGTGAAATAATGAAGTTTAAACAATCTGATAATGAACATGTTGCTCAAGCTTGGGCAAGAATGAAATCTTTGGTAAAGAATTATCCCACTCATGGACTGACTGCTTGGATGATCATCCAAACCTTTTATGCAGGATTGAACTATTCTTCAAGGAACCTATTGTACTCTGCTGCTGGAGGTACCTTTATGACCATTACTTTGGGTGCTGCAACAAAGCTTCTGGATAATATGATGGTTAACTATTCTAAATGGCATACTGAAAGAGCTCCACAAGGTAAGAAGGTAAATTCTGTTGATGAAACCTCCTCCTTGAGTGAGAAGATTGATGTTATTATGTCTATGCTTGTTAATGTGAAAGCCCATATTGATCCAAATAATGTTCCTTTAGCCTCTTTGGTTGCTCAAGAAGAGCAAGTTGATGTGAACTTTATAAGAAATAATAATTTTGGCAACAATGCTTATGGTAATAACAATTACATGCCCTACCCTTCTAATAGTACTTATGGTTATAATGGTAAACCTGGATTACCTAGTGAAGGAAGAATTTTAGAAGTTGACAGAGCCACTAAGAACTTCATGCAAATGCAATATGAGCAAAATCAACTATTTACTAAAACTATGGAGGAACAATCTACCATTTTGAAGAACATTAGCCATCAACTTGAGAGTCTAAATAGGGAAATTCTGTAGGGGTTCGTAGCATGGAAAACAAAAATTTTCTATCGCATACAAACAAACAAGCCAAGATCTATCTACTAGATTGCAGCAACGAGTCGATGGAATAACTCACCCTCGAAGATTCCAAAGTGTTTAACGAGAGCAGATTCTCGTGGGTGATGTAGTCGATTTTTCCGATCTCAAGATCACAGAGACGATCCTTCCAGCGCCAGCTGCCTCAGCGCCTCCCGATCGGTCACACGCTCGTACTGACGAAGACCTTCCTCTCCCTTGTTCCAAAGAAAATGGAGGTTGTAGCACTCTCCTCGATTCCGCAAAGACAACGGCGTGGTACCGGAGGTAGAGGGGAAATCCCGCAGGGCTTCGCCTTAAGCCGGTGCGAGTATGGTGGAGCTTATGAGAGAGGCTATTAGTGGTCTAGTAATTAGACACACCAATTAGAGGGCTCTAAACCAATTAGAAGGCTCTAAACCGAAATAGCTCTAAACCGGGGTCTAGATCTAGGGTTTAGTTTAGAGGATAGGAAACTTGTGTGCTAGGAGGGAGCCCTGCCTCCTTATATAGGTGGAGGGCTGGCGCCAAGGGAGGAGTTCCTCCCAACTCGGCCTTGAGAGGTGCGCCGCCAAGGGGAGGAATTCCTCCAACTCGGCCTCCACCAATCCTCCTCTTTCCCACTTCCCAAAATTGTTGCTTGACTTTCAAACTAGCCGCTTGACTTTTCAATTTAGGATTTAAATAAACCCTTTATTTTGGACAGCAAGAACACCTAGTACATTATCCAATCAATAAAATATGTAATGAAACATTAATGTACAATTCACCCTCCGGAGTTCCGGACATTCCGGGACCATCAAGAATGTTCCCTATGAAAACACCTAACCATTCCCCAACTCCAAACGGACTTTCCTTATATGAATCTTATTCTCCGACCATTCCGGATCTCCTCGTGATATCCCGGATCCCATCCGAGACTCAACAACATTCGGTCTCTTTCATAATACCATAACTACTCAAACAACGTGAATCCTTATGTGTCTCCACGGTTCGTGAATTATGCGGACATGATCGAGACACTTCTAACAATAACCAATAGAGGAATCTGGAAATTCATATGGCTCTACATATTTCTACGATTACTTTGCGATCGAATGAACCACTTACATACGATACCAATTTCCCTTTGTCTCACGATATGTTTCTTATCCGAGGTTATGATCGTCGGTATCTCTGCATACCTAGTTCATCCTCGCATCGATAAGTACTCTTTTCTCGCTCCGTGATATGTGATCCTCAGTGACCAAGTCACATGCTTGCAAGCTAATTGGATGACATTTCACCGAGAGGGCCCAGAGAGAATATCTATCCGTCATGTGGATGGACAAATCCCACTCTTGATCCATGTGTTTCAACCAATACTTTCCAACACTCAATGCCACCTTTATAGCCACGTTACGGTGTGGTGTTTGATGACATCAAAGCATCCATCCAGAAAGGTGATATGCATGATCTCATGGTCGAAGGAATTAGGTTACTATGTATCAGAAAGCATATAGCAATTGAACTATTGAAATGACTTGATCTTTATGCTACGCTTATCTATAGGAGTATGTCCACCATATCATTCTCCTAATGATATGATCTTGTTGTTGATAAAATCTCAATGTTCATGATAGGAAACCACAATCATCAATCAACCAACAAGCTAGTGAAGTATAGAGGCTATACTAGGGACTTCAAATTAAGTTTACAAATCACACAAGAATTAATTGTTTCCTTGTTAATACTATTATAGCATGAATGTAAACATTTATCATAAACACAAAGATATATAATAATAACTACATTTATTATTGCCTCTAGGGCATATCTCCAACAGTCTCCCACTTGCACTAGAGTCATCTAATCTAGATTACATGGTAATATACCAACACCCATGGCAGTTTGGTGTTGGTCATGTTTTGCCCTGGAGAGGTTTAGTCAACGGATCCGCCACATTCAGATATGTGTGTACTTTGCTAATCTTTATATCCCCATCATGGATATGTTCTCGAATAGCGTGAAAACGCAGCTTGATATGCTTCAGCTTCTTGTGTGACCTTGGTTCTTGAGCATTGGCTATGGCGCCCATGTTATCACAAAGAGATAGACATTGGGTCCAGCAAGACTTGGAACCACACCCAGCTCAGAATGAACTCTTTCATCCATATCGCTTCTTGTGAAGCCTCAAGCAGCCATGTATTCTGATTCAGTTGAAGATCTCGCCACAACGCTTTGCTTTGCACTCCTCCAGCTAATCGCTGCACCATTCAAAATAAATACGTATCCAGATTGTGATTTAGAATCATCCGGATCGGTGTTCCAACTAGCATCGGTGTAACCATTAACAACGAGCTGTTCATCACCTCCATAAGAAAGAACCATATCCTTAGTTCTTCTCAAGTACTTAAGGATGTTTTTGACCGCTGTCCAATGATCCACTCATGGATCACTTTGATATCTGCTAGTTAGACTAACAAAGATATGCGATGTCGGGTCTAGTACATAGCATGGCATACATTAGAGATCCTATGGCTGAGGCATAGGAGTCTTACTCATCCTTTCTCTATCTTCGCCGATGTCGGACTTTGAGTTTTACTCAAGGTCGATTAGCAACATGGGCAAGAACCCTTTCTTGCTATCTTCCATTCCAAACCTCTTTAGAACTTTGTCCAAATATGTACTTTGTGACAATGATATTTGGCGCTTGATCTATCTCTATAAATCTTTATGCCTAATATGTAAGCTTCACCAAGATCCTTCATTTAAAAATTATTATTAAAATACTATTTGACACTATTAAGAAGGTCTACATCATTCCAAATCAACAATATGTCATCCAAATACAGTATTAAGAATGCTACAGAGCTCCCACTCAGTTTCTTGTAAATACAAGCTTCTCCATAAGTTTGTATAAAACCAAAACTTTTGATTACCTTATCAAAACGTTGATTCCAACTTCGGGATGCTTGCTTCAATCCATAGATGGACCGTTGAAGCTTGCATACCTTGTTAGCATCTTTAGGATCGACAAAACCTTTGGGTTGCATCATATACAACTCTTCATCAATGTCTCCATTGAGGAATGCTGTTTTGACATCCATCTGCCATATCTCATAATCATAATATGCAGCGATTGCTAACATAATCCTCACAGACTTTAGCTTCGCTACCGGTGAGAAAGTCTCATCGTAGTCAACTCCTTGAATTTGTCGAAACCCTTTTGCATAAGTCGAGCTTTATAGATGAACATTACCATCAGATCTGCTTTTCTTGAAAATCCATTTGTTCTCGACACCTTCCGCCATCCGTAAGTCCACCAAAGTCCATACTTGGTTTTCGACATGGATCCAATCTCGGATTTCATGGCTTCTTGCCATTTATTGGAATCTGGGCTCATCATCGCTTCCTCATATGTCTCGGGGTTATCGGTGTTGTCCACCAACATGACATTCATAACGGAATCATACCAATCTGGAGTGGTATGAGTTCTCATTGACCTCCGAGGCTCTGTAGCAACTTCAACCGAAGTTTCATGATCATCATCATTAGCTTCCTCTCTTATTGGTGCAGGTACCACAGGAACTTCTTCCGGTGCTGCGCTACTCGCAATTTCGAGACAAGGTTCGACAACCTCGTCGAGTTCTACTTTCCTTCCAGTCACTTCTTTCGAGAGAAATTCCTTCTCTAGAAAGGATCCATTCTTAGCAATGAAGATTTTGCCTTCGGATCTATGATAGAAGGTATACCCAATAGTTTCCTTCGGGTATCCTATGAAGACGCATTTTTCCGCTTTGGGTTCAAGCTTGTCCGGCTGTAACTTCTTTACATAGGCTTCGCATCCCCAAACTTTAAGGAACGACAATTTAGGTTTCTTCCCAAACCATAATTCATACGGTGTCGTTTCAACGGATTTAGATGGTGCCCTATTTAAAGTGAATGCGGCTGTTTCTAATGCATAACCCCAAAATGATAGTGGTAAATCTGTAAGTGACATCATAGAACGAACCATATCTAAGAGAGTTCGACACGACGCTCGACACACCATTACTCTGCGGTGTTCGGCGGTGTCAATCACGAAAGTATTCCACATTTCTTCAAATGCTCGCCAAACTCAGAATTTAGATATTCACCTCCACGATCAGAACGTAGAAATTTAATCTTCTTGTTACGTTGATTCTCTACCTCACTTTGAAACTCCTTAAACTTCTCGAAAGTTTCGGACTTATGTTTCATGAAATAGATATACCCATATCTACTCAAATCATCCGTGAAGGTAAGAACATAACGATAACCATCACGATGCTACACTCATTGGACCACACACATCGGTATGTATGATTTCCAATAAGTCCGTAGCTCGCTCCATCATACCGTAAAATGGAGTCTTAGTCATTTTACCCATCGACATGCTTCATCTTTCAAGTGATTCAAAATCAAGTGATTCAAGAAGTCCATCGAATGGAGTTTCTTCATACGCTTCACTCCAATGTGACCAAGACGACAAAGTGCCACATATAGGTCGAATTATCGCTGATTTCAATCGTTTAGCTTCAATGTTGTTGATATGTGTATTTCCACTATCGAGATTCAATATGAATAGACCATCTATCAAAGGTGCATGTGCATAAAACATATTACTCATATAAATCGAACAACCATTGTTCTCGGATTTAAACAAGTAACCGTCTTGCAATAAACAAGATCCCGATATAATGTTCATGCTTAACGCAGGCACCAAATAACAATTATTTAAGTATAAAACTAATCCCGATGGTAGATGAAGAGGTAGCGTGCCGACCGCGATCACATCAACCTTTGATCCGCTTCCCACGCCGCATCGTCACCTCGTTCTTCACTAGCTTCCGTTTATTACGCAGCTCCTGTTTGAGTTACATATATGAGCAACCGAACCAAAGATCAAATACCTGTGCACTACTACGAATACTAGTGAGATACACATCAATAACATGTATATCAGATATACCTTTCTTCTTGATGTTGCCGTTCTTCAAATCCGCCAAGTACTTTGGGCAATTCCGCTTCCAGTGACCTTCTCCCTTGCAGTAAAAGCACTCAGTATCAGGCTTGGGTCCAGCCTTGGTCCTCTTCGTCGGTATGGCAGCTTTCTTACCACCCTTCTTGAAGTGTCCCTTTTGCTTAGACTTGCCTTTCTTGAATTTGGTGGTCTTATTGACCATCAACACTTGGTGCTCTTTCTTGATCTCCACTTCTGCAGATTTTAACATAGCAAATAGTTCTGGCAACTCTTTGTTCATGTTCTGCATGTTGTAGTTCATCACAAAGTTCTTGTAACTTGGTGGTAGTGATTGGAGGATGCGGTAAACCCCCAAAGTATTAGGAATCACTATACCCAAACTTTGAAGTTTATTTGCGTTCCCAGACATCTTAAGCACATGCTCACTGACGGAGCTACCCTCTTCCATCTTGCAGTTAAAGAACTTTTCAGAAGCTTCATAACTTTCAATTGCCGCATGAGTCTCAAAGATTAATTTGAGATCCTCGACAATATCATATGGGTCTGACTCTTCAAACCTTTTCTGAAGCTCCGATTCTAAACCATACAAGATAGCACACTGAACTATGGAGTACTGATTCTTCCGAGCGAGGTAAACATTCTTTACTTCATCGGTAGCATCAGCTGCAGGTGGGTCACCTAGCGGTGCATCTAGCACATAGGTCAAATTACCAGCTGTGAGGACAATCCTCAACTTGCGGAACCAATCCGCGAAGTTGCTTCCATTGTTTTTCAACTTTTCTTTCTCTAGGAACGCATTAAAATTGATGGTAGGGGCTGCCATTGATCTACAACATATTTGCAATAGTTTAGACTAAGTTTATGACAAATTAAGTTCAAATTAATTAATGAAATTAAACTAGGTGAACTCCCACTCAAAACAACATCCCTCACATTGTTTTAGTGATCACACGAACCAAATCCACTACATCAACACCGATCATCACGAGAGTTGATATAGTTTCAATGGCGAACAATCATCATGTTCATCATATCTACTATATGATTCATGCTTTACCTTTCGCCATCCGTGTTCCCGAGGCCATGTCCGTACATGCTAGGCTCACAAGATCAAACCTTAGCTACCGCATAAGCAAATCTGGCTTGCTTACGTTGTATTCACCATGAATCAAAGACACCCGATCATCACGTGGTGCTTCAAGCAAGCTTTGGCAACGGTGCATACTAAGGGTGAACACTTTAGAACTTGAAATTTATGTGCATGAGGGATCATCTTATAATGCTACCGTCGTCTACTAAGCAATACAAGATGCATAAAGGATTAACATCACATGCAATTCATAATATGTGATATGATATGGCCTTTCTTCTTTGTGCTTCCGATCTCCATCTTCAAGCACGAACATGATCTCCATTATCACCGGCATAGCATCAAGGTCAATGATGCTTCTTCATGGTTGTCGTCCACCAGCTTCAACTATTACAACTATTTTGAATAGACACGCAGGTCTTAACAGAAATTAAAGACAACCATATGGCTCTCGCCGTTGCCAACTTACAATAAGGAACATTGCATACATCAAATATAATCACAATCATGGCCATATCACATCATCAGACACCCCGCAAAACAAAGTTAGACGCTTCTACTTTCTTTGCATATTTTACGTGGTTTGGGGCTTTCAATAAGTGTCGTTCTAACTTACGAACAAGAACCACAACATTGATACTAGCATTGTTGATCACCCGTTGTAAATTGGATCTTTACTATGCTAGGAGAAACAGGAACCCGCAAAGCCACTTATGCAATACAAGTTGCATGTTAAGCGTGGAGCAAGTCTCATGAACGATGTCATGTAAGGTTAGCCCGGGCCGCTTCATCCCAACATACCGCAAGATGCAAAGTACACAAACAGCAATCTACAATAAAAGCGTCAACGCCCACAATGACCATTGTGTTCTACTCGTGCAACAGATCTACATATAGACACGGCTCGATACATTGTAGGGGTTCGTAGCATGGAAAACAAAAATTTCTATCGCATACAAACAAACAAGCCAAGATCTATCTACTAGATTGCAGCAACGAGTCGATGGAATAACTCACCTCAAGATTCCAAAGTGTTTAACGAGCAGATTCTCGTGGGTGATGTAGTCGATTTCTTTCCGATCTCAAGATCGCAGAGACGATCCTTCCAGCGCTGCGTTCCCTCAAGCCTCGATCAACACACGTTGGTACTCAACACCTTCCTCTCCTTGTTCCAAAGAAAATGGAGGTTGTAGCACTCTCCTCGCGATTCGGCAAAGACAACGGCGTGGTACCGGAGGTAGAGGGAAATCCCAGGCTTCGCCTTAAGCCAAAAGTAGTATGGTGGAGCTTATGAGAGAGGCTATTAGTGGTCTAGTAATTAGACACACCAATTAGAGGGCTCTAAACCAATTAGAAGGCTCTAAACCGAAATAGCTCTAAACCGGGGTCTAGATCTAGGGTTTAGTTTAGAGGATAGGAAACTTGTGTGTGCTAGGAGGGGAGCCCTGCCCCTCCTTATATAGGTGGGAGGGCTGGCCGGCCAAGGGGAGGAGTTCCTCCCCAACTCGGCCTTGAGAGGTGCGCCGGCCAAGGGGAGGAATTCCCCTCCAACTCGGCCTCCACCAATCCTCCTCTTTTCCCACTTCCCAAAATTGCCGTTTGACTTTCAAACTAGCCGTTTGACTTTTCAATTTAGGATTTAAATAAACCCTTTATTTTGGACAGCAAGAACACCTAGTACATGATGCAATCATTCCAATATGTAATGACACATTCATGTACCCTTCCCCCTCCCGGAGTGCCGGACATTCCGGGACCTTCTAGAATGTTCCCGATGAAAACACCGGAACCATTCCCCAACTCCGAAACGGGACTTTCCTTATATGAATCTTATTCTCCGGACCATTCCGGATCTCCTCGTGATATCCCGGATCCCATCCGAGACTCCGAACAACATTCGGTCTCTTTCATAATACCATAACTACTCAAACAACGTCGAATCCTTAAGTGTGTCTCCCTACGGTTCGTGAATTATGCGGACATGATCGAGACACTTCTCCGAACAATAACCAATAGAGGAATCTGGAAATTCATATGGCTCCCACATATTTCTACGATTACTTTGCGATCAAATGAACCACTTACATACGATACCAATTTCCCTTTGTCTCACGATATGTTACTTATCCGAGGTTATGATCGTCGGTATCTCTGCATACCTAGTTCATCCTCGCATCGATAAGTACTCTTTTCTCGTTCCCATGATATGTGATCCCCTGTGACCAAGTCACATGCTTGCAAGCTAATTGGATGACATTTCACCGAGAGGGCCCAGAGAATATCTATCCGTCATGTGGATGGACAAATCCCACTCTTGATCCATGTGTTTCAACCAATACTTTCCAACACTCAATGCCACCTTTATAGCCACCTCATTTACGGTGTGGTGTTTGATGACATCAAAGCATCCATCCAGTAAAGGTGATATGCATGATCTCATGGTCGAAGGAATTAGGTTACTATGTATCAGAAAGCATATAGCAATTGAACTATTGAAATGACTTGATCTTTATGCTACGCTTATCTATAGGAGTATGTCCACCATATCATTCTCCTAATGATATGATCTTGTTGTTGATAACATCTCAATGTTCATGATAGGGAAACCACAATCATCAATCAACCAACAAGCTAGTGAAGTATAGAGGCTATACTAGGGACTTCAAATTAAGTTTACAAATCACACAAGTATTAATGGTTTCCTTGTTAATACTATTATAGCATGAATGTAAACATTTATCATAAACACAAAGATATATAATAATAACTACATTTATTATTGCCTCTAGGGCATATCTCCAACAAATTCCTAGTTTACAATTGAAACTTTCTAATGCTGAAAGGAATATATCATCTTTGTCTGAAGCTCAATCTTCATTGATTAATAAAATGGTTGCTAAACCTGAAACTATTGATAATCCCTTCGCAGCTACTAATGCTATACAAGTAAGAATTGATGAAAATGTTAGACTATTTGCTGAATTACATGCTAAGTGCGAGAGAGAAGATGGAATTGCTAGAAACATTAGTGTTTCTACTATCACCACCACTAGTGTTGAGGCTAGTAATAGTTCAACTACTTTAGATGATAATTTTGATTTTGATCTTGATGGTTGCAATATCTCTGAAGTTATTAAGTTCCTACAAAAGCTTACTAAAAGTCCTAATGCTAGTGCTATGAACATGGCCTTTACAAAACAAATTACTGATTCTCTCATAAAGATTAAAAAAGAAAAGATGAAACATAAAGCTTTTATTCCTATAAAACAAGAAGATGGTTGGGAACCCATCATTAATATGAAAGTGAATGACTTTGATTTTAAAGCTTTATGTGATCTTGATAGTAGTGTTTCTATTATGCCTAGAAGGATTTATGATATGCTTGATTTGCCACCACTTTAAGATTGTTATTTGAATGTCCCACTTGATAATAATGCTAAAAAGAAACTCATGGGGAGTCTTAATGATGTTCTTATTATGGTTAACAATGTCTATGTCGCTGTTGATTTCTATGTTTTGGATGTTGAATGCAATGCTTCTTGTCCTATTACTTTGGGAAGACCTTTTCTTAGAACTGTTGGTGCCATTATTGATATGAAAGAAGGCACCATTAAATATCAACTCCCACTCAAGAAAGGTATAGAACTCTTCCCTAATAAGAGAGAGAAGATTTCTTTTACCTCTCCTATGAAAACAAAATTTGGTTTTAATGCTTCTTCATTTGAGAACACTTGATTCTTTCTTGCTTCTTATGCCTAACTTAAAGGCGTTAAAGAAAAGTACATATTGGGAGATAACCCAAAAGTTTTAGATGAGTCTTGGAAGTTATTACTTCAGTAATAAACGCTCCTTATCCTTTTTATTTGGTTTTTGTGCCAAGAGTAATCTCTAATAAGAGAGAAGTAATGATTGGGAAAGTTGCTGTCCCGAAACAGATTTCTGTGCTTCACCATAAATATTCGTGCAAAATCTCTGACCGTCTTTTTGAGGCGTGAATTTTTTTGCTTCTGACCCAGGTTGTTATATAACTTTTGTTAGTTCAACACTTTTTGATTTGAGCAACAGAAGGTCTTCGAAAAAATTCGTCTTTACCTGCTGGTCTGTTTTGGCAGATTTCTGCCAGTTTCTGTATTTGCTTCTTGTTGGTTCCTTTTTGAGTTCTTTTGGGGAATTAAGCTTTTTGAGGGAAGTTTTACAATAGCTAGTGTTTTAATCGAAGTTTTCTTGGTGTTATAACTGAACCTTAAAGACCTATTATCTTTAGTGCACTAATGTTGCTAATAAAGATTGTGTGAAGTTTTGTATGAAGGAAAAATTTCAGGTGTATGGAAGGAATGAGTAATGAGATGAAGGATGGACTAAAGCTCAAGCTTGGGGATGCCACGCGTGTCACCCCAAGAAATATCCAATAATTACAAGCGTCAAAGCTTGGGGATGCCCAAGGCATCCCCTTCTTCATCAATAAAAATCCCAGGTTTCTTCCAAATGCTTTATTTTTATTGTTTAATGCACAGTTGTGTTGTTCTTGGAGCGTCTTCTTTTTTCGTTTTTGTTTTGGTTTTTCATTTGCTTAGTTTGATGAATAAATTGGTTGGACCCCCTCTTTCATACATTGGTTTTCAAATAGTTTGGTTTGGTTTGGAAAAGAGTAAGAAAGTTCATGCTTAAGTGGTAAAGAGAGCTTGTTTTTGACTGTGGCCTATGCTTTTTCATGCCATGCTTGATATTGTTTTGGATTTATGCTTAGTATTCTTTGTTGTAGCATGACTTGTTATAAACAATTGAGATTGCTTAATGTGCCTTGGATGAATCATGCGTTGTTTTAGCATATTAAAGCATAGTATAGTGGTATTCTCCTTTGATGCTTTATTTGGGTTGACTTGGTGCATGCTCACACCATGTTATGACTATCTCAAGTCACCATAGTGTAACATCCCAAAACTTTAATCCAAGCTTATCAAGATCCAAATCCTCAAAATTAGGGTTAACAAAAACTTTTCCATTTAAAAATATGAAAGCATTCATGTGTAGGTGCATTTGAATTAGGAGTTGATTTGAATTGCCATGGTTCTGTGATTCTTTGCTTGTAAAATGTTTCTTAGGTGAATTAAACATCATCTAGATCATTCCCAAAGAAAAACAAATCAAAATGAATAATTGAAGTGAATGGTCATTTTGGCCAAATTAACTATCATGCTTACTTTGGCTATTCCTAGTACTCAGAACTTAACAGAAACAAATGTTGATCTTTGCACCCCTTGCTAGTACACATAATGAGGTACCAAGGCCCACTTTGTGATCTGCTAAAAACATTCAAATGCTAATTTTAAATGACAGTTTAAAATTGAATCTATTTCATATGGGAAGATCCCACTATTTCAAAAACCACTCAAACAAGCTCAATTTTCAAAACCCAAGCAACCATAGAGTCTCAAGCTTATTCCTAGCAAACCCACCAAAAATCTTTTCAAAATTCAAAAATAAATTTCATGCGGCCATTTCATCAAACACTTGGCAGGCATGATTTACACCCTAATCCTAGCTCACTATTTTGAACAGGGTTTTGCCCCTAAATGATCTCCATTTAATCCCTTGGTCCCCCCATGAGTTAACCATGCCATTAGCACCCATCCCCTACTCCCCTAGTGGCATTGCCATGCCATGCCAAGCATCAACTCGTCGGCCGACCTTGCCCTCACCCTAGCTGACCACCTCCCCCTCTCTCTCCATGCCTAGCAGCTAGCCAGCACCTCACCGCCACCCACTGTCCCCTCCCCAAGCCAGGCCCAGCCGTGGACCACCAAGGAAACCCCACGCCTAGTGCCACCACGCCATGCCGAGCACGCGCCAGAGCGCCGCACCCGGCACGCGTGCACAAGCCGCCGCTCGACCGCAGCCCGCGCCCACCGCGTCACCACGACCCAGGGAGCACGCCGGACATGCCCGTTCGCCGCCCAACGTCTCACAGCCACCGCTCGCCACAGAAGCCGCCGCCTCTACCGCTCAGAGCGCCAGCTCTGCCCGACCGCATACCACCGCCCCTAAGCCCACATTAAAGCCCTAGATCACCGCCAGGAGACCGCGCGTCGATCGCCACCCGCAGCCATGCCGCTAGCAGCCCGTAGCCATGTCGCCACCGTCGACTGGCCATGCCACGCTATCCCTTCGTCGAGCCTATAAAAGGAGAGCACCCCCAGTCATTTGCAGCACACCACTCCACTCCCCTCACCTCACTGATCGTCCCACACCTCTAGCTGGAGCACGGGGAGCAGCAGTTCGCCGGAATTGCACCAGAGCAGGCCGCCTCTGGAGGAGAAGGGCGCCGCTGATTGCGACCACCCCCGGAGCTGCCTCGACCGTCCCTGAGCTCGCTGTCGACCACCAGATCATTTGCCCGCCTCGCCGTCGTCGCTGGAGCCTTGGTACGCCCCCTATGCACCCCCACTAGGCCGCTAGGGTTAGAGCTCGTCGGCGACAGGTCCGTCGTCGATGACGATCCCCAGTCGTTGATCCCCACTCTAATCTAACGTCCCACATTGCCCTGTACTGCTTCGCACGTTATGAGTCGCTGACTGGTGGACCCCCCCTGTCAGTTGAGCCCCGCGGTGCGGAGTGACACTGGGCCGGCCCGTTAGCGTTTCCCGCGCAACCCAGATAGTTTGAATTAGGATTTTTCTTTTTAGTTTAAAATTAGTTCTGTCCCTTAGTTCAAAATTCAATTCAGAGAGATTTACATATCCAAATGAAGTGATTCCAATTTTGTAGGAAAGCTACTAAAAAGCTCTATCCAAGCCCGTTGGATTTAATTCATTTAGAGTTATAGATCTCTCCTAGTAAAAATAATTAAACAGAAGCATTTGCACCTTGCAACATTTTTATAAAATCAACCAAGTTAGCTTTTGAGTTGATTACAACTCTCAAAAATCACATTTCATCATACCTATCTGAATATGTAATAATATTAAGGTTTACATGTAGTGACTTTGGACTAGTACCAAAATAATGCTATATAGGCATTTCTAGTCACTTTAAATCATTAAATAATGAACTTAAACCAAAGTAATTTTGATCCAACCCTTAAATTACATTCCCACATGTTAGAATATGTGGTGATGACATGTGTCCACATGATCCCATATTTTAAGTGGTGAATATTAAATCTTAGTTAATTTTTCTATGAGTAGAAATTACTTTTCTAAAATAAAAAGGAGGAAACTATGGAATAAAACTTGTGATGCTTGTGATGATAATCGATCATCAATTGTGTGCCTTAGAGTACTAAATTAGACTAGTTAAGTATTGTTTGGTGATTGTGTACTCCGTATGTATTTATAGAAGATAGTACCGACAAAGCTTACGAGGAGGAGGAGTGCTACCAAGAAGAAGAAGAAAGCTTCAACCACTGCACCAACCAAGGCAAGCTATTGTTAGCAAGCTAGAATTAAGTTAGATGAATGAGCAAAGATGCCTTAGGCATGCTTTGGTCACACCACTTTGACTATTACTACCCCAAATATTACCTTACAAGCTTTACTTCCTTTAGTTTACACAAAGTCCCTTACTTGTTTTGAAGGTAGCATAAAGAGTATAAAACTTGACCTATTTAGCTAAGCTTTAGATGTCATTCTATGGCATGAGATTGAACCCATCATCTTTCCACCTTAGTGAACACTCTTAACTTAGTAGTCTAGAGTAGATCAAAACTTGAGTCACTTTAGATGGGAACAATTGGTGAAAATGAATTATGAAAACCTTGGAATGATAAGTCATTCTATTGAAATGTTTTGACATGTGTTGAGAAACACAAATGGTTTATGATGATGAAAATGTTGAGGCATGAGCCTTAGCCCTTTTATAAAACTGATGGTTGGAATCGGATGCGATACAATTCCAAATTTACCGTACAACCACACTACCTGAATTGGGTAAGGCTTAGCCGGAAGTTTATATGCATTAGTATTAGTTCCCTCGCGGGAGAGGTTTGAGCTGAGGCTACCTCTCAATGTTGTCCACCTATGCAGTGCCCAAGATGACAGATGGTCATGGTTGGGAGGCCATGCTCATAGGAGAGGTGCTTATACTAGGGTGTGTAAAGGGAAGGTTATGTTTGATTATCTGCATATTAAGTATGATGATTCAGGGTTATCCCTGATAGATGTATCGACTCTTGTGGTGAAAGTGTACCACCTCTGTAGAGTGTCAAACTATTCGAATAGTTGCGTCCGCGGTTATGGACAGTTGGAGTGGCCATACTGTTTCCTTGTCAGATGTTTTAAAACCAACTTATGAGATGAATGATGAATCTTGACTTGACCACAACAGGGTTGTGCTTATGATAATAGCTTCCCAACTTAAGTGATTCTAGAACTTTATTTTATCTTCTTTGCTTCTAAACTCAACTTAGGTTTCAAACTTAACTTTTTAGTTAACTTATATTTAGCACTTTAACTTAGCACTATACTACTTGTTAGTGGTAGTTTGCGAGTACTTAAAGAGTACTCATGGCTTTTGTCCCTAGCTATTCTCATGGCCAGACTATGAAGGAGACTATCAAGATGAGGGCCAGCAGGACGACTATGATAACTAGGACTATCTGCCTTCGTCAGCATTGCCTGTGCCCCTGAAGATGGACCCCACCGCTATGCTTTATATTTATTCCGCTGCTTGTTGTATTAAGACTGGATCATGAGATCCTTATTCGTGTAAGACCTTATGTATGGTTTGTAATGGATGATGTACTGTGATATCCAATCCGTTATGTCTCACAAAAATGGTAATCCTGGGATTGCGAGGTACGGCATAACGGGCATCTGGGATTAAAAATCCGGGTGTTGACAAGTTGGTATCAGAGCCATCCTGACCATAGGAGACCCTAGTTAGAATGGACGTCCGAACAAAAATTTAGTTTCAAAACCAAAGTGAGTATTTATGAAAAACTATCTCCCCTATTATCCTTGGGAATTCATTCTTTCTCAAAAATTCATGTTCCTCAAAATCCTTACATTATTACTTAAAATTTGACACACTTGGTCACTTCACTAATTTCCTCATCCTTAATTCTTGTAGATGGAGACTCAGTTCAGCAAGTTTTACCAGTTGGGAAACAGAGGTCAGCTGATCTTCGAGAGGGATTTGGATTCACTGTCAGAGTTATTGGGACGCCGACATCCGGAGTTTCTTGGAGCTCAACTTCCAGGAACCCCAGGAGGAGACCTACAGTGGCTAGTCACCGCTGATCTTAGAGGAAGCATTGAAGCACCAACATCCGGGAGAATTCAGTTCTCCGTGAGAGAGAACAACTGGCTAGATGGATTAGACAGGGCAATGCATGAAGCTCTCGCACGTCTATGTGCCCTCAGCATCAACAAAATCCAAGGAACCCGTTTTGCTCACTATGCAAGACGTGACTTCATGGGAATGCTGATGGAGATGCCAAGTCACCCAGAGTTGAGGCGTCAAGTGGAGAATCTTGACTTCTTGCTGCATGACAGACGGCAGGAACTGGACAATGCCAGGGAGCTAGCCAACCAGAACCGTGCCATTGCCGACTAGAAGGCCCAGACTTTCGCACTGCTCGTCTAGGATCGCTAGTCTCTTTGCCGCCAGCGTGCAAAGAAGGATCGCACCATCGTCCGTCTTCGCAAGAAGGTGGCCGACCTCGAGAAGACCGTCAAGGAGCAGGAAGCTCAGCTTGGTGCCAAGGAAGAAGAAGATGAGGGTGAAGACATCCAGGGAGACATGGATTCTTACCTCAGCAATGATGATAACTTTCTAGAGGAGGATGCCGTGGACTTCTACGCTGACGATGAGGACTCCGACTTCATCGACAATGAGTAGATGCACTAGAGCACTATCGCAGCATGAGATGTATCGGTCCCACTGTATCGTAGCTTGTAGAATGGTTCTTCAAACCATCTTTTTCCTTTGTTTGTTGTGGTGTGTGTTGTATCATGTGTTTGTTTGCATGAATGAAATGGAGTTAGTTGAAAAAAACCTGAGTCTAACTCAAAGTTTTAGCTTTGAAACCAAAACCATGAACCTTAGAATTTCCCTCTTACCCCTATATCTATCTAAATCCTCAGATGACTCGTGGAAACCAAGGAGGGAGCAGCTCGTCGCAGGACCCAATGCTACAGATCTTGCAGAATCTCATCACAGACCGTGAAGCAAGCAGGGAAGAACGTCCAGCCAACTTAGCAACATTGCAGCAGATCGCCCAGATGTTTCTCAACAACCAAGGGCATGGAAATCAGGATCATCAAGGATCCAAGCTAAAAAACTTCTAGAATACAAATCCCCCAATCTTCAACCAATTTGAAAACCCATTAGTTGCTGATGACTGGTTACATACAATGGAAAACAACCTAGAAGTTGCAGGAGTTGATGAAAACGAGAAAGTTCTCTTCGCCACCCACTATCTGGCGGGAGATGCAAGAGCTTGGTGGAATAGTATCCGCAATATGAACCATGGTCAAGTTATGACATGGGAAGCATTCAAAGTCAAGTTCAGCTGCACCCACGTGCCACATGGTCTAGTCAACCGAATGAGAGATGAGTTCCGCAAATTGAAGCAAGGAAGAATGACTATGGTGGAGTACCGTGACAGATTCCTGTCACTTGCCAGATATGCACCTGATGAGATCAACACGGAGGCCAAGAAGAAGGAGAGATTCTTGAACGGACTACATGATGAGATGCAGACTGTCCTCGTCAACATCCGTTTTCAGGATCTCGAAGAGCTAGTCGACTCTGCCATTCATATGGAAGGGAAGATTAATCAGGCAAACGACAACCGCAAACGTCGTATGATGCAGCAATCAGGATCCAGCAGTCACCAGAAGTACCGTCCCAACCCCTCACCAGGATATGCACCAAGGAACAACCGACCCCCAATGTCTCGCCCAAGCTACCCCAACCGTAGCGGAGGCAATGTGAAGTCCGGAGGAAACCATCACAACTCCAGCAATGCCAACAATTTCAACCGTGCCCCTCCAAAGAGCAACAACAACAACAATACTGCACCCAGAACTGGCAGCAATGTTGTACCTGTCGCAGTTAAGGACAAGTCCCAGATCACTTATTTTGAGTGTGGAGTGAAGGACCACTACTCCAATGAGTGTCCCAAGAAGACTACCGCCAATGCCACTACGAATGCCCCAGTTCAACAGCAGAGCCGCGTTCAACCAGGAAGAAGGTTTGCCCCAGGGAACCCTCACAACCGCAACGGTCGTCTCTTCCACATGAACGTAGAAGAAGCCCAAGAAGCGCCAGATGTAGTGTTGGGTATGTTTTCTGTCAACTCAGTTTTTGCAAGAGTATTGTTTGATTCGGGAGCATCGCATTCATTTGTCACCGAAGAATTTGCATGCACTAGTAAGATTCACCCAACCAACCTGAAGCATGTCATGATAGTTCAAATCCCTGGATCAACTACAAAAGCTAGAAAAATTTGCAAAGCGGTACCTATCAGAATACATGGGATAGATTTTTATGCCAACCTAATAGTACTTGGAACTAAAGGATTGGAAGTAGTACTAGGTATGGACTGGATGTCAAGGCATAAAGGACTGATAGACTGTGCTAAGAAAGCCATCACCATGACCAGTAGTTCTGGAGTAACAGTAGAGCATATCTCTGAAACTTACCCCGTCAATCCAAGTGCAACAAGAGTCTAGCCCTACCCACCATAGACCAAGTAAGAGTAGTCTGTGAATACCCCGACGTATTCCCATATGAATTGTCAGGTATGCCTCCGGATAGGGATATTGAGTTCATTATCGAACTAATCCCCGGAACCGGACCCATAGCCCAGAGAACCTATAGCATGAACCCCTCAGAGTTATTTGAGTTGAAGAAGCAGTTAGATGCCATGTTAGTGACAGGCTTGATTCATCCAAGCGCATCGCCTTGGAGATTACCAGTGTTATTCATCGACAAGAAAGATGGAGGCAATCGTCTGTGTACAGATTACAGAAAGTTGAATGATGTCACCATTAAGAACAAGTACCCCTTGCCAAAGATAGAGGATCTATTTGATTAGTTGACCGGAGCCTAGGTATTCTCAAAGATTGATCTTAGGACTGGTTATCACCAACTTAAGATTCATGCAATGGATATTCCGAAGACCGCCTTTACTACTCGCGATGGTTTATACGAGTATACGGTTATGTCTTTTGGATTAACCAATGCCCCTGCTTATTTCATGAATCTCATGAATAAGATCTTTATGAATTTCCTAGATAAGTTTGTAGTTGTGTTTATCAACGACATCCTTATCTACTCCAAGTCAGAAGAAGAGCATGAGCAACATCTGAGAATCATCCTAGAAACCCTGAGAGAGCATCAGTTATATGCCAAGTTCAGCAAGTGTGAGTTTTGGCTGAAAGAAGTAGGATTCCCAGGACATATTGTGTCTGCCGGAGGAGTCTTTGTTGATCCCGCCAAGATCAAAGATGTCGAAGAATGGGAAGCCCCAACCACTCAAACCCAAGTTCGTGCATTTCCCGGATTAGCGGGATACTACCGCAAGTTCGTAGAAGGATTCTCGAGCATCGCCCGACCCATGACCCAATTGTTGAAGAAGGACAAGAAGTTTGAATGGACAGACAAATGTGAAGCCAGTTTTCAGGAGCTGAAGAAGAGATTAATATCAGCCCCAATATTGATCATGCCAGATATCAAGAAGCCATTTGATGTATATTGTGATGCATCCAAGATTGGTCTCGGATGTGTATTAATGCAAGAAGGCAAAGTCATCGCTTATCTGTCTCGACAACTGAAGCAGCATGAGCAGAACTATCTGAGCCATGATCTTGAATTAGCAGCCATAGTGTTGGCATTAAAGACATGGCGTCATTATCTGATGGGTAATCACTGTGAGATTTACTCGGATCACAAAAGCTTGAAGTATATTTTCACTCAGAAGAAGTTGAATATGAGGCAAAGGAGATGGATAGAGTTAATCAAGGATTATGACCTTGACAGTCACTATCACCCCGGCAAAGCCAATGTGGTAGCGGATGCTCTTAGCAGATTGCCGTGTAGGCTAAACACCATGATCAAGGAGAAGCAACCAAGTTTGTATGTGGAGTTGGAGCAGTTCAGGACAGAGCTAGTTAGCAAAGGATTCTTAGCTAGCATTGAACTTCAACCCACATTGATTAGCCAAATCAAGGAAGCCCAGAAAGGAAATGAAAGTATCGACGGAATCAAACATCGTATTGGTACATGAAAGGTACCTGGATTCACTGAAGACGAAGAAGGATTACTGTGGTACAAAGGACGTATCTGTGTGCCAGCAGATTCGGAACAGAAGCAAGTTATCATGAAGTAAGCTCATGATACTCTTTATTCTATCCACCCCGGAGGAACAAAGATGTATCCGGATTTGAAAGAGCAATTTTGGTGGCACAAGATGAAGAGAGAAATCGGAAGCTACATCGCCAAATGTGACATCTGTCAAAGAGTCAAAGCAGAGCATTAGAGACCTGCAGGACTGTTACAACCATTGCAGATTCTGGAATGGAAATGGGGTTCCGTCGGAATGGACTTTATCACCGGTTTGCCTACTCCTAGTAGATGAAATGACTCAATCTGGGTCATAGTTGATAGACTGTCCAAGGTAGCCCACTTTATACCTGTCAAGACTACCTACTAGAGTGCGAAACTAGCAGAACTGTACATTGCTAGGATTGTTAGTCTGCATGGAACTCCCAAGACCATAGTATCAGATCGAGGAACCCAGTTTACCTCGAGATTTTGGCAGAAAGTTCAGGAAGGATTGTTAACCAAGTTGAACTTCAGCACCACGTATCACCCGCAAACTGATGAACAGACTGAGAGAGTCAACCAGATCTTAGAGGATATGCTTAGAGCTTATGTGTTGGAATACGGATCAAAATGGGAATATTGCCTGCCTTTCGCAGAATTCTCATATAACAACAGTTATCAAGCTAGTTTGCAGATGGCACCATTTGAATTCCTATACGGAAGGAAGTGTCGTACCCCTTTGAATTGGTCGCAAGTAGGAGAGAGTCAGATCTTTGGACCCGACATTCTCCGAGAATCCGAAGAGAAGGTTCACAAAGTCCGTGAACACCTCAAGACCGCCCAATCCAGACAGAAGAGTTATGCTGACAAGAGAAGGAGAGACCTGACTTTCAATATCGGAGACTTTATATATCTCAAGGTTTCACCATTGAAGGGAACCCAACGCTTTAGTCTGAAAGGAAAGTTAGCCCCAGATATATCGGGCCTTTCAAGATTCTGAACCGTCGAGGAGAAGTATTGTATCAACTGGAACTGCCTGAAGAGATGTCAGCCATCCACAATGTGTTCCATATCTCATTACTTCACAAATGCCTAGAAGTGCCAGAGAAGACTGAAGTTTTCAAGAACATCGATCACCGAGCTATGGAGATCAACAATGACCTGACCTATCGGGAAGTGCCCATCCGTATCTTAGAAGAAGCCTACAGAACCACCAGGACCAGGAGTATCAAATTTCTCAAGATTCAATGGAGCAACCATACCGAGGAGGAAGCCACTTGGGAGCGCGAAGATTACATTAGGACAGAGTTCCCAAATCTCTTTAGTTCCTAGTTTTCTTTGTAAATCTCGGGACAAGATTTTGTTTAAGGGGGGAAGGTTTGTAACATCCCAAAACTTTAATCCAAGCTTATCAAGATCCAAATCCTCAAAATTAGGGTTAACAAAAACTTTTCCATTTAAAAATATGAAAGCATTCATGTGTAGGTGCATTTGAATTAGGAGTTGATTTGAATTGCCATGGTTCTACGATTCTTTGCTTGTAAAATGTTTCTTAGGTGAATTAAACATCATCTAGATCATTCCCAAACAAATCCCAAAGAAAAACAAATCAAAATGAATAATTGATGTGAATGGTCATTTTGGCCAAATTAACTATCATGCCTACTTTGGCTATTCCTAGTACTCGGAACTTAATAGAAACAAATGTGGATCTTTGCACCCCTGTCTAGTACACATAATGAGGTACCAAGGCCCACTTTGTGATCTGCTAAAAACATTCAAATGCTAATTTTAAATGACAGTTTAAAATTGAATCTATTTCATATGGGAAGATCAGACTATTTCAAAAACCGCTCAAACAAGCTCAATTTTCAAAACCCAAGCAACCACAGAGTCTCAAGCTTATGCCTAGCAAACCCACCAAAAATCTTATCAAAATTCAAAAATAAATTTCATGCGGCCATTTCATCAAACACTTGGCAGGCATGATTTACACCCTAATCCTAGCTCACTGTTTTGAACAGGGTTTTGCCCCCAAATGATCTCCATTTAATCCCTTGGTCCCCTCATGAGCTAACCATGCCATTAGCACCCATCCCCTACTCCCCTAGTGGCATTGCCATGCCATGCCGAGCATCAACTCGCCGGCCGACCATGCCCTCACTCTAGCAGACCACCTCCCCCTCTCTCTCCATGCCTAGCAGCTAGCCAGCACCTGTCCCCTCCCCGAGCCAGGCCTAGCCGTAGACCACTAAGGAGACCCCGCGCCTAGTGCCACCGCGCCATGTCGAAAGCACGCCTTGGCCGCATGCCTCCGCACCACGCATGCACAAGCCGCCGCTCGCAGCCCACGCCCACCGCCCCTAAGCCCGCATTCAAACCCTAGAGCACCGCCAGGAGACCGTGCGTCGATCGCCACCCGCAGCCATGCCGCTAGCAGCCTGTAGCCATGTCGCCACCGTCGACTAGCCATGCCGCGCTGTCCCGCCATCGAGCCTATAAAAGGAGAGCACCCCCAGCCGTTTGCAGCACACCACTCCACTCCCCTCACCTCACTAATCGTCCCACACCTCTAGCCGGAGCATGGGGAGCAGCAGTTTGCCAGAATTGCACCGGAGCAGGCCACCTCTAGAGGAGAAGGGCGCCGCTGATTGCGACCACCCCCGGAGCTGCCTCGACTGTCCCTGAGCTCGCCGTCGACCACCAGACCGTTTGCCCGCCTCGCCGTCGTTGCTGGACCCCTAGTACGCCCCCTATGCACCCCCACTGAGCCGCTAGGGTTAGAGCTCGCCGGCGATAGGTCCGTCGTCGACGACGATCCCCAGCCGTTGATCCCCACTCTAATCTAATGTCCCACATTGCCCCGTACCGCTTCGCGCGTTATGAGTCGATGACTGGTGGACCCCCCCTGTCAGTTGAGCCCCACGCCGTGGAGTGACATTGGGCCGGCCCGTTAGTGTTTCCCCAATGACCCAGATAGTTTGAATTAGGATTTTTCTTTTTAGTTTAAACTTAGTTCTATCCCTTAGTTCAAAATTCAATTCAGAGAGATTTACAAATCCAAATGAAGTGATTCCAATTTTGTTGGAAAGCTACTGAAAAGCTCTATCCAAGCCTGTTGGATTTAATTCATTTAGAGTTATAGATCTCCCCTAGTAAAAATAATAAACTAGAAGCATTTGCACCTTGCAACATTTTTATAAAATCAACCAAGTTAGCTTTTGAGTTGATTCCAACTCTCAAAAATAACATTTCATCATACCTATCTGAATATGTAATAATATTAAGGTTTACATGCAGTGACTTTGGACTAGTTCCAAAATAATGCTATATAGGCATTTCTAGTCACTTTAAATCATTAAATAATGAACTTAAACCATATAATTTTGATCCAACCCTTAAATTACATTCCCACATGTTAGAATATGTGGTGATGACATGTGTCCACATGATCCCATATTTTAAGTGGTGAATATTAAATCTTAGTTAATTTTTTAATGAGTAGAAATTACTTTTCTAAAAGAAAAAGGACGAAACTATGGAATAAAACTTGTGATGCTTGTGATGAGAATCGATCATCAATTCTGTGCCTTAGAGTACTAAATTAGACTAATTAAGTATTGTTTGGTGATTGTGTACTCCGTATGTATTTATACAAGATAGTACCGACCAAGCTTACGAGGAGGAGGAGTGCTACCAAGAAGAAGAAGAAGAAAACTTCAACCACTGCACCAACCAAGGCAAGCTATTGTTAGCAAGCTAGAATTAAGTTAGATGAATGAGCAAAGATGCCTTAGGCATGCTTTGGTCACACCACTTTGACTATTACTACCCCAAGTATTACCTTACAAGCTTTACTTCCTTTACTTTACACAAAGTCCCTTATTTGTTTTAAAGGTAGCATAAAGAGTATAAAACTTGACCTATTTAGCTAAGCTTTAGATGTCATTCAATGGCATGAGATTGAACCCATCATCTTTCCACCTTAGTGAACACTCTTAACTTAGTAGTTTAGAGTATATCAAAACTTGAGTCACTTTAGATGGGAACAATTGGTGAAAATGAATTATGAAAACCTTGGAATGATGAGTCATTCTATTGAAATGTTTTGACATGTGTTGAGAAACACAAATGGTTTATGATGATGAAAATTTTGAGGCATGAGCCTTAGCCCTTTTATAAAACTGATGGTTGGATTCGGATGCGATACCATTCCAAATTTACCGTACAACCACACTACCTGAATTGGGTAAGGATTAGCCGAAAGTTTATATGCATTAGTATTAGTTCCCTCGCGGGAGAGGTTTGAGATGAGGCTACCTCTCAATGTTGTCCACCTATGCAGTGCCCAAGATGACAAATGGTCATGGTTGGGAGGCCATGCTCACAGGAGAGGTGCTTATACTAGGGTGTGTAAAGGGAAGGTTATGTTTGATTATGTGCATACTAAGTATGATGATTCAGGGTTATCCCTGACAGATGTATCGAATCTTGTGGTGAAAGTGTACCACCTCTGTAGAGTGTCAAACTATTCGAATAGCCGCATCCGCGGTTATGGACAGCTGGAATGGCCATACTGTTTCGTTGTCAGATGTTTTAAAAACAACTTATGAGATGAATGATGAATCTTGAGTTAACCACAACAGGGTTGTGCTTATGATAATAGCTTCCCAACTTAAGTGATTCTAGAACTTTATTTTATCTTCTTTGCTTCTGAACTCAGCTTAGGTTTCAAACTTAACTTTTTAGTTAACTTAGATTTAGCACTTTAACTTAGCACTATACTACTTGTTAGTGGTAGTTTGCGAGTACTTAAAGAGTACTCATGGCTTTTGTCCCTGGCTATTCTCATGGCCTGACTATGAAGGAGACTATCAAGATGAGGGTCAGCAGGACGACTATGATAACTAGAACTATCTGCCTTCGTCAGCATTGCCTGTGCCCCTGAAGATGGACCCCACCGCTACGCTTTATATTTATTCCGCTGCTTGTTGTATTAAGACAGGATCATGAGATCGTTATTCGTGTAAGACCTTATGTATGGTTTATAATGGATGATGTACTGTGATATCCAATCCGTTATGTCTCGCAAAAATGGTAATCCTGGGATTGCGAGGTACGGCATAACGGGCATCTGGGATTAAAAATCCGGGTGTTGACACATAGCCTTTGTGATCCTTTAGTTTTCAACTTGTAGTATCACTTTATGCTTTGATCAATGATGTTTTGTCGCTCTACATGATTATGGCCATTATTGCTCTCTTAGTTTGTCACTCCCAGTCTTTTGCTAGCCTCCACAACCAAGTATGAGTTCCACTCCTGCATCCAACTCCTTAAACCAAGTTATTCCAAAGAGTCCACCATACCTACCTACTAGCATATGCTATTCCAAGTATATTCATGTTTTTGTTTACCTTCCAAATTAAACTTCTTATGAGAAAACTAGTGATTAAAGCTCTCACGAACTTGATGGCACACTTTACTTTTCTTGCCCTTAATAAACTTGAACCATTGTGTTGTCTATGTTGTATATGCTTGCACTTATTTGTTAGGGATTAGCAGAACCATGTTGTCATGGGGAAAGCTTTCAACATTGCACGGGTACTTTGTACCTAGTTGATATCATGTTCTTTTATCTATGGATGTCGTCGGTGTGAAATGAAGGGGGAGCTTGTAAGTCCATGGAGTTATGTATATGTTTTAGAGAAACGCCTGGGCCACTGGTTTAATCCATGCTGGCATGGTGGAAACCTACAGCGTAACCATAATGAGCTGTCTATGAAGCATTCTTCTTATAAAAAAAAGAGTCCTATATTGAGAAAAAAGAGAAAAAAGAAAGAAAAAAAGAGATTTTGAAAAGAGGAAAGAGAGAAAAAAGCACCATATTCCCATGGTAAATAAGAAGATTGCTGAGATGCTCGTTGTCTGCTTGCCTTGTCATTTTGATATGGGGATTCTTCCGTATCGTCAGGCAAGGGGTACCCCGTTGGCGGTTCTCTATGATACACATGTACTTATGATGACAAGAACTTACCGGTGACTAAACTTGAGTAGCATGAGGAGCGGCCCTCGTATTCAAAGGACATGAGATTCCTAACTTATACTTCGTCATGCATATACACCATAGTTTGTTCACTTTAACCTTAATCACTTCAAGATGCTTATGATAGGGGCAATGAGAGCTGAAAGCTATAAGTACCATAATTTTTGGAAGCTCTTTATGAGACTTTAATCCCTACTTCCTTTTATGAAAGCCTTTCTTCCACTTATATATTGAGTCTACACCTTCTATCTTTATGCACCTACTTTGAGAGCATAGTGGCCATTCTTAGTTCCATGTGCATTGTCCCAAGACTAGTTGATTGATGCATACCTTGATATTACTTGTTTTAAACTATTTGTATCTAGTCACTCTTATGAACTTTGAAGGTGTCCTATGCATTTATATTTGCTACTCTATGAGGGACAAGCTGAATACTATTATGCTATGTTTTCTTTATGTGAAACAAACAAACGTCTTGCAAAGCATTGTTATTCATGAATCTTTTGTTTGTGCGTTTTCATGTTGCATCGTAGTTTCTTTGTCTTATTGCTAGAACTTTGTCTTTCATGTTATGATTGAAGTACTATGATCCCAGCTTTGAATGTTTTACAAGTACTTTGATCAAGTATATGATAGTACATGTCACCTCAAAAATTATTCTTTCTTTTTATCATTTACCTACTCAAGGACGAGCAGGAGTTAAGCTTGGGGATGTTGATACATTGCAAATGTATCTATAATTTTTGATATTCCATGCTTGGTTTTATCTACTTTCTTGTGTTTTGTCCACACTTTGGAGTACTTTTCATATGATTTCTTGGACTAAACTATTAACAAGAGCCACAGTGCCAGCTGCCTGTTTTCTGCTGTTTTTGGTTCCAGGAAAGTCAGAAATGAATATTCTCGGAATTGGACGGGACAAAAGCCAAAGTCGCTATTTTACCGGAAGACATCTAGAGCCAGAATACGAGACGGAGAAGGGATGGGGCCCGGCCACACCACCTGGCCACGCGGCCAGGCCTGGCCCACGCCAGGGGGCGGTCTGGCCGACCCCAACACCTCCTCGGCCACTCGTTCTGCCTATATATTGCCTTTAGGACCAAAACCCTAAGGACCCGATCAAAAATCCACGAAAGAGTTTGTAGCCGCTGTCATCTCCATCCCTATATCGGGAGGGATCTGAAGCTCTTCCCGGCACCCTGCTGGAGAGGGGAATTCACCCTAGAGGCCTTCTTCATCATCATGAAAGCCTCCGGTGTGATGCGTGAGTAGTTCATCTCTGGACTACGGGTCCATGTAGTAGCTAGATGGTTGGTTCTCCTCCTTTGTGCTTTCATGTTTAGATCTTGTGAGCTCCGTTCATGATCAAGATCATTTATTTGTAATTCTGCATGTTGTGTTTGCGGGGATCCGATGGATATTGAGATGCTATTTCAGATTGATTATTGATTCTACCATGTCTTTGTTATTTGTGATCTTGCATGCTTTCCGTTGTTAGTAGCTATCTTGGCCACGTAGATGTTAGCAACTCCAAGAGTTAGTATTTATGCTCGATAGTGGGTTCATGCCTCTGGTAATCTGGGGAAGTGACAGAAATCTCTAAGGTACTAGATGTGATGTTGCTACTAGGGATAAAACAACAATCCTTTGTTCATAGAACAATCGTATTGTTTACATTACACGCAATTCGTAAAGCAATAATCTGTTGCTTGCAACTTAATACTGGAGGGGGTTCAGATGATAACCTGAAGGTGGATTATTAGTCATAGATGCAGTTGGGTGGCGGTCTATGTATAATTTTGTAATGCCCAATCAAGTCTCAAAGGAGTCAAGATGATTAGTATATGCTTGTATGCTTTCTCTATGTTTGTCAATTGCCCCGTTATAATTTGTTCACCCAGCATGTTATCTAACTTAAGGAGAGCCACCTCTAGTGAACTATGGACCCCGGTCCTTTCTTTTACATACAATCTATAAACTGTTTACTGCTTTGTGTTTACTTTCTGCAAACTATTACTTCCTTCCATTTGATACGTTTAATCCTTTGTTTTCAGCAAAACCGGTGAGATTGACAACCTCATCGTAAGTTGGGGACAAAGTTCTGTGGTTGTGTTGTGCAGGTCTCAACGTTGGTACTAGCACCGGTAATGCGCCCTGCCAAGGCTCAGCTAGCAACACCTTTGGTGTGTTTCCTTGCTCCTACTGGTTCGATTATACCTTGGTTTCATAACTGAGGGAAACTTACTTCTGTCCTCATCATACCTTCCTCTTGGGGTTCCCCAGCGAGCTCATCAATCATGAGCCATCAGGATGCTAATATCAATCTCATGCCATAGAATGACATCTAGTATAGGCCAAGTTTTATACTCTTTATGCTATCTATACTAATTTCTAAAGTCTCACAAAGCATTACTAAAAGTAAAGAAACTTTGGTAAAGCAAAAGGTAAAACTTGTTAGTAAAACTTGGAATGGGTATAAATCAAAAGGTATAACCAAAGCATGCCTAATGAACTTGCTTAGGTCATCTTGTATAATTCTAGCTTGCTAGCAATAGCTTACCTTGATTGGTGCAGTGGTTGAAATTCTCCTCGTCTTCTTCGGGGTAGAACTCCTCCTCCTCGTAGACTTGGTCGGTACTATCATCTATAAATACATATGGGATACACAATCACCAAACGATACTTAACTAGTCTATTTAGCACACTAAGGCACACACTTGATGATCTAGTATCATCATAATCATCACAAGATTTAATGAAATAGTTTCATTTATTTTATTTGAGAAAAGTAATTTATACTCATTGAAATTAATTAAGATTTAATATTCTCCAATTAAAATATGGGATCATGTGGACACATCTCATCACCACATATTCTAATGCATGGGAATGTGATTTAAATGTTTGATCATATTTCAAAAAGTTTAAGTTTATTATTTAAATGATTTAAAGTGACTAGAAATGCCTATATAGCATTATTTTGGTACTAGTCCAAAGTCACTTAATGCAAACCTAAATATTATTACATATTCAGATAGGTATTGTCAAATGTGATTTTTGAGAGTTGGAATCAACTCA
Organism: Avena insularis; assembly: GCA_023614405.1. Classification (NCBI taxonomy): domain Eukaryota; kingdom Viridiplantae; phylum Streptophyta; class Magnoliopsida; order Poales; family Poaceae; genus Avena; species Avena insularis. Next base: position 427,060,682 of record CM042692.1, on the reverse strand, counting down.
AAAGCTATTATGGTTGATTTTTGAAAAATGTTTGAATATAGAAAAGTCTCTGTTTTGTTATTTTTACTATATGTGATCTCTAACTCCAATTGATTTGAATCCAACGGGACTGGATAGAGATTTTAATTATCTTTCTAACAAAATTTGAATCATACATTTTGGTTAAGTGGGTCTCTCTGAACTGATTTTTAAACAAGTGGATAGAATATAGTTTAAGTGTAAATAGAAAAACATCTATTTGAATTTGTGGGCTAGCGCGGGAAACTAAACGGGCCGGCCTAGTGGCGCTCCGTGGTGCAGAGGGCGACTGACAGGCTGATCCCGCATGCCAGCAGCACATCCAACACGAAGCGGTACGGGGCACTCTCAGCGCTACGATTAAAAGACGGATCAATGGCTGAGGATCGTCGTCCCCGGCGAACAGGTCGCCGGCGAGAGCTAACCCTAGCGGCACGGTGGGGTACGTGGGGCTTACCAGGGCTACAACTAGGCATGGCGATGGGGGCGATCAAACTGGTGGACGATGGCGGTTCCAGGCGTGGTCGCGGTGGCTCCTGGGGTGGTCGCAATTAGCGGATCCCTTCTCCTCCAGTAGCGGTCAGCTCCGGTGGAATTCCGGTGTCTGAGGGCTCAATTGGCTCCGGGGAGAAGTAGGGAAGGCTCAATGGTGGAGGAGAGGTGAGTGGTGTGCACAATGAGGCTGGGGGTGGCCTCCTTTTATAGGCTCGACGATGGGACAGCACGGCGTGGCCAGGCGACGGTGGCGACATGGCTACAGGCTGCTAGAGGCGTGGCTATGAGCGGCGATCGATGCACAGTCTCCTAGCGGTCCTCTACTGCGTAAAGGCACGGCTAGGGGCGGTGGCATTTGGTCGGGCATGGCTCGTGCTCTGAGAGGCAGAGGCAGCATTCGACGTGGCGTGCGGTGGCTACGGGTCAAACGGCAGTGAGCGGGGGTGTCTGGGGGCATGCTGGTGTTAAGGCTGGTGTGCACGTGTGAGCTGAGGGCAAGGCGGGGTCTGTGCGAGGCTGTCGGGGGTGGCGCACTGGCGCAGTCCGTGCATGGCGCAGAGGTAGAGAGCACGGCGCTCTGTGGGTGGTCTAGGGCTCGGGGTAGGGACAGTGGGCGGTGGTGTGATCACGCCTACCTCCTAGGCACGACGGAAGAGGGCAGGGTGGTCTCCTGCGACTTGGGCATGGTCGGCTGGCGACGACCACCTTTGGGTGGCGCGGTACTGGCGCATCAGTGAAGGGGGGTGTTGTCTGGGGCTGGGTTAGGATAAGAGGGGACAGAGGAGAGATGAGAGGGTCAAATGGGGGACAAAGCTTTGATTAATCAACAGTATTAGTTAGGCAGATTATTTGGTGATCACCAGGTGTTCGACACAATGGCCGCATGATATTCAAATTTGAATTTTGAAAAGATTTTTGGTGTGTGACTTGATCTTATGCTTGGCAGTCTTTGGTTGCTTGGGATTAGCAAGGGGAGTTCATTTGAGTGGTTTTTGAAAAAGTGGGATCTATGCATATGTAATGGATTCCATTTTCAAATGTCATTTAAAATTAGTGGCTAAGGGTTGTTGTAAGATTTTAAAGTGGGCCTTGGTAGATATTTACTTGTAAGATTAATGCAAACACACATGCATTCATAATTGTTTTTAATAATAGAAAGGTTTTGTTAACCCTAAATTGGTGATTTGGATCTTGATAACCTTGATTAAAGATTTGGGATGTTACAAACCTTCCCCCCTTAAACAAAATCTCGTCCTGAGATTGAAGAAAAATAGGAACTAAAGAGATCTGAAAACTCAGTCCTAATGTAATCTTCTTGCTCCCAAGTAGCTTCTTCTTCGGTGTGGTTGCTCCATTGGATCTTGAGAAATTTGATACTCCGGTCCTGGTGGTTCTGAAGGCTTCTTCCAAGATACGGATGGGCACTTCACGATACGCCAGATCCTTGTTGATATCAACAGCTTGGTGATCGATGTTCTTGAAAACTTCGGTCTTCTCTAGCACTTCTAAGCATTTATGGATGGCTGACATCTCCTCTGGTAGTTCCAGCTAATACGATACTTCTCCTCGACGATTCAAAATCTTGAAGGGTCCAATATATCTGGGGGCTAACTATCCTTTCAGACTAAAACGTTGTGTTCCCTTCAACGGCGACACTTTGAGATACACAAAATCTCTGACATTGAAAGTCAGGTCTCTACGTCTCTTGTTAGCATAACTCTTCTGTCTGGATTGGGCGGTCTTGATGTGCTCACGGACTTTGTGAACCTTCTCTTCGGCTTCTCGTAGGATGTCGGATCCAAAAAATCTGACTCTCTCCTACTTGCGACCAATTCAAAGGGGTACGACACTTTCTCCCATATAATAACTCAAATGGGGCCATTTGCAAACTGGCTTGATAACTGTTGTTATATGAGAATTCTGCGAAAGGCAGTCAATCTTCCCATTTTGATCCGTACTCTAACACACAAGCTCTCAACATATCTTCTAAAATTTGGTTGACTCTTTCAGTCTGTCCGTCGGTCTGCGAGTGATAAGCTGTGCTGAAATTCAACTTGGTCCCTAATCCTTCTTGGACTTTCTGACAAAATCTTGAGGTAAATTGGGTTCCTCGATCCGATACTATGGTCTTGGGGGTTCCATGCAAACTGACAATTCTGGCAATGTACAACTCTGCTAGCTTCAAACTCTGGTAGGTTGTCTTGACAGGTATAAAATGGGCTACTTTGTACAGTCTATCAACGATGACCCATATTGAGTCATTTCCCCTACTAGAAGTAGGCAAACTGGTGATAAAGTCCATTCTGATGGAATCCAATTTCGATTCTGGAATCTACAATGGTTGTAATAGTCCTGCGGGTCTCTAATGTTCCGCTTTGACTCTTTGACAGATATCACACATGGCGATGTAGCTTCCGATTTCTCTCTTCATCTTGTGCCACCAAAATTGCTCCTTCAAATCCTGATACATCTTTGTTCCTCCAGGGTGGATAGAATAAAGAGTATCGTGAGCTTCTTGCATGATAACTTGCTTCAGCTCCGAATCTGCTGGCACGCAGATACGTCCTTTGTACCACAAAACTCCTTCATTATCTTCGGTGAATCCAGGCACCTTTCCTGTACCAATACGACGCTTGATTCCGTCGATATTTACATTTCCCTTCTGGGCTTCCTTGATCTGACTGATCAAAGTGGGTTCAAGTTCAATGCTAGATAAAAATCCTTTGCTAACTAGCTCAGTTCTAAACTGCTCCAACTCTTCATGCAAACTTCGCTGGTTCTCTTTGATCATGGTGTTTAACCTACATGGCAATCTGCTAAGAGCATTCGCTACCACATTGGCTTTGTCGGGGTGATAGAGAATGTCAAGGTCATAATCCTTGATTAACTCTATCCATCTCATTTGCCTCATATTCAGCTCCTTTTGAGTGAAAATATACTTCAAGCTTTTGTGATCTGAATAAATCTCAGAGTAATTACCCATAAGGTAATGACGACATGTCTTCAATGCTAGAACTACAGCTACTAGTTCAAGATCATGGGTGGGGGTAGTTTTGATCATGCTGCTTCAGTTGTCTGGACAGATATGCTATGACTTTGCCTTCTTGCATCAACACACATCCGAGACCTATCTTGGATGCATCATAATACACATCAAATGGCTTCTTGATATCTGGCATAATCAATATTGGGGTTGAAATCAATCTCTTCTTGAGCTCTTGGAAACATGCTTCACATTTGTTGGTCCATTCAAACTTCTTGTCCTTCTTCAACAATTGGGTCATCGGTCTTGCGATGCTCGAAAATCCTTCTACGAACTTGCGGTACTATACCGCTAATCCGAGAAATGCACGGACTTGGGTTTGAGTGGTTGGGGCTTCCCATTCTTCAACATCTTTGATCTTGGCGGGATCAACAGCGACTCCTCCTACAGACACAATATGTCCGAGGAATCCTACTTCTTTCAGCCAAAACTCACATTTGCTGAACTTGGCATACAATTGATGCTCTCTCAGGGTTTCAAGGATGATTCTCAGATGTTGCTCATGGTCTTCTTCTGACTTGGAGTAGATAAGAATATCTTCGATAAATACTATGACAAACTTATCCAGAAAGTTCATAAAAATCTTATTCATGAGATTAGTGAAATTAGTAGGGGCATTGGTTAATCCAAAAGACATGACCATATACTCATACAATCCATATCTGGTGGTAAAGGCGGTCTTTGGAATATTCGTTGCATGAATCTTGAGTTGATGATAACCAGTCCTAAGATCAATCTTAGAGAACACTCTAGCACCAGTCAACTGATCAAACATATGCTTTATCTTGGGTAGTGGCTACTTGTTCTTGATGGTGACATCATTCAGCTTCCTGTAATCTGTGCACAAACGGTTGCCTCCATCTTTCTTGTCGACGAACAACACGGGCGATCTCCATGGCGATGCGCTTGGTTGAATCAAGCCTTTCTCCAGCATAGCATCAAGTTGCTTCTTCATTTCCACTAACTCTGATGGGTTCATGCTATAGGATCTCTAAGCTATGGGTCCGGTTCCAAGAATTAGTTCAATAATGAACTCAATATCCCGATCTGGGGGCATACCGAGCAATTCATCTGGGAATACGTCAGGGTATTCACAGACTACTCTGACTTGGTATATGGTGGGTAGGGCTAGACTCTTGTTGCATTTGAATTGACAGGGCAAGGTTTCAGATATATGCTCTACTAACACTCCAGAGCTACTGGTCATGGTGATGGCTTTCTTGGCACAGTCGATCAATCCTTTATGTTTCGATATCCAATCCATTCCTAGTACTACTTCCAAACCTTTGGTTCCAAGTACTATTAGGTTGGCATAAAAATCTATCCCATGTATTCTGATAGGCACAACCTTGCAAATTTTTCTAGCTTGGGTGGTTGAACTAGGTATTTGAACTGTCATAACATGCTTCAAGTTGGTTGGGTGAATCTTACTAGTGCATGCAAATTCTTCGGTAACAGACGAGTGCGATGCTCCAGAATCAAACAACACTCTTGCTAATACCGAGTTAACAGAAAACATACCCAGCACGACATCAGGCGCTTCTTGGACTTCTTCGCCGTTCATGTGGAATAGACGGCCGTTGCGGTTGAGAGAATTCCCGGGGGCGAATCTTCTTCTAGGCTGAACACGGCGTTGCTGCTGAGCTAGGGCATTCACATTGGTAGTGGCTGCAATCTTCTTGGGACACTCGTTGCAATAGTGACCCTTCACTCCACACTCAAAACAAGTAATCTAAGACTTGTCTTTGGCTGCAATAGGCACGACATTGCTTCCAGTCCTTGGGGCACGGTTGAAGTTGTTGGAGTTGCCGAGGTTGTTGTTGTTGTTGTTCCCTCAGGTCTTCACATTTCCTCCGCTATGGTTGGGGTAGCTTGGACGAGACATTGGGGGTCTATTGTTCCACGGGGCATATCCTGCAGACGGGTTGGGGCAATACTTCTAGGTATTGTGGGACCCAGTTTGGTGCATCATCCGGCGTTTGCGATTGTCATTTGCTTGGTTGATCTTCCCTTCGATCTGGATGGCAGAGTCGACTAGCTCTTTGATGACCCACAAGTATAGGGGGTTTATCGCAGTATTTTCGATAAGTAAGAGTGTCGAACCCAACGAGGAGCAGAAGGTGCTGGCTAGTGGTATGGATCAGGAATTCTCTGCAAATACATAGCAAATGGATTTTTTGGGGTTTTTGATAAAGCAAGTAAATAAAGTATGAGTAAACAAAATACAATAAGAATAAATGCAGCAAGTGGCCTAATCCTTTATTTAGCAAAGGACAAGACGGTTGTATTACTTAAGATGACCAAACATTCTCGAGGACACATGGGAAGACTGTCAAGTGCTTTCGCTTCATATAGTTGATTAATCTTCTTTAACTTGCTAAGTGTTGTGTGGGTGAACCTGTGCTAATGTACCGACCTTCCTAGGACTAATACATACTTGTGATTATACCCCTTGCAAACATCCGTAAGTACAAGAAAGTAATTAAGGTAGAAAACTAACCATAGCTTTAAACTCTAAGACCCTTACGTCTCTTGTGCAATGGTTTTCTAACGGGGCTTCAGGTTTCTGTCACTCCGATAACCCCTATGATTAGTAGCCAAATACACAATGCATTCCCCTAGGCCCATATAGGTGAAGTGTCACGTAGTCGACGTTCACATGACACCACTAGAAGAAGTACACCACAACTTAAATATCAAACTATTGAATCTTTCTCAACACAATTCCACTACTAACAACATGACTTCTCCCATGTCCTCAAGAACAAAACGAACTACTCACAAGACATCATATGGATCATGATCAAAGATGGAATAATGATGTATAACAATCTGAACATAAACAATAATTCAATGGTTCACTCAATAGCATCAACTACAAAGAGTAATCAACACCGGGAAAGTTTCCCCTATGAACTATGCAAGATTCAACCCAATTGTTACAGTAATATCGAGAGGGTAATGAGGGTGATGATGGTGATGATGGTGGTGGTGATGATGATGATGATACCGATGAAGTCTAGCTTGATGGTGGTGTTGATGGCGATGATCTCCCCTCTCCGGGAAGGAATTCCCCCGACAGAAATCTATTTGTCGGAGAGATCTTTCTCTCTCGGTGTTTTCCACCCTGCAGAGGCGGCGGAATCTTTCTGTGGTCGCTCCTCGAGTCTTAGGGTTTCGGGAGGAATATACACGCTAGAGGGGAGAGCCAGAGGTGGGACGGGGTGGCCACATCACCTGGTGGTGCGGCCTAGGGTAGCCCGCGCCAGGGGGTGGTGTGGGCCCCCTGTGGCCCATCTCCACTCCCTCTTCTGGCATCCTTCGTCTTCTGGAAAAATAGGATTTTCCGTATATTTTCCCAGATTTTCTGATCTTCGCGAATTTTGCCTCCAAACAGCACCTTTTCCATCAGAATCCTGACTGCAGCGGTCCATGCTCCAAAAGTCATCAACCATGCAAAAACAGATGAAAATACATAAGTAGCATCACTTAATATGAAATATATCAATGAATAACAGTAAATTATGACATAGAATAGTGATGCAAAATGGACGTATCACTCTTCGAGATCATCAAAACGAATGTTGACTAGCACTGTCTGCATCTCATCATGTAGTCCATTCAGGAATCTCTCCTTCTTCTTGGCTTCAGTGTTGATCTCATCAGGTGCATACCTAGCGAGGGTCAAAAATCTATAACGGTACTCCGCTATAGTCATTCTTCCTTGCTTTAGTTCTCTGAATTCATCTCTCATTCTGGTGACTAAACCCTGTGGCACATGGGTGCGGCTGAACTTGACCTTGAAAGCTTCCCACGTCATCACTTGACCGTGGTTCATCGTACGGGTGCTATTCCACCAGGCTCTTGCATCTCCTGCCAGATAGTGGGTGGCAAACAGAACTTTCTTGTTGTTGTCAACTCCTATGACTTCTAGGTTATTCTCCGTGGTCTGTAACCAGTCATCAGCATCCAACGGGTCTTTAGACTTGCTAAAGATAGGGGGATTCTGGAAGTTTTTTAGTTTGGATCCATGATGATCCTGATTTCCATGGCCTTGATTATTATGGGCCATCTGGGCGATCTGTTGCAGGGTGGCTAGGTTGGCTTGGCTCTCTGCTCTACTAGCTTCATGGTCGGAAACTAGCATCTGCAGAATCTGCAGCATTGGGTCCTGCAATGAGCTGCTCATCCTTGGGTTCCACGAGTCATCTGAAGATTGAGATAGATAATGGGGTAAGAGGGAAAATTCTAAGGTTCATGATTTTGTTTTCAAATCTAAAACTTTGAGTTTGAACTCGGGTTTTGCAACTAGCTTCTTCTCATTCATTCATTCAATCAAAGCACACGATACAAACACACACACCACAACATGAAAGGAAAACAGATGGTTTTAAGAACCATTTTATGAGCTAAGATACAATGGGACCGTTACTTCTCACTCCTACGATAGTGCTCTATTGCATCTACTCATCATCGATGAAGTCGGAGTCATCATCATCGGTGTAGAAGTCCATGGCATCATCCTCCAGATAGTCATTGCCAACACTAAGGTATGAGTGAATATCTCCCTGGATGTCTTCACCTTACTCCTCTTCTTCTTTTGCTGCAAGTTGAGCTTCTTGCTCCTGGATGGTCTTCTCGAGGTCGGACACCTTCTTGCGAAGACGAGCGATGGTGCGATCCTTCTTCTCGCGTTGCCGACGAAGTGATTGACGATCCTTGATGAGCAGTGAGAAAGTTTGGGTGTTCTGGGTGGCAATGGCAAGGTTGTGGTTGGCGTAGGCTCGAGCATTGTCCAATTCCTTCTGTCTATCATACAGTAGGAAGTCAAGGTTCTCCACTTGGCGCTTCAACTCCGGGTGACTTGGCATCTCCAGTGGCATTCCCATAGAATCACGCCTTGCATAATGAGCAAAGCGAGTTCCCTGGATTAAGTTGACATTCTATCTACAAAGACAGGCGAGAGCTTCATGCATATCCCTGGCTAATCTATCTAGCCAGTTGTTCTCTCATGGTGAATTGAATATTCTCGGAAAGGGGTGCTTCCATCTTGCCGCGAAGATCTGCAACTATCAGCCATTTTAAATATCCTCCGGGAAAATCCTTGAGTTGGGCTCCGAAGAATTCCGGATGCGGATGCTCAAGGTACTCAGACAGTGCATCAAGATCCCTCTCGAAGATTAGTTGGCCTCCGTTGCCCAACTGGTAGAACTTGCAGTACTTAACTTCTATCTATAAGAATTTAGGATGAGTAAGTTAGTGAGGTGATCAAGTGTGTCAAATTTTATGTAGTAATATAAGAGTTTTTGAGGAACATGAATTTTTGAAAGAATCTCAAGGATAAGAGTGGAAATAGGTTTTCGGAAATACTCACTTCTTTGGTTTTGAAACTAAGTTTTTGTTCGGACGTCCATTCTAACTAGGGTCTCCTATGGTCAGGATGGCTCTGATACCAACTTGTCAACACCCGGATTTTTAATCCCAGATGCTTGTTATGCCATACATCGCAATCCCAGGATTACCATTTTTGTGAGACATAATAGATTGGATATTACAGTACATCATCCATTACAAACCATAATAAGGTTTTACACAAATAAAGGATCTCAAGATCCATTCTTAATACAAACAAGCAACGGAATAATAAGTGTAGCGGTGGGCTCCATCTTCAGTGTCACAGGCAATGCTGACGATGGGAGATGATCCTAGTTGTTGTAGCCGTCCTGCTGTCCTTCTTCCGGATAGTCCTCCTCATAGTCTGGCCACGGGAATAGCTAGGGACAAAGCCATCAGTACTCTTTAAGTACACGCAAACTATCACTAACAAATAAGATAGTTCTAGTAGGAATGCTAAGTTCTAAGTTTATTTGCAAGGTTAAGTTTGAAACCTAAGCTGAGTTCAGAAACAAAGAAAGATAAAATAAAGTTCTCAATCACCTAAGTGGGAACTTAGTTTTCATAGTCACAACCCTGTTATGGTCAAGTCATGTCACAATTCATTTCATAAGTCAATTTGAAAACATCTGACGACAGAACAATATGGCCACTCCAACTGTCCATGACCGTGGACGCGGCTATTCGAATAGTTTGACACTCTATAGAGGTGGTACACTTTCACCACAAAATTCGATACATTCGTCAGGGATAACCCTGAATCATCATACTTAGTATGCGGATAATCAATCATAACCTTTCCTTTACACACTCTAGTATAAGCACCTCTCCTATGAGCTTGGCCTCCCATGCAAGGCCATCTGCCATCCTAGGCACTGCATAGGTGGACAACATCAAGAGGTAGCCTCATCTCAAACCTCCTCCGCGAGGGAACCCATACTAATGCATACAAAAACTTCCGTCTAAGCCTTACCCAATTCAGGTATTGTGGTTGTACGGTATAATTGGAATGTTATCGCATCCGAACCCGACCATCAGTTTTTATAAAGGGCTAAGGCTCATGCCTCAATATTTTCACCATCATAAACCATTTGTGTTTCTCAACACATGTCAAAACATCTCAATAGAATGACTCATCATTCCAAGGTTTTCATAAGCATTTTCACCAAGTATTCCCCTCTAGAGTGATCAAGTTTTTGGTTTAGCTCTAACCACTAAGTTAAGAGTGTTCACTAAGGTGGGATGCTAATCTCAATCTCATGCCATACAATGACATCTAGTATAGGCCAAGTTTTATACTCTTTATGCTATCTATACTAATTTCTAAAGTCTCACAAAGCATTACTAAAAGTAAAGAAACTTTGGTAAAGCAAAAGGTAAAACTTGTAAGTAAAACTTGGAATGGGTATAAATCAAAAGGTATAACCAAAGCATGCCTAATTCATCTTGCTTCGGTCATATTGTATAATTCTAGCTTGCTAACAATAGCTTTCCTTGATTGGTGCAGTGGTTGAAATTCTCCTCGTCTTCTTCGGGGTAGAACTCCTCCTGCTCGTAGACTTGGTCGGTACTATCGTCTATAAATACATACGGGATACACAATCACCAAACAATACTTAACTAGTCTATTTAGCACACTAAGGCACACACTTGATGATGTAGTGTCATCACAATCATCACAAGATTTATTGAACTAGTTTCATTTATTTTATTTGAGAAAAGTAATTTCTACTCATTGAAATTAATTAAGAATTAATATTCTCCAATTAAAATATGGGATCATGTGGACACATGTCATCACCACATATTCTAATGCATGGGAATGTGATTTAAATGTTTGATCATATTTCAAAAAGTTTAAGTTTATTATTTAAATGATTTAAAGTGACTAGAAATGCCTATATAGCATTATTTTGGTACTAGTCCAAAGTCACTGCATGCAAACCTAAATATTATTAAATATTCATATAGGTATTGTCAAATGTGATTTTTGAGAGTTGGAATCAACTCAAAAGCTATTATGGTTAATTTTTGAAAAATGTTTGAATGTAGAAAAGTCTCTGTTTTGTTATTTTTGCTATATGTGATCTCTAACTCCAATTGATTTTAATCCCACGGGCCTGGATACAGATTTTAATTATCTTTCTAACAAAATTTGAGTCATACATTTTGGTTAAGTGAATCTCTCTGAACTGATTTTTAAACAAGTGGACAGAATCTAGTTTAAGTTTAAATAGAAAAACATCTATTTGAATTTGTGGGCTAGCGCACGAAACTAAACGGGCCGGCCCAGTGGCGCTCCGCGGTGCAGAAGGCGACTGATAGGCTGGTCCCGCATGTGAGCGACTCCAACGCGAAGCGGTACGGGGCACTCTCAGCGCTACGATTAAAAGAGGATCAACGGCTGAGGATCGTCATCCCCGACGAACAGGTCGCCAGCGAGAGCTAACCCTAGCGGCACAGTGGGGGTACTTGGGGGCTTACCAGGGCTACAACTAGGCATGGCGATGGGGGCGATCGAACTGGTGGACAACGGCGGTTTCAGGCATGGTAGTGACGGCTCCTGGGGTGGTCGCAATCAGCGGGGCCCTTCTCCTCTAGTAGCGGCCAGCTCCGTTGGAATTCTGGTGACTGAGGGCTCGATTGGCTCCGAGGAGAAGTGGGGAAGGCTCAGTGGCGAGAGGGAAGGTGAGTGGTGTGCAGAATGAGGCTGGGGTGGACTCCTTTTATAGGCTCGACGACAGGACAACACGGCGCGGCCAGGCGATGGTGGCGACATGGCTACGGGCTGCTAGAGGCATGGCTGCGAGCGGCGATCGATGCACGGTCACCTGGCGGTCCTCTACTGCGTAAAGGCACGGCTAGGGGTGGTGGCATTTGGTTAGGCGCGACTCGTGCTCTGAGCGGCAAAGGGGGCATGCAGTGGCTGTGGGTCAAACGGTGGCGAGCGGGGGTGTCTGGGGGCATGCTGGTGTTAAGGCGGGTGTGCGCATGCGAGCTGAGGGCAAGGCGGGGTCTATGCGAGGTTGTCCGGGGAGACACACTGGCACGGTTCGTGCATGGCGCAGAGGCGGAGAGCACGGCGCTCTGTGGGTGGTCTAGGGCTTGGCAGGGCTCGGGGAAGGGACAGTGGGTGGCGGTGTGATCACGCCTACCTCCTAGGCACGACGGGAGAAGGCGGGGTGGTCTCCTGTGACTTGGGCATGGTCGGCCGACGACGACCACCTTTGGGCGGCGCGGTACTGGCACAGCGGTGAAGGGGGTGTTGTCTGGGGCTGGGTTAGGATAAGAAGGGACAGAGGCGAGATGATAGGGTCAAATGGGGGACAAAGCTTTGATTAATCAACAGTATTAGTTAGGCAGATTATTTGGTGATCACCAGGTGTTCGACACAATGGCCGCATGAAATTCAAATTTGAATTTTGAAAAGATTTTTGGTGTGTGACTTGATCTTATGCTTGGTAGTCTTTGGTTGCTTGGGATTAGCAAGGGGGGTTCATTTGAGTGGTTTTTGAAAAAGTGGGATCTATGCATATGTAATGGATTCCATTTTCAAATGTCATTTAAAATTAGTGGCTAAGGGTTGTTGTAAGATTTTAAAGTGGGCCTTGGTAGATCTTTACTTGTACTAGCAAGGGGTGAAAAGAGTTGAGAATGTTTCTGTTTGAAATTGACCTCTAGGAACACCTAAAGTGCCCTAATGGATTAAAATGGCCAAAGTGACCATTTGGCCTTTTTATTCTTATTTGATTTCTTTTTCTTTGGATTTTGTTTGTGAATAATCTAGATGATGTGGCATTCATTTTTGAATCATTTTACAACCATTAGAACAATCAAACATACCATTTTCAAACAATTCTATATTAATGCAAACACACATGCATTCATAATTCTTTTTAATAATAAAAAGTTTTTGTTAACCCTCAATTGGGTGATTTGGGTCTTGATAACCTTGATTAAAGATTTGGAATGTTACAGGCTACCATGCCTGGGATGCGCGGCAGCACGCAACTTCCTGAGGTCTGTCGCCGGCCTAGATCGCCCGACGGGACGCGCTCCGTCGTGCGAGAAGGACTAGCCAGAGGCGAGATATTAGTACAGGGACGCGAAGCTCCGATACGGCGGATGATGCGACGGCGACGGCTGCGAGCTTCGATTAGAGGCATGGGAGGTTGACCGGACATGTCGGGGACGCAAATTAGAGCAAGTGCAAGCTCCGATCTGAGACGAGCAGCCGGAGTTGAGCAAATGTTATGGGGAGGGGAGCAGGGGAGAAGACCAGAGCAGAGCAAAAAAATAGATCTGGTCCACTCAGGGATCTGGTCCACGTAGAGATAAGCTAGTCCATGACCGCAAAAGATAACAGTGAATACTGACAGGGCGGGCCAAGAAGAGTTGACCTAACGGCGGTATTTTAGTTCAACCTTTTTTGTCTGGTTCAAACGACCGTTTGGCCGTTACATTTGTATTCACCCACATTTGGCCCTTCTGAACAATTGGCAATTCTACTACGGCCCCTCTGCGCGATTGATGACAACTCGGGTACCGCGGTGCACTCGCCCGGGAAGTTTGGTACCGCAAACGAACATTCCCCGTAGTCTATTTCTTCAATGCCTCTAAAAATATCCGGCTCCTCGTAATAAACCTCTTCGTCGTCATTGTTTATACTATTGTCATCTATATCGATATTCTCACATTCTAGCAAGGATTACGAAGATAATTTGAGTACGAGCATACTCAGCAAGTCCTATTAGTTGGTTGTGATCGTGGATTAAACATCCTGGTTCCTATTTTGGTTTTCAAACTGGTTTCTTTTCAAAGATTGCTTTTAATATAGAAAAACTATGTCTGTCAGTTTTTACGGGTTCTTAGAACTTTCTTAAGTTCCTTTCCACGCTGCATTCACAATCTGTTCTTTAGATAAGGAGTATCATGACACGTTTTATATACTCTCGAGAGGTGCAACACTTTTCACACTAACGCCCATGGCCTTTTATCGTAACACACTTCCTTAGGTGTGGGGTATGTTACCAAGTTTCTCCAAGTCATGTCAATCCCTACTCTATTATGTATTCCTTCCTTGGCAATGAACCCGGTCAACGACCGCTGCTCAAATGCTATTCTTTTAGAGATAATAAAGTTGTTATCTTGCATCACAAAATGGGGACATTATGGGCTCTCACCCACTGTAATTCCTCTCCAGAAATACATCCCAACTTAGTCATCTAAAGTTACACGGAACAAACAAAAACTTCTGACTCGCTCGTCTTATTATAAGATTTGTGGTCAACGCGTTTTGTACGATGCCTTGGAATAACTAACTACAATTTTTAGTTACTCCTAAGTTTTCTCTTGATACAACAGAAATTGTTCCATAATATCTCGAATTGTGATTTCCATTTACCTTCTAATCATTGATACAAACAATCATGAACATGAACAATCATGAACATGCATGCTATGTATGATCATTTATTCAAACAAAATTCAACATTTTTCATTCAATGTACTGAAGATTATTATATGCATCATGTACAAAATTTAATGTAATGAAGATTATTATGTGTAAATATGTTTTTAATATTTATTTTCTAGCTTGATTGGATAGATGGCTAAATTATGATCATTTAGCAAAACGATTCATTTTAAAATATTTTTTAGAAATAAAGTTATGTATAATTTTGTTCAAGATAAAGTATTCAAAATTTAAAACTAATATTGTGAAAACATTTTAATGTTCTAAGGATTCCAGAGGTATTTTATTTGAATTTGTTGATTTCAGAGAAAACAATGATGTCAGACAAGATGTAGGGGCATTTCTACAAACCTGCCATTTAAATCTCTCGGATTAAATCTGTTTAAAAAGTTGGTGACACGTGGCATGCCATGATTTGCTGGTACCGTTTCATTTAAGTTATATGTCCTAAGTTCTTGGATCAAGATTCAACAATTTGAAAAAATATAAGGGAGAGGCTCATCGGTGGTAAGAGGTTGGGTCGCCGGAATCAATGGTGAAAGCAGTGGAGGGTTCAAACATTGACATAAATGACGATAAATTTGTCCTTGAGCCTTTTGGGAGACAATTATCTATTGTCAAGGAGTCGTAAGCGTGGTCTTCCTCGTCGTCTGCATGCTCAAGCGATCGAAATGTGGCTGGACAAGCGGCATCTAGGGTCATCATTGTGCATATCTTTTTTTTGCGAAATTCCACCAATCTATTGATAATCATCAACAAAAGTACAACGAGATCCAAATGTAATAAAAATACAAGTAGGTCACTGGACCACCTAGCGATGACTACAAACACTAGGGCGAGCCGAAGGTGTGTCGTCATCCTCGCCCCTCCATCACCGGAAGAGCCGGGCAAAGCTTGTCGTAGTAGAGCTTGTTGTAGTAGATAGATGGGATATCGTCGTGCTAAGGCCACAATGGACTAGCTCATTAGAGAAGCAACCATCGCCAATGATGACATCCGTAGATCGGAAGAGAATGACCTGAAAACAAACCAACGAACACGAAAACGGACAGAATCCAGAAGATCCACCGGACAAACGACTCCGCGCGGTCTCCGGTAGTGCTAGATGCACCACCAAAGCGAGGATAGAGCGGGGAGGACTTTACTATGACTTCTGGACATATCGGTTGCCTCAACATCCCGAAAAACATAATAAAAAGTATATGAAACAAATAAAGGAAAAACTCCTGCCGGCGAGAGGCCGTGGTCCAGCACATCTCCAAGACCCTAGGGCCACCGGAGGCGGAGCGAACCAACGATGCCGCCGGCGAGAGGTGCGAAACCCTAGATGGGTTTTCTCTTCTCTCCCAGCCGCCTCTCTTGGCGGCGGTACTACGTACCGATTGGTTCTCTTTTCACGCTATGCCCATCATTGTGGATATTGCTGGCTATGGAAAAGTATTTAAGAGAGGTCTTGGGCGCAGTGCAAGGAAGAGGGAATAAGGAAGGACGATAGGGGCATGAGGCCTTCGATTACCGGCGGAATCATCAGCGGAAGGGTGTTGTTAGACAGAGCTTCGACGAAAAAAATTGCCAGCCCGGCGGCAGGGTTTCGAGCATGGACTAGGGCAAAACATAGAGGAGGTGTGGGGATTTAAAGGGGGGTGCTTGGAGGAGGCTAGGGCATGCGCGAGTGGGGGTCGTGGGGCAAGGATGGCACAGTCGTGGTCCCGGGCGGTTTGAACGTAGGGGACGAGGATTCAGGTCAGAGGTAGAAGGTGACTTGGGTGGGCTTTGGGGTCGATGTTGAACTGGGCCAGATTGGCTGTCGGTAGACTTCTCCGTTTTTATATGCTTTTATGTTTTTATTTGATGGAAATCATATATTGCACCAAAGATGGTTCAAAACAATTTAGAGAAGTTTGTGAAAAAATCATGTGGATTGTCTATTCAAAATAGGTTCCATTTGGCCTTTATGGATTGTCTATTCAAAATAGGTTCCATTTGGCCTTTATTATATAAACATAAATTTTATAAAACTTAAAATATTGCAGATAGTCCTATAGGGCTTTATAAACATCAAATGACATAGTGTTTTAGGAATTAGTAATTTTTCTAGCTTTTAAAATGCAAATAAGCCGTGGTGCTTATGAAATACATGCATGATTTTCAATTTTTGAATTTGTACAAAACTTCCTCATTTAGAAAATTATTTTATTCGAGCAAGGTTTGAAAAAATAACAATTAGTGCTTAAAAGTTTGTCTCTTCCGAAATTTCAACAAATCTAAGAAATTAATTCATCTGGTTATTTAATTTAAAATTTCAAAATTTTGGAACAATTTGAGATGTTACACCGGTGTAGCTACTAGCTCAGTTTTCTTCGGCGTCTAGAGAACCGTGACATGTTTACAAAGGTCTGTACACGGTTGAACCGTGACATGTTTACAAAGGTCTATACACATGGTAGAATCAAGTGTCAATGGATATTTTAACGTCACTTGGATGGCGACATAGTCCCTCGATTGGCCCTAGCTATACCACCTTAGACGTTACTACCTCCGTCGTTACTACCTCCGTCCCAAGGCTGGCATATAATTTTTTGAAAAAGTCAAACTATGTAAAGTTTGACCAAGTTTTTAGAAAAAAATATTAATATTTACAATATAAAATATATACCCTTCGATATATCATGAAACATATTTTCACGTAGTATCTATATAATATTATAGTTCTTGATGGTTTTTTCAAAAAGTTTGGTCAAATATTCCGTAGCTTGACTTTTTAAAAAAATTATATGCCTTCAGCCTTAGGACGGAGGGAGCATATGAGAGACTTCTCCCTTTTGTATGGGGTTGTGTGCATTCTATCTACGTGGAAGACGTGTGTAAACTCTTGTGGCTTTTTATCGGTTTGATGCGAACGTTTGATTTTAATACTCCCTCTGTTCCAAAATAAGTGAATTGAGTTTGTGTAGATTCGTATGTATCTATATACTAAAACGTGTCTAAATACATCTGAATCTAGACAAACCCACGTCACTTATTTTGGGACGGAGGGAGTACAAGTGTTTGTTACCAAAGAAAAATAGAGGCCAAATCATGGCAGAAAGAAAAGGTACGAAGCCTAGAAGAGAGAAAATGGTTGCCTAGATGTGAGCTTTGCTGCTAGAATTAGATGCTCAGACCTTTTTGCACCAGGAAAAGATAATTTTGTTTTGGATAAATTATCTAATAATCAACACATCCTAGCTTCGATAGACGATAGTGATAAAGGCTGTAACTTTGCATCAGCACTATCGTTTGGTATGTATTTGTTTTCTGAAAAGACCATTTGGCATGCATGCATGCATGCATACACATAACTGAGTACATGTCCGACGCATTGTCTATCCAGTTGATGTGTACGTGAGAACCAAATGTCACTAATTTCTACTCGTGCGTCACACCCATTTTCATTATCTCAGCATCTTATGTTGGAAGGTTTACGACCGACAAAGAAGAATGGTGGAACAGCTGAGGCGTCGGTGTCACAAGTGTGCGCGCGTTTTCGGCCGTCAGGCGGCATGCAGATATACTTCACGTCTCAGTGGTATCGTCCGGCTGGAATCGGCTTTTAGGTGTTAGTTCGTTATGACGAGATAACGACCATGGATTGTTTTTTCATGTGTTTTCGGTGACAAGCTAGGAAAGCATGATACTCCCTCCGCTCCGGATATATTTATTCCTACGCGTAGTCCTAGGTGGTCGTTGATTTGACCAATTTTAGATGAGATATATGTGGTAAAAAGTATATCATTAGAATTCACGGATGTTATACTTTCTAAAAGTATATTTTCATGTTATATAATTTATTTTATATAGGTTAAAATAACGACCTAGGGACACGCACATGACTAATACAATGGGACAGAGGGAGTAGAATCTCATGAATTGAGATGGAAAGGGCAATTATTATTTGGTAAAAGGTAGTTCATGTTTTTATAGTGTGTAAGCTTCCAAGTTTCAACTGGATTAAGTGGATTAAACCCAACTCATAGTTTTTATATATTTGTATACGTAGATTATTATACTTCCTTCGTACATACTAAAATAAGTGACGCAACTTTGTCTAGATACGTATTAATCTAGACATGTCTTAATGTTTTAGATGCATGTGTATCTAGATAAAACTGCATCAGTTATTTTGGGAAAGAGGGGGTATATAGTTTTTCGCAATTGAGTCCAGTGCTAGAAATAGTACTCCCTCCGAACCAAAATAAGTGTTGGAGATATAGTATAAATTTTATACTAAAATAGTAGTAAATCACCGATATTTATTATGGATCAAGGGTGTAAAACATATCCGCTTAATTTCATAATTGTCCATGGATGTCAGTAGGACTTGTATCCGTGTGTAGCTCAGTAGGATTAGCGAGAAGTTTTGTTTTCACCGTAATGCACATACTCATTCCTGAAACCGCCCACCACCATCTCTTGTCCGGCTACCGACACCCGAAAGCCAGATATCACTGGAGGAGATACTACGAGAAGACGGCCCGTCATCGGCTAAAATAAATTAATAAGTTAATAGTCTCCATGCAGCTTAACGTAGCTATATATGCAAAGGCTAAATTAAATCATCAAGTGTCGTAGAATTGAAAGGCTAACGGAACGATGACCTTGTCGCGCAGCCAAACTACTCCCTCCCTATGGAACTCCCTATGGAAATATAAAATATTTTATCTTTGTGAAATGAATGCATCTAGATATCTTTTAGTGTATAGGTTCCCTCTAAACCTCTATGAACCTATACACTAAAGGATGTCTAGATACATTCGATTCACAAAGCTAAAACGTCTTATATTTTTCGAAGAGTATACATCAAATCTGCGACGTTGTCGCACTCGTTTTCGTTATTTTGAGACGAATATCGATTCCTTATGTTCCAAGGTATGATACCGAATATTACTTTTCTGATAAAAAATATCGTGACAGGGATCTGCAGATGTCGATCAGGCAGCCGACCCGCACCTGTGTCCATAGCGCCGCGTAAACGATATTCCGTATATATATAGAGTGACGCTATTTGACATCCTAGGTGTAGAATAGTTATTCTTCATCCACCTACTATCTTTCAAACCGTATAAGATTTTTACGTCACATAAATTTTTTCTTACCTCAGAAGTTATGAAGAACATAAGAAAATTTAGACATGTTGTAAAAAAATTGTTTACATGCCGTAAAAAAATACGGCGTAAAATGCGAATTTTCTCTATTTTTTACACTATAATGACTCATAAATCGTATTTTTATGTCATTTTTTTACGTTTCTGATGAATATGAATATAATTATTAGTATACAAAACATAAATTTATGTATGTAAGAACATAAAAATATGTAGGGTGCAAAATAACTATTCTGCACCCTGGATACTGAATAGGGTTTCTCTCTCTCTATATATATATATATATATATATATGTATATGCTTATTCAAATACAAACGTGACGTAAATACGCACGTACTGCTGCTGCAACGGTGCAGCACTCGTTTTCACTACCGAGACGTCTTCAGTGCGAATCATCTCTGCCGCGCGCCCGCTTTTAGGTGGCAGTTCAATTTGTTCGTTAATCGATCTTACTTTGCCATGCATGACAAGCAAAGGTTGGGATGGAAGTGCCACGATTAAATTCCATTAAAAATATGCCAGCACAAGCATACGTCACTCACCACTTCGAGAAATGCCACTGCGATGACAAGTCTTTTTCATTCATATTAGTATTTTTTTAATGCTCTGAAACAGGCATCTCGCAAACGCTACGAGCTTCTCCAATTTTCAGTTCCGCCCTTAATGCATTTG
Organism: Avena insularis; assembly: GCA_023614405.1. Taxonomy (NCBI): domain Eukaryota; kingdom Viridiplantae; phylum Streptophyta; class Magnoliopsida; order Poales; family Poaceae; genus Avena; species Avena insularis. The sequence goes on along the minus strand of CM042692.1, from coordinate 427,040,438 downwards.
CCATTGCTGTACCAAAATTTTGTACTTACTCTGTACCGTATTACATGTCGCGCATTTGTTTAAACTCGCATATATGTTGACACATTTTAGTGTATAGATAGATAAATACGAATCTACACAAAATTGTTGAATAAATGAGGCGGAGAATAATGAATTCTAACAATATAACATGGTTGGCTATCCCCCCCCCCCCCCCCCGTGTCGCACCCTAGGGCGACACCGGGGGCGCCGCCGCACTCCACCCAAAGTCCTCCGCTGCCGCTGTCGCCGGCCTTGCCGCGGTGGCGGCAGGCCCGGACGCCGAAAGTGGTTTGGGGTGGGTGGAGGCCGGAGTTGACCGCTATGGCTACTAAGGAAGATGCGGCCGGTTCGTCGACGGCTAGCGGCCAGGGCGGCGCCCCTGGTTGGGGTGGTGGAGATCCCTCCCGGCGGCGCCATGATCGGGGGTGGAAGTCCAGGGCCAAGCTGGCTGGTGTTGGAAACCCTAGATCTTCAGATCTGGGGCATCGATACTACCTCCCCGGTCCTCTTTGCTGCTGGTAGGGCCGGATCTGGGAGGGGTCGACCCTGCTCTGTGGTCATCTCTCTCGTTACCGGCCTAGCCGCAGGTCTGCTGGTACGGTTGGTGCTGCAGTATCAGATCTTTGATATGTCCATTTTGTATCACTATTCTATATCATAATTTACTGTTATTCATTGATATATTTTATATTAAGAGATGATACTTATGTTATTTCATCTATTTTTGTATGGTTGATGACTTTTGGAGCATGGACCGATGCAGTCAGGATTCTGATGGAGAATGTGCTGTTTGGAGGCAAAATTCGCGAAGATCAGAAAATCCGGGAAAATACATGGAAAATCCTATTTTTCCAGAAGACAAAGAATGCCAGAAGGGGAAGTGGAGATGGGCCAAGGGGGCCCACACCACCCCTGGCGCGGGCCACCCCAGGCCGCGCCACCAGGTGGTGTGGCCGCCCTGGTCCACTCCAGCCTCTCCACTCTGGCGTATATTATCCTCCTGAAACCCTAAGACTCGGGGAGCAACCACAGAAAGATTTTGCCGCCTCTACGCGGCGGAAAACACCGAGAGAGAAAGATCTCTCCGGCAGATAGAATTCTGCCGGGGAATTCCTTCCCGGAGAGGGGAGATCGTCGCCATCAACACCACCATCAGGTTGGACATCATCGGGATCATCATCATCATCACCACCACCATCATCTCCACCAGCACCATCATCACCACCTCATACCGCTATAACAATTGGGTTGAATCTTGCATAGTTCTTAGGGGAAACTTTCCCGATGTTGATTACTCTTTGTAGTTGATGCTATTGAGTGAACCATTGAATTATCGTTTATGTTCAGATTGTTACACATCATTATTTCATCTCTGATCATGATCCATATGATGTCTTGTGAGTAGTTCGTTTTGTTCTTGAGGACATGAGAGAAGTCATGTTGTTAGTAGTGGAATTGTGTTGAGAAAGATTCAATAGTTTGATATTTAAGTTGTGGTGTACTTCTTCTAGTGGTGTCATGTGAACGTCGACTACATGACACTTCACCTATATGGGCCTAGGGGAATGCATTGTGTATTTGGCTACTAATCGTAGGGGTTGAGGATGTAAATCTGAACCCCCGTTAGGAAACCATTGCACAAGGGACGTCAGGGTCTTAGAGTTTAAAGTTGTGGTTAGGTTTCTACCTTAATTACTTTCTTGTACTTGCGGATGCTTGCAAGGGGTATAATCACAAGTATGTATTAGTCCTAGAAAGGTCGGTACATTAGCACAGGTTCACCCACACAACACTTAGCAAACTAAAGAAGATTAATCAACTATATGAAGCGAAAGCACTTGACAATATTCCCATGTGTCCTCGAGAACGTTTGGTCATCTTAAGTAATACAACTGGCTTGTCCTTTGCTAAAGAAAGGATTGGGCCACTTGCTGCATTTATTCTTATTGTCTTTTATTTACTCGTACTTTATTTACCTGCATTATCAAAAAACCCTAAAAATCTGTTTGCTAAGTATTTATAGAGAATTCCTGCTCCTAGCCATTCGCCAGCACCTTCTGTTCCTTGTTGGGTTCGACACTCTTACTTATCAAAAATACTGCGATACACCCCCTATACTTGTGGGTCATCAAGACTATTTTATGGCGCCGTTGTCGGGGAGTGAAGCGCTATTGGAGAGTGGAACTGGTAAAGGAAACTTCTACTGTAAGTATTGTTTACTTCTGTTACTTGCTTTATTTTCAATATGGATAATTCACTAAGTTTCTTATTTCGTAATGCTACTACCACTGCTAAGGTAGTAGATGAACCACCGCCTGCTAAGAATGATACTTTTAAAATACCTACAAGAATTATTGATCGTGTTATGGATAACTATTATGTTGGAGATGGAACTGGCCATCCCGGTGATCATTTGCTCTCTATACACGAATTATGCGGGTTGTTTAAGTGTGCAGGTATTACAACAGATCAAGTCAAGAAGAAGTTATTCTCATTATCACTAAAAGGAAGAGCTGAGGAATGGTATAAGCTGCTGAAGAATGGTCAAGCTCTTGAATGGGAGGAAATAGTACCTCTCTTTTATTCGAAATTTTATCCTCCTAGTGAGATTCATAAAGATCGGAATCAAATATACAACTTTTGGTCTCTTGATGCAGAGAGTACAGCTCAAGCTTGGGGGAGATTAAAGTTACTAATACTCAAATGTCCCATTCATGATCTCTCCAACAATATTATTATCAATAACTTTTATGCAAGGCTTTCTCTTCGTGATAAGGATTTATTGGATGCCCCTTGTGCTGGATCATTGATACATTGCAAATGTATCTATAATTTTTGATGTTCCATGCTTGGTTTTATCCACTTTCTTGTGTTCTGTCCACACTTTGGAGTACTTTTCATATGATTTCTTGGACTAACCTATTAACAAGAGCCACAAGTACATTGCTTTTCTGCTGTTTTTGGTTCCAGGAAAGTTAGAAAATGAATATTCTCAGAATTGGACGGGACAAAAGCCAAAAATCCTATTTCACCAGAAGACTCCCGGAGCCAGAATATGAGACGGAGTGGGGCTGGGGCCTAGCCACACCACCTGGCCACGCGGGCTGGGCCTGGGCGTGCCAGGGGTGGTCTGGCCGCCCTAGACACCCCCTCGGTCTCCCTCTTTGTCACTAGGGCCCGAGTGCCATAATTTCATATCTGAACATGTTATTGATTCATTATGATAGTATTGTTTATGGTCTTACCTACAAGTTGTGTACACACGTTATTGTCCGGAACCAATGGCCCCGAAGTGACAGAAATCGGGATAACCGGAGGGAATGGCTTTGATGTGAGGATCACATGTGTTCATGGAGTGTTAATGCTTTGCTCCGATGCTCTATAAAAAGGAGCACCTTAATTGCCAGTAGTTCCCTTGAGGCCCCGCTGCAAACGGGCTGGCAGGACAAAAGATGTTGTGCAAGTTCTCATTGCGAGCACGTATGACTATATATGGAACACATGCCTAGGATTATCTAGTACTTGGATGCTTTATCTTATTTATCTGCAATTGCCCTATGTTCTGATTGCTATGTGAATTGTCTTGTCCATGCAACACTCGTCCATCCATCCCTATGCCTACCGCACTCGAATCCTACTGTTTACTGCTATTGTTACTGATGTCTTTACTTTACTACTGCTATTACTTTACTATTGCTACTACAAAACTGTTGCTACTGATAAACTGCTGTGAGCAAGATTGTTTCCAGGTGCAGCTGAATTGACAACTCAGTTGTTAAGGCTTATAAATATTCTTTGGCTCCCCTTGTGTCGAATCAATAAATTGGGTTTCACTTCCCTCGAAAATACTGCGATACACCCCCTATACTTGTGGGTCATCAAGACTATTTTCTGGCGCCGTTGCCGGGGAGCATAGCTTTATTTATCAAGTCCACTTGGAATCACTATTGTTCAAGCTTAGTTTATTTCTGCCTTGTTTGCTTATTTCTTTATCAAAAATACAAAAAATTAGTTCCTACTCTAGTTGCTACTTTCGTTGGTATGTTATTGTCTTGCTTTATTATGCTTTCTATCAATGATTGGTTTCTTTGAAACTGAATCTTATTGGCAAGGTGGGTTCACGGAAGAACAAAAATATTATTATAAGGAACACCGCTTGTCACAAAAAGGGAAACACTTATGGGAACAAATTGATAAATTGTATACCATTGCTAGAAACGTGTGCTCTACTTATTGCTTTGATAAATCTTGTTGCTATAAGAGGTATAAACACCTCCCTTTTTAGTGTGAGTATAATGATAATGTTACCATATCTGCTTATGTTAAAGGAAATTATGACTTTTATGATGTAGAACAAATTGAAGAATTTATTGCTTGGAAGGGTGCATTTGAACTTGCTAGTTTGCTTGAAAGTATTGATGATTCACCTTATAAATATGAGGTTTATGATATACTTAGGTTTTGCTTTGATAATTACAAGGAAGAAAATGGCTATATTCTTGAATATATTAATAGATGCTTTCCACAAATGGAAGAGACTAATGCCTTGCAGGATCCTATGGAAGAAGAAACTGATGAACCTGAAATCTCATTAGATGAAAAAGAGGAGGAGAGTGATGAACAAAAGGAGTAAGAATGGATTAGCTACCCATGCCTACCTTCTAATGAGAGTAACTCTTTATCCCTTACATTATTTGATTGTCCCCCACACTTACCAAAGAAGGATGAATGTTATGCTCATGTTATCTATGATAATCCTTTATTTGTGCTTAACTTCGATTTGCATGGTATTAAAGAGTTTTTCTTAGAAAATGTTTATGATAAAGCTCTAGACGATGGTCCTATATTGAATGATCATCCATCTTGTTATAGAATTGTTAAAAGTGGGATTGAAGGTTTTAATCCCACCAGTTTTGAGCTTGATAAAAATTATGTGTTTGTAGATCATGAAAAGCATGCTTTATGTGATAGTTATATTGTTGAGTTTATTCATGAGGCTACTCAAAATTATTATGAGATAGGAAAGTATGGTTGTAGAAGTTTTCATGGTATTGAAACACCTCTCTATGTGCTGAAAGTTTTGAAGTTACTCTTGTTTTATCTTCCTATGCTTGTTACTTTGTTCTTTGCGAATTTATTTGCATACAAGATTCCTATGCATAGGAAGTGGGTTACACTTAAATGTGTTTTGAATTTGCTTCTTGGTGCTCTCTTTTACTTCAATTCATATTTCGTATGTGAGCATCCTCTCAAACTATCATGCCTAACTTAAAGGCGTTAAAGAAAAGTACTTATTGGGAGATAACCCAAAAGTTTTAGATGAGTCTTGGAAGTTATTACTTCAGTAATAACCGCTCCTTATCCTTTTTATTTGCTTTTTATGCCAAGAGTAACCTCTAATGAGAGAGAAGTAATGATTGGGAAAGTTGCTGTCCTGAAATAGATTTCTGTGCTTCACCATAAAAATTCGTGTAAAATCTCTGTACGTCCTTTTGAGGCATGATTTTTTTTGCTTCTTCCTCAGGTTGTTATCTAACTTTCGTTAGTTCAACACATTTTGATTTGAGCAACAGAAGGTCTTCGAACAAATTCGTCTTTACCTGCTGGTCTGTTTTGACAAATTTCTACCATTTTTTGCATTTGCTTCTTGTTGGTTCCTCTTTGAGTTCTTTTGGGGAATTGAGCTTTTTGAGGGAAGTGCTACAGTAGCTAGTGTTTTAATGGAAGTTTTATTGGTGTTAGAACTGAACCAAAAGACTTATTATCTTGAGTGCACTAATGTTGCTAATAAAGATTGTGTGAAGTTTTGTATGAAGAAAAAAATTTCAGGTGAATGGAAGGAATGAGTAATGAGATGAAGGATGGACTAAAGCTCAAGCTTGGGGATGCCACGCGTGTCACCCCAAGAAATATCCAAGAGGTACAAGCGTCAAAGCTTGGGGATTCCCAAGGAATCCCCTCTTCATCAATAAAAATCCCAGGTTTCTTCCAAACAATTTATTTTTATTGTTTCATGCACAGTTGTCTTGTTCTTGGAGCGTATTCTTTTTTCGTTTTTGTTTTGGTTTTTAGTTTGCGTGGTTTGCTTAGTTTGCTGAATAAATTGGTTCGACCTCCTCTTTCATGCATTGGTTTTTAAATAGTTTGGTTTGGAAAAGAGTAGGAAAGTTGATGCTTAAGTGGTAAAGAGAGCTTGTTTTTTACTGTGGCCTATGCTTTTTCATGCCATGTTTGATATTGTTTTGGCTTTATGATTAGTATTCTTTGCTGTAGCATGACTTGTTATAAACAATTGAGATTTCTTAATGTGCCTGGGATGAATCATGCGTTGTTTTAGCATATTAAAGCATAGTATTGTGGTATTCTCCTTTGATGCTTTATTTGGGTTGACTTGGCGCATGCTCACACCATGTTATGACTATCCTAAGTCACCATAAGCCTTTATGGTCCTTTTGTTTTCAACTTGTAATATCACTTTATGCTTTGATTAATGATGTTTTGTCGCTCTACATGATTATGGCCATTATTGCTCTCTTAGTTTGTCACTCCTAGTCTTTTGCTAGCCTCCAGAACTAAGTATGAGTTCCACTCATGCATCCAACTCCCTAAACCAAGTTATTCCAAAGAGTCCACCATACCTACCTACTAGCTTATGCTATTCCAAGTATATTCATGTTTTTGTTTACCTTCCAAATTAAACTTGTTATGATAAAACTAGTTATTAAAGCTCTCACGAACTTGATGGCACACTTTACTTTTCTTGCCCTTAATAAACTTGAACCATTGTGTCGTCTATGTTGTATATGCTTGCACTTATTTGTTGGGGATTAACAGAACCATGCTGTCATGGGGAACGCATTAAACATTGCACTGGTACTTTGTACCTAGTTGATATCATGTTCTTTTGTCTATGGATGTCGTCGGTGTGAAATGAACAGGGAGCTTGTAAGTACATGGAGTTATGTATATATGTTAGAGAAACGCCTGGGCCGCTGGTCTAATCCATGCTGACATGGTGGAAACCTGCAGCGTAACCATAATGAGTTGTCTATGAAGCATTCTTCTTATAAAAAAAAGAGTTAGATGTTGAGAAAAAAAAAGAGAAAAAGAAAAAAAGAGATATATGAAAAGAGGAAAGAGAGAAAAAAACACCATATTCCCATGGTAAATAAGAAGATTGCTGAGATGCTCGTTGTCTGCTTGCCTTGTCATTTTGATATGGGGATTCTTCCGTATCATCGGGCAAGGGGTACCTCGTTGGCGATTCTCTATGATACACATGTACTTACGATGACAAGAACTTACCGGTAACTAAACTTGAGTAGCATGTGGAGCGGCCCTCGTATTCAAGGGACATGAGATTTCTAACTTATACTTTGTCAAGCATGTACACCATAGTTTGTTCACTTTAACCTTAATCACTTCAAGATGCTCATGATAGGGGCAATGAGAGCTGAAAGCTATTAAGTACCATAATTTTTGGAAGCTCTTTATGAGACTTGAATCCCTACTTCCTTCTATGAAGGCCCTTCTTTCACTTATATATTGAGTCTCCACCTTCTATCTTTATACACCTACTTTGAGAGCATAGTGGCCATTCTTAGTTCTATGTGCATTGTCCCAAGACTTGTTGATTAATGCACACCTTGATATTGCTTGTTTTAAACTATTTGTATCTAGTCACACTTATGAACTTTGAAGGTGTCCTATGCATTTATATTTGCTACTCTATGAGGGACAAGCTGAATACTACTATGCTATGTTTTCTTTATGTGAAACAAACATCTTGCAAAGCATTGTTATTCATGAATCTTTTGTTTGTGCCTTTTCATGTTGCATCATAGTTTCTTTGTCTTATTGCTAGAACCTTGTCTTTCATGTTATAATTGAAGTATTATGATCCCAGCTTTGAATGTTTTACAAATACTTTGATCAAGTCTTTGATGGTGCATGTCACCTCAAAAATTATTCTTTCTTTTTATCACTTACCTACTCGAGGACGAGCAGGAGTTAAGCTTGGGGATGTTGATACATTGCAAATGTATCTATAATTTTTGATGTTGCATGCTTGGTTTTATCCACTTTCTTATGTTTTGTCCACACTTTGGAGTACTTTTCATATGATTTCTTGGACTAACCTATTAACAGGAGCCACAGTGCCAGGTGCCTGTTTTCTGCTGTTTTTGGTTCCAGGGAAGTCAGAAAATGAATATTCTCGAAATTGGACGGGACAAAAGCCAAAAATCCTATTTCACCAGAAGACTCCCGGAGCCAGAATATGAGACGGAGTGGGGCTGGGGCCCAGCCACACCACCTGGCCACGCGGGCTGAGACTCCCTCTTTGCCTATAAGTTTCCTTCTGATCTAAAAACTCAGGGGGATTCGACGTTTTTCCAGAAGGAGTTCCGCTCCGCCGCCACCACCAGATTCCACGAAACAGCACCAGAAACTCTGTTCTAGCACCCTGACGGGACGGGGAATTGGAGGAGACCATCGCCATCATCATCACCATCACTTATCCATCGACCATCCATGTTTCCCCCATCTATGAGTGAGTAATCCTCCGATGTAGGCTATGTGGATGGTAGGGATTGGATGAGATCGGTCATGTAATGGCATCAGATTGTTAGGGCATGGTGCCTAGTATCTACTATTAGTGCTTTATGACTTTGTTGCGACTTGTTATGCTTGTCACTAGGGCCCGAGTGCCATGATTTCAGATGTGAACATGTTATTGATTCATTATGATAGTATTGTTTATGGTCTTGCCTGCAAGTTGTATACACATGTTATTGTCTAGAACCAATGGCCCCGAAGTGATAGAAATCGGGATAATCGGAGGGAATGGCTTTGATGTGAGGATCACATGTGTTCACGGAGTGTTAATGCTTTGCTCCGGTGCTCTATTAAAAGGAGCACCTTAATTTCTAGTAGTTCCCTTGAGGCCCCACTGCAAACGGGGTGGCAGGACAAAAGATGTTGTGCAAGTTCTCATTGCGAGCACGTATGACTATATATGGAACACATGCCTAGGATTATCTAGTCCTTGGATGCTTAATCTTATTTATCTGCAATTGCCGTATGTTCTTATTTCTATGTGAATTGTCTTGTCCATGCAACGCCCGTCCATCCATCCCTATGCCTACCGCACTCGAATCCTACTTTTTACTGCTATTGTTACTGCTATTTTTACTTTACTACTGCTGTTACTTTACTATTGCTACTACAAAACTATTGCTACTGATAAACTGCTGTGAGCAAGATTTTTTCCAGGTGCAGCTGAATTGACAACTCAGTTGTTAAGGCTTATAAATATTCTTTGGCTCCCCTTGTGTCGAATCAATAAATTGGGTTTCACTTCCCTCGAAAATACTGCGATACACCCCATATACTTGTGGGTCATAAATCATTCACTCGCATGGAAGAAGAATCTAAATGGGATCTTCTGGACCATATTCAAGATAATTCTGAAGCATGGGAGAATGACAAAGGAAGAAAGTCAAGTACAAATTATGATTATGAATGCATTGAATCCTTTATGGGAACTGATGACTTTCAAAATATTAGTAATGCTTATGGTCTTGATTCCCAAGTTATTACAAATTGTTTTAAGGCTTTTGCTTCTTATATTGAAATTCCGAAAAAGGGATGGAACAAGTATCATGCACCATATAAAGATATTGTTGACTGTGTTCCTGTTGGGAGTACTGAATTTTGCACTATTGATTACATCCTACCTGAACCTTATATCGAGAAAATACCCTTCCCGGATAAGGTAAAGGATCATCGTATGATAACTAGTGTAATCAATAAAAGTGCAAAGAGAACTGTAAAACCTGATGAACAAATAAACATTGAACCTGTTGTAGCAATTGTGAAAGACCTTGTCACTAAAAGTGTAGAAGATGGATACATAGTCTTTTGTGAGGATGCTTCTAATATTGTCTCACATCCTAATAGAACTAAAAAGGCTAGTGTCCATGTGCTTTCTGTTAGAATTGGTGATCATTGCTATTATGGTTTATGTGATATTGGTGCAAGTTCAAGTGCTATTCCTTATGAGCTTTACAAAGAAATTATGCATGAAATCAGTCCCTGCGAACTGTAAGAGATTGATGTGGTTATTCACCTTGCTAATAGAGAGACCATCTCTCCAATTGGTATTTTACTGGATGTAGAAGTTCTTTGTGGTAAGATTAAATATCCTGCTGATTTTCAAGTACTTGTTTTAACTGCTAGTAAAACTTATCCCATCATTTTTGGTAGACCTTTCTTGAGTACTTGTGGAGCTATTATAGACTGCAAAAGGGAGAAAATCTTGACTAAATTTAATGGGGAATCTTATGAGTTTAATTTTTCGAAATTTACTAAAGAACCTTGTGAAAATGAAACCCATAATGAGGATTTTAGAGTTGAAAACTTTCTTCTATTTCTCTTGCTCCTAACAATGCTTTGCAGCAATTTATGGAAGATCATGAAAGTGAAATCTTCATGGAAGAAATAAATGAGATTGACGAGATTCTCCGTCGTCAACCTAAGATGCTTAAGCATAACTTGCCTGTAGAAGACTTGGGTACCACATTGCCACCTAAAAAGGATCCGGTCTTCGATCTAAAGCCTTTACCTGATGATCTTAAATATGCTTACATTGATGATAATAAGATATATCCTGTTATTATTAGCTCTAAACTTTCAGGGAAGGAAGAAGAAAGGTTATTGGAGGTACTGAAGAAACACCGAGGGGCTATGGGCTATACTCTAGATGATTTAAAAGGGATTTCTCCTACTATATGTCAGCATGCTATCAATATAGAACCAGATGCAAAGCCAGTGGTAGAGCACCAACGGTGCCTAAATCCTAAGATGAAGGAAGTGGTAAGAATGAGGTATTGAAACTCCTTGATGCTGGTATTATTTACCCTATTGCTGATAGTGAATGTGTTAGTCCTGTTCATTGTGTCCCTAAAAAAGGGGGAATTACCATCGTCCCTAATGATAATGATGAGCTTATTCCCCAAAGAATAGTAGTAGGCTATAGAATGTGCATTGATTTCAGGAAAGTTAACAAAGTTACTAAGAAAGATCATTACCCACTTCCTTTTATTGATTAAATGTTAGAAAGGTTGTCTAAAAAGACCCATTTTTGTTTTCTTGATGGTTATTCTGGTTTCTCTCAAATTGCTGTTAAACAACAAGATCAGGAAAAAACTACTTTTACATGCCCTTACGGAACCTATACTTATAGACATATGACTTTTGGTTTATGTAATGCTCCTGCTACTTTTCAAAGATGCATGTTTGCTATCTTTCATGGATTTTGTGAGGAAATTGTGGAAGTGTTCATGGATGACTTCTCCGTCTATGGAACTTCTTTTGACAATTGTCTGCACAACCTCGATAAAGTTTTGCAGAGATGTGAAGAAACTAATCTTGTTCTTAATTGGGAGAAATGCCACTTCATGGTGAATGAAGGAATTGTACTTGGACATAAGGTTTCTAAAAGAGGCATAGAAGTTGATAGAGCTAAAGTTGAGGCAATTGAAAAAATGCCCTGTCCAAGAGACATCAAAGGTATTCGTAGTATCCTTGGTCATGCTGGTTTCTATAGAAGGTTTATTAAAGATTTCTCTAAGATATCAAAACCCCTCACTAATCTTCTTCAAAAAGATGTACCCTTTGTCTTTGATGATGATTACAAGGAAGCTTTTGAAACCCTAAAGAAGGCTTTAACTACAATGCCTATCTTTCAACCACCTGATTGGAGATTACCCTTTGAAATAATGTGTGATGCTAGTGATTTTGCTGTAGGTGCTGTCCTTGGGCAATGAATTGATAAAAATTTAAATGTTATCCATTATGCTAGTAAAACTCTTGACGCTGCTCAAAGGAACTATGCTACTACTGAAAAAGAATTCCTAGACGTCGTCTTTGCTTGTGATAAGTTTAGAACTTATATTGTAGACTCGAAAGTTACCATTCATACTGATCATGTCGCTATTAAGTACCTTATGACGAACAAACATGCTAATCCTAGGCTTATTAGATGGGTGCTACTCTTACAGGAGTTTGACCTACATATTGTAGATAGGAAAGGTGCTGGAAATCCTGTAGCTGATAATTTATCTCGATTGGAAAACATCTCTTTTGATCCTATGCCTGTTAATGATAGTTTCCCAAATGAACAGTTGGCTACAGTAGGGGTAAGCTCGCAAGGGAGCCCTTGGTATGCTGATTATGCTAACTTTATTGTCTCCAAGTATTTGCCTCCAACTTTCACAGCTCAGCAAAGAAGGAAGTTCTTTTATGATTTGAGGCAATATTTTTGGGATGACCCACATTTATATAAAGAAGGAGTGGATGGTATTATGCGAAGATGTGTTCCAGAATATGAGGAAAAGGAGATATTGCGGAAATGTCATGGTAGTGCCTATGGAGGACATCATGTAGGAGATAGAACTGCGCAAAAGGTGCTACAATCAGGTTTCTACTGGCCTACCCTTTTTAAAGATGCAAGAAATTTTTTTTTATCTTGTGATGAGTGTCAGCGTGTTGGTAATATTTCTAGACGCAATGAAATGCCTATGAACTACTCTCTAGTTATTGAACCCTTTGATTGTTGGGGATTTGACTTTATGGGTTCTTTTCCTCCCTCAAAAGGTTATAATCATATTCTTGTTGCCGTTGATTATGTCACTAAGTGGGTAGAAGCCATACCTATGAAGAGTGATGATGGGAGACCTCTCTAAAAATGCTTAAGGATGTTATCTTTCCTAGGTTTGGAGTGCCTAGGTATCTTATGACTGATGGAGGTTCTCATTCCATTCATGGTGGTTTTAGAAAGACCCTTGCTAAATATGATGTTAATCATAGAATCGCTTCAACTTATCATCCCCAAACTAGTGGACAAGTAGATTTATCAAATAGAGAAATTAAATCCATCTTGCAAAAGACTGTTAATAGATCTAGAAAAAATTGGGATAAAAAGTTGAACGATGCTTGATGGGCTTATAGGACTACCTATAAAAACCCTATGGGGATGTCTCCTTATAAAATGGTTTATGGGAAAGCTTGTCACCTACCCTTAGAATTAGAACACAAATCTTATTGGGCAGTTAAAGAACTTAATAGAGATTGTAAGCTTGCTGGTGAAAAAAGATTATTTGACTTTAGTTCGTTGGATGAATGGAGGAGTGAAGCATATGAGAATGCTAGACTCTTTAAGGAAAAAGTTAAAATATGGCATGACAAGCGAATACTTAAGAGAGAATTCCATGTTGGTGAGAAAGTTCTATTGTATAGGTCTCGTCTCATATTTTTTGCAGGGAAACTACTGTCAAAATGGGAAGGACCTTTTGTTATTGAAGAAGTGTACCGTTCAGGAGAAATAAAAATTTCTTCTTTAAAAGATAACACTACACAAGTGGTGAATGGGTAGCGACTCAAGAACTATATTGCTGGATATTCTTAGAATGAATATGTTGATGCTTTTCAAGTTATAACTCCGGAAAAATTTATCAAAGACCAAATTCAGAGATCTGCAGAGTCCATTTTCGAATAGGTAACAGTTAAGAAAAGTTCCGCTAAAATTCTGTCCGATTATATTTTTCGAGTTTTTATCCAACAAGGGAAGCTACGAAGCGGAAGAGGGACGGAAATGGAGCTAGGGTGGCTCACACCACCCCCTAGTGCGGGCCCCCCTAGCCGCGCCAGCAGGTGGTGTGGCCATCTCAACCTCCGTCTCTGACCCGTTTTCTCCCAGTACCTTCCTTTTGTTGTAAAACTTCGTAATATATAATCCCCCGGATCCCCAGAGGTTCGTATATCGTGTTGTCGTCGTGTTTTCGTTTCGATCTGTTTCTGACAGGTAGAGTCCCAGACTTGGAGCCACAATGTCTTCCTCTGGATCAGCTAAGGAAGATTCTTCAGCGGATATCATCAACCCATACATGCGGGAGTTGAAGATTCATCCCAAGGAGTTGTTGCTTGAAGATGGGGAGGTACGGATAAAAGAGGTTCAAGGACCTAAAGGTGAAGGAAGTCTAGAGGACAGGATGGAAGCACTGGAGCAAGTAGCCTTTAGGTACAAAAAGATGGCGAACCGCGAAGTGGATATCATCCATAAGATTTGTTCCGAACTCATCGCCAAGCTCCAAAAGGAGACTACTAAGCTCAAAGATGAAATTCTCTCACTAAACCAAACAACCAACCAACTGCAAGCATAACTCTACGACGTTCAAAATCAAAACTGTGAGTACGAGGTTAGGTTTAAACGCATAAGTGCTACTGCAAGTTTCAAGATGTCGGAGACCATGATGTCTTTTGTTGATGGGGAGCCCTTACCTTGGAAGTCGGATGGTGACGAGAGAATACCACCACCATCGAAGGAGTAATTCGTCATCAGGGTTTGGCATCCCCTTGGTTTGGTCCAAGCTTGGGTGAGTGCCGCGGTATCACATCACTATCTTCTATCTTTTTACCTTTTTAGTAGAGTCATATCATGAATAGAGAAGTTATCATGTAGGATGGTTTGCATTATGGAAGTGTCCCCCCTCTTGTTAGATATCTATGTATCCCTTGGTGTGATTTGCCGTTATGGAATATTAATGAGAAGTTCTATCATTCACTCTCTTGCATATCTTATTTTAGTTTTCAATTCATGGTTAGATGATTGATCTTGTCATTAGTATTGGTATCACTTTGGGATCATTGAGTTAATTTAGTTGGTTTTGGCAAACCTGGCTCGGTCAATAGCAACACTATTTTGAGAATTGAATGAACAAGATAAAAGTACTCTAAAGAGATATAATTTCATCATCTTTCTTTCTTGATTTGCTCATAAGTTTAGTATTCTCTAGTTAAGATCTTTTGTGCTTCCAAGGAAGATTGCGTGTTTGTTTTTATCACTTGTATGTTTGTTTGTTTCCTTCAACTCTTATGCTTGCTACCCAGCCAGGCTAGCCAAAAATCTGTACTGAGAGGGAATGATTCTCGTGCATCCAATCCTTGAACCAAAACCTATGCCACTTGTGTCCACCATACCTATTGATGACCCACAAGTATAGGGGGTGTATCTCAGTATTTTCGAGGGAAGTGAAACCCAATTTATTGATTCGACACAAGGGGAGCCAAAGAATATTTATAAGCCTTAACAACTTAGTTGTCAATTCAGCTGCACCTGGAAACAATCTTGCTCACAGCAGTTTATCAGTAGCAATAGTTTTGTAGTAGGAATAGCAAAGTAGCAGCAGCAGTAAAGTAAAGACAACAGTAACAATAGCAGTAAACAGTAGGATTCGAGTGTGGTAGGCATAGGGATGGATGGACGGGCATTGCATGGAAAAAGACAATTCACATAGCAATCAAAACATAGGGCAATTGCAGATAAATAAGATAAAGCATCCAAGTACTAGATTATCCTAGGCATGTGTTCCACATATAGTCATACGTGCTCGCAATGAGAACTTGCACAACATCTTTTGTCCTGCCAGCCCGTTTGCAGCGGGGCCTCAAGGGAACTACTGGCAATTAAGGTGCTCCTTTTAATAGAGCACCGGAGCAAAGCATTAACACTCTGTGAACACATGTGATCCTCACATAAAATCCATTCCCTCCGATTATCCCGATTTCTGTCACTTCGGGGCCATTGGTTCCGGACAGTAACGTGTGTATACAACTGGCAGGTAAGACCATAAACAATACTATCATAATGAATCAATAATAAGTTCAGATCTGAAATCATGGCACTCGGGCCCTAGTGACAAGCATTAAGCATAACAAGTTGCAACCAAGTCATAAAGCACTAATAAAAGATACTAGGCACCATGCCCTAACAATCTGATACCATTACATGAACGATCTCATCCAATCCCTACCATCCCCATAGCCTACAGCGGGGGATTACTCACTCATAGATGGGGGAAACATGGATGGTCGATGGAGAAGAGATGGTGATGATGATGGCGATGATCTCCTCCAATTCCCCGTCCCGGGAGGGTGCCAGAACGGAGTTTCTGGTGCTGTTTCGTGGAATCTGGTGGTGGCGGCGGAGCGGAACTCCTTCTGGAAAAACATAGAACCCCCCCGAGCTTTTAGGTCAGAAGGCAACTTATAGGCGAAGATGGAGACCGAGGGGGAGTTTGGGGCGGCCAGACCACCCCCTAGTGCGGCCAGGCCCAGCCCGCGCGGCCAGGTGGTGTGGCTAGGCCCCAGCCCCACTCTGTCTCATATTCAGCTCAAGAGTCTTACGGTGAAATAGGATTTTGGCTTTTGTCCGTCCAATTCGAGAATATTCATTTTCGACTTTCCGGAACCAAACATAGCGAAAACAGTAGTAGCACTGTGGCTCTTGTTAATAGGTTAGTCCAAGAAATCATATGAAAAGTACTCCAAAGTGTGGACAAAACACAAGAAATTAGATAAAACCAAGCATGGAACATCAAAAATTATAGATACATTTGCAATGTATCACCTACCTATTAGCATTATTGCTATTCCAAGTAAATTCATGTTTTTATCTACCTTCCAAATTAAACTTGTTATGTGAAAATTAGTGATTAAAGCTCTCACGAACTTGATGGCACACTTTACTTTCTTGCATTTAATAAACTTGAACCATTATGTCCATCTTTGTTGCGTATATGCTTGCACTTTATAAGTTGAAGTTAGCAGAACCATGTATCATGGGGAACGCTTTCAACATTGCACTTATATTCCGTTGATATCATGATTCTTTTGCTTATGGATCCCGGCGGTGTGAAATAAAAGGGGAACTTGTAAGATCATAGAGTTTATATGTGTGTTAGAGAAACGCCTAGGCCGCTAGCCTAAGCCATGCCTAATCATGGTGGAAACTTGCAGCATAACCATAATGAGCACTCTATGAAGCATCCTCAATAAAAACCTATGCAAATAGAAAATAAAAAGATCGCTGAGATGCTCATTGTCTGCTTGCCTTGTTATTTTGATTATGGTATAGCTCCTATATCATGTGTAAGGGGTACCCCGTTGGCGGTTATCTATGAGACATATGTATTTACAATGACAAGAGCTTACTTGTGACTAAAGTTGAGTAGCATGAGGTTCGGTACTCATAAGTAAGGGGCATGAAATTTCAACTTATAACTTGTCAAGCATATCCTCTTAGTTGTGTCACTTTAACTTTAATCACCTAAAGATGCCTATGATAGGGGCAATGAGAGCTAAAAGCTAGTAAGTACCATAATTTTTGGAAGCTCTTTATGAAACTTAATATCCCTGCTTCCCTCTGGCGAAGGGCCTATCTTTTACTTTTTAGTTGAGTCAGTAAACCTATTCCCTTCTATCTCAGCAAGTATTTTGAGTTGTTGTGTTTCATTCATTCATATGATGATTTATTCAAGCATGTTTCTTATATTCCTTGTTTTGCACTTTGCTCTTATTTTAGTGTCTACTACTTTGAAAGCTATCATTGAAAACCAGTTATTTATGAACTCCTGCAAATTGTCAACTATTCTGCAGATTGTTACACATCATTATTTCATCTCTGATCATGATCCATATGATGTATTGTGAGTATCTCGTTTTGTTCTTGAGGACATGGGAGAAGTCATGTTGTTAGTAGTGGAATTGTGTTGAGAAAGATTCAATAGTTTGATATTTAAGTTGTGGTGTACTTTTTCTAGTGGTGTCATGTGAATGTCGACTACATGACACTTCACCTATATGGGCCTAGGGGAATGCATTGTGTATTTGGATACGAATCATAGGGGTTGCTGGAGTGAAAGAAACCTAAACCCCCGTTAGGAAACCATTGCACAAGGGACGTCAGGGTCTTAGAGTTTAAAGTTATGGTTAGATTTCTACCTTAATTACTTTCTTGTAATTGCGGATGCTTGCAAGGGGTATAATCACAAGTATGTATTAGTCCTAGGAAGGTCAGTACATTAGCACAGTTTCACCCACACAACACTTAGCAAACTAAAGAAGATTAATCAACTATATGAAGCGAAAGCACTTGACGATATTCCCGTGTGTCCTCGAGAACGTTTGGTCATCTTAAGTAATAGAACCGGCTTGTCCTTTGCTAAATAAAGGATTGGGCCACTTGCTGCATTTATTCTTATTGTATTTTATTTACTCGTACTTTATTTACCTACATTATCAAAAACCACTAAAAATCCGTTTGCTAAGTATTTACAGAGAATTCCTGCTCCTAGTCATTTGCCAGCACCTTCTGATCCTCGTTGGGTTCGACACTCTTACTTATCGAAAATACTGCAATACACCCCCTATACTTGTGGGTCATCAAAACTATTTTCTGGCACCGTTGCCGGGGAGTGAAGCGCTATTGGAGAATGGAACTGGTAAAGGAAACTTCTACTATGAGTATTGTTTACTTCTGTTACTTGCTTTATTTTCAATATGGATAATTCACTGAGTTTCTTATTTCGTAATGCTACTACCACTGCTAAGGTAGTAGATGAACCACTACCTGCCGAGAATGATACTTTTAAAATACCTACAAGAATTATTGATCGTGTTATGGATAATGATACATTGCAAATGTATCTATAATTTTTGATGTTCCATTCTTGGTTTTATCTACTTTCTTATGTTTTGTCCACACTTTGGAGTACTTTTCATATGATTTCTTGGACTAACCTATTAACAAGAGCCACAGTGCCAGTTGCCTATTTTCTGCTGTTTTTGGTTCCAGGAAGTCAGAAAATGAATATTCTTGGAATTGGACGGGACAAAAGCCAAAGTTACTATTTTCTCGGAAGACTCACGGAGCCAGAAGGAGAGTTGGAGAGGGGCCACAGGGTGGCCATACCCTCCCTTGGCACGGGCCAGCCCAGGCCGCACCAGGGCATGGTGTGGGCCCCCCTGGCCGGCCATCGACCTTGCCTCCTTCGCCTATAAGAGCCTCCCGATACCAAAACCCTAAGAAGTCAATCAGAAATCCATGAAAAGTTCCGCAGCGCCGCCGCCACCGAAGGGGAGATCCGGGGGACAGAAAGTCTCTGTTCCGGCACCCTGCCGGGACAAGGAAGTGCCCCCCGAGCCATCTCCATCGATCTGCACCACCATCTCCATCACCATTGCTGATTCCCATGATGAGGAGGGAGTAGATCTCTCTCGAGGCTAAGGGTTCTACCGGTAGCTATGTGTTCATCTCTCTCTCTCTATGCATGATCTTATTGAGATCGTGAGCTTGTAATCTATAGATCTACCTTGCTACTCAAGTGCTTTAATAGATCTCTGCTCCCCCCATGTGTGTGAAAGTGACAGCGTGCACACCATGGTGGCACTTAGGATAGAGATTACAAATACTTGTTATGAGTTATATTTGGAGTTGGATGTCTTTATGAAATTGTGGTGTTTGTTGGACTCATCTAGTGCTCAAGGTGACAGTGTGGGGTTTTCTAGATGGGAAAGGCTTACTTTGAGGTGTGCTGTTATAGCCCTACAATTGATTAGAGTGTCCAACCGGAGAGTAGTTAAGAGTAGTATCATAAAGAGAAGATATTTATATGAGAGTGTTCACTAGTGAAACTATGATCCCTAGGCCTTGTTTCTAAGCACTGAAACACTGTTTTCTATTAGATCTGTTACATGTTTGCTTGCTTCCTTCTTTATTTCAGTTTTACTTTAGTCTTTTCCACTCCATCAAGCTACTTTCTATCACCATTACCACTTATAATTATCCATACCACTTGTATTTTACTATATCTTTGCCGAACTAGTGCACCTATACACCTGACAAGTGTATTGGGTGTGTTGGGGACACAAGAAACTTCTTGTATCTTAATTGCAGGGTTGCTTGAGAGGGGATAACTTTGACCACTTCCTCCCTGAGTTCGATAAACCTTGGGTGATCCACTTAAGGGAAAACTTGCTGCTGTTCTACAAACCTCTGCACTTGGAGGCCCAACAACTATCTACAAGAATAGACATGCGTAGACATCAAGCTATTTTCTAGCGCCGTTGCCGCGGAGGTAAGGTAAAAGGTATTCACACTGGAGGATTAAAGAAGAAGAACCTCCCACGACAAACGCCTATTTTTCAAGCGCCGCTGCCGGGAGGTAAAAGGTACTCACATCCTCCGGTGTGAGTGCTCGAAGTTATTTCCTTTAGATTCTGCATTTTGTCTTTTGTTTCTTGTTTTCACTAGTTAGGCTTAATGGAAAAAAACAAAAAAATTAGAGAGCTTTATAGTATTTATCTTGTGTGAGGACATGAAGTGTTTGAAGAGAAAATTAAAAAACCTATGGAACTTTATTTGCATGCTAATAACAATGTTGTTAGTATGAATTCTTTGGACACCATTATTTCTAATGCTATGGAAAAGTCTAAGCTTGGGGAAGCTAGTTTTTATGAAAATGATCTTTTTAGTTCCCCAGCTTTGGAAGATAGCTATTCTTTTTTTTGAGGATGAATAGTGAGCAAAAGCCCACTGCAATTTTTTATATTAAATTATAAGTATAGTACAAGAATATTTACACAGGCCTAACTAACAAAGGCAGAAAAAACTAAGTCTGAGATTGGAGCCAAGCTTTAAAGTTTTCTGCAAGGTCTCTCTTGATTCTAAAGCTAATCCATCTTAGCTCTTCCTTATAAATTGCCTTCCAATTGTTTAAACTTGGTCTTTGATTATTGAAAATCTTATTATTTCTGATAATCCAAATCCCCCAAGCAGCTAGGATGATGATTTCCATAGCGAAGGGTAAATGCAATTTCTCCTTAATATCTTCAATGGCCTCAAATACTGAAGAACCCCTGTGTCTTTGCGGGCAAATAAAGTTCCAACAGTTTTCAGCAAAAGGACAAGTCCAGAATAAATGAGAAAGGGTTTCTTCTTGTGAACATTCCATAACAGCACATGAATAAGACTGGAGTTGCATATTTTTTCTTCTAAGGAGATTCCTTGTGTTCAAACGGTCTTGAAGTAGTAACCAAAAAAAGAATTTGTGTTTTGGTTGACAGGAGGTATTCCAAATCCAAGAGAAATGTGAGGGGGTAGGTTGATACCCAATCATGACTTTGTAGGCTTTTCGAGATGTGAACTTTTTGTTTCCCCAAATGTATGACCAATTGTCTTGTTTGCCTTCTTGAATCTTAGCCAAAGCTTGTTGACAAATAACTTCCATCTGTTCAAACTCATTGTAGGCTTGTTGGGATAAGGGTAAGTGAAATAAATCTTCCAGGAACTCAGATTGTACCACTTCTTTTATAGTGCAGTTTGTATTTTTTGCAAATGATAGCAGATGAGGGAATTTTTGGTGAAGACACTGCTCCTCCCAAAGATCAGTCTAGAATAAAATTCAGTCCCCATTACCTAGATTTCCTCTAGCCATGGCTTTGTATGAGTCAATTAGTTTTAGATGAGATCTCCACCAGAATGAGCCTTCAGGGTTATGACTAGGGACAGACCCATCCACATAATAAGTGCTTTTCACCAGTTTCACCCAAGGAATGTCATGGTTATTATAGAATTTATCCATGTTTTTTAGAAGTAAAGCATTATTCTGGATGGTTATATCTAGGACACTCAATCCTCCTAGATCCTTTGGCCTATAGATTTTTTCCCAAGCCACCAGGGCAGATCCTTTTGCTTGAACTTCAACACTTTCAGAACCTTTTTTTCTCCATAAGCAATGTCTGAAGTATTTGATTAATTGGTTTTTGATGGTTGGTGGAATCTCAAGGCAGCTCATGTAAAACATTGGTAGGGAAGACAACACTAACTTAACCATTTCAAGTTTACCACCATAATTGAGGAAATAAGCAATTCCACTTAGCCTCTTCTCCACTCTTTGAACCATTGGTATGAAATGTTCTAAAGAGGGTTTGGTAAGGCCAAGAGGTAGTCTAAGGTAAGTAAAAGTACCTTGTAGGCAATTCAGTGTTTTTGCAAAGTGGTCCACTCTTGCATTGTCCAGATTGATGGGTATTAGACTTGATTTTTGATAATTGACTTTCAGTCCAGTTGAATCAGAGAAAGTGTTTAGCAAGGATTTTAGACAGATCAATTCTTTGACATTAGCTTTCATGACCAGAAGTGTGTCATCAGCATACTGAATTACAGGGAAATCAGGGCATGCAGGGCAGTTGAGGGGGGTAGAGATTAAATTCAGATTCATTGCCTTATTCAAGATGGATTGGAGTAAATCAGCAGCAAGGACAAACAAAAGTGGTGATAAAGGATCCCCTTGTCTAACTCCTCTTTTATAGTAAAATTTCTTCCCAGGAATACCATTTAGTAGAACAGATGATGTGCCAGAACATAGTAACAGTTGTATCAATTTTATCCACTTTTCTCCAAAACCTCTAGCCTTGAGAATCTCCAGTAAAGCAGAATGTTCAATCTTGTCAAAAGCCTTCTCAAAATCTAGTTTTAAAACAAGAATCTCCTCCTTTGATTGCTGACATTGGAAAAGATATTCAAATCCCCATCCAAGGCAATCCTGTATAGATCTTTGTTGTAGGAATCCATATTGGTTTTTATGGACAAGCTTTAAAATAATCTTCTGGAATCTATTTGCCAGGATTTTAGTGATGATTTTTAACACACTATTGAGAAGAGATATGGGTCTGAAATCTGAGGGAGTCTCAGGGCAACTCTTTTTAGGAATCAGAGTAATGAAAGAGGAGTTAATGCTCTCAAGTGAGATTTTCTCATCATAGAAGTCCTGAATCATCTTTCTTATGTCTTTACTAATTATAGGCCAACAACATTTGATGAACTCATTATGAAAACCATCTGGACCAGGGGACTTGTCATTGGGTAGATCCTTCACAACATCATCAATTTCTTTATCGAAAAAGGGGTTTCCAAACTTTCTCTTAAGTTTGAGCTCATGCCATCTCCAAAAAAATCAGCCAGGTTGAAATGCATAGTAGTATTGTCAGAAGTGCCCATTCTATTTTTGAAAGCATTCCATAATAAAGCAGCTTTACCCTCATGATCAGAGATTTCATCCTTATTAGCATTCTTGAGAGCAGAAATGTAATTATGTTTGTAGTTGATAGTTGCCTTTGAGTGAAAGAACTTTGTGTTACCATCCCCAAGTTTCACCCATTTAATCTTCCCCCTTTGTTTCCAATAGGACTTTTGGTTCTGTAATAAGGTAATGACATGGGATTTCAACATATCTCTCAGGTTCCATTCCAGTATGTTCAGACATCTAAGCTCTTCAAAATTATCCAGGAGTTCAATGACCAGATTAACCTTGTCAATCAGATGTTTGAGGCAAGGAAGGTTTTTTTCCCAAAGTTTTAAGCCTCTTCTCACATTTTTGAACTTAGCATTTACATTCTTTGCACTGTCATGATAAGCAACTGGAATATTCCAAGCATTTTGAACAATACCAAGAAAATCACTATGTTGCAGCCAGTAATTTTCAAATCTAAAAACATTTGCCTTGGGAATTTTGGTACCAATGTTAATGACACAAGGAGTGTGGTCAGATGTAGGTTTGACCAGAGGATAAACAAATGTTGATGGATAGGAGGAAGTCCAAGAGCTTGAGGTGAAAAACCAATCAAGTCTTTCAAGAAGGGGATCCTTTTGCATATTGCTCTAGGTAAATTGTTTTCCTTTCAGAGGTAACTCAACCAACCCAAGATTACTAATAGCTTCATTGAATAGTAACATATCATTGATATCACCTCCTCCTTTATTTCTATCAGAAGGTTTTCTTATTAAATTAAAACCCCCCACCACAAGCCAATTCACACCATCATTAAAATCAATATTATGAAACCACTGAATAAAAATAGCTTTTCTATAAGAGTCACAGGGGCCATAGATATTGGTAAGGTACCAGGTCTCATTGGATAAATTGGACTGAAACTTGATGGAGATAGAGAAGTCATTTTTAAATTCCAGGTTCCTAGAGAATAGAGTCCCATTCCAAATGGTGATAATTCCACCAGATGCACCAACTGATGGCAAAAACTCAAACTTATTGAATTTTTGAGGGCAGAATTTCTTTATGTACTCTAGATCAAAGTAATCTCTTTTTGTTTCTTGCAGGCAAATGATATCACATCCTGATTCAACAATTTTATCAAATAGGGCTACCCATTTTTTCTCAGAGTTTATCCCTCTAATATTCCAGTTCATAACTTTCCAACTTCTTGTGTTATCCATAAAAAATGTGTGATGAAGATCTATTTTAGGAAGCAAAGTATACTTCTAGACAGAATAGATGCCAAATTAGTGGAAATAACTTTCAGAATATTCAGGGAGCCATCTCATCATCCAAAGAAAGTAACATTGCATCAGAAGGCAAGAGATACTAGGTCTATTACAGTTCCCATGACAACAAAAGTAGTTCCTGCCACCACACTGATAAAAGGAGATGTAAACCATTAAAATCATTTCTTGGGTGGCTTCTTGTGCTGCTGAGAGCCAACTCCAGAAGAAGCATTTCTCTTTTCAATGACCTTGTCAGAGTTTGTAGCAAGTTCTTTCCCTCTAACAGCAGTGGATGAAGAAGTTCTTGGACCTGGTGCCACCTTCACCTTTTCAACAATCTTACTTTTTTCCAGTAGCCTCTTTTCAATTCCTTCTTCAGCAACCTTGCAAAAGGAGGTAGCAAGCTTTTTAACAATTTTTTTGCTAATATCAGGTGGAACAACATTGCATGTAAGACAGTCTTTGCTAGTACAATGAGCATGACTCTTAAAGCCATTATTTAATTCAATGATCCTAGGACTCCTCCTCACCTCATTTTCAACAAGAGTAGAGGTTCCCCTCCTCTTCCTTATGGGGGTAGCAGGTGAGCTGGGGGCTCTCTGAGATTCAGTTCCAAGAATACTTTCCCCCTAAAGAATACAAGTAGGTGCTGATTGAGTGACACAAGTATCAGAAATAGAGAAAGGGATTGTCTCCTCATTTAAACTGGGATCCTTTAAGATATCCCACAAAGAAGATTGCAAGAAATGATTTGTCCAATCAAACTTTTCAGGTGTCAAGAGTAATAGAGTGATGTAATTGAACCAACTTATAGGGATATCAAAGTTTCTGACCCTGCCATTGACTTTGCAATGAGGAGCAAAAAATCTGTCCCACAGGTCTAATTCTTGTTTTGAGAAAGTCAATTTTGCAGCATGAAGATCAGGAACCTGAGCAAAATGAGTATGCACAAACCCAACCTGTAAGTGAGCCAATTTGGGTGAAAGCATCTCAGAGTCATCCAGGAACCCTCCTGGGTTATCCAAATTAATGTTATCAGTATTGTCCACATTCTCAACTGTAACACCCTCAGAATCGGCCCTATGCAAGTTTTAGCGAATCCCGCCAAACCCGCATAGAAACGATTCAAAGGTGCCCACCAGGCACTTTCGTGTGGGTGGAAAACGAAGTAATAACATTACACAACAGTCCTCGATGGGACCCACAGAACAGATATATACAACAACGACTCAAAGAGTCAAGAATACAGATATAAAATACAAAGATCCAAATCACCTTGAAAACGATATAGCGCCCGACTACGGACAAGATGCAAATGGGGCTAAGAGCCCTGAAGAATAACCAATGGCGTCCATAACCCTGCCCAGGCCAAGCCGGAAGGGTAACCCTGCTAACGACGTCGATCTCAAAACCTGCTTAAACAAAAGGGGTGCCGACAAAGGGCAAAGGAAAAGAGAGCGGTCAAGATCGAGGCGACACGGCGAGGATAGAATTCGTGTCCTCGCCACATAGGTATGGTGGATCAAGCGGCAAGCAGCATGCACTAAACAACCTATAGAGACTCGATAAAACTGGCCATCGAGAGGGATAAGAAAGACCTATTCGGATCCAACCTGATCCTAACACCAAACAAATCCATCCTGGTATTCCCCCTCGATACCAACCGAGAAAGTCAACCGAGGAACTCACACAGTTGGCAGTTTTATTTATTCCGTTATAGTTGCGGCAATTACTAGTCAAATATAGATAGTCATCCTGATATAAAAAGCAGTGGGCAGTTTTAGTTAACCATTCCGTTGTAGTTGCAACACTTACTAGTCAGATACAATTAGCGTGAGATATCCCAAACCCAGCAGTTGTTGGTACTTTTATTTAGCCATTCCATTGCAGTTGAGCTGATTACTAGTCACATCGGATACAAGTCAAATTATAACAGAACTTTAGTTATAGTTGTCTATGATCGAGAACTGTGCTCCAAGTCGTCCATAACCGCGGACACGGCTTCTCGAAAAGATTTAACCCTGCAGGGGTGCACCAAAGTATCCACAAGCACTTCGACCCTTTTTGCCAGATCAGTTAACATACACCCATCGGTATGTCGGGGCCTAAGTCATGACGTTTCCTGCACCCAAAGCAAGTACATGGGGCCACCACTAAGTCTACCCGCAACAAAGTCGGCCGGGCTCCGAGACGGACTTAGGGTTGGGTAGACGACTGTGAACGCATCGGGAACCCAAAATCGGGCTTGTCGACACCGCGAAAACGTGTCCCGATCCTAAACAGTACAGGTGCTATCCATCGCACAATTTAAATAAAGCAGTAAAGCATGGCATAAGTACAGGATAGTAAATAAAACCTCAAACTAGTTTGTGGCCCCCAGTACAATACTTTGAAATCAGGTACTAATCGATGGGGGGCCCATATCTCCCCACCTGTGGTTAGCGCTCGATCTCGAACAGGTGTCAAGAACTCGGGTCCTACGGACACCAAAGGTGATCGGAAACCAAATCTTATCTATCACCCACCGGTGCCTCTGCATTTACCTACTTCAATTTTAGTTATTAAACAGTAGTTAAAGCCATGATCAACTCCAACATCAAACACGCGGCAATACTCCAACAACTGTGGTACTTGACGACACGCAACAGCACTTGAGCAAGCGACTACGACACGCAAGTCCAACTATCTACCAAACAACAGGTAATAGGATGTGTCCAAGGCAATATAAGTCTGCAAGGGATATCACGGGCACGAAACTAGAGCATCGCGACACAGATAGCAATAGATCAACAGGAGGGAGTAAATACTATAAAAGTAAGATAGGTAGAAAGGGGGAGATGCTCGCCTGAAAACATTGCCGAAGGTTCATCCGAAGATCGGGTCGATACTCGCATCAACTCATCGGCCTAGTCCGCGAAGAAGCAAAACACTAGAAGAAACACCGAATACACTATTTATTACTACGGCAGAAGATCGAGCATGATGCATGTATGATGTATGACATGGCAAAGGTGCGATGCAATTAGATCATATTAAGCGGAACCGGGGTCCCGACAATTTATTGGATGGTTCATGTTGTTTAGATACCCCGCAATTTAATTGTTGTCTTAACATGGCAAAAGATAGCACCGGTTCGCTACACAAATTTAAATGGGACCAATATTGGACTAGATAAGCCCGCATATGACCCCATATTTAATTTAGGTGAATCGGCATAAGGCCCCCAAACCACAGACAAGTATGCATGCAAGCATGGCAAGTTTATATGCAACAAGTAATATTATTTATAAAATATAGGTCACGGAAAAGAGGTCACACTTTGGGGTTCGGCGAACTCGGGCTCCGAGGGGTTCGGGGTCGGGTCTCAGGGTTCGACGGGATAATGGCTCGACGAGATCGGTCTCGGACAACGGAAGTCGATCTTGTCGCATCCGATAAGAAGACTTGGTTGGCGTCGGGGTCACATCGGATTCGTCCTGGTCGATGTCGATCTTGTCGTCACGAAGATCTTGTCGGGTCCTCGTATCGGGTCGGTCTTGGCGTTCCAAGATGGAGAGCTCTGGCATCGTCGCCTCCAGGTCCGATACCGAAGTACTTGAGGATCCAACTTGGATGGTCTATGTCGATCTTGGTATGCGCCGGTCTTCGGAAGGTCTTGTCGAATGCAACAACAGGAACACAGATGACCATTGCAGGAAAAACGCCGGGCGAGGAAGCAGAGGACAGGAGGGCGCCCTCGCGGCTTGGGCCCGACGCGGCGGAGTCCGGCGACACGGACGCGGGCCAGGACGAGCGCGGGCGGGCCGGAGGACAGCGGTGGTGGCGGAGCTTCCAAGACAAGGTGAGGGCGGAGGAGGGCAACGGAGGAGGTCGCGCGGCCTGCAGCGAGGTGCCTGGCAGCCTCGGGAGAGCGCGGGCGGAGAGAGGTGGCCGGCCGGAGGCGGGAACGCGACTGACGGCGAGGAGAGGAGACGGGGGGGGGCGCGAGGCTCGCGGAGGTCGGTGTCGCGACGACGGCTGGACGCGGGTCGGGGAGGAGGACGCAGAGGAGGCGGGGTTGAGGAGGCCTTGAGAGGGCGGCCGGGAGGAGCGGCCACGGGGCCTGGGATGGCGGTTGCCAGGTTAAAGGGAAGGAGGCGGCCGGGCTCGCGGAGAAGGGGCAGCCCCGGCGGCGCTCGACAGGAACGAGGGCGGCCAGGCGGGATCCAGCGTCGGAGGGGGGCGGCGGCGGTCTGGGTCGGGTTGGGGGAGGAGACGAGCGAGGAGGGGACGCGGGGGTTGGTGGGGAGCGTCGAGGCCGCGTGTGGGTCGGGTGGGGACGGTGGGACCGGGGTGTAAGGAAGAGGGGTGGAGCAGGGATTGGTGAGGTGGCTGTGTGGAGGATGAGGTGGAGGGAACAGTGAGGTGGAGGGAGGGGATTGGTGGGTAGACTAGGATTGGGTAAATTTAGGACTAGAAATTTTAGACTAGGGTTTTCTTTAAAAAATAAATTTTGTAAATAGTTTTTAGACAAATAAAAGATCTGAACAGACCGATGTTTTAATTTGAAAAAAATACGGGGCTATTTTAGAAAACAAAACTAGGCGTTTTGAAAATAGTTTCAGACAAACAATGCATGATGATGACGATGCAATGCACAAAACAGCGTGATTTTCTAGCAGTGGTTTTGGCGGGGCGCCACAATTCGACACCACTAACAATGGATCTCGCCCTCGAGATCCGCCTCATGGTACCGGGAAGAAGGACGGCGACGTGAATCTTCTCGCATCGTGTAGATCCTCGCGACACCACTAACAAGAGGTCGTTGTCCGTGATCGTCAGCGAACACTCCGGGAACAAAGGGCGAAGTTAGAGGTATCCACAAATAAAGCCACCTCTAACTCCGATAGAAAGAGAGAAAAGATGCGGCCTATCCCACTTCAATGTACAAGAGCGAATAGAAAGGGTAGTCGGCATGGGGGCCAATCCATCACGCACCCAAACTATTACTCCGCACAATCAGTAGAAAAGCGTGCAACCATTCTCGGAATCAGACTGAAGATCTCGACAATCGAGGTTCAGAAGCAAAGGAGTGATGCAGACTCTGCATCGGATCTGGCGTAGATGATGTCGTCGCGTCGGAAAACACCGGAAGGCACGAGAAGGAACAAAGAGAAGTCCACCAGACGAAGGATTCCTCGGAGAGCATGAAGACCAGATGTAGCAACACCGTTACCAAAGGAGGAGGCGAAACCCTGAAGTTACGATGGAACCCAACCACGAGAAATCCTGGACTCGAAGAGAGAGAAGAGAGCGGATTCAAAACACGCAGAGGTGAGAGGAGAGCAGCAGAGGGGTAAGGAGTAAAATCAGACCTAATCAGAACTTTCCAACCGATTTTTGTGAAATAGTTTTGACACTCTACTTCGGCCGTTAGCTAGGTTATCCTACAGGCTGGACTTGTGGGGTATCGCAACTGCTGAGCTCTGATACCACTCAGAACACCTCGAATCGCCCTATGCAAGTTTTAGCGAATCCCGCCAAACCCGCATAGAAACGATTCAAAGGTGCCCACCAGGCACTTTCGTGCGGGTGGAAAACGAAGTAATAACATTACACAACAGTCCTCGATGGGACCCACAGAACAGATATATACAACAATGACTCAAAGAGTCAAGAATACAGATATAAAATACAAAGATCCAAATCACCTTGAAAATGATATAGCGCCCGACTACGGACAAGATGCAAATGGGGCTAAGAGCCCTGAAGAATAACCAATGGCGTCCATAACCCTGCCCAGGCCAAGCCGGAAGGGTAACCCTGCTAACGACGTCGATCTCAAAACCTGCTTAAACAAAAGGGGTGCCAACAAAGGGCAAAGGAAAAAGAGAGAGCGGTCAGTACTGAGGCCAGTACACGGCGAGGATAGAATTCGGCGGTCCTCGCCTACATAGGTATGGTGGACTGAAGCGGCAGCGCAGCATGCACTAAACAACCTATAGAGACTCGATAAAACTGTCGGCTATCAGAGAGGGATAAGAAAGACCTATTCGGATCCAACCTGATCCTAACACCAAACAAACCCATCCTGGTATTCCCCCTCGATACCAACCGAGAAAGTCAACCGAGGAACTCACACAGTTGGCAGTTTTATTTATTCCGTTATAGTTGCGGCAATTACTAGTCAAATATAGATAGTCATCCTGATATAAAAAGCAGTGGGCAGTTTTAGTTAACCATTCCGTTGTAGTTGCAACACTTACTAGTCAGATACAATTAGCGTGAGATATCCCAAACCCAGCAGTTGTTGGTACTTTTATTTAGCCATTCCATTGCAGTTGAGCTGATTACTAGTCACATCGGATACAAGTCAAATTATAACAGTAAACTTTAGTTATAGTTGTCTATGATCGAGAACTGTGCTCCAAGTCGTCCATAACCGCGGACACGGCTTCTCGAAAAGATTTAACCCTGCAGGGGTGCACCAAAGTATCCACAAGCTCTTCGACCCTTTTTGCCAGATCAGTTAACATATACCCATCGGTATGTCGACGGGGCCTAAGTCATGACGTTTCCCAGACCCAAAGCAAGTACATGGGGGCCACCCCACTAAGTCTACCCGCAACAAAGTCGGCCGGGCTCCGAGACGGACTTAGGGTTTGGGTAGACGGCTGTGAACGACTGGGAACCCAAAACTGGGCTTGTCGACACCGCGAAAACGTGTCCCGATCCTAAACAGTACAGGTGCTATCCATCGCACAATTTAAATAAAGCAGTAAAGCATGGCATAAGTACAGGATAGTAAATAAAACCTCAAACTAGTTTGTGGCCCCCAGTACAATACTTTGAAATCAGGTACTAATCGATGGGGGGCCCATATCTCCCCACCTGTGGTTAGCGCGCTCGATCTCGGAACAGGTGTCAAGAACTCGGGGTCCTACGGGACACCAGTGGGCGGTCGGAAACCAAATATTATCTATCACCCACCGGTGCCTCTGCATTTACCTACTTCAATTTTAGTTATTAAACAGTAGTTAAAGCCATGATCAACTCCAACATCAAACACGCGGCAATACTCCAACAACTGTGGTACTTGACGACACGCAACAGCACTTGAGCAAGCGACTACGACACGCAAGTCCAACTATCTACCAAACAACAGGTAATAGGATGTGTCCAAGGCAATATAAGTCTGCAAGGGATATCACGGGCACGAAACTAGAGCATCGCGACACAGATAGCAATAGATCAACAGGAGGGAGTAAATACTATAAAAGTAAGATAGGTAGAAAGGGGGAGATGCTCGCCTGAAAACATTGCCGAAGGTTCATCCGAAGATCGGGTCGATACTCGCATCAACTCATCGGCCTAGTCCGCGAAGAAGCAAAACACTAGAAGAAACACCGAATACACTATTTATTACTACGGCAGAAGATCGAGCATGATGCATGTATGATGTATGACATGGCAAAGGTGCGATGCAATTAGATCATATTAAGCGGAACCGGGGTCCCGACAATTTATTGGATGGTTCATGTTGTTTAGATACCCCGCAATTTAATTGTTGTCTTAACATGGCAAAAGATAGCACCGGTTCGCTACACAAATTTAAATGGGACCAATATTGGACTAGATAAGCCCGCATATGACCCCATATTTAATTTAGGTGAATCGGCATAAGGACCCCAAACCACAGACAAGTATGCATGCAAGCATGGCAAGTTTATATGCAACAAGTAATATTATTTATAAAATATAGGTCACGGAAAAGAGGTCACACTTTGGGGTTCGGCGAACTCGGGCTCCGAGGGGTTCGGGGTGGGGTCTCAGGGTTCGACGGGATAATGGCTCGACGAGATCGGTCTCGGACAACGGAAGTCGATCTTGTCGCATCCGAGAAGAAGACTTGGTTGGCGTCGGGGTCACATCGGATTCGTCCTGGTCGATGTCGATCTTGTCGTCACGAAGATCTTGTCGGGTCCTCGTATCGGGTCGGTCTTGGCGTTCCAAGATGGAGAGCTCTGGCATCGTCGCCTCCAGGTCCGATACCGAAGTACTTGAGTATCCAACTTGGATGGTCTATGTCGATCTTGGTCTACACCGGGTCTTCGGAAGGTCTTGTCGAATGCAACAACAGGAACACAGATGACCATTGCAGGAAAAACGCCGGGCGAGGAAGCGAGAGAGAGGGCCCTCGCGGCTTGGGCCCGACGCGGCGGAGTCCGGCGACACGGACGCGGGGCAGGACGAGCGCGGGCGGGCCGGAGGACAGCGGTGGTGGCGGAGCTTCCAAGACGAGGTGAGGGCGCAGGAGGGCAACGGGAGAGCGCGGGCGGAGAGAGGTGGCCGACCGGAGGCGGGAACGCGACTGACGGCGAGGAGAGGAGACGGGGGGGGGCGCGAGGCTCGCGGAGGTCGGTGTCGCGGCGACGGCTGGACGTGGGTCGGGGAGGAGGACGCAGAGGAGGCGGGGTTGAGGAGGCCTTGGGTGGCGGCGGCTGCTCGGGTGTAGAGAGGCGGCCTGACGGGACGACAGGCAGCGGTGGACTTGAGGCGGCCGGGAGGAGCGCCACGGGCTCGGGATGGCGGACGGTTGCCAAGGGGAAGGAGGCGGCCGGCTCATGGAGAAGGGCGGCCCGTGGCGCCGACAGAATGAGGCGGCCAGCGGGATCCAATGACGAGGGGCGGCATGTCTGGGTCGGGTTGGGGGAGGAGACGAGCGAGGAGGGGACGCGGGGGTTGGTGGGGAGCGTCGAGGCCGCGTGTGGGTCGGGTGGGGACGGTGGGACCGGGGTGTAAGGAAGAGGGGTGGAGCAGGGATTGGTGAGGTGGCTGTGTGGAGGATGAGGTGGAGGGAACGGTGAGGTGGAGGGAGGGGATTGGTGGGTAGACTAGGATTGGGTAAATTTAGGACTAGAAATTTTAGACTAGGGTTTTCTTTAAAAAATAAATTTTGTAAATATTTTTTAGACAAATAAAAGATCTGAACAGACCGATGTTTTAATTTGAAAAAAAGACGGGGCTATTTTAGAAAACAAAACTAGGCGTTTTGAAAATAGTTTCAGACAAACAATGCATGATGATGACGATGCAATGCACAAAACAGCGCGATTTTCTAGCAGTGGTTTTGGCGGGGCGCCACATCAACCTCTTCTGATTCTTAGTTGTAGGCATTCATTAGCTGTTCCAAACCTTCTCCAAGTGCTGCATTCATATTTTCTTGTAAGACCTCATCCTCATCAAAGATAAGATTGTTATTTTGGGACAGACCCCTACTGTTTTCAGAGCCATTGTGAGCATGGACAGAAGAGAAAATGGTAATAGCATTGTTGTCTTATGGGGGGGATGCAAAGGATCCTCAGGTAGGACATCCTCCATAATGGCATCCAACAGCTGGTTGAAAGCAACATTGGGCTGATTTTGTTGGTTTTCATTCTGATCGTTTCCCATAGCCCAATGTCCCCAACCTTCATCATCATTGTTGTCAGCAACCAGAGGATTGACAGGAGGTCGAACAAAATTATTGGCAGCAGGGTTTAAGTTGGGAATTTGGTGTGGGTCAATCCCCTCATCAGGTAATGGGTTCTCATCTGGTGGGCCACCTCCCAGCATATTCTGCAACAGAACCTCTACAGAGAAGGTCCAGGACTGAGAATCAGGAGCATCTCCTTCAGTAAACCTGACACTTTTAGGAATGTCCTCAAGATCAGTGACTGTGACCTTAGCCATGATTCTTCCTTTGTGGTTGGGGATGTTTTCCCACATAATGAGCTTGCCAAAATCAGAGAAAATAGCATCAAGATCCTCGGTATACCAGTGATCAAGAGGTGGACCAACAAGAAGAACCCAAACTTCCCTATTAAACTGAGCCCTTCTCCAATTGATGCCTTCATTGTGCTTGGAAAAGGAGATGTGTACCTCTTCAAACGGAATAGGGCTTTCTCGAATTAACATGTCTCTGTCACTGGTCAGCACAAATTTGACATATGCAGACCCAAAAGGACAAGCTTGAATGTCCCTAAAACCCACATGCATCTCATTGGCTAGAAAATCTTGCAGAACCTCCTCAATGTTTGCAAATGGAATCTGACCTGGAGGAACTGGAGCAATGGTGGCGATGGCGTACTGTTCATGAATAAGTGGTTGGTGGGCCACGACCACCCACTTGACTCCGACACGTCCAGGTATCTGAAGAATCTCGAAGCCTTGAGGAACGAAAGGGCTAGGATCAATGGGAATGTTCGCCATTGCAGCCGGTGAAGTGGTCGGTGAAGCAGAACCAGGAGGAGAGCAATCAGCGGAAATGGGGTTTGTACCAGGCAAAGAAGGCAAGAAGACAGGGTCTTGATTTTCTTTTCCTTTAGAGAAAATATCGAATTCCCTACAACTAGAAAACTGCCTGGGTTCTTGGGCTTTGAACCAAGTAAGATAGCTATTATTGGGCCAAGCCCGTTTAGGGAATGAAGCATATTCCCGAATAGGCAACTTTTGCTGATTATTCGCCGCCGAATTAACGCCCAGGTTGACCTGGCGTGGCCCATTTAAAGCAGGCGAGAAAGACGCGTCGTCCGAACAATTATCATTAACATTGGCATTTAAGCAAATGGCTTGATTGACGCCCTGAGATGAATGCCAATTAAGCTGTCCAACGGGAACATTATTGGGAGAAGAAAGGAAATTCAAATTTTCTGAAGTGACGTTGGGCTTGGTCAGGCGATTGAAAACCGAGTTCTTCACTTTATTTTTTGAAACCACAGTCCATTCCGAGGACAATTCATGATAATATTTTTACTCCTCAACTTGCCAATTAGGACCACCATTTCCCTAGAGATTAAAAAAACATTCAAACATATCTCCTAAAAAAATACCCATATTGTATATTTCAAATCCCACAGCTCTGGAGGCAACCGAGAACTTAAAAGTTCTATCATGCAAGAGTTTGACACGATAAGAAGAATCTTTTCCTCCAAAAATAGCCTGGATGGCCAATCCAACAGAATGAATATCCAGCTTGAATTTTGCTCTTCCAAAAGAAATAACCAAAATGAACTCTCTTCTCCTGAAACCCCCAAAGAAGTTGACTGCATAACCAAACTTTTTCAAGATGCCAGCTTCAAAATTTAGGCCAACCGAGAAATCCAGGGCAGGCGCAGCAACAGGAATATAAGCCTTTGAATTTTCTAGAGTTTTAACTTCGGCAGATTCTAACGAATTCAAAAGAGTTTGATCTCCCAAAATAACTTTATGAAAAGGCATAACAATGATACTACCTTTATCAAATGACTCTTCCTTCAAAAGAAACCTTGGATCAAGAACTGTTTCCTTATGATCGAGCAGAATAATTCTTCTAGCCTGAGGTCTTAGAATAAGAAAAGCATCCCACATGGAGTTGACATCAGAGTTAAAAGATCCACAAGTGACTTTCCATCTCAAAGGGGAAATAACCAATCCAGAGGAAGATTTAGGAGATCTAGGGCCAGATTCATGAACACCAACTTGCAACTCATTGATCCTAACCAAATGAAAAGGGAGACGTACCACTGTGCTGATGTTGAGACTTTCGTCCTCCAGGGATTCTCTACCTTCTAGGGCAAATCCTTTAGCATTGTTTAGCACCAACCAATTCTTAGAAGGCCAAAAAACCAAGGAACCCTCAAGAAACTTTCCTTCTTCCGAAGCCCCAGTGTAGGAAACCTTCCAAGACCTAGCCAAAACCTCCATGGAAAAACACCGACAAGAGATGGGCAGGTAGATTAGTAGGAGGGGAGACAATGATTGGAGAAGAGGGAGAGTTTGGACACCGGAGAGGGAGATCACCGGCGGTGGGGGCTAGCACGGTGGGGCTAAGGTGGAGCTCTCATCTTGTTCGGCGGTAAACTAGCTCTAGGCATAGTCACAGTCTCTAAGTAACGAGTTTTAAGATAGCTATTCTATTGCTTATGATGATACCAAACCTCCAATATATGATGAGTACAATGATGAATATGATATTTTCAGTCCACCTACTATTGAGGAGGAAATTAATTATGATTACAATATGCCTCCTATATTTGATGACTATGGTGATGAGAATAATAATGATAGCTATTTTGTTGAATTTGCTCCCACCACAATTAATAAGAATGACCAGCTTATGTGGAGAGTAATAATCATTTTATGCATGTGGCTCATGATAAGAATGTTTTATGTGATAGTTATATCGTTAATTTTATACATGATGCTACTGAAAGTTATTATGAGAGAGGGAAACATGGTTTTACGTATCTCAACAATATTAAGTTTCCCCTCTTTATGTTGAAAATTTTGAAGTTGCACTTGTTTTGCTTTCTTATGCTTGTTGCTTCGTGCTTTCATGACTTGTTTCTTTAGAAGATTCCTATGCATAGGAAGTGAGTTAGACTTAAATGTGCTTTGAATTTGCTTCTTGATGCTCTCTTTTACTTCAATTCTTATGTCTTATGTGAGCATCTTCTCAAACTATCAAGCCTAACTTAAAGGCGTTAAAGAAAAGTACTTATTGGGAGATAACCCAAAAGTTTTAGATGAGTCTTGGAAGTTATTACTTCAGTAATAACTGCTCCTTATCCTTTTTATTTGCCTTTTGTGCCAAGAGTAACCTCTAATGAGAGAGAAGTAATGATTGGGAAAGTTGCTGTCCTGAAACAGATTTTTGTGCTTCACCATAAAAATTCGTATAAAATCTCTGAACGTCTTTTTGAGGTGTGAATATTTGTGCTTCTGGCCCAGGTTGTTACCTAACTTTCGTTAGATCAACACGTTTTGATTTGAGCAACAGAAGGTCTTCGAAAAAATTTGTCTTTACCTGCTGGTCTGTTTTGACAGATTTCTGCCATTTTCTGCATTTGCTTCTTGTTGGTTCCTTTTTGAGTTCTTTTGGAGAATTGAGCTTTTTGAGGGAAGTGATACAGTATCTAGTGTTCTAATGGAAGTTTATTTGGTGTTATAACTGAACCTTAAGACTTATTTATCTTGAGTGCACTAATGTTGCTAATAAAGATTGTGTGAAGTTTTGTATGAAGGAAAATTTTCAGGTGTATGGAAGGAATGAGTAATGAGATGAAGGATGGACTAAAGCTCAAGCTTGGGGATGCCACACATGTCTCCCCAAGAAATATCCAAGAAGTACAAGAGTCAAAGCTTGGGGGTGCCTAAGGCATCCCCTTCTTCATCAATAAAAATCCCAGGTTTCTTCCAAACGCTTCATTTTTATTGTTTCATGCACAATTGTGTTGTTCTTGGAGCGTCTTCTTTTTCGTTTTTGTGATGGTTTTTCGTTTGCTTGGTTTGCTTAGTTTGCTGAATAAATTGTTTGGACCCCCTCTTTCATACATTGGTTTGCAAATAGTTTGGTTTGGATTGGAAAAGAGTAGGAAAGTTCATGCTTATGTGGTAAAAAGAGCTCGTTTTTGACTGTAGCCTATGCTTTGTCATGCCATGCTTGATATTGTTTTGGCCTTATGCTTAGTATTCTTTGTTGTAGCATGACTTGTTATAAACAATTGAGATTGCTTAATGTGCCTTGGATGAATCATGCGTTGTTTTAGCATATTAAAGCATAATATAGTGGTATTCTCCTTTGATACTTTATTTGGGTTGACTTGGCGCATTCTCACACCATGTTATGACTATCTCAAGTCACCATAAGCCTTTATGATCCTTTAGTTTTCAACTTGTAGTATCACTTTATGCTTTGATCAATGATGATTTGTCGCTCTACATGATTATGGCCATTATTGCTCTCTTAGTTTGTTGCTCCCAGTCTTTTGCTAGCCTCCACAACCAAGTATGAGTTCAACTCATGCATCCAACTCCCTAAACCAAGTTATTCCAAACTGTCCACCATACCTAACTATTAGCATATGCTATTCCAAGTATATTCATGCTTTTGTTTACCTTCCAAATTAAACTTGTTATGAGAAAACTAGTGATTAAAGCTCTCACGAACTTGATGGCACACCTTACTTTTCTTGCCCTTAATAAACTTGAACCATTGTGTCGTGTATGTTGTATATGCTTGCACTTATTTGTTGGGGATTAGCAGAACCATGCTTTCATGGGGAACGCTTTCAACATTGCACTTGGTACTTGTACCTAGTTGATATCATGCTCTTTTGTATATGGATGTCGTCGATGTGAAATGAAAGGGGAGCTTGTAAGTCCATGGAGTTATGTATATGTGTTAGAGAAACGCCTGGGCCGCTGGTCTAATCCATGCTGACATGGTGGAAACCTGCAGTGTAACCATAATGAGTTGTCTATGAAGCATTCTTCTTTAAAAAAAGAGTCCTATATTGAGAAAAAAGGAGAAAAAGAGAAAAAGAGAAAAAAAGAGATTATGAAAAGAGGAAACAGAGAAAAAAGCACCATATTCCCATGGTAAATAAGAAGATTGCTGAGATGCTCGTTGTCTGCTTGCCTTGTCATTTTGATATGGGGATTCTTTCGTATCATCGGGTAAGGGGTACCCCGTTGGCGGTTCTCTATGATACACATGTACTTACGATGACAAGAACTTACCGGTGACTAAACTTGAGTAGCATGAGGAGCGGTCCTCGTATTCAAGGTACATGAGATTTCTGACTTATACTTTGTCAAGCATATACACCATAGTTTGTTCACTTTAACCTTAATCACTTCAAGATGCTTATGATAGGGGCAATGAGAGCTGAAAGCTATAAGTACCATAATTTTTGGAAGCTCTTTATGAGACTTGAATCCCTACTTCCTTCTATGAAGGCCTTTCTTCCACCATTATATTGAGTCTCCACCTTCTATCTTTATGCACCTATTAAGAGAGCATAGTGGCCATTCTTAGTTCTATGTGCATTGTCCCAAGACTTGTTGATTGATGCATAGCTTTGATATTGCTTGTTTTAAACTATTTGTATCTAGTCACTCTTATGAACTTTGAAGGTGTCCTATGCATTTATATTTGCTACTTTATGAGGTACAAGCTGAATACTATTATGCTATGTTTTCTTTATGTGAAACAAACAAACGTCTTGCAAAGCATTGTTATTCATGAATCTTTTGTTTGTGCCTTTTCATGTTGCAACATAGTTTCTTTGTCTGATTGCTAAAACTTTGTCTTTCATGTTATGATTAAAGTACTATGATCCTAGCTTTGAATGTTTTACAAATACCTTGATCAAGTCTTTGATGGTGCATGTCACCTCAAAAATTATTCTTTCTTTTTATCACTTACCTACTCGAGGACGAGCAGGAGTTAAGCTTGGGGATGTTAATACATTGCAAATGTATCTATAATTTTTGATGCTCCATGCTTGGTTTTATCTACTTTCTTGTGTTTTGTCCACACTTTGGAGTACTTTTCATATGATTTCTTGGACTAACCTATTAACAAGAGCCACAGTGCTACTGTTTTCTGCTGTTTTGGTTCCAAGAAAGTCGGAAAATGAATATTCTCGAATTGACGGGACAAAAGCCAAAGTTCCTATTTTTCAGAAGACTCGGGAGCGACACGAGGCGGAGGCCCCCTTAGCTGGCCAGCCCAGGCGGCCTTGAGCATGGTGTGGGCCCCCTGGCCGGCCATCGACCTTGCCTCCTTCGCCTATAAGAGCCTCCTGATACCAAAACCCTAAGGAGTCAATCAGAAATCCACGAAAAGTTCCGCAGCGCCGCCGCCACCGAAGGGGAGATCCGGGGGACAGAAAGTCTCTGTTTCGGCACCCTTCCGGGACAGGAAAGTGCCCCTGGAGCCATCTCCATCGATCTCCATCACCATTGCTGATTCCCATGATGAGGAGGGAGTAGATCTCTCTCGAGGCTAAGGGTTCTACCGGTAGCTATGTGTTTATCTCTCTCTCTATGCATGATCTTATTGAGATCATGAGCTTGTAATCTATAGATCTACCTTGCTACTCAAGTGCTTTAATAGATCTCTGCTCTCCCCATGTGTGTGAAAGTGACAGCGTGCAGACCATGGTGGCACTTAGGCTAGAGATTGCAAATACTTGTTATGAGTTATATTTGGAGTTGGATGTCTTTATGAAATTGTGGTGTTTGTTGGACTCATCTAGTGCTCAAGGTGACAGTGTGGGGTTTTCTAGATGGGAAAGGCTTACTTTTAGGTGTGCTGTTATAGCCCTACCATCGGTTAGAGTGTCCAACCGGAGAGTAGTTAAGAGTAGTATCATAAAGAGAAGATATTTATATGAGATTGTTCACTAGTGAAAGTATGATCCCTAGGCCTTGTTTCTAAGCACTGAAACACCGTTTGCTATTAGATATGTTACATGTTTGCTTGCTTCCTTCTTTATTTCAGTTTTACTTTAGTCTTTTCCACGCCATCAAGCTACTTTCTATCACCATTACCACTTATAATTATCCATACCACTTGTATTTTACTATCTCTTCGTCGAACTAGTGCACCTATACACCTAACAAGTGTATTGGGTGTGTTGGGGACACAAGAGACTTGTTGTATCTTGATTGCAGGGTTGCTTGAGAGGGGATACCTTTGACCACTTCCTCCCTGAGTTCGATAAACCTTGGGTGATCCACTTAAGGGAAAACTTGCTGCTGTTCTACAAACCTCTGCACTTGGAGGCCCAACAACTGTCTACAAGAATAGAAGTGCGTAGACATCAGATAACTATTATGTTGGAGATGGAACTGTCCATCTCGGTGATCATTGCTCTTTATACACGAATTATGCGGGTTGTTCAAGTGTGCAGGTATTACAATAGATCAAGTCAAGAAGAAGTTATTCTCATTATCACTGAAAGGAAGAGCTGAGGAATGGTATAAGCTGCTGAAGAATGGTCAAGCTCTTGAATGGGAGGAAATAGTACCTCTCTTTTATTCAAAATTTTATCGTCCTAGTGAGATTCGTAAAGATCATAATCAAATATACAACTTTTGGCCTCTTGATGGAGAGAGTACAGCTCAAGCTTGGGGGAGATTGAAGTTACTAATGCTCAAATGTCCCATTCATGAGCTCCCCAACGATATTATTATCAATAACTTTTATGCAAGGCTTTCTCTTCATGATAAGGATTTATCGGATGCCACTTGTGCTGGATCATTCACTCACATGGAAGAAGAAGCTAAATGGGATCTTCTGGACCGTAT
This sequence comes from Avena insularis, assembly GCA_023614405.1. Lineage (NCBI taxonomy): Eukaryota > Viridiplantae > Streptophyta > Magnoliopsida > Poales > Poaceae > Avena > Avena insularis. The sequence goes on along the minus strand of CM042692.1, from coordinate 426,999,139 downwards.
TCAAGATAATATTGAAGCATGGGAATATGACAATGGAAGAAAGTCAGGTATAAATTATGATTATGAATGCACTGAATCTTTTATGGGAACTGATGACTTTCAAAATATTAGTAATGCTTATGGTCTTGATTCTCAAGTTATTACAAATTGTTTTAAGGCTTTTGCTTCTTATATTGAAATTCCGAAAAGGGGATGGAACAAGTATCATGCACCATATAAAGATATTGTGACTGTGTTCCTGTTGGGAGTACTGAATTTTGCACTATTGATCACATACTTGTGGATCATCAATCTTGTAGGTTACTGGCGGGTGGCGAGGGGGATACCGGCTCGGTTTGAATAAAGGAGGTTGTCCTCGGATTCTTCTCACACCAAGATGAAGATCTACTTGATGCGTGTCTTCATTGATCTGGTCGGAGTGTCGAGTTCCGGAAGGCTATGTCTACGAACTCCCATGGGCGCATCATGCCTGGAGATTGCTGGATCGAAAGGTATTCGGTTGGGCATACCCATGTTTTTTCTGGCAATTTGGGTTCAGAGGGTGCACTTTGAAGCTCTGTTGGTTGTTAATATCATGGTGCATATTCTCGTTCCATGGTGCTGACGAAGAATGTCATGGAGACCGAGATCTGAGGACTAACTATGGTGGTTTGAGTTTGGGGTGATGAGGAATTGGCTTGGTGACTCGTGACTTGGAGCAGTGGCATGCGAGTGGGGGCGGCTGCACAGGAGAGGTTCACAGTCCTTCCTTTCAGGGTGAAAACCTGGTTGTGCCTGGCAATGGCCTTCTTAAAGGTATTGCTTTGAGAGTGTGGACTTTTTTCAAGGTGAAAATCTAAGATCTATGATCGGGCAATGACGGTGTTTGTGCACTGTTCCTTTCTTGGAGGCGTCGCTTTTGGAGAAGCTGGACTTCTGGTGCTGTCTTGGTGGTGGTTGTACTATTGGTTCAATGAATGGGTCACTGTAGCGGGACTTTTCTTTTTTGTAATTCTTCTTTTTTTTGGATGTGTGCATCCGTATGGCCGCTAGGGCGATACGCCGTTGCAGAGGCTGGGTGTAATTGGTATCTTTTGATATTAATATATGCTCCTTTCTAGAAAAAACAATATAACATGGTTGAACAAATGATTGCTCTCTCTATTCGTAAATATATGATGTTTTCAACAAAGACCACACTACGTGGATTATACAGTACATTGTGGTTGGAAATTATTATCAGGGAATTCTTTGGATTACAAAGTGGAATTTAGTCTATTACAAAATATATTATAATTTTCAGCACATCTCAGCTTCTATTGATACTGCTAAAGCACTAGTGGAAAAAGGTCCTATAGTCCCGGTTCATAAGGGCAATTGGTCCCGGTTTTTGAACCATGCCCAATCACTTGGGACTATTGTTGGTCCCAGTACGGGCACGAACCGGGACCAATGGGTCTCCACGTGGGCGCGCTGATACATTGCAAATGTATCTATAATTTTTGATGTTCCATGCTTGGTTTTATCTACTTTCTTGTGTTTTGTCCACACTTTGGAGTACTTTTCATATGATTTCTTGGACTAACCTATTAACAAGAGCCACAGTGCCAGCTGCCTGTTTTCTGCTGTTTTTGGTTCGAGGAAGTCAGAAAATGAATATTCTCAGAATTGGACGAGACAAAAGCCAAAGTTATTATTTTACCGGGGGACACTTGGAGCCAGAATACGAGACGGAGAAGGGCCAATGGGCGGCCACACCACATGGCCGCGCGGCCAGGCTTGGCCCGCACCAGGGGGTGGTGTGGCCAGCCCAGGCACCCCCTCGGCCTCTCCTTCTGCCTATATATTGCCTATGATACGGAAACCCTAAGGACCTAATCAAAATTCCACGAAAGAGTCTGTAGCCACCGTCGTCTCCATCCCTAGATCGGGAGGGATCTGAAGCTCTTCCCGGCACCCTGCCAGAGAGGGGAATTCACCCTAGAGGCCTTCTTCATCATCATGCAAGCCTCCGGTGTGATGCGTGAGTAGTTCATCTCTAGACTACGGGTCCATGTAGTAGCTAGATGGCTGGTTCTCCTCCTTTGTGCTTTCATATCTAGATCTTGTGAGCTCCGTTCATGATCAAGATCATCTATTTGTAATTCTGCATGTTGTGTTCGCGGGGATCCGATGGATATTGAGATGCTACTTCAGATTGATTATTGATTCTATCATGTCTTTGTTATTTGTGATCTTGCATGCTTTCCGTTGTTAGTAGCTAGCTTGGCCAAGTAGATGCTAGCAACTCCAATAGTTAGTATTTATGCTCGATAGTGGGTTCATCCCTCTGGTAATCTGGGGAAGTGACAGAAATCTCTAAGGTACTAGATTTGTTGTTGCTACTAGGGAGAAAACAACAATCATTTGTTCATAGAACAATCGTATTGTTTACTTTACACGCAATTCGTAATGCAATAATCTGTTGCTTGCAACTTAATACTGGAGGGGGTTCGGATGATAACCTGAAGGTGGATTATTAGTCATAGATGTAGTTGGATGGCGGTCTATGTATAATGTTGTAATGCCCAATCGAATCTCAAAGGAGTCAGGATGAGTAGTATATGCTTGTATGCTTTCTCGATGTTTGTAAATTGCCCCGCTGTAATTTGTTCACCCAACATGTCATCTATCTTAAGGAGAGCCACCTCTAGTGAACTATGGACCCCAGTCCTTTCTTTTACATACAATCTACAATCTAAACTATTTACTGCTTTGTGTTTACTTTCTGCAAACTATTACTTCCTTCCATTTGATACGTTTAATCCTTTGTTTTCTGCAAAACCGGTGAGATTGACAACCTCATCGCAAGTTGGGGACAGAGTTCTGTGGTTTTGTTGTGCAGCTCTCCACGTTGCTGCTGGCACCGGTAGTGCGCCCTACCAATGTTCAGCTAGCAACACCTTTGGGGTGTTTCCTTGCTCCTACTGGATTGATAACCTTGGTTTCGTACTGAGGGAAAACTTGCTGTTGTGCTCATCATACCTTCCTCTTGGGGTTCCCCAACGAGCTCGATATATTTTGGGCCATCACGCACGCGCAATGAGGGGGGTGGATCATTGGTCCCGATTTGTGGCACCAACCAGGACCAATGGGTGTCCACGTGGACGCGCGCGCAACGAGGGGGTGTGGATCATTGGTCCTGGTTCGTGGCATGAACCGGGATCGTTGGTCTCAGCATTTCAGGCTATTTTTGTACCGTGACAGGGTTTTGTTTTTTTTTCATTTATTTATTTGGTGTTTTGTATTCAATTTAATGGTACTACATATATACATCAATAATGAAACCACGATATATATATATTACACATCATGATCACGAATATATTATACACCGTCTCATCCGTCGTGCTTGGTCGAAACATATTAATTACAAACGATACTCACACAAATTTGATCTAATTTACATCTTCTTTTTTACATTTCACCCTTCCAAATGAACCGGGTAATAGTATTCTCCTTTCGGATCTATGACTTGTTCTAATAAGAATCCGGCAATTTCCTCTTGAATTGCTTGCACGCGTTCTTGTGATAGAAGCCCGTCCCGCATCCGTTTGATCTAATTTAAAGAAGGGGATCAATATATATGAATGAACCTAAACACATTTGGTGGTAATAAAATAAAGTTGTGATTATTGTTTACCGTACTTCAATTTTTTTGATGTTCCGGTCTGTCCCCTTCTCTTTGGTCGTCTAGCGAATGAACTCACAGACATAGTATCCACATAAGTTATTCCCGGCTTCCTGCCTCAAGCATTTTACGAGAACAGAGTTCAATCAAAATAATAATCAAGCATGATAATGGTGGTATTGAAACTAGAATTAAAGAGATGCGTGGATCTAGCAAGTAGTACTTACAGTCAATGGTTGAAATGTAAGCTGTGGCTTCCAAACACCCCTAGTGTTGATGGTGAACCGTTTCCAAGCCTTCTGGAGGCATTCCTGCATGTTCACCCACTTTTCTAAAGGTGTGCGTTTCAAGTCCATGACTTTTACTACTCCTTGGTCAACAACAATGATTAACAGAATATAGTGGAAGCTGGACACACTAACAAAATATAACACGAGTCAATTATACGCTTAACATCGAGTAAGCGAAAATAGAATGTGTACAAGACAGTAATACTCACCCAGCGTTGTAAGGAAATAGTATTTCCCTTCTGTTGCCAAAATACGTCAATGCTTATACCAAGTTATCCTCTGTCTCTTTGGGTTTTGTTTTTATAGTAACTTCATGAACGAAATTGCAGTCAACAAACCCAAGGTCATAGATTTGTCCTTTGTTGCATTCGAGAATCTTCATTCTGCATATATAATTAGTATAGTGATGATTAAGATTATACAAGCAACGAATGAGCTGAGATAGAAAGACTTAATTATAGAAAATAATAATACTTACAAACAATAGGCACTGACGATAGTTTGTCAAGGGCGTCTCATTGGTAAAACTGAAATAATTCTGAAAATTCAATCAATAGGAAGCCATCTCCATGACCGTAATGGTGGTGTTTATATCCAGCATAGATCCAGTTTTTGGATTCAGCAGAGGCTTGTATGTACCAGTTATGCAATCTTCGCATTTTTGTTAGTAGATCTTTGACTAACTCGGGTTTGACGAGAGGAGCCCCGTACCGGTATACGTATGCTATTTATTGGTATCACTCGAACTCATCCGTACGGCTCATGTACTCAGTAATAGACAATCCATATAATTTGGACTTTTCTCCATACAGTTGAATAAACTCCGGATCAATGTTCGGATCATGCCGCTCCTAGGCTCTCCACTCATTGTTATCGTACACTTTGAGTGGTTTGATCGATTGATTTTTCTGCTGTCCAAGCTAGGCAACTTCTTTCCTGAATCTCCGCTCTTTTGCCTCAGCCTACTTGGTAATCGAGCGATTATAGTATGATGTGAGCGCTATGGGTTGGTGAAGCTGAATCTTAAGCGCGGCTGCTTTGGCTTTATCTTTTGCGGTGACTGGGAAGAATGGCTCTATCGGCTTTTTCTTGTTAGCCATGTCAATCTACCACTTTTCATAATGGGCAGCTGCGGCCGCAACAATTTCCTCATTTGTCTTCTCGCAAGGTAGCTTCTTCATATTTTTATGAGGTACTTTTGGGAGGGGCGATAGCTTACGTTTCGGTGATCGGAACGTGCTCTTGCTGCTGGTGGTGGTGCTGCCCCTCTTAGTATACTTCCTCTTTTGTCTCTGAGGCTCAGGGGACGGAGACGGCTGACGCGGCGGCGAACACGGCTGAGGGAGCAATGGGGATGGCTGTGCTGAGTGGTGAGGCAGTGAAGGCGATGGTTGCGTTGGAGAATGGTGAGGTGGCGTCGAAGGTGGATTGCTGCTCTGAGGAGTGGGTGGCCTGGCGGCACATAATTTGGACGCACGATGTGCTCCTTTGGCCATACAATAGCCCCCCTTTGGCTTCTCCTAGTTCAGTCAGCTCCATATCTTCCCCTGCAGGGTGGTCCAGCTTCAACTCCTCAAAATCTTGCTTCACATCATCCACCATGACGACATCGTACCCTTTTGGAACCGGTCTGCAATGCCAAGTTGGGTTAGGCGCAATTGGTACGGCCATGCCGACCGCCGCCGTCACCCTTAAGTTCATAACTTGCACCTTTAGCTCACAAGCTGTGCTCTCCGTGATATCATCCACTAGGTAGCGTTTAGGAGGAGCCTTCGTCGGTGCATCATCATCAACATTCTGGAGCTGCGTGGAAGCGATGCTGCTTTTCTTATTCGATAGGGCGCCGGTACCATCGAATGCAGCTTCTACCATGTGCCGCCGAGATTGTCCGCTAGTACCTTGCTGGCTTAGTCTATCGAGTTGATCCTGGTGCCGCTTTAATGCTTCTTCTATATTACGCAGCCGGTCTGCAGCAGCCGCTTTCTCAGCTGCCTCCCTTTCCTTTCTCCTCTGATGGCTTTTATCGGGATATCTCTTCATTTCCACGGGGAAGGCAACATTCCACTGCTTGGAGCCTGGTGTGCCTTGTGCTCGTCCTTTGTGTTCATCATTTTTAAGGGCGCGTGTGAGCTCGTCGTTCTCTCTATAGGGAACGAACCGTCCCGCTGCAACATCATCTACTGCATTTCTAATATCATCGATGGGCAGTAGGGGATGATCTTTGTGTTTCTGATTATATATTGCCCTCCCTTCTTCGTCCAACGTGCCCCATGGCCGTAAAACTAGTTTCTCGCCCGTGGTGTCCATGTTGTGGGCTCTTGTCTAATCCCAGCAGCAATGTAATTGACCTCAAGTGCATCCCACTTAGGCATGCAACCGGCGTAGCCAGCAGGCCCCATATTATGATGGTACACTTTCTTAGCAGCGTTCTCCATATTTATTCTAGACCTTTCCTTAGCTTTCTCCGATGTCTTGTACTTCACAAAATCATCCCACTGGTGTCTTAACTTAGCATAGCCACCTTGATTGAAATCTGGAGTCTTCTCTACCTTGACAAAGTTATTGTACAGTTTCTTCTTCCAGTTCTTGAATGCATCGGCCATCTTGATGAGAGCAAACTTCTTGACTCTTTGCACAACCTCCATTTTTGCTCTCTCCTCCTCATTTGGATTCACATATGGTCTTGTCAGGAGGAAATTAATCATGAGCTTGTCAAAAAGCTTATCTTTGGCGTTGTCGCCGACATACGGGACTCCACCACCGCTTGGCCGATTCCATTCTTGAACGGTGATCGGGATGTAGTCCCTCACAAGAACTCCGCATTGCTTGACAAATTTTTTTGCGACATCGTCGGGAGCTTGCGGTTCGCCGTCTACACCGACCACTTCGATCCTATAACTCAGAGTGTTATCCAACTTTTTTGTTGGCCCTCGTTTCATTCTTATGGAAGAAGTTCTCGATCCGGAGGGCTAAAAGAAGAAAGAGTGTTAATATATGCATGTATATATATAGATAGCAACATTTTAATTACAAAAATACATATATACACCTCGCCGGTGTTTGCGAGATTTAAGGTTCCGCCGGAGCCATCGCCTTCTCCCCTGTCCCAGGCTTCGGCTTCTACCACACCGGAGCCGTTTCCTCGGTTGAGAGACTCATCTCCCTCACCGGAATCGTTCAGAAACTTCCTGGTGACATCAATATTGATATCTTCATTTTCGCAAATCATTCCGTGGAGGATGTTTTCCTGATGTTCTGGATTCATAGTATCTTGGTGTGTTGGATCCATAGTATCTTCAAATTAAGATTTGCAAGTTACTATAATGCAAATAATACAAAACACTATGCACTTATTTTCTAGCTGGACAAACCATCGAACCCATGGTACTTAGGGGGTGTCGATGTTCCTCTATGTAAAGTAAGGTTCAAAGTTGTATGAATATGAATGCTTACATTTTTAAATTGTAGAGCTCATTTTTCTGACCATTTTGATATATTATACACATTTTTAAAATGAATTAGTTATGATTTTTCCCAATTTTAATCCAGTTTTAAATCATTTTTAAATAAATAAACATTTTTGGAATTATTAAAATTATTTTCCATCTGGCCCCATATGTCAGACTTTTATTAATTTCGGAAAACATTTCCAAAAAGAATAAAAACCTAACATGTTGGACCCACCTGTCAGCATTTTCAGTTAATAAAACAATTACAGAAAAGATTTTAAAAAGAAAAACTTTTATGACCCCATGATGACGTCACCCTGACGTCATCAATGGAGGATCTCCTCTGTCGATCAAGGATCTCCCGATCCTTTGCGCACGGGGCAACGAGAGCAAGGGAGCTAGATGCGTGCGTGCGTGTGCAACCTATATATGGTCGCGCCACTCGAAATAGGTCACCGGAGCCACGCCGGTGACAAGCTTCTGCAGCAGCGGCGGACAGTGATCGACGCCGAGACGATTGAGAGCGAGAGGAAGCGAGATAGAGGGTCCATGAGGACCGCTGGCTCACCACAAGCACGATGCCGGGGTCGGGGAAGCAAGGGGAGGCCAGACGGAGGCAAATCGACGGCGGCCAGAGCTTGGGAAGTTGACGACTTCGGGTTCGATTTCGGCCAGAGGAGAGTGTCTCGATTCCGGCCATCGACAGTGGTGGCGTGGCGGCGACGGGCGTCGACGGCGTGAACCGGCTCTGGATTTGGGCAGTCTGACAGCGTGAATTTGCTCCGTCGCAAATTTTCCTTAGCCGCGCGTCGATGTGCTCTGTGATTTGGGGGAGTTGGGAAGGAAGAAGGGTCGGCGCTGTATATTGTACAGGCCATTGGTCCCGGTTCATCGCATCAACCGGGACCTTTGATGCATTGGTCCCGGTTGATGTGATGAACCGGGACCAATGGCCTGGGGTGGAGCGTGGGCTGCCACGTGCGCGCGTACCCAGGGCCATTGGTCCCGGTTCATCCCATCAACCGGCACCTTTGATGCATTGGTCCCGGTTGAAGGGATGAACTGGGACCAATAGCTTGGGGTGGAGCGTTCCTGGGGTCGCCACGTCTGCGCGCGCACCCAGGGTCATTGGTCCCGGTTCGTAGGACTAACCGGGATCGTGGACCCGTTCTTCAGATTTTTGCCAAACTTTTGGTCTTCCCCCCATTTTCAAATTTGTTTTCTTCTTTAATTAATAAGATGTTTCAATTTAAGATGATTATTTATTTGGAATTTCAAAAACCTGTTAACAGGAAAAGTGATTCAATTTAAATAACTAATCAAAAACCATTTTTTGTTTTCAAATATTTTTATTTTAACTATACAATTTTACTATTTTCAATTAAAATTGCAATAACAAATATTTATTGCATAATTTGGAATTTGAAAAAACTTTCAACGGGAAAAGTGCTTCAATTTAAATAACTAATCAAAAACCATTTTCTGTTTTCAAATATTTTTATTTCAACTATACAATTTTACTATTTTCAATTAAAATTGCATTAATAAATATTTATTGCATAATTTGGAAAACGGGGTGTTCAAATATTGGAAAACGGGTTGTTCAAAACCTTCACGTGGTGTCATATTATGTGTCATAGTTGCAAGAAAAAATATTGAACTTGAAAAATTACAAACATCATAAAAAATCCTTCACAAAATAACCTATCATGTTTGAGGTTTCATGACATTTAGGTCAAACCACCAATGTTATAGCTGGAATCAGAGCATAGTTTGTTATAATGTGCCCATATTATGCACACATGTGCATCTTGGGATGGCTTACGAAGTTGCAACAGGAAGTTTTCCTTTTTGACGCCTGAAAAGGCCAATTTTCATTTTTGAGGTGTCGAAATTGGGGTGTTATGTGAAGCAACCACCAAATTAAAGTTTGGCATTGGTACCAACTCATTTTTCAAAAATACTAGACCACCTTAGATGGAAATTTTCCCAACCGGTGTATCTGGAACCTTTCCGTCCATCCCTCATGAAAGAGACAAATTTCTGCCGAATCGGGAGGAGGTTACCCAGATTTGAACTACAAGTACATGATATAATGCTTGTGAATTTTTTTAAAAATCAATTATAGATTCATAACATGCTATTTCATTAGAGATCCACTTCAAGTTCAGCGAGGCTCAGTCCCGGGCTAAGAAGCTTCATCCCCGCCATTTTGAATATAGTTTGAAACGGGCATAAGATATTCAAAAATGACCCAAACAGCGTGAAACCTTCGCGTGCTGTCATATTATGTGTCATAGTTGCAAGGAAAAATATTAAACTTGAAAAATTGCAAACATCATAAAAAATCCTTCAAAAAATGACCTATCATGTTTAAGGTTTCATGGCATTTAGGTCAAACCACCAATGTTATGGCTAGAATCAGGGCATAGTTTGTGATAATGTGCCCATATTATGCACACATGTGTATCTTGGGATGGCTTACGATGTTGTAGGAGGAAGTTTTCCTTTTTGACGCACGAAAAAGCCAATTTTCATTTTTGAGGTGCCGAAATCGGGGTGTTCTGTGAAGCCACCACCAAATTAAAGTTTGGCATTGGTACCCACTCATTTTTCAAAAATACTAGACCACCTTAGATGGAAAATTTCCCAACCGGTGTATCTAGAACCTGTCCGTCCAGCCCTCGTGAAAAAGAAAAATTCCTGCCGAATCGGTAGGAGGTTACCCAGATTTGAACTACAAGTACATGATATAATGCTTGTGAATTTGTTTAAAAATCATTTATAGGTTCACAACATGCTATTTCATTCGAGATCCACTTCAAGTTCAGCGAGACTCAGCCCCGGGCTAAGAAGCTTCATCCCTGCCATTTTGAATATAGTTTGAAACGGGCATAAGAAATTCAAAAACGATCGAAACAACGTGAAACCTTCGCGTGGTGTCATATTATGTGTCATAGTTGCAAGTAAAAATATTAAACTTGAAAAATTGCAAACATCATAAAAAATCCTTCAAAAAATGACCTATCATGTTTGAGGTTTCATGGCATTTAGGTCAAACCACCAATGTTATGGCTAGAATCAGGGAATAGTTTGTGATAATGTGCCCATATTGTGCACACATATGCATCTTGGGATGGCTTACGATGTTGCAGGGGGAAGTTTTCCTTTTCAACGCACGAAAAAGCCAATTTTCATTTTTGAGGTGCCGAAATCAGGGTGTTCTGTGAAGCCACCACCAAATTAAAGTTTGGCATTGGTACCAACTCATTTTTCAAAAATACTAGACCACCTTAGATGGAAAATTTCCCAACCGGTGTATCTAGAACCTTTCCGTCCAGCCCTCATGAAAAAGAAAAATTCCTGCCGAATCGGTAGGAGGTTACCCAGATTTGAACTACAAGTACATGATATAATGCTTGTGAATTTTTTTAAAAAACATTTATAGGTTCACAACATGCTATTTCATTCGAGATCCACTTCAAGTTCAGCGAGGCTCAGCCCCGGGCTAAGAAGCTTCATCCCTGTCGTTTTGAATATAGTTTGAAACGGGCATAAGAAATTCAAAAACGATCGAAACAACGTGAAACCTTTGCGTGGTGTCATATTATGTGTCATAGTTACAAGGAAAAATGTTGAACTTGAAAATTGCAAACATCATAAAAAACCCTTCACAAAATGACCTATCATGTTCGAGGTTTCATGGGATTTAGGTCAAACCACCAATGTTATGGCTAGAATTAGGGCATAGTTTGTGATAATGTGCCCATATTGTGTACACATATGCATCTTGGGATGGCTTACGATGTTGCAGGAGGAAGTTTTCCTTTTCAACGCACGAAAAAGCCAATTTTCATTTTTGAGGTGCCGAAATCGGGGTGTTCTGTGAAGCAAACACCAAATTAAAGTTTGGCATTGGTACCAACTCATTTTTCAAAAATACTAGACCACCTTAGATGGAAAATTTCCCAACCGGTGTATCTGGAACCTTTCCATCCATCCCTCATGAAAAAGACAAATTCCTGCCGAATCGGTAGGAGCTTACCCAGATTTGAACTACAAGTACATGATATAATGCTTGTGAATTTTTTTTAAATCATTTATAGGTTCATAACATGCTATTTCATTAGAGATCCACTTTAAGTTCAGCGAGGCTCAGCCCCGGGCTAAGAAGATTCATCCCCGCCGTTTTGAATATAGTTTGAAATGGGCATAAGAAATTCAAAAATGATCCAAACAACGTGAAACCTTCGCGTGGTGTCATATTATGTGCCATAGTTGCAAGTAAAAAGATTGAACTTGAAAAATTGCAAACATCATAAAAAATCCTTCACAAAATGACCTATCATGTTCGAGGTTTCATGGCATTTAGGTCAAAACACCAATGTTATGGCTAGAATTAGGGCATAGTTTGTGATAATGTGCCCATATTGTGCACACATATGCATCTTGGGATGGCTTATGATGTTGTAGGAGGAAGTTTTCCTTTTCGACGCACGAAAAAGCCAATTTTCATTTTTGAGGTGCTGAAATCGGGGTGTTCTGTGAAGCAACCACCAAATTAAAGTTTGGCATTGGTACCAACCCATTTTTCAAAAATACTAGACCACCTTAGATGGACAATTTCCCAACCGGTGTATCTAGAACCGTTCCGTCCATCCCTCATGAAAAAGACAAATTCCTACCAAATCGGTAGGAGGGTGCCTAGATTTGAACTACAAGTACATGATATAATGCTTGTGAATTTTTAAAAAAATCATTTATAGGTGCACAACATGCTATTTCATTAGAGATCCACTTCAAGTTCAGCGAGGCTCAGCCCCGGGCTAAGAAGCTTCATCCCCGCCGTTTTGAATATAGTTTGAAACGGGCATAAGAAATTCAAAAACGATCCAAACAACGTGAAAACATCGCGTGGTGTCATATTATGTGTCATAGTTGCAAGGAAAAATATTGAACTTGAAAAATTGCAAACATCATAAAAATTCCTTCACAAAATGACCTATCATGTTTGAGGTTTCATGGCATTTAGGTCAAACCACCAATGTTATGGCTAGAATCAGGGCATAGTTTGTGATAATGTGTCCATATTGTCCACACATGTGCATCTTGGGATGGCTTAAGATGTTGCAGGAGGAAGTTTTCCTTATCGAGGCACGAAAAAGCCAATTTTCAATTTTGAGGTGCCGAAATCGGGGTGTTTGTTAGGGATATACTTTCTGGGTATCCTCACAGTTCCTCACTGACCAGGGTGGCCCATTTCGGGTTAGAGCTTTGCTTCACGGGCGGCCCAGTCAGGGAGAAAAGACGGAGTCCAATCCGGCTACGGGAAGGCCCAAAAGACTTACCGACTTAGGCCCATAGTGTTACTTGTAGTTCAAGATGTACTCTTTAACCGACTCTTAGTCGTAGCCGGATAGATCTCTCTTGTAAACGCTAGGCCGGATATCTATATAAGCCGTCCTAGGGAAAGCCTTTAGGGCACAACACAATAGTCTACAATCTCAACTCGCACAGGCGAAACCCTTGTAACCCATATTCCGGCTCTGCTTTATTACGGGATTGCTAGAAGGAGTAGGGTCCGTCCAAAGCCGACGGATTCGAACCTGGGTAAACTTGTGTGCTCACCGTCCCGGAACACCGTACATCTCACACCCCTCTCTTCCACATGCCTCCAGGACCCCCTCATGGCGTACTTGTCATCAATCCGACGACAGTTGGCGCCCACCATGGGGCAAGTGAGCTTCGGATCTGTGTTCCGAGCGGAATCTGCAAGAATCGGAATCGGCGAGACTATCACCATCAGTCGCATCCTCTACACCAGCGACGTCCCTCTCATTGTTCTCGACGAGACGTGGATTCCAGCTAGGGAGGCCGTGACTGCCTACACAATCATTTCTTTTGGCGAGATCGATGTTTACATCGGTTTTGCTGAACCTGCCCCACCCACCCAAGCGGTGCTGATAGAGGCAGAAGAATCTTCTGGGTCCCCTTTCTCCGTGGAGGCGGCAGAGTTCCGGATCTCAGAAAACCCTAATCCCACCCAACCTGCACCAGCTGCGGAGATAGTGGAGAAATCCGTGCCTGAGGAAGACCTAGCGGTTAAAGTCGAATCTGGAGTGGATCTCCTCGGAGAGGCCGTATCCCAGATCGACCCACCCACAGAAGTCAAAATCCAGGAGGAGCATATCAACGACACTGATTTCGGCTCTGATGACGCCGGGACAGACATGCCTTTCCTAAGGTACACACCGCAACGTATGATAATGCAAGATGCAAGCGCAGATGCAATTCTCGAGACCACCAAAAGTTTCGACATGGCTGATCACGAGAGCCGCATGTACCTCAGGAAGCACGCGTCGCACTTCGTCGGGTATGTGGGATCTGGATCTGGCTCTGCCGATACTGGAGAAAACACCGATGCAATGCTGGAGGCAATTGGAACAAACGCTGACGTACCCGCATCCTCGGATGAATCGATGACGTCAGCAGATTTCCGAAAGTTCTCTGTGGAATATGAAGAGGAGTATAACTCCAAAGCTGCAGAAGAAGGAGAAGCCATGGATGAAGGATCCGGGGAACACTCTCCTAAAGCGCAGGATGACATGGAAGTCGGAGACAATGCCGAAGTCCAGATGTCCGAAAGTACCGATCAGAGCTTGACTCCGGGAAACGGACCCAAAGCCGTCTTTGCTATCGGCGCTGCCAAGAAGGCAAAGAAGAGGAACAAGAAGAACAAGACCGAAAAGACCCTCCGTGAGGAGGTGATTGCCGAGGAATACGAAGAAGACTCGGATGGATCACTTATCCTAGACGAGCCGAAAAAAGAAGAATCGGTGGATGGACACGTGATCACTGAAGGTGCGCGTAAACTCATCGATGCTGCATTAACCAAACCTATTCCTACAGCTGCGGAGCTTACCGCTGAAGAACTAGACGAGAGGGCACAAGCCCTAGAAGCGCGTCGTCAAGTACTCCTCGATGAAGCCAAAAACATTGAGGAGGAAAAGAAACGCCTAGCATCTGCGGAGAAGTACAACTCCAGACAATACCAGAAGACCAGGAAGCGTTATACCAATGACAACCAATTCCCGCAGATCCACACCGTCCTTTTCGGAGATGAGATGGGGAATCCTCAGAAAGATAGTAAAGGAGATTGGGTATATCCAACCCCAGTACAGAATACCGTGGCAGCCCAAGAAATTCTATCGGCTAATCCAGGACCGGAGGAAATCTAGTTGGGAAACAAACTACTCAACAAGGGACTGGAGCAGCAAAAGGTCGCCATGTCCGGAAGCCAAAAACAGGTCTCAGATTCCGACCAATGTCGCACAGATCCGGCATGGGCTGACGAAAGACCCCAGCATGTTCCGGAGCAGCGTCATCACCCCGAGCGCCGGGAAGACAATTATTCGAGAACCAGATCGTCAGGACAGCACCGCAGAACTGCACGTGACTGGATCAACGTCGCCCTAGCGGCCGAAAAAGAGGCCATTGCTGCAATTTATCCGAGGAATCCTCCCCGACGAGAGTCAAACGATCGAAGGGGAGAAGATAAAGAGAAACGATCGAAGGGGAGAAGATAAAGAGAAACGTCGGGAGGAGGATCGTCAAAAAATGCCACCTCCTAGACATGCAAGCCGTCCGGCTGAGCCTCACCGTAGTGGGAACAACGGGCGAAGGAACTACGGAAACCATGCCGGTACAAGCCGGTAGGGGGCTCGTCATAGTGAAGACCTTCTCCGGAACCGGAATAATGACGCTCCGGACAGAGGCCGGCGATCATCCGGAAACAATCCAGCTGCCCCACCCTCTCCAACAAGTAGTCATCAGAATGGCTCTCAAGGGGGACAAGGAGGACGACGTGGCGGAGTAGGTGGTGGCAGAAGCCGAAGTCCGGCTCCAAGGCACCGCAGCCACAGCCAACATTCGGGACGATCTCTATTCCCGAACGACGCAAGGCACAGGATCAACTCCAACATAGAGGCGCGGCGCTACGAAAACAATGATATCTACATGGGCCCAAAGTGCTTCGGACCACGCATCAGAGCTACAAAATTCCCGGAAGGATTTGCTATCTCAAGACACATCCAAGCCTATGACGGCATTGCTCGGCCAGATACCTGGCTACAGGACTTCTTCCCAGCTTGCTGCATCGCTAAAGGCGGAAATAGCCTGGTCGCAACCCGATATCTCCTACTTATGTTGCGGAATACGACACGATCATGGCTTAGTGAACTTCCGGAGAACACCATCCACAACTGGTATGACATGCAAAGTGCGTTCTTTCGGAATTTCGAAGGCACATACCGGAGGCCCTGTACGGTCGGAGACCTACAGCATTGCACCCAGAAGGCCGGAGAAACTTGCCGGGATTACCTCGGACGATGGATCAACACCAAGAACTCCTATGAAGGGGTAAACGATCAAACTGCGATTGAAGCTTTCATTGCAGGTCTCCCAATTGGTCTACTGCGCCATCGCTTGAAGTGTGACAAAGTCACTGATCTGGGAGAAATGATAGAAACAGCGAGCAAGTATGCAGATGCTGACGACGATGCAGAGGGATTACTCAATGCCCTAGTTGTGCCACAGTCGGCAAAACAACCAAAGCAACAAGCTCAAAAGCACAAACATACCTCGGAAGAAAAACCCAACGCGGAAACGGCAGTGGTCACTGCTACTTTTGGGTCTGGAGGACGAGGAGGATGCGGTGGAGGCCGCGGGCGTGGGTGTGGAACTTCAAGAGTCCAAGGTAGAGGAGACCAACAACCAGGCAAAACCTACTCTTGGGCCGACATTGCCAATAACCCATGTGTGCATCACCTAGATGCCAATGGGGGCTCGTCCCACACCAACGCCAAATGTCGTTTCAATGACGACATCAAAAGAGATGACACCGCGGGATACAAAGCTAAGCGGAAGAAGGGAAAGAAGAATCCCAAAAAAGAAAAAGAGACAAAGGAAGATTCCGACATGGAGGAAGCTGATGTTTCAAATCCCAAGCCGGAAGGGAAGAAAAACTTTCCGACCAAGAAAGACACTTACGTCACCTTCCTCGGATCTCAACCAACAAAGGTCAAGAAAGCAGTTCTACATGAGCTCAATGCAACAGTTCCGGCTGTCCCCCAATACCTGGACTGGTCGGAAGTGGCAATCACATTTGACCGTGCTGATCATCCGCCTAAGTTGCACAGGCGAGGAAAATACGCCTTAATCGTCAATCCACTTATTGACGGTTATGGTTTCTCCAAGACCCTCATGGACGATGGTAGCAGTTTCAATATTCTCTATGTCCAAACGCTATGCTGGATGAAGATCTCGGAAATCCAGCTGAACCATAGCTCTATGATCTTTCACGGAGTTGTCCCAGGAAGACAAGCAAATTCCTTGGGAGAGATCACTTTGGATGTTACCTTTGGAACACCAAAGAACTATCGGACGAAGGCACTTTCCTTCGAAGTGGTCCCATTCAAGAGCGCATACCACGCTATATTCGGACGTCCGGCTTACTAGGATTTTATGGCTCGTCCGTGTTACATTTACAATATGATGAAAATTCAAGGTCCCAACAGTGTGATCACCATCAGGGGAGACCCGAAGAAAGCGCGAGAGTGCGAGGATGTAAATGCCGCCTTTGCCGAAGCCGTGCTGCATGCCCAGGAGTACCAGGAGATCAAGAACAGCATAGATCCGTCTGAGATGCCCACAACAAAGAAGGAGGTGACAAAGCCAAATCCAGAGTTCAAGGCATCAGAAGAGACGAAGAAGACACCGTTGAAGGATGATGACCCCTCCAAGGTGACCCAGATAGGCGTAGGCTTAGATAGTGCATAGGAAAGCGTGCTCATCAAGTTCCTCAAAGCAAATCAAGATATCTTCGCATGGCAGCCATCTGACATGACCGGAGTACCTAGGGAACTTGCCGAGCACTCTTTAAATGTAAACCCGAACGCTAAACCCATCAAACAGTCCTTACGATGTTTCGGTGATGAAAAGCGTAAGGTGATAGCTAAGGAACTAGCACGGCTCGAGTTTGCCGGATTCATAGAAGAGGTCATCCACACTAAGTGGTCGGCCAATCCTGTAATGATCCCTAAAAAGGACACCACTGATTTAAGGATGTGTGTTGATTATACTGCCTTGAACAAGGCTTGCCCAAAAGATCCGTTCGCTCTGCCTAGAATTGATCAAGTTATCGATTCTACGGCATGCTCGGAACTCCTCTGTTTTCTCGACGCATATTCCGGTTATCACCAAATCCGGATGAAGGAATCTGACAAAGTCAAAACTTGATTCATAACCCCCTTCGGAACCTTCTGTTTTATTACGATGCCCTTTGGGCTGAAGAACGCAGGAGCTATGTACCAGCGCACGATGCAGCATTGCCTCCATGACCAACTCGGACGCAATGTACACGCATACATGGATGATATTGTGGTGATGTCCAAAAAGAAGAAAACATTGATTTCTGACTTGGAGGAAACATTTTCCAATCTACGAAAATACAACATCATGCTTAACCCGAAGAAATGTTTCTTTGGAATACCAGCCGGAAAATTGTTAGGTTTCATCGTGTCTCAAAGAGGCATAGAGGTGAACCGGGACAAAATCAAGGTTATACTCAATATTTCTAGGCCAACTCGCCTGAAGGACGTACAAAGACTAACTGGTTGCATTGCTACAGTCAGTCGGTTTGTAAGCCGGCTTGGAGAAAGAGCTGCACCATTATATAAACTCCTGAAAAAGACCAAGGATTTTGTTTGGACTAACGAAGCTGAAGCTGCACTACAAGACCTGAAGAAAGTACTCTCATCTTCTCCCATCCTTGCTATGCCGGAACCACAGGAACCGATGTTGCTTTATCTTGCTGCGACAAACAAGGTCGTTAGTATCGTCATGGTGGTGGAGAGACCGGAGGAAAATCAGGAACACCTGGTGCAACGTCCAACTTACTTTGTCAGCGAGGTCCTAACAGAATCAAAACAGCGATATCCGCACTATCAGAAGTTGGCTTACGGTGTTTTTTTGGCATCACGTAAGTTACAACACTATTTTCAAGAGCATCCAATTAGCATGGTGAGCACAGCTCCCATGAGAGATATAATCAATAACAGTGACGCCACAGGACGCATCGCCAAATGGGCATAGAGCTTTCGGCTTTTGATATTGAGTATAAACCTTAGACAGCAATCAAATCCCAAATCCTTGCTGACTTTGTTGCTGATTGGACAGAGATGAAGGAGAACATGATCCTCCCCGAGTCGGAATATTGGACCCTCTACTTTCATAGGTCTAAGGCTCACGGGGGCTCGGGGGCTGGCGTGGTGCTCAAATCACCCCAAGGAGATAAACTTCTATACGTGTTGCAGATCCACTTCACAGCGACAAATAATATTGCCGAGTATGAAGCACTACTACATGGAATCTGGATTGCTAAGGATATTGGCATCTGATGTTTGATGTGTTATGGAGATTCGGATCTTGTTGCTCAACAAGTGTCGGATATTTGTAATGCAAATAAGCACATGGCAGCGTAAAAAGCTGTCGTGGATGATCTATCTAAATCGTTCGAAGGGTTTGAAGTTCAACACATCCCTCGAGCAGAAAATGAGGAAGCAGACGCACTATCTCGGATAGGTTCTGCGCAGAAAGAGGTCCCGAATGGCGCTTTTTTAGAGCACCTCAAAGTTCCCTCAATAAAGGGAGTAGATGAGGAATATCCGACCAAATCCGACTCACCTTTGATAACAGTTCTGGCTGTAATTCCCAGCTAGACTCAACCCTACCTCGATTATTTGGTAGATGGCAAATTACCCAAAGATGAGGTTCTGAGCCGGCAGATTATCCGACGAGTGAAAGCCTACACTATAGTTAAAGGTGAGCTCTATAAGCGGAATATTTCTGGGGTTTTCAGCGCTGTGTGTCTCTAGAAGAAGGAGTGGAAATCTTAAGGAAAATCCATGAAGGCGAGTGTGGTCACCATGCTGCAGCCAAATCTTTAGTGGCAAAAGCTTTTAGACATGGATTTTTCTGGCTTATAGCTCAGGCAGATGCCGAACGATTAGTCAAGACGTGCAAAGGATGCCAAAAGTACGCCAAACAAGCTCATGTTCTGGCTGATCAGCTGACCTATAACATGGCCTTTTGCGGTCTGGGGGCTTGATATGGTAGGACCATTTAAACGGGCTCCAAGTGGATTTACTCACCTCTTAGTGATGGTGGATAAATTCACCAAATGGATTGAGGCTAAACCTGTCACTAGTTGTGATGGAGCAACAGCCAAAATATTTGTCGAGGATGTTATAATCTGGTATGGTTATCCGCATAGCATTATCACGGACAACGGGAGTAACATCTCTATGGGAGAATTGGCCGAATTCTGCAATGAGCAAAATATCCGGCTTGACATTGCGTCAGTCACACATCCACAGGCTAACGGACAAGTTGAAAGAGCAAATGGTTCAATCCTACAAGGCCTAAAACCGAGACTCAAAGCACCACTACGACGTGCTTCGGGGGCTTGGGCAGAGGAATTACCCTCTGTAATATGGAGTTTACGAACGACTCCGAACAGGTCAACCGGATACACACCTTTCTTCTTGGTCTATGGTGCAGAAGCAGTTCTTCCAAGTGATTTAATTCACACCTCTCCTAGAGTTGCCGCGTATATTGAAGAGGATGCCGAGATTTCTCGACAAAATGATCTCGATTTAGTCGAAGAAGTTCACGTCGTTGCTGAAATGTGATCAACATCCTATCAGCAGAAGTTACGCAAGTATCATAGCCAGAGAGTCAGAAACAGATCTTTCAATAAAGGCGATTTGGTTCTCCGGCTTGTGCAACAAAGAAATCACAAACTTTCCCCAGTTTGGGAAGGGCCCTTTTTAGTTAGTCGAGTATTGCATAATGGTTCATATTACTTAACTGACATGAGGCTAGTCAAAGAAAGACCTGCTACTAAGAAGAGAAAGAGAGCTGGAGGCAGTACAAATCCGGATGAGTTAGACAGATCATGGAAAATTGCTCACCTACATCCCTTTTATTCTTAGTTTATCCTTCTTTGTAACCATACATATGTACATGTTCTATGAGAAATAAATGTTTTTGGTTGCCTCAAGTTTTTCTGAGAAGTTTTTACCATCTTATTTCTGAATGGTCATGTCATAGTCGAAAATCCCAGAATGCTTGAAAGTACTTTATGCTCATGTTCGTTCTGGTTTAGATTTCCGATTCTAAAATTGCTACCCTCGGGTATAACTCTAAAGTTTCTAGTCTTTACTTTGGTTATTTGTCTGATTGCTGGATGCGGGCATTTTCCGAGTAGTGAATTGTTGGTACTGGAAGCTGGCTTTGTTTCCAAGTTTAAACTGGTTTAGCAAGTGAGCTCCGTTGCTCGGCAAAGTTTCCGGCAGAAGGTTTAGCCGGCTCACAAAAGGGACGAGGCGGAAAGCCAGATAAACGATGAGTATAGACGAAAAAAGTACAAGTGCTTATGTAAACATTTCAGGCACACAAAAATTTAAAGCCAAAAAGTGCTGAATAGAGCAAAAGCTTAGCACTAGCAAAATTATAGTACTATATATTTACGGACCCATCATGTTTTTCAGAATAATACAAATTTTTCTGGCAATCTATGATGCAGGAGGAGAAGAAGGAGCTGTCGGCTCGCTGGATATGTCGCCTTGATATCGTTCCGAGATGTCCACATCCGATACGGTGTGGTCATCGTCAGAAACTTCTGCTGATTCTTCGGGAGGAGGAGGTGGTGTGTCCACGCGGGTGAAGAAGGGAGTGTCGTAGCTGGTCAAATCAGCTACGTGACACCCATATCCGGTGTAGGAGTCCATGATAGCCTTGATGTCCTGCTCCTGGCCGTCTTCATCTACTTTGCAGTACCCTCTGGTCACTTGCCATATTTCCATGTTTCCATGGTGGCTCATGACCATGGTAAAAGCGTTCTGCGCCGCAGTCTATGCGTAGGACATGTTCCAATCCTGGACAAGTTGCGGCATCTCCTTTTCCTTGTCTCGCACCTGAAAATCCGACATGCTGTGCATGTCCGGAATCTTGAGAGCTTCACCAATGTCCTGAAGGGATTGGTGGAAGTCATGAAGCAGGTCACCGACTTGGGTAAGCCGGTGGGTATGGGGCTCAGTGGAGGAAGAGTTCGTCAAGTTCAGAGGACCTATACACAAAACAAGTTAAGAAAATCCGACATTGAAAGAAGTCGAAGAAAGTGGAAAAGTCAGATAGATGGAACGTACCAAAAATGACATCGTCAATTTTGGTCTTCTCTTCCCAAAGACTCTGGAGTTCAGCCCGGAGCACCTCGGAAAGGTCCCTCTCTCTGCACAGCTCATTGTTAAGGTCCAAGATTTTCTTCTTTTGAGCAGCAATCTTGCGATCACGCTCATCAGTAGCCATGGAGGATGACTCGAGAACTTGACATATGCTCTTCTCATGATCCGCCTTGAGCTTATCCAGCTCTTGGCAAAGTTCCTTGTTCTCCACCACCAAAGTTTTGAGGTTCTCGGCCTCTTCAATCATGGCGCGGGATTGTTTTACCAGCGCTGTAAGTCAGAAAGAACAACAGTTCAGAAAAATTCGACTATGAAAACACAGAGACAAGGTTTGAGTCTCGGAATGTTTACCTTTGGCTTCATCCTTGGCAACTTTAAGTTCAGCATTTTTAAGTCGGAGAGCTTTGATCTCTCTCCGCTTATCACAGACATTCTTCAACAAATCCTGGTTATAGGAATATACTTTCTGTAAGTCAGAATACCCAAAGTCAAAAAGCTACTAAAGACACGGGCTAATATTTTTGCTAATATTAGAACAAGCCTTGGGGGCTACACTAGTTCATTCTTTGGTATCCTAATGAAGCATAAACCCGTATTATATATCCTACTTCATGCTTGGGGGCTAGAGGATATGATATGAAACAAAGGAAAAATAGGAGTTAGAATTCTGACTTACATATTGCTCGCGAGTGAGTTTATCCAAACTCGCGTTTACTTCAACATCGACCTTCTCGGCGAGTCAGAGGGACCACTGGTGTTGTTGGAAGCTCACTGGTCCTTATCCTCTCGTCGCGAAGATGCACTTGTGCAAGAAGGTCAGAGAACTTGATATCCTCTGCCTCTTGTGCTTCTTCTTCGGCAGATAAGTTTCTTTTCTCCAGGCATTGCCTGGCTAACCACTAGATCTCTTCCGCAGATTTCCAGGACAAGCCAAACTTGGCAAGACCTGGATTATTGAGAAGGTTTTTGGCGAAGGTCTCTGCCGAGGGATCATTACCCGAAGAGGGATCACCCTTATCTATGCCTGACTCACTCATGGTGACGTCAGTTTGTGATTCAAGGATCACGGGCTCCTATGAAGGAGCCGGATCTTCTGTGGCATCCGGGGAAGGAATGATCACCGGAGCTGTGGAAGGTTGGGGGGCAGGAGTCTGAGGAGCTACGACAGGAGAAGCCATGGAAAGCTTTGTCTATCGCAGGGGCTTCGAAGAATTTCCCTTCCCCTTGCCCTTGATGAGCTGTTTAGCTCTGAGAATGTAATAAAGTTGGAAACATTACATCTCGGAAAAGATTTTGAGTAAAGTGCAAAGGCGGAAGTTGTGATTGAAAGTTACCTCTTCACGACGGGCACCTCCTTTGTGCCAACAGCCACTGTCGGAGCTTTGCGCTTCTTGAGCGCAATGTCTGGCAATGGGACCTGTAACATCCCAAAACTTCAATCCAAGCTTATCAAGATCTAATTCATCCAAAATAGGGTTAACAAAAACTTTTCCAAATTTAAAATGAAAGCATTCATATGTGTGTGCATTTAAAATAGGATTTGATTTGAAGTACCTTGTTTACGTGATCCAATGCTTGTAAAATGTTTCTTAGGTGATTTAAACATCATCTACATCATTCCCAAACTTTTCCTAAAGAAAATCAAATAAAAAAGAATTAAAAAGGAGGAATGGTCATTTTGGCCATTTTAATCCACTACACTACTTTGAGTGTTCCTAGCACTCATTTCTTAACAGAAACAATTCTTGATCTTTGCACCCCTTGCTAGTACACATAATGAGGTACCAAGGCCCACCTTGTGATCTGCAAAAACCTTTCAAATGCTAATTTTAAATGATGGTTGAAAATTGAATCTAATGCATATGCATAGATCACCCCTATTTCAAAACCCATCTTTTTGAGCTCCACTTTCAAAACCCTTGCAACCAGAGACTACCTAGCACTAGTGGAGATCACTCAAAAATTTTGAAACCAAAATTCAAAACTTTTTCTCTTGCGGCCATTTCATCAAACACTTGGCAGACAGATTTCAAACAAAACACATTTCACTATTTCAAATAGTATTCTGGCCAAACTTGTCTCCCATTTGGCCCCTTTTTACTCCCTTTGTCTCTAAATGATCTAGCAAAGCCATTTAAACCCACTCCCCTAGCCCCTAGTGGCATTGCCATGCCATGCCGAGCTACCTCTCGCCGGCCGACCATGCACCCGTTGCAGCAGACCACTCCCCTCTCCCTCGCCATGTCTAGGAGGTAGCCAGCACCTCAACGCCACCCTCTGTCCCCTGCCCGAGCCGAGCCTCGCCGTGGACCACCGAGGATACCACGCGCCCAGTGCCAGCGCACCATGCCGAGCACGCGCCAGAGCGCCGCACCCGGCATGCATGCACAGACTGCCGCCTCTGCCGCTCAGAGCGCCACCTCGCCCAGACCGCATGCCATCACCCCTACGGCCACATTCAATTCCTAGAGCACCGCCAGGAGACCACCTGTCAATCGCCACCCTCCGCCATGCCTCTAGACGGCCGTAGCCTTGTCGCCGGAGTGGCCTGCCCATCCCGCTCGGTCTCACTGTCGGGCCTATAAAAGGATGCCTCCCCAGCCTCTTCTCTCCACACCACTCCACTCCCCTCACCTCACTGAACCTCACCCACCTCTAGCCGGAGCAAGGGGAGCAGCAGCTCGCCGGAATTGGAGCCGCAGCCGCCGCCTCTGGAGGAGAAGGGTGCCGCTGATTGCGACCACCCCAAGCTCCACCGCAACCGCGCCTCGCCTTGCCGTCATCTTCCAGTTCATTTGCCCGCCTCGCCGACCCTGCTGGAGCCCTGGTACGTCCCCAGCAGACCCCCACCGAGCCACTAGGGTTCGAGCTCACCGGCGACCTGTTCATCGTCGACGACGACCTCAGCTGTAGATTCCCCTTCTAATCCTACGGCCCACAACACGCATACCGTTTCGTGTGTTAAGACCCACTGACAAGCGGGACCCCCCTGTCAGCTGAGCCCCGCACCGCGGAGCACCACTGGGCCGGCCCAAGTTCTTTCCCGCGCTAGCCCAACCGTTCAAATCTGGATTTTTCTTTTTAAGTTGCATCTAGTTTCTGTCCACTAGTTTAAAATTCAATTCTGGGAGTTTTATAAATCCAAATTGCATGAAACCAATTTTGTCTGAAAGAACGAAACTAGAGATTTAAACTTGTGATGCTTGTGATGATAATAGATCATAAATTGTGTGTCTTAGAATGCTATCTAGCCTAGTTAAGTATTGTTTGGTGATTGTGTACTCCGTATGTATTCTTATAGACGATAGTACCGACCAAGTCTACGAAGAGGAGGAGTGCTATCAAGACGAAGAAGAAGAAGAAAACTTCAACCACTGCACCAACCAAGGCAAGCTAGCACTATCCAAGATTAACCCTTGCAAGTTATACTTGCAAGCCACCATGAACAGTGTAAGCTAACACTTGCAAGCTTAGTGCTTAGCAAGCTATGATCAAAATAGATGGTTTAGCAAAGATGCCTTAAGCATGCTTTGATCATACCCCTTTTTAACTAGTAGTTACCTCAAGTCCTTGCTTACAAGTTTTTTTATCTCCCATAGTTTACACCAAGTTCTTTACTTGTTTTCAAGGTAGCATAAAAAGTATAAAACTTGACCTATTTAGAAACCTTTAGATGTCATTCTATGGCATGAGATTGAACCCATCACTTCCACATTAGTGAACACTCTTAACTTAGTAATTTAGAGTAGTCAAAAACTTGAGTCACTTTAGATGGGAACACTTGGTGAAAATGAATTATGAAAACCTTGGAATGATGAGTCATTCTATTGAGATGTTTTGACATGTGTTGAGAAACCCCAATGGTTGATGATGATGAAAATGTTGAGGCATGAGCCTTCACCCTTTTATAAAACTGATGGTTGGATTCGGATGCGATACCATTCCAAATTTACCGTACAACCACATTACCTGAATTGGGTAAGGCTTAGCTGGAAATATATATGCATTAGTATTAGTTCCCTCGCGGGAGAGGTCTAAGCTGAGGCTACCTCTCATGATGTCCACCTATGCAGTGCCCAAGATGACTGATGGTCATGGTTGGGAGGCCATGCTCATAGGAGAGGTTCTTATACTAGGGTGTGTAAAGGGAAGGTTATGTTTGATTATCTGCATACCCAGTATGATGATTCAGGTCTATCCCTGACAGATGTATCGAATCTTGTGGTGAAAGTGTACCACCTCTGCAGAGTGTCAAACTATTCGAATAGCTGCGTCCGCGGTTATGGACAGTTGGAATGGCCATACTGTTTCATTGTCAGATGTTTCCTAACCAACTTGAAATGAATGATGAATCTTGACTTGACCACAACAGGGTTGTGTTTTTGACAATAGCTTCCCAACTTAAGTGATTCTAGAACTTTACTTTACCTTTCTTTGTTTCAGAACTCAGCTTAGGTTTCAAACTTAACTTTATAGTTAAACTTAGATGTAGCACTTTAACCTAGAACTATAGTACCTGTTAATAGTAGTTTGTGAGTACTTAAAGAGTACTCATGGTTTTTCTCCCTGGCTATTCTCATGGCCAGACTATGAAGGATACTATCAAGAGGATGATCATCAGGACGGCTATGATAACTAGGACTATCTGCCTTCGTCAGCATTGCCTGTGCCCATGAAGATGGACCCCACCGCTACGCTTATCTTTTATTTCCGCTGCTTGTTGTATTAAAGACTGGATCATGAGATCCTTATTTGTGTAAGATCTTATGTATGGTTTGTAATGGATGATGTACTGTGATATCCAATCTGTTATGTCTCGCAAAAATGGTAATCCTAGGATTGCGAGGTATGGCATAACGGGCATCTAGGATTAAAAATCCGGGTGTTGACAGGACCACCTCTGTCTCCTGAGAAAACTCTGGAGGATATCCTTCGAGCGGAGCAAATTCCGACTCGGGGAGGTCAGCAAGCTGAAAAGAAGAAAACATATCAGTATTGCAATGTAATTTAAAGATTGAAACACGTGAAAAGGTTTACTGTTAAAAGCTTACCAGCACTATGGGGTTTTCCGCCATATGCATATCTAGAGAAACCTCTGGGATCCTCCTCTCGATCCGCTCCCTTATCAGCCACTTAATCTGGCTTATATAGCCTTGCGTGGTGTAGGCTCTGGGGCTGATGCGGAGGGAGTCTTTCTTGGATGATGTGATGGAGTGCATCAGTCGGTTTTCGTGGTACTGAAGGGGCTGGATCCGGCATGACACCCAGCATTGGACTAAGTCAGATCCCTTCAGTCCTTTGTATTTGATCAGATATTCGACCCGCCTCTTAGCGAGGATCAGATCATCACTGAGAGTCGGAGCGGCCTCATCCCAAGACGGTTGGGCCGTGGTAGCTCCGTCAACAAAAACCAGCAAAGCGGTAGCTTTGTTGGGAGCCGGAATATCCTTATGATAAAAGAATGTGGCTGGCCACTGTTTGACTGAGTCACTAGCTAAGATTTTGGGATATGCGCGTTCGCGTCTAAGCAAAAAACTAATGGTACCGGTGATATAAGGAACACCGGCAGTGATAGAGTTTCTCCGGACATGAAAGTAATACCGGAATAAGGTCAAACTCGGCCTAATACCGAGAAATCCCTCACACAAAGAAGCATAAGCGCTCATCTCTAAAAGAGAGTTGGGAGGAAGATGGTGGAGATGAACACCATAATGGTCAATCACCTCGGAGAAGAACTCTGTCGACAAACCTCTGTCGAGGTGGGTGCCGAAGTGGACCCGCATGGCCTTGGGTTGGGGACAGTTTCCCTAAGCCTCCGCCGATCGCCATGTTCGGAGCTTCTCGCTCGAGCTTACATCTCCATGTTCTGGAGCTTCTCGTCATCGAGTACGCAGGGGATCCAGACCCCGCGGAAGCTTTCCTTCTCCGCCGCCGCTTTCGTCACCGTCGTCGCCGCTGCAGCCACCAAACCGGAAGAGGATGACAAAGCCATTTCTCTGGTGCTCTGGTGACCTCAGATGGGCGGCGTTGGGAGTTTTTTGGGGGAAAGCAGAGGAGCTCTTTGCGTGCGGGGGAGATTTGGAGGAGAGGAAAAGGCAAAGGGAATAGGTGAAGAAAGAAGGAGGAAATCCTAACCTCTTATATCCACTTAACTGCGCCAAGATTCGTGCAAATGCTACAGTGTAACCGCCATGCGTCGCGGAAGGAACTGGGAAAGACCCACACGATGATTACGTTGCCTCGATCTCTGCGCATGCATTAAAACGGCGCCTCAGTTCCACGAACCGCGGACCCACCAACGGTCGTGCTGACAGGATGTCTGTCAGATGACGTGACTTGACCATGACTTGTGTTAGGTGGCGTTGGAGACCAAATTCCGGCTTAGTTTGAAATTAAGCTGGAAAATCCGAGTAACCTATTGATAGGTCCGACTTATTTTTCAGACTCGGATCATATTTTTTGTTGTGAAGTTTCAGGAACCCTTCAAGATTCTGTAAGCCAAAGATCAAGCTAGACGATGATAAAATCTAACTTTGGATCTTGGAAACTTCCGGGGGCTGTTGTTAGGGATATACTTTCCAGGTATCCTCATAGTTCCTCACTGACCAGGGTGGCCCATTTCGGGTTAGAGCTTTGCTTCATGGGTGGCCTAGTCAGGGAGAAAAGACGGAGTCCAGTCCGGCTACGGGAAGGCCTAGAAGACTTACCGACTTAGGCCCATAGTGTTACTTGTAGCTCAAGATGTACTCTGTAACCGACTCTTAGTCGTAGCCGGATAGATCTCTCTTGTAAACCCTAGGCCGGATATCTATATAAGCCGTCCTAGGGAGAGCCTTTAGGGCACAACACAATAGTCTACAATCTCAACTCGCATAGGCGAAACCCTTGTAACCCATATTCCGGCTCTGCCGTATTACTGGATTGCTAGCAGGAGTAGGGTCTATCCAAAGCTGACGAATTCGAAACTGGGTAAACTTGTGTGCTCACCGTCCCAGAACACCGTACGTCTCACACCCCTCTCTTGCACACGCCTTGAGGACCCCCTCATGGCGTACTTGTCATCAATCCAATGACAGTATTCTGTGAAGCAACCACCAAATTAAAGTTTGGCATTGGTACCAACCCATTTTTCAAAAATACTAGACCACCTTAGATGGACAATTTCCCAACCGCTGTATCTGGAACCTTTCTATCCATCCCTCATGAAAAATACAAATTCCTACCGAATCGGTAGGAGGTTGCCCAAATTTGAACTACAAGTACATGATATAATGCTTGTGAATTTTTTTAAAAATCATTTATAGGTTCACAACATGCTATTTCATCAGAGATCCACTTCAAGTTTAATGATCCAAACAATGTGAAACCTTCGCATGGTCTCATATAAAGTTTTCATACATCAAATAAAGTTTTCATACATTATATAGATTTACATAGGGTTTAGGGTTTAGGGTATGAATCCCTTGCCTATGATCGCTTCTTAGGCCATAACCATGGAGCATCTTCTTTGCTTAACAGGATGCTTGGGTCGGTTTTCACGGTGAAGGGCGGAATTTCATCAAACTTATCATAATCTGATGACATGTATGTCTTGTCCTCGACTCCCGTGATGTTTCTTTTCCCTGAAAGAACTATGTGACGCCTGGGCTCATCGTCTGATGTATTTGTTTCCTTATTTTTTCTTTTTTTGGTCTAGAGGATATGTCCTTCACATAAAAAACCTAAGCCACATCATTGGCTAGGACGAACGGTTCGTCTCTGTAACCAATATTCTTGAGATCCACTATTGTCATTCCGTACAGCTGGTCTACCTTTACCCCTTCTCCATTCATGTTGACCCAACTGCCCTAAAACAAAGGGACCTTAAAAGTAGGTCCATAGTCAAGTTCCCATATCTCCTCTATGTAACCATAGTATGTGTCTTTTTTCCCATTCTCGCATGTTACGTCAAAGCGGACACCACTGTTGTGGTTGGTGCTCTTTTTATCTTCGGAAATCTTGTAAAATGTATTCCCATTTATCTCGTACCCTAGGTAAGTCAATACAGTCGCAGATGGTGTCGCGGCCAACAAGTATAGCTGATCTCCAATAGTGGTGTCATTCATGAGATGTAATTGCAACCAAGTGTCGAAAGTCACCATGTGATTTTCTTTAATCCAGTAGTCATCCTTCCCCGGGAACTTGGAGTGTACAACATTCATGTGTTTCTCGATATACGGAGCCACGAAGGTAGAACTTTGTAGAACTGTGTAGTGTGCTTGATTCAAAGAATGTACGTCCCTAAATATCATTGCTTTCTTTCCTAGCATGCCTTTTCCACTCAGTCTCCCCTCATACCGTGATTCAGGAACACCAATCGGCTTAAGGTCAGGAAGAAAGTCTACACAGAACCCAATGACCTCCTCTATTCCATAGCCCTTGGAGATGCTTCCTTTTGGCCTAGCATGGTTACGAACATATTTCTTTAAGACTCCCATGAACCTCTCGAAGGCGAACATATTGTGCAGAAATACAGGACCGAGAATGGAAATCTCTTTGACTAGGTGAACTAAGAGATGTGTCATAATATTGAAGAAGGACGGGGGAACACCAACTCAAAACTGACAAGACATTCGACCATATCCTTCTGTAGCCTTTCCAGACTTTCTCGATCGATTACCTTCTGAGATATTGCATTGAGGAATGCACATAGCTTCACAATGGCTACTCGAACATTTTCCAGTAGAAGCCCCCTCAATGCAACCCAAAGCAACTACGTCATAATCACGTGGCAATCATGAGACTTCAGGTTCTATAGTTTTTTCTCTGCCATATTTATTATTCCCTTTATATTTGACGAGAAGCCAGCCGGGACCTTGATACTATAAAGGACTTCAAAAAAGATTTCATTCTCTGCTTTGGTAAGAGCATAGCTGCTTAAGTATTCACGGCCTTTATCAGTATGCTTGTTGTATGGGTCTTTGATACGTTGCTGGTCCTCCCGTGCTTCTGGTGTATCTTTTGTCTTCCCATACACGCCCAGGAATCCTAGCAGGTTCACGCAAAGATTCTTCGTCACGTGCATCACGTCGATTGAAGAACGGACCTCTAGGTATTTCTGATACTCAAGCTTCCAAAATATAGATTTCTGCTTCCACATGGCCGTGTGTTCTGTAATGGGGTGTTTTGGAACAAACTGACCGCCAGGACCCTTTCCAAAGATTACTTCTAGGTCCTTCACCATACCAAATACATCAGCACCCTTAGGGAGCTTAGGCTTCTTCCGGTAATCTGCCTCACTATTGAAATGCTTGCCTTTCTTTCTTACTTGATGATTGGTTGGAAGAAATTTACGACACCCCAAGTACACAACCTTCTTACATTTATCCAAATATGTACCTTTAGTCTTATCTAAAAGTGCGTGCATGCATTGTATCCCTTGTTTGACTGTCCTGAAATGTTACTATTAGCAGGCCAATCATTGATGGTTACGAACAACAACGTTCGTAGGTCAAATGGCTCCTGTTTGTGCTCATCCCACATATCACATCCCAAAATTTTCCAAATTTTGAAATGTGAAAATTTTAAACAAAATGAAGAACTAAGTTCTTGAAATTTTAGAGGAAACAAAAACTTTTAACTATTTAATATAACTCCTCTAAAACCTAAGTCAAATAGAATGAATTTTGTTTGTGAAGTGGTGTGCATGTTTTAAAATCCCAAATCATGAAGCAAGCATGAGCATCTTGACTTGGTTGCATTTTAAAAACCTAAGAGAAGTGAAAATTATCTTAAACCCTAAAACTCTAATTATTTGCTAACACTCAAGAACAATACAATACTATGGATATATTTCATATTTAAATTATATGAAAGAACTTCTATGTGAGCTAAAAAGATAAAGGACAAAATAATAAAATAATAGAAATTGGTTTCATCCTATTTGGAGCCATGGATAAAAAGATATGAATTAATTGAGAATAGAATTAAGAAAATACAATATTAGATATTAAATACAAAGTGAATAAATTTGATTAGTAAATTTTGAGATGGAAAGTAAATGTGTTCTATAAAGTCCTAAAAACATAATTTGAGTTTTACAAGATTTTATAAATTTGTTTGATCCAATTTGGATCACTAAATCAAAAGTTTTTGAAGAAAACAGAAAAAGAAAAACTAAAAAGTATAAGGAAAAGGAAAAAAACAGCAGCAGCATCTAGCCTACTCGGCCCAACCCCAGCCCAACAACAGCCCACCCGGCCACCCTTTTCCCCCTCTCTTTCTTTTCTCACCGACCCTTCTTCACCCCCTCTCACTGACGCCCTGGCCCACTCCCACATCACCCTCCACCTCACCTTCCACCGCGGGATGAACTGACCCTCCCCCTCCTCTGCCGTTTCTAATTGAATCGAATTCGTGCGTTTGCGCGATTAAATCTCCACTACAACCCCGGCTACTTAATCCCCTCTCCCTCCTCTTTGATTTCCCCTTAGACATTACCCCTAGAGAGCCCCTAGGCTCTCCGATTTTGAGCTCGAACCGCCACAGTCACCGATGACTCCGGCGACGATTCTAGTGAAGACCGACCTCCCCTCACCCTACCTTTTGTTCTATCCTCTTCGCCACACTCTGCCGCACCTACTAATTTTGTCCATGCATTTTTATATGTCCCAGATAATCGCCACGGTCACCACCAGCGTCTCCCTCTGCCGACGCCGTTCATCGTCGATTCCGGTGAGACTCGGGTTCCCGCCGCCCTCTTTTGGGCACAGTCGGCTTGTACTAGACCAGGCGCACCTTACTAACCCCCTGCCTTGTCTACTCGAGCCCCAGGACAATGCCACCGTCTCGAAGACGTGAGCTCCATCGTCGGCAGGAACTTCGGCGAGGAATCCCCGACGAAGCTGAGCGCCCCTTTCTCAACCGCGACCACCACCAAGACCTCCTCGACCACTGCAACCCCTCAATAACTTTGCTGCTTCCCCTACCGGGACGCCACCCTCCCGACGCGCCGCCGCCGCACGCAGAGAACCAGCGCTGCCAGTCCCTGGCCGAGCGCTAGGATCTGTTGGATCTGTAACCAACGGCGAGGATTAGATCACTGACCGAAGCGGTACGGGCTGATCTGGTTCGCCCATTGCCACTTAAATCCAACGGCCCACAGTGATCGATCCAACCGAAACGGTATGGACCAATAGGAACACGCCACGTCAGCCTTGGCGTCTCTTTAATTTAGAAAATAGACAGAATATATGTTTAACTTAGAAATTCAATAACTTTTGATCCACAAATCAGAAAAATACAAATTTGGTGTCCATGGATTCAGAAAATTGAGAACTTCACTGTAGAGGCCTTATTTCACCCTTTAGCTTATGTAAATAGGAGTTTTAGGCAGAACCTTTTTAGGAGTATTTTACCCATAAAAATTATTTTGTAAATTATTTTTGGGTGAATCTTCTTGCTATGGATTGCTAATTGAACCCTCTGTCCAGTAAGACCAAAATATAATTTAGTTTACTATACATAATAACATGGAAATTATTTAGTGAGATTGGCCTTTCCAAATGCTAGAAAATATTGCTAATTATTACAATTGCACAAATGATTGCATTTGTAATCTTGCAAATATAAAATGTTCAGAAAGCACTTAGTAATGTTCAAAACCTTTGTTATAACAATTTGTACAATAAAAATTGCCATCTTGCATGCTTGCATATTTTGCATGATTTTTGTATTGCCATTAGTGTTGATCTTGTGCATGTTTTGTCTTGGTTGTTTTGTTTGATAGATTGTGTGGATTGTCAAGTGTGTTACTGCGAAGAGTGTACCAACACCACCAACTACTAAGGCAAGTGGCACTATCATCCATGTCCTACTATTTTCATTACACTTAGTGGATTTTTGTAGTATGCATGATAGGACTACTATGTTACTATGCTATCATATGTCCTATTTAGGATATCCTTTGTATTTTTCTTAGTTGAAACATCATAGTTGTAGTATGCCTAGCCCTGCTATAGATTCGGGGTGGAATATACCATATTGTGATTATATGAAGTGTTGGAAAAATATATGTTTTATATAATAAAACAAGTACTCAATGAATCACCTGGATGGAATGTGGATACTCAGTTGTGAATAAGGTGGCAACAAAGGGAACCATATCTATGGCTATCTGTCTCGTGTGTGCACTAGAAGAATACCACCCAAGGACTTAGAGATTGAACATGTTTCTTGTATAGTGGCTTCTGTGTACAGCCACATGCTAAATGGGCTCTAGCTTAGTCAATTACATAGTGGAAGACCCCTGCATTGGTACCTCTTCAGGTTAACTTGAATTATGTATTGGAAGTATATCCTTGCATTGGTGCCTGGTAGACGTGCTAGTATTATGTATTGGGAGGACTTCTATGGAAAGACTTTGTCACATTATCGATCTGCCGGTACTCCATCTTGGTGTGTACTAATCCAGCCGCCACTGGTGGCGTCAAGACGAGATTGTGTCATGTGGGTAAAGTGTACTACTTCTGTAGAAGATCAAATTCTAAGTACTTAGCCGTGTCCCCGGTTATGAACAACTCTGAGCAACTAAGGCCTAAAGCTATGGAAGATCTCGAGATTCCAATTTCTCAAAGTAAAACTTGATGGTGTCAACAAGGGATTAGAAGAACTTGGAGTTTGCCAAGGAGTTCAGAAAGTTGTTGAAAGATCAAAACTATTTTGCAAAGATAGGATAAAACCATATTGCTTTCTGCAAATGAGCCTAAATTCTACTTAGCCAAATATGCATGTAGTGATAGTCCAACTTATATTCACAAACTAGTGACACTTGCCAATACATTCAAAGTATTGACCCTTTGTGGCTGCAACCTATCATGTTGCAGGTATATTCTATTAATGAGTGAGGAATGATGATAGGATTACGAGTCTGCACTCAACATGTTTGCCTATGGCACATGAAGATGAAGGACTCCATGCTTTACTTGTATTCTGCTGCTTTGTAATAAGATAGCCTATGGCTATGAGTTTGTATTAAAGTATTCATATTCTAGATCATGCGATGTAATATGACCTTTGTATCTTGATATTACATCTTAAACTGTGGGTGCTAGCTATTCGATTCAGGGACTAGCACTATAATCACAGGGATTCGAACCAAGCCAGGTTCGGGTCTTTACACCACACCTTTACACCTGGTTCTGCCCACAACTTCAAAAGTTTATCGACTAATGGCCTTAGGTACACATCAATGTCGTTGTCGGGTTGCTTCGGTCCATGGATGAGCACTGACATCATAATGAACTTCCACTTCATGCACAACCAAGGAGGAAGGTTGTAGATACATAGAGTCACTGGCCAGGTGTTGTGACTGCAGCTCTGCTCCCCAAAAGGATTCATGCCGTTTGTACTTAGACCAAACCATAAGTTCCTCGTGTCACCTGCAAAGTTCGAGTACTTTCTCTTGATGTTTCTCCACTGCGACCCATCGGCGGGGTGTCTTAGTTTCCGATTGTTCTTACGCTCTTCTTTGTGCCATCGCAACAACCTGGCATGCTCTTTTGTCAACACCCGGATTTTTAATCCCATATGCCCGTTATGCCATACCTCGCAATCCCAGGATTTCCATTTTTGCGAGACATAACGGATTGGATATCACAGTACATCATCCATTACAAACCATACATAAGGTCTTACACAAATAAGGATCTCATGATCCAGTCTTTAATACAACAAGCAGCGGAAATAAAAGATAAGCGTAGCCGTGGGGTCCATCTTCAAGGGCACAGGCAATGCTGACGAAGGCGGATAGTCCTAGTTATCATAGCCGTCCTGATGACCATCCTCTTGATAGTCTCCTTCATAGTCTGGCCATGAGAATAGCCAGGGACAAAATCCATGAGTACTCTTTAAGTACTCGCAAACTGCTATTAACGGGTACTATAGTTCTAAGTTAAAGTACTAAATCTAAGTTTAACTATAAAGTTAAGTTTGAAACCTAAGCTGAGTTCTGAAGCAAAGAAAGGTAAAGTTTCTAGAATCACTTAAGTTGGGAAGCTATTATCATAAACACAACCCTATTGTGGTCAAGTCAAAGTTCATCATTCATTTCAAGTTATTTGGAAAACATCTGACAACAAAACAGTATGGCCATTCCAACTGTCCATAACCGTGGGCGCGGCTATTCGAATAGTTTGACACTCTGCAGAGGTGGTACTCTTTCACCACAAGATTCGATACATCTATCAGGGATAACCCTGAATCATCATACTTAGTATGCAGATAATCAAACATAACCTTCCCTTTACACACCCTAGTATAAGCACCTCTCCTATGAGCATGGCCTCCCAACCATGACCATCAGTCATCTTGGGCACTGCATAGTTGGACATCATGAGAGGTAGCCTCAGCTCAGATCTCTCCCGTGAGGGAACTAATACTAATGCATATAAATTTCCATCTAAGCCTTACCCAATTCAAGTAATGTGGTTGTACGGTAAATTTGGAATGGTATTGCATCTGAATCCAACCATCAGTTTTATAAAAGGGTTAAGGCTCATGCCTCAACATTTTCATCATCATCAACCATTTGCGTTTCTCAACACATGTCAAAACATCTCAATAGAATGACTCATCATTCCAAGGTTTTCATAATTCATTTTCACCAAGGGTTCCCATCTAAAGTGACTCAAGTTCTTGATCTACTCTAAACTACTAAGTTAAGAGTGTTCACTAAAGTGGAAGTGATAGGTTCAATCTCATGCCATAGAATGACATCTAAAGGTTTCTAAGTAGGTCAAGTTTTATACTTGTTATGCTACCTTCAAAATAAGTAAAGAAGCTTGTGTAAACTAAGGGAGGTGAAACTTGTCAATAAGACTTGAGGTACTAATAGTCAAAAAGGGGTGCTCAAAGCATGCTTAAGGCATCTTTGCTAAACCATCTAGTTTGATTCTAGTTTGCTAAGCACTAAACTTGCAAGGGTTAGCTTGCATTGTTAATGGTGGCTTGTAAGTATTACTTACAAGGGTTAATCTTGGATAGTGCTAGCTTGCCTTGGTGGATGCAGTGGTTGAAGTTTTCTTCTTCTTCGTCTTGATAGCACTCCTCCTCTTCGTAGACTTGGTCGGTACTATCGTCTATAAAAATGCATGCGGAGTACACAATCACCAAACAATACTTAACTAGGCTAAGTAGCATTCTAAGGCACACATTTGATGATCTATTATCATCACAAGCATCACAAGTTTAATTCAATAGTTTCATTCTTTTTAATTTAGAAAAGTAATTTCTACTCATTGAAAATTTAACTAAGATTTAATATTCACCACTTAAAATATGGGATCATGTGGACACGTGTCATCACCACATATTCTAACATGTGGGAATGACATTTAAGGGTTGGATCAATATTACTTTGGTTTAAGTTCATTATTTAATGATTTAAAGTGACTAGAAATGCCTATATAGCATTATTTTGGTACTAGTCCAAAGTCACTACATGTAAACCTTAATATTATTACATATTTAGATAGATATGATGAAATGTGATTTTTGAGAGTTGGAAACAACTCAAAACCTATCTTAGTTGATTTTATAAAAATGTTGCAAGTTGCAAAAGCTTCTGTTTTGTTATTTTTATTAGGAGAGATCTATAACTCTAATTGAATTAAATCCAACGGGCTTGGATAGATCATCTCAATACCTTTCATACAAAATTGGTTTCATGCAATTTGGATTTATAAAACTCTCTGAATTGAATTTTAAACTAGTGGACAGAAACTAGATTTAACTAAAAAGAAAAATCCAGATTTGAACGGGTGGGCTAGCTTGGGAAAGAACTTGGGCCGGCCCAGTGGCGCTCCACGGCGCGGGGCTCAGCTGACAGGAGGTCCCGCTTGTCAGTGGGTTTTAACACGCGAAACTGTACGCGCGCTGTGAGCCGTAGGATTAGAAGGGGGATCTACGGCTGAGGGTCGTCGTCAACGACGAACAGGTCGCCGACGAGCTCGAACCCTAGCGGCTCGGTGGGGGTCTGCTGGGGACGTACCAGGGCTCCAGCGGGGTAGGTGAGGCGGGCAAATGAACTGGAAGACGACGGCAAGGCGAGGCACGGTTGCGGCGGAGCTTGGGGTGGTCGTAATCAGCGGCGCCCTTCTCCTCCTGCTGCGGCTGCTCCGGCCCCAATTCCAGCGAGGCAGAGCTCACCTTGCTCCGGCTAGAAGTGGGTGAGGTTCAGAGAGGTGAGGGGAGTGGAGTGGTGTGGAGAGAAGAGGCTGGGGAGGCCTCCTTTTATAGGCCCGACGGTGAGACCGAGCGAGATGGGCTGGCGACGGTGGCGACAAGGCTACGGCCGGCTAGCGGCATGGCTAAGGGTGGCGATCGACAGGCGGTCTCCTGGCGGTGCTCTAGGAAGTGAATGCAATCGTAGGGGAGGTGGTATGCGGTCTGGGCGAGGCGGCGCTCTGAGCGGCAGAGGCGGCGGTGTCCACGGCGAGCGGTGGTTGTGGTGAGTTGGGCGGCGAACGGGGGTGTCTGGGGTGTTCCCTGGGTCGTGGCGGAGCGGTAGGCGCGGGTTGCGGTCGAGCGGCGGCGTGTGCACGCGGGGACAGAGCGTGCTCTACGGGTGGCATCGACATGGTTCGGTGGCACTAGGCGCGTGGTTTCCTCGGTGGTCCACTACAGGGCTTGGCTCAGGGGGAGAGGGTGTGGTGGAGTCTGGCTACCTCCTAGACATGGTGAGAGGGAGGGAGATGGTCTGCTGCGTTGAGGGCAAGGTTGGCCGGCGAGGGGTGGCTCGGCATGGCATGGCAATGCCACTAGGGGCTAGGGGAGTGGGTTTAAAAGGCTTTGCTAGATCATTTAGAGACAAAGGGAGTAAAAAGGGGCCAAATGGGAGACAAGTTTGGCCAGAACACTATTTAAAATAGTGAATATTGTTTTGTTTGAAATCTGCCTGCCACCTGTTTGATGAAATGGCCGCATGAAACAAACTTTTGAATTTTGGTTTCAATAATTTTGGGTGTTCTTCACTATTGCTAGGTAGACTCTGGTTGCAAGGGTTTTGAAAGTGGAGCTCAAATAGATGGGTTTTGAAATAGGGGTGATCTATGCATATGCATTGGATTCAATTTTCAAATGCCAATTAAAATAGTTAACTGAATGTTTTTAGCAGATCCAAAGGTGGGCCTTGGTACCTCATTATGTGTACTAGCAAGGGGTGCAAAGATCAAGAATTTTTTCTGTTAAGAAATGAGTGCTAGGAACACTCAAAGTAGTGTGGTGGATTAAAATGGCCAAAATGACCATTCCTCCTTTTTAATTCTTTTTTATTTGATTTTCTTGAGGAAAAGTTTTGGAATGATGTAGATGATGTTTAAATCACCTAAGAAACATTTTACAAGCATTCGATCACTTAAACAAGGCACTTCAAATCAACTCCTATTTTAAATGCACACATATATGAATGCTTTTATTTTTAATTTGGAAAAGTTTTTGTTAACCCTATTATTGGATGATTTGATCTTGATAAGCTTGGATTGAGGTTTTGGGATGTTACAAACCTTTCCCCCTTAAACAAAATCTCGTCCCAAGATTTACAAAGAAAACTAGGAACTAAAGAGATCTGGGAACTCTGTCCTAATGTAATCTTCGCGCTCCCAAGTAGCTTCCTCCTCGGTATGGTTGCTCCACTGAATCTTAAGAAACTTGATGCTCCTGGTCCTGGTGGTTCTGTAGGCTTCTTCTAAGATACGGATGGGTACTTCCCGATAGGTCAGGTCATTGTTGATTTCCACAGCTCTGTGATCGATATTCTTGAAAACTCCAGTCTTCTCAGGCACTTCCAAGCATTTGCGAAGTAACAAGATATGGAACACATTATGGATGGCTGACATCTCTTCAGGCAGTTCCAGCTGATACGATACTTCTCCTCGACGGTTCAAAATTTTGAAAGGTCTGATATATCTGGGGGCTAACTTTCCCTTCAGACTAAAGCGTTGACTTCCCTTCAATGGTGAAAAATCTCCGACATTGAAAGTCAGGTCTCTCCTTCTCTTGTCAACATAGCTCTTCTGTCTGGATTGGGCGGTCTTGAGGTGCTCACGTACTTTGTGAACTTTCTCTTCTGCTTCTCGGAGAATGTCGGGTCCGAAGATCTGACTCTCCTACTTGCGACCAATTCAAAGGGGTACGACACTTTCTTCCGTATAGGAATTCAAATGGTGCCATCTGCAAACTAGCTTGATAACTATTGTTATATGAGAATTCTACAAAAGGCAGGCAGTCTTCCCATTTTGATCTGTATTCCAAAACACAAGCTCTAAGCATATCCTCTAGGATCTGGTTGACTCTCTCAGTCTGTCCATCTGTTTGCGGGTGATAAGCGGTACTGAAGTTCAACTTGGTTCCTAAACCTTCCTAAACTTTCTGCCAAAATCTCGAGGTAAACTGGGTTCCTCGATCTGATACGATGGTCTTGGGGGTTCCATGCAGACTAACAATCCTAGCAATGTACAGTTGTGCTAACTTTGCACTCTGGTAGGTAGTCTTGACAGGTATAAAATGGGCTACCTTGGACTGTCTATCAACTATGACCTAGATTGAGTCATTCCCCCTGCTGGAGGTATGTAAACCGGTGATAAAGTCCATTCTGACGGAATCCCATTTCCATTCCGGAATCTTCAATGGTTGCAATAGTCTTGCAGGTCTTTGATGCTCGGCTTTGACTCTTTGACAGATGTCACATTTGGCGATGTAGCTTCCGATCTCGCTCTTCATCGTGTGCCACCAAAATTGCTCTTTCAAATCCTGATACATCTTCGTTCCTCGAGGGTGGATAGAATAAAGAGTATCATGAGCTTCCTTCATGATAATTTCCTTCAGCTCCGAATCTGCTGGCACACAGATACGTCCTTTGTACCACAGTACTCCTTCTTCGTCTTCCGTGAATCCAGGTACCTTTCCTGTACCAATACGACGTTTGATACCGTCGATACTTTCATTCCCCTTCTGGGCTTCCTTGATTTGGCTAATCAAAGTGGGTTGAAGTTCAATGCTAGCTAAGAATCCTTTGCTAACTAACTCCGTCCTGAACCGCTCCAACTCCTCATACAAACTTGGTTGCTTCTCCTTGATCATGGTGTTAAACCTACACGGCAATCTGCTAAGAGCATCTGCTACCACATTGGCTTTGCCGGGGTGATAGTGAATGTCAAGGTCATAATCCTTGATTAACTCTATCCATCTCCTTTGCCTCATATTTAGCTCCTTCTGAGTGAAGATATACTTCAAGATCTTATGATCCGAGTAAATCTCACAGCGATTACCCATCAGATAATGACGCCATGTCTTCAATGCCAAAACTACGGCTGCTAATTCAAGATCATGGGTCGGATAGTTCTGCTCATGCTACTTCAGTTGTCGAGACAGATACGCGATGACCTTGCCTTCTTGCATCAATACACATCCTAGACCAATCTTGGATGCGTCACAATACACATCAAACGGCTTCTTGATGTCTGGCATGATCAATATTGGGGCTGATATCAATCTCTTCTTCAGCTCTTGGAAACTGGCTTCACACTTGTCTGTCCATTCAAACTTCTTGTCCTTCTTCAACAATTGGGTCATTGGTTGGGCTATGCTCAAGAATACTTCTATGAACTTGCGGTAATATCCCGCTAATCCGAGAAATGCACGGACTTGGGTTTGAGTGGTTGGGGCTTCCCATTCTTCGACATCTTTTATCTTGGCAGGATCAACAGAGATTCCTCCGGCAGACACAATATGTCCTACGAATCCTACTTCTTTTAGCCAAAACTCACACTTGCCGAACTTGGCATATAACTGATGCTCTCTCAGGGTTTCTAGGATGATTCTCAGATGTTGCTCATGCTCTTCTTCTGACTTGGAGTAGATAAGGATGTCGTCGATGAACACAGCTACAAACTTATCTAGGAAATTCATAAAGATCTTATTCATGAGATTCATGAAATAAGCAGGGGCATTGGTTAATCCAAAAGACATAACCGTATACTCGTATAAACCATAGTGAGTAGTAAAGGCGGTCTTCAGAATATCCGTTGCACGAATCTTAAGTTGGTGATAACCAGTCCTAAGATCAATCTTTGAGAATACCTGAGCTCCCGTCAACTTATCAAATAGATCCTCTATCTTTGGCAAGGGGTACTTGTTCTTGATGGTGACGTCATTCAACTTTCTGTAATCTGTACATGCATTTATTGCCTCCATCTTTCTTGTCGACGAATAACACTGGTGATCTCCATGGTGATGTGCTTGGCTGAATCAAGCCTGTTGCTAACATGGCATCCAACTGCTTCTTTAGTTCCACTAACTCTGAGGGGTTCATGCTATAGGGTCTCTGGGCTATAGGTCCGGTTCCTGGGATTAGTTCGATAATGAACTCAATATCCCTATCCGGGGGCATACCTGGCAATTCATCTGGAAATACGTTGGGGTATTCACAGACTACTCTGACTTGGTCTATGGTGGGCAGGGCTACACTCTTGTTGCACTTGAATTAATGGGGTAAGGTTTCAGAGATATACTCTACTATTACTCCAGAACTACTGGTCATGGTGATGGCTTTCTTAGCACAGTCTATCAATCCTTTATGCCTTGACATCCATTTCATGCCTAGTACTACTTCCAATCCTTTGGTTCCAAGTACAATTAGGTTGGCATAAAAATCTATCCCATGTATTCTGATAGGTACAGCTTTGCAATTTTTTCTAGCCTTTGTAGTTGAACCGGGGATTTGAACTATCATGACATGCTTCAGGTTGGTTGGGTGAATCTTACTAGTGCATGCAAATTCTTCGGTGACAAATGAATGCGATCCTCCCGAATCAAACAATACTCTTGCTAAAACTGAGTTGACAGAAAACATACCCAGCACTACATCTGGCGCTTCCTGGGGTTCTTCTGTGTTCATGTGGAAGAGACGACCATTGCGGTTGTGAGGTTTCCCTGGGGCAAATCTCCTTCCTGGTTGAACACGACGCTGCTGCTGATCTAGGGCATTCACATTGGCATTGGTTGCTGTCTTCTTGGGACACTCATTGGAGTAGTGACCCTTCACTCCACACTCGAAACAAGTGATCTGGGACTTGTCTTTGACTGCGACAGGCACAACATTGCTGCCAGTTCTGGGTGCAGTGTTATTGTTGTTTTTGCTCTTGGGAGGGGCACGGTTGAAATTGTTGGCATTACCAGAGTTGTGATTGTTTCCTCCGGACTTCACATTGCCTCCGCTACGGTTGGGGTAGCTTGGCCGAGAATTTGGGGGTCGGTTGTTTCTTGGTGCCTATCCTGGTGAGGGGTTGGGACGGTACTTCTGGTGACTACTGGATCCAGACTGCTGCATCATACGACACTTGCGGTTGTTGTTTTCCTAGTTAATCTTCCCTTCCATCTGAATGGCAGAGTCGACTAGCTCTTCGAGATCCTGAAAATGGATGTTGACGAGGACAGTCTGCATCTCATCATGAAGTCCGTTCAAGAATCTCTCCTTCTTCTTGGCCTCAGTGTTGATCTCATCAGGTGCATATCTGGCAAGTGACAAGAATCTGTCATGGTACTCCACCACAGTCATTCTTCCTTGCTTCAATTCGTGGAATTCATCTCTCATCCTGTTGACGAGACCTTGCGGCACGTGCGTGCGGTTGAACTTGACTTTTTAAATGCTTCCCATGTCATCACTTGACCATGGTTCATATTGCGGATGCTATTCCACCAAGATCTTGCATCTCCTGCCAGATAGTGGGTGGCAAAGAGAACTTTCTCATTT
This sequence comes from Avena insularis, assembly GCA_023614405.1. Classification (NCBI taxonomy): domain Eukaryota; kingdom Viridiplantae; phylum Streptophyta; class Magnoliopsida; order Poales; family Poaceae; genus Avena; species Avena insularis. Next base: position 426,955,661 of record CM042692.1, on the reverse strand, counting down.
TCATCAACTCTGGCAACTTCTAAGTTGTTTTCCATGGTCTGTAACTAGTCATCAGCATCTAATGGGTTCTCAGATTGGTTGAAGATTGGGGGATTGGTGTTCTAAATTTTTTTGAGTTTAGATCCTTGGTGATCCTGATTTCCATGCCCTTGGTTGTTGAGAGCCATCTGGGCGATCTACTGCAATGTTGCTAAGTTGGCTTGGCGCTCGGCCCTGCTTGCTTCACGGTCTGCGATGAGATTCTGCAAGATCTGCAGCATTGGGTCTTGCGACGAGCTGCTCCCTCCTTGGTTTCCACGAGTCATCTGAAGATTGAGATAGATATAGGGGTAAGAGGGAAATTCTAAGGTTCATGGTTTTGGGTTTTCAAAGCTAAAACTTTGAGTTAGACTCAGGTTTTTCAACTAACTTTATTTTCATTTATGTAAGCAAGCACACGATACAACACACACCACAACAAAAAAGGAAAGCAGATGGTTTGAAGAACCATTCTGCAAGCTACGATACAGTGGGACCGATACAACTCATGCTACGACAGTGCTCTCGTGCATCTACTCATCGTCGATGAAGTCGGTGATGGGTTCGTAGCATGGAAAACAAAAAATTTCTACCGCAAGAATGAACAAAACCCAGATCTAATCTAGATAAAAGCCAAGATCTAATCTATTAGACATGTGCAACGAGATAGATCTGTACTAACCCTCGTAGATCCGAAAGCATTACGAGATTGGATCTCGGGGTTGATGTAGTCGATCACTTGCCGATCTCAAGATCGTGGGCGATCCTTCGGCGCTTTACGGCAGCGCTTCGCAATCGGTCACACGCGTCTTGAGTCGAAGCGCACCTTCCTCTCCCGTTCCAAATGAAAGCGGGAGGTAGTAGATCTTCTCCACGGAATCCCAGCAGCACGACGGTGTGGTGGTGGTGGTGGAGTAGAGAATTCTGCAGGGCTTCGCCTAAGCCTGAGCAGAGGGAAGGAGGAGGAGAGAGGCGGCGGCTAGGGTATGAAGTGGAGGGGGCAAGGGGGTGGCACCCCCACCCCTCTATTTAAAGGAGGGAGGCGCCATGGGAGGGGGAGTCGTAGTAGGACTCCCCTCCCTTCCTTGGCCGGCGGATTGGGAGGGGGGGAGGAGTCCTCCTCCCCCATGACTCCTTGTCTTGCCCCACAAGGACTCCTTGATCCTTTCTTGGTTTTCAAGCAAACTCTAAGAAATCTCCTAGAACCTTCCGGAACATTTCGAAACCTTCTAGAATCCCCATACAAATACTCCGGAACATTTCCTAACTTAGAAAATGATCCCCAATATATGAATCTTATTCTCCGGACAATTCCGGATCTCCTCGTGATGTCCCGGATCCAATCCGAGACTCCGAACAACATTCGGTCTCTAACGCATATTCCATATCTACTTAAAACAACTTCAAACCTTAAGTGTGTCACCCTACTGTTCGTGAATATGCAGACATGATGGAGACACCTCTCCGATCAATAACCATCAGCGGGATCTGGAGATCCATAACGGCTCCCACATACTCAACGATGACTTCGTGATCGATAGAACCATTAACATATAAAAACCAATTCCCTTTGCCACGCGATATTCTATTTATCCGAGGTTTGATCGTCGGTATCTCCATACCTAGTTCTACCTTGTTACCGATAAGTACTCTTTACTCGTTCCATGTTATGTCATCCCTTGTGACCTAGTCACATGCTTGCAAGCTAACTAGATGACATTCCACCGAGAGGGCCCAGAGCATATCTATCCGTCATATGGATGGACAAATCCCAATCTTGGTCCATGCGCTTCAACACATACTTTCAGAATACCCAATGACACCTTTATAACCACCCAGTTACGAAGAGATGTTTGATGTCATCAAAGTACCCATCCGGTGATGGTGATTAACATAACCTCATGGTCGAAGGATTAGGTTACTATGCATTTGAAATCTTATAGCAATACGAACTTAATGACTTGATCTTATGCTACGCTTACTATGGGTGTGTGTCCATCACATCATTCTCCTAATGATATAACCTTGTTATTAATGACATCCAATGTCCATGATCAGGAAACCATGATCATCATTTAATCAACAAGCTAGTTCCACAAGAGGCTTACTAGGGACTCTTTTATGTTTACAAAACACACATGTATCAGTGTTTCCTTATAATACAATTATAGCATGGCATGTAAACATTCATCATAAACACAAAGATATAATAATAACCACTTTTATTATTGCCTCTTGGGCATATCTCCAACAGTCTCCCACTTGCACTAGAGTCAATAATCTAGATTACATGGTAATATACCTAACACCCATGGCGTTCTGGTGTTGGTCATGCTTTGCTCTAGGGAGAGGTTTAGTCAATGGATCTGCCACATTTAGATCAGTGTATACTTTTCAAATCTTTATGTCACCATCTCGGACATACTCGCGAATAGCATGGAAACGTAGTTTGATGTGCTTCAGCTTGCTATGTGACCTTGGCTCCTGTGCATTAGCTATGGCACCTGTGTTGTCACAGTAGATGGCCATCGGGTCCAACACACTGGGAACCTCGCCAAGTTCAGTAATGAACTCCTTCATCCATATGGCTTCTTGTGCAGCCTCCGAAGCAGCTATGTATTCCGATTCAGTTGAAGATTTCGCCACAATGCTTTGCTTGGCACTCCTCCAGCTCACTGCAGCACCAATCAAAATAAATACGTATCCAGACTGTGACTTCGAGTCATCTGGATCGGTGTTCCAACTAGGATTAGTGTAACCGTTTACAACAAGCTGTTCATCACCTCCATAAGAAAGAACCATATCCTTAGTCCTATTCAGGTACTTTAGGATATTCTTGACCGCTGTCCAGTGTTCCATTCCAGGATCACTTTGATATCTGCTAGTCAAACTAACAACATGTGCTATATTCGGTCTTGTACACAGCATGGCATACATGATAGAACCTATGGCCAAGGCATAGGGAATATTATTCATCTTTTCTCTATCTTCTGCCGTAGCCGGACTTTGGGTCTTACTCAAGGTCTTACCTGACAACATGGGCATGAACCCTTTCTTGCTCTCTTCCATTCTAAACTTCTTTAGAACTTTGTCTAAGTATGTACTTTGTGAAAGCGCTATTAGGCATCTTGATCTATCTCTATAAATCTTGATGCCTAGAATATATGCCGCTTCGCCAAGATCCTTCATTGAAAAACTATTATTCAAATAGGTTTTGACGCTATTAAGAAGTTCTATATCATTCCCAATCAACAATATGTCATCTACATATAGTACTAGGAATGCTACAGAGCTCCCACTCACTTTCTTGTAAATACAAGCTTCTCCATAAGTTTGTATAAATCCAAAGTTTTTGATTACTTTATCAAAACATTGATTCCAACTCCGGGATGCTTGCTTCAGTCCATAAATGGAGCGCTGAAGTTTGCATACCTTGTCAGCATCACTAGGATCGACAAAACCCTTGGGTTGTACCATATACAACTCTTCCTCAATGTCACCATTAAGGAACGCCGTTTTGACATCCATCTGCCAAATTTCATAATCGAAATATGCAGCGATTGCTAACAAAATCCTCACAGACTTTAGCTTCGCTACTGGTGAGAAAGTCTCATCGTAGTCAACTCCTTGAATTTGTCGGAACCCTTTCGCGACAAGTCGAGCTTTATAGACGGTAACATTACCATCAGCATCTGTTTTTCTTTTGAAAATCCATTTGTTCTCGACAGCCTTACGGCCATCCGGTAAGTCCACCAAAGTCCACACTTGGTTTTCGTACATGGATCCCATCTCGGATTTCATGGCTTCTAGCCATTTGTCGGAATCTGGGCTCACCATAGCTTCTTCATACGTTGCAGGGTCATCAGTGTTGTCCACCAACATGACGTTCAAGGCAGAGTCATACCAATCAGGAGTGGTACGAACCCTCGTTGACCTGCGAGGTTCAGTAGTAACTTCATTCGAAGTTTCATGATCACCATCATTAGCTTCCTCTCCAATTGGTGCAGGCGGCACAAAAACATCTTCCGGTGCTGCGCTACTCTCAACTCCGAGAGAAGGTTCAATAACCTCGTCGAGTTCTACTTTCCTTCCAGTCACTTCCTTCGAGAGAAACTCCTTCTCAAGAAAGGATCCATTCTTGGCAACGAAAACTTTGCCTTCGGATCTATGATAGAAGGTATACCCAATTGTTTCTTTAGGGTATCCTATGAAGACGCATTTCTCCGCTTTGGGTTCAAGCTTATCAGGTTGTAACTTCTTTACATACGCTTCGCAACCCCAAACTTTAAGGAACGACAACTTAGGTTTCTTACCAAACCACAATTCGTACGGTGTCGTTTCAACGGATTTAGATGGTGCCCTATTTAAAGTGAATGCGGCTGTCTCTAATGCATAGCCCCAAAATGATAGTGGTAAATCTGTAAGAGACATCATAGACCGAACCATATCTAAGAGAGTTCGATTACGACGTTCGGACACACCATTACGCTGTGGTGTTCCCGGCGGTGTCAACTGCGAAAGTATTCCACATTTCTTTAAATGCATGCCAAACTCATAACTTAGATATTCACCTCCGCGGTCAGAACGCAGAAACTTAATCTTCTTGTTACGATGATTTTCCACTTCACTTTGAAATTCCTTAAACTTCTCGAAAGTTTCGGACTTATGTTTCATAAAGTAGACATACCCATATCTGCTTAAGTCATCCGTGAAAGTGAGAACATAACGATATCCACCACGCGATGCTACACTCATTGGACCGCACACATCGGTATGTATTATTTCCAATAAGTCTGTAGCTCGCTCCATTATTCGAGAGAATGGAGTCTTAGTCATTTTCCCATTAGACATACTTCGCATCTTTCAAGTGATTCAAAATCAAGTGATTCAAGAAGTCCATCAGAATGGAGTTTCTTCATACGCTTCACTCCAATGTGACCAAGACGACAGTGCCACATGTATGTACAATTATCATTCAATTTTATTCGTTTAGCATCTATGTTGTGAACATGTGTATCACTACTATCGAGATTCAATAAGAATAAACCATTCATCTCAGGTGCATTACCATAAAAGATATTACTCATATAAATCTAACAACCTTTATTCTCAGACTTAAAAGAGTAACCGTCTCGCAATAAACAAGATCCAGATATAATGTTCATGCTTAATGCAGGGACCAAATAACAATTATTTAAATTTAAAACTAATCCCGATGGTAGATGTAGAGGGAGCGTGCCGACGGCGATCACATCAACCTTGGAGCCATTTCCAACGCGCATCGTCACCTCGTCTCTCGCCAGTCTTCATTTATTCCGCAGCTCCTGTTTCGAGTTACAAATATGAGCAACCGAACCAGTATCAAATACCTAGGCACTACTACGATTACTAGTAAGATACACATCAATAACATGTATATCAAATATACCTTTCTTCTTGATGTTGCCGTTCTTCAGATCCGCCAGGTACTTGGGGCAGTTACGCTTCCAAAGGACCAGCACCCTTGCAAGAGAAGCATTCAGTTTCAGGCTTAGGACCAGCCTTGGGCTTTAGCAGTGCGGCAGCTTTCTTGCCGTCCTTCTTGAAGTTGCCCTTTTTCTTAGGCTTGCCCTGTTTCTTGAAATTGGTGGTCTTATTGACCATCAACACTTGGTGCTCCTTCTTGATCTCCACTTCAACAGTTTTCAGCATGGACGATAGTTCAGGCAACGTCTTGTTCATGCAATGCATATTGTAGTTCATCACAAAGTTCTTATAACTCGGTGGCAGTGATTGGAGGACACAGTGAATCCCTAAATCATTAGGAATCGTTATCCCCAACTCTTGGAGCTTGTTTGCATGCCCAGAAATGGTGAGCACATGCTCTCTAACGGAGCTTCCCTCTTCCATCTTATAGTTAAAGAACTTTTCGGAGGCCTCATAGCTCTCCACGGCCGCGTGAGTCTCAAAAATGAGCTTGAGCTCCTTAATGATCTCGAACGGGTCGTGGTGCTCAAAACGCTTCTGGAGCTCCGTTTCTAAACCGTACAGGATGGCACACTGAACTGTGGAGTAATGATTTTTCCGAGTGGCGTAAACATTCTTTACGTCATCGGTGGCATCATCTGCAGGTGGGTCACCTAGCGGTGCTTCGAGCACATAGGTCATCTGACCAGCCCTGAGGACAATCTTCAAACCACGGAGCCAGTCCGTGAAGTTGCTACCATTGTTCTTAAGCTTTTCTTTCTCTAGGAACGCATTGAAATTGATGGAGAGATTCGCCATAATCTACAACAAATTTGCAAGTAGTTTAGACTAAGTTTATGATAAATTGAGTTCAATTTTAATTCTTAAATTAACTAGGTGAACTCCCACTCAAAACAACATCCCTCACATTGTCTTAGTGATTACACGAACCAAGTCCACTACACCAAGTCCGATCTTCACGAGAGAAGATGTAGTTTCATCGGTGAACAATCTTCATGTTCATCATATCACTCATATGATTCATGCTCTACCTTTCGGTATTCCGTGTTCCGAGACCATGTCTGTACATGCTAGGCTCGTCAAGATTAACCTTAGTTTCCGCATGTGCAAATCTGTCTTGCACCCGTTGTATGCACACGTAGAATCTATCACATCTGATCATCACGAGATGCTTCGAGACGACGAGTCTTAGCAACGGTGCCAACTAAGGACGAACACTTTATTACTTGAAATTTAGTGAGAGGGATCATCTTATAATGCTACCGTCGCGATCTAAGCAATACAAGATGCATAAAGGATTAACATCACAGGCAATTCATAATTAGTGTGATATGATATGGCCCTTTCTTCTTATCACTTTGATCTCCATCTCCAAAGCACGGACATGATCTCCATCATCACCAGCATTGCGTCAAGGTCAGTGGCGCCGCTTCATGGTTGTCCATCATCACCAACAACTATTACAACTACTTGGAATAAAGCTATTACAAGATGAATAGGCACGCAGGTCTTAATAGAATTAAAGACAACCATTAGGCTCCTGCCGGTTGCCATATTACAACAAGGATCATTGCATACATCAAATATAATCACAATCACATGATGGCCATATCACATCACAAAACCCTTGCAAAACCAAGGTAGACGCCTCTAATTTTCTTTGCATTTTTTACGTGGTTTGGGGCTTTCGAATAAGAACGGATCTTACCTACGAAACTGAACCACAATGTTGATACAAGTGCTATCGAGTGCAAACTGTAGATTGGATCTATACTATGGTGGGAGAGACAGACACCCGCAAAGCCACTTGTGCAAAGCAAGTTACACGTCAAGCGTGGAGCAACTCTCATGTGCGATGACATGTAAGGTCAGCCCGAGCCGCTTCATCCCACCATACCGCAAGATGCAAAGTACACAAAGCAAAAGACGGCACGAGCACCAAAGCCCACAAAACCATTGTGTTCTACTCGTGCAACAGATCTACGCATAGATACGGCTCTGATACCACTGATGGGTTCGTAGCATGGAAAACAAAAAATTTCTACCGCAAGAACGAACAAAACCTAGATCTAATCTAGATAAAAGCCAAGATCTAATCTATTAGACATGTGCAACGAGATAGATCTGTACTAACCCTCGTAGATCCGAAAGCATTACGAGATTGGATCTCGGGGTTGATGTAGTCGATCACTTGTCGATCTCAAGATCGTGTGGACGATCCTTCCGGCAGCGTCGTGTAAGCGCTTCATTGATCGGTCACACGCATGAGTCGAAGCAGACCTTCCTCTCCCCGTTCCAGCGAGCAGTGGAGGTAGTAGATCTTCTCCACGGAATCCTAGTAGCACGACGGTGTGGTGGTGGTGGTGGAGTAGAGAATTCTACAGGGCTTCGCCTAAGCCTGAGCAGAGGGAAGGAGGAGGAGAGAGGCGGTGGCTAGGTTATGAAGTGGAGGGGGCAAGGGGGTGGCGCCCCCACCCCTCTATTTAAAGGAGGGAGGCGCCATGGGAGGGGGAGTCCTAGTAGGACTCCCCTCCCTTCCTTGGCCGGCGGATTGGGAGGGGGGAGGAGTCCTCCTCCCCCATGACTCCTTGTCTTGCCCCACAAGGACTCCTTGATCCTTTCTTGGTTTTCAAGCAAACTCCAAGAAATCTCCTAGAACCTTCCGAAACATTCCGAAACCTTCTAGAATCCCCATACAAATACTCTGGAACATTTCCTAACTTAGAAAATGATCCCCAATATATGAATCTTATTCTCCGGACAATTCTGGATCTCCTCGTGATGTCCCGGATCCAATCCGAGACTCCGAACAACATTTGGTCTCCAACGCATATTCCATATCTACTTAAAACAACTTCGAACCTTAAGTGTGTCACCCTACGGTTCGTGAATATGCAGACATGATGGAGACACCTCTCCGATCAATAACCATCAGCAGGATCTGGAGATCCATAACAGCTCCCACATACTCAACGATGACTTCGTGATCGATAGAACCATTAACATACGAAAACCAATTGCCTTTGCCACGCGATATTCTACTTATCCGAGGTTTGATCGTCGATATCTCCATACCTAGTTCTACCTCGTTACCGATAAGTACTCTTTACTCGTTCCATGTTATGTCATCCCTTGTGACCTAGTCAAATGCTTGCAAGCTAACTAGATGACATTCCACGGAGAGGGCCCAGAGCATATCTATCCGTCATATGGATGGACAAATCCCAATCTTGGTCCATGCGCTTCAACAAATACTTTCAGAATACCCAATGACACCTTTATAACCACCCAGTTACGAAGCGATGTTTGATGTCATCAAAGTACCCATCCGGTGATGGTGATTAACATAACCTCATGGTCGAAGGATTAGGTTACTATGCATTTGAAAGCTTATATGTCTGAACTTAATGACTTCATCTTATGCTACGCTTACTATGGGTGTGTGTCCATCACATCATTCTCCTAATGATATAACCTTGTTATTAATGACATCCAATGTCCATGATTAGGAAACCATGATCATCATTTAATCAACAAGCTAGTTCCACAAGGGGCTTACTAGGGACTCTTTTATGTTTACAAAACACACATGTATCAGTGTTTCCTTATAATACAATTATAGCATGGGATGTAAACATTCATCATAAACACAAAGATATAATAATAACCACTTTCATTATTGCCTCTTGGGCATATCTCCAACAGTCGGAGTCCTCATCGTTAGTGTAGAAGTCCACGGCATCCTCCTCCAGAAAGTCATCATCATTGCTGAGGTAAGAATCCATGTCTCCCTGGATGTCTTCACCCTCATCTTCTTCTTCCTTTGCTGCAAGCTGAGCTTCCTGCTCCTTGATGGTCTTCTCGAGGTCGGCCACCTTCTTGCAAAGTCGAGCGATGGTGCGATCCTTCTTGGCACGCTGGCGGCAAAGAGACTGGCGGTCTTGGACAAGCAGTGGGAAAGTCTGGGCCTTCTGGTCGGCAATGGCACGGTTCTGGTTGGCTAACTCTCTGGCATTGTCCAGTTCCTGCTGTCTATCGTGCAGCAAGAAGTCAAGATTCTCCACTTGACGCCTCAACTCTAGGTGACTTGGCATCTCCATCGGCATTCCCATGAAGTCACGTCTTGCATAGTGGGCAAAACGGGTTCCTTGGATCTTGTTGACGCTGAGGGCACATAGACGTGCGAGAGCTTCATGCATTGCCCTAGCTAATCCATCTAGCCAGTTGTTCTCTCTCACAGAGAACTGAATTCTTCCAGAAGTTGGTGCTTTGATACTTCCTCTAAGATCTGCGGTGACTAGCCACTATAGGTCTCCTCCTGGGGGTCCTAGAAGTTGAGCTCCAAGAAACTCCGGATGTGGGCGTCCCAGTAATTCCGACAGTGAATCCAGATCCCTCTCGAAGATCAGCTGGCCTCCGTTTCCCAACTGGTAAAACTTGCTGAACTGAGTCTCCATCTACAAGAATTAAGGATGAGGAAGTTAGCGAGTAATGTAAGAATCAAGTGTGTCAAATTTTAAGTAGTAATGTAAGAATTTTGGGGAACATGAATTTTTGAGAAAGAATCCACAAAGGTAAGAGAGGAGATAGTTTTTCAGAAATACTCACTTTGGTTTTGAAACTAAGTTTTTGTTTGAACGTCCATTCTAACTAGGGTCTCCTATGGTCAGGATGGCTCTGATACCAACTTGTCAACACCCGGATTTTTAATCCCAGATGCCCGTTATGCCATACCTCGCAATCCCAGGATTTCCATTTTTGTGAGACATAACGGATTGGATATCACAGTACATCATCCATTACAAACCATACATAAGGTCTTACACAAATAAGGATCTCATGATCCAGTCTTTAATACAACAAGCAGCGGAAATAAAAGATAAGCGTAGCGGTGGGGTCCATCTTCAAGGGCACAGGCAATGCTGACGAAGGCAGATAGTCCTAGTTATCATAGCCGTCCTGATGACCATCCTCTTGATAGTCTCCTTCATAGTCTGGCCATGAGAATAGCCAGGGACAAAAGCCATGAGTACTATTTAAGTACTCCCAAACTACTATTAACAGGTACTATAGTTCTAAGTTAAAGTACTAAATCTAAGTTTAACTATAAAGTTAAGTTTGAAACCTAAGCTGAGTTCTGAAGCAAAGGAAGGTAAAGTAAAGTTCTAGAATAACTTAAGTTGGGAAGCTATTATCATAAACACAACCATGTTGTGGTCAAGTCAAAGTTCATCATTCATTTCAAGTTATTTGGAAAACATCTGACAACGAAACAGTATGGCCATTCCAACTATCAATAACCGCGAACGCGGCTATTCGAATAGTTTGACACTCTGTAGAGGTGGTACACTTTCACCACAAGATTCGATACATCTGTCAGGGATAACCCTGAATCATCATACTTAGTATGCAGATAATCAAACATAACCTTCCCTTTACACACCCTAGTATAAGCACCTCTCCTATGAGCATGGCCTCCCAACCATGACCATCAGTCATCTTGGGCACTGCATAGGTGGACATCGTGAGAGGTAGCCTCAGCTCAGACCTCTCCTGTGAGGGAACTAATACTAATGCATATAAATTTCCAGCTAAGCCTTACCCAATTTAGGAAATGTGGTTGTACGGTAAATTTGGAATGGTATCGCATCCGAATCCAACCATCAGTTTTATAAAAGGGTTAAGGCTCATGCCTCAACATTTTCATCATCATCAACCATTTGCGTTTCTCAACACATGTCAAAACATCTCAATAGAATGACTCATCATTCCAAGGTTTTCATAATTCATTTTCACCAAGGGTTCCCATCTAAAATGACTCAAGTTTTTGATCTACTCTAAACTACTAAGTTAAGAGTGTTCACTAAAGTGGAAGTGATAGGTTCAATCTCATGCCATAGAATGACATCTAAAGGTTTCTAAGTAGGTCAAGTTTTATACTTTTTATGCTACCTTCAAAATAAGTAAAGAACCTTGTGTAAACTAAGGGAGGTGAAACTTGTCAATAAGACTTGAGGTACTAATAGTCAAAAAAGGGTTGCTCAAAGCATGCTTAAGGCATCTTTGCTAAACCATCTAGTTTGATTCTAGTTTGCTAAGCACTAAACTTGCAAGGGTTAGCTTGCATTGTTAATGGTGGCTTGCAAGTACTTGCAATGGTTAATCTTGGATAGTGGTAGCTTGCCTTGTTTGGTGCAGTGGTTGAAGTTTTCTTCTTCTTCGTCTTGATAGCACTCCTCCTCTTTGTAGACTTGGTTGGTACTATCGTCTATAAAAATGCATACGAAATACACAATCACCAAACAATACTTAACTAGGATAAGTAGCATTCTAAGGCACACATTTGATTATCTATTATCATCACAAGCATGACAAGTTTAATTCAATAGTTTCATTCTTTTTAATTTAGAAAAGTAATTTCTATTCATTGAAAATTTCAACTACGATTTAATATTCACCACTTAAAATATGGGATCATGTGGACACATGTCATCACCACATATTCTAACATGTGGGAATGAGATTTAAGGGTTGGATCAATATTACTTTGGTTTAAGTTCATTATTTAATGATTTAAAGTGACTAGAAATGCCTATATAGCATTATTTTGGTACTAGTCCAAAGTCACTTCATGTAAACCTTAATATTATTACATATTTAGATAGCTATGATGAAATGTGATTTTTGAGAGTTGGAAACAACTCAAAACCTATCTTAGTTGATTTTATAAAAATGTTGCAAGTTGCAAAAGCTTCTGTTTTGTTATTTTTATTAGGAGAGATCTATAACTCTAATTGAATTAAATCCAATGGGCTTGGATAGATCATCTCAATACCTTTCAGACAAAATTGGTTTCATGCAATTTGGATTTACAAAACTCTCTCAATTGAATTTTAAACTAGTGGACAGAAACTAGATTTAACTAAAAAGAAAAATCCAGATTTGAACGGGTGGGCTAGCGCGGGAAAGAACTTGGGCCAGCCCAGTGGCTCTCCATGGTGAGGCTCGGTGACAGGGGGTTCCGCTTGTCGGGGTTTTAACATGCTTGAAAGCGACGCATGTGGGCTGTAGGATTAGAAGGGGGATCTACGGCTGAGGGTCGTCGTCGACGACGAACAGGTCACCGGCGAGCTCGAACCCTAGCGGCTCGGTGGGGGTCTGCCGGGGACGTACCAGGGCTCCAGCAGGGTAGCCAAGGCGGGCAAACGAACTGGAAGACGACGGCGAGGCGAGGCGTGGTTGCGGTGGAGCTTGGGGTGGTCACAATCAGCGACGCCCTTCTCCTCCTGCTGCGGCTGCTCCGGCCCCAATTCCGGTGAGGCAGAGCTCGCCTTGCTCCGGCTAGAGGTGGGTGAGGTTCAGAGAGGTGAGAGGAGTGGAGTGGTGTGGAGAGAAGAGGCTGGGGAGGCCTCCTTTTATAGTCCTGGCGGTGAGACCGAGCGGGCTAGGCAGGCGATGGTGGCGACAAGGCTACGGCTGGCTAGCGGCATGGCTGAGGGTGGCGATCGACAGGCGGTCTCCTGGCGGTGCTCTAGGAAGTGAATGCGAGCGTAGGGGCGGTGGTATGCGGTCTGGGCGAGGTGGCGCTCTGAGCGGCAGAGGCGGCGGTGTCCACGGCGAGCGGTGGCTGTGGTGAGTTGGGCGGCAAACGGGGGTGTCTGGGGTGTTTCCTGGGTCGTGGCGGAGCGGTAGGCGCGGGTTGGGGTCGAGCGGCGGAGTGTGCACGCCGGGACAGAGCGTGCTCTGCGGGTGGCATCGACATGGTTCGGTGGCACTGGGCGCGTGGTTTCCTCGGTGTTCCACTGCAGGGCTTGGCTCGGGCAGGGGACAGAGGGTGGCAGTGAGGTGCTGGCTACCTCCTAGACATGGTGAGAGGGAGGGAGATGGTCTGCTGCGGTGAGGGCAAGGTTGGCCGGCGAGGGGTGGCTCGGCATGGCATGGCAATGCCACTAGGGGCTAGGGGAGTGGGTTTAAAGGCTTTGCTAGATCATTTAGAGACAAAGGGAGTAAAAAGGGGCCAAATGGGAGACAAGTTTGGCCAGAACACTATTTAAAATAGTGAAACTTGTTTTGTTTGAAATCTGCCTGTCAAGTGTTTGATGAAATGGCCGCATGAAACAAACTTTTGAATTTTGGTTTCAAAAATTTTGGGTGTTCTCCACTATTGCTAGGTAGACTCTGGTTGCAAGGGTTTTGAAAGTGGAGCTCAAATAGATGGGTTTTGAAATAGGGGTGATCTATGCATATGCATTGGATTCAATTTTCAAATGCCAATTAAAATAGTTAACTGAATGTTTTTAGCAGATCCAAAGGTGGGCCTTGGTACCTCATTATATGTACTAGCAAGGGGTGCAAAGATCAATAATTTTTTCTGTTAAGAAATGAGTGCTAGGAACACTCAAAGTAGTGTGGTGGATTAAAATGGCCAAAATGACCATTCCTCCTTTTTAATTCTTTTTTATTTGATTTTCTTTAGGAAAAGTTTGGGAATGATGTAGATGATGTTTAAATCACCTAAGAAACATTTTACAAGCATTGAATCACTTAAACAAGGCACTTTAAATTAACTCCTATTTTAAATGCACACATATATGAATGCTTTTATTTTTAATTTGGAAAAGTTTTTGTTAACCCTATTTTTGGATGATTTGATCTTGATAAGCTTGGATTGAGGTTTTGGGATGTTACATCTTTGTTTCTGAATAGATGTTTCAACCGTGGTATTATAGGAGCATACCACATATCCTTAGCAGGAACCCTCTTCCTGGGGGGCTCGTCATCGCCCTCAACATCACCAGGGTCATCTTGTCTGATCTTGTATCGACATGCAGTGCATACCGGTCATTTATCCATATTCTCGTACTTCTCACCGTGGTACAGGATGCAGTCATTAATGCATGCATGTATCTTCTCCACATCTAATCCTAGAGGGCAGATAGTCTTCTTTGCTTCGTACGTAGTCTTGGGCAGCTCGTTATCCTTTGGAAGCTTCGGCTTCATTATTTTCAGTAACTTCTCAAATGCCTTGCCAGATAAGCCATTCTCTGCCTTCTATTTCAGTAGTTCAAGTGTGGTACCGAGCTTTGTGCTGCCATCTTTGCAATTTGGGTACAATAACTTTTGGTGATCCTTTTGCATGGCCTCCAACTTAAGCTTCTCCCTTTCTGTATCGCACTGTTTCTTTGCATCAGAAATGACCCGACCAAGACCATCAGCAGGCTCATCCGATGCCTGTTGTTCTTCTTCATTGCCGCCTCCCTTTTCTTCATTGTCTTCCATTGCAGTATCACCGTATTCTTCAGGGGACATAGGATAGCTGACATCATCCTCCTCTTATTCATTTTCTTCCAGCCTAACCCCTCTTTCTCTATGCATGGCCCAACAATAATATCCGGGCATGAAACCTCTCCGAAGCAGATGGCTTTAAAGGATTCTTGGGGCAGAGTGCTCCGCCACGTTCCGACAGTCGACGCAGGGGCAAGGCATAAAATTATCCACTTTGTTTCCCTTATCCAAATCGATAAATTTATGCAGGCTAGCAATAAAATCGGAATCGCGTCGGTCGCCGTACATCCATCGTATCCACGCATCGATCTGCGTCATAATAATTAACCATGACAATAACATCGTGAATAGTGAAATGACCACCCTACATGGACACATGCAATATTTTTGTATCAGTTATAGATAAAGAAGATAAGGTTGCTAAACTCGGCCGAGGATACCGTGTTGTGCGAACTTAAGTGTGGCTCGGACATTTCGTCGAACACCTTGTGTGTAGTGTGAAGAAAAAAAACCTAGCATCTACCTCCCACACAAAATTCCAGAAACAATAAGTGGATGGGCGGGGCTTATTTATAGCCAGGGGATGGTTTTTGGTTCCGGTTCTTGGCATGAACCGGGACCAATGCTCCGTAGAGCGCCACGTGTGCATCGCGGGGAGGGCCATCCAAAAAAAACCCACCCAGGTCATTGGTCCTGGTTGATGGCATGAACCGGGACCAATGACCTTGGTGGGGGGGCATTGTTGGGCCGCCACGTGTCGCGGGGAGGGGCTTTGGTCCCGGTTCGTGGCATGAACCGGGACCAATGCCCAGCACCGTCGCTTCGTCGTCCTCGTGTACAAATAGGAGGCCACAGCGCGTCGCTTTGCCATCGCCTCGGCCTCTGCAATCTCTCCACCGCGCCATCGCCTCGCCCTCTGCAATCTCTCCACAGCGCTGTCGTCCATCCTCCCCTCCCTCTCCAATCTCCACCGTGCCGCCATGGAGATGCCCGCGCTTAACTTCTACGAGGCGGTGATGTTCGCGCACTTTGACATCCTCGCGCCGCCGGGCACGACGGTGCCCCACGGATGGCGCATCAGCTATGCGGGTGTGCCGGTGGCTCCGCTCCTCGTCCCCGGCGGAGCCGAGATGGAGAGCGAAATCGCGGCGCATCGCCGCCAGATGCCTGCGTGGAAGAGGGCGCTGCCCCGGTACGCGGCGGCCAGCCTGTACTGGCCGACGCTGTTGAAGAAGGAGCGGAAGGCCAAGATTGGCAACCACATCGTTTACGGGCACGTGGTGCACCTGGATCTCCGCAACCGAGAAGGCGGGAGAGGTTCTGGTTCGTCCCTGGACGGACCAAGTACACCATCATCGACGCCGCTCGCCGTGAAGAGGAGCTCCGTCTCGTGAACAATGCGGAAATCGTGAAGGTTCCGTCCGTCGATGACGAGGAAGTCGGTGGCTCGGAGGACAGCGGCAGCGGAAGTGAAACTTTTGACTAGGAAGAATTTGTGAAATCGCACCTTTGTTTAGAAAGAATTTGTGGTTGAATTAATGAAATGCCTCGATTTAGATCTCTGTACGTCTCGATTAATTTGTGGAAGAATTTTTCAAAAATACTAGATCAATTCAATTTCTACCTCGATTTAATTTAGATCTCTGTCGCGGATTGGGACCGTCGAGGGGTTTTTGGTCCCGGTTCGTGGCATGAACCGGGACCAATGCTCTGAAGAGCGCCATGTGTGCGTCGCGGGGGCATTGGTCCCGGTTCAATGCCACTAACCGGTACCTTAGTGCCTGTCATTGGTCTCAATTGCGAAACCGAACCGGGACCAACGGTATTTGGATGCTGGACCAAAGACCCTTTTTCTACTAGCGAAGGTTGCATTTTTTTTTGAAAAGACCATTTGGCATGCATGCATGCATACATGTCGGACGCATTGTCTATCCAATTGATGTGTACGTGAGAACCAAAATGGTCACTAAATTCTACTCGTGCGTCACACCCATTTCCGTTATTCGAGCACCTTATGTTTCAAGGCTTTCTCGGTCGAAAAAGAAGAACTATATATCGAGCAGCTGATGAGGCGTCGGCGTCACAAGTTTGCGCGCGCGTTTTCTATCGTTCCGGCGGCACCAAGCATTCATGCGGATATATTTCACGTCACCGCGCGGCTCGTACTCCGTGGTATCTTCGGTACGAATCGACCGTCCGGCCGGCCGGAATCGTTTACGAATAAAGCGTATCCCTTTTAGGTGTCGCTTCGTTATGACGAGATAACGACCATGCATTGTTTTTCTTTTTCCGTGTGTTTTTGTTGACAAGCTAAGAAAGCACACGTACGTATACGCAAGCACGCTCACCACACCTATATTCCCAAAAATTTCAACTCATATACTTTTGCTGTGGAAAAACCGCAAAGGCTTAATTTTCTGTACGAAGGTTTGTTATACATTCCTTAGATTAAAATGTAAGAAATTAGCAGAAAACACACACATAGTATTATCCAAATCTAAAGAAAAATAAAGTTGTCTTGTTTCAGGATAATATTTTCTTTTAATCCAACCTTAATTGTAGGATAATGATGAAATCTGTTGGGCCTCTTTGACAATCATTCTTGTCGGAAAGCTAGCAATGATGCTGACAACCTTCCAAATATGTGAGAAAAAGTGCATGGATGGGTTTGGTGAAGAGATTCCTTTGTGCCTACTAGCAACAATATACATAAATAAATCATACGAAATATGTACCACAAAATATATATTGACATATGCAGCCCCAAGAAATCCTTGAAAAAAGGTAAGCAGCTGAGAGAATGGGCCAGTACATGCACAATGATCGATCGATAGGGCAACAAATGGAACATATATTGACGAATACATGATAAATTTGATTAATTGAGGAGATGGAAAGGGTAATTATGTCATAGTGTGTCAGGTTCCAACTTATTGCTCATCCATTGGATTTTTTTTGGATAGCCCGGAGTAAGTGCATTAAACCCAACCAATACTTTTTATATTGGTATATATAGATTAATCATATCTTTATGTTTCTTATATGTGTTTAGTATTGGATATAATCAAACACGTCTTTTTCGATTATTTTCCTAGTCGTCCATTGTATCATGTGATTAGTGTGAGTTTCATTGGTGTTTCATGTGTGTTTCCTCGAAGATCTATGTCTCCATCCAAAATTCAGAGTAATATATATACATGCCAAATGACAGGAACGCGGGAGTTTTACAAGTCCATCTAGTTAAAATTTTGCTTAGTTGTCTCAACGAACTGGAATATGTACTATCTAGTTAGACCACTTGTGGAAATTTGGTCTTCATGCATGGTCCATGACATGGTTGTTGAGATAATTGATTTAGGTTTAATTTTGTTCTTCGTACGGATGTAATACATGCAAAAGTTGGATGATTTGTGATTGCTATTCCGGGTCTTCTGCACTATGTTCATGTCTTAAAGGCCTCGATCAATACATAGAACAAATAAAGCGTTCCTTACAAGTGCCCCCCCTTAAGCACCCGGTAAAACCACTACTAGAAAATCGCTTGTTATTTTTGTTCTGTGCATCATCATGACCGCATGCTCATGTCATCGTGCCCCATTGCATTTGTGCATCGTCATGTCATCATGCATTTGTTTGCTAAAACTATTTTCTAAAAGGCTATCTTTGTTTTATAAATATCCCTTGTCTTTATTTCAAATTATAAAACTGGATCCTTCTGGATGTTTTGTTTGTCTAAAAACTAATTGTAATAGTTTTCTAAATAAATAATTAAAACTTATATTATTTTTGGGAGGCAGTCAGCCAGGCCTAAAAGGCCAGCCGGCCACCTCCAAACCCTAGCCTAAAACTAGTTCCTACCCAAACCCTAACCCTAACCCCTCACCTCAACCAGCCTGCTGACCCACCCTGTGCGCCGCACCACACCCTAACGGCACACACCCACCTAGCACCTACACGCGCGCACACCTGACCACAACACGACCCAACACGATGTGGCGCACCTACTTGTCACGTTGCACATAACACGCACCCGAGACACGCGAGCTAAACGCCATCCATTCCCGTGAGCTGGCCCCACCACGCGCGTCGTACGCGACCACCTACCCCGACGAGGTCTTCCCCGCGATCCCCTCCCTCGTCTCCCCATCGCCCCACCTACCGCGTCGCTAGCCTCGCCCATCCCCCTGCACATGCCGCCGCCAGGAGCTGCGCCGCTGCGGGATCCACCTTCCCCGCGCGACCTTGTCGCCTGTGCCCCGCGTCCTCCCCGTGCCCCTCTCGCCGGAGCCCGAGTTCCGCCGCCCCTGAGCAGAGTCCCGGTCTCGCTGCCCCTGGCCGCCTCCTCGCCCCGTCGACCCCGCGCCCTCGCCTTCCCTCGCGAGGTCGTTGTCGCCAGAGCGTCGTCCTCCCTAGCTCGCTCCTCCGCAACCGGCCGCCGGAGCTCAAGCCCCTTCGTCGCCAAGCTCCGTGCCCGGCCCCGCGTCTCCGGCCGCTCCTCTCCCTAGCGCGCCGCCTCACGTCCTCCTCCCGCGGCCCGAGCCCGCCGTCTCTTCTCCTCCTCTCCGCACGAGCTACCGTCCTCGAGCTCGCCGCCGTCGCGGGCTCCTCGCCAGCAGCGCCCGTCCGGCCGTTCCACTACCGCTCACCGTGCGCAGTCGCCAACCGAGCTCGTCCCCAGCGCCCCGGCCTCGCCCTCCTCTCCGGTCGCCCTGCATCGTCTGTGAGGCCCTCCTCCAACGCCATGTCTGCGGCCGCCGTTCCCAGCCACTTCGACCCTGGTGGCCACCTCGACCATGTGTGTGCCCAAGCGCACGAGCCCGCCTCATGTTGTCGTGCGTGTCCCGTGGCCTCTTGTGGCTCTCCTGTGCAGGCGTGAATGTTGGAGTACCGGTGTTGCTGTTGTGGTGCCAGTACGACAACTAATGACCATAACATCCCCAGCCTGTACCCTGGTTTCATCAAGCTCGACCGACGCCAAGAGCTTCCACTGTAGGGGTTCGTAGCATGGAAAACAAAAAATTTCTATCGCATACAAACAAACAAGCCAAGATCTATCTACTAGATTGCAGCAACGAGTCGATGGAATAACTCACCCTCGAAGATTCCAAAGTGTTTAACGAGAGCAGATTCTCGTGGGTGATGTAGTCGTACTCTTTCCGATCTCAAGATCGCGTAGACGATCCTTCCAGCGCCACGTTCCGGCAGCGCTCCCGCAGTCGGTCACACGTTCGGTACTCGACGAAGACCTTCCTCTCCCTTGTTCCAGCAGGCAGCGGAGGTTGTAGCACTCTCCTTGTGATTCCGGCAGCACAACGGCGTGGTACCGGAAGTAGAGGGGAGATCCCGCAGGGCTTCGCCTTAAGCCGGTGCGAGTATGGTGGAGCTTATGAGAGAGGCTATTAGTGGTCTAGTAATTAGACACACCAATTAGAGGGCTCTAAACCAATTAGAAGGCTCTAAACCGAAATAGCTCTAAACCGGGGTCTAGATCTAGGGTTTAGTTTAGAGGATAGGAAACTTGTGTGTAATAGGAGGGGAGCCCTGCCCCTCCTTATATAGGTGGGAGGCTGGCGGCCAAGGGAGGAGTTCCTCCCAACTCGGCCTTGGGAGGTCTTGGCCAAGGGGAGGAACCCTCCTCCAACTCGGCCTCCTCCAATCCTCCTCTTTTCCCACTTCCCAAAATTGCCGTTTGACTTTCAAACTAGCCGTTTGACTTTTCAATTTAGGATTTAAATAAATCCTTTATTTGGGACAGCAAGAACACCTAGTACATGATGCAATCATTCAAATATGTAATGACACATTCATGTACCCTTCCCCCTCCGGAGTGCCGGACATTCCGGGACCTTCTAGAATGTTGACTATGAAAACACGGAACCATTCCCCAACTCCAAACGGACTTTCCTTATATGAATCTTATTCTCCGGACCATTCCGGATCACCTCATGATATCCGGATCCCATCCGAGACTCGAACAACATTCGGTCTCTTTCTCATAATACCATAACTACTCAAACAACGTCAATCCTTAAGTGTGTCTCCTACGGTTCGTGAATTATGCGGACATGATCGAGACACTTCTCATAACAATAACAAATAGAGGAATATGGAAATTCATATGGCTCACAAATATTTCTACGATTACTTTGCGATCGAATGAACCACTTACATACGATACCAATTTCCCTTTGTCTCACGATATGTTACTTATCCGAGGTTATGATCGTCGGTATCTCTGCATACCTAGTTCATCCTCGTTACTGATAAGTACTCTTTTCTCGTTCCCGTGATATGTGATCCCTTGTGACCAAGTCACATGCTTGCAAGCTAATTGGATGACATTTCACCGAGAGGGCCCAGAGAATATCTATCCGTCATGTGGATGGACAAATCCCACTCTTGATCCATGTGTTTCAACCAATACTTTCCGAACACTCAATGCCACCTTTATAGCCACCACATTACGGTGTGGTGTTTGATGACATCAAAGCATCCATCCAAAGAAAGGTGATATGCATGATCTCATGGTCGAAGGAATTAGGTTACTATGTATCGTAAAGCATATAGCAATTGAACTATTGAAATGACTTGATCTTTATGCTACGCTTATCTATAGGAGTATGTCCACCATATCATTCTCCTAACGATATGATCTTGTTGTTTGATAACATCTCAATGTTCATGATAGAGAAACCACAATCATCAATCAACCAACAAGCTAGTGAAGTATAGAGGCTATACTAGGGACTTCAAATTAAGTTTACAAATCACACAAGTATTAATGGTTTCCTTGTTAATACTATTATAGCATGAATGTAAACATTTATCATAAACACAAAGATATAATAATAACTACATTTATTATTGCCTCTAGGGCATATCTCCAGTCTCCCACATGCACTAGAGTCATCTAATCTAGATTACATGGTAATATACCGAACACCCATGGCAGTTTGGTGTTGGTCATGTTTTGCCCTCGGGAGAGGTTTAGTCAACGGATCCGCCACATTCAGATCTGTGTGTACTTTGCAAATCTTTATATCCCCATCCTGGATATGTTCTCGAATAGCGTGAAAACGTAGCTTGATGTGCTTCAGCTTCTTGTGTGACCTTGGTTCTTGCATTGGCTATGGCGCCATGTTATCACAAGAGATAGACATTGGGTCCAGCGACTAGGAACCACACCCAGCTCTGTAATGAACTCTTTCATCCATATCGCTTCTTGTGAAGCCTCCGGAAGCAACCATGTATTCCGATTCAGTTGAAGATCTCGCCACAACGCTTTGCTTTGCACTCCTCCAGCTAATCGCTGCACCATTCAAAATAAATACGTATCAGATTGTGATTTAGAATCATCCGGATCGGTGTTCCAACTAGCATCGGTGTAACCATTAACAACGAGCTGTTCATCACCTCCATAAGAAAGAACCATATCCTTAGTTCTTCTCAAGTACTTAAGGATGTTTTTGATCATTGTCCAATGATCCACTCTGGATCACTTTGATATCTGCTAGTTAGACTAACGCATATGCGATGTCGGGTCTAGTACATAGCATGGCATACATTAGAGATCCTATGGCTGAGGCATAGGGAGTCTTACTCATCCTTTCTCTATCTTACTGCGATGTCGGACTTTGAGTTTTACTCAAGGTCGTATTAGCAACATGGGCAAGAACCCTTTCTTGCTATCTTCCATTCCAAACCTCTTTAGAACTTTGTCCAAATATGTACTTTGTGACAATGATATTTGGCGTTCGATCTATCTCTATAAATCTTTATGCCTAATATGTAAGCTTCGCCAAAGATCCTTCATTGAAAAACTATTATTCAAATATTCCTTGACACTATTAAGAAGGTCTACATCATTCCCAATCAACAATATGTCATCCACATACGGTATTAAGAATGCTACAGCTCCCACTCACTTTCTTGTAAATACAAGCTTCTCTATAAGTTTGTATAAAACCAAAACTTTTGATTACCTTATCAAAACGTTGATTCCAACTTCGGGATGCTTGCTTCAATCCATAGATGGACCGTTGAAGCTTGCATACCTTGTTAGCATCTTTAGGATCGACAAAACCTTTGGGTTGCATCATATACAACTCTTCATCAATGTCTCCATTGAGGAATGCTGTTTTGACATCCATCTGCCATATCTCATAATCGTAATATGCAGCGATTGCTAACATAATCCTCACAGACTTTAGCTTCGCTACTGGTGAGAAAGTCTCATCGTAGTCAACTCCTTGAATTTGTCGAAACCCTTTTGCGACAAGTCGAGCTTTATAGACAGTAACATTACCATCAGCATCTGTTTTCTTCTTGAAAATCCATTTGTTCTCGACAGCCTTCCGGCCATCCGGTAAGTCCACCAAAGTCCATACTTGGTTTTCGTACATGGATCCAATCTCGGATTTCATGGCTTCTTGCCATTTATTGGAATCTGGGCTCATCATCGCTTCCTCATATGTCTCGGGGTCATCGGTGTTGTCCACCAACATGACATTCATAACGGAATCATACCAATCTGGAGTGGTATGATTTCTCGTTGACCTCCGAGGCTCTGTAGTAACTTCAACCGAAGTTTCATGATCACCATCATTAGCTTCCTCTCTTATTGGTGCAGGCACCACAGGAACTTCTTCCGGTGCTGCGCTACTCGCAATTTCGAGAGAAGGTTCGACAACCTCGTCGAGTTCTACTTTCCTTCCAGTCACTTCTTTTGAGAGAAATTCCTTCTCTAGAAAGGATCCATTCTTGGCAACGAAGATTTTGCCTTCGGATCTATGATAGAAGGTATACCCAATAGTTTCCTTCGGGTATCCTATGAAGACGCATTTTTCCTCTTTGGGTTCAAGCTTGTCCGGCTGTAACTTCTTTACATAGGCTTCGCATCCCCAAACTTTAAGGAACGACAATTTAGGTTTCTTCCCAAACCATAATTCATATGGTGTCGTTTCAACGGATTTAGATGGTGCCCTATTTAAAGTGAATGCGGCTGTTTCTAATGCATAACCCCAAAATGATAGCGGTAAATCTGTAAGTGACATCATAGAACGAACCATATCTAAGAGAGTTCGATTACGACGTTCAGACACACCATTACGTTGTGGTGTTCCCGGCGGTGTCAACTGCGAAAGTATTCCACATTTCTTCAAATGCTCGCCAAACTCGTAACTTAGATATTCACCTCCACGATCAGAACGTAGAAATTTAATCTTCTTGTTACGTTGATTCTCTACTTCACTTTGAAACTCCTTAAACTTCTCGAAAGTTTCGGACTTATGTTTCATGAAACAGATATACCCATATCTACTCAAATCATCCGTGAAGGTAAGAACATAACGATAACCATCACATGATGCTACACTCATTGGACCACACACATCGGTATGTATGATTTCCAATAAGTCTGTAGCTCGCTCCATCATACCGTAAAATGGAGTCTTAGTCATTTTACCCATCGACATGCTTCATCTTTCAAGTGATTCAAAATCAAGTGATTCAAGAAGTCCATCGGAATGGAGTTTCTTCATACGCTTCACTCCAATGTGACCAAGACGATAAAGGCCACATATAGGTCAATTATCGCTGATTTCAATCGTTTAGCTTCAATGTTGTTGATATGCGTATTTCCACTATCGAGATTCAATATGAATAGACCATCTATCAAAGGTGCATGTGCATAAAACATATTACTCATATAAATCGAACAACCATTATTCTCGGATTTAAACAAGTAACCGCCTCAATAAACAAGATCCCGATATAATGTTCATGCTTAACGCAGCACCAAATAACAATTATTTAAGTATAAAACTAATCCCGATGGTAGATGAAGAGGTAGCGTAACCGCGATCACATCAACCTTTGATCCGCTTTCCTACGCCGCATCGTCACCTCGTTCTTCACTAGCTTCCGCTTATTCTGCAGCCCTGCTTTGAGTTACAAATATGAGCAACGAACCAGATCAAATACCCGGGCACTACTACGAATACTAGTGAGATACACATCAATAACATGTATATCGATATACCTTTCTTCTTGATGTTGCCGTTCTTCAAATCCGCCAAGTACTTTGGGCAATTCCGCTTCAAAGGACCTTCTCCCTTGCAAGAAAAGCACTCAAGATCGTGCTTGGGTCCAGCCTTGGTCTTCTTCGTCGGTATGGTAACTTTCTTACCACCCTTCTTGAAGTGTCCCTTCGCTTAGACTTGCCTTTCTTGAATTTGGTGGTCTTATTGACCATCAACACTTGGTGCTCTTTCTTGATCTCCACTTCGCAGATTTTAACATAGCAAATAGTTCGCAACTCTTTGTTCATGTTACGCATGTTGTAGTTCATCACAAAGTTCTTGTAACTTGGTGGTAGTGATTGGAGGATGCGGTAAACTCCCAAAGTATTAGGAATCATTATACCCAAACTTTGAAGTTTATTTGCGTGCCTGCACATCTTAAGCACATGCTCACCGTGGAGCTACCCTCTTCCATCTTGCAGTTAAAGAACTTTTCGAAGCTTCATAACTTTCAATTGCCGCATGAGTCTCAAAGATTAATTTGAGATCCTCGACAATATCACATGGATCGACTCTTCAAACCTTTTCAAGTCTGATTCTAAACCATACAAGATAGCACACTGAACTATGGAGTACGATTCTTCCGAGCGAGGTAAACATTCTTTACTTCATCGGTAGCATCAGTGCAGGTGGGTCACCTAGCGGTGCATCCAGCACATAGGTCAAATTACCATTGTGAGGACAATCCTCAAATTCGGAACCAATCCATGGTTGCTTCCATTGTTTTCAACTTTTCTTTCTCTAGGAACGCATTAAAATTGATGGTAGGGGCTGCCATTGATCTACAACATATTTGCAATAGTTTAGACTAAGTTTATGACAAATTGAGTTCAAATTAATTAATGAAATTAAACTAGGTGAACTCCCACTCAAAACAACATCCCTCGCATTGTTTTAGTGATCACATTTAACCAAATCCACTACATCAACACCGATCATCACGAGAGTTGATATAGTTTTAATGGCGAACAATCATCATGTTCATCATATCTACTATATGATTCATGCTTTACCTTTCGGCGATCCGTGTTCCTGAGGCCATGTCTGTACATGCTAGGCTCCTCAAGATCAAACCTTAGCTACCGCATAAGCAAATCTGGCTTGCTTACGTTGTATTCACCGCGGAATCAAAGACACCCGATCATCACGTGGTGCTTGAGCAGCAAGCTTTGGCAACGGTGCATACTAAGGGTGAACACTTTAGAACTTGAAATTTATGTGCATGAGGGATCATCTTATAATGCTACCATCGTCTACTAAGCAATACAAGATGCATAAAGGATTAACATCACATGCAATTCATAATATGTGATATGATATGGCCTTTCTTCTTTGTGCTTCCGATCTCCATCTTCAAGCACGAACATGATCTCCATCATCACCGCATAGCATCAAGGTCAATGACGCTTCTTCATGGTTGTCGCCCACCAGCTTCAACTATTACAACTATTTTGAATAGACACGCAGGTCTTAACAGAAATTAAAGACAACCATATATTCTGCCGTTGCCAACTTACAATAAGGAACATTGCATACATCAAATATAATCACAATCATGGCCATATCACATCACTGCACACCCCTGCAAAACAAAGTTAGACGCTTCTACTTTCTTTGCATATTTTACGTGGTTTGGGGCTTTCATAAGTGTCGTTCTAACCTACGAACAAGAACCACAACATTGATACTAGCATTGTTGATCACCCGTTGTAAATTGGATCTTTACTATGCTAGGAGAAACAGGCACCCGCAAAGCCACTTATGCAATACAAGTTGCATGTTAAGCGTGGAGCAAGTCTCATGAACGATGTCATGTAAGGTTAGCCCGGGCCGCTTCATCCCAACATACCGCAAGATGCAAAGTACACAAAAAGCAATCTACAATAAAAGCATCAACGCCCACAATGACCATTGTGTTCTACTCGTGCAACAGATCTACATATAGACACGGCTCTGATACCACTGTAGGGGTTCGTAGCATGGAAAACAAAAATTTTCTATCGCATACAAACAAACAAGCCAAGATCTATCTACTAGATTGCAGCAACGAGTCGATGGAATAACTCACCCTCGAAGATTCCAAAGTGTTTAACGAGAGCAGATTCTCGTGGGTGATGTAGTCGCATTCTCTTCCGATCTCAAGATCGCAGAGACGATCCTTCAGCGCCATCGTTAAAGCAGCGCCTCCAGTCGGTCACACGTTCGGTACTCGACGAAGACCTTCCTCTCCCTTGTTCCAGCAGGCAGCGGAGGTTGTAGCACTCTCCTTGTGATTCCGGTAGCACAACGGCGTGGTACCGGAAGTAGAGGGGAGATCCCGCAGGGCTTCGCCTTAAGCCAAAAGTAGTATGGTGGAGCTTATGAGAGAGGCTATTAGCGGTCTAGTAATTAGACACACCAATTAGAGGGCTCTAAACCAATTAGAAGGCTCTAAACCGAAATAGCTCTAAACCGGGGTCTAGATCTAGGGTTTAGTTTAGAGGATAGGAAACTTGTGTGTAATAGGAGGGGAGCCCTGCCCCTCCTTATATAGGTGGGAGGGCTGGCCGGCCAAGGGGAGGAGTTCCTCCCCAACTCGGCCTTGGGAGGTGCGCCGGCCAAGGGGAGGAACCCTCCTCCAACTCGGCCTCCTCCAATCCTCCTCTTTTCCCACTTCCCAAAATTGCCGTTTGACTTTCAAACTAGCCGTTTGACTTTTCAATTTAGGATTTAAATAAATCCTTTATTTGGGACAGCAAGAACACCTAGTACATGATGCAATCATTCAAATATGTAATGACACATTCATGTACCCTTCCCTCCGAGTGCCGGACATTGGGACCTTCTAGAATGTTCCCGATGAAAACACGGAACCATTCCCCAACTCAAACGGACTTTCCTTATATGAATCTTATTCTCCGGACCATTCCGGATCACCTCGTGATATCCCGGATCCCATCCGAGACTCAACAACATTCGGTCTCTTTCATAATACCATAACTACTCAAACAACGTCAATCCTTATGTGTCTCCTACGGTTCGTGAATTATGCGACATGATCGAGACACTTCTCAACAATAACCAATAGAGGAATCTGGAAATTCATATGGCTCCACATATTTCTACGATTACTGCGATCGAATGAACCACTTACATACGATACCAATTTCCCTTTGTCTCACGATATGTTACTTATCCGAGGTTATGATCGCCGTATCTCCGCATACCTAGTTCATCCTCGCATCGATAAGTACTCTTTTCTCGTTCCCATGATATGTGATCCCTTGTGACCAAGTCACATGCTTGCAAGCTAATTGGATGACATTTCACCGAGAGGGCCCAGAGAATATCTATCCGTCATGTGGATGGACAAATCCCACTCTTGATCCATGTGTTTCAACCAATACTTTCCGAACACTCAATGCCACCTTTATAGCCACCCTGTTACGGTGTGGTGTTTGATGACATCAAAGCACCCATCCAGTAAAGGTGATATGCATGATCTCATGGTCGAAGGAATTAGGTTACTATGTATCAGAAAGCATATAGCAATTGAACTATTGAAATGACTTGATCTTTATGCTACGCTTATCTATAGGAGTATGTCCACCATATCATTCTCCTAATGATATGATCTTGTTGTTTGATAACATCTCAATGTTCATGATAGAGAAACCACAATCATCAATCAACCAACAAGCTAGTGAAGTATAGAGGCTATACTAGGGACTTCAAATTAAGTTTACAAATCACACAAGTATTAATGGTTTCCTTGTTAATACTATTATAGCATGAATGTAAACATTTATCATAAACACAAAGATATAATAATAACTACATTTATTATTGCCTCTAGGGCATATCTCCAACATCCACAACCTCCACCGGCAAGTCAAGATCGACCACCGACAAGACCACAATTGAGCATGGCAAACGAGACCGACACGAGACAAGACCCGAGGGACTAGGCAAGACCACGGCGCCAAACTCCCACACCTTCTTGGAACATCGAGTTCTCCGATATGAAACCCGAAGGCGATGATGTCGGTTCGACAAGTTCTCCCGATATGGACTTCAAGGCCTTCTTCCCGAAAACCGAAGACGATGCCACTCAAGATCTTCTCGGACCCATAGACCGATCCCTCGAACCCTCGGAGCCCCAAGATCGCTGAGTCCACTATGTGTGACCCTTATCCTCCCCTATTTTTATAATAATATATTTGTTGCTTATAAATTGTTCATGCTTTGCAAACATATCTTGGGAATTGGGGGTACTTTGTCGATTCACTTAATAATTAAATATGGAGGTTATATGCGGGCTATTCTAGTCTTATATTGCCTTCATTTAAATCTGTGTAGCGAACCGATGTCATGCTTTGCCTTGTTAATACAACATTTAAATTGTGCGATATATAAACAACTTGAATCATATAATTAAATGTCGGGACCTTGGTACCGCTTAATATTGCCTAGTTGCACTGCATCTTTGCCATGCCATGCATCTTATCATAATCATGCCGGATCTTCTGCCGTAGTATTAAATAGTGCATTCGTGTTTCTTTTAGTGCTTTGGTTCTTCGCGGATTAGGCCGTTGAGTTGATGCGAGTATCGACAAGTTCTTCGGATAATGTATCTTCAGCAGTGTTTCCCAGGCGAGCATTCTCCCCCCCCCCCTTCTACCTATTTTGCATTTCTAGTCTTTACTCCCTCCTGTTGATCTATTGCTATACTTTTGCGATGCTTTAGTTTCCGTGCACCATTTATATTCCCTGCAGCCTCTATATTGCCTTGGACACATCCTATTGCATGTTGTTTGATAGACGATGGCCTTAGTCGAAGTGAGTTGCTTGCTTCAGTGCTTCGCGTCATTGTTGTTCCACCGTTGTTGGAAGGTTGGCACATGCTTAATGGTGGAGATGCTTAATGATGGAGATGATCATGACTTTAAATACAACTATTAAATTGCTGGGACAACTAATGAAAGAGGCACCGGTGGGCAATATATGCTATTTTGTTTTCCATGTCCACTTGTGTCCCGTAGGCCCCGAGTACATGATACATGTTCCTTGACTATCGCACTATCCGCATGTGGGACCATGAATCCCCATAGCCAGAGCTTGATTCATTTCTTATTTTTTGGGGCCACAAACTAGTTTGGGGTTTTATTACTATCCTGTACTTATGCCATGCTTTACTGCTTTATTTACGATTGTGCGTGGAGCACATGTACTGTTTTGGAATGCGGAATGTTTTCGCAGTATCGACAAGCCCAGTCACCCTTTTGGGTTCCCAGTCATTTACAGCCATTGTCGCGAACCCTGGGTCCGTCTCGGAGCCGGCCAACTTCGTTGCGGGTAGCTTAGTGGGGTGGCCCCCTGAAATATTTTATGAATCCTATGATTGCTTTGTCGTGAAAGCCTCGTTGGGTTTTGATTTGGTTTTTCCAAGGTTGATCGTGCGTGTGTTGCTATTTATGCACCCCTGCAGGGTAAATCTTTTTGAAAGCCGTGTCCGCGGTTATGGACGACTTGGAGTATAGTATCTCGATCATAGACAAGCATAACTAAAGTAGTGCTATAAATTTGACTTAATATGTGACTAGTAATCAGCTTCACTACAATGGAATAGATAATAAAAGTGCCAACAACTGGTGGAACTGGGGTGTATCGTGTCATGTTATACCTGCCTAGTAAGTATTGCAACTCCAATGGAATGAAATAAAAGTGCCAACAACTGCTGGGTTTGGGATGTCACATGCTAATTGTATCTGACTAGTAAGTGCTGCAACTATAATGGAATGAATAAAACTGCCAACTGTGTGAGTTCCTCGGTTTGACTTCCTCGTTTGGTCTCGAGGGGGAATACCAGGAGGGGTATGATTGGTGTTAGTATAAGGTTGGTTCCGGATAGGTCTTTCTTATCTCTCTCTAATAGCCGACGTTTTATCGAGTATCTATAGGTTGTTTAGTGCATGATTCGCTGCTACTTCAGTCCACCATACCTATGTAGGCGAGAGCCGCCGAATTCTAGCCTCGCCGTGTACTGGCCTCAGTACTGACGCTCCTCTTTTTCCTTTGCCCTTTGTCGGCACCCCTTTTGTTTTAGCAGGTTTGAGTTTGTAACATCCCAAAAATTTAATTCAAGCTTATCAAGATCAAATCATCCAAAAATAGGGTTAACAAAAACTTTTCCAAATTTAAAATGAAAGCATTCATATGTTTGTGCATTTAAAATAGGAGTTGTTTGAATGGCCATGATTGTGTGGTCCAATGCTTGTAAAATGTTTCTTAGGTGATTTAAACATCATCTACATCATTCCCAAACTTTTCCTAAAGAAAATCAAATCAAAAAGAATTAAAAAGGAGGAATGGTCATTTTGGCAATTTTCACTCTCATGCCTACTTTGGCTATTCCTAGTACTCAAAGCTTAACAGAAACAATTCTTGATCTTTGTACCCCTTGCTAGTACACATAATGAGGTACCAAGACCCACTTTTGGATCTGCTAAAAACATTCTTTTACTTATTTTAAATGACAGTTTAAAATTGAATCTAATGCATA
This sequence comes from Avena insularis, assembly GCA_023614405.1. NCBI lineage: Eukaryota > Viridiplantae > Streptophyta > Magnoliopsida > Poales > Poaceae > Avena > Avena insularis. The sequence continues at coordinate 426,924,272 of CM042692.1, read as the reverse complement.
TGCATAGATCACCCCTATTTCAAAACCCATCTATTTGAGCTCCACTTTCAAAAACCTTGCAACCAGAGACTACCTATCGCTAGTGGAGATCACTCAAAAAATTTGAAACCAAAATTCAAAACTTTTTCTCTTTCGGCCATTTTGTCAAACACCTTGCTAGCAAAATCATTATGACCTAACTATTACTATTTTGGGCTGATTTTGTCTAGCAATTGTGATGTGCTTTGATCATCTTTGTCCCCCTCAAGCCTGACCAGACCAACCCCAACATCTCCCCTACCCCCTAGCTGCACTGCCATGCCATGCCGAGCACCAACTCGCCGGCCGACCGTGCACTCGCAGCAGCAGCCCTCTCTAGCCCCTCTCACCATGTCTAGCAAGTTGCCTGTGGTCCACCTCCACTGCCCAACCAGCCCCAGGCCAGAGACAGAGAGCAGAGCGGCCAGGAACCGCCGCGCCCGGAGCTGGTCGAGCATGCCGACGCCGCCCCTTGAGCATGCCTTGTCCCCGCTTGCACAGACCGCCCCTTGGCCACAGCCCGCGCTCGCCGCTCTGCCTCGACCTGGGGAGAACACCCCAGACACCCCCGTTGGCCGCCCAATGCCTCACAGCCACCGCTCGCCGTGGACACCGCCGCCTCTGCCTCTCAGAGCGCCACCTCACCCCAGACCGTGTTCCACCGCCCCTACGCTCGCATTCAAGCCCTAGAGCACTGCTAGGGAACCACACATCGATCGCCACCCCTAGCCATGCCTCTACCCCGCCGTAGCCATGTCGCCACCATCAACTTCCCATCCCGCTCGGTCTCACCGTCGGGCCTATAAAAGGAGCCCTCCCCAGCCTCTTCTCTCCACACCATTCCACTCCCCTCACCTCTCTGAACCTCACCCACCTCTAGCTGGAGCAAGGCGAGCTCTGCCTCGCCGGAATTGGAGCCGGAGCAGCCGTGGCAGGAGGAGAAGGGCGCCATTGATTGCAACCACCCTAAGCTCCACCGTAACCGCTCCTCGCCGACCGGCTTGCAGCTTCTCATTGAGCCCTGCTGCATGACGCCCGAAGAGACCCCCACCGAGCCGCTAGGGTTCGAGCTCGCCGGCGACCTGTTCGTCGTCGACGACGACCCTCAGCCGTAGATCTTGCTTCTAATCGCACGGCCCACAACGCGTGTACCGTTTCACATTTTAAGTGCCGCTGACACGCGGGACCCCCTATCAGCTGAGCCTCGCGTGGCGGAGCGCCACTGCGCCAGCCCATTTCTCTTCCCGCGCTAGCCCATCGATTCAAATCTGGATTTTTTTAGTTAAATCTAGTTTTTGTCCACTATTTCAAAATTCAATACAGTGAATTTGACAAATCCAAATTGCATGAAACCTATTTTATCTAAAAGGTATTAAAATGATCTATCCAAGCCCGTTGGATTTAATTCAATTAGAGTTATAGATCAATCCTAATAAAAATAAGAAGACGGAAGCTTTTGCAACTTGCAACATTTTTATAAAATCAACCAAGTTAGCTTTTGAGTTGATTCCACCTCTCAAAAATCATATTTCATCATATCTATCTAAATATATAATAATATTAAGGTTTACCTGCAGTGACTTTGGACTAGTACCAAAATAATGCTATATAGGCATTTCTAGTCACTTTAAATCATTAAATAATAAACTTAAACTAAAGTAATATTGATCCAACCTTTAAATCTCATTCCTACATGTTAGAATATGTGGTGTCAACATGTGTCCACATGACCCCATATTTTGGTGGTGAATATTAAATTTTAGTTAATATTTTAATGAGTAGAAATTACTTTTCTAAAATAAAAAGGATGAAACTATTGAATTAAAACTTGTGATGTTTGTGATGATAATAGATCATCAAATGTGTGTTTTAGAATGCTACTTAGCCTAGTTAAGTATTGTTTGGTGATTGTCTACTTCGTATGTATTGTTATAGAAGATAGTACCGACCAAGCTTTCGAGGAGGAGGAGTTCTACCAAGAAGAAGAAGAAGAAGAAGAAAACTTCAACCACTGCACCAACCAAGGCAAGCTATTGTTAGCAAGCTAGAATTAAGCTAGATGAATGAGCAAGGATGCTTTAGGCATGATTTGATCACCCCTTTTTAACTATTAGTACCCCAAGTCTTATTGACAAGTTTTACTCCCCTTAGTACACAAAGTTCTTTACTTGTTTTGAAGGTAGCATAAAAAGTATAAAACTTGACCTACTTAGAAACCTTTAGATGTCATTCCATGGCATGAGATTGATCCCATCCTTCCACTTTAGTGAACACTCTTAACTTAGTATTTTAGAGTAGATCAAAAACTTGAGTCACTTTAGATGCGAACACTTGGTGAAAATGAATTATGAAAACCCATGAATGATGAGTCATTCTATTGAGATGTTTTAACATGTGTTGAGAAACACAAATGATTGAGGATGACGAAAATATTGAGGCATGAGCCTTAACCCTTTTATAAAACTGATGGTTGGATTCGGATGCGATACCATTCCAAATTTACCGTACAACCACACTACCTGGATTGGGTAAGGCTTAGCTAGAAATTTGTATGCATTAGTATTAGTTCCCTCACGGGAGAGGTTTGAGCTGAGGCTACCTCTCAATGTTGTCCACCTATGCAGTGCCCAAGATGACTGATGGTCATGGTTGGGAGGCCATGCTCATAGGAGAGGTTCTTATACTAGGGTGTGTAAAGGGAAGGTTATGTTTGATTATCTGCATACCCAGTATGATGATTCAGGTCTATCCCTGACAGATGTATCGAATCTTGTGGTGAAAGTGTACCACCTCTGCAGAGTGTCAAACTATTCGAATAGCTGCGTCCGCGGTTATGGACAGTTGGAATGGCCATACTGTTTCGTTGTCAGATATTTTCTAAATAACTTGAAATAGATGATGAACTTTGACTTGACCACACCAGGGTTGTGTTGATGATAATTGCTTCCCAACTTAAGTGATTCTAGAACTTTACTTTATCTTTCTTTGCTTCTGAACTCATCTTAGGTTTCAAACTTAACTTGATAGTTAAACTTAGATTTAGCACTTTGACTTAGAACTATAGTACTTGTTAATAGTAGTTTGCGAGTACTTAAAGAGTACTCATGGCTTTTGTACCTGGCTATTATCATGGCCAGACTATGAAGGAGATTATCAAGATGATGGTCAGCAGGACGACTATGATAACTAGGACTATCTGCCTTCGTCAGCATTGCCTGTGCCCCTGAAGATGGACCCCACCGATACGCTATTTTTTATTTCGCTGCTTGTTGTAATAAGAATGGATCATGAGATCCTTATTTGTGTAAGACCTTATATATGGTTTGTAATGGATGATATACTGTGATATCCAATCCGTTGTGTCTCGCAAAAATGGTAATCCTGGGATGGCGAGGTACGGCATAACGGGCATCTGGGATTAAAAATCCGGGTGTTGACAAGTTGGTATCAGAGCCATCCTGACCATAGGAGACCCTAGTTAGAATGGACGTTCAAACAAAAACTTAGTTTCAAAACCAAAGTGAGTATTTCTGAAAAACTATTTCCCCTCTTACCCTGGTGAACTCATTCTTTCTCAAAAATTCATGTTCCTCAAAATTCTTAAATTATGACTTAAAACTTGACACACTTGATCACTTCACTAACTTCCTCATCTTTAATTCTTGTAGATGGAGACTTAGTTCAGCAAGTTTTACCAGTTGGGAAACGGAGGTCAGCTGATCTTCGAGAGGGATCTGGATTCACTGTCGGAGTTACTGGGACGCCCACATCCGGAGTTTCTTGGAGCTCAACTTCCAGGACCCCTAGGAGGAGACTTATAGTGGCTAGTCACCGCGGATCTTCGAGGAAGCATCGAAGCACCAACTTCCAGGAGAATTCAGTTCTCCATGAGAGAGAACAACTGGCTAGATGGATTAGCCAGGGCAATGCATGAAGCTCTCGCACGTCTATGTGCCCTCAGCGTCAACAAGATCCAAGGAACCCGTTTTGCCCACTATGCAAGACGTGACTTCATGGGAATGCCGATGGAGATGCCAAGTCACCCAGTGAGGCGTCAAGTGGAGAACCTTGACTTCTTGCTTCATGACGATAGCAGGCCGGATAATGCCAGAAGTTAGCCAACCAGAACCGTGCCATTACCGAAGGCCGGACTTTCGCACTGCTCGTCCAAGATCGCCAGTCTCTTCGTCGCCAGCGTGCAAAGAAGGATCGCACCATCGCCCGTCTTCGCAAGAAGGTGGCCGACCTCGAGAAGACCGTCAAGGAGCAGGAAGCTCAGCTTGCCGCCAAGGAAGAAGAAGATGAGGGTGAAGACATCCAGGGAGATATGGATTCTTACCTCAGCAACGATGACGATTTTCTGGAAGAAGATGTTGTGGACTTCTACACTGTTGATGAAGACTCCGACTTCATCGATGATGAGTAGATGCACTAGAGCACTGTCGTAGCATGAGATGTATCATCTCATTGTATCGTAGCTTGCAGAATGGTTCTTCAAACCATCTGTTTTCCCCTTTGATTGTTGTGGTGTGTGTTGTATCGTGTGCTTGCTTGCATGAACGAAAAAGAAGTTAGTTGAAAAACCTGAGTTTAACTCAAAGTTTTAGATTTGAAAAACCCAAAACCATGAACCTTAGACTTTCACTCTTACCCCTATATCTATCTCAATCTTCAGATGACTCGTGGGAACCAAGGAGGGGGAAGCTCGTCGCAAGACCCAATGCTGCAGATCTTGCAGAATCTCATCGCGGACCGTGAAGCAAGCACGGCCGAGCATCAAGACAACTTAGCAACATTGCAGCAGATCGCCCAAATGGCTCTCAACAACCAAGGACATGGAAATCAGGATCACCAAGGATACAAACTCAAAAACTTTCAGAACACAAATCCCCCAATCTTTAACCAATCTGAAAACCCATTAGATGCTGATGACTGGTTACAGACCATGGAAAACAACTTAGAGGTTGCCAGAGTTGATGAGAATGAGAAAGTTCTCTTCATCACCCACTATCTGGCGGGAGATGCAAGAGCCTGGTGGAATCCGCAATATGAACCATGGTCAACTGATGACCTGGGAAGCATTCAAGGTCAAGTTCAGCCGCACCCACGTGCCGCAAGGTCTTGTCAACAGGATGAGAGATGAATTCCGCGAATTGAAGCAAGGAAGAATGACTGTGGTGGAGTACCGTGACAGATTCTTTTCACTTGCCAGATATGCACCGGATGAGATCAACATGGAGGCCAAGAACAAGGACAGATTCTTAAACGGACTGCATGATGAGATGCAGACTGTCCTCATCAATATCCGTTTCAATGATCTCGAAGAGCTAGTCGACTCTGCCATTCAGATGGAAGGGAAGATTAACCAGGAAAACGACAACTGCAAGCGTCGTATGATGCAGCAGTCTGGATCCAATAGTCACTAGAAGTACCGTCCCAACCTCTCACCAGGATATGCACCAAGGAACAACCGACCCCCAAATCCTCGCCCAAGCTACCCCAACCGTAGCGGAGGCAATGTGAAGTCCGGAGGAAACAATCACAACTCCGGCAATGCCAACAATTTCAACCGTGCCTCCCAAGAGCAACAACAACAACAACATCGCACCCGAATGGCGGCAATGCTATACATTTGTCAAGGACAAGTCCCAGATCACATGTTTCGAGTGTGGAGTGAAGGGTCACTACTCCAATGAGTGTCCCAAGAAGACTTCCGCCAATGCCCCTGTGAATGCCCCAGCTCAGCAGCAGCGTCGTGTTCAACTAGGAAGGAGATTTGCCCCAGGGAACCCTCACAACATAGCGGTCGTCTCTTCCACATGAGCAGGAAGAAGCCCAGAGCGCCGGATGTAGTCTTTGGGTATGTTTTCTGTCAACTCAGTTTTAGCAAGAGTATTGTTTGATTCTGGAGCATCGCATTCATTTGTCACCAAAGAATTTGTATCCACTAGTAAGATTCACCCAACCAACCTGAAGCATGTCATGATAGTTCAAATACCCGGTTCAACTACAAAAGCTAGAAAAATTTGCAAAGCTGTACCTATCAGAATACATGGGATAGATTTTTATGCCAACCTAATTGTACTTGGAACCAAAGGATTGGAAGTAGTACTAGGTATGGACTGGATGTCAAGGCATAAAGTATTGATAGACTGGGCTAAGAAATCCATCACCATGACCAGTAGTTCTGGAGTAACACTAGAGCATATCTCTGAAACCTTACCCCGTCAATTCAAGTGCAACAAGAGTGTAGCCCTGCCCACCATTGACCAAGTCAGAGTAGTCTGTGAATACCCCGACGTATTCCCAGATGAATTGCCAGGTATGCCCCCGGATAGGGATATTGAGTTCATTATCGAACTAATCCCCGGAACCGGACCTATAACCCAGAGACCCTACACCATGAACCCCTCAGAGTTAGTGGAACTAAAGAAGCAGTTGGATGCCATGTTAGCGACAGGCTTGATTCAGCCAAGCGCATCGCCATGGAGATCACCAGTGTTATTCGTCGACAAGAAAGATGGAAGCAACCGATGCGTATGCATTCTGAAAGTTGAATGACGTCACCATCAAGAACAAGTACCCTTTGCCAAAGATAGAGGATCTATTTGATTAGTTGACTGGAGCCCAGGTATTCTCAAAGATTGATCTTAGGACTGGTTATCACCAACTTAAGATTCATGCAATGGATATTCCGAAGACCGCCTTTACTACTCACTATGGTTTATACGAGTATACGGTTATGTCTTTTGGATTAACCAATGCCCCTGGTTATTTCATGAATCTCATGAATAAGATCTTTATGAATTTCCTAGATAAGTTTGTAGTTGTGTTTATCGATGACATCCTTATCTACTCCAAGTCAGAAGAAGAGCATGAGCAACATCTGAGAATCATCCTAGAAACCCTGAGAGAGCATCAGTTATATGCCAAGTTCAGCAAGTGTGACTTTTGGCTGAAAGAAGTAGGATTCCTAGGACATGTTGTGTCTGCCGGAGGAGTCTGTTGATCCCACCAAGATCAAAGATGTCGAAGAATGGGAAGCCCCAACCAATCAAACCCAAGTTCGTTCATTTCTCGGATTAGCGGGATATTTACCGCAAGTTCGTAGAAGGATTCTCGAGCATAGCCCGACAAATGACCCAATTGTTGAAGAAGGACAAGAAGTTTGAATGGACAGACAAATGTGAAGCCAGTTTCCAGGAGCTGAAGAAGAGATTGATATCAGCCCCGATTTTGATCATGCCAGACATCAAGAAGCCGTTTGATGTGTATTGTGATGCATCCAAGATTGGCCTAGGATGTGTATTGATGCAAGAAGGCGAAGTCATCGCGTATCTGTCTCGACAATTGAAGCAACATGAGCAGAACTATCCGACCCATGATCTTGAGCTAGCAGCCGTGGTTCTAGCATTGAAGACATGGCGTCATTATTTAATGGGTAATCATTGTGAGATTTACTCAGATCATAAGAGCTTGAAGTATAACTTCACTCGGAAAGAGCTAAATATGAGGCAAAGAAGATGGATAGAGTTAATCAAGGATTATGACCTTGACATTCACTATCACCCCGGTAAAGCCAATGTGGTAGCGGATGCTCTTAGCAGATTGCCGTGTAGGCTTAACACCATGATCAAGGAGAAGCAACCAAGTTTGTATGAGGAGTTGGAGTAGTTTAGGACTGAGTTAGTTAGCAAAGGATTCCTAGCTAGCATTGAACTTCAACCCACTTTGATTAGCCAAATCAAGGAACCCAAGAAGGGAAATGAAAGTATCGACGGAATCAAACATCGTATTGGTACAGGAAAGGTACCTGGATTCACCGAAGACAAAGAAGGAGTACTGTGGTACAAAGGACGTATTTGTGTGCCAGCAGATTCAGAGCTGAAGGAAGTTATCATGAAGGAAGCTCATGATACTCTTTATTCTATCCACCCTGGAGGAACGAAGATGTATCAGGATTTGAAAGAGCAATTTTGGTGGCACAATATGAAGAGCGAGATCGGAAGCTACATCGCCAAATGTGACATCTGTCAAAGAGTCAAAGCCGAGCATCAAAGACCTGCAGGACTATTGCAACCATTGCAGATTCCGGAATGGAAATGGGATTCCGTCAGAATGGACTTTATCACCGGTTTACCTACCTCCAGCAGGGGGAATGACTCAATCTGGGTCATAGTTGATAGACTGTCCAAGGTAGCCCATTTTATACCTGTCAAGACTACCTACCAGAGTGCAAAGTTAGCAGAACTGTACATTGCTAGGATTGTTAGTCTGCATGGAACCCCCAAGACCATCGTATCAGATCGAGGAACCCAGTTTACCTCGAGATTTTGGCAGAAAGTTCAGGAAGGTTTAGGAACCAAGTTGAACTTCAGCACCGCGTATCACCCACAAACAGATGGACAAACTGAGAGAGTCAACCAGATCTTGGAGGATATGCTTAGAGCTTGTGTGTTGGAATACGGACCCAAATGGGAAGACTGCCTACCTTTCGCAGAATTATCATATAACAACAGTTATCAAGCTAGTTTGCAGATGGCACCATTTAAATTCCTATACGGAAGGAAGTGTCGTACCCCTTTGAAATGGTCGCAAGTAGGAGAGAGTCAGATCTTTGGACCCGACATTCTCCGCGAAGCAGAAGATAAAGTTCACAAAGTCCGTGAGCACCTCAAGACCTCCCAATCCAGATAGAAGAGCTATGCCGACAAGAGAAGGAGAGACCTGACTTTCAATGTCAGAGATTTTGTATATCTCAAGGTTTCACCATTGAAGGGAACCCAACGCTTTAGTCTGAAGGGAAAGTTAGCCCCTAGATATATCGGACCTTTCAAGATTCTGAACCGCCGAGGAGAAGTATCGTACCAACTGGAACTGCCTGAAGAGATGTCAGCCATCCACAATATGTTCCATATCTCGTTACTTCGCAAATGTCTGGAAGTTCCTGAGAAGACGGAAGTTTTCAAGAACATCGATCACAGAGTTGTGGAAATCAACAATGACCTGACCTATCGGGAAGTACCCATCCGTATCTTAGAAGAAGCCTACAGAACTACCAGGACCAGGAGTATCAAGTTTCTCAAGATTCAGTTGAGCAACCATACCGAGGAGGAAGCTACTTGGGAGCGCGAAGATTACATTAGAACAGAGTTCCCAGATCTCTTTAGTTCCTAGTTTTCTTTGTAAATCTCGGGATGAGATTTTGTTTAAGGGGGGAAGGTTTGTAACATCCCAAAACTTTAATTCAAGCTTATCAAGATCAAATCATCCAAAAATAGGGTTAACAAAAACTTTTCCAAATTTAAAATGAAAGCATTCATATGTGTGTGCATTTAAAATAGGTGTTGTTTGAATGGCCATGATTGTGTGGTCCAATGCTTTTAAAATGTTTCTTAGGTGATTTAAACATCATCTACATCATTCCCAAACTTTTCCTAAAGAAAATCAAATAAAAAAGAATTAAAAAGGAGGAATGGTCATTTTGGCAATTTTCACTCTCATGCCTACTTTGGCTATTCCTAGTACTCAAAACTTAACAGAAACAATTCTTGATCTTTGTACCCCTTGCTAGTACACATAATGAGGTACCAAGGCCCACTTTTGGATCTGCTAAAAACATTCTTTTACTTATTTTAAATGACAGTTTAAAATTGAATCTAATGCATATGCATAGATCACCCCTATTTCAAAACCCATCTATTTGAGCTCCACTTTCAAAAACCTTGCAACCAGAGACTACTTATCACTAGTGGAGATCACTCAAAAAATTTGAAACCAAAATTCAAAACTTTTTCTCTTTTGGCCATTTTGTCAAACACCTTGCTGGCAAAATCATTATGGCCTAACTATTACATTGTGTTTGGATGTTGGAAAATAGGCTCGGAATTGGAATTCTGGAATTGTTGTACCGAATTCTAGTGTTTGGGAGGGTCTTGGAATTAAAACATGGAAAGAGGAAGAAATTCCGAGCCGGACCCCCGCTAGCGCCCGCCAGACCTCGGGAGTTTCCGAGCTCACCGGCTCGAAAACGCGTGGAATTTCCTCTCCACGTACCTGTACGTTTTCGCGCGACCTCCTCAACGCCTCCTCGACACGACCGCGCCAGCGCCTTGCTGTCCCCAGCGCCACCGCCAGTGAGCCGCCCCGTCTCTCCCCTTCCCCGCACTCATCTTCCCCTTCCCCGCCTCCTCTCGCTCCCCTTCCCCTCTTGAGCATCAGCGCCAGGTGAATGGCGGTGGGAGCTAACCCTAGACGGTGGCGGCGGGAGCTAACGCTAGACGGCAGCGGCGGGAGCTAACCCTAGACAGCGGCGGGAGCTCGAGAATCAGCGCCAGGTGAGTGGTGGTGGCTCCCTGGTAGTTCTCAAGACACCATCTCCATGTCCCTCATCTTCCTCACTTTGTCAAAATTCAATAAAACTTTCAATTCCATTGTTTTGTTCATCCAAACAGGATTTGGAATTAGGTGCCACCCTTTGATTCCAAGGGAAAATTTCATGCACATCCAAACACCTAAAATTGGAAATTGAGCCCATTTCCTTTCCATCTTGGATTTGGAATTTTTAGTCCAATTCAATTCCGAGCCAATTTTCCAACACCCAAACACAGCGTTACTGTTTTGGGCTGATTTTGTCTAGCAATTGTGATGTGCTTTGATCATCTTTGTCCCCCTCAAGCCTGACCAGACCAACCCCAACATCTCCCCTACCCCCTAGCTGCACTGCCATGCCATGCCGAGCACCAACTCGCCGGCCGACCGTGCACTCGCAGCAGCAGCCCTCTCTAGCCCCTCTCACCATGTCTACCAAGTTGCATGTGGTCCACCTCCACCGCCCAACCAGCCCCAGGCCAGAGACAGAGAGCAGAGCGGCTAGGAACCGCCACGCCCAGAGCCGGTCGAGCATGCCGCTGCCGCCCCTAGAGCATGCCATGTCCCCGCTCGCACAGACCGCCCCTTGGCCACCGCCCGCGCCTGCCGCTCCGCCTCGACCTGGAGAACACCCCAGACACCCTCGCTGGCCGCCCAACGCCTCACAGCCACCGCTCGCCGTGGACACCGCCGCCTCTGCCTCTTAGAGCGCCACCTCGCCCAGACCGCGTGCCACCACCCCTATGCTCGCATTCAAGCTCTAGAGCACCACCAGGGAACCACACATCGATCGCCACCCCCAGCCATGCCTCTACCCCGCCGTAGCCATGTCGCCACCGTCGACTGCCCATCCCGCTCGGTCTCATCGTCGGGCCTATAAAAGGAGCCCTCCCCAGCCTCTTCTCTCCACACCATTCCACTCTCCTCACCTCTCTGGACCTCACCCACCTATAGCCGGAGCAAGGCGAGCTCTGCCTCGCCGGAATTGGAGCCGGAGCAGTCGCGGCAGGAGGAGAAGGGCGTCGTTGATTGCGACCACCCCAAGCTCTGCCACAACCGCGCCTCGCCTGGTCGTTGCCTTGCCGCTTCGCCACTGGAGCCCTGGACGCCTCATGAGAACCCACCGAGCCGCTGGGGTTCGAGCTACGCCGGCGACCTGTTAAATGCGTTGATGACGACCCTCGGTGAGATCTTGCTTCTAATCGCGACTTACGCCGTTTACGTTTTAAGTGACCGACACGCTGAGGCTCCCCTGCGTCAGCGGTAGGCCCATTTCTCTTCCCGCGCTAGCCCATCGATTCAAATCTGGATTTTCTTTTTAGTAAAATCTAGTTTCTGTCCACTATTTCAAAATTCAATACTGTGAGTTTGACAAATCCAAATTGCATGAAACCAATTTTTTCTGAAAGGTATTAAAATGATCTATCCAAGCCCGTTGGATTTACTTCAATTAGAGTTATAGATCTCTCCTAATAAAAATAAGAAGACAGAAGCTTATGCAACTTGCAACATTTTTATAAAATCAACCAACTTAGCTTTTGAGTTGATTCAAACTCTCAAAAATCACATTTCATCATATCTATCTAAATATGTAATAATATTAAGGTTTACCTGCAGTGACTTTGGACTAGTACCAAAATAATGCTATATAGGCATTTCTAGTCACTTTAAATCATTAAATAATAAATTTAAACTAAAGTAATATTGATCCAACCTTTAAATCACATTCCCACATGTTAGAATATGTGGTGAGGACATGTGTCGACATGATGCCATATTTTGGTGGTGAATATTAAATTTTAGTTAATATTTCAATGAGTAGAAATTACTTTTCTAAAATAAAAAGGATGAAACTATTGAATTAAAACTTGTGATGTTTGTGATGATAATAGATCATCAAATGTGTGTTTTAGAATGCTACTTAGCCTAGTTAAGTATTGTTTGGTGATTGTCTACTCCGTATGTATTGTTATAGAAGATAGTACCGACCAAGCTTTCGAGGAGGAGGAGTTCTACCAAGAAGAAGAAGAAGAAGAAGAAGAAGAAAACTTCAACCACTGCACCAACCAAGACAAGCTATTGTTAGCAAGCTAGAATTAAGCTAGATGAATGAGCAAGGATGCTTTAGGCATGATTTGATCACCCCTTTTTAACTATTAGTACCCCAAGTATTATTGACAAGTTTTACTCCCCTTAGTAAACAAAGTTCTTTACTTGTTTTGAAGGTAGGATAAAAAGTATAAAACTTGACCTACTTAGAAACCTTTAGATGTCATTCTATGGCATGAGATTGATCCCATCCTTCCACTTTAGTGAACACTCTTAACTTCGTATTTTAGAGTAGATCAAAAACTTGAGTCACTTTAGATGGGAACACTTGGTGAAAATGAATTATGAAAAGCTTGGAATGATGATTCATTCTATTGAGATGTTTTGACATGTGTTGAGAAACACAAATGATTGAGGATGATGAAAATATTGAGGCATGAGCCTTAACCCTTTTATAAAACTGATGGTTGGATTCGGATGCGATACCATTCCAAATTTACCGTACAACCACACTACCTGAATTGGGTAAGGCTTAGCTAGAAATTTATATGCATTAGTATTAGTTCCCTCACGGGAGAGGTTTGACCTGAGGCTACCTCTCAATGTTGTCCACCTATGCAGCGCCCAAGATGACTGATGGTCATGGTTGGGAGGCCATGCTCATAGGAGAGGTGCTTATACTAGAGTGTGTAAAGGGAAGGTTATGTTTGATTATCTGCATACTGAAGGGAATATGCCCGAGAGGCAATAATAAAGTGGTTATTATCTTATTCCATGTTTATGATAAATGTTTATTTTGCATGCTAGAATTGTATTGATCGGAAACATCAATACATGTGTGTTTAGTAAACAAAAAGGGTTCCTAGTTATGCCTCTCTTATAGACTAGCTTGTTGATTAACATGATGATCAAGGTTTCCTGATCATGGACATTGGATGTTGTTAATAACAAGGTCACACCATTGGTGGAATGATGTGATGAATATTCATCCGAAGTATAGCATTATGATCAAGTCATTATGTTTATATGCTATAACATCATACGAAGTAATCTTTATCCTTAGACCATGAGATCATGTTAATTGCTAACACCGGAAGAGTATATTGATAACATCAAACGTCACACCGTAACAGGGTGACTATAAAGATGGGTTCAGTGCTACGAAGGTGTTATGTTGAGGCTCATGGATCAAGAGTGGAATTTGTCAATCCTGATGACAAATAGATATACTCTGGGCCCTCTCGGTGATATCACATTGAAATAGCTTGCAAGCAAGTGATGTAATCACTAGAATGTTATATCACGGGAACAAGAAAAGAGTGCATGTCGGTAACGAGATCAAACTAGGTATGGAGATACCGATGATCGAATCTCGGATATGTAATATATCACGTGACAAAGGGATTTAGTTACTAGCGTTAAAGGTTCTCACGATCACAGAAGTCATCGTTGAATGTGTAGGAGTCAGTATGGATCTCCAGGTCCCGCTGCTGATTATTGATCGGAGAGGGGTCTCGATCATGTATGCATTATTCGCGAACTGTAGGGTGACACACTTAAGGGATACCGACACCATTTGGAGCAAATATGTTTCAGATAAAGATTTAAGAAAGCGCTGGAATTATTTCAATAGACACCAAAACTGTTTCGGGTGAAAATGCTGAAATTGGTTCTGCATGTAATATTGAAATGTTGCAGGGGGTTTTATGTGAATGTTTGTTAATTAAAGTAATTAACAAAATTCTGAATAAAAAATAATAAAAGAGTTTTATTAAATGAGAGAGCATCAAATTTGGAGAAATTTAATGCATTTAAATTGGAGACTTTAAAAGAGAATGTGAAGGGGCATTTTAATGTGGAGGGGTTACCACCACATGAATGGAGGAGGTGAAGGGTCACCCCCTCCTTGCGTCGGCCATGAAGGAGGGGCACCCCCCCTCCTCCTATAAAAGGCCACCCCCTCCGCACTTCTCACACACACCTCCTTGTGAAGGATCTCTCTCCCCCTCTAGTATTATTCCCCCATGGTCTCGGATTAGCGAGATACATGTTCTCGGTGGCTTTATCTGGAAAGGAGTTCTTGCTGCTTTCTTTGGAGCGAGGGATGGAGGTTGTCGAGTAATCGGGCGTGTGTGCGATCACGGATGCACCGCTTCTTTGCGGTGCTGGACTTGGTGGTGCTGGAGCTAGATCTGATGGACGTGCTGGAGCCGGACCTGCTGGACTTCATCACGATCTTGAGATTGGCAAGCGTACGACCACGAGTTCCTACTCGTTAACAAAGCTCGTTGTCTATGAGGGTATGTTCTCGTTGGATGTATGTCCACCCGTTGCTTTGTACCTAGTAGATAGATCTTGGCGTGTAGTTCACATCGTAGGAAATTTTTTGTTTTCTATTCTGCGTTCCCAACAATGGTATCAGAGCCTGATCTATGCATAGGTGCTTAGCACGGGTAGTACACATATGTTGATATGTGGGCGATGATGATCATGTTATTGCATCTTCTATGTATTTTGGATATTGGTGGCATAGTGGGATGAAGCGGCCCGGACCAACCTTACATGTCATCGTACATGAGACCGGTTCCACGACTGACATGCAACTTGTTTTGCATAAGTGGTTGGCGGTGTCATCTCCTACTATAGTCAATATCTGATTTACAACGAGTTGCTAATAACTTAGTTATCCTCGTTGTGGTTCATGTTCGTAGGTAAGAACGGTTCTATCTCCGAAAGCCCTAAGCCACGTAAAACTTGCAATTGATAAATTAGAGGCGTCTAGTTTAGATCGTTGCTGGGCTAGTGTATTGATATGCTATTGTTGTAAGTAGATGTATGATAGATACTCTTACAACACACTCAACGTGTAAGTTCCATAGACCTTGGCCTTACACACAAAGGAATGATAGAGATCATACGACGATGCAAGTGATAGAGATCAAATGCATGGACCATATCATCTCACTTTACACATTAGATGTTAGCATCTTATACTGCTAGTTTTAGTTTGGCGTGTTCTGTAGCATTGTAAGATGATCCCTCTTTTAGATATCAAGATAAAAATGTGTTCTTCCTTAAGTATGCACCGTTTTGTGAATCGTATTTCGAGACATCACGTGATCATCGGGTGCACTCGACTCTACGCTTTCATACAAACGGGTGTAAGACAGTTTTACACATGCGAGTACTAAGGTTCTTACTTGGCGAGCCTAGCATGTACAGACATGGCCTCGGAACACAGACCGAAAGGTTAAGCATGAGTCATATAGTTGATATGATGCCCATATAGATGCTCGCCTTTAAAGCTACATCAACTCATGTGATGATCGGACTTGGTGTAGTGGATTTGGTTCATGTAATCACCAAAAAGGCACGAGGGATGTCGTTTTTGAGTGGGATTTCATTTCTAATTTGGATTAGTCGAACCAAATTTGTCATAAATTAAATCAAAGTGAATTTGCATAGTTTGTTGTAGTCATTGGCATTCATTTTCTACCTTATGCTTAGTTTTTATTTGAGATAATAGAACTATAGAATTCTGGATATTTACTTTACGAACTGGTATCGTATTGTTTTGAATGTCAATTTAAAGTTTATAAGTCCTATTGAAAACTTTCAGCAAACTCTATTTACTCCATGAAGTTTAATAAGTAGTATTAAATCAAGAGTAAGAATTCCAATGTTAGTATCTAAAGTATCATGTTTGCCTCCATGATTATTGATATTCAAAAAGTTGTTTTAATATCAAGATTATATTGGAGCTGGAAATTGTTTCAGAAACCATCATGTGTGAAAGATATTGTGATATCTGAAAAAATGTTTTTGGTTGCATTATGATAGAGTATAATTTAGCAAAATACATGTTCTCATATTGTATGAGAATTTGTGAAGGATGGAGATGCTAGGCATCCGAATCTACCAAAAAGGTTTTGGGAACTGATATTATACCCGTGATTCTTCCTTATAAGCTATAGTAGCTTGATCATGAAAGTTGTCATGATAAGGATGAATAGAAGATGTAAGTAAAATGTTTACTACACTAATAGATTACTAAAGAATGTATTTTTGAAAGAATGCCAAACATTTGATCATGGTGATCCACTTCAAAGTGCAAGTCCAAAGGTATTAGTATTTGACTATATACGCTTTGTACTATGTGTCATGTGAATGACACCACTATTGATGTTGATAGATTCTTTTAAAAGAAAAAGGAATTGCTGAAAGAGAATCTATAAAATATTTGGTAGAAAATATAAGGTTGGAGATGTCCAACTTAGGTATATAGAAGATATACATGTTATGGCTATATTCCTTGCTTGTTAAACAATGTGGTTCTTAGGTATTGGATACCGGTATTGGATACCGAATTGGTTGGTATGAAGTGTCATACAGGACAACGCAATTCATACAATGGCCTAAGTAACCAGCAAAAGAATGAGTGATGATGTTCATCGAAAACAAATAAAGTGTTATTGTGTTTTTCGTTGTCATCAAACCAAGCCTTCAAGATTTGTTTAAATAATTGTTATTTTGTTCCGGTATCATGAGAACAATGGCTGTTCAAATAATTACCGTATTCCATAAAGGATGGATGAACTTTTACAAGTCTAGTTGGAGAAATCACATCCATAAACACTATTGCTAAAATGTCGCAAGACAAATGATTGAAAGATCACTTATGAAGTGACATCGCTGTTTCAATTATATTTGAAAGAAAACATGAAGAAACTCCATGTTGATGGATTTTTGGAGTCTTTGATTTTGATCAATTGACGCATGTGAGACTTTCCTCGAGATAATTGAAACTCCGTCCATAGGCCAGAGAGGAACGGATGACTAGCTTATTGGAAATTCTGCATGCTGATGTGCATAGTCCATTATGTGTAGCCATATGCGATGGATCTTTTTGCTTCATATGCTTTCTCCGAAAATTTGAGTGAATATATCTGTATATTTACTTAACAAGGAAGAAGTATGAAACATTTGAAAATTGTTCAAAGACTTTCAAGATGAAGTGGAAAATCATTGTAACAAGAAAATAAAGAGTTTATGATTCGATCATAAAGGAAGATATTTGAGTTACATGTTTAGCAAAAACACCTAAGACTTGAGGAATTGTTCCATGATTGGTGTTTCCCGATAAACCATAAGAGTATGGCATATTCGAGAGATAAAATCAAACCATGTTTGACATGGTAAGATCAAGGGTGTCATTTATAAAACTGCCATTATGTTTTAAGGATTGAAGCTTTTGAGACTACCGCTTTTACACTGAAAAGAGCACCATCGTGATCCATTGAAATGACACCATATGAGTATGGTTTGGTATAAAACCCGAATTGTCTTTTCTTAAATTTTGGTATGCTATGCATAAGTAAACTGTTTACAACCAAAGTCGGATAAGCACGTCTTTGTAGGTTATCCCAAAGAATTTGTTGGGAATTTCTCCATAACACCGAGGACAAAAGAGTTTGTTACTTGGAACGTCAAGTTTCTTGAGAAGGAATTTTTCGTGAAAAGTTAAGTGGGAGGATAATAGAACTTTGATAAGGTTGTTGAACCTTAGCTATATGTGCTAAGTAGCACAGCGCCGGAAAGTGTCCCGGTGGCGGCCACAATGCTCATGGCTCTCGTGATTACAAAAGGTGTGATCTCGGAGATTAGAGTTCCTATAGAATCGTGTGGGTCGGTAAGAATCAAATAGTAAGATTTGATAAGCAAGTCGTTATTGTTTTGACAATGATGAACCGACTACATGCAAAGAAGCGATGATGGGCCCTGACTCCATAAAATGACTAGAAGTCATAGAATCCGTGATAGTATCCGTACACGAGAAATCAAGTTTCTGAACTTGGAAGACCCTCCGGAAAGGCGTGAAGCCTATCGGTCATGTTTGGATCTATAAAGAAATAGAAATGGATGTTTAACATCTATGAAATAGTCGACATGTCGGAAAGAAGTTTACGACAATGTTCAAGGAGTTGACTATGACAAGATTTGATCTTTCATAGTGATATTTAGTCTTGACGGATTAATGTAGCAACCACTACATATAATTTGGTATATGGTAGTTGAATAAACAAAACAAGGTTCTTCTAAAAGAACGGTAACCTAGGACATGTACAAGACATGGTACAAAGGGTTTTGTTAATTCAAAGGGTGCTAAAAGGGCATGCAAACTTCAATAGTTGAAGTAAGTATAGCGGAGTTGGAATCTTCACCATGATGAAACCGTTAAAAGAGTTTAAATTCATCAGAGATGATGAAGATGCTTGCATTTGCAAGAAATTAAGTGGGAGCGCTGAGACATATTTCTAATACATTATGTAGAGGACATATTGTTGATTGGAAATGATGTATCTTGTATTGACACAAGTTAAGAATTTTATTAAAATAAGATTTCGATGAAAGACTTGGGCAAACCCGGAATATTTGGCATCAATATCTATATGATAGATTAAGGCACAAATATGGTTATGCCAGACATACATATATGAGATATTGAAAGGGTTCAATATAGAAACAACAAGAAAGGTTCTTGCTGCATGGAAAGAATTGTATCAAGATTCAAGTGTTTCAACACTTGGTGAGTAAAATCACATAAAGATTTTGATCGATTATACCATGATATGTATATATCCAGAATGTCCTATGCTCTAAATGTTATGAGCATATACCAGAATGATTCATGAGATGATCATTGGACAATAGTAAAGATATTCTTATGAGCTTTGGAAGAACTAAGAATATATCATATATAAGTGACAAATAGTTAAAGATTGTTCATTGTAAAGTGTTACATTGATACTAATTTTGTCACAAGATACAAATTAAATTTATCTCAATTTAGACTATGGGTGGCACAATGTAATGGAAAGGATGTTCCATGATGGATTTGGATGAGTTCCAAAGTTGAGAAATTGTGACGGATACTACAACAAAAGGCTAAGTATATGACTGCTATAGTAGCAGCATAGGAGGGCATTTGTGTTAAGTAGTTTGTTATCAAACTAGATGTGGTTCAAAGTGGGCTAATACTATGAAGATATATTGTGTGACAATAATATCGACATATTTTGAGCCGAACGAACTAAAGGTCTCACTAGAGGACCAAATTTATACAATGCCATCTCATTTGAGAATGAGTGATGTGGAGATCACTAGACGCAAAGACATGCAAATACACACGGACCTGAAACTGTCAGATCCGAAGATTATGTTAACCACTAGCAATAGCGTATATGCAACACCAGAAAGCCATAGGTGTTCAATACGCAAAGTTTTTCAAACTAGATTATTGACTCTAGTGCAAGTGGGAGACTGAAGGGAATATGCCCGAGAGGCAATAATAAAGTGGTTATTATCTTATTCCATGTTTATGATAAATGTTTAGTTTGCATGCTAGAATTGTATTGACCGTAAACATCAATACATGTGTGTTTAATAAACAAAAAGGGTTCCTAGTTATGCCTCTCTTATAGACTAGCTTGTTGATTAACATGATGATCAAGGTTTCCTGATCATGGACATTGGATGTTGTTAATAACAAGGTCACACCATTGGTGGAATGATGTGATGAACATTCATCCGAAGTATAGCATTACGATCAAGTCATTATGTTTATATTGCTATAACATCATACGAAGTATTCTTTATCCTTAGACCATGAGATCATGTTAATTGCTAACACCGGAAGAGTATCTTGATAACATCAAACGTCACACCGTAACAGGGTGACTATAAAGATGGGTTCGAGTACTCTGAAGGTGTTATGTTGAGGCTCATGGATCAAGAGTGGAATTTGTCAATCCCGATGATGGATAGATATACTCTGGGCCCTCTCGGTGATATCACATTGAAATAGCTTGCAAGCAAGTGATGTGATCACTAGAATGTTATATCACAGGAACGCGACAAGAGTGCATGTCGATGAGATCAAACTAGGTATGGAGATACCGATGATCGAATCTCGGACATGTAATATATCGGGACAAAGGGATTTAGTTACTAGCGTTAAAGGTTCTCACGATCACGAAGTCATCATTGAATGTGTAGGAGTCAGATGGATCTCCGTGTCATTGCTGATTATTGATCGGAGAGGGTCTCGATCATGTCTGCATTATTCGTGAACCGTAGGGTGACACATAAGGGATACCGACACCATTTGGAGCAAATATGTTTGATAAAGAATTAAGAAAGCTGGAATTATTTCAATAGACACCAAAACTGTTTCGGGTGAAAATGCTGAAATTGGTTCTGCATGTAATATTGAAATGTTGCAGGGGGTTTTATGTGAATGTTTGTTAATTAAAGTAATTAACAAAATTCTGAATAAATAATAATAAAAGAGTTTTATTAAATGAGAGAGCATTAAATTTGGAGAAATTTAATGCATTTAAAGTGGAGACTTTAAAAGAGAATGTGAAGGGGCATTTTAATGTGGAGGGGTTACCACCACATGAATGGAGGAGGTGAAGGGTCACCCCCTCCATGCGCCGGCCATGAAGGAGGGGCACCCCCCTCCTCCTATAAAAGGCCACCCCTCCTCACTTCTCACACACACCTCCTTGTGAAGGATCTCTCTCCTCCTCTAGTATTATTCCCCCATGGTCTCGGATTAGCGAGATACATCTTCTCGGTGGCTTTATCTGGAAAGGAGTTGCTGCTTCCGCTGCTTTGCTAGAGCGAGGGACGGAGGTTGTCGGGGTACCGGACGTGTGTGCGATCACAGATGCACCGCTGCTTTGCGGTGCTGGACTTGGTGGTGCTGGAGCTGGATCTGATGGACGTGCTGGAGCCGGACCTGCTGGACTTCATCACGATCTTGAGATCGGCAAGTGTACGACTACATCAATCACGAGTTCCTACTCGTTAACAAAGCTCGTTGTCTACGAGGGTAAGTTCTCGTTGGATGTATGTCCACCCGTTGCTTTGTACCTAGTAGATAGATCTTGGCATGTAGTTCACACCGTAGGAAATTTTTTGTTTTCTATGCTGCGGTCCCAACACATACTAAGTATGATGATTCAGGTTTATCCCTGACAGATGTATCGAATCTTGTGGTGAAAGTGTACCACCTCTGCAGAGTGTCAAACTATTCGAATAGCCGCGTCCGCGGTTATGGACAGTTGGAATGGCCATACTGTTTCGTTGTCAGATATTTTCTAAATAACTTGAAATAGATGATGAATTTTGACTTGACCACAACAGGGTTGTGTTGATGATAATTGCTTCCCAACTTAAGTGATTCTAGAACTTTATTTTATCTTTCTTTGCTTCTGAACTCAGCTTAGGTTTCAAACTTAACTTGATAGTTAAACTTAGATTTAGCACTTTGACTTAGAACTATAGTACCTGTTAATAGTAGTTTGCGAGTACTTAAATAGTACTCATGGCTTTTGTCCCTGGCTATTATCATAGCCAGACTATGAAGGAGATTATCAAGATGATGGTCAGCAGGACGGCTATGATAACTAGGACTATCTGCCTACAAGCATTACTGTGCCCACGAAGATGGACCCCACCGCTACGCTATCTTTTATTTCCGCTGCTTGTTGTATTAAGACTGGATCATGAGATCCTTATTTGTGTAAGACCTTATATATGGTTTGTAATGGATGATGTACTTTGATATCCAATCCGTTATGTCTCACAAAAATGGTAATTCTGGGATTGCGAGGTATGGCATAACGGGCATCTGGGATTAAAAATCCAGGTGTTGACAGAGTTCGACATCGTTAGCAGGGTTACCCTTTCGGCTTGGCCTGGGCAGGGTTATGGACGCCATTGGTTATTCTTCAGGGCTCTTAGCCCCATTTGCATCTTATCCGTACTCGGATGTTGTATCGTTTTAAGGTGATTTGAATGTTTGTATTGTATATGTATATATATATATATGTTTCTGTGGGTTCCATCGTGAACTATTGTGTAATGTTATTACTTCGTTTTCCACCCGCACGCAAGTGCCTGGTGGGCATCTTTGAATCGTTTCTATGCGGGTTTGACGGGAATCGCTAAAACTTGCATAGGGCCGATTCGAGGGTGTTACACCCCCCCCCCCCCCCACACACACACACACGCTAGTGGCTGATCTGTATCTAAAATCCTCCCCAGATGGTTACATTATGGACAATTGCTAATATTCATATGTGTTCCCTTTGAAGTATGCAATGCAGCTCTAATGTTGGACTAGCTAGGAAATATTTCATTAATAAATATATAAATGCATGGCCTCATAAATATTACCCAATGGTAAATCGACCATGCAACTATTTAAACAAGTTATCTCGCACTAAGACTAACCAACAAATCAGGGCATAAAGTTATCTCGCACTAAGACTAACCAGCTAATCCGGGCATGGGTTGGCTTATTTAGCTTATACCCGTGTCCTCGTCTTCTGGAGACAACATGTGGTGAAGACACTAAAACCTGTCATTTGGCTCCCAAGAATCTAAATTTAATAATTACGTTAGTTCCAAATTTTGATAAAATTTGAATTTCATAGATACTAAAAACTGATGGGTTGGACTCGTTAGCAGCGTTGATTTTGGACTCCTTGTACTGCACCAATTTTCACCAAAAATGTACACAATAGATGAGAATAAGCATGCAAGCATGACATCAGCAAAATTAGTTTGGTTTTGATTAAAACTAGGTTACCAACCGTCACTATCGATCCATGTAAGACTTGTGTAATTCTACTTTTTATGGTATGTTGCAGTCTCTTACTTGTCAATATAGCCTTTATATTCAAATTCTAAATCCACATAATATTGTAATGGCCCAAAGGATACAAGTAATACACTGGAAACAATAAAATTTTATTGTGGTAACCATTCACAACTAACATAACAATCACAGTACTATAATTTTGCAACTAGTCACGATAGAAAAGAAAAATTTCCCAAGTATAACAATGTGGTATCTTGTTTTGAAGCTCTTGTCGAGATGAACTCATCGTTGAAGACATATTATGGTTTGTCGGACAACCTGTTTTGAATTTTTTTGATAGAAATTAATGTTGATGATGTTATTAGCATGAGGCAGAAGGTTAACTCCTCTCGGAAGCATCCGTGGGGTGTGCATATGTATTCTAATAATAGATTTCCCAGAAATTGATTTATTAAAGGGAAACGAAGTTCTCTGGATCCCACGTCGAGATCGTAATTTTCTTTGCTAGATGCGGGCTTTTTGAAACTACGGGGATTATCTCTCTTTTCTAAAACTAGTGAAAAACAATAGTGACACGATCCTACTATGACAATCGTTTTTAGAATTATGGTGGAGTATTTACAATCTCCTCTGTTAATCTATTAATAGAAATATCATGGATTTTCGTGAAAAAACCCAGCTGAAATAAAAGCAAGTATGTTAGTTTTTGTCATGTCCTTCTCTAGGATATGCATTGCAGTTGGCCATCGGTCATTCTCAGAATTCGTTTTTCTAGCAAAGAGGAGCTAGCTAGCACGGAATACACCTGTCTCTTCTGGCCAAATTGAGCATGTATGTCTAAGATTTTTATTTCGCTTCAAACACAAGCACTCAGAATTCGTTTTTCTAGCAAAGAGCGTATTATATTAGACGGGTATGTAAACTTCGCCTCGCCGTTGCGGTGTGTTTCAACACTCTATGATAGGCGTTGTGGATCTACAGTTTTTTCCAGGCGAGTTGATATACTGATCAATTTTTTTCCAGGTGTGTTTCATCAAGAGGAGGCAGTGGGGACAGGGGGAAAGAGGAAGGGGATGCGTGCGGATGTGTTCAGGACACGTAGAACAAAAGAAGAAGTTCACTTGCGCACTACAGAAAGGCAGCCAACGACTTCGGAGGTACTCCGTCTTCCGAGCCTCTGTTTAGCTTCAAAAGATAAGGCGCTAGTGCAACGAACGCTCTTTTCTCTTTTGAACCTCGTCATTAACGTTAAGGCTATGCCATCCTTGCCTGAATCTCAAAAATCCAAAATTAACCATTGGAACCGGCGCACCGCCCTCCAGGCTCCAGCTACAATGCACGTGTAAAGGGCCACCATCCAGCCCACGAGCAGCGTTGGATAGCAGCAAAGGCCCACAGCCATCGACAACTATCCATTGCAAGCGCAGCAAGTGCCCTTAGCTGCGACCAAGCTTAAGCTATTAGGTAATGTGGATCCAACAGTGAAGTGTTGGCATCAGCCCAATAGATAACAATTTGTAGACTGCTAAGGCTCATCACAAAACATGGGCACGTCTTTAAAAGATGCAAGAACACTGCCATTAATTATAAATTAGTACGACACTACTACTACTACGCAACTTTATTTGAGGTGGGACTGAGATGGTTATGCATGGATGATGGCATGGTTAGGTTACTCGTCGGACATCGTCGGTGCAGCTAGTGTGAGGAAGATAGCTTGGAGGAAGCTTCGTTGCCCGCTATAGCTAGAGGCTGATACTTGCTCATAACTTTGTCATCTACTTGAGGCTGATACTTGCTCAAATGTTAACATTGCCAAGGCAACAAACTGTCTTGCTTATTTGGACTCCTAGCCATGATTATTATTGATACGCCTCGTCTGCAATTTTAGCGTGCCCGCATGCATGCACCAGTGGAGGCAATAATAATGATCGTTAATCCTGTATGTTAAGCTAGCATAAACCGACGTGCTCCCTTTTTTATTAGAGTGAATTCCACTTTTTACTCTATTTTGTGCATTTGTGACACTAATTACCCTATTTAGTAGAAGCTGTACTCGAATGTCTCGTTTAAGAAAATTCTGAGCATGATTTTGCCCCGTTTTAGCATTCAACACGTGTTCTTGGATAAGACCGACATGTTAGGACGATGTGCTGCAGCAAAATATGTCAAGATCGGAGGGCGTCGTCGCTGATCATATCCACCCTTCTTTGTTGCCATCTCGATAATTTCAAGGCTCAATCGTCTCCTCACACCTTTCCCAATGGATATGCATCAGAAAATGAGTGTTGAAAGTTTCTGAACAGGGTAATTTAGATGAATTTTCACTACATAGGGTAATTAGTGTCACAAATGCACAAGTAGAGGGTAAAAAGTGGAATTCACTCTTTTTATTAGGTTTCATCTACGTCTCAGCCGATTGAAAGAGAAACTTGCAATTTTAACACAGTTTAACTTTTCTTATTAGTTGCACTTACGAAATTCCGATCAAGTGAGAATGTGAGGACAAGAAAATTATATTTATTATGTAATAAATATGTAATAGATCAAAGAAACTATAGCAAAAAGAAAAAAAAACTCCAGGAAAACACAAAGTTACAAAACAAAATCCTCAGAAGTAGATGCAATCTAACTTCCCCATGAGCATCTCGAGGTCTCTCTTGCTGTTGGAGGTGAGGGAAACAACACCGGCAAGGCAGCAACATACAATGTCGGTGGCGGTGAAGAAATTGTCATCATCTTGACCACCTTAGCTTGGCTGCTAGGGTTTTCCTATACACCGGATTACCATTTCGTAGTGTCTAAGATTTATAAACTAGCTTGGTGAATGTTGTAAGTAAGATTTATAAGCTAACATGATGGATTGCGCTTGCTGCTGAGATAGATTAGTGACAGTGGGCATAAGAGCAGAGGACCCGAAAATGAAC
Source organism: Avena insularis (assembly GCA_023614405.1). Lineage (NCBI taxonomy): Eukaryota > Viridiplantae > Streptophyta > Magnoliopsida > Poales > Poaceae > Avena > Avena insularis. Next base: position 426,898,235 of record CM042692.1, on the reverse strand, counting down.
CCAAATTCTTGGTTTTCTCTGTCGATATAGAATTTTTTTCTGTTTCCACTTTCAGTAACCGATTTTATTTCGGTCGTTTGGGTTTTTTTTTTGGACCCATCGTTTTTCAGCGGAATTGTTTTTGGACCACCGAAAAAGGAAATATGATGGAGGCGTCAGCGTGTTGAATGGTCTGTAGGCTGAATTAAACTTCCGAAGGCCAAGCCCAATAACCCCCAGCCTGCATATCCCGCACTGTCCAGGACGCATCGTCTGCCGGATCGCAAGCTGGCCATAGGCCACACACCGGCAGACCAGCACCGTTGCTCATCCTCGCCGTCGCGGTCCAGATTCCATAGTCGGTCCAATCTTTCTCCACTGCTGTCCCCGTGGCCTTGTCTGCCGCCGCTGACGCCTCACACCCCAAGCATCGCCGCCTTTAACGCTCGTCGCCGCCTCCTCTCACGCTCGTCGCCGCCCCTGCTTTCTCCGCCCCGTCTGCAAGCGTGGTCATCGGTTTTTGAGGTATGCAATTTCTGTCATCCCAGTGATTTATCACTCAAGCCCTGCTAGTTTAAACCTCCTTAAATTATGGAGAGCTCTAGGTGTCGCCAGGGCTCAAACAACCCGATCCCCCCGGTCCCCAGCTGTACGATCAGATCATGATGACCGTACGATCTGCCTCTTGCCCTTTTCCCCATCCCAGCTCCATCCCAGTCCCAGCCCCGCACGACGCAACATAAACTGCATCACCCCCGATCCTAGCTCACTCCTTCCTGAAGGCGAGTTCTTTCAGAGATATCAGCTTTACACACTGTTGAAGAGAAGCTAACCAAGTGGCGCACCAACAGGCTTAATCATGATAGCCCCCCCCCCCCCCCCCAACTGTCTTATTCTGCAGTTTATAATCGATGATGTAACTCTGTTGGCTTCTCAATAAAATGCGCCGGATAGCTTCCCCTAAAAAAAACTGCAACGCCGCGGCGGCGCCCTGACGGCCGGCTTGAAGCACCGCGATGCGGCCACACAGTCGACCTGCATCACCGCGACGGTAGCAACACCCGTCAGCAGCTTTGGTTTGCAGCAGTGTGGCAAGCCAGCGATGGAAAACTTGTAGGCGCCCCCACAATGGCCGGCCTGCAGCATCGAGGTGGTGCCTCGTCGACGGAGCACTCGCCGTTCGTTGCGTAGCAACGCCTAACACCCAATCTAGCAGGCCGCCGGACACCAAATGTAGCACACCGCCGGAACGCCTGTAACAACTCTGGCCACCCATGGTAGCTGACCGCCGGAACGCTTGTAGCAAATCTGGCCGCCCAAGGTAGCAGACCGCCAGAACACCTGTAGCAACTCTGGCCACCCAAGGTAGCAGGCCATCGGAACGTCTATAGCAACTCTGGCCGCCCAAGGTAGCAGACGGCCGGAACGCCTATAGAAACTCAGGCTTCCTAAGGTAGCAAACCGCCAGGATACTGGTAGTAGCACCGTCCACCCGTGGTAGCAAAGTCGTACACCTATGGTAGCAGTGCCGCTCGTTGTCGTAGCAACTCCGCATCCATGGTAGCAGCACCGCCATCCAGCTCTGACAAGGGCCAACGATGTCATCGACTTGTGGTAGCAATGCCCCACACCCATGGTAGTAGGGCTGCCCACCGTCGGTAGCAACACGCACATCCGTGGTAGGAACCCGGTCGTCCGGCTACAGCGAGGCCACTCGCAGCAACGCAGTCCACCAGTGGTAGCAGCACTGGTCGCCGTAGGTAGCAGTTCTGGTCGCCGCAGGGCGCAATCACAGCACCACCATGCCACCGTCGCTGATTCCCCCACGAGTGAGAAGATGGGGAACAACGGGAGCATCATCGAGCGATGAGGACCGGAGATGGTGGATGGCGCTTGTGTGGTGGTCAGGCAGGGCGGTGCCGGTGCCACGGTATGTCGTAGGGCAAGGACATGGAGAGGCTCACGGATTCGATCTCCATGGGAGTGGCCAGCGTGGACACAGTGTGTGCGGGGAAGCACGGGGCGTTGCCACCGCTAGGAGGACGAGGGTGGTTGCTGCGGGGGAATCGGGGGAGGATTGAGGAGCTACCATGGCATTCTCCGTGGGAAAGAGAAGGGGAAGGAAGTGCGGTCGTGTGCAGGAATAAGGACGTGGTGGGGCCACGGGACACGCATCGCTCACGCGAGCCGAGAGACGCGTCGCGTGCGATCCTCTAGATGAAGTGTATCATTTTCCTTAAATTATCCGTGTTATCAGCGTCCATCATCTAGATCTGCCCCAACCGGTTGATACCTCCTTGCTGAGTCCGCCTGTCTGCGACCTTGAGGCGCTCATCGGTAGAGAGGAGGATGCCTGGCCTACCCGTACCTTCCCAAAGCACAGTGTTCGTGCCAACCACCACCCACATGACTTACTAGATGTTGTGCTACGGTATGCTTGTGTTCTGCTAGTTCCTAATTCAGTTTTGCAGAATTAATTGTCTGGCGACCGCCGCGTGATTTATCTGGTGCTGTTCAGTTTGCATGTTTAGGCCACTATGTAGCTATCCAGTAGAAAAGTTTACGTATGGTGTACGGATTGTAGTTGGACTGTGGTCTCTGTCTCCCTGTCAGATGCTTCATTGGAGTATAGTACTATGGTGAAGTTCTTTCCAAAGTAAGTGGTCGATCCAAGAATTCATGATCACTTAATTGAACTTTATAAGGCGCTACCTTGATTGCATTGGAAATTAGTAAAGGACTATTGTCACCAAAACTAGTGAATGGCCTTTACTGGAAAGCTATGTGTCCCTGTACCTACCTTGGTTGTATGTAGATTTCTGGAAAGTAGTAGGTTTAGTTTTGTATCTATTCAGTTCACTACGGGAAAAACTCCTGCTGCCGTCGCCCCCGTCCTTTGCCGTGTGCCAAAAGGGCGGGAACACGGCAAGATGTTCTGTGCCGTGAGCTGGTCCAGAAGTACACGGCAAAGAGCACACACACGGTAGATTCAAAAAAAACACGGCAAACAAAGGGTACACGGCAAAGAAAGGATGCACGGCAAAGACCTATCGAGGCACACGGCAAAGAAACATGCACGGCAAAGACCAATCGAGGCACACGGCAAAGACGACCGCACGGCAAAGAGGTGGGTCCCACGGCCCCCTAGGCGAGCCACCCTAACGGCGGCTGACGGTGGTTCTTTGCCGTGTGCCGCTGCAGTTAGACACACGGCAAAGATAAGCCTTTGCCGTGTGCTTTCTAACCTACGGCAAAGCATGTTTTTTATTTCTTACCCCCAACTACGGTCAAAATGACTAGTCTGAAGATTCTTAGTTGGCCGAGCCTGCCTATACTTGCATATTGGAACTCTGAAGAAACATCAAATTGTCACCCTAAAAATGATTTTTATAAAAAAACATGAGCATCAGATCATGTACCTGCAGTTTATATCTGACCCATTTCCTACCAATTCGGCACAAAAATTTGTCTTTTTCACGAAGGGGGTCACACCTTGGAACCAGGTTTAAAGTTTTGAGCATGCCACCACACTTCATTACACATGCTAGGGTCACATGCATGGTTTGGAGGTGTTCCGATGCCCCGAAGCGCTTCTTCCTGCGGAACCCTGATCCGCGGGCCTCGGGTCGTCTACCCCCCTAGACTTTCTTCTGACAGGGGTAGCCCGGTGAATCCCTCTCATGTTTTAGGCTTGGTTAGATCATGTGATGATGTAAAACCATGTTTGGGAACATGTTGTGACAAGATGTACCCGGTTTCACGAAGCAGAGTTTCTAATACTCGATTACGGACACTTTGTTTTTAGGGGACAGCGCATATGTCTGCGAAGGGGTCACACTTGGTAACCAGGTTTAGGAGGTTTGAGCATGCCACCACACTTCATTACACATGCTAGGGTCACATGCATGGTTTGGAGGTGTTCCGATGCCCAGAAGCGCTTCTGCCTGCGGAACGCTGTTTGGCGGGCCTCGGGTCGTCTACCCCCCTAGACTTTCTTCTGATAGGGGTAGCCCGGTGTAGGACTCACATGTTTTAGGCTTGGTTAGGTCATGTGATGATGTAAAACCATGTTTGGTAACATGTTGTGACAAGATCTACCCCGGTTTCACCGAAACGGGGAGTTTCACCCTAATACTCAGATTGCAGACACTTTGTTTTTAGGAGAGACAGCGCATGTCTGCGAAGGGTGTTACACTTGGGAACCAGGTTTAGGAGTTTTTAGCATGCCACCACACTTCATTACACATGCTAGGGTCACATGCATGGTTTGGAAGTGTTCCGATGCCCCGAAGCGCTTCTTCCTGCGGAACCCTGATTCGCGGGCCTCGGGTCGTCTGCCCCCGTAGACTTTCTTCTGACAGGGGTAACCCTGTGTAGGACTCACTTGTTTTAGGCTTGGTTAAGTCATGTGATGATGTAAAACCATGTTTGGGAACATGTTGTGACAAGATCTACCCCGGTTTCACCGAAACAGGGAGTTTCCCCCTAATACTCAGATTGCAGACACTTTGTTTTTAGGAGAGACAGCGCATGTCTACGAAGGGGGTCACACTTGGCAACCAGGTTTAGGAGTTTTGAGCATGCCACCACACTTCATTACACATGCTAGGGTCACATGCATGGTTTAGAAGAGTTCCGATGCCCCGAAGCGCTTCTTCCTGCGGAACCCTGATCCGCGGGCCTCGGATCGTCTACCCCCCTAGACTTTCTTCTGACAGGGGTAACCCGGTGTAGGACTCACTTGTTTTAGGCTTGGTTAGGTCATGTGATGATGTAAAACCATGTTTGGGAACATGTTGTGACAATATCTACCCCGGTTTCACCGAAACAGGGAGTTTCCCCCTAATACTCAAATTGCAGACACTTTGTTTTTAGGAGAGACAGCGCATGTCTGTGAAGGGGGTCACACTTGGGAACCAGGTTTAAAAGTTTTGAGCATGCCACCACACTTCATTACACATGCTAGGGTCACACGCATGGTTTGGAGGTGTTCCGATGCCCCGAAGCGCTTCTTCTTGTGGAACCCTGATCCGCGGGCCTCAGATCGTCTACCCCACTAGACTTTCTTCTGACAGGGGTAGCCCGATGTAGGACTCACTTGTTTTAGGCTTGGTTAGGTCATGTGATGATGTAAAACCATGTTTGGGAACATGTTGTGACAAGATCTACCCCGGTTTCACCAAAACGGGGAGTTTCCTCCTAATACTCAGATTGTAGACACTTTGTTTTTAGGAGAGACAACGCATGTCTGTGTAGGGGGTCACACTTGGGAACCAGGTTTAGGAGTTTTGAGAATGCCACCACACTTCATTACACATGCTAGGGTCACATGCATGGTTTGGAACTGTGATGCCCAAGCGCTTCTTCTGCGGAACCACGATCCATGGCCTCGGATCGTCTACCCCCCTAGACTTTCTTCTCACAGGGGTAGCCCGGTGTAGGACTCACTTGTTTTAGGCTTGGTTAGGTCATGTGATGATGTAAAACCATGTTTGGGAACATGTTGTGACAGGATCTACGCCGGTTTCACCGAAACGGGGAGTTTCCCCTAATACTGGAGGCAGACACTTTGTTTTTAGGAGAGGCGCATGTCTCTGAAGGGGTCACACTTGGGAACCAGGTTTAGGAGTTTTGAGCGTGCCACCACACTTCATTACACATGCTAGGGTCACATGCATGGTTTGGAAGTGTTCCGATGCCCCGAAGCGCTTCTTCCTGCGGAACCCCGATCCGCGGGCCTCGGATCGTCTACCCCACTAGACTTTCTTTTGACAGGGGTAGCCCGGTGTAGGACTCACTTGTTTTAGGCTTGGTTAGGTCAAGTGATGATGTAAAACCATGTTTGGGAACATGTTGTGACAAGATCTACCCCGGTTTCACCGAAACGGGGAGTTTCCCCCTAGTACTCAGATTGCAGACACTTTGTTTTTAGGAGACATAGCGCATGTCTGCGAAGGGGGTCACACTTGGGAACCAGGTTTAAAAGTTTTGAGCATCCCACCTCACTTCATTACATATGCTAGGGTCACATGCATGGTTTGGAAGTGTTCCGATGGCCCGAAGCGCTTCTTCTTGCGGAACCCTGATCCGCGTGCCTCGGATCGTCTACCCCCCCTAGACTTTCTTCTGACAGGGGTAACCCGGTGTAGGACTCACTTGTTTTAGGCTTGGTTAGGTCATGTGATGATGTAAAACCATGTTTGGGAACATGTTGTGACAAGATCTACCCCGGTTTCACCGAAACGGGGAGTTTCCCCTAATACTGAGATTGCAGACACTTTGTTTTTAGGGGACAACGCGTATGTCCGCCAAGGGGGTCACACTTGGGAACCAGGTTTAGGAGTTTTGAGCATGCAACCACACTTCATTACACATGCTAGGTTCACATGCATGGTTTGGAGGTGTTCCGATGCCCCGAAGCGCTTCTTCCTGCGGAACCCTGATCCACGGGCCTCGGATCGTCTAACCCCTAGACTTTTTTCTCACAGGGGTAGCCCGGTGTATCCCTCTCTTGTTTTAGGCTTGGTTAGGTGATGTGATGATGTAAAACCATGTTTGTGAACATGTTGTGACAAGATCTACCCCGGTTTCACCGAAACAGGGAGTTTCCCCCTAATACTCAGATTGCAGACACTTTGTTTTTAGAAGAGACAACGCATGTCTATGAAGGGGGTCACACCTGGGAACCAGGTTTAGGAGTTTTTAGAATGCCACCACACTTGATTACACATGCTAGGGTCACATGCATGGTTTGGAGGTGTTCCGTTGCCCCGAAGCGCTTCTTCCTGCGGAACCCTGATCCGCGGGCCTCGGCTCGTCTACCCCCTAGACTTTCTTCTGACAGGGGTAGCCCGGTGTATCCCTCTCATGTTTTAGGCTTGGTTATGTCATGTCATGATGTAAAACCATGTTTGGGAACATGTTGTGACAAGATCTACCCCGGTTTCACCGAAACGGGGATTTCCCCCTAATACTCAGATTGTAGACACTTTGTTTTTAGGAGAGACAACGCATATGTCCGCGAAGGGGGTCACACTTGGGAACCAGGTTTAGGAGTTTTGAGCATGCCACCACACTTCATTACAAATGCTAGGGTCACATGCATGGTTTGGAGGTGTTCCGATGCCCCGAAGCGCTTCTTCCTGCGGAACCCTGATCTGCGGGCCTCGGATCGTCTACCCCCTAGACTTTCTTCTGACAGGGGTAGCGCGGTGTAGGACTCACTTGTTTTATGCTTGGTTAGGTCATGTGATGATGTAAAACCATGTTTGGGAACATGTTGTGACAAGATCTACCCCGGTTTCACCAAAACGGGGAGTTTCCCCCTAATACTCAGATTGCAGACACTTTGTTTTAGGAGAGGCATGTCTGCGAAGGGGGTCACACTTGGGAACCAGGTTTAGGAGTTTTGAGCATTCCACCACACTTCATTACACATGCTAGGGTCACATGCATGGTTTGGAAGTGTTCCGATGCCCCGAAGCGCTTCTTCCTGCGGAACCCCAATCCGCGGGCCTCGGATCGTCTACCCCCCTAGACTTTCTTACGGCGAGGTAGCCGGTGTAGGACTCACTTGTTTTAGGCTTGGTTAGGTCATGTGATGATGTAAAACCATGTTTGGGAACATGTTGTGACAAGATCTACCCGGTTTCACCGAACGGGAGTTTCCCCTAATACTCGGATTGGAGACACTTTGTTTTTAGGAGGCAACGCATGTCTGTGAAGGGGGTCACACTTGGGAACCAGGTTTAAAATTTTTGAGCATCCCACCTCACTTCATTACACATGCTAGGGTCACATGCATGGTTTGGAGGTGTTCCGATGCCCCGAAGCGCTTCTTCCTGCTAAACCCTGATCTGCAGGCCTCGTGTCGTCTACCCCCCTTGACTTTCTTCTGACAGGGGTACCCTGGTGTAGGACTCACTTGTTTTAGTCTTGGTTAGGTCATGTGATGATGTAAAACCATGTTTGGGAACATGTTGTGACAAGATCTACCTCGGTTTCACCGAAACGGGGAGTTTCCCCCTAATACTCAGATTGCAGACACTTTGTATTTAGGAGAGACAGCGCATGTCTGCGAAGGGGGTCACACTTGGGAACCAGGTTTAGGAGTTTTGAGCATGCCACCACACTTCATTACACATGCTAGGGTAACATGCATGGTTTGGAAGTGTTCTGATGCCCCGAAGCGCTACTTCCTGCGGAACCACGATCCATGAACTCGGATCGTCTACCCCCCTAGACTTTCTTCTGACAGGGGTAGCCCGGTGTAGGACTCACTTGTTTTAGGCTTGGTTAGGTCATGTGATGATGTAAAACCATGTTTGGGAACATGTTGTGACAAGATCTATCCCGGTTTCACCGAAAAGGGGAGTTCCCCCCTAATACTCAGATTGCAGACCCTTTGTTTTTAGGAGAGACATCGCATGTCTGCGAAGGGGGTCACACTTGGGAACCAGGTTTAGGAGTTTTGAGAATGCCACCACACTTCATTACACAGGCTAGGGTCACATGCATGGTTTGGAAGTGTTCCGATGCCCCGAAGCGCTTCTTCCTGCGGAATCCTGATCCGCGAGCCTCGGATCGTCTACCCCCCTAGACTTTCTTCTGACAGGGGTAGCCCGGTGTAGGACTCACTTGTTTTAGGCTTGGTTAGGTCATGTGATGATGTAAAACCATGTTTGGGAACATGTTGTGACAAGATCTACCCCGGTTTCACCGAAACGGGGAGTTTCCCCCTAATACTCAGATTGCAGACACTTTGTTTTTAGGAGAGACAGCGCATGTCTGTGAAGGGGGTCACACTTGGGAACCAGGTTTAAAATTTTTGAGCATCCCACCTCACTTCATTACACATGCTAGGGTCACATGCATGGTTTGGAGGTGTTCCGATGCCCCGAAGCGCTTCTTCCTGCTAAACCCTGATCCGCAGGCCTCGGGTCGTCTACCCCCCTAGACTTTCTTCTGACAGGGGTAGCCTGGTGTAGGACTCACTTGTTTTAGTCTTGGTTAGGTCATGTGATGATGTAAAACCATGTTTGGGAACATGTTGTGACAAGATCTACCCCGGTTTCACCGAAACGGGGAGTTTCCCCCTAATACTCAGATTGCAGACACTTTGTTTTTAGGAGAGATATCATGTCTGCGAAGGGGGTCACACTTGGGAACCAGGTTTAGGAGTTTTGAGCATGCCACCACACTTCATTACACATGCTAGGGTCACATGCATGGTTTGGAAGTGTTCTGATGCCCCGAAGCGCTTCTTCCTGCGGAACCCTGATCCGCGGGCCTCGGATCGTCTACCCCCTAGACTTTCTTCTGACAGGGGTAGCCCGGTGTAGGACTCACTTGTTTTAGGCTTGGTTAGGTCATGTGATGATGTAAAACCATGTTTGGGAACATGTTGTGACAAGATCTACCCCGGTTTCACCGAAACGGGGAGTTCCCCCCTAATACTCAGATTGCAGACCCTTTGTTTTTAGGAGAGACATCGCATGTCTGCGAAGGGGGTCACACTTGGGAACCAGGTTTAGGAGTTTTGAGAATGCCACCACACTTCATTACACATGCTAGGGTCACATGCATGGTTTGAAGTGTTAGATGCCCTGGCGCTTCTTCTGCAGAACCCTGATCCGCGGGCCTCGGATCGTCTACCCCCCTAGACTTTCTTCTGACAGGGGTAGCCCGGTGTAGGACTCACTTGTTTTAGGCTTGGTTAGGTCATGTGATTATGTAAAACCATGTTTGGGAACATGTTGTGACAAGATCTACCCCGGTTTCACCGAAACGGGGAGTTTCCCCCTAATACTCAGATTGCAGACACTTTGTTTTTAGGAGAGACAGTGCATTTAAGAGAAGAGGGTCACACTTGGGAACCAGGTTTATAATTTTTGAGCATCCCACCTCACTTAATTACACATGCTAGGGTCACATGCATGGTTTGGAGGTGTTCCGATGCCCCGAAGCGCTTCTTCCTGCTAAACCCTGATCCGCAGGCCTCGGGTCGTCTACCCCCCTAGACTTTCTTCTGACAGGGGTAGCCCGGTGTAGGACTCACTTGTTTTAGTCTTGGTTAGGTCATGTGATGATGTAAAACCATGTTTGGGAACATGTTGTGACAAGATCTACCCCGGTTTCACCGAAACGGGGAGTTTCCCCCTAATACTCAGATTGCAGACACTTTGTTTTTAGGGGACAGCGCATGTCTGCGAAAGGGGTCACACTTGGGAACCAGGTTTAGGAGTTTTGAGCATGCCACCACACTTCATTACACATGCTAGGGTCACATGCATGGTTTGGAGGTGTTCCGATGCCCCGAAGCGCTTCTTCCTGCGGAACCCTGATCCGCGGGCCTCGGGTCGTCTACCCCCCTAGACTTTCTTCTGACAGGGGTAGCCCGGTGTAGGACTCACTTGTTTTAGGCTTGGTTAGGTCATGTGATGATGTAAAACCATGTTTGGGAACATGTTGTGACAAGATCTACCCCGGTTTCACCGAAACGGGGAGTTTCCCCCTAATACTCAGATTGCAGACCCTTTGTTTTTAGGAGATACATCGCATGTCTGCGAAGGGGGTCACACTTGGGAACCAGGTTTAGGAGTTTTGAGAATGCCACCACACTTCATTACACATGCTAGGGTCACATGCATGGTTTGGAGGTGTTCCGATGCCCCGAAGCGCTTCTTCCTGCGGAACCCTGATCCGCGGGCCTCGGATCGTCTACCCCCCTAGACTTTCTTCTGACAGGGGTAGCCCAGTGTAGGACTCACTTGTTTTAGGCTTGGTTAGGTCATGTGATGATGTAAAACCATGTTTGGGAACATTTTGTGACAAGATCTACCCCGGTTTCACCGAAACGGGGAGTTTCCCCCTAATACTCAGATTGCAGACACTTTGTTTTTAGGAGAGACAACGCATGTGTGCGAACGGGGTCACACATGGGAACCAGGTTTAGGAGTTTTGAGCATGCCACCAGAATTCATTACACATGCTAGGGTCACATGCATGGTTTGGAAGTGTTCCGATGCCCCGAAGCGCTTCTTCCTGCGGAACCCTGATCCGTGGGCCTCAGATCGTCTACCCCCCTAGACTTTCTTCTCACAAGGGTAACCCGGTGTAGGAATCACTTGTTTTAGGCTTGGTTAGGTCATGTTATGATGTAAAACCATGTTTGGGAACATGTTGTGACAAGATCTACCCCGGTTTCACCAAAACGGGGAGTTTCCCCCTAATACTCAGATTGCAGACACTTTGTTTTAAGGGGACAACGCATGTCTATGAAGGGGGGCACAATTGGGAACCGGGTTTAGGAGTTTTGAGCATGCCACCACACTTCATTACACATGCTAGGGTCACATGCATGGTTTGGAAGTGTTCCGATGCCCCGAAGCGCTTCTTCCCGCCGAACCTTTATCCGCGGGCCTCGGATCGTTTACCCCCCTAGACTTTCTTATGACAGGGGTAGCCCGGTGTAGCCCTCTCATGTTTTAGGCTTGGTTAGGTCATGTGATGATGTAAAACCATGTTTGGTAACATGTTGTGACAAGATCTACCCCGGTTTCACCGAAACGGGGAGTTTCCCCCTAATACTCAAATTGTAGAGACTTTGTTTTTAGGAGAGACAACGCATGTCTGGGAAGGGGGTCACACTTCGGAACTAGGTTTAAAATTTTTGAGCATGCCACCACACTTAATTACACATGCTAGGGTCACATGCATGGTTTTGGAGGTGTTCCGATGCCCCGAAGCGCTTCTTCCCGCCGAACCCTGATCCACGGGCCTCGGATCGTCTACCCCCCTAGACTTTCTTCTGGCAGGGGTAGCCTGGTGTAGCCCTCTCATGTTTTAGGCTTGGTTAGGTCATGTGATTATGTAAAACCATGTTTGGGAACATGTTGTGACAAGATCTACCCCGGTTTCACCGAAATGGGGAGTTCCCCCTAATACTCAGACTACAGACACTTTGTTTTTAGGAGAGACAGCGCATATGTCCGCGAAGGGGGTCACACTTCGGAACCAGGTTTAGAAGTTTTGAGCATGCCACCACACTTCATTACACATGCTAGGGTCACATGCATGGTTTGGAAGTGTTCTGATGCCCCGAAGCGCTTCTTCCTGCGGAACCCTGATCCGCGGGCCTCGGATCGTCTACCCCCTAGACTTTCTTCTCACAGGGGTAGCCCGGTGTAGGACTCACTTGTTTTAGGCTTGGTTAGGTCATGTGATGATGTAAAACCATGTTTGGGAACATGTTGTGACAAGATCTACCCCGGTTTCACCGAAACGGGGAGTTCCCCCTAATACTCAGATTGCAGACACTTTGTTTTTAGGGGACAGCGCATGTCTGCGAAGGGGCTCACACTTGGGAACCAGGTTTAGGAGTTTTGAGCATGCCACCACACTTCATTACACATGATAGGGTCACATGCATGGTTTGGAAGTGTTCCGATGCCCTGAAGCGCTTCTTCCCGCCGAACCTTGATCCGCGGGCCTCGGATCGTCTACCCCCCTAGACTTTCTTCTGACAGGGGTAGCCCGGTGTAGCCCTCTCATGTTTTAGGCTTGGTTAGGTCATGTGATGATGTAAAACCAAGTTTGGGAACATGTTGTGACAAGATCTACCCCGGTTTCACCGAAACGGGGAGTTCCCTAATATTGAATTGCAGACACTTTGTTTTTAGGGGACAACGCGTATGTCCGCCAAGGGGGTCACACTTGGGAACCAGGTTTAGGAGTTTTGAGCATGCAACCACACTTCATTACACATGCTAGGTTCACATGCATGGTTTGGAGGTGTTCCGATGCCCCGAAGCGCTTCTTCCTGCGGAACCCTGATCCGCGCGCCTCGAATCGTCTACCCCTAGACTTTCTTCTCACAGGGGTAGCCCGGTGTATCCCTCTCTTGTTTTAGGCTTGGTTAGGTGATGTGATGCTGTAAAACCATGTTTGTGAACATGTTGTGACAAGATCTACCCCGGTTTCACCGAAACAGGGAGTTTCCCCCTAATACTCAGATTGCAGACACTTTGTTTTTAGAAGAGACAAGGCATGTCTATGAAGGGGGTCACACCTGGGAACCAGGTTTAGGAGTTTTTAGCATGCCACCACACTTGATTACACATGCTAGGGTCACATGCATGGTTTGGAGGTGTTGGTGCCCTAAGCGCTTCTTCTGCGGAACCACGATCCGCTGGCCTGCCTACCCTAGACTTTCCTCTGACAGGGGTAGCCCGGTGTATCCCTCTCATGTTTTAGGCTTGGTTAGGTCATGTGATGATGTAAAACCATGTTTGGGAACATGTTGTGACAAGATCTACCCCGGTTTCACCGAAACGGGGAGTTTCCCCCTAATACTCAGATTGTAGACACTTTGTTTTTAGGGGAGAACGCATATGTCTGCGAAGGGGGTCACACTTGGGAACCAGGTTTAGAAGTTTTGAGCATGCCACCACACTTCATTACACATGCTAGAGTCACATGCATGGTTTGGAGGTGTTCCGATGCCCCGAAGCGCCTCTTCCTGGAACCACGATCCATGCAGCCTGGTCGTCTACCCCCCTAGACTTTCTTCTGACAGGGGTAGCCCGGTGAATCTCTCTCATGTTTTAGGCTTGGTTAGATCATGTGATGATGTAAAACCATGTTTGGGAACATGTTGTGACAAGATCTACCTGTTTCACGAACGGGAGTTTCCCTAATACTCAGATTGTAGACACTTTGTTTTTAGGGGACAACGCATATGTCTGCGAAGGGGGTCACACTTGGGAACCACGTTTCGGAGTTTTGAGCATGCCACCACACTTCATTACACATGCTAGGGTCACATGCATGGTTTGGAGGTGTTAGATGCCTGGCGCCTCTTCCATGGAACCCTGATCCACGGGCCTAGGGTCGTCTACCCCCCTAGACTTTCTTCTGACAGGGGTAGCCCGATGTAGGACTCACTTGTTTTAGGCTTGGTTAGGTTATGTGATGATGTAAAACCATGTTTGGGAACATGTTGTGACAAGATCTACCCCGGTTCACCGAAACGGGGAGTTCCACCTAATACTCAGATTGTAGACACTTTGTTTTTAGGAGAGACAACGCATGTCTGCGAAGGGGGTCACACTTGGGAACCAGGTTTAGGAGTTTTGAGCATGACACCACACTTGATTACACATTCTAGGGTCACATGCATGGTTTGGAAGTGTTCCAATGCCCCGAAGCGCTTCTTCTGCATGGAACTCGATCCATGGCCTCGGATCATCTACCCCCATAGACTTTCTTCTGACAGGGGTAGCCCGGTGTAGGACTCACTTGTTTTAGGCTTGGTTAGGTCATGTGATGATGTAAAACCATGTTTGGGAACATGTTGTGACAAGATCTACCCCGGTTTCACCAAAACGGGGAGTTTCCCCCTAATACTCAGATTGCAGACACTTTGTTTTAAGGGGACAACGCATGTCTATGAAGGGGGGCACACTTGGGAACCAGGTTTAGGAGTTTTGAGCATGCCACCACACTTCATTACACATGCTAGGGTCACATGCATGGTTTGGAAGTGTTCCGATGCCCCGAAGCGCTTCTTCCCGCCGAACCTTTATCCGCGGGCCTCGGATCGTTTACCCCCCTAGACTTTCTTATGACAGGGGTAGCCCGGTGTAGCCCTCTCATGTTTTAGGCTTGGTTAGGTCATGTGATGATGTAAAACCATGTTTGGTAACATGTTGTGACAAGATCTACCCTGGTTTCACCGAAACGGGGAGTTTCCCCCTAATACTCAAATTGTAGAGACTTTGTTTTTAGGAGAGACAACGTATGTCTGTGAAGGGGGTCACACTTCGGAACCAGGTTTAAAAGTTTTGAGCATGCAACCACACTTAATTACACATGCTAGGGTCACATGCATGGTTTGGAGGTGTTCCGATGCCCCGAAGCGCTTCTTCCTGCGGAACCCTGATCCACGGGCCTCGGATCGTCTACCCCCTAGACTTTCTTCTCACAGGGGTAGCCCGGTGTATCCCTCTCTTGTTTTAGGCTTGGTTAGGTGATGTGATGATGTAAAACCATGTTTGTGAACATGTTGTGACAAGATCTACCCCGGTTTCACCGAAACAGGGAGTTTCCCCCTAATACTCAGATTGCAGACACTTTGTTTTTAGGAGAGACAGCGCATATGTCCATGAAGGGGGTCACACTTGGGAACCAGGTTTAGGAGTTTTGAGCATGCCACCACACTTCATTACACATGCTAGGGTCACATGCATGGTTTGGAAGTGTTCTGATGCCCCGAAGCGCTTCTTGCTGCGGAACCCTGATCCGCGGGCCTCGGATCGTCTACGCCCCTAGACTTTCTTCTCACAGGGGTAGCCCGGTGTAGGACTCACTTGTTTTATGCTTGGTTAGGTCATGTGATGATGTAAAACCATGTTTGGGAACATGTTGTGACAAGATCTACCCCGGTTTCACCGAAACGGGGAGTTTCCCCCTAATACTCAGATTGCAGACACTTTGTTTTTAGGGGACAGCGCATGTCTGCGAAGGGGCTCACACTTGGGAACCAGGTTTAGGAGTTTTGAGCATGCCACCACACTTCATTACACATGATAGGGTCACATGCATGGTTTGGAAGTGTTCCGATGCCCTGAAGCGCTTCTTCACTTGAACCTTGATCCGAGACCTCGGATCGTCTACCCCCCTAGACTTTCTTCTGACAGGGGTAGCCCGGTGTAGCCCTCTCATGTTTTAGGCTTGGTTAGGTCATGTGATGATGTAAAACCATGTTTGGGAAGATGTTGTGACAAGATCTACCCCGGTTTCACCGAAACGGGGAGTTCCCCCTAATATTCAGACTGCAGACACTTTGTTTTTAGGGGACAACGCGTATGTCCGCCAAGGGGGTCACACTTGGGAACCAGGTTTAGGAGTTTTGAGCATGCAACCACACTTCATTACACATGCTAGGTTCATATGCATGGTTTGGAGGTGTTCCGATGCCCCGAAGCGCTTCTTCCTGCGGAACCCTGATCCGCGGGCCTCGGATCGTCTACCCCCTAGACTTTCTTCTCACAGGGGTAGCCCGGTGTATCCCTCTCTTGTTTTAGTCTTGGTTAGGTGATGTGATGATGTAAAACCATGTTTGTGAACATGTTGTGACAAGATCTACCCCGGTTTCACCGAAACAGGGAGTTTCCCCCTAATACTCAGATTGCAGACACTTTGTTTTTAGAAGACACAACGCATGTCTATGAAGGGGGTCACACCTGGGAACCAGGTTTAGGAGTTTTTAGCATGCCACCACACTTGATTACACATGCTAGGGTCACATGCATGGTTTGGAGGTGTTAGTTGCCCGGCGCTTCTTCCTGCGGAACCCTGATCCGCGGGCCTCGGCTCGTCTACCCCCTAGACTTTCTTCTGACAGGGGTAGCCCGGTGTATCCCTCTCATGTTTTAGGCTTGGTTAGGTTATGTGATGATGTAAAACCATGTTTGGGAACATGTTGTGACAAGATCTACCCCGGTTTCACCGAAACGGGGAGTTTCCCCCTAATACTCAGATTATAGACACTTTGTTTTTAGGGGAGAACGCATATGTCTGCGAAGGGGGTCACACTTGGGAACCAGGTTTAGAAGTTTTGAGCATGCCACCACACTTCATTACACATGCTAGAGTCACATGCATGGTTTGGAGGTGTTCCGATGCCCCGAAGCGCTTCTTCCTGCGGAACCCTGATCCGTGGGCCTCGGGTCGTCTACCCCCCTAGACTTTCTTCTGACAGGGGTAGCCCGGTGAATCCCTCTCATGTTTTAGGCTTGGTTAGATCATGTGATGATGTAAAACCATGTTTGGGAACATGTTGTGACAAGATCTACCCCGGTTTCACCGAAACGGGGAGTTTCCCCCTAATACTTAGATTGTAGACACTTTGTTTTTAGGGGAGAACGCATATGTCTGCGAAGGGGGTCACACTTGGGAACTAGGTTTAGAAGTTTTGAGAATGCCACCACACTTCATTACACATGCTAGAGTCACATGCATGGTTTGGAGGTGTTCCGATGCCCCGAAGCGCTTCTTCCTGCGGAACCCTGATCCGCGGGCCTCGGGTCGTCTACCCCCTAGACTTTCTTCTGACAGGGGTAGCCCGGTGAATCCCTCTCATGTTTTAGGCTTGGTTAGATCATGTGATGATGTAAAACCATGTTTGGGAACATGTTGTGACAAGATCTACACCGGTTTCACCGAAACGGGGAGTTTCCCCCTAATACTCAGATTGTAGACACTTTGTTTTTAGGGGACAACGCATATGTCTGCGTAGGGGGTCACACTTGGGAACCACATTTAGGAGTTTTGAGCATGCCACCACACTTCATTACACATGCTAGGGTCACATGCATGGTTTGGAGGTGTTCCGATGCCCCGAAGCGCTTCTTCCCGCGGAACCCTGATCCACGGGCCTCAGGTCGTCTACCCCCCTAGACTTTCTTCTGACAGGGGTAGCCCGATGTAGGACTCACTTGTTTTAGGCTTGGTTAGGTCATGTGATGATGTAAAACCATGTTTGGGAACATGTTGTGACAAGATCTACCCCGGTTTCACCGAAACGGGGAGTTTCCCCCTAATACTTAGATTGTAGACACTTTGTTTTTAGGAGAGACAACGCATGTCTGCGAAGGGTTTCACAGTTGGGAACCAGGTTTAGGAGTTTTGAGCATGACACCACACTTGATTACACATTCTAGGGTCACATGCATGGTTTGGAAGTGTTCCGATGCCCCGAAGCGCTTCTTCCTGCGGAACCCTGATCCGCGGGCCTCGGATCATCTACCCCCCTAGACTTTCTTCTGACAGGGGTAGCCCGGTGTAGGACTCACTTGTTTTAGGCTTGGTTAGGTCATGTGATGATGTAAAACCATGTTTGGGAACATGTTGTAACAAGATCTACCCCGGTTTCACCAAAACGAGAAGTTTCCCCCTAATACTCGGATTGCAGACACTTTGTTTTTAGGAGAGACGGCGCATGTATGCGAAGGGCGTCACACTTGTTAACCAGGTTTAGGAGTTTTGAGCATGCCACCACACTTCATTACACATGCTAGGGTCACATGCATGGTTTGGAAGTGTTAGATGCCGGCGCTTCTTCTGCATGGAACCCGATCCGCGGGCCTCGGATCGTCTACCCCCCAAGACTTTCTTCTGACAGGGGTAGCCCGGTGTCACTTGTTTTAGGCTTGGTTAGGTCATGTGATGATGTAAAACCATGTTTGGGAACATGTTGTGACAAGATCTACCTCGGTTTCACCGAAACGGGGAGTTTCCCCCTAATACTCACATTGCAGACACTTTTTTTTAGGAGAGACAGCGCATATGTATGCGAAGGGGGTCACACTTGGGAACCAGGTTTTGGAGTTTTGAGCATGCCACCACACTTCATTACACATGCTAGGGTCACATGCATGGTTTGGAAGTGTTCCGATGCCCCGAAGCGCTTCTTCCTGCGGAACCCTGATCCGCGGGCCTCGGATCGTCTACCCCCCTAGACTTTCTTCTCACAGGGGTAGCCTGGTGTATCCCTCTCTTGGTTAGGTCATTTGATGATGCCTCAGATCGTCTACCCCCTAATACTAACAAATAGTACACTAAAAACTTAAAATAAATACAATTGAAAGGAAAAAAAGGAAAGAAAATGAAAAATGTCCACAAGGCACACGGCAAAGGTGAAAACACACGGCAAAGGCTTCTTTGGCGTGTGTCTCCGTCTGGTACACGGCAAAGGCTTCTTTGCCGTGTGTCTTCGTCTGGTACACGGCAAAGGCTTCTTTGCCGTGTGTCTCGGTCTGGTACACGGCAAAGGCTGTCTTTGCCGTGTTCCTTTCTTTTCGGCACACGGCAAAGGGCACGTCCACCGTCTAACCCTATCCACAACCGTCTAACCCTATCCACACCCCGCGCAAGCACGTCCTCACCCCACCGCCTCCTCTCACCCGCCGCCACCCCGCACCCCGCTGCCTCCTCTCACCCACCGCCGACACCCCGCACCCCGCCGCCGGCCCCTCCCCCATCTCAGCCGGCCCTTAGCCCGAGCCGGCCCTGAGCCCGAGCCGGCCCCGCGTGTCTACCCCCTGCCTGTTGCCGACCGCGCTGCCCCGACCCCGTGCATCGTCTGCGCCGCCCGGCATTGTGCTCGCCCGCCTTGCTCGGCGGAGGGAGGCCGGCGTGGGCGGGCGGAGCTCCGGCTGCGGCTCCCCTCCTCCACCTCGTCGTCGCCCCCATCTCCTCCACCGGTGTACCGAACAAGGTAAGTGTTTTTTTCTTTTTTTAGTTCATTGCTAATTCATGTCCATTTCGGTCTATATTATTGTTTCAACTTGAGACAATAGCCAAAATACTACTACTCAGAACCGATAGTTCCAAAACACCACTAGTAAAAACCGAGTAGCCACCACACGGGGAAGGGAGGGTTCGGCCGCAGAGGGAGCAGTCGGGGGTGTCGGCGAGCAGGCGGAGGCGTGAGCAAGCAGGCAGGCGGCGGCAACACGGATAGTGCGGGAAGCTGGAGAGAGAAGGAGCAGGCGGTGGCAGGGACATTGGCAGCCGGCCATGGCTGATCCAATCGCCGTAATCGATTAGCTAACTAGTGTTCCATGTGAGTCTGAACTCTGAAGAGACGAAGAGAGAATAGAGGGGTACTTTTGGAAAGGGATGAAAAAACTGACAACTTGGCTTTATGTTGACTATGATTAAGCTTTGACAACTAGCGGAGTGGTATTTCGGCATGCAAAAACTGAATATCAGTGCTATTTTGGCTAATTGGTTTTCGCTAGTGGTATTTTGGAATTCTCGGTTTTGAGTAGTGGTATTTTGGCTATTGTCTCTTTCAACTTTGTCTAGATACAAATACACCTAGTCTAAATGGTTAACTAAATACATACGAATCTAGACAAAATTGAAAACGTTAATATGAATCGGAGGGAGTAGCTATATTTCTTGCCTATTGAACACATGCACGAGGCTGGCGGAGACCGAGTAGTAGTAGGTAAACAAGATATCCCTGCATATATGAATACATGTGTATGTTAGTAATTCTTTTTTTCGTGCAGGATATCTATTGAGTTTGAGGGTGGGGCTGTCGACGGCATAGGGAATTTTGCGGGAGGGTCGCTGATCTTCTTCACCTCTCGATCACGCTTCGAGGGTAAAAATCTGTTCTCCTCTCTTGTACCTAGGGTTATTTTCATGTCTAGATCACCAAGCCTTTCGCGTTACCTAGGCGTCTCTTCCCGGCTGTAAGGGTTACGCAGATAAATATGCATTAGTGGTCTCGCATATTATGAACCGTAACTCTTATGGCATTTATCAGGACAGCTGGCGGATGCGCAGTTGGGTATGTTTTTCCTGTTCTACTTCGGTCCGTGACAGGATTTCGGCAGTGCCTCCCCGTTGTTCTCCGGATGCACATCCCTCTCGGCTTTTTGTCGAGACGTGTACCGGGAGAGCAGCGGGGAGGTGCTACCGAAATTCTGTCTCGGATCGGGGTAGAGCGAGAAGGCTCTCAATCTCTGAGATCCGGCGGTTACTAGGACCATCTTTACCTATTAGAGAGATAGGTGGATATATGCATGACGTAAAATTTATGTTTGCTAAAATTAACCGAACTAATACTAGATTTATTTATATGGCATGATTAATTGAAAGAGTCTGTTTTGGTACTGATTAAAGGATGGAGAATCGTGACTGGATGTATGAGGGCTATGTCAGTAAGTGGGACTTTACCATGGAATGGAAAGAAAAAGCCGAGGACTTCGTGAACCGAGCGTTTGCTGTCCCCACCAGACCCAGAAAAATTTGCTGCCCTTGTACAAGATGCAAGAACCTGAATACACATTCGAAGGATGATGTTAGTAGGCACCTGGTCAATTATGGGTTCACACCTTCCTACAAGACTTGGACTTTCCATGGTGAAAAGTTAGTGAAACGTGCTAGGAGGAGTCATCGCAGAGTCGTGACAAAAAGTCGACCAAGGGGAATTTGATGCTGGTTTTGATAGGTGCATAGACAACTTTGTGAATGCTAATGCGCTGAAAGCCCTCATGTAGAGGCGGAGACACCTCGGGAGGCGGAGACAAGTGAGGCCGGAGGAAAACACGACAAAGTACTACAAGACTTTGTTTGCCTCGCGAGACCCTTCATGCACATATAGATGTTAATAGCTGGGCGCCATCGCCGCCTTTTGGCCTTCAAGAGCCACAGGAACTTGACCAGAGATGACTTCGATGATTTGCTGGCCGTTGTTGGCAGCGATACGCCAAAAGGGCACCTCTTGCGGAGAACTTCTACTATTCAACCAAACTCCTCCGTGACCTTAAGTTGTCATATGAGCCGATACATGCTTGTCGAAGGATGCATGCTATTCAGAAAGGAGCATGCTAATACAAATTATTGTATCCTTTGCAAATCCTCTAGGTACTTTGAGGTCGATCCCAATGGTGATGGTCGGAAGAGGCGGACGGGGTTGCCCAAAACATCCTCGGTATCTTCGGTGCTACCGAGGATCCAACGACTCTTCATGACCGAGGATCTTGCCAGATGTCACGATGCATGAAGGTAATAGATACACCGACAAGATGATACATCCGTCGGATGGTAGTGCATGGAAGAACTTTGTCAAGAAATATCACGAGAAAGCCGGTGACAAGAGGCGTAGCGATTGCCATATCAACCGATGGATTCAATCCATATGGTATGTCGACTCTGATATCAACTGTTGGCGGTGTTTGTTATTCCCCTGAACCTCCCCTGGCATCTGCATGAGATCAGAGAACATGTTTGTGTCGATGATAATCCCCAGACCGAAATACCCTGGTAAGAACATGAATGTGTATCTAGAACCGCTGGTGGATGACTTGTTTTGTGGCTGGGAAGGTCGCGGGATCCGAACATATGACACCGCAAACAAGGAGCACTTCGATATGTATGTCTGGTACCACACCTCCCTGCATGACCTACCAGCACGTGCGTTGTTCTGCGGCTAGTGTACGCATGGGAAGTGGCCTTGCCCAGTGTGCATGCAGGATCTGACTTTCTTCTGGCTGTCAAAGGGAGGCAAGTATTCCTGCTTTGATAAACATCGAAAGTTCCTTGAGCCGAATCATCCATATAGGAATGATAAAAAGAGGTTCAAGAAAGGTCGTGTTGTACATTATCCAAAGCCACGTCTGAAGACGGGAAAGGAAATCAAGGCTGAGTTAGAAGCTCTCCAGCCTAAGCCCGATGGGAATGGTTTCGTGGGATATGGGGACACGCACCAGTGGACCCACATTCCATGCTTATGGAAGCTACCTTACTTTGAGGATCTCGAGCTCCCGCATAACATTGATGTAATGCACACCGAAAAGAATATCGGCGAGGCCCTTTGGAGCACCATAATGCAAACTGAGAAGTCGAAGGATAACATCAAGGCTCGAATTGATCAAGAACAATGGTGCGATAGGCCAAAGTTGAAAATGCAGCCACCGGGAACCAACGACAGAAAAGGGTGGTCTAAGCCAAAGGCTCCATTCTGCCAACAAAGCCCCCAAAAAGGGAGATCTTCCAGTGGATCACGCAAAGTTTATTTTTCCCTGATGGGTACGTAGCCAACTGGATGAGGGGTGCGAACATGCAAACGTTACAAGTACAAGGGCTCAAGAGTCATGACTACCACGTATGGCTTGAGCGAATAATGCCGGTGATGATTCGAGGCTATGTCGATGAGGAGACTTGGCGAGTGCTATCGAGATTGAGCTTTTTCTTCCACCAGATTTGTGCTAGGGAGTTAGACCGTAAAGTGGTTGAAAAGCTACATGAACAGGCACCCGAGTTGCTTTGTGATCTAGAGAGGCTCCTTCTGCCAGGGTTCTTCAATCCGATGCAACATATGATCTTGCATCTCGTGGATGAGGCTTTGGAGGGGGGACCTGTGTGGGCCCGTTGGCAGTATCCACCTAAGAGAGTAACACAGAGGCTTCATACAAAAACAGGCAATAAATGCAAGATCGAGGCATCCATAGCTGAGTTAGTCCTTAATGAGGAGGTTGCAAACTTCACCACCAAGCACTATGATGCCAACATTCCCACAAAGCACAACCCAGTCTCCCGTTACGATGCCGCCAACACTGAGGATGTACCCAAGCTTAGCATCTTCAGAGGGCTTGGTGGCAAATCAAGTGGCACGAAGAAGTTCATAATGAAAAAACCTGAGCGGGAGTTGATCCAGTCGTATGTCTTGAACACCATGGATGAAGTGAAGCCTTACATCGAGTAAGTGCTCACCCTTTAGATTTTTGCAAACATTTGCTCCTATGTTTGTGCCTCACTCTTCTTCTTTAAATTGGTATAGACGGTTCAAGTGTGCATATTGGAAGAATCCAGTTAGGGATCCTAACCCGAAAGAGGAGCAGGATCTATTCGATAAGGGTGGTGGTTTTGGTTTCATCAGCTGGTTCTGTGGTTTGGTACTATTCCATCCAACTTCGTGTGCTAAACTTCTCGTGCTAAACTTCTCGTTCTAACTTGTAGGCAAATACTGACAAAGATATGCAACCCGAGCTAAGAAATATTGCCAGGGGCTTTAACCATTCAGTCGACATGTTCAATGCTTATGATGTGAATGGGTATCGCTTCCATACCCATGAATACACAACTCTCCGGCCCAACCGGAAGACAACAAATAGCGGGGTCTTTTGTGAACGCTCAGATGGCCTCCAGTATTATGGAAGAGTCGAGGGTATATATGAGTTGAATTACGGTTTTGGCAAAGGGCTAAATCCTGTTGTATTCAAATGCCATTGGTTTGACCCACATCAGGTGAAATAGGATCCTGAAATTGGACTGGTCGAAGTTAAGAGAAGTTCCATTTATGCGGGAGATGATGTCTATATTTTGGCTACTCAGGCCTTCCAAGTATTCTATCTTCCGTACCCATGCCAAAACCCTACAAAACGTCTAAAGGACTGGGACGTTGTGATGGCCACCGACGCAACAGGCCACCCTTGCCAAACAAGGATGATTACCGCCGCCTAGACCCTTCAACAAATGATGGCGAGTTTTATCAGGAAGAAGGGCTCCCCGGGCAATTCACTATCAACTTGTCCGCCGATAGTGACATGGTCATAGACGATGACCAAGAAGCCGAGGAGGAAAACACTATGCAAGATGAAGTTGAGGAGGTTCACAACCAACAAGATGTGAGTTTGCTCGAGGCGTTCCGTGCAGGCCATGACGTCAACGCTCCACAGGGACCACCTCTAGGTTTCGTGGATGATTATTGGTGGCCCGAGAATGATAGCGATGATGAAACCTGTGTTCCAATTCGTAATCCCGACTCAGGCTTTTGATGTATGTAGTAGTAATAATATGAGACTAATCTATGTAGTACTATTTGTCGGGTTGTTGTATTTGTAAGAACTCTATGCTATGTAATAAATTTTGTTGCTTTTACTAATATCCATCGATTTTCATCGTTGTTGCTTTTACTACTCTTTTCATTGTTGCTTTTAATGTGTACTAATATTCATCTATTTTCATCGGTGTTGCTTTTACTATTATTCATCTAATTATGTGTACTAATAAACTACTCTTTTCATTGTTGCTTTTAATGTGTACTAATAAACTACTCTTTTCATTCTGTTTTGCAGGTGATTGAAAGATGCCAGGGGGAAAGGGCGTTACAAAAAAGCTGAAAAGCTTGGTTGACCTTGTGAGTGGTGGTTCAAAAAAGGGTGCTTCGAAAAAGGGTGGTTCGAAAGCTTCAACATCGGCTTCGAGAGAGCGTGCTAGTCCTCCACCGCGCACTTCACAGCGCCAGGGGCGTGGGAGGCGTGGGAGGAATCCTAGTCCCCCCCCCCCGGCCGTGGTGGACCAGGACAAGGAGGAGGAGGACCAGGAGGAGGAGGACCAGGAGGAGGAGGACCAGGACCAG
The DNA here is from genome assembly GCA_023614405.1 of Avena insularis. NCBI lineage: Eukaryota > Viridiplantae > Streptophyta > Magnoliopsida > Poales > Poaceae > Avena > Avena insularis. The sequence goes on along the minus strand of CM042692.1, from coordinate 426,873,316 downwards.
GAGGAGGAGGACCAGGAGGATGATGATGAGGCCTGATCGCGCCAGTCGATCGGAGGACGAGGGGTTGGGGTCTTTACCCTACGAGCTTGACATGACCTTGAGGTGGGATCCTCCGGAGGACGAGACGTCGTACCTTGAGGCGTACGTGGCCATGGACCCGCGGCTTACGCCACAGAGCGAGGCTCCGTATCGGCGTGGGGTTGCGAGACTCCCCGATCTACCTTATGCCTATGCGGATAAGATTCTCGTACCCGCTGGGAAGAGGTACATTATTTGACCCGCTAACCATATATTGGAATTTTCATCACATACTGATTATGATTTTTCATTTTGTAGTTCCTTTCTATATGAGGATGGAATGAAGCCGTATCGTGGCTACTCGAGCATCCTTGGAGCCCTGGTTCGAGCGTATTTTCCTAGGATTGTCACTCTCCCAAATGGTCAGGAGGATGTAGCTTGGACTTGGAAGCATTACCACTACGCCCTGGATCCGACTAAAAAGTACAACCACATGGCGGAGAAGATTCAAGTTCTGTTCTGGGTAAGTTTGTTTCACTTGTCATAATTAAATCACCGTGGCTTTGACTCGTGGCTTTGACTCCTTTTTTTCCTGTGTGCATACTTGTAGAATTATTTTGACATGCACAGGGAGAACTCAACGGAGTGCATGGCGATCGTGAACGAGCTTGCTAAGAGGAAGGTGCAAGACATGCACTATGAGGCACGCGTGAACTCTGTCCGCAACTGGTTTGGTGATCGTAAGATCTGGATGAACAAGAGTCAAGCCTGGGACATGCTCTTCGAGCCATGGCAGTACCTGCAGGTAGTTATGTTTCAGTTTTACTGATTTCTTGACCTTCATCTATATCATGTTGTACTAATACCTGTACCTTGTGGATGTAGAACCCTCCTCAGTTTGTCGGTAATGACGCAAGGTGCTACACGGCGATGGTAGCGTGGTGGACACACGCCGAGTACCTCAAGAGACACGAGGCCGCAAAGAAGCGGCGAGAGGAGATGAAGGGTGGATCACACCGCCAAGGCAGCATCCCCCTCGCCCTTGTCAGGCAAAAAGAGGTGAGTAAATGCTTTCTTTATTTTTGCTTCTCATGTTATTCTTTACTCCACAAGGGAGTCCCCCTTCACTTATCTTTGTCCTCTCATTTGCAGAAAGTAAAGACAGGTGTGGAGCCGTCCATGTTTCCCATTTGGAAGAAGATGCGCACCTTGGACGAGCCTATGAACGGCTCCCCGTGGATCAATGAGGGAGTTAAGATCCGAGAATGCAAGTACCCGAGAAGTACAGGTGCAGCGAAGATTCCAACCACGACACCGCCCTTGATCCACGAGGTTGCCGTCTTTGGCGGAGAGGGCAGAGGAATGGCCGCCTATGGATTCTTGTGGACGGGTCCGTCCACCCTAGGACCGTTCGTCTATCGCCAGATCCGGCGTGGCAGGACGAGCTCCATGCCTACCGTAGAGACCCGTCCACGGCCTTCGGTTATAGCTGTCGACCAGTTACGGGTATGTTCTTCTTCCTCAGTCATCTTTGGTTTACTACATGTTTTACATTGCAATGTTCATGATATTTCGGCTACACAACGTAGGAGGAGATGGCCGCTGAGAGGGCAAGCAGAGAGGCAGCCGAGCAGCGGCAGTACTGCGGCAGCGGCTTAGGCAGCAGATGATCTTTGGAGCAACAACGAGATGACGATGGATGACAAACCAAATGCTCATGACTGCTCCACCAGGGTCTCTTCCTACTCCTCCTTTCGCCTTCCCGTGGGTAAGTGATCACATGTCTTAGTTGTCTAATGCTCGTAATTTTCAATATTCTCGTATTATCTAATGCTCACAATTTCCCATAGTGTAGTTGGCCAATTTGATGCCGCCTGGTGGGTCGAACAACCAGGCGCCGCCTGGTGGGTCAGACGGTGGATCCAACAACCAGTCGCCTTTCACCGTCAACAATCAAATCGGTCGTCCTTGAGCTGGATCAGAGTCCTCCTGGTTAGTTCTCCTACACTTGACCTTGTGCATCACTCGATATCGGTACTCGATACACTTGGAGAGTCTCATGATTGTGCTTTTGACCTTGTAGGAGGGCTTTGAGGTTGTGGCTATCATGTGTGCATCACGGTTAGTTCTCCTACACTTGTCAAATTTATGCATGCCATGATACTTGTAGAAAATTTAGCCTTGCCATGACAGTTGTCAAAATTTACTTGTCATTTTCATCAACTTGCCACGAGACTTGTCAAAATCACATGTAATTGTCATTTTCATCAACTTGCCTTGAAAGTTGATCAATACTAGTTTTGTATGCTATTGCCAAGTTGTATATTTCTATGTTGCTACATTGCCACTACTACACTTGTGAAAATTTGTCATGCGAATCTCACTATTTTGCTTTCGACCGTGTAGGATATGGATATGTGGTGGCCATCGAGTGCATCAAGGACATCGACCTTCGCCGTGCTTGAATCATATGTGATTGTTTGGATCAATATTTGCTTGGATCATATGTTTGGATCATGTGATGTGTATGAGTGCTTGGATCATATGTTTGTGATGTGTATGAGTGCTTGGATCATATATGTTTGTAATGTGTATGAGTGTTTGGATCATGTGTATGTTTGCTTGGAGCATAGTTGCTTGTTTGGATCATATATTTGTTGTCATATATATCAACTGTTGTTTTAAATGCAGGGATGTAGAAAAAACAAATAAAAAAGAAAATAAAAGGGCCTTTGCCGTGTGTATACACACGGCAAAGTGCCAAATGGTAACTTTGCCGTGTGTATACACAGCAAAGGCGACAGGTGGCAGCAGCCTGTGCGCTCCTGGGTTGGCTCGAAGGGCCTTTGCCGTGTGCCTTCTAGGAAAGACACACGGCAAAGGTGGCTGCGTTGTCGTGATGCGTATCCCACGGGCACACGGCAAAGACAAAGACTGTGCCGTGTGTTTCTTCCCAAAGGCACACGGCAAAGGGTGCTACTGTGCCGTGTGTGTATCCTTTGAGGCACACGGCAAAGCCTCACTACACGGTAAAAAAAGGACACACGGCAAAGCGTAAAAAGCACAGGGCAAAGAAGGAGCACAGCAAAGGCTCGCTGGCTCCGTTAAACGGACGGAGGCGTCAAGTTGCTTTACTGTGCCGTGTCTACACGTAAGACACACGGCAAAGACTTTGCCGTGTATTATTTAGAAAACACACGGCAAAGGGCCTTTGCCGTGGCAAACGTTGCCGTGTGGCTTTTGCCGTGTGTATACACACGGCAAACCCTTTGCCGTGTTCCACGTTCGCTTTGCCGTGTGTGTTTGACCACACGGCAAAGAACTTCTTTCCCGTAGTGGTTGCTTTGAAAATATGCGACCATGCATATATGGTAGATGGTTTTCTTGATCTTAATAGTAAGATGATTTGATATATCCGTCACTAGTTTTAACCCCCATAAATTCTATGTGTTGCAGCACACATCATCCAGATCTGCCCCAACCGGTTGATGCTCCTTGTTGTGTCCGCCCTCTATGACCCTAAGGCGCTCGTTGACAACAAGGAGGATGCCTGGCCTACCCATACATGTCTAGGATGTAGTGTACACTTCCACCCTCACCCACTTGACTTACTAGATATTGTGCTATCTTATGCTTGTGTTTTGCTAGTTGACACCTGAGTCGTGTAGAATTAATTGTCTGGCGATCCTCCACGTGGATAGTCATGAAACGTCGGGTGTTGATCAACTTGCGTGTTTAGGGTACTATGATGGCAATCCAGTAGAAAATTTACGTACGGTGTATGAATTGTGGTCTCTGTCTCCCTGTCATATGCTTCATTGGATGTATAGTACTGTAGTGAAGTTCTTTTACAAATTAAGTCGCCGATCTAAGAATTTATGATCACTTATTTGAACTTTATACGGCACTACCTTAGTTGCATTGGAAATTAGTAAATGACTACTATCACTGAAACTAGCAAATGGCTAATTTTGATTTGTGAGAGTTAATGACTCCTTACTGGAAACCTAAGTGACCATTGATGTTGCAGGATCGGGAGAGATGGAAACTTGGAAAACAAAAACGATTAGCCAGGGATTGAAGGATTTTTGTCGCGCTCAGTACTGCGACTTTTCTGTTCTCTCTTTATTTATCTGGACCCAAACTGATCCACAAAGGGAGCTAACTGAATCCCTGAAAACCGGTCACGTACACCGAGCTTACTGGCCATGCCATCCCATGGCGTCCGTTGTGCGTGATCCACTACATCAGCTATGACCTGGTTGACGCCGTGCCATCCCACGACACTGGATCGAAGCGGAGAACAAGTCTACTGCTAGACCTATGACTGAACCGAGGTGTGGACATACACACACTGTCTCGATTATTACTTCTACTAACTGTTAACTGAACCTGATAAAAGGAAACACTAACAGCTACAGGTACAGCAGGGTTTAGACATCAAATCTCCCCCTAAAACCTGATGCGCCTAGGATACCTTCATCACTCCAAGCATCTGCCTCAGCTCCACGAACTTAGCACGCCCAAGTGACTTGGTAAGAATATCTGCCAACTGTTCGTCAGTACGAACATGATCGACATCCACTTTGCCCATCTCTATGCATTCCCTGATATAGTGAAAGCGAGTGTCGATGTGTTTGCTCCGGCCGTGGTGAACAGGGTTCTTGCAAAGTGCAATCACCGATTTGTTATCAACATAGAGTTTGATCTTCTTGGTCCCTTCTCCAATCATCTCCCCAAACAGCTGGCTTATCCAGACAGCCTGACAGGCTGCTGTTGATGCTGCGATATATTCAGCTTCGCAGCTTGATAAGGCTACGATTTTCTGTTTTTGAGAAGCCCACGTCATTGCACTTGATCCAAGAAGAAATACCAGGCCAGAGGTGCTCTTCCGATCATCAGGATCTCCAGCGAGGTCACTATCGCTGTATCCTGTGATCACTTCAGTGCCTATTCCAGCTTTGAACACACAGCCCAAGTCTGATGTACCTTGTACATATCGCAGAATCTGCTTCAGGGCTGCCCAGTGCTGTCTTCCCGGTGACTCCATATGCCTGCTCACGATCCCCACATAATACGCAAGATCAGGTCTCGAGTTTACCAGGTACCGTAGGCTACCAACCAGACTTCTGTATTTGCCTGCGTTGATCACTGCCCCATCAACCATCTTGCTCAGAGTGAGGCGATTCTCCATGGGGACTTGGCATGGGTTGCAATCCTTCATGCCTGCAACTTGCAGAATCTTTCTTGCATAGCTGGACTGACATATTGAGATTCTTACCTCCTCTTGTCTGACTTCAATGCCCAGATAGTAACTGAGAGCACCCAGGTCACTCATCTGGAACAATTGGTGCATCTGTCTCTTGAAGATCTCGATCACGTCACTGCTTCTCCCGGTGATGATAAGATCATCAACATACACGCCAACAACCAAGAAGCCAGCTTCTTCCTCGCGCCGGTACAGAGCATGATCGAGCTCGCACCGTTTGAAACCCAACGACTCCATGGATGAGTCCAGTTTAGCATTCCAAGCGCGGGGCGTCTGTCGCAGTTCGTATAGAGCCTTGTGTAGCCTCAGTACCTTGTCAGAGTTGTCGTTGTCGACGAAACCAGCAGGTTGATGGACATATACCTCCTCGAGTAGATCACCATTGAGGAAGGCATACTTAACATCCATATGGTGAACTGTCCATCCCTGGTGAGCAGCCACTGCGAGGAGCAGACGCACGGTCTCGAGACGGGCTACTGGTGCGAACATTTCGTCAAAATCGACACCCTGGCACTGAGCGTAGCCCTTTGCCACCAATCTGGCCTTGTGCTTCACTATGCTTCCAGCGGGATCGCGCTTCACTTTGTAAATCCATTTTAGTCCGATGGCGCAGTGACCGGCCGGCAATGTCGCCAGCTCCCAGGTGCCGTTCTCCCGAATGCATCGCATCTCCTCCTCCATGGAGTTGCGCCACGAAACTTGATCAAGGGCCTCGTCAACCGAGGCCGGTTCTTCTGCTGCGGCGAGGCACAGTTCGCCTAGCTCCAGCTCACCAGTGTACTTCGGGTTTGGCCGGAATATGCCGCTCTAGGCACGGGTACACATCTGATGCGTTGGCTGCTTCAGAGGCGCCGCTGGTGCAGGATCTAGGGCTGGAGCTGGATCAGATGAGGCCCTGCTTGACGAGGCATCGGATGATAACACAGGAGTGGGCTGCGTAGGAGGAGATCGTGGTTCAGGAGTGCTGTGAGCATGTTGAGCACCACACTTGCTCTGCACGCTCTCAGCTTCGTCAGAGTAGATAGCAGTGAACCGATCAGCACTAACAGATTCATCATCCTTTGTGCTCCAGTTCCACTGTCTCCCTTCCTCGAATGCCATGTCTCTGGTAATGTGCAGCTTGTTCTCCTTCGGATCAAACACACGATATGCTTTCGCACCTTCTTCGTATCCGACAAACACCCCGCTGCGCGATCTGTCAGACAGTTTGCTGACTCCTTGCCCAACAATTTTCATGTGTGCGACACATCCAAACATGCGCAGGTAGTCCACTCTGGGCTTCCTTCCACGCCATGCCTCATATGGGGTCATCCCTTTCAAACTCCTGGTAGGTGATCTGTTCAGTATATGAACTGCTGTTCTAACAGCTTCTGCCCAGAATGTGGCCGGCACCTGCATGCTCTTCATCATGCTCCGAGCCATCTCGACAACCGTTTGATTCCTGCGTTCCACTACTCCGTTCTGCTGAGGTGAATATGGTGATGTAGTGTTCCTCCTTACGCCGTGCTCCTCACAGAAGCGGGTGAACTCATTTGAGTTGAATTCACCGCCTCGATCAGTTCTGAATGCTCAGAGTTTGACGCCCCGATCAGCCTTTGCCAAAGCCTTGATCTTCTTGAAGTATCTGAATGCCTCGTCCTTTATTCGAAGAACCTCCAGCCACATGTATCGACTGAGGTCATCAACAATCAGAAGAAAGTACTTGTTTCCGCTGGTGGTGGATGGAGTGATCGGACCACACAAATCGCCATGGACGAGATCGAGGACGCGCTCCGCACGGTACACAGATGCACGCGGGAACGTCGTGCGGTGCATCTTCCCGAGCGAGCAGCCATCATAGAAGTGGTCAATGTGATCGACCATTGGCATTCCCCTCACCATTCCCTTCGCGCCAAGATCATGCAGTGCGCGGAAGTGAAGGTGACCAAAGCGTGGATGCCAGCGCCACGCTTGATCCTTCCTTGCTGCCGTTAGCAGACACACAAGTGACACCTGACTGAACTGAATTGGGTATAGACGGTTTCTTGCTCGTTGAACTCGTGCCAGCAGTTGACGGCGTGTGTCATAGAGCCGCAATTCACCCCCACCGATGACTGATTTGCACCCAACCTCATCGAGTTGCCCCAGGCTCACAATATTGGTCCGCAGCCTGGGGATGAAGTAAACATCCGTGAGGGCACGGTGCTCGCCATTCTGGCATGTGAACAGAACGACACCGCGGCCGTGTATCTCCACAAGGGAGCCGTCCCCAAACTTGACGCTGGCACGGACCGACTCATCCAATTCGACAAGCATCTCTCTGCATCCAGTCATATGGTTGCTAGCTCCTGAATCGAAAAACCAGTGCATACCATCGGTGGGCGTCGGGATGACCCGTTCTTCGTTGAGGAAGACATACTGGATGTCAGTATTGGGCTTGACTTGCACGCACGGTGCCAGTTCACGTGATGTGGGAGGTGTCTTGGTGGCTTCGTCCAGGACGCTTGCAGACAGGAGCATGTTCGGGGGATGCTCCTCTTCTTGCGCAATGTGAGCCTCCTCGCCCTTCTCTCGACGATCACGCTCCCGCTTACGGTACTCTTTCGCCCAGTGTCCACGGATGCCGCAGTACCTGCACTCCCCCTTGCGTCTGGGAGGTGCATCGCCACCACCAACTTTTGCTTGGCCGCGGTCGCCGTTGATGGGCTTCGGCCTCTTCTCGCCTTTGCCCTTTGCGCGCGGCTTGTCGCCGCCGCCAGATGAGCTATGCCCACGTTCACGGCTGGCCTGCCGAGCACACCATTCCTCCTTGGTGAGAGGTAGGCGTCCGCTCGCGTCGGCCTCTGGCTCGCCGCGCCCGTCCGAGGCAGAAAGGCGCCCGCTGAGCTCCTCGAGCGACATGTCCTTCAGATCGAGGAGAGTCTCGATGGAGCACGCCATTTGCGCATACCTAGGAGGCACGACACGGAGGTACTTCTGCACCGCCCTGAGCTCCGTCATGTCATCGCCGAGCGACTGCAGTTCATTCACTATGCCAGCGATGCGAAGGGTGAAGTCCTCGATTGCCTCGCCGCTTCTGAAAGCGAGGTTTTTGAAGTCCTTTCGGAGCTTCTGACGTCGCGCCTCGCGAACACGGTCTACGCCGATGCGCATGACCTTGATCGCCTCCCACGCCTGCTTGGTGTTGTCCTTCGCTGCGAGGACCGGCACCATCTCCGGCGGCACCGAGCGCAGTATTGCACCCAACGCCTGCCTCTCCTGGCGCCCCCCATCGAGTCCTGGATCGATAGCTTCCCAGAGACCAGCTCCCTGCATCTGTACTCGCATTAGTATAGCCCACTCGGAGTAGTTCGTCCGTGTGAGGGTCGGGAACGTCACGGCTCCGCCGCCGCCTCCTCCTTCCCTCACGACTTCCTGCACGACGATCTCCCCGCCTCCTTTCCTGTTCCTGCTCCGTCCGCGACTCAGCGAACCCCTGTGCACTGGGGTCACTGACCTCCCAGCGTGTCGTGCCGCCGCCGCCTCCGACGCCGTCGTGCCTCCCGCATCTGCTGCCGGTGGTGTGCCCACCATGATCACCAAAGCCTGGACGCTCTGATACCACTTGATGTTGTAGGATCGGGAGAGATGGAAACTTGGAAAACGAAAACGATTAGCGAGGGATCGAAGGATTTTTGTCGCGCTCAGTACTACGACTTTTCTGTTTTCTCTTTATTTATCTGGACCCAAACTGATCCGCAAAGGGAGCTAACTGAATCCCTGAAAACCGGTCACGTACACCGAGTTTACTGGCCATGCCATCCCATGGCGCCCGTTGTGCGTGATCCACTACATCAGCTACGACCTGGTTGACGTCGTGCCATCCCACGACACTGGATCGAAGCGGAGAACAAGTCTACTGCTAGACCTATGACTGAACCGAGGTGTGGACATACACACTGTCTCGATTATTACTTCTACTAACTGTTAACTGAACCTGATAAAAGGAAACACTAACAGCTACAGGTGCAGCAGGGTTTAGACATCAGCCATGTACCTACCTTGGTTGTATCTAGATTTATGGAAAGTAGTAGGGTTAGTTTTGTATCTATTCAGCTGCTTTAAAGAGATGCAATCATGCATATACAGTAGATAGTTTTCTTGATCTAAATAGTAAGATGATTTTATCTATCTGTCACTGGTTTTAACCCCCATAAATTCTGCATGTTCCAGCGCACATCATCTAGATTTTCCCTAGCCGGTTGATGCCCCTTGCCGAGTTTGCCCGTCTATGACCCCGAAGCGCTTGTTGACAACAATGAGGATGGCCGGCCTACCCATACTTGCCCAGGATGCAGTGTACGCCTCCACCCTCGCCCACTTGACTTATTAGATGTTGTGCTTTCCTATACTTGTGTTATGCTAGTAGACACCTGAGTTTTGTATAATTAATTGTCTAGCGATCCTCCACGTGGATAGTCGTGAAACGTCGGGTGTTGATCAATTTGCGTGTTTAGGGCACAGTGATGGCAATCCAGAAAATTTTACGTATGATGTATGAATTGTAGCTGGACTGTGGCCTCTGTTTCGTTGTTAGATGCTTCATTGGGTGTATAGTACTGTAGTGAAGTTCTTTTTCAAACTAAGTAGCCTATCCAAGAATTCGTGATCACTTAATTGAACATTATACAAAGCTACCATGGTTGCTTTGGAAATTAGCAAATTATTACTTTCACCGAAACTAGCAAATGTCCAATTCTGATTTGTGAGAGTTAATGAGACCTTACTGGAAACGTACGTGGCCCCTGTACCTACCTTGGTGTATCTAGATTTCTAAAAAGTAGTAGGGTTAGTTTTTATATTTTTAGGTGCTTTGAAGAGATGTATATATGGTACTCCTTCCGATCCAAATTAGTTGACTCAGATTTGTCTAGATTTGAATGTATCTAGACTTGTTTTAGTGCTAGATACATTCGAATCTAGACAAAACCAAATCAACTAATTTGGGTTGGAGGGAGTAGATAGTTTTTTTACCTTAATAGTAAGATGATTTGATTTATCCGTCACTGGTTTTAACCCCCACAAATTCTACGTGTTCCAGCGCACATCATCCAGATCTGTCCAAGCCGGTTGATGCCCCTTGCTGAGTCCGCCCGTCTATGACCCTGAAGCGCTTGTTTACAACAAGGAGGATGCATGGTCTACCCATATCTTCCCAGGATGCAGTGTATGCTAGGGTTGAAAATGGTAAGGAAATTTTTCGTCTGTTTTCGAAGAAAAAAATAGAGAGCTAAAAAGAAAACAGAAATGACATTTTGCAGAAAATGAACGAAAACGAAATATTATAAACGGATATGGAAACATGAAGCCATTTTCGGTGAAAATGGAAGCGATAAAGAAATTCTGGATAAATAAATACAGAACTTTCTGGAAACATAACCGGTCAGGCTCATGTACGAAATAGTACTTTCCATCAGTTATTTCTCTTACTCTTGTTGAGCCATAGAATATATTAGGGATCTAAGTAATACATGCAACCGATCTAGACAACATACTAATCAAGTGAGTGTCTTAGTGGTTATGTGAAACTATTTATGTGAATTTATGTACTTATCGAAGTGTTAAATTATATGTGTTACTTTACGTTCAATTGTCACTTTTCGAAGTTGTGAGATATTCTTTGTCTATTATATATTAATTCTAGTGCACACACCATGATATTACATCACTATTATATTCCGACAAATGTCTGTTTTCATATCGAATCTGACCCATATCCGTTCCATATTTGTTCCCGATAATTTCCGATTCCATGTTCATTTTCGGAGTTTTTCATTTCGTTTCCGATTCCGGCAACAAAATAGGAAACAAAAATGATAATGTATGTTTTCGTTCCGTACGCCTCCACCCTCACCCACTTGACTTACTAGATGTTGTGCTTTCCTAGGCTTCTCTTCTGCTAGTTGACAACTGAGTCTTGTAGAATTAATTTCCTGGCGATCGTCGACGTGGATAGTCGTAAAATGTCGGGTGTTGATCAATTTGCATGTTTAGGGCACTATGATGGCAATCCAGTAGAAAATTTTATCGTGCGATGTATGAATTCTAGTTGGACTGTGTCTATGTCTCCCTGTTAGGATGCTTCATTGGGTGTATAGTACTGTAGTGAAGTTCTTTTTCAAAGTAAGTGACCGATCCAAGAATTCATGCTCACTTAATTGAACTTTATACGGCGCTACCTTTGTTGCATTGGAAATTAGTAAATGACTACTCACTACGGCAGAAGCTAAAAACGCCGACGGCCTAATCCTACGCCGATGGCCAAATGTCGGGGCCGTCGGCGAAGGTTCCCGGGCTCTTCAGCCCGGCAAAGGGGCCGTCGGCGTAGAAACACCGTCGGCGTATATCAAAATCCCTGACGGCCGCCGTCGGCGTAAATATACCGTCGGCGTATGCATACTATAGCCCGACGGTTGCCGTCGGCCTTCCCTACACCGTCGGCGCAGGAGGACACGTGTCACCAGTTAACAGCCCACCTGACGGGGCGGTCCGCGGCGTTAGGCGCGTAGCTACGCCGACGGCCAGGCCGTCGGCCTAGCGAGTCTATCCCCCTACGCCGACGGCAATGCCGTCGGCCTAAGTCTTTTTTTTTGTTTGGGTACAGTTGTTTTATTTTTTCCCACTAAAATTTTAATGTATATGTAATTTATAAATAAATTGGTGATTGTAAAATAACCACGCGAATCTTCGGCATCCTGCCACACCCACATAGAATAACGACGCGCACACGCCGACAGTAAATAAATTGGCTTGGAGATTACCTGCGGGCGGCTTCGAGCTGCCGAGGGGCTCCGGGTGGCGGCGGCTTCGGGCGGGCGGTGGCTTCGGGTGGCGGCTGCTTCAGACGGGCGGTGGCGGCGGCTGCTTTGGGTAGGAGGAGTAGGAGGCAGCGGAGTGGAATGAAAGAAGAGGGGGTATTTAACCTAAACAATCGGGCGGTGGCGGCGGCAGCTCCGGACATGCGTTAACACTTAGCGAAATCCTGGATCTGTACGTGGAAACTCCCGCCGCGGGACAACCGGGGCCTAGAATGTGGCAAAGTTGGCCCAACCATTTCTCTCCGTGTATATATGTACTAAACAAACCAAAACAAATAGAAAGGTCCACCGGGCTACCCTCATACGGAGATAGCTATAGGGGTAGACGATCCGGGGCCCCCGGTCTAGGGTTTCGCCGGAGGAAGACCACCGGAGCGTCGGAATCACATGAAAACTTGCATGTGCCCCTAACATATGTGTGTGAGAGTGGTGCAAGGTTGGTAGGTGCCATGTGTAGGCGCCAGGTGTGACCCCCTTCCCGGACATGCGTTAACACTTAGCGAAATCCTGGATGCATGTGGAAACTCCCGCATGGGACAACCGGGGCCTAGAATGTGGCAAAGTTGGCCCAACCATTCTCCGTGTATATATGTACTAAACAAACCAAAACAAATAGAAAGGTCCACCGGGCTACCCTCGTACGGAGATAGCTATAGGGGTAGACGATCCGGGGCCCCCGGTCTAGGGTTTCGCCGGAGGAAGACCACCGGAGCGTCGGAATCACATGAAAACTTGCATGTGCCCCTAGCATATGTGTGTGAGTGGTGCAAGGTTGGTAGGTGCCAGGTGTGACCCCCTTCCCGGACATGCGTTAACACTTAGCGAAATCCTCGATCTGTACGTGGAAACTCCCGCCGCGGGACAACCGGGGCCTAGAATGTGGCAAAGTTGGCCCAACCATTGCTCTCCGTGTATATATGTACTAAACAAACCAAAACAAATAGAAAGGTCCACCAGGCTACCCTCGTACGGAGATAGCTATAGGGGTAGACGATCCGGGGCCCCCGGTCTAGGGTTTCGCCAGAGAAGACCACCGGAGCGTCGGAATCACATGAAAACTTGCATGTGCCCCTAGCATATGTGTGTGAGAGTGGTGCAAGGTTGGTAGGTGCCATGTGTAGGCGCCAGGTGTGACCCCCTTCCCGGACATGCGTTAACACTTAGCGAAATCCTGGATCTGTACGTGGAAACTCCCGCCGCGGGACAACCGGGGCCTAGAATGTGGCAAAGTTGGCCCAACCATTGCTCTCCGTGTATATATGTACTAAAAAACCAAAACAAATAGAAAGGTCCACCGGGCTACCTAACGACGGAGATAGCTATAGGGGTAGATGATCCGGGGCCCCCCACTGACGGTTTCACGGGAGGAAGACTCGAGGCGTCGGAATCACATGAAAACTTGCATGTGCCCCTAGCATATGTGTGTGAGAGTGGTGCAAGGTTGGTAGGTGCCATGTGTTAACACAGGTTAGATCGAGTCAAAAAAAAAAAAATAGATGCGTAGGTGGCCGGGTGTAACCTAGAAAATGAAGAAAATAGGTGAAAGACCTTTAAAATTTGAAAAATAGGAGCTATGCGTGTTGGTGTGAAAAAATGGGGTGTGTCTGTAGATCGAGCACGCATCTGAGAAAAAAAAAAGCAGCGCTTCAAAAGAGCTGACCAGCCAGCGCGCGTATCTTGACCGGTTGGAGGCTCAGTCATTAGGCTGACCACAGACCACCCGACTCAGTCCCACGCCGGCCGCAGCTTCCTCCGTCTCCCCCACCATCACAGCTCACCCGTCTCTGCTCCCAGCGCCGCCTGCCATCCATCCGTCTCGTCTCCCCACCCGCGCCTGCGCGTCCTCCACACCCGCCACCACGTGCTCTCCCGGCCGGCGCCGCCATCTCCTCCTCGCCTCCGCCGCCACGTCTCCTCCTCCAAGCCCGGTCCTGCCCATGAGCCACTGGGGCCTCGAGCTCAGCCGGGCGCCTCCTCCCAGCTCACCGGCGTCCTCTCCTCCCACCTCGTCCACCCCGAGCTCGCCCGCGCCCCACCCACTCCGAGTCTGAGCCGCTCCGCCTGCCTCCCTCCCTCCTGCTCGCGTCCACCCCGAGGTAGGGCCTGCATTTCAATTTCGCTGCTCATATAAAACTAGTATTTAGAATTTTAGAAACCCACTTTTAAACTTTACAAAATCGTAAGAAAGAGCTTTAGAATATAATGGAATGGTAGTCGTTTTGTACACCATATAACACACTTATTATTGGATTGTGTTTTTTGAATGGGCATAAATATACATGTTGTGAATAAAGTGTTGTCTTTATGTTTCTTCGTGTAGGTTTCTCGGAGCTCCCATAGTCTCGGAGCCCCCTTCGTCTCGGAGCCCCCGCCATCTCGGAGCCCCCGCCGTCTCGGAGCCCCCGAGGGTGAGCTAAAACTCCGTCTCCTCCCGCACATTTGTTATGTTACTAGATTCCATTTCCACGTCAAGTGGCGTCACTTAGGTGTCATTTCCTGTCCGCGAGCGTTACACGGATAAATATGCATTAGAGGTCGGCATATTATGAACCGTAACGCTTGCGGCATTTACGGGACAGTCGGTGGATGCGTAGTTGGGTATGTTTTCCATGTTCTGCTCTGGTCCGAGTCAGGATTTCGGCAGCACCTCCCCGTTGTTCTCCGGATGCACATCCTCTCGGCTTTTTGCCGAGACGTGTATCGAGAGAGCAGCGGGGAGGTGCTACCGAAATTCTGTCTCGGAGCGGGGTAGAGCATGGAGAACGTACCCAATCTCTGATCGGTGCCGCTAGGAACCTCTATGCCTATTAGAGATGTAGGTTATGCATGTTGCCCCGTAGAGAAATAAAAAATATGATGCATTTAGTTTCATGCTATTATTTGATATGAAATGCCATGTTTATTGTTTGGCTCCGAATAAAGCAGAGGATGGCTGATAATGGGTGGATGTATAGTGGTCGTAGTAGTGTTGTTGACAAAACAGAGGAGTGGCTGTGGAAGATTGATATCTTAGTGAAGGAGTTATCGCGTGGTTCTAGGGCAGGCCTACTTCCAACTTGCCCTTGCGCTCATTGTAATAAGCGTCATCGTCAGTCCAAGGATGATATGAAAAAACACCTTTTGAAATCTGGGTATATGCCGGACTTCGTCACGACGATCGACTTTACTCAGTACGACCGTGACAGAGGTGAGGTGATGCGGCAGCGGATCAATGGCAATGAGGGCGATGGGATTAGGAACTTGCTAGATGATCTCCGTGATGCAAACATGGTAGATTCGCCACCTTCAGGTGAACCAGAGGAACCACCAGAACCGGAAGAACCGCGTGAACCGGAGGAACCAGAGCCAAGCGCGAAGGCCTTCTATGATATGATGGCCTCGGCTAAGAGGCCTCTATACGAGGGTTCAAAGATTTCTCAGCTCGATGCCATCTCGCAAGTACTAACTCTAAAGCTCCAGTACGGCAACACCCGTTCATGCTTTGAAGATCATCTGCAGACATATGGTAACATGTTGCCCGAAGGGCATTGTCTGCCTAAAACCATGTACGAAGTGAAGAAAATAGTGCAAGCGCTCAACATGGAATACGAAAAGACAGATTGTTGTCCAAAAGGATGCCTCTTGTTTTGGAAACAGTTTGCGGGTGACAAGTACTGTAGCAAGTGTGGGGCCTCTAGGTATCATGAGGTAAAGGGAGCCGATGGTCAGATGACACAGTCAAAAGTCACTATGACGATTCTTCGTTATCTCCCGTTTATAAAAAGAATCCAGCGGCTTTACATGACCAAGGAGTCTGCCACACAAATGACATGGCATAAGACGGGGAAGAGATACGAGGACGAGCACGGACGGGTAAAGATGGGACATCCATCTGATGGTAAGGCATGTAAGAACTTTGATAGAGACCACCCCGATGAGGCAGCAGAGGCTCGGAACGTCAGAATTGCGATTGCAACCCGATGGATTCAATCCATATGGTATGTCGACTGCCTCGTACAGCTGCTGGCCCGTATTTGTTATTCCGCTTAATCTCCCTCCCGGATCCCTAATGCAAAGGAAGACCATATTCCTGTCGCTGATCATTCCAGGGCCTGAATACCCGGGGAAGAATTTGAGTGTCTACATGCAGCCGCTTGTGGAAGATCTGAACCACTCTTGGCACCATGGGACGTTGACATACGACCGTGCATCGAAGACAAACTTCTACATGAAAGTTTGGTTCCACTATTCCATGCACGACATGCCCGGGTACGCCCTATTCTGCGGATGGTGTACAGCTGGTAAGTGGCCATGCCCAGTGTGCAGGCACCTACTTGAGTTCCTTTGGCTAAAGGCGGGTAAAAAGTATTCCGCATTTGACACGCATCGACCGTACCTCACAAGAGAGCATCGATTCAGACAAGACAAAAAGAACTTCATCAAGGGCAAAGTTGTGCTTGAAGAAAAAAAGATACCAATGTTCGATGGTGTAGTTGTTGATGCCGAGCTACGTGCTCTCATGCGTACTGAGTCCGGTGTCCCACAATTTGCAGGATATGGTGTAACGCACAACTGGACTCACGAGGCAGGCATAACGAAGCTCGCGTATTACAAGGACCTCGAACTTCCCCATAACATCGATGTGATGCACACCGAAAAGAACGTTGCAGAGTCCCTCTTTTACACAGTCCTGAACATTCCTGAGAAGTCAAAGGACAATGTCAAGGCTAGAGTCGATGTTGAGGAGCTATGTGATAGGAAGAGACTACACATGCAACCTCCTGAACGCAATCGGAAAAATTGGTTCAAGCTACATGCCAACTACTGTCTTGATGGCCTACAAAGGAAGGAGTCATTACAGTGGCTCAAATTCGTCGTGATGTTCCCTGATGGTTATTGTTCGAATATGAGCAAGGGAGTCAATCTTTCAACTGGAAAAGTCACCGGGCTCAAGAGTCACGACTATCATATATGGATTGAGCGGCTGATGCCGGTGATGGTTCGAGGGTATCTCCCTGAGCATGTCTGGAGAGTGCTTGCAGAGTTGAGCCATTTCTTCCGCACGCTCTGTGCTAAGCAGATATGTCCCCTGATTATTGAGAAGCTGCATGATGTAGTGCCGGAGTTGCTATGCAAGTTAGAGAAGATCTTTCCGCCTGGCTTCTTTACTCCGATGTTACATCTCATTGTGCATCTCGCAAACGAGGCACTCTTGGGTGGGCCGGTGCAGTTTCGTTGGCAGTTTTGTATTGAGAGAGAGTTTAAGTATATTAGATACAAATGTGGAAAAAAAGTGCTATTGAAGCCAACATAGCTGAGGCAACTATCCTCCAGGAGATAACAAACGCCACGACAACGTACTATGACGATGATGTTCCCACTATGCATAACCCGATGTGTCAGTACAATGTC
This sequence comes from Avena insularis, assembly GCA_023614405.1. Classification (NCBI taxonomy): domain Eukaryota; kingdom Viridiplantae; phylum Streptophyta; class Magnoliopsida; order Poales; family Poaceae; genus Avena; species Avena insularis. The sequence goes on along the minus strand of CM042692.1, from coordinate 426,855,802 downwards.
GACGAGCCCAAGCATGACCCCAAGCTCCTCCTCTTCAAGTGTCCCGGTGGCAAGGCCGGTGGCGCAACCATTTATACCTTAAAAAAGGAAGAGAAGGATTGCATAATTCTCTATGTGCTTATGAACATGAAGGAAGTGGTCCGCGGTGAGAAGGAAGAGGAGGATGAAGAAATTCAAGTGCCCAGTTTCCTTAGGTAATATGGTGAACAAATTACTTTGCAAATAATAACTCGGTTTCGGTCTAATATGAATTTTCTCATTTTAGCCAATTCACGGATGAAATGTGGTCGGGAACGACAGATCCCTCTGATGCGGAGTTGGACACTCTTCTGAAAGAGGGTGCCCCCGGAAAGAAAAATTTCGCGTCTTGGTTCTATGAGAAGGTAATTTTTAACCTGTCCCTCTTACCCGGCAATCCGCGGCTTGTCCCTCTTACTACACGTAACTAATGCACAATTTGTACTGAACTTGTAGGGAGCTGATCCCCACGTTGAGATGTCGGATGAATTGAGATGTGTCTCCCAGGGTTGTAATCGTCGAGTCGAGATGTATGAGAAGTATGATGTGAATGGGTATCGCTTCCATACAGAGTCTCACCAGAACCGTCGGCCTAATGCAAAAACTATAAATACCGGGGTCTTCACAAGAGGTGCTGATGACTTTGATTACTACGGAAGGTTACAAAACGTATACGAGCTGACGTTCAATAATACACCCCTAGAACTCAAGCTCGTTGTGTTCAAGTGCCACTGGTTCGACCCACACGGTGGACAGAGAAGTACCCCTTCCATTGGGTTAGTTGAAGTACGGCCTTCAACCACTTATAGCGGATCCGATGTCTATGTTGTGGCTCAACAAGCCAAGCAGGTTTATTATTTGCCCTACCCATGTCAGAAAGAGGAACTCAAGGGCTGGGAAGTCGTGTTCCAGGTATCGCCACATGGTAAGCTACCCATGCCCTCCGACGACGATTACAACAACATTGACCCTAGAACATATGAGGGAATTTTCTATCAAGAGCAAGAGAACTTTGGGGACTTTGAATTATAAGATCTTGAGGACCTCGAGAATGATGGTCAAACTCGTGGTGAGGTAGTCACGAATATAAAGGACATAAATATGCTCAGCAAGTTACATTCGGAAAATGGCAACGATGATGAGCCTACACCGTGTGATGAGCCTCCAACTTTCGTCTCACGTGATAGTGATGTTGATAGTGCTGATGAGAACCCAAGACATAATGATGAGAGTGATGATGAGTGGTGAGGGTCTTTTATGTCTTTTACGTCTTTATTATGTCTTTATTTCATCTTTTATGTCTTTATTAGGTCTTTATGCTTCTTAATTGGATCATGTCCTTAATTATGTCCTTAATTGCATTGTGTCTTTATTTTTCTTAATTATGTCTTTATTTTTCATCTTTATTATGTCCTTAATTGCATTGCGTATTTATTTTTCATCTTTATTATGCTTAATTGTTTACCTCTTCTCAATGCAGGTGATTGACCAATATGAGCCAAGGCAAGGAATCATCGTCCTCTTTGCTTAAGGCGATGAAGCAGAAGAAGGTTACCAAAAGTGGAAGAGAACCCATTCCGAACTCGCGTTACACTGACGCCAGTGAGAGAGGAGGAGGTGCAGGACGAGGTGAGGGAGGAGGGGGCTTCCCCCGAGGGGAGGACGAGGTGGAGGACAGGGTGGAGGACGAGGTGTACGCCTTCTGAGTGACCTACCCTCCGCTTCTGGCGACGTGGCTTTCCAGTCTGCTTACTCAGAGTCTCTTGACGAGGATTCTCGAGACTTGGAGGGGGGTCTTGAGACCAGGAGGGGGGTTCTCGAGACCAGGAGTCGGGGCCGTCTGCGCTGCCGAAGAAGCCAAAGATTCGTGGGGAATCAGGTGTCCCTGAAGAAAAATATGAACCGCGATCCGAGGAGGAGAAACCCATCATTACGCCTAACGGCATTGAGTAAGTGGCATGTAATTTCATTTTGGTCATAACAATTTGGCATGTACTAATGTTTGATTATTGTGCAGCAATTGGACATTTCCTCCGGGTACCCGTGCGCCTAACACCTTAGTTGGAGCTCTAATTCGGAAGTTTTGGCCGGGCTTCTACACTCCCGTCCCCAACGGCGAGAGGAAGCTAGCCACGCAGTGGGCATACTATGAGGCCGCCGAATACCCGGGCTATGGGAAAGCTTCTGATGTCGTGATCACCAAGTTTTGGGTAAGGCAAACTTTTCGAGTTTTGTTCATAGTTGATGACCCCACCATGCTAAATTTTCGAGTTTTGTTCACAATTTTTTTATGCATGATTGAAGAGATTCTATAGGGTGCTTCCAGAGGAGCAGGACAGGGCAGACAAGACCTTGCGGGGGGCTTGTACGAGGTTGACACGACAACAATTCTACAATCAGAAGCATACCACCACCAATCTATACAGCTGCCAGAAGTTGGGCAAGAAGGCGCCGAAGCATGTGATTGTGAAGGAACAACCAACATTGTCCGAGGAAGATTACGCCGGGGTAAGTAAATTTTCAATGAGATTCTATGTTGTTGCTAAGTTGCAATTGCATTATCCGTTCTTCAAACGAGTATTGATTTTTCAGGTAATGCCCGCGTGGGCCGATGGTAAGAATGATGCATGGGCGGCGTTGACGGCGAGGTGGCGCGGGGAAGACCCTGAGTTCAACGCCTTGAGCGAGCGGAACAAGGAAAACCGCGGCTCCGGGGGGACACATTGTGCGGGAAACCTCAACCATGATCGCTTCAAGGCCAAAATGGTATACATGCAACAACCTGCATTTATTTCCCCTCATGTTCCTACTTGATACGCATAACACTTCTTTGGTGATGCAGGAGGCAAAAGCTGGGAGGCCTGTTTCCGACTATGAAGTCTGGGAAAGGATGAAGCAGAAGAGGCCCGATCTGTCCCAGCCTCAGCCCTCGCTTCCCGAGTTCTACGGCACTGCCGAGGTGGATGGTGCTAACTACCTCGAGGCGTTCAGTGGTTTTCACCCGGAGGTGGAAGACCCTAGGTGTGAGGAGACCGATGTGAGAGCATTAGTCGTGGCAGGGCGCGGCCGGGAGCACGGCCGTTTGAAGGTTCTCGATAGGGTGACCCCGCGAACTCCTGCTTTGAGCCTCACGCGTGTCAAGGCTACCCTCACCGCCGACGACCCCGCTATTCCGCCTCGTCGACGGCCTTCCCAAGCGAACGCCGATGTAAGTTTTTCTTATTTCCATCCTCTTTCTGACATTTGTTCCCGAGTGGCTAAGTTGACGAGATTCATTATTTTTGAAATTGTAGCCGGCTTTGGACGCGGCCTACAAGGCCTCTCATATGGAACATGTGGTGGCGCTTGAGGCGTGGAAGCAGACCCGAGATGCCTACGAGGTGTGGGCAGAGTGTCGAGATGTTGTAAGTTTCAACCTTTTTTTTTGCAACAGATGACAAGTCCCGCTTTCCCTAGTTTAAACATTTAATTCTGCAACGCTTGACACCAAAACTTTCTTGCAGGCTGACGAGAAGTTTTATGCCACTGGAGAGCGGGATATGCTACCGCCACGGCCAGCTAGGCCGGGGTTGCAGCCAATCTTCCCATCGAAGGACGAATTCGCTTTGACCTTCTACTCAGGGACTCCGGTAAGTTATTTGCCAACTATGTCATTACCGCGCAACTGTGTCTTGGTGGTTGCTAACTCTAGATCAAATGTGTAGGGAGCGGGATCCTCCACCATGGTACCCTTTGGTCGACCAGCCGCCTCGCCGACTTTCTCGCGCACGATGACACCGGTTCATACCGGCCGTGGTTCTCCTGGTGCTTCCGGTGGTGCTTCGGGTGGTGGTGATTCTACTCCTGATGATGATGCTTCTCCTTCTACCGGTCGTGGCGGTGGTACTCCTCCTTCTTCCGGTGCTGGTTCGACGGCGGCTGTTCCACGTCGTCGTACGCCTGACTTCACGCGGGGAGACATGGGTCTCTCTAGCTCTCCGGATTTGTAGGGAACTTTTGTATCGATACTACCTATGTGGATGATCTACCTATCATGTACCTATATGATATTTTGATGATGATGACCTTATGTTTGCCTTTATGTGTATGTGTTGAATGCTCTGCCTGGAATCTGGGTTGCGGGAGTTTTAAACGTGCAGGAAATGAAGCAAAACAGACCCAAATAAATAAAACTGGGCATACTCTATGCCGACGGCATTGCCGTCGGCGTAGAGACGACCATATGACACCTAGTCAACCTGGGCCGACGGCATTGCCGTCGGTGTACCGTCCTGCGTGGCCCAGCAAGTTAGCCTGGGCCGACGGCATTGCCGTCGGTGTAGGTCCTGCGTGGCCCAGCAAGTCAAATTGGGCCGACGGCACTACCGTCGGCGTAAGGACCACGCAGGAGCTGCAGGGACGGACACGTGGCGTGCTGGGCCGACGGTGAGGCTGTCAGCGTATAGAGGAGGGAGCTGACGGACGTTACCTGCGCCAAGTGGGCCCCGCGGAGCCTACGCCGACGGCGCGTGCACCGACGGCTCTAACTTCCCGTCGGCCTAGGTTATACGCCGAAGGGTTTTCGTACGCCGACGGGATCCGTGTATACGCCTACGAGGTGCTACGCCGACGGGTTTACGCCGACGGCCACCGTCGGCGTAGCCTACCCCGACGGTATACTGGGTGTACGCCGACGGTTTCCGGCCGTCGGTGCTAGGCTCATTTCCTGTAGTGACTATCACTGAAACTAGCAAGTGGCCAATTCTGATTTGTGAGAGCTAATGACTCCTTACTAGAAACCTTCGTGGCCCTGTACCTACCTTGGTTGTATATAAAATGTTGCCAAGAGGGGAATGATTCCTCCCTTGTTTATACGTTGTTAGGTAGGTGAGGCACCCGGTTTATTCGAGCATGGATCATCTGCAGATCGATTTTTCTGAGTCCATCATAGGTGGGACTCATACCCGGGCGGGCTGGCCTCCACACCCGGAGTATCAGCCACCAGGCCAACGCCTGGTCCTCTACCTTGGTTGTATCTAGATTTCTGGAAAGTAGTAGGGTTAGTTGTGTATCTATTCGGTTACTTTGAAGAGATACAACCATGCATATATGGTAGATAGTTTTCTTGCTTTTTTTGAAACACAGGGAGCCCTTGAAGGGGCCAGAAGCCTTTTCATTATATCATCTAGTGGGTGTACAGTAATTTTATAGAGAACCCCATAAGATAGAAAATGACACATGGGTCCCTGAAAGATGTAGAAAGCACCTTGCTAAAATATGATAGATTACAATCTAGCCCTTCTCTTTCCCTACCGTCGAGCTAGAAGCCAAACTTTCCATTGCCGAACACCACCGTGGGGACATCGCCACTTGCTATGATGCCGACCAGAACCACAACAACAACAAGCTTCACAAGGGGCCTCCCAATGGAGTTAGAATATGGTCTGGAGCAAACCAGCAGATTTGGGTCGCCATGGACCAACGAAGATGAGCTCAAGAAGTTGAAGGCTTCATCACTCCCGTTCCTCCGGCATCCAGATCGATGAGAAGCAACCCTACTCATACCCCCAGCTCCACCAAGGAGAGGGGAAGAGGAGAGCATAGCTTCATCCCAATCAGAGTACCTCCGGTAGCAACATCCTCCCAATAGCTGCTGCGTTGAATGTCGGTCACCATCGAGCTCCATAGATCTGCCACAATATGGAGGAGGACAACCAAGATGATATCAGTAGAAGAAGAGCCAACCCAGGACCTTATTTGTGGAGCCAACAACACTGTTCCCCATCGTCGCCATTGGATCACTCCACCGGAGCACGACAATGAGCAGGACAAACACCACCACACATCAAGCTAGGCCTAGATATCCCGATCCTAAGCTCGAGAAGCGGTCCTCATTGCGAGGGATGAGGGAGCCCACCAAGTCCTTCTGCCTCAACACTTGCCACCAGCGCAAGGAAGAGGAAGGAGGCCGAATTGAGACACGATGGCTCTAGCCGCCAAGGGCCACACTGCTTTTATGCTGAGATGGGATGCTACTATCGAATGCGGGATCTTGCTGCCGCTGAGATGCCCTTTCCGGGCTATTTGCGTCCAGTTTCTCCTACTACCACATTAATATGTGTTCCAATTCCTCGTTCTTTGTTTCTATTTTCTGAAACTGGTCTACCTCCTACTTATTTATTCTCTGATGGATTTTATAACTGTAATTACACTCGGAAAACCTAGTCCTCCACGAAACAAGACCTTTGCCTCGTGTTTTTCCTAGGTGTTCAGGATTTTCGAGTGCGCGTGTCAGCTCGTTGTTCTCTCTATCGAGCAGGAACTTTCCATCTCGAACATCGCTTATTGTGGTAACAAGGGCAGCGGAGGGTTCTTTAATTACTTTATTTCCAATAATATGCCATGTTTGTGGGTCCAACAATCCCCCATGCCCGTAAAGCCGCTACTTTGACCGTTCGAGACAATCTGCTGTAGCTGGAGTAATATCTTTAGCAATCAGGGCAACCTCAGATTTTCCCACTTAGACACGACACTCTTGTATCCATATGTCCCCAAGACATGGTGATATTTCTTTTTCGCAGCATTTTATTTATTTATTTCTAACCTTTGCAGAGCTTCATACGATGTCTTGTACTCCACAAATGCGTCCTAGTGATTTTTTATCTTCTCTAGTGCTCCAGTGAATGTTGGAGTCTTCTTTTTCTTGATATAGTCATTGTATAATATTTTCTTGAAGGTCTAAAATTGTTTGACCATCTTCTTAAGAGACCACTCCTTAACTTTCAGTGAGATTCGATCATCTTCTGTGGGATCTGGTGGTAGGTTGAAATGTGACAAGAGCGTATCCCAAAGATGATCTTTGGATCTTTGGTCGACATAACTAACTCCATCGACCTTTGGCTTATTCCATTCTTGAGTGGTGATCGGGATGTTGTCCCTAACAATAACTCTTCATTGATTTATAAGTAAATGTACATTCGCTTTGGGAGAAATCGGTTCGCCATCTTCAGCGACTTCGTCGATCGTGAACCTTTGACCATCGACCAACTTTTTGGTCGGGCCTTGTTGCCTTCCAGCATATTGGCTTGACCCAGAGGGCAAAAAGAAGAAAGATTTGTTAATATATCTATACAAATCAATTAATGCATCTAGTGATCACCAGAGGCTTAATGTATCTCACTAGACTTTGTTAAGGGTCCAACATTTTATTCACCATCTTTACTTGTTTGACCTTCATCTATTAGTTATATCTCTAGCTACATTCCCTCATCGGAGTCATTTAGAAATTGTGAGCCGTCATCTATAATATTGAAAATTGCCTGTTCGACTTCTTCATTGTCTATGCCATGGTCCATAGCTTAACTGATCCATAAGAAAGATGAAAACAATTTAGTATCAAGATTTCATATTTCTATATATATTTATGACCACATATCTTACGAAAACCACATCCCACCGTGGCTTCAACATCAGAAAGAAAGGGAAGCAATCAACACACGGGAAACCCTAATTCTAGGAATCTACGACAATGGTGACGGCCAGTATCGGGGAAGCCGAAGATAAAGGGCATGATTTGGGGCGGCTCACGTTGATTCCTTTGGCATGGAGGCATAGAGAGGCGAGGTGGAGCTCGCGGGCTGCACGACGAGGCTCGGGGCGGCCGGAACCGGCGGGGCAGCGTGATGACTTTGGGCACTAGGGTATCATCGTAGGAACAGTAGAGGTCGATCGGGAGAGGGGACCAAACGTGGGTTATGTAGTCTGACCCCTTTAGTCCTGAGGAAACAATCAAGACATGGCATCCATGCAATACTCAAACAAGAATGATGATATGACAAGTTAAATGGTACTGAATTAAACCCTAATGCAAGCTTGTCCTTTTTAAACAAGGTCTAAGGGTTGCAAACCCTAATTCTACTAAACTTCCTAATTGAAGTAGTTTAACAATGCATGACCATATATTTAAATTATAGATCTCATTTTTCTGAATATTTTGATATATTATACATATTTTTCTGACTTAATATGAATTAGTTATTGATTTTACAAGATTATACCATTTTTTTGAAATATTGAACTAATTAACTTGAATTACTTCGTCATGCTGACACAAGGCTAACGTCAGCGCAGATGTTAAACTCTTTTACACTAGGGTGGGGCTAGCCTTGGTGGCTGAGAGATGGAGTCATGGCAACGTCACGGCCACGGAGGTGCCATGCCACCTTGTCAGCACCGCGTCGGATGGCAGCCAAGGATGGATCTAGGAGGTGATCTGGGCGGCATGAGCTAGCGCGTTCGAAAGAGCGTAGCGAGGCAAACCTTAAGGCATCATTGCTGCTAGGTTTTGACAAGCAGAGCATGCTCAACGGTGAGGCTCTGCAGCGGTGAGCGGTAGCGCACGATGACAGGGGACTTTGACCACGAAAGGAAGCAAGGGAAGAACGGGAGGACGCAAAAGCTCACCTTGGTGAGGTTTGTGGCAATGGGAAGCCCCGAGGTGGAAGAGACGACAACACGGGCAACAACGACACTCGTTGGAGGCGGAGAATAAGGCGACGATGGTGTCGACTCCGAGCACTGCTGGACGATTCCTTTAATAGGGAGGTGTAGGACAATGATGTAGAGGTCGGAGACTGCTTATGTGGTGACCCGGCATAACACTGCATGATGTAGTACACTATAGTCATTGACATAACACCAATGAAACATCGTTCACTAGTATTACATCCCTAAGAGTGGTATAACAGAAACATAGCAGGTCCAAGACATGACTATAGATTACAACTCGACTCTTTACAGAAGATCCAGAGAACACTCTAGGTTAAAGAGAGATGAAGAAAATAATTCTTTACAAAGAAGAACTAGAAATAACAACTCACAACTATCTAGTGACTAAGACTAGCATCTGAACTAATTGGCTTGCAATTGCTGCTAATGCAATGCTCTATATAAGTAGGTTTTATGGCTAGAGAATCTATTTCTAGCTAATCCGGAACTTTTTCTTCACTTTAGTTGATGTATATGTTGACTTCATTAACTTTATTGACAAACATGAGCTATCGATGATGGCTTCTTAAGCATAAGTTGGTGTTGACGTCGTCTTCAATGGCTTGGAACCTAGCAAGGGTTAAGAAGGTACGGTTGAGTACGAGCGTACTCAGCAAGTTCACTAAAAATGAGTGTTCGATGCACTATCTATAGCCCTATACCATAGGTCATAGGCAATGCAGGTTTTCATAAACATTTCTTCAAAGGTTGCTTTTATTATGAAAACTATGTCCGACGGCCTTCACAGGTTGACCAGAACTTTCATGGAGTTCCTTTCCTGCCGCGTTCGTAGCTCCTTGCCGGAATAGGGAGTAACATGTCATAGTTCTTACACTCTACAGAGGTGCGTTGCTTTACCCATGAGAGACCAAATCCTTGTTGCACAACCGCGCGATCTTTCCCGTCCACAATTCCTTGATGTGGGGCCCAGTAGATGATCCAAGCCAATCACTTCCCTTCTCCGTGACCCCGCATAAATACACGATCCGCCAAGAGCTTTACCACGAGTATAGTCCGGGTAGCCTCTCGAAGACTCTGTAAGCAGCTCTTCCTGGTAGCCACCATCAGCTATGGTGAACCTCCACCAAGATAGCTATGCACAGATAATCTAGACACCTATATCGCGGGGCACTGAGGGGTCCCACCCATATGCTGGATTCTCCATGAGAAATCTATAGCTTCATGATAAGATCATCCGTCCATGCGAAAGGAACAAGATCCAGCTGACTTCTCCATCCCATTCCAGATCTCATGGTTAATGTGTAATATACGGCGCTAGAATCACTGGCGACATTGGTTGTTAAGTCCTAGATATTATGTTCCTTTACCACTAGAAGTGTATCTGTAAATTATTACCACTTGGTAAATAATCCATAATCATATTATTATGAAAATAGTATTTTCTGACCTTTTTTGAAATGCAGGTGATGACAACATTTGAGTTACAATCATTTGATAGAAAAATAACCAAAGGACATGAGCAAGTGTGAACTTGCCTTTTCTGATTGTAAGATTATGCACTCACTGTTCTTCAAGATACTAGAAGATCCAAAATCTGGAAATAGCATCATTGGTCTGGTAAGGACTAATGTTTAAAGAAGCAGGATGCAATTATCCATAAATAATGTAATGCACTTTGATAAACACAAATTCCCGGAATAATCGTATCAAATCTAGGGTTTGGAAACTGGGGATGGTTTCTTGAGAATGTGTTTTCTTTTATATCAGCTTCACATATGTGCTTCTTATTAAGGCTTGTGAGAGTGTGTGAAACAATTAAGTAAATACAACAAGTAACTTACAATACTAAAGCACGCAACTGGGGCATGATAAGTAAAATATTTCTTAAGCAAGATTATTAATCAATTAGAGTATTTATAGAAATTCTTCAGGCTTACTTTGAATGTTTCTTCAAGGAATAACTTTTGAGGAAAAATTTTCTTTACAAAGTAAAAGCAGTTAAATTTAAAGCTAACACTTTAAGATTTTCTTACTAGTTATGAATATTAAAGAAGAAAACAATTACCATATTTTAATAGCTATTCCACTTAGAGTGGATACTTATATATTTTGATTATGTATTATATTATATGTGGCTCACTTCTTAATGTTTTATAGTACGGTGGAGTAAAAGTATTATTGCCTTTATAGAAGTGGTGTCTTCATAGTTTTATAAGTGAATAGGATCACTTACCTATTTTAGAAGTAATCCTTATATTTTATAAAAATGGGAAAGACCTTACTTGAATTACTTAAAAACTCGCTTTAGAGCTTTAGGTAGATTCTTGAACTTGTAAAAGAATTTGTAGTTAATATCTTGATGATCTTATAATGGGTAAAATTAAGATACACTTAATTTTTAAGTGGTAGCTTTACTAAATATTTCTAAAAAATGGTTGGACCTATTTTTACTTCATTTAAACAACAATTGAACTTGTAATTACATTTTTAGATTTTAAACAAAGAAAGCCAAAGGCAATAGTAAAAATTTATATACTTTTAATGAATTTAAATAAAAGAAAAGGTTTTAACAAGATTTATTAGACCTATACCTTTTATTTTACTTCAATTATGGATGATGATATTTTTAAGGTGTAGATTTTATTTTTGTGATCATTTTGGTATTATATGTATTTTTGTGATTTTTAAATAATAAGATATGACTTTTATGAGTTTTATCACTTTATAAAGACTTAATAAATAATAACATTTAGTTAAGTGATACCAGAAATAGAAGAAACAAGTTTATAAATGTAGATTTTGTTTTTTTAAGAATTTTGATATATTATATTGTTTTTTCTGAATTTTAAATAATATATTTTTTAATATTTATCCCTAATTGGCTATTTACTACTAATAATAATTATAACAATAGGTTTATATTATAGATTTTATTTTTCTGAACATTTTGATATATAATATATATTTTTCTTAGTTATAAAACAAAAGATATTGATTTAACAAGATTTAAACATTTTATTAAATTTCTGGAAATTATTTATATTTGGATTTATAACGTTTTATCTATTTATTAAATAGGAAATACTTTTTACACTTAGACTAACCCTAGACATGGTCACAGACATGTGGGCCAGGGGCCACGTCACTAGCCACGTTGGTGCGGACCGGTCAACACTGACCTCACCCGACGTCAGCACACCGAAACCTCACCGGAGCATGGCTGCGACGCTGATTTATGGCACCATAGGGCACGTGGAGGGGCTCGTTCGAACGAGTGGAGCAAGGCAAACCTAGCTAAGGTGTTTACGCTTGCTAAAGATCATCGGAGCAACGACAACCACGGTGACTGGCGGCGGTGCTCGGTGGTGCATGATACGTCCATTTTGCATCACTATTCTATGTCTTAATTCACTATTATTCATTGATATATTTCGTATTGAGAGGTGATACTTATGTTATTTCATCTGTTTTTGCATGATTGATGACTTTTTGGAGCATGGACCGCTGCAGAGATTCGATGGAAAAGGTCTTGTTTGGAGGCAAAATTGAAGATCAGAAAATCCGGAAAATATACGGAAAATCCTATTTTCTAAAAGACTAAGGATGCTGAAGATGGAGTGGAGATGGGCCACAGGGGCCCACACCACCTGGCGGGCAGCCCTAGGCGCGCCTGGAGGTGGTGTGGCCACCTCGGCCTCTCCCCTCTAGCGTATATCATCCTCCCGAAACCCTAAGACTAGGGGAGCGACCACAGAAAGATTCCGCCGCCTCTGCGGGGCGGAAAACACCGAGAGAGAAAGATATCTCCGGCAGACAGATTTCTGCCAGGGGAATTCCTTCCTGAAGAGGGGAGATCATCGCTATCAACACCACCATCAAGCTGGACTTCATCGGGATCATCATCATCATCACCACCATCATCACCATCAGCACCCTCATCACCATCTCCATATTGCTATAACAGTTGAGTTGAATCTTGCATTAGTTCATAGGGGAAACTTTCTCGGTGTTGATTACTCTTTGTAGTTGATGCTATTGAGTGAACCATTGAATTATTGTTTATGTTCAGATTGTTATACATCATTATTCCATCTCTGATCATGATCCATATGATGTCTCGTGAGTAGTTTGTTTTGTTCTTGAGGACATGGGAGAAGTCTTGTTGTTAGTAGTGGAGTTGTGTTGAGAAAGATTCAATAGATTGTTATTTAAGTTGTGGTGTACTTCTTCTAGTGGTGTCATGTGAACATCGACTACATGACACTTCACCTATATGGGCCTAGGGGAATGCATTGTGTATTTGGCTACTAATCGTAGGGGTTGCGGAGTGATGAAACCTAAACCCCCGTTAGGAAACCATTGCACAAGGGACGTAAGGGTCTTAGAGTTTAAAGCTGTGGTTAGGTTTCTACCTTAATTACTTTCTTGTACTTACGGATGTTTGCAAGGGGTATAATCACAATTATGTATTAGTCTTGGATGGGGCGGTACATTAGCACAGGTTCACCCACACAACACTTAGCAAGCTAAAGAAGATTAATCAACTATATGAAGCGAAAGCACTTGACAGTCTTCCCATGTGTCCCCGAGAACGTTTGGTCATCTTAAGTAATACAACCGGCTTGTCCTTTGCTGCATAAAGGATTGGGCCACTTGCTGCATTCATTCCTCTTTTTATTTACTCGTACTTTGTTTACTTGCTTTATCAAAAACCCCTAAAAATCCGTTTGCTAAGTATTTGCAGAGAATTCCTGATCCATACCACTAGCCAGCACCTTCTGCTCCTCGTTGGGTTCGACACTCTTACTTATCGAAAATACTGTGATATACCCCCTATACTTGTGGGTCATCAAGACTATTTTCTGGCACCGTTGCCGGGGAGTGAAGCGCTATTGGAGAGTGGAACTGGTAAAGGAAACTTCTATTGTGAGTATTGTTTAGTTCTGCTAGTTGCTTTATTTTTGTTATGGATAATTCGCTGAGTTTCTTTTTTGGTAATGCTACTACCACTGCTAAGGTAGTAGATAAACCACCACCTGCTGAGAATGATGTTTTCAAAATACCTACAAGAATGATTGACCGTGTTATGGATAACTACTATGTTGGGGATGGAACTGTCCATCCCGGTGATCATTTACTCTTTATACATGAATTATGCGGGTTGTTCTAGTGTGCAAGTATTACAATAGATCAAGTTAAGAAGAAGTTATTCTCATTATCGTTGAAAGGAAGAGCTGAGGAATGGTATAAGTTGCTGAAGAATGGTCAAGCTCTAGAATGGGAGGAAATAGTGCCTCTCTTTTACGCAAAGTTTTATCCTCCTAGTGAGATTCATAAAGATCGGAATCAAATATACAACTTTTGGTCTCTTGATGGAGAGAGTACAGCTCAAGCTTGGGGGAGATTGAAGTTACTAATGCTCAAATGTCCCATTCATGAGCTCCCCAACAATATTATTATCAATAACTTTTATGCAAGGCTCCCTCTACATGACAAGGATTTATTGGATGCTTCTTGTGCTGGATCATTCACTCGTATGGAAGAAGTAGCTAAATGGGATCTTCTAGACCTATTCAGGACAATGCTGAAGCTTGGGAGAATGACAAAGGTAGAAACTCAGGTATAAATTATGATTATGAATGCATTGAATCTTTTATGGGAACTGATGACTTTCAAAATATTAGTAATATTTATGGTCTTGATTTGCAAGTTATTACGAATTGCTTTAGAGTTTTTGCTTCCTTTATCGAAATTCCAAAAAGGGGATGGAACAAATACCATGCACCTTACAAAGATATTGTTGACTGTGCTCCTATTGGAAGTGCTAAGTATTGCATTATTGACCCCATCTTACCTGAACCTTATATTGAGAAGATTCCCTTCCCCGAAAAGGTAAAACACCATCCTATGATAACTAATGTAATCACCAAAAGTAAAAAAAGAACTGTAAAACCTGATGAACAAATAAACATTGAACCTGTGGTAGCAATTGTGAAAGACCTTGTCACTAAAAGCGTAGAAGATGGGCACATAGTATTTTGTGAGGACGCTTCTAATATTGTTTCACATCCCAATAGAACTAAAAAGGCTAGTGTTCCTGTGCTTTCTGTTAGAATTGGTGATCATTGCTATTATGGTTTATGTGATATTGGTGCAAGTTCCAGTGCTATTCCTTATGAGCTTTACAGAGAAATTATGCATGAAATCAGTCCTTGCGAGTTGGAAGAGATTGATATGGTCATTCACCTTGCTAATAGAGAGACCATCTCTCCAATTGGTATTGTACGAGACGTGGAAGTTCTTTGTGGTAAGATTAAGTACCCTGTTGATTTTCTAGTACTTGGTTCTGCTGCTAGTAAAACCTACCCTATCATTTTTGGTAGACCTTTCATGAGTACTTGTGGAGCTATTATTGATTGCAAGAGGGAGAAAATCTTGACTAAGTTTGATGGGGAATCTTATGAGTTTAATTTTTTGAAATTTGCTAAAGAACCTTGCGAAGAGGAAACCCATAATGAGGATTTTAGGGTTGAACAACTTGCTTCTATTTCTCTTGCTCCTAACAATGCTTTACAGCAATTTATGGAAGATCATGAAAGTGAAATCTTCATGGAAGAAAGGAATGAGATGATAGGATTCTCCGTGATCAACCTATGATGCTTAAGCACGACTTGCCTGTAGAAGACTTGGGTACCACGATGCCACCTAAAAAGGGTCCGATTTTCGATCTAAAACCTCTCCCTGATGATCTTAAATATTCTTATATTGATGATAAAAAGATATATCCTGTTATTGTTAGCGCTAAACTTTCAGGGAAGGAAGAAGAAAGGTTATTGGAATTTTTGAGGAAACATCGCGGAGCTATAGGCTATACTCTGGATGATTTAAAAGGGATTTCACCTACTATATGTCAGCATTCTATCAACATAGAACCAGATGCGAAGCTAGTAGTGGAGCACCAATGACGTTTAAATCCTAGGATGAAGCAAGTGGTAAGGAATGAGGTATTGAAACTCCTTGATGCTGGTATTATTTACCCTATTGCTGATAGTGAATGGGTTTCATTGTGTTCCTAAAAAGGGAGGTATTACCGTTGTCCCTAATGATAATGATGAGCTTATTCCTTAAAGAATAGTGGTAGGCTATAGGATGTGCATCGATTTTAGGAAAGTCAATAAAGTTACTAAGAAAGATCACTACCCGCTTCCTTTTATTGATCAAATGTTGGAAATGTTGTCTAAAAAGACCCATTTTTATTTTCTTGATGGTTATTCTGGTTTCTCTCAAATTGCTGTCAAACAACAAGATCAAGAAAAAACTACTTTTACTTGCCCTTACGGAACTTATGCTTATAGACGTATGCCTTTTGGTTTATGTAATGCTCCTGCTACCTTTCAAATATGCATGTCTGCTATCTTTCATGGTTTTTGTGAGGAAATTGTGGAAGTGTTCATGGATGATTTTTCTGTCTATGGAACTTCTTTTGATAATTGTTTGCACAACCTTGATAAAATTTTGTAGAGGTGTGAAGAAACTAATCTTGTTCTTAATTGGGAGAAATGCCACTTCATGGTTAATGAAGGGATTGTTCTTGGGCATAAAGTTTCTGAAAGAGGCATAGAAGTTGATAGAGCTAAGGTTGAGGCAATTGAGAAGATGCCATGTCCAAGAGACATCAAAGGTTTTCGTAGTATCCTTGGTCATGCTGGTTTCTATAGGAGGTTTATTAAAGACTTCTCTAGGATATCAAAACCTCTCACCAATCTTCTTCAAAAAGATGTACCCTTCATTTTTGATGATGATTGTAGGGAAGCTTTTGAGACTCTTAAGAAGGCTTTAACTACAACCCCTATTGTTTAACCACTTGATTGGAGTTTACCCTTTGAAATAATGTGTGATGCTAGTGATTTTGCTGTAGGGGCTGTCCTTGGGCAACGTATTGATAAAAAGTTAAATGTTATCCATTATGCTAGTAAGACTCTAGACACTGCTCAAAGGAATTATGCCACTACTGAAAAGGAATTTCTAGCTGTTGTTTTTGCCTGCTATAAGTTTAGGCCCTATATTGTGGACTCAAAAGTAACCATTCCTACTGATCATGCTGCTATTAAATATCTTATGACGAAGAAGGACGCTAAGCCTAGGCTTATTAGATGGGTACTGCTTTTACAAGAGTTTGATCTACATATAGTAGATAGGAAGGGTGCTGAAAACCCTATAGCTGATATATCTCGTTTGGAAAACATCTCTTTTGACCCTATGCCTGTTAATGATAGTTTCCCAAATGAACAGTTAGCTGCAGTAGGGGTGAGCTCATGAGGACGCCCTTGGTACGCTGATTATGCTAACTTTATTGTCTCCAAGTATTTGCCTCCAACTTCTATAGCTCAGCAAAGAAGAAAGTTCTTTTATGATTTGAGGCATTATTTTTGGGACGACCCACACTTATACAAAGAAGGAGTGGATGGTATTATGCGAAGATGTGTACCAGAATATGAACAAAAGGAGATATTGCGTAAATGTCATGGTAGCGCCTATGGAGGACATCATGCAGGAGATAGAACTGCACAAAAGGTACTACAATCAGGTTTCTACTGGGCTACCCCTTTTAAAGATGCAAGAAAATTTGTTTTATTTTGTGATGAATGTCAGCGTGTTGGTAATATTTCTAGACGCAATGAAATGCCTATGAACTACTCTCTAGTTACTAAACCTTTTGATTGTTGGGCATTTGACTTTATGGGTCCTTTCCCTCCTTCGAAAGGCTACACTCATATTCTTGTTGTCGTTGATTATGTTACTAAGTGGGTAGAAGCCATTCCTACAAAGAGTGCTGACAGGGAGACTTCTCTAAAAATGCTTAAGGATATTATCTTTCCTAGGTTTGGGGTGCCTAGGTATCTCATGACTGATGGGGGTTCTCATTTCATTCATGGTGGTTTTAGGAAGACCCTTGCTAAATATGATGTTAATCATATAATTGCTTCAGCTTATCACCCCCAAACTAGCGGGCAAGTAGAGTTATCAAATAGAGAAATTAAATCTATCTTGCAAAAGACTATTAATAGGTCTAGAAAAAACTGGGCTAAGAAGTTGAATGATGCTTTATGGGCTTATAGAAGGGCTTACAAAAATCCTATGGGAATGTCTCCTTATAAAATGGTTTATGGGAAAGCTTGCCACCTACCCTTAGAATTAGAACACAAAGCTTACTGGGCAGTGAAAGAACTAAATAGAGATTGTAAGCTCGCTGGTGAGAAAAGGTTATTTGACTTAAGTTCTTTAGATGAATGGAGGAGTGAAGCCTATGAGAGTGATAGGCTCTTTAAGGAAAAAGTTAAAACATGGCATGACAAGCGAATACTTAAGAGAGAATTTCATGTTGGTGAGAAAGTTCTATTATATAGGTCTCGTCTCAGATTTTTTGCAGGTAAGCTACTATGAAAATGGGAAGGAACTTTCATCATTGAAGAAGTATACCATTCAGGAGCAATAAAAATTTCTTCTCTAAAAGATAATACTACACAAGTAGTGAATGGACAGCGATTCAAACACTATATTGCTGGAGATTCTTACAATGAAGATGTTGATTCCTTTCAAGTTATAACTTTGGAGAAATTCATCGAGGACCAAATTCAGAGACCTGTAGAGTCTGTTTTCAAATAGGTAACAGTTATGGTAAGAAAAGTTCTGCGAAAATACAATACAACTATATTTTTGCAGTTTTCAGTCGATAAGGAAAGTTACGAAGCAAAAAAGGGACGGAACCGGAGCCGGGGTAGCCCACACCACCCTGTGGCACGGGCCCACCCCTAGCCGCACCACTAGGTGGTGAGGCCACCCAGGACTCCGCCTCCGACCCATTTTCACCCAGTACCTTCCTTTTGATATGAAACTTCATAATATATAACCCCCCGGATCCCCCGAGGCCCGTATATCATGTTTTCGTCATGTTTTTGTTTCGATTTGTTTCTACCAGGTAAAAATCTCAGATTTGTAGCCTCAATGTCTTCCACTGGATCAGTTAAGGGAGATTCCTTGGAAGATATCATCAACCCATACATGAGGGAATTGAAGATTCATCCCAAGGAGTTATTACTCGAAGGTGGGGAGGTTCGGTTTAAAGAGGTTCAAGGCCCTAAAGGTGAAGGAAGTCTGGAGGACAGGATGGAAGCATTGGAACAAGAAGTCTTTAGGTACAAGAAGATGGCAGAGCGCAAAGTGGATATCATCCATAAGATTTGTTCCGAACTCATCACTGAGCACCAAAAGGAGACTGCTGAACTCAAAGACGAAGTCCTCTCACTCCGCCAAACAACCAACAAACTGCAAGCACAGTTCTATGACGTTCAAAATCAAAACTGTGAGTATGAGGCTAGAGTTAAACTCATAAGTGCTGCTACAAGTTTCAGGATGTTGGAAACCACGATGTCCTTTGTTGATGGGAAGCCTTTACCTTTGAAGACGGACGAAGATGAGAGGATACCACCACCACCTAAGGAGTAAATCGTCATCAGGTTTGGCATCCCCTTGGTTTGTTCCAAGCTTGGGGGAGTGCCGCGGTATCACATCACTATCTTCTATCTTTTTACCTTATTAGTAGAGTCATATCATGAATAGAGGAGTTATTATGTAGTATGGTTTGCATTATGGAAGTGTCCCCTCTCTCATTAGATATGTATACCTTGGTGTGAGTTTCCGTTATGGAATATTAATGAGAAGTTCTATCATTCACTCTTTTGCATAGCTTATATTAGTTTTCAATTCGTGGTTATATGATTGATCTTGTTGTTAGTATTGGTATCACTTTGGGATCATTGAGTTAATTTAGTTGGTTTTGGCAAACCTGGCTCGTTCAGTAGCAACACTATTTTTGAGAGTTGAAAGAAAAGATAGAAGTACCCTAGAGAAAAATAATTTCATCATCTTTCTTTCTTGATTTGCTCATAAGTTTAGTATTCTCTAGTTAAGATCTTTTGTGCTTCCAAGGAAGATTGCATGTTTGTCTTTATCACTTGTATGTTTGTTTGTTTCCTTCAACTCTTATACTTTCTACCCAGCCTTGCTAGCCAAAAACCTGTACTGAGAGGGTACTCTTCTCGTGCATCCACCTCCTTTAAACCAAAACCTTTGCCATTTGTGTCCACCATACCTACCTATTAGCATTATTGCTATTCCAAGTAAATTCTTGTTTTATCTACCTCCCAAATTAAACTTGTTATGTGAAAATTAGTGATTAAAGCTCCCACGAACTTGATGGCACACTTTACTTTCTTGCACTTAATGAACTTGAACCATTGTGCTCACCTATGTTGCGTATATGCTTGCGCTTTGTAAGTTGTGAATTAGCAGAACCATGTTGTCATGGGGAACGCTTTCAACATTGCACTAGTACTTTGTACCAAGTTGATATCATGTTCTTTTGTCTATGGATGTCGTCGGTGTGAAATGAAAGGGGAGCTTGTAAGTCCATGGAGTTATGCATGTGTGTTAGAGAAACGCTTGGGCCGTTGGTCTAATCCATGTTGACATGGTGGAAACCTGCAGCGTAACCATAATGAGTATCTATGAAGCATTCCTCTTATAAAAAATAGATGGAGATTGAGAAAAAGAGAAAAGAAAAAAAAAGAGGTTATAAAAAGAGGAAAGAGAGAAAAAAGCACCATATTCCCATGGTAAATAAGAAGATTGCTGAGATACTTGTTGTCTGCTTGCCTTGTCATTTTGATATGGGGATTCTTTCGTATCATCGGGCAAGGGGTACCTCGTTGGCGGTTCTCTATGATACACATATGCTTACGATGACAAGAACTTACCGGTGACTAAAATTGAGTAGCATGAGGAGCGGCCCTCGTATTCAAGGGACATGAGATTCTCAACTTACAACTTGTCAATGCATATCCTCATTTTTGATCACTTTAACCTTAATCACCTAAAGATGCCTATGATAGGGGCAATGAGAGCTGAAAGCTAGTAAGTATCATAATTTTTGGGAGCTCTTTATGAGACTTGCAATCCCTGCTTCCCTCTTTGAAGGGCCTTTCTTTTACTTTGTAGTTGAGTCAGTAAACCTACTCCCTTCTATCTTAGCAAGTATTTTGAGTTGTTGTGTTTCATTAATTCATATGATGATTTATGCAATCATGTCTTATGTTTATTGTTTTGCACATTGCTCTTATCTTGATGTTTACTACTTTGAAAGCTATCATTGAAAACCAGCTATTTGTGAACTCCAGCAAATTATCAACTATTCTTCGACCAGGAGCTAAGTTTGCCATTACCAATTATGATTCACTTTATGTATCTTTATTGTGTTTCCTTTACTTATTACAAGTTGAGTTATATAATAGTGAGTTGTCTTCTATTATGATCTTTGTATTTGATGAATGTGATGCTTCTTGTCCGTATTCTTTTATCGACTCTTCACTCCATAAACCCGAGGCCATGTTTATTGAGCTTAGTTTCGCTTGAGGACAAGTGAAGTCTAAGCTTGGGGGGAGTTGATACGTCCATTTTGCATCACTATTCTATGTCTTAATTCACTATTATTCATTGATATATTTCGTATTGAGAGGTGATACTTATGTTATTTCATCTGTTTTTGCATGGTTGATGACTTTTTGGAGCATGGACTGCTGCAGTCAGGATTCTGATGAAAAGGTGCTGTTTGGAGGCAAAATCCGCGAAGATCAGAAAATCCGGGAAAATATACGGAAAATCCTATTTTTCCAGAAGACTAAGGATGCCAGAAGATGGAGTGGAGATGGGCCACAGGGGGCCCACACCACCCCCTGGCGCGGGTAGCCATAGGCCACGCCTGGAGGTTGTGTGGACACCCTGTCCCACTCCAGCCTCTCCCCTCTGCCGTATATCATCCTCCCGAAACCCTAAGACTAGGGGAGCGACCATAGAAAGATTCCGCCGCCTCTGCGGGGCGGAAAACACCGAGAGAGAAAGATCTCTCTGATAGACATATTTCTGCCAGGGGAATTCCTACCCAGAGAGGGGAGATCGTCGCCATCAACACCACCATCAAGCTGGACTTCATCGGGATCATCATCATCATCACCACCACCATCATCACCATCAGCACCCTCATCACCATCTCCATATTGCTGTAACAATTGAGTTGAATCTTGCATTAGTTCATAGGGGAAACTTTCCCGGTGTTGATTACTCTTTGTAGTTGATGCTATTGAGTGAACCATTGAATTATTGTTTATGTTCAGATTGTTATACATCATTATTCCATCTCTGATCATGATCCATATGATCTCTTGTGAGTAGTTCGTTTTGTTCTTGAGGACATGGGAGAAGTCTTGTTGTTAGTAGTGGAGTTGCATTGAGAAAGATTCAATAGATTGTTATTTAAGTTGTGGTGTACTTATTCTAGTGGTGTCATGTGAACGTCGACTACATGACACTTCACCTATATGGGCCTAGGGGAATGCATTGTGTATTTGGCTACTAATCTTAGGGGTTGCCGGAGTGACAGAAACCTCAACCCCCATTAGGAAACCATTGCACAAGGGACGTAAGGGTCTTAGAGTTTAAAGCTGTGGTTAGGTTTCTACCTTAATTACTTTCTTGTACTTACGGATGTTTGCAAGGGGTATAATCACAAGTATGTATTAGTCTTGGATGGGGCGGTACATTAGCACAGGTTCACCCACACAACACTTAGCAAGCTAAAGAAGATTAATCAACTATATGAAGTGAAAGCACTTGACAGTCTTCCCATGTGTCCTTGAGAACGTTTGGTCATCTTAAGTAATACAACCGGCTTGTCCTTTGCTGCATAAAGGATTGGGCCACTTGCTGCATTTGTTCCTACTGTCTTTATTTACTCGTACTTTGTTTACTTGCTTTATCAAAAACCCCTAAAAATCCGTTTGCTAAGTAATTGCAGAGAACTCCTGATCCATACCACTAGCTAGCACCTTCTGCTCCTCGTTGGGTTCGACACTCTTACTTATCGAAAATACTGCGATACACCCCCTATACTTGTGGGTCATCAGTGCACAGTGCGGTGACGATACAGAGCGAGAGAAAGAGAGTGAAGAGCATGGGGAATGCGCAAGCTCACCATGAGCATGTCAGACGTGACGGCGAGGCGGGAGGTGGTCGGAATCGATGGAATCGACGGTGACCAGCATCGGATGTAGAGCTCGATTCCAGCTGATTTGGAGCATGCTTGCTTGCGAGACGACTTGGAGATGAACGAGAAGATGATGGCGATCCCACCGGTGCCCTTGATTAGCTTAGAGGCTGTCCGTGGTGGCGATACCAGCAAACTCCGGCGAGCTAGGGTTTGGTGGCCTCCTCTATGGAGAGGATAAGAACGAGAGAAAGGGAAATGGGGATGAGGATGGACAAGAGCGTTGTGGTGGCGGTCTTATCACCCTCCCTGGAGACGGTGGCGTGCATCACGACGGTCCAAATCTTGTTGATGGCGGCGGACGGCATCGGGCGGCGGTGAGGTGCTCCAGCGAGCTGTGTGTGTGCGTGAGGATGATGATGACGAAGCGGTATTTGGGCCTAGGCCGTTGTTGGGCTGTGACTAAGTGAGCGAGAGTGCGGCGGCTGGTGCATGCGAGCGGCGGTTAGAGGATGGGCCGTGGGCCGCTGGTTCTGATGCCCTCTTTTCCTTTTCTCCCTTCTTTTCTATTTCTATTTTCACATTTCAATCTAAAATGTGAATTCTTCAACGATTTGAATATCCTGAAAATTTGTGGCATATTCAGAATGGTTTAGAGATTCATTTTATTGAATCCTCTTTTATTTTTTCGAAATTCATGAGTATATGAAAGGTTCTTTTAAAGAAAAGTTATTAATAGGAATTAGGGTTGTAGAAATTTATTCCTTAGCATGATCTCATAAAAATGTTCTGTTTTCTCTTGATAATTGTAATGGTAAGGATTTAAAATGGTGAATGATATATATAGGACTCTATTCATACTTCGTCTCATAAAGGAACTATACAATTATATTACAAGGTGTTAAATCCTAGGGTTTATAATGTGGTGATTTGAATTTCATGGTTCTCCATATTTGGTGATTTCTCCTATTCAAATTCTACTTAGTTTGTGGGGTTTATAACTAGCATAGAACAATCTTGGTGGAGTCTTTATGCACAAATAATAATCATTGGTGGAGAAAGGAATATGCTTTAACAAGTGGCTATCCTAAGTTTGCAGAATATTGAATAGACTCACATTCTATTATAGACATGGGTAAAAATTAAGAGCTAAGATAATTTGCCTTCATGTCTTGTGGCCATGGATAATAACTCAACTTAGAGTAAGCTATAAATATTACTTCTTAATGTGGTCTTGATGGTTCCATAAGACTAGGTTCTTATTAGGTCTAAGAGAATAAGGTGGACAAGGGTTCCATCCATAGACTCTCAACTAGTATTCTACTTATCTCTTAGACATTTCGTTGGACTAAGAGATACTATCTATTAGCTGCCTAAAAATAGGAATTGGTTTAACTACCCTCTTTATTCAAGAGTTTGACACAAAGAGGTATATATGGTTCTGTCATGGCTTGGTATACTGTTGATTAAAGGTTTCTCAAGCACTCCTGCCTTAATACCTCAATAAGTTAACCTTTCGATAAGGAATTCTTTTCCTAAATATACTCTATTTAAATCTCTCTTACCTTATTCCCAAAGATCACATCTGTCTAAATGAACTAGTCATCTGGCTCCACCATATCCATCATCATATGATGACATGGTCATGCCACTTCAACAATATTCCCCTACATTCATCTCTAGTATAAATTCCGTTATTTAACTCCCTCTAATAGATCCACCAAAGTAGTTATTACTAACTTCATTCCATAAACTCCTTTACTCACCTTTCATCTACTTCCAAGGCTTGTAAGATTTCACTTCTCTCCATATCACATGTGATATCAAACCTCTGGAATTCGTACGGTGTTACTCCCACAATACAAGTTTGTTCTTGTGTTATCTTAGTTAAGCTACTTTGCCTCCAACTACTCCATACAACTAATATTATATATTTCATCATACTCTAGCTTGACTTCTCATGATCAAGCTAGATGATTTAGCTTACTAGGGCTTGCCTAATTTAGTATACTCATAACTCTTCTTCAATACCTGGTCATCTATTCTCAAGTGACTTGAGAATGATGGCTTCCACACTTTGATCATAATAAGCTTAGGCTTCTAATTTCTTGATCAAAATCTATCAACACTAAGTACTAGATTTTACTAGTCTCTCTATAGGCTTATCTTGTTAAGAAAACTTAGTTTAGGTTTATACCTACTTGGCTTAACAAGATTATCATTGGATTCTCTACTGGTACTAGCTTCCTCACAACTTCTCAAGTATTAGTTAATTCTTAGGTTTAGATATTTCTCCCAGTTAACTCATGAGTGAGTAATCTCCTCTAATATCAAGTGGTTTGATCACCACTAAGGATCTCATTCCATTGATGATGGCACACTCTACCATAACTAGTTCCTTCTTCTGATTAATTTACTTAAAATCTTTGGAAGGTCAATATAATAGGTCAAAGATAAAATTTAATAAGTTCTAGGTCAGGAATTGATCAGTCAATCATTGATGATCAATAGACACTAGGACTTAGCTATTTAGGAATGTCATATGTTAATATGACAACAAAGGTATGTGATGAATGGTCTTGACTTGACTTCCTTTTCTACTCTATTTGTGATAAGAGTTTATGTTTAAGAACTACCATGATATCCATGGTTCAGATAATTATAGTAAGCAAGTCTATCAAGGTTTAGTTATGGAGTTTTTAAACTCAACTTGGTATTCAGGGTTTATTGTAAATAATACCTTAATATAATCTTTAGAAGATTCAGTATTTATCCTTGAGTAATTAGTTGTGGTTAGGTTTATCACATTTGATCTACCCTTAGATCAAATTATATTACCCAAAGATAAGGTTTTAGCAAAGATCACATTGAAACTTATCGTAGTCAACTTAATGATCTACTTCAGTTCCACCAAGTTAAGGGAAGCTTCAATCACGTTGACAAGTTTTATTTAAAAGCGCGAAAATTATCCAGATTTTCCATGCATGAATGCAATGCACACACCTGAGCTCAGCTTATTCCTAAGCTCTAATGCTGGGAAGTTACATACTCTCCCCCTTAAAATAAAATTTGTCCCCGAAGTTCGTACTCTCTTGCGTTTCGGAAGGAGTTGACTTGTATTGATCACGACATTTCTTAAATTCCATTTCCATCATAATTGGGGATAATTGTGGTATCCCGTATATAGACCTTTTTATTGCACCTTCTACATTCTTGGCAACTTCCAGCTATCATTTTTAATTTGTATCACAACTCCTTCTACTACAATCCCTTGGTTTATATCTTCACAGTCCTACTTAGGATTGGTTTTGGACACATTTAATCCATTCCAATCAGGTTTTCCTATTACTCTACACTATTCTATTTTGGAATTATCTCTTTACTCTTAAGGACAACTTACGAGTTGTTTTCTTATTAAACTGGTCCACTAGGTTTAAGCTGTTATGTCTACTTCGATCATTTATCCGGACATACTCTCGGAAATACTTTATAATGATTACTTCTTATAACCTTATGAGAATAAGTCTTAACCTCATCATAGTCTAGTACTTCTTTTCCAACCTTTAGTCAGAAAGTCAGGTAACAACACTTCAGTGGTTATTATTTACTCTCAACCTTGGGGTTTCTTAATGGTCTATAAAATACATGTATAATAACCATTAGCTCAATAGTAAGGATATTGGTCTCTATCTAGCTTATATGTTACCTATATAAGGTCTCACGAATGAATCTGCGGTACATCCACACAATTCTGGATCTCCGAAATGAATCTTCCAACGTTACTTGTCTTCCCTTTTATGTTCTTAGACATTATTTCTCACTGATAACCCCGATTTCACGAAACGTCTCGAAAGGAGTTCGCTTTAAATTTTATACTTCTTTATTTCTCTCATAACTTAGGCCAAGTTTTATGCTCTTTAAATCATACAAATATGACCTAACTAGCTAAACCGTTAGGGTACCAGCTATGGATACCAGCTGTGGATCCTCTTGGGTGTATGAATTACCCTTGCGTTTTTTAGAATTACTTCTGGCATTCTCTCTGAATTGTCAGAGCTTGAATACCACTTTGGTTTCAAAACTTCTTCTTTACACCCTTTCATGTTACTTCCATGAACTTGGGACAACTACTTCATTAGCTTTTGAGCAACATCACCTATCTTGAGTGAACTTAAATTCATTCCTTCATGTTGCTCCACACCTTTTCTGCATTAATGTTCCTTCTAATGCCAACTCATAGTGAGTTGGGATTGATCCATCCTTCAAAATAGTGTCGACACTCCTTATATTTAGCTTCCTTCTTCGTGCAAGTCTTCATCTTGATCTTCAAAACTCGTCACTCCCTTACACGAATACCTATCTCTAACTAGGTTTATAACACCAAGTACTAACTTGATGATACAACATGCATTTGCACACCAAGTTAGATTTCAAGTACAAATCTAGACAATCAAGAAAAATCAAAAAAACCAAATAATACTCAAATATATACCATGTATTAAACATATGTCTTCAAAATATTACAACTCCCAACCATGGCAGGACACTCCCTTTGTACACTACCTCCTTATATTACAAGAGTTTCCTTGCCCATGTGAGCATGTTCTCACTTATTTCAACAAGCCTCTCAAACGCTACAATACGCATTACCCATTATAAACATTATTCAAGCACTCTACTTTATGGATCACTTGTTATTCTTACTTTCATCTCTCACTTCAGTGCTTCTTGGATTTTCGTCCATGATGGCGCAAAGTTCGACGACTACCTTCTGGTGCATAAGAACATCTAGTAGGTGCGTAATCTTGAGTAGAAGTAACAAGATGGAGATTAGCCATTGAAAAATGACTAACATACTCATGATCTTCTTCAGGATTTTTCTTTCCTCTTTCGAGCGCATATTCAAAGTAAGAGGTATTCTTTGCCTTTTCCACAATCTAGTCGTACATATTAGTATAGTAACTACCAGGACACTCTTCCAGCTCAATGGGATTGTTACCACCCCCATATGGTCCATAAGACTCTATAGGGTATAGGTTTTCCTGCAGTTGCATCATAAGGCTGGTCTTCCCATCCGGTATTACCTCTATCAGCATTGTTTGGGTTGGGTGCATTCTAAATTTTCTGCTCCTCCTCATATTTGGTCCACGGGTCTACTGGTTGCTGAGGTTCAACTGGATAATAGGCATAGACTTCAGAGTGTGGGTCATTAAACTCTATTTCTTCAAACACCTCCCCTAAGGAGACTGGTTTAGGGTGCTTTGCTTCTTTATCTAACTTCTTTCTACATGCCATTGCCTTTGCAGGATCAGTAAAATCCTCAATGACACTGTCCAACACTTGAACTAGCACTTGATGAGTGTTATGGAATGTGTTCAGTAAAGACTTGTAACGATCCATATACTCTACTGCCAGAGTAGGTTTAGTCCTTACCAGAGCAGAATGATCTAACTCCAAATTAGTACTAAGAGTTTCGTGAGGTATAGCAGTATAGGTAGTACCTACCAGTGCCTTGGAATTCTGTTCCCTTATCTTGGTTATGGCTGCTACTAGTGCAATCTGATAGGCTATTTCCATACATCTTGCTTCTCCCGATGGCATTTCTCCACGCATTCCCAGCTTCTTGGGTAACATGATCAGGATACGGTACTTAGCCAATATCTGCCCGTCATAGAAACTGTAAACCTTGACCAGAAGTCGAGACTCACAATACAGACTCCATATAAGTTGTCTTAGAGTGATTGTCCAGTCATCTTCATAATCATCTAAGGTCTTGTTCAATACTTGAACATTCCGAGGTGGATACCTAGGTGCCATTCTTATACTGTAGATCAGAAATTATCATTAGTCATCTTTAGTTAAAACTCATGGTACTTATTTAAAATTGCATCATAATAAAGAATCATCGCACTAGCAACATGACGAGATTATTCCCAATTGAATATCCAACATATTTCTAGAGAACTCTTTATTGTTGCTAACATCCTTCCTACAGGTTCTACCCATTTACTAGGTTTACCAACCTAAGGTCAAAGCATATGCTCTGATACCAGCTGCTATGACCCAGCATACCACTTCATGGTGTAGTACATTATAGTCATTGACATAACACCAATGAAACACCATTCACTAGTATTACATCCCTTAGAGTGGTACAACAGAAACATAGCAGGTCCAAGACATGACTATAGATTACAACTCGACTCTTTATAGAAGATCCAGAGAATGCACTAGGTTAAAGAGAGAGGAAGAAAACAATTCTTTACAAAGAAGGGCCAGAATAACAACTCACAACTATCTAGTGCCTAAGACTAGCATCTGAACTAATTGTCTTGCAATTGTTGCTAATGCAATGCTCTACAGAAGTAGGTTTTGTGGCTAGAGAATCTATTTCTAGCTAATCTGGAACTTTGTCTTCACTTTAGTTGATGTATATGTTGACTTTATTGACTTTATTGAAGAACATGAGCCGTCGATGATGGCTTCTTGAGCATTAGTTGGTGTTGATGTCATCTTCAATGGCTTGGAACCTAGCAAGGGTTAAGAAGGTACAGTTGAGTACGAGCGTACTCAGCAAGTTCACTAAAATGGAGTGTTTGATGCACTATCTACAGCCACAGACCATAAGTCGTAGGCAATGCAGGTTTTCATAAACGTTTCTTCAAATGTTGCTTTTATTATGAAAACTATGTTCGACACCCTTCACAAGTTAACCAGAACTTTCATGGAGTTCCTTTCCTTCCGCGTTCATAGCTCCTTCTCGGAACAGGGAGTAACATGTCACAGTTCTTACACTCTGCAGAGGTGCGTTGATTTACCCATGAGAGACCAAATCCTTGTTGCACAACTGGGCGATCTTTCCTGTCCACAATTCCTTGATGTGGGGCCCAGTAGATGATCCAAGCCAATCACTTCCCTTCTCCATGACCCTGCATGAAGACACGATCCCCCAAGAGCTTTACCATGAGTATTGTTCGGGTAGCCTCTCGAAGACTCTCTAAGCAGCTCTGCCTGGCAGCCACCATCAACTATGGTGAACCTCCACCGAGACACCTATGCACAGATAATCTACACACCTATATCACGGGGCACTGAGGGGTCCCACCCATGTGCTGGATTCTCCACGAGAAATCTGTAGCTTCACGATAAGGTCATCCGTCCATTCGGAAGGAAGAAGATCCAGCTGACTTCTCCACCCCATTCCAGATCTCATGGTTAACGCGTTATATACGGTGCTAGAATCACTGGCGACATTGGTTGTTAAGTCCTAGATATTATGTTCCTTTACCACTGGAACTATATCAGTAAATTATTACCACTTGGTAAATAATCCATAATCATATTATGATGAAAATAGTATTTTCTAACCTTTTTCAAATGCAGGTGATGACAATATTTGAGTTACAAGCATTTGATACAAAAATAACCAAAGGACATGAGCAAGTGTGAACTTGCCTTTTGTGATTGCAAGATTATACACTCATGGTTCTTCAAGATACTAGAAGATCCAAAATATGTAAATAGCATCATTGGTCCGGTAAGGACTAATGTTTAAAGAAGCAAGATGCAATTATCCATAAGTAATGTAATGCAGTTTGATAAACGCGAATTCTCGGAATAATCGTATCAAATCTAGGGTTTGGAAACTTGGGATGGTTTCTTTAGAATGTATTTTTCTTTTATATCAGCTTCACATTTGTTCTTCTTATTAATGCTTGTGAGAGTGTGTGAAACAATTAAGTAAATACAATAAGTATCATACAATACTAAAGCACACAATTGGGGCATGTTAAGTAAAAGATTTCTTAAGCAAGATTATTAATCAATTAGAGTACTTATAGAAATGCTTAAGGCTTACTTTTAATGTTTCTTAAAAGAATAACTTTTGAGGAAAAAATTTCTTTACAAAGTAAAAGAAGTTAAATTTAAAGCTAATAGTTTAAGATTTTCTTACTAGTTATGAATATTAAAGAAGAAAACAATTACCATATTTGAATAGCTATTCCACTTAGTGTGGATACTTAGATATTTTGATTATGTATTATATTATATGTGGCTCACTTCTTAATGTTTTATAGTAAGGTGGAGTAAAAGTATTATTGCCTTCATAGAAGTGGTGTCTTCATAATTTAAGTGAATAGGATCACTTACCTATTTTAGAATTAATGCTTATATTTTATAAACATGGGAAAGGCCTCACTTTAATTACTTAAAAAATGGGTTTAGAACTTTAGGTAGATTCCTGAACTTGTAAAAGAATTTGTTGTTAATATCTTGATGATCTTATAATGGGTAAAATTAAGATACACTTAATTTTTAAATGGTAGCTTTAGTAAATATTTCTAAAAAATGGTTGTACCTATTTTTACTTCACTTAAACAACAATTGAACTTGTTATTATATTTTTAGATTTTAAACAAATAAAGCCAAAGGCAATAGTAAAAATTTATATACTTTAATGAATTCAAATAAAAGAAAAGGGTTTTAATAAGATTTATTAGACCTTTACCTTTTATTTTAGCTCAATTATGGAAGATGATATTTTTAAGGTGTAGATTTTATTTTTGTGATCATTTTGGTATATTATATGTCTTTTTGTGATTTTTAAATAATAAGATATGACTTTTATAAGTTCTATCGCTTTATAAAGACTTAATAAATAATAGCATTTAGTTAAGTGATACCAAAAATATACGAAACAAGTTTATAAAGTTAGATTTTTTTTAAGAATTTTGATATATTATAGTTGTTTTTTCTGAATTTTAAATAATAAAATTTATTTAAGATTTATCCCTAATAGGCTATTTACTACTAATAATAATAATTCTATTTAAGATGGATAATAAATTATAACAATATGTGTATGTTATAGATTTTATTTTATTGAAGATTTTGATATATAATATATATTTTTCTGAGTTATAAAACAAAAGATATTAATTTAACAAGATTTAATCATTTTATTAAATTTCTGGAAATTATTTATATTTGGATTTATAACGTTTTATCTATTTATTAAACAGGAAATACTTTTTACACTCAGACTAACCCTAGACATAGTCACATACATATGGGCCAGGGGCCACGTCACTTGCCACGTTGGCGCGGACCGGTCAACACTGACCTCACCCAACGTCAGCACGCCGGAACCTCACCGGAGCATGGTGGCGATGCCGATTTATGGCACCACAGGCCACGCGGAGGGGCTCGTTCGAACGAGTGGAGAAAGGCGAACCTAGCTAAGGTGTTTACGCTTGCTAAAGGTCATTGGAGCAACGACAACCACGGTGACTGGTGGCGGTGCTCGGTGGTGCACGGTGTAGTGACGATACAGAGCGAGAGAAAGAGAGTGAAGGGCATGGGGGAATGCGCAAGCTCACTGTGAGCATGTCAGACATGATGGCAAGGCGAGAGGTGGTCGGAATCGATGGAATCAACGATGACTGGCATCAGATGTAGAGCTCGATTCCGACTGATTTGGACCACGCCATCTTGTCAGACGAGTTGGATATGAACGAGAAGATGATGGCGATCCGGGCGGTGCCCGTGGTTGCAGAGGCGGTCCGTGGTGGCAAGACCGGCAAACTCCGGCGAGCTAGGGATCAGTGGCCTCCTCTATGGAGAGGATAAGAACGAGAGAGAGGGAAATGGGGATGAGGATGGATAGGAGCGTTGCGGTGACGGTCTTATCCCCCTCCCTGGTGACAGCGGCGTGCATCACGACGGTCGAAAGCTTCCTGACAGCGGCGGACAGCATCGGGCGGCGGTGAGGTGCTCCACCGAGCTGTCTATGTGCGTGAGGATGATGATGACGAAGCGGTATTTGGGCCTGGGCCGCTATTGGTTTGTGACTAAGTGAGCGAGAGTGCGGCGGCTGGTGCACGCGAGCGGCATTTAGAGGATGGGTCATGGGCCACTGGTTCTGTGATACATTGCAAATGTATCTATAATTTTTGATGTTCCATGCTTGGTTTTATCCACTTTCTTGTGTTTTGTTCCAACTTTCGAGTACTTTTCATATGATTTCTTGGACTAACCTATTAACAAGAGCCACAGTGCCAGCTGCCTATTTTCTGCTGTTTTTGGCTCCAGGAAAGTTAGAAAATGAATATTCTCGGAATTGGACGGGACAAAAGCCAAAGTGCCTATTTTTCTGGAAGTGATCAAGTGCCAGAATACGAGACGGAGAAGGGCTAGGGAGCCACCACACCACCTGGCCGTGCGGCTAGGCCTGGCCCGCGCCAGGGGGTGGTGTGGCCACCCCCGACACCCCCTCGACCTCTCCTTCCGCCTATATATTACCCTCGGGATGAAAACCCTAAGGACTCAATCAAAAATCCACGAAATAGTCTATAGCCGCCGTCATCTCCATCCCAAGATCGGGAGGGATATGAAGTTTTCCCTGACTCACGGGAGAGGGAATTCACCCTGGAGGCCTTCTTCATCACCATGCAAGCCTCTGGTGTGATGCGTGAGTAGTTCATCCTTGGACTACGGATACATGTAGTAGCTAGATGGCTGGTTCTCCTCCTTTGTGCTTTCATGTTTAGATCTTGTGAGTCTGCTCATGATCAAGATCATCTATTTGTAATTCTGCATGTTGTGTTTGCGGGGATCCGATGGATATTGAGATGCTATTTCAGATTGATTATTGATTCTATCATGTCTTTGTTATTTGTGATCTTGCATGCTTTCTGTTGTTAGTAGCTATCTTGGCCAAGTAGGTGCTAGCAACTCCAAGAGTTAGTATTTATGCTCGATAGTGGGTTCATGCCTCTAGTAATCTGGGGAAGTGACAGAAATCTCTAAGGTACTAGATGTGCTGTTGCTACTAGGGAGAAAACAACAATCCTTTGTTCATAGAACAATCGTATTGTTTACTTTACACGCAGTTTGTAAAGAAATAATCTGTTGCTTGCAACTTAATACTGGAGGGGGTTCGGATGATAACCTGAAGGTGGATTATTAGTCATAGATGCAGTTGGATGGCGGTCTATGTATAATGTTGTAATGCCCAATCAAGTCTCAAAGGAGTCAAGATGATTAGTATATGCATGTATTGCTTTCTCGGTGTGTGTCAATTGCCCCGCTGTAATTTGTTCACCCAGCATGTTATCTATCTAAGGAGAGCCACCTCTAGTGAACTATGGATCCCGGTCCTTGTCTTTTACATACAATCTATAAACTGTTTACTGCTTTGTGTTTACTTTCTGCAAACTTTTACTTCCTTCCATTCGATACATTTAATCCTTTGTTTTCCGCAAAACACGGTGAGATTGACAACCTCATCGCAAGTTGGGGACAAAGTTCTGTGGTTGTGTGGTGGAGGTCTCCACGTTGCTACTAGCACCGGTAGTGCGCCCTGCCAAAGCTCAGCTAGTAACACCTTTGGGGTGTTTCCTTGCTCCTACTAGTCCGATTAAACCTTGGTTTCATAACTAAGGGAAACTTGCTGATGTGCTCATCATACCTTCTTCTTGGGGTTCCCAACGAGCTCTACATCAACACCACCATCAAGCAATTTTCTGGGCGCCGTGCACTGACCCATCAAGCGATTTTCTGGCGCCGTTGCCGGGGAACGAAGAAGAAAACTCGCACGTCAACAACACGCCAGACGATTTTCTGGCGCCGTTGCCAGGGAGTCAAGGACATCTTCACAAGGGGAGTCCCTCATAACCAATCTCTTTACTTTGTTGTTTTTGTTTTGCTTAGTTTCTGTTTGCTTTGTTTGCTTGTTTCGTTCTTCAAGAAAAACACAAAAAAAATTAGTTTTACACGTTTGCTTTCTTATTTAAAAACCCAAAAAATGACTACCCTTGAAAACACTAAGTTGTGTGACTTCACTAGCACCAACAACAATGATTTTATGAGCACTCCTATTGCTCCACCTGTGGCTGAAAATACTTTCTTTGAGATAAAACCTGCTTTGCTCAATCTTATTATGAGAGAACAGTTTTCTGGTATTGGTAATGAAGATGCTGCTTCCCATCTAAATAACTTTGTTGAACTTTGTGAGATGCAAAAGCATAGGGATATAGATGGTGATATTATTAAGCTGAAATTGTTTCCTTTCTCTTTGAGAGGAAAAGCTAAAGAATGGTTCAATTCCTTAACTAGGAATAGTATTGATTCTTGGACTAAGTGCAAAGATGCTTTTATTGGAAAATACTATCCTCCTGCTAAGATTATATCCATGAGAAGTGAAATAATGAATTTTAAACAACTTGATAATGAGCATGTTGCTCAAGCTTGGGAAAGAATGAAATCTTTGGTAAAGAATTGTCCCACTCATGGGTGGATCGCTTGGATGATCATCCAAACTTTTTATGCACGATTGAACTATTCTTCAAGGAACCTATTGGATTCTGCTGCTGGAGGTACCTTTATGACCATCACTTTGGGTGCTGCAACAAAACTTTTGGACAATATGATGGTTAATTATTCTGAATGGCATACTGAGAGAGCTCCACAAGGTAAGAAGGTAAATTCTGTTGAGGAAACCTCCTCCTTGAGTGATAAAATTGATATTATTATGTCTATGCTTGTTAATGGGAAACAACATATTGATCCAAATAATGTTCCTTTAGCCTCTTTGGTTGCTAAAGAAGAGCAAGTTGATGTGAACTTCATAAGAAATAACAATTTTGGCAACAATGCTTCTGGTAATAATGCTTATAGGAACAATTTTGGTAACAACAATTATAAGCCATATCCTCCCAACAATGGTAATGCTTATGGAAATTCTTAAAATAATAATAAGAGTGCTCCCTCTAAACTTGAAGTTATGCTTAAAGAGTTTATTAGTAGACAAACTGCTTTCAATAAAACTATTGAGGAAAAACTCTCTAATGCTGAAAGAAATATAGCATCTTTGGCTGAAGCTCAATCTTCTTTGATTAATAAAATGGCTGCTAAACCTAAAACTAATGATAATCCCTTTGCAGCTACTAATGCCATACAAGTAAGAATTGATGAAAATGTTAGACTATTAGCTGAATTACATGCTAAGTGGGAAAGAGAAGATGAAATTGCTAGAAACATTAGTGTTTCTACTATCACTACCACCAGTGTTGAGGCTAGTAATAGCTCAACTACTTTGGATGATAATTATGATTGTCATCTTGATGGTTGCAATATCTCTGAAGTTATTAAGTTCCTACAAAAGCTTGCTAAAAGTCCTAATGCTAGTGCTATGAACATGGCCTTTACAAAACACATTACTGATGCTCTCATAACGATTAAAGAAAAAACATGAAACATAAAGCTTCTATTACTATAAAACAAGAATATGGTTGGGAACCCATCATTAATATGAAAGTGAATGACTTTGATTTCAAAGCTTTATGTGATCTTGATAGTAGTGTTTCCATTATGCCTAGAAGGATTTATGATATGCTTGATTTACCTCCTCTTGAAGACTGCTATTTGAATGTCCCACTTGATGATAATGCTAAAAAGAAACTCATGGGGAGTCTTAATGATGTTCTTATTATGGTTAACAATTCCTATGTCCCCGTTGATTTCTATGTTTTGGATGTTGAATACAATGCTTCTTGTCCTATTACTTTGG
Organism: Avena insularis; assembly: GCA_023614405.1. Classification (NCBI taxonomy): domain Eukaryota; kingdom Viridiplantae; phylum Streptophyta; class Magnoliopsida; order Poales; family Poaceae; genus Avena; species Avena insularis. Next base: position 426,819,629 of record CM042692.1, on the reverse strand, counting down.
GAAGACCTTTTCTTAGAACTGTTGGTGCCATCATTGATATGAAAGAAGGCACCATTAAATATCAACTCCCACTCAAGAAAGGTATAGAACACTTCCCTAAAAAGAGAGAAAAGATTTCTTTTGCTTCTCCTATGAAAACAAAATTTGGTCTTAATGCTTCTTCATTTGAGAACACTTGATTCTTTCTTTGCTTCTTATGCCTAACTTAAAGGCGTTAAAGAAAAGTAATTATTGGGAGATAACCCAAAAGTTTTAGATGATTCTTGGAACTTATTACCTCTGTAATAACCTCTCATTATCCTTTTTATTTGCTTTTTGTGCCAAGAGTAACCTCTAATGAGAGAGAAGTAATGATTGGGAAAGTTGCTGTCCCGAAACAGATTTATGTGCTTCACCGTAAAAATTCGTGAGAGATCTCTGTATGTCCGATTGAGCTGTAATTTTTTGTGCTTCTGCCCCATGTTGTTATCTAACTTTCGTTAGTTCAACACGTTTTTATTTGAGCAACAGAAGGTCTTCGAAAAAAATCATCTTTACTGCTGATCTGTTTTGACAAATTTCTGCCATTTTCCGCATTTGCTTCTTGTTGGTTCCTTCTTGAGTTCTTTGGGGGAATTGAGCTTTTTGAGGGAAGTGCTACAGTAGCTAGTGTTCTAATGGAAGTTTATTTGGTGTTAGAACTGAACCTTGAGACTTATTTATTTTGAGTACACTAATGTTGCTAATGAGATTGTGTGAAGTTTTGTATGAAGGAAAATTTTAGGTGTATGGAAGGAATGAGTAATGAGATGAAGTATGGACTAAATCTCAAGCTTGGGGATGCCACGCGTGTCACCCCAAGAAATATCCAAGAAGTACAAGCGTCAAATCTTGGGGATGCCCAAGGCATCCCCCTTCTTCATCAATAAAAATTCCAGGTTTCTTCCAAACGCTTCATTTTTATTGTTTCATGCACAATTGTTTTGTTCTTGGAGCGTCTTCTTTTTCGTTTTCGTTTTGGTTTTTTGTTTGCTTGGTTTGCTTAGTTTTCTGAATAAATTGGGTTGACCCCCTCTTTCATACATTGGTTTGCAAATAGTTTGGTTTGGTTTGGAAAAGAGTAGGAAAGTTCATGCTTTTGTGGTAAAAAGAGCTCGTTTTGACTGTGGCCTATGCTTTGTCATGCCATGCTTGATATTGTTTTGGCTTTATGCTTAGTATTCTTTGCTGTAGCATGACTTGTTATAAACAATTGAGATTGCTTAATGTGCCTTGGATGAATCATGCGTTGCTTTAGCATATTAAAGCTTAGTATAGTGGTATTCTCCTTTGATGCTTTATTTGGGTTGACTTGGCACATGCTCACACCACTATATGACTATCTCAAGTCACCATAGCCTTTATGATCCTTTAGTTTTCAACTTATAGTATCACTTTATGCTTGGATCAATGATGTTTTGTCACTCTGCATGATTATGGCCATTATTGCTCTCTTAGTTTGTCGCTCCCAGTCTTTTGCTAGCCTCCACAACAAAGTATGAGTTCCACTCATGCATCCAACTCCCTAAACCAAGTTATTACAAAGAGTCCACCATACCTACCTACTAGCTTATGCTATTCCAAGTATATTCATGCTTTTGTTTACCTTCCAAATTAAACTTGTTATGAGAAAACTAGTGATTAAAGCTCTCACAAACTTGATGACACACTTTACTTTATTGCCTCTAATAAACTTGAACCATTGGGTCCTTCTTTGTTGCGTATATGCTTGCGCTTTATAAGTTGAAATTAGCAGAACCATGTTCCATGGGGAACGCTTTCAACATTGCACTTGTACTTTGTACCCCGTTTATGTCATGTTCTTTTGCTTACGGATCCCGACGGTGTGAAATAAAAGTGGAACTTGTAAGATCATGGAGTTTGTATGTGTGTTAGAGAAACGCCTGGGCCGCTAGCCTGAACCATGCCTAATCATGGTGGAAACTTGAAGCATCACCATAATGAGCACTCTATGAAGCATCCTCAATAAAAACCTATGCAAATAACAAATAGAAAGATCGTTGAGATGCTCATTGTCTGCTTGCCTTGTCATTTTGATTATGGGAAAGCTCCCATATCATGTGCAAGGGGTACCCCGTTGGCGGTTTTTAATGATACACATGTACTTACAATGACAAGAGCTTACTCGTGACTGAAGTTGAGTAGCATGAGGATCGGTCTTCGTAAGTAAGGGGCATGAGATTTCGGTTTATAACTTGTCAAGCATATCCTCTTAGTTGTGTCACTTTAACCTTAATCACCTCCAAGATGCTTATGATAGGGGCAATGAGAGCTGAAAGCTATAAGTACCATAATTTTTGGAAGCTCTTTATGAGACTTGAATCCCTACTTCCTTTTACAAAGACTTTTCTTCCACCATTATATTGAGTCTCCACCTTCTATCTTTATGCACCTACTTTGAGAGCATAGTGGCCATTCTTAGTTCTATGTGCATTGTCCCAAGACTAGTTGATTGATGCATAACTTGATATTGCTTGTTTTAAACTATTGTATCTAGTTACTCTTATGAACTTTGAAGGTGTCCTATGCATTTATATTTGCTACTCTATGAGGGACAAGCCGAATACTAGTATGCTATGTTTTCTTTATGTGAAACAAACAAACGTCTTGCAAAGCATTGTTATTTATGAATCTTTTGTTTGTGCCTTTTCATGTTGCATCATAGTTTCTTTGCTTATTGCTAGAACTTTGTCTTTCATGTTATGATTGAAGTACTATGATCCCAGCTTTGAATGTTTTGCAAATACCTTGATCAAGTCTTTGATGGTGCATGTCACCTCAAAAATTATTCTTTCTTTTTATCACTTACCTACTCGAGGACGAGCAGGAGTTAAGCTTGGGGATGTTGATACATTGCACATGTATCTATAATTTTTGATGTTCCATGCTTGGTTTTATCCACTTTCTTGTGTTTTGTTCCAACTTTGGAGTACTTTTCATATGATTTCTTGGACTAACCTATTAACAAGAGCCACAGTGCCAACTGCCTGTTTTCTGCTGTTTTTGGTTCCAGGAAAGTTAGAAAATGAATATTCTCGGAATTGGACGGGACAAAAGCCAAAGTGCCTATTTTTCCGGAAGTGATCAAGTGCCAGAATACAAGACGGAGAAGGGCCAGGGAGCCACCACACCACCTGGCCGCGCGGCTAGGCCTGGCCCGCGAGGTGGTGGCCGCTCCCGGCACCCCCTCGGCCTCTCCTTCCGCCTATATATTGCCCTCGGGACGAAAACCCTAAGGACCCGATCAAAAATCCACGAAAGAGTCTATAGCCGCCGTCATCTCCATCCCTATATCGGGAGGGATCTGAAGCTCTTCCCGGCACCACGGAGAGGGAATTCACCCTGGAGGCCTTCTTCATCACCATGCAAGCCTCCAGTGTGATGCGTGAGTAGTTCATCCTTGGACTACGGATCCATGTAGTAGCTAGATGGCTGGTTCTCCTCCTTTGTGCTTTCATTTTTACATCTTGTGAGCTCCGTTCATGATCAAGATCATCTATTTGTAATTCTGCAGTTGGATGGCGGTCTATGTATAATGTTGTAATGCCCAATCAAGTCTCAAAGGAGTCAAGATGATTAGTATATGCATGTATTGCTTTCTCGGTGTTTGTCAATTGCCCCGCTGTAATTTGTTCACCCAGCATGTTATCTATCTAAGGAGAGCCACCTCTAGTGAACTATGGATCCCGGTCCTTGTCTTTTACATACAATCTATAAACTGTTTACTGCTTTGTGTTTACTTTCTGCAAACTTTTACTTCCTTCCATTCGATACGTTTAATCCTTTGTTTTTCGCAAATCACGGTGAGATTGACAACCTCATCGCAAGTTGGGGACAAAGTTCTGTGGTTGTGTTGTGCAGGTCTCCACGTTGCTACTAGCACCGGTAGTGCGCCCTGCCAAAGCTCAGCTAGTAACACCTTTGGGGTGTTTCCTTGCTCCTACTAGTTCGATTAAGCCTTGGTTTCATAACTGAGGGAAACTTGCTGCTGTGCTCATCATACCTTCCTCTTGGGGTTCCCAACGAGCTCTAGATCAACACCACCATCAAGCAATTTTCTGGGTGCCATGCACTGAGCCATCATTCTGCTGCCCACTTTTCCTTTTCTCCCTTCTTTTCCTATTTTTTTTTCACTATTCAATCTCAAATGTGAATTCTTCAAGGATTTGAATATCCATAAAATTTGTGGCATATTCAGAATGGTTAAGAGATTCATTTTATTGAATCCTCTTTTATTTTTTCTTTATATTTTCGAAACTCATGAGTATATGAAAGGTTCTTTTAAAGAAAAGTTATTAATAGGAATTAGGGTTTTAGAGATTTATTCCTTATCATGATCTCATAATTTTTTTTCTCTTGATAATTGTAATGGTAAGGATTTAAAATGGTGAATGATATATAAGACTCTATTCATACTTAATCTCATAAAGGAACTATAGAATTATATTACAAGGTGTTAAACCCTAGGGTTTATAATATGGTGATTTGAATTTCATTGTTCTCCATATTTGGTGATTTCTCCTATTCAACTTCTACTTAGTTTGTGGGGTTTATAACTAGCATAGAACAATTGTAACATCCCAACACTTTGATCAAGGTTAATCAAGTTCAAATCACCCAATTAGGGGTTAACAAAAACTTTTTAGCATTAAAATAATTAAGAATGCATATGTGTGTTGCATTAATATAGAATTGTGTAGAGATGCCATGTTTGATTGTTCTAATGGTTGTAAAATGATTCAAAGGTGAATGCCACATCATCTAGATCATTCCAAAACCAAAGCCAAAGGAAAAGAAATCAAATGGAATTAATAAATGCAAATGGTCACTTTTGCCAGTTTAATCCACTAGGCCAATTTAGGTGTTCCTAGAAGTAAACTTAACAGAAATAATTCTAACTCTTTTCACCCCTTGCTAGTACAAGTAAAGATATACCAAGGCCCACTTTGAAATCTTACAAAAACGTTTAAACACTAATTTTAAATGGCATTTGAAAATGGAATCCATTTCATATGCATAGATCCCACTTTTTCAAAAACCACTCAAATGAGTTCACCTTGACAATCCCAAGCAACCACAGATGCTCAAGCATATGAATAACACACCCACCAAAAATCATTTCAAAATTCAAATACAATCTTTTTGCGGCCATTGTGTCAAACACCTTGTGATCACAGATAAACCTGCCTAACTAACACTGTTTTGATCAATGTTTTGTCGAGCCATTTAACCTCAATTCACTCCCCTAGTCTCCCCTAGTCCCAACCATGCCATAAACAGGCTACCCTTTTGCCTTTAGCAGCAGTGCCGCGCCACCCCGAGGCCATGCCCGCCGGTCGAGCATGGGCAGCTCGTAGGAGATCACCCAGCCCCCTTCCGCCGTGCCTAGGAGGTAGGCGTGGTAGCACCGCCGCCCATTGTCCCTTCCCCGAGCAATGCCAGCCACTGGACCACCGCATACAGACCGCGCCCTCCGCCTCTACACCGTGCATAGACCATGCCAGAGCGCCGTCCTCGACAGCCCCGCACAAACCACGTCGTGCCCTTAGCTTGCACGCGTAGCTCTGCCTTAACCCTAGCACGCCACTAGACATGCCCTTTTCCTGCCGCGCGACCTGCTCCCGCCGTGAGCCGCGTCAAACACCGCCTCGGCCATGCAGAGTGTCGACCTTTCCCGACCACATACCACCGCCCCTAGCCGTGCCATTACACCGTAGCTGACCGCCAGGAGGCAGAGCACCGTCCGCCTACTCCGCCCATGCCTTTAGCACCCTGTACCACCGTCACCGACGAGCTCACCGTTGCACCCCACGGTCCCCTCGGCGACCTATAAAAGGAGCCCTCCCCAGCACCATTTCTCCACACTCCAACACTCCCCACCTCCCACTGAGTCCCTCACACCATCCACGGAGCCACTCGAGCCACCATTCGCCGGAATTTCAACCGGAGCTGCCGTAGTAGAGGAGGAAGGGGGCAGTCGATTGGGACCACCCAGGAGCCGTCGCGACCTCGCCTGAGTCCGCCGTCGTCCACCAGTCCGATCGCCCCCATCGCCACGTTAGCTGGAGCCCTGGTAAGCCCCCAATCGACCCTCACCGAGCCGCTAGGGTTCAGTCTCGCCGGCGACCTGTTCATCGTCGACGATGAGCCACCGCTGTTGATCGTAGTTCTAATCGCACGGTCCACATCACCCCGTAGAGCTTCGCGTTAGATTCAGCGGCTGACGTGTGGACCCCCCTGTTAGCTTTCCTCTGTGCCACAGAGCGCCACTGGGCCGACGCATTTAGTTTTCTGTGCTGGCCCTATATTTCAAATAAAGATTTTCTAATTTAGACTTAACCTAGTTTCTGTCCACTAGTTTAAAAATCAATTCAGAGAGTTCTACTGAACCAAATTGAATGATTCAAATTTTTTAGAAAGATACTATCCAAGCCCGTTGGATTTAAATCAATTAGAGTTATAGATCACATATAGCAAAAATAACAAGACAGAGACTTTTCTACGTTCAAACATTTTTCAAAAATCAACCATAATAGCTTTTGAGTTGATTCCAACTCTCAAAAATCACATTTGATAATACCTATCTAAATATGTAATAATATTTAGGTTTGCATGCAGTGACTTTGTACTAGTACCAAAATGATGCTATATAGGCATTTCTAGTCACTTTAAATCATTTAAATATTAATCTTAGACTTTATAAAAGGTGATTCAACATTTAAATCACATTCCCATGTATTAGAATATGTGGTGATGACATGTGTCCACATGATCCCATATTTTAATTGGAGAATATTAAATCTTAATTAATTTCAATGAGTAGAAATTACCTTTCTCAAATAAAATAAATGAAACTAGTTCATTAAATCTTGTGATGAGTGGGATGATACTAGATCATCAAATATGTGCCTTAGTGTGCTAAATAGACTAGTTAAGTATTGTTTGGTGATTGTGTATTCCATATATATTTATAGACGATAGTACCGACCAAGTCTACGAGGAGGAGGAGTTCTACCCCGAAGAAGACGAGGAGAATTTCAACCACTGCACCAATCAAGGCAAGCTAACACTTGCAAGTTTCTTAACTATGCAAGCTATTATTGGCAAGCTAATACTTGCAAGCGGTCATTAACAATGCAAGCTAACCCTTGCAAGCAAGATAACCTAAGCAATATGCATTAGGCATGCTTTGGTTATACCTTTTGATTTATACCCATCCCAAGTTTTATTTACAAGTTTTACCTTTTACTTTACCAAAGTTTTCTTTACTTTTAGTAATGCTTTGAGAGATTTTAGAAAGTAGTTTAGATAGCATAAAGAGTATAAAACTTGGTCTATACTAGATGTAATTCTATGGCATGAGATTGAAATTAGCATCCCACCTTAGTGAACACTCTTAACTTAGTAGTTGGAGCTAAACCAAAAACTTGATCACTCTAGATGGGAATATTTGGTGAAAATGCTTATGAAAACCTTGGAATGATGAGTCATTCTATTGAGATGTTGTGAGATGTGTTGAGAAACACAAATGGTTTATGATGATGAAAATGTTGAGGCATGAGCCATAGCCCTTTATAAAAACTGATGGTTGGGTTCGGATGCGATACCATTCCAATTTTACCGTACAACCACAATACCTCAATTAGGTAAGGCTTAGCCAGAAGTTTATATGCATTAGTATGAGTTCCCTCGTGGGAGAGGTTTGAGCTGAGGCTACCTCTTGATGTTGTCCACCTATGAAGTGCCCAGGATGGCAGATGGCCATGGCTGGGTGGCCAAGCTCATAGGAGAGGTGCTTATACTAGAGTGTGTAAAGGAAAGGTTATGTTTGATTATCCACATACTAAGTATGATGATTCAGGGTTATCCCTGACGGATGTATTGAATTTTGTGGTGAAAGTGTACCACCTGCAGTGTCAAACTATTGAATAGCCTCGTCATGATTTATGGACAGTTGGAGTGGCCATACTGTTCTGTTGTCAGATGTTTTCAAAATGACTTATGATATGAATTGTGACATGACTTGACCACAACAGAGTTGTGACTATGACAACTAAGTTCCCACTTAGGTGATTTTCAAACTTTATTTTATCTTTCTTTGTTTCTGAACTCAGTTTAGGTTTCAGACTTAACTTTACAAATAAACTTAGAACTTGGCATTCCTCCTAGAACTACCTTACTTGTTAGTGATAGTTTGCGAGTACTTAAAGAGTACTCATGGCTTTGTCCCTAGCTATTCCCGTGGGCAGACTATGAGGAGGACTACCCAGAAGGAGGATAGCAGGACGACTACAACAACTAGGATCATCTCCCATCGTCAGCATTGTCTGTGACACTAAAGATGGATCCCACCGCTACGCTTATTATTCCGCTACTTGTTTGTACTAAGACTGGATCATGAGATCCTTTATTTGTGTAAGACCTTATTATGGTTTGTAATGGATGATGTACTGTGATATCCAATCTGTTATGTCTCGCAAAAATGGTAATCCTGGGATTGCGATGTATGGTATAACAGGCACCTGGGATTAAAAATCCGGGTGTTGACAACAATCTTGGTGGAGTCTTTATGCACAAATAATAATCACTAGTGGAGAAAGGAATATGTTCATTTAAGAAGTGGCTATCCTAAGTTTGGAGAATATTGAATAGACTCACATTCTATTATAGACATGGGTAAAGATTAAGAGATAAGATAATTTGCCTTCATGTATTGTGGCTGATACGTTGCAAACGTATCCATAATTTTTGATGTTCTGCCTATTTTTCTGCTGTTTTTGGTTCCAGGAAAGTCAGAAAATGAATATTCTCGGAATTGGACGGGACAAAAGCCAAAGTCAGTTTTTCACTGAGGGACACCTGGAGCCAGAATACGAGACGGAGAGGGGCTGGGGCCCGGCCACACCACCTGGCTGCACGGCCAAGCCTGGCCTGTGCCAGGGGGTGGTCTGGCCACCCCAGGCACCCCCCCTCGGCCTCTCCTTCCGCCTATATATTGCCTATGATACGAAAAACCTAAGTACCCGGTCAAAAATCCACGAAAGAGTCTGTAGCCGCCGTCATCTCCATCCCTAGGTCGGGATGGATCTGAAGCTCTTCCCGGCACCCTGCCGAAGAGGGGAGTTCACCCTGGAGGCCTTCTTCATCATCATGCAAGCCTCCGGTGTGATGCGTGAGTAGTTCATCTCTGGACTACGGGTCCATGTAGTAGCTAGATGGCTGGTTCTCCTCCTTTGTGCTATCATGTTTAGATCTTGTGAGCTCCGTTCATGATCAAGATCATCTATTTGTAATTCTGCATGTTGTGTTTGCGGGGATCCGATGGATATTGAGATGCTATTTCAGATTGATTATTGATTCTATCATGTCTTTGTTATTTGTGATCTTGCATGCTTTCCGTTGTTAGTAGCTATCTTGGCCAAGTAGATGCTAGCAACTCCAAGAGTTAGTATTTATGCTCGATAGTGGGTTCATGCCTCTGGTAATCTGGGGAAGTGACAGCAATCTCTAAGGTACTAGATGTGGTATTGCTACTAGAGAGAAAACAACAATCCTTTGTTCACAGAACAATCGTATTGTTTACTTTACACGCAATTCGTAATGCAATTATCCGTTGCTTGCAATTTAATACTGGAGTGGGTTCAGATGGTAACCTGAAGGTGGATTATTAGTCATAGATGCAGTTGGATGGCGGTCTATATATAAAGTTGTAATGCCCAATCGAATCTCAAAGGAGTCAAGATGAGTAGTATATGCTTGTATGCTTTCTCGATGTTTGTCAATTGCCCTGCTGTAATTTGTTCACCCAACATGTCATCTATCTTAAGGAGAGCCACCTCTAGTGAACTATGGACCCCGGTCCTTTCTTTTACTATCAATCTATAATCAACTGTTTACTGTTTTGTGTTACTTTCTACAAACTATTACTTTCTTCAAATCAATACGTTTAATCCTTTGTTTTCAGCAAAACCGGTGAGATTGACAACCTCATCGTAAGTTGGGGACAGAGTTCTGTGGTTGTGTTGTGCAGGTCTCCACGTTACTACTGGCACCGATAGTGCGCCCTGCCAAAGTTCATCTAGCTACACCTTTGGGGTGTTTCCGTGCTCCTACTGGATTGATAACCTTGGTTTCATAACTGAGGGAAAACTTATTGTTGTGCTCATCATACCTTCCTGTTGGGGTTCCCCAATGAGCTCGTTAATACATGAGTCAACAAGTACTTTTTCTGGTGCCGTTGCTGGGGAGTCAAGGACATCTTCACAAGGGGAGTCCCTCATAACCAATCTCTTTACTTTGTTATTTTTGTTTTGCTTAGTTTACTTTTGCTTTTATTGCTTGCTTCTTTATCAAAAACACACAAAAATTTAGTTTTACAAGTTTGCTTTCTTTATTAAAAATATAAAAAATGACTACTCTTGAAAACACTAAGTTGTGTGACTTCACTAGCACCAACAACAATGATTTTATTAGCACACCTATTGCTCCACCTGTTCCTGAAGCTAATTTCTTTGAAATAAAACCTGCTTTACTCAATCTTGTTATGAGAGAACAATTTTCTAGTATTGGTAATGAAGATGCTGCTACTCATCTAAATAACTTTGTTGAACTTTGTGAGATGCAAAAGCATAGGGATATAGATGGAGATATCATTAAGCTTAAATTGTTTCCTTTCTCTTTGAGAGGAAAAGCTAAAGAATGGTTGAATTCCCTAACTAGGAATAGTATTGATTCTTGGACTAAATGCAAAGATGCTTTTATTGGAAAATACTATCCTCCTGCTAAGATTATATCTATGAGAAGTGAAATAATGAAGTTTAAACAATCTGATAATGAGCATGTTGCTCAAGCTTTGGAAAGAATGAAATCTTTGGTAAAGAATTGTCCCACTCATGGACTGACTGCTTGAATGATCATCCAAACTTTTTATGCAGGATTCAACTATTCTTCAAGGAATCTATTGGATTCTGCTGCTGGAGGTACCTTTATGACCATTACTTTGGGTGCTACAACAAAGCTTCTGGATAATATGATGGTTAATTACTCCAAATGGCATACTGAAAGAGCTCCACAAGGTAAGAAGGTAAATTATGTTGAGGAAACCTCCTCCTTGAGTGATAACATTGATGTTATTATGTCTATGCTTGTTAATGGGAAGGCTCATATTGATCCAAATCATGTTCCCTTAACCTCTTTGGTTGCTCAATAAGAGCAAGTTGATGTGAACTTTATAAGAAATAATAATTTTAGGAACAATGCCTATAGAAACAATTTTGGTAACAACAATTATAGGCCCTATCCTCCTAATAATACTTATGGTTATAATGGCAAACCTAGAATACCTAGTGAAGGAAGAGTTTTAGAAGTTGAAAGAGCCACTAAAAACTTCATGCAAATGCAATATGAACAAAATAAACTATTTACTAAAACTATGGCGGAACAATCTACCATTTTGAAGAACATTAGTCATCAACTTGAGAGTTTAAATAGGGAAATTCCTAGTTTGCAATCGAAACTTTCTAATGCTGAAAGAAATATATCATATTTGTCTGAAGCACAATCCTCTTTGATTAATAAAATGGCTCCTAAACCTAAAACTAATGATAATCCCTTTGCAGCTACTAATGCCATACAAGTAAGAATTGATGAAAATGTTAGACTATTAGCTGAATTGCATGCTAAGTGGGAAAGAGAAGATGAAATTGCTAGAAACATTAGTGTTTCTACTATCACTACCACCAGTGTTGAGGCTAGTAATAGCTCTACTACTTTGGATGATAATTATGATTGTCATCTTGATGGTTGCAATATCTCTGAAGTTATTAAGTTCCTACAAAAGCTTGCTAAAAGTCCTAATGCTAGTGCTATGAACATGGCCTTTACAAAACACATTACTGATGTTCTCATAAAGATTAAAGAATAAAAGATGAAACATAAAGCTTCTATTCCTATAAAACAAGAAGATGGTTCGGAGCCCATCATTAATATGAAAGTGAACGATTTTGATTTCAAAGCTTTATGTGATCTTGATAGTAGTGTTTCTATTATGCCTAGAAGGATTTATGATATGCTTGATTTGCCACCACTTGAAGATTGTTATTTGAATGTCCCACTTGAAGATAATGCTAAAAAGAAACTCAAGGGGAGTATTAATGATGTTCTTATTATGGTTAACAATGCCTATGTCCCCATTGATTTCTATGTTTTGGATGTTGAATGCAATGCTTCTTGTCCTATTACTTTGGGAAGACCTTTTCTTAGAACTGTTGGTGCCATTATTGATATGAAAGAAGGCACCATTAAATATCAACTCCCACTCAAGAAAGGTATAGAAAACTTCCCTAAGAAGAGAGAGAAGATTTATTTTGCCTCTCCTATGAAAACAAAATTTGCTCTTAATGCTTCTTCATTTGAGAATACTTGATTCTTTTTCTTGCTTCTTATGCCTAACTTAAAGGCTTTAAAGAAAAGTAATTATTGGGAGATAACCCAAAAGTTTTAGATGAGTCTTGTAGGTTATTACTTCAGTAATATCCGCTCCTTATCCTTTTTATTTGATTTTTGTGCCAAGAGTAACCTCTAATGAGAGAGAAGTAATGATTAGGAAAGTTGTTGTCCCGAAACAGATTTCTGTGCTTCACCGTAAAAATTCGTGTAAAATCTCTGTATGTCCTTTTGAGGCGTGATTTTTTGTGCTTCTGCCCCAGGTTGTTATCTAGCTTTCTTTAGTTCAACACTTTTATATTTGAGCAACAGAAGGTCTTCCAAAAAAATCGTCTTTACCTGCTGGTCTGTTTTGAAAGATTTCTGCCGTTTTCTGCATTTGCTTCTTCTTGGTTCCTTTTTGAGTTCTTTTGGGGAATTGAGATTTTTCAGGGAAGTGCTATAGTAGCTAGTGTTTTAATGGAATTTTATTGGTGTTAGAACTGAATCTAAAGACTTATTATCTTGAGTGCACTAAAGTTGCTAATAAAGATTGTGTGAAGTTTTGTATGAAGGAAAATTTTCAGGTGTATGGAAGGAATGAGTAATGAGATGAATGATGGACTAAAGCTCAAGATTGGGGATGCCAAGCATGTCACCCCAATAAATATCTAAGAATTACAAGCGTCAAAGCTTGGGGATGCCCAAGGCATCCTCCTCTTCATTAATAAAAATCCCAGGTTTCTTCCAAACGCTTCATTTTTATTGTTTCATACACAATTGTGTTGTTCTTGGAGCGTCTTCTTTTTCTTTTTGGTTTTGGTTTTTTGTTTGCTTTGTTTTCTTAGTTTTCTGAATAAATTGGTTGGACCCCCTCATTCATTCATTGGTTTTCAAATAGTTTGGGTTGGTTTGGAAAAAGAGTAGGAAAGTTCATGCTTAAGTGGTAAAGAGAGTTTGTTTTTGACTATGGCCTATGCTTTGTCATGCCATGATCGATATTGTTTTGTCTTTATTCTTAGTATTATTTGCTGTAGCATGACATGTTATAAACAATTGAGATTGCTTAATGTGCCTTTGAAGAATCATGCGTTGTTTTAGCATATTAAAGCATAGAATTGTGGTATTCTCCTTTGATGCTTTATTTAGGTTGACTTGGCGCATGATCACACCATGTTATGACTATCCCAAGTCACCATAGCCTTTATGATCCTTTAGTTTTCAACTTGTAGTATCACTTTATGCTTTGATCAATGATGTTTTGTCGCTCTGCATGATTATGGCCATTATTGCTCTCTTAGTTTGCCGCTCCCAGTCTTTTGCTCGCCTCCGTAACCAAGTATGAGTTCTACTCATGCATCCAACTCCTAAAACCAAGTTATTCCAAAGAGTCAACCATACCTACCTACTAGCATATGCTATTCCAAGTATATTCATGTTTTTATCTACCTTCCGAATTAAACTTGTTATGAGAAAACTAGTGATTAAAGATCTCACGAACTTGATGGCACACTTTACTTTTCTTGCCCTTAATAAACTTGAACCATTGTGTCATCTATGTTGTATATGCTTGCACTTATTTTTTGGGGATTAGCAGAACCATGCTGTCATGGGGAACGCTTTCAACATTGCACTTGTACTTTGTACCTAGTTAATATCATGCTCTTTTGTCTATGGATGTCGTCGGTGTGAAATGAAAGGGGAGCTTGTAAGTCCATGGAGTTATGTATATGTGTTAGAGAAGCGCCTGGGCCGCTGGTCTAATCCATGTTGAGTCTCCACCTTCTATCTTTATGCACCTACTTTGAGAGCATAGTGGCCATTCTTAGTTCTATGTGCATTGTCCCAAGACTTGTTGATCGATGCATACCTTGATATTGCTTGTTTTAAACTATTTGTATCTAGTCACTCTTATAAACTTTGAAGGTGTCCTATGCATTTATGTTTGCTACTCTATGAGGGACAAGCTAAATACCACTATGCTATGTTTTCTTTATGTGAAACAAACAAACGTATTGCAAAGCATTGTTAGTCATTAATCTTTTGTTTGTGCATTTTCATGTTGCAACATAGTTTCTTTGTCTTATTGCTCGAACTTTGTCTTTCATGTTATGATTGAAGTACTATGATCCCAGCTTTGAATGTTTTACAAATACTTTGATCAAGTTTATGATGGTGCATGTCACCTCAAAAATTATTCTTTATTTTTATCACTTACCTACTCGAGGACGAGCAGGAGTTAAGCTTGGGGATGTTGATACGTTGCAAACGTATCCATAATTTTTGATGTTCCATGCTTGGTTTTATCTACTTTCTTGTGTTTTGTCCACACTTTGGAGTACTTTTCATATGATTTCTTGGACTAACCTATTAACAAGAGCCACAGTGCCAGCTGCCTGTTTTCTGCTGTTTTTGGTTCCAGGAAAGTCATAAAATAAATATTCTCGGAATTGGGCGGGACAAAAGGCAAAGTCAGTTTTTCACCGAGGGACACCTGGAGCTAGAATACGAGACGGAGAGGGGCTAAGGCCTGGCCACACCTCCTGGCCACGCGGCCAGGCCTGGCCCATGCAAGGGGGTGGTCTGGCCGCCCCAGGCACCCCCTCGGCTTCTCCTTCCGCCTATATATTGCCTCTGATACGGAAACCCTCAGTACCCGATAAAAAATCCACGAAAGAGTCTATAGCCGCCGTCATCTCCATACCTAGATCAGGAGGGATCTGAAGCTCTTCCCGACACCCTGCCGGAGAGGGGAGTTCACCCTAGAGGCCTTCTTCATCATCATGCAAGCCTCCGGTGTGATGCGTGAGTAGTTCATCTCTGGACTACGGGTCCATGTAGTAGCTAAATGGTTGGTTCTCCTCCTTTGTGCTATCATGTTTAGATCTTGTGAGCTCCGTTCATGATCAAGATCATCTATTTGTAATTCTGCATGTTGTGTTTGTGGGGATCCGATGGATATTGAGATGCTATTTCAGATTGATTATTGATTCTATCATGTCTTTGTTATTTGTGATCTTGCATGCTTTCCGTTGTTAGTAGCTACCTTGGCCAAGTAGATGCTAGCAACTCCAAGAGTTAGTATTTATGCTCGATAGTGGGTTCATGCCTCTGGTAATCTGGGGAAGTGACAGAAATCTCTAAGGTAATAGATGTGTTGTTGCTACTAGGGAGAAAACAACAATCCTTTGTTCATAGAACAATCGTATTGTTTACTTTACACACAATTCATAATGCAATTATCCGTGGCTTGCAACTTAATACTGGAGGGGGTTCGGATGATAACCTGAAGGTGGATTATTAGTCATAGATGCAGTTGGATGGCGGTCTATGTATAATGTTGTAATGCCCAATCGAATCTCAAAGGAGTCAAGATGAGTAGTATATGCTTGTATGCTTTCTAGATGTTTGTCAATTGCCTCACTGTAATTTGTTCACCCAACATGTCATCTATATTAAGGAGAGCCACCTCTAGTGAACTATGGACCCCAGTCCTTTCTTTTACTATCAATCTACAATCAACTGTTTAGTGTTTTGTGTTTACTTTCTGCAAACTATTACTTTCTTCCACTCGATACGTTTAATCCTTTATTTTCAGCAAAACCGGTGAGATTGACAACCTCATCGTAAGTTGGGGACAGAGTTATGTGGTTGTGTTGTGCAGGTCTCCACGTTGCTGCTAGCACCGGTAGTGCACCCTGCCAAAGTTCAGCTAGCTACACCTTTGGTGTGTTTCTTTGCTCCTACTGGATTGATAACCTTGGTTTCGTAACTGAGGGAAAATTTACTCCTGTGCTCATCATACCTTCCTCCTGGGGTTCTCCAACGAGCTCGTTAATACACGAGACAGCAGTGGCCATGGATAATAACTCAACTTAGACTGGGCT
Source organism: Avena insularis (assembly GCA_023614405.1). Taxonomy (NCBI): domain Eukaryota; kingdom Viridiplantae; phylum Streptophyta; class Magnoliopsida; order Poales; family Poaceae; genus Avena; species Avena insularis. The sequence goes on along the minus strand of CM042692.1, from coordinate 426,803,280 downwards.
ATAAAGATTACTTCTTAATGTGGTCTTGATGGTTCCATAAGACTAGGTTCTTATTAGGTCTAAGATAATAAGGTGGAGAAGGGTTCCATCCATAGACTCTCAACTAGTATTCTACTTATCTCTTAGACATTTCGTTTGACTAAGAGATACTATCTATTAGCTACCTAAAAATAGGAATTGGTTTAACTACCCTCTTTATTCAAGAGTTTGACACAAAGAGGTATATATGGTTCTGTCATGGCTTGGTATACTGTTGATTAAAGGTTTCTCAAGCACTCCTGCCTTAATACCTCAATAAGTTGACCTTTTGATAAGGAATTCTTTTCCTAAATATACTCTATTTAAATCTCTCTTACCTTATTCCCAAAGATCACATCTGTCTAAATGAACTAGTCATCTGGCTCCACCATATCCATCATCATATGATGGCATGGTCATGCCACTTCAACAATATTCCCTACATTCATCTCTAGTATAAATTCCATTATTTAACTCCCTCTGATAGATCCACCAAAGTAGTTATTACTAACTTCATTCCATAAACTCCTTTACTCACCTTTCATCTACTTCCAAGGCTTGTAAGATTTCACTTCTCTCCATATCACATGTGATATCAAACCTCTGGAATTCGTACGGTGTTACTCCCACAATACAAGTTTGTTCTTGTGTTATCTTAGTTAAGCTACTTTGCCTCAAACTACTCCATACAACTAATATTATATATTTCATCATACTCTAGCTTGACTTCTCATGATCAAGCTAGATGACTTAGCTTACTAGGGCTTGCCTAATTTAGTATACTCACAACTCTTCTTCAATACCTGGTCATCTATTCTCAAGTGACTTGAGAATGATGGCTTCCACACTTTGATCATAATAAGCTTAGGCTTCTAATTTCTTGATCAAAATCTATCAACACTAAGTACTAGATTTTACTAGTCTCTCTATAGGCTTATCTTGTTAAGAAAACATAGTTTAGGTTTATACCTACTTGGCTTAACAAGATTATCATTGGATTCTCTACTGGTACTAGCTTCCTCACAACTTCTCAAGTATTAGTTAATTCTTAGGTTTAGATATTTCTCCCAGTTAACTCATGAGTGAGTAATCTCCTCTAATATCAAATGGTTTGATCACCACTAAGGATCTCATTCCATTGATGATGGCACACTCTACCATAACTAGTTCCTTCTTCTGATTAATTTACTTAAAATCTTTGGAAGGTCAATATAATAGGTCAAAGATAAAAGTTAATAAGTTCTAGGTCAGGAATTGATCAGTCAATCATTGATGATCAATAGACACTAGGACTTAGCTATTTAGGAATGTCATATGTTAATATGACAACAAAGGTATGTGATGAATGGTCTTGACTTGACTTCCTTTTCTACTCTATTTGTGATAAGAGTTTATGTTTAAGAACTACCATGATATCCATGGTTCAGATAATTATAGTAAGCAAGTCTATCAAGGTTTAGTTATGGAGTTTTTAAACTCAACTTGGTATTCAGGGTTTATTGTAAATAATACCTTAATATTATCTTTAGAAGATTCAGTATTTATCCTTGAGTAATTAGTTGTGGTTTAGGTTTATCACATTTGATCTACCCTTAGATCAAATTATATTACCCAAAGATAAGGTTTTAGCAAAGATCACATTGAAACTTATCGTAGTCAACTTAATGATCTACTTCAGTTCCACCAAGTTAAGAGAAGCTTCAATCACGTTGACAAGTTTTATTTAAAAGCGCGAAAATTATCCAGATTTTCCATGCATGAATGCAATGCACACACCTGAGCTCAGCTTATTCCTAAGCTCTAATGCTGGGAAGTTACATACTCTCCCCCTTAAAATAAAATGTCCCCGAAGTTCGTACTCTCTTGTGTTTCGGAAGGAGTTGACTTGTATTGATCACGACATTTCTTAAATTCCATTTCCATCATAATTGGGGATAATTGTGGTATCCCGTATATAGACCTTTTTATTGCACCTTCTACATTCTTGGCAACTTCCAGCTATCATTTTTAATTTGTAGCACAACTCTTTCTACTACAATCCCTTGGTTTATATCTTCACAGTCCTACTTAGGATTGGTTTTGGACACATTTAATCCATTCCAATCAGGTTTTCCTATTACTCTACACTATTCTATTTTGGAATTATCTCTTTACTCTTAAGGACAACTTACGAGTTGTTTTCTTATTAAACTGGTCCACTAGGTTTGAGCTGTTATGTCTACTTCGATCATTTATCCGGACATACTCTCGGAAATACTTTATAATGATTACTTCTTATAACCTTATGAGAATAAGTCTTAACCTCATCATAGTCTAGTACTTCTTTTCCAACCTTTAGTCAGAAAGTCAGGTAACAACACTTCAGTGGTTGTTATTTACTCTCAACCTTGGGGTTTCCTAATGGTCTATAAAATACATGTATAATACCCATTAGCTCAATAGTAAGGATATTGGTCTCTATCTAGCTTATATGTTACCTATATAAGGTCTCACGAATGAATCTGCGGTACATCCACACAATTCTGGATCTCCGAAATGAATCTTCCAACGTTACTTGTCTTCCCTTTTATGTTCTTAGACATTATTTCTCACTGATAACCCCGATTTCACGAAACGTCTCGAAAGGAGTTCGCTTTAAATTTTATACTTATTTATTTCTCTCATAACTTAGGCCAAGTTTTATGCTCTTTAAATCATACAAATATGACCTAACTAGCTAAACCGTTAGGGTACCAGCTATGGATACCAGCTGTGGATCCTCTTGGGTGTATGAATTACCCTTGCGTTTTTTAGAATTACTTCTCGCATTCTCTCTGAATTGTCAGAGCTTGAATACCACTTTGGTTTCAAAACTTCTTCTTTACACCCTTTCATGTTACTTCCATGAACTTGGGACAACTACTTCATTAGCTTTTGAGCAACATCACCTATCTTGAGTGAACTTAAATTCATTCCTTCATGTTGCTCCACACCTTTTCTGCATTAATGTTTCTTCTTATGCCAACTCATAGTGAGTTGGGATTGATCCACCCTTCAAAATAGTGTCGATACTCCTTATATTTAGCTTCCTTCTTCGTGCAAGTCTTCATCTTGATCTTCAAAACTCGTCACTCCCTTACACGAATACCTATCTCTAACTAGGTTTATAACACCAAGTACTAACTTGATGATACAACATGCATTTGCACACCAAGTTAGATTTCATGTACAAATCTAGTCAATCAAGAAAAATCAATAAAACCAAATAATACTCAAATATATACCATGTATTAAACATATGTCTTCAAAATATTACAACTCCCAACCATGGCAAGACACTCCCTTTGTACACTACCTCCTTATATTACAAGAGTTCCCTTGCCCATGTGAGAATGTTCTCACTTATTTCAGCAAGCCTCTCAAACGCTACAATACGCATTACCCATTATAAACATTATTCAAGCACTCTACTTTATTGATCACTTTTTATTCTTACTTTCATATCTCACTTCAGTGCTTCTTGGATTTTCATCCATGATGGCGCGAAGTTTGACGACTGCCTTCTAGTGCATAAGAACATCCAGTAGGTGTGTAATCTTGAGTAGAAGTACCAAGATGGATATTAGCCATTGTAAAATGACTAACATACTCATGATCTTCTTCAGGATTTTTCTTTCCTCTTTAGTCCCGAACGGGACCATGACCTTTAGTCCTGGTTGGTGGTTGGAACTGGGACTAAAGTTCTATCTTTAGTCCCGAACGTCTATCTTTAATCCGGTTGGTGGTACCGCCCGGGACTAAAGATATTTTCCGCTCCACGAAATTCATGCATGAGGCCCACCTTTAGTAATGGTTGGCAATGCCACCAGGACTAAATGGGCTTTTGAAATAGTTTTTTTAGAAAATCCAGAAAATAATTAAATCTTATAAAATCAATATCTATTATTCTATAATTCAGAAAATTGTGTATTATATATCAAAAAATTCAAAAAACGAAGATCTATAGTTTAAATCTATTTTCATACTCTTTTATACAACTTAAATGAAATAAATTATTGTTTAACAAATATTCTATTAAGTATATATCTTGGAAAAATATATTTTATTATTTGAAAATTAGAAAAATACATATGATATACCAAAATGATCACAAAAATATAATCTACACATTAAAAGGTAACATTTTACATTTTAAGTAAAATAAAATGTGGATATTTGACACATTTTTCCTTTATTTTTAATCCATAAGTAGGCTTTTGGAATTAATAAAACTATGACATATAGGTCCATTTGAGAAATATTTTATCAAAATGTTTAGAAAAATATGATCTACCTCTTAGCATAAAAAATATGCATTGTTCAGCAACTTCAACTAACAAGTTCAATTAGAGAACCAAATGAACCCCTGCACGTGATTTCGGGGTTTCCCAGAATTAGGGTTTGCTCCCCTCAGACCCCGTTTAAATTGTCAAGCATGCCATAGGTTTTCATTTTATTACTATTTAACTTGTCATATCATCATTATTGCTTTGCCATTGCATCGATGCCATGTGTTGATTGTTTCCCTTTCGTTTTGGTGTTTTGCTTCTTCCTGGTAGAATTCGTGAACGGGGGTGAGATTGAAGTCAGAGATCAACACCATCGAATATCAATACTTGACCAACTGTAATAAAGTCAAGTAAAAGGTTTACGAAGATCTGCTTATTGGTTATCAATAGGCAAATTCTACTCCCTTTCAAAGTATTGCCTATCTAATGCATTACTCCCTTTGAGCTTATATTATATGATCCACTGCTTGCCACCACTAGGACCTGAGACTTCTGCAGAGAAGCATAGAAGTACTAGCTTGTTCAAAGATATTCTTGCCAGAAGTACTGGCTTGTTCAAAGAGATTCTTTCCAAAGGTAAGAGACTTCTTGTTTTCTACTTGTTGCATCCTTAGAAAAAAGCGCCAGTGTTGCAAACATTTCTTTGGTTTATCTACCATCAAATATATGCCTTAGTGTGAAGTTAGAACATATTTCTCCTGCTAATAATAACACATTCAACATCTACCTATTTTAGACTACTGGAAAGAAAACTCTGGTATCTTCTTCCATATGGTCGATACTCAAAAATACCTAGAATGATAATGTTGGTTCTTACTTTGTTTTGTTGTTTACTCTTTCAGATCATAACAGAAAAGTTTGTAGAAAAATTCCAAGGTCAGATCTCTGAAGTTGTCAAGCTAGAAGCTCCTGATGGGAACATTTATACATTATCTAGCTAGAAGATCCCAATTTTCCTCAACAACTTTTGGAACATTCAATGGGCCAAGTTTGAGAACACAGTTACATAAAAGGTTTAATACATTATTACACATCACCAACATCCCAACTAGTGTTGGGGTATAAAATGTTTTTTTCACATATGTCCCTTGCTTATGATTGCATCATAACCATGGAGCATCTTCAATATTAAATAGGATGATTGGGTCAATGTTCACTGTGAAGGGCGGAATTTCATCAGACTTATTATAATCTTATGACATGTCTATCTTGTACTCCACTCTCACGATGTTTCTTTTCCTTGAAAGAAGTATGTGGCGCTTTGGCTTATCGTATGATGTATCCATTTGCTTATCTTTTCTTTTTTCGGTTTGGTAGACATGTCCTTCGCATAGAAAACCTGAGCCATATCATTGGCTAGGACAAATGGTTCGTATCTATACCCAAGATTGTTGAGCTACACTGTTGTCATTCCGTACTGCTGGTCTACCTTTACCCCACCTCCTGTCAGCTTGACCCATTTGCACCGAAACAAAGGGACCTTAAAATAAGGTCCATAGTAAAGTTCCCATGTCTCCTTTATGTAACCATAACATGTGTCATTTTCCCATTGTTGTTTGTTGCATCAAAGTGGACACCACTGTTTTGGTTGGTGCTCTTCTTATCTTGGGCGAGCATGTAAAATGTATTCCCATTTATCTCGTACCCTTGGAAAGTCAGTATAGTCGAAGATGGTGACCTGGCCAACATGTACAGCTGATCTCCAATGGTGGTGTTATTCATGAGATGTGTTTGCAACCAACCGCCAAAAGTTGCCATGTGTGCCTATTTAATGCACGAGTCAGACTACCCCAGATTTTTGGATTATACAACATTCATGTGTTCCTCGATATACGGAGTAACCAAGGTGGAATTTTGTAGAACTGTGTAGTGTTCTTTAGTGAAAGAATGCCCGTCCATACTTATTATTTCTTTCTTTCCTAGAGTGCCTTTTCCACTCTGTCTCCCCTCATGCCACGATTGAGGAACACCAATCGGCTTAAGGTCAGGAATAAAGCCAACAGAAAACTCAGTGACCTCCTCTATTCCATAGCACACTTGGAGATGCTTCCTTCTTGCCTAGCATGGTTATGAACATATTTATTTAAGACTCCCATGAACGTCTCAATGGGGAACATATTGTGTAGAAATACAGGACCGAGAATGGTAATCTCTTCGACTAGGTGAACTAGGAGGTGCATCATAATACTGAAGAAGGGTGATGGGAACACCAACTCGAAACTAACAAGACAATGGACCACATCATTCTATAACCATTGTAGAATTTCCGGATCAATTACCTTGTGAGAAATTGCATTGAGGAATGCACATAGCTTCACAATGGGTACTCAAACATTTTTCGGTAGAAACCCCCTCAATGCAATCAGAAGCAATTGTGTCATAAGAACGTGGCAGTCACGAGACATTAGGTTTTGGAATTTTTCTCTACCATAATTATTATTCCCTTTATATTTGACGAGAAACCAGACATGACCTTGATACTGCTTAGACATTCAAAAAATATTTCCTTCTCTTCTTTGGTAAGAGCATAGCCAGCAGGACATTGATAATGCTCTGGATGCAGGCCGTCTCGTTCTTTTATACGTTGATGGTCCTTCCATGCTTCCGGTGTATCATTTGTGTTCCCATACACGCCCAAGAAGCCTAATAGGTTCACGAAAAGATTCTTCATCAGGTGTATCATGTCGATTGCAGAGCGGACCTCTAGGACTTTCCAATAGGGTAGCTCCCAAAATATAGATTTATTCTTCCACATGGGTGTGTATCCGTTAGCGTCATTCAAAACAAATTATCTTCCAGGACCCTTTCTAAAGATTACTTTTAAATCCTTGACCATACCAAATACATCATCAACAGTATGATGGATAGGATTCCTCTGGTGATCTACCTCACCTTTGAAATGCTTGCCTTTCTTTCTTAAGATATGCCTGGTTAGAAGATATCAATGATGCCCCGAGTACACATTATTCTTACATTTATCCAAATATATACTTTTAGTATCATCTAGATAATGGGTGCATGCATTGTATCCCTTGTTTGTCTGTCCTAAAAGGTTACTAAGAGCATGCCAATCATTGATGGTTATGAACAGCAACGCTTGTAGGCCAAAATCCTCCTATTTGTGCACATCCCACAAACGTACACCTTTTTCATGCCACAACTATAAAAGTTCTTCAACTAATGGCCTTAGGTACACATCAATATTGTTGCCCGGTTGCTTAGGGCCTTGGATGAGCATTGGCATCATAATGAACTTCCAATTCATGCACAATCAAGGAGGGAGGTTATAGATACATAGAGTCACAATACAGGTGCTATGACTGCCGCTCTTCTCCCTAAAAAGATTCATGCCATCTATACTTAGACCAAACCTTAAGTTCCTTGCGTCATCTACAAAGACCAGGAACTCATCTCTATTTTTCTCCACTATGACCCATCAACAAGGTGTCTCAACATCGCGTATTTCTGCCAGTCTTGTTTATGCCATCACAACAACTTGGCATCCTCTTTGTTTCTGAACAAATGTTTCAACCGTGGTATTATAGGAGCATACCACATCACCTGGGCAAGAACCCTCTTCCTAGGGCGCTCACCCTCAACATCACCAAGGTCATCTCGGCCTATCTTATACTGCAATGCATCGCATACCGGGCATTCATTCAAATTCTTGTACTCCTCACGGCGGTAGATGATGTCACTAAAAGAATCTGGATGGTTCATGATGTTTTATTCATGACACGCCATAAAAACGTCATAGATGCACGATGTTCTGGGGTATCCATGATGTTCCAGGTTTTTGTCGACCAAAATTCGTCACGGATTTTGTTTGAGGCCCTGAAGCCCAGTTCAACAATTCGTCCCATAGAAAATCATCACGGAATTCATCAAGGGCCATTGGTTGACTGTGTTTTTTTGACGACCGGGCCATCTGTGCCTACACCCCACCTGTCAGCTCGGTTTGAACAGCAGGGTCTAACGGGTTGTTCTAAGAGTTTTGGCTGGGCCCAGCTGTTAGTACATCTGATATAAATTATCATAGCATAAAAATAGTGTACCCTGACCAAGGTTCGAACTCATGATCACACTCGTTGGTCGAAGGTCCGGAACCACTAGAACATGGGACTCTTTTCCGATAGATCTACTACTTTGCCATTATTCTAAGCATGTCCTAAATCAGCCGTCCTTCAATAATTGCACTGATGTTTTGACTAATAACTGCAATAGCTAGACAAGACAACTATGTTTCAAACATAACACTACATCATATTTGTTATACACATGTTCTCAATCAGACGAAGAAGCAAAATGTGAAAGTACAGGAAATTACAGCAACAATCAACACAACATATATCAACATGGAGATAGAACACAATCTTACAAATATATAGAGAACATGGTTGACATATAGTTCCAAACCAACTAGACAACCAGATTCACAAAGAGTTCCAAACCAAGTACACAACCTGCAGTTCACATTCAGTTCCAAACCGACTACAAGTTCACATGAAGCCAACCCACATAACCAAGTACTTTGTGCCCTTATTTCAGGCGACTAACATGACACATGAAGCCAGACATGAGCTCCTCAAAGAAGGTGAAGATGAACAAATCCCCTTTTTTGATTTGAGTAGCCCCGACAACCATTGACCAGTTGCTTGTCGTTTGGGCAACATCATTCCTGCCTTGGATGAACTGAACATGCTCACGTCCTACATGACTTGCGACTATGACAGGAATCTCCAAGGGCAGATACCGCTTGAGGTGGCCATTGCTGTAACTAGCTAAAAAGTACTAGATGTGAAGAATAAAGTTAGTTGTTGAAGTATAGTTCAATATGAATAAGTAGATTTAGGGATCGTTTGGTTCAAAGGATTTTTGGATAGGAAAAGTGCAAGAATAAAATGGCACGACACTAAGCATCCTACAGGAATGAAAAATGCAGGAATTGGTAAGATAAGCATCCTATAGGGTTTAGGTACATGTCATAGTTTTCATAGACATGTAGGAATATTTTGAAGAGGTCTCGTCTCTTTTTAGAAATCCTATAGTATTGTAGGGGATTTACAAAGGAATTTTGTAGGATTCTTACCTATAGGATTTTTTTCCTATAGAGGCCATTTGATTTAAAGTATTGAACCCTTCAAAATTCCTATGGATTCCTTTACTATAGCACAATCCCATAGGATTTCTCACAAGAGGTTAGACCTCTTGGAAAATTTCCTATGTGTCTATGACAACTAGGGCTCTATTTTTAAAATCCTTTGAATCAAACATGCCCTAAGTGTAGGAAAGTTATGCATAGGAATTTTGTAGGATTTATTCCTTTGAAACAAACACGCTCTTAAAGAGTCAAATCTCAGAGGTTTACCATCTTGGCATTCCGAGGGATGATATTTGACTTTTTTCATCTTGCACACATAGTGTAGTATAGGTGGAGTGTGTCCTGAAATCCCTATGAGATACACAGCTTGGTTTGAAGTCAATTCCATGTCGTTTCCAAATACGCAGTAATCATCAAAGTCCCCCCGCCCTTCATCGATGGACCTAGAAAGAATATATTAGAAAGTAATTTGTAGCGGCATAAGAATGTCTATAACTTTAAGCCAATGTCAATGACTCTAACCTCTAGTAAGATCCCTCGGTTTCTTAACTTTCTTGGCTATAGGTTGTGTCACCTCATCATAAGATGGAACATTGTAGCCTTGCTTTTTAGCCTAAAATAGGCACTGCACTAATTAGAATGTATTGTTCTGATGCTATATAGTAGGTTTCAGTACTATCCAGTAGCAACAATTTTAGAACCTGCTCATATATGCTGCTAGCCTTGCAATCATCATATTTGTGCCAGAGCTTGCAATTTCTTGGCGTCGTTGCCATGATATTTTGCGCAATGACTTCTAAATTTTCGGGGTTCAACACCGTGTAGTCCATCTGAAGATCATTAAGAAATCTGAAGACGAATATTACTACGATAGAACGAGGAGGCGATGTGTTGAGACAGTTAGTGCTAGTAGAAACAATTTTATAACATGTGCATGTATCTCCCTAGCCTTCATACCGCAGAACCTACAATCCTCACAGTTCATCCTACCTTCCCAGAGAGTAAATACAAAAATTAAATTAGACGCACAAGCATCAAGTGACTAAAACAAGTGTGGGGGCCAAGATCGAGTGTTGACCTGGGGCCTAGACCTAGATCGAGTGTTTACCTAGGGCCTAGACCTAGATCGAGTGTTTAGCATGGGCCTAGACCCGTCGCCGATGACCTAGAGCACACACGCGATGACCTAGATCGAGCATAGCATTACCGACGCGCGTCGCCGGTGATCAAGCATAGACGGACAATAGTAGATATGCATTGAGATAGTTCGAGGAGACTTACCCGTGAGCCTACAGCCGCCACTGCTGCCGTCATCGCTAGGGAGGGGAGGGGATTTGGTGGTCGCCGAGGAGGGGCGGGGATTTGGGTCGCTGGGCAGAGCGGATGTGTGCAAAGTGGTGGGGACTAGGGAGGGTTAAGTGAGCAGTAGCATGATGAGTGGGTCCCACACAGTGTCGAATTTTGTTATTATCTTATTCAAGAAAAGTTAAATCATCTGCATTTACAATGTTCTTCAAATATCAGGATGCAGTTGAATTCCAAGGGCTTTTAGGGCTTTCTAACCACACATATAGTCTCTAGAGTCAATGCATGTGTTCTTTTCAAATCCACACCTTGATCCACATGACCACACACACTCCAATGGATGTGGTGATGCAATTTCTATCACACTGGTTCACCATTCCCATGTGGCAGTTACATTCTAAGGGCTTTTAGGGCTTTCTGATGACACATGTAGTCTCTAGAGTCAATGCATGTGTTATTTTCAAATCCACACCTTGATCCACATGACCACACACACTCCAATGGATGTGGTGATGCAACTTCTATCACACTGGTTCACCATTCCCATGTGGCAGTTGCATTCCAGGGCCTTTTTGGGCTTTCTGACCACACATGTAGTCTGTAGAGTCAATGCATGTATTTTTTTTCAAATTCACACCTTGATCCACATGATCACAAACACTCCAATAGATGTGGTGATGCAACTTCTATCACACTGGTTCACCATTCCCATGTTGCAACTGCATTCCAGAGGCTTTTTGGGCTTTCTGACCATGGTTTGACACATGGAATCTCTAGAGATCAGTGCATGTGTTCTTTTCAAATCCACACCTTGATCCACGTGACAACACACTCCAATGGATGTGGTGATGCAACTTCTATCATACTAGTTCACCATTCCCATGTGGTACTTGCATTCCGGTGGCTTTTTGGGGTTTCTGACCATGGTTCGACACATGGAATCTCTAGAGATCAATGCATGTGTTCTTCTCAAATCCACACCTTGATACACATGACCACACACACTCCAATGGATGTGGTGATGCAACTTCTGTCACACTAGTTCACCATTCCCATGTGGCACTTGCACTCCAGGGGCTCTTTGGGCTTTTTGACCATGATTTGACACATGGAGTCTCTAGAGATTAATGCATTTGATCTTTTCAAAACCACACCTTGATCCACATGACCACACACACTCCAATGGATGTGGTGATACAACTTCTGTCACACTAGTTCACCATTCCCATGTGGCAGTTGCATTCCAGGGGCTCTTTGACCATGGTTTGACACATGGAATCTCTAGAGATCAATGCATGTGTTCTTTTCAAATCCACACCTTGATCCACATGAACACACACAAACACTCCAATGGATGTAGTGATGCAACTTCTGTCACACTGGTTCACCATTCCATGTGGCAGTTGCATTCCAGGGGCTTTTGGGACTTTTTGACCATGGTTTGACACATGGAATTTATAGAGATCAATGCATGTGTTCTTTTCAAAATCCACACCTTGATCCACATGACCACACACACTCCAATGGATATGGTGATGCAACTTCTGTCACACTGGTTCACCATTCCCATGTGGCAGTTGCATTCTAGGAGCTTTTTGGGCTTTTTGACCACACATGTAGTCTCCAGAGTCAATGCTTGTGTTCTTTTCAAATCCACACCTTAATCACATGACCACACACACTCCAATGCATGTGGTGATGCAACTTCTATCACACTGGTTCACCATTCCCATGTGGCAATTGCATTCCAAGGGCTTTTTGGGCTTTCTGATCATGGTTTGACACATGGAGTCTCTAGAGATTAATGCATGTGTTATTCTCAAAACCACACCTTGATCCACATGACCACACACACTCCAATGGATGTGGTGATACAACTTCTGTCACACTGGTTCACTATTCCCATGTGGCAGTTGCATTCTAGGGGCTTTTTGGGCTTTCTAACCATATGGTTTGACACATGGAGTCTCTAGAGGTCAATGCATGTTTATATCTTGTGATGTCAAACAATGTTGCTTTAGGAAGTTTTCACTTTCTGTACACGGAAAATCCATTTCCCATTTTCTCGTTGCCCGAAATGGTGTATTTTCTGAAGCAGCTACCAAGGATGTGCTGCAAGGATGCTTCACCCCATTTTTAATAAATCATTTCTAGGTACAAAACAAGACATTTATTCAGAGAACCAGTAAGAGATTGTCGATACCGATCACCTAGCTTAAGAACCCTAATTGCCACAATCTTGGTCGCATTTTTGGAACCGAAATGTTGATTTATTTCAGCCACACATCACTCATCCAATGGCCAATAATTTGTGGTTCCGTCCTCCCACCAATCCAAAATTTCGGGTTTAGACCTCCCGCTGATGCAAAATTTTGGGCACCCAAATTCTCGCGCGATGAAACTATTGCACACTGATATTACTGTTCAACCCACCCGCACAGTGTAACCAATGCATTGGCGCAAAGGCCATTTATGTAATCTATTGAAAACCCTTCTTTATCCCCTCACCGAAAGGAGACAGATCCAAATCTCCTACGCTCGCCCTCGTTGTTGCCCGCCTGTCGCAGCACGGCCGTCGTCATACCCCCGCCCGCTGCCGCCCGCCCTAGTAATCATCTAACCGTCGACCTAGCCTAAACCCTATCCCTTCCTCACCTTTCCGACGATGCCATCGAGCCCACGGATCCTCCACCTTGCTGTCGAGCACTGCGATCTGGCCGTCAGCCCCACCAGCAAGGTCTGGCACCGCACCAACAAGGTCCTCCCTATCTCCGTGAACCTTGACATCAAGGTATACTACCTCGCCGTCTACCCCACCAACAATGCATGTCTCCTTGCCGTCCACCTCGCCGTCAAGGTCTGGCACTTTGCCTTTTACCACACCATCAAGGCACGCTAGATCGTCGTCCACCTTGCCGACAAGGAAGGCCAACAAGGTTCCCGGCAAGAAGCAAAGAAAAAGGTCGTAGCGCATGCAGGCAAGTTAACAACCTACTTGCCTGTGAATTCTCTGCTCTTTTAAGCCTGCTCGATGTTCATGTGTTTCATTTTGCATGCCCGTGAAATTGCTTGTTTGAGAGGCAATAGGTTCATTTTCCTTCTCATGTTTTCTATAGGGCAATAAACACCATACAATATATTTTGTTTAATTTCCTGTTTAATCTGTAGCTTACTTGGATTTCTTTATTATTGTTAGATCCTCAAATGCATCCCATGGAAGAAAGTCGGCTGAAAAACATCATGAGAAACAATGAGAGGTTGCAACAACTAGGTGTAACTATGATCCTGAAGAGGAGGAACATATCACTGAAGGAGACCTAGATGATGTTAGTGAGGAGAATGAGTCGCAGGTCGACCCCTTACCTTCTTACCCATCTTGTGTTGAATTATTTGCTAACTGATTTTGACATATATCTGTTGCTTCTTTATTATCCCCAATTGACTGGTATGAATGGAATTTCTAGCCATAGAAGAGGAAATGGAACAAGACAGCTACCGCCGGGACAATGTTGTCTCCTGCTAGTGTAGCATCTGCTCGGAAGCGCGTCTTGGCGGGCCAACATTGGCTGCTCTTCTTCTTCACTGTCTTCCATTATAACCCCTCCTTCTCTGTACTTGGTTCAACAATTATAGCTGGACATGAAACTGGGCCGAAACAGGTGGTTGCGAAGGATTTTTTTAGGAAGAACAATCCTTCTCATTCTTACAGACACCATATGGACAACACATAAAACCATTCCGCTTGTTTGCCTCAGCCACACCAAGGAAATAATGCATGCCATTAATAAACTCGACAGAGCATCGGTCATCGTACATCCATTGCCAGTTCATATACATTATATAAGTATATCAAAAACCTTTACATAACAACATCATGAATAGAAAATTGACCAAATTAATACAAGTTCATCACATTAATTAAAACCAAAATAGAGTAGTAACCAATGTTATTATTGCAAAAATAAAAAACTATGTACTGATTTAAAAACATTATACTCCATACTTATTTTGATCAATTACTAAGTAAACCACATCTACACATATGCAAACTAAGAAGTTGATTTGATCACATATTACATATAAATTAAATAAACTCTCACATAATTACTCTCAAAATAAAACCCACAAATCCCTCTACTACTCAAGCATGAAATGAGCTAAACTAGCAACGACAGATGAAAGAATGAAGTTGCTACCATTTTAGAACCCTTAGACAGATGGGGTGCCGCCAAATCTTGACTAATCGTGGAAAAAATGGGGATGAACTCGAGCTCAGGGAGGAAACATAAGACTAGGCATGGATATGGCTTGGGCAGGACGATGCATGATTATATAGGAAATAATTTAGTCCTCTTTGGTGTCTCCAACCGGGACTAAAGGTCCCGTTTGACTTAGGACTAGAGCTGTCTATGCCCGTGTGGTGTCTTAGCCGTTGGAATCGGGACAAATGCTCGTATTAGTCCCGGGACCAAACACGACTGAGACTTAAAGATCCGAACGAAAGCCCTTTTCCTACTAGTGGTCGCGGAACTCCTTCCTCCTCTTGGGAGCCCTCATTGCTGACACAAGGTCCCGCTCCCTTGCCAACAACCTCCTCAACTTTGCCTCTCCTGTAGTCTCCAAGGAAGTTAGCACGCAACGACGGACACATAGGGAATTTGTCACGATATGCCAAGGAGATCGAGGCTAGAGTGCGAGTGTGTGATGAAGACGATAGGGATGGGGTGTTTCAAAGCTGCGGCTTGTTACGAGACCAGCGACCCACCGTCACACCGGCCGCGCAGCGCAGCCCCACAAGTGTCTGCACTAGGTGTCTTTTGTGGCGTTTTCGGCTAGCTGCGCGCATGGACTGCATGCCTCACAACACACCATTTTATTTCCAATCGCTAGAATGGGAACACTCTAATACTGTTTTATTTAGTACGCGGCGTCATTTTTAATGCTCGAGGCGGGTTTGGACTTTACAATCATTTTGTACTGCAATAAACGTGTCTTTCTAGTTGTAACAATAGGGAGTGTAACTCACGCATCTTCCTTTTTATAATTATGTGTAAAGACCACTTTTTAGCACGCGCCAAAACATGTGTAGTTTTGTGTTAGAAGGAGAATGCCAAGTGTAATGAACACACTGAATCTCAGAAACCAGCTATGATTTTTAGTATTGTTGAGTGCAACCTTATTATCATCTATGGTTTTGACAGAGCAACTCACATTGTGTATTGCAATGAAATATCACTTACTATTTGTACAAATATCTGGTGTTTTTCACAACTGAAAATACTAGTGGTAGGAACGGCGAACATCCTCGGCGTATTAAGCATTTGGTGTCTATGCTTGGAGACCATGTGCCACCGTGGAGCTAAAGCTGGTCTCCACTTAGCTTGCCGGTACCGCCTCCACCGCTAGTGTCGGCACGGTGAAGAGTTCTATCGGGTTGAAGACTCAGAGGGAGGCGAAGATAAAGGACCAAAGGGAGAACAGCTTGGGCAGGATCAAGCGCACAAGCGTGACCTCGCCTCCGGCTCCAGTGCCATCTTCCATGCACACAGATCAATGCTTGATCCACATATCAAGTTGGATTGGTCGGTTCACCCATCCAGTCACCAATGAAACGAATAAAATAGACCTATCCACAAAGTCGGAGACAAAGTGGGAGTTGGCGACCGTAGCTTGGATGGTGAATGGATTGGGCAGGATGTGCACGAAAGTGATATATACCTCTTGAACGTTCACTGGCTCGCGAAGACCGCGCAGGGCGCAGTTTCTATTGGAAAGAGTACACTTGGCACTACGCGGGTACGCACGTGGGTGTCTTGAAGGAGAGCCGGTTAACATGATCAAAGTGCAAAGGTGCAGCCCGTGGCATGGTGACGTGTGCCAATGGCGGTGGAGGTGGCACGTGTTGAATGGGGCCACGGCCGCCATGACGGTACTGACACGCTCAAAGAGTTCATAAGGCGGGGGATAGTCGAAGTTGGTATTGACCCTTGTTCTATGCAGGCTCCTAGAGACCAGGTCGTAGTTGCATCCAGCCACTTCGTCATCCGTATACGTCCCTAGCCATGTCCTCTTCTTTAATTCCTGTTCATTGATCTCCGATGTGTACTTTCCCTACGGTAGATACGTCATGATGCGGGACTTCTTCCTCATCATGGGATCCCTTGTTTCTGACATGCGGTCTCATTCCCTCGCCGGCAACCTCCTCGGCTTCGCGCTCTCGTAGTATGCATGGAAGTTAGCATGCAACGATGGACATGGATGGAATTTGTCACGATGCGCTGCGAGAGAGATCTAGGCTGGAGTGCGAGTACATGTGAGGAGCACAGAAGGGATAGGGAGTTCTAAAGGCGCGACTTGTCATGAGCCGAGCGACCCACCATCATGCCGGCCGTGCAGCCCCACTGGTGTCATTTTTAATGCTGAAGGCGGGTTCATACTTTACCTTTATTTTTAACCGCAGTAAACGTGCTTTTCTAGTTGTAACAATAGCCGGTATATCTCACACATCTGCCTTTTCATAAATATGTGTAAATAACACTTATTAACACATATCAAAACATGTGTATTTTTATATTAGAAGGAGAATTCCAAGTGTAATGAACACACTGAATCTTAGAAACCAGTTGTGGTTTTCAACATTGTTGAGTGCAAGGTTTTTATCATCTATGCTTTTGATAGAGTACTCTGAAATGGATTGTATGGTCACCTAGAGGGGGGTGAATAGTTGCTACTCCAAATTTTAATTCTTTTTTAATTTAGACTTGACACAAAGGTAGATTCTGTAGATATGCAACTACAGTGAATTTATATATATGCCAACTTAGCTACTAAACGAGTAAAGAGTGGTGAGAGGAACAAAGTAACTGAGAGTGGAGCACGCGAAGACACATGATTTTTTCACCACAATTCCTTCCCCTTTTAGGGGAAGTACATATGTGTTGGTGGGGTGGACGGTATTAAGACCACCACGCCACAATAGGCTTCACCCTGTTCTCCGATTGATCTCGTCACAACTGGCTTGATCCACCTATCCACTATACGGTACCCTTCGAAGCGGGAGCCAACACCTTTACAACGAAATCAGGGCACGCATCCACAATCGAATTGGAGGCTCCCGAGATGACAACAAGCTACCACAACAAACAATATTATCAAATATCCAAATAGGGATCCAGAAATTCAAACAGAACTCTAGATCAAAGGGCCCTCAAATGAATGAGGGGAAATTGAAGATCTCTTCGGTGATGATGTAGATCAGGTCCTTCTCCCTTGATCCTCCAAAGATCAAGGCCTTCGGATGGATGAACGAGTAGATCTTGGTAATTTGGTGCTCACAAAGTACAATGCTTTTTCGGAAGATTCGAGAGACCCTAGGTTGAAGATGGGGAGGGGTATTTGTACCCCTCCCATATTGTACCGTTTAGAGTCATCGACGGCCGGATAATCCGGCCCAAGTGGGGGCCCGAATAATCCGGTTGGGGAAAATATCTGGCCCGGAGCAAACAATTCGGGCCAAACATCCTCCCCCTTCTGAGCATCGCGCCTATGGTCCTTAGCAAAAATCCCTAGGGGCCAGATAATCTAGCCCATCAAGAGGGGCGGATTATCCGGTCAGGGCACAACCTCCGGGCCTGACCAAATATTCGGGGAATTATCCGCATCCCCACTCAGAGCGTCGCACGCGGGTCCTTAGTCAAATTTGGGAGGGGCGGATAATCAAGGCCTGGCTAGAGACGAATAATCCAGCCCTAGGAAAACATTCGGCCCAGTGCGAAATATCTTGACAATAATCCATCCCCTATCTGAGCAACGCGTGTCAGGTCCTTAGCGGAAATTGCTAGGGGTGCAGATTATCCGTCCCTAGCCAGGGGTGAATAATCCAGCCTGGCAAGTATGATTCTGCAGCAATTGAGCAGGGGCTCTTAGTAATCTTTTGGTGTGATGTTGCTGACACAATAGAAACCTTTGTTATCTGCAGCACTCAACGCACAATTAAAATATCCTTGACATTGTTAATTAACACATAAAACATTAGGGATCATGAAATCCTCTTTCAATATCCCCTTTCCGGTTTTAGATGACAATACTAGGATTTGCAATAAAGTACTAGATTATCCAACAACAGTTCCAAAAGATAAAGAGACTCCCCATAAATGGGTGCATATAAGTAATCTGTATTGGAATACAAATGCACAAATATAGGTTCTCAATCCCTTTATGAATTGGATACTAGGAACAAGTAATGAATTGTGAGATGTTTATCATAACAACCATAATGAAATCTCAGACATAGATAGATAATTCCATAAATAACTCCATTTTGATAATTACGTAGATAGATCCATATCCATAATTCCATAGATAAATCCATGATGATAAAACCATATGTCTCACAATCATACTTAACATAGTCTCAGCATCACACAAACTAAATAGCAAGTAAAAGGTTCAACGCTAGATAAATGGGTACAAACAAAGATAAAAATGCGCAAATAAATGCAAATGCAACTTATACCCGACCCATGCAAATCCCCTCGACAACCTAATAGAAATACTTAACCCTGGCATCGAAACGGCAAAAATGGGAAAAGAGCGTAGCTAGCACCCCAAGACGATCACCCGGACTCATCGAACTCCTCGTCCTCGTCCTCATCCTCATCCTCATCATCACCCTCATCATCATCGGCTGTAGGAGGTGGAGACGCCCTCGTCAGGCAGGAAACAAGTGACTCTCCATGTCACTATAGTTGATCCCGGAGGTGTTCCACTAATTGTATGGAGTAGGAACGGACAGCTCTGAGGGATTATCATGTGCCCCAGAGACATGGTGAAGAATGAGCTACTAGGTGTGTGCCATATCATGGAGCTGATGGTAAGCCTCGTACTGACCCTTGTGAGTGTCCACGCCCATGCAAAGGATGTTGTGTTGGAACCAGTTGAGTTGCTTGACTTATCTAGCAATGGTCGAGACCGGGGGCCTCCTTCCACGAGTGCCTCCACTAGCCCGGGCATCTCGCATGAAAGCATCAGACTCAACAAGCCCATAGGCAGTCTTCGACTTCTTTACATAGGGTCTCTTTACCTTGTGTTTCCCATCAAGAGCACCACTAAAATCTTCATTTGGGAGCATGGATTTGATGAGCTACATAATGTACGGTGCATAGGGAATAGAGTGACGGTTCACCATAACATCATGCATCTCATTGAAAATGTAATCTATAATTTCCAACGATAAATATTCTCCGGGGTCTTCACTAGTAGCACACTCATAAGCAAAACCAAGTAAGCTGACAAGATGACCATGGATAGCATCATTGTTACCTCCACTAGGTGTAATGTAGTCATGAAATATGAGAACTAGGTGAGAATAAAGAGGAAGAAGTCCAGAAACCTCTCCAACCACACTTGAAGTTCCATAACAAGCCGAGAGAAATGTATCCTTGTTAGGATGATTGGGGCCACAAATACGATTTCCAAAGATGTAGAAGTTGGACTCACAAAATGTGGTTCCTGGCATCCACTTCATAGTGCAAGCCTCATTACCACACATCACAAGAGTTGAAGAGAACTGCTAGACAAGCATGATGTCATAGTCACATTGAATGCTCATAAGATGGTGCAACCCCATCCTCTCAGTCACATCAACAACCTCAACAAATTGGGACTTGCTCTTCATGTGTGTAATATCCAGTGGGCACATGGGGTGAATCTTCAGTGAGGAATAGACGTCCTAGAAAATGTGCATCTGATGTGTGCACCAAAAGTGTGGGTCTTCAAGATCCCCATCATGAGGTGTATCCAAGAACCAATCCCTCTGCCTGAGTGTGGCATACTCAAAAAGGTCCATAGCCTTATAATTGAATCTTGGTTGCTTGCACTTCTTCTTCAAAGAAGTTCGAGAACTCTTCTCCTTCTTCTCACGTTCAACCATATGTTCATCCTCCTTTGATTGCCTCCTCAACTCAACCTCGTTAACGAGGATGCCTTATTTGTTGCGGTAAAGGTAGAGAGGAAGGGTTCTCCTCTCAGGTATTAAGAGCACCACAAGAACAACCCTCACTCATCGGAGGAGCTACTTGGAGGATAAGGTACCTAGGAAGGAGGAGGAGCAGATCTGGCAAGGGCCAGAGATTTCGGCGGCTGGAGCGGCTCCGGGGAGGCAGGATGTGGCCGACGGCCGTTGGGGGATGGGAGATGGTCGGGATGGAGAGAGTTGATCTATTTGATCCCTCTCCCCCAATGCCTTTCCCTATAAGGGACAAACCGCCTAGGACGGATAATCCGGCCCCAACTTGGGGTGGATAATCTGGCCTTCATTGAATTTTTCTGTTTACATAGAATTCAGGCCAGCATATCCCTCAAACCTCAAGTAACAAAACAAGGAATTGTGTGCAAGAAGAATAGATGGCTTAAGGTGGGACATGCTTGGGTTTCGACATCCAAAGTGAGATGGTACTCCACACCCAAGATTGCAAGAGGAAAATAGTTCAAAATCCAATGTTGAGTGTGCTTTCCATATAAACAAAAGATAGGCAATAAAAACCAATAAGATCCACATTGAATCAATTGTTCAAAGAGAACAGGGTGGTGGCCAAAGCCACAATGTAGGACTGTATGGTATGACACCGCGAAGATATATCTTGGGTTGATGACCAATACTCATTAATTAAGCTCACATATCACAAAATGATATTAAGAGAAATGATTTTTCTTACTTTCGGAATTATGGGGGAGGGTTAGTGATACGTCCATAACGTATCTATAATTTTTGATGATTTTATGCTAATAATATGCTTTTGACACTTTTTTATATAAAGTTTATGATTTATTTGGACTAACCTACTAATAGTTGCAAAAGTGCACAAGTTCTTATTTTACACTTTGATATGTAGGAATTACCAAGAATACAATTGGAAACCTTGTTGGAGTCAAATTGCGATTTTTCCAGAAATCTGTCTCAAAACTCTTTTTTAAGATGGTAAGTTTTAGGTCGAAGATGGTGTCAAACAGAAAACTCTTCAACTACAAAGTTGTTGGAAATTTCACGACTTCAGCGCACAAGTCAATATCCCTTTTTGAGCTTGCCCTGTGAATCCAGGTGCTTTTTCGGCAATGAATTAAGTTTTATCAGTTTTCCTCTCAGGTGCAGATGAATAAGAAATGTGATGTTATCCACTTAAGAAGTTCTTTTAAAGTCAAGAGAATTCCTTGTGTGACCCGACGGAGAGGAATAAAGAAGTCTATACTATTCTCGAATCCGTCTTCTTTTTGAGGAATGTCAAACTGGTGCTACCTGCCTTGATCACGCTGCTGTTCCGATCCTAATTGTTGACGTCTACAACTAGATAATTGATTGATTTTCCTAGCCCTGGTCCATTTAATTGATTTAGTTCGCTAGGAATAGGAAACAGAGGCGCCGTTGCTTGTTCTACTAACGGTTCGAAACATAAAATTTAGCTGATTCCGAGTCTGGACGGGCCTACTAGACCCGATTTACTGCAGCCCAAGATGGAGTGACGGGAATCCGAGAAGCTATATAAAGGGAGGAAACCTAATTCGGCCAAGACACCTCCACCCACGAATTTGCACCCTCCAAAGCCACGTTTTTGCCTCCCCCATGGATCCCATCTCCATGGGGGAGGGCTCCCAAGAAGCCATGAAGGAAGGGGGCTAAGGGGCGATGATCCCCCATGGTACCGACGACGGGGAAGGAGTCCCCCGCGCTGCCGCCCTCTTCACCATCTTCACCGCCATCTCCATCACCTAATCCTCCTAGTATGCAGTGGTTCATCCTCCCACACACCTTTGTACCGTCCTATGTAAACATGGTGTTTGATGCTATAAGTTATAATCCTATGATCTATGTCATGTTTGCGTAGTTTCTTTCTTCTTAGATTAAATGGTTGAACGTCTTTGGTTCATTAGAGTTGTATGTTGATATGGTACAATCCTTTGGTGTCCATTATCGCATGGATTAAATATTATAGGGTATGTAGTATGTGTAAAAGGAAGGAGGGAGTTCTGCCGGAGTAACAGAAACTTGAGGACACGAACCGAAACGTTGCACGTATAGGAGTAAGAGGACCATTAAACTTAAGGCTATGGTTGGGGAAACCTTAATGTATTGTTAGTACTTACGGAAGTTTGCTAACAATCCAATCATATAGTACATGTAATTCCAAGTAGTGAAGCGCATGTATATTTAGCCTCTCCCACATAGAAAACTGCATCGAAGATAATGAACCTGATCTATTCGCTATTTAAACTTGGACAAAGCCCCCATAATTACCACCACTATTCCACACTCATGGTTCTGTTAGTTTAGTATATTTTATTGCTGCAGCAACTAGCTTTACTTTCTTGTTATTTATTATCATGCAAAGCTATCTCTATTACTCATATTATTGCTCTAGTTTTATTTTCTAGATAATGCAAACGTTTAGTGTGCGTAGAGTTGTATCAGTGGTTGATAGAACTTGAGAGAACATTTATGTTGGAGATATGCCCTAGAGGTAATAATAAATGTAGTTATTATTATATATCTTTGTGTTTATGATAAATGTTTACATTCATGCTATAATAGTATTAACAAGGAAACCATTAATACTTGTGTGATTTGTAAACTTAATTTGAAGTCCCTAGTATGGCCTCTATACTTCACTAGCTTGTTGGTTGATTGATGATGTGGTTTCTTTGTCATGAACATTGAGATGTTATCAACAACAAGATCATATCGTTAGGAGAATGATATGGTGGACATACTCCTATAGACAAGCGTAGCATAAAGATCAAGTCATTTCAATAGTTCAATTGCTATATGCTTTCTGATACATAGTAACCTAATTCCTTCGACCATGAGATCATGCATATTGCCTTTACTGGATGGATGCTTTGATGTCATCAAACACCACACCGTAACAGGGTGGCTATAAAAGTGGCATTGGGTGTTCGGAAAGTATTGGTTGAAACACATGGATCAAGAGTGGGATTTGTCCATCCACATGACGGATAGATATTCTCTGGGCCCTCTCGGTGAAATGTCATCCAATTAGCTTGCAAGCATGTGACTTGGTCACAAGGGATCACATATCACGGAACGAGAAAAGAGTACTTATCGAGAACGAGGTTGAACTAGGTATGCAGAGATACAAGCGATCATGACCTCGGATAAGTAACATATCGTGAGACAAAGGGAAATTGGTATCGTATGTAAGTGGTTCATTCGATCGCAAAGTAATCGAGAAATATGTGGAGCCATATGAATTTCCAGATTCCTCTATTGGTTATTGTTAGGAGAAGTGTCTCGATCATGTCCGCATAATTCACGAACCGTAGGGAGACACATAAGGATTCGACGTTGTTTGAGTAGTTATGGTATTATGAGAAAGAGACCGAATGTTGTTGAGTCTCGGATGGGATCCGGATATCACGAGGTGATCCGGAATGGTCCGGAGAATAAGATTCATATAAGGAAAGTCCCATTTCGGAGTTGGGGAATGGTTCCGTGTTTTCATCGGGAACATTCTAGAAGGTCCGGAATGTCCGCACTCCGGGGAAGGGGTACATGAATGTGTCATTGCAAGATGGAATGATTGCATCATGTACTAAGTGTTCTCGCTGTCCAAAATAAAGGGTTTATTTAATTCCTAAATTGGAAAAGTCAAGCTGCAGTTTTCGGTCAAACCGCCATTTTGAAAGAGGAGAAGTTGAAACCGACTTGGGGAGGAGTCCTCCTCCCCAAGCCGGCGGCCAGCCCTAGGCCGAGTTGGGGAGGGACTCCCTCCCTCCCCTGGCGCGCCAGCCCTCCCACCTATAAAGGGAGGGGCAGGGCCTCCCCTCTAGAGACACACAAGTTCCTATCCTCTAAACTAGAAACTAGACCTAGACCCCGGTTTAGAGCTATTTTGGTTTAGAGCCTTCTAATTGGTTTAGAGCCCTCTAATTGGTGTGTCTAATTACTAGACCACTAATAGCCTCTCTCATAAGCTCCACCATACTCGCACCGGCTTAAGGCGAAGCCCTGCGGGATCTCCCCTCTACCTCCGGTACCACGCCAGTCTGCTTAGGAATCGCGAGGAGAGTACTACAACATAAGCAGACTGCTGGAACAAGGGAGAGGAAGGTCTTCGTCGAGTACCGAACGTGTGACCGACTGCGGGAGCGCTGCCGGAACGTGGCGCCGGAAGGATCGTCTACGCGATCTTGAGATCGGAAAGAGTACGACTACATCACCCACGAGAATCTGCTCTCGTTAAACACTTTGGAATCTTCGAGGGTGAGTTATTCCATCGACTCGTTGCTACAATCTAGTAGATAGATCTTGGCTTGTTTGTTTGTATGCGATAGAAAATTTTTGTTTTCCATGCTACGAACCCCTACAGTGGTATCAGAGCCGTGTCTATATGTAGATCTGTTGCACGAGTAGAACACAATGGTCATTGTGGGCGTTGATGCTTTTATTGTAGATTGCTTTTTGTGTACTTTGCATCTTGCGGTATGTTGGGATGAAGCGGCCCGGGCTAACCTTACATGACATCGTTCATGAGACTTGCTCCACGCTTAACATGCAACTTGTATTGCATAAGTGGCTTTATGGTGCCTGTTTCTCCTAGCATAGTTAAGATCCAATTTACAACGGGTAATCAACAATGCTAGTATCAATGTTGTGGTTCTTGTTCGTAAGTTAGAACGACACTTATGGAAAGCCCCAAACCACGTAAAATATGCAAAGAAAGTAGCGTCTAACTTTGTTTTGCAGGGTGTCGATGATGTGATATGGCCATGATTGTGATTATATTTGATGTATGCAATGTTCCTTATTGTAAGTTGGCAACGGCGGAGCCATATGGTTGTCTTTAATTTCTGTTAAGACCTGCGTGTCTATTCAAAATAGTTGTAATAGTTGAAGCTGGTGGTGACGACCATGAAGAAGCGTCATTGACCTTGATGCTATGCCGGAGATGATGGAGATCATGTTCGTGCTTGAAGATGGAGATCGGAAGCACAAAGAAGAAAGGCCATATCATATCACATATTATGAATTGCATGTGATGTTAATCCTTTATGCATCTTGTATTGCTTAGTAGGCGACGGTAGCATTATAAGATGATCCCTCATGCACATAAATTTCAAGTTCTAAAGTGTTCACCCTTAGTATGCACCGTTACAAAGCTTGCTGCTTGAAGCACCACGTGATGATCGGGTGTCTTTGATTCATGGTGACTACAACGTAAGCAAGCCAGATTTGCTTATGCGGAAGCTAAGGTTTGTCTTGACAAGCCTAGCATGTATGGAACATGGCCTCAGAACACGGATCGAAGGCAAAGCATGAATCATATAGTAGATATGATGAACATGATGATTGTTCGCCATTGAAACTATATCAACTCGTGATGATCGGTTTTGATGGAGTGGATTTGGTTCGTGTGATCACTAAATCAATGTGAGGGATGTTGTGTTGAGTGGGAGTTCACCTAGTTTACTTTCATTAATTAATTTGAACTCAATTGGTCATAAACTTAGTCTAAACTATTGCAAATATGTTGTAGATCAATGGCAGCCCTACCATCATTTTTAATGCGTTCCTAGAGAAAGAAAAGTTGAAAAACAATGGAAGCAACTTCATGGATTGGTTCCGCAATTTGAGGATTGTCCTCACATTTGGTAATTTGACCTATGTGGATGCACCGCTAGGTGACCCACGCAGCTGATGCTACCGATGAAGTAAAGAATGTTTACCTCGCTCGGAAGAATCAGTACTCCATAGTTCAGTGTGCTATCTTGTATGGTTTAGAATCGAGCTTGAAAAAGGTTTGAAGAGTCAGACCCATATGATATTGTCGAGGATCTCAAATTAATCTTTGAGACTCATGCGCAATTGAAAGTTATGAAGCTTGAAAAGTTCTTTAACTGCAAGATGGAAGAGGGTAGCTCCATCGGTGAGCATGTGCTTAAGATGTGCGGGCACGCAAATAAACTTCAAAGTTTGGGTATAGTGATTCCTAATACTTTGGGGTTTACCGCATCCTCAATCACTACCACCAAGTTACAAGAACTTTGTGATGAACTACAACATGCGAACATGAACAAAGAGTTGCGAACTATTTGCTATGTTAAAATCTGCAGAAGTGAGATCAAGAAAGAGCACCAAGTGTTGATGGTCAATAAGACCACCAAATTCAAGAAAGGCAAGTCTAAGCAGAAGGACACTTCAAGAAGGGTGGTAAGAAAGTTACCATACCGACGAAGAGGACCAAGGCTGGACAAGCCTGAAACCGAGTGCTTTTACCGCAAGGGAGAAGGTCCTTGAAGCGGAATTGCCCAAAGTACTTGGCAGATTTGAAGAACGGCAACATCAAGAAGAAAGGTATATCTGATATACATGTTATTGATGTGTATCTCACTAGTATTCGTAGTAGTGCAGGTATTTGATCTTGGTTCGGTTGCTCATATTTGTAACTTCGAAGCAGGAGCTACGAATAAGCGGAAGCTAGTAAAGAACGAGGTGACGATGCGCGTGGGAAGCGGATCAAAGGTTGATGTGATCGCGGTCGGCACACTACCTCTTCATCTACCATCGGGATTAGTTTTATACTTAAATAATTGTTATTTGGTGCCTCGTTGAGCATGAACATTATATCGATCTTGTTTATTGCAGAGGCGATTACTTGTTTAAATCCGAGAATAATGGTTGTTCGATTTATATGAGTAATGTGTTTTATGCACATGCACCTTTGATAGATGGTCTATTCATATTGAATCTCGATAGTAGAAATACACATATTAATAACATTGAGGCTAAACGTTTGAAATCAGCGATAATTTGACCTATATGTGGTAATCGCTGCGTCTTGGTCACATTGGAGTGAAGCGTATGAAGAAACTCCATTCCGATGGACTTCTTGAATCACTTGATTTTGAATCACTTGAAAGATGCGAAGCATGTCGATGGGTAAAATGACTAAGACTCCATTTTACGGTATGATGGAGCGAGCTATGACTTATTGGAAATCATACATACCGATGTGTGTGGTCCAATGAAGTGTAGCATCGCTTGATGGTTATCGTTATGTTCTTACCTTCACGGATGACTTGAGTAGATATGGGTATATCTATTTCATGAAACATAAGTCCGAAACTTTCGAGAAGTTTAAGGAGTTTCAAAGTGAGGTAGAGAATCAACGTAACAAGAAGATTAAATTTCTACGTTACGATCGTGGAGGTGAATATCTAAGTTACGAGTTTGGCGAGCATTTGAAGAAATGTGGAATACTTGCAGATTGACACCGCCGAACACCACAGCGTAATGGTGTGTCCGAGCGTCGTAATCTACCTCTCTTAGATATGGTTCGTTCTATGATGTCACTTACAGATTTGCCACTATCATTTTGGGGTTATGCATTAGAAACAGCCGCATTCACTTTAAATAGGGCACCGTCTAAATCCGTTGAAACGACACCGTATGAATTATGGTTTGGGAAGAAACCTAAATTGTCGTTCCTTAAAGTTTGGGGATCTGACCTATGTAAAGAAGTTACAGCCGGACAAGCTTGAACCCAAAGCGGAAAAATGCGTCTTCATAGGATACCAAGGAAACTATTGGGTATACCTTCTATCATAGATCCGAAGGCAAAACTTTGTTGCCAAGAATGGATCCTTTCTAGAGAAGGAATTTCTCTTGAAAGAAGTGACTGGAAGGAAAGTAGAACTCGACGAGGTTGTCGAACCTTCTCTCGAATTGCGAGTAGCGCAGACCGAAGAAGTTCTGTGGTGCCTGCACCAATAAGAGAGGAAGCTAGTGATGGTGATCATGAAACTTCGGTTGAAGTTGCTCTGAGCCTCGGAGGTCAACGAGAAATCGTACCACTCCATTGGTATGATTCCGTTATGAATGTCATGTTGGTGGACAACACCGATGACCCCGAGACATATGAGGAAGCAATGATGAGCCCAGATTCCAATAAATGGCAGAAGCCATGAAATCGAGATTGGATCCATGTACGAAAACCAAGTATGGACTTTGGTGGACTTACCGGATGGGGAAGGCTGTCGAGAACAAATGGATTTTCAAGAAGAAAGCAGATTGATGGTAATATTCTGTCTATAAAGCTCGACTTGTCGCAAAAGGGTTTCGACAAATTCAAGGAGTTGACTACGATGAGACTTTCTCACCGGTGGCGAAGCTAAAATCTGTGAGGATTATGTTAGCAATCGCTGCATATTATGATTATGAGATATGGCGATGGATGTCAAAAGCATTCCTCAATGGAGACATTGATGAAGAGTTGTATATGATGCAACCCAAAGGTTTTGTCGATCCTAAAGATGCTAACAAGGTATGCAAACTTCAACGGTCCATCTATGGATTGAAGCAAGCATCCGAAGTTGGAATCAACGTTTTGATAAGGTAATCAAAAGTTTTGGTTTTATACAAACTTATGGAGAAGCTTGTATTTACAAGAAAGTGAGTGGGAGCTCTGTAGCATTCTTAATTGTATGTGGATGACATATTGTTGATTGGGAATGATGTAGACCTTCTTAATAGTGTCAAAGAGTATTTGAATAATAGTTTTTCAATGAAGGATCTTGGCGAAGCAGCTTACATATTAGGCATAAAGATTTATAGAGATAGATCGAAACGCCAAATATCATTGTCACAAAGTACATATTTTGACAAAGTTCTAAAGAGGTTTGGAATGGAAGATAGCAAGTAAGGGTTCTTGCCCATGTTGCTAATATGACCTTGAGTAAAACTCAAAGTCCGACATCGAGAAGATAGAAAAGATGAGTAAGACTCCCTATGCCTCAGCCATAGGATCTCTAATGTATGCCATGCTATGTACTAGACCCGACATCGCATATCTGTTAGTCTAACTAGCGAGATATCAAAGTGATCGAGGTGGATCATTGGACATGATCAAAAACATCCTTAAGTACTTGAGAAGAACTAAGGATATGGTTCTTTCTTATGGAGGTGATGAACAGCTCGTTGTTAATGGTTACACGATGCTAGTTGGAACACCGATCCGGATGATTCTAAATCACAATCTGGATCGTATTTATTTTGAATGGTGCAGCAGTTAGCTGGAGGTGCAAAGCAAAGCGTTGTGGCGAGATCTTCAATGAATCGGAATACATGGCTGCTTGGAGGCTTCACAAGAAGCGATATGGATGAAAGAGTTCATTACAGAGCTGGGTGTGGTTCCTAGTGCGCTGGACCCAATGTCTATCTACTGTGATAACATGGGCGCCATAGCCAATGCGCAAGAACCAAGGTCACACAAGAAGATGAAGCATATCAAGCTGCGTTTTCACGCTATTCGAGAACATATCCAGGATGGGGATATAAAGATTTGCAAAGTACACACAGATCTGAATGTGGCGGATCCATTGACTAAACCTCTCCCAAGGGCAAAACATGACCAACACCAAACTGCCATGGGTGTTCGGTATATTACCATGTAATCTAGATTAGATGACTCTAGTGCAAGTGGGAGACTGTTGGAGATATGCCCTAGAGGTAATAATAAATGTAGTTATTATTATATATCTTTGTGTTTATGATAAATGTTTACATTCATGCTATAATAGTATTAACAAGGAAACCATTAATACTTGTGTGATTTGTAAACTTAATTTGAAGTCCCTAGTATGGCCTCTATACTTCACTAGCTTGTTGGTTGATTGATGATGTGGTTTCTTTGTCATGAACATTGAGATGTTATCAACAACAAGATCATATCGTTAGGAGAATGATATGGTGGACATACTCCTATAGACAAGCGTAGCATAAAGATCAAGTCATTTCAATAGTTCAATTGCTATATGCTTTCTGATACATAGTAACCTAATTCCTTGACCATGAGATCATGCATATTGCCTTTCTGGATGGATGCTTTGATGTCATCAAACACCACACCATAACAGGGTGGCTATAAAAGTGGCATTGGGTGTTCGGAAAGTATTGGTTGAAACACATGGATCAAGAGTGGGATTTGTCCATCCACATGACGGATAGATATTCTCTGGGCCCTCTCGGTGAAATGTCATCCAATTAGCTTGCAAGCATGTGACTTGGTCACAAGGGATCACATATCAGGAGCGAGAAAGAGTACTTATCGATGTGAGGTTGAACTAGGTATGCGGAGATACCGGCGATCATGACCTCGGATAAGTAACATATCGTGAGACAAAGGGAAATTGGTATCGTATGTAAGTGGTTCATTCGATCGTAAAGTAATCGTAGAAATATGTAGGAGCCATATGAATTTCCAGATTCCTCTATTGGTTATTGTTAGGAGAAGTGTCTCGATCATGTCCGCATAATTCACGAACCGTGGAGACACACTTAAGGATTGACGTTGTTTGAGTAGTTATGGTATTATGAGAAAGAGACCGAATGTTGTTGGTCTCGGATGGGATCCGGGATATCACGAGGTGATCCGGAATGGTCCGGAGAATAAGATTCATATAAGGAAAGTCCCATTTCGGAGTTGGGGAATGGTTAGGTGTTTTCATCGGGAACATTCTAGAAGGTCCCGGAATGTCGGCACTCGGGGAAGGGTACATGAATGTGTCATTGCAAGATGGAATGATTGCATCATGTACTAAGTGTTCTCGCTGTCCAAAATAAAGGGTTTATTTAATTCCTAAATTGGAAAAGTCAAGCGCAGTTTTGGTCATTGCCAGTTTTGGAAAGAAGGAGAAGTTGGAAACCGACTTGGGGGAGTCCTCCTCCCAAGCTTGGCCAGCCCTAGGCGAGTTGGGAGGACTCCTCCCTCCCCTGGCCCGCAGCCCTCCCACCTATAAAGGGAGGCAGGGCCTCCCCTCTAGACACACAAGTTCCTATCCTCTAAACTAGAAACTAGACCTAGACCCCGGTTTAGAGCTGTTTCGGTTTAGAGCCTTCTAATTGGTTTAGAGCCCTCTAATTGGTGTGTCTAATTACTAGACCACTAATAGCCTCTCTCATAAGCTCCACCATACTCGCACCGGCTTAAGGCGAAGCCTGCAGGATCTCCCTCTACCTCGGTACCACGCCCGTTGTCTGCTGCCGGAATCGCGAGAGAGTGCTACAACCTCCGGCCTGCTGGAACAAGGGAGAGGAAGGTCTTCGTCAGTACTGAACGTGTGACCGACTGCGGGAGGCGCTCTGAGGAGCTTGGCCGGAAGGATCGTCTCTGCGATCTTGAGATCGGAAGAAATCGACTACATCACCCACGAATGCTCTCGTTAAACACTTTGGAATCTTCGAGGGTGAGTTATTCCATCGACTCGTTGCTACAATCTAGTAGATAGATCTTGGCTTGTTTGTTTGTATGCGATAGAAAATTTTTGTTTTCCATGCTACGAACCCCTACAATTTATCCTATCTTTAGCTCCTCGTTGGGTTCGACACACTTACTTATCGAAATGGCTACACATGATCCTCTATACTTGTGGGTTATCAAGACCTTTTTTGGTGCCGTTGCCGGAGAGCAATAGTGTGTGGGTGAATATTCTTATGTGCACTTGTTTGTATCTCTAGGTAGTTTTTACTTTCAGTTTTAAGTTGTTCTCTATTTTAGAATGTATAGGGAATGCGAATTACAAAAAAAAATTAGTTGTACTTGTTACCTAAAAACGTTTTCAAAAAGGGAAGTGATTGGAAAGATGAGTAATGATTAAGTGGGGGTCGACCTTGAACACTTGTGTTCATGCCTATGAAACCAAAACAAATCTTCCTATGGAAGGTTTTCAGTTAAAAACCGCAGAAAAGAATGGAAAAGTTTTTATGTTGAAGTTTTTTCACAGAGAATAAGGAACACCAAACAGAGAAATTGAAGAATGGCCAAAAGTTTCTTCAACAACCCCTCGGTTTGCAAACCTTTAAGCTTTGTTTTTTGAGCAGCATAGAAACTTGAATAAATTTGGAGCGTTTGTATCTTTTTATTTATTTGTCTTAGCATAAAACACCAGTTACATTTGTCTTCTTTGAGTGTTGGAAGTTGTTACCTCTGTAGCAACCGCTCCTTATCCTTTTATTTTCGTTTTTTTGCCAAGTATAACCTCTAATGAGAGAGAAGTAAGACTTGGGAAAGTTGCTGTCCCGAAATAGAATTTTGTGCTTCACTATAAAAAATCATGAAATATCTCTGTATGTCGGATTAAGCTGTAATTTTTTGTGCTTCTGCCCCAGGTTGTTATCCAACTTTAGTTAGATCAACACTTTTCGATTTGAGCAACAGAAGGTCTTCAAAAAAATCGGTTTCTATCTGCTGGTTTGTTTTGACAGATTTCTGCCATTATTTGCATTTGCTTCTTGTTGATTCCTTTTTGGGTTCCTTTTGGGGAATTGAGATTTTTGAGGGAAGTGCTACAATAGCTTGTGTTTTATTAGAAGTTTTATTTGTGTTGAACCTGAACCCAAAGACTTATTATCTTGAGTACACTAATGTTGCTAATGAAGATTATGTGAAATTTTGTATGAAGGAAAAATTTCAGGTGTTAAGGAAAGAATGATGTAATGAGATGAAGGATGGACTAAAGCTCAAGCTTGGGGATGCCACCCCGTGTCACCCCAAGAAATATCCAAGAAGTACCAGCGTCAAAGCTTGGGGATGCCCAATGCATCCCCTTCTTCATCAATAAAAATCTCAGGTTCTTCCAAACACTTCATTTTTATTATTTCATACACAGTTGTGTTGTTCTTCGAGCGTCTTCGTTTTCGTTTTTGGTTTTCGTTTCCTTGGTTTACTTAGTTTGCTTGAATAAATTGGTTGGACCCCCTCATTCATACATTAGTTTTCAAATAAGATTGGTTTGGATTGGAAAAGAGTAGGAAAAGTTCATGCTTAAGTGGTAAAAGGAGCTTGTTTTTGACTGTGGCCTATGCTTTGTCATGTCATGTTTGGTATTGTTTTAGCTTTATGCTTAGTGATTTTTGCTGTAGCATGATATGTTACAAACAATTGAGATTGCTTAATCTGCCTTGAAAGAATCATGCGTTGTTTTAGCATATTAAAGCATAATATTGTGATATTCTCCTTTGATGCTTTATTTGGGTTGACTTGGCGCATGCTCACACCATGTTAGGACTATCTCAAGTCACCATAGCCTCTATGATCCTTTAATTTTCGACTTGTAATATCACTTTATGATTTAATTAATGATGTTTTGTCGCTTTGCATGATTATGGCCATTATTGCTCTCTTATTTGGTCGCTCCCAGTCTTTTGCTAGCCTCCATAACAAAGTATGAGTTCCACTCATGCATCCAACTCCAAATAAAACCAAGTTATTTCAAAGAGTCTACCATACCTACCTATTAGCATTTGCTATTTCAAGTATATTCATGTTTTTATCTACCTTCCAAATTAAACATGTTATGAGACAACTAGTGATTAAAGCTCTCACAAACTTGATGGCACACTTTACTTTTCTTGCCCCTAATAAACTGGAACCATTGTATCGTCTATGTTTTATATGCTTGCACTTATATGTTGGGGATTAGCAGAACCATGTTGTCATGTGGAACGCTTTCAACATTGTACTTGTACATTATACCCAGTTGATATCATACTCTTTTGTGTATGGATGTCGTTGGTGTGAAATGAAAGGAGAGCTTGTAAGTCCATGGAGTTATGTATGTGTGTTAGAGAAACGTCTGGCCCGCTGGTAAATCTGGAATTGGTTCATTATAGTCCAATGGACTTTGGACTTTATTTTATTGGATATAACTGGACTGGGCTTTATTAGATTTGGATATTAATGGACACTAGGTCCAAAAATTTTAAATGGACTTTGGACCTTGAGATTGGATAGTCCAATATCCATTGGACACCTGCTTTGTAGAGGTGACCACGCCATCTCGCGTCGGTATTCTCCTAACCCGGCTGCTTCGTTGCATGGGCATCCAGTGTCTAGACGCATGCCAGGTAGTGCTCAGCATGCATGCACCTTAACGATCATGGGTCATTCATGGTGCTAGCTTTTTCTTGTTTCCAGACGCGCAGCTAGTTTCCTGGTTCACGTTAAAGTCCAATGGACTTTGGATGTCCAGTATAATAGTTAGTTGGATTTGGATGGATATGGATATCAGGCAATATAGCGTGGATTGGAGCTGGACCACACTACGTGAGACTGGGCATAGCGTGGACATCGGCTGTTTGGATTTGGACTCGTATCCAGTTCCAGGTTTACCCATCACCATGCCACTGGCTGCACGTGTGCCCTTCTAGCATGTTGACCACTTCTCCTTCAAGACGCCCACGAGTGTGCTTCCGTAGTGCCTGTTGTACTCTTTCCAACAAGATCTGCGCCCTTGGCAAGCTTCGCAAACCAATGAATATCCCGGGGTTCAAGATCACTTTCGTGCACTTTCCTCCCTAGCCATTCACCATCTAGGCCGCGGTTTCCAAATCCCACTGTGTCTCCGACCCAATGGACATGTTGATTCGCTTCGTTACACCGACGACTAGATGGGTGAACCGGCCAATCCAACTCGATATGCCGATCAAGCCTTTGTCTTTGTGCGTTGACACTGCCGCTGGAGCCGGAGTCGAGATCACGCTTGAGCGCTCGATCATGTCAAGCCATTCTCCCTCTAGTCCTTTAAATTCGCCTCCCACCGAGTATTTGACCTGATGGATCTTTTCACCGTATCTATCTACATCTTGACATCAGCAGCGGAGCCAGTACCGGCGAGCTCAATGGAGACCATCTTTAGTTCCACGATGGATACCTCGCTCAGGGCTTCTACTTATTCCTCGTAGTGCATGGTCTCCAAGAGTAGTTACCTAATGCTTAAGACACCCAACATCTTAGTCGTGCCTACCACAACTCCTACGCCTAGTCTTTTTAGTTGTGAGAAACACCAAATATTTGTACAAATAGTAAGTGCTCTTTCGTTGCAATACATATGTGAGTGCTCTATCAAAAGCATAGATGATAACAAGCTTGCACTCAAACATATTAAAAATCACAACTAGTTCTAAGATTCATTGTGTTCATACACTTGACATTCTCCTCTAATACAAAAATGACACACGTTTTGGCGTGTGTTAAAAAATTGTTCTCTACACATTTATAAAAAGCAGATGTGTGAGCTATACTGCCTATTATTACAACTAGAAAGGCACGTTCACTGTGGTACAAAATGACGGCAAATTCTGAATCCACCTTCAGCATTAAAAATTCAACCGCGTATTAAATCAGTATTAGCGATTTTTCGTCGTAGCGATTGGTAACAAAAATACTGCCCGGCGAGACATGCATCCCATGCATCCAGCTAG
This sequence comes from Avena insularis, assembly GCA_023614405.1. Classification (NCBI taxonomy): domain Eukaryota; kingdom Viridiplantae; phylum Streptophyta; class Magnoliopsida; order Poales; family Poaceae; genus Avena; species Avena insularis. The sequence continues at coordinate 426,767,279 of CM042692.1, read as the reverse complement.
CCGAAAACTCGACGGCAGACACTAGTGGGGCTGCACGACGGCCGGTGTGACGACGGTGGGTCGCTGGGCTCGTGACAAGTCACACGTTTGAAACGTCCTGTCCCCGCTGTGCTCCTCACACGCACTCTCACTCCAGCCTCAATCTCTCTCGCAACACATCGCGACAAGTTCCCTCCATATCCATCGTTGCATGATAACTTTCATGGAAACTACGAGAGCGCGAAGTCGAGGAGATTGCCCACGGGGAAACGGGACCGCGTGTCAGCACTGAGGGCTCCCACAAGGAGGAATAAGTCTCAGAACGTGACTTATTTGCCCTAGGGCAAGTACACGAAATCGATCAATGAAAGGGAATTGAAGAAGTGGACATGGCTAGTGACGTACACATACGAGGAGGCCAAAAAGAGATTCTACCGTGCATGCTAGGTAGCGTGCATGTTTTTATCTTGTTTTACTCTGTGTCAATGTGTCTAGTTTTTGTGAAACTTGATGAAACATGATGACACAACCCAACACAAATCTCAAAGCAGTTAATCAATGGATAGCACATGCATGTTATATAACGTCCACGCTAGGAAAATCACTCTGTACGAGGAGGTAACTGCATGCACCTACGACCTGGCCGCTAGGAGCCTGCGCAGAACCAAGGACAAAATCAACTTCGACTACCCTCCGCCTTATGAACTCTCTAAGCATGTCAGAACCACCCCAGGCTGCCATGGCGCCGTTCAACACAAACCGTCTCCCCACAGCACTAGCACTCATCATCACTCCACTCGCTGCACATGTGCACTTCAAGAACGTTCAACACTTCTTCTTCAAGTCACCCACGAGCGTTCTTTTGTAGTGACTAGTGTACTCTTTCCAATAGGAGTTGTGCCCTGCACGAGCTTCGTGAGCCAGTGAACGTTCCAGGGTCAAGATCACTTTCGTGCACTTACCATCCAGGTCGTGATCGCTAACTCCCACTTTGTCTCACACCCAATGGACAGCACGATTTGCTTCGTTACACCGGTGATTGGATATGTGAACTGGCTGATCCAACTTGATCTGCGGATCAAAGCCTTGGTCTGCACGCATCAAAGCTGGCACTGTGGAGCCGGAGGCTCGATCCTGCCCAAACCGTTCTCCCTTCTATCCTTTGTCTTCTCCTCCCACTGAATCTTCAACCCGACATACCTCTTCACCGTGTCGATCTACAATGTGACACGAGTAGTGGAGCCAGTACCGGCGAGCTAAATGGAGATCAACTCCACGATGGATACCTAGCTCAAAACTTCTTCTTCTTCCTTGCGGCGCATGGTCTCCAAGGGTAAACACCAAATGCTTACCACGCTCGAGATCTTCGCCCTGCCTACTACAGTTCCTACCCCTAGTCTTTTTATTTGTGAAAAAATACCAGATATTTGTACAAATAGTAAGGTCTGTTTCACTGCAATACATAATGTGAGTGCTCTGTTAGAAGCATAGATTATAACAAGCTTGCACTCAACAACACTAAAAATCACAACTGGTTTCTAAGATTCAGTGTGTTCATTACACTTGGCATTCTCCTTCTAATACAAAATGACACACATTTTGGCACGTGTTAAAAAAAGTGTTCTATACACATATTTACAAAAAGGCAGATGTGTGAGCTATACTACCTATTGTTAGAACTAGAAATGCACGCACAAAATGATGGTAAAGTCAACCCCGCCTTCAGCATTAAAAATGATGTTGCATACTAAAACCACTACAGGAACAGCATGCTACGCTGAGGGCCAAAAGCCGTCGGCGTAGCCCCGATCCCCGTCGGCGTAGGCTACGCCGAGGGCTGCCCTCGGCGTAGCTCCTCGGGAAAAATCTCCCTCGGCGGAGCGCATAAAGACCGTCGGCGTACCAAAAGACCGTTGGCGTAGGCTATGCCGACGGCTGCTCTCGGCATAGCGGCCGTCGGCATAGTCTAACGGCCGGTTGCAAAAAATAATTTAAAAAATAATAATTTTGTTTCGAATTTTTTCTCTATTTTTTTAATATTTGAATTATTTGACTCGTTAATCTCTCACTTGGAGTATTTTTAACACTAATTACACTTAACCTTTGATCAAATTGCAGTTTTGGTCAAACTTCCCAGTCGGTCACCCATCATCACTACTCCATCCCAGGATGCTTAACTTCTCTGTTCCATCAAAATCGGTTCCCGCAAAGCAATTTATACTTTGTTGTCAATACTATATATCAATCCTATTAACTCTTATATCATTATGTCACATGTTTTATTTTTTAAAATTATAAACAATTATTTAAGTAAACAACGATGAATAAGTAAAAATATTATTGAATTCAAATAAAAATATAATAATTTTATTTATTTTGTATTTTTCTATTTAATATGAAATAATTAATATCTTTAAATCCGTAAATCATAATTTAACAAATAATATGTCAAAATTGATCAGAAAAATGATAGGAATCCAAATATGATATCCATATCAACTTATCACAAAATATGCCATGATTCTAGCCATAATTTCATTTTCCCGTTTAAAACGATATACATAAAGATTCTTAGCTCGAGGTTGGGACTCGCTAAACTTGTAGTGGTCTCTGATGAAATAGCATATTGTGAACCTAAAAATGATTTTTGTAAAAAATCATGAGCATCAGATCATGTACCTGTAGTTCATATCTGACCCACTTCCTACCGATTCAGCAGAAATTTGTCTTTTTCACCAGGGATAGACGGAAAGGTTTGCGATCCCCCTGTTGGGACATTGTCCATGTAAGGTGGTCTAGTATTTTTGAAAAATGGGTAGTAGCATTTTGAATTAGCCATTTGGTGGTTGCTTCACAAAACCATCCTTTTTTGTGCTCGAAAAATGGAAAATGGCTTTTTGGTGCGATGAGAAGGAAAACTTCCACCTACAACATTGTTAGCCATCCCTGATGCAGATGCATGCACAATATGGACAACATTATCATAAACTATGTCGTGATTCTAGGCATCATATTGGTCATTTGACCCGAAAACCAGGAAACGTCGAATTAGATAGGTCATTTTATGAAGGTTTTTTCGAGACATAATCAATATACCAAGTTTAATATTTTTTATTCCAACTATGTCACATAATATAACACCACGCGAAGGTTTTGCATTGTTTGGATCATTTTTGAATTCGTATGCCCGTTTTAAACTATCCTCAAACTTTGTCGAACGACGGACATGGTGATGCTTAGCTCGGGACTGAGACTCGCTAAGCTTGAAGAGGATCTCCGATGAAATAGCATAGTTTGAACCTAAAAATGATTTTTGTAAAAAATTATGAGCATCAGATCATGTACCTGTAGTTCATATCTAATCCACTTCCTACCCATTCAGCAGGAATTTGTCTTTTTCATCAGGGATGGACGAAAAGGTTTGAGATCTCCCTATTGGGACATTGTCTATGTAAAGTGGTCTAGTATTTTATAAAAAAAGGGTGGTAGCATTTTGAATTAGTCATTTGGTGGTTGCTTCACAAAACCCCCTTTTTTGCACTCAGAAAATGGAAAATGGCTTTTTGGTGCGACCAAAAGGAAAATCTCCTCTTGCAACATTGTTCGCCATCCCATGATGCACATGCATGCACAATATAGGCATATTATCACAAATTATGCCTTGATTCTATCCATAACTTTGGTCATTTGACCCGAAAGTCAGGAAACCTCGAATGAGATAGGTCATTTTGTGAAGGGTTTTTTGAGACATAATCAATATACCAAGTTTGATATTTTTCTTGCAACTATATCACATAATATACCACCACGTGAAGTATTCACATTGTTTGGATCGTTTTGAATTTTTTATGCCCGTTTCAAACTATCGTCAAACTTTGTCGAACAGCGGGCATGAAGATTCTTAGCTCGGGGCTGAGCCTCGTTAAACTTGAAGTGGATCTCTGATGAAATAGCATATTATAAACATAAAAATGATTTTTGTAAAAAATCATGAGCATCAGATCATGTACCTATAGTTCAGATCTGACCCATTTCCTACCGATTCGGCAGAAATTTGTCTTTTCATTAGGGATGGACAAAAAGGTTTGAGATCCCCCTGTTAGGACATTGTCCATGTAAGATGGTTTAGTATTTTTTTAAATAGGGTGGTAGCATCTTGAATTAGCCATTTGGTGGTTGCTTCACAACCCCCCCTTTTTTGTGCTCGGAAAATGGAAAATGGCTTTTTGGTGCGATGAGAAGGAAAACTTCCACCTACAACATTGTTAGCCATCCCTGATGCACATGCATGCACAATATGGACAATATTATCACAAACTATGTCGTGATTCTAGGCATAACATTGGTCATTTGACCCGAAAACCAGGAAACCTCGAATTAGATAGGTCATTTTATGAAGGTTTTTTTGAGACATAATCAATATACCAAGTTTGATATTTTTTATTCCAACTATGTCACATAATATAACACCACACGAAGGTTTTGCATTGTTTGGATCATTTTTGAATTTCTTATGCCCGTTTTAAACTATCCTCAAACTTTGTCGAACGACGGACATGGTGATGCTTAGCTCGGGACTGAGACTCGCTAAACTTGAAGACGATCTCTGATGAAATAGCATAGTTTAAACCTAAAAATGATTTTTGTAAAAAATTATGAGCATCAGATCATGTATCTGTAGTTCATATCTAATCCACTTCCTACCCATTCAGCAGGAATTTGTCTTTTTCATCAGGGATGGACGAAAAGGTTTGAGATCTCTCTGTTGGGATATTGTCTATGTAAAGTGGTCTAGTATTTTATAAAAAAAGGGTGGTAGCATTTTGAATTAGCCATTTGGTGGTTGCTTCACAAAACCCCCTTTTTTGCACTCAGAAAATGGAAAATGGCTTTTTGGTGCGACCAAAAGGAAAACTTCCTACTGCAACATTGTTCGACATCCCACGATGCACATGCATGCACAATATGGGCACATTATCACAAATTATGTCTTCATTCTAGTCATAACATTGGTCATTTGATCCGAAAGTCAGGAAACCTCGAATGAGATAGGTCATTTTGTGAAGGTTTCTTTGAGGCATAATCAATATACCAAGTTTGATATTTTTCCTTGCAACTATATCACATAATATACCACCACGCGAAGTATTCATATTGTTTGGATCGTTTTTGAATATTTTATGCCTGTTTCAAACTATCGTCAAACTTTGTCGAACGACGGGCATGAAGATTCTTAGCTCGGGGCTGAGCCTCGCTAAACTTGAAGTGCATCTCTGATGAAATAGCATATTATGAACGTAAAAATGATTTTTGTAAAAAATCATGAGCATCTGATCATGTACCTATAGTTCATATCTGACCCATTTCCTACCGATTCGGCAGAAATTTGTCTTTTCATCAGGGATGGACAAAAAGGTTTGAGATCCCCCAGTTAGGACATTGTCCATGTAAGGTGGTTTAGTATTTTTTTTAAATAGGGTGGTAGCATCTTGAATTAGCTATTTGGTGGTTGCTTCACAAAGCCCCCCGTTTTTTGCACTCGGAAAATGGAAAATAACTTTTTGGTGCGACCAAAAGGAAAACTTCCTCCTGCAATATTATTCGCCATCCCATGATGCACATTCATGCACAATATGGGTATATTATCACAAACTATGCCTTGATTCTAGCCATAACATTGGTCATTTGACTCGAAAGTCAGCAAACCTCGAATGAGATAGGTCATTTTGTGTAGGTTTTTTGAGACATAATCAATATACTAAGTTTGATATTTTTCCTTACAACTATATCACATAATATGACACCACGCGAAGGTTTCGCATTATTTGGATCATTTTTTAATTTTTTTATGCCCGTTTCAAACTATATGTAACATTTTATGTTTCACTTAATTTTTATTTAAACATGTGTAATATTTGAGTGTAGATGGATAGATATTATTTTTCTGCAAATTTTGATATATTATTTGTATTTTTTAGAATTAGAATGATTTAGTTATGATTTGTCAAAGATTAATGAGGTAAAAGGAAAAATAGCTATGCCGAGGGCAGCCGTCCATGTAGGTTACGCCAAGGGAAGTCGTCAGCGTAGCTATATTACGTCGAGGGCAATTCTACGCCGATGGATGCTTCGAGGGGATGGCCTGGTCACGGTCTATGCCGACGGCCCCGACGTTTGGCCGTTGGCGTAGCGCCTGACCGTCGGCGTAGACCGCCATTCCTATAGTGAACAGTATTTGAGCGTTTCGTTGTAGCAATTGGGAAAAATGTTGCATTGTGAGGCATCCGGCCCATGCATGCAAGTATCTGAAAATGCTACAACAGACACCTAGTGTAGACACTTGTGGTGCTGCGCGGCGCGACTGGCGTGACCGTGGTTCACTAGGATCGTGACAAGTCATAGTTTTAAAGCACCCCATCCTTGCCGTGTTCTTCACGCACTCACACTCCAACCTCTCTCTCTCTCTCTTAGCACATCGCGATAAATTCCCTCGATGTCCATCATTGCATGCTAAATTCCATGGAGACTATAGGAGCACGAAGCCAAGGAGGTTGGCGGTGAGGGAGGGGGACCGCGTGTCGGCAACAAGGAGGAAAATGTTCCGGGGCATGAAATGTCTATCGTAGGGCAAGTACATGACATCAATAAATAAAGGAAGATTCAAAAAATGGACATGGCTAGAGACATACACAGACGAGGAGGTGGCTGCCTGCACCTATGACCTAGCCGCCAGAAACCTACACGGAACCAAGGCCAAGACCAACTTCGACTACCCTCTGCCTTATGAACTCTTCGAGTGTGTGTCAAAACCACCCCTGGTCGTCGCGGCCCCGTTCAACATGGGCCGCCTCCACCGGCACTAGCACGCATCGCCACACTAGTAGTTGCATGTGTACCCTTCGAGCATGTTGACAATTTCTCCTTCAATTCACCCATGAGTGTTCATGCGTAGTGTTGTGTGTACTTTTTCCAACAGGATTGCATCCTACACGGGCTTCGTGAGCCATTGAACGTCCCGGGGGTCAAGATCAGTTTCATGTGCTTCCCACCCAAGAAATTCACCATCCAGTCAGAACTCACCAATTCCCACTTTATCTCCGACATGGTGGACCTGTCAGTTTGCTTTGTTGCACCGACGACTAGAAGGGTGAACCGGCTGATCTGACTCGATATGCGGATCGAGCCTTGGTCTATGTGCATCGGTGTTGGTGCTAGAGCCGGAGACGAGATCGCGCTTGTGCCCTCGATCCTGGCCAAGCCGTTCTCTCTCCAGTCCTTTGTCTTTGCCTCCCGCCGAGTCTTCGACTCGATGGACCTCATCGCCACCTCCCCGCCCAACTCTATTAGCAGACCCCTTCTTTTGCAATACTTAAGAAGTTCTCTCATGGTCAAATATCGATTAACATCATGACATGATCGACATAACCGGTGCCTGAAGGGGTTCCGTGGCAGAAAATAAAAAATTCCTACAGTGCAACACACGTAGCCAGGATCTATCTAGGAGTAATGCAGTAGCCGGGAGAACACATCGGTAACATACCCTTATAGACCGTAAGAATTTTAACACTCATGCAGGAATGTGTATGATGTAGTCGTACTTGTCCGACGTCAAGGTCGGGAAACTTCTCGCAAGTCACCCCTTGTCCTGTTCCTTGTACGACGATCCGGTGCCACAAATGGCAGCACGCCCGAGGTATCGCACATGTGAGGTGCAAGACGACAACTCCTAGATCTCTGATCCTTGCCGAGATTGCGGAAGTAGATCTCAATGTTGGCCTTGATGCTTCCTTGTCGCCAGCTGAGACATAGAGAGAGTCTTGGTGGCGTTGAGCTTGATCAAAGGTCAGCTGAGATAAAGGACGCTGCATTGGAGAAGCGGTCAATGTTGGATTAGGATAGCATGACACTGCGACACCTCAACCAGGCGTTTGCCAGGAGCAACATCAACAACTTGAGCGTGAGCATGTGGCAAAACAGACACGCATCCTCAAGGAAAATGTCCCTAATTGGTAGCGAGGAGCCTGTCCATGGCAGGCAAGTCTAGCGTCTCGATGTGTCACCCTTGGAGGTAGGCAGCGATCTCAAAGATGATGCATCTTACTAATTGTGCGAAGGCTTACTGTTTGTAACAAACTGTCTAGAAATGAGATATACCTAATAAACAGCGGTAAGTACATAACCGAATACTAACAAACTATGAGTAAAAGGCGTTGGAGATTTAATAGGACTGCTGACGTGCGGATGTTCAGCATTAAGAGGATGGAGAATTGACGCGATGCAACTAACTAAGTAGCCCTTTTTAAGAGCGTGGCATGTTACAATCTCCACGTTAATCGGATCTTAATCAGTCCGTCAGCTGATGGATAAAAGAGAGATAAATTTTAGCGTCACCAGATTAGGATGTACAAGTGCGGTGGCATTTTCTATGTAATTAGTGTGAAGTGTGACACCATGTGACACACTGTTTTGCTTTTAATTGTAAAGATACAGTGCCACTTGTGACAAAGAGCCTCTTTTATGTGACAATGAAAGTGCCATCAAGATTTCCTACAATTCGGTGCAACATACAAAAACGAAGCACATTGAGATTCGTAATAATTTCAATAGAGATCATGTTGCCCATGGAGATACTGAGTTATCATATGTGAGCACGAAGGATCAACTTGCCGATATATTCACGAAGCCTCTTGATGAAGCAAGATTTTGCTATTTGAGAAATGAGCTAAATATCATAGATTTAAGGAGCTTGATTTGATCTCTTTCATACACACCTATTTCTTAGCCACTATTTGGTTTAGATGTGGGCATGGATATAAGGGAGTGTGGTCCTAATTATTGGGATAACTGATAACCCACAAGTATAGGGGATTGTGTGTAGCCTTTTCGATAAGTAAGAGTGTCGAACCCAACGAGGAGCTAAAGTTAGGATAAATGTTCTCTCAAGTTCTATCAACCACTGATACAACTCAACGCACACTAAACGTTTGCATTATCTAGAAAATAAAACTAGAGCAACAATACGAGTAATAGAGATAGCTTTGCATGATAATAAATAACAAGAAAGTAAAGCTAGTTGCTGCAGCAATAAAATACATTAAACTAACAGAACCATGGGTGTGGAATAGTGGTGGTAATTGTAGTGGCTTTGTACAAGTTTAAATAGCGAATAGATCAGGTTCATTGTCTTCGATGCAGTTTTTTATATGGGAGAGGCTAAATATACATGCGCTTCACTACTTGGAATTACATGTACTATATGATTGGATTGTTGGCAAACATCCGTAAGTACTAACAATTCATTAAGGTTTCCCCAACCATAGCCTTAAGTTTAATGGTCCTCTTACTCCCATACATGCAACGTTCCGGTTCGCGTCCTTAGGTTTCTGTCACTCCGACAGAACTCCCTCCTTCCTTTTACACATACTACAAACCCTATAATGTTTAATCCATGCACGCACAAATATAATAGACACCAAAAGACTGTACCATATCAACATACAACTCTAATAAACCAAAGACGTTTAACCATTCAATCTAAGAACAAAGAAACTACGCAAACATGACATAGATCATAGGATTATAACTTATAGCATCAAACACCATGTTTACATAGGACGGTACAGAGGTGTGTGGGAGGATGAACCACTGCATACTAGGAGGATTAGGTGATGGAGATGGCGGTGAAGATGGTGAAGAGGGAGGTAGCGCGGGGGACTCCTTCCCCGCCGTCGGTACCATGGGGGAGCACCGCCCCTTAGCCCCCTTTCTTCATGGCTTCTTGGGAGCCCTCCCCCATGGAGATGGGATCCATGGGGGAGGCAAAAACGTGGCTTTGGAGGCTGCAAATTCGTGGGTGGAGGTGTCTTGGCCGAATTAGGTTTCCTCCCTTTATATAGCTTCTCGAATTCTCGTCACCCCATCTTTGGCTGCAGTAAATCGGGCTTAGCGGGCCCGTCTGGACTCAGAATCAGCTAAATTTTAAACAACTTTGTAGCTGAAGAGTTTTCCGTTTGATGCTGTCTTCCACCCGAAACATTACGATCTTAAAAAGAGTTCTGAGACAGATTTCTGGAAAAATCCCAATTTGACTCCAACAAGGTTTCCACTTGTATTCTTGGTAATTCCGACACATCAAAGTGTAAAACAAAAACATTGTGTACTTTTGCAACTATTAGTAGGTTAGTCCAAATAAATCATAAAGTTTATACAAAAAAGAGTGTCAAAAGCATATTATTAGCATAAAATCATCAAAAATGATAGATACGTTATGGACGTATCAACATCCCCAAGCTTAGTTCCTCCTCGTCCTCAAGTAGGTAAACGATAAAAACGATATAATTTTTGAGATGACATGCAGACAACACAATCTTGATCATCATTATTGTAAAAGCGTTGATAGTTGAGATCTAAGGTAATCTCAACATGAGCATGAAAGATAGAGTTCTAACAATATAGCAACTATGTTGTAACATGAAAAGGTACAAACAAAAGATCATGAATAACAATGCATTGAAAGACGTTTGTTTGTTTCACATATAGAAAACATAATAAGAGTGGTATTCAGCTTGTCCCTCGTGGTATAGCAAAACATAAATGTATAAGACACCTTCAAAGTTAATAAGGGTGACTAGATACAAATAGTTTAAGAACAAGCAATATCAAAGTTATGAATCAATCAACAAGTCTTGGGAAAATGCACATTAAACTAAGAATGACCACTATGCTCTCTCAATAGATGCATAAAGGTAGAAGATGGGGACTCAACATAAAAGTAAAAGAAAGACCTTCATAGAAAGAAGCAGGGATTCAAGTCTCATAAAGAGCTTACAAAAATTATGGTACTTATTAGCTTCCAGCTCTCATTGTCCCTATCATAAGCATCTTGAAGTGATTAAGGTTAAAGTGAACAAACTATGGAGTATATGCTTCACAAAGTATAAGTTAGAAATCTCATTTCCCTTGAATACGAGGGTCGCTCCTCATGCTACTCAAGTTTAGTTACCGATAAGTTCTTGTCATAGTAAGGACATGTGTATCATAGAGAACCGCCAACGGGGTATCCCTTGCCCGATGATACGGAAGAATCCCCATATCAAAATGACAAGGCAAGCAGACAACAAGCACCTCATCAATCTTCTTATTTACCATGGGAAAATGGTGCTTTTTTCTCTCTTTCCTCTTTTCTCATCTTTTTTCCTTTTTCTCTTTTCTCAATCTCTATCTCTTTTTTATAAGAAAAATGCTTTATAGGTTGCTCATTATGGTTACGCTGCAGGTTTTCACCATGATTAGGCATGGATTAGACCAGCGGCTAAACCTGAAACTGGATACGAGTCCAAATCCAAACAGCTGATGTCCACGCTATGCCCGGTCTCACCTAGTGTGGTCCAGCTCCAATCCACGCTATATTGCCTGATATCCATATCCATCCAAAACCAACTGACTATTATACTAGACATACAAAGTCCATTGGACTTTAACGTGAACCAGGAAACTAGCTGCGAGTCTCGAAACAAGAAAAAGCTAGCGCCATGAATGACGCATGATCGTTAAGGTGCATGCATGCTGAGCACTGCCTGGCATGCGTCTAGACACTGGATGCCCATGCAACGAAGCAGCCGGGTTAGGAGAATACCGACGCGAGATGGCGTGGTCGCCTCTACAAAGCAGGTGTCCAATGGATATTGGACTATCCAATCTCAAGGTCCAAAGTCCATTTAAATTTTTTGGACCTAGTGTCCATTAATATCCAAATCCAATAAAGCCCAGTCCAGTTATATCCAATAAAATAAAGTCCAAAGTCCATTGGACTATAATGATCTAATTCCAGATTTAGTGATGGGTGCCGGTGATGGTGGAGGTGGCCCGTGTTGAACGGGGCTACGGCGGCCAGGGACAGTTTTGACACGCTCGAAGAGTTCGTAAGGCGGAGGGTAGTCAAAATTGGTCCTGGCCTTAGTTCCGTGTAGGCTCCTGTCGGCTAGGTCGTAGCTGCACGCGGCCACCTCCTTGTCCTTGTGCGTCCATAGCCATGTCCGCTTGTTCAATAACCGATCATTGATCACCCCAGTGTACTTGCCCTACGGTAGATACTTCACTCCGTGGAACTTCTTTCTCCTCGTGGGAGCCCTCGCTGCCAACATGCGGTCTTGCTCCCTCACCGGAAACCTCCTCGGCCTCGCGCTCCTGTAGTCTCCATGGAAGTTAGCACCCAATGATGGACATGGAGGGAACTTGTCGCGATGTGCTGTGATGGAGATCGAGGCTGGAGTGTGAGTGTGTGGGGAACACGGCAAGGACACGGCCTTTTAAAGCTGCAGCTTATCGCGAGCCCAGCGACCCACCGTCACGCCGGCCGCGCAGTGCAGCCCCACTAGTGTCTGCACCAGGTGTCTGCCGTGGCGTTTTCCGCTAGCTGTCTGCATGGGATGCATGCTTCGCAATGCAATAGGTTTTTGGCAATCGCTACAATAATGGAAACGCTCTAATAGTACTGTTTTAGTACGCGGGGTCATTTTTAATGCTGAAGACGGGTTGGACTTTACCATCATTTTGTACCGCAGGAAACATGCCTTTCTAGTTGTAACAATAGGCAGTATAGCTCACACATCTACTTTTTGTAAATATGTGTAAAGAACACTTTTTCTAACACACGCCAAAACGTGTGTTGTTTTGTATTAGAAAGAGAATACCAATTGTATTAAACACACTGAATCTCCGAAACCAGTTGTGATTTTTAGTATTGTTGAGTGCAAGCTTGTCATTATATATGCTTTTGATAGAGCACTCACATTATGTATTGCAATAAAAGAGCACTTACTATTTGTACAAATATCTTGTGTTTTCTCACAACTAAAAAGACTAGGATTAGGAGTTGTGGTAGGCACAAGGAAGATCTTGGGAAACTTAAGCACTAGGTGTCTAGTCTTGGAGGCCATGCGCCGCGATGAAGAAGCAGAAGTGCCGAGTCGGCCATCCAATTATGGAGCTAAAGATGGTCTCCACCGAGCTCACCGCTATTGGCTCCGCCACTGGTGTCAATTTGTAGATCGGCGCGTTGAAGAGGTCCATTGGGTCGAAGACTCGGCGGGAGGCAAAGTCAAAGTACCGGAGGGAGAATGGCTTGGGAAGGATCGAGCGCACAAGCGTGATCTCGCCGTCGGCTCTAGCGCCAGCTTCAACGCACACATGCCAAGTCTTTATCCGTAGATCTAGTCATTTTTGGATGGTTCACTCGTCCAGTCAGCAATGCAACGATGTGAATTCATCTATCCACCAGGTCGAAGACATAGTGGGAATTGGCGACCGCGGTGGGTGATGAATGGCTTGAGCCAGAAGCGCACGAAAGTGATCTTGACACCCTTGACGTTCACTTGCTCATGAAACCCGAGCAGGGCTCAGATCCTGTTGGAAAGAGTACATCGGGCACTGCGTGGTCACGCTAGTGGGCGACTTAAAGAGAAGTGGTCAGCATGCTCGAAGGTCACAGGTGCATCCAATGGCGTTACGACGAGTGCTAGTGTCGGTGGAGGCGTCCCGTGTTGAACGGGGTCGTGCCATCTAGGGGCGGTCCTGACACACTCGAAGAGTTCATAAGGTGGAGCGTAGTCGAAGTTGGTTTTGGCCTTGGTTCTATGCAGGCTCCTGGAGGCCAGGTCGTAGGTGCATGTGACCACCTCCTTGACCGTGTATGTCCTTAGCCATGTCCTCTTCTTCAATCTTAGTTCATTGATCATCGTTGCGTACTTGCCCTATGGCAGATACATCACGCTGTGGAACTGCTTCCTCGTGGGAGCCCTTTTTGCCAACACGCAGTCCCGCTCCATCGCCGGAAACCACCTCAACTTCCTGCTCCCATAATATCCATGGAAGTGAGAAGGCAAGACATGGAGGGAATTTGTCGCTATGTATTGCGAGAGATCGAGGCTAGAGTGCAAGTGTATGTGAGGAGCACGACGGGGACGGGTCGTTTTAAAAGCGCGCTTGTCACGAGCCCAGCGACCCGACGTCACGTTGGTTGTGCAGTGAAGCCCCACTGGTGTCTACACCAGGTGTCTGATGTGGGTTTTTGGGCTAGTTGCATTCATGGGCTACATGCCTCGCAACGCAACATTTTTTCCCAATCGCTACAATAGAAACGGTCGAATACTGTTTTAGTATGCGACATCATTTTTAATGTTGAAGGCAGGTTCAGACTTTTCCATCGTTTTGTACTGCAGTAAACATGCCTTTCTAGTTATAACAATAGCCAATATAACTCACACATCTACCTTTTTATAAATATGTGTAAATAACACATCATTTAACACGTGCTACAATCGTATGTCGTTTTCTATTAGGAGTCCAGTGACCAAGCTACTCAACTTGTGAGAATTCCAGTGACAATGATGTGTTTAGAAGTCCAGTGACCAATGGTGTGTTTCCCATTAGATTTGCATAATAAGCTGGAACTAAAGTTGGTGAGAGCAGTTTGGTACTGGTTAATTAGTAAAATAATTTACATTATAATGGCATTTAAAGTTCTCTCTTTACTGTAACAGCCCTTCTCTTTTTCACTAAACTATTCATTTTTCCTCTGTGGTCATATTTTGTGTCATTAAGATAAATTGAAAGTTAGGGTATTAATATTATTACTGAAAGTGCTTGTACATAAAATACAAATCGCACTCCTTGATGTGATTTGCAACCTTCCGAAAGAATAGTGTAAAGTTGAAATTGAGATCCAATGGGTCATGTGCTTTTGGTTGAACACCTTGGAGCCATGGGAAAACCTATAGGGAAAGCGGCATATGTGTTTCTTCGTGCTCGTGTAGATCCCATCTTCCATCGTCATCGTGTTCACCATGATTTGTTCTATTCTTCTCCCGATTGTGATAGGACAGAGCTTGAAAATACGCATTGGAAGCATGAGTGTCTCATGGGTGCTCATTCACCACTGATAGAGCGATGTCCTCACCTACCTTAACACTTTTATGGATCTAGTGTTGCACCGTGATTTTAAGAATGTCTTGGGCGGTTGGAATCCCTTACATTTTCCTGAGGGCCCTGTTGGGCAGGTTACATCTTCACGTCCATCGCGGTCGGACATACAGAATTCCTGTCTGACATCAGCATAACTACCTGAACGACGGTGGCCTTGCCTACTTAGTGCCATCACCAGCTAGCAACTTTGTTTGGTCAGGATCTTGGAGCGGATGCTTCTTTGTCCTCCTAGATTTAGAGGTGTCGGGGCAGGGAACCTTGTCATTATTGTCGCGATACTAATGGTACCGCTATTTAAGGGCTCCTACTGCATAGGCTTCTTCCCCTTCCATCATGCCACGGTGGCATTGTGACGAGAGAGAGAGAGAGAGAGAGAGATGTCGGCGACATGATCAGCTGGTAGCGCAAGCTGATAGGCCCGCTGCATCTGCTGCCCCATGATGGTGTTGTTTACATGCATCTGCTACTTAGGCAACTCCAACAGGAAAACCACAAGATCCATGTTGCATGCTGGTTCTTGCTGTAAAGGAACGGGGAACGAAGTTGAGTTACCAATTTATCACATATTCGGAGTCCAGTGACCAAATTACTCATGTCGTTGGAGTGTTGAGGATGTTGAGCTCATCTATTGCACGATTGTGTGGGTCAACCAATAGTCTGAGTCTTACAAGGCTCGGGGACCAAATGTAGGAGCGATGGAAGTAGTAGTTTCCTCTCCATGCACAAGCTCCGGAGACTAGGATATGCGGCACTCATGGTGTGGAGAGTGCTCTCCTGGTTTGTGATTTGAGAGGGTGAGATTCATACGATTTGGAAAGTTCATGCCCGCAAGATCTAGAGGAAAATGGCATAGAACAAAGGTGGTGATACTGAGGGAGGAAAAGATTCTAGTGACAAATGTTGGCAACAACTTGGGAGGTGGTGAGCCTATCCATTTGCCTAAGGGACATGTTTTGGCTTGCCATGTTTCGGCCCAAGGCATGTAGGGTGGGTAACCTCTTGGCGCACATCGCGATCGGTCACACGAACCTCCTGTCTGATGTCGGTGATGGTATGTACCTCAGCGTGGGTGACCTGGCATCCTTAGAGGTAGACTTATCAACAATTATTGGCTTGGTTTGGTCATGATCTTGGAGCGGACGTTTCTTTGCCTTCTTGGAGTTGGAAGTGTTGGGGCATGCAAGCTTGTTGTTCTTGTCACCGCAATGTTCACAACATTGTTCACGGGCTCCTCCTCCATAGGCTTCTTCCCATTTCACGTTGATGCGATGGCATTGCACTACTCTTCCTATGCCTCCTAGGCCCCACGATTATCCTAGATATGTGCTCCACCTGTGGTATTGTCATGCTAGCCTTCTCTGGTATGGTCATGCCAGACACCTCGCTAGGAGCTAGCTCCAACAAAAAAATACAGGCTCCACGCCGCGGGCTCCATGTTGCGGGGTACCTCTTGCTATAAAGCCACGACATCTAGGGAGGTAGTGGGAGTTAGAGAGCATGTTACCAGGATATCACTGGCGAGCTGTTGGGATGAGCCAAGATGGTAAGGGGAGACATGCTCGGTGCGGCTGGACTTACCATATGGTGTTTGCATAAATGTAGGATTAGAAATAAAAAATCATCAAGGTATTTTATGCAAAACATTAGCCATGATAGCGTGGCATGTTATCTATCGGTACACTAACACAACAAAGCTAAGTGACGAATTTATCAAATCTTGGGAGTCTAATGGCCAATCTACTGAACTCGTGAGAAGCTTAGTGACAATGGTGTGTGTTGAAGTCCAGTGACCAATGGTGTGTTTCCCTTTAGATTTGCATATGACGCTGGAATTAAACCTGATGAGCTCAGTACGGTAATGGTTATAAGAAAATTTAGACTATAATGGCTTTTAAAATTCTCTCTTTACTGTAACAACCCTTCTCTTTTTGACTAAACTATTTGTTTTCCCTATGTGGTCATATTTTGTGTCATTAACATAAATTGAAAGTTAGGATATTAATGTTATTATTGAAAGTTCTTGTACATAAAATACAAATCGCACACCTTGAACTTTTGAAAGAATAGTGCAAAGTAGAAATTAACATCCAATGGGTCGCATGCTTTTGGTTGAACACCTTGGAGTCATGGCAAAACGTATCGGGCAAGTGGTGGATGTGCTTGTCCATGCTCGTGTAGATCCCCGTCTTCCGTCACCATCATGTTCACCATGATTTGTTCTATTCTTCTCCCGGCTACGATAGGGAGGGAGATCACAGAGGTTGAAAGGTCGCATTGCAAGCACGAGTATGTCTTGGGCGCTCATTCAGCATTGCCGGAGCGATGTCCTCAACTATCTTGACATTTAGGTGGAGCTAGTGTTGCACCATGATGTTGTGCACGTCTTTGGCGATTGGAAGCCCTTACATTTTCCTAGTGGCCCTGTTGGGAAGGTTACATCTTCACGCCCATCGTGATCGGACATATAGAATTCCTGTCCGACATCAGCGTAACTACCTAAACAATGGTGGCCTTGTCTCCTTAGTGCCATCAGCAGATAGCAGCTTTGTTTGGTCGGGATCTTGGAGCTGCTGCTTCTTTTCCTCCTAGAGTTAGAGGTGTCGGGGCAGGCAAGGTTGTCATTCTTATCGCGACGCTAATGGTCGCACTATTTAAGGGCTCCTGCTCCATAGGCTTCTTCCCCATCCACACTGCCCTGATGGCATTGCAACGTGAGAGAGACGTCGGCGACAAGATCAGCTGGTATCTCAAGCTGATAGGCTCGCTACATCTGCTGCCCCATGACGATGTTGTTTACGTGGATATGTTACTTAGGCATCTCCAACGGAAAAATCATAGGATCCATGCCGAGGGGAGGTTCTTGCTGTAAAGGCCCTTGAAACAAACTGAGTGATCAATTTATCACATCTTTGGAGTTCAGTGATCAAACTACTCATCTCATTTGAGCGTTGAGGATGTTGATCTCATCCGTCGAACGATTGTGTGGGCCAACCAACATCCTGAGGATTACAAGGCTCGTGGACCAAATGTAGACGCAGTGGAAGCAGTAGTTTCTATCCATGCACATGCTCCGGAGACTAGGACATGCCTCAATCATGGCAAGGAGGGTGTTCTTATAGTTTGTGCTCTGAGAGAGTGACATCCATGAGATTTGGGAAGTTCATGCCCCCGAGATCCTGAGGGAAATGGCATTGACCAAAGGTGGCTGTCGTGGTGGTGTCACGGCAGATGCCATGGATAGGCTAAAGGTAGGGCCAATACGCACTAGAGGAATCCAGGGAGGGATAGTGTGGTGATTCCACATGCGGAAGCTTTGTATTCACTAGGTTCACAAGGTTTACAAATGCTCCTTGAGCTGTATGGGGGAGAGGAGGAAGAAAGAACTCTCTTACTCTCACCACTACCTATCTCCAAGGAACCAACTACTCAAATGCCAACCCCTTCTACAGAGGCCCTATCCCTCCTTATAAAAGGGAGGCTAGGTCTTAAATTAGGGAATACGTGGAGGCATATTCCTGGGAATATGCCTCTTTCCAAAACAGAAAACCGACCGGGTCACTTTTCGCCATCGTAAGCCATGCAGAGGCTACGTAAGCCTCTGCGGCGCCAGCGTCATCCGACACAGGGCGTGTCACCCTTGTCGGCCACGCCTCGGTGGTCCTTCCCTCTGTCCGCTTCGCTCATGCTCCAGCGTACAGTGACCACCTTTTGACCAGCGAGATACCTTCCTTCTCTTGCAAGCCTGATATAACCCGGATCGTGCCTGGTTAATCCAGCCCCGTGGGTACCTGTATACAAGTTACATAGAACCTGCCGGCATACGACATACGTCGACCGGGACTCAGTAAGGTGGACATCCTCGGGTCCGGGTTACTCCGTAAGTTGGCCTGCCTTGAAGTTACTTGGCCAGCATTCGCTTTGACCTTGCCGTACCTCGGCTAACTCGGCCTCTGTACCCTGGCGTGACCCTACCCGGGGGTATCCCCCCAATATTAGTCCCCGAAGCCGGTGCGGTCTTAGCAGCTTCAGCTTCTAAGGCCATGGCAGGTTCAATTTACCGAGCCTTTTGCTCCCTTTTCCGAGTTACCTCATAGCCCGGATTTCATTGGCTAACTTTACCTTGGCACATTCCGAGTTTTCACTTGCTGGCCGGGTCACCTTTTAGTTTTCCGGGGTGTCCTTCCTTCTCTCGTACGCTTCCCCATGTCCCACGTGGAGGGTAATCATTATCTTGCCTCATTTTAAGGGCCTGCGCCAGTTACTGCACTTATTGTTAGGTGTTCTTTGTTGCTGCGTCGTCATGACTGCCTCCTCGTTAAATCATCACACCACGCCATTGGGATCCCCTGTGCCCTATGGCCCTTCATGTGGCTTGCCTCTGATTGGCTGACCTGGGTAATACACGGCCGCACCGTGTGGCCTTGACGCATTGCACGATCCCACTACCCCCGCTGGGGAGTGGTTAAATAGGGGAGGGCGCGCCCCTTGGCCATTTTCCCCTTCTCGCGCCCCTCAGCCTCTCTGCCTCTTCTTCTTCCCAGCGACAGCGCCGCCGCTGCCGCATCTGTTCAGTGGCAGCGCCGCCGACGCACCGTGCTTTCTTGCACCTGCCTCACTGCCGCTCCCGCACTGCTCTATCGCCACGGGTCCGCGCCAATCTAAGCCCCTGCCCCCCACCTCCGATAGGGCCGGTGAGGACAGTGAATTGGAGATGACCGAAGAGGAGCTCGCCGTCGCTGAAGCAGAGATGGAGGAGGGGGGAATCCATGGAGCGCGATGCTTGGGCCGGTTCTTGGGTGTGCCAAGACGATTTGGACTGGCTCTACCGCACCCGGCGCATCCCTGAGGGCGTGATTGCCCGCCTCGCCTCCGAGGAGATCGCTCCCTCACCCAATCCGGGTGAGTTTGTCGTGTTCCTCTCTCACTTTTAGCGCGGCTTCGGCCCGCCCGTGAGCGACTTTTTCCATGACTTCCTCAACACCTACGAACTCCAACATCACCATCTTCCGGCGAATGCCATTACGTCCCTTTCTTCATTTGCCTCCACCGTAGAAGGATATGTCGGCTTGTGGCCCACCAAAGAGCTCTGGATCCGGTTCTTCGGTCTGCGAAGGAATGTGATTCCAGATAAACTGCTTGCCCCGAAGGACAAACATTTGACTCAATTCGGTGCCGCCTCCATTTCTCCTCAGAAGCAATCCATCTTCCCTCGAGTCATGGGGCTTGACTCTTGCAAGGGCTGGGCCCGGACCTTCTTTTATGTGAGGAATGACACGGATGAGGATCTGATCCGGCAGCAGCCCTATGCTCCGGGTCCTCCTAATCCGGATTTGTGGGACCGGGTTTCCAAGAAACCAACTGTCTTGGCGAATCAAGTCAACAAGCCGTTTCAGGAGCTGAAGGATTCGGGGCTACGCAACGAGGACGCGATGATCACATTCGTCCGTAGCCGGATCTCCCCTCTCTAGAAGCGCACACACAAACTTTGCCACATGAGCTGGCGACTTGACCCCAACCGGACTTCCTCATTCGAATTGAATAACACCGAGATATTCCGCCGGGTCAAGGCCCTCTTCACGACCGACAAAGACTTCTCCGCTGATTGGGAGTGGGGGATGGAGCATTTCTGCCGGGACAAGCCTCCTCCTACAATAAATCTCGTGATTCAATTTCTTTCTGAGTTATATCCTATGTCAGAGTATGTTGTTTATTTGATCCCTTTATATTTTATTCTTAGTTGTTTCTTCAGCAAACCCTTGAAGATGGCACCAAGCCTTCCCTCAAATGGGTGAAGGATCGACTTGCCTCGGACGAGGAGGAGCCGGATCAGGAAATGTTCCTACCATTCCCGGATGTAACCAAGCGACCCACTGGTAACTTCTCTTCCTTAAGAGATTGGCCTGACGATGAAGATGATTCCGACGTTTAGGTGATGGAAGCATTTGACGCTGTACCCCTTTCTTATGCATTTCCGGCTTCAGCTAACCTGGCAGGGCAGATCCATGAAGATCCCCCTCTTGCTACGGGTGAACCGGTCCCAGCAGCGTCCAAGAAACGGGCTGCCACTACCGCTGCTTCTTCCGGACCTCCCAAAACAACCAAGAGGAGGAAGAAGTCTGCAGACAAGACCGCCAGCAAGCCTCTGACAAAGGCCATAGTCCGGAGAGCTCGAAAGCCCAAGGAGCCTTTGACTTCTGACGAGTAAGTCACTTTTCTCTTTGTCTAATTCTTTGCTTCATGTTTTTCTATCTATATGCCTTTCTTTTGTTATAACTTGTTATTCATCATTTGATTCGATAGGGCTGCGGTGGAGGTTCCTCAGAGCGGCTCCATCATCGCTTCGCCTCTCTGGCATACCCCATCTCCCACTCGTGGTGACAACACACGCCCACTGAGCCCAATTCATGAGGGTTCTGTGGCTGCTTCGGGTCACAGCTCACCTCGTCCAGAGGAAGTCAACCTCGGAGCAGGGGGAAGTGGTACGGCTGAGGTAGCTGATGCTCCCAGCTCCTCATCGGCTCAGCCGCAACCCGTCACCACTGAGGTACTAACTGCAGCATCAGCACCACCGCCAAGACCAGCGCCAGCACCAACAGCAGCACCAGCAACATAAGCACCAGCACCAACACCAACTTGTACTGCCTCGTCCGAGTCCTCCAAGACTCGGCGAGAGGGCCCAGCTAGCACCAAGGCTGCACCCAAGTCCAAATCTGCAGCTCAAACCTCAGCCTCTCAGCAGCATCCCAAGGCTAAGAAAAGTTCTGACGCCACTAGGGTAGCATCAATCGAGGCTGGACAGTGCACGCTCGCGTCCATGCTGCCGAAGAAGAATTTCCCGAAGAAAGATGCCCCCCCCGGGTCAGCTAGCAAGCAACTCGCGCTGCATACCAGCCCCGCTGCCGCCCAAGTTGCAAGGAAGGAGGCCCACGCCAAAGGCTTGGTCACGCCCCATATGCTCAGTGGAGAGAGTTATCCTCCGGCTCTGATCGAATACGTCGATAATTGAACAGAGCGGAGTTCGTCAATAACGACGATCTCCCGGAGAAGTTTGGGCCCGCCGAGTTTAGCTCACAAATGAACACAGCAGCTAAGGCTATCAACCTTGCTGGCCGGATGATGGAGGTATGCTACTTTATCTTTTCTTTAACATGCACGAGTGCTTAGAGATATAACCATTATTCCCCGAGCCTCTAGGGGAGTAACTTGTTACTCGGCCGGATGCTCCTTAGAGAACTAGCGTAGCTCCTTAGCAGCTTCGAATATGCACACACCTAGAGCCGGGTTAAGTTCCACTTGGCCCGGATCTCGTACACTTCGAATATGCACACACCTAGAGCCGGGTTAAGTTCCACTTGGCCCGGATCTTGTACACTTCGAATATGCACACACCTAGAGTCGAGTTCCACTTGGCCCGGATCTTGTACACTTCGAATATGCACACACCTAGAGCCGGGTTAAGTTCCCACTTGGCCCGGATCTTGTACACTTCGAATATGCACACACCTAGAGCCGGGTTAAGTTCCACTTGGCCCGGATCTTGTACACTTCGAATATGCACACACCTAGAGCCGAGTTAAGTTCCACTTGGCCTAGATCTTGTACACTTTGAATATGCACATAACTAAGCCATCCTTGCTCTTTATAGGTGACTACCAATCGCTGGAGCGCTGAGTTTCAGCGCCTCTTGGACACACACAAGGCGCTGCGCTCGAAACATGCTACACTTCTCGCTGAGTTCGAAAAAAGGGGTAAGTTTTCACTTTGACTTTTTCCTATCGTTTTGAGTCTTGTCTCGCTGAACTAATCTTTCATTCGAATTTGTGCAGCCGAAGTGGATGCCGAAAACAAAATCATGAGAAAAAACTTGGCCGAGATAAAAGGTAATTCGTTTTGATTACTCAATTTCCGTGCCCTCTCTCCTTTCTCCTGAGCTCGGCAGATATTTATACCTCGGCTCTGCCGGGTTAATAAACCATTTCAGCATCCCTTGAAGATAGTGTGCCCGTGCCTGATATGATGCTGCATTTTCTCGAACAAGCAGGGCAACATCAAGCTGATCTTAAGAAGAAGGATGATGAACTTGCCAAACTCTGAGCTAAGGATGATGAAATTGCCAAGCTCAAAGCTGAGATGAAAAGCTCAAAGAGCTCCACAAAGTTGAGATGGACAAGGCTGGCCAGGACTTCACTGAAGAGCAAGAACGCCTTAACCTCCAACTTGCAAAGGATCAAGAATTGCTGAAGGAGGCCGACGTCAAGCTTGGCTCGGCTAACGCTGAACTTGTAAAGCTTCGGGAGAGACATGATAATTGCACCAAGGAGCTAACCCGGATCCATAGCCATATCTCTTGGAAACTCCTTTCCTTCAGCCGACATGTATTTCTCCGGGTTAAGTTCTTTTACTCACTTCACTTGTTTTGTTTTCAGGCAAGTTCCCACAGGGTAATTCCATTGCGGCTACTGCCGTTGCCAAGTTCTGCTAGCAGAGGGGTACTCCAACTGGTCCTGGATCTGAAACCATTCCCTTTGACATGGAGGACTTGCTGGTCAGCCTATCCTCTTGCATTGAGATTATAAAAAACTATGGTTCGGATATCCTTGACGCAGCCGTATAGATCTTTCGCGCCCTTTGGCCTCAAGAGGATGTTCCGTAGGGATCCACTACTTTGGTCAACAGGGTGATGGATTGCGAGACCCAGCTTGATCTCTGGAGGGAATCCATTGCTCGCACTTGAGCTGATACTGTCCTTCACTTTGTGCTCACATGGTATGAGAAACTAAATCTAAATCTTCTTGAGCGCTTGCGCACCGGATCAAGGTGGTCAAATGATCCGGATTGGATAGCTCGGTGCAAGGCTTGCACCCATAACCTCATTTAGTTTGCCCCCATCCATCAATGGAACGAGGGACCAAGCTTTCTCGGCGTTGTTGACGACGAGTATGTCGAAGATGGTTCGGATGAGGATGAAGAGGACGAAGCCTCGGACGTCGAAGAAAATGATGATGACGATGAAGCTGAGGCCGGAGTTCCACCTGTTGGTGCCGAGTTACCTCCTCCTGCTGCTCCTTGAGCACCAAAAACACTTTGAGGTTTATCAGATCCCTGGTATGCGGGGTGCAGATGTATTAAGCATACTGATTATGTTTTGCTACCAAGTTATTTATGCCGGATTATCTTGGGCGTAGTCCCCGAGTTTCATTTTCTTGTTCCTTCAATTTCATGGCTCGGCTCACGTCTACCTTGATCCGGTTTTGTGACTTACGAGTCCGAGTTTCAAAAATTGACTTAACAATACTTGGAAACTTTAGGCTTAGCTCAAAGTAATCCAGCATAGTAAGCGTAAAGTAAACATAAGGTTAGTCCGAATAAAAAATGTCGGCTTGATTAAGTTCTTTTCCTTAGTCGTTTTTCGTGTGCTACGCCATTCCAAACTTGTTCTCTTGCTTGCCATGAAGCCAATTCTTGTTGGACAGCAGCAAGTCGAAGAGTTGAGTTTTTGGTGCTCACACACTACTAATCCGGCTTAGGTAGAAGCAAGTTACGCCAGCTGACATATAAATAACAAATACAGAAGACAACAAATATCACTAAGGCAGTCCCCGAGTTACTGCTCGAGGTGCCAAGATTTCATTGATAAACTCATTACCGGCATACATACCGACATATGAGAGACTCGGATACACGCACTTCTTTGTTAAGGAAATATGCCCTGAGAGGCAATAATAAAGTTGTTATTATATATTCCTTATATATGATAGATGTTTATTTTACATGCTAGAAATGTATTGATTCGGAAACATCAATGCATGTGTGTTTAATAAACAAAAAAGGTTCCTAGTCATGCCTCTCTTATAGACTAGCTTGTTGATTAACAGGATGATCAAGGTCTCCTGATCATGGACATTGGATGTTGTTAATAACAAGGTCACACCATTGGTGGAATGATGTGATGAACATTCATCCGAAGTATAGCATTACGATCAAGTCATTATGTTTATATTGCTATAACATCATACGAAGTAATCTTTATCCTTAGACCATGAGATCATGTTAATTGCTAACACCGGAAGAGTATCTTGATAACATCAAACATCACACCGTAACAGGGTGACTATAAAGATGGGTTCAGTACTACGAAGGTGTTATGTTGAGGCTCATGGATCAAGAGTGGAATTTGTCAATCCAGATGACGGATAGATATACTCTGGGCCCTCTCGGTGATATCACATTAGGATAGCTTGCAAGCAAGTGATGTGATCACTAGAATGTTATATCACGGGAACAAGAAAAGAGTGCATGTCGGTAACGAGATCAAACTAGGTATGGAGGTACCGATGATCGAATATCGTACATGTAATATATTGAGAGACAAAGGGATTTAGTTACAAGCGTTAAAGGTTCTCACGATCACAGGAGTCATCGTTGAATGTGTAGGAGTCAGTACGGATCTCCAGGTCTCGCTGCTGATTATTGATCGGAGAAGGGTCTCGATCATGTCTGCATTATTCGCGAACCATAGGGTGGCACACTTAAGAGTTACTAGACACCATTTTGGAGCACATATGTTTCAGACGAAAGAATTGCAAAGCGCAGGAATTGTTTCAATAGAAACCGGAAATTGTTTTGGGTGAAATTGCAGAAGGTGGTTCTGCATGTGATATTGAAATATTGCAAGGGGCTATATGTGAATGTTTGTTAATTAAAGTAATTAACAAAATTCTGAATAAATTTAATAAAAAGAGTTTTATTAAATGAGAGAGCATTAAATTTCTCCAAATTTAATGCATTAAAGTGGAGACTTTAAAAGGGAATGTGAAGAGGCATTTTAATGTGGAGGGGTTACCACCACATGAATGGGGGAGGTGAGGGGTCACCCCCCATGCGCTGGCCATGGAGAGAGGGGGCACCCCCCTCCTCCTATAAAAGGCCACCCATGCCCTCCTTCATCCACACACCTCCTTGTGAAGAATCTCTCTCCCCCTCTAGAATTATTCCCCCATGGTCTCGGATTAGCGAGATACATGTTCCCGGTGGCATTTCGTCTGGAAGGAGTTGCTGCTTCCGCTGGATCGCTGGAGCAAGGAGGTGGAGGTTGTCCGGTGGCTTGAACGTGTGTGCGAGTGCTTGGATGCTGGCGCTTTCGGACTTCCTCACGATCTTGAGATCGGCAAGTGTACGAATACATCAACCACGAGTTCCTACTCGTTAACAACGCTTGTTGTCTACGAGGGTAAGTTCTCGTTGGATGTATGTCCACCCGTTGCTTTGTACCTAGTAGATAGATCTTGGCGTGTAGTTCACACCGTAGGAAATTTTTTGTTTTCTATGCTGCGGACCCAACAGAATGGACGGAGTAGAGCTACATTCCATGGACGCTTAGATTCCTCACCGGACCTGTCCGCCTTGTTCTTCTCTTGTGGTTTCACATCGATGAGGTAATAAGAGTCATTGTGCAATGCTCTGCTCACAATGAATGGCCCTTCCCATGGGGGGATAACTTATGCATGCCAGCAGTACGTTGTACCAGCCAGAGTACCAGATCACCTTCCCGGAAGACTCGGGGGTTTACCTTCCGGCTATGATAGCGTCGGAGGTTTTGCTGATATATGGCGGATCTGGACAATGCAAATTCTCTCGCTTCTTCCAGCAGATCAACATCATTTTGCCGGGCTTCTCGCACTTCGGCTTCTGTGTATTGGGTGACTCTAGGCGAATCATGCTCTATGTCGGCTAGTAATACAGCTTCTGCCCCATATACTAGAAAGAATGGCGTATAGCCTGTTGATCGATTCAGAGTTGTTCTTAAACTCCATAATACCACTGGTAGTTCTTCTATCCAGCACCCCGCTGATCTTTGCAGCGTCTCAATGAGCCAGGGTTTTATCCCGGATAACACTAATCCATTGGATCTTTCCACTTGTCCGTTTGATGCAGGGTAGGCTACCGGGGCAACGTCCAGCCGGATCTTTTTATCTCGGCAGAATCGCGTAAATGCTCCTTCAGCAAAATTGGTGTCGTTATCTATTATGATACTGTGAGGATAGCCATATCTCAAGATGATATATTTGAGTAATGTCATGGCTGTAGCTCCATCACATTTTCTTATTGGCTTTACTTCAATCCACTTTGTAAACTTGTCAACCATAACCAAGATATGGGTCATGTTCCCTCTCATCGGCTTAAATGGACCAACCATATCCAATCACCATACAGAAAATGGCCAGGTAATTGGTATGGTCTTGAGCTCCGACATTGGCATGTGTGTCTTGGTAGCATACCTCTGAGAACCATTGCATTTTCTTACTAGATCTTCTGCTTGTTCCAAGACACTTGGCCAGTAGAATCCATGCTAGAAAGCGTTTTCCACCAAGGCCTTGGACGAGGCGTGATGCCCACATTCCCCTTGATGTATAGCTCGGATGATGTCAAGCCCTTCTTCCGGGTCAACACACCGCTGCAGGACATTTGTGACACTCCTCTTGTATAGCTCGGCATTGATAATCGTGTATGCCTTTGCGCGCCTCTAAACTTGCCTCGAAAGCACTTCTTCATCGGGAAAGGATCCATCCTTTAGGAATTGGAATATGGGCAGTGCCCAAGATGGTATGGCTCGCACTAGAAACACGTCCTCGTCCACTTCCATTCGATCTACCGGCATAACCTCTGCCGGGTCAGGCTGCACAGTCTCCGGGTCCTGTGAAGCAGTCCTCGGGTTTGCCGAAGTAGTCCCCGGGTCTCCTGAGCCACTTCTCACATCAATGTTCATGGGCACAACTTCCGACTCCGGATTTGCCGGGATATAGATCGACTCGGATTCTGGGGGTGGCTTGATAGACGGCTTTCTAAGGTGCTCTAGTTCTACACCCGGTGGAATCGCTTGTCGGGTGGATCCGAGTTTCGATAGTACGTCGACAGCCTCATTTTCCAGCCGGGGTACATGATGGAACTCGCATCCCTCGAAGTATCCCGATATTTTCTACACATGAAATTTGTATAGTGCCATGTTTTCATCCAAAGCATCCCATTGCCCCGAGACTTGCTGAACTACCAAATCCGAGTCACCAAAGCACTAAATCCGACATATTCCAATTTCTTTTGCCACTTTGAGCCCATGCACCAGTGCTTCATATTCTGCAACATTGTTTGATGCTGCGAAGTGGATACGCAACACATACTTCAGCTGGTCCTTCTTGGGCGAGGTAAGCACAACTTCGACGCCTAACCCGGTTTTAGTTTTTGATCCGTCAAAATGCATTCTCCAGTAGTTCGGATCTGGCAATGGTGGCTCATATTGCATCTCGGCCCAATCCACGAAAAAGTCGTCCACGGCCTAAGACTTGATCGCATCTCTGCTGTCGAATTGTGGAGCATAAGGGGCTAGTTCAATTGCCCATTTTGCGATCCGGCCGCTTGCATCCTTATTGCTCATTATCTCAGATATGGGGGCTTCACATATCACTTTAATGGGGTGTTCTTCAAAATAGTGCTTCAGCTTCTTTGCTGCCATATATACACCATATGCCATTTTCTGATAGTGAGGATAGTTCTGCTTTGATGCTGATAATACCTCGCTCAGGTAATAGACTGGCCTCTGCACCGACTTAACCTCTTCATCGTGCTCTGCCACTATTACTGTACTTACAACTCGGTTGGGCTACGTAGAGCAACGTTGGCTCTTTTGATAGTGGAGAGGCTAATACTAGTGCAGTGGCTAACATTTTCTTTAGTTGAATGAAGGCTTCATTGGCCTGCGGCGTCCATACGAATTTGTCTGACTTTTTCATTAGTTGATAGAGAGGTAATGCCTTTTTTCTCAACCGACATATAAACCGACTTAAGGACGCCAGGAAACTAGTGAACTTCTGGACATCATTAAGACAATTCGGCAATTCCATTCGTTCTATGGCTCGGATTTTAGTTGGGTTAACTTCGATACCTCGGCTGGAGACAAGAAATCCGAGTAATTTTTCAGCTGGGACACCAAAAGTACATTTCTCCGGGTTAAGCTTCATCCGAAATCTCCTTAGGTTCGCGAATGTTTGCCTGATATCGTCAAGGAGCATTTTGCTTTCCTTGGTTTTTATAACCACATCATCCACATATACATGCACATTTCCATCGATTTGATCGTGTAAACATTTTTGCATACATCTTTGGTACGTTGCCCCTGCATTACGTAAACCAAAAGGCATGGTGCGATAGCAATAAGCCCCGTACGGGGTAATAAACGCAGTTTTAATTTATGCATCTATGAATGACAACAGCTCACATCCAGCAGTAGAATCTATGACCTGATCTATCCTTGGCAGTGGGAATGGATCTTTTGGACACGCCTTATTCAAGTTCGTGTAATCGATGCACATACGCCAAACCACTGCCACATTCGGATCATCTTTCTTTTTTTCCACAAGCACCGGATTAGATAGCCAATCCGGGTAAAGCACTTCCATGATAAACCCGGCTGCGAGGAGCCGAGCTATCTCATCTCCAATGACTTTTCTCCTGTCTTCGGCGAAGAGGTTGCTTCACCGGCTTTGCTCCGGGTCTCACATTCAAAGAGTGCTCGGCCAACTCCCTCGGAACACCTTGCAAGTCCTGTGTGGACCAAGCAAAGATATCCCGATTCTCACGGAGGAAGTTGACGAGCTCGCTTTCCTATTTGTCAGTTAACCCGGCACCAATTGTTACGGTGCGCTCTGGGAACATATCATCGACATGTACGTTCTTTGTATCCTTTGTTGCTTGAAATGAGACACTTCCATGCGGGTTACTTAGCGCCAGCATATACTGCTGTGTGGATTGAGCCAATGCCTCTACTTCCTAGATCTTTCTCTTTTCTTGTGCGATCACAAGTGACTCGGCTAGGTTAGACCCGGCCAACGCACACTAAATGGAACGTCGGAAATCTCCTGCTATGGTAATTACTCCATTTGGCCCAAGCAACTTCATCTTCAGGTAACTGATGTGACAACTTGCCATGAATTTGTTCAGGGCTGGCCTACCGAGTAACGCGTGATATGCGCTTTCTAAGTTCACAACCTCAAACTCCAAATTCTCAGTTCAGCAGTTATCTCGTGTGCCGAATAATACGTCAACCCGGACCTTGCCAATGGGTTCACAGGAAATGCCTGGCACAATACCATGGAAAGTTGTACTCATGGCCTGGAGCATGTTCTCCGAGATACCCAACTTGCGCATTGTATCCACGTACATGATATTAATGCTGCTGCCATTGTCAATCAGCACCTTAGAAAATCTCGATTGATATTGGGCCTGATGAACATTGGGTCTAGCACCAACGCATACAAACCAGGGCTCGGTATAAGCTTGGGATGATCCTTGATACTCCAGGTAATTTCCTGATCCGACCAAGGCATATACCTCATCACTGCCGGCATAACCGCATTCACTTCCATATGTCAGTGTTGCAAGCTTTTTCTATCTGTTTCCTCCGTGGTGAACACGCAATAACTCTGGTGATGCTCTCTATATTCATTTCTCCCCTCATTTCTGGGGTATCTTTGATCTGGCTGATGCTGATTTTCCACCTGATGCCCTGCATCCCTTCTCTCATGGTTTTCATACCACGGCGGAGGTGGTGGCAACATTAACTGTTGCGTGTTTGCTCTAGAGAGCAATTGCTGCCGGGGTAACTCCTGCCGAGGTTGATCGTTCCGAGGTGCCTGAGCATTCCCCGAACCACTTTGTTCAATCTTCCTCATCCACTCGCATTGCCGAGTCGTGTGACCCGCCGGGTTACTCAGATTTGGCGTGTGAAATTTGCACGGCTGATCCAGCATTGCCTCATACGTATACCTCGGTCAGTCTTTCTTTTCTTGCCATCGCTTTTCCGCTTCGCTCGGCCCAAGTTTTCTTGCCATCGTTTCTCGGAGTCCACTGTTGCCCTCCAGTTTTCTGACGCTGATTGCTCCCTGCCCCGGGTTGATCTTGATTTTCAACAGCAACTTGTTGCGAACTGTACCGGTAATACGGTCTATCATCTCTTCTCTTACTCCGGTAATCATTTCGCTGGGATGATCCAGCTCCATCTCGCTGGTAGTACTCCTCATTTGACTCGTTTGACATAAGCCGGGGTTGAGTCGGATCACCCAAAGCATACGAATCAGCAATCCGGATTGTTTTTGCCAGTGTAGTTGGCATATCCCTTTGTAGTCTTTGCCACAGCATGCTTGCATATCTACACCCTTGTGCAAACCAAGCTATGGCCTATGACTCAATCACTCCCTCACATGAGTTTCTCATAGTGCACCAGCGGGTCAAGAACTTCCTGTCTGTTCCATTTGGTCTCTGCTTGCACATCGCTAAGGTCTGTGGCCTATTCGGCCTCTGATACGTGCTTGAGAAGTTACTGACAAACATTTCCTCAAAATCGATCCAACAGTTGATACTTCTGGGCAGTAAATTGTTTAACAATACCCTCACTGGCCCCTCCAGCATCTGAGGCACGTATCTCACAGCCCATCTCAAGTTGCCTGTAGCAATTTTCACTGCCGTCACGTAGTTGATCAACCAATCCTCCGGCTTTGTGCTACCGTCATATGTTTTCGTGCCTCTGGGTAACTGGAAATTAGGTACTGGAGGTTCTTTCATGATCCGGGACCCAAAGCACGCTGGACCCAGAGGACATTTCCCCTCAATCTGCTCCGACCTATAGAGCCGATCCAGTTTTAACCTGGCGTCGTCAGGCATCAAGTTCCTGCTTCCCAACCTTGACCCTATCACGTGATAGTCTGGCCTAGGGTATCCTGCGTTCACCATTTCCGAATCACCATCATTGTATCTATCTTGCTCTTGTGGAGTGCCTCTCTGTTGCATACCATGGCCGACACTTCGCTCTTGCCGTGGTATATTCCGCTGCTGCGGTTACCCTGCACCCGCCGAGTTGCATTGTCTGGCATTGCCGTTTACAGCGTTTCCCTGACCGGCATTGCCTTGGTCGCGGTTACCTCGGTCAGCTTCACCTCGGCTGACACTTCATCGATCCTCATTTCCCTGCACTGCTTTTCCTTTCCTTGCTCTTGCCGGGTCATAGGGGACTATCTGTTTGTTTCTCCTCGCCGAGGTTACCACTTCCTCTCTTCTTGGGCCACCATGAGGGGACGATGCAGCTCCAGCAGATTTCTCCGGGTTACCTATCGCTGAATAAACGACTTTGGAAGCCCTAGCTCTAGTCGGGTTAGCCCTGAGCAACTCTTCATTTTGTCTGTTAGCGATCCGAACTAACTCATTGACCCTCTCCTGATGTCTTTGCCAGGCTTCACCCGTCAAACCCTCTAACTCGGATGCAGCTGCATCCTCTGCTCTAAGGTTCTTTGCCGCCGTACTGTACTTCGGCAACCCCACGGACAAAATGTTCTCTGACTCCTCAACTCTAGTATCACCCTCTTTGTTCATTTCACTGACGAGGTTTCTCCCTTTACTTTTACAGCATCTACCTTATTTGCTCTTGTGTACTCGCGCAGTGTCATGTTCAACGATTGCTAAGCCGTGGCTATCTTTTTCGCACCTTCTAGTATTTTCTGCCTAGTTTCTTCTAACTCGGCATGTGCCCGTGCCGGATCTACTACAGGAGCTATGGGGCTCTCTAGGTTATCTATCGCCTGCTTTAGCACGTTCTCTGGCCTCTCTAGTGGAGGACCTCTACTTTTTCTTGGTGCCTTGGGTGTTACCTCCGGATCTGGTGCCGGATCCTTGCTCACGCCAGCGCCAGGCTCCGTCATCATCACCTGGCGCGGTCAGGGGAGCGAGTGATATGCGCCCCGTGAGCCGTGCTAAGGGGTGGCTCGCCTCCCTTGATGACGTGCCACGGGTGAACGCACGACACATCGACGGCGACATAGATCTTGTGAGCGCCAAGCTTGACGAAGAGGCTGTTGCACGGAAGAGGTCGTTTTGCCGAAGCAACCAGCATTGTCGCTGACGTAGTCTAGCGCTCCAAAGCGCTGAACGAGCCCAGAGACGATGTGCTCGCCGTTGCCGATGAGGTTTCCCGTCCGCATCTTCACTCCTGCTAGCGTCGCTAGCCCCACGATGGGCGCCAACTGTCGGGGTGGTGTCACGGCAGATTCCATGGATAGGCTAAAGGTAGGGCCAATACGCACTAGAGAAATCCAGGGAGGGATAGTGTGGTGATTCCACACGCGGAAGCTTTGTATTCACTAGGTTCACAAGGTTTACAAATGCTCCTTGAGCTGTATGGGGGAGAGGAGGAAGAAAGAACTCTCTTACTCTCACCACTACCTATCTCTAAGGAACCAACTACTCAAATGCCAACCCCTTCTACAGAGGCCCTAGCCCTCTTCCCAAAATAGAAAACCGACCAGGTCACTTTTCGCCATCGTAAGCCATGTAGAGGCTACGTAAGCCTCTCTCGGCGTCATCCGTCATCACTGTATGCGCGTCACCCTTGTCGGCCACGCCTCGGTGGTCCTTCCCTCTGTCCGCTTCGCTCATGGTCCAGCGTACACTGACCACCTTTTGACCAGCGAGATACCTTCCTTCTCTTGCAAGCCTGATATAACCCGGATCGTGCTCGTTAATCCTCACTGGTACAGATACAAGTTACATAGAACCTGCCGGCATACAACATACGTCAGCCGGGACTCAGTAAGGTGGACATCCTCAGGTCCGGGTTACTCCGTAAGTCGGCCTGCCTTGAAGTGACTCGGCCAGCATTCGCTTTGACCTTGCCGTACCTTGGCTAACTTGGCCTCTGTGCCCTGGCGTGACCCTACCCGGGGGTATCCCCCCAACAGTGGCGAAATGGAGGGAGGATGGGATTCTAGTGACCAATGTGGGGCATGGCTTGGGAGGTGGTGAGCCCGTCCATTTTCCCAAGGGATATGTTGTGGCTTTCCATGTAGCTACCCAGGGCCTGTTGGGTGGGTAACCTCTTGGCACACATCACGATCGGTCACACAAACCTCCTATCTAATGTCGGTGATGGTATGTGCCTCAGAGGGGGCGTCCTATCATCCTTGACGGTAGCCTTATCAACTAGTGGTGGCTTCGTTTGGTCAAGATCTTGGAGAGGCCGCTTCTTTATCTTCTTGGAGTTGGAAGTGCTAGGTGTACAAGCTTATCATTATTGTCACACGAATTATGGCAAAACCATCCACAGTCTCCTGCTCTGTAGGCTTCTTCCCCTTTCATGTTGATATGGTGGCATTGCACTTGTCTTCCTCTACTGCCTAGGTCCCACGATTATCCTAGAGATGTGCTCCACTATGGTACGGTCATGTCACCTTCCTCTGGTATGGTCATGTTAGCCTCCTCACTGCGAGCTAGCTCCAACACAAAAAATCAGGCTCCACGCTATAGTGTGGGTCTTTATATAAAGGCATGAGATCACGAAGGTAGTGGGAGTCAGATAGGATGTTACCTGGATGTCACCGACAAGATTTGGCGATGAGCCAAGATGGTGAGGGCATACATGCTCGGTGCAGCTAGACTTACCATATGGTGTTTGGATAAGTGTACGATTTACATTAAAACATCATCAAAATCTTTTATGAAAAAATTAGCCATGTCAGTGTGCCATGTTATCTAACAGTACCCTCATCCAACAAAGCGGAGTGACGAATTTATCAAATCTTGGGGGTCCAATAACAAAGCTACTCAACTCGTGAGAAATCTTGTGATAGTGGTGTGTTTTGAATTCTAGTGGCCAATCATGTGTTTCCCTTTAGATTTGCATTCGATGCTGGAACTAAAGCTGGTGAGCTCAGTTCGGTAATGGTTAGTAAAATATATATTATAATGGCCTTTAAAGTTCTCTCTTTACTATAACAACCCATCTCTTTTCTACTAAACTAGTTGTTTTTATCTGTGGTCATGTTTTGTGTCATTAACATAAACTAGAAGTTAGAATATTAATGTTATTCTTGAAAGTGCTTGTACATAAAATAGAATCACACTCCTTGATGTGACTTGTAACCTTCTGAAAGAATAGTGTAAAGTTGAAATTGAGATCCAATGGGTGGCACTCTTTTGGTTGAACACCTTGGAGCCATGGGAAAACGTTTTGGGCAAGCGGTGGATGTGCTTGCCTGTGCTCGTGTAGATCTCCGTCTTCTATCATCATCATGTTCATCGTGCTTTGTTCTGTTCTTCTCCCGGCTATCACAGGGGGAGATCACAGAGCTTCAAAGGTTGCAATGGAAGCACGATGTTCTCACCTATCTTTACATTTTGGTGGAGCTAGAGCTGCACCATGATGTTGTGCACAATGTGAGTGGTTGTAAGCCCTTACATTTTACTTAGGGCCCTATTGGGTAGGTTACATCTTCATGCACATCATGATTGGCCATACGGAGAGTCCTGTCTAACATTAGCATAACTGCTCGAATGATGGTGGCCTTGCCTCCTTAGCGCCATCAGCAATTAGCAACTTTTTTTGGTTAGGATCTTGGAGTAGCTAATTCTTTGTCCTCCTAGAGTTAGAGATGCCAGGAAGACAAGCTTGTCATTCTTGTCACGACCCTAATGGCACAACTATTTAAGGGCTCATGATCCATAGGATTCTTCCCCTTCCATGTTGCTAGGGTAGCATTGCAACGTGAGAGAGGTTCTGGCGACATGATCAGCTGGTAGCTCAAGTTGATAGGCCCGCTAAATCTATTGCCCCGTGAAGGTGTTGTTTACATACATTTGTTACTTAGGCTACTCCAATAGAAAACCGTAGGATCCATGTTGCGGAGTGATTTTTGCTATAAAGGCCCAGGAAATGAAGCCGAGTCACCAGTTTATCACATCTTTTGAGCTCAGTGACCAAACTACTCATCGCGTTGGAGCATTGAGGATGTTGAGCTCATCCATCGCACAATTGTGTGGGTCAACCAATAGTCCGAGGCGTACAAGGCTCGGGGACCAAATGTATACGCAATGGAAGAAGTAGTTTCTATCCATTCACAAGATCCTAAGACTAGGACATGCGTCAATCATGGCGTGAAGGGTGTTCTCAGGGTTTGTGATCCGAAAGAGTGATACCCATGAGATTTGCGAAGTTGATGCTCACAATATTTAGATGGAAATGGCATAGACCAAAGGTGGCGACACGGAGGGAGGAAAATATTCTAGTGACTAATGTTGGGCACGGATTGGGAGGTGGTGAGCCTGTCCGTTTGCCTCAAGGGATGTTGTTGCTTGCCATGTGGCTGCCCAGAGCTTGTTGGGCGGGTAAACGCTTGGCGCACATCGTGATCGGTCACACGAACCTCCTGTCTGATGTCAGCAATGGTATGTTCCTTAGCGGGGGTGGCCTGGCATCCTTAGTGATGGCCTTATCAATAACCGATGGCTACATTTCATCAAAATGTTGGAGTGGCCGCTTGTTTGTCTTCTTGGAATTGGAAGTCCTCGGGCCTACAATCTTGTCGTTCTTGTCGTTCTTGTCATGGCAATGATGGAAACATTATTCACGGGCTCCTGCTCCATAGGCTTCTTCCCATTTCATGTTGATGCGGTGGCATTGCACTACTCTTCCTCTGCCGCCTAGGCCCCACGATTATCCCAGAGATGTGCTCCACCTCTGGTATGGTCATGATAGCCTGCTCTAGTATGGGCATGCATGCATCCTTGCTGCGAGCTAGCTCCAATAGACAAACATAGCCTCCACGGTACGGGATCACACGAGATCCACGGTCCACGGAGGTAGTGGGAGTCAGCGAGGATGTTACCAGGATATCACCAGTGAGCTTTGGCAACAAGCCAAGATGGTGAGGGCATACATGCTCGGTACGGCTAGATTTACCATATGGTGTTTGAATAAATGTACAATTTGCGATAAAAAATCATCAAAGTATTTTATGAAAAACATTAGGCCTATTAGCGTGGCATGTTATCTATCGGAATGCTCATACAACAAATTTGAGTGACGAATTTATCAAATCTTGGGAGTCCAATTACAATGGTGTGTTTCAAAGTCCGGTGACCAATGGTGTGTTTCCCTTTATATTTGCATATGATACTAGAACTAAATTTGGTGAGCTCAGTTCGATAATGGTTAGTAATAAAATTAGATTATAATAGCTTTTGAAGTTCTCTCTTTACAGTAACAGCTCTTCTCTTTTTGACTACACTATTTGTTTTTCCTCTTTGGTCATGTTTTGTGTCATTAACATAAATTGGAAGTTAGGATATTAATGTTATTACTTATGCTTGTACATAAAATATAAATTGCACTCATTGATGTGATTTGTAACCTTCCAAAATAATAGTGTAAATGTGAAATATAGATCCAATGGGTCACGTGCTTTTGGTTGAACACCTTGGATCCATGGGAAAACATATCGGGCAAGTGGTGGATGTGCTTGTCCGCACTCATGTAGATCCTTGTCTTCTGTCATCATCGTGTCCAAAGTGCTTTGTTCTAATCTTCTCCCGACTAGGAGGGAGATCATAGAGCTTGAAAGGTCGCAATGGAAACATGAGTGTCTTGGGCGCTCATTCACCATTGAAGAGTGATGTCCTCACCTATCTTGAAATTTTGGTGGAGTGCCTGCACGACTACGGACTTTCCTGCTCAACGCCATCAGTAGCTAGTGGCTTTGTTTGGTTAGGATCTTGGAGTGGCTGATTCTTTGTCCTCCTGGAGTTAGAGGCGTTGATGCAACCTATCCTACAGGCGCTACTACATCTACAACACCAAGTCCCCCAAGTGGACTAATGACCCGTGCTCGATCAAAGCTCCTAGATGATAAGGTGAACTCGCTCCTCTCTATGTGTTAATCTGACTCTCCTTTGAATAGCCTGCTACCTCATACCCATACCTTTTGTATCCTAAACTATGAACCCCAAGAAGGAACGCCAAGATAAGGATCCAAGTACACACAAGAGGGAGCGACAACTGATTTCGGCTCCAACTCTGACGGATCGGACCCCTTGCCAGAATCGTTAGCGCCGGGACTTGCGGGCCCAGTGCCTACCGAACTGCCTTACAGTACCATTGTTTGGTCCCCTCATAACTGAAAACGCGACTGCCGGAACTTTCGGTACCAAGACCGGCGCCACTGGACTTACTCTTGGAATCCACCCGACTATGCACAGATCTGGGTTTGATGCCCTAGAATATTCCCTTTACCTACCCCTTCGCCCCAAGTACTATAAATATTCCCTATGGCTCTCCCTTATTCACATAGGCATAGATGATAGACTAGAAATCCTTGTATGGACTATTTCTAGTTATGTCTCATTCCCTTTGTGAGGGAACCTTCTATCATCACCCACCTCTTGGACTTATTCATGGTTGACATTCAAGTTTTACAAGGCCTACATCTTGCGAGTGCGTGAGTGTAGTTGTCAAGACCCTCTCCAAGGCGTTCTTCCCTCTCCGCTAGGGATTAACGGGAGCATGTTGATCAATCTCTCCTTGCGAGGATTCTATCAGACCGATGGCTATCGGATGGAGCAATAGAACTTGTATTGTGTTGTGTTTGCGTGTGTTCATCATGTTCTTCACAAGGTGTGTGTTCACTTCCGCTACCTTCCCTCTTTCCCTCGCATTCCCCATTGATTTGACCACGAGATCCATGAAGATCAGGCCACCCTTGAGGTTAACCCCTATCAGTTGTTGGGCAGACAAGCTTGTCGTTCTTATCGGGACGCTAATGGAACCACCATTTAAGGGCTCCTCCTCCATAGCCTTCTTCCCCTTCCATGTTC
The DNA here is from genome assembly GCA_023614405.1 of Avena insularis. NCBI lineage: Eukaryota > Viridiplantae > Streptophyta > Magnoliopsida > Poales > Poaceae > Avena > Avena insularis. Next base: position 426,728,636 of record CM042692.1, on the reverse strand, counting down.
CCATGGTGGCATTGCAACATGAGAGAGACATCGGTGACATGATCAGCTGGTAGCTCATGTTGATAGGCACGCTACATCTGCTTCCCCATGACAACATTGTTTACATGCATCTGTTAGTTAGGTAGCTCCAACAGAAAAACCACAGGCTCCATGTTGCGGTGTGGTTCTTGCTTTAAAGGCTCGGGAACAAAGCTGAGTGGCCAATTTATCACATATTTGGAGTTTAGTGACCAAACTAGTCATCATGTTGGGCTGTTGAGGATGTTGAGGATGTTACGCTCATCCATCGCACAATTGTGTGGGTCAACCAACGGTCTAAGGCTTACCAGGCTCGAGGACCAAATGTAGACGCGATGGAAGTAGTAGTTTCTATCCATGCACAAGCTCCAGAGACTAGGACATGCGTAAATCATGGCGTGCAGGGTATTCTCATGGTTTGTGATCTGAGAGAGTGAGATCCATGAGATTTGGGAAGTTGATGCCTGCAAGACCGAGAGGGAAATGGCATAGACCAAAGGTGGCGACACGTAGGGAGGAAAATATTCCAGTGAACAATGTTGAGAATGGCTTGGGAGGTGGTGCGTCCATCCATTTCCCTAAGGGGAATGTTTTGGATTGCCATGTGGCCGTCCAGGGTCTTTTGGGCAGGTAACCTCTTGGCGCACATCGCGATTGTTCACACGAAACTCATGTATGATGGCAGTGATGGTATGTGCCTTAGCAGGGGTGGCCTAGCATCCTTAGAAGTGGCCTTATCATCAACTAGTGGCATCATTCTGACAAGATGTTGGAGCGACCACTTCTTTGTCTTCTTGGAGTTGGAAGTGTTGGGGCATACAAGCTTGTCGTTCTTATCACAGCAATGATAGGAACACTATTCATAGTCTCCTACTCCACACGATTCTTTCCCTTTCACGTTGATGTGGTGGCATTGCACTACTCTTCCTCTTCCGCCTAGGCCCCATGATTATTGTAGAGATGTGTTCCACCTATGGTATGGTCATGCCAGCCTCCTCTGGTACGGTAATGGTAGCCTCCTAACTACGATCTATCTCCAACATTAAAAAACAGGCTCCATGCTACGAGGTGGATCTTTCTATAAAGGCACGAGATCGACGGAAGTAGTGGGAGTTACAGGGGATGTTAACAGGATGTCACCGACAAGCCTTGGCACGAGCCAAGATGGTGAGGGCATACATTCTCAGTGCGGCTGGACTTACCATATGGTGTTTGAATAAATGTATGATTTATGATAAAAAATCATCAACAGTGTGGCTGGACTTACCATATGGTGTTTGAATAAATGTATGATTTATGATAAAAAATCATCAAGGTCTTTTAGGCAAAACATTAGCCATGTCAGCGTGGCATGTTATATATCAGTACACTCGTACAACAAAGTTGAGTGATAGATTTATCAAATCTTGAGATTCCAGTGACCAAGATACTCAACCTATGAGAAGTCAAGTGACAATGGTGTGTTTCAAAGTCCATTGACCAATGGTGTGTTTCCCTTTAGATTTGCATATGACGCTAGAACTAAAGTTGGTTAAATTAGTTCTGTAATGGTTAGTAAACAAATTAGATTATAATGGCTTTTAAATTTCTCTCTTTACTATAACAACCCTTCTCTTTTGACTAAACTATTAGTTTTTCCTCTGTTGTCATGTTTTCTATCACTAACATAAACTGAAAGTTGAGATATTAATGTTATTACTGAAAGTGCTTCTACATAAAATAGAAATCGCACTCCTTGATGTAATTTGTAACCTTTTGAAAGAATAGTGTAAAGTTGAAGTTGAGATCCAATGGGTCGCATGCTTTTGGTTGAACACCTTGGAGCCATGGTAAATCATATCAGGCAAGCGGCGGATGTGCTTGTCTGCACTTGTGTAGATCTTGTATTCCGTCGTCATCGTGTTCATTGTGCTTCATTTTGTTCTTCTCCTGGCTACGACAGGGATGGAGATCATAGAGCTTGAAAGGTCGCATTGGAAGCACGATTGTGTCTTGGGTACTCATTCACCACTTCTAGAGCGTTGTCCTCACCTATCTTGACATTTTGGTAGATCTGGTGCTGCACCATGATGTTATGCACGGCTTGGGAGATTGGAAGCCCTTACATTTACCTAAGGGCCTTGTTGGGAAGGTTACATCTTCACGCACATCGTGATCAGACATATAGAAATCCTGTCTGACTTCAGGGTAACTACCTGAATGATGTGACCTTGCCTCCTTAGTCCATCAGTATCTAGCGGCTTTGTTTGGTCAGGATCTTGGAGCGTTTGCTTATTTGTACTCCTGGAGTTAGAGGTGTTAGGGAAGAGAGTCTTGTCATTGTTGTAGCGATGCTAATGGCACCACTATTTAAGGGCTCTTGTTCCATAGGCTTCTGCACCTTCTACGCTATCATGGTGGTATTGCGACGTAAGAGAGACATCAGCCACATGATCGGCTAGTATCTCATGCCAATAGGAAAGTTGCATGTGATGGCATTGTTTACATGCATATATTACTTAGGCAGCTCCAACATAAAAACCATAGGCTCCATTTCACGGGGTGGTTCTTTCTATAAAGACCCGGGAAATGAAGGTGAGTGACCAACTTATCACATATTTGGAGTTCAGTGACCAAACCACTCATCTCGTTAGGGCGTTGAGGATGTTGAGATACTCCATTGCACAATTGTGAGGGTCAACCAAAAGTCTAAGGCTTACAAGGCTCGGGGACAAAATGTAGACGTGATGGAAGCCGTAGTTTATGTGCATGCACAAGCTTCGAAGACTAGGACATGCGCCCATTATAGAGTGGAGGGTGTTCTCAAGGTTTGTGATCCGATAGAGTGAGATCATGAGATTTGGGAAGTTGATACCCACAAGATCCAACGGGAAATGACATAGACCAAAGCTGGCGACACGAAGGGAGGAAAATATTCTAGTGACCAATGTTAGGCCTGACTTGGAGGTGGTAAGCCCATTCATTAGCCTAAGGGACATGTTGTAGCTTGCCATGTGGCCGCCTAGGGCATGTTGGGCGGGTAACATCTTGGCGCACATCGCGATCGATCACATGAATCTCCTGTCTGATGTTGGCGAATTTATGTGCCTCAGCGGGGGCCTTATTGACAACTGGTGGCTTTGTTTGGTCAAGATCTTGGAGTGTCCCGTTCTTTGTCCTCTTGGAGTTGGAAGTGCTAGGGCGTACAAGCTTGTCGCTCTTGTCACGACAATGATGGCAACACTATTAATGAGCTCCTACTCCATCGGCTTCATCCCCTTTCATGTTGATGTTGTGGCATTGAACTGCTCTTCCCCTGCCGCCTAGGCCCCACGATTATCCCAGACATGTGGTCCATCTATGGTATGGTTATGTCAGCCTCCTCTGGTATGGTAATCCCAGCCTCCTTGCTGCGAACTACCTCCAACAGAAAAACATAGGCTCCATATTGCAGGGTGGCTCTTGCTATAAAGGCACGAGATCCTCATAGGTAGTAGGAGTTAGAGAGGATGTTACCAGGATGTCACCGACGAGCTTTGGCGATGAGCCAATATGGTGAGGGCATACATGCTCGATGCGGCTGGACTTACCATATGTTGTTTGAACAAATGTATGGTTTGCGATGAAAAAACATCAAGGTATTTTATGCAAAACATTAGCCCTATCAGCGTCCAGTGACCAATATGGTTATCTATCGATACGCTCATACAACAAAGTTGAGTGACAAATTTATCAAATCTTGGGAGTCCAGTGACCAAGCTACTCAACTCATGAGAAGTCCAGTGATAATGGTGTGTTTTAAAATCCAGTGATCAATGGTGTGTTTCCCTTTAGATTTGCATATGCCGCTGGAAATCAAGATAGTGAGCTCAGTTCGGTAATAGTTAGTAAAAATAGATTATAATGGTTTTTAAAGTTCTCTCTTTACTGCAACAGCCCTTCTTTTTTTGACTAAACTATTTGTTTTTGCACCATGGTCAAGTTGTGTCATTAACATAAACTGAAAGTTAGGATATTAATATTATTATTAAAAGTTGTTATACATAAAATATAAATCGCACTCCTTGATGTGATTTGTAACCTTCCGAAAGAATAGTGTAAAGTTAAAATTGAGACAAAATGGATCGCATGCTTTTGGTTGAACACCTTGGAGTCGTGAAAAACATATCAGGCAAGCGGCGGATGTGCTTGTCCGTGCGCGTGTAGATCCCCGACTTATGTCAACATTGTGTTCACCATTCTTTGTTCTGTTCTTCTCACGGGTGCGACAAGGAGGGAGATCACAGAGCTTGAAAGGTCGCATTTGAAGCACGAGTGTGTCTTGGGCACTCATTCACCATGGACAGAGCGATCTCCTCACCTATCTTGAAATTTTGGTGGAGCTAGTGTTGCACCATGATGTTGTGCACGTCTTGGGCGGTTGGAATCCCTTACATTTTCTTGAGGTCCCTGTTGGCCTTGTTACATCTTCACACACATCATGATTGGACATACAAAACTCTTGTACGACATTAGTGTAGCTTCCTAAACGATGTTGACCTTGCCTCCTCAGCGCCATCAACAACTAGCAGATTTGTTTGGTTAGGATCTTGGAGTGGCTGCTTCTTTGTCCTCCTGGAGTTAGAAGTGTCAGAGCAGACAAGCTTTTCGTTCTTGACATGACGCTAATGGCACCACTATTTAAGGGCTCCTACTCCATAGGCTTCTTCCCCTTCCATGCTATAGTGATGGAATTGTGACGTGAGATTTACTTCAGTGACATGATCAGCTAGTAGCTCAAACTGATAGGCCCACTACATCTGCTACCTCGTGAGTTCATTGTTTACATGCATTTGTTACTTAGGCAGCTCCAACAAAAAAACCACATGCTCCATGTTGCGGGTTGGTTCTTCTTGTAAAGGCCCAGGAAAGGAAGCTGAGTGACCAATTTATCACATATTTAGAGTTCAGTGATCTAACTACTCATCTCATGGGATTGTTGAGGATATTGAGCTCATCCATCATGCGATTGTGTGGGTTAACCAATAGTCTAAGACTTACGAGGCTCAGGAACCAAATGTAGAAGCGATGGAAGCAGTAGTTTCTATCCATGCACAAGCTCTAGAGATTAGGACATGCGTCAATCATGGAGTGGAGGGTGTTCTCATGTATGTGATTCGAGACAGTGAGATCCATCAGATTTGGGAAGTTGATGCCCGTGATATCCAAAGGGAAATGGCATAGACCAAAGGTGGCGACACAAAGGGAGGAAAAGATTCTAGTGACTAATGTTGGGCACGGCTTGGGAGGTGGTGAGCCCGTCCAATTGCCTAAGGGACATGTTGTGGCTTGCCATGTGGCCACCCAGGGCCTATTGGGCAGGTAACCTCTTGGCACACATCGCGATCGGTGACATGAACCTCAGCACAAAATACCTTCCCCCCATCCTCGACACTTGTTTTGGGTGGCATAAGCAACAATTTCCGTGGAAAATAACATAGACAACGTGTGGGAATTCTTGGCACCATTTGTACATGGAATCCATGTATACACCATGGAAGACGCTCTACCGGCGTTTAAATGCGTCGTGCAAGGTGGTAATCAATAGCGGTGTATTTTTTTGGTCAGCCTTGTTCAAAGGAGGCATAAGTAATTACACCATGGATTCCCACGTGTGTTAGTTGCGTCGTATTTCACCGTAATTGTTCAATATTGAGTCGCTGACTAGTGGGTCCAACCACCTCCTCACCGTAATTATCTCGGTTCCTTCCACATGAAGGATAGAAAGTTAGGTCTAAAAGTTGTGCCCTTGCCCGCTCGTCTGTTCACCATCACGTCCTCTCTGCCTCGGCAGCCTCGCCGGACTTCATTGCCCAGCGCGGTTGACCTCCCAGGCCGTCTACAAAAGAAGCATGCTCTTCTCTCCCTCCTCTCGAGCACCACTCCACAACACGGCCACCAATATCCCTCTCTCCCATTCTTCTTCGATCAAGTGTGAACATGGCCTGAGGAGGAGCAAGGCGTCGTGTCGCCCGTTGTGCACCACGACACCCCACTACTGGAATGTCCAGGTGGCTATCTATTCCACCACTAGACATGCCTCTGATATGTTGCTAACGTATCTATAATTTTCGATGTTCCATGCTTGTTTTTTATCTACTTTCTTATGTTTTGTCCACACTTTGGAGTATTTTTATACACTTTCTGGGACTAACCTATTAACAAGATGCCATAGTGTTAGTTGCCTGTTTTCTGCTGTTTTTGGTTCTAGGAAAGTCAGAAAATCAATATTCTCTGAATTGGACCGGACAAAAGCCAAAGTCGATATTTTACTGGAAGACTCACGGAGCCAGAAGACAAGATGGAGAGGGGCCACAGGGTGTCCACACCACCCCTTGGCGCGGGCAGCCCTAGGCCGCGCCAGGGCATGGTGTGGGCCCCCTGGCCGCCCACCGACCTTACCGATGCAAAAACCCTAAATCGACTAGCCTCTAGCCACAAAAAGTTCCACAGCGCCGCCGCCACCAAAGGGGAGATTCGGGGGACATAAAGTCTCTGTTTCGGAACCCTGCCGGGACGGGGAAGTGCCCCCGGAGCCATCTCCATCGATCTCCACCACCATCTCCATCGTTGTTGCTGATTCCCATGATGATGAGGGAGTAGTTCTTCCTCGAGGCTAAGGGCTCTACCGGTAGCTATGTGTTCATATCTCTCTCTATGCATGATCATATTGTGATCATGAGCTTTGTAATCAAGTAGATCTACTTTGCTACTCAACTGCTTTAATAGATCTCTACTCTCCCCATGTGTGTGAAAGTGACAGCGTGCATACCATGGTGGCACTTAGGATAGAGATTACAAATACTTGTTATGAGTTATATTTGGAGTTGGATGTCTTTATGAAATTGTGGTGTTTGTTGGAACCATCTAGTGCTCAAGGTGACAGTGTGGGGTTATCTAGATGGGAAAGGCTTACTTTGAGGTGTGCTGTTATAGCCCTACCATGGATTAGAGTGTCCAACCAGAGAGTAGTTCAGAGTAGTATCATGAAGATAATATATTTATATGAGAGTGTTCATTAGTGAAAGTATGATCCCTAGGCCTTGTTTCTAAGCTTTGAAACACCATTTGCAACTAGATATGTTATATGTTTGCTTGCTTCCATCTTTATTTCAGTTTGCCTTTAGTCTCTTCCACACCATCAAAGTATTTTCTGGCACCGTTGTCTTTTATCCATACCACTTGTATTTCACTATCTCTTCGCCGAACTAGTGTACCTATACACCTGACATGTGTATTGGGTGTGTTGGGGACACAAGAGAGTTCTTGTATCTTGATTGCAGGGTTGCTTGAGAGGGATACCTTTGACCACTTCCTCCCTGAGTTCGATAAACCTTGGGTGATCCACTTAAGGGAAACTTGCTGCTGTTCTACAAACCTCTGCACTTGGAGGCCCAATTGTTGGGTCCGCAGCATAGAAAACAAAAAATTTCCTACGGTGTGAACTACACGCCAAGATCTATCTACTAGGTACAAAGCAACGGGTGGAAATACATCCAACGAGAACTTACCCTCGTAGACAACGAGCTTTGTTAACGAGTAGGAACTCGTGGTTGATGTAGTCGTACACTTGCCGATCTCTAGATCGTGAGGAAGTCTGAGCGCCGCAACTCAGGAGCGCATCTGCACTCGCACACACGTTCAAGCCACCGGACAACCTCCACCTCCTCGCTCCAGCGATCCAAATGAAGCAATGAACTCCTTCCGCAGAAATGCCACCGGGAACATGTATCTCGCTAATCCGAGACCATGGGGGAATAATTCTAGAGGGGGAGAGAGATCCTTCACAAGGAGGTGTGAGGATGAAGGAGGGAATGGGTGGCCTTTTATAGGAGGAGGGGGGTGCCCCCTCTCTCCATGGCCGGCGGATGGGGGTTGACCCCTCACCTCCCCCATTCATGTGGTGGTAACCCCTCCACATTAAAATGCCTCTTCACATTTCCTTTTAAAGTCTCCACTTTAAATGCATTAAATTTCTCCAAATTCAATGCTCTCTCATTTAATAAAACTCTTTTTATTAAATTTATTCAGAATTTTGTTAATTACTTTAATTAACAAACATTCACATATAGCCCCTTGCAATATTTCAATATCACATGCAGAACCACCTTCTGCAATTTCACCCGAAACAATTTCCGGTTTCTATTGAAACAATTCCTACGCTTTGCAATTCTTTCGTCTGAAACATATGTGCTCCAAAATGGTGTCCGGTAACTCTTAAGTGTGCCACCCTACGGTTCGCGAATAATGCATACATGATCGAGACCCTTCTCCGATCAATAATCAGCAGTGGGACCTGGAGATCCGTACTAACTCCTACACATTCAATGATGACTCCTGTGATCGTGAGAACCTTTAACGCTTGTAACTAAATCCCTTTGTCTCTCGATATATTACATGTCCGAGATTCGATCATTGGTATCTCCATACCTAGTTTGATCTAAATTCGACATGCACTCTTTTCTCGTTCCCGTGATATAACATTCTAGTGATCACATCACTTGCTTGCAAGCTATCCTAATGTGATATCACCGAGAGGGCCCAGAGTATATCTATCCGTCATCTGGATTGACAAATTCCACCCTTGATCCATGAGCCTCAACATAACACCTTCGTAGTACTAAACCCATCTTTATAGTCACCTTGTTACGGTGTGACGTTTGATGTTATCAAGATACTCTTCCGGTGTTAGCAATTAACATGATCTCATGGTCTAAGGATAAAGTTTACTTCGTATGATGTTATAGCAATATAAACATAATGACTTGATCGTAATGCTATACTTCGGATGAATGTTTATCACATCATTCCACCAATGGTGTGACCTTGTTATTAACAACATCCAATGTCCATGATCAGGAAACCTTGATCATCCTGTTAATCAACAAGCTAGTCTATAAGAGAGGCATGACTAGGAACCCTTTTTGTTTATTAAACACACATGTATTGATGTTTCCGAATCAATACATTTCTAGCATGTAAAATAAACATCTATCATATATAAGGAATATATAATAACAACTTTATTATTGCCTCTCAGGGTATATTTTCTTCACCAACAACTGTCTACAAGAATAGAAGTGCGTAGACATCAGCCTCCTCCCCAAGGCACGGAACCATCGGCTCCGCGAGCCGCTTCGCCTAGTCACTATTGCTAGCACTGGCGCGTAGCGCCATCGTATCCTAGCCCCTCCTCTGACGGTGCCCGCTCCTCCTGTGGTGGCTCCTCCTTTGTTCCCCCTCTCACAAATGCGGAGGAGGTGAGGAGGATGATCCGCAAGAAACACAGCTCCTTGCGGCGGTAGAGCAGCTACCAAAGATGGAAGCCTACGTGAAGAAAGCGCATGAGGATGCGTAGTTCGAGATGGAGTTGGAGTTTGTGATAGCCCATTCTCTGCACCCCCAGTAGAGGCAGCCGATCACCATGGCCTTTCGGCATGCAAGAAGAAGCTAGGTAGGAGTATGATTAATATATATTTGTAAAGTTTATTTAATGAGGGCCAACTTTACGGATATCTCCGACACACTGTGCTTCGTTAAGGACAGGGTAGATGCCCTTTAATTACGATAATTAGGTCATTAATATTGTACAGTCTCTAATATGTACTAATTAGTTTCAGAGTACTAGGCTAATCCTGTTTGTAATAGTTGACAGTGTGGTTTGTTATTTTCATGTTTATATATATATATAGTTAAGGATTACTTTTGAGAAAATTTCCAAATTTTCAGAGCCAGCACACCGTTCGCGCACTTAGAAAAAATTCAGACTGGTTCCTGTACTTGCCACTTGTCTCACTTAAAAATATTCCCACCAGTTCTAGCACTTTGACTCTCCTCCTGTACCAACCAGTGGAGTCGATTCTGCCCCCACAAGAACAACCACAAACCCATGCCTCCCAGCTTCAATCCTAGTCAACAACCATGATCGTGTGTCTCCCAACTTCAACTAGCATGCTCAAGCTAATCGTCGCACTTCCCTCTTACACCAGCGATGCCGACCCTTGTCATGCCACCTTCTTCAACCGACGCCATCCAGCTCCCAACTCCGAACCACCGCATACGCCGGTATGTCCCCTACCTTAAGGACAATGATTTACTATGTATTTGGGATTGGCATATTAAATAGATTTTAGGTCATGACATGGGGATTGCTAAAATAATGTTATTTAGGACAACTTTAATTTGTATATTAGGTCAATAGATTCAGATCCTCTCACAAATTATGAGATTAAGCATTAATCAATAATTTATAGGAACAATTAAATCCTCACTGATATGGGATTCACGAAGCGTTTCCTCATCCTACCGGCCATTCCTTTACATATGAATAATGCAAAGGTAATTTCTGCATTCAAGTTATCTGATTTACTACATTGCTATATATGTGCAAAGATAGGCTGATATTGCCGCATTTCATTTATCATCATGCTCAGGAGGAGACATCTAATGAGATGAAGCCTTGCAATGATGTATGCAGCTAAATTTAAGTTTATTTATGTTGTGTTGCATTGCTATATATGTGCAAAGATAAATTGATTTTGGTGCATTTCATTTATGAGCATGCTCAGGAAGAGGCATCAAATAAGTTGCAGCCTTGCAATGATGTATACAGCTAAATTTTACAATATAGTTATATGTGTTGTTTGCTAAACTATATATGTTTGCCGACTAACTTTGTTGCAACGCAATTTGTAGTATTCAAGTATTTCTCCTCTTAGGAGGTAAGAGGCGGCCTACTGGTAATGATTGTTGTAGTATGCATCTCCACAACAAAGAGAAATATTAGGACAAGACTATTCGGCATCTCTGAGACACACTAAAAAATGAAGTGGACACATCTACAATGCATATCAGGGAGTTGACTATATGATGGAATAGAAAAAATTTAGTCACCCTTAATGCTGCTAGTGAACTCTAAAAGTTTGTGTGTGGCCACTTCATACCTAAGGCACCCGATTTTAATGGCATGGAGATCAACATGATGTTTATACAGCTCGACACACAAGCTAAAGAACTTTTGCGGTCTGCTATAAAAGAAGATGAATCCCTTACTGGAATTCAAGATCGTTACACAAGCCTGATCTAGCAGAAGATGATTCTAACCTTGAGCCATACGATTTTAAAGATAAGGATGATCCTCACAAGAATGGCCTTGCTACTTTCTTATGGGAAGAATTTGGATCTCTTCTCAGGATGACGTTTGTTGAACAAGGTGTTCTATTGTGTAGGTTTATGTTGTACTGTGAAACTGATAGCTACTGGATGTTATACTCGCATAGATTATGAACTTGTAATGATATTTGTTGCATCATGTGTGATTTTATTATGATTATCTGTGATTTATATTATGATTATCTGTAATTTCTGGTAATTAAGCAACCCTAATTTTATAAACTACATTAAAATACGCTACGCTTGAAAAGATCATTGCAGGCACTAAACACTTATGTTGGGCACGTATATAGGATGGCACCAAATTGTGCTGGGCATGCACAGCTACCACGCCACCTAGGCAGTGCCGGCCAACAATGGCTTGCGGTGTTAACGCTGTGTTGTCATGGTAGCGCTAGCTCGGCTGCTGACGATGTGTAGAGCAAAAATAAAGTGGCGCCTAAAAGCTTTTCCTAACACAGTTATCCCTAGCAGCTTTTGTGCCGCACTAGCGCGAACCCGACGACTAGGCATGTGCTTCAGTGTTTATAAGTACTAGGGCCTATGACCCTTGTTGAAGTGCCTCATATCTGATGTCGGTGATGTTATGTGCCTTGGTGGGGGCTGTACCTAGGCATTTTCTGGGCCGGGCTCGGGCCTAAGCTTTGCATGGGAGGGCTTTGTCAGGCCCGGACCCGCCTTGCTCGGACAAAACCCTCCCATGCAAATCTTAGGCCCGAGCCCGACTCGTGCAGATCCTAGGCCCGATCCCACCCCGACCCGGCCCGGTTGTCGGTCTCGAAAATTGAGCCCGAGTCCGGCCCATGGTTCACATACTTCTTCAGGCCGTCAAGCCATGGGTCGGGCCTCTCCCCTAGTTTCCGCATTTCTCTAGCCCGAGCCTGGCCCGTGCAGCCTCCGGGTTGCAGATGTGAAGCCCAAGCCTAGCCCATGGGCCTTAAAAGCCCATCCTATCGGGCTTTTTCTGGGCCGGGACAAGCCGGACCAAGTGGGTCGAGCTTCCCACACCCGGGGATGAAGGGGGTGACCTGGCATCCTCAGCAGAAGCCTTATGAACAACCGGTGGCTTCGTTTGGTCAAGATCTTGGAGCAGCTGCTTCTTTGTTTTCTTGGAATTGGAGGGCATACACGCTTGTTGTTCTTGGCGCGGCAATGATGGCAACACTGTTCACATGCTCATAGGCTTATTCCCCTTTCACATTGATGCGTCCACATTGTATTGATCTTCCTCTGCTGCCTAGGCCCCACGATTATCCCAGAGATGTGATCTAGCTGCAGTATGGTCATGCCAGCCTCCTCTAGTATGGTCATGCTAGCCTCCTCGCTGCGAGTAAGGTCCAAAAAAAATAAGCTCTATGTTGCAGGGTGGCTCTTGCTATAAAGGCACGAGATCCACGAAGGTAGTGAGAGTGAGTGAGGATTTTACTCTGGCAACGAGCCAAGATGGTGAGGTCATACATGCTCGGTGCGGCTGGACTTACCATATGGTGTTTGAATAAATGTACAATTCACATAAAATCATCAAGGTTTCTTATGCAAAACATTAGCCATGTCAGTGTAGCATGTTATATATCGATACACTCATACAACAAGCTAAGTGAAAAATTTATCAAATCTTGGGAGTCAAGTGATCAAGCTACTCAACTCATGAGAAGTCTAGTGATAATGGTGTGTTTCAAAGTCCAGTAACCAATGGTGTGTTTCCCTTTAGATTTGCATAAGACGCTGGAACTAAAGATGGTGATCTCAGTTTGGTAATTGATAGTAAATAAATTAGATTATAATGGCTTTTAAAGTTCTCTCTTTAATGTAATAGCCCTTCTCTTTTTGACTAAACTATCCGTTTTTCCCTATCATGTTTTGTGTCATTCACATAAACTGAAAGTTAGGATATTAATGTTATTATTAAAAGTGCGTGTACATAAAATAGAAATCGCACCCCTTGATATGATTTATAACCTTCCAAAAGGATAGTGTAAAGTTGAAATTGAGATCCAACGTGTCGCACGCTTTTTATTGTACACCTTGGAGCCGTGGGAAAATGTATCAGGCAAGCGGCAGATGTGCTTCTTCGTGCTCATGTAGATCCCTTTCTTCCGACGTCATCGTGTTCAACGTGCTTTCTATTCTTATCCCGGTTGAGATAGGGAGGGAGATCACAAAGCTTGAAACATCACACTGGAAGCAGGAGTGTGTCTTGGGATCTCATTCACCACTAGTAAAGTGATGTCCTCACCTATCTTAACATTTTGGTGGAGCTGGTGTTGCACCATGATGTTGTGCACAACTTGGGTGGTTGAAAGACCTTACATTTTCCTAAGGGGCCTGTTGGACAGGTTACATCTTCATGCACATCATGATTGGACATACAGAACTCATGTCCGATATCAGCATAACTGCCTTAAGGATGGTGGTCTTGCCTCCTTAGCGCCATTAGTAGCTAGCGGATTTCTTTGGTCAGGATCTAGGAGAAGTTGCTTCTTTGTCCTCTTGGAGTTAGAGGTGTCGGGGCAGACAAGCTTGCCATTCTTGTTGCCATGCTAATGGCACCACTATTGAAGGGCTCCTCCTCCATAGGCTTCTTCTAGTTCCACGATGTCTTGGTGGCATTGCCACGTGAAAGAGACGTCGGCGACATGATCAACGGGCAGCTCAAGCTGGTAGGCCTGCTGCATCTGCTACTCCGTGACGTTGTTGTTTATATGCATATATTACTTAGGCAGCTCCTAGTGAAAAGGCGCGGGATCCATGCTGCAGGGTGGTTCTTGCTGTAAAGGCCCGAGAAACGAAGCTGAGTGACCAATTTATCACATCTTTGGTGTTCAGTGACTAAACTACTCATCCCGTTTGAGCGTTGAGGATGTTGAGCTCATCCATTGTTGGGGGGATACCCTCGGGTAGGGTCACTCCAGGGTATAAAGGCCGAGTTAGCCGAGGTTCGGCAAGCTCAAAGCGGATGCTGACCGGGTCACCTCAAGGCAGGCCGGATCATGGAGTAACCCGAACCAGGGGGGGTCGCCTAACATTGTCTCAGCCGACTTAAGAAGTAAGTCGGAAGTGCTTGTCTAACTTATATGCAAGAACAGGTATAGCCGGATCTACTATGATCCGAGTCCCGTTTAGCTTCTGGGAGAAGGAAGGAATCTCTCTGGTCAAAAAGAAGGCTCGGTACACACTGCATGAGCGAAGCAAGCAAGGGAAGGACCACCGGATCATGGCCGACAAGGGTGACTACGCCCGTGTCAGCTGACGCGGGCGCCGCAGAGGCTCACGTAGCTAAAGCATGTGTGATGCGGGAGAAAAGCACCCCGGTCGGGTTACCACTTTGAGAGTAGAGACCAAGACCCCTCTATATAAGGGGGGCTAGGGTTTCAGTAGAGGGGGTTGGGTTTTCTTCTATATCGATTTGGCTAGGGTTCTAGGAGTGAACTGTAGGTGAGAGTAAGAGAACTCCTTCTTCCTCCTCTCGCCAACATAGCTCTAGGAGCACTTGTAATCTTGAAAGGAAAGCAATACAATCTTCTGTGTGGAGAATCACTCCACTATCCCTTCCTGGATTCCCCTAGCGTGTATTAGTCCCCACCTTTAGCCTATCCATGGCATCTGCCGTGACACCACCACGACAGTTGGCGCCCACCGTGGGGCTAGCGGCGCTAGCAGGGGTGAAGATCCGGATGGGAAACCTCATCGGCACCGGCGAACGCATCGTCTCCAGGCTCGTTCAGCGCTTTGGAGCGCTGGACTTTGTCAGCGACAACGCTGGCTGCTTCGGCACACGCCCACTTCCGCGCAACGGCCTCTTCGTCAAGTTGGGTGCACACAAGGTCTACGTTGCTGTGGACATATCATGTGTTCATCCGCAGCGTGTCGTCGAGGCAGGGGAACCACCCCTTAGCGTGGTTCACGGGGCGCGTATCACTCGCTCCCCGGACCGTGCTGAAGTGATGATGACTGCACCGGGGGCAGGCACAAGCAAGGATCCAGCACTGGACCCGGAGGTAACACCTAGGGCACCGAGGAAAGGTAGAGGGCCTCCACTAGAGAGGCCTGAGAACGTACTGAGAGAAGCTATGGATAGCTTGGCAAACCCGGTAGCAGCAGTGGTAGATCCGGCTCAAGCACAGGCTGAGCTAGAGGAAACTAGGCAAAAGATACTAGAAGACTCAACCGCGGGGTGTGAACTGTTGTCATTCATTGATGCATATTCTGGTTTCCACCAGATACCTCTAAATCCGGATGATCAAATAAAGACTGTGTTTATCACCCCGTACGGGCTTATTGCTATCGCACTATGCAGTTTGGTTTGCGTAATGCAGGTGCAACGTACCAAAGATGTATGCAAAAATGTTTACACGACCAAATAGGTCAAAACGTACAGGTGTACCTGGATGATGTGGTTATCAAGACCAAGGAAAGAAAAACGCTCCTTGACGACATCAGGCAGACATTCGCGAACTTGAGAAGGTTCCGGATGAAGCTTAACCCGGAAAATTGTACCTTCGGTGTCCCAGCTGGAAAATTACTCGGATTTCTCGTCTCCAGCTGAGGTATTGAAGTTAATCCAACTAAGATTCGGGCCATTGAACGAATGGAGCTGCCAAAATGCCTTAACGATGTCTAGAAGTTAGCCGGGTGCCTGGCATCATTGAGTCGGTTTGTATGTCGGTTGGGAGAAAAGGCATTGCCTCTAGACCAACTCATGAAAAATCGGATAAGCTTGTTTGGACACCACAGGCCGATGAAGCCTTTGCCCACTTAAAAAGATGTTGGCCACTGCACCAGTGTTAGCCTCTCCACTATCAAAGGAGCCAATGTTGCTCTACATAGCCGCAACCAACCGAGTTGTAAGTGCAGTGATTGTAGTAGAGCGCAATGAAGAGGGTAAGTCGGTGCAGAGGCCAGTGTATTACTTGAGCGAGGTATTGTCTGCCTCAAAACAGAACTACCCGCACTTTCAAAAGGTGGCATATGGTGTCTATATGGCGGCAAAGAAGTTAAAGCATTACTTTGAGGAGCACCCCATAAAAGTGATATGCGAAGCTTCCATATCCGAGATAATGGGTAACAAGGATGCGAGTGGCAGAATTGCAAAATGGGCAATTGAGCTAGCCCCTTATGCGCTAATCTGACGTAAGAGAAGCAATCAAGTCTCAGGTTGTGGCGGACTTTTTTGTAGATTGGGCCGAGGTACAATACGAACCACCGCCACCAGATCCGAACTACTGGAGGATGCACTTTGACGGGTCAAAAACCAAAACCGGATTTTTCGCCGGGGTTGTGCTTACCTCGCCAAAGAAGGACCAGCTAAAATACGTATTGCAGATCCATTTCGCGGCATCGAACAATGTCGCTGAGTACGAGGCTCTTGTGCATGGGCTCAAAGTGGCAAAAGAGATCGGCATACGTCGGATAATATGCTTTGGCGACTCGGATTTGGTGGTGCAGCAAGTGTCCGGAGTGTGGGACGCCCTGGATCCAAACATGGAACTGTACAAGTTTCATGTGCAGAAGATATCTGGTTACTTTGAGGGGTGCACCATGTACCCCGAGTGGAAAACGAGGCTGCCGACATGCTATCGAAGCTCAGATCAACCCGACAGGCAATTCCACCGGGTGTAGCATTGGAACACCTCAGAAAACCATCTATCAGGCCGTCCCCAGGAACCGACTCGATCTATGTCCCGGAAGATACAGAGTCCAGAGCTGAGCCCATGGACATTGACACGGGAGGTGGTACGCGAGACCCGGGGACTGCATCAGCAAACCCGGGGACTACCTCAACAAACCCGGGGACTGCTCAGCGTGATCCGGCTGAAGTTATGCCAGTAGATCAGATGGAAATTGATGAGGACGTGTTCCCTGCACGAGCGATACCGGCTTGGGCACTGCATATATTCCAATTCCTGAAAGACGGAACGTTACCCACTGAGGAGGTCTTAGCCAAGCAAACTCACAGGAGAGCAAAAGCATACACAATTATCAATTCTGGACTGTACAAACGGAGTGTAACCAATGTCCTCCAGCGATGCGTTGACCCGGAAGAAGGGCTTGACATCCTCCGAGATATACACCAAGGAGAATACGGGCATCATGCTTCATCCAGAGCCTTGGTGGCAAAATCATTCCGGCATGGGTTCTACTAGCCAAGTGCCTTAGAACAAGCAGAAGATCTGGTGAGAAAATGCAATGGTTGTCAAAGATATGCTACTAAGACACATATGCCAGTGTCGGAACTCAAGACCATACAAATTACGTGGCCATTTGCCGTATGGTGCTTGGATATGGTTGGCCCGTTCAAACCAGCGAGGGGAAACATGACACACATTTTGGTCATGGTGGATAAGTTTACAAAATGGATTGAAGTGAAGCCTATAAGAAAATGTGATGGAGCTACGGCCGTAACATTTCTCAAAGACTTCATCTTGAGATACGGTTATCCTCACGGTATCATAACTGATAATGGCAGAAATTTTGCTGAAGGAGCATTTGCGCGATTCTGCCGAGATAAGAAGATCCGGCTGGACGTAGCCTCGGTAGCCCACCCCGCATCGAATGGACAAGTGGAAATATCCAACGGATTAGTATTATCCGGGATAAACCCCCGGCTCATTGAGCCACTGCAAAGATCAACTGGGTGCTGGATAGAAGAACTACCAGCGGTACTATGGAGTTTAAGAACAACTCCGAATCGATCAACAGGCTATACGCCGTTTTTTCTGGTATATGGGGCAGAAGCTGTATTACCAGCCGACATAGAGCATGATTCGCCTAGGGTTACCCAATACACAGAAGCCGAAGTGCAAGAAGCCCAGCAAAATGATGTTGATCTGCTGGAAGAAGCGAGAGAACTGGCACTGTCCAAATCCGCCATATATCAGCAAAATCTCCGACGCTACCATAGTCGGAAAGTGTGCCCCCGTGTCTTTCGGGAAGGCGATCTGGTGCTCTGGTTGGTACAACGTACTACTGGCATGCATAAATTATCCCCCCCATGGGAAGGGCCATTCATTGTGAGCAAAGCATTGCACAATGATTCTTACTATCTTTTAGATGCAAAGCCACAGGAAAAGAACAAGGCGGACAAGTCCGGAGAGGAATCTAAGCAACCGTGGAATGTAGCACTACTCCGTCCCTTCTACACTTAGCTAAGAAGTGTATGTATCCGAGTCGTTTCATATGTCGGTATGTATGTCGCCAATGAGCTTATCAATGAAATAGTAGCGCCTCGAGCAGTAACTCGGGGACTGCCTTAATAATTATTGTTGTTGTCTCTTGTGCGTTAGCTGGAACTAAGTTGTTCTACTTAACTCGGATTAGTAATGTGTGAGCACCAAAAACCCAACTCTTCGACTTGCTGCTGTCCAACAAGAATTGGCTTCATGGAAAGCAAGAGAACAAGTTTGGAATTGCGTAGCACATGAAAAGCGACTAAGGAAAAGAATTTATTCGAGCCAACATTTGTTTTTCGGACTAACCCTGTATTTATTTTCAAGTTATTATGCAGCTTTATTTTTTGAGCTAAGTCTAAAAGTTTCCTAGTATTGTTAAGACAATTTTTGAAGCTCGGATTCGTAAGTCATAAAACCGAATCAAGGTAGACACGATCCGAGCCAAAAGATTGGACGAACAAGAAAAAGAAACTCGGGGACTACACCCAAGTTAACTCGGCATAAGAACTTAGTAGAAAAATATCACATATACAGCATACAGTTGCACCCGTCATACCGGGGATCTGATAAATTTTCAAGTTTTTTGACCTAAGGAGCAGCGGGAGGAGGAAGTTTGGTGTCGTCTTCGCTGTCTTCAATATCTGAGGCATCACCTTCTTCGTCCTCATCCGACCCATCTTCAGCGTTCTCAGCGTTCTCGTCTCCAGCGGATTCCAGGAAGCTCGGTCCTTCAACCCAGTCATGGATAGGAGAATATTCGACAAGGCTGTAGGCGCAAGCCTGGCGCCGAGCTATCGACTCCGGGTCATCAGTCCATCTGGATCTGGTGCGCCGGCGTGTAAGGAGGCTGAGGTCGATCTTCTCATACCATGTGAGTATGTGGTGAAGGATAGTATCAGCAGCGGCACGCCCAGCGGACTCCGTCCAGAGGTCGAGCTGGGTCTCAATATCTGACAGCTTTTCAGCAAGAAGTGTGACTCTCTTCGGAGCGCTCACCGGGCCAGAATGTTTTGAAGACTCGGACGGAGACGTCGAGGAGATCCTTGCCGTAATTCTTGATGATTTCCATGCGAGATGACAGGCTGACCAATAGGTCCTCCATGTCTAAGGGAATGCTCTCACCGTCAAGAGCGACGGGAGTACCCCTCTCTCGGTGGAAATTGGCAATAGCAGCGCTCACAATAGGAGTACCCTCTGGAAAGTGTCCTGGAAACAAGGCAAAGGAAGAAGCGGAAGAAAAGACATATGAGGTGACCTGGAGAATTAGATCGGATAAGGGAAAGGAATTTACGTGAAATGTGGTTATGAATCCGGGTCAACTCCTTGATGAAGTCATCGCGTCTCTTGCGAAGTTGCTCAGGCTCAGCGTTTGCCGACCCAAGCTAGATGTCGGATTCTTTGAGTAGGTCCTGGTCCTTGGAGATCTGGAGAGTAAGGCGCTCGCGCTCTTCTGTGAAGTTCTGGCCAACCTTTTGGAGCTCGGTTTGGTGCTGGGCCTTCATCTTCTCCATCTCAGCCTTGAGCCTGGCAATCTTGTTATCCTTAGTCCGGAGGAGAGCGAGCTCATCATCTTTTTTCTTCAGCTCAGCTTGATGTTGCCCTGCTTGTTCGAGAAAATGCAGCATCATATCAGGCACGGGCACACTATCCTCAAGCGATGCTGAAATAGTATGTTGACCCGTGAGCCGAGGTGAATGTTTGAGCCAAGGAGAAAAGGAAATGGAAAACACTACAAGGTCGGACAAAAAGGACATACCCTTGATTTCCTCAAGTTCTTCCGCATGATCTTGTTCTCAGCCTCCACCCATACGAAACCGAATGGGGAGATTAGTTCGGCGAAGAAGGTGAAGAAAACAGAGAAGTGCCAAGGAGAAACTTACCCTTTTTCATGTTACGCAATAAGTGCAACGCTTATGCTGCGTAGCATCTTGTGCGTATCCAGTGACGTTGGAATTCAGCACTCCGGCGATTGGTGGTTACCTGAAAAAAATGAAGCGTAAAATTAGCTTGGTGCATATTGAAGTGTACAAGATCCGGGCCAAGTGGAACTTAACCGGCTCTAGGTGTGTGCATATTCAAGTGTACAAGATCTGGGCCAAGTGGAACTTAACCCGGCTCTAGGTGTGTGCATATTCGAAGTGTACAAGATCCGGGCCAAGTGGAACTTAACCCGGCTCTAGGTGTGTGCATATTCGAAATGTACAAGATCCGGGCCAAGTGGAACTTAACCCGGCTCTAGGTGTGTGCATATTCGAAGTGTACAAAATCCAGGCCAAGTGGAACTTAACCCGGCTCTAGGTGTGTGCATATTCGAAGTGTACAAGATCCGGGCCAAGTGGAACTTAACCCGGCTCTAGGTGTGTGCATATTCGAAATGTACAAGATCCGGGCCAAGTGGAACTTAACCTGGCTCTAGGTGTGTGCATATTCGAAGTGTACAAAATCCGGGCCAAGTGGAACTTAACCCGGCTCTAGGTGTGTGCATATTCGAGGTTCACATGGAGCTACGTTAGTTTTCTAATGAGCATCCGACCGAGTAACAAGTTACTCCACCGGAGGCTCGGGGACTAATGGTTACTATCTACATCATGTAAGGGAGAAGCGACATACCTCCATCATCCGCCCTGTGAGGTTAATTGCCTTAGCGGTTGTATTCATCTGGGCAGAAAATTCTGCGGGGCCGAACTTTTCCGAGAGATCGTCGTTGTGGACAAACTCCGCGTTGTTCCAGTTCATGATGAACTCAATCAGGCTCGGAGGGTACCGCTCACCGGTGGGTATATGGGGTGCCACCAAGCCCTTCGCGTGCGCTTCTTTCCTCTCAACCTCGGCAAGGGTTAGGCTGGTATGCAGAACCATTTGCTGCGCATCAGTTGGCTCGGCAGGAACATCCTTCGCTGCTGGAGCTTTCTTGGGAAGCATCGACGATAGGGTTCGCTGCCCAGCCTCGACAAATGCTGACTTGGTAGCATCCAGAGCCTTTTTGCCCTTGGCTTGCTGGGAAGAAGTAACTGCAGCGGATTTCCCCTTAGGAGCTGCTGGAGTAGTTCCTCGCCGAGGTTGAGATGACTCGGACGAGGCGGAAGAACTTGGCGTTGGAGCTCTTGTAGCTGGACTTGGAGCGGTTGTTGATTTTCTTGGTGCCGGAACAGGTGCTGGTGCTGGTTCGGTCACCGTCTGGAATTATTCTTTGGTCTTTGGG
This sequence comes from Avena insularis, assembly GCA_023614405.1. Taxonomy (NCBI): domain Eukaryota; kingdom Viridiplantae; phylum Streptophyta; class Magnoliopsida; order Poales; family Poaceae; genus Avena; species Avena insularis. The sequence continues at coordinate 426,707,057 of CM042692.1, read as the reverse complement.
GCGGTGCTGGTGTCGAGGTAGTCTTACTGGTTGCGGCGAGGCCGAAGTTGTGGATGCCGTTACTTCGGCTGGGCCGGCCTCTCCCGCCCCGAGGTTGCATTCCTCTCGACGAGGTAGTGCGGAACCCGGAGCAGCCGCAGAACCCTCTGGAATAGGGCTCAGCGGACGTGACTCGTCGTCACGAGGAGGAGAAGGGCCAGATCGAAGTGGTGAAGAGATGCTGGATCCGCTCTGAGGGACCTCCACCGGAGCCCTGCAGAAGAGAATAATGTCAGAAGAGAAATTACCACGATGCAAGGAGAAGCGAGTTACGCAACGAAAAATGACTTACGCATCCGAGGTTTGGGCCTCCTTAGGTTTCTGAGCCCTTCGTGTCGGGGCCTTGCCTGCCGGCTTGGAGGCAGTCTTGTCTTCGGCCTTCTTTCGCCTTTTTGTGGGCTAAGAAGGTTCGGAGGAAAAACTTGGTGTGGCTCCGCGCCTCTTCTTCGACGCCACCGGAACCGGTTCGCCCGTAGCAAGCGGAGGATCCTCGTGGATATGCCCACCGGGGTTAGCTGATGCCGGAAAGGCAAAAGAAAGAGGGACAACCTCAACAGGTTCAATCACGTCAACATCCGAGTCATCCTCATTATCGGGCCAGTCTCTAAGAGAAGAGAATTTACCCCTGGGTCGTTTTGTAGCGTCGGTCATAGGGAGAAACATCTCCTGGTCCGGCTCTTCCTCATCCGGGGTTTCTCGGTCCGGCGCCCACTTAAGGGTTGGATTTGTACCATCCTCGAGGGTTTGCTGAAGGAATAGCTGAGAGAAAGCATGAAGAACAGAGTCAAAAATACAACAAAAACCGACATATACTTAATCCGAAGTAAGTTTGCCCCGCGAAGCTTACCACGGGAGGGAGCCTGTCACGACAGAAGTGCTCAATTCCCCACGTCCATTCAGCGGAGAAATCCTTGTGGGTGGTGAAGAGAGCCTTAACCCGGCGGAAAATCTCCGTGTTGCTCAGCTCGAAGGAGGAGGTTCGGTTGGGGTCGCGGCTGAAACTCATGGGGCACACCTTGTGGGTGCGCTTCTGGAGGGGAGAGATTCGGTTGCGCACGAACGTGATCATAGCATCCTCGTTGCGCAATCCGAGTTTCTTCAGTTCCGCGAACCTCTTGTTAACCTGGTTAGCCAGGGCCGTGGGCTTCTTGGAGACCTCCTCCCAGAATTCCAGATCAGGTGGACCCGGAGTATAGGGGAGCAACCGAATCAAATCTTCGGTGCCTGCGTTCCGGACATAGAAGAAGGTCCGGGCCCATCCTTTGCAGGAGTCAAGCTCGGTGACCCGGGGGAAAACGGAAGTCCTCCGGGGCAAGATGGACGCAGCTCCGAATTGGGTGAGCTGCTTATCCTCCGACTCAACTTGGATATTGGGGATGACGTTACGACAAAGGCCGAAAAACCGGATCCACAGCTCCTTCGTGGGCCACAGTCCGGTGTAGCCCTCGATCGTAGAGGAAAAGGCAGACAGAGAGGTGATAGCGTTGGCTGGAAGATGGTGCGGGTGCAGGTGGTAGGTGCTAAGCCAATCCTGGAAGAAGTCGCTTACCGGCAAGCCGAACCCCCGTTGGAAGTGGGACAAGAACACGACGAACTCACCCGGATTGGGTGAGGGGCCGGTCGGCGGAGGAGCGGCGGCGATGTCGGCAGGGATGCGTCTGGTCTGGTAGAGCCAGCCAAGGTCATCTTGACAGACCCATGACCCGGCCCATGCGCCACGGTCCGCCGCAGCGGCCTCCTCCTCCATTTCTTGCTCGACGATGACGAGCTCCTCCTCCGTCATCTCGTACTCGCTACCCTCGCTGACGCTGGCGGCGGCGGGGATCTGAGGCCTGGATTGGCGAGGACCCGTGGCAAGGAAGTTGCGCAACGGTGGCTGCGACGCAGAGGCACGGGGAAAAGTGCGGCGGCGACGCTGCTGCTAGGAGCACTGGCGGCGGCGCGGTCGCGAGGAAGACAAAGAAGAAGAGCAACAGGCAGAGGGGCGCAGAAGAGGAAAAAATTCTAAGGGGTGCGCTATGCCAATGAGCCACATGGTATGGCCGTGTGTCACCTACATCAGCCGATCGGAGAGGAGCCACACAGAGGGCCACATAGCAGAGGAAATCCCGTGACATGACGCGGTGATGCGGTAAACGAGGAGGCAGGCGCGACGTGACCCTCGCACAGTAATAAGTAACAATTACTGCGGCGGTTACTGTGCAGGCCCTTAAAATAAGACCACGTAATGATTAGCCACCACATGGGTTGGCGTATGAAAGAAGGAAACAAGGCCCGGATCGAACCATGGTAACCCGGACGGCGAGTAAAAACTTAGAATGTGCAGAGGGAAAGTAAAACCATGAGATCCGAGTCAAAGTGGTAACCCGCCAGCAAGTGAAAACTTGAAACGTGCGAAGGGAACGTAAATCCATATAATCCGAGATAAAGAGCTAACTCGGAAATAACATCTAAAGCTCGAGCATAAATGAACCTGATGTGGCCTTAGCGGCCAAGGCAGCTAAGACCGCACCAGCTTCGGGGACTAATGTTGGGGGGATACCCTCGGGTAGGGTCACTCCAGGGTATAAAGGCCGAGTTAGCCGAGGTTCGGTAAGCTCAAAGCGGATGCTGACCGGGTCACCTCAAGGCAGGCCGGATCATGGAGTAACCCGGACCAGGGGGGCTTGCCTAACATTGTCTCAGCCGACTTAAGAAGTAAGTCGGAAGTGCTTGTCTAACTTATATGCAGGAACAGATATAGCCGGATCTACTATGATCCGGGTCCCGTTTAGCTTCTGGGAGAAGGAAGGAATCTCTCTGGTCAAAAAGAAGGCCCGGTACGCACTGCATGAGCGAAGCAAGCAAGGGCAGGACCACCGGGTCATGGCCGACAAGGGTGACTACGCCCGTGTCGGCTGACGCGGGCGCCGCAAAGGCTCACGTAGCTAAAGCATGTGTGACGCGGGGGAAAAGCACCCCGGTCGGGTTACCACTTTGAGAGGAGGCATATTCGTAGGAATATGCCTCCACGTATGCCCTAGGCAGAGACCAAGCCCCCTCTATATAAGGGGGGCTAGGGTTTCAATAGAGGGGGTTGGGTTTTCTTCTATACCGATTTGGCTAGGGTTCTAGGAGTGAACTGTAGGTGAGAGTAAGAGAACTCCTTCTTCCTCCTCTCGCCAACACAGCTCTAGGAGCACTTGTAATCTTGAAAGGAAAGCAATACAATCTTTTGTGTGGAGAATCACTCCACTATCCCTCCCTGGATTCCCCAAGCATGTATTAGTCCCCACCTTTAGCCTATCCATGGCATCTGCCGTGACACCACCACGACATCCATCACACGATTGTGTGGGTCAACTGACAGTCTGAGGCTTACAAGGCTCGGGGACTAAATGTAGACACGGTGCAAGAAGTAGTTTCTGTCCATGCACAAGGTCCAGAGACTAGGATATGTGTCAATCATGGAATGGAGGGTGTTCTCATGATTTGTCATTTGAGAGAGTGATATCCATGAGATTTGGGAAGTCAATACCCGCAAAATCCAGAGGGAAATGGCATAGACCAAAGGTGGTGACAGAGGGAGGAAAACATTCTAGTGACCAATGTTGGGCACAGCTTGGGAGGCGGTGAACCTGTCAATTTGACCAAGGGACATGTTTTGGATCGCCATGTGGCCGCCCAGGGCATGTTGGGAGGGTAACCTCTTGGCGCACGTCGCGTTCAATCACATGAACCTCATATCCAATGTCAGCAATGGTATGTTCCTGAGCAGGAGCGGCATGGCATCCTTATTGACGTTATCAACAGTTGGTGGCTTCGTTTGGTCAAGATCTTGTAGCTGCCTCTTCTATGTCTTCTTGGAGTTGGAAGTCATGGGGCGTACAAGCTTGTCGTTCTTGTCACGAAAATGATGGAAACACAGTTCACGAGCTCCTGCTCCATAGGCTTCTTCCCCTTTCATGTTGATGCAGTGCCATTTCACTACTCTTCCTTCATCACCTAGGCCCCACGATTATCGCAGAGATGTGCTCCACCTTTGGATGGTCATGCCAGCCTCCTCAGGAATGATCATGCCTTCCTCCTCGCTTCGAGCTAGCTCCAATAGAAAAACAAAGGCTCCATGATCCGGGCTCCATGCTACGGGGTGGCTCTTGCTATAAAGGCACGAGATCCTAAAAGGTAGTGGGAGTCAGTGAGGTTGTTACTAGGATGTCATCAGTGAGCTCTAGCGATGAGCCAAGATGGTGAGGGCATACATGCTCAGTGTGGCTAGACTTACCATATGGTGTTTGAATAAATGTAGGAGTTGCGAAAAAAAATCATCAAGGTCTTTTACGCAAAACATTAGCCATGTTAGTGTGGCATGTTATATACCGGTATGCTAATACAAAAAAGTTGAGTGACGAATTTATCAAATCTTGGGAGTCTAGTGACCAAGCTACTCAACTCATAAGAAGTCCAGTGACCAATTGTGTGTTTCCCTTTAGATTTACATAAGATGTTGGAACTAAAGCTGGTGATCTCAGTGCGGTGACCCAGCATACCACTACATGATGTAGTACACTATAGTCGTTGACATAACACCAATGAAACACCGTTCACTAGTATTGCATCCCTTAGAGTGGTACAACAGAAACACAGCAGGTCCAAGACATGATTATAGATTACAACTCGACTCGTTACATAAGATCCAGAGAACACTCAAGGTTAAAGAGAGAGAAAGAACTACTTACAAAGAAGAACCAGAAATAATAACTTAGAACTATCTAGTAACTAAGACTAGCATCTAAACTAATTGGCTTGTAATTGCTGCTATTGCAACGCTCTACAGAAGTAGGTTTTATGGCTAGAGAATCTACTCCTATCTAAACTGACACTTTATCTTCACTTCAGCTGATGTATATGTTGACTTCATTAGCTTAATTGAAGAACTTGAGTTGTTGATGATGGTTTCTTGAGCAGAAATTGATGTTGACATCGTCTTTAATGGCTTAGAATCTAGCAAGGGTTAAGAAGGTACGGTTGAGTACGAGCGTACTCAACAAGTTCACTAAAAAGGAGTGTATGATGCACTATCTCTACAGCAATAGACCATAGGTCGTAGGCAATGCAGGTTTTCGTAAACATTTCTTCAAAGGTTGCTTTTATTCTGAAAACTATGTCCGACAGCCTTCATAGGTTGACCAGAACTTCATGGAGTTCCTTTCCTGCCGCGTTCGTAGCTCCTTCCCGGAACAGGGAGTAACATGTCACAATTCTTACACTCTCCAGAGGTGCGTTGCTTTACCCATGAGAGACCAACTCCTTGTTGCACAACCGGGCGATCTTTCTCGTCCACAATTCCTTGATGTGGGGCCCAGTAGGTGATCCAAGCCAATCACTACCCTCTCCACGACCCCATATGTCAGCACGATCCTCTGGGGCTAACTACACCTCTGTTAAGCCTCCAACTAGGGCAAGCTATAACCCTGGTGAGTTCCCGAAGACTCTATGAAGTGGTGATGCCCCTGGTAAGCTCCCTAAAAGGCCCGACTATACCTTCGGCAGCCACTCACAAATAATCTAGACACCAAAATCATTGGGCCTAAGGGTGCCCACCCATATGTTGGATCCATACCAAGAATCCCAACGTCACGATAAGGTCATCTTGCCTCCATATGAAAGGAAGAAGATAGAGCTGACTTCTTCGTCCCATTCCAAATCTCATGGTTAACGCATAATATACGGTGCTAGAATCACTTGCGACTTTGGTTGTTAAGTCCTAGATATTATGTTCCATTACCACCAGAACTGTATCAAAAGATTATTACCTCTTGGTAAATAATCCATAATCATGTTATTGTGAAAATAGTGTTTTCTGACCTTTTTGAAATGCAGGTGATGACAACATTTGAGTTACAAGCATTTGTTAGTAAATAATCAAAGGACGTGAGCAAGTTGTGAACTTGCCTTTTATGATTGCAAGATTATGCACTCACGGTCTTCAAGACAATAGAAGATCCAAATTCTGTGAACAACATCATTGGTCCGGTAAGGACTAATATTTAAAGAAGCGATATGCTGATGCATAAGTAATGTAATGCATTTTGTAAAATCCCAAGATAAATCCCCAATAACATGAATGAGTTATTTTAGGTGACACTTTTTGAGATTTGGCTATTTCTCATGTTTACTTCTCAAGTCAAGATAACTACACAGAATTCAAATGTTTAATATGCAAAGTGTACAAGTGGAGTGTAATAACACTTTGAGGTTGAGGTGATTTCCTATCTAGTAATTATAATGGATGTTAGTGTGATAGATTGGTAAGAGTTAAAGAACTTATTTATAAGGTTATCGTTTAAAGTGGCAAAATGAATAACCTTTGAGGAAAAGGTTTCCTTGCGAAGGTTTGAATAATCTGTGTGGTTAATAGAATGTGATCGATGTTGTTTGTGTTGGCCCGAATTATATGAATTTGGGATGCTTTATGATTCGATTGAAACAGAAAAAAGTTAACTATAAAACAGAATTAAACTTTATACACTATCTACATAACTTTATGGACCAAAGTTAACTTTAAAACATAAATAGACCTAGGTGTGATGTGTTTAAAATATTTAAACGTGTTAAGCTTTATAATAAGCATGTTCGAGACTGTGAGAGCATTCACTTTTGATTTAAGTGAATGATAAGTTTAAATGTGCTTGGTTATTATGAATTTGATTTGAATTATTAAGGAAAATAATTGTGGTTAAGCACATTAATGTGCTAGGGTTTCAAAACTATGTTAAACATGGTTGAGTTAAAAGGTAAGAAGCTTATATTTTTATTATAAATGATTTATGTTTGAAAACTTAATTAAACATGTTGGTTTACTTGGGTTTAAGGTTTATAAGAGTTTTATATAGTTAATAGTTTATATTTTAAGTTTTGCATAAATCCAAGTTATGGTTTTGGAACTAGTATTTCAATGTATAAGATTTATGGTTCTATATAAAATTATGATTATTTCTTATTTAAGAATGTTGTTAAAGTATTTATCAACTAAATAATAAATAAGGATTTATTTCTTAATAACCTTAAAATGTGTTGGAATAATATAATTAGTATTTTTCTAGTGAAACATACTTACTTAAGATCTTAGAAGTGAATTTTATTTGATTTTAGGTGTTATCCTTATTTTTACAAAATTCCATAAAGGATTTTATATTTTTAAATATTTGCTTTAAACTTTATTTGCAAAAATTTAAGTTAGTACTTTGATCAAATATTAGTTTTATTTTTATGTGTAAAAATGATTTTTATTCATTTTTAGGAATTTTTCTTAATTTAAGAAACTTTACTTAGCATTTAAGTAATCTTAATATTTGGTTGTATTTTATTTAACCTAAATAAGTGGATTTATATTTTTATTATGTAGAGATTATTTTTGTGATAAATTTTGATATATTATATGCATTTTTTAGGATTTCCTATTTTTTCTAGAATTAAAATAAGTTCAGGGACTTATTTGTAATTTAACATTTTTTTAAGGTTTTCTTTCTAAGACATGGGCCTGGCCCGGATCAATCTAGCCCACTGGGTTGGGTCAAACCAACCTAGGGTCACTGGACCCTCCCACCGGCCCAGTCGCTACCCTCTCTCTCATTCGCTCGATTTTATCCTTGCTTCTCTTGGTCGCTCAGGCGATCGTGGCTCGCCCGTCATCCTGGGCCTCCCCGGTTGTCGCTGCTGTGCAGGGTGATGTGGTCAATGGTGCTATATCGCCCTACCCTCTTTGATTCGTGGCCCGTGCTCTCTGCTGGTGGTGCTTCTGCTTTCCCCCTGGCGTCTAGGGTTAGGAGCTCGCCGGTGATTTGGCGCTCCGATGCCCTTCTGACGCTGCCCTGGTGCCTTGGTGTTGGTAGGGTGTTGCCCTATGTTGTGGCCACCGTGATTGTGGCTCGGCGTGGGTTGCAGCGCCCCTCTGGGGTGCTCCCCGTGCCGCTGTGTGCCGCCTCTTCTCCGACCCCTACTTCCTCTTATATATACTCGCAAGGACCTTGAGTAAGTTCTTTTGCTCCTCTCTCTATGCTCTCTCCTCCCTCTGCCCCCTGCCATGTGACTACTGCAACAAATTTCCCATTTAGGGTTCATCCCTAATTTCTAGGGTTCATCCCTCCAATAGAAATGTTTAGCTAGGCTCCTTGATTAACTATGTAATCATTGATGGTGTCCTATGGTTGGTGTTTTGCCAACCACTGTTGATTCTGATCTGATACTCTTCCCTACATCAAATAACCTCTCTGTTGTGCATGTTTTGTCACTTTGTTCTTTGTCAGAGAACATTCTATACTTGCCTAGTTGGTATTGTGTGGATTCATGATTATTGTGGTTCACTACTATGGTTTGAATTGGGATGCTCCTCTGTTGAACTGGTGTTGCTTGATTAACTTATTGATGCTTGACTGGGAAGCACCCTTTGTAATCAGTCTCACGATTCAATCCTGATGCTGTGTAGGGCTATCATTTAGACTTGTGGTGCCTCTTTGGTCTGCTGGCTACTGCATATATGCAATACTTGAGCTTCAAGCAATTGTTCTGGTTGCTGTGGTACCTCCTTAGAGGATGCACATGAACTAGATCATATATATATCCTTGCTATAACATTGTTGGTTAGAGGTTTTCACTTTCCCTAGCCAATGATATATTAATTTGAGGCTTAAGCTTTGTAGAAGCAAATTATGAATGGATTCTTACTTGAGGTTTTGAGAAAGGGTCTATTTTATAGAACTTTCCTACAATGAAACAACCTACATACTTGATTCCTAGAACATCTATTAGGAAAATGATTTCGTAAGATAAAGTAGTGGCTTTTGTTAGTGAAGATGTCACTCTGGAGCCTCAAATTTGAGTGTGCATATTGGTTATCTAGCTAGCATGATTTGCTATACTCCAGTACTTGTACAAACGGAAATGGAAGCATTTACTTGGAATGACTTGTAAGTGGCTAATGATCTGAAATTCTCTTGCCAGTGATGCAAAAGGCTGAGGCATTGGTTTAAATAAAAACAGGGTTGGTACTTGACATCTTGTGTTAAATCACTTAGTGGCTTCTGCTGCCATTAGATCTGCTGTTGTGATGCCTCCCATATGGAGTGTCCACAATAGTAGATCAAAACAGCATGACTTGCTGTGATCAACCCCTGCCAAGGATGCATAGACTAAGGCCATTCTATGAATAAAGGACATATACTTGTTTGTGGCTTTAATTCTCTATGATGAGCTTTGCATGGAATCTCCATGCAAGACTGAGAGAATCTCCCCCATCCAATCCTCCTAGATAAAAATCTAGTTGAGGTAGATAGAATTGGTGGCTGATACATTGCAAATGTATCTATAATTTTTGATGTTCCATGCTTGGTTTTATCCACTTTCTTGTGTTTTGTCCACACTTTGGAGTACTTTTCATATGATTTAATGGACTAACCTATTAACAAGAGCCACAGTGCTAGCTACCTATTTTTTGCTATTTTTGGTTCCAGGAAAGTCATAAAATGAATATTCTCGAAATTGGACGGGACAAAATCCAAAGTGCCTATTTTTCCGGAAGTCATCAAATGCCAGAATACGAGACGGAGAAGGGCTAGGGGCCGGCCACACCACCTGGCCGCGCGGCCAGGCCTAGCCCGCGGCAGGGGGTGGTCTGGCCGACCCCAGCACCCCCTCGGCCTCTCCTTCTGCCTATAAGATGCCCTCGAGACCAAAACCCTAAGTACCCGATCAAAAATCCACGAAAGAGTCTGTAGCCGCCGTCATCTCCATCCCTAGATCGGGAGGGATCTGAAGCTCTTCCCGGCACCCTGCCGGAGAGGGGAATTCACCCTGGAGGCCTTCTTCATCACCATGCAATCCTCCGGTGTGATGCGTGAGTAGTTCATCCTTGGACTACGGATCAATGTAGTAGCTAGATGGCTGGTTCTCCTCCTTTGTGCTTTCATGTATAGATCTTGTGATCTCCGTTCATGATCAAGATCATCTATTTGTAATTCTGCATGTTGTGTTTGCAGGGATTCGATGGATATTGAGATGCTATTTCAGATTGATTATTGATTCTATCATGTCTTTGTTATTTGTGATCTTGCATGCTTTCCGTTGTTAGTAGCTATCTTGGCCAAGTAGATGCTAGCAACTCCAAGAGTTAGTATTTATGCTCGATAGTGGGTTCATGCCTCTGGTAATCTAGGGAAGTGACAGAAATCTCTAAGGTACTAGATGTGATGTTGCTACTAGGGACAAAACAACAATCCTTTGTTCATAGAACAATCGTATTGTTTACTTTACACGCAATTCGTAAAGCAATAATCTGTTGCTTGCAACTTAATACTGGAGGGGGTTCGGATGATAACCTGAAGGTGGATTATTAGTCATAGATGCAGTTGGATGGCGGTAATGCCAAATCAAGTTTCAAAGGAGTCAATATGATTAGTATATGCATGTATTGCTTTCTCGATGTTTGTCAATTGCCCCGCTGTAATTTGTTCACCCAGCATGTTATCTATCTTAAGGAGAGCCACCTCTAGTGAACTATGGATCCTGGTCCTTTTGTTTTACATACAATCTACAAACTGTTTACCGCTTTGTGTTTACTTTCTGCAAACTTTTACTTCTTTCCATTCGATACGTTTAATCCTTTATTTTCAGCAAAACACGGTGAGATTGACAACCTCATTGCAAGTTGGGGACAGAGTTCTATGGTTGTGTTGTGCAGGTCTCCACGTTGCTACTAGCACCGGTAGTGCGCCCTGCCAAGGCTCAGCTAGCAACACCTTTGGGGTGTTTCCTTGCTCCTACTGGTTCGATTAAACCTTGGTTTCATAACTGAGGGAAACTTGCTGCTGTGCTCATCATACCTTCCTCTTGGGGTTCCCAACGAGCTCTACATCAACACCGAGCCATCAGTGGATGTGTATTATTTCCTTGGTATTCTCAGATATTTATGCAAAATATAAGAACAGATATAGCATGATCTATTGGTTAGTTCTGATGAATTTTTACTTGCTGTTGGTGAATGATTTTAAAGACTATTGGAGATCTTGGCCTATTACAAGTGCTTCTTGAGTATCCAGCCTTTCATGTCATCATGCTTGATCTCAATCTCTTCCTTGCTTGACTTGTTGCTGAACTATTTCAATTCTTGACGGTATCTCCTTCTCCTGGTACAATAAACTAGCTCATACTTGAGCTGTTGGGTGGTGGATTTGATCAGTGTGTTTTTTGAAAGAAAACTGATAAGAACCAGTGATTTCTTTGTGGGGTTCTAGAGATGGTTGTGTACTTGAGAAGTTAGAATGATCTCCCAGGTGATTGTGCTACGGTAGGGTGTTCTCTTTTGAGTGCTTGTACTATTGCTGCTGTTTGGATAGCACATCACATGCATTTAGGTGACTAAGCTACCTTGCTATTTGGTCTGGTTATGGATCAGATCAACTATGAAGATCTTTTCTGGCTGTTGTTACATTTTTACTTTTACCTGTTTACTATGTTGGTGAAACTTGCCCCTTAAGGCCTATGATGTTTGAACTGAGGCAAAAATCTAGATGAGAACATATACTGCTATATTTAGCCCCTTTCATTAATACTCAATGATGATATTGGCATAGCACTTCTATGCCTAATCTGAGAGTATAACTAACACACTAACCCCCCTTGTCCTATTTTATCTTTTGTTTGTACTTTGCAGGAATCCAGATCATTCTAAGGAATTAAAGAATGACTTATCTCAGAGAAATAGTTTAGAACTTTCTTTTATCCTTCTGTAACTTTCTTAATTTGTCTACTTATTTGTAGAAAACAATGTAATAGATAGATTCTTGTAAATAAGAATTCTTTTATTTGTTTCATTTCTTATTATTGTAAAAGAATTCTTTTATTTGTTTCATTTCTTATTATTGTAAATTTCCTTACTATTTACCTTTATTCTTTTATTGTAAAAGAATATTGTAATACCTGTTTCAATTAATAAAATTTAATCTTTCCTTGTATTTCAGTTTGTTATATACTTGTAATTGGATTATTATAACAATTCCTTAATCCCATATTTATATGGATTAAAATTAAAGAATACTACTTTCTTATTTGTATTCAATTATTTTATTTATTACATGCAATATAAAATATTATTTATTTAAAATCTATTTTTATTATTTATTTCCTTTTAGTTAACTAAATTGTTCATTCGGATTCAAAACTCAAACTTCTTCCCTCATAACCATAAAACACTAGAGATCATGTCAAAATTAACCTCACTCATTTCAGATGATCTAAACCTAATTCATCGGAGTGAGAGAACTCTGGTTTACTCTACTCTTTTAGTTTGGCGCGAAAATTTTCCGGATTTTCTATGCATGAATGCAATGCACACATCTTAACTGAGCTTATTTCTAAGCCCTAATGCTGGGATGTTACACTCAGTTTGGTAATGGTTAGTAAAAAAATAGATTATAATGGCTTTTAAAGTTATCTCTTTATTGTAAAAGCCCTTCTCTTTTTGACTAAACTATTCGGTTTTCCTCTACAGTCATGTTTTGTGTCATTAACATAAACTGAAAGTTAGGATATTAATGTTATTGCTGAAAGTGCATGTAAAAAAATAGAAATTGCATTCCTTGATATGATTTGTGACCTTACGAAAGAATAGTGTGAAGTTGAAATTGAGATCCAATGGGTCACGTGCTTTTTATTGAACACATTGGATCCGTGGGAAAACATATCGGGCAAGCGGCAGATGTGCTTGTTCGTGCTCGTCTAGATCCTCGTCTTCCGTTATCATCATGTTCATTGTGCTTTCTTCTATTCTTCTCCCGGTTGCGACATGGAGGGAGATCACACAGCTTGAAAGTTTGCATTGGAAGTAGGAATGTCTATTGGGATCTCATTCACCACTGACAGAGAGATGTCCTCACCTATCATGAAATTTTGGTGGAGCTAGTGTTGCACCATGATGTTGTGCATGGCTTGGGGTGTTGGAAGACCTTAAATTTTCCTAAGGTCCCTGTTTGGCAGGTTACATCTTCATGCACATCGTGATCAGACATACATAACTCATGTCCAACATCAGCATAACTGTCTTATCAATGGTGGCCTTGCCTCCTCAGCGCCATCACTAGCTAGCGGCTTTGTTTGGTCAGGATCTTGGAACACCTGCTTCTTTTTCCTCTTGGGGTTAGAGGTGTCAGGGCTCGCGACGCTAATGGAACCACTATTTAAGGGCTCCTGGTCCATAGGATTATTCCACTTCCACGATGTCCTGGTGGGATTGCCACGTGAGAGAGACGTCAGCGACATGATCAACTGGTAGCTCAAGCTGATAGGCCCACTGCATCTGCTGCCCCGCGCTGACATTGTTTACATGCATATGTTACTTAGGCAGCTCCAAGAGAAAAATCTCAGGATCCATGATGCGGGGTGGTTCTTGCTATAAAGGCCCGAGAAACAAAGATGAGTGACCAATTTATCACATATTTGGTGTTCAGTGACCAAACTACTCATATCGTTGGAGCGTTGAGGATGTTGAGATCATCTGTCGCATTATTGTGTGGGTCAACCAACAATCTAAGGCTTACAAGGCTCGAGGACCAAATGTAGACACGATGGAATTAGTAGTTTCTCATGCACAAGCTCTGGAGACTAGGACATGCGGCAATCATGGCGTGGAGGGTGTTCTCACGGTTTGTGATCCGAGAGAGTGAGATCCATGAGATTTGGGAAGTTGATTCCCGCGATATTTAGAGGGAAATGGCATAAACCAAAGGTGGTGATATGGAGGAAGGAAGAGATTCTAGTGACCAATAATGGGCACGACTTGGGAGGTGGTCAGCCCATCCATTTTCCTAATGGGCATGTTGTGGTTCGCCATGTGGGCAGGTAACCTCTTGGCACAACATCATGATTGGTCACACGAATCTCCTATCTGATGTCAGTGATGGTATGTGCCTCATGGGAGGTGTCTTGGCATCCTTATCGACATCCTTATCAACAACTGGTGGCTTCGTTTGGTCAAGATCTTGGAGCAACCTCTTCTTAGTTTTCTTAGAGCTGGAAGTGCTAGGGCGTACAATCTTGTCGGTCTTGTCGCAACAATGATGGAAACACCATTAATGGGATCTTGATCCATAGGATTCTTCCCCTTTCACGTTGATGTGGTGGTATTCCACTGCTCTTCCTCTACCACCCAAGCCCCACGATTATCCTAGAGATGTGCTCCACCTCTGGTGTGGTTATGCTAGCCTCCTTGTTGTGAGCTAGCTCCAACATGAAAAACACAGGCTCCACACTTCAGGGTGTCTCTTGCTATAAAGGCACGAGATCCATAGAGGTTGTGGGAGTCAGAGAGGATGTTACCATGATGTCACCGGCGAGTTCGGGCGATGAGCCAAAAAGGTGAGTTCGTACATGCTCTGTGCGGCTGGACTTACCATATGGTGTTTGAATAAATGTACGATTTGCAATGAAAAATCATGTAGGTCTTTTATGCAAAACATTATCCTTGTCTACGTGGCATGACGCTAAGCTCATACAACAAAGATGAGTGACGAATTATCAAATCTTGGGAGTCCGGTGACCAAGCTACTCTACTCATGAGAAGTCCAGCTACTAATGGTGTGTTTCCCTTTGGATTTTCATATGACGCTGGAACTAAAGTTGGTGAGCTCAGTTCGGTAATGGTTAGTAAATTATTTTTAGATTATAATGGCTATCAAAGTTCTCTCTTTACTATAACAACCCTTCTCTTTTTGACTAAACTATTTGTTTTTCCTCTATGGTCATGTTTTGTGTTATTCACATAAACTGAAAGTTAGGATATTAATGTTATTACTAAAAGTGCTTGTACATGAAATAGAAATCACATGCCTTAATCTAATTTTTTAACCTTCCAATAGAATATGTAAATTGAGATCCAATGGGTCACACGCTTTTGGTTGAACACCTTGGAGTCGTGGGAAAACATATTGGGCAAGTGGCGAATATGCTTGTATGTGCTCGTGTATATCCCCGTGTTCTATTGTCATTGTGTTCACCGTGTTTTGTTCTGTTCTTCTCATGGCCATGGTAGGGAGGGAGATCACAAAGCTTGAAAGGCTGGATTGGTAGCACATGTGTGTCTTGGGTGCTCATTCACCACTGACAGAGATATGTCCTCACCTATCTTGAGATTTGGTGGAGCTGGTAATGCACCATGATGTTGTGGATGGCTTCGGAAGTTGGAAGACCTTACATTTGCCTGAGGGCCATGTTCGGACGGTTACATCTTCACGCACATCGTGACCGGACATACAAAACTCATGTCCAACATCAGTGTAACTGCCTGACGACGATGGTCTTGCCTCCTTAGTGCCACCTATAGCTATGGCCTTTGTTTGGTAAGGATCTTGGAGCGGCTGCTTATTTTTCCTCCTAGAGTTAGAGGTGCCAGGTCAGACAAGATTGTCGTTATTGTCACAACACTAATTGCATCACTATTTAAGGGCTCCTGGTCCATAGGCTTCTTTCCCATCCACGTTGTTGAAGTGATATTGCGATGTGAGAGAGAAGTGGGCAACATGATCAGGTGGTAGCTCAAGCTGATAGGCCCGCTGCATATGGGGCCCCACAGTGACATTGTTTACATGCATCTGTTACTTAGACAGCTCCATGCTACGGGGTGGTTCTTGCTATAAAGGTTCGGGATCCACATTGGTCGTGGGATTCAGAGAGGATATCACTGGGATGTCAAGGGCGAGCTCTGGTGATGAGCCCAAGATGGTGAGGGTAGACACGCTCGGTCTGGCAAGACTGACATAAGGTATTCGAATAAATATCTGACTAAGTTGTTAACAATAGGCCCGTCAGCGTGACACGTCAACGTCACTTGTGTCCCGTGTCATGATTTCAATCGGTATGGTCATAAAGCAAAGTTGGGTGACCAATTTATCACATCTTTGGAGTTCAGTCACCAAACTAATCATCTCGATGGAGTTTTGAGGATGTTGTGCCGATTGGTTGGGTCAACCAACAGTCTAAGGCTTACAAGGCTTAGGAACCAAATGTAGACATGCACAAGCTTCTGATATTAGGAAATGCAGAAATCATGGCATGGAGAGTGTTCTCACGGTTTGTGATCTGAGAGAGTGAGATCCGTGAGATTTGGGAAGTTGATGCCGGCGAGATCCTGAGGGAAATGGCATAGGACAAAGGTGGTGACACGGAGGGACAAAAAGAGTCCAGTGGCATTGGTGTGGGAACTAAAACTTGTGAGCCTAGTTCGGTTATGGTTATTATAATGTTTTTATCTTAAAATGTGTTTTAAAGTTCTCTCTCTAACATCAGCCATGTCTTTTTTGACTAAACTATTCATTTTTCATGTGCTATCATATTTTGTGTCATTAACATAAACTTAAAGTAAGGATGTTAATGTTATTACTGAAAGTATGTATCCATGAAACATAAAGCACACACCTTGATGTGATATGTAACTTTCCAGTAGAATAATGTAAAGTTGAAATTTAAATCCAAGGGGCTATCAATTATTTTACGAAAATGTTTAGTATGGGATATCAAAGAATATGAATGTTTTTTTAATATTGACATGTGCTATTTTTTAAGGTATATCTTAGCCCATGACCACATGTAGTGATGTATGTACTTCTGACTGAGTGTCGATACACCTGCAATTGTTATCCATGTTACTTTGTTGTGAATGTTGATCATGTCAAAGATCCGGTTTAGATGCTTTAAAATTACCATTGTTTAGTTCTACATCCCATTGATTGACATTTGTGGGTAAAAATCTCAGATATTTTTTTTGATTCTTTGATCTTTTATTTATCTTTTCTTAAAGAAATTAGCTCCTTGATTTTTTCTTTCTTATATTGATCCCTTCTCTCTAGTCACTAAAGATTTTTCTTGGCCATTGTGCCTGGTGAAGTGTGGAAGCTACAAGTTAAAGTTGGAAGCAAAGTTTCATTTATGTTATATTTTCTATAAAATAGCACTTATTACTGCTAAAGGCTAGTGGATCATTTCACCTGCTACAGTTAGGGTAAAACCAAATCTTTGTTATATTCTATTGCACCCTTTGTGATGGAATTAAGTTTGTGTTTTCTTTCTACATACCCTTCCTTATTTCTTATGGAACAACCCTTATGCATAATTTTTGAATGCACATCGTAGTGTTGTGATTCTAGTGATAATAGGGTCTAGGGTGTCACTTAAAATCATCACATGACCTATTCGGCTTTAAGTTTTGGGTTGGTAAACTACCGAAGTTTCCATTATAGGATATATTTGATTGTTTTAATTGTTTGATTGTTTATTTGTTCTATGCCCACATAGATATCTGAATAATACCAGGCTGCTAATGTTAGTCTAAAGACTGACGCCTGGAGAACTGAGGTAAATCAGTGATACAGAACTTACAAATTTAGCCAATAAGAAATGATAAATGTAGTCAACGGTTGAATGGAGTGTTCTAATTTTAGTATGTTATTACTTGATTTTTGGGAACAGATTTTTTAGGAGAGTATTAGCTATTGAGTGAGTTTTTGCGCGTTGTTGGTGGGTGGGACTAGGGATTGGGATGGAAGACCTAGTGCAACCACACAATATATAAGGAGAGAGGTTGCAGCAAAGAGATGGAAACTTTTTTCCTTAACTTCTTGCTAGACTTGAATCAATAGATTGAGATTTGTATAATACCCGACTCATCCTATATCTAGCACTCCTGACGGATTACCATTCATTTAGATAACCCTTATATCTAAAGAGTTCCTAATGAGTATAACTAGTTTAGGTTTAACCTTATTGCATCATGACCTATTGTAGTTTAATGCATGCATAATTAATGGTTTTGTGATAGTTACATAATTCCTATACAGGCTAGCATTTCATATTGACATTTTGTTTTCTAGTGCTTGGTCTTCAGTTGAATTTTTGGAATGTCTACAAATTTATGTTTGCGGTCAAAATCTAGCTTGACTGCATTTACTCCTCTTGTAGCCAATGGCACTGGAACAAGTTTTCTCAGATTGTGATAGTGAAGATGAAGTTGATGATTGTGGGGCCCCTAGATTAACCATCCGAGAATCCCTGTTATGCATACAGCCACGATCCCATGATCAATCCGTTGTGGCACATAAACGACAAGTATAATTACAACATCCAAAACATAACGAGTAAAACTTACAATAATGCCATTTTGGCTATACCTTACATGAGCCTTGTCGGGCTACTCCAATTATCATTAGCAGAACTTCAACTAGCGTAGTGCCCGAGTCATGCCTTAACCCTACATGCAGCTGACTGGGAGAACATCCTAGCTCACATAGTCGTCATTGTCACCTTATTCTTTGCCTTCCTTCTAGAAGTCTGACCAAGTAAATATCCAGGGACAATGCTAGTGAGTACGTTGAATGTACTTGCAAACCACCTTAAGATAATAACAATAAGAGGATATGCAATATGGCTGTGGTAGGAGGGATCCATAAGAGGTTCCTTTCTAAGGTAGTTTCTCTTGTAGATATAGATGTTCTATATCTTTGTTGAAAACTTTTATAAAGTATTTTGAAAACATTTGAAAAGATTTGAAACCACTGGGATGGGGTCACCCATTTTTCCTTCCTTCTGGTCATTCCACGACCAAACCTCTTTCCTTCCTTTCCGACCATTCCATGGTAAAATCATTTCCAAAGCCTTTTTGATTTTCCGAAATACTTTTTGAAATCAAAACCAACACCACTCGGCAGTAGTTTAACCAACCATCCATGACCGTGGACACGGCTATTCGAATAGATTTACACTCTATAGAGATTGTACACTTTACCCACAAGATTTGATACATCTGCCGTGAGCAACCACGGATCGTCATACACTAGTATGCGAGGTTCGGATAATCAAACAAGATGTTTAGAATGCCCTCCCTAGTATAAGCGCCTACCCTATGAGTCGTTCCCCTTGAGACCGGGAAGTCGTGTACTAAGGACCAACCGAAGCATGTTTTACACTACACAAAGTGTACGCTTTCAACGAGGGGCTCATAGTAACGCCTGCCTACCCGTAGATAGTTCATTTCTTCTCCAGGTCGATGCTAAACATGGACCATATTTACCAGAGAAGCCCCAGCCTCCGGGGATCGCAATCCCCTATAGTAGTTGTGAGGCAAATCATACCAGAGTAAAGAAACTACGGGGCAAGCCCCTTCCCATATAGGGGTAATGTGGTTGCATGGTTTAGTTGTTATAGCAAAGACACAAAGAAACGAGTGTGTGTTTTTAAACATTTTTCCTTCTCTTTCCATCAGTACCATTTATAAAACAAAAACTCTTTTCTTTCCTCAAAACTCCTCTTGGCAAGCAATCCTTACCAAGGTTTTACCATAAAGCATTTTTGTAAACTTTTTTGGGTTCCCAACGTAGAATCTTGACTTGAGATAAACAGGGTTTCCATGGGGTTATGGTGTAAATCACCAATCCTACTATACTAGGGGAAATATAGGTGTCGGCAAGGGTTGTACTTAACAGTACCATAGTATAATGGCTTGGAGGAGCCAAACCATTACCAGAGATAGGTACAATATAATAAAACAATACTGTTTGCATAAATAGGTAGATAAATACATATAAGTAAAATAGTAGGACAAGGCTTATGAACAAGTAGGTGGCTTTCCTATGACCAGCATTATGTCCCCATACTTCTTATTAGAAATCCATAATAACCAATATCCTCTCCTTATTGACTTCGATATAATCACAATTATCATCGTCACGGATCACACATGCAGGCAAACAAGGCCACAATCAGTACAAGGAAAACAAACACCAGTATAATACAGCAAGCAGTTGAACAAGACATCAATACACCTCAGTAGGTAGTGTTAGCACCAAATCATATTAATTGGAAATACCTTATTTGCAAATGTGGAATTTCCTTTAGGACTTAGTTGCCAAATACCACTTAATTAAGGGGTTTAATACAAATTCCAGGTTCTGTACAATACCAATGTATAAAAATGATATCCAAAAATAGTTATTGAAATAACAAAGCCACCAAAAGTGGTTTCATTATTTTATCAATTTTTTTAATTAGTTATGAATTTTCTAGTGGGATAAACCCTTGTTTGTTGTGAATAAATCACCAGAAAAGATATGTGAATCCAAAAAATATTTCCACTTATGGTTAGAAGACACATGAGTGTCTGTTCACTGAGAGTTGGTTTTACTTTAAAATAATTACCATAATGCCCTTGGAAAATTCCCAAATTCAGTTCTACTTGTAATTTGTCTTTTTAATAGATTTATTCTACAGGTCTAATTAGCATGAGACCAAGTACAATGGATAGGCATTGCAAATACCTTCTAGTAGAATTTGGATTCACCATTTTTGTAGTTTCATAACTTTTGCGATGATTTATCTAGTGAAACAACCCTAAACAGAAGAGTTTAATTCACTAAAATTCACAGGAGGCTTAGTAAATCTTGATCTCCTAGGTTTTGATAGGCATTGCAGTACCACATCATTGAGAGTTGGAAAAAACTCAACTGAGGGTGATAGATCTATCTTGAAAATTTTTCAAAGTAAAATATGAATTGATTGTTATTTTTACTACTTTAGATCTATAGCTCCACTTGTCATGAATCCATGGCCACAAGAAGGGTACCTTGAGTATCTACCGACAGAAAGTGGAATCACCTGGTTTGGATATGTACAATTATCTAGGGGATTAATTGTTTGGGAACGACACTTTTTATTAGATTAACTGCTAGAATTTTTTTTATTTTGGGCAAGACACTTGCTCTACATGTTGCAGAAAACATACAGGGTCCTGTGGAAATTTGGATCTAGGGGTTTCCCTGGGTTTTACATTTTTTGGATTAAAATCTAGTGGCAATTTTAGTTGATCTGGGCAAAAAAAGGATTAGCTAAAATAAAACATACACAGGCCAGATCCATTAGTAACTAGGCTGCACAGCGTCACGATGGCCCATCTCGCTTCTGGGTCGCGCGCTAGAGAGCGTTCGAACACCGAACACCAGGGCCCGTCGGCCAGTGGGTGGGTGAAGAGAAGGAGTATGGGGGCATCACAGACCATCAGATTGAGTTGCAATCTATGGCTCTGGCTTGTTTTCTACCTGGCGGCATGCCTATGGGGCAGAAACCCTAGGAAGGCAGAGGGACGTTCGAGGATATTACTAGAGGGCTCGTCAGTGAGTGTGGAGCGGTGGAGGTGACGCGGAATACAACAGCGATCTCAGGGATGGGCGGCTTCAGTGCTTTTGGTGTAGATCCGGGGTTGCACACATCGCAGGTAGAGCTTGCTCGGGTGCTCGCCGAGGCATGTCCTGGCCTGGATGCATGCCACAAGCAAAGAGTCTTAGCGGGTTGTGAGACCCTGGTGCATGGCTTAATAGGATTGATAGGATACCCATATCACCAAGTTGCAACTTCTTTTTTGGAATCTCATCTAAAAAGAACCTCCAGGTTAAGCGTGCTTGGCCTGGAGCAATTTGAGGATGGGTGACCAACCAGGAAGTGAGTCTCGGTGCGCATGAGTGAGGACAAAGTGCAAATAAAAGACTAGTGTTGGTCTGTGGGGCTAGTCTAGATATCCTATTAAGCTGCCAGAAGTGACAGTCCGGGAACAGGGAGTCCAGGGTGTTACAAGTGGTATCAGAGTCGATCCTCGCGGTTACAGAGCGTATGCGGGTTAGTGGCAGACATATGGAGCATGGCGCGTGTGGCCCATAGTGGACACATCATGGCACATGTGTCGGTACTAGACGCCCAGTCGTGTGCCAAGAGGGGACGTTCCTGGCTTGTGGTTGATCGACGAGGGCGTCAATCTTCTAAGGGTGGGTGTATGCGAGACCCTGGCGCATGGCTTAATAGGATTCATAGGATACCCATATCAACAAGTTGCAACTTCTTTTTCGGAAGCTCATCCAAAAAGAACCTCCAGGTTAAGCGTGTTTAGCCTGGAGCAATTTGAGGATGGATGACCAACCAGGAAGTGGGTCCTGGTGCGCATGAGAGAGGACAAAGTGCACAAAAAAGACTAGTGTTGGTTTGTGGGGCCAGTCTAGATATCCTATTAAGCTACCAGAAGTGACAACCCGAGCATAGAGAGTTCGAGGTGTTACACGGGTGCTGGGGTCTGAGGAAACGTGTGGGAGGCCTTGTCTCCACTAGAGGTGCTCGATAAGTTCAGACTCGCTAGGGAAGCTCCATTCATAGATGCCATGGCGGCGGCAGTCTCTTGCGTCCTTGTGACAAAGGGAACATGGGAGGGATAGGTCAGAGAGGGAAGTAAGGCTAAGACAAGAACGGGAGTACGGAGATCTGGACCCGTGGCTACTTGCATTCTCTTTGCATGACCGATAGGATGAATCTTCCATTCCATGGAGAGGGAGGGCTAGGGAAAGGGTTGGAGAGCTCCGGGGAGGACAAGAGCGAGGTGTGAGGGTAGATGGGGGCACTGAGGGGGCCTAGGGGCTTAAAACCTGAGAGGTTAGGGTGTATGATGGTTGAGCTCATGGAAGGGATGGGAATGAGGGGTGGCCAGGGATTGGGCAATGGCGGCGGTGGAGAGGTCGTGTGGGGCCTAGAGCACGACTAGAGAGGGACATGGGAGATGCTGCTTCTACTATTGCTTTAAAAGAAGGAGATCTTGCTGTTGGAAATTTGCCCTAGAGACAAATAGTAGTAAGGACTATTATCATATTTCATATAGTTTATGATTAAGTTTTATATCATGCTATAACTGTATTGAGTGGAAACATCAATACACGTGTGATATACAAACAACCAGGGGTTCCTAGTGAAACTCTAGTCACTGGTTCATTGGTCAACAGATGATCATGTTTCCTGATCATGTGGCATTTATGCCAGTTGGAAATGAGGTCATCTCATTCTGTGAATGAGATGATGAACCAATACCCAACCTAAACATCGTGACCCGATCATGTCACGAAGTTCAAGTTACGATGATTAGAAATGGATCCTCGTAGACTATTCCTTAGACCTTGAGGTTATATCAATCACTGTCTCCCGAGAGTGCTTAGATAGCATCAAACGCCATCTAGTAATACGGTGGTTATAAAGGTGTGTTCAGGTATTCGGAGGAAACCGTAGAGGCAATACATGTCAAGAGCGGGATTTGTCCGTCCATGTGACGGGAAGATACTCAAGGGCCCACTCGGAGAAGTTATATCCAATAGCTGCGCAGCGTGTGATTTGATCACAGGGATATCACTTGTCGGAACGAGTCAAGTAGCGTTGTTCGGTAACGATATTGAACACTACATGGTGATGTCATTGATCAGATCTCGGGCAATGCAAGTATCGAGAGATAAAGGGAATAAGACACGACTGTCCCGGTTCAAATGACGAAAGATCTTCGTGGAACGCACAGGGGTCACATGGCCATCCAGGTCCCTCTATCGATCATTGGTGCGGGAGTGTCCCGACCATGTCTGGAGTGTTCCGAACCATGGGGTATCACGCTTAAGGGCTTGATGATGCTTAGAGAGTGTTTATAGGATCGGTGGAATCACCGAAGAGTTGTAGAGAGAAAACCGGAACGGTTTCGGTAAGTCCGGAGTGGAGGTGGAAGGTGTTCCATAGCCATGGAGGTTGAATAATATGTGAATGAATGTTAAATATTGATTTGATCATTTATTCATAATTATTTAATAAAGAGAAAAATCAAATAAATGGTCAAAGGCTTAATGGGCCAATTTCCGGAGGGAGAGGGCCCATTAGGGGAAAGGAGAGAGGGAGAAGGGGCAAGGGGGAGGCCGGCTGGGCCTAGCCCCCCGCGCAGGGCCCACTAGCGTGGTCGGCGTCCACCCCTATCCCTCCTCTCCTTTAGTCCCACCCCGGGACTTTGAGGGAGGTAGTACCTCCCCTCCCCCTATATATAGTGGGGGTATTTTGCCAATTTAAAGACACCAATAATCAATAAAGGTCTCCCCACTTTTGGGAGGACCTCTAATTGATATTTTCTCTCTCCCCCTCTCTCTCTCCCGTGACCGTGGTCCCAAGTCTGGACTGCGCGAACGAGAGACATCTTCACCGCGGAGCACCGTCGCGTTGCGGGATTCGGATCTGGGAGCTCTACTTCCGCAACTGCTGCTGGATCGGGGAAGCGGGAGTCATCGTCAGGCACCGGACGTGTGTAACTCCCCGCAGGTGTCGCACTTGAGGCACTCAAGTCGTTGGTGTTGGGGATCGGTGTGGAAAACAAAAAGTTTCCTACGATGTAACCCCAAATACTGCCTAGGATCTATCTATGTAGTAATGCGGTAACGGCCAGAGCATAGAGAATACATACCCTTGTAGACCGTACGCGGTTAACGTTCCGCGGGGAACGTGGTTGAAGTAGTCGTACTCGTAGCCGACCTCAAGGAAGCGAAGCTCCTTGTAGGTCACCTCTTGCTCCTTCTTCATCTTCATCGTGCAACAGCTCCGGCTCACGACATTTAAGCGCCCCAAGTGTTGCGCCTCGTGTCTTCGTACACATCCGGTGCACGATGAGACGTCCTGCTCCCCGATCCCGCCGGGAGTGCGGAAGTTGATATCCCGCTAGGAATCCCTGCAGCGCAACGGCATACTGTAGGTGTGCCTCGATCGTACAGCCCAGACTTGGGGCCATGGTCACAAGGGCTAGAGAGAGAGAGAAGGAGAAAGTCAACCAAAGGACTTCTCCAATTGTTGGTGTGTTCAATCCCACCCATGGGCACAGATACATTGCAAATGTATCTATAATTTTTGATGCTCCATGCTTGGTTTTATCCAATTTCTTGTGTTTTGTCCACACTTTGGAGTACTTTTCATATGATTTCTTGGACTAACCTATTAACAAGAGCCACAGTGCCAGCTGCCTGTTTTCTGCTCTTTTTGGTTCTAGGAAAGTCAGAAAATGAATATTCTCGGAATTGCACGGGACAAATGCCAAAGTGCCTATTTTTCCAGAAGACTCCAGGAGCTAGAATACGAGACGGAGGAGGGCCAGGGGCTGGCCACACCACCCCCAGGCGCGGGCAAGGCCTGGCCATGCCAGGGCATGGTGTGGTGGCCCCAGGCACCCCCTCGGTCTCCCTCTTCGCCTATAAGGAGCCTTCTGACCTAAAAACTTCGGGGGGTTCGACGTTTTTCCAAAAAAGTTCCACAGCGCCGCCACCACCGAAGAGGAGATTCGGGGGACAGAAAGTCTCTGTTCCGGCACCCTGCCGGGACGAGGAAGTGCCCCCGGAGCCATCTCCATCGATCTCCACCATCATCTCCATCGACCATCCATGTTTCCCCCATCTATGAGTGAGTAATCCCCCGCTGTAGGCTATGGGGATGGTAGGAATTGGATGAGATCGTTCATGTAATGGCATCAGATTGTTAGGGCATGGTGCCTAGTATCTTTTATTAGTGCTTTATGACTTTGTTGCAACTTGTTGTGCTTAATGCTTGTCACTAGGGCCCGAGTGCCATGATTTCAGATCTGAACATGTTATTGATTCATTATGATAGTATTGTTTCTGGTCTTATCTACAAGTTGTATACACACGTTGTTGTCCGGAACCTATGGCCCCGAAGTGACAGAAATCGGGATAACCGGAAGGGAATGGCTTTGATGTGAGGATCACATGTGTTCACGGAGTGTTAATGCTTTGCTCCGGTTCTCTATTAAAAGGAGCACCTTAATTGCCAGTAGTTTCCTAGAGGCCCCGCTGCAAACGGGCTGGCAAGACAAAAGATGTTGTGCAAGTTCTCATTGCGAGCACGTATCACTATATATGGAACACATGCCTAGGATTGTCTAGTACTTGGATGCTTTATCTTATTTATCTGCAATTGCCCTATGTTCCGATTGCTACGTGAATTGTCTTGTCCATGCAACGCCCGTCCATCCATCCCTATGCCTACCGCACTCGAATCCTACTGTTTACTGCTATTGTTACTGCTGTCTTTACTTTACTACTATTGCTACTTTACTATTCCTACTACAAAACTGTTGCTACTGATAAACTGCTGTGAGCAAGATTGTTTCCAGGTGCAGCTGAATTGATAACTCAGTTGTTAAGGCTTATAAATATTCTTTGGCTCCCCTTGTGTTGAATCAATAAATTGGGTTTCACTTCCCTCGAAAATACTGCGATACACCCCCTATACTTGTGGGTCATCAAGACTATTTTCTGGCACTGTTGCCGGGGAGCATAGCTTTATTTATCAAGTCCACTTGGATTCACTATTGTTCAAGCTAAGTTTATTTTCCCCTTGTTTGCTTGTTTCTTTATCAAAAATACAAAAAAAATTAGTTCCTACTATAGTTCTTATTTTCGTTGGTTTGTTATTGTCTTGCTTTGTCATGCTTGTTGTCAATGGTTGGTTTCTGTGAAACTGAAGCTTATTGGCAAGGTGGGTTCACGGAAGATCAAAAATATTATTATTAGGAACACCGCTTGTCACAAAAAGGGAAACAGAACAAATTGATAGATTGTATACCATTGCTAGAAACGTGTTCTCTACTTATAATGTTACTTATTGCCGTGATGAATCTCGTTGCAGAAAGAGGTATAAAGGAATTTATGACTTTTATACCATATCTTCCTATGCTGATAATGATACCATATCTTCTTATGCTAAAGGAATTTATGACTTTTATGATGCGGAACAAATTGAAGAATTTATTGCTTGGAAGAGTGCTTTTGAACTTGCTAGTTTGCTTGAAAATATTGATGATTCACCTTACAAATATGAGGTTTATGGTATACTTAAATTTTGCTTTGATAATTACAAGGATGAAAATGGCTATATTGTTGAATATTTTAATAGATGCTTTCCACAAATGGAAGAGACTAATGCCTTGCAGGATCCTACGGAAGAAGAAATTGATGAACCTGAAATCTCATTAGATGAAAAAGAGGAGGAGAGTGATGAACAAAAGGAGGAAGAATGGATTAGCTACCCATGCCTACCTTCTAATGAGAGTAACTCTTTATCCCTTACATTATTTGATTTTCCCCCATGCTTACTAAAGAAGGATGAATGTTATGTTCCTGAGGATTCTTTTGAAAATGTTTATGATAAAGCTCTAGTGCTTGTAGATCATGAAGAGCATGCTTTATGTGATAGTTATATTGTTGAGTTTATTCATGAGGCTACTGAAAATTATTATGAGAGAGGAAAATATGGTTGTAGAAGTTTTTATGGTATTGAAACACCTCTCTATGTGCTGAAAGTTTTGAAGTTACTCTTGTTTTATCTTCCTATGCTTGTCAATTTGTTCATTGTGAATTTATTTGCATACACGATTCCTATGCATAGGAAGTGGGTTATACTTAAATGTGTTTTGAATTTTCTTCTTGATGCTATCTCTTACTTCAACTCATATTTCTTATGAGAGCATCCTCTCAAACTATTATGCCTGAAGATGATAATATGTCTATTATTCTTGGGAGACCTTTTCTTAAATACCGTAGGAGCTGTTATTAATTATAATCAAGGGAAGGTGACCTTCAATGTTAATGACATGGAACACACTGTCTATTTCCCCAAGAAGATTGAAAGGATTTATGGTTTGAATACAATTGAACATGATGAGGGCATTCAAGTTGGAGAAATATATTGTCCCATACCAAGAGAAAATTTTGAAACTATTATGATTGGGACCATTGCTATCAAGGTTGAGGTAACATAATCATTAGTGGAATACAAAGTTTTGTCTCATATGAAATTGTTTTGGTAACAAGACCTGATAAACCTTGTTAACAAAAGGATTTCATTGAACAAAACAATGTTTTCACCATGATTATCTCCGCTTACTTCTATTTTTATCCATTTTCAGTTTTTGCTTTTGCCTAACTTAAAGGCGTTAAAGAAAAGTACTTATTGTGAGATAACCCAAAAGTTTTAGATGAGTCTTGGAAGTTATTACTTCGGTAATAATCGCTCCTTATCCTTTTTATTTGTTTTTTTGTGCCAAGAATAACCTCTAATGAGAGCGAAGTAATGATTGGGAAAGTTGCTGCCCCGAAACAGATTTTTGTGCTTCACCGTAAAAATTCGTGAGAGTGCTTTGTATGTTGGATTGAGTTGTAATTGTTTGTGCTTCTGCCCCAGGTTGTTATCTAACTTTCGTTACTTCAACACTTTTTGATTTGAGCAACAGAAGGTCTTAGAAAAAAATCGTCTTTACCTGCTGGTCTGTTTTGACAGATTTCTGCCATTTTCTGCATTTGCTTCTTGTGGGTTCCTTTTTGAGTTCTTTTGGGGAATTGAGCTTTTTGAGGGAAGTGCTACAGTATCTAGTGTTCTAATGGAAGTTTATTTGGTGTTAGAACTGAACCTTAAGACCTTTTATCTTGAGTGCACTAATGTTGCTAATAAAGATTGTGTGAAGTTTTGTATGAAAGAAAAATTTCAGGTGTATGGAAGGAATGAGTAATGAGATGAAGGATGGATTAAAGTTCAAGCTTGGGGATGCCACGCGTGTCACCCCAAGAAATATCCAAGAATTACAAGCGTCAAAGCTTGGGGATGCCCAAGGCATCCCCTTCTTCATCAATAAAAATCCCAGGTTTCTTCTAAACGCTTCATTTTTACTATTTCATGCACAATTGTGTTGTTCTTGGAGCGTCTTCTTTTCATTTTCGCTTTGGTTTTTAGTTTGTTTTTGTTTGCTTAGTTTTCTGAATAAATTGGTTGGACCCGCTCTTTCTTACATTGGTGTTCAAATAGTTTGGTTTGGTTTGGAAAAGAGTAGGAAAGCTCATCTTTAAGTGGTAAAGAGAGTTTGTTTTTGACTGTGGCCTATGCTTTGTCATGCCATGCTTGATATTGTTCTACCTTTATGCTTAGTATTCTTTGTTGTAGCATGACTTGTTATAAACAATTGAGATTGCTTAATGTGCCTTGGATGAATCGTGCGTTGTTTTAGCATATTAAAGCATAGTATAGTGGTATTCTCCTTTGATGCTTTATTTGGGTTGACTTGGCACATGCTCACACCATGTTATGACTATCTCAAGTCACCATAGCCTTTATGATCCTTTAGTTTTCAACTTTTAGTATCACTTTATGCTTTGATCAATGATGTTTTGTCGCTCTGCATGATTATGGTCATTATTGCTCTCTTAGTTTGTCGCTCCCAGTCTTTTGCTAGCCTCCACAACAAAGTATGAGTTCCACTCATGCATCCAACTCCCTAAACCAAGTTATTCCAAAGAGTCCACCATACCTACCAATTAGCTTATGTTATTCCAAGTATATTCATGCTTTTGTTTACCTTCCAAATTAAACTTGTTATGAGAAAACTAGTGATTAAAGCTCTCACGAACTTGATGTCACACTTTACTTTTCTCGCCCTTAATAAACTTGAACCATTGTGTCTTCTATGTTGTATATGCTTGCACTTATTTGTTGGGAATTAGCAGAACCATGCTTTCATGGGGAACGCTTTCAACATTGCACTTGGTACTTGTACCTAGTTGATATCATGCTCTTTTGTATATGGATGTCGTCGGTGTGAAATGAAAGGGGAGCTTGTAAGTCCATGGAGTTATGTATATGTGTTAGAGAAACGCCTGGGCCGCTGGTCTAATCCATGCTGACATGGTGGAAACCTACAGTGTAACCATAATGAGCTGTCTATGAAGCATTCTTCTTATAAAAAAAGAGTCCTATATTGAGAAAAAAGAGAAAAAGAAAAAAAAAGAGATTATGAAAAGAGGAAAGAGAGAAAAAGCACCATATTCCCATGGTAAATAAGAAGAATGCTGAGATGCTCGTTGTCTGCTTGCCTTGTCATTTTGATATGGGGATTCTTCCGTATCATCGGGCAAGGGGTACCCCGTTGGCAGTTCTCTGTGATACACATGTACTTACGATGACAAGAACTTACCGGTGACTAAAATTGAGTAGCATGAGGAGCGGCCCTCGTATTCAAGGGACATGAGATTTCTAACTTATACTTCATCAAGCATGTACACCATAGTTTGTTCACTTTAACCTTAATCACTTCAAGATGCTTATGATAGGGGCAATGAGAGATGAAAGCTATAAGTACCATAATTTTTGGAAGCTCTTTATGAGACTTGAATCCCTACTTCCTTTTATAAAAAGGCCTTTCTTCCAACATTATATTGAGTCTCCACCTTCTATCTTTATGCACCTACTTTGAGAGCATAGTGGCCATTCTTAGTTCCAATGGCATTGTCCCAAGACTTGTTGATTAATGCATACCTTGATATTGCTTGTTTTAAACTATTTGTATCTAGTCACTCTTGTAAACCTTGAAGGTGTCCTATGCATTTATGTTTGCTACTCTATGAGGGACAAGCTGAATGCCACTATGCTATGTTTTCTTTATGTGAAACAAACAAACGTCTTGCAAAGAATTGTTATTCATGAATCTTTTGTTTGTGCCTTTTCATGTCGCATCATAGTCTCTTTGTCTTATTGCTAGAACTTTGTCTTTCATGTTATGTTGAAGTACTATGACCCTAGCTTTGAATGTTTTACAAATATTTTGATCAAGTCTTTGATTGTGCATGTCACCTCAAAAATTGTTCTTTCTTTTTATCACTTACCGACTCGAGGACGAGCAGGAGTTAAGCTTGGGGATGTTGATACATTGCAAATGTATCTATAATTTTTGATGCTCCATGCTTGGTTTTATCCACTTTCTTGTGTTTTGTCCACACTTTGGAGTACTTTTCATATGATTTCTTGGACTAACCTATTAACAAGAGCCACAGTGCCATCTACCTATGTTCTGCTGTTTTTGGTTCCAGGAAAGTCAGAAAATGAATATTCTCGGAATTGGACGGGACAAAAGCCAAAGTGCCTATTTTTCCAGAAGACTCCAGGAGCCAGAATACGAGACGGAGGAGGGTTAGGGGCTGGCCACACCACCGCCAGGCGCGGGCTAGGCCTGGCTGCGCAAGGGCATGCTGTGGTGGCCCCAGGCACCCTCTCGGTCTCCCTCTTCGCCTATAAGGAGCCTTCTGACCTAAAAACTTAGGGGGGTTCGACGTTTTTCTAGAAAAAGTTCCATGGCGCCACCATCGAAGGGAGATTCGGGACGAAGTCTCTGTTAGGCACCTGCCGGAGACAGGAAGTGCCCCCGGAACCATCTCCATCGATCTCCACCATCATCTCCATCGATCATCCATGTTTCCCCCATCTATGAGTGAGTAATTCCCCGCTGTAGGCTATGGGGATGGTAGGGATTGGATGAGATCGTTCATGTAATGGCATCAGATTGTTAGGGCATGATGCCTAGTATCTTTTATTAGTGCTTTATGACTTTGTTGCAACTTGTTGTGCTTAATGCTT
This sequence comes from Avena insularis, assembly GCA_023614405.1. Taxonomy (NCBI): domain Eukaryota; kingdom Viridiplantae; phylum Streptophyta; class Magnoliopsida; order Poales; family Poaceae; genus Avena; species Avena insularis. Next base: position 426,675,710 of record CM042692.1, on the reverse strand, counting down.
GTCACTAGGGCCCAAGTGCCATGATTTCTGATCTGAACATGTTATTGATTGATTATGATAGTATTGTTTCTGGTCTTATCTACAAGTTGTATACACACGTTGTTGTCCAGAACCTATGGCCCCGTGGTAAATCGGGATAACCGGAAGGATGGCTTTGATGTGAGGATCACATGTGTTCACGAGTGTTAATGCTTTGCTCGGTGCTCTATTAAAAGGAGCACCTTAATTGCCGATAGTTCCCTAGAGGCCCCGCGCAAAGCGGTGGCAGGACAAAACATGTTGTGCAAGTTCTCATTGCGAGCACGTATGACTATATATGGAACACATGCCTAGGATTGTCTAGTACTTGGATGCTTTATCTTATTTATCTGCAATTGCCCTATGTTCCGATTGCTACGTGAATTGTCTTGTCCATGCAACGCCCGTCCATCCATCCCTATGCCTACCTTTTCGAATCCTCTTGTTCTTGCTCTTATTCTTTGTCTTTACTTTACTACTATTGCTACTTTACTATTCCTACTACAAAACTGTTGCTACTGTGAAACTACTGTGAGCAAGATTGTTTCCAGGTGCAGCTGAATTGACAACTCAGTTGTTAAGGCTTATAAATATTCTTTGGCTCCCCTTGTGTCGAGTCAATAAATTGGGTTTCACTTCCCTCTAAATTACTGCGATACACCCCCTATACTTGTGGGTCATCAGGCACCCCTTTATATAGGGGGAGGGGGTGTGCCCTCCCCTTTGGGTTTCCCATGTGGGACTATTCAAGGGAGAGGGGGGAGGCGAATGGGCCTCATGGGCCAACCGACCAGGGGTGGGACCCACCCCGCGCACAGCCCTAGGCTGGCCGGGTGGGCCCCCTTGAGGCGCCTAGGCCTTGGCCCTTGCCCCTTCCCCCCTTCGGTTTTCCCTCATGGGCCCTTTTTCCCTAGGAAGTTTGGCCCATTAGTGGAATAACACTTCAAATTAGATTTTAACATTATATTCAATATTAATTACACTAATTAATATGTAAATACATATTACAAAACAAGATTCAACCTGAAACACCTTTCGGTTCACTTTCGATTTCCTCCGAACGACTTCGGATCTTTCCCGGAATGATTCTGGTCCTTTATTCTTTCTTCGAACAACTTTGGATCTCTCTGCGGAACGATTCCGACTTTCTCTTTCTCTACTGTGATTCTGTCTTACGAATGATCGCTCTCATCATACCCTTAAGTGTATCCTCTCACAGCTCGGGAATGCTCTAGACATGATCTGTATCAATGATGAACAGAGGGACCAGGAATATCCATGTGACCCCTATGCATTCCTGATGACAATGTCGTTTGAACCGCTAAATGTAGCATCCTCTTCCTTTTGTTTCTTGATACAATTTGTCCGAGATCCGATCATTGGTATCCCATACCTTGTTTAATCTCGTTCACAACAAGTTCTGTTTTCTTGTTACCGTGATATTACATTCCCGTGACCTAGTCACATGTTGCAACATTTATGGATGTAATCTCACCAAGCCGGCCGTATGTATCTTTACTTGTCATGTGGGTGAACAAATCCTGATCTTGCAGTCACATGTCATCTAATGTTCCTTCGGAATACCCAACATACACCTTTATAGCCACCGTATTACCAGATGACGGTTTATGCAGTCTAAGCAGCCTAGGGAAACAGTGAGTAATATGAGCTCACGGTCTAAGGAGAAGGAGTCTAGGTATAGTTGTTGCAACAATGAACTATATGACTTGATCGTGTTGCAATCCTTCGAGGAATGTCCAATCACATCATTCTCCAATGATATGATCCCGTTGTCAGTCGGCATAAATGCCCATGATCTTGAAACCCAGATCATCTTCGTGACCAACGAACTAGTATGAATAGAGGCTACTAGGGACTTGGTTGTTTCATACCACACCGTTACCAATGTTTCTACTTGGCACAGTTATAGCAGAATATGAAACTATTATAAACTAATTGAGATATGACAATAAAAACCTATTTATTATTTGCCTCTAGGGCATATCTCCTTCAGTCTCCCACTTGCACTAGAGTACAAATAAACTAGCTCGCATTTTACTCATATAAACCATATGCCATATGCGTTTACAGATCGTGCATGCTCATGGGAAACGTCATGTCCATGTTCTGTTTTACCAGATCATTATGTCTTTTGCAAATCGTTAATGTCTTCCTAATTTTGACATTCACACCATTATCTTATAATGGGTCGAAGCATTTGTTTGGCGACAAAGTGAGACTTTTGTTTCTAGTGTTTATGATGATGGTCGTTTTCACCGTTGTCATCTAAACTTCGAAACACACTTTGCTATCCTTTGTGTATATACTATAGTCATGGCATCAGAACAAGGCCGGATTCCAGGAGCTTACGGTGACTTTAGATCAACCTCGAGGGCTTTCTCATGGGCCCTGGGCCCTGGGACACATCATTCTACGTTAAAAGCAAACTAGCCCTGCCATAACATTATACATCACATCAGATGGAGACTTTATACTTCTATATCTATGTAGATCCTAGTGCATGAGATGCAACTATGCCACTTACATTGCCTTTTGCCATTTATGTACAAACTTAATTTTGGTTTAGTGATCAACTCAGGAATCACTTAAAGACACGTTCTTACAGTTAAGACTTTGTCTTATCAACCAGAACTTCAGGTCACTTTATGTCGAGTATACAACATGGTTATATGGAAGAACCTATGACTAAGGCATAGGAGATGCAACGCCTCTCTTTCTTTCAACCATAGTTGCAATACTAACTCAATGCTTCATATAGTAAGAACTTCTTTCTCACCTGGTTCCATTCTGAGCTTCTTCAGAATCTTGTCTTAGGACATTCTTAACATCTTTCAGAATCAAGTCCAGGAAGCATTCGACATTCAATGTTTATTAAACTCACCAACTATCTCGATAGATCTTATTGTTTAATAACTTCAACTTCATCCTTATTTATCTAACTTAAACGTTATTAACACCAATCACATCATTCATATATGTTGTCCACATATCCCAGAATGATTTCACGCTCCCATTCAAATATGATATTCATGTTTGAGATCCAGGGATTTCACTTAGCTCCCACTCAAATATGACATTCATGTTTGAGATCCAGGGATTTCACTTAGCTCCCACTCAAAATATGTCAGCTACATATTATGAATTAGCCAAGATGATTTGCTCCCACTCAAATCTAGGTCCTCTCAATAATCTTGGACATTCCAAAATTCTTTGATCATCATCAATTTGAGAATTCCAATTACGAGACTTCAATATCCATATATATTTCTAGTGTAAATCCAAAAGACTTAAACATCACTACTGTTGTAGTCAACTCCTTGAATTTGCCCAAACTTGTGACAAATCGAGCTTTTTGTCATTTATTAAGTTTCATTCCTTCTTATGACTTTGCAGTCATTCAAAAATATCAAGTAAACTTCTTTACTTTAATAAGATCAAGTAACATGTTATTTTGCAATCTTAAATGTAACTTAATATAGGATTTTATGACTCATAGTCATTACTCGCACTCAGGTCCATCATGCTTCTTTGTAGTTCGTAGGTATGTCTTGTTCAAAACATGACAAGTGAATCAATAATATAATTCCACAAACTTGTACAATATATAGTTGAATCCTACTTTCTTTAGTAAAAGTATTCCCTGAAACTTTATGATCATCATCATTAGTTTCTCCTCTATTTGTAGAGTTTGGATTCACGGAACAAATTCCGCTGCGCCACTCAACAATCCGGAGGTAAGGTCAAATACCTTGTTTTGATATTTTACTTTCTTTCACCTGTATCTTCATCAAGACACATCAACTTTGGACAACAGCAGGTTTGTCTCTTTGTGGAAGATGCATTCATAGTTTCCTAAGAATGCTCTACAAAGACTTGTTAATTCGCCATGACTTTGACTTATCGAAATATCCAGAAACTCGAACTTGCCATAACACTTATGGTGTTGTTTCCATGTATCTTTTGGGTGTTCCTTTGTTTTTCAAACGAGTGTTTCTTATCCTGATCTTTAACTCTAAACGATAAATAAAACCCCGATAAGAGATAATATCATACGATACATATCTAATACATAATGATTATGATGTTTAGATATTTCAACATGGTTTGAATTCATCCAATTATCATAATTTGTGAAACATCTTTCACAAGTCCCTTTCATGCTAAACTTAACTTGAATACTTTAGTCATGTCGATCAAATCGAAGAGACTTGTTAATTCAGTTAATTCAATATCACATTTAGTTATGAACTCATTCGAACAATTCAAATCATTTCAAACTTCATGTTTCATTAAGTAAATACACTTATTCACTTAAGTCCAAATTAACTAATGGTTTCCACTATTTGTTGAAAATGTGATACATCACTATGTATAAGATTCAACATTTCTTCGCATATCACCGTTTTACCAGAATGCGGAGTTTTTGTCATTCTACCCAAGAGGCATGGTTTTGCAAAGTCTCTAGATTAAGCATCTAGGACCCCGATCTTTCATAAAGAACATGCAATAACCAAAATAACTTAAACTGTAGTGTATTTTCATTATTAACCTTTGGATATCTTTTAGCATTCTAATCCTTTATAAATGTTTCAACTATTATCATTAACATAGTGGTGAGAACAACTTTATTTATAATCGCAATGTGACCATAAGGTATTGTTCATAAGAATAGTACAAACTAGTTTGTAACTTGTTCATATGAATAATCGTCTCGCCAAAAGCAAGACACACAAACTAGGATTACAAATCTATATTCAAGTCCATTAATCCAAATGATAGACTTTGAGGGAAGAAGTAATGTAGGCCATCAACTATTTTGCTTGCTGTCATCAAGTCACATTACCTCAAATCCAGCAATTCTCAAGCAGATCATCCTGTTTTCACAAAACGGGACAAGTATCAAATACTTTGCAAACTGCAACGAGTTCTGCAAGAACCACATTTATAATTTTGTATATCTAACATATACCTTTTCATCCATGATCTCCTTTTGCAATCAAGCCCTTTCAAGAGTTCTCAACTCTAATGCAAGATCACTAAGTGTTTTTTCCAAACATTCTCTTTTCATCCACGATGGAGGAAAACCCATCCAATGGCTCATACTCTATGTGCCTTATTCTATAGAATACAAAATGTATCCCAACTATCCATCGAATGGAGAATGGCTTATTGGATGATTATGGAGAAAACACAAACATTCTGGAGTCATCGAATTATCTCCTAATGGTTATTGTATCAAGAAGAGAAGATCACCTTTTACGAGGATATCCCTCAGGCGTGGGTATTAATCTATGAAGTTGGACCCTTTTGCTAAATACCATATTAAGCAATATATTCCCATGGTCGCAAAAGACCTCAATGGGATAATCCAAGATCTACTAAGATATTTGCAAACAGACATCTAGACTAAGTTTATAATAAGAGATCAATTTATAATTGATCTCCACTAAAATTGTCATTCCCTGGACGATTTCAGTGATCGCATGATCCCTATCCTCTACACCTCCCCCGTGTTACACAACCATCAGTGCATTATCAAAGGTAGACATTCACTAATGCCAATCACATCATCCATGTGACTCATGCTCGATCTTTCGATCTCTTGTGTTCCGAGGCCACGCTTCTGTGGCGTGCTAGGCTCGCCAAATCTAACTTGTGTGTATTCGCTGTGCAACATGGCTTACACCCACTGTATGCAAACGTAGATATGTCTGACACCCAGGCCTGTAACCCTGGATCGCCTCATACCGAAGAACTTTCTTGGTGGTGCACACACAAGGGGAACATGGAACATTGGAATTAAATAGGGATTATCTTATTTGCTACCGTTGAGTATCTAAATACTAGCACACAATAAGATGTAAAAACTGGTACCAACATCATATGTATAATGTGATATGATATGGTCTTTCTTGCGCCTTGATCTCCATCGAGCGCTCTGGCACGATCTCCATCTTGCCATTGGTTTGACGCCAAGTCCACGACGCCTCCACCAGGTCGTTCATCGGAACAATGACTATTACTATACTACTTAGTAATAGAAAAGTAAACTACTTTACCTTTGCAACGACCAATGCCATATCATAATCACATGCCCCCTACAAAATAAAGTTAGACGCCTCTACTTTATCTATTGCAAGTTTTACGTGGTTGTTAGGGCTTTCGTACTAGACCGTTTCTAAACTACGAACTTTCCAACCACAACATGGATCCAACAGTTGTCTCTATTACACCCCTTTCGGGGCCCTCCGTTGTAAATGCTATATCAACTATTGAATGAGAGATAGACACCCGCTAGCCACTTATACGGTAGAAGCCGTATGTTGAGCGTGGAACCAGTCTCGTGTACGAATACGCGTAAGGTCGGTCTGGGCTGCTTCATCAAACAATACCGCGATATAAACAAGTACACGTTAGAGGGTAACAACTAAGGGATCAATGCCCGCACAATACTTGTGCGTACTGTACGTACAGCACTCCTATGCATAACCTGGCTCTGATACCACTGTTGGGGGTCGGTGCGGAAAACAAAAAATTTCCTATGATGTAACCCCAAAAACTGCCTAGGATCTATCTATGTAGTAATGCGGTAACGGACGGAGCATAGAGAATACATACCCTTGTAGACCGTACACGGTTAACGTTCCGCGGGGAACGTGGTTGAAGTAGTCGTACTCATAGCCGACCTCAAGGTCGCGAAGCTCCTCGCAGGTCACCCCTTGCTCCTTCTTCATCTTCATCGTGCAACAGCTCCGGCTCATGACATTTAAGCGCCCCAAGTGTTGCGCCTCGTGTCTTCGTACACATCCGGTGCACGATGAGACCTCCGGCTCCCCGATCCCGCCGGGTGTGCGGAAGTTGTGTCCGGCTAGGAATCCTTACAGCGCAACGGCATACTGCATGTGTGCCTCGATCGCACAGTCCAGACTTGGGGCCATGATCACAAGGGCTAGAGAGAGAGAGAAGGATAAAGTCAACCAAAGGACTTCTCCAATTGTTGGTGTGTTCAATCCCACCCATGGGTACCCCTTTATATAGGGGGGTGTGCCCTCCCCTTTGGGTTTCCCATGTGGGACTATTCAAGGGAGAGGGGGAGGCGCATGGGCCTCATGGGCCAGCCGGCCAGGGGTGGGCCCCACCCCGTGCATAGCCCTAGGCTGGCCGGGTGGGCCCCCTTGAGGCGCCTGGGCCTTGGCCCTCCCCCCCTTCGGTTTTCCCTCATGGGCCCTTTTTCCCTAGGAAGTTTGGCCCATTAGTGGAATAACCCTTAAAATTAGATTTTAACATTATATTTAATATTAATTACACTAATTAATATGTAAATACATATTACAAAACCGGATTCAACCTGAAACACCTTTCGGTTCCCTTTCGATTTCCTCCGAACGACTTCGGATCTTTCCCGGAAGGATTCCGGTCCTTTATTCTTTCTCCGAACAACTTCAGATCTCTCTGCGGAACGATTCCGACTTTCTCTTTCTCTACTGTGATTTCGTCTTATGAATGACCGCTCTCATCGTACCCTTAAGTGTATCCTCTCACAGCTCGGGAATGCTCTAGACATGATCTTTATCAATGATCAACAGAGGGACCAGGGATATCCATGTGACCCCTATGCATTCCTGATGACAATGTCGTTTGAACCGCTAAATGTAGCATCCTCTTCCTTTTGTTTCTCGATACAACTTGTTCGTGATCCGACCATTGGTATCCCATACCTTGTTCAATCTCGTTCACAACAAGTTCTGTTTTCTTGTTACCGTGATATTACATCCCCGTGACCTAGTCACATGTTGCAACATTTATGGATGTAATCTCACCAAGCCGGCCATATGTATCTTTACCCGTCATGTGGGTGAACAAATCCCGGTCTTGCAGTCACGTGTCATCTACTGTTCCTTCGGAATACCCAACATACACCTTTATAGCCACTGTATTACCAGATGACGGTTGATGCAGTCTAAGCAGCCTAGGGAAACAGTGAGTAATATGAGCTCACGGTCTAAGGAGAAGGAGTCTAGGTATAGCTGTTGCAAAAATGAACTATATGACTTGATCGTGTTGCAATCCTTCGAGGAATGTCCAATCACATCATTCTCCAATGATATGATCATGTTGTCAGTCGACATAAATGCCCATGATCTTGAAACCCAGATCATCTTCGTGACCAACGAACTAGTATGAATAGAGGCTACTAGGGTCTTGGTTGTTTCATAGCACACATGTACCAATGCTTCTACTTGGCACAGTTATAGCACAATATGAAACTATTACAAACTAATTGAGATATGACAATAAAAACCTATTTATTATTTGCCTCTAGGGCATATCTCCTTCAGTTGGAGCCAAGGAGCGCAAGGACTTCATCACGACCTTGAGGTCGGCTTCGGCTCAACTACATCAACCACGCTCTCCTGAGTGTTGACAACGCTTTTCGGTCTTCAAGGGTAAGTTCACGAAAAGGCCCTCCCGTTACTGTATTACTAATAGATAGGTCCTGGCAGCTTCAGGGGTTCAGGGGCGTAGAGTAAAATTTATTGTTTTCATACGCGGAACCCCAACAGTGGTATCAGAGCTAGATCTATGCGTAGTAATGCTAGTACGAGTAGAAGTCACGAGATGTAGGGTGTGGGCGTTGATCTTTTAGTTGTTACCCTCTCACGTGTACTTATGTATACCACAGTAATGCTTGATGAAGCAGCCCCCAACCGACTTTACGCGTTCATTCGCGAGACTGGTCCACGCTTGACATACGCCTTGTACCGTATAAAGTGGCTTAGGGGGGTGTCTGTCTCTCTCGCATTAGTTCATATACCATTTGCAACGGAGGGGCCCGAAAGGGGTGTAGTAGAGACAACTACTTGATCAGCGTTGTCCTGAAAGTTCGTAGGTAAGAACGGTTCTTGTGTGAAAGCCCATTCAGCCACGTAAAACATGCAAAGATAAAGTAGAGGCGTCTAACTGTGTTTTGCAGGGGGCGTTGCTTTGTGATATGATTATGGCAAAGGTAATATGATTACCTTTTGTTACGTAGTAGTAGATAGTCACGGAGGTGACGAACTACCACGCTGGAAGACACCGGTACCCTGGTGTCTACAGTGCCAGAACCCTGGCGCCAGAACCCGGTGACGGCGGATGGAGATCATGATGTGAAGGACCGTATCACATAGCATTTACATTCAATGTTATTGTTTGTATGTCTTATTGTGTGCTAGTATTAGATACTCGACGGTAGCCTAATAAGATGATCCCTGTTAAAATTACCAACGATTGTGTTCCCCCTTAGTGTGCACCACCAAGAAAGTTCTTCAGTATGAGGCGATCCAGGGTTACAGGCCTGGGTGTTAGACATATCTACGTTCGCATATAGTGGGTGTAAGCCATGTTGCCCAGCGAATACACTAAGGTTGAGTTGGCAAGCCTAGCAAACCACAGAAGCGTCGCCTTGGAACACGGATGGTCAAAAGATCGAGCACGAGTCGCATGAATGATGTGACCGATGTTTAGCGTCCACCTTTGAACCCACATCGAGGGTCGTGATCAATCGGGGGAGATGTGGCTGATAGGGGTCGTGTTATCACTAGGAACCCTTTTGGGGATAGGTGTTTCTGAGTGGAGTTACTATTAACTCATTTAATTATAAACTTAGTCTAAATTCCTTTTGCAATTATAAATGTAGAAAATGGTTCTCCCCGAGATTACCTTCCCTATCGACAATTGGTTAAAGGGAGAAAACCTCAAGTTAGATGGATCCAACTTTTCTGCATGGGTCATACGCATGTTTGATCTCCTTGGTGAGAACAATGTAGCTAACTACATGACCTGCGAGATGTATTTAGAGCCACCCTATTCTCATGAGACCCAGGAGCAGCGGGATCTACGTTGCCGTCGTCGTGTGATGGCCACATTCATATCAGTGACGATGCGCCTTGGAATGGAGGATGGGTTGTGGCCAATAGTGGGAAGTATTAAACCCCGAGTGTTCATGGCACATATGAGATCGCATTTCGTGGAACAAGTGCACATGTGGGAGTATGAGCTGATGGGGGACTTCCTCTCCATAAAGATGGAGGAGGCCTCCTCACTAGACAAGCACTTATTGAGCATATACGATGCATACATGAGTCTGGCATACTACCTGGACAACTGGTACTCAAGCTCATTTGCGATGGGAGTTGTGCTACGGTCTCTTCCACCAAGCTTCCAAGCACAGGTCAGGATCTGCATTATGAGAGGCGACACGGAAACACTGGATTTCCTCGAGTTCATATCACATTTCAGAAATGTGGTAGATGAACCCAACATCGTTGGAATCATCAATGACAAAGATATATATTTGATATACAGTTTTATAAATGTTATAATCTTGCAAACACATTTGCAGTGTTAAGTATATCTGATACTTGTTCTGTGTTGCTGAAAACAGGTCCTTCTGCATGAGAGGTGCTTGTTGGAGAGGAGGTGACGTTGCGTGTTGATGGCGAGCATGATGATGATGGCCGACGACACTCTCCCTCGACATTTATCACTTAGTTTACGTTTTAGGATGATTATTGTAATCAAGAGATTGTGAACTTCTTTGGTGTGTCTCACACTTTGTGAGACGGTTATTCATATGAGTTTGTAACAAACAGTTGTTCCACTTTTATGAATGATTTATATTCGTGTTCATATCTTGTTTGATTACGTGTGAATTATCCTTGTCGTTTGAAACTAATTGATAATGCATGAACATTTGTAAAACATTAAAATGCCTTGTTTAAAATACCCAACTTAATGATATGTTCATTAATGAATGAAAAACCATTGTTTAAATTCAAAGTTATGTGATAATATGTGCAAGTCATTCGATTTCTTATCACATATGAATCATGCCTAAGTTCGGCAAAATAACTTGAACACCGTGTATTACTTGAATACAAAGTGTTTAAAGAATTGTTAAAAGTAAATACATATTCGATGTATTGTGTTTAACGAAAATGGTAATTATCATTAAATCATTGTTTAAATGTGTAAAGAAGTTTACCAAAGGAAACATGAATATGAAACTATTTGATTTGATCAAAGTGTTTCATCAATAAAAGGGTATAAATATAAAAGAGAATCAAATTGCTATGATTTGATCAATAGCAATGAAATTCAAATTTATAAGAATGGCATAAAAGAAATTGTGGAATGCAAAGCGTTTTGAAATGTCAAAATGCGAAGCATCACAATGTGATATTAGATATCAAAGGGGTTAAATAGAAGGCACCAAATAAGTCGTTGTAGTGTAGATGTAGAGACCATTAGTTAGAAATAGTTAGCACTCAATTAGAATGTAGTGAATCATTTGAATTCGTGAAAGTTTTGGGATTATACGATATAACCAAAACAATAGCGAATAAGTCCTTGTAGAGCATTCATTGGAAAACTTTGAATACGAAATCCATAGCTAAACCAAAAGAGAAGCAAAACTTGTATTGCTTGTATTTTGGTGCATTCTTGAGAAAGCTCACTTTTAGTGATATTTCTCGATTATGGAGCAAATGGAAATTAGTGAAAACACGATGAGGATTCAAAACCCTACATCAGAGTATAGAGAAGCGCAACGGACAACGTTCCTGAACGATTCTCTTCACATAAGGAAAGAGTCAATGATATTGATCATTGTGTTTTCCCCACTGGTGTTTTCACTACATGAAGTAGGATTCAAAATGTAATCCATATCTTGTATGGAGACATTTGTGAATCATTTTTCATGATTCTTGGAATGTGACATACCTACGAACTACTAAGGAAATAATGGTAAACTAGAATTATGAGAAATCCTATAAGCGAAATTCCCTTGAGATTAGAAAGCAATTTGTTGCTGAATCTCACAAGTAAAAGGAGTTGCTTGAATTTTCCCCAAATGACTTCAAAGCCATAGTGGAAAAGGGGGTGAATGAAAAAATCACAATTTGTCAAGTATTGGACGAATTCAAATGAATTTGATTCAAGTGTGTTGAATGTCTAGAGGGTTTAAAACTAGTAATAGTACTGGTATCTCATAGTAAAACTCCAAGTTTGATATTTGATCAAAGGATTTTGAAGTTATTCAAAATAGTGAGTAGATATGCAATTTGTATAAAATTGAGTGGGAGCTATGAAAGCCTTCCTGAAACAATATGTGATTGACACATTTTTGAGTGGGATCTAATAGGAGTAATTCTTATGTATGTTAAGAATGAAAGCACAAATGCTTATAAATAATTATTTATAAGATGTAGAAGTTGATAATAGGTGTATTATGATATAATGTAGTATTCCTTAAGGGATTCTGAAAGGGGTTTCAGAATAGAAATTGATTAAGGAACTGGTCCTTAATAACTCAAATAAGGAATAGTATTAAGTTGAACATCAATGGTTGAAAGAAAGAAAAAAGGATGATCATCATCCACTATGTTGAGACATAGGTTCTATCTTAGTAAACTATGATGATAACTTAGCATAACATGAGATCCAAATAAGGAACGTTTGAAAGTGATTAAGTCCGAATCACAGAACGTTGAGCTAAGATTGTCCGCAGAGTCTAATAGAGAACTGTAGACATGTTTGCCAAATCCATAAAGGATGACATATCTTAAAACATAAAGGGTTATGTTATAAGGGAATATGTTGGAAACTCCCGTAATACCGATTAAAGTCAAGTAGGAAGCAAGGTGAACAAAACATCGAAAATTGCATAGAGTGCACTGGTGTTTCGATGAATACATTTATAATAATAGATAAGGGTACCATCTAAAGTGTTGTATAATGTTATGGCGGGACTAGTTCGCTTTTAACATAGAATGATGTGTCCTAGGGCACAGTGCCCATGAGAAAGCCCTCGAGGTTGATCTAAAGTCACTATAGGCTCCTAGAATCAGGCCTCGTTCTGCTGCCATAACGATGATGCATACACACAGATGCTATCATGTGATGATAAAGTATTAATGTTAATCAAGGTGACATTAGTAAGTTGCAAAGGATTGGGGATTGTAAAAGTACAAACCCAAGACTCAACCTCTTCCATGAGGAAGCATGTTCAGGGTACCGGATATATGGTGCCAATGATTGAGAACACATGCAGCTAGTGTATTTGTACTCTAGTGCAAGTGGGAGACTGTTGGAAATATTCCCTAGAGACAAATAGTACTAAGGACTATTATCATATTTCATATAGTTTATGATTAAGTTTTATATCATGCTATAACTGTATTGAGTGGAAACCATCAATACACGTCTGATATACAAACAACCAGGGGTTCCCAGTGAAACTCTAGTCACTGGTTCATTGGTCAACAGATAATCATGTTTCCTGATCATGTGGCATTTATGCTAGTTGGAAATGAGGTCATCTCATTCTAAGAATGAGATGATGAACCAATACCCAACCTAAACATCATGACCCGATCATGTCACGAAGTTCAAGTTACGATGATTAGAAATGGATCCTAGTAGACTATTCCTTAGACCTTGAGGCTATATCAATCACTGTCTCCCGAGAGTGCTTAGATAGCATCAAACAGCATCTGGTAATACGATGGTTATAAAGGTGTGTTCAGGTATTCGGAGGAAACCGTAGAGGCAATATATGTCAAGAGCGGGATTTGTCCGTCCATGTGACGGGAAGATACTCAAGGGCCCACTAGGAGTAGTTATATCCAATAGTTGCGCAGCGTGTAATTTGATCACAGGGATATCACTTGTCGGAACGAGTCAAGTAGCGTTGTTCGGTAACTAGATTGAACACGACATGGTGATGTCATTGATTAGATCTCGGGCAATGCAAGTATCGAGAGACAAAGGGAATAAGACACGACTGTCCTAGTTCAAACGACGAAAGATCTTCGTGGAACACACAGGGGTCACATGGCCATCCAGGTCCCTCTATCGATCATTGGTGCGGAAGTGTCCCGACCACGTCTGGAGTGTTCCCGAACCGTGGGGTATCATGCTTAAGGGCTTGATGATGCTTAGAGAGTGTTTATAGGATCGGTGGAATCACCGAAGAGTTGTGGAGAGAAAACCGGAAGGGTTTCGGTTAGTCCAGAGGATATCCGGAGTGGAGGTGGAAGGTGTTCCATAGCCACGGAGGTTGAATAATATGTGAATGAATGTTAAATATTGATTTAATCATTTATTCATAATTATTTAATAAAGAGAAAAATCAAATAAATGGTCAAAGGCTTAATGGGCCAATTTCCGGAGGGAGAGGGCCCATTAGGGGAAAGGAGAGAGGGAGAAGGGCAAGGGGGAGGCCGGCTGGGCCTAGAACCCCCACGCGGGGCCCACTAGGGTGGCCGGCGGCCACCCCTCCCCCTCCTCTCCTTTAGTCCCACCCCGGGACTTTGAGGGAGGTAGTACCTCCCCTCCCCCTATATATAGTGGGGGTATTTGGCCAATTTAAAGACACCAATAATCAATAAATGTCAACACCCAGATTTTTAATCCCAGATGCCTGTTATGCCATACCTCGCAATCCCAGGATTACCATTTTTGTGAGACATAACGGATTGGATATCACAGTACATCATCCATTACAAACCATATATAAGGTCTTACACAAATAAGGATCTCATGATCTAGTCTTAATACAACAAGCAGCGGAAATAAAAGATAGCGTAGCAGTGGGGTCCATCTTCAGGGGCACAGGCAATCTTGGATGAGATAGTCCTAGTTATCATAGCCGTCCTGCTGACCATCATCTTGATAATCTCCTTCATAGTCTGGCCATGATAATAGCCAGGGACAAAAGCCATGAGTACTCTTTAAGTACTCGCAAACTACTATTAACAGGTACTATAGTTCTAAGTCAAAGTGCTAAATCTAAGTTTAACTTTCAAGTTAAGTTTGAAACCTAAGCTGAGTTCAGAAGCAAAGAAAGATAAAGTAAAGTTCTAGAATCACTTAAGTTGGGAAGAAATTATCATCAACACAACCCTGTTGTGGTCAAGTCAAAGTTCATCATCTATTTCAAGTTATTTAGAAAACATCTGACAACGAAACAGTATGGCCATTCCAACTGTCCATAACCACGGACATGACTATTGAATAGTTTGACACTCTGCAGAGGTGGTACACTTTCACCACAAGATTCGATACATCATGGGGATAACCCTGAATCATCATACTTAGTATGCAGATAATCAAACATAACCTTCCCTTTACACACCCTAGTATAAGCACCTATCCTATGAGCATGGCCTCCCAACCATGACCATCAGTCATCTTGGGCACTGCATAGGTGGACATCATGAGAGGTAGCCTCAGCTCAAACCTCTCCCGTGAGGGAACTAATACTAATGCATATAAATTTCTAGCTAAGCCTTACCCAATTCAGGTAATGTGGTTGTATGGTAAATTTGGAATGGTATCGCATCCGAATCCAACCATCAGTTTTATAAAAGGGTTAAGGCTCATGCCTCAATATTTTCATCATCCTCAATCATTTGTGTTTCTCAACACATGTCAAAACATCTCAATAGAATGACTCATCATTCCAAGGTTTTCATAATTCATTTTCACCAAGTGTTCCCATCTAAAGTGGCTCAAGTTTTTGATCTACTCTAAAATACTAAGTTAAGAGTGTTCACTCAGGTGGAAGGATGGGATCAATCTCATGCCATAGAATGACATCTAAAGGTTTCTAAGTAGGTCAAGTTTTATACTTTTTATGCTACCTTCAAAACAAGTAAAAAACTTTGTGTACTAAGGGGAGTAAAACTTGTCAATAAGACTTGGGGTACTAATAGTTAAAAAGGGGTGATCAAATCATTCCTAAAGCATCCTTGCTCATTCATCTAGCTTAATACTAGCTTGATAACAATATCTTGCTAAGGGTAGATTGTACTGTTAATGGTGGCTTGCCTTGGTTGGTGCAGTGGTTGAAGTTTTCTTCTTCTTCTTGGTAGAACTCCTCCTCCTCGAAAGCTTGGTCGATACTATCTTCTATAACAATACATACGGAGTAGACAATCACCAAACAATACTTAACTAGGCTAAGTAGCATTCTAAAACACACATTTGATGATCTATTATCATCACAAACATCACAAGTTTTAATTCAATAGTTTCATCCTTTTTATTTTAGAAAAGTAATTTCTACTCATTGAAATATTAACTAAAATTTAATATTCACCACCAAAATATGGGATCATGTGAACACATGTCCTCACCACATATTCTAACATGTGGGAATGAGATTTAAAGGTTGGATCAATATTACTTTAGTTTAAGTTTATTATTTAATGATTTAAAGTGACTAGAAATGCCTATATAGCATTATTTTGGTACTAGTCCAAAGTCACTGCATGTAAACCTTAATATTATTACATATTTAGATAGATATGATGAAATGTGATTTTTGAGAGTTTTAATCAACTCAAAAGCTAACTTGGTTGATTTTATAAAAATGTTGCAAGTTGCAAAAGCTTTTGTCTTCTTATTTTTATTAGGAGAGATCTATAACTCTAATTGAATTAAATCCAACGGGATTGGATAGATCATTTTAATACCTTTCAGACAAAATTGGTTTCATGCAATTTGGATTTGTCAAACTCTCTAAATTGATTTTCAAACTAGGGGACAGAAACTAGATTTAACTAAAAAAAATCCAGATTTGAATCGATGGGCTAGCGCGGGAAGAGAAATGGGCCAGCCCAGTGGCGCTCCATGGCACGGGGCTCAGCTGAAAGGGGGTCCCGCGTGTCAGCGGCACTTAAAACGTGAAACGGTACACGCGCTGTGGGCCGTGCGATTAGAAGCAAGATCTCTGTGAGGGTCGTAAATCGACGGCGAACAGGTCGCCAGTGACTCGAACCCTAGCGGCTCGGTGGGGGGTCTCTTTGAGGCGTGCAGGGCTCCAGCCGGTCGGTGGCGGGCAAACAACATGGAAGGCAGCGGCGAGGCGCGGTTCTTGGCGGAGCTTGAGGTGGTCGCAATCATCAGCGCCCTTCTCCTCCTGCATGGCACTCGGCTCAATTCCGTGACTGCTGCTCCACTTGCTCCGACTAGAGGTGGGTGAGGTTCAAAGAGGTGAGGGGAGTGGAATGGTGTGGAGAGAAGAGGCTGGGGAGGGCTCCTTTTATAGGCCCGACGGTGAGACCGAGCGGGATGGGCAGTCGACGGTGGCGACATGGCTACGGCGGGGTAGAGGCATGGCTGGGGGTGGAGATCAATGTGTGGTTCCCTGGCGGTGCTCTAGAGCTTGAATGCGAGCATAGGGGCGATGGCACGCGGTCTGGGCGAGGTGGCGCTCTGAGAGGCAGAGGCGGCGGTGTCCACGGCGAGCGGTGGCTATGAGGTGTTGGGAGGCCAGTGGGGGTGTCTAGGGTGTTCTCCAGGTCGAGGCGGAGCGGCGGGCGCGGGCTATGGCCAAGGAGCGGTCTGTGCGAGCGGGAACAGGGCACGCTCTAAGGGCGGCGTCGGCATGCTCGACCGGCTCCAAGCGCGGCGGTTCCTGGCCACTCTGCTCTCTGTCTCTGGCTTGGGGCTGGTTGGGCGGTGGAGGTGGACCACAAGCAACTTGCTAGACATGGTGAGAGGGGCTAGAGAGGGCTGCTGCTGCGAGTGCACGGTCGGCCGACGAGTTGGTGCTCGGCATGGCATGGCAGTGTAGCTAGGGGGTAGGGGAGATGTTGGGGTTGGTCTGGTCAGGCTTGAGGGGGACAAATATGATCAAAGCACATCACAATTGCTAGACAAAATCAGCCCAAAACAGTAATAGTTAGGCCATAATGATTTTGCCAGCAAGGTGTTTGATGAAATGGCCGCAAGAGAAAAAGTTTTGAATTTTGGTTTCAAAATTTTTGAGTGATCTCCACTAGTGCTGGGTAGTCTCTGGTTGCAAGTTTTTTGAAAGTGGAGCTCAAATAGATGGGTTTTGAAATAGGGGTGATCTATGCATATGCATCAGATTCAATTTTAAACTGTCATTTAAAATAAGTAAAATAATGTTTTTAGCAGATCCAAAAGTGGGCCTTGGTACCTCATTATGTGTACTAGCAAGGGGTATAAAGATCAAGAATTGTTTCTGTTAAGTTTTGAGTACTAGGAATAGCCAAAGTAGGCATGGGAGTTAAATTTGCCAAAATGACCATTCCTCCTTTTTAATTCTTTTTGATTTGATTTTCTTTAGGAAAAGTTTGGGAATGATGCAGATGATGTTTAAATCACCTAAGAAACATTTTACAAGCATTGGATCATTCAATCATGGCAATTCAAACAACTCCTATTTTAAATTCACACACATATGAATGCTTTCATTTTAAATTTGGAAAAGTTTTTGTTAACCCTATTTTTGGATGATTTGATCTTGATAAGCTTGAATTAAAGTTTTGGGATGTTACAATAAAGGTCTCGCCACTTTTGGGAGGACCTCTAATTGATATTTTCTCTCTCCCCCTCTCTCTCCCGTGACCGTGGTCCCAAGTGCAGGCTCTTGACGAGACATCTTCACCATGAGCGTCGCACTGTGGAATTCGAATCCGGGAGCTCTACTTCTGCAACTGCTGCTGGATCGAGGAAGCGGGAGTCATCGTCAGGCACCGGACATGTGTAACTCCCCGCGAGGTGTCGCACTTGAGGCACTCAAGTCATTGGATCCAAGGAGCGCAAGGACTTCATCACGACCTTGAGGTCGGCTTTGGCTCGTCTACATCAACCATGCTCTCCTGAGCATTGACAACGCTTTTCGGTCTTCAAGGGTAAGTTCGCGAAAAGCCCCTCCCGTTACTGTATTACTAATAGATAGGTCCTGGCAACTTCAGGGGTTTAGGGCATAGAGTAAAATTTATTGTTTTCATATGCGGAACCCCAACACTTGCAAGATATGGAAGTCTCTCCCCTTTGTTTGCTTCCAGGCATAAAAGGACAAGAAGTCAGGGTTTGATATAGAACCAGGCTATAGTGGTTTCGACCATAGGGGAGGGTGTGGGTGCTAGAGTGATTAGTGGCCAAGATTTGTGATGGAGTGGATCTAGAGTGTTTGGTTTTGCCATATTTCAAAAAGGTCCATAAATGAAGATCATGTACTAATTCCCATTTTTATAACTTTTCAAGGTGGAGTGAAGATACTAGGGAAGGGGTATGGTCAATACATACCTTTGGATATTATTTGAGGTTTTTCTGATGATTTTAGATCCTTTTATTATCAAATATTAAAAAAGTGCTGAAATTGTTTTAATGAATTCATTTGAAATTTTTGAATTTGACAAAGTGGGTTTTTGGTGTGCGATGATTCCAATTATCATATCACACATTGGGGAATTTTTCCAAGATTTATAGAAAAAGAAAAGTATTTAAAATAGATATTTTTTGCATTTCTGCAATTTAAGAAAATAGGCAAAATGAAATACTAAAAAACTTCAACAATATTTATTTTTGAAGTGGGAGATAGGGAACATAATATAGGCCTCATATGTGCCTAAAGTTTAAATAGTGTTTTGGAGAAAGGCGAACTTTCTTCAATAGAAGGAGTTTTAAAGTTTTTGTAAAAGCAAGGAAATAAATGGTTTTGGGCCAGAAATAATAATGGAAAACATTTATTAAATTTTTATCTCCAAGGTAGATGGTTGCCACATAGTGTAGCTATCATTTGCATACCTTGGGTTTGTAATATCAACAATTGGTTTGAAGAAAACAAAGGATAATGTAGAAAAAGGATCTTGGACTAGATTATTTTTATACCATCAAAACCATGTGAGATTAAGGGGATCATAGCTCCCCTTGGGTCATGGGTTGGATGGATAGGTAGAGCAAGCGATTTAGATCATCAAGGTACAGAGGGTTCACCTAGATCATGATTGAGTGCTCCTAGGATTGATGCCAAACTTTGATGAAAATAAGGGTGCCAAAGCAGATTATTAAATTTCCTCCAAAACCATGTGGGTTTAAGAAGCACAAGGCTCCAATAAAAACAAGCAAGGTATGGATGGATACAAAATCATGAGTATAGCATGATCATGCAAATATTTGGTCAAAATAAGATGACATGGAGATGAGAGGTTCTGCCAAAGTAGTCATGTTGATAAGATTGGCAGACACAGATTATTTTCTTGCCTGCAAAACTATCAAGAGCAAGTGGGTCACAAGATAATCTAGACAAGGTCAAGGGTGGGATTTGGAAGTTATTATGATGTTCTACAAGATGGTTCAAGTGCATCTCCAAAAATTCACAAGGGTTACTATATGTAGGGAGTCAAAGATGTGATGTTGATAACAGTTCCAAACTTAGTCATATTTTGACAAATTTGGGGTTTTTGACTAGGGTACAAGGGTTAATGATTTTTAGGGGTGGAAAGGTTCCAACCTCATCATCAAGGGGATGATGTTTCAGAGTATATTAGGTAGAGGAGATCCATGGCTTGAGTTGGTCTTCACTACCTTGGGGACTTCAAAAGAGAAGTGGCTCAAAATTGAGTTTGATAAAGAAAACCAAGGTTTATTTTAGTGACTAAAGATCAAGACAAGCTTGGGAATGTTGGTGGATAGGTTCCTTGATCCGAAGAAACTATGGGTGAGGATAGAGTATCCACGTTCCCAATGCGGTTGACCATGTTCTGGAATTCCTCGTAGGGGACATAGTTGTGTCCTCGTGGTGGTTGATGTTGCTGGTACATGTGTTGGTGCTGCGCACCATAATCTCCCCAGCCCTCATCATCTTCCTGCTGTTGCTGCTGTGAGCCTTCTCTTGCTTCCCAGTTGGGATTGAGAACTATCTCTCTGCCATGAGGTCTTCCTGCCAGGATCCTTTGCTTGTTGGAATTCTTCAAAAATCAGAACCCAACTGTCCTTCCCTGGCAAACCAAAAGCAGGAACAAAAGAAATAAACTCGCGCACTACGAGACCATGAGGCTCAAAAGTAAACTGATAAGCGTGGAGATTTGGGTTAGTTGGATACTTTCCTAAAAATTTAGCACAAATAAGAAGTTTTTTTATCCAAAGTTTTAGAACCTACGACAGGACGCAGGTTGGGGATAGGAATACCGCGGGCCAAAGAATATTTTGTATCAAGCTAATCCTAATAAGTTTGTGTAGTGTAGGAAACCAAGGTTTTCAAATATTAAACTCCATCGGATTTGTATAATGCCAAATTTGGGTTAGAGAAGGACAATATTAATTAATATCAGTAAAAACCATCAAGTCTAAAAAAATCATCAGATGTGTCACTAATGTGGCCCTGCCTCCATCCTCAGATTGGATGTTATTTTTCTATTTTATGCCTCTTTGCACTAGCAGCGAGCTAATTCTCTTGTACAAATTGTAATTTTCCTCTTTAATCCATAGCATCACATCCTTCATTTACACATTATGTATTGCAATGAAAGACCACTTACTATGTGTACAAATATTTGGTGTTTTTTTAAAAGACTTGGGGTAGGGGTTGCGGTTGTGGTAGGCACAGCGAGGTTCTTCCGCGTCTTAAGCATCAGGTGTCTATTCTTGGAGACCATGCGCCGTGAGGAAGAAGCAGAAGCCCTGAGTTGGGCATCCATCGTGGAGATGAAGATGGTCTTCAGCGAGCTTGCCAGTATCGACTCCGTCACTGGTGTGACGATGTGGAACGGTGGGGCGAAGGGGTCCATTATGTTGAAGACATGGATGAAGGCAGAGCAAAAGGCTCCGAAGGAGAACGACTTGGGTGGGATCGACCGCACAAGCATGACCTGGGCCCTCCGGTGCTATCGTCGACGCGCGCAGACCAAGTCTTGCCTGTGGATCAATTCAAATTGGCCGATCCACCGGTTCACAGTCATTAGTGCAACAATGCAGATCGGCCGCTCCATCGGGTCAGAGTCATGGTGGGAGTAAGCGACTTGATTCAGATCGGTCATCCACCAGGTTCACGGTCGTTGGTGCAACTATGTGGATGGATCGGTCCGCTGGATCAGAGACACGGTGCGAGTCGGCAAATTCGGCCTGGATAAAGAAATGCTTGGGCAGGATTGAGCGCATGGAAGTGATCATTATCCCCAACGCGTATACTGGCTCGCACGTACCAAGCCTTGCACGCGTTGGGCGTAGATCCTGTTGGAAAGGGTACACCGGGCATGGAGGGGGCTCGCTCGAGGGTGCCTTGAAGGTGAAATGGTCAACGTGCTCGAAGGGCACCTGTACAGGTGTAGCTAGTGGCGTGGCGGCAGGTGCCGGTGCCGGTGGGGGCGAGTGCTAGTATACGAGGCCGCAAGGGCCAGTATGATTCTGACGCGCTCAAAGAGTCCGTAAGAGGGGGGGGCAAAATTGGCATTGGCTTTGGTTCCTTGCAGTCTCGTGGTGGCCAGGTCGTAGGCCCACGCGGCCACCTCCTAGTCTGTCCACGTGCCAGCCATATCCGTTTCTTCGAGTTCCGTTCATGGATCGCCGCTGCGTACTTCCCTATGGCTTAGGCTGATGGTCTAGTAAATGTAGTATAAATGCATCGAAGTATTGGTAAAAATCTGATGTGGCGTAATAATTAATGAAGAAAGAGATGATTAGAGTATCATCGATAGATACCGTATCGTAGCACGTAAACTAAAAAATTCTAATTTTGTATTAAGATTCAAAAATCATTAAATATAATATTAGTACGATACTACCATAAGATACCATGTATTATAAAAATAGTATCATACACTAATATCATATGTATGATACTAATAATATAATACTACTACTATGACCAGGCTTATATGTCACGCCGCGGAACTTCTAACTCCTCGCGAGAGCCCTCGGTGTCAACAAGCGGTCCCGCTCCCTCACCATGGAAGCTAGCACGCAACAACGGACATGGATGGAAATTTATCGCAGCAAGATCGAGGCTGTTGTGTGCGCGCGCGTGCACGCGGGGCTAGCCGAGTCCATGGGCTGCTTGCCACACAACATTTTTTTTGCCAATCAATACAATGGGAACTCGCAAATACTCCCTCTTTTTTAAAATATTACCTCCGTTTTAATATATAAGATGTTTTTCTTTGTTAAAAAAATGTACTTAGATCCCTTTTAGTGTATAGATTCATGTAGATTTGATGTAAACCTACACATTAAAAGAGATCTAGATACACCCTTTTATAAAATTAAAATATCTTATATTTTAAAACGGAACGAGTATTATTTTAGTACGCTACGTTATTTTTCATTCTCTGAGAGTGAGAGGCCAGCAAAACCGCATGCCCCACGCTGCTGAGTGGCTCCAGCTGTAAAGGCACGGATCTACCGAGGTCGCGGGAGACGGAGAGGATGTTACAGGGATGTTACATGAGAGCTTCGGCGATGAGCCAAGAATATGGTTAAGGCAGACACACTCGGTGCGGTTAGAATGACTATAGAGACGGTGAGCTCAGTTCGGCGTTGGTTACTACTAATCCCTCCGTTTTAAAATATAAGATATTTTTACTTTATAAAAGAAGTGTATCCAGACTTCGTTTAGTACGTAGGTTTATTCTGACTATAGAGCCGGTGAGCTCAGTTCGGTGTTGGTTAGTACTACTCCATAATGTATTTAGCTTAATTGACCGAACTACTCATTTTTTCTTCGTTGTCTTGTTTTTTGTCATTAACATAGAATTCAGGATATTAATGTTATTGCTGTAAGTGCTTCTACGTAAAATGGATATTGCACACTTTATGTGATTTCTAACGTTCTAGTAGAATGGTGTAAGTTGAAATTGAAATCCAAGTGGCCGCGTGCAGTAGTTTGAACGCCTTGAGCCGTGGGATACGAGCAAGCGACAGGTGTCCATGTTGGCGCCCATGCATATCCGTGACGTTCATTTTCATCGTGTTCATGGCAGTGTGCATCACCGCCATGTTTTGTCGTGCGTCACCCGACCACGGCAAAGAGATCACAGAGCTAGGAAGATCGCAGTGGGAGCACGAGTGTGTCTTGGGAACCTTGCCATGCCACTGAAGATGCGGAGTCCTCACTGAGCCCAGCGTCTTGGTGGAGCTGGTGCAACACTGTGATGTTATGCACGACTTGGGGCAGTGGCGAGCTTGTCCATTTGTTTGAGGGCCATGTTGTGGCGTGCCATGTGGCCGCCAAGGGCCTATTGGGCGGGTAACGTCTTGGCGCATATCGCCGAGCGGGCACACGAGCCTCATGTTCTATTTCAGTTGCTTCTTTGTCTTCTTGCAGATGGAGGTGTCAGGGCAGACAAGCTATTCGTTCTTGTTGCGACAACGATTTCACTACTGTTTATGGGCTCCTTTTCAATAGGGGTGTGTTTGGTTGCTCGGCCCAAGATTTCCTCTTTTTTGTCACTTGGCCCGCTGGGTGCTACATGGGGGAGATTGGATTTGGGCCAGCTTGGGCAAGTTGTTTGGCTGCCTGCATTTTTGTTTCCTGCAAATAAGCCAAGTTATTTGGTTTCCCAGATTCTTGTCTTTTTCCCTGCTGATGCATTTTACAGGTGTTTGGTGTGGTGCTTTGCATCTGATCACATGGTTTATGATCACGCATTTCAAATTTTGATGATCTTACCACCCCAGCACACACACAACACATGGTCACAAGAACAGTCATACGCACACGCAGCATATTGCGAGCTAGATGATCACCATAAAAGCCATATGCAGACATAAACATTGCTAGCTACACCATAACAATCTTAACACTCACACACAGGTAGCAATTAGGGGTTCTAAACTTCACCCCTGGTCAAAAGAACCATCAGCAGGGACATCGCCTGCTCCTCAAGCACTAGGGGCTTAACCCCTAATGAAACAAACCATCAACAAGGGCATGGAATGCCCCTGAACCACCACCAGGGGTTTTCACCCCTGATCAAAAGAACCATCAGCCTACTTACTTCACCATCACAAGTTGTCCATCAGCAACTACTACTACTACTTACAAACTTACACAAGCATCGACATGAAGGCCATCATCGGCTAGCCATGGTCTGGATAGGTGTACTACCTGGCGCTGGAGGAGTCGGCCTTGTAGATCGTCATCTTGATGATGAAGGACTTCATCTTGAACTCCACGACATCGTCGCGCTCCAGGTCGTACTTGTACACCAGCTCCGGCCAATTCTTCCTGAAGGCAACCTGGTCAGTGAACCAGTCCACATGCACCCACTCGGCGCACCAGCGGCAGGCTATGACCTGCACGACGCGCGGTAGCGATTGCTTGATCCAGGTCCTCCGGCCAAACTGGAACACGGGCGGGATCACCAGCATGTGGAGGTCAGCCGCATCCAGCTTGATGATGAAGCGGCGAGGGACCTCGGCGATTGGGTAGTGGCCAAACTTCGGTTGTCGGCCCTCCTTGCTTTACGGCTGCTGCGAAGCCGCCTCCACCTTGCTGATGACTACGGGCTTCAGTGCCTAGCGGTTGGTCGGGAGCACGTCGGCAAAACCCGGTGGGGGTGACAGCCCCTCCCGACAGTCTTGCATCCAAACTTAACCACCTTGGCACGAAACAAAACAAGGTCAGCAACGACTTGGTAGCTAGCAGCATTGCCTAATTTGGCAATACACATGGTACAACATGGAGTACAATGAGTAATTTGGCAATTCACATGGTACAAACATGGGGTACAATGCCTATTTGGCAATGCACATGGTACTAACATGGAGTACAGCTACCTAGTATCCCCAATCGGGCAATGCCCCAGGACAGCAACCAATTTGAGGATTCGGCTATGAATCCCCAATCGGGCAATGCCCTAGGATAACACCCAAATTGAGGAATCGGCTAAATTAAATCCCAAAATTTATGTGCACACTCGAAAAACCCCAAATCGCTCTACAACTACCGAAGATCAAGTCCTAACTATCATCGATTTGGGGCCAAACCCTAACCGCTTTGTAGATCGGGAACTTACCCTAGTCAGCGGTGGCGCCATCGATGACGATGGTGCAGTAGAAGGTGCCACTGGAGCGAGAGAAGAAGCTCCGGCCATGAAGGTTAGGGCCGCCGGCATGGGGAGAAAAAACCCTATCTGAATAGTCGAGGGTAACCCCGACTATGGCGGGGGCTTTTTCGGCCTGCTTGGTCGCAGATGCAGCGTCCTCCGCGGATGTAGGCGGCGCTACCGTCGCCGATGCCGCCCGAGTTCCGCGCGCACAGATGGGTGCGGGAGCCCTGAGCACCCTTGCTAGGGTCGCCTCTCTGCGGACAATGACCTTCTCCAGTTGAATGGCCGCCCATAGGCTATGAGCACTCACCTCGCCGATGCGGGGGCAACCGAATGGGGGGAGGAGGAGGAGGAGTGGCAGCCATGGTTGAGAATTGGGTGACGGGACTAGAACTGGAACTGGGAGGTGAGCGGATTGGTCTGGGAGTTAAGGCAAAAACGTCCCATATCCCGCCCTTCCCCACGCGTGCAAGCGGTCGGCACACAGCGCTCGCCAGGGCCTGACCCTGTGGAAACGGCCGAAATCGGCCTTCCCAGCGAGCCAAGTTTTGGCCTGCTTTAAGAACCGTGCGATGCCGCACTTCCATGTGACCTAGCTCTCCAAACATGCTTATTTCTTCATGCGTTGTGCGAGCAACGGGTGTCGACCCAACCAAACATGCCCTAGGCTTCTTCCCCTTCCACGCTACCGAGGTGGAATTTCACTTTTGTTCCTCTGCTGTCTACGCCACATATGTTGATCTCGAAAATGTGCTCCATTGACCCAGAGCATGTGTTGTTGCTCGAACAGGGGCTACCTGGCCTAGTAGCTCGAGTTGATCGGCCTATTGCATCTTGTGCCTAGCGATGACATTTTCTTCAT
The DNA here is from genome assembly GCA_023614405.1 of Avena insularis. Classification (NCBI taxonomy): domain Eukaryota; kingdom Viridiplantae; phylum Streptophyta; class Magnoliopsida; order Poales; family Poaceae; genus Avena; species Avena insularis. Next base: position 426,648,962 of record CM042692.1, on the reverse strand, counting down.
GCATACATTACATAGGCACCGGATCTTCTGTTTCTGGCATTGTCCTACCCTACCCTGCATTCGTTGTTGCAATTTCAAGAGGGTCATGCCAGCCTCCTCACTGCGATATATAGCTCAAGAGGGTCATGCTAGCCTCCTCCTCGCTGCGAGCCAGCTCCAGCAGCAAAACCGCAGGCTCCACACTACCGGGATCTAGGAAAATTATGATATGCGTAATATATCGTCTTTACCTTAAAATGGCTATAGAAGTTCTCTCTTTAGAACATCCGACCGTCTCTTTTTTACTAAACTATATGTTTTTTCTATGTTGTCATGTTTGTGTCATTAACATAAACTAAAAATTAGGATATTAATGTTATTACTCGAAGTGCTTGTACATAAAATAGAAATCTCACCCCTTGATGTGATTTATAACCTTTCGATGGAATAGTGTAAAATTGAAAATGAAATTTAAGGGTTGTGTGAATTTGTTTGAACAACTTGGAGAAGTGGGAGGTTGTATCGGGCATGCGGTGTTTGTGCATGTCAGCACATGTGCAGATCCGGGTCATTTGTTGTCATCATGTTCATGGTCGTGTTCTTCACTGATGTGTCTTGTTCCATGAAAGATTGCACCAGGAGATCAAGTGTGTATTGGACACCTTCATCATTGTTAGGTGTTATCCTCTCCGAGCCCGACGTCTTTGCGGAGTTAGTGCTATACCATGATGTTGTGCACGGCTTGGGCGGTGGTGATTGATACATTGCAAATGTATCTATCCATAATTTTGATGTTCCATGTTTGGTTTTATCTACTTTCTTATGTTTTGTCCACACTTTGGAGTACTTTTCATATGATTTCTTGGACTAACCTACTAATAAGAGCCACAGTGCCAGTTGCCTGTTTTCTGCTGTTTTTGGTTCCAGGAAATTCAAAAAATGAATATTCTCGGAATTGGACGGGACAAAAGCCAAAGTTCCTATTTTTTCGGAAGACTCACGGAGCCAGAAGGAGAGTCAGAGAGGGGCCACAGGGTGGCCACACCCCCACCCCCAGGCGCGGGTACCCCTAGGCCACACCAGGGCATGGTGTGGGCCCCTTGGCCGGCCACCGACCTTGCCTCCTTCGCCTATATATTCCTCCTGAGGCAAAAACCCTAGATCGTCAATCAGAAATCCACGAAAAGTTCTGCAGCACCGTCGCCACAGAATGGGAGATTCGAGACAGAAGTCTCTGTTCCAAGGCCACGGACGGGAGATTCCCAGAGCCATCTCCATTGATCTCCAGCACCATATCCATCACCGTTGCTGATTCCCATGATGAGGAGGGAGTAGTTCTCTCTCGAGGCTAAGGGTTCTACCGGTAGCTATGTGTTCATCTCTCTCTCTATGCATGATCATATTGTGATCATGAGCTTGTAATCTATAGATCTACCTTGCTACTCAAGCGCTTTAATAGATCTCTGCTCTCCCCATGTGTGTGAAAGTGACAGCGTGCACACCATGGTGGCACTTAGGCTAGAGATTACAAATACTTGTTATGAGTTATATTTGGAGTTAGTTGTCTTTATGAAATTGTGGTGTTTGTTGGAACCATCTAGTACTCAAGGTGACAGTGTGGGATTTTCTAGATGGGAAATATGAACTTTGAGGTGTGTTGTTATAGCCTATCATGGATTAGAGTGTCCAACCGGAGAGTAGTTCGGCGTAGTATCATAAAGAGAATATATTTATATGTGAGTGTTCACTAGTGAAAGTATGATCCCTAGGCCTTGTTTCTAAGCATTGATACACCGTTTGCAATTAGATCTGTTACATGTTTGCTTGCTTCCTTCTTTATTTCAGTTTGCCTTTAGTCTCTTCCACGCTATCAAGCTATTTTCTATCACCGTTACCACTTATAATTATCTATACCACTTGTATTTTACTATCTCTTCGCCAAACTAGTGCACCTATACACCTGATAAGTGTATTGGGTGTGTTGGGGACACAAGAGACTTCTTGTATTTTGATTGCAGGATTGCTTGAGAGGGGATACCTTTGACCACTTCCTCCCTGAGTTCGATAAACCTTGGGTAATCCACTTAAGGGAAACTTGCTGCTGTTCTACAAACCTCTGCACTTGGAGGCCCAACAACTGTCTACAAGAATAGAAGTGCGTAGACATCAGTGATCCCGTCCATTTACTTGAGGGACATGTTGCTCACCATGTGGCCGCCTAGGGAATGTTGGGTGGGCAACGATTCGGTGCACATCGTGAACGGCCACACGAACCTCATGTCCGATGTCGGCGACAATATGTGCCTCAATGATGGTAGGTGTCGAGAGCCTAGCCTCCTTCACGCCATCAATAGTTGACAGCTTGGTTTCATCTGGACCATGGAGTGGCTGACAAGATTGTCTCCTTCTCCATAGGCTTATTCCCGTTCCACACTAATATGCTGATTGCACTACTCTTCTTATGTTGCCTAGGACCCACGGTTAGAGATATGTCACATTATGTGACACGATTGCCAGAGATATGTGGCATATCTCTAACACCCACAGTAATCCCAAAAATGTGCTCCATCGGCACGTAGCATGTGCCATTGCTAGCACGTGAGCTACATGATCAGTTGTTAGCTCAAGTTGATTAGCCCATGGCATCTTGCTCCTCACGGCAACAATGTTGTCTACATGCATATGTTACATTGGCAGCTAATCTTTGGTTGTAATATCACCCCACCCTGCCCTATTAGGTGGTAGCTCCAGCCAGTATGCCCCATGGCATCCTCAGTGGCATCAACAGCTAGCATCTTTGTCTGCTCAAGATCTTGGAGTGGCCACTTCTTTGTCATCTTAGAGTCAGAGGTTCCAGGCGTACAAGCTTGTCATTCTTGTTGCGATAACGATGGTACACTATAAGAAAAGTTTCCTTCCACAATGACTTGGCCCGATGGTCGTCGTAGAAGGCGCGTATTCCACGACGAATTTCTCGGCTCGATCGTGGCCGATGGAAAACTTTTTTTCCGGTTTCGCGGCCCTCTACTACGACGGAACCGCTAAAAACATGGAGGAAGCTCGACCAGCGCGTGGCAGAATCAAGATTTTTGTTTCCTCGCGCGATGTTGACTCGCCGAAGTATTTTGAGGCGTGTGGGTCCCGGATGTCAGTGTCTCTAGCGGACCATACTTTTCGGTCGTACCTCCCTGATTTGAACTCGGTAACATTGCTCGATGTGTCTATCGTTTAGTCAGGCTGCCGGGTCCCACATGTTAGCCTCTCATTACAAGAATCGTGTGTATGATAGAATTTTTTCCTTTGCTCGCGCTACCCTTTTACGAAGTTGATAGTGTTACTCGATGCATCTACACTTTAATCAGGCTACTTGGACCCTCATGTCATCCTCTTGTATGATGGAATTTGTTCCCTTAGCTATTGCCTCCCTAATTTTAACTCGATAACGTTGCTCGATCTATCTATTGTTTAGTCACGCTATTTGGTCCTCCATGTGAGCCTCATATTATAAAAATTGTGTGCATGATGGAATTTTTTCTTTGCTTGTGCTACCCTGTTCCGAACTTGATAGCGCTGCTCGATGCATCTATCGTTTAATCAAACCCCTGGACCCCATATGTCATCCTCTTATTAGAAGAAACATGTGTATGATAGAATTTTTTCCATCGGTCGCGCCTCCGTGTTCCGAACTTGATAGCGTTGCTTGCTGCATCTACCATTTAATCATGCTATATGGACCCACATGTCATCCACTCATTAGAAGAAACGTGTGTGTGATGGAATTTTTGCTATCAGTCGCGCCTCTGTGTTTCGAACTTGATAGCTTTGCTCGACGCATCAGCCGTTTTCCCAGGCTGCTAGGTCCCCCATGTGAGCCTCTCATTAGAAGAAACGTGTGCATGCTAGACTTTTTTCTCGCTCGCGCCTCCCTATTTCGAACTTGGCAACGTTGCTAGAGGCAGCACATGTATAAGGTCGCGCTAGTAGGTCCCACATGTCAGTCTTTCTGTAAAGAAACCTGTGTATGATGGACTTTTTTTCGGCCACGTCCGCTGTTTTGACTTTGGCAACGTTGCTCGATGCGGCAGCCGTGTATGGTCTTGCTGCTGAGGCCCCCATGTCAGCCTCTCTGGTATATTCTGCCTTGTGGGTCCCGGATGTAGCTTGTATGTTCTGGCGGGTGGGTCCTAGATGCCAGCCTCTCTACAAATATTTAACTTTTTTTTCAAACCCGACCATTAAACTCGAGGGATGTTGTAGGTTGGTGGGTCTGGAATGTTAGCCTCTCCATAATACGATATTAAAATGTAAACCCTTTCTCAAAAAAAAGTAAAGTCAAGATATATATAAATATGTACACACAGGGGATTCGAACTAAAGACCTTCAAATCAAATAAAATAGACGTAAACTGAGTGTTTTGCCACTACACTAAAGATATTTGTAGAAATTGAATCATTAAACATGTATTGGTACTATAACTTATGTATCAATCTTCCAAAAAATATTTTGTGTATCCATGTTATCTCTCTTAAAATAAAAGGGCAGTGCTACTAGAACCTCGATTTATAAAAAGCCACATAATGGATTAGTTTCTTTAAAACATGGGTAGGCAGAGTTTTTTTAGAGGTGGGGGGCAATGCCAAAAAGGCCAAATTAAAAAGTTTTTGGGCAATGGTCAATGGCTCCTATCTCAAATTTCACTAGGCTGTGGCTCGCCAGATTTAAACACAGACCACATCGAGGGAGGAAAAAAGTGATAATTCCTTTGACAGATATTTATGTAAAAATATCTAATGAACACACATCACATGTGCCAAAACAGGGTTGTATATCTTTGATAGGGAGGGAAAAAGTGATAATTCCAATGACTTCACCTGGTGAAATCATGATATATATCTTTACCCTCTCATCTCTCTCCAAAACACTTCCAATGGTTCCGATGACACAAAGGCAAAAGATCTAGAGCAAACAACCAGTAGCAACGATAGAACTTTTGACAAGTTCAATACTATTTGAAAGATTAAGGAGTACAGAATAATAAGACATAAAAAATCAGCAGAGTCCAAGTTCATATTCAATAGCACTTGACCAATTCAAAAGCATTTTAAAGTGACTGATTCAGCAATACAGACACTGGAATTCAATAGCAGTACAGAGAGAGACAATTCTTGTTTTAGCTCTAAAAACCATGTCATGTGATCAGTTTACCCTTTTCTCCAAACATACTCGATCACTGGAACACAATCATTGTCATAATATTTGGTCATATAGGGAACCATCATATAGATACAGATATACCATACCAGTACGTACTAGTCATAGCTCTAATCCAGCAAAAGGTTATCATAGTTTTACCATCCATATATAATCAGTGGAGATAAGACAACCACAGAATTAATTACAATAGCGTGCGGCCAAAGAGCTAGACAGCTAGGAAGTTCATGAACAGCATGCGGCATTCAGGACAGCCAGATACATCGACCTTGACCGTTCTTCCAATAGTAAGTTTGGCTACTTTCCGGAACTTGATCCACCTAGAAGTAGTTGCCAAGCACCCATCAGTCAAGTAAATGGCGTAGCATCCCTCGATTTGCACTCCTTCGCTCTGCATCATGAAGACTATTGTGCCCTTTCGTCTAGCCTAGAGTTGCTTTGTGGCACTCTTAGGCAATTTCTGAGTCAAAGCAAGAGATAGACGCATAATTACTAAGAGCAATGCACTGAATCATGTGAAACTTGAGAAGACATTCAGAGCAGTTTATCTGTCGTCATATACACACAAACATAATCCGGTGTGACCTTCTGATAACACATGTGTAGGATATGGTCTAATAAGGTACTGCCCGGGGTGATGAAGAAGCTTGTGCTAGTGCCTGTGTTGGGGCTGGTGTGGTAGCTGGTGCTAGTGCAGGAGATGGTGCCACTAATTGTAGAGGGGCTGGTGCAGGAGCCAGAAGGCCCAAAACCGGTGTTGGCCCTAGCACCTTGATGCTAGATTCCTTCTGAGGGGTAGCTAAGCTGACTGCAGGGATGGTAGAGGCAGAGAAGTGTACAAGCAAAATGGTCTCTTATACAATAGTTACTCACAAGACAGTGCTCAGAGGATATGATGAGTATACAAGCAAATTAAGTTACTACCTCCATTTTTTCTCCTTAGGTCAACAGGTGCCGGAGCAGGAACTAGGGCCAGTGCTGTTGCGGGTGCCAGCAGCTTGATGCTAGTTACCTTCTGGGGGTAGGTAAGGGGACTGCAGGAGTGATTAGAGAGGAATATGAGATGTGTACAAGCAAAATGGTTTCTTATACAACAATAAATCCTAGATAGAGATCAGAGTATACAAGCGAATTAAGTTACTACCTATATTCTTTCTCCTACTGAGGTCAACATGTGTCGCGAGGCAGGGCGGTGCCCGACAACTTGATCTCGGCACCCTTCTGGGTGGTACATAAGGGGAAGCGGACTGCAGAAGTGGTCAGGGTCATATGACGAGTAAAGACAATGGTGCAGAATAGTTAGTCGCAACAAAATCATTAGAGGTTGTGATGAGTATAGAAGAAAATTAATCAGTACTACCTCTATTCTTGGTCCTTAGGTAAACAGGTGTAGGATGGCGTGCAAGTATCTGCTTAGGCTTGCTAAAACTGAATGTTACCTCGTCCCCTGTTTCAGACCATTCTCACGGACATACTTGGACCATCCTCGGCCACCCAAATAGGTGGTGGCCATCTTCTAGGAGACATTAACATCATATAGTTGCCACATGCCTTTAGGGCCCTCTCTATACAGAGTTAGAAACTTGTCGTTTCCAAACATCTTGTTTATAATGGGGCGAGCGACACAAGGGACAGCCTTCATGAGAAAATTGATAGAGAAGTAAGGTGACAGCAAAAAAAGTGAGATACAAGATCTTACATCAAGTCGGTCTAAACCACTTGGAATCCATACTTGATACCATGGGTACCCTTTGTGAAGGGTGACCATGCACCATTTTTCTTCCCTCTGCCTTTGGAAGGGCATACAGGCCCCCCCCCTTTTAATCCACAAGCTTGACAAGATGAAGGTAGCAGAAATGGCTGAGCAGCTGGTGCGTGGTACTGATTGAAATTAAGTGGAAAGGTTAAATTATGTAAAGAGCAAGTAAATCTAATAATATAAGACTAAACCATTGCCTGTAAAGAAAATAGATTTAATTTTTGTGAACTTCTGATGAGCGTAAACATATAGTACTAGCTGATAACAATAACATGGAAAAACATAACATGTGAAATTGTGGATTTTCAAATTATACCCACTTCTTAGAGAGGCCACTTCCCACCTTGGTACTGTGTTGGCGCTTCCTTGTTGTGTAGAGGATGTCCTCTTTTGGTGCAGGCATCAGAAATCTACTAGCCTCTACAGCAGCCTCAGCATCTACAGCAGTACCTTCAATCTGCATAAATAGCAACGAAGCTCAACAGTTCAATACAATGTAAAGTTTGACCAAGTTTTAGAAAAAACATTAATATTTATAATATGAATTATATATCCTTGGATACATCATGAAACATATTTCACGTCGTATGTATATAATATCATAGTTCTTGATAGTTTTTGACTTTTTTCAAGAAGTTTGGTCAAACTTTTCGTAGCTTGACTTTTCAAAAAAAAATATGCCTTAAGCCTTGGGACGGAGGGAATACAGTACATAGTAGTCATATACTGACTGTATGAGATAGTTAGACAGATCTAGATCTGGATTCACATAAACATAGTGCCAGCATTAATGCAATCATACATATGTTTCTGAACATCTGATAAGTATGCATGACACCAAGCGAGTAATAATTAAATCTGACTACACCATAGTAATAAGGGTATTAAGAACAAATACTTTTCTCTTTAAGCTGGGCCCTCCAAGCTGGTCGGTGGCCTTGCGCTTGTTTGGTGAGTAGTGGTACTAGCCGAATCCTACGGCATGTGGGAGTACCATCATGTTTGCCGCATCTAGAGCATCGCACGTTTGTTGGTATGTACCACCGTGCTACAGTAAATGAAGAAGAGATGGTGTCACAGAAGCTTCCACAAAAACATGATGCAGACAAAGACAACTTTTAGCACAGGGATACATCGAGGTTGCAGCCAACCACTTTCAGCATTGGAAAGAATGGAAGAATGCAATGAATATACTACTACATTACCTTTTTTAGGCAACTTTTAAGGGAACTGACGGGGCCATCCCTGTCTGTAGTGGCCGTGCGCGCCACTGACCCATAGTTCTCTATACAGAATCTAACGCAAAATCCATTGCACATTACGAGTAGCAACTAAAGGTTACAGAAGTGAAGAACACCGAAATAAAACCCGACCAAATGCCCCAATCAGAACAATGGTGACCATGCCCTGATCCTGAATCCATACAAAATCAGTACCACCTCCCCCCACCACCACCCCCAACCCCCACCACCACTCCCACCCCACCCAAATGACACAATCGATCAGAGCAGAGGAAAAATATCCTGATTAGGTGATTCCGAGGTGAGCAATAAGGAAGAACTCGACAATCAATGCATACCGAATACTACTACTCCTAGTACTAATAGTACCCCCAATGGCCCAATAGGAAGCAAATTAAGCAAAGCTGGATTTCAAGGTGAGCAAATACACCCACCTATTTCTGCAAGAACTCTCCAATCGGAGGTTGCGCCAGTTCCAACAGTTGCTTGCTGAATGGGAGCAGCTAGTGATGGTTTCTTATCTTGTCGTTGGTAGAAAGGCATGGGCAGGGGAGTAGTAGTACTAGTAGTAGTAGGGCTGGGCAGTACACTTTTTCTATAGTAAGTATTCTTAAGTGGCAGTGGCGGGAACATTTTGCTGGGAGATAATCCCAAATTTTTTATCCCAGCTAGCACGTGGTGGCCTACAACTGTTTCAAGCGGGTCCCACATCAGGGGTGAGTTAAAGCGGGTCCCACATCAAGTGGGTGAGATAATTGACCAAGCCAACCTCCTCCTTCCCTTAGTACTAGTACTAGTTCTCCTGGGTTCCTCTCCAAGGACAGAGAAAATTTTCCCTCTTCGAATCAGATTGATCCCAGCTTATTATCCTTTTGCTGATTCGTCTCATGGAGCATTAAAGGAGGGGAAGGGCTAGCAGTGGAAAATACGGCGGTAGTTGCAGCATAGGGCACCAGTGCTGGGCCTCAAAACTGTTTAGGAACCGATAAAATAATAAGCTTGGATTTCAGACTAGAAACACACACAAACACACATATATATAGTAATATACAGAATAGTTTCCAATTATAGTTCTGCTAACAAAGGCCTAGAAATCATAAGGTAGCTCCATATTATAGAACTACGACAGTAGCAAACCAATCATGAGATAGCTCTACACCCCAAGAGTTTTGCAGCTGGGCTAGTGGTCATCAGACTACCCAGACGGCACCAAAAGTACACCCCTGATGATCAGCAGCCCTGCATCAAATCCATCCAGAAGCAGTGTACCTGATCCATAGCCTCAGGTGCAGGCTCATCAATGAACAGGTCATCGTCATTACCATCAAAGTCCTCTTCGGTCGTCTACTTCTGTGATTAGTAGATTAACAGATACGTTTATAGAGAAGCATCAAAGACACACAACCTGAGCATTTTTCATTCTACATATATACCTTGTCATCTGGCATAGCGGTAGTACCAGAAATGAAACATGTTTCATGCAGCTTGTGCTTTTTCTCTCCTTCCCCTTCTCCGAGTTGATCTAGATGCTCAGGAGCTGCCTCTGTCAGTTGATCTAATTGATCAACATCTGCTTCCCCTACTTGATCTTCATGATAAAGATGTGCTTCCACTAGTTCATATGGAGGATCATATGGTTCACCATTAAATACCCATCTAAGATATGTGTTTAGCATCCCAAATGTAAAAATATGGTCTTCCACTATACTTTGAGGCAGCACCCTACGATTCACACACAATCGACTAGGGCAATGTACTTTTGAGTTGTCACAATAAGCTCTAACAAACTCCATAAATCATAGAACACCAAGGATATGTTTAGCGCTGCCTAATGGAGAAATCTCTATCCAAAATTTTGACAGCAAAAATCGCCGAAGGTATTTAGGAACATAGATCGAGCGCAGGATAAACTATGACCATGCAGATTGAGGACAAATTAAACTACGCATTTGAGGAGGCACATCGGGTGAAAGGGCGATAAAATGCTAACCAGATCGAGCTAGAGATAGAAGGACTACCGTGGGATCAACGTGTCCATCGGTGCGTCTCAAGAAGACCGACGGGTAGGGAAAGCTTCTTTGTGCACAGTGGTGATGAGGATCGGTCGTAAGCGCGTCTGTTTTGTGGGCAAGGGGTGAGGGCCTAGGCGGCGGAGGGTGGAAGTTAATACATCGTGTGAAGGGGTGGGGAGGGATAACTTTGGAAATTCTGACCTACCCTGCTTTGGGCACCACCATATACGTGACCCACCTGCCAATCACCATAGATCAAAATTGATCCAAAACTTGTCAAAATATAAGTTTACATTTTACCACGGAAACTAATGCACATAGCATTGCACTTTGCGAACGAATGACTTTATTTCAACATATATTTAATTTTGTCCCTAATTTTTTCGAAAAGGGGCCAAATTTGGAAATTTGAAAGTAAACTTCAAATTTGGAACTAGACATATTGGTTGATTTGCCAAGATGCACTGTTATACTAAATGCGGACACATCTTCATAAATTATGGCCATGACCTTGGTCACCTTTTTTCTGGACGATGGTCATCTTTTTGAAAGCCTTGAATTGTTCGATAATTTCAGCAAATGCCTAAAAACTCATTTAAATGTTGGAAAGCAACTATCATTGGTATGCGGGTCTAGAGTGTAACAGCAAATCTGAGCGGCCCCACATCAGAGCAGCGTATGTTTGAAGCTTCGACCTCAAAATTTTGGTACTGTGCCCAAACATCGCACACATCCATTCAAATATCACGCGCATCTATTCAAACATACTTCATCTTTTTTAGAATGCATAATTCCTCTTCTACCCATGCTCCTCTTATTTGAAAGCCTTGAATTAATGTTCATTAATTTCGGCAGATGTCTATAAACTCATTAAATGCTGGAAAGCATATATGCATGTGGGTCTATCTGACGGGCAAAGCATCCCAAGTGGGAGTAGCGTACCTTAGAAGCTTCAACTTCAAAATTTCGGTAGAGTGCCGAAATATCCCACCGACCCATTCAAACATGCCGCCCATCCATTCAAACATCCGGCCCCAAAAATTATTTTATTGCACAAATTTAGCCTGGAAGCTTAAAAGCACGTTATACATTATGTGAAAAAAGGGGGCGGTGACATTTTGAGCCATCATCTTTGTAGTTGCTTCACAACAAAACACATTGTTGTTACATGGAAATTCAAAAACAAACTTCAAATTTGGAACCAGACATATTGGTTGATTTGCAAAGATGCACCGATTTACCAAATACGGACACGTCATCATAAACTATTTCCATGACCTTGGTCACCTTTTTTTTGGACGATGGTCATCTTCTTGAAAGCCTTAAATTGTTCGAAAATTTTAGCAAATTCCTAGAAACTCAATTAGATGTTAGGAGCAACTCTCCCTGGCATGTGGGTCTAGACGGTGATAGCGCCTAGAAACTCTCGCTGGAGTAGCGTATGCTAGAAGCTTCGGCCTCAAAATTTTGGTACGACGTCCAAACATTGCACCCATCCATTAAAATATCCCACGCATCCATTCAAACATGCTTCACCTCTTTGTAGAATGCAAAATTCCTCTTCTATTCTACTCCGGAAACAAGAATCTGAGGGAGCACTATAATAACAGAGGGATATAGGTGGTAAATTTCCGTTCTCCCAAGTGCATCACCCCATCGATGTTTCCTAGCCCTTATTCAATATTTACCTGCCCGCCCACTCCGACCTACATTGACTTTTTGGACCCACTATGCAAGTGACCCACATGGTAGTGAGCCAGAATTACGGGAAGTAGAGATTCACATCGCTTGTTGTTCAAAATTCGAAAAAAAATCGCTAAACTAGGATAAAATTGTTAAAATCATCGAACCTGGCTTGGAAGCTTGAAAAATCATGAAACTTGGGCATTACCTGTCAAAAAATTATACTCTGTGAGAAAATTGGTGCGGTGAGATTTTGAACCACATATAATCTTTGTAGTTGCTTCACAACGGAAGCCATTGTTGTCACTTGGACAATTTAAAATAACTTTGATTTGGATGCACCCTTTTTTGAAAACATTGTTTGAAATGCCAATATGCAGTTATGCACCGATCTACCAAACATGGACATGTTATCATAAACTATGGCAAACATATTGCCATGACTTTGGTCATCTCGTTTCAAAGTCATGAATGTTCATACATGGTACGCCATATTGTGAAACGGGTTTCTTCGAAAGTTGTCAATTTTTAACATACTTTTCATGCAAACTAGGCAATGCACATAACAAAATACTCTGCAAAAGAAAGACATTGCTTCAATTTATATATTTTTTATTTGGATATTTCTGTCAAAAGGTCCCAAATCAGGCCTCATTATTAGCATTCATATCAAGAAGTTGAGGAGTTGTTTGGTTAAGCTTATCTGTCGCTTTTAGCTTTATTTTATAAGCCACTTTAGATTTATTTTCTTTTGGCTTATACCATCATTCCACTATGTCAGAGTAAAAGCTAAAAAACAAAGCCAAAAACATGTCCCTGGCTTCATAAGCTAAAATCAAAAGCCAGAATTAGAGCCCAACCAAACAACGCCTAAATCTCACGAAACTCTTGGTGTTTCTCCCTTGTTTTAGTACTTGGGCACCTTCAATTTTATTTAACAAAAAATATGACCAAGCAGGGTATCATCGACTTGTAGATCAATTTTTGAGATACTTTCATTAAATTGCGGTAACACCATTCTATTCCACGAATATATATAACCATAAAGTTTGAACACATTATTGAGAATTTACAGAATCCTAAACCATAAAATCTAAACCCCTAAACCCTGACCAAGTAGGTATCATGCACTTATAGATCAAAATTTGAGATACTTTCGTTAAATTGGGTAACGCAATTCTATTTGACAAATTTAAGCATAAATCCTGAGCATTATCGAAAATTCCCTAAACCCTAAAACCCTTAGCCCAAAAACCCTAACCAAGCAGGTATTATGCACTCATAGATCAAAATTTGAGATACTTTCATTAAATCGGGAAACGCCATTCTATTAGACGAATATAAGCATAAATCCTGATCATTACCAAAAAGTAGCTAAACCCTAAACCCGAAACAACCGATAAAACTAAACCGTAAAACCCTAAACCCACGACCCATAAACCCTAACCAAGCAGGTATCGTGCACTTATATATCAAAATTTGAGATACTTTCATTAAATTGCAGTAACGCCATTCTATTCCACGAATATAACCATAAAGCTTGAACATTTTTTAAAATTCCCGAAACCTTAAAACCTAAACATTAAACCCTTACCAAACACGTAGCATGCACTTATAGTTCAAAATTTGATATACTTTCATTAAATTGGTAACGCCATTCTATTTGACGAATATAAGTATAAAACTTGAGCATTATCAAAAATTCCCTAAACCCTATACAACCCCTAAAACCTAAACCTAAAACCCCAAACCCTCAACCCATAAACCCTAACCAAGCAGGTATCATGCACTTATAGATCTTGAGATACTTTCAATGAAATAGGTAACGCCATTCTATTCGACGAATATAAGCATAAAGCTTGAGAATTATTGAAAATTCGCTAAACCCCCTAAACCCTATTCAATCCATAAAACCTAAACTGTAAAACCCTAAAACCCTAAACCCTCGACCCATAAGCCCTAACCAAGCAGGTATCGTGGACTTATAGATCAAAATCTGAGATTCTTTCATTAAATTATGGTAACGCCATTCTATTCCATGAATATAACCATAAAGTTTGAACATTATTGAAAATGCCCTAAACCCTAAAACCCTAAACCCTCAACCCTGCCTAAACGACCGGCAAATGAGGTATCATGCACTTGTAGATCAAAATTTCAGATATACTCTCCTCAGATTGTGCTCACGCCATTCAATACCATTAATATAAGAATATATAAAGCAGCTTGAAAATTATCAAAAATTCCGAAAAAACCTAAACCCTAAACCCCAAAAACCATAAACCCTAAACCCTCATCCCCTCAACCCCTTACCAAACAGGTATCATGCACTTATAGATCAAAATCCGAGATACTTTCATTAAATTGCGATAACACAAGTCTATTCCACGAATATATATAAGCATATATATAAAGCTTGAACATTATTGTTGAAAATTTATAAACCCTAAATCCTAGAAAACCCAAAACCCTAAATACCAACCTTAAACTCCTAAACCCTAAAATCCTAAATCATATACCATAAACCCTAAACCCCTAAACCCTCAACCCAAAAAACACAAACCCTAAATCCTAGGCTATATATATCTTGTGTGGAAACTAGGGCAGTGGGATTTTGAGCCATACTTATTTGTAGTTTCTTCACAACAAAAGCCACTATCGTCGCTTGAAAAATTGGAAATAACTTGAAATTCAGAAGCTTCCTTTGTAAATAATATTTTAAATGCCAATAATACGGACCAATCTACCAAATACAGACATGTTGTTATAAACTATAGAAAAGATATGGTCATGACCTTGGTCGTCTGGTTTGAAAGCCATGCATATTCATACATGGTACACCATATATCTATGACAAAATTAAAGCCATTATTATTGATTAGGGCTTTTAAAATAACTTCAAATATGGAAGTGCTTTTTATAAACAATGTTGAAAAACCAATATGCACCAATCTACCAAACATGGTTACATTATAATAAAGTATGGTAACTGTTGGAAATATGCCCTAGAAACAAATAGTGATAAGGACTATTATCATATTTCGTAAAGTTTATGATTAAGTTTTATATCATGCTATAACTGTATTGAGTGGAAAAATCAATACACGTGTGATATATAAACAACCAGGGGTTCCCAGTGAAACTCTAGTCACTGGTTCATTGGTCAACAGATGATCAAGTTTCCTGATCATGTGGCATTTATGCTAGTTGGAAATGGAGTCAACTCATTATGTGAATGAGATGATGAACCAATACCCAACCTAAACATCATGACCCGATCATGTCATGAAGTTCAGGTTATGATGATTAGAAATGGATCCTCATAGTCTATTCCTTAGACCATGAGGCTATATCAATCACTGTCTCCCGAGAGTGCTTAGATAGCATCAAGCGCCACTTGGTAATACAGTGGTTATAAAGGTGTGTTCAGGTACTCGAAGGAAACCGTAGAGGCAATATATGTCAAGAGCGGGATTTGTCCGTCCACGTGACAAAAAGATACTCAAGGGCCCACTCGAAGAAGTTATATCCAATAGCTGCGCAGCGTGTGATCTGATCACAGGGATATCACTTGTCGGAACGAGTCAAGTAGCATTGTTCTATAACGAGATTGAACACGACATGGTGATGTCATTGATCAGATCTCGGACAATGCAAGTATCGAGAAACAAAGGGAATAAGACACGACCGTCCCGGTTCAAACAATGAAAGATCTTCGTGGAACGGACATGGGTCACATGGTCATCCAGGTACCTCTGCCGGTCATTGGTCCGGGAGTGTCCCGACCATGTATGGATTGTTCCCGAACCATAGGGTATCATGCTTAAGGGTTTGATGATTCTTAGAGAGTGTTTATAGGATCGGTAGAATCACCAAAGAATAGTAGAGAGAAAAACCGGAAGGGTTTCGGTAAGTCTGGAGGATGTCCGGAGTGGAGGTGGAAGGTGTTCCATAACCACGAAGATTGAATAATATATAAATGAATGTTAAATATTGATTTAATCATTTATTCATAATTATTTAATAAAGAGAAAATCAATTTAAAGGTCAAAAGGCTTAATGGGCCAATTCCGGAGGGAAGAGGGCCCATTAGGGAAAGGCAAGAGGGAGAAGGGCCAGAGGGGGTGGTCGGCGCCCTAGTGGGCCAGCCCCCCCTCTCTTCTCCTTTAGTCCCATCCCGGGACTTTGAGGGAGGTAGTACCTCCCATCCCCCTATATATAGTGGGGGTATTTGGCCAGATAAATACACACAATATTCAATAAAGGTTTCCTCACTTTTCGGGATACCTCCAATTGATATTCTCTCTCTCTCTCTCGTGACCGTGGTCCCAAGTTCGGACTGCGCGAACGAGAGACATCTTCACCGTAGAGCACCGTCGCGCTGCGGGATTCGGATCCAGGAGCTCTACTTCCACAACTGCTGCTGGATCGGGGAAGCGGGAGTCATCGTCAGGCACCGGACGTGTGTAACTCCCTGCGAGGTGTCACACTTGAGGCACTCAAGTCGTTGGAGCCGCAGGAGCACAAAGACTTCATCACGACCTTGAGGTCGGCTTCGGCTCGTCTACATCAACCACGCTCTCCTGAGCGTTGACAACGCTTTTAGGTCTTCAAGGGTAAGTTCACGAAAATCCCCTCCCGTTACTGTATTATTAATAGATAGGTCATGGCAACATCAGGGGTTCAGGGGCGTAGGGTAAAAATTTATTGTTTTCATGCGCGGAACCCCTACATTAACACATATGGCCTTGACATTGGTCATCTAGTTTTTGAAAGCCATGAATGTTTAAACATGGTACGCCATATTGTGAAACGAGTTTTTCAAGAGTTATCAAATTTTATATTTTTTTCATGGAAATTAACTAATGCACATAGTGAGACCCCAACAGAGAAACGAATGGTTGTATTTTGTTTTATATTTTGTTTATTTATTTATTTTTTAAATGGCCCAAATTTGGTGTCATTAGCATTCATATCAAAAAATTGAAATCTTGCAAAACTCTCGGTGGTTCTCCAATATTTGACTAATTCGGTACCTTTAAACTATTTTTAAAAAGTCAAGAGCAAGCTATATCACACACTTTGTAGTTCGTAATTAGACATACTTACTTTAAATTGTCAAAAAGTCAATTCATTGCACATCTTCAGCTAGGAAGCTTGAAAACTCATGGAAGTAGGGCATTATCCATCAAATCTAGAATCTCCTTTGTAAACAATTGCTTGAAATGCAAGATGCACCGATCTACCAAATATGGACACGTTTGTCAGCTTGGTTGGCGAAGATGCTTCAATGTACGGAGTAGTACAAAACATGAAAAAGGTACAGAAACTATGGTTGTGACCTTGGTCATCTTGTTTGAAAGAATTGAATTACTGTTCATTAATTTCGGTAGATGTCTATAAACTCATTAAATGCTGGAAAGCATACAGGCCTGTGGGTCTATCTGATGGGGACAGCATCCCAAGTGGGAATAGCATACCTTAGAAGCATCAACTTCAAAAATTCGGCAGAGCGCCAAAATATCCCGCCCACCCATCCAAACATCTAGCCCCAAAAATTATTTTATTACACAAATTTAGCCTGGAAGCTTGAAAGGGCGTTATACATTATGTGAAAAAAGGGGGTGGTGGCATTTTGAGCCATCATCTTAGTAGTTGCTTCACAACAAAACACATTGCTGTTACTTGGAAATTCGAAAAAAAAACTTCAAATTTGGAACCAGACATATTGGTTGATTTGCAAAGATGCACCGATTTACCAAATACAGACACGTCATCATAAACTATTTCCATGACCTTGGTCACCTTTTTTTTGGACGATGGTCATCTTCTTGAAAGCCTTAAATTGTTCGAAAATTTTAGCAAATGCCTAGAAACTCGTTTAAATGCTAGGAAGCAACTCTCATTGGCGTGTGGGTCTAGACGGTGAAAGCGTGTCTGAGATGCCCCACGCCGGAGTAGCGTATGCTAGAAGCTTCGACCTCAAAATTTTGGTACGGCGCCCAAACATCGCACCCATCCATTAAAATATCCCGCGCATCCATTCAAACATGCTTCACCTCTTTCTAGAATGCAAAATTCCTCTTTTATCGCTGCTCCGGAAACAAGAATCTGAGGGAGCACAACAATAATAGAGGGATATAGGTGGTAAATTTGTGTTCTCCCAAGTGCATCACCCCATCGATGTTTCACAGCCCTTCTTCAATATTTACCTGCCCGCCCACTCCGACCTACACTGACTTTTTGGATCCACCATGCAAGTGACCAACATGTCAGTGAGCCAGAATTATGGGAAGTAGAGATTCCCATCGCTTGTGGTTGAATATTCGAACATTTTTCGCTAAACTGAGATAAAATCATTAAAATCATCAAACCTGGCTCGGAATCTTAAAAATTCATGAAACTTGGTCATTATCCATCAAAAAATTATACTCTGTGAGAAAATTGGTGCGGTGAGATTTTGAACCACATATAATCTTTGTAGTTGCTTCACAACGGAAGCCATTGCCGTCGCTTGGACAATTTAATATAGATTTTTTGCTTTTGGCTTATACCATCATTCAACTATGTTAGATTAAAAGCTAAAAACAAAGCCAAAAACACTTTCCGGGCTTTATAATCCAAAAATCAAAAGCCACAATTAGAGCCCAACCAAATAGTGCCTAAATCTCACGGAACTCTTGGTGTTTCTCCCTTGTTTTAGTACTTGGGTACCTTCAATTGTATTTAACAAAAAATATGACCAAGCAGGATATCATCGACTTGTAGATCGAATTTTGAGATACTTACATTAAATTGCGGTAACACCATTCTATTTCATGAATATATATAACCATAAAGTTTGAACATCTTATTGAGAATTCACGGAATCCTAAACCATAAACTCTAAACCCCTAAACCCTGACCAAGCAGGTATCATGCACTTATAGATCAAAATTTGAGATACTTTCGTTAAATTGGGTAACATCATTCTATTCCACGAATATAAGCATAAAGCTTGAACATTATTGAAAATTCTAGAAACCCTAAACCCCTAAAACCCAAATCCTAAACCCCTAAACTCTAAACCCTGACCAAGCACGTAGCATACACTTATAGATCAAAGTTTAAGATAATTTTGTTAAATTGGGTAATGCCATTCTATTTGACAAATATAAGCATAAATCCTTAGCAATATTAAAATTCTCTAAACCCTAAACCCTAAACAACCCCTAAACCCAAAAGCCCTAAACCCTGAGTCATAAACCATAACCAAGCAGGTGTCATGCACACATTGATAAAGATTTGAGATACTTTCATTAAATCAGCTAACACCATTCTATTCTACGAGTATAAGCATCAATCTTGAGCATTATTGAAAATTCCCTAAACCCTAACAACTCATAAAACTAAACCGTAAAAACCTAAAACCCTAAACCCTCGATCCATAAACCCTAACCAAAGTAGGTATCATGCACTTATAGATCAAAAATTGAGATACCTTCAATAAATTGATGTAATCCCATTCTATTCCACGAATATAAGCATAAAACAGCTTGAACATTATTGAAAAATCCTGAAACCCCAAACTCTAAACCCCTAAAACCGAAAACCGTAAACCCTTACCAAACACGTAGCATGCACTTATAGATCAAAATTTGATATACTTTCGTTTAATTTGGTAACGCCATTTTATTCGACGAATATAAGCATAAATATTGAGCAAAATCGAAAATTCCCTATATCGTAAACCCTAAACAACCCCTAAAACACTGAACCCTCAACCCATAAACACTAACCAAGCAGGTATCATGCACTTTATAGATCAAAATTTGAGATACTTTCAATAAATTAGGTAATGTCATTCTATTCGCTGAATATAAGCATAAAGCTTGAGCATTTTTGAAAATTTGCTAAACCCTAAACCCTATAAACCATAAAACCTAAACTATAAAACCCTAAAACCCAAAACCCATGACCCATAAACCCTAACCAAGCAGGTATCCTGCACTTATAGATCAAAATTTGAGATACTTTCATTAAAGCAGGTAACACCATTATATTCGACGAATATAAGCACAAATCTTTGAGCATTATTAAAAATCTCTAATCCCTAAACAACCCATAAAACCTAATTGTAAAACCCTAAATCCTCGACCCATAAACCCTAAACCAAGCAGGTATCGTACACTTATAGATCAAAATTTGAGATACTTTCATTAAATTGCGGTAACACCATTCTATTCCATGAATATAAGCCTAAAGCTTGAACATTAATGAAAATCAAAAACCCTTAATCGTAAACCCTAATAACCTCCTAACCATAGAACCCTAACCTCCTAACCCTAGAACCATAAACCCTTACCAAAGAGGTATAATGCACTTATAGATCAAAATTTGAGATACTTTTATTAAATTGTGATAATGCCATTCTATTCATTAATATAACCATATATAAAGCTTGAACATTATTATTGAAAATTCCCTAAACCCTAAAACCTAAACAATCATAAACCCTAAAACCCTGAACAACCCTAAACCCCTAAACCCTAAAATCCTAAACCATAAACCATGAACCCTTAAACCCTCAACCCAAAATAAGCCCCAAACCCTAAACTTAACCCTAGGCTATATATATACTTTGTATGAAAATTGGGGCAGTGGGATTTTGAGCCATATTATGTAGTTGCTTCATGACAAAAGCCATTGTTGTGCCTTAGAAAATTGAAATAACTTTGGATCCGGAAGCTTCCTTTGTAAATAATATTTTAAATGCCAATACGCACCAACTAGCAAATATGGATAGGTTATTGTAAACTATAGAAAATATATGGCCATGACCTTGGTTATCTCTTTTGAAAGCCATGCATATTCTTACATGATACTCCATATATTGTGATACAATTTTTTCTCAAAAATTATCAAATTTTAAGATTATATTTTTCCATGGAAACTAGCTAGTGCACATAGTGAGACACGAAGAGAGAAAAGAATGGATGTATTTCATTTTATATTTTGTTTCTTTATATCTTTAAAAAATGTCCGAAATTAGGTGTCATTACCATTCATACCAAAAGGTTGAATTTTGTGAAACTCTTGGTGGTTCTACAATATTTGACTACTTGGTATCTTTGGAATTATTTTAAAAAGTCAAGATCAAGGTATATCACACACTTTCTAGTTTGAAATTAGACATACTTACTTCAGATTGTCAAAACGTCATTTTATTGCATAGATTTAGCTAGGAAGTTTGGAAATTCATGAAAGGTTGGCATTGTCCATCAAATCTAGAATCTTCTTTTGAAATGCCATGATACAGCAATCTACTAGATATGGACATGCTATCATAAACTATAATAGAGATATGGCCGTGACCTTGGTCATCTTGTATGAAAGCCTTAAAAATATATTGTTTATCAATTTTGGCAAATGTATGGAAACTCATTTATAAGTAGGTAAGCATATTGTCGATGGCGTGTGGGTCTAGACGGGGCCAACACGTGAGAGCGGACGCATCGGAGTAGCGCATTTCGGAAGCATCAACCTCAAAATTTCCGTAAGGCGCTGAAACATCCCGCGCACATCTATTCAAATATCCGGGTATCTATTCAAATATCCTGCCCTGCTTTTTGCAAATGCAAAATTCCTCCTCTATCCCTGCTCCAGAAATAAGGATCGTGGGAGTACTGCAATAATAGAGGGGTATAGGTGGTAAATGTGCGTCATCCCAATTATATCCCCCATCGCCGCTTCCCCGCCCACACGCCTCCAGCCTCGACCTTCCTCCAGCTGCTTCACCGCCGGCGCTCTCTTCCACACCGGAGCTCCTCCACTGCCGGCGCTCTTCACTTTAACTATTTCACCGACTCCCTCGCTGCACCGGATCTGCTTCGCCAACACCATCGTCTACCCTACTTAAGCTGCTTCACTGAATCACTCCTTGTTGACCCTGAAATGCCGAGCCACTGCCCTCGCTGCCCTCTTGCCCGACCCACTCGTTCTCGCCGCGCAGTGGTAATTTCTCTTGCCCGTTTGCTATATTTTTGGTACTCGTAAGAAATGGAATTGTTAGGATGTTGCTCAATATCCTGGATGCTATTGCCATTTCATTTGCACCCCACATCTGGTAGGTCCTATCCACATCATTAGCTTCTCGCTTTTATTCCCTTTCTTACATTCTCACGCTATCAGTTTAATCCTCCAACACCAACTCAGATATGTTATTCTTTCCGAGCGCTCGCACGGGGCATGCAAACGGCTCATAGAGGATCCAACACTGATAAGCTAACGCCCAGCAAGGCTGAAGTGTGAGGTTTCCTTGTGTTACTTAGGCCAGTTTCTTGTCATGTTAATAAGTTGTATAACCTGCATGCCTAATAAGTTAATAAGTTATTCTACCTAAGACCTTGACATGACATTTGCATTCATGTTCTATTGTGTTTCTATCTGCGAATGCTTAATTTAGAAAATGTCCATCTAGTTTGAATCATATATCTGGTCATTTTTAATGCTATATTTTGGTGTTTTCACCTTATTCCATCCTTCCAAACTAGCTATCTAGTTTGAATCATACATCTGGTAGTTTTTAATGCTATATTTTTGGTGTTTTTCAAGAGTTTTCATCCTTCCAAACCAGCTAACTAGGTTTTAAATGTCACGCCTTAGTGCACAGAAATGACAATGGAGTACAAGGACTAGAGTTCCAACTGCTCGGCTCAGATTCTTCTGGCAGATTGACCAGGAGTCGCACCTGCTCGAGAAGGATCTACTGTCATCCTGAACATGCTAGTGTCAGCCTAAATGATCTCTACTTTATATAACACTACTTGTTTCCCTTGTTCTTTTTTTTTACCTCTTTCACCATATTTTAGCAGACTACTGTTAAAACTAAGCAGGAGTCTTTGGAAGGAAGGACTGAAAGTTGTGATCCTTCTTCACATTCATCCTCCCATTGCATTTCTGAAGCAAACAACTTACTTAACAGTCCACCTAGAACAACTCCTGCAGGTGATAAATATATAAAGATTGGGTTGCATGTAGAACGAAAGGGTGTAGCTGCTCTTAGATCTGTAGTTGAAATGTTGAAGAAGAGGACAGATGATACATTGAAGTGAATTTCCGTGTACCGATCTCTTATTGATGATACTGACACATTGTAATCTTTCAAAATTTTGATCTTATTGTATAACCTATTGTAACAAACTTTTATTGTTTTGTAATAAGTAGATTTAATTTGTGCGTGTTTATTAATTGATGTCTTGATATTCACCTGTTCTGCAAAACGTAGGTACTAGCACAAAAGGCCAAAACAGTAACAGGCCGGAGCAGTAAGATGCCGAACATTGAAACAACGTGCGCATGGATGACTTAAAACGACCAGAATAGTAAAAGGACAGAACGGTAGAAGGCTAGGATGGTAAAAGGCCAGAATAGTAAAAGGACATAACAGTAAAAGGCTAGAACAGTAAAAGGACAGAATGCTAAAAGGACAGAATGCTAAAAGGCTAGAACAGCAAAAGGCCAGAACAGTAAAAGGCCAGAACGGTAAAAGACCAGAACTGTAAAAGGCTAGAACAGTAAAAGGCTAGAACTATAAAAGGACAGAACAATAGACGGCCATAGCATAGAAAGGATAGAACAGTGAAAGGCCAGAACCATTAATGGTCTCAACAGTAAATGGCCAGAACAGTAAACTTCCAGAACAATAAAAGGCCAGTATGGTGGTAGGCCAGTACAGTAAACGGCCAGTACGGTGGTAGGCCAGGACAGTAACAGGCCGAACAGTGCTGGCCTGAATGGGAAAAGCCCAAACACGAAAGGGCCTAAGCAGTAATTGTTGGAGATATGCCCTAGAGGCAATAATAAATGTAGTTATTATTATATCTTTGTGTTTATGATAAATGTTTACATTCATGCTATAATAGTATTAACAAGGAAACCATTAATACTTGTGTGATTTGTAAACTTAATTTGAAGTCCCTAGTATAGCCTCTATACTTCACTAGCTTGTTGGTTGATTGATGATTGTGGTTTCCCTATCATGAACATTGAGATGTTATCAACAACAAGATCATATCATTAGGAGAATGATATGGTGGACATACTCCTATAGATAAGCGTAGCATAAAGATCAAGTCATTTCAATAGTTCAATTGCTATATGCTTTCTGATACATAGTAACCTAATTCCTTCGACCATGAGATCATGCATATCACCTTTACTAGATGGATGCTTTGATGTCATCAAACACCACACCGTAACAGGGTGGCTATAAAGGTGGCATTGAGTGTTCGGAAAGTATTGGTTGAAACACATGGATCAAGAGTGGGATTTGTCCATCCACATGACGGATAGATATTCTCTGGGCCCTCTCGGTGAAATGTCATCCAATTAGCTTGCAAGCATGTGACTGGCTCACAAGGGATCACATATCACGGGAACGAGAAAAGAGTACTTATCAGTAACGAGGATGAACTAGGTATGCAGAGATACCAACGATCATAACCTCGGATAAGTAACATATCGTGAGACAAAGGGACATTGGTATCGTATGTAAGTGGTTCATTCGATCGCAAAGTAATCGTAGAAATATGTGGGAGCCATATGAATTTCCAGATTCCTATTGGTTATTGTTCGAGAAGTGTCTCGATCATGTCCGCATAATTCACGAACCATAGGGAGACACACTTAAGGATTCGACGTTGTTTGAGTAGTTATGGTATTATGAGAAAGAGACCGAATGTTGTTCGGAGTCTCGGATGGGATCCGGGATATCACGAGGAGATCCGGAATGGTCCGGAGAATAAGATTCATATAAGGAAAGTCCTGCTTGAGTTGGGGAATGGTTTGTGTTTTCATCGGGAACATTCTAGAAGGTCCGGAATGTCCGGACCGGAGGGGAAGGGTACATGAATGTGTCATTACATATTTGAATGATTGCATCATGTACTAGGTGTTCTTGCTGTCCCAAATAAAGGATTTATTTAAATCCTAAATTGAAAAGTCAAACGGCTAGTTTGAAAGTCAAACGGCAATTTTGGGAAGTGGAAAGAGGAGGATTGGAGGAGGCCGAGTTGGAGGAGGGTTCCTCCCTTGGCCAAGCGCACCTCCCAAGGCCGAGTTGGGGAGGAACTCCTCCCCTTGGCCGGCCAGCCCTCCCACCTATATAAGGAGGGGCAGGGCTCCCCTCCTAAGACACACAAGTTTCCTATCCTCTAAACTAAACCCTAGATCTAGACCCCGATTTAGAGCTATTTCGGTTTAGAGCCTTCTAATTGGTTTAGAGCCCTCTAATTGGTGTGTCTAATTACTAGACCACTAATAGCCTCTCTCATAAGCTCCACCATACTGCACCGGCTTAAGGCGAAGCCTCAAGGGATTTCCCTCTACCTCCGGTACCACGCTGTCTGCCGGAATCGCGAGGAGAGTGCTACAACCTCCGCTGCCCGCTGGAACAAGGAGAGGAAGGTCTTCCGAAAACCGAATGTGTGACTGATCATGGGAGCGCCAAGGGAACAGCGCTGAAGGATCGTCTACGCGATCTTGAGATCGGAAAGAGTACGACTACATCACCCACGAGAATCTGCTCTCGTTAAACACTTTGGAATCTTCGAGGGTGAGTTATTCCATCGACTCGTTGCTGCAATCTAGTAGATAGATCTTGGCTTGTTTGTTTGTATGCGATAGAAAATTTTTGTTTTCCATGCTACGAACCCCTACAAAGGGTATCGAGCCGTGTCTATATGTAGATCTGACGAGTAGAACACAATGGTCATTGGGCGTTGACGCTTTTATTGTAGATTGCTTTTGTGTACTTTGCATCTTGCGGTATGTTGGGATGAAGCGGCCCGGCTAACCTTACATGACATCGTTCATGAGACTTGCTCCACGCTTGACATGCAACTCGTATTGCATAAGTGGCTTTGTGGGTGCCTGTTTCTCCTAGCATAGTAAAGATCCAATTTACAACGGGTGATCAACAATGCTAGTATCAATGTTGTGGTTCTTGTTCGTAAGTTAGAACGACACTTATTGAAAGCCCCAAACCACGTAAAATATGCAAAGAAAGTAGAAGCGTCTAACTTTGTTTTGCGGGTGTGCAAATGATGTGATATGGCCATGATTGTGATTATATTTGATGTATGCAATGTTCCTTATTGTAAGTTGGCAACCGCGGGAGCCATATGGTTGTCTTTAATTTCTTAAGACCTGCGTGTCTATTCAAAATAGTTGTAATAGTTGAAGCTGGTGGACGACAACCATGAAGAAGCATCATTGACCTTGATGCTATGCCGGTGATAATGGAGATCATGTTCGTGCTTGAAGATGGAGATCGGAAGCACAAAGAAGAAAGGCCATATCATATCACATATTATGAATTGCATGTGATGTTAATCCTTTATGCATCTTGTATTGCTTAGTAGACGGTAGCATTATAAGATGATCCTCATGCACATAAATTTCAAGTTCTAAAGTGTTCACCCTTAGTATGCACCGTTGCCAAAGCTACGCTCAAGCACCACGTGATGATTGGGTGTCTTTGATTCCGCGGGTGAATACAACGTAAGCAAGCCAGATTTGCTTATGCGGTAGCTAAGGTTTGATCTTGACGAGCCTAGCATGTACAGACATGGCCTCAGGAACACGGATCGCCGAAAGGTAAAGCATGAATCATATAGTAGATATGATGAACATGATGATTGTTCGCCATTGAAACTATATCAACTCTCGTGATGATCGGTGTTGATGTAGTGGATTTGGTTCGTGTGATCACTAAAACAATGTGAGGGATGTTGTTTTGAGGGAGTTCACCTAGTTTAATTTCATTAATTAATTTGAACTCAATTTGTCATAAACTTAGTCTAAACTATTGCAAATATGTTGTAGATCAATGGCAGCCCCTACCATCAATTTTAATGCTCCTAGAGAAAGAAAAGTTGAAAACAATGGAAGCAACTTGGCGGATTGGTTCCGCAATTTGAGGATTGTCCTCACAATTTGGTAATTTGACCTATGTGCTGGATGCACCGCTAGGTGACCCACTGCGGTGATGCTACCGATGAAGTAAAGAATGTTTACCTCGCTCGGAAGAATCAGTACTCCATAGTTCAGTGTGCTATCTTGTATGGTTTAGAATCGAGCTTGAAAAGGTTTGAAGAGTCGACCCATATGATATTGTCGAGGATCTCAAATTAATCTTTGAGACTCATGCGGCAATTGAAAGTTATGAAGCTTCGAAAAGTTCTTTAAGCGCAAGATGGAAGAGGGTAGCTCGTCGGTGAGCATGTGCTTAAGATGTGCAGGCACGCAAATAAACTTCAAAGTTTGGGTATAGTGATTCCTAATACTTTGGGAGTTTACGCATCCTCCAATCACTACCACCAAGTTACAAGAACTTTGTGATGAACTACAACATGCGAACATGAACAAAGAGTTGCCGTAACTATTTGCTATGTTAAAATCTGAAGTGGAGATCAAGAAAGAGCACCAAGTGTTGATGGTCAATAAGACCACCAAATTCAAGAAAGGCAAGTCTAAGCGGAAGGGACACTTCAAGAAGGGTGGTAAGAAAGTTACCATACCGATAAGAAGACCAAGGCTGGACCCAAGCACGACATTGAGTGCTTTTCCGCAAGGGAGAAGGTCACCGAAGCGGAATTGCCCAAAGTACTTGGCGGATTTGAAGAACGGCAACATCAAGAAGAAAGGTATATCTGATATACATGTTATTGATGTGTATCTCACTAGTATTCGTAGTAGTGCCTGGGTATTTGATACTGGTTCGGTTGCTCATATTTGTAACTCGAAACAGGAGCTGCAGAATAAACGGAAGCTAGTGAAGAACGAGGTGACGATGCGCATAGGAAACGGATCAAAGGTTGATGTGATCGCAGTCGGCACGCTACCTCTTCATCTACCATCGGGATTAGTTTTATACTTAAATAATTGTTATTTGGTGCTGCGTTAAGCATGAACATTATATCAGGATCTTGTTTATTGCGAGACGGTTACTTGTTTAAATCCGAGAATAATGGTTGTTCGATTTATATGAGTAATATGTTTTATGCACATGCACCTTTGATAGATGGTCTATTCATATTGAATCTCGATAGTGGAAATACACATATCAACAACATTGAGGCTAAACGTTTGAAATCAAGCGATAATTCGACCTATATGTGGCCGCTGCCTTGGTCACATTGGAGTGAAGCGTATGAAGAAACTCCATTCCGATGGACTTCTTGAATCACTTGATTTTGAATCACTTGAAAGATGCGAAGCATGTCTGATGGGTAAAATGACTAAGACTCCATTTTCTGGTATAATGGAGCGAGCTACGGACTTATTGGAAATCATACATACCGATGTGTGTGGTCCAATGAGTGTAGCATCGCACGGTGGTTATCGTTATGTTCTTACCTTCACGGATGACTTGAGTAGATATGGGTATATCTATTTCATGAAACATAAGTCCGAAACTTTCGAGAAGTTTAAGGAGTTTCAAAGTGAGGTAGAGAATCAACGTAACAAGAGGATTAAATTTCTACGTTCTGATCGTGGAGGTGAATATCTAAGTTACGAGTTTGGCGAGCATTTGAAGAAATGTGGAATACTTTCGCAGTTGACACCGCCGGGAACACCACAGCGTAATGGTGTGTCTGAACGTCGTAATCGAACTCTCTTAGATATGGTTCGTTCTATGATGTCACTTACAGATTTACCACTATCATTTTGGGGTTATGCATTAGAAACAGCCGCATTCACTTTAAATAGGGCACCATCTAAATCCGTTGAAACGACACCGTATGAATTATGGTTTGGGAAGAAACCTAAATTGTCGTTCCTTAAAGTTTGGGGATCTGAAGCCTATGTAAAGAAGTTACAGGACAAGCTTGAACCCAAAGCGGAAAAATGCGTCTTCATAGGATACCCGAAGGAAACTATTGGGTATACCTTCTATCATAGATCCGAAGGCAAAATCTTCGTTGCTAAGAATGGATCCTTTCTAGAGAAGGAATTTCTCTCGAAAGAAGTGACTGGAAGGAAAGTAGAACTCGACGAGGTTGTCGAACCTTCTCTCGAAATTGCGAGTAGCGCAGCACCGGAAGAAGTTCCTGTGGTACCTGCACCAATAAGAGAGGAAGCTAATGATGGTGATCATGAAACTTCGGTTGAAGTTGCTACAGAGCCTCGGAGGTCAACGAGAACTCGTACCACCTGCATTGGTATGATTCCGTTATGAATGTCGGTGGACAACACCGATGACCCCGAGACATATGAGGAAGCGATGATGAGCCCAGATTCCAATAAATGGCAAGAAGCCATGAAATCCGAGATTGGATCCATGTACGAAAACCAAGTATGGACTTTGGTGGACTTAGGATGGCCGGAAGGTCACGAGAACAAATGGATTTTCAAGAAGAAAACAGATGCTGATGGTAATGTTACTGTCTATAAAGCTCGACTTGTCGCAAAAGGGTTTCGACAAATTCAAGGAGTTGACTATGATGAGACTTTTCTCACCAGTAGCGAAGCTAAAGTCCGTGAGGATTATGTTAGCAATCGCTGCATATTACGATTATGAGATATGGCAGATGGATGTCAAAACAGCATTCCTCAATGGAGACATTGATGAAGAGTTGTATATGATGCAACCCAAAGGTTTTGTCGATCCTAAAGATGCTAACAAGGTATGCAAGCTTCAACGGTCCATCTATGGATTGAAGCAAGCATCCCGAAGTTGGAATCAATGTTTTGATAAGGTAATCAAAAGTTTTGGTTTTATACAAACTTATGGAGAAGCTTGTATTTACAAGAAAGTGAGTGGGAGCTCTGTAGCATTCTTAATACTGTATGTGGATGACATATTGTTGATTGGGAATGATGTAGACCTTCTTAATAGTGTCAAAGAGTATTTGAATAATAGTTTTTCAATGAAGGATCTTGGTGAAGCAGCTTACATATTAGGCATAAAGATTTATAGAGATAGATCGAAACGCCAAATATCATTGTCACAAAGTACATATTTGGACAAAGTTCTAAAGAGGTTTGGAATGGAAGATAGCAAGAAAGGGTTCTTGCCCATGTTGCTCAATACGACCTTGAGTAAAACTCAAAGTCCGACATCGGCAGAAGATAGAGAAAGGATGAGTAAGACTCCCTATGCCTCAGCCATAGGATCTCTAATGTATGCCATGCTATGTACTAGACCCGACATCGCATATGCTGTTAGTCTAACTAGCAGATATCAAAGTGATCCAGGAGTGGATCATTGGACAGCGGTCAAAAACATCCTTAAGTACTTGAGAAGAACTAAGGATATGGTTCTTTCTTATGGAGGTGATGAACAGCTCGTTGTTAATGGTTACACCGATGCTAGTTGGAACACCGATCCGGATGATTCTAAATCACAATCTGGATACGTATTTATTTTGAATGGTGCAGCAGTTAGCTGGAGGAGTGCAAAGCAAAGCGTTGTGGCGAGATCTTCAACTGAATCAGAATACATGGCTGCTTCGGAGGCTTCACAAGAAGCGATATGGATGAAAGAGTTCATTACAGAGCTGGGTGTGGTTCCTAGTGCGCTGGACCCAATGTCTATCTACTGTGATAACATGGGCGCCATAGCCAATGCGCAAGAACCAAGGTCACACAAGAAGCAGAAGCATATCAAGCTGCGTTTTCACGCTATTCGAGAACATATCCAGGATGGGGATATAAAGATTTGCAAAGTACACAGATCTGACTGTGGCGGATCCGTTGACTAAACCTCTCCCGAGGGCAAACCCTGACCAACACCAAACTGCCATGGGTGTTCGGTATATTACCATGTAATCTAGATTAGATGACTCTAGTGCAAGTGGGAGGCTTGGAGATATGCCCTAGAGGCAATAATAAATGTAGTTATTATTATATCTTTGTGTTTATGATAAATGTTTACATTCATGCTATAATAGTATTAACAAGGAAACCATTAATACTTGTGTGATTTGTAAACTTAATTTGAAGTCCCTAGTATAGCCTCTATACTTCACTAGCTTGTTGGTTGATTGATGATTGTGGTTTCCCTATCATGAACATTGAGATGTTATCAACAACAAGATCATATCATTAGGAGAATGATATGGTGGACATACTCCTATAGATAAGCGTAGCATAAAGATCAAGTCATTTCAATAGTTCAATTGCTATATGCTTTCTGATACATAGTAACCTAATTCCTTCGACCATGAGATCATGCATATCACCTTTACTGGATGGATGCTTTGATGTCATCAAACACCACACCGTAATGGGTGGCTATAAAGGTGGCATTGAGTGTTAGGAAAGTATTGGTTGAAACACATGGATCAAGAGTGGATTTGTCCATCCACATGACGGATAGATATTCTCTGGGCCCTCTCGGTGAAATGTCATCCAATTAGCTTGCAAGCATGTGACTTCGTCACAAGGGATCACATATCACGGGAACGAGAAAAGAGTACTTATCAGTAACGAGGATGAACTAGGTATGCAGAGATACCAACGATCATAACCTCGGATAAGTAACATATCGTGAGACAAAGGGACATTGGTATCGTATGTAAGTGGTTCATTCGATCGCAAAGTAATCGTAGAAATATGTAGAGCCATATGAATTTCAGATTCCTCTATTGGTTATTGTTCGAGAAGTGTCTCGATCATGTCCGCATAATTCACGAACCGTAGGGAGACACACTTAAGGATTCGACGTTGTTTGAGTAGTTATGGTATTATGAGAAAGAGACCGAATGTTGTTCGGAGTCTCGGATGGGATCCGGGATATCACGAGGAGATCCGGAATGGTCCGGAGAATAAGATTCATATAAGGAAAGTCCCGTTTCGGAGTTGGGGAATGGTTCCGGTGTTTTCATCGGGAACATTCTAGAAGGTCCCGAATGTCCGCACTGAGGGGAAGGGTACATGAGTGTGTCATTACATATTTGAATGATTGCATCATGTACTAGGTGTTCTTGCTGTCCCAAATAAAGGATTTATTTAAATCCTAAATTGAAAAGTCAAACGGCTAGTTTGAAAGTCAAGCGGCAATTTTGGGAAGTGGGAAAGAGGAGGATTGGAGGAGGCCGAGGAGGAGGGTTCCTCCTTGGCGCACCTCCCAAGGCCGAGTTGGGGAGGAACTCCTCCCCTTGGCCGGCCAGCCCTCCCACCTATATAAGGAGGGGCAGGGCTCCCCTCCTAAGACACACAAGTTTCCTATCCTCTAAACTAAACCCTAGATCTAGACCCCGGTTTAGAGCTATTTCGGTTTAGAGCCTTCTAATTGGTTTAGAGCCCTCTAATTGGTGTGTCTAATTACTAGACCACTAATAGCCTCTCATAAGCTCCACCATACCGCACCGGCTTAAGGCGAAGCCTCATGATTTCCCTCTACCTCCGGTACCACGTTGTCTTTGCCGGAATCGCGAGGAGAGTGCTACAACCTCCGCTGCGCTGGAACAAGGAGAGGAAGGTCTTCGTCGAAATCCGAATGTGTGACCCATCGGGAGCGCCAAGGAACGCTGGCGCTTGGAAGGATCGCTCACGCGATCTTGAGATCGGAAAGAGTACGACTACATCACCCACGAGAATCTGCTCTCGTTAAACACTTTGGAATCTTCGAGGGTGAGTTATTCCATCGACTCGTTGCTGCAATCTAGTAGATAGATCTTGGCTTGTTTGTTTGTATGCGATAGAAAATTTTTGTTTTCCATGCTACGAACCCCTACAGTGGTATCAGAGCCGTGTCTATATGTAGATCTGTTGCACGAGTAGAACACAATGGTCATTGTGGGCGTTGACGCTTTTATTGTAGATTGCTTTTTGTGTACTTTGCATCTTGCGGTATGTTGGGATGAAGCGGCCCGGGCTAACCTTACATGACATCGTTCATGAGACTTGCTCCACGCTTAACATGCAACTTGTATTGCATAAGTGGCTTTATGGTGCTGTTTCTCCTAGCATAGTAAAGATCCAATTTACAACGGGTGATCAACAATGCTAGTATCAATGTTGTGGTTCTTGTTCGTAAGTTAGAACGACACTTATTGAAAGCCCCAAACCACGTAAAATATGCAAAGAAAGTAGAAGCGTCTAACTTTGTTTTGCAGGGGTGTCTGATGATGTGATATGGCCATGATTGTGATTATATTTGATGTATGCAATGTTCCTTATTGTAAGTTGGCAACGGCGGAGCCATATGGTTGTCTTTAATTTCTGTTAAGACCTGCGTGTCTATTCAAAATAGTTGTAATAGTTGAAGCTGGTGGACGACAACCATGAAGAAGCATCATTGACCTTGATGCTATGCCAGTGATAATGGAGATCATGTTCGTGCTTGAAGATGGAGATCGGAAGCACAAAGAAGAAAGGCCATATCATATCACATATTATGAATTGCATGTGATGTTAATCCTTTATGCATCTTGTATTGCTTAGTAGACGACGGTAGCATTATAAGATGATCCCTCATGCACATAAATTTCAAGTTCTAAAGTGTTCACCCTTAGTATGCACCGTTGCCAAAGCTTGCTGCTTCGAAGCACCACATGATGATCGGGTGTCTTTGATTCCGCGGGTGAATACAACGTAAGCAAGC
Organism: Avena insularis; assembly: GCA_023614405.1. Lineage (NCBI taxonomy): Eukaryota > Viridiplantae > Streptophyta > Magnoliopsida > Poales > Poaceae > Avena > Avena insularis. Next base: position 426,615,484 of record CM042692.1, on the reverse strand, counting down.
CAGATTTGCTTATGCGGTAGCTAAGGTTTGATCTTGACGAGCCTAGCATGTACAGACATGGCCTCAGGAACACGGATCGCCGAAAGGTAAAGCATGAATCATATAGTAGATATGATGAACATGATGATTGTTCGCCATTGAAACTATATCAACTCTCGTGATGATCGGTGTTGATGTAGTGGATTTGGTTCGTGTGATCACTAAAACAATGTGAGGGATGTTGTTTTGAGTGGGAGTTCACCTAGTTTAATTTCATTAATTAATTTGAACTCAATTTGTCATAAACTTAGTCTAAACTATTGCAAATATGTTGTAGATCAATGGCAGCCCCTACCATCAATTTTAATGCGTTCCTAGAGAAAGAAAAGTTGAAAAACAATGGAAGCAACTTCGCGGATTGGTTCCGCAATTTGAGGATTGTCCTCACAGCTGGTAATTTGACCTATGTGCTGGATGCACCGCTAGGTGACCCACTTCGCGGATTGGTTCCGCAATAAGATTCATATAAGGAAAGTCCCGTTTCGGAGTTGGGGAATGGTTCCGGTGTTTTCATCGGGAACATTCTAGAAGGTCCCGGAATGTCCGGCACTCCGGAGGGGAAGGGTACATGAATGTGTCATTACATATTTGAATGATTGCATCATGTACTAGGTGTTCTTGCTGTCCCAAATAAAGGATTTATTTAAATCCTAAATTGAAAAGTCAAACGGCTAGTTTGAAAGTCAAACGGCAATTTTGGGAAGTGGGAAAATAGGAGGATTGGAGGACGCCGAGTTGGAGGAGGGTTCCTCCCCTTGGCCGGCGCACCTCCCAAGGCCGAGTTGGGGAGGAACTCCTCCCCTTGGCCGGCCAGCCCTCCCACCTATATAAGGAGGGGCAGGGCTCCCCTCCTAAGACACACAAGTTTCCTATCCTCTAAACTAAACCCTAGATCTAGACCCCGGTTTAGAGCTATTTCGGTTTAGAGCCTTCTAATTGGTTTAGAGCCCTCTAATTGGTGTGTCTAATTACTAGACCACTAATAGCCTCTCTCATAAGCTCCACCATACTACGGCTTTTGGCAAGCGAAGCCTCATGATTTCCCTCTACCTCGGTACCACGCCGTTGTCAGGAATCGCGAGGAGAGTGCTACAACCTCCATTTTCTTTGGAACAAGGGAGAGTAAGGTCTTAATTGAGTACCGAACGTGTGACCGACTGCGGGAGCGCTGCGGGAACGCGGCGCTGGAAGGATCGTCTACGCGATCTTGAGATCGGAAAGAGTACGACTACATCACCCACGAGAATCTGCTCTCGTTAAACACTTTGGAATCTTCGAGGGTGAGTTATTCCATCTACTCGTTGCTGCAATCTAGTAGATAGATCTTGGCTTGTTTGTTTGTATGCGATAGAAAATTTTTGTTTTCCATGCTACGAACCCCTACAGTAATTGGGCGAAATTCCTAAAAGGCTGGAACAGTAACAGGACTGAACAGTAAAAGGCTACATTGGCAATAGGCTTGAACAGTGTCGGGTCGTCTTGGTGCAGGCCTCAAGTGACAGCACAGTGTTGGGCTAACCTAGGCCTTATATAGTTCGAAACAGTGTCGGGACCGAAAGTGTACGGGCCACTGCTAGCTGTAGTATTGGGCCGATTCAAGATAGTGCAGGACGAAACAGTAAAGGGTCGTGTTCCTATTGGGCTCTCCACATGGGCCAGCCCATTTAATTATTAACAGGCCATGGCTGGGCCTGGCTTCCACCATGGTTTCTGCGACCATTAACAGCGGTAACCGGATGTTAAAGGCGGCTACCATGTGGCAGGTTGCATGACGCCAGCAGTCAGCGCGGCTGGCGAACAGATCTAAGACGGAACAAGTTTTCGTGGCTAAAGGGTGTGGTCCGCCACGGTCGTAAAAAATCGTGGTTGATTCATTTGTGATGGGGCTTTTACCACAAAGGTCATCCGTCACGGAAGACTTTTTAGCCACGAAAAAGGGCCTTCAACCACGAAAATCGTCCATTGTAAAAGCCAACTTTTCTTGTAGTGGTACTACTCTTAATGGGCTCTTGCTCCATAGGATTATTTCCCTTCCACGTTGTTGTGGTGGCATTGCATTGCTCCATTGGCTTGTTCCCACAATGATCCCAAAGATATGCTACACCAACGTAGAGCATGTGTTGTTGCACGTGGGCTACACGATCAGCTGGTACAACTGACAACTACAAGAGGGTCATGCTAGCATCCTCCTCTTCAGTGTGAGGCAACTCTAACAACAAAACTATAGGTTACACGTTGTGTGGTGGTTCTTGCTATAAAGGCACGGGATCCACGGGGGTCCCTAGAGTCAGAGAGGATGTTACCAGGTTGTCACGAGTGAGCACTGCTGACGAGCCCAAGATGGCGAGGGCGCACATGCTCGGTCTAACAAGACTTGACCATAAGGAATTCGAATAAATGTTTGATCATGTTGCTAGCAATAGCTCCATCTCAAATGTCAATTGTGTCCGTCGTCACTTGATTCTAGTTGGTATGCTCATAAAACAAAGTTGAGTGACAAATTTATTATATATTTGGAGTTTAGTGACCAAACTACTCATTTTGTTGGAGCGTTGAGGATGTTGATCTCATCCACCACATGATTGTGTGACAACCAACAATCTGAAGCTTACAAGGCTCGGGGACCAAATGTAGACGTGATGGAAGTAGTAGTTTCTATCCATCAACAAGTTGCATAGACTAGGACATGCGGCAATCATGGCGTTTAGGTTGTTCTCACGATTTTTGATCCGAGAGAGTGAGATCCATGAGATTTGGGAAGTTGATGCATAGACTAAAGGTGGCGACATGGAGGGAGAAAAAGATTCTAATGACCAATGTTGGGAATTTCTTGGGAGGTGGTGAGCTCGTCCATTTTCCTAAGGGACATGTTCTGGCTCACCATGTGGCCACCCAGGACCTGTTGGGAGGGTAACCTCTTGGCGCACATCATGACCGGTCACACAAACCTCATGTCTGATGTCGGAGATGGTATGTGCCTCAGTGGAGGCGGCCTAGCATCCTTAGCAGCAGCCTTATCAATAGCTGGTGGCTTTGTTTGGTCAAGATCTTGGAGAGGCAGCTTCTTTGTCTTGTTGGAGTTAGAAGTGTTGGCGCATACAAACTTGTCGTTCTTGTTGCAGCAATGTTAGAAACAATATTCAGGGGCTCATTCTCCATAGGATTATTCCCCATTCACATTGATATGGTGATATTGCACTACTCTTATGATTCCACCTAGGCCCCACGATTATCCTAGAGATGTGATCCACCTATGGTATGGTCATACCAACCTCCTCACTGCGAGCCAGCTCCAATAGAAAAAACACAGGCTCCGCGTTGCGGGCTCCATGATGTGGGGTGGCTCTTGCTCGAAAGGCACGAGATCCATGGATCTAGTAGGAGTTAGAGAGGATGTTACCAGAATATCATCGGCGAGCTCTGGCGACGAGCCAAGATGGTGAGGGCATACATGGTTGGTGCGGCTGGACTTACCATATGGTGTTTAAATAAAACAATTTGCGATAAACAAATCATCAACGTATTTTATGCAAAACATTCGCCCTATTAGTGTGGCACGTTATTTATCGGTACGCTCATACAACAAAGCTGAGTGACGAATTTATCAAATCTTGGGAGTCCAGTTACCAAGCTACTCAACTCATGAGAAGCCTAGTGATCAATGGTGTGTTTCCCTTTAGATTTTCATATGACGCTAGAGCTAAAGCTGGTGAGCTCGGTTGGTAATGGTTAGTAAAAAAGTTAGATTATAATGGCTTTTAAAATTCTCTCTTTACTGTAATAGCCCTTCTCTTTTTGAGTAAACTATTCTTTTTTCCTATGTGGTCATTTTTTGTGTCATTCACATAAACTGGAAGTCGGGATATTAATGTTATTACTGAAAGTGCTTGTGCATAAAATATAAATCGCACGCCTTGATATGACTTGTAACCTTCCAAACGAATAGTGTAAAGTTGAAATTGAGATCCAAGGGGTCGTGTGCTTTTGGTTCAACACCTTGGAGACGTGGGAAAACGTATCGGGCAAGTGGAGTACACGCTCGTGTAGATCCCCGTCTTCCATTGTCATCGTGTTCACCATGCTTTGTTCTTCTCCAGTCCATGACAGGGAGATCACAGAGCTTGAAAGGTTGCATTGGAAGCAGGATTGTGTCTTGGGCGCTCATTCACCAGTGACCGAGTGATGTCCTCACCTACCTTGATATTTCGGTGTACTTGTCGCTGCACCATGATGTTGTGCATACCTTGGGTAGTTATAAGACCTTACATTTCCCCGAGGGCACCATGATGTTTGGTCAAGATCTTGAAGCAGCTGCTTCTTTGTCCTTTTGAAGTTAGAGGTTTCAGGGAAAACAATCTCCTTGTTCTTGTTGTGACGCTAATGGCATCGCTATTTTAAGGGCTCCTGCTCCATAGCCGTCTTCCCCTTCCATGCTATTGTGGTGGCATTGCGACTTGAGAGAGACGTGAGTGACATGATTAGCTAGTATCTCTAGCTAATAGGCTCATTGTTTCTTGTGCCTCACGATGGCATTGTTTACATGTATGAGTTACTTAGCTAGCTCCAACGGAAAAATCACAGGCTCCATGTTGCGGGTGGATCTTGCTGTAAAGGCCCAGGAAACGAAGCTCAGTGACCAATTTATCACATCTTTCGAGTTTATTGACCAAACTACTAATCTTATTGGAGCGTTGAGGATGTTGATCTCATCCATCGCACGGTTGTGTGGGTCAACGAACAGCCTGATGAGGCTTACAAGGCTCGGGGACCAAATGTAGACGCGATGGAACTAGTAGTTTTTGTCCATGTGATGGTTGTGAAATATAGCCATCTACGTCCATATTTAAACTAGATATTATTCATATTTTTGATGAAATGTCTCTATAAACCCTACCACTAATGCCTAATGATCAAAGGGGTATGCAATCCTTTCTTTCTATTTTTCCGTGCACAGATAATAACGTTTGATGATGGGAATCACAACACTAAAGTCAAAAATACGAGATTTCCAACAATCCAAAGAAACCAGGAGTCGTGAAGTGGAGACATACGCTTTAACGACCAACTATACGGCAGGAATAAAATTCTAGCCATATAGTTTCGATCGTATAGTTGCCATCGACACCGCTAGGTCAAACAGAACAACTTTCATGAAGGGACCCCTATATAAAGAGGCCTCAGGCGACGAGAAACGGGATGCCCCACACCAATCAGAACTCCATCCACAACACCGAAGAGCCACTGGAGGAATAGACTTAGATCTAATCTCCAAACCCTTCTCCATCACCATAGCCATATTCCACCACTTGTAATAGTAGATCTCATGTTCGATTGGCGACATTGTAAGACTATTTGCTATCAATCTCATGATTTCCACTACAATGTTTATGATTGTTGATCTCATCTCTATGTGTGAGTAATTCTCCTTGGGCTAAGGGCTTTGGCCTAGCCATGTAGCTTTTGTGCATGTTAATTATCATAGATGGGATCATGTATTAGTCTGTATGACATAATGATTATTTTATACTCTCTTGCCTCAATCTAAGGACTTGTCAGGTACCCAAGACCCCGAGGATTGAGCCAGGTATAGGAAGTATGAGTAATGACTAATCTGCAGGTTGGGAACCCTAGTGACAGAAGGGATAGTACGGCTGTATATGAGGGATTTACTTGGGATTAACGGTGATGTCACTATGCATATCATTAGTTCTCTTTCTTCTATGGATGAGACTAGTAGGTTATTGCCATAAGTGGTTGCAGAGGCAATAGCAATTACGGATGCACTGCCAATATATAATTTATCTTGCTCTAACAATTACATGCATACTTTATTATTATCTTTTATTCCCATCAGATGTTTTGCACAGCTACAGGTGAAACCGAACGCTCTAGGACCTCTCTCTCCATCATCGACAACAACAAAAGACAGCTAAATCTTGGTCCAGTAAAATGCAAAAGGAATTCTAAAACTCTCGAAGGTCCGTTAAAGTAACTTCACTATGCTTCTGCTTCCTGAGGATTCGATAAACCTAGGTATACTAGGGAAAAAGAGCTATACTACATCCATAATTCAGATCGAAGGTATCACCATGCACAAGCTCCATAGACTAGGACATGTGGCAATCATGGCATGGAGGGTGTTCTCACAGTTTTTGATCCGGGAGAGTGAGATCCATGAGATTTGGGAATTTGATGCCCACAAGATCCAGAGGGAAATGGCATAGGCGAAAGGTGGCGACATGGAGGAAGGAAAAGATTATAGTGACCAATGTTGGGCACGTCTTGCGAGGTGGTGAACATGTCCATTTTCCTATGGGATATGTTGTGGCTTGCCATGTGGTCGCCCAGGGCTTGTTGCACTGGTAACCTCTTGCTACCCATCACGATTGGTCACAACCTCTTATCTAATGTCAGTGATGGTATGTGCCTCAACGGAGGCGACCTGGCATCCTTAGGGACATCCCTATCAACAGCTGGTGGCTTCATTTGGTTAAGACCTTCGAGCGTCTACTTATTTATCTTCTTGGGTTTGGTAGTGCCAGGACATACAAGCTTGTTGTTCTTGTCGTGGCAATGATGGCAACAATGTTCAGAGGCTCCTGCTCCATAGGCTTCTTCCCCTTTCACGTTGATGTCATGGCATTGCACTATTCTTCCTCCGCCTCCTAGGCCCCACAATATTATACCAGATATGTTCTACACCTGTGGTATGGTCATGCTAGCCTCCTCGCTCCGAGCGAGCTCCAATTGAAAAAACATAGGCTCCATGTTGCGGGGTGGCTCTTGCTGTAAACGCACAAGATCCACGGATCTAGTGGGAGTAAAAGAGGATGTTACCAGGATGTCACCGACAAGCTCTAGCAACGAGCCAAGATGGTGATGGCATACATGCTCGATGCGGCTAGACTTACCATATGGTGTTTTAAAAAATGTACAATTTGCAATAAAAAAATCATCAAGGTATGTTATGCAAAACATTAGCCCTGTCAGTGTGGCATGTTATCTATCGGTACGCTCATACAACAAAGTTGAGTGACGAATTTATCAAATCTTGGGAGTCCAGTGACCAAGCTACTCAACTTGTGAGAAGTCTAGTGACTAATGGTGTTTTTATTTTTAGATTTGCATATGACGCTAGAACTAAAGTTGGTGAGCTCAGTTTGGTAATGGTTAGTACATTTGTTTAGATTATAATGGATTTTAAAGTTCTCTATTTACTGTAACAACCCTTCTCTTTTTTACTAAACTAATTTTTTCCTCTGTGGTCATGTTTGTGTCATTCACATAAACTAGAACTTAGGATATTAATGTTATTACTGAAAGTGCTTATACATAAAATATAAAATACACACCTTGATGTGATTTATAACCTTCTAAAAAAATAGTGTAAAGTTGAAATTGAGATCCAAGGGGTCGTGCGCTTTTGGTTGAACACCTTGGAGCCATGGGAAAACATAATAGGCAAGCGGTGGATGTGCTTGTTTGCGCTTATGTAGGTCCCCGTCTTCCATTGTCATCATATTCACTGTGCTTTGTTTTATTCTTGTCCCTTCTGTGATAGGGAGATCACTGAGCTTGAAAGGTCGCATTGAAGCACGAGTGTGTCTTATGCGCTCCTTCACCATTGACAGAGCGATGTCCTAACCTATCTTGACATTTTGGTGTAGCTAGTGTTGCACCATGATGTTGTGCATGCCTTGGGCGGTTGGAAGCCCTTACATTTGCCCGAGGGCCCTGTCGGCCAGGTTACATCTGCACGCACATCGTGATTGTACATACAGAACTCATGTCTGCCACCAGCGTAACTTCATGATTGATGGTGGCCTTACCTCCTCAACACCATCAGCAACTAGCGGCTTTGTTTGGTCAGGATATTGGAGCAGCTTCTTCTTTGTCCTTCTGGAGTTAGAGGTGTCGGGGCAGACAAGCTTCTTGATCTTGTTGCGACGCTAATGGCACCACTGTTTAAGGGCTCCTGCCCCATAGGCTTATTTCCCATCCATGTTGTTGTGGTGCCAATGCAATGTGAGAGATACATAGGCAATATGATCAGTTCGTAGCTCAAACTGATAGGCACACTGCATATGGTGCCATGTGATGGCGTTGTTTACATGCATTAGTTACTTACGTAGCTCCAGTAGAAAAACCGCGGGATCCATGTTGCAGGGTGGCTCTTGCTGTGAATGCCCAGGAAACAAAGCTAAGTGACCAATTTATCACATCTTTGGAGTTCAGTGACCAGTCTACTCATCTTGTTGGAGCTTTGAGGATGTTGATCTCATCCATCGCATGATTGTGTGGGTCAACCAACATCCTGAGGCTTACAAGGCTTGGGGACCAAATGTAGACGTGATGGAACTAGTAGTTTCAGTCCATGCACAAGCTCTGGAGATTAGGACGTGTGGAATCATGGCGTGCAGGGTGTTCTCATGGTTTGTGATCCGATAGACTGAGATCCATGAGATTTGGGAATTTGAGGCCCGCAAGATCCAGAGGGAAATTGCATAAGGGTCATGTTGTGGCTCACCATGTGGCCGCCCACAGCCTATTGGGCTAGTAACCTCTTGGCGCACATCACGATCGGTCACATGAAGCTCCTATTTGATGTTGGTGATGGTATGTGCCTCAGCAAAGGCGGCCTGGCATCCTTAGCGGTATCCTTATCAACAGCTAGTGGCTTTGTTTGATCAAGACCTTGGAGCAACCGCTTCTTTTTCTTCTTGGAGTTGGAAGTGCTGGGGCATACAAGCTTGTCATTCTTGTCGCGACAATGATGGCAACACTATTCATGGGTGATGGCTGTGAAATACCACCTCTTTTAGCTATATAAATAGTGCCACTTATCTCTGATGTCATGTTTCTTCCAGCTATAGCTATGCCTTATATGCATTGATTTCTATTTCTCCTTTACTTTCATATGAGCTTTGCACATTTAGTAGTTTAGGTAGAATTTTATCACTTTCCTTGTCTATGACATGTGTGTAGGTGTTGATTATGATTATGGATAAAACAAAGGCAAAAGGAACAAAGAGAGCATAGTATGGAGGAGCTGCAGGGACCAGACTTAGCCATTTGAGGTGTTGGAAAAGTGAATTTTTCCAACTTCTCAAAATAAAGATACAATACCACAGGGTTGTATCCCTCGATGATACAAACTCAACGAGCCGAAGAACACCCAAAACGGAGTTCGTATGAAGAAATGGCAGCCAAAGTACTAAAGAGTACAGACGGTTTGACGAGCAACTATACAGCCGGAGCTATTTTTCTGGTCGTATAGCTCCGCCCGTATAGTTGCCAAAAAGGTTGCAAACGACAGGATTTCATCCCAGAAAAGCTCCAGAACCTTCCCTAAGTCATATTATGGTATTGGAGGAACCCTAGGGCACCCCCAAGGCCTATATAAAGAAGGGAGGATCCAAGAGAGAGCCACAAATCTGTATCCTCCACCACGGCGGAGCCCTGCCGCCGTGCCACCGCCATAGCCACCTCCAAACAGATCTACACCATCACCATCACACAAGACGAGAAGGGACTAGGATCTTGAAGGCCTCCACATCGATCTACATCGTCATCTTCATCAACAACGTCTCCATCACCGATCCCCTTTGGTTACTTGTTGTAATTCTAGATTGAATCTTGGATTTGCACTTGTCTTCAGTTGTATCATCATACTTCATCCATATTCTATCCATGATGTTGATTGCCTTCATGTGTGAGTAGTTTCCTTTGTTCTTGGGGATATGGAGAAACCCTAGTATGAGATTGAATTGAGATAAAGATTATTATGTGATATTGTTCATTATGTGTCTGTGTTAGATTTCCTTCATCTTGATGTTGGGTGAAGCACGCCACTCAATATTTGCCTCACTGAGGACTAGATGGAGGGAACTACCTGTTAGTAGATGGAGGGATGATAGCACTTACAATAACTATAAAGCTATTGTCATTCCTAACGTATCAACTTGGGAGCCGAGGAGAACTCACGGAACATTGTCCACGCCATGGGATATATCCTACGGGGTAAAGTCCCTTAATAGCATAGTAATTCGATTGATGTCGGTTGCTGTCTGTTGTGGTTATGAGGATGATGTGTGTAGCGGTTGCTGGCTATTCGTCCATATATGGAGCTCCTCCCACACATATCATAAATGGTCTTATTCATTATAATAATTTTGATCACTCTTTCTAATTACTAGCGATGGATCCACTACTCCCTGAGAACTCTTTCCATCATCTTGCAGACTTTCGTAATCATACTTCCATGCTCTTGTTTACTTACAGCTTTAGATTACTTATTGTTCTCTTCTTTGAAAACCCAAAAATATATTTTACACAAAACTCGCATTTTATCTTGTTACTTACAACATTATTTAGCATTACTATTTCAGTGTTTAGTTCAAAGAGTTATTAGACTTCAGACTCCTGCTCCTTGTGGGATCGATATCTTTATTTCGAAACTAGCTACAAACGATTTGTGCACTTGCAGTCATCAAGCTATTTTCTGGCGATGTTGCCGGGGAGCTAAGCGATGTAGGTCTTTTAGCTTTTGTTTATTTATTTTAGTTTTGCTAAATTTTGTTTTAAGCTTTTTTTATTTGCTGCATTTGTATTTTTGCTTTTGTTTATAAACCAAAAACCCATAAAAATATTTGTTACTCATCATGTCTTACGAGATAACTACCTTCCAACAGATGAAATCTATAATGGAGGAGGCAAACGGAAGGACTTTCGGAGATATTCATAAGAGGCAAGGCATATTATTAAAAGAATGGTTGACTTGGGTGGACAAGTATTCATCCACACTATGTGCCTCTTATCAAATATGTTGTGATTATTGTGGATCTCCAGATCACCTCAATTATCAATGTAAGTATAATTATTTTGATACCATACTAGCAGAATATAATGAGTTTAAATGCCTTGCTGGGGAGGACACATTACAATTTGTGCTTTTTACTGGTTGCAAAGAGTTGTTATTTCGTTTAAGAGATATACAGGTAGAATGTAAACCACTCGATATTATCTATAAAGAAGTTCACCCTATATTCTGATATTGCCAAGATAACTTCCATGATAATGAATTTATTATTGGGAATATTAAAACTGCCATGGAAGAATCTAACCTTTTGTAGGGTGCTCCAAAAGATAATGTGGAGGGAACTCCACTCAAAGAGCCTCCACCTAAACCACCGGAACATGTTGTTAATAAAGAGGTGGCACTTGATGTTACACCCTCTCAACTAGTGGAAGGTAATCCCGAAGGTAAGACTATCCCTGAGCTACTCGCAAATTATCTTAGTAAGAATGAAGAGGAGCAACTTGATCAACCACTTGAATCTCCTACTTCTGAAAATAACTTTCCACACGCAAATAGTATGCATGCAAATGATATCTCATTATCTAGTAATGATTTCTATAAGTCCCAAACTTATGATGATTGTTCTGAGGAGGATTCGTGCCTAGATAGTGATTTTGGGGACTTTGGTGAGGGACTAAAAGATGAATCTTTCTATGAATATTGTGATGCTATTAACATGGGACAGGAATTCTCATTGGAAGAGGAGGATGGGTGTTTTGACGAACTTGTGACCAATATGCCGGTAAGAGAAACGTATTCCCAAATAGTGGAATATGCTAAAAGGTTAATTTCTTCGGATACAATAGATGATCCAATAATATGTCCTCAATGTATGAAACTTGGGCACTACTTTCGTTTTCAATGCTCTGATACCTTTAATCAATCTTCAGTGTCTTATAATAATGGTGATACCACTAGTGAAGTATTAGAGTATGTTATCTTTGAAGGTGCCCATGAGCTGATAGTACATGTCATATCACGTATTAATAGTGAAGATAGTGTTCTCATAAAAACAGCTTATAAAATCCTGTAAAATATTTCTTGGTATTCTAGTGAATGTTTTAGTGAGAATACACTTATTATGAGGAGTAAGGCATAGAGAAATCCCGTATCGCACAAAGTTACTTGTTTGCAGGAAATCTCATTGGAGAAGAACAAAGTTCCTTCCCAAGAAGAGGATGAACACGAAGAAGAACTACAAATCCCATTGGAGGAGGGTGAAGTTCCTTCCCAAGAAGAGGATGAACACGAAGAAGAACCACTAATCCTTGAGGATATGCAACTATTGGACATGTGGGAGCAGGTGGATTACTGTTCTGGTAATTTATTAAATTTATTCGAAGGGATGAGGCAATATAATGGTAAGCCTAACAAGCTTTATGATTATGAATGCATTCCTCTGTTTAAAGAATTTTTATCAACCAATACTCACATAAACGGCAATAATCTTAAACTCTTGGAATACATAGTTTATGAAGGGTCTCATGAGTTGCTTAGGAAAATTGGTATTATTATCAAAAGTAGCGATAATGAGGATTTAGCAAGGTATCATAATATTATGAATTATATTATCAATTATTTTTAAGAACATTTTAGTGGGAATGCACTTGTGATAAAAAGTAAGGAGCTATGTAAAACAATAGTTCACAAAACTAGTATTTTGTAGGAACCACTGGATAACAAGGAGGAACACCAAAAAGGTGAGGTTAAAGACAAACACCATTCTACTAGTAATAAGTTTGTTTATGATGCCTCAGTCTGTAGTAATGATTCTTATTATGTTGAAACTTTTATCTGTGAAGGCTTTATGCCTAGATACTCATTTGGAGAACACTAATAATGATGAACTAGAGACAAATCCTTGTAGTATTAATGAGTAGGTTTTGGGAGAGCACATCTTTGATGAAATATTTGTTGATGATGCTTGTTTTTGTGATTGGATTGATAACTCTAGAACTGAGAAACTTGATAGTAAGGGTGATGAACTAGAGAATAGAGACACTTTTGAATTTTTCCCTGCTGCTAAAGATGAGTATTATGAAGTATTTCCTCGTGATAGTGTAGCCCAAGAAGATTACTATGAATTGTATCCTGATGATGCTATCAAAGGTAAAATGTTTGAATTTACATGTAAATATCTAATCCTTTTGTTGAAGCTATCTAGGGAGGTATGCTCACCACACATGGCGCATCAATCATCATTTGTGAGCAATAACACATTTATCTACAAGACTCCGATGCACCGCAAGTGGGTGAGACTTCGACCAGGCTATAATAGTAAGTGATCCAAACCTCTTTTGGAGGTAAGAATAAATAATTCTCTGGCTCCTATCTATTGAAATCATATTGGAGAAAATCCTGGCTACTTGGTTTTAAGAAAGCGCTTCCCGGGAGGCAACCCGAAAGTAATTAGGTGTCTTTCTTAGTTTTGTGTCTTGAATCTTGATGCATTCATTTATTCTTTGCATGATTTGCTATTAGAGTTATCTTGTTGTAGTTTTCAAAAGGTAGAATTTATTGTTACTATGTGTTGCATAACTCGGTAGTACTTAAATCCCGTTTTATACATGTTGTTGTTTGTCAAATATTAAAGTTGTTATTTTACTGTAAAAACATAGTGTTTTGTTAAGTTACAGGAAAAGAAATAATTTCGAAGAAATAGAATTTTTTTTATGCATACAGTGAGTTTAACGACCCACTATACGGCGGGAATAAAAATTCCGGCCATATAGTTCCGGTCATATAGATATCTTTACCATCGACATTTTTTCTTTCATATACCAACTATATGGCGGGAATACAAATTTCGACTGTATAATTCCGGTTGTATAGATATCGATGCCTTTGTAAATTTCTTCCAAAGTATGCAGAAGGTTTAACAACCAACTATACAACGGGAATAAAAATTCCGGTCGTATAGTTCCGGCCATATAGATATCGATGCCTTCATAAAATTTCTTTTCCAGGATACTAAAGGTTTGACGACCAACTATACGGTGGGACCTTTTTGGTCCGGCCGTATAGTTGCGCCCGTATAGTTGAGAAAACCCCTCAAACGCCAACTAGAAGGTAACTATTGCTCAAAATTGTATTATTTCTTCTTCTTTCTTCTTCTAAAAAATTTGAAGCACCACCTAGGAGCTTCTTGCATGATCTAGAGAAGCCAAGCATATGTAAGCAATAAATTTCTATCTCAAAAATCTCCTAGACTGTAATTCTCTATAGAAGTTCATGTTTTATTTTTACTTTCCTTTTATCGGTGGGGTAAACGAACTATGTTTATATACCAAACCGATGCATTTTATTTTGTGTGTTATTTTTGCAGGGGCTTGAACCTTGTGTGATGATGTGTACGGTAGTGCCAACCGTGCAAACACTCACATGAGTCACTTGGTTGCTTCAATTAAACGCTTCGACAATCAGTGTCTGGTAAAACCTTCCAACTCGAACCTCTTTTAACAAGCGCATAGGGGCTGCACACTCGTGTCTCGTATCCTATTTCACTTGCACCTCATCACAATATAGGAGAAGTATCTTCTAGAACTAATTTGTTGACTTAAGCGTGGTGCTTAGGTTGATGAACCGACTCAGTGGGACTTGTATTTTTATCACTTGTGAGCTAAACCCGTGTCTTCAGAAACACAAAAATATTTCATTTATTTTTTGTTTTTAAGCAGGTCCTCAAGGAAGGCACACCGGGCCATGTCAAGAAATACATGTTGAAGCAAAGGTTCTTTGTCCATCAAAAGAGAGGTTACTTGTACCTCAACGGTAAAGTGTGTCATCCTTGTTTTCAACTAAGCTAGGGGAGGTAACCACTTATCACACTCTCTTTTGGAAACTGTATTTTCTCTTTTCTTTTGGTGATATACTCAAGTTTGGTCCTTGCAAAGCTCTAAGCTTGGGGAGGTTACTTCTGCATGTGTAGAGTCTTGGGCAATGTTCATATTCGATGAAAGTTTAATGCAATCATGTATCCCGCTGTTTTTGAATGCTTGTTTAGGTGAGTCTAGTCTTGTATTCATATGGGGATACACTTGCTTCTGATAGGCACCATAGGAGTTGACTTAGAGCTTGTATGCATCTTGCCAAATTGTTTATCAAGCTTGTGACACTATTTGTGATCCTCTAGAAAACATTGCCACAATCTCTACACTTGGAAAGAATCAATACTTGATCAAAAGATCGTGAAATTTGTTGGTTGGCCAGGTAACATATGCATGCACATCATGATCGTACATACAGAACTCATGCCTGCCATCACTGTAATTGCATGATTGATGGTGGCCTTACCTCCTCAGCACCATCAGCAACTAGCGGCTTTGTTTGGTCAGGATATTAGAGCAGCTGGTTCTTTGTCCTTCTAGAGTTAGAGGTGTCGGGGTAGACAAGCTTATTGTTCTTGCTGCGAGCTAATGGCACCACTATTTAAGGGCTCCTTCCTCATAGGCTTATTCCCCTTCCATGTTGTTATGGTTCCAATGCAATGTGAGAGAGACATAGGCAATATGATTAGTTCGTAGCTCAAACTGAAAGGCACGCTGCATATGGTGCCCTGTGATTGTGTTGTTTACATGCATCGGTTACTTACGTAGCTCCAATACAAAAACCATGGGATCCATGTTGTAGGGTGGCTCTTGCTGTGAAGGCCCAGGAAACGAAGTTGAGTGACCAATTTATCACATCTTTGGAGTTCAGTGACCAGTTTACTAATCTGGTTGGATCATTGAGGATGTTGATCTCATCCATCGCACGATTGTGTGGGTCAACCAACAACCTGAGGCTTACAAGGCTTGGGGACCAAATGTAGACGCGATGGAACTAGTAGTTTCGGTCCATGCACAAGCTCCGGAGATTAGGACGTGTGGAATCATGGCGTGTAGGGTGTTCTCACGGTTTGTGATCCAATATACTGAGATCCATGAGATTTGGGAATTTGAGGCTCGCAAGATCCAGAGGGAAATTGCATAGACCAAAGGTGGCGACACGGAGGGAGGAAAATATTCTAGTGACCAATGTTGGGCATGTTTTGGGAGGTGGTGAGCCCTTCCATTTTCCTAAGGGGCATGTTGTGGCTCACCATGTGGCCGCCCACGGCCTATTGGGATAATAACCTCTTGGTGCACATCACGATCAGTCACACGAAACTCCTATTTGATGTCGGTGATGGTACGTGCCTCAGCGGAGGCGGCCTGGCATCCTTAGAGGTAGCCTTATCAACAGCTAGTGGCTTTGTTTGATCAAGACCTTGGAGCGACCGCTTCTTTTTCTTCTTGGAATTGGAAGTGTTGGGGCATACAAGCTTGTCATTCTTGTCGCGGAAATGATGGCAACACTATTCATGGGTGATGGTTGTAAAATACCACCTCTTTTAGCCATATAAATTGTGCCATTTATCTCTCATGTCATGTTTCTTCCAGCTATAGCTATGACTTATATGCATGATTTCTATTTCTCATTTACTTTCATATGAGCTTTGCACATTTAGTAGTTTACATAGAATTTTATCACTTTCTTTGTCTATGACATGTGTGTAGGTGTTGATTATGATTATGGATAAAACAAAGGCAAAAGGAACAAAGAGAGCATAGTATGGAGGAGCTGCAGGGACCAGACTTAGCCATTTGAGGTGTTGGAAAAGTGAATTTTTCCAATTTCTCAAAATAAATATCCAAGACTACAGAGTTGTAGCCCTCGATGATACGAACTCAATGAGCCCAACAACACCTACAACGTAGTTCATAGAAGAAATGGCGGCCAAAATACTTAAGGGTACAGACGGTTTGACGAGCAACTATACGGCCAGAGCTATTTTTCTGGTCGTATAGCTCTGCCCGTATAGTTGCCAAAAAGGTCACAAACGACGGGATTTCACCCCAGAAAAGATCCAGAACCTTCCCTAAGTCATATTACGGTATTGGGGGAACCCTAGGGCACCCCCAAGGCCTATATAAGGAAGGGAGGACCCAAGAGAGAGCCACGAATCCATATCCTCCACCACGGTGGTGCCCTGTCGCCATGCCACCACCATAGCCGCCTCCAAATAGATCTACACCATCACCATCACACAAGAGGAGATGGGAATAGCATCTTGAAGGCCTCCACATCGATCTACATCGTCATCTTCATCAACAACGTCTCCATCACCGATCCCCTTTGGTTACTTGTTGTAATTCTAGATTGAATCTTGGATTTGCACTTGTCTTCAATTGTATCATCATACTTCATCCATATTCTATCCATGATGTTGATTGCCTTCATGTGTGAGTAGTTTCCTTTGTTCTTGGGGAGATGGAGAAACCCTAGTATGAGATTGAATTGAGATAAAGATTATTATATGATATTGTTCATTATGTGTCTGTGTTAGATTTCCTTCATCTTGATGTTGGGTGAAGCACGCCACTCAATATTTGCCTCACTAAGGACTAGATGGAGGGAACTACTTGTTGATAGATGGAGAGATGATAGCACTTACGGTGACAACAAAGCTGTTGTCATTCCTTACGTATCAACTTAGGAACCGAGGAGAACTCACGGAACATTGTCCAGGCCATGGGATACATCCTATGGGGTAAAGTCCCTTAATAGCGCAGTAATTCGATTGATGTCGATTGTTGTCTGCTGTGGTTATGAGGATGATGTGTGCAGTGGTTGCTAGCTATTCTTCCATATATAGATCTCCTCCCACACATATCATAAATGGTCTTATTCATTATAATAATTTTGATCACTCTTTCTAATTACTAGCGGTGGATCCACTACTCCCTGAAAACTCTTTCCATCATCTTGCAGACTTTCGTAATCATACTTGCATGCTCTTGTTTACTTACAACTTTAGTTTACTTATTGTTCTCTTATTTGAAAACCCAAAAATATCGTTTACACAAAAATCACATTTTATCTTGTTACTTAGAATGTTATTTAGCATTAGTATTTCAGTATTTAGTTCAAAGAGTTATTAGACTTTAGACTCCTGCTCCCTATGGGATCGATATCTTTATTTCGAAACTAGCTACAAATGATATGTGCACTTGCAGTCATCAATGGGTTCCTGCTCCATAGGCTTATTCCCATTTCACATTGATGCGGTGGCATTGCATTGATCTTCCTCTTCCGCCTAGGCCCCACGATTATACCAGAGATGTGCTCCACCTGTGGTATGGTCATGCCAGCCTCCTCGCTGCGAGCTAGATCTAATAGAAAAAATCACAAACTCCATGTTGCGAGATGGATCTTGTTGTAAAAGCACGATATCCATGGAGGTAGTGGGAGTCAGAGAGGATGTTACCAGGATGTCACCAACGATCTTTGGCGATGAGCCAAGATGGTGAGGGCATACATGCTCGGTACGGCTAGACTTACCATATGGTGTTTGAATAAATGTACGATTTGTGATACAAAATCATCAAGTCCTTGTATGCAAAACATTAGCCTTGTTAGCTTGTCACGCTCTCTATCGGTACGCTCATACAACAAAGCTAAGTGACGAATTTATCACATCTTGTGAGTCCAGTGACCAAGCTACTGAACTCATGAGAAGTCTAGTGACACGTGTTGTGTTTCCCTTTAGATTTGCATATGACGCTAGAACTAAAGTTCGTGAGCTCTGTTTGGTAATGGTTAGTAAATATGTTTTATATTATAATGGATTTTAAAGTTCTCTCATTACTATAACAACCCTTATCTTTTTGGCTAAACTATTTGTTTTTCCTTTGTGGTCATGTTTCTTGTTATTCACGTAAATTGAAAGTCAGGATATTAATATTATGGCTAAAAGTGCTTTTACATAAAATAGAAATCACATGCCTTAATGCGATTTGTAATATTCCAAAATAATATTGTAAAGTTTAAATTGAGATCCAATGGGTCGCACGATTTGGTTGAACACCTTCGAGCCATGGGAAAACGTATCAGGCAAGCGGTGATGTGCTTGGCTGCGCTCATGTAGACCCCTGTCTTCCGTTGTCATCGTGTGCACTGTGCTTTGCTCTGTTCTTCTCCCGTCCTCGATAGGGAAATCACAGAGCTTGCAATATCGCATTAGAATCACGAGTGTGTCTTGGGCGCGCATTCACCACTGACAGAGCGATGTCCTCACCTATCTAGACATTTTGGTGGAGCTGGTGATGCACCATCATGTTGTGCATGGCTTGGGTGGTTGGAAGCCCTTACATTTTCCCAAGGGCCCAGTTGGGTAGGTTACATCTTCACGCACATCATGATCATACATACAAAACTCTTGTCCGACATCAGCATAACTGCATGAATGATGGTGGCCTTGCCTCCTCATCACCATCAGCAGCTAGTGGCTTTGATTAGTCAGGATGTTGGAGCAGCTGCTTCTTTGTCATTCTGGAGTTAGAGGTGACGGGGCAGACAAGATTCTTGTTCTTCTTGTGACTCTAATGGCACCATTGTTTAAGGGATCTTGCTCCATAGGCTTCTTCCATGTCCATGATGTTGTGGTGTCATTACAATTTGAGAGAGATGTAGGCGACATGATTAGATGGTAGCTTAAGCTGATAGGCCCAGTAAATTTGCTGCATCGCAACGGTGTTGTTTAAATGTATCAGTTACTTAGGTAGCTCCAAAAAAAGCATGCTCCATGCTATGGGGTGGCTCTTGCTGTGAAGGCCCAGGAAACAAAGATGAGTGACCAATTTATCACATCTTTGGAGTTAACTGAACAAACTACTCATATTGTTGGAGTGTTGAGTATGCTAATCCCATCCATCGCACGATTGTGTGGGTCAACCAAAAATTTTAGGCTTACAAGGCTCGGGGACCAAATGTAGACGCGGTGGAAGTAGTATTTTATGTCTTTGCACAAGATTTGGAGACTAGGACATGCGGCAATCATGGCGTGGAGGGTGTTCTCATAGTTTGTGATCTGAGAGAGTGAGATCCATGAGATTTGGGAAGTTGATGTCCGTTCAGCACGTGAGATCCAGAGGGAAATTGCATAGACCAAAGGTGGCGACACGGAGGAAGGAAAAGATTCTAGTGACCAATGTTGGGCATGGCTTGGGAGGTGGTGAGCTCTTCTATTTTCCTAAGAGACATGTTATGGCTCGCCATATGGCCGCCCACGGCCTATTGGGGTGGTAACCTCTTGGCGCACATCGCGGTCGATCACACGAACCTCATGTGTGATGTCAATTATGGCATGTGCCTAAGCAGAGGTGGCATGGCAGCCTTATCAACAGCTGGTGGCTTTGTTTGATCAAGACCTTGGAGCGGTCGCTTCTTTGTCTTATTGGAGTTGGAAGTGCTGGGGCATACAATCTTGTCGTTCTTGTCATGGCAATGATGACAACATTGTACACGGGCTCCTGCTCCATAGGATTCTTCCCCTTTCACGTTGATGCGGTGGCATTGCACTGCTCTTCCTCTGCCGCATAGGCCCCATGATTATCCTAGAGATGTGCTCCACCTGTGGTATGGTCATGCAGGCCTCCTCACTGTGAGCTAGCTCCACAGAAAAAACACAGCCTCCATGTTGTTGGGTGGCTCTTACTGTAAAGGCACGATATCCATGGAGGTAGTGGAGTCGGAGAGGATGTTACCAAGATGTCACTTGTGAGCTCTAGCGTTGAGTCAAGATGGTGAGGTCATACATGCTCGGTGCGGCTGGACTTACCATATGGTGTTTAAATAAATGTACGAAGGTAAAAAAATCAGCAAGGTATTTTATGTAAAACATTAGCCCTGTTAGTGTGGCACGTTATCTATCAGTACGCTCATACAACAAAGCTGAGGGGCAAATTTATCAAATATTGGGAGTCTAGTGACCAAGCTACTAAACTCGTGAGAAGTCCAGAGACCAGTGGTGTGTTTCCCTTTAGATTTGCATATGACGCTAGAACTAAAGTTGGTGAGCTCAGTTCGGTAATGGTTAGTGAATGTTTTTTAGATTATAATGTCTTTTAAAGTTCTCTCATTACTATAACAAGCCTTCTCTTTTTGGCTAAACTATTCATTTTTCCTCTGTGGTCATGTTTTGTGTTATTCACATAAACTGAAAGTCGGGATATTAATTTTATTGCTGAAAGTGCTTGTACATAAAATATAAATCGCATGCCTTGATGTGATTTGTAACCTTACGAAAGAATAGTGTAAAGTTGAAATTGATATCCAAGGGGTCGCGCGCTTTTGGTTGAACACCTTGGAGCCATGGGAAAATGTATCGGGCCAGCAGCGGATGTGCTCTTTCCACGCTCGTGTAGATCCCCACCTTCCATTGTCATCATTTTCACCATGCTTTGTTATTCTCCCATCCATGATAAGGATATCACGTGGCTTTAAAGGTCACACTGGATGCACGAGTGTGTCTTGGGCGCTCATTCACCACTGACGGAGCGATGTCCTCACCTATCTTGACATTTTGGTGTAGCTGCTGCTACACCATGATGTTGTGCATGGCTCGGGATCTTGGATGCCCTTAGATTTCTCGAGGACCCTTTTGGGTAGGTTATATCTGCACACACATCGTAATCATACATACAGAACTCCTCAGTGTAACTGCATGAATGATGGTGGCCTTGCCTACTCAGTGCCATTAGCAGCTAGCGGCTTTGTTTGGTCAGGATCTTAGAGCGGCTACTTCTTTGTCCTTCTAGATTTAGAGGTGCTGGGGTAGACAACATTCGTGTTCTTATTGTGACTCTAATGGCACCTCTATTTAAGGGGTCCTTCTCCATAGGCTTCTTCCCCTTCCATGTTGTTGTAGTGTCATTGCGACGTGAGAGAGACATGGGCGACATGATCAGATGGTAGCTCAAGCTGATAGGCCCACTGCATCTAGTGCATCGTGATGGCGTTGTTTACATGCATCAGTTACTGACGTAGCTTCAACAAAAAAATCACAGGCTCCACGCTAGGGGTGGCTTTTGCCATAAAGGCCTAGGAAACAAAGTTGAGTGACCAATTTATCACAGCTTTGGAGTTAAGTTACCAAACTAATCATCTTATTGGAGCGTTGAGGGTGCTGGGATCATCCATCTCATGATTGTGTGGGCCAACCAACATTCTGAGGCTTACAAGGCTCAGGGACCAAATGTAGACGTGACGGAAGTAGTAGTGTATGTCCATGCACAAGCTCTGAAGACTAGGACATGCGGCAATCATGGCGTGGAGGGTGTTATCACAGTTTGTGATCCGAGAGAGTGAGATCCATGAGATTCGGGAAGTTGATGTCCACGAGATGTAGAGGGAAATTGCATGGTACAAAGGTGGTGACACAAAGGGAGGAAAAGATTCTAGTGACCAATGTTGGGCATGGCTTAGGAGGTGGTGAGCCCGTCTATTTTCTTAAGGGACATGTTGTGGATCTCCATGTGGTCGCCCATGGCCTATTGGGATGGTAACCTCCTTGCGCACATCGTGATCGGTCATACGAACCTCCTGTTTGATGTTTATGATGGTATGTGCTTCAGTGGAGGCAGCCTGGCAGCCTTATCGATAGCTGGTGGCTTTGTTTCATCAAGATCTTGGAGCGGCTTCTTCTTTGTATTCTTGGAGTATGAAGTTCTAGGGCATACAAGCTTGTCGTTCTTTTCGTGGAAATGATGGTAACACTGTACACGAGCTCCTGCTCAATAGGCTTATTCCCCTTCCATGTTGATGTGGTGGCATTGCACTACTCTTCCTCTGCCGCCTAGTCCCCATGATTATCCTAGATATGTGTTCCGCATGTGATATAGTTATGCCTGCCTCCTCACCGAGCCAGTTCTAATAGAAAAACGCAGGCTCCATGTCGCGGGGTGGCTCTTGTTGTAAAGACACGAGATCCACAGAGCTAGTGGGAGTCAGAGAGGATGTTACCAGGATGTCACTGGCAAGCTCTAGCGACGATCCAAGATGGTGAAGTCATACATGCTCAGTGCGGCTGGACTTACCATATGGTGTTTGAATAAATGTACGATTTGCGATAAAAAATCATCAAGGTCTTTTATGCAAAGCATTAGCCATGTCAGCATGGTATCTATCGATAAGCTCATGCAACAAAGCTGAGTGACGAATTTATAAAACCTTGGGAGTCTAACGACCAAGCTACTCAACTCGGGAGAAGCCCAGTGACTAGTGGTGTGTTTCCCTTTAGATCTGCATATGATGCTAGAAGTCAATCTGGTCAGCTCAGTTCGGTAATGGTTAGTAAACAAATTAGATTATAATGGGTTTTAAAGTTCTCTCATTACTAGAACAGCCCTTCTATTTTTGGCTAAACTATTTATTTTCCCTCCGTGGTCATGTTTTGTGTTATTCACATAAACTAAAAGTCAGAATATTAATGTTAATTCTAAAAGTGCTTGTACATAAAATAGAAAGCGCACGCCTTGATGTGATTTGTAACCTTCCAAAAGAATAGTGTAAAGTTGAAATTGAGATCTAAGGGGTTGATTTATTTTGGTTGAACACCTTGGAGCCGTGGGAAAACATATCGAGCAAGCGGTGGATGTGCTTGTCTGTGCTCATGTAGACCCCCGTCTTCCATTGTCATCGTGTTCACCAGGCTTTGTTCTATTCTTGTCCCATCCGTGATAGGGAGATCACAGAACTTGAAAGGTTGCATTGGAAGCATGAGTGTGTTTTGGGCGCTCATTCACCACTGATAGAGCGATGTCCTAACCTATCTTGACATTTTGGTGGAGCTGGTGATGCACCATGATATTCTGCATGGCTTGGGTGGTTGGAAGCTCTTACATTTTCCTAATGGCCGTGTTGGTAGGTTACATCTGCATGCACATCGTGATTGGACATACAGAACTCTTGTCTGACATCAGCATAACTACCTAAATGACGGTAGACTTGTCTCCTCACCGCCATCAGCAGCTAGCGGCTTTGTTTGGTCAGGATCTTGGAGTGGCTGCTCCTTTGTCCTCCTATATTTAGAGGTGTCGAGGCAAACAAGCTTCTCATTCTTGGTACGACGCTAATGGCACCACTATTTAAGGGCTCCTGCTCCATAGGTTCTTCCCCTTCCATGCTACTTTGGTGGCATTATGGCGTGAGAGAGACACGAGCAACTGATCAGCTGGTAGCTCAAGCTAATAGACCCACTACATCTGGTGCCCCAAGACGGTGTTGTTTACATGCATTAGTTACTTAGGTAGCTCCAACAGAAAAACTACAAGCTCCATGTTGCGGGGTAGCTCTTGTTGTAAAGGCTCGGGAAACAAAGTTGAGTGACCAATTTATCACATCTTTGGAGTTAAGTGACCAAACTATTCATCTCGTTGGAGCGTTGAGGATGTAGAGCTCATCCATCGCACGATTGTGTGGGTCAACTAATAGTCTAAGGTTTACAAGGCTCGAGGAACAAATGTAGACGCGATGGAAGTAGTAGTTTCGGTCCATGCACAAGCTCCGGAGACTAGGACATGCGGCAATCATGGTGTGGAGAGTGTTCTCACGGTTTGTGATCTGAGAGAGTGAGATCCATGAGATTTGGGAAGTTGATGTCCGCAAGATCTAGAGGGAAATTGCATAGACCAAAGGTGGCGTCACAGAGGAAGGAAAAGATTATAGTGACCAAGGTTGGACATGGCTCGGGAGATGGTGAGCCCTTCCATTTGCCTAAGGGACATGTTGTGGCTTGCCATGTGGCCGTCTAGGGCTTGTTTGGCTGGTAACCTCTTGGCACACATCCTGATCGGTCACACGAACCTCTTGTCTGATGTCAGCGATGGTATGTGCCTCAGTGGAGGTGGCCTAGAATCCTTAGTGGTAGCCTTATCAACAGCCGGTGGCTTCATTTGGTCAAGACCTTGGAGCTTCTGCTTCTTTGTCTTCTTGGGTTTGGTAGTGTCGGTGTTGGGTCTGCAGCATAGAAAACAAAAAAAATCCTACGGTGTGAACTACACGCCAAGATCTATCTACTAGGTACAAAGCAACGGGTGGACATACATCCAACGAGAACTTACCCTCGTAGACAACAAGCTTTGTTAACAAGTAGGAACTCGTGGTTGATGTAGTCGTACACTTGCCGATCTCAAGATCGTGAGGAAGTCCGAGCGCCGCAACTCAGCAGCGCATCCGCACTCGCACACACGTTCAAGCCACCGGACAACCTCCACCTCCTCGCTCCAGCGATCCAGCGGAAGCAGCAACTCCTTCCATACGAAATGCCACCGGAAACATGTATCTCGCTAATCCGAGACCATTTGGTGAAGTCGCTACCATTCGCAGCAAGTTTCTCTTTCTCCATGAACACATTGAAATTAAAAGCATGTGGTGCCATCTACAACAGAATTTGTAAAGTTTATTTAGACTAAGTTTATGATAGATTGAGTTCAACTAATCCAAATTACTAATGAACTCCCACTCAAAAACAACATCCCTCGTGTCCTTTTGGTGATTACATGAACCAAATCCACTATACCAAGTCTGATCATCACGTGAGTTGATATAGCTTCAAAGGCGAGCATCTATATGGGCATCATATCAACCATATGACTCATGCTTAACCTTTCGGTCCGTGTTCCGAGGCATGTCTGTACATGCTAGGCTCGCCAAGTAAGAACCTTAGTATTCGCATGTGTAAAACTGTCTTACACCCGTTCCTATGAAAGCATAGATTCGAGTACACCCGATCATCACGTGATGTCTCGAAACACGATCCATAGAACGGTGCATACTCAAGGAAGAACACATTTTTATCTTGATATCTAAAAGAGGGATCATCTTATAATGCTATCAAACGCGCCAAACTAGCAGTATAAGATGCTAACATCTAATGTGTAAAGTGAGATGATATGGTCCATGCATTTGATCTCTATCACTTGCATCATGGTATGATCTCTATCATTCCTTTGTGTGTAAGGCCAAGGTATATGGAACTTACACGTTGAGTGTGTTGTAAGAGTATCCACCATACATCTACTTACAACAATACCATATCAACACACTAGCCCAGCAACGATCTAAACTAGACGCTTCTAATTTATCAATTGCAAGTTTTACGTGGCTTAGGGCTTTCGGAGATAGAACCGTTCTTACCTACGAACATGAACCACAATGAGGATAACTAGTTATTAGCAACTCGTTGTAAATCAGATATTGACTATAGTAGGAGAGACAGACACCCGCCAGCCACTTATGCAAAACAAGTTGCATGTCAGTCGTGGAACCGGTCTCATTTACGATGACATGTAAGGTTGGTCCGGGCCGCTTCATCCCACTATGCCACCAATATCCAAAATACATAGAAGATGCAATAACATGATCATCATCGCCCACATATCAACCATATGTGTACTACCCGTGCTAAGCACCTACGCATAGATCAGGCTCTAATACCACTGTTGGGTCCGCAGCATAGAAAACAAAAAATTCCTACGGTGTGAACTACACGCCATGATCTATCAACTAGGTACAAAGCAACGGGTGGACATACATCCAATGAGAACTTACCCTCATAGACAACGAGCTTTGTTAACGAGTAGGAACTCGGGGTTGATGTAGTCGTACACTTGCCGATCTCAAGATCGTGAGGAAGTCCGAGCGCCACAACTCAGCAGCGCATCCGCACTTGCACACACATTCAAGCCACCGGACAACCTCCACCTCCTCGCTCCAGCGATCCAGCGGAAGCAGCAACTCCTTCCAGACGAAATGCCACCGGGAACATGTATCTCGCTAATCCGAGACCATGGGGGAATAATTCTAGAGGGGGAGAGAGATCCTTCACAAGGAGGTGTGTGGATGAAGGAGGGAATGGGTGGCCTTTTATAGGAGGGGGTGCCCCCTCTCTCCATGGCCGGCGCATAGGGGGTGACCCCTCACCTCCCCCATTCATGTGGTGGTAACCCCTCCACATTAAAATGCCTCTTCACATTCCCTTTTAAAGTCTCCACTTTAAATGCATTAAATTTCTCCAAATTTAATGCTCTCTCATTTAATAAAACTCTTTTATTAAATTTATTCAGAATTTTGTTAATTACTTTAATTAACAAACATTCACATATAGCCCCTTGCAATATTTCAATATCACATGCAGAACCACCTTCTGCAATTTCACCCAAAACAATTTCCCATTTCTATTGAAACAATTCCTGCGCTTTGTAATTCTTTCGTCTGAAACATATGTGCTCCAAAATGGTGTCCGGTAACTCTTAAGTGTGCCACCCTATGGTTCACGAATAATGCAGACATGATCGAGACCCTTCTCCGATCAATAATCAGCAGCGGGACCTGGAGATCCGTACTGACTCCTACACATTCAACGATGACTCCTGTGATCGTGAGAACCTTTAACGCTTGTAGCTAAATCCCTTTGTCTCTTGATATATTACATGTCCGAGATTCGATCATCGGTATCTCCATACCTAGTTTGATCTTGTTACCGATATGCACTCTTTTCTCGTTCCCGTGATATAACATTCTAGTGATCACATCACTTGCTTGCAAGCTATCCTAATGTGATATCACCGAGAGGGCCCAGAGTATATCTCCGTCATCTGGATTGAAAAATTCCACTCTTGATCCATGAGCCTCAACATAACACCTTCGTAGTACTGAACCCATCTTTATAGTCACCCTGTTACGGTGTGACGTTTGATGTTATCAAGATACTCTTCCGGTGTTAGCAATTAACATGATCTCATGGTCTAAGGATAAAGATTACTTCGTATGATGTTATAGAAATATAAACATAATGACTTGATCGTAATGCTATACTTTGGATGAATGTTCATCACATCATTCCACCAATGGTGTGACCTTGTTATTAACAACATCCAATGTCCATGATCAGGAAACCTTGATCATCCTATTAATCAACAAGCTAGTCTATAAGAGAGGCATGACTAGGAACCCTTTTTGTTTATTAAACACACATGTATTGATGTTTCCGAATCAATACATTTCTAGCATGTAAAATAAACATCTATCATGTATAAGGAATATATAATAACAACTTTATTATTGCCTCTCAGGGCATATTTCCTTCAGTCTCCCACTTGCACTAGAGACAATAATCTAGTTCACATAGTGATAAATCTAACACCCATGGAGTTCTGGTGTTGATCATGTTTTTCCCTAGGGAGAACTTTTCAATGGATCTGTTACATTTAGGTCCGTGTGTACTTTACAAATCTTTATATCTCCATCCTTGACATGCTCGCAGATGGAGTGAAACCGGCGCTTAATATGTTTGGAATTCTTGTGAGACCTTGGTTACTTTGCGTTGGCTATGGCTCCATTGTTGTCACAATAGATCACCATCGGGTCCAACGCACTGGGAACCACACCCAGTTCTGTAATGAACTCTTTCATCCAAATCGCCTCGCTACGCTTCAAGCAAAGAACATATTCCGCCTCCGTTGTTGATCCAGCCACCACAGGTTGTATGGAACTCCTCGAACTAACTGCTGCTCCGTTCAAGAGAAATACGTATCCGGATTGAGACTTAGAGTCATCCGGATCGGTGTCAAAGCTAGCATCGACATAACACTTAGCGACTAGCTCTTCTTCACCTCCGTATATGAGAAACATATCCTTAGTTCTTCTCAAGTACTTGAGGATGTTCTTTACCGATATCCGATGTTCGAACCTGGATCAGATTGGTACCTACTAGTCAAACTAATAGCATGTGCCACATCCGGTCTTGTACATAGCATGGCATACATAATAGAGCCTATGGCCGAGGCATAGGGGATCTTATCCATCATCTCTCTTTCTTCCGCCGTAGTCGGACTTTGAGTCTTACTCAATGTCTTGCCTTGCAACATAGGTAAGAACCCCTTCTTACTTTCGTCCATATTAAACTTATTTAATATCTTATCAAGGTATGTACTCTGCGATAGCCCAATTGGGTGCCTTGATCTATCTCTATAGATTTTAATGCCTAATATATATGACGCTTCACCAAGGTCTTTCATCAGAAATTTGCTGTTTAGATAACTTTTAACACTGTTTAAAAGATCTATATCATTTCCAATCAATAATATGCCATCCACATATAATATCAGAAATGCCACATTGCTCCCACTCACTTTCTTGTAAATACAAGCCTCTCCATAAGTTTGGACAAATCCAAACTCTTTGATCACCTCATCAAAGCGGAGATTCCAACTTCGTGATGCTTGCTTCAGTCCATAGATGGATCACTGAAGTTTGCACACCTTATTAGCATACTTAGGATCGACAAAACCCTTAGGTTGTATCATATACAACTCTTCTTCAATCTTACCATTGAGGAACGCAGTTTTGACATCCATCTGCCATATTTCATAATCGAAATATGCAGCAATTGCTAACATAATCCTAACCGATTTAAGCATCGCTACGGGAGAGAATGTCTCATCGTAGTAAACTCCTTGAATTTGTCGATACCCCTTTGCGACAAGTCGAGCCTTATAGATGGTCACATTACCATCAGCATCAGTTTTCCTTTTGAAAATTCATTTATTCTCAACGGCCTTTCGGCCGTGAGGTAAGTCCACCAAGTTCCAAACTTGGTTCACGTACATGGATTCCATCTCGGATTTCATGGCTTCTAGCCATTTGTTGGAATCCGGGATCATCATCGCTTCTTCATACGTCGCAGGGTCATCCATTTCATCAACCATGAAATTCACAACAGGATTGCCATACAGTTCAGGAGCTGCACGTGTCCTGCTTGACCTGCGAGGTTCGGTAGTGTCCTCTTTCGGAGTTTCATGATCATTATCATTAGCTCTTTCTTCATCAGGTGAAGTCAACTTCGAAACAACTTCCGGTGCTGCGCCACTCGACATTCCATGAAGAGAAGGTTCAATAACCTCTTCGAGTTCTACCTTCCGACTACTCACACCTTTCGCGAGAAACTCCTTCTCAAGAAAGGATCCATTCTTGGCAACAAAAACCTTGCCCTCCGATCTGTGATAGAAGGTATACCCAATTGTTTCCTTAGGGTATCCTATGAAGATGCATTTTTCCGCTTTGGGTTCGAGTTTATCCGGTCGAAGTTTCTTCACATAAACATCGCATCCCCAAACCTTAAGAAATGACAGCTTAGGTTTGTTTCCAAACCATAATTCATACGGTGTCGTTTCAACGGATTTAGATGGTGCCCGATTTAAAGTGAATGCAGCTGTTTCCAGTGCATAACCCCAAAATGACAGAGGTAAGTCAGTCAGAGACATCATAGATCGAATCATATCCAATAAGGTACAATTACGATGTTCCGACACACCATTACGTTGTGGTGTTCCGGCAGGCGTGAGTTGTGAAACTATTCCACACTCTTTCATGTGTGTGCTAAACTCGTAACTTAGATACTCTCCTCCACGGTCAGACCGTAGAAACTTGATCTTTCTATTACGATGATTTTCCACTTCATTCTGAAATTCCTTGAACTTTTCAAAAGTTTCAGACTTGTGTTTCATCAAATAAATATACCCGTATCTACTCAAATCATCCGTGAAAGTAACAAAATAACGATATCCACCTCGCGCCGACACACTCATTGGTCCACACACATCAGTATGTATGATTTCCAATAGATCTGTCGCCCGTTCCATTGAACCGGAAAACGGCGTTCTAGTCATCTTGCCCATAAGGCATGGCTCACATGTATCAAATGATTCAAAATCAAGTGATTCCAAAAGTCCATCAGAATGGAGTTTCTTCATGCGTTTAATGCCAATATGACCTAGACGGCAGTGCCACATATATGTAGAGATATCATTATCAAGTTTAATCCTTTTAGCATCAACATTATGAATATGCGTAATACTACTACCGAGATCCAACAGAAACAAACCATTTAACATAGGTGCATGACCATAAAAGATATTATTCATATAAATCGAACAACCATTGTTTTCAGACTTAAATGAATAACCACTTTGCATCAAATAAGATCCGGATACAATGTTCATGCTCAGTGCAGGCACCAAATAAAAATTATTTAGGTTTATAACTAATCTCGATGGCATATGAAGAGGCAGCGTTCCGACGGCGATCACATCAACTCTTGATCCATTGCCGACCCGCATCGTGACCTCATCCAATAAAGTACGATTACGACGTTCTGACACACCATTACGTTGTGGTGTTCCGGCAAGCGTGAGTTGTGAAACTATTCCACAGTCTTTCATATGTGTGCTAAACTCGTAACTAAGATACTCTCCTCCACGGTCGGACCACAGAAATTTGATCTTTCTGTTATGATGATTTTCCACTTCATTCTGAAATTCTTTGAACTTTTCAAAAGTTTCAGACTTATGTTTCATCAAATAGATATACCCATATCTACTCAAATCATCCATGAAAGTAACAAAATAACGATATCCACCTCGTGCCGACACACTCATTGGTCCACACACATCGGTATGTATGATTTCCAATAGATCTGTCGCCCGTTCCATTGAACCAGAAAACGGCGTTCTAGTCATCTTGCCCATAAGGCATGGCTCACATGTATCAAATGATTCAAAATCAAGTGATTCCAAAAGTCCATCAGAATGGAGTTTCTTCATGCGTTTAACGCCAATATGACCTAGACGGCAGTGCCACATATATGTAGACATATCATCATCAAGTTTAATCTTTTTAGCATTAACATTATGAATGTGCGTAATATTACTATCAAGATCCAATAGAAATAAACCATTCAACATAGGTGCATGACCATAAAAGATATCATTCTTATAAATCGAACAACCATTGTTCTCAGATTTAAAGGAATGACCACTTTGCATCAAAGACGATCCAGATACAATGTTCATGCTCAGTGCAGGCACCAAATAACAATTATTTAGGTTTATAACTAATCCCGATGGCAAATGGAGAGGTAGCGTCCCGACGGCGATCACATCAACTCTTGATCCATTGCCTACCCGCATCCTGACCTCATCCCTTGCTAGTTGTCGCTTGTTCCATAGCCCCTGAATCGAGTTACATATATTAGCAACCGATCCGGTATCAAATACCCAGGTGCTACTGCGAGTACTAGTCAAGTACACATCAATAACATGTATATCACATATACCTTTGTTTGCCTTGCTGGACTTCTTGTCCGCCAAATACTTGGGCGCTTGCGCCCAATGGCGATCCCTTGCAATAGTAGCACTCGGTGTCAGACTTAGGGCCAGCCCGGGGTTTCTTTTCAGGCGTGGCAATATACTTGCCACCCTTCTTTCCCTTGTGCTTGCCTTTCTTGTCCTTCTTGAAACCGGTGGTCCTATTGATCATCAACACTTGATGTTCTTTCCTAATCTCCACTTCTGCAGTCTTAAGCATTGTGAGCTCGGGAAGAGACTTCTTCATGCCCTGCATATTATAGTTCATCACGAAACTCTTGTAGCTAGGTGGCAGAGATTGGAGAACACGATGTATGCCTAAGTCAATGGGAATCGTTATTCCCAAGGACACAAGCTTATCGGCATACCCAGACATTTTGAGTACGTTCTCACTAATGGAGCTGTTTTCCTCCATCATGTAGCTAAAGAACTTTTCTGTAGCATTATAACTCTCTATGGTAGCATGGGTATCGAAAATCATTTTCAATTCTCCCATGGTATCAAAGGCATTGCCATTTTCGAAATGCTTTCAAAGTTCTGGCTCTAGCCCATACAGTATGTCGTAATGAACTAAGTTGTGGTCCTCCTGATGAGTCAAATAGACATTCTTTTCCTCGTCAGGGGCATCAGGAGCTGGTGGGGGGCCTAGCAGCGCATCTAGCACATATTGCTTTTGTGCAGCAGTGAGGAGAATCCTCAAATTCATAGCCCAGTTGGTGAAGTCGCTACCATTCGCAGCAAGTTTCTCTTTCTCCATGAACACATTGAAATTAAAAGCAGGTGGTGCCATCTACAACAGAATTTGTAAAGTTTATTTAGACTAAGTTTATGATAGATTGAGTTCAACTAATCCAAATTACTAATGAACTCCCACTCAAAAACAACATCCCTCGTGTCCTTTTGGTGATTACATGAACCAAATCCACTATACCAAGTCCGATCATCACGTGAGTTGATATAGCTTCAAAGGCGAGCATCTATATGGGCATCATATCAACCATATGACTCATGCTTAACCTTTCGGTCCGTGTTCCGAGGCATGTCTGTACATGCTAGGCTCGCCAAGTAAGAACCTTAGTATTCGCGTGTGTAAAACTGTCTTACACCCGTTCCTATGAAAGCGTAGATTCGAGTATACCCGATCATCACGTGATGTCTCGAAACAAGATCCATAGAACGGTGCATACTCAAGGAAGAACACATTTTTATCTTGATATCTAAAATAGGGATCATCTTATAATGCTATCAAACGCGCCAAACTAGTAGTATAAGATGCTAACATCTAATGTGTAAAGTGAGATGATATGGTCCATGCATTTGATCTCTATCACTTGCATCATGGTATAATCTCTATCATTCATTTGTGTGTAAGGCCAAGGTCTATGGAACTTACAGGTTGAGTGTGTTGTAAGAGTATCCACCATACATCTACTTACAACAATACCATATCAACACACTAGCCCAGCAACAATCTAAACTAGACGCCTCTAATTTATCAATTGCAAGTTTTACGTGGCTTGGGGCTTTCGGAGATAGAACCGTTCTTACCTACGAACATGAACCACAATGAGGATAACTAAGTTATTAGCAACTCGTTGTAAATCAGATATTGACTATAGTAGGAGAGACAGACACCCGCCAGCCACTTATGCAAAACAAGTTGCATGTCAGTCATGGAACCGGTCTTATGTACGATGACATGTAAGGTTGGTCCGGGCCGCTTCATCCCACTATGCCACCAATATCCAAAATACATAGAAGATGCAATAACATGATCATCATCGCCCACATATCAACCATATGTGTACTACCCGTGCTAAGCACCTACGCATAGATCAGGCTCTGATACCACTGTTGGGTCCGCAGCATAGAAAACAAAAAATTTCCTACGGTGTGAACTACACGCCAAGATCTATCTATTAGGTACAAAGCAATGGGTGGACATACATCCAACGAGAACTTACCCTCGTCGACAACGAGCTTTGTTAACAAGTAGGAACTCGTGATTGATGTAGTCGTACACTTGCCGATCTCAAGATCGTGAGGAAGTCCGAGCGCTGCAACTCAGCAGTGCATCCGCACTCGCACACACGTTCAAGCCACCGGACAACCTCCACCTCCTCGCTCCAGCGATCCAGCGGAAGCAGCAACTCCTTCCATATGAAATGCCACCGGGAACATGTATCTCGCTAATCCGAGACCATGGGGGAATAATTCTAGAGGGGGAGAGAGATCCTTCAGAAGGAGGTGTGTGGATGAAGGAGGGAATGGGTGGCCTTTTATAGGAGGAGGGGGTGCCCCCTCTCTCCATGGCCGGCGCATGGGGGGGTGACCCCTCACCTCCCCCATTCATGTGGTGGTAACCCCTCCACATTAAAATGCCTCTTTACATTCCCTTTTAAAGTCTCCACTTTAAATGCATTAAATTTCTCCAAATTTAATGCTCTCTCATTTAATAAAACTCTTTTTATTAAATTTATTCAGAATTTTTTTAATTACTTTAATTAACAAACATTCACATATAGCCCCTTGCAATATTTCAATATCACATGCAGAACCACCTTCTGCAATTTCACCCGAAACAATTTCCGGTTTCTATTGAAACAATTCCTGCGCTTTGCAATTCTTTTCGTAAAACATATGTGCTCCAAAATAGTGTCCAGTAACTCTTAAGTGTGCCACCCCTACGGTTTTGCGAATAATGCAGACATGATCGAGACCCTTCTCCGATCAATAATCAGCGGGACCTGGAGATCCGTACTGACTCCTACACATTCAACGATGACTCCTGTGATCGTGAGAACCTTTAACGCTTGTAACTAAATCCCTTTGTCTCTCGATATATTACATGTCCGAGATTCGATCATCGGTATCTACATACCTAGTTTGATCTCGTTACCGACATGCACTCTTTTCTCGTTCCTGTGATATAACATTCTAGTGATCACATCACTTGCTTGCAAGCTATCCTAATGTGATATCACCGAGAGGGCCTAGAGTATATCTATCCGTCATCTGGATTGACAAATTCCACTCTTGATCCATGAGCTTCAACATAACACCTTCGTAGTACTGAACCCATATTTATAGTCACCCTGTTACGGTGTGACGTTTGATGTTATCAAGATACTCTTCCGGTGTTAGCAATTAACATGATCTCATGGTCTAAGGATAAAGATTACTTTTTATGATGTTATAGCAATATAAACATAATGACTTGATCGTAATGCTATACTTCGGATGAATGTTCATCACATTATTCTACCAATGGTGTGACCTTGTTATTAACAACATCCAATATCCATGATCAGGAAATCTTGATCATCCTGTTAATCAACAAGCTAGTCTATAAGAGAGGCATGACTAGGAACCCTTTTTGTTTATTAAACACACATGTATTGATATTTCCGAATCAATACATTTCTAGCATGTAAAATAAACATCTATCATGTATAAGGAATATATGATAACAAATTTATTATTGCCTCTCAGGGCATATTTCCTTCAGTCGGGGCATACAAGCTTGTCGTTCTTGTCATGGAAATGATGGCAATAATTTTCACAGGCTCCTGCTCCATAGGATTCTTCCACTTTCACGTTGATGTGGTAGCATTGCACTTCTCTTCCTCTACCGCCTAGGACCCACGACTATCCTATATATGTGCTCTACCTGTGGTATGGTCATTTCAACCTCCTCGCTGCGTCCCAGCTCCAACAGAAAAAACACAGGCTCCAAGCTGTGGGGTGGCTCTTGCTATAAAGCCACGAGATCCACGGAGGTAGTGGGAGTCAGAGAGGATGTTACCAGGATGTCACCAGCAAGCTCAAGCAACGATCCAAGATGGTCAGTGCATACATGTTCGGTGCGGCTGGACTTACCATATGATGTTTGAATAAATGTATGATTTGCGAGAAAAAACATCAAGGTCTTTTATGCAAAACATTATCCCTGTCAGCGTGGCACGTTATCTATCGGTATGCTCATACAACAAAGATGAGTGAAGAATTTATCAAATCTTATGATTCCATTGCCGAAGCTACTCAACTCGTGAGAAATCCAGTGAGTAAGCTACTCAACGCGTGAGAAGTCCAGTGACCAATGGTGTGTTTCTAAGTCTAGTGACAAATGGTGTGTTTTCCTTTAGATTTTAATCTGGAACTAAAGTTGTTGATCTCAGCTTAGTAATGGTTAGTAAAAAAATTAGATTATAATGCCTTTT
Organism: Avena insularis; assembly: GCA_023614405.1. Classification (NCBI taxonomy): domain Eukaryota; kingdom Viridiplantae; phylum Streptophyta; class Magnoliopsida; order Poales; family Poaceae; genus Avena; species Avena insularis. The sequence continues at coordinate 426,579,362 of CM042692.1, read as the reverse complement.
AAAGTTCTCTCTTTACTGTAATAGACCTTCTTTTTTTAACTAAACTATTTGTTTTTCCTCTGTAGTCATGTTTTGTGTTATTCACATAAACTAAAAGTCAGGATATTAATGTTATTACCAAAAGAGCTTGTACATAAAATAGAAATCACACACATTAATCTGATATTGTAACCTCCAATATAATATGTAAAGTTTAAATTGATATCCACGGGGTCGTGCTCTTTTGGTTGAACACCTTGGAGACATGGAAAACATATCGGGCAAGCGGCGGATGTGCTTGAGCTCGTGTAGGTCCTCGTCTTCCGTTGTCATCATGTTCGTCGTGCTTTGTTCTGTTCTTATCCCAGCCGTGATAGGGAGGGATATCACAAAGCTTGAAAGGTTGCATTGGAGAATGAGTGTGTCTTGGGCGCTCACTCACCATTGATAGAGCGATGTCCTCACCTATCTTAACCTTTTTGTGGAGTTGGTGATGCACTATGATGCTGTGTACGGCTTGGGAGGTTAGAAGCCCTTACATTTGCCTGAGGGCCCTGTTGGGCAGGTTACATCTTCACACACATCGTGATCATACATACAGAACTCTTGTCCAGTGTAACTACCTAAATGATGGTGGCCTTGCCTCCTCAGCGCCATTAGCAGCTAGTGGCTTTGTTTGGTCGGCATCTTGGAGCAGCTGCTTTTTTGTCCTCTTGAGTTATAGGTGTCGGGGCAGACAAGCTTATCGTTCTTGTCGCGGCGCTAATGGAACCGCTCTTTAAGGGCTCTTGCTCCATAGGCTTCTTCCCCTTCCATGTTGTTGTGGTGGCATTGTGACGTGAGAGAGATGTGGTCGACATGATTAGCTGGTAGCTCAAGCTGATAGTCCTGCTCCATATGGTGCCCATTGACGGTGTTTTTTACATGCATCTTTTACTTAGGCAGCTCCAACAGAAAAACCACGGGCTCCATGATGTGTGGTGGCTCTTGCTGTAAAGGCCCGGGATCCACGGTGGTCACGGGAGTTAGAGAGGATGTCACTAGGATGTCAAGGGAGAGCTCTGGTGACAAGCCCAAGATGGTGAGGGCAGACACGCTCGGTATGGCAAGACTAACCATAAGGTATTTTAATAAATGTATGACCATGTTGTTAACAACAGGCCCGTCAGTGTGACACGTCAATGTCGCTTTTGTCCGTTGTCTTGATTCTGGTCAGTATGCTCATAAAATGAAGCTGAGTGACCAACTCATCACATCTTTGGAGTTCAGTGACCAAACTACTCATCTTGGTGGAGTGTTGAGGATGTTGAGTTTATCCATCGTATGATTATGTGGGTCAACCAATAGTCTGAGGTTTACAAGGCTCGGGGACCAAATGTAGACCCGATGGAAGTAGTAGTTTCTGTCCATGCACAATCTCCGGAGACTAGTACATGCGGCAATCATGGCGTGGAGAGTGTTCTCATGGTTCGTGATCCGAGAGAGTGAGATCCATGAGGTCTAGGAAGTTGATGCCCGTGAGATCCTGAGGGACATGGCATAGGCCAAAGAGGGTGACACAGAGGGAGGAAAAGAGTCCACTAACGTTGGTGTGTTTCCTCTTAGATTTTGTTATGGTGTTGGAACTAAAACTGGTGAAGTTCGGTTATGGTTATTATAATGTTTTTAGCTAAAATGTCTTTTAAAGTTTTCTCTCTACAACATCTGCCTATCTCTTTTTGACTAAACTATTCATTTTTCCTGTGTTGTCATGTTTTGTGTCATTAACATAAACCGAAAGTCAATATGTTAATTTTATTACTGAAAGTACGTATGCACAGAAAACAAAAGCACACACCTTGATGTGATTTGTAAAATTCTAGTAGAATAATGTAAAGTTGAAATTTAAATCCAAGGGGCTATCAATTATTTTACGAAAATATTCAGTATGGGAGATCAAAGAATGTGAATGTGTTTTTAAAAAGAATGATGTGTACTATTTTTCAAGGTGTATGTTAGCCCATGACCACATGTATTGATGTATGTACTTCTGACTAAGTGACGATACACCTGCATTTGTTATCCATGTTACCTTGTTGTGAATGTTGATCATGTCAAAGATCCCGTTTAGATGTTTTGAGATTACCTTTGTTCAGTTATGCATCTCATTGATTGACATTTGTGGGTAACAAACTCAGATAAATTATGTTTTTTGTGATTCTTGATCTTTTATTTATTTTTTCTTAAAGAAATTAGCTCTTTGATTTTTATGTTTCTTATATTGATCCCTTCTCGCTAGTCACTGAAGATTTTGCTTGCCTCTTCTGCTTGGTGAAGTGTGGAAGCTACAAGGTAAAGTTGGAAGCAAAGTTCCATTTATGTTATATTTTCTATAAAATAGCACTTGTTACTGCTAAAGGCTGGTGGATCATTTCACCTGCTACAGTTAGGATAAAACCAAATCTTCGTTATATTTCGTTGCACCCTTTGTGATGGAATTTAGATTGTGTTTTATTTCTGCACATCCTTTCTTATTTCTTATGGAACCACCCTTATGCGTACATTCTGAAGGCACGTCCTACTGTTGTGATTCTGGTGATAATAGGGCTTCGGGTGTCACTTGAACTCATCACATGACCTATTCCACTTTATGTTTTTGGTTGGTAAACTGCCAAAGTTTCCATTATAGGTTATTTGATTGTTTTCATGGTTTGATTGTTAATTTCTTCTACGTGCAAGCAGATACCTAACGAATTTCATGTTGTTAATGTTAGTCTGAAGACTGGTGCCTCAATAAAGTTGGTAAATCAGTGATCAGAACTTCCAAAGTTAGCCAATAAGAAATGATAGATGTAGTCAACGGTTGAACCGAGTATTCTAATTTTAGCATGTTATTAGTCTCCGGCCCGATTTACTTGACGCAGCGGCATTTATACAAAAAACTCCTGACAAACTCCCCGACCCCCGTCGTCCTCATCCCCTTCCTTGTGCTCCACCGCCTGCTTCACCGCTCACTCGTACACGACACGCCCTCGCTCTCGCCGCGCCATCGCCCTCATGCCCGCGCCGCGAAGCTCCCCATGCCTCCTCCTGGTCCATTTCCCCATGTAGCTCCCAGGTCCACTCCCCGACCCGATTCTTGCCTGGAAATCGATTATTGGTGACTGACTCTTGCCTGAAAATTGATTATTACACTGACTGCAAGAGAAATCGTGCTTCGAGGACATCCCCGCCTCGATCTATTCTCTAGATGTAGCCAGGCGTGCTTACTCGGGACAGCCCCGCTCGCCCCAGACCCCTGCCGCCGTTGGTCACCTTACTGGGCGAGGCCGCGAAGCTGGCGCTAGGCGAGGCGCGAAGCCGGAGCACCGGTGAGCAGGCACTGAAGCTTGCATCGTCGGTGGTCTCTTCCGCCACCAATTAGGCCACGGAGGCACTCAAGGGCGCCGGCGTTGACCCCGCCCACCTCCTATCTGCTCTAAAGGTATACTCCCAGCCTCTGGCGGCCTTATAATCAGTTAGCTCTGGGAACTGCCGCAATCTGGAGTAGCTGATTTCTTAGTTAAGAGGCATACTCCTTGGCATGGATGCTAATTCTGCTAGCCCATAGGTTGGACGCTAATATTTGTTGTTGTAATTTGGAAAACCAATTGACTAGGTGGACGTGCGCGTTTCGCGCTGCGTCGCCTACTGTCTATTTGTCAGAGCGTGGTAGGTGTGTTGTATTCACTGCTGATAATAGATTTTGTTTGTTTGTGTTACGATAAATTAAATATATGAGCATGTGTATGGTTGAGTGTTTTAATCAGTAGACAAATGTGTTATTTGTGTGTTAGATATGTCTAAAACTGAGAGATCTGACCTTAGACACAAGAAACAGGCCGTATTTTATATCCAAGCTCATAAGCAACATAAGGGTAGTCTTTCTTCAAGTAAATAAAAAGATACATCGAGCAAACTTCAAACAAAAATACATCGAGCAATAGACCAAGTTCAGTACCACAAGAAACGGACATGTTATATGATCAAGGTAAAAAAACTAATGATGTCAAAAAAAGCTAACTTATGGAGACCAAACGCTAACCTTGTTCGACTGCCTCAAAATCGATGCTTGCAACTATTTAGATTGTAGAGCTTCAAGGGAAGTCACAACTTTGTATTCAACACTTATAAGTGGCTGGATTATTAAATGATTAGTTTAGTTAATATAAACAACCATATTACATATATACTAATTCTATGCAGGAGTTATACTTGATATATTCCAAATTATTCATTGTTTTAATAAAATTTAAAAGAGAAGGTATGGCTGGAAGTTGCCATGAATATTTACATAAAATAAAGATCTAATATGTAATCAAGTTTGATAATTTCTTTACATCAAAATAAAAATAAAAGTTATGACATTTCTTTTAGACCCACTTAGTCAATCGAACCCGCTTGTTCATTAATCATAGAGCATGCTCCAAGTCAAGGGCACTGAAATTTTTGTTAACTCGTGTAGAAATTGTAGAACAATGTAGAACATGTGTCAATTTACACAATAATCTCATGTATTCTCGAGATATGCTAACATATTCAAAAGCAAATTTTGTGGCAGATCCTAAGAGGAGCCTAAATCAGCTTATTCTGCTTTGCTTCAGAAATACATACATGTCAATTATTGAAGTGACATGAAACATAACCGTTTCTCGAATGGCGTGACCATTTCTCGCCTATTAGCGCTCCACGCTTTCCGTTTAGTGATTCTTCTCTTTGGTTACTGTATATTCTAGGTTCTAGCCAATCGCTCTGTGGTGCGTCATCGCATGTCTCGCGAGCCTTCTCCTTTTTAATTCCTTTTTTTCCGCCATCCGTCCCTAATCTTTCTAGTCAAAGTGGTGAGAATGATGCGACATCTTCACGTAGTCCTGCATAGGAGCGTCTCTACCCGTGTCGCCCCCTCTCTCTCACCTCTGCCATCACATGCGCTCACCTTCTCCTTATCTTTCTCACCACCAGCAAAGCGTGGCGGCGGACTGGTGCGCGAGGTCGGGGCGATGTTGAACCGGTACTAGGCAGGTAGGAGGCGAGGAAACAGAGGCGGCCAACGCTAGATGCGGGAGATGGACGGGAGGTGATGTCCTAGTGAGTGGATGGGGCGAAGGGAGAAGAGGTGAGCGGGAGAGCTCGGGAGCGAAGGGGCCTTCTCCTTTTCAATTCCATTTTTCTGACTTTTGTCTCTCATTTTTCCAGTCAAAGCGGTGAGGACGATGCGACATATTCACGTAGTCCCGCATAGGAGCGTCTCTACCCATGACGCCCCCTCTCTCACCCCTACCATCCCACGTGCTCACCTCATCCTTATCTTCTTCACCGCCAGCAAAGCATGGCGGTGGCTGCGGACGAGTGCACGAGGTCACGGGCGATGTTGAATCGGTATTGGGAAAGTTCGAGGCGGGGAAGCAGAGGCGGCCGACACTGGATGAGGGAGCTGGACGGGAGGCAGTGGCCTCATGAGTGGAGGGGGCGGAGGGAGCGGAGGTAAAGGGAGAGCTCGAGAGCGGAGGGGGAAACACAGGTTGCTAGGGATATGGAGGAGGGGATGGGATGGGCGGGAGCTCGGGTGGAGAGGAACGAGATCGAGATGGGATGGGGGTGGGGACGGGGACTAGAGAGACCATCTCGTAAGATTTTGGCCAACACCTGAAACTGCACGGTTTAGATGACTCAGAGTAAATCAGACGGCCAGAAACGCGTGCGCGGACAGATGGCCTCAGATGGCTCGCTTTTTCTCAAGTTTAAGCTATAGTATAATTCTGTGAAGAACAACCTACCTCCCGTTTAATTAAAGGAAGTCCTTAAGTCAATGTGCTTGTTGTAATGTGGATGAAGAATGAGAGCATGATTATGCATACACGTGTTTGAGCACAATTCTAGCTACTCCCCGGAGATGTTATCACATTTTATTAACATGCATTGATGTTATCACCTTTTAGTAACCATAGAGAAACTAGATTTCACTATCTTAGCCTTCTCCCAATTGAATCCTAATAGCTAGACACTAAATATGAGCCAACTATAAGCACATTTCATTAAAATCGTAACATCTAACTAAGTAGGAGTCAGTTTTATACTACTCTTATTCTGAATATGAAAAGGACCCTATTCTGAATGTTTTAGTTGTGGCACCCTATTACTTAGAAGTAAGAAAGCTAGACATATATTTTTATAGTTGACTTTGTACTAAAACTTCAAAATGATAAACTGGATTTTTGTCAAGAGGAAATGAATAATCCTTAGATGTTCCATCGGGGCTACTTTTTGGAATGATCGGGGCTATTTAAATATTTTTTGGAATGGTCAGGGCTACTTTTTGGAATGATCAAAGCAGTCTACAGTATCACACAAACAGGTTATCTATACAAACTCTGTATGTATCTTGAACAACTAACAACTTATTTGAAAAATAAGAACACAATTATTATGCTAATGGTACTGACCCACATCCAAAACACTAATCAACCTCATAAAGAGGTCAAGTTGTACAAACCAGGACAGTAAACATAAGTTCTAGATCTTGCTCTTTCACTATACATCAAAGCTAATCAGGTAAAACAAAGTGATGTATGTAAGCCATTGCTAAATATACTTTAGTTCTCTATATAACATCAATATTTTAAGCTTAAGGTAACAGAGGAATAATGCAGAATCAAATTCAAAGGTTGAATAGCACTAAGAGATGGAATGTTGTCTTCAAGTAGCTTGCTAGTGCTAGTGTAGGTATCTCTTGTTCAATGTATTGCAACTTGGAATTCGCCTATTTTTGTTTCCTGGAGGATATTAACACTGCTAACTCAATGCCTTTTACAGACAAGGCTTAATGGGTCCTTCAACCATGTCTCACATATATTTCCTGGGATAATTGTCTGATCATCCATAATTACCTAGGCTATTCTCTTTGATGCTTTGGTTGGTTGTTTTCCCTTCATCTTATCCTCCTCTTGTTGAGCCAATGCCACCGCATGGTCTGCTATAATCTCCAAGATTTTCCAATAGCATTCATCATCAAATTTTAGAACCATAGGTAGCTTTCCCTCCTTTTGCAGTTGATCCTTTCCCATGTGTGTTATTTTGTATGTGTTATCTCCTTCAACTTTCATAACCTCAATCATGACAAACTGAAGGGTTATGAACACTTTGAGCAAAGTGTCCATGTCATACCAAAAGATGATTGTTCAACCGACTCAATTAGTTCCTTTAGAGTGTTAGGTGCATAGAGAACTGTGAGGGATTGAATGGATCTGAAAAAAGGCAAGATCCAGGGAATTCAAGTCCAGTGAATTTCGAGGTTGTTACAGCAACTTAATATCCCATCTTGATTCCCTCACGATAGCTAGGAAAGTTGGATCGTTTGGAAGAACATGTGTTTGTGCATTGTCTTGTTGAATATAGATGGTTCCCTCCTTATCAGGCCATAGATATGCAATTGCTAGAATTACCATTTCACAAAGGTATTCCCTCATTACATCTCTGGTAACTATTATTGTCTTTAGTTCCATCGTTATTTTAACCCTATTCTTAGAGTTGTACTTGGTTGTTGTTTCTTTGAAAATGCCCTATCTTTCCATCAAATGTCCCTTCCCTTTTCTCATTGTATCGAGGTTTGGCAACCACAGTTAAGAACATCACATTTCCAATGCTATTATTGTTGTGAATAGTTCGTGCGAGATCTTCTTTAGGCAGTAGATAATACGTTCTACTCCACTTTGTCATGTCAAACCATTTTTTGTCGATATGAGCTATATTCTCCATACTAAGGAACGATGGCTCTGCTTCGGTTGTTATTTGATCAATCATTGAAGCGCATAAATTGAGTCTTTCAATCTTGTTTTCAGGTTTCAAAGATGGTTTGAGTGTACTTGTGTGGCGCCTTATTTTACCTCATGATGACTGCAAGTGCACAGATCGTTTGTAGCTAGTTTCTAAATAAAGATATCAATCCCACAGGGAGCAGGAGTCTGAAGTCTAATAACTCTTGAAAATAAATATTATGCTAGTGATACTAAATAAAGTTCTAAGTGACAAGATAAAATGCGAGTATTGCGTAAAAAGGTGTTTGGGGTTTTTTGGTATAAGAGCAATAATAAGTAAAGTAAAACAACTAAATACAGAAAGTAAGCATCGCGTATGTAAGAGAGATTGGAACTTCAATAGGGAAAAAACGTTCTCAGGGAGTAGTGGATTCACCACTAGCATTATAAGGAGGTAAGGTAAAGATTATTATCATGAACATTCTCAACTATGTATGTGTGGGAGGAACTCCGTATTTGTACAAATAGGTAGCAATCGCTGCTCACATCATCCTCATAACCACAGTAGTCAGCAATCGACATCAATCAAATTACTGCGCTATTAAGGGAGGTAATCCTGTAGGACGTATCTCATAGCATGGATAGTGTTCCGTGAGTTTCCTCGGTTTCCCAAGTTGATACGTAAGGAGTGCCAACAACTTTATAGTCACTATAAATTCTAACACACCTCCGTCTACCAACAAGTAGTTCCCTCCATCAAGTCCCCATGAGAGGCAAATATTTAGAGGTCGACTTCTCTCAACATCAAGATGAAGTCAATCTAACACATGGTCACGGTGATGAATATCATAATAAACTTTATCTTATTTCAGTCTCATACTAGGGTTTCTCCATCTCCCCAAGAACTAATGATCTACTCAGACATGGAGGCAATCAACATCATGGAAATAACAATGGAATCTATCATAGATGAATAGTAATTGTATAAATCCACAACGAGTATGGAAATTACAACGAGATCTAGATAAGATGTAGATGGGATGGATGGAGATGGTGGTGATGCAGCGGTTGAAGATGAAGATCGATGCCTTAGCCTCCCGGATCTGCGCAGGGCAAAGATGGATCCTCGGTGGACGAGTTCTCCCTCCAGATGCCTTCCGAAGGTGAGGTTTCTGCAATTTCTGGGTGTTCTGTATGTCGCCTCTCTGATCTAGTTGCACGGGGTGAAACTATTTAAAGAGGCGGTGGCGGCGCCAACTATACGGCCAGAAAATTAATTCCCGCCGTATAGTTGGTCATTAAACCGTCTGTCTCCCTTGATCGCTTCGGGTTTTCTTCTGGTATTATTAATATTTTCCAAATAAGCGATTTACGTTGTTTTTTACTCCTTTTCGCCTCAGTACAACTGCTTCAAGAATTGTGTCCATTGTATCCATCATTTGTCCTGATCCTGGTGAAAACATACATAAAATATGCGCGGGAGCACCGTAAAATACCAAGAGCCTACATCTACAATGCAAAATAACAATATAAAACATGATGCAAATATGCACTCATCAACTTCCCCAAGCTTAGACTCTTGCTCGTCCCGAGAAAGCTTAGCTTAATGGATGTGATCCTCATATTCATGAAGCTAAGTTGATAAAATAAATGAGGCGGTTGCAGCATGTGTTTATCATATACGATACATAGGAATAAGTTCATGAAAAGTACCTTACTCGGACCATCTAAATTGTATTAGCAGGCTTCCACACCTTAGTGATCAATAGTTCACGAAAGATGAATCTCAACATAATGTAAAAGTATCCGGTACAACTAAATGAGTTAGCGAGGTAGTCCCAAGTGTTTCAGGATTAACATATTCACTTGGGATTCAAAATCTCAAAAGTGTCTCTTTGTCATACTACAATACAGTGGTGTATGCCTACTTTCTCTTTGCACATTCGCTCTTTTTCTTCTTTCTTTTTTTCTTCTCTTTTTCTTTTGTATATGCTCGCACGTTTGTTTAAGTGATGTGTAAAGGAGCTAGCCATACATTCCACTTCATGTAGGAATTCAAAGTTTAACGATCTCAATTACCAAATTCCAATTGTATATGAAGCATATTTATGACTTGAATATTCTACCTCGACTTGTTCTCACTCTATTTTTGATAGCACTATTTATTTTCATTTGTTCAAGGTTTTCTTTTTCAACTCAACAGGTTAGATAATTTTTCTTTCTTTGTAAATCAAACCATGTACTTACAACATGTTTATCAAATTATCTTTATATGTTCCATTAATACCAATGGTGTGGAAGACTCCTATTTCTATCATCAAGTGCAATTAAAAGTATACTCAAGTCATTCATATATCCAATAAGACAAACACAAACTCAAAATTGCTCCATATATAATAATAAACTCGGAATTTCATAAAAGGGATCGACTATTCCTGAAGGGAATTCTAATGATGCAAACTTTATTTCTAGTTTGAACTAATTGGAAAATAGTAATGAGAAACTTATAAGATAGATTAAAAGGTCTTAAAGATCTCCCCAAGCTTGGAATCAAGCCAGGCGGGATCAAATAATCCCTTGCGATTATTTGATACCGTGATTATTGTAGATTACTGTGGCACCATGACACGCGGTGTCTTCTCTTCACGGGTCAGCCTGAGACGGAGGGATTGATTGACAGCTTCTAATTCCTTAACACACAGCTTGTAGAAAAGATCATTCATCTCTAGTACTTTCATTTGTTATTTAAAGAACTCATTGTTATTCTGACAGGTTTGTAGCGCCTTAAGACTCGTAGAAAAACCTGCTTTGGTTGTCTGCTTGATATCTTCATCAAGTTTGTCAAGATAAAGTTGCAGCGACTGAAGATGTTTGGGTGTCCCTGGCGTCTCCCTGTCCATCTCTTCAATCTTCAACTCGAGGGCCTTCAAATCCCTCTTCCCACGCCCATGGTCGGCATCGAGGAACTCCATAGGGATGGTCCTGATCTCCTTGCCTTCCTTTCTATTGCTCCCGATCTCCATAGGAACTTCTCTCCTTGGCTTATGTCCCTTGGTTTGCGTGTCTTTGAGTATGAAGAAGAGATAGATTGGTTCACTGGATATTATGATTAAAGCGAGAGACAATGGCAGTATATAAGGGGGGTCAGAGGTTAGTAAAACTCGCGAGAAACACCAAATTTTCTCCCAAGAAAAGAATCTTAATAAAACAGGGAAAGAAATCACGGATTTAGAAAAGTCCTGCCGTGTAACGACCAACTATACGGGTGTGGCCCGTATAGCTCCTTCCGTACAGTTAGTTCCGGGCAGATATTTCCAAATATCTCGAGTCCAGGTCGGTTAAGTTACGACTCGTAACCTACAATAAGGTTTTTTTACAACATAAAAAACGAAAAGGCAAACGAAAACCGTCTGGTAGTTTAACGACCAACTATACGGCCGGAATTTCTTCTCTGGTCGTATAGTTGCGACCATATAGATATAGACACCAAAAATTGAAAGTGCCTGAGAGTTCAGCGACCAACTATACGGCCAGAATTATTTCATCCGGTCATATAGTTATGCCCATATAGTTCCAGACATTCAAAACAATTTCGCAAAGAGGATAGAGAGTTTAACGACCAACTATATGGTGGGAGCTTCCTCTCCGGTCGTATAGTTGCGCCCGTATAGTTGGTAAAAACCCTCAGAAACTTCAGAAAAACATGAGGAATTCAAAGGCAAAATTTTCAGAAGTAATTTTTTTGAAAACAAATCACTTATTTGAGTAAGAACACTTACCTTGAACTTACCGTTTACTTATTTGGGGATAACAAGCTCCTCCAACAACAAAGACTTCTTCTCTTTTGGAGGAATTGACCTTAGTTCATTGAATAATTCTCGTAAATGAAAATCACTAGGACTAAAGTTCCTCTTAATAAGATTGGTGTCTTGCTGGGCAAACATGGACACTTCATTCAACATCTTTATTTCCCGCCTCTGCATAATCTGTAACTCAAATTCTTGAAGTAAAAGAATCCAACAGATCAGTATTGGCTTATGGTCTTTTCTCTCAAGGAGTTCTTTTAAACCATCACGATCTGTATGAACTCTCACTTTTGCATCAACTATATAAGAACAAAATTTATCACAAGATAAAAATACAGCGAAAAGTTCCTTTTCTTCCCTAGGATAATTCTTTTGAGCACCATTAAGAGTTCTACTAGCATGATGTATAATATTAAATCTGCGACCAATGTGTTGTCCCAGAGTTACTCCTACAACATCATCACTAGCTTCACATATTAAGTCAAAATTCATATCCCAGATAGGAGGTTTAATAATAGGAGCACGGGATTAAGAATTCTTGAGTCTATCAAAGGATTCAAGACACTTATAATCAAAATTATATCTTACTCCCTTTTTGCAGGAGGTTAGTCAAAGGTTTAGATATTCTAGAGAAATTTCTAATGAACCTTCTATAAAAACCCACATGACCAAGGAAACTTCTTATACCCTTAATATCTCTGGGTTATGGCATTCTCTCTATGGCCTCAACCTTAGCTCTATCCACTTCAATTCCCTTAACTGATACCTTATGTCCAAGGACTATACCTTCTTTGACCATAAAATGGCACTTCTCCCAGTTTAGAACAAGATTGGTTTCTTCGCAACACTGCAAAACTCTTTTGAGATTATCCAAGCAACTAGTAAACAAAGTTCCATAGACAGAAAAGTCATCCATAAATACTTCCATTATCAGTTCTATAAAATCCACAAAAATTACAGTCATGCATCTTTGAAAAGTAGCTGGATCATTACATAAACCAAAAGGCATACTTCAGTAAGCATGTAAACCATAAGGACTAATCAAAGTTGTTTTAAGTTGGTCATCAGGATGAATAGCTATTTGAGAAAAACCAGAGTATCCGTCCAAGTAGCAAAAATGAGTGTGGTTTGCTAACCTTTCTAAAGTTTGATCTATAAACGGTAAAGGATAGTGAGATTTCCTAGTTTATTTATTCAATTTCCTGAAGTCTATGCACATCCTATGGCAACCAATAGTTCTAGTAGGTATCAATTCATTGTTTTCATTAGGAACAACAGTAAAACCGCCCTTCTTAGGGACACAATGAACAGGACTTACCCATTCACTTTCTTTAACAGGATAGATTATACCTATGTCCAGTAGGCATACAATTTCTTTTATTACCACTTCCTTCATTTCAGGCTTCAATCTTCTATTAAATTCCGCAACTGGTTTAGCACCTTCTTCCATGAATATTCGATGGACGGTTATCATGTGACTAATGCCCTTCAAATCATCCATTAAGTACCCAAAGGCCTTGTGATGCTCCTTGAGTATTTTCATGAGTTCTTCTTCTTCTTCTCCTGAAAGTTTAGCACTGATAATAACAAGAAATTTATTTGTATCATCTAAAAACCTGTATTTAAGATTATCTGGTAGAGTCTTCAACTCCGGGGGTGGTAATTCCTCGTCCCCTCTCTTTTCTGGCTCTTCAAAAGCCTCATCAGTTGGAGGCCCTATAATGGGAAGTGAATCGAGTTCATCTTCTAGTTCTTCTAGGGACTTGTCCTCCATAACTATTTCTTCATGATTTGAGTCTTCATTTATTTCTTCTTCTTGATTACTAAAGAAAAGAGCTGTCATTTCCTCGATTGTTTTCTCTTCCTCTTCTTCTTATATTTGTGGAGGCCTGTCTTTAAATTTGGAAAAGTGGAATTCCTTTTCCGCTCCCGCAAGCTTAAGAGACACTATCTCCTTTTTAAAATCAACATAGGCACCTATATCACTCAAAAAGTTCCTTCCAAATATAATTGGGTAAAGAGTGTCATCTGGCATATCAACAACTACAAAATCGATAGGAAAGTTTTTGTTGCCAATTGTGATAGTTGCATCTTCAACTACTCCCATTGGAATTCTAAGATTTTTATTGGCTAACATAATTATCATATCAGTATTTTCAATTGTAGCCGGTTCTATTTCTTCTTTTATTTCTAAATAGAAATCATAAGATATAACATTAATTTCGGTGCCAAGATCACATAAACCATAATACGAGGTTTCCTTAAATATGCAGGAAATAATAGGCTTACCCATATCTTTTACCTTTGTTTTACCTTCAACCAATACGGAAGTCTCTTCATCAAGTTCAACTATGTTACAATGCGCGTACATAGCCATAATTGCTTCCTTGGTTACCTCTTTATCTTTGGTTTCTTCTAGATGTTCTACAACTTCTGGTATAATTTCCTCTTCCTTCTTTTCCTGTACTGCTTTGACATGTTCATATTCAAATTATGCTTCTATGTAGTGTTAGTGCAAGTTATCTCATATGTTGGTTCTAGGGAGGCCAGTGTTGCTTTAACTTCTCTTTTCTTCTCAGGTTCGGGTGGTGGATCATACTTGACCAAACCCTATTTTGGAGCTTTGATATGTTCTATAAAAGCTTTAACAACTTGCAACACAAGATTTGAATCCAAATAAAGTTCTTTAGATAATTCTTTAACATGGCCTTTTTATTATAGTCATGAATACAATCATGTTCTATTTATATGCCTCCTTCACTTCCTAGACCAAAGTTCCATGAGACTCTATGATCGCGAATTCTATTAAGTAAAGCCCAAGCTCTAGTTATAGGAAGATTCATAAAGGCTCCTTCCGCAAAAGAGTCTGGTTAAATTTTATTAGGTTCAATTAAACCGCCATAAAAGATATGCAATAAATACCATTCGGGCAAATCATGATGAGGACACAGGCGAAGTAAATCTTTAAATCTGATATAGGCCCTTGCTAGTCCTTCATTAGAATGCTTCTTCCAAGTTATTATAAGACGCCTGATTCTAAAAGATTTTAATAATGGATAATATTTTGCTAGAAATTCACAAGCTAGATTATCCCAAGTAGTAGTGGCTTCTGGGGGTAGAGATCTATACCATGAGAGAGATGTAGTAGTCAAAGTTTGACTAAAAAGTTTAACCCTTACCTCATCAGCAGTATATCCCGTCAATTGAAAAGTGCCACATATATCTTTACAACAAGCAATATGATCATATGAATTAGGATCTTCTTCATCTCCAATAAATTGTTTCTTGTGTAGAATACCAAGTAATAGAGGATTTATTTCAAACCCCCTTGTCTTCTCATTGGAGTTGTCTCTTTTATAAATATCATAGGGCTTCCCAAAGTGGCTGAGTGGGTTAGCACTAGTCATATGCTCAAACTCCATCATGTCGGTGGAAACCTGTAACTCAAAACAAAACTTAGCAAGACAAAAATAAATAAGCAAAACCTAAAAGACCTACAGCGCTTAGCTCCCCGGCAAAGGCGCCAGAAAATAGCTTGATGACTGCAAGTGCACAAATCGTTTGATATCGATCCCACAGGGAGCAGGAGTCTGAAGTATAATAACTCTTGAAATAAATATTATGCTAGTGATGCTAAATAAAGTTCTAAGTGATAAGATAAAATGCAAGTATTGCGTAAAAAGGTTTTTTGGATTTTTGGTATAAGAGCAATAATAAGTAAAGTAAAACAACTAAATACAGAAAGTAAGTATCGCGTATGTAAGAGAGATTGGAAAAGCATTCCTAGGGAGTAGCGGATTCACCACTAGCATTATAAGGAGGTAGGGTAAAGATTATTATCATGAACATTCTCAACTATGTATGTGTGGGAGGAACTCCGTATTTGGACAATTAGGCAGCAACCGTTGCTCACATCATCCTCATAACCACAGTAGTCAGTAATCGACATCAATCGAATTACTGTGCTATTAAGGGACGTAATCCCGTAGGACGTATCCCATGACATGGATAGTGTTCCGTGAGTTTCCTCAGTTTCCCAAGTTGATACGTAAGGAGTGCCAACAGCTTTATAGTCACTGTAAGTGCTAACACACCTCTGTCTACCAACAAGTAGTTCCCTCCATCAAGTCCCCATGAGAGGCAAATATTGAGAGGTCGATTTCTCTCAACATCAAGATGAAGACAATCTAACACATGGTCACAGCGATGAATATCATAATAAACTTTATCTTATTTCAATCTCATACTAGGGTTTATCCATCTCCCCAAGAACTAATGATCTACTCATACATGGAGGCAATCAACATCATGGCAATAACAATGGAATATATCATAGATGAATAGTACTTGTATAAATCCACGAGTATGGAAATTACAACAAGATCTAGACAAGATATAGATAGGATGGATGGAGATGGTTGTGATGCAGCGGTTGATGATGAAGATCGATGCCTTAGCCTCCCAGATCTGCACAGGGCAGAGATGGATCCCTGGTGGACGAGTTCCCCCTCCAGATGCCTTCCGGAGGTGAGGTCTCTGTGATTTCTGGGTGTTCTGTATGTCGTCTCTCTAATCTAGTTGCACGGGGTGAAACTATTTGAGGAGGCGGTGGCGGCGCCAACTATACGGCGGGAACTATACGGTCGGAAAATTTATTCTCGTCGTATAGTTGGTCGTTAAACCGTCTGTCTCCCTTGATCGCTTTGGGTTTTCTTCTAGTATTATTAATATTTCCCAAATAAGCGATTTACGTTGTTTTTGACTCCTTTTCTCCTCAGTACAACTGCTTCAACAATTGTGTCCATTGTATCCATCATCTGTCCTGATCCTGGTGAAAACAGACATAAAATATGCGCGAGAGCGCCGTAAAATACCAAGATCCTACATCTATAATGCAAAATAACAATATAAAACATGATGAAAATATGCACTCATCACCTCATTAGAACCTTCTCTGCAAGGTGGAATAGGCGACACCCAATTCCCTTGCTAGCGCCCTGAGTGTAGACCTTTGGTTTAGAGGAATGGAAGTCATTCTTTACAGACCAAGCTATGCTTTCTTTAGTCCACACCTCCCCTTTCTTCTCTTGATATGTTGCCTTTTTCCATATTCTATCAACTGTGTTGAGATTTGTCTATAGAAGAGCAGTTACAAGTTCTTTATTCGCCTTCTCAACTTGCATGTCTTTGCCAAGAGCTTTCAATGCAATGTATGCCGTGAATCTGTGAGAATCAAGTAGCTCTCTATGGTGTGCCTACTCAGCAGGTATTTGGGCATCTTATTTTTCTTCTTCTATTTGTGCATGTTGGTAAGCATGTATTTGTGCATATTCTTTGTCTTGTATTTGTTGCATGTTTGTCAGCAGGTATTTGTGCATCTTCTTTTTCTTCTTGTATTTTGTGCATGTTGGTCAGCAAGTATTTGTACGTCTTCTTCCTCTTCCTCTTGTATTTGTACATCCTCATCCTCTTGTGGACTAAAGTTGAGATCCAAAAGAGCTTGTGGTATTTGAACCTGAACAAACAAGTGAATAAAGTTACTCCACTGAATTTTTTGGAGTACCACTGAATTTAACACACACAAAACGCTACTGCTACTACCACTTTTGTCTATAAATGCATGATTAATGTACAGGAAGTGTTGTTTTGTCTATTTCATGCATTAGACTAAAATTGCCAGTGGCTTCATCCAATTTGTGGCATCTTATAGTTTCGATCTGAAGTTGTTTTTATATTTTGGCTGAAGCTATCATCTTGGATCAATACAAAGATGGTTGGAAACTAAGGTTATGCACAAACTTGTCGAGTTCAATAATGTTATATGATCTGGTTATATAAAAAATCCCAAACAAATTGTGTATTTCCACACCAGTTATAAGAGCATCTAATCATGTAGGAATCAAAGCAAGGGGAAGCGAGCATAAGGCAATAACGATGACGTACCAGTCGACCGTGAAGCACTGGCCGAAAACCTAGCACTCTTAACAGCCTCGCGCTACTCTTCTTGCTCCATAGTCCTGGTCGTTGGCCTCTGCCACAAGAAACACCGTTTGCCATCACTCACACTATCATCGATGGTGCTCAACATCGAGGTCCTGCTACTGCAATGTAGTTTTCCTGGGATCGGATGGAAGTGAAATGGACGAGATTCGAAGAGACAGAGGAAATTTGGGGGGTTCGGTGGGAGAAGAACCTTGGCAAGCACATTGTTCGAGCGTTTGTTTGTTTGTTCATGTAACTCAAAAAATAGTAAAATGCACCCACGGTCATTGTACTTGTTGAGAAGGCATGTGTCGATTACCGTTCTTTGGGGAGTGCTAGTTACGGTAATGGAATACAATTTACTGGCTCGTCAAAGTGTTCACGGTGGAGTGTCGTACTTGTGAGGTGGCTAGTTGCGTACCCGTCGGTCAGGCCACATATGGGTTCAACTAATGATGCTCCACTCGCAATAGGGTTTTTCTTGCAAAAGAGGTCTTCTACTACCTCTAGAAGACTTGTTAAAAGTCTCGTGCCTCAAATCCCTAACTAAAAATTCCCCTCCCCTCAAACCCTAAATCCTCTCCCATCCGTTGGCGCTATAGGTCACACGGTGTTGTGTCTGAAATACGCGTCGATGGTTCATCGCCATTTCTACCACAAGCATGACTTGTTTTACGCTCTGTCGCTTGTCCCCTTAGCTTCCTCTTTCATCGCCTGCTCCGGGTGTGGTCGGCGGGCGAAGCAGTTTGCCTTCAGCACACATGACCACGACGGTTGGGTGTTCTACAAACGTGTCAATCATGTGGTAGGTGAGAGTGGTTCCTTATGATTAAACTCTGAAACCACAACCTACTAGAAGCCCTTGCCATGAACACCTACAACACAATTCTTGAAGGCTACCAATAGGAAAGCTTCGATCCTAAGAAATTTTGAGTCAAGCAAACTACATTGGTAGCATTCCATTTAAACCAAGTAGATGTTGGAGGTGTTATCCACGTCGGATGTGAAGTGAGTGTTAAATAGGAGTATATTGTACCATCAGTTTCTATCAGATCAGTTTTGGAATCGTTTGTTGGTTGGTGTATCTAATAGGAATCAGAGTGCCTTGTACCATCAGTTTCTATCAGATCAGTTTTGGAATCGTTTGTTGGTTGGTGTATCCAATAGGAATCAGAGTGCCTAGGTCTAGGTTCAAGTCTAATGCTCAATTTATCCACACCCTGTTGGGCGCAAAGAGAGGTGTTATTCACGTCGCATGCGAAGGAGGTGTTAAGTATATTAGGGCATGTACAATATTAGAGAAGTTGGGTCTTCTCTTATCTCTCCACATAATCTAGAGAACACAATAAAAATAAGTTGTACAATGGGTCTCTCTTATTATCATCTTTATCTTTAAATTAATGTGAATTGTCTAATTATGGTACTCCCTCCGATCCTAATTAATATTCTCAAATTTTTCTAAATTCGGATGTGTCTCTAGCATTAAAACATGACTAGATACATCCGAATCTAGACAAATCTAAGAACAATAATTAGGATCAAAGGGAGTAAAAAATTGTGTTGATAAGAGAAGTCATAAGGTATAATGGAGAAAATAATCTTCTCTTATTTTTAAGGGATCATCCATGAGCTAAGGAAAGACAATATTTTCTTTATTAGGGCATGTACAATGCGGTAACATCAGCTTTCTCTTAGAGTTGTCACGTTGGATTTTTTGCTTAGTTGGAGGAGAGAGGATTAAGAAAGAGAATGTTGCCTTCCCTTAGCTAAGGGATGATCCCTTAAAAATAAGAGAAGTCTATTTTTTCAATTGTACCTTGTGGCTTTTCTTATCAACACAATTTTTTACTATAATTAGACAATTCACATTAATTCTTAAAGAGGACAATAAGAGATGGTACATTTTACGACTTATTGTTATTGTATTCTCTAGACTATGTGGAGGGTTAAAAGAAGACCCGCTTTCTCAGCATTGTACATGTCCTTAATTCTCTCTTCTCCAACTAAACGAAAATCTGATGTGGCAACTATAAGAAAAGGCCGATGTCACCGCGCACTCTACGTGCTCTTATACCACCACTTTCCATTATATTAGTGAGACGAGGCGACGGTCCACGTTGCCTCATCCCGTAGAGCGAGTTAGAAGCTGCTCACAAAGAAGGCTGAAACCAGATGAGATGATGTGGTGAAGTTGTCCTCGTAACTGACCAGGGTTGAAGAGAAAGAGTTGTTTTGTAAATTGTACCGCATGCATATAGCAAAATAAAACTCTGAATTTCATTTGAATCGATCTCAATCGTGCTATGTATAAAAACCTAGCCCTCCTCTCTTATAAGGAACACACTTTTTTGATAGAAGGCTGTGCTTATTTATCGATAAATAGGTAAGTCGACACCACGAGGTAGGTGACGGACCGGCCGGATCGGAAGGAACTGCGGCGGCGGAGCAAATCGATGGTGGCGGCAGCTGATTCAACCCGGCCTCAAGAAAGGCCGGGAAGGCGTCCGAGCTTTGATGGCGAGGCTCAGTGAAGGTCGGCGGTGGACTTTTTGAGCCGCTCAACGCATCCTACGGAGCGCCATGGCGGATTCATGGCCAACGACCGGGACGACTCGCAGCAGAACTTGGACACGCACCGGAGATCTCCTAGAGGGGTGGAAATGGAGCGACTACGGGGTAGAGATCTCCTAAGTGGCGCAGACTTGCGGGAACGACACAAATCTAGGCAGGGAGGAGGCGGTGGGAGGAGGATTTCCTAGCGCCAGTGACCTGCAATTTCAGACGCCCGTCTTTTTCCTAGCGATGCAGGAAATGACAAATATGGCCTCGCGAACTGGGTATAAGAGCACCCCGTTGCACGAAAAAAAAATCGCGATCAGACGCCGTATCCGTGCAAGGCATTTACTTATTTTTACCATCCGCGCGGAAACCTGCACCTCGACCTCTACAAACGAGGGTTGCGAAGATGACCCGAGTGCGCCATGTACTGATAGAGCCATTCGCACGGGAGAGACATTTTAGATTGCCTCTTTCCCGCTTTCGCGTTGCTTCCGCCGATCTCCCCACTCGCTCGTTTTTCTGCGTCGCCGCCCACCAGATCCGTAGCCATGGACCTCAACGAGCTTCCACCCGCCGCTGGTGCGGTCGCGCAGCCTCAATCCGCGGCTCCCGCTATTGGATTTCCCGCCGGATACCCCACCCCCTGATCCGTAGAACATATGATCGCCGACAACAACAAGGGTACGAAGAGGAAGCGCTTGGGCAACCACTTCGTCCCTGCTACTTCGCCAGCGGTCCATCTACAAGAGGCCGTCGCCCCGGCAGCCAAGTCGCGTCCGCATGTGCGCTCCGTTCTGGGGCGGGGAAGAAGACGAAACAGGTGGTGAATCGCGGCTCCGTTCAGCCCGTTGTGTAGCCTCCTCCCGTCGCGCAGCCTGCGCCCGCCGCCGCTCCGGGTCCTTCCCTGCCGTCGTGATCATGACGATTTTATATAAAAACTTTGAACTATTGTATCATTTGCTTGAATCGCTGTTGATGAAACCTATGCGAGATAACGTTATTTACCGTTCCAGATCACGGGTCGAGTTTACAAGGTCTGTTCCGCTGGCTGTTTCGGAACGGAAAATAACGTTTTCAGTACGCTGTACTCGTGTTTTACAGATTAGCTAGAGCTGCTCTAAGGGGTACGAGGAGCTAGATAATTGGGAAACTGCAAAAAATACTACAGGGCGGACAGTTCTACGGTATCTCTTAGTGACACTTTTTTTGGCACGATGCCGCAAAAACACTATTGTTTTGCAGCATCAGCGAGAGATGCTTTGTCACATGTATCCCATGTCCAAAAGAAAAGTCAAAAATAAAGTTTCTGCCTTCATGAAGAGTCGAGGAGCATGATTTCCATGTTAGATCCAACGGTGAGAAAATGCAATATAGCAAATCATTCCAGATTATTGGCCTCGTCAATCAACTAAATCTACTACTAGTACTAGACCATCCAAAAGACGATGCAGTTGCTTTAGTTCGGTTACCGGCAGGTCATAGTAACCAAGAGTGAGCCACATCTCCCAAGAACACTGCCAAATAGGAGAGTATATATACTAGCTGTCTGTTCCTATTCTCAACTGTGACGTGGCTATCAAACATTTTAGCTACGACTGCTTTAGGGTGGCACCAGGATAATAAGTTAGCACAAGAATGGATCCAAACTCCAAAGAGGTGGCACGCAGACACACAAGTCTACCAGTTCTAAATACTACCTCCGTCTCGAATTAGATGCCAGAGATTGTTTCGTCTAAATTCCAAGTCAAACAATGTAAAGTTTTCCCTCGCCAAAAAAGTCAAACAATGTAAAGTTTTACCAAGTTTTAGTAGAAACAATTATCAATATTTCATGACGTATCTAATGATATTAATTTTCCATTGTAAATGTTACGTAATAGTTTTCTAAAATATTTGGTCAAACTATTTTTCAAGAACAGGGGTAGTACCATGCAAGCACAAGTGCACAAAACCACAATAAGTTAACAGAGCCACGGTTCGCACACAACGAATGCAACATCATGATCATCATCGCATACACCAGCTGCAGGCTAGACATGAGACATTAAGCAAACTCCCTGCATGACTCTCTTTACATAAACATAATAAAACCACCACGCAATAGTCGGGTGTGTGAAACTAACTTTTAACCGCCTCTCAAGAGCTCAGTGTAGTCTCCATCTGACAAGTCGGTGGAACCTAGAGCCGCATGAACCTGCAGAGTGAGAGTCGGCTTACTCAGATGATGTTCTGAGCATGAGATGTTTCAAGATAGGTAGCCTCCCCCAGACATGTTGCCTGGCCCCTGCGGCGCGATCTTTCCTTGCATCATTTGCTGAACTGCCCGACCATGCCCCTGCATGAACTGCTGCTGCCCCATCCCTGTGCCCACCATCTGAGGCTGCTGCTGGAGTTGCTGCTGCTGCTGCAGCTGTTGAGGCTGCTGCTGCTGCTGGAGTTGTTGAGGCTGCTGCTGCTGTTGCATTTGCTGCATCTGTTGCTGCTGCTGCAGCTGTTGCTGCTGCTGTAGTTGCTGCTGCTGATGCTGCTGCATTTGCTGCATCTGTTGCTGTTGCATTTGCTGCATCTGGAGTTGCTGCCCTTGTGGCTGCATTTGCATGTGCTGCTGTTGTAGCTGTTGCTGTTGTAATTGTTGTA
The DNA here is from genome assembly GCA_023614405.1 of Avena insularis. Taxonomy (NCBI): domain Eukaryota; kingdom Viridiplantae; phylum Streptophyta; class Magnoliopsida; order Poales; family Poaceae; genus Avena; species Avena insularis. Next base: position 426,556,627 of record CM042692.1, on the reverse strand, counting down.
GCTGTTGCTGCTGCTGTTGCTGCTGCTGCTGTTGCTGCTGCTGCTGCTGCTGCTGTTGCTGCTGCTGCATAGGTGGCTGCTGCTGCTGCTGCTGCTGCATAGGTGGCTGCTGAGTTGAGACCTGTGGTTTAAATACCACCATATCCTGCGGAAAACCATGTAGAAAATTATGTTGATGAAAACATGGAGACAAAGTTTCCTGATTTTTCAATTATTAGTTGTCAGCATACCCCTGGGAAAAGCATTCCGATGAGGCGCCCAGCTTTGTCAGAGACTGACAGCAGCAAAGTCTGTGAAGGCAGCTGAATCACCGCACACTGAAATAAGGAACAGCTTGAACATTAAAATTAAGTAAATGTATGTATGACGGTTGACAAAATGCAGTTCAAATGAGAATACGAGCATTCCAAAATAGACTAAACATGCAGTGAGTAACATTCAGTAAGTCACTGACCAGTTTCTTCTCTTGTAGTTGTCCAAGGAACCCATGCTGATTTAATGTCCGAAATACTAGAAAGTCTGCCTTGCCAACATACTGCCTGTAGAATTACATGATCAAACAGCAAAAGTTTAGCAGGAAAGATATTAGGACCATCACATTGTCAGATAATGTAATAATGTGATGGTTTTAACAAGGAAAATAATATAATGTAATAATGTGATGGTTTTAACAAGGAAAATAATGGGCTAGTTGAACGACAAACTTGTTATTCATATGCTCCTGGGCTATGAGGCGCACAATCTGCATTGTTTCTGGCCAGTCTGCTGCAAGACTGCAAACAGAAAGTGCAGGTTCAGTTTCTCTAGGTATTGACAGTATAATGTGCAGACTGTATAGAACACGTCGCAAGGAGAAACATAATAGAACATTCTATTGGTATGAGGCTGCTTATCACGCTTGCCACATAGTGAAAAATAACATGTTAATAGATTATAAATGAGTCGATGTAATCTGCTTTCAAAAATTGCCAACAAGAAAGTGCAAGAGAATGAAAAGTTTCTTCATCCAGCAGTATCATATTTAGGAATACGAGGAATTTTGATAGGTTTCCTACTGTCATTGTACTTGACCAACAGCTAACTCAGGAAATTTATGTATTCATGAATATATGGCAATAGAACACTTAGTATTATTTGCCCGGTGCAGCAAATGGAAATAAACATGACATACCAATCTAGAGCGATTGGTATTTAATGGGTCTGCAAGTAACCTTCGCATCACATAATTCTATAGCTGCTCTAAAATGTGTGCAGACAATTTCCCGGAAAGCACAAGATGCATAACAGGTGGAATGGTACTCCCTCCGTCCAGAAATAACTAACTTGAGTTTGTCTAGATTCGAATGTATCTATACATTAAAACGCGTCTAGATATATTCGAATCTAGATAAACCCAAGTCAGTTATTTTTGGACGGAGGGAGTGTATAATGAGAATGGCCTCATGAGGAGGGCGGCTGTTGCACCAATAGTATGCACTAGAAGGTAACTCTTTTTGCTAAATAATTCATTATTCAAGACAACGGCAGCAGCTAGCTACAAAACATTCACAAACATATAAACTATTGCAAAAGAAATAAACTTACGTGTCAGACGCTGTCCCACTCCTGTAACCCTGCAAGACATATGCTAAGGTGAGAAATATAACAATATTAATACGACTTGCACAGAATATGGTACAGCATAAACAGTTGGAAGAATAGCAGATTTACAGAACACAATCCAATACTGTAACAATATGTTTCAGATTTGAATGTACTGTAACAATATGTTTCAGATTTGAATGTGTACATTAAAACCATGAAAAGATGTTTATGTTCCATGTTTCACCAACTTCCATTGGGTTCAGAAAAACATGTATGCTAAACAGTGTTTCTATGGATTTTGCTGCATGACAAAGTTGACACGACGAATGTTAATGTTGTGGACTTAGAACCATAACGGGACAACTACCATGCTGAAGATAGCCAGACGGCGTGGCTGCAAAGGATTGGGTAGACATAGGTTGAGAAGAGAGAATTGCTAGGGAGAGATTAGATCGATCGTTCTTGCTTCCTCCAATAACTTACATAGCCGACACATATATAATACCTCCTAACTTGACACACAAGGCATTATACTTTCCTAACCTTACTATTCCGAATTAACCTTTCCTAATCCCATCTCTAACTCATGTTCCCTAATTCAAGTCTTTCCCTTTATGAACTCTTCCCTAGCCGACTCCTTCCCTGAGTCTCATTGGGAGGTAACATGCTAATGGCCACAACACTAGACCCCTCCCAGAGAAGCAGCTTGTCCCCAAGCCGCAGGCTAGCAACCATGGTCTTCTTGCTCCCATGGCTCCATGTCTTGGCACATCAAGCGTCACCTCCACTGTACCCAATGCGACCACAGGTGCTGCTTCAGGTTGTGTTGCTGCTGATGGATCTGACGCTGTAGGCAGTTCTTCTATTTGCGCCTCTGTTATTGTTATGCCTGGTTGCAGTACTGCCGCCACTAGTTGCGCTGCTGCGCCTGGTTGCTTGCCATGATTCTCTTGGTTGCTCCCACCGTCACTGCAGCGTTGATCTGCATATGTGTTGCTGCTGCTTCTTCCTCTGGAGCTTCTTCTTCAAGCGCCTCTGCCACAGAAGCTTCTGCCACCCTGCATTCTTTCTTCATGACAATCTCTAGCATACACGTCTTCAATTCATCAAAGATGGTTTGAAGGGAGGCCTTGAAACTTATCATGAAAGAGTCGGCATCGAAAGCCATGGTGGTTGGCTCTGATACCAAATGTTGTGGATTTAGATCGCGAGGGATTGGGTAGACATAGGTTGAGAAGAGAGAATTGCTAGGGAGAGATTAGATTGATTGTTCTTGCTTCCTCCAATAAATTACATAGCCGACACATATATAATACTTCCTAACTTGACACCCAAGGCATTATACTTTCCTAACCTTACTATTCCAAATTAACCTCGCATTGGGAGGCAACGTGCTAATGGCCACAACAGTGAATGTGGGGGAAGTTAAGTCTGTGCTCTTCGCAGCAATAAGGTTTATGGAAGATTGAACCTTTTTTATTAAAATCTCTTGGAGGACATCTTTATGTCTTGGATGTTTTGGCCTGAACTAGAAATCAAGCTGGTCCAACCAAGCTATTCTTCAAGGAGATGATACCAATGGGCTGTTGGTTCATTTGGAATTTTGCATTACAAGAAACAATTGCATATTTTGAACATAATTTGAACATATTCATCAAAATAAACATAGAGGGAAGCCAAACCCTGGTGGATGGGTTAACGATCCCCCACCCCACCCCCACCAATTGAGCAACAGTCAGTTATCAGCATAGACAGAAGAGTGTTGTTTTTTGGATTTGAACTGATTGAAAGTCACAATCTCTCCTGAGATGTCAACGATTTTATGCAAAATATTGGATATTAACTAATATGTCTATTATGATCTATTGTATCGTTTATAGCTTGTAGATTCCATGAATCATTTGTTTGTGATCTTTTTCAATTTTGGGTCTCATGGATCAATAGCCTACATCTTCATTACTACTCCCTCTGTTTCAAAATATAAGATGTTTTAGCTTTTGTGAAATGAATGCATCTAGACCCCTTTTAGTGTGTGCGAACTTACACACTAAAAGGGGTCTAGATGCATTCATTTCACAAAAGCTAAAACATCTATATTATGGAACAGAGGGAGTATTCACATAATCCACAGTGGGGCTCAGATGCTGTTTACACACAAAAAAAAGTTTCATTCAAGTAGTGAGTTTATGGTGGTCTCAAGAATAGAGAACACTCTAAAGAGACATTATTGTCATGAATCATCGCATTACATATGCACAGTCCTAACAGGAAAAAAAGGTGAAAAAACATATGACCCCATTTTGACAACACGGATTGTTAATCGTCTTTTCCATTAAAACACAACAGACAAAAAGAGGGGGGAAATTGTCACTGTATCAGAGTGAGTTCAGCAATACAAATGGAGACTTACTTCGAGTTTACAAATAAATACAGGCTGTCCTTGCCTTTGCCCAGACAAAGTTCCCTGAAATATAAATAGAAAGACATCATGTACTGTACCACTAGGCAAACACACCGGACACAACAATAAACCCGACGTGATGCTACTAAAAGTGTTATCACGAAATACAAGTTTAAACGAACACATGAGTTAGCTATGAGCTCTTGTAGCATACAGCATTTTTCACAGCATCTTACTAGGTTATATCCAAAAAGGGTCTTCAATGACTCGATAATATTTTCTAGATTTAATACCAGCATGCATAGCATATAAATATAGAGGATTATAGCAATGTGTATTTTAAGTTCACATGTAACACGCTTTCTTCAAGAGTTGATACTTAAAGTATAGAAGGCAAAGTAAATGTACTCGCAGATAATTCATTTCCATTCCAGTTTATACATCAGGAAAAAAGGTCCAGACATCACAGAAATATAAGAATATAGGATCCATGAAATTCAGAAGGTACATGTGCATCACATGACCCACATGGGTGGAAAATCCATGTCCAGTGAAAACTCCATAATCAATTGAAAAACACTAAACATTAACCTTTTTGCTTCAAACATAACATAATAACCTCAATACATGGAGGGAGAAGGGAGAGCATTATGGTCTGGTCTTAGGTTGCCCATCAGTGCTATCTCAAAGAACAAGCAGTTAACACTCAGTAGCAGCATTTTTGGAAGAAAATGGTTCCCGTGTCATTTCTCAAAGAACAAACATTGCAGTAGCATACCCCAAAACTGATCGGTGACGAGTGGCGTGGCTCAAAATTGGTCATGTAAGAGTGGCATATAACTCAACTTCCCTAGAATATGATCCAATGTGAACAATATATGATAGATTTGGAGAATATATGTCCAGTTATCTGCTTTTCATTAATTCGAATATACAGATGTTAACATTTTGCTAAAGTAATTTCAAGGCACGTTCCATAACAGTGCTACAAAGTGATAGTTACGAACTAACCATTTACCAATATTTAAAACAGTACATTACATTTAGCAACCTATGGCAAAGCTACTATGAGAAGGGTATGAGGCATAAGTTGGAACCTTTACCTCCCAAATTTTTACGTACTTGGATGGTTGCTGCCCATTAGGATGCTGACCAGGCATATTCATAGCAGAACTGTTGTTCACACTAAGAGGATTTGCTCCTGGCTGTTGGCCAATCCCTGGTGTTGGCATCATTGCAGGCGTAGAAGACATACTACTTACCATATTTTGGTTCGTACCCATTCCACTTTGTCCTGATTGTGGACCATGTGAACCAGTCATCAGACCACCTTGTGCCATAGGAGGCACTGGTTGTGCCATGGCCATGTTGTTTTGCATGTTAGCCAAAGAAGATGATACAGCAACATTTGAGTTGCCAGATACAGTAGAAGTGTTCGATCCAAAAGAACCGAGACCAGCACCAATTGGTTGGACTGTTCCAGACATAGAAGATATGACGGGGGGAGTTGATGTCATGCCACTGGATATCATATTTGACATGTGCACTTGTATAGGAGTTGCCCCCATGTTAGGTCCCATCGAGGTAACTCCTGGTAAAGAAAGCCGATGCTGTGACAGAGTGTTTAAGATGCTGACATTTGCTGGGCCACCAGGCCGACCTTGTTGCTGGATAGGGTTTATTAAAGGCTTATGTTCTTGCAAGATTTCATTTGCACCATTTGTTTCTTGTGAAATAATCGATGGTGAAGAACTTTGCATTGTTGTTACCCCTTGCGAAGTAACATTTGAAATAGGTGTCATATGGGAGAATGCAGGAGCAGAAACCATTGCTGGTACAGTTGTTGGTTCCTGGAAATGCAAATCGTTAAGGTACAGTTACAATCAAAAGCCATCTAAAAAAAAGTTACAATCAAAAGAATATACTCCCTCCGATCCATAATAAGTGTCGGTGATTTTGTATTAACTTAGTACAAAGTTTGTACTAAGTCTCCGACACTTATTTTGGATCGGAGGGAGTACAGAAAAATAAAAGGTATATTTTTTAAGCCTACCACTTTAACATTTGCAGTCGGTTGCCGGCCCATTAGCGATCCATTCACTGGAGATATTAGAAATATATTAGCCATCCGAATTGGTGGGGCAATCATGACATGATATGAGCAGAAGCAAAGAACACAATATGAAATTACAGGAGTCCTTGGTTAACATAGCTGGAGCTTGTAAAGAATATCAGAAATGCATCACCGCAATTGAATACATAGTTAAACTTAGTTACAATTACGATATATAGCAACGTTGACTACAAGAGCTAAAACCCAGCATTTTGGAATGTGAATTTGTGAAATTTACTTCACTAACAAACAAGGACTACATCAACACTCATAGACATGGAAACACAGCATACATATACAGAAAGAAGTGTTTATCAATGTATATTTTTAGTTGTGTATCCCAACCCAGAGGGTAATATCCAAAGTGCTTTTTACTTTAGCCTAACGTTATTTTTTTTTACCAAATTGCAGCTTTGTGTTGAACTAATTTCACACTAAACTAGGACAAACACCTATACCACTTTTTTAAAAGCTTTCTCTATACCCCTCCTGTGCACACAGCATAGCAACAGCACAAGCCACAAGGTTCCATGCAAATGGGGGTCAGAACCAAAGGCTGAAAAATCTCACAGTGAAACTAAGTATAGTTAGCAGTTGCTCAACCTGAGGAATTGACATTCGAAGTTGGTCCTGGCCCAGTAGCTGCAGGTGCAATGTCCATTTTTGTAATGGTGTGGTTTGGTACCAGGTTTGGTAAAGAATGACTTAGAGCGGTTCGAGCCTCCATGAAACTCTCAGACAACAAAACAAGGAAATGTGGATTTTTTGCATGATCAACTGATGGATCAGGAGCTTGAGGATTCCTCTTCCCCTGCAACAAATATGAACAGTATCAGTAATCAGAGCTCATTCACAAGAGTAACAAAGTGCTCATCAATTTGCATAAAGTCAGCTTATAATCATGTAAGTTAGTGATGCCTAACATGATAAAGTGGGGAAATATGGAGATCATGGAAAAGGCATTGTCTTGAAATTTCATCTGGTCTGCTATATAATTTAATGCAATTAACATGGGTGGATTTTTATTTTTGTAATCCACAACAAAGGCTATGTGGTACAACACTCGAAGCTTCAAAACATTTATATTTTATAAAATATGACTAGAAAAAGGGGGAGTTCAAGACCATACACAACTACAATAACATCTAAACTTTTCTGGAAACTAGTGGACTGGCCAAGCTATTGAGCGAGGTACTGCGGAAAGCACAACTTCACATGATCATGTTTATTCAAGTTTTTTCCTGAACAAGTCAAAATCAAGAAGCAAGTATAAATCTATCAACTAGAATAGTGAATCAACTAAGGTATCAAAGAAAGGAAATAGCATAAGAGTGGAAGCTTCCAAACAGTTTATTTAAGATTGACAAAACAACAACTGATGAATTACCGCATTGTATATTGCCTTCAAGGTTGGAAGTTGTTTAGGAGATACCACCGACAACGATACAGAGCACTGCATCCATAATATTACTTAGATCCAACAAAGTACTGCTTAGCACTCCATTAAATACGGGTAATCAATAATATGCAAGTTAGTACTATTCAATCAGCACCTGAGCAAATGCAACCGCGACGGCCTCAGCATTAGCAAGACAGGATTCCTTTGTTGATTCATTGTTCTTTTTTTGATCACCACTTTGAACATAAGGACGGTAGACAGGTGTAGGCAAAGGGTAAGGATTACTCGCAGCAACAAGTATACAATGCTTTTGTATTTCATTGTTTTGATTATTCCGGCTGTTACTAGGACTGCCTTGGAGTATCTAGTTCAATAAATAAAAAGAAATAAGCATGGTGGCAATAAATATGGCAAATACAATGAAGGTTTGCAGAAAAACATAGTTAGATGCCAGTTTGCAGAAAATGGCAAACAATGCTCCAAGGAAATTGAAAAAAACTAACAAGAGTAAACATAGAAATTTTGAACCTCGATCTACTGATATAACTTTGTTTGCAGAAAATGGCAAACGCCGCTCCAAGGATTCCTTTGTTTGCAGAAAAAATTGAACCTCAATCTACTGATATTTCTTATACGAGTTTTATGTCACGAAAGAATAATTACTGCTCTGCCTATTATACAAGTCCAACTGTCCAAGAGTAACCATAGCCATATCGGGGATTTCAATCACATACTTGAGTATGTTCTCACCCAAACAATGGCTTTGTGCAAGAAATAAATAGAAGAGAACCTGGAAATAACGGCAGTACAAAATACAAACTCACTTTCTGGAAAATATAACAAAATAATGACAGTAATGACAATACTAAGAAACTCCCGCTAACTATGCCCAGTGCTTACGCCCTGGCGTGGAGAAAAACAAGCACATACCGTACACAAAATGCAACCGTATCCTCAACTGAAAGGAGAGCTAGAAAAATGTAATATTTTTCAAACTAAAACATCTCTAGTAATAGAAAACTTCATTTACCAAGGCAGGAAATGTCCTACAAAAGTGGGTTCAATTACAAAAATTGTAGGTGAAATAAACTACTCCCTCCGATCCAAAATAATGTCAGAGACTTAGTACAAACTTTGTACTAAACTAGTACTAAATTGCCGACACTTATTATGGATCGGAGGGATTAATTGTTTTGTGCATGTCATTACAATTATCTTATTCAGGTAGCAAAATAAGAACACTACTGAAACTTTAGAACAAACTACGCACACAAAGAACGATAAAGCAACGGTAGAGCAAGTTATTGTTAGCAGAGAGATTGTGAATAGTGTTAAGATGTGAATACCATCAGTGCTTCAGAAAGACCTTCGCAGATAGCAGATTCACTGAAGCCTCCGCCACTAAATGATATTCCTGATAACCACGAAAGAAAGGCATCCATATCTTTTGTCCAACCACTGCGTTGTACAATAAAAGCTGCATTGCAACAGGAGCTCATTTTCGTAAATTGCCTATTCGATACAGAACTATAAACATGAAAACTTGGTGATGGATCGAACCAGTGGCCTGGAGGATTAGAGGATAACAAAATCGTACCACTGTAAGGTCCATGGGTATGGAAGACAACCAATGCGAGCTCAGGCAGTACCGCCGCAAGCTTCTGCAGAGATCAGGAATTTACAGTTTGACAGGATTCGAGTGATCGAAATGGATCAATCAAGAATTCAGATGACAAATGATTAATCAGGAGGGGAGTTACCTGTTCAGCTGCACAAAAACTCCTGAAAAAATTCAGAATTCTTCATGAATTAGTGACACTAGAAATGTTTTCCGTTAAATACGATTAAACAGGATAAAATATGGCAGTGGGAAAGGCTGCGCCTGGTTCTCCTCACAGATACTCCATCTCAACTTGAGTGAAAGAAAAAAAAAATACTAGCAGTTTGCAGTGCACACACAAAACCTAAACAGGGATCACGAAAAAAATAAGATCTAATTCCCCACTAGCTACTTCCCCCCTCACGAACACTCCGAAATCCACTACCGAAACCCTAGAAACAGGAAGTCATCTCAGGACGTACCGCACGATCTTCTCGACGTACTCGGCCGCAATGGCGGGCCAGTAGGGCCCAAGCGCCGCCGTGCCCTCCACGGCGACCACCAGCTGCCTCTCCGAGGCCATCACCTCCACCATCGCTCGCCTATCCTCCACGAATCCCCTGGGTCTAGCCCTGGCGAATCCGCTCGAATTTTTCTCCCCCTACTGACCACCTCCCCGGCTCCCCCCTTTGCTCGATGAGGGTTTTCTGTTTGGTGTGCGGAGAAAGGGAGGACGACGGACAAGGTCAAGAAAGCAAACCGGTTTGATCTTTTTTTATTAATAAGGCCCAGAAGACCAGAACCAAAAGTCCGCTGAGGCCCTTTTTTTTTACGTTCCCTTGTCCATTGAGCCCCTTCGTCTCTCGCAGGTGGAACCGCGAGGTTTTTTTTTCCCAAACAACCGCGAGGTTTTTCTTCACTGTGCCGAGAGGAGCTGCCCTAAGAGAGAGAGTTTTTTTAATACAAATCTGACCCTTAGACAAAACTAATTAGTTAAGAAAATTGTACAAATGATTCGCAAAAAAAAAAGAGAAAATTGTATAAAACACAAGTTGTTGCGGCAATTGTTGCACCAAACCAGAACCCTAAAAAAAAATTGCACAGAACACGGCAATATGGACAAAAATAACCTAAGTTTAAAACAATTTCACAAAATAAACTCTCGTTAGAAAAAATTCACAGGACTAACGCTTTTTGCAACGCCGCGAGCCGTGGCGCCGCACCCTAAAGCGCAACACCGTAAGCTGTGGTGCAGCACAAGCTGCCAGCATGGCCTCGTTGGGTTGCATGCAAGGAGATGGTGACTGAATCACTAGACAAGGCTCTTGAGCTATTTGCCACCAAGAAGGTTGATACTTAATTTGCACTTGTATTTGAACCGTCCTGCTTTCCCGTTAGATTCTAGGGGTCATCCACCCTTAAACAAAGAGCTATTGAGTGAACCTCCTTTGACCTAAACATTGAACCCGATTTCAAAGGAGCAAGACAAAGTAATGGAAGAGGACAATGATGATTGTGGGCGTGATGAGAATGATGTTGAACTCCACGACAATAATGTTAGAGATTCAGACAAATATATTACGCAAGAGAACATGGACCGTGACATCTAGTATACTCGAGGCTATGCATCGGACTCGGATGGTGATGGTCCTGAAGAAGAAGTTGATAATGAGTGCATATTTGGATCATGTTTTACATTATTATTTTACATTATAGATATAGGATCTTGGTATTTTACTGCGTATATTTTATATCTGTTTTCACCAGGATCAAGACAGATAATGGATCATATGGATACAATTATTGAAGACTTGTACTGTGGAGAAAAGGAGTCAAAAATAACGTAAATCGCTTATTGGAGAAATATTAATAATATCAGAAGAAAACCAGAAGCGAACAACGGAGGCAGATAGCCCAACGACGAACTATACGATTGGAGCAACCCTTTCGTCCGTATAGCTCCGACCGTATAGTTGGCGCCACCTCTGCCTCGTCAAATAGTTTCACCCCGTGCAATTGGTTCGAGGAGACGACATACAGAATACCCAGAAATCGCAGAAACCTCACCTCCGAAAAGCATCTGAAGGGGGAACTCATCCACAAGGAATCCATCTTCGCCCTGCGCAGATCCGAGAGGCTAAGGCATCGATCTTCATTATCCACAGCTGCATCACTATTATCTACATCCGTCCCATCTACATCTTATCTAGATCTTGCTGTAATTTCTATACTCATTGTGGATTTATATAAGTACTATCATCTATGATTGTTTCTATTACCATTACTATTATGTTGATTGTCTCCATGTCTGAGTAGATCATTAGTTCTTGGGAAGATGAAGAAACTCTAGTATGAGATTGAAATAAAATAAAGTCTATTATGATATTTATTGTTGTAACCATGTGTTAGATTCTCTACATCTTGATGTTGAGAGAAGTCGGCCTCTCAATATTTGCCCCTCATGGGGACTTGATGGAGGAAACTACTTGTTGGTAGATGGAGGCGTGCTAGCATTTATAATGACTATAAAGCTATTGGCACTCCTTACGTATCAACTTGGAAAATCGAGGAAACTCACGGAACACTATTCATGCCATAAGATACGTCTTACGGGTTACGTCCCTTAATAGCGTAGTAATTTAATTGATGTCGATTGCTGACTGCTATGGTTATGAGGATGATGTGAGCAGCGGTTGTTGCCTATTCGTCTAAATATGGAGTTCCTCCCACACATACATAGTTGAAAATGTTCATGATGATAATCTTTATCTTAAATCTTTACAATACTAGTGGTGTATCCGCTACTCCCTGAGAACGCATTTTCCTCACTACAGTTCTAATCTCTCTTACATACGGATACTTATGTTTTTACTCAGTTGTTTACTTTACTTTATTATGCTCTTATACCCAAACCCAAAAATACATTTTTATACAATACTCGTATTTTATTTTATTACTTAGAACTTATCTAGCATTTCTATCTCAATATTTATTTTAAGAATTATTAGACTTCAGACTCCTACTCCCTGTAGGATCGATATCTTTATTTCAAAACTAGCTACAAACGATCTGTACACTTGTAGTCATCAAGCTATTTTCTGGCATCGTTGTCGGGGGGCTAAGCGTTGTAGGTCTTTTAGTTTTTGCTTATTTATTTTTGTCTTGCTAAATTTTGTTTTGAGTTACAGGTTTCCACCAACATAATAGAGTTTGAGCATATGACTAGTGCTAACCCACTCAACCACTTTGGGAAGCCCTATGATATTTATAAAAGAGACAACTCCAATAAAAAGACAAGAGGGTTTGAAATAAATCCTCTACTACTTAGTATTTTATATAAGAAGCAATTTACTGGAGATGAAGAAGATCCTGATTCATATGAGCATATTGCATGTTTTAAAGATACATGTGGGACTTTTCTATTGACGGGATATACTACTAATGAGGTAAGGATTAAACTTTTTAGTCAAACTTGGACAAGTATAACTCTCTCATGGTATAGATCTCTACCCTGTGAAGCCACTACTATTTGGGATAATCTAGCTTGTGAATTTATATCAAAATATTATCCATTATCAAAATATTTTGGAATTAGGCGTCTTATAATGACCTGGAAGAATCGTTCTAATAAAGAACTAGTAAGAACTTATATTAGATTTAAAGATTTACTACGACTATATTATCATCATGATTTGCCTGAATGGTATTTGTTAAATATATTTTATAGCAGTTTAATTAAACCTAATAAAATTGAACTAGACTCTTTCGCGGAAGGAGCCTTTATAAATCTTCCTATACCTAAACCTTGGGTTTTACTTAATAGAATTCGTGATCATAGAGTTTCATGGAATTTTGGTCTAGGAAGTGAAGGAGGCGTAGAAATAGAGCATGATTGTATTCATGACTATAATAAAAAAGGCCATGTTAAAGAATTATCTAAACAACTTTATCTGGATTCAGATCTTGTGTTGAAAGTTATTAAAGCTTTTGTAGAACATATTAAAGCTCCAAAGGAGGGTCCAGTCAAGTATGATCCACCACCCGAACCAGAAAAGAAAAGAGAAGATAAAGCAATACTTGCCTACGTAGAACTAATATATAAAGTGCCTTTCCATAACACTACACAAAAGCATATTTTTGAATATGAACAGGTCAAAGCAGTACAGGAAAAAAAGGAAAGAGGAAAGCATACCAGGAGTCACGAAACACCTAAAAGAAAACAAAGATGAAGAGGTAACCAAGGAAGCAATTATGGTTATGTACTCACACTGTAACATAGTTGAACTTGATGTAGAGACTTCCATATTGGTTAAAGGTAAAATAAAGGTAAAAGATATGGGTAAGCCTATTCTTCCCTGCATATTTAAAGAAACCTCTCATTACGGTTTATGTGATCTTGGCACCGAAGTTAATGTTATATCTTATGATTTCTATCTAGAAATAAAAGAAAAAATAGAACCGTCTACAATTGAAAATACTGATATAACAATTATGTTAGCCAATAAAACCCCTAGAATTTCAATGGGAGTAGTTGACAATGCAACTATCACAATTGGCAACAAAGACTTTCCTATCATTTTGTAGTTGTTGATGTGTCAGCTGACACTCTTTGCCCTATTATATTTGGAAGAAACTTTTTAGGTGATATAGGTGCGTATGTTAATTTCAAGAAGGAGATTGTGTCACTTGAGCTTAGGGGAACGGAAAATAAATTCCATTTTTCCAAATTTAAACACAGACCTCCACAAATACAAGAAGAAGAGGAAGAGAGAACTATTGAGGAAATGGTGGCTCTTTTCTTTGGTAATCAAGAAGAAGAAATAAATGAAGATCCAAATTATAAAGAAATAGTTATGGAGGACAAGTCCCTAGAAGAACTAGAAGATGAATTCGATTCACTTCCCATTTTGGGACCTCCAACTGATGAGGCTTTTGAAGAGCTAGAAAAGAGAGGGGACGAGGAATTACCATCCCCAGAGTTGAAGACTACCAGATAATCTTAAATACAGGTTTTTAGATGATACCAATAAATTCACTGTTATTATTAGTGCTAAACTTTCAAGAGAAGAAGAAGAAGAACTTATGAGGATACTTAAGGAGCATCGCCAAGCCTTTAGGTACTCAATGGATGACTTGAGGGGCATTAGTCCCATGATAGCCGTCCATCGAATATTCATGGAAGAAGGTGCTAAATCAGTTGCGGGATTTAATAGAAGATTAAAGCCTAAAATGAAAGAAGTGGTAAGAAAAGAAATTGTACACCTACTGGACAGAGGTATAATTTATCCTGTTAAAGAGAGTGATTGGGTAAGTCATGTTCATTGTGTCCCTAATAAGGGCGGTTTTACTGTTGTTCCTAATGAAAATAATAAACTAATACCTACTAGAACTATTGTTGGGCATAGGATGTGCACAGACTTCGAGAAATTAAATATAGAAACTAGGAAAGATCACTATCCATTGTCGTTCATAGATCAAACTTTAGAAAGGTTAGCAAACCATACTCATTTTTTGTTACTTGGGCGGATACTCTGGTTTCTCTTTTTTTTTAAAAAATAGTTGTTCATCCAGATGAGCAACTTAAAATAACTTTCATAAGTCCTTACGGTTTACATGCTTACTGACGTATGCCTTTTGGTCTATGTAATGCTCCAGCTACTTTTCAATGATGTATGACTGTTATTTTTGCGGATTTTATAGAAACTTATAATGGAAGTATTTATGGATGACTTTTCTGTCTATGAAACTTCATTTACTAGTTGCTTGGATAATCTCAAGAGATTTTTGCAGCGTTGTGAAGAAACTAATCTTGTTCTAAACTAGGAGAAGTGTCACTTTATGGTCAAAGAAGGTATAGTCCTCGGACACAAGGTATCAGATAAGGGAATTGAAGTTGATAGAGCTAAGGTTGAAGTAATAGAGAGAATGCCACCACCTAGGGATATTAAAGGTATAATGAGTTTTCTTGGTCAAGTGCGTTTTTATAGAAGGTTCATTAGAAATTTCTCCGGAATATCTAAACCCTTGACAAACCTCTTGCAAAAGGGAATAAGTTTTAATTTTGACGAGAAATGTCTTGAAGCCTTTGGTAAACTCAAAAATGCTTTATCTCGTGCTCCAATTATTAAACCACCTATCTGGGATACAACCTTTGATTTAATATGTGCAGCTAGTGATGATGTTGTAGGAGTAACTCTAGGATAACATATTGGTCGTAGATTTAATATTATACATCATGCTAGTAGAACTCTCAATGGTGCTCAAAAGAATTACCCTAAGGAAGAAAAGAAACTATTTGATGTATTTTTCTCTTGTGATAAATTCCGTTCTTATATAGGTGATGCAAAGGTAAGAGTTCACACGGATTGTGATGGCTTAAAAGTGTTGGATCCGCACCATAGAAAACAAAAAAATTCCTACGGTGTGAACTACACGCCAAGATCTATCTACTAGGTACAAAGCAAACGGGTGGACATACATCCATAGAGAACTTACCCTCGAAGACAATGAGCTTTGTTAACGAGTAGGAACTCGTGGTTGATGTAGTCGTACACTTGCCGATCTCAAGATCGTGAGGAAGTCCGGCCAAGAACTTAGCAGCGCATCCGCACTTTTCGCACATGTTCAAGCCACCGGACAACCTCCACCTCCTCGCTCCAGTGATCCAGCGGAAGAAGCAACTCCTTCCAGACGAAATGCCACCGGGAACATGTATCTCGCTAATCCGAGACCATGGGGGAATAATTCTAGAGGGGGAGAGAGATCCTTCACAAGGAGGTGTGTGGATGAAGGAGGGAATGGGTGGCCTTTTATAGGAGGAGGGGGTGCCCCCTCTCTCCATGCCGGCGCATGGGGGGTGACCCTCACCTCCCCATTCATGTGGTGGTAACTCCTCCACATTAAAATGCCTCTTCACATTCCCTTTTAAAGTCTCCATTTTAAATGCATTAAGTTTCTCCAAATTTAATGCTCTCTCATTTAATAAAACCCTTTTATTAAATTTATTCAGAATTTTGTTAATTACTTTAATTAACAAACATTCACATATATCCCCTTGCAATATTTCAATATCACATGCAGAACCACCTTCTGCAATTTCACCCAAAACAATTTCCGGTTTCTATTAAAACAATTCCTGCGCTTTGCAATTCTTTCGTCTGAAACATATGTGCTCCAAAATGGTGTCCGGTAACTCTTAAGTGTGTCACCCTACGGTTCGCAAATAATGCAGACATGATCGAGACCCTTCTCTGATCAATAATCAGCAATGGACCGGAGATCCGATGACTCCTACACATTCAACGATGACTCGTGATCGTGAGAACCTTTAACGCTTGTAACTAAATCCTTTGTCTCTCGATATATTACATGTCCGAGATTCGATCATCGGTATCTCCATACCTAGTTTGATCTCGTATCGACATGCACTCTTTTCTCGTTCCTGATATAACATTCTAGTGATCACCGCACTTGCTTGCAAGCTATCCTAATGTGATATCACCGAGAGGGCCCAGAGTATATCTATCCGTCATCCGGATTGACAAATTCCACTCTTGATCCATGAGCCTCAACATAACACCTTCAGTAATCGAACCCATCTTTATAGTCACCCTGTTACGGTGTGACGTTTGATGTTATCAAGATATTCTTCCGGTGTTAGCAATTAACATGATCTCATGCTCTAAGGATAAAGATTACTTCGTATGATGTTATAGCAATATAAACACAATGACTTGATCGTAATGCTATACTTCGGATGAATGTTCATCACATCATTCTACCAATGGTGTGACCTTGTTATTAACAACATCCAATGTCCATGATCAGGAAACCTTGAGCATCCTGTTAATCAACAAGCTAGTCTATAAGAGAGGCATGACTAGGAACCCTTTTTGTTTATTAAACACACATGTATTGATGTGTCCTATCAATACAATTATAGCATGCAAAATAAACATCTATCACATACAAGGAATACATAATAACAACTTTATTATTGCCTCTCAGGGCATATTTCCTTCAGTCTCCCACTTGCACTAGAGACAATAATCTAGTTCACATAGTGATAAATCTAACACCCATGGAGTTCTGGTGTTGATAATGTTTTGCCCTAGGGAGTACTTTAGTCAACGGATCTGCTACATTCAGGTCCGTGTGCACTTTACAAATCTTTATATATCCATCCTTGACATGTTCGCGGATGGAGTGAAACCGGCGCTTAATATGCTTGGAATTCTTGTGAGACCTTGGTTCCTTTGCGTTGGCTATGGCTCCATTGTTGTCACAATAGATCACCATCGGGTCCAACGACCGGAACCACACCCAGTTACATTATGAACTCTTTCATCCAAACCGCTTCTGCTTCAAGCAAACAACATATTCCGCCTCCGTTGTTGATCTAGCCACCACAGGTTGTTTGGAGCTCCTCCAACTAACTGCTACTCCGTTCAAGAGAAATACGTATCCGAATTGAGACTTAGAGTCATCTGGATCAGTGTCAAAGCTAGCATCGACAGAACACTTAGCGACTAGCTCTTCTTCACCTCCGTATATAAGAAACATATCCTTAGTTGGATATTCTTGACCGCTATCGGTGTTAGAACTCGGATCGATTGGTACCTACTAGTCAAACTAATAGCATGTGCCACATCCGGTCTTGTACATAGCATGGCATACATTATAGAGCCTATGGCTGAGGCATAGGGGATCTTATCCATTATCTCTCTTTCTTCCGCATCTTATCCATTATCTCTCTTTCTTCCGCCGTAGCCGGACTTTGAGTCTTACTCAATGTCTTGCCTTGCAACATAGGTAAGAACCCCTTCTTACTTCCGTCCATATTAAACTTCTTTAATATCTTATCAAGGTATGTACTCTGCGATAGCCCAATTAGGCGTCTTGATCTATCTCTATAGATTTTAATGCCTAATATATATGAAGCTTCACCAAGGTCCTTCATCGAAAATTTGTTGTTTAGATAACTTTTAACACTGTTTAAAAGATCTATATCATTTCCAATCAATAATATGTCATCCACATATAATATAAGAAATGCCACATTGCTCCCACTCACTTTCTTGTAAATACAAGCCTCTCCATAAGTTTGGATAAATCCAAACTCTTTGATCACCTCATCAAAGCGGAGATTCCAACTTCGTGATGCTTGCTTCAGTCCATAGATGGATCGCTGAAGTTTGCACACCTTATTAGCATCCTTAGGATCGACAAAACCCTTAGGTTGTATCATATACAACTCTTCTTCAATCCTACCATTGAGGAACGCAGTTTTGACATCCATCTGCCATATTTCATAATCGAAATATGCAGCAATTGCTAACATAATCCTAACTGACTTAAGCATCGCTACGGGAGAGAATGTCTCATCGTAGTCAACTCCTTGAATTTGTCGAAACCCCTTTGCGACAAGTAGAGCCTTATAGATGGTCACATTACCATCAGCATCAGTTTTCCTTTTGAAAATCCATTTATTCTCAACGGCCTTTTGGTCGTGAGGTAAGTCCACCAAGGTCCAAACCTGGTTTTCGTACATGGATTCCATCTCGGATTTCATGGCTTCTAGCCATTTGTTGGAATCCGGGCTCATCATCGCTTCTTCATACGTCGCAGGGTCATCCATTTCATCAACCATGAAATTCACAACAGGATTGCCATACAGTTCAGGAGCTGCACGTGTCTTGCTTGACCTGCGAGGTTCGGTAGTGTCCTCTTTCGGAGTTTCATGATCAATATCATTAGCTCTCTCTTTGTTAGGTGAAGCCAACTCCGAAACAACTTCTGGAGCTGTGCTACTCGCCATTTCATGAAGAGAAAGTTCAATAACCTCTTCAAGTTCTACCTTCCGACTACTCACACCTTTCGCGAGAAACTCCTTCTCAAGAAAGGATCCATTCTTGGCAACAAAGACCTTGCCCTAGAATCTATGATAGAAGGTATACCCAATCGTTTCCTTAGGGTATCCTATGAAGACGCATTTTTCCGCTTTGCGTTCGAGTTTATCCGGTTGAAGTTTCTTCACATAAACATCGCATCCCCAAACTTTAAGAAATGACAGCTTAGGTTTGTTTCCAAACCATAATTCATATGGTGTCGTTTCAACAGATTTAGATGGTGCCCGATTTAAAGTGAATGCAGCTGTTTCCAGTGCATAACCCCAAAATGATAGTGGTAAGTCAGTCAGAGACATCATAGATCGAACCATATCCAATAAAGTACGATTACGACGTTCTGACACACCATTACGTTGTGGTGTTCCGGCAAGCGTGAGTTGTGAAACTATTCCACAGTCTTTCATATGTGTGCTAAACTCGTAACTAAGATACTCTCCTCCACGGTCGGACCACAGAAATTTGATCTTTCTGTTATGATGATTTTCCACTTCATTCTGAAATTCTTTGAACTTTTCAAAAGTTTCAGACTTATGTTTCATCAAATAGATATACCCATATCTACTCAAATCATCCGTGAAAGTAACAAAATAACGATATCCACCTCGTGCCGACACACTCATTGGTCCACACACATCGGTATGTATGATTTCCAATAGATCTGTCGCCCGTTCCATTGAACCGGAAAACGGCGTTCTAGTCATCTTGCCCATAAGGCATGGCTCACATGTATCAAATGATTCAAAATCAAGTGATTCCAAAAGTCCATCAGAATGGAGTTTCTTCATGCGTTTAACGCCAATATGACCTAGACGGCAGTGCCACATATATGTAGAGATATCATTATCAAGTTTAATCCTTTTAGCATCAACATTATGAATATGCGTAATACTACTACCGAGATCCAACAGAAACAAACCATTCAACATAGGTGCATGACCATAAAAGATATTATTCATATAAATCGAACAACCATTGTTTTCAGACTTAAATGAATAACCACTTTGCATCAAACAAGATCCGGATACAATGTTCATGCTCAGTGCAGGCACCAAATAAAAATTATTTAGGTTTATAACTAATCTCGATGGCATATGAAGAGGCAGCGTTCCGACGGCGATCACATCAACTCTTGATCCATTGCCGACCCGCATCGTGACCTCATCCCTTGCTAGTTGTCGCTTGTTCCGTAGCCCCTGAACCGAGTTACATATATTAGCAACCGATCCCGTATCAAATACCCAGGTGCTACTGCGAGTACTAGTCAAGTACACATCAATAACATGTATATCACATATACCTTTGTTTGCCTTGCCGGACTTCTTGTCCGCCAAATACTTGGGGCAGTTGCGCTTCCAATGGCCAGTCCCCTTGCAATAGTAGCACTCGGTGTCAGACTTAGGGCCAGCTCGGGGTTTCTTTTTAGGTGTGGCAACAGGCTTGCCACCCTTCTTTCCCTTGTGCTTTCCTTTCTTGTCCTTCATGAAACCGGTGGTCCTATTGATCATCAACACTTGATGTTCTTTCCTAATCTCCACTTCTGCAGTCTTAAGCATTGACAGAAGCTCGGGAAGATACTTCTTCATGCCCTGCATATTATAGTTCATCACGAAGCTCTTGTAGCTAGGTGGCAGAGATTGGAGAACACGATGTATGCCTAAGTCAATGGGAATCGTTATTCCCAAGGACACAAGCTTATCGGCGTACCCAGACATTTTGAGTACGTGCTCACTAACGGAGCTGTTTTCCTCCATCATGCAGCTAAAGAACTTTTCAGTAGCATTATAACTCTCACGGCAAAGATGGGTATCGAAAATCATTTTCAATTCTCCCATGGTATCAAAAGCATTACCATTTTCAAACGCTCAAGTTCCGGCTCTAGCCCATACAAGATATGCCGTAATGAACTAAGTTGTGGTCCTCCTGACGAGTTATATAGACGTTCTTTTCCTCGTCAGGGGCATCAGGAGCTGGTGGGGGGCCTAGCGGCGCATCTAGCACATATTGCTTTTGTGCAGCAGTGAGGAGAATCCTCAAATTCATAGCCCAGTTGGTGAAGTTGCTACCATTCACAGCAAGTTTCTGTTTCTCCATGAACACATTGAAATTAAAAGCAGGTGGTGTCATCTACAACAGAATTTGTAAAGTATATTTAGACTAAGTTTATGATAGATTGAGTTTAACTAATCCAAATTATTAATGAACTCCCACTCAAAATGACATCCCTCGTGTCCTTTTGGTGATTACATGAACCAAATCCACTACACCAAGTCCGATCATCACGTGAGTCGGTGTAGCTTCAAAGGCGAGCATCTATATGGGCATCATATCAACTATATGACTCATGCTTAACCTTTCGGTCCGTGTTCCAAGGCCATGTTTGTTCATGCTAGGCTCGTCAAGTAAGAACCTTAGTATTTGCATGTGTAAAACTGTCTTACACCCGTTGTATGAAAGCGTAGAGTTGAGAACACCCGATCATCACGTGATGCCTCAAAACACGATCCACAAAACGGTGCATACTTAAGGAAGAACACATTTTATCTTGATATCTAAATGAGGGATCATCTTATAATGCTACCAAATGCGCCAAACTAGCAGTATAAGATACTAACATCTAATGTGTGAAGTGAGGTGATATGGTCCATGCATTTGATCTCTATCATTTGCATCGTGGTATGATCTCTATCATTCCTTTGTGTGTAAGGCCAAGGTCTATGGAACTTACACGTTAAGTGAGTTGTAAGAGTATCTATCAAACATCTACTTACAACAATACCATATCAAAACACTAGCCCAGCAACGATCTAAACTAGACGCCTCTAATTTATCAATTGCAAGTTTTACGTGGCTTAGGGCTTTCGGAGATAGAACCTGTCTAACCTACGAACATGAACCACAACAAGGATAACCAAGTTATTAGCAACTCGTTGTAAATCAGATATTGACTATAGTAGGAGAGATGACACCCTTGACCACTTATGCAAAACAAGTTGCATGTCAGTCGTGGAACCGGTCTCATGTACGATGACATATAAGGTTGGTCCGGGCCGCTTCATCCCACTATGCAACCAATATCCAAAGTACATAGAAGATGCAATAACATGATCATCATCGCCCACATATAAACATATGTGTACTACTCGTGCAAAGCACCTACGCATAGATCAGGCTCTGATACCACTGTTGGGTCCGCAGCATAGAAAACAAAAAAATTCCTACGGTGTGAACTACACGCCAAGATCTATCTACTAGGTACAAAGCAAACGGGTGGACATACACCCATAGAGAACTTACCCTTGAAGACAACGAGCTTTGTTAACGAGTAGGTACTCATGATTGATGTAGTCATACACTTGCCGATCTCAAGATCGTGAGGAAGTCCGAGCGCCGCAACTTAGCAGCGCATCCGCACTCCCACACACGTTCAAGCCACCGGACAACCTCCACCTCCTCGCTCCAGCGATCCAGCGGAAGTAGAAACTCCTTCCAGGAAATGCCACCGGGAACATGTATCTCGCTAATCCGAGACCATGGGGGAATAATTCTAGAGGGGGAGAGAGATCCTTCACAAGGAGGTGTGTGGATGAAGGAGGGAATGGATGGCCTTTTATAGGAGGAGGGGGGGTGCCCCCTCTCTCCATGGCCGGCGCATGGGGGGGTTGACCCCTCACCTCCCCCATTCATGTGGTGGTAACTCCTCCACATTAAAATGCCTCTTCACATTCCCTTTTAAAGTCTCCACTTTAAATGCATTAAGTTTCTCCAAATTTAATGCTCTCTCATTTAATAAAACCCTTTTATTAAATTTATTCAGAATTTTGTTAATTACTTTAATTAACAAACATTCACATATAGCCCCTTGCAATATTTCAATATCACATGCAGAACCACCTTCGCAATTTCACCAAACAATTTCCGGTTTCTATTGAAACAATTCCTGCGCTTTGCAATTCTTTCGTCTAAACATATGTGCTCCAAAATGGTGTCCGTAACTCTTAAGTGTGTCACCCTACGGTTCGCAAATAATGCGAGACATGATCGAGACCCTTCTCCGATCAATAATCAGCAGCGGGACACTGGAGATCCGATCGACTCCTACACATTCAACGATGACTCTGTGATCGTGAGAACCTTTAACGCTTGTAACTAAATCCTTTGTCTCTCGATATATTACATGTCCGAGATTCGATCATCGGTATCTCCATACCTAGTTTGATCTCATCGACATGCACTCTTTTCTTGTTCCGTGATATAACATTCTAGTGATCACATCACTTGCTTGCAAGCTATCCTAATGTGATATCACCGAGAGGGCCAGAGTATATCTATCCGTCATCCGGATTGACAAATTCCACTCTTGATCCATGAGCCTCAACATAACACCTTCGTAGCATTGAACCCATCTTTATAGTCACCATTGCTACGGTGTGACGTTTGATGTTATCAAGATACTCTTCCGGTGTTAGCAATTAACATGATCTCATGGTCTAAGGATAAAGATTACTTCGTATGATGTTATAGCAATATAAACACAATGACTTGATCGTAATGCTATACTTCGGATGAATGTTCATCACATCATTCTACCAATGGTGTGACCTTGTTATTAACAACATCCAATGTCCATGATCAGGAAACCTTGATCATCCTGTTAATCAACAAGCTAGTCTATAAGAGAGGCATGACTAGGAATCCTTTTTGTTTATTAAACACACATGTATTGATGTTTCCTATCAATACAATTATAGCATGCAAAATAAACATCTATCATATACAAGGAATACATAATAACAATTTTATTATTGCCTCTCAGGGCATATTTCCTTCAAAAAGAACTCCTTGAAAGGAAAGACCATAAGCCAAGACTGATCCATTGGATTCTTTCACTACAAGAATTTGAGTTGCAGAATATGCAAAGGCAGGAAATAAAAATGTTAGATGCAGTGTCCATGTTTGCCCAGGAAGACACCGATCTTATTGAGAGGAACTTTAGTCCTGGTGATTTTTGTTTACGGGAATTATCTAATGAACTAAAGTCAATTCCTCCAAAAGAGAAGGAGTCCTTGTTGTGGGAGGAACTTTTCATCCCCGATTAAGCAAGTGGTAAGTGCAAGGTAAGTGATCTTACTCAAATAAGTGATTTATTTTCAAAAAATTTACTCCTAAAAATTCTGCCTTTAAAATACTTGTGTCTTTCTGAAGTTCTAGAGGGGTTTTACCAACTATAAGGGCGGAGCTATATGACCGGAGAGGGGGCTCCCGCCGTATAGTTGGTCGTTAAACTCTCTGTATCATCTTTGTGAAATTGTTTACGATATCTGAGCCTATATGGTCGCAACTATACGACCGGAGCAAAAATTATGGCCGTATAGTTGGTCGTTGAACTCTTAGATGGTTTTGCTTTTTGATATTTGTATCTATACGGTCGCAACTATACGACCGGAGCAAAAAATCCGGCCGTATAGTTGGTCGTTAAACTCTCAGACACTTTTGATTTTTGTGTTTGTATCTATACGGTCGCAACTATACGACCTGAGCAAAAATTTCGGCCGTATAGTTGGTCGTTAAACTCTCAGACACTTTTTGTTCGATCTTTCTTTTATAGTATCCTATAAAAAATGTTATTGTCGGTTCTGAGTCATGATTTAATTGACCTAGAATCGAGATATTTGGAAATATCTGCCCGGAACCAACTATACGGCCGGACCTATACGGGTCACGCCCGTATAGTTTGTCGTTACGCGGCATGACACTTCCAAATTCGTGATTTATTTCCCTGTTTCGTTTGATTTCTTTTCTTGGGCAACAATTTGGTGTCTCTCGCGAGTTTTACCAACCTCTGACCCCTCTTATATACTGCCATTGTCTCTCTCTCTCTAATCATAATCTACAGAAACCAATCTACCTCTTATTTTTGTGTGAGGGCTCTCAACCAAGGGATAGAAGTCAAGAAGAAGGGCTCCCATGGAGATCGAGAGCAACAACGACCAAGGCAAGGAGATCAAGACCATCCCTATAGAGTTCCTCGATGCTGACCATGGGTGTCGGAAGAGGGATTTGAAGGCCCTGGAGCTGAAGATTGAGGAATTGGACAAGGAGAATCCAGGGACACCCAAACACCTTCGATTACTGCGACTTTATCTTGATAAACTTGATGAAGATATCAAGCGGACAACCAAAGCGGGTTTTGCCATGAGTCTTAAGGCACTACAAACACTCCAAGATAACAATTAGTTCATTAAAGAACAAGTGAAAGTGCTAGAAAGGAACAATCTTTTCTACAAGATGCGTGTTAAGGAATTAGAAGTTGTCAATCAATCCCTCTGCCTCAGGCTAGCCCGTGAGGAGAAGATACCTCGTGCCATGGCGCTACAGTGATCTACAAGAATCACGGTATCAAATAATCACAAGGGATTATTTGATCCCGCCTGGCTTGATTCCAAGCTTGGGGAGATCTTTAAGACCTTGTAATCTATCTTATAAGTTTTTATTATTATTTTTGCATTAGTTCAAACTAGAAATAAGTTTGCATCATTAGAATTTCCTTCAGGAATAGTCTATCCATTTTATGAGATTCCGAGTTTCTTATTATATATGGAGCAATATTGAGTTTGTGTTTGCTTTATTGATATATGAATGGCTTGAGTATGATTTTACTTGCACTTGATGATAGCAATAGGAGTCTTCCACACCATTGGTATTAATGGAACACATAAAGATAATTTGGTCAATATGTTGTAAGTCTATGGTTTGATTCACAAAGAAAAATTATCTATACAATTAAGTTAAAAAAGAAAACCTGGAACAAAGGAAAATGAAAGTGCTATCTAAATAGAGTGAGAATAGGTCGTGGTAGAATCTCAAGTCATAAGAATGCTTCATATACAGTTGGAATTTGATAATTGAGATCGTTGAACTTTGAATTCCTACATAAGGTGGATTATATGGCTAGCTCCTTTGCACATCACGTAGAACAAAAGTGTGAGCATATATGCAAAAGAAAAGAAAAAGAGCGAATGTACAAAGAGCAAATAGGCATATAACACTGTATTGTAGTATGACAAAGAGACACTTTTGAGATTTTGAATACCAAGTGAATACGTTGATCCTAAAACACTTGGGACTACCTTGTTAACTCATTTGTTTGAACCAGATACTTTTACATTATGTTGAGATTCATCTTTTATGAACTGTTGATAACTAAGGTGTGGAAGCCTTGTTATACTATTCAGATGGTTCGAGTAAGGTACTATTCATAAACTTATTCCCATGTATCGTACATGATAAACATATGCTGCAATTGCCTCATTTATTTTATCGACTGAGCTTCATGAATATGAGGATCACATCCATTGAGCTAAAAACTTGCTCGGGACGAGCAAGAGTCTAAGCTTGGGGAAGTTGATAAGTGCATATTTGCATCATGTTTTACATTATTATTTTGCATTGTAGATGTAGGATCTTAGTATTTTATGGCGCTCGCGTGCATATTTTATGTCTGTTTCCACCAGGATCAGGACAGATGATGGATCCAATGGATACAATTATTGAAGCAGTTGTACTGTGGATAAAAGGAGTAAAAAACAACGTAAATCGCTTATTTGGGAAATATTAATAATACCAGAAGAAAAACCAGAAGCGAACAAGGGAGGCAGAGAGCCCAACGACCAACTATACGACCGGAGCAACCCTTCCACCCGTATAGCTCCGGCCGTATAGTTGGCGCCGCCTCCGCCTTGTCAAATAGTTTCACCCTGTGCAATTGGTTCTAGGAGACGACATACATAACACCTAGAAATCGTAGAAACCTCACCTCCTGAAGGCATCTGGAGGGGGAACTCATCCACAAGGGATCCATCTTCGCCCTGCACAGATCCGGGAGGCTAAGGCATTGATCTTCATCATCCACCGCTGCATCACCACCATCTTCATCCGTCCCATCTACATCTTGTCTAGATCTTGCTATAATTCCTATACTGGTTGTGGATTTATACAAGTACTATTCATCTATGTTTGTTTCTATTACCATTGTTATGATGTTGATTGCCTCCATGTCTGAGTAGATCATTAGTTCTTGGGGAGATGGAGAAACCCTAGTATGAGTTTGAAATAAGATAAAGTCTATTATAATATTCATCGTTGTGACCATGTGTTAGATTCTCTACATCTTGATGTTGAGATAAGTCGACCTCTCAATATTTGCCTCTCATGGGGACTTGATGGAGGGAACTACTTGTTGGTAGACAGAGGCGTGCTGGCACTTACAACGACTATGAAGTTGTTGGCACTCCTTACGTATCAACTTGGGAAATTGAGGAAACTCATGGAACACTTTCCATGCCATGGGATACGTCCTACGAGATTACGTCCCTTAATAGCGCAGTAATTCGATTGATGTCGATTGCTGATTGCTATGGTTATGAGGATGATATGAGCAGCGGTTGTTGCCTATTCGTCCAAATACAAAGTTCCTCTCACACATACATAGTTGAGAATGTTCATGATGATAATCTTTATCTTAAATCTTTACAATACTAGTGGTGTATCCGCTACTCCCTGAGAACGCCTTTTCCCTACTGCAGTTCCAATCTCTCTTACATACGCGATACTTACTTTCTGTATTCAGTTGTTTACTTTGCTTTATTATTCCTCTTATACCCAAAACCCAAAAATACCTTTTTACACAATACTCGCATTTTATCTTGTTACTTAGAACTTTATCTAGCATTTCTATCTCAATATTTATTTCAAGAATTATTAGACTTCAGACTCGTGCTCTCTGTGGAATCGATATCTTTATTTCAAAACTAGCTACAAACGATCTATGCACTTGCAGTCATCAGTTGACGAGGAGGGGTTCACCACTAGAGAGGCCGAAGTCCACGATACCTTGGGGCGGGACCATTGGGTGCCTTTGTTTCGTGATCGTAGTCTCGTGGATGAAGTCACAGTTGATGGTGGCAAGGTTGTATTCCTTGGACCAAGGACAAGTTCTTACCAGGATGATAATCACGAGAATAATGGCCTTTCTTGCGAATCGAGGTTCAAGACCTTGTTGTAATTTAAGCAATGGATAAAGGACTTCTTGGTTAAGCATCATCGTCCTTACACGGTGGTGCACTCGGACATGAAGAAGTGTTACACGGTTAAATGCGAGGAGGATGGATGTCCTTGGATTGTGCGTGCAAGACCATTCAAGGGAGGTCCCAATTGGCACATATCTAGTTGTGTATCAACTCACATGTGTCGAGTACCGATGGTGGATGACAAGGATGTGAAGCACGAGCACTGACGACTCACCTCCGAGTTCCTCGCTTATAGGCTTTCCAATGACATCGCGTCATTTCCAATAATGAGCATCAAGATGGTCATGGAGCTTGTGAAAGCCCTCTTTCACTACGAGGTGAAGTACGGGAGGGCATGGAAGGCGAAGCAAGTCGCATTCAAGATGTTGTACGGTTATTGGGAGGAATCTTATAACCGAATCCCTAGGTTGTTGGGAGAGATGGCCAATGCTAACCCAGACATGGTTCATGTGATTGAACCTTATGGGAATAAGACAAGGATAATAAACGGAAGAACCTTTCGAGTATTTGGCTGCGGATTTGGGGTTTCGAGCAATGTGTTCGGGATTTTGAACATTGTAGGCACGTCATCTCCATTTATGGCACCTTCTTGACCGGACAATTCAAGGACACTCTTTTTTTTGAATATTAGCAGGAGAGCTGCTAAATTCATTGATTAGAAGAGATGGGTTCATAAAAAGACGGGTGGAGAAACTTGGAAAAGATCCAAGCCACCGAAAGAAAGAGCGATAAGGGGCACTCTCTTGATTGCAATATCTAATGATGCCAACAACCGGTTGGTTCCTTTGGCGTTTGATTTGGTGGAGGCAGAAAACAATGATAATTGGGAGTGGTTCTTCCATCTTTTGAGAACCAAGGTATTACCCACTCAAAGGGCAATATGTGTCATCTCTGATCGTCATCAAGAAATTCTCAATGCGGTGATGATTGACATTCACGGGCATGCTCCGTTGCACCATCGATGGTGCATGAGACAATTTTATGGAAACTTCTATAGGGCATGCAAGAGCAAGGACTTGTTCGATGATCTACAAGATTGTTGCCTTGCTTTCATGGACCATTGTTTCTCAAACTTGTACAACAAATTGGTCTTCAACAAAGAACTCAATGCGGGCGGTCAAGAGTTTCTCAATAGGAACATTGGAGATAGGACAAAGTGGGCACGAGCTTTAGATGACGGTGGCCGGAGGTACGGTCAAATGATAAGCAACATGGCAGAATGCTTCAACAAGTTGCTCAAAGGTGTTCATGCATTACCGGTCACGACAATAGTTTGATATACATTTGACAAGTTGAACGAGTATTTTCTAAAGTATGGTCAGTGGCCAGTGTATCCTGGTTGTGCAGCCCCAAGGAAGCTGGCATTGCACTGTGCAACGCCATGGCCGGTGGCACCACATTTACGGTTAGAAATAGATAGAGAGAAAATGGGAAGTCAAACCTAATTGTGCTGTGCCAAGGAAGTTGGTGTTGCAACTGTGCAATGCCATGGCCGGTGGCACCGCATTTCGGGTTAGAATTAGACAGAGAGCACATGGGAAGTCGGGCAAGGATGCGCGGTGCCACGGAAGATGGTGTTGCAAGGTGCAACGGCCTTGGCTGGTGGTGTTGCACCATGCAATGCCGTCCATAGTGGCGCCGCACATCTGGTTATAAATTAGCAGAGAGTAAATGTAAGTCGGGCAAGGATGTGCGGTGCCATGGCATGAGGCGTTGCACGCCGCAACGCCTTGGACTATGGCGTTGCACTATGCATGGCGCTGCACTTCGGTTTAGAAATAGACAGAGAGCAAACGGAAGTAGGGCAAGGATGTGCGGCGCCATGGCGCCATTCCCAGTGGTGCCGCACCATTGAAGAAAAATAGGCAGAGAGCTCTGGGAGCGTCGATCCAGATATGCGGCGCCATGGCCACTAGCATTGCATTATGCAGCACCGTGGTGCATGACGTTGCACTTACCTGTGACTGCAAATTCATCAAAGAAACATGGGTCGTCTAACAAGTTCTGAAGCAACATCCTCAAGACAGCACTTTCCTACGCCATCTAACAAGTTCTCAAGCTAGATCAAATAGATAAGTTCACAAGCAAGATCAAATTAACAAATTCACCAGCAATATCAAATTAACAAGTTCACAAGCAACATCAAACTAACAAATTTACCCGACAAGTTTACATCTACTTACCACCGGACAACACTCGACAACTATAGAAGTTCACATCTAAGATAGTGCATAATCTAACAAGGCCATATCTACTTCCCACGGGTCATCTTCTTTCCTTGGACCCTTCTCGTGGGAAGCTTCTTCGTGACTGGTTTTGCATCATCATCTTCCTCCATATATGTCTTCTTGGCCTTCTTTGCCTTGTCCACAGAAGGGTCTAGTGTGTAAGGCTTCTTGGGTTTCCTTGGCCCGAACATGTAGTCAAACCGCTCGTGGACCTGATGAGTCCAAAATTGAAGTATTTTTACCTTTTGTTTTTGCATAAATAGAGTAGGGATCTTTGTATTTCACAATGTTTGCATGCGCCATTTTGTTCTTGTTTCAACAGGAATCATTGATTCCTACATGAACATATCATTTGGAACTATCATATTGTGCAATTGTATGATATTTTCTAAGTGAAAAAAGTCATTTTATGGATTTACCTTCGCACCTAGGAGAATACCAATCAAGGAGGAGCAATTAGTACCGATAACAACCGGTGGTACGGGCAGAGCCCACCCGTACCATCCGCCCGTACCAAGTGACATTGTGACCGCCTCGTCAAATACTTTCTCCTGGCGAAGACGAGAGAGAGATCCGACATTCATAGCCACCAGAAACCACGAAAAACCACATCTAAAAGGGATCTGAAGGAGGAACTTGGCTGGGGCAAAATCCTAGCTGCTTCACAGATCACTGGAGGACAACACATCGCCCCCTTCATCATCAACCGCTGCATCTCCATTACCACCATTACCCCCATCTTTCATCTATTAGATCTTGTTGTAATTATAGATTCATTATGGTTTACATTAGATCTACCTCCGTACCTTTATCCATTCATTTGATTATGATGATGTTGTTGATTACTTCCATGAGTGAGTAGTTCCCTTGTTCTTGGGGAGATGGAGAAACCCTAGCACTGTTATGAATTCATAATAAAGATGATATATTCTTGTGTCCATATGACTTGCCCGTCTATGATATAATTATGATTTCTGTTTGATCTCTCTCTTTAGATGGTACCTATAGTCGGCCACATATCATTTGCCCTCCGGGCTAAAGGGAGGGAGAAATCCTTTGGACATGTCTTGGAAGCATACCCGGAATGGCCCCGTGATAGATTGGCGTCGACTCGTAATCTACACGGTCAAAGGAGGATTAAAGAGGGACTCCCTAAGCTAATTATGATATCCACGGAGAAACCCTTAATTGAGGTGGTTTATATGGGTGACTGCTCTCAGACATCGCAGTGGTTATTTAGAGGTGACCTCACTCTTGGCTTAACAAAGTTGCCTCCTACGAGCCTTGTAGTGAACATCTTATTATGGAGCTCTCTCCACACATCTCATGACACAAGGAGTATGTTATCTTGATTGCATATAACAATAATACTATGCTAGTGGTGTATCCTACATCCCCAAGAATGTTTTAGCCCTATTGAGTTTAACCATGCTTTCATACAAACTTGTTACTTTTTTTCTTTTACTTGTTTTAATTACTTTTCTGCAAACAACCAAAAACCTTTCAAACACCCTCTACTTGAGATCAAAGGCAGCTTATAAGTATCCTTTGGTAGAGAGTAACAAGGGGCATACAGAACTTTTCCAATAGCTCTTTGTGGGTTCGATATCTTTACTTAGAAACTAGGTACAAT
This sequence comes from Avena insularis, assembly GCA_023614405.1. Taxonomy (NCBI): domain Eukaryota; kingdom Viridiplantae; phylum Streptophyta; class Magnoliopsida; order Poales; family Poaceae; genus Avena; species Avena insularis. The sequence continues at coordinate 426,524,675 of CM042692.1, read as the reverse complement.
TGATCTGTGCACTTGCAATCATCAAGCTATTTTCTAGCGTTGTTGTCGGGGAGCTAAGCGCTTTTGGTATTTGTTCTTAGTTACTTATTTTACTCATTGTTTTAATAAAGTTGTTTATTAGTTTCAGGTGATACATTATGGGCGAATACCAACATGTAATCCAGCTGGAGGCTATGAGGAATTCTGGTCCGCCCATGGACGCCTATTTAAAATCCAATAACCCAAGAGGGTATGATATTAACCCCATGCTCTTGGACTTTTGCATGCAATAAAATTTGCAGTAGATGGTACGGAGGATCTGTATGAGCATGTAGGGTTGTTTGAAGATATCTGTGGGACTTTCCACCTTAATATACAAACTGAGGATGAGGTTAAATTTGCTCTCTTTGCTCAAACTCTCATTGATGAGGCTCGTTCGTGGTACATTCAAAGTTCTGCAAAGATTACTAATTCTTGGGAGATCCTAGCCTCTATATTTTTAGTTGATTTCTTTCCCATGACAAAAACTCTTGGCGCGAGACGTATGATCACAAATTTTAAAGGAAAACCTAAAGAAAGCTTGCATGAAGGATATACGAGGTTTTGGGGATTGCTTGATCGCTGTCCCCATCATAATTTCTCACCTTGGCTGGTGATACACACCTTCTATGCAGGTTTGAATGATAATAACAGAAATGAACTCGACTCCCTTACCAATAGGTCGTTCACCGAATTCAGTGTTGAAAGGGCATGTAATTTGCTAGACATGGTGAATAGGATAGAGAAAGCCTATTGTGACGCTGAGTTTAATAAAGAAAATCCCATAGAGTACAATTTCTTAAAAAGATTTCTAGCTTCAGGGAAAATAGAAAAACTGCTTGGAAATTTTAATCTTGACCATCGCATGATCATTCAAATTATTAGGTCCTATGCTGACTACTTGCAGATTCCAAAAGATTGGGAATGTTATACACCACATGTGGAAGAGAAACCCTCTAAAACTTTCCCCAGTGATAAATATTCGAAAAAGCAGAAGAAAATGTTAGCTGAGGAAGAAACTATTCTAACTAAAGGAATGGATAGCAGGGGTGAAAGGAATAAAAGAATAGGAAGATTAACTAAGGATTTGGGAGCCATTAAAGAAAATATTGGGATAGTAAAAGAACTTATGAAACCTGAGTTGTTCAAGGATGACGTGATAATGGTAAGTAAGGAATCCTCCAAAATGATAGGGGCAAGTTTGATGGTAAGAATAGAAGTCAACAGAAAATTCCTTTTTGTTTAGGAGGGATTACTTATGTAGGGTTTTATGACTTAAGTTCTTCCATAAATATCATGCCTTATACAATCTATGAAGAAATGCGTGATCATCTTGATGAATCTTACCTTGAGCCATCAGAAGCTACTTTTATGTTTTCTAATCAAACTTTGCATCCTACTCGCGGGATACTCTGCAATGTTTGTGTTTCTGTTGGGGCTTTTGTGTACCCAGTTGATTTTCATATTATCGAAATACCTTTGAACTCCTCCTGCCCGGTCATTTTTGGTAACCGTTTCTACAACTCTATGAACATTGATATTGACAACAAAAAGCAGGCATTATCTTTGCAGTTTGGTGAAGAAACTGTAGAAATAAACTACAGTCAATTCACAAGATTATCTTATGAAAAGAAAGTTGAGATTAAGGAGGAGAAGACTATTGAAGAATTGGCAGCAATCTATATTTGCACTCCGCAATCTGAGTTGGAGAGGAGTTTGACAAGCGATGATTCGCTTACCAATGACTTTGCAAAAGAAGATTTGGATGAGATTCTCAACACTGCACTATAGGTCGAGCCAGGCCTCAGGGTTGAATTTGAAGAACTTGAAGGAAAAGGAGATGAGGATCCTCCGCCTATTGTTTTAGAACCTCTCCCTCTAGGTCCCAGGTATGAATTCTTAGACAAGGAAGGTAAATGCCCAGTGGTTTTAGATGATAAGCTCTCTCCGGAGGAAAACACGAAATTTTTAGAGGTACTTGTCAAACATCGTGAAACTTTTGGATACTCTTAATGACATAAAAGGTATAGATCCCTCCATAGTAACTCACAAGATATCTATGATTGAAGATGCTAAACCATTTGTTGATAATCAAAAAAGGTTGAATCCTAAAATGAAAGAGGTAGTAAGAAAGGAAGTCATACATATGTTGGACAGTGGTATTATCTATCCAATTTCAGACAGTAAGTGGGTGAGCTCAACTCATTTCATACCTAGGGAAGGATGTATAGCAATAATTAATAATGATAAGGATGAATTAATCCCTACTAGAGCGATAGCAGGATATAGAATGTGTATTGACTTCAGGAAGTTGAACAAACAAACCATAAAAAATTCATAAGCAACTACTTCTCATTAATGATATTATGGAAAGGATGTCCGCTAATTCTTACTTTTGTTTCCTTGAAGGATACACTGGATACTCTCAAATAGCTATCCAGCCTAAAGATCAAGAAAAAACTACTTTTACATGTCCCTATGGAACCTATGCTTATCGATTAATGCCTTTTCATTTGTGTAACACAGCCGCTACTTTTCAAGAGTGTGTTCTAAAAATATTCGATAATTTTGTGGAAAGTTCCATGGAGGTCCTTATGGACATTTTTGTTGTTTATGGAACTACTTTTGAGCAATGTCTCTATAATCTTAATAGAGTTTTGCAGCATTGTAAACAAACCAAGATGGTTCTCAATTAGGAGCGTTGCCGCTTCATGGTAAGGGAAGGTATAGTTTTCGGGCATAAGGTTTCAAAATAGAATATTGAGATTGATAATTAAAATTTGGTTACTTTAGAAACGCTGCCGATTTCGTAAGATATAAAAGGAGTAAAGAACTTCCTTGGACATGCTGGTTTTTATAGACGCTTTATTAAAGATTTTGCTAAAATAGCTGCCCCTTTAACTCGTCTCTTAGATAAAGATACCCTTTTTACTTTTGATAGAGATTGCCATGATTCCTTCGAACAGTTTAAAAAGGCACTAATTTCTGCACCGATCATTCAACCACCCAATTGGGATGAACCATTTGAAATTATGTGTGATGCTATTTACTATGTTATTGGGGCTGTTTTAGGACAAAGAGATGGACCGAATCTCAACGTCATTCAATATACTAGTCGAGTTTTTAATGAGGATCAAAGAAACTATGCAACAACCGAGAAAGAATTTCTGGGTGTTGTTTTTGCTTATGAGAAATTTAGACACTACTAGGAAACAGGCCTGTGCGTTTTAACGGGTGAGAAAATTTTGTATCATCAATGGTTAGCCACACCGCCACTGCACCTCTATACCATTATTTATGTGGTCATTTAAGTGATATAGCAAATGTTGAACCTTACCACCTACGCTGTCCAAAATTGGTTCTATTTATTATCATATTTTGTGGAATAAGCTTAAGAGTCATTTTCCTTAAAAAAAGTTATATACACCGTTTTCCCAAGATCATTCATAACTTAGGTAGGCACCCATTTAAAAACAATGAATCTACTCATGCACCCATCTTATGTTTTAGAAATAGAAATTGTACCTCTGAAAAAGCACCCGGAAGCAAAGCAATCCACCAACCAACTTACCAACGCATGCACCATGTTACTCAAGAAGTCAGGAGTATTCCAGGTGGATTTATAGTGTGGTTAACCGTGGACTTGACCAATGCTTATTATCCCTACCGCTACTCCAAGCTCACAGGTGTTGCCGCTCTTGGTGTCCCTCTACATGAAAGCGTCGCTGAAATTGCCTCCAACCACATTCGATGTAGCCCGCAGCAACAACAGAGCTTGGAGAAGGGATGTGTTTCATCATTACCCATAGAGGACACTAGGACCAGGACGGAATCCATGCTGACATTTCCAGGAGGGTGGTCGAGGAAGATAGGAACGACGTCATGGCGAAGCGCTCCAGCGACAGTCAAAGAAATACCCGCCACAACGGGTCTCCTCCCCATTCCTTGCAGTGTTCTAGGAGATCAGCCGTGGTGCCGGCTTCCACACATGATCCTTTTTGCTTGACCGCTCATTGTCAACATGCGATGCATGGGTAGTCAGGATATCCGTTCGAGCATCTCATTAACCAGGCGGACGGCGTCCGAAGCCTTCGGCGCCATGGCCTCCGTGCGCGCTAGCCACACTTGCGTAGAGAATAAGGACCACTCCCGTTGTGCATGGAGAAGAAGGACCACTCCCGTCGATCTGATCCCGGGGGCTATTCATATGGACCAAGCAAGGCGACAACATCAGGAACAAAACCACCCGCACGACATGCATCACAGGCGCGTGCATGCGCGTGTGCAGGAGGTAGAGACAACCGATCCTAAACCTATGGAGTGATGCCTCGTATGGTACTTGGCTTCTATGGACGTATAGAGACGAAGGATCCCGATCCTCCATTTGATTCCACGATCCTCCGTTTAATTTTTGCTTTGTGACTCTCTCCCGGGTTAGCTTCATGGCTCAGTTTCCTGGGATCCCGTTTAATTTAATTGGATCTGATAACCTCGTGGCTGACTCTTCCTTGGAAAAAGAACAAATCGTTTTTTACTTACGGGTGGCGGAGGGTAGTTTGCTGCAAAGTGCAAGGGTAAAACTATCCAAAAAGTGTAGGAATAGTGAGAAACACTCCTTCCTTTATTATTAGGTATAGATATTATCAACTCAAAAGTAATAGTTCATACTGACCATCAAGCTTTGGGAAACCTTCTAGCCAAGAAAGATGCTAAGCTTTGTCTAATTAAATGGATCTTGCTACTACAAGAATATGACCTACAGATAGTAGATAGGAGAGAAAAGGATAACCCTGTGGCCGACCAGCTATCACGGATGGAAGGAATCATAGAGGATCCTATTCCTATTAAAGAATCTTTGCCAGGAGAATACCTTGCAGTTATAGAACCTCGCGATTCTTGGTTTGCAAATTATGTTAATTTCCTTGTAGGCAAGTTTTTACCAAAGGGAATGGATTACAATCAAAGAAAGAAATTCTTAATGATTTAAAACATTACTTTTGGGACAACCCTTACTTATACAGGCACGACATAGATGGGATAATCCAGAAATGTGTACCCAAGCACGAGGCAAAGGCCATCCTTAAGGCTTGTCATGATAGTCCTTACGGCGGGCATCACGCCGGTAATCGTACTGCAGCTAAGGTCTTGAAGTCAGGTTTCTACTGGCTTACACTAGTTAAAGACTCATGAATATGTTATAAATTGTGATGTTTCCCAATGTATGAGTAATATTGGTAAAAGACAAGAAATGACTATGAAATATAACCTAGTAATAGAGCCATTTGATGTATGGGGAATGGACTTTATGGGACAATTTGTTCCCTCTAATGGTTATACTCATATTCTTGTTGCTGTTGATTATGTTACTAAATGGGTGGAAGCTATACCCATTTCTCATGCAGATGTAGCCACTTCTATCAAGATGATCAAGGACATCATCTTTCCCAGGTTTGGAGTACCCCGATTTTTGATTACTGATGGTGGAACTCATTTTATGAAGGGAACTTTTGACAAGATACTTCAAAAAATGGAGTAGACCACCGGGTAGCCTGACCTTACCACCCTCAAACCAGTGGACAAGTAGAATTATCTAACAGAGAAATCAAGGTAATACTTCAGAAGACGATGAACAGGTAAAGAAAGGATTGGCCTTTGAAGCTTAATGATGTATTATGGGTGTATCATATATCTTTCAAGAATCCTATGGGAATGACACCATACAAAATGGTTTATGGTAAAACTTGTCACCTTCCATTAAAACTTGAGCATAAGGCTCAGTGGGCTATTAAAACTATGAACTTTGACTTTAAAACTGCAGGGGGAAACGACTCTTAGATATTCACGCTTTAGATGAACTCGGAAATGACGCATATGAAAATGCTAGAATATTTAAAGAAAAGGTGAAGAAATGGCACGATAAAAGTTGAAAGCAAGGGATTTAAAACTGGAGATAAAGTTTTGCTCTACAACTCTAGGCTTAAGATTTTTGCAGGAAAACTGAAATCCAGGTGGAAAGGGCCATATGAAGTTGAAGAGGCATATCCTTCGGGAGCAGTAATACTATAAAATACTACGCCCTCTTCTTCATCCTGAGTTATCAATGGGCAGCGATTGAAGCATTATAGAATTGGCGAGGTAAACACTGTGGAGTTGATATATTTAGTCTCGGCCGAAGAATACAACAAGCGGAAGTGAGGTAATAGAGTTTTAGCTGCTTAGTTTTGCTACTTTGGAGACTTTTTAGTCAATTTTATCTTTTTCACTGCACTCAGTAAGCTTTCCTGGTTATTCCAAGTTGTTTTTCGACCTGGTATGGGCGGACCGTGTGGTCGGATGCGCCTATACTAGTGGTCGTTAAACGATCGGAGCACCAATGCTGTTTTTCGTTGATACAGTACGGTCGGACAGTACATGCATATGCGCCCGTACCGATGATCGTTATCGGCTCTGCTTTTTCGCGCTTATTCGACATGTTTTGTATTCTTGTGTTAAAAAAGAGAAGAGAGGAGGTAAGAAGCCCGTACAGGGACATGGTACGGACGGAGCCCGCCCGTACCACTACTCGTGACCCCGACTTTAACCCCTTTTATCTATTGATTTCATCCTTTAATTTGCACTTTTCCTCTTTCTTGTTCTCTTCCGTCTTACTTCGGATCTAAAGCTTTCTTTCTCCTCTTTACAATGAAACCGCAGATCTCACTTGATCACTCAAAGTCCATGTAGCCTTTTCATATTAAGCAGATCTAGACCAAGAAGGAGCGCGTCTCTGAAGAACAAGCCAAGAAGAAAGGATCCAAAGAGGATACTTCATCTTCCTCGAACCACGAGTCCGCACAAGTGGTTCCACTCCCTAGCCGGGAAGACATGTTCCCACAAAATTTGGAGATGCTCAGGCACGTGGAATAAGGAAGGAACAAGGGAGAATCTCCACTCAACCCCTACAGGTATAACCTTCAAGGATCTTCTCCGAAATCCCCTCCGGGAACCTCTTCTAGAAAAAGGGAAAACTAAGATGAGATTCGAGAAAAGATTAAGAATCTTGAAAAGATTTCGAAATCTTGTTGAAACTATTGGGGAAGGAGTTGACTCTTACTGGATGATGGGTAAAGACCCCGAAAAGAAGGTCGATGACATCGATGGTAGAGTGCAACTCCTAACCAAGATTATCATGGAGATGGCCGATGACAGGAAGACCTTAAGCAAGGTAATTAAATAATTGCATGTTGGCATCATAGAGATGTCCACTCGATTCGCGTGTAGTGCTCAAGCTTGCAGTCTCAAGGCGGATGAAGAAGACTAAGATGATGACTTATTTACTCCCAAAAATGAGTAAGTAATCGCAAGGAATTATTTGATCCACCCTGCTTGATTCCAAGCTTGGGGGTGATACGTTGCAAACGTATCTATAATTTTTGATATTGCATGCTTGTTTTATATCTACTTTCTTATGTTTTGTCCACACTTTGGAGTATTTTAACACATTTTCTGGAACTAACCTATTAACAAGATACCACAGTGCCAGTTGCCTGTTTTCTGCTGTTTTTGGTTTCAGAAAATCTAGTAAGGAAATATTCACGGAACTGGACCGGACAAAAACCCAAGTCAATATTTCACCAGAAGGAACACAGAGTCCGGAGGGGAGACGAAGAGGGGAGCCAGGCCTGCCACACCCGGTGGTGGCGCAGCTAGCCCTAGCCGCGCCACCACGGGGTGTGGGCCCCCTGGCACTCCACCGACCTTGCCCCTTCGCCTATATATTGCCTCCGGGACGAAAACCCTAAGTACCCGATCAAAATTTCACGAAAGAGTCTGTAGCCGCCGCCATCTCCATCCTAGATCGGGAGGGATCTGAAGCTCTTCCTGGCACCCTGCCAGAGGGTAGAGATCACCCTGGACACCTTCTTCATCACCATGCCTGCCTCTGGTGTGATGCGTGAGTAGTTCATCGCTGGACTACGGGTCCATGTAGTAGCTAGATGGTTGGTTCTTCTCCTTTGTGCTACCATGTCTAGATCTTGTGAGCTCCGTTCATGATCAAGATCATCTATTTGTAATCTACATATTGTGTTTGCGGGGATCCGATGGATATTGAGATGCTATTTCAGATTGATTATTGATTCTATCATGTCTTTGTTATTTGTGATCTTGCATGCTTTCCGTTGTTAGTAGCTATCTTGGTCGAGTAGATGCTAGCAACTCCAAGAGGGAGTATTTATGCTCGATAGTGGGTTCATGCCTCTAGTAATCTGGGGAAGTGACAGAAATCTCTAAGGTACTAGATGTGATGTTGCTACTAGGGAGAAAACAGCAATCCTTTGTTCATAGAAGAATCATATTGTTTACTTTACACACTTTGCTTAATGCAATTATCTGTTGCTTGCAACTTAATACTGGAGGGGGTTCGGATGATAACCTGAAGGTGGATTATTAGTCATAGATGCAGTTGGATTACGGTCTATGTATAATGTTGTAATGCCCAATCAAATCTCATAGGAGTCAAGATGATTAGTATATGCATGTATCCTTTCTCGGTGTCTGTCAATTGCCTCGCTGTGATTTGTTCACCCAACATGTCATCTATCTTAAGGAGAATCACCTCTAGTGAACTATGGACCCCGGTCCATTCTTTGCCATCAATCTACAAGCTATTTACTGTTTTCTGTTTACTTGCTATAAGCAATTACTATCTTCCACACAATATGTTTAATCCTTTGTTTTCAGCAAAACTGGTGAGATTGACAACCTCACTGTAAGTTGGGGGCAAAGTTCTGTGGTTGTGTTGTGCAGGATTCCAAGTTGGAAACAACACCTTGGAGGTGTTTCCTTGCTCCTACTGGTTCGATAACCTTGGTTTCATAACTGAGGGAAAACTTGCTGTTGTGCTCATCATACCTTCCTCTTGGGGTTCCCCAACGAGCACGAATATATTTTGAGCCATCAAGCTCTTTTTCTAGCGCCATTGCCAGGGAGTCAAGGACATCTTCAAAAGGGGAGTTCCTCATAACCAATCTCTTTACTTTGTTTTATTTGTTTTGCTGAGTTTATTTCTGCTTTGTTTGCTTGTTTTCTTTATCAAAAACACAAAAGTATATTATTTGTACTAGTTTGCTTCTTTATATTAAAAACACAAAAAATGACTACTCTTGAAAACACTAAGTTGTGTGACTTCACTAGCACCAACAACAATGATTTCATGTGCACACCTATTGCTCCACCTGTTCCTGAAGCTAATTTCTTTGAAATTAAACCTGCTTTACACAATCTTGTTATAAGAGAACAATTTTCTGGTATTGGTACTGAAAATGTTGCTGCTCATCTTAATAACTTTGTTAAACTTTGTGAGATGCAAAATCATAGGGATATAGATGGGGATATTATTAAGCTTAAATTGTTTCCTTTCTCTTTGAGAGGAAAAGCTAAAGAATGGTTGCAATCCCTAACTAGAAATAGTATTGATTCTTGGACTAAATGCAAAGATGCTTTCATTGGAAAATACTATCCTCCTGCTAAGATTATATCTATGAGAAGTGAAATAATGAAATTTAAAAATCTGATAATGAACATGTTGCTCAAGCTTGGGAAAGAATGAAATCTTTGGTAAAGAATTGTCCCACTCATGGACTGACTGCTTGGATGATTATCCAAACCTTTTATGCAGGATTGAATTATTCTTCAAGAAATCTACTGGATTCTGCTGCTGGAGGTACCTTTATGACCATTACTTTGGGTGCTGCAACAAAGCTTCTGGATAATATGATGGTCAACTATTCTGAATGACACATTGAGAGAGCTCCACAAGGTAAGAAGGTAAATTTTGTTGAAGAAACCTCCTCCTTGAGTGATAAAATTGATGTTATTATGTCTATGATTGTTAATGGGAAAGCTCATATTGATCCAAATCATGTCCCCTTAGCCTCTTTGCTTGCTCAAGAAGAGCAAGTTGATGTGAACTTTATTAGAAATAACAATTTTAGCAACAATGCTTACAGGAATAATTTTGGTAATAATAATTATAGGCCATATCCTCCCAATAATGGTAATGCTTATGGAAATTCCTACAACAATAATAGAAGTGCACCCTCTGAACTTGAAGTCATGCTTAAAGATTTTATTAGTAAACAAACTGCCTTCAATAAAACTATTGAGGAAAAACTCTCTAATGCTGAAAGAAATATAGCATCATTGTCTGAAGCACAATCTTCTTTGAATAGAATGGCTGCTAAACCTGAAACCATTGAAAATCCCTTTGCTGCTACTAATGCCATACAAGTTAGAATTGATGAAAATGTTAGACTGTTAGCTGAATTGCATGCTAAGTGTGAAAGAGAAGATGACATTGCTAGAAATATTAGTGTTTCTACTATCGCTACCACTAATGTTGAAGCTAGAAAACCCAATGGAACCTTTTCTAATAAAAATGCTGAAATTCTTCGAAATATGGGAAACAATAGCTCTACTACTTTAGATAATAATTATGATTTTGATCTTGATGGTTCCAATATCTCTAAAGTAATTATGTTCCTACAAAAGCTTGCTAAAAGTCCTAATGCTAGTGCTATGAATATGGCCTTTACAAAACAGATTATTGATGCTCTCATAAAAATTAAAGAAGAAAAGATGAAACATAAAGCTTCTATTCCTATGAAATTAGAACATGGCTAGGAACCCATCATTAATATGAAAGTGAATGATTTTGGTCTCAAAGCTTTATGTGATCTTGATAGTAGTGTTTCTATTATGCCTAGAAAGATTTATGAAATGCTTGATTTGCCACCATTGGAAGATTGTTATTTTGTCCAACTTGATGATAATGCTAAAAAGAAACTCATGGGGAGTATTAATGATTTTCTTATTATGGTTAACAATGCCTATGTCCCCGTTGATTTCTATGTTTTTTATGTTGAATGCAATACTTCTTATCCTATTATTTTGGGAAGACCTTTTCTTAGAACTTTTGGTGCCATTATTGATATGAAAGAAGGCACCATTAAATATCAATTTCCACTCAAGAAAGGTACAAAACACTTTCCTAAGAAGAGAGAGAAGATTCCTTTTGCCTCTCCTATTAAAAAAAAATTGCTCTTAATTCTTCTTCATATGAGAATACTTGATTCTTTTCTTGCTTCTTATGCCTAGCTCAAAGGCGTTAAAGAAAAGCACTTATTGGGAGATAACCCAAATTTCTTTAGGAGTCTTTTGTTGAGTCTTGGAAGTTATTGCTTCAGTAATAACCTCTCCTTATCATTTTGTGTGGTTTTTGTGCCAAGAGTAACCTCTAATGAGAGAGAAGTAAGATTTGGGAAAGTTGCTGTCCCGAAACAGATTTTTGTGCTTCGCTGTAAAAATTCGTGAAAACTCTATGTACGTCGGTTTGAGCTATAATTTTTTGTGCTTCTTCCCCAGGTTGTTATCCAACTTTCGTTAGTTCAACACTTTTCGATTTGAGCAACAGAAAGACTTCGAAAAAATTGGTTTTTACCTGCTGGTCTGTTTTGACAGATTTCTGCCATTATTTGCATTTGCCCCTTAATCTCTTTCTCTTTGAGTTCTCTTTAATCATTTGAACATTTTAAAGGAAGTGTTACAGTAGCTTTTGTTTTAATGGAAGTTTTACTCGTGTTGAAACTGAACCAAAAGACTTATTATCTTGAGTACACTAATGTTGCTATTGAAGATTGTGTGAAGTTTTGTATGAAGGAAAATTTAAAGTGTAGGGAAGAGTAATGTGATAAGATGAAGTATGGACAAAATCTCAAGCTTGGGGATGCCACTCGTGTCACCCCAAGAAATATTCAAGAAGTACAAGCGTCAAAGCTTGGAGATGCCCAAGGCATCCCCTTCTTCATCAATAAAAAATTCAGGTTTCTTCCAAACACTTCATTTTTATTATTTCATGCACAACTGTGTTGTTCTTGGAGCGTCTTCGTTTTTGTTTTTAGTTTTCGTTTTCTTAGTTTGCTTGAATAAAGTTGGTTGGACCCCCTCATTCATGCATTAGTTTTCAAATAAAGTTGATTTGGATTGCAAAAGAGTAGGAAAGTTCATGCTTAAGTGGTAAAAAGGTGCTTGTTTTTTACTGTGATTTAGACTTTATCATGTCATGCTTGATATTGTTTTGGCTTTATGCTTAGTGATTTTTGCTGTAGCATGACATGTTATCAACAATTGAGATTGCTTAATATGCCTTGAAAGAATCATGCGTTGTTTTAGCATATTAAAAGCATAATATTGTGGTATTCTCCTTTAATGCTTTATTTGGGTTGACTTGGCGCATGCTCACACCATGTTAAGACGATACCAAGTCACCATAGCCTCTATGATCATTTAGTTTTTGACTTGTAATATCACTTTATGCTTTAATTAATGATGTTTTGTCGCTTTGCATGATTATGGCCATTATTGCTCTCTTAGTTGGTCGCTCCCAGTCTTTTGCTAGCCTCCATACCAAGTATGAGTTCCGCTCATGCATCCAACTCCAAATAAAACCAAGTTATTCCAAAGAGTCCACCATACCTACCTATTAGCATTTGCTATTCCAAGTATATTCATGTTTTTATCTACCTTCTAAATTAAACTTGTTATGTGAAAATTAGTGATTAAAGCTCTCACGAACTTGATGGCACACTTTACTTTTCTTGCCCCTAATAAACTTGAACCATTGTGTCATCTATGTTGTATATGCTTTCACTTATACGTTGGGATTAGCAGAACAAGGCTGTCATGGGGAACGCTTTCAACATTGCACTTGTACATTGTACCCAGTTGATATCATGCTCTTTTGTTTATGGATGTCGTCGGTGTAAAATGAAAGGGGAGCTTGTAAGTCTATGGAGTTATATATGTGTGTTAGAGAAACGCCTGGGCTGCTAGCCTAAGCCATGCCTAATCGTGGTGGAAACTTGCATCATCACCATAGTGAGCAATCTATGAAGCATTCTTCTTATAAAAAAGAGATAGAGATTGAGAAAAATAAAAAAAAGATGAGAAAAGAGGAAAGAGAGAAAAAAGCACCATTTCCCATGGTAAATAAGAAGATTGCTGAGATGCTCATTATCTGTTTGCCTTGTCATTTTGATTATGTGATAGCTCCTGTATCATGTGCAGGGGGTACCCCGTTGGCGGTTCTCTATGATACACATGTACTTACTATGACAAGAACTTACCGGTAACTAAACTTGAGCAGCATGAGGAGCGGCCCTCTTATTCAAGGGACATGAGATTGCCAACTTATACTTTGTCAAGCATATACTCCATAGTTTGCTCACTTTAAGCTTAATCACTTCAAGATGCTTATGATAGGGGCAATGAGAGCTGAAAGCTAATAAGTACCATAATTTTTGGAAGCTCTTTATGAGACTTGAATCCCTGCTTCCTTCTATGAAGGCCTTTCTTTTACTTTTATGTTGAGTCTCCATCTTCTATCTTTATGCACCTATTGAGAGAGCATAGTGGCCATTCTTAGTTTAATGTGCTTGTCCCAAGACTTGTTGATTGATTCATAACTTTGATATTTCTTGTTCTTAAACTATTTGTATCTAGTCACCCTTATGAACTTTGAAGGTGTCCTATGCATTTATGTTTTGCTACACTATGAGGGACAAGCTGAATACCATTCTCATTATGTTTTCTATATATGAAACAAACAAACGTCTTGCAAAGCATTGTTATTCATGAATCTTTTGTTTGTACCTTTTCATGTTACAACATAGTTGCTATGTCTTATTGTTAGAACTATATCTTTCATGTTGTGTTAAAGTACTATGATCCCAACTATCAATGTTCTACAAATACTTTGATCAAGATTATGATGGTGCATGTTACCTAAAAAATTATTCTTTCTTTTTATCACTTACCTACTCGAGGACGAGCAAGAGTTAAGCTTGGGGATGTTGATACGTTACAAACGTATCTATAATTTTTGATGTTCCATGCTTGATTTATATCTACTTTCTTATGTTTTGTCCACACTTTGGAGTATTTTTACACATTTTCTAGAACTAACCTATTAACAACATGCCATACTGCTAGTTGACTGTTTTTTGCTGTTTTGTTTCAGAAAAGCTAGTAAGGAAATATTCTCGGAATTGGACCGGACAAAAGCCCAAGTCAATATTTCACCAGAAGGAACACGGAGTCCGGAGGGGAGACAAAGAGGGGAGCCAGGCCGGCCACACCTGGTGGTGGTGCGGCCAGCCCTAGCCGCTCCACCAGGGGGTGTGGGCCCCTGGCACTCTAGCGACCTTGCCCCTTCGCCTATATATTGCCCCCGGGATGAAAACCCTAAGTACCCGATCAAAATTCCACGAAAGAGTCTATAGTCGTCGCCATCTCCATCCCTAGATCGGGAGGGATCTGAAGCTCTTCCCGGCACCCTGGCGGAGGGGAGAGATCACCCTGGAGGCCTTCTTCATCACCATGCCTGCCTCCGGTGTGATGCGTGAGTAGTTCATCCATGGACTACGGGTCCATGTAGTAGCTAGATGGTTGGTTCTTTTCCTTTGTGCTACCATGTCTAGATCTTGTGAGCTTTGTTCATGATCAAGATCATCTATTTGTAATCTACATGTTGTGTTTGCAGGGATCCGATGGATATTGAGATGCTATTTTAGATTGATTATTGATTCTATCATGTCTTTGTTATTTGTGATCTTGCATGCTTTCCATTGTTAGTAGCTATCTTTGCCGAGTAGATGCTAGCAACTCTAAGAGGGAGTATTTATGCTCGATAGTGGGTTCATGCCTCTAGTAATCTAGGGGAGTGACAGAAATCTCTAAGGTACTAGATGTGATGTTGCTACTAGGGAGAAAACAACAATCCTTTATTCATAGAACAATCATATTGTTTACTTTACACACTTTGCTTAATGCAATTATCTGTTGCTTACAACTTAATACTGGAGGGGGGTCGGATGATAACCTGAAGGTGGATTATTAGTCATAGATGCAGTTGGATTACGGTCTATGTATAATGTTGTAATGCCCAATCAAATCTCATAGGAGTCAAGATGATTAGTATATGCATGTATGCTTTCTCGGTGTCTGTCAATTTCCCCGCTGTAATTTGTTCACCCAACATGTCATCTATCTTAAGGAGAATCACCTCTAGTGAACTATGGACCTCGGTCCATTCTTTACCATCAATCTAAAAGCTATTTACTATTTTCTGTTACTTTCTACAAGCAATTACTATCTTCCACACAATACGTTTAATCCTTTGTTTTCAGCAAAACCGGTGAGATTGACAACCTCACTGTAAGTTGGGGGCAACGTTCTGTGGTTGTGTTGTGCAGGATTCCAAGTTGGAAACAACACCTTGGAGGTGTTTCCTTGCTCCTACTGGTTCGATAACCTTGGTTTCATAACTGAGGGAAAACTTGCTGTTGTGCTCATCATACCTTCCTCTTGGGATTCCCCAACAAGCTCGAATATATTTTGAGCCATCAGTGGGATCTGTGAGAACCTTGTAATCTATCTTACAGTTTTAGCTTGTTTACTTTTCTACACGCATGTTAGATTTTAATTCCTGAATTTGCATTAGTTGCATCAACTTGAAGCTCCCTTTGTTCAAGAGAAGATTTATATCCATTGAGTTGTGAGGCTTTATGATAATTGAAGTTGTGTTTGATTCATGATTATTATATCAGATGATTGAACTAGGTTGAGTGTTATAATACTTGTACATCTGTCATGATTTTAGGGACTTCCACACCAATGAAAGTATTGATTAAGTTATGAGAAGAAGAATGTTTGTACTATATTATAAGTAAGAGTTTTTGAAAGACATTGAAGTAGTGAGCATGATCAAATAGTACACCAAATAGATGTACTAAAAGAAAAAGAGGAAGGGGAGCAAGTAAAAATATAGACATATATTTATTGAAAGAAAAATAAGAGTGCAGCTATCAAAAGAATCAAGCATAGAAGAAAGTGAATGATCATGATTCTTCACTACTAAACTTAGTGCTCCATATCTCTAAAAACTTTGCGATTATATGATATGTTGAATCACTAGAAGCTTCTTTTGATTTCATTAATACTAGAAAAGGTGTGGAAGCCTCTAAGTTATGTAATATGTAAGGGTATGGTAATACCCCTGATGACCCACAAGTATAGGGGGTGTATCGCAGTATTTTCGATAAGTAAGAGTGTCGAACCCAACGAGGAGCAGAAGGTGCTGGCTAGTGGTATGGATCAGGAATTCTCTACAAATACTTAGCAAACGGATTTTTAGGGGTTTTCGATAAAGCAAGTAAACAAAGTACGAGTAAACAAAAGACAGTAGGAATAAATGCAGCAAGTGACCCAATCCTTTATGCAGCAAAGGACAAGCCGGTTGTATTTCTATAGATGACCAAACGTTCTCGAGGACACATGGGAAGACTGTCAAGTGCTTTCGCTTCATATAGTCGATTAATCTTCTCTAGCTTGCGAAGTGTTGTGTGGGTGAACCTGTGCTAATGTACCGCCCCATCCAAGACTAATACATACTTGTGATTATACCCCTTGCAAACATCCGTAAGTACAAGAAAGTAATTAAGGTAGAAACCTAACCACAAATTTAAACTCTAAGACCCTTACGTCCCTTGTGCAATGGTTTCCTAACGGGGGTTCAGGTTTCTGTCACCCCGGCAACCCCTACGATTAGTAGCCAAATACACAATGCATTCCCCTAGGCCCATATAGGTGAAGTGTCATGTAGTCGATGTTCACATGACACCACTAGAAGAAGTACACCACAACTTAAATAACAATCTATTGAATCTTTCTCAACGCAACTCCACTACTAACAACAAGACTTCTCCCATGTCCTCAAGAACAAAACGAACTACTCACAAGACATCATATGGATCATGATCAGAGATGAAATAATGATGTATAACAGTCTGAACATAAACAATAATTCAATGGTTCACTCAATAGCATCAACTACAAAGAGTAATCAACACCGGGAAAGTTTCCCCTATGAACTATGCAAGATTCAACGCAATTGTTACAGCAATATGGAGATGGTGATGAGGGTGCTGATGGTGATGATGGTGGTGATGATGATGATGATCCCGATGAAGTCCAGCTTGATGGTGGTGTTGATCGCGACGATCTCCCTCTCCGAAGGAATTCCCCAGAAATCATCACGCCGGAGAGATCTTTCTCTCGGTGTTTTCCGCCTTGCAGGCGGCGGAATCTTCTCGTGGTCGCCCGAGTCTTAGGGTTTCATGGGATGATATACGCCAGGGGAGATCTGGAGTGGGCAGGCGGCCACACCACTCCCGGCGCGGCCTAGGCCTGCCCGCGCCATGGGGTGGTGTGGGCCCCCTGTGGCCCACCTCCACTCCATCTTCTGGCATCCTGAGTCTTCTGGAAAAATAGGATTTTCCGTATATTTTCCCGGATTTTCTGATCTTTGCAAATTTTGCCTCCAAACAGCACATTTTCCATCAGAATCCTGACTGCAGCGGTCCATGCTCCAAAAGTCATCAACCATGCAAAAATAGATGAAATAACATAAGTATCACCTCTCAATACGAAATATATCAATGAATAATAGTAAATTAAGACATAGAATAGTGATGCAAAATGGACGTATCAACCCCCGAAGTATCTCTACATCCAATGTTTTATTCATGTTTCAATTTCTGCCTCATTTATTATAACGATTCGTGTCTCATGAACATGATGATCTTGTCCATAAGCCACCATCTTGTTCGGGGACGAGCAAGAGCCTAGCTTGGGGGAGTTGATGAGTCCAAAATTGAAGCATTTTACCTTTTGTTTTTGCATAAATAGAGTAGGGATCTTTGTATTTCACCGCGTTTGCACGCGCCATTTTGTTCTTGTTTCAACAGGATCCCAAATCATTGAGTCCTACATGAACATATCATTTGGGACTGTCATATTCTGCAACTATATGATATTTCTAAGTGATAAAAGTCATTTTATGGATTTACCTTCGCACTTGGGAGAATACCAAGCGAGGAGGAGCAATCAGTACAAATAACGACCGGTGGTACAAGCGGAGCCCGCTCGCACCGTCTGCCTGTACCAAGTGCCATCGTGACCGCCTCGTCAAATACTTTCTCCTGGCAAAGATGAGAGAGAGATCCGACATTCACAGCCACCAGAAACCACGAAAAAACACATCTAAAGGGGATCTGAAGGAGGAACTTGGCTAAGGCAAAATCCCCGCTGCTTCACGGATCATTGGAGGACAACACATCATCCCCTTCATCATCAATCGCTGCACGTCCCGAAGAATGAACACCGCCTCAACAAGATAGAGAAGTACGAGAAAGAGGAACTCGTCCATAGGGAAATCATGCGCAAGCGCCTCTTGAATCTTGAAGGCGAGAAGGAACTCGATGAGATGATGAGAAAAGTCGATGATGGGATGTTTCTCTTGCATTCAGATCTACAGAAGTGTCTCCAACGCATATCTTCCCTAGAGAGGTCAAACAAGAAGCTCCGAGCGGCACTCTCCAACAAGACCCCTTCACCATGAAGCACGCCACGGTATCAAATAATCGCAAGGGATTATTTGATCCACCCGACTTGACTCCAAGCTTGGGAGGATCTGAGAGAACCTTGTAATCTATCTTACAGTTTTAGCATGTTTACTTTCCTGCATGCATGGTTAGGTTTAAATTTTTGAATTTGCATTAGTTGCATCAAGTTCGAGTTCCCTTTGTTCAAGAGAAGAATTATATCCGTTGAGTTATGAGACTTTATGATAATTGAAGCTGCGTTTGATTCATGATTATTATATTAGATGTTTGAACTAGGTTGAGTGTTATGATACTTGTACAACAGTCATAATTTTAGGGACTTCCACACCTATAGAAGTATTGATTAAGTTATGAGAAGAATAATTCTGGTAGCATATTATGATTAAGAGTTTTCAAAAGCCATTGAAGTAGTGAGCATGATCAAATAGCTTGCTGAAAAGAAGAAGAGAAAAAGGGAGCAAGGAAAAATATAGATATGCAAGTATCGAGAAAGAAAAAGAAAGCAGCTAACAAAAGAATCAAGCATATAAAAAGAGAGAGAAAGAAGAAAAAGAAAATGATCATGAATCTTCACTATTAAACTTAGAGCTACAAATCTCTAAACTCCGTGATTCTATGATATGTTGAATCACTAGTAGCTTCTTATAATTTCATTAATACTAGAAAAAGGTGTGGAAGCCTCTAAGTTATGTAATATGTAAGGGTATGGTAATACCCCCGATGTATCTCTACATCCGATGTTGTATTCTTGTTTCAATTTTTGCCTCATTTATTGTAACATCTCGTGTCTCATGAACATGATGATCTTGTCCATAAGTCACCATCTTGCTCGGGGAGGAGCAAGAGCCTAGCTTGGGGGAGTTGATGCGTCCAAAATTTAAGCATATCGACCTCTTGTTTTTTCATAAATAGAGTAGGGATTTTTGTATTTCACCTCGCCTACGCGTGCTATTTTGTTCTTGTTTCAACAGGATCCCAAATCATGGAGTCATATATGAACATATCAATTAGAGCTGTCATATTATGTAATTATATGATATTTCTAAGTGATAAAAGTCATTTTATGAATTTACCTTCGCACCTGGAAGAATAACAAACAAGGAGGAGGCATCAACACCGATAACGACCACCGCCCGTACTGTCCGCCCGTTCCAGGCGCCATCAGGACCACCTCGTCAAATAGTTTCTCCTAGCGAAGATGAGAGAGAGATCCGACATTCACAGCCACTAGAAACCACGAAACACCACATTCGAGAGGAATCTGAAAGAGGAACTTGGCTGGGGCAAAATCCCAGCTGCTTCACGGATCATTGGAGGACAACGCATCATCCCCTTCACCATCAACCATTGCATATTCATCACCACCATTACTCCATCTTTCATATATTAGATCTCTTTGTAATTCCAGATCCAATTGTGGTCTACATTAGATCTACCCCCATACTTTAATCCATCCATTTGATTATGATGATGTTGTTGATTGCTTCCATGAGTGAGTAGTTCCTTTGTTCTTGGGGATATGGAGAAACCCTAGCACCACTATGAACTTGTAATATAGATGATCTATTCTTGTGTCCATATGACATGCTTGTCTATGATATAATTATGACTTGTGTTTGATTTCTCTCTTTAGATGATATGTGAAGTCGACCACATATCATTTGCCTTTAGGACTAAAGGGAGGAAGAAACCCTTTGGACGTGTTGTGGAAGCGTACCCGGAGTGCCCCGTGACAGATTGGCGCCAGCTCGTAACCCACATGGTCAAAGGGGGATCAAGAGGGACTCCCTAAGCTAATTAAGATATCCATGGAGAAACCCTTAATTGGGGTGGCCTGTATGGGTGATTGCTCTCAGGCATTGCAGTGGTTATTTAGAGGTGACCTCACACTTGCTCAACAAAGTGGCTTTCTACAAGCCTTGTCGTGAACATCTTATTATGGGGCTCTCTCCACACATATCATGGCACAAGAAGTATGTTATCTTGATTACATATAAATAATAGTACTATGCTAGCGATGTATCCTACATCCCCGAGAATGTTTTAGCCCTATTGAATTCAACACGCTTTCATACAGTCTTGTTACTTGCTTTCTTTTACTTCTTTTAATTACTTTTCTGCAAACAACCATAAACAATTTAAACACCCTTTACTTGAGATCAAAGACAACCACTACAAGAAAAGTTTCCTTCCACAACAACTTGGCCCTACGTCGTCGTAGAAGGCGCGTCTTCCGCGACGAAATTCTCGGCTTGGCCATGGCCGATGGACAACTTTTTTTCTAGTTTCGCGGCCCTCTACTATGACGGATCTACTAAAAATGTGGAAGAAGCTCGGCCAGCGCGTGACCGAAGCAAGATTTTCGTTTCCTCGCGTGATGTTGACTCACCGAAGTCTTTTGAGGCGTGCGGGTCCCAGATGTCAGTGTCTCTAGCGGACCATACATTTCGGTCGTGCCTCCCTGATTTGAACTCGATAACATTGCTTGATGCGTGTGCCGTTTAGTCAGGCTGCTAGGTCCCACATGTCAGCCTCTCATTAGAAGGATCATGTGTATGATGGATTTTTCCCCTTTGCTCGCGCTACCTTGTTCCGAAGTTGATAGCGTTGTTCGATGCATCTACCATTTAATCAACCTCCTGGGACCCACATGTCATCCTCTCATTAGAAGAAACGTGTGTATAATGGAATTTTTTCCCTTGGCTATTGCCTCCCTGATTTCAAATCGATAACGTTGCTCGATCTATCTACCGTCTAGGTACGCTGCTAGGTTCTCCATGTCAGCCTTACATTATAAGAATTGTGTGTATGATGGAATTTTTTCTTTGCTCGCGCTACCTGATGGCTCTGAAATATAGCCATCTACGTCCACATTTTAACTAGATATTAATCATATTTCTGATGAAATATCTCTCTAAACCCTGCCACTAATGCTAATATTCAGAGGGGTATGCAATCCTTTGTTATTATATTTTTCCTGCATAGATAATGTCGTTTAAACGAGGGAATCACTACATTAAAGTCAAAGATATGATATTTCCTTCGACCAGAAGAAACCAGGAGCCGTCCAACAAAGGCAGACACCGTAATGACCAACTATATGGCCGGAGCAAAAAATCCGACCATATAGCTATGGTCGTATAGTTGGCACCGCCTCCGTTAGGTCAAACAGAACAACTTTCGTGAAGGGACCCCTATATAAAGAAGTCTCAGGTGACTGATGGCCCAAAATATATCGAGCTCGTTGGGGAACCCCAAGAGTAAGGTATGATGAGCACAACAACAAGTTTTCCCTCAGTTATGAAACCAAGGTTATCAATCCAGTAGGAGCAAGGAAACACCCCAAAGGTGTTGCTAGAATAACGTTAGGTATGCACTACCGGCCAGCAAAGAACATGGAGAACTGCACAACACAACCACAGAACTCTGTCCCCAACTTGCGATGAGGTTGTCAATCTCACCGGTTTTGCTAAAAACAAAGGATTAAATGTATCGAGTGGATGAAAGTAATAGTTTGCAGAAAGTAAACACAAAGCAGTAAATAGTTGATTGTAGATTGATAGTAAAAGAAAGGACCGGGGTCCATAGTTCACTAGAGGTGGCTCTCCTTAAGATAGATAACATGTTGGGTGAACAAATTACAGCGGGGCAATTGACAAACATCGAGAAAGCATACAAGCATATACTACTCATCTTGACTCCTTTGAGATTCGATTGGGCATTACAACATTATACATAGACCGCCATCCAACTGCATCTATGACTAATAATCCACCTTCAAGTTATCATCCGAACCCCCTCTAGTATTAAGTTGCAAGCAACGGATAATTCCATAAAGAATTGCATGTAAAGTAAACAATACGATTGTTCTATGAATAAAGGATTGTTGTTTTCTCCCTAGTAGCAACATCACATCTAGTATCTTAGAGATTTCTGTCACTTCCCAGATTACCAGAGGCATGAACCCACTATCGAGCATAAATACTAACTCTTGGAGTTGCTAGCATCTACTTGGCCAAGTTAGCTACTAACAACGGAAAGCATGCAAGATCACAAATAACAAAGACATGATAGAATCAATAATCAATCTGAAATAGCATCTCAATATCCATCGGATCCGTGCAAACACAACATGAAGAATTACAAATAGATGATCTTGATCATGAACGGAGCTCACAAGATCTAAACATGATAGCACAAAGGAGGAGAACCAGCCATCTAGCTACTACATGGACCCTGATACATTGCAAATGTATCTATAAATTTTGATGTTCCATGCTTGGTTTTATCCACTTTCTTATGTTTTGTTCCAACTTTGGAGTACTTTTCATATGATTTCTTGGACTAACCTATTAACAAGATGCCACAGTGCCAGTAGCCTGTTTTTTGCTGTTTTTGGTTCCAGGAAGTCAGAAAATGAATATTCTCGGAATTGGACGGGACAAAAGCCAAAGTTACTATTTTCCCGGAAGACTCATGGAGCCAGAAGGAGAGTCGGAGAGGGGCCACAGGGTGGCCACCCCCAGGCACGGGCAGCCCCTAGGCCGCGCCAGGGCATGGTGTGGGCCCCCTGGATGGCCACCGACCTTGCCTCCTTCGCCTATAAGAGCCTCCTGATACCAAAACCCTAAATAGATCAATCAGAAATCCACGAAAAGTTCCACAACACCGCCACCACCGAAGGGGAGATTCGGGGGACAGAAAGTCTCTGTTCCGGCACCCTGTCGGGACAGGGAAGTGCCCCTGGAGCCATCTCCATCGATCTCCACCACCATCTCCATCACCATTGCTGATTCCCATGATGAGGAGGGAGTAGTTCTCTCTCGAGGCTAAGGGTTCTACCGGTAGCTATGTGTTCATCTCTCTCTCTATGCATGATCTTATTGAGATCATGAGCTTGTAATCTATAGATCTACCTTGCTACTCAAGTGCTTAATAAATCTCTACTCTCCCCATGTGTGTCAAAGTGACAGCATGCACACCATGGTGGCACTTAGGCTAGAGATTACATATACTTGTTATGAGTTATATTTGGAGTTGAATGTCTTTATGAAATTGTGGTGTTTGTTGGACTCATCTAGTACTCAAGGTGATAGTGTGGGGTTTTCTAGATGGGAAAGTCTTACTTTGAGGTGTGCTGTTATAGCCCTACCATCAATTAGAGTGTTCAACCGGAGAGTAGTTAAGAGTAGTATCATAAAGAGAAAATATTTATATGAGAGTGTTCACTAGTGAAAGTATGATCCCTAGGCCTTGTTTCTAAGCATTGAAACACCGTTTGCAATTAGATCTATTACATGTTTGCTTGCTTCCTTCTTTATTTCAGTTTGCCTTTAGTCTCTTCCACGCCATCAAGTTATCTTCTATCACCATTACCACTTATAATTATCTATACCACTTGTATTTTACTATCTCTTCACCGAACTAGTGCACCTATACACCTGACAAGTGTATTGGGTGTGTTGGGGACACAAGAGACTTCTTGATTGCAGGATTGCTTGAGAGGGATACCTTTGACCACTTCCTCCCTGAGTTCGATAAACCTTGGGTGATCCACTTAAGGGAAAACTTGCTGCTGTTCTACAAACCTCTGCACTTGGAGGCCCAACAACTGTCTACAAGAATAGAAGTGCGTAGACATCAAGCTATTTTCTGGCGCCGTTGCCGGGGAGGTAAGGTAAAAGGTATTCACACCGGAGGATTAAAGAAGAAGAACCTCCCACGGCAAACGCCTATTTTCTGGCGCAGTTGCCAGGAAGGTAAGGTAAAAGGTACTCACATCCTCCGGTGTGAGTGCTCGAAGTTATTTCCTTTAGATTCTGCAATTTTGTCTTTTTGTTTCTTGTTTGCACTAGTTAGGCTTAATGGAAAACAACAAAAAAATTAGAGAGCTTTATAGTATTTATCTTGAGTTAGGACATGAAGTGTTTGAAGAGAAAATTAAAAAACCTATGGAACTTTATTTGCATGCTAATAGCAATGTTGTTAGTATAAATTCTTTGGACACTATTATTGCTAATGCTATGGAAAAGTCTAAGCTTGGGGAAGCTAGTTCTTATGAAAATGATCTTTTTAGTTCCCCAGCTTTGGAAGATAGCTATTTTGTTGCTTATGATGATACCAAACCTCCAATATACGATGATTACAATGATGAATATGATATTTTCAATCCACCTACTATTGAGGAGAAAATTGATTATTACAATATGCCTCCTATATTTGATGATTATGGTGATGAGAATAATAATGATAGCTATTTTGTTGATTTTGCTCCCACTACAATTAATAAAAATGACTATTTTTATGTGGAGAGTATTAATCCTTTTATGCATGTGGCTCATGATAAGAATGTTTTATGTGATAGTTATATTGTTAATTTTATTTATGATGCTACTGAAAGTTATTATGAGAGAGGGAAACATGGTTTTATGCATCTCAATAATATTAAGTTTCCCCTCTTTATGTTGAAATTTTTGAAGTTGCACTTGTTTTTCTTTCCTATGCTTGTTGCTTTGTGCTTTATTGACTTGTTTCTTTACAAGATTCCTATGCATAAGAAGTGGGTTAGACTTAAATGTGTTTTGAATTTGCTTCTTGATGCTCTCTTTTACTTCAATTCATATTTCTTATATGAGCATCTTCTCAAACTATCAAGCCTAACTTAAAGGCATTAAAGAAAGTACTTATTGGGAGATAACCCAAAAGTTTTAGATGAGTCTTGGATGTTATTACTTCAGTAATAACTGCTCCTTATCCTTTTCATTTGCTTTTTGTGCCAAGAGTAACCTATAATGAGAGAGAAGTAATGATTGGGAAAGTTGCTGTCCCGAAATAGATTTTTGTGCTTCACCGTAAAAATTCGTGTAAAATCTCTGAATGTCTTTTTGAGGCGTGAATTTTTGTGCTTCTGCCCCAGGTTGTTATATAACTTTCGTTAGTTCAACACTTTTTGATTTGAGCAACAGAAGGTCTTCGAAAAAATTCGTCTTTACCTGCTGGTCTGTTTTGACAGATTTCTGCTATTATTTGCATTTGCTTCTTGTTGGTTCGTTTTTGAGTTCTTTTTGGGGATTTGAGCTTTTTGAGGGAAGTTCTACAGTATCTAGTGTTCTAATGGAAGTTTTATTGATATTGTAACTGAATCTAAAGACCCAGGGGCGGACCTGGGCCCCGGGCAGCCCGGGCTACAGCCGGGTCTTGGCCCATGTGGTACTTGTACACCTCTGCTAAATATTACGGAAAATCAATACGTCAAGCAGTCCAGCCCGTGGCTTGGGCTAGATGACCCGGGCCACAAGTCCAGGAAGGCAGCGATCCAGTGAACGCACTCGCACGTTTCGTTCGCATCCACAGCAGATGTACTAGCTTCACCTGTTCGGCTGTTCACACCCTTGCTAAAAAAGAGGAAAATCTGTTCGCGTTCTGAATTATGATCCCCACTCGAGGCTCGCTCGACCGGCCGCCGCCGCGACGTCCGATGGAGATTGTATAAGGGCATGTACAATCGGAGGCTCTTAGATAGGTGCTTAGGCGAGCCAAAGAAAATACTACAGAAATCATTTATCAGCTAAGCTCCTCACCTGGCAACGGGGAGAGCTAAAATCGGTCGCTTAGCTAAATAAAAGAAAAATAAAAGCAACGCTAGCATCCAGACTCTTCCAACGCGAGGCGCCTGTGGCCGAACCCCAGCTAGTTCATTCTCATCCACTACCCGCGTCAGGATTCACCCGTCCGGGAAATAGCTAGGAAAAAAACGCCTCGCGCTAGGCGTCGGCTTCTCCTGGAATCACGCGCGCCGAAAAGAAGTTTGACGAAGCGTCGACGACAGATTTTGCGGCGACGCTATGGAAAGTCTGGGAATCAACCGAGATTTTTACGTAACTGTACCGAGATTCGGCTTAGCGCCTGAGCTAAGCGTCCCCGATGTACGTGCCCTAAACGCGGCTACGTCATTTGGGGTCTCCACCTGCAGAACCGTGCCGAGCGCTGCAGCCGCACACGAATTGCCGCGCCGGCGCTTGCCATTTGTTATCGTCGGCACATCGCCTAGGGTTCTAGGTAATTTTTCTATTTGATCAATTATAATACAAAGTCTTAATGCTGAACATTCGCAAAAAAAGTCTTAATGCCGATGAATCAAAGACTTAATTATAGTCTACAAGCGCTACAATTAGGTTAAGCTGGTTGTAAATTTTAACTGGTTTTATTCAATCTTATTACGTACAAGATGAAAGGCTAGGATCAGAGCAAAACTTTGTTATTTTAGGTACTAAAAATGTTGAAGTTCCGTTTCACGTCATAAATCTGTGATACTTATTTAAAAATGGAGAGAGTATGTTCTTAGGAGGGGATTGGAAGGCTATTTTTTCTACTGTAATAATATTGGGCACTAAAATTTAGCCCTGGTCTTGGCTAAATCCTGGGTCCGCCACTGTAAAGACCTATTATCTTGAGTACACTAATGTTGCTAATAAAGATTGTGTGAAGTTTTGTATGAAGGAAAATTTCAGGTGTATGGAAGGAATGAGTAATGAGATGAAGAATGGACTAAAGCTCACGCTTGGGGATGCCACACGTGTCACCTCAAGAAATATCCAAGAAGTACAAGCGTCAAAGCTTGGGGATGCCCAAGGCATCCCCTTCTTCATCAATAAAAATTGTAGGTTTCTTCCAAACGCTTCATTTTTATTGTTTCATGCACAGTTATATTGTTCTTGGAGCATCTTCTTTTTCATTTTTGTTTTGGTTTTTCATTTAATTTTGTTTGCTTAGTTTTCTGAATAAATTGGTTGGACCCCCTCTTTCATACATTGGTTTGCAAATAGTTTGGTTTGGATTGGAAAAGAGTAGGAAAGTTCATGCTTATGTGGTAAAAAGAGCTTGTTTTTGACTGTGGCCTATGCTCTGTCATGCCATGCTTGATATTGTTTTAGATTTATGCTTAGTATTCTTTGCTATAGCATGACTTGTTATAAACAATTGAGATTTCTTAATGTGCCTTGGATGAATCATGCGTTGTTTTAGCATATTAAAGCATAGTATAGTGGTATTCTCCTTTGATGCTTTATTTGGATTGACTTGGCGCATGCTCACACCATGTTATGACTATCTCAAGTCACCATAGACTTTATGATCCTTTAGTTTTCAACTTGTAGTATCACTTTATGCTTTGATCAATGATGTTTTGTCGCTCTGCATGATTATGTCCATTATTTCTCTCTTAGTTTGTTGCTCCTAGTCTTTTGCTAGCCTCCACAACCAAGTATGAGTTCCACTCATGCATCCAACTCCCTAAACCAAGTTATTCCAAAGAGTCCACCATACCTACCTATTAGCTTATTCTATTCCAAGTATATTCATGTTTTTGTTTACCTTCCAAATTAAACTTGTTATGAAAAAACTAGTGATTAAAGCTCTCACAAACTTGATGACACACTTTACTTTTCTTGCCCTTAATAAACTTGAACCATTGTGTCGTCTATGTTGTATATGCTTGCACTTATTTGTTGGGAATTAGCAGAATGCTTTCATGGGGAACGCTTTCAACATTGCACTTGGTACTTTGTACCTAGTTGATATCATGCTCTTTTGTATATGGATGTCGTCGGTGTGAAATGAAAGGGGAACTTGTAAGTCCATGGAGTTATGTATATGTGTTAGAGAAATGCCTGGGCCGCTGGTCTAATCCATGCTAACATGGTGGAAACCTGCAGCGTAACCATAATGAGCTGTCTATGAAGCATTATTCTTATAAAAAAAGAGTCCTATATTGAGAAAAAAGAGAAAAGAGAAAAAAAGAGATATTATGAAAAGAGGAAAGAGAGAAAAAAGCACCATATTCCCATGGTAAATAAGAAGATTGCTGAGATGCTCGTTGTCTGCTTGCCTTGTCATTTTGATATGGGGATTCTTCCGTATCATCGGGCAAGGGGTAACCCGTTGGCGGTTCTTTATGATACGCATGTACTTACGATGACAAGAACTTACCGGTGACTAAACTTGAGTAGCATGAGGAGCGGCCCTCGTATACAAGGGACATGAGATTTCTAACTTATACTTCCTCAAACATATATACTATAGTTTGTTCACTTTAACCTTAATCACTTCAAGATGCTTATGATAGGGGCAATGAGAGCTGAAAGCTATAAGTACCATAATTTTTGGAAGCTCTTTATGAGACTTGAATCCCTACTTCCTTTTATAAAAAGGCCTTTTTTCCACCATTATATTGAGTCTCCACCTTCTATCTTTATGCACCTACTTTGAGAGCATAGTGGCCATTCTTAGTTCTATGTGCATTGTCCCAAGACTTGTTGATTGATGCAAAGCTTTGATATTGCTTGGTTTAAACTATTTGTATCTAGTCACTCTTATGAACTTTGAAGGTGTCCTATACATTTATGTTTGCTACTCTATGAGGGACAAGCTGAATGCCACTATGCTATGTTTTCTTTATGTGAAACAAACAAACGTCTTGCAAAGCATTGTTATTCATGAATCTTTTGTTTGTGCCTTTTCATGTTGCATCTTAGTTTCTTTGTCTTATTGCTAGAACCTTGTCTTTCATGTTATGATTGAAGTACTATGATCCCAGCTTTGATTGTTTTACAAATACTTTGATCAAGTCTTTGATGGTGCATGTCACCTCAAAAATTATTCTTTCTTTTTATCACTTACCTACTCGAGGACGAGCAGGAGTTAAGCTTGGGGATGTTGATACATTGCAAATGTATCTATAATTTTTGATGTTCCATGCTTGGTTTTATCCACTTTCTTGTGTTTTGTTCCAACTTTGGAGTACTTTTCATATGATTTCTTGGACTAACCTATTAACAAGATGCCACAGTGTCAGTTGCCTATTTTCTGCTATTTTTGGTTCCAGGAAGTTAGAAAATGAATATTCTCAGAATTGGACGGGACAAAAGCCAAAGTTACTATTTTCCCGGAAGACTCACGGAGCCAGAAGGAGAGTCGGAGAGGGGCCACAGGGTGGCCACACACCCCCAGGCGCGGGCAGCCCTAGGCCGCGCCAGGGCATGGTGTGGGCCTCCTGGCTAGCCACCGACCTTGCCTCCTTCGTCTATAAGAGCCTTCTGATACCAAAACCCTAAATAGATCAATCAGAAATCCATGAAAAGTTCCACAGCGCCGCCGCCACCCAAGGGGAGATTTGGGGGACAGAAAGTCTCTATTCCGGCACCCTGTCGGGACGGGGAAGTGCCCCCGGAGCCATCTCCATCGATCTCCACCACCAT
This sequence comes from Avena insularis, assembly GCA_023614405.1. Lineage (NCBI taxonomy): Eukaryota > Viridiplantae > Streptophyta > Magnoliopsida > Poales > Poaceae > Avena > Avena insularis. The sequence goes on along the minus strand of CM042692.1, from coordinate 426,494,902 downwards.
CTCCATCACCATTGCTGATTCCCATGATGAGGAGGGAGTAGTTGTCTCTCGAGGCTAAGGGTTCTACAGGTAGCTATGTGTTCATCTCTCTCTCTATGCATGATCTTATTGAGATCATGAGCTTGTAATCTATAGATCTACCTTGCTACTCAAGTGCTTAATAGATCTCCGCTCTCCCCATGTGTGTGAAAGTGACAGCGTGTACACCATGGTGGCACTTAGGCTAGAGATTACATATACTTGTTATGAGTTATATTTGGAGTTGAATGTCTTTATGAAGTTGTGGTGTTTGTTGGACTCATCTAGTACTCAAGGTGACAATGTGGGGTTTTCTAGATGGGAAAGTCTTACTTTGAGGTGTGCTGTTATAGCCCTACCATCGATTAGAGTGTTCAACCGGAGAGTAGTTAAGAGTAGTATCATAAAGAGAAAATATTTATATGAGAGTGTTCACTAGTGAAAGTATGATCCCTAGGCCTTGTTTCTAAGCATTGAAACACCATTTGCAATTAGATCTGTTACATGTTTGCTTGCTTCCTTCTTTATTTCAGTTTGCCTTTAGTCTCTTCCACGCCATCAAGTTATCTTATATCATCGTTACCACTTATAATTATATATACCACTTGTATTTCACTATCTCTTCGTCGAACTAGTGCACCTATACACCTAACAATTGTATTGGGTGTGTTGGGGACACAAGAGACTTCTTGTATCTCTATTGCAGGATTGCTTGAGAGGGGATACCTTTGACCACTTCCTCCCTGAGTTCGATAAACCTTGGGTGATCCACTTAAGGGAAAACTTGCTGCTGTTCTACAAACCTCTGCACTTGGAGGCCCAACAACTGTCTACAAGAATATAAGTGCGTAGACATCAGACCCGTAGTCCAGATATGAACTACTCACGCATCACACCGGAGGCTTGCATGGTGATGAAGAAGGCCTCCAGGGTGAATTCCCCTCTCCGGCAGGGTGCCAGGAAGAGCTTCAGATCCCTCCTGATCTAGGGATGGAGATGACGGCGGCTACAGACTCTTTCGTGGAATTTTGATCGGGTCCTTAGGTTTTCGTATCAGAGGCAATATATAGGCGGAAGGAGAGGCCGAGGGGGTGGATAGGGCGGCCAAACCACCCCTTGGCGCGGGCTAGGCCTGGTCGCGCGGCTAGGTGGTGTGGTCGGGCCCTAGCCCCTCTTCGTCTCGTATTCTGGCTCCAGGTGTCCCTCGGTGAAAAACTGACTTTGGCTTTTGTCCAGTCCAATTCCGAGAATATTCATTTTCCAACTTTCCTGGAACCAAAAACAGCAGAAAACAGGAAGCTGGCACTATGACTCTTGTTAATAGGTTAGTCCAAGAAATCATATGAAAAGTACTCTAAAGTATGGACAAAACATAAGAAAGTAGATAAAACCAAGTTGGAAATCTCATGACCCTTGAATACGAGGGACACTCCTCATGCTACTCAAGTTTAGTCACCGGTAAGTTCTTGTCATTGTAAGTACATGTGTATCATAGACAACCGCCAACGGGGTACCCCTTGCCCGATGATACGGAAGAATCCCCATATCAAAATGACAAGGCAAGCAGACAACGAGCATCTCAGCAATCTTCTTATTTACCATGGGAATATGGTGCTTTTTCTCTCTTTCCTCTTTTCATAATCTCTTTTTTCTCTTTTTTTCTCAATATCAGACTCTTTTTTATAAGAAGAATGCTTCATAGACAGCTCATTATGGTTACGCTACAGGTTTCCACCATGTCAGCATGGATTAGACCAGCGACCCATGCATTTCTCTAACACATATACATAACTCCATGGACTTACAAGCTCCCCTTTCATTTCACACCGACGACATCCATAGACAAAAGAGCATGATATCAACTAGGTACAAAGTACAAGTGCAATGTTGAAAGCGTTCCCCATGACAACATGGTTCTGCTAATCCCCAACAAATAAATGCAATCATATACAACACAGACGATACAATGGTTCAAGTTTATTAAGGGCAAGAAAAGTAAAGTGTGCCATCAAGTTCGTGAAAGCTTTAATCACTAGTTTTCTCATAACAAGTTTAATTCGAAAGGTAGATAAAAACATGAATATACTTGGAATAGCATATGCTAGTAGGTAGGTATGGTCGACTCTTTGGAATAACTTGGTTTAGGGAGTTGGATGCATGAGTGGAACTGTAACATCCCAAAACTTCAATCCAGGAGTATCAAAGATCAAATCATCCAAATTTAGGATTAACAAAAACTTTTGCATATTTAAAATGAAAGCATTCATATATGTGTGCATTTAAAATAGGAGTTGTTTGGAATTGCCATGATTATGTGATCCTTTGCTTCTAAAATGTTTCTTAGGTGATTTAAACATCATCTACATCATTCCCAAACTTTTTCTAAAAGAAATCAAATCAAAAAGAATTAAAATGAAGGAATGGTCATTTGGACAAATTTAACTCTCATGCCTACTTTGGCTATTCCTAGTACTCAATTCTTAACAGAAACAATTCTTGATCTTTGCACCCCTTGCTAGTACACATAATGTGGTACCAAGGCCCACCTTTTGATATTCTAAAAACATTCTGGAAACCATTTTAAATGGCAGTTCAAAATTGAATCTAATGCATATGCATAGATCACCCCTATTTCAAAAACCATCTAATTGAGCACCATTTTCAAAATCCTTGCAACCAGAGACTACCTAGCACTAGTGGAGATCACCCAAAAATTTTGAACTCAAAGTTCAAAACTTTTTCTCTTGCGGCCATTTCATCAAACACTTGGCAGGCAGAATCCTAACTCTAATCCTAGCTCACTGTTTTGAACAGGGTTTTGCCCCCATTTGATCTCCATTTAATCCCTCTGTCCCCCTTTGATCAAACCATGCAAATTGCAGCCCATCCCCTATGCCCTAGTGGTAATGCCATGCCATGCCGAGCACCACCCTGGCCGGCCAACCTTGCAACCGCCGCAGCAGACCACTCCCCCTTCCCTCGCCATGTCTAGGAGGTAGCCAACGCTGCATCGCCCCTCTCTGTCCCTTGCCCGAGCCAAGAGCAGCCGTGGACCACCGAGGAAAAACCGCGCCCAGTGCCACCAGACCATGCCGACGCCGCCCGCAGAGCGCGCCCTGTCCCCGTGTGCACAAGCCACCGCTCGACACCAGCCCGCACCCACCGCTCCGCCTCGACCTAGAGAACACCCCAGACACCCCCGTTCGCCGCCCACAGCCCCACAGCCACCGCTTGTCGTGGACACCGCCGCCTCTGCCTCTCAGAGCGCCACCTCACCCCGACCGCATACCACCGCCCCTACGGCCGCATTGAAGCGCTAGAGCACCGCCAGGGGACCGCCCATCGATCGCCATCCCCAGCCTTGCCGCTAGCTCGCCATCGCCATGTCGCCACCGTCGACCGCCCATCCCGCTCGGTCTCACCATCGAGCCTATAAAAGGAGCCCTCCCCAGCACCAAAGACTCACACCATTCCACTCCGCTCACCTCTCTGAACCTCAACCACCCCTTGCCGGAGCAAGTGGAGCAGCAGCTCGCTGGAATTGGAGCCGGAGCCGCCGCCTCTGGAGAAGAAGGGTGCCGTTGATTCCGGCCACCCCAAGCTCCGCCGTGACCACACCTCGCCTCGCCATCGTCTTCCACTTCATTCGCCCGCATCTCCGACCCTGCTAGAGCCCTGGTACGCCCCCAGTAGACCCTCACCGAGCCGCTAGGGTTCGAGCTCGCCGGCGACCCGTCCGTCATCGACGACGACCCTCAGCCGTAGATCTAGCCTCTAATCGCACGACCCACAGTAGCGTGCAACCGGCGTTTAAGTGCCGCTGACTAGTGGGACCCCCTGTCAGCTGAGCCCGTGCAGCCACCGGGCCGACCCATTTCTTTCCCGCAAGCCTCAGAGATTCAAATTAGGATTTTTCTTTTTAGTTAGAATATAGTTTCTGTCAAGTGTTTCAAAATTCAATTCTGTGAGTTTGACAAATCCAAATTGCATGAAACTAATTTTGTCTAGAAGGTATTGAAAAGCTCTATCCAAGCCCGTTGGATTTAATTCATTTAGAGTTATAGATTTCTCCTAATAAAAATAAGAAGACAGAAGCTTTTGCAACTTGAAACATTTTTATAAAATCAACCAAGTTAGCTTTTGAGTTGATTCCAACTCTCAAAAATCACATTTCATCATATCTATCCAAATATGTAATAATATTAAGGTTTACAGGCAGTGACTTTGGACTAGTACCAAAATAATGCTATATAGGCATTTCTAGTCACTTTAAATCATTAAATAATAAACTTAAACCAAAGTAATATTGATCCACCCTTTAAATCTCATTCCCACATGTTAGAATATGTGGTGAAGACATGTGTCCACATGATCCCATATTTTGGTGGTGAATATTAAATCTTAGTTATTATTTCAATGAGTAGAAATTACTTTTCCAAAATAAAAAGGTTGAAACTATTGAATTAAACTTATGATGCTTGTGATGATAATAGATCATCAATTGTGTGGATTAGCATACTACTTAGCCTAAGTTAAGTATTGTTTGGTGATTGTGCACTCCCTATGTATTTCTAGACGCTAGTACCGACCAAGCCTTCGAGGAGGAGGAGTTCTACCAAGAAGAAGAAGAAGAAAACTTCAACCACTGCACCAACCAAGGCAAGCTATTAGTGGCAAGCTAACCCTTGCAAACATGCTTTAGTAAGCTAGTGTGGCAAGCTAGAATAAAACTAGATAGTTTAGTAAAGATGCCTTAAGCATACCTTGATCACACCCCCTTAGCTTACACCAAGTTCTTTAATTAATTTTGAAGGTAGCATAAAGAGTATAAAACTTGACCTAATTAGAAACCCTTAGATGACATTCTATGGCATGAGATTGATCCCACCTTCCCACCTTAGTGAACACTCTTAACCTAGTGTTTTAGAATAGATCAAACTTGAGTCATTTTAGATGGGAACACTTGGTGAAAATGAGTTATGAAAACCTTGGAATGATGAGTCATTCTATTGAGATGTTTTGACATGTGTTGAGAAACACAATTGGTTTATGATGATGAAAATGATGAGGCATGAGCCTTAACCCTTATTATCAAACTGATGGTTGGATTCAGATGCGATACCATTCCAAATTTACCGTACAACCACATTACCTGAATTGGGTAAGGCTTAGCTGGAAATTTATATGCATTAGTATTAGTTCCCTCACGGGAGAGGTTTGAGCTGAGGCTACCTCTCAATGATGTCCACCTATGCAGTGCCCAAGATGACTGATGGTCATGGTTGGGAGGCCATGCTCATAGGAGAGGTGCTTGTACTAGGGTGTGTAAAGGGAAGGTTATGTTTGATTATCTGCATACTAAGTATGATGATTCAGGGTTATCCCTGACAGATGTATCGAATCTTGTGGTGAAAGCGTACCACCTCTGCAGAGTGTCAAACTATTCGAATAGCCGCGTCCGCGGTTATGGACAGTTGGAATGGCCATACTGTTTCATTGTCAGATGTTTTCTAAATAACTGGAAATGAATGATGAACCTTGACTTGACCACAACAGGGTTGTGTAGATGAAAATAGCTTCCCAACTTAAGTGATTCTAGACTTCTATTTTATATTTTCTTGTTTCAGAACTCAGCTTAGGTTTCAAACTTAACTTGATAGTTATTCTTTCAATTCCATACTTTAATTTAGAATCATAACCCTTGCTAGTAGTAGTTTGCGAGTACTTAAAGAGTACTCATGGCTTTTGTCCCTGGCTATTATCATGGCCAGACTATGAAGGAGATTATCAAGATGATGGTCAGCAGGACGGCTATGATAACTAGGACTATCTGCCTTCGTCGATTGCACTGTGCCCTAAAGATGGACCCCACCGCTACGCTATCGTTTATTTCCGCTGCTTGTTGTATTAAAGACTGGATCATGAGATCCGTATTTGTGTAAAACCTTATGTATGGTTTGTAATGGATGATGTACTGTGATATCCAATCCATTATGTCTCGCAAAAATGGTAATCCTGGGATTGCGAGGTATGGCATAACGGGCATCTGGGATTAAAAATCCGGGTGTTGACAGGAACTCATACTTGGTTGCGGAGGCTAGCAAAAGACTGGGAGCGACAAACTAAGAGAGCAATAATGGCCATAATCATGCATGGCGACAAAACATCATTGATCAAAGCATAAAGTGGTACTACAAGTTGACAACTAAAGGACCATAAAGGCTATGGTGACTTGAGATAGTCATAACATGGTGTGAGCATGCGCCAAGTCAACCCAAATAAAGCATCAAAGGAGAATACCACTATACTATGCTTTAATATGCTAAAACAACGCATGATTCATCCAAGGCACATTAAGCAATCTCAATTGTTTATAACAAGTCATGCTACAGCAAAGAATACTAAGCATAAAGCCAAAACAATATCAAGCACGGCATGACAGAGCATATGCCACAGTAAAAAACAAGCTCTTTTTACCACATAAGCATGAACTTTCCTACTCTTTTCCAATCCAAACCAAACTATTTGCAAACCAATGTATGAAAGAGGGGGTCCAACCAATTTATTCAGAAAACTAAGCAAACAAAAGCAAACGAAAAACCAAAACGAAAATGAAAAAGAAGACGCTCCAAGAACAACACAACTGTGCATGAAACAATAAAAATGAAGCGTTTGGAAGAAACCTATAATTTTTATTGATGAAGAAGGGGATGCCTTGGGCATCCCCAAGCTTTGACACTTGTACTTCTTGGATATTTCTTGGGGTGACACGCGTGGCATCCCCAAGCTTGAGCTTTAGTCCATTCTTCATCTCATTATTCATTCCTTCCATACACCTGAAAATTTTCCTTCATAGAAAACTTCACACAATCTTTATTAGCAACATTAGTGCACTCAAGATAATAAGTCTTTAGGTTCAGTTATAACACCAATAAAACTTCCATTAAAACAAAGTGTACTGTAGCACTTCCCTCAAAAATCTCAATTCCCCAAAAGAACTCAAAAAGGAACCAACAATAAGCAAATGCAGAAAATGGCAGAAATCTGTCAAAACAGAACAGCAGGTAAAGACAAATTTTTTCTAAGACCTTATGTTGCTCAAATCAAAAATTGTTGAACTAACATAAGTTAGAAAACAACCTGGGACATAAGCACAAAAATTCACGCCTCAAAAAGACATATAGAGATTTTACACGAATTTTTATAGTGAACCACAGAAATCTGTTTCAGGACAGCAACTTTCCCAATCATTACTTCTCTCTCATTAGAGGTTACTCTTGGCACAAAAAATAAAATAAAAAGGATAAAGAGTGGTTATTGCTGAAGTAATAACTTCCAAGACTCATCTAAAACTTTTGGGTTATCTCCCAATAAGTACTTTTCTTTAACGCCTTTAAGTTAGGCATAAGAAGCAAGAAAAAGCATCAAGTATTCTCAAATGAATAAGCATTAAGAGAAAATTTTGTTTTCATAGGAGAGGCAAAATAAATCTTCTCTCTCTTCTTAGGGAAGTGTTCTATACCTTTCTTGAGTGGGAGTTGATATTTAATGGTGCCTTCTTTCATATCAATAATGGCACCAACAGTTCTAAGAAAAGCTCTTCCCAAAGTAATAGGACAAGAAGCATTGCATTCAACATCCAAAACATAGAAATCAACGGGGACATAAGCATTGTTAACCATAATAAGAACATCATTAATACTCCCCATGAGTTTCATTTTAGCATTATCATCAAGTGGGACATTCAAATAACAATCTTCAAGTGGTGGCAAATCAAGCATATCATAAATCTTTCTAGGCATAATGGAAACACTACTATCAAGATCACATAAAGCTTTAAAATCAAAATCATTCACTTTCATATTGATGATGGGTTCCCAACCATCTTCTTGTTTTATAGGAATAGAAGCTTTATGTTTCATCTTTTCTTCTTTAATCTTTAAGAGAGCATCAGTAATGTGTTTTGTAAAGGCCATGTTCATAGCACTAACATTAGGACTTTTAGCAAGCTTTTGTAGGAACTTAATAACTTCAGAGATATTGCAACCATCAAGATCAAAATCATAATTATCATCTAAAGATTGAACTTGAAGTTATGCTTAAAGATTTTATTAGTAAACAAACTGCTTTCAATAAAACTATTGAGGAAAAACTCTCTAATGCTGAAAGAAATATAGCATCTTTTGCTGAAGCTCAATCTTCTTTGAATAAAATGGCTGCTAAACCTGAAACTAATGATAATCCCTTTGCTGCTACTAATGCCATACAAGTTAGAATTGATGAAAATGTTAGACTATTAGCTGAATTGCATGCTAAGTGGGAAAGAGAAGATGAAATTGCTAGAAACATTAGTGTTTCTACTATCACTACCACTAGTGTTAAGGCTAGTAATAGCTCTACTACTTTAGTTGATAATTTTGATTTTGATCTTGATGGTTACAACATCTATGAAGTTATTAAGTTCCTACAAAAGCTTGCTAAAAGTCCTAATGCTAGTGCTATGAATATGGCCTTTATAAAACACATTACTGATGCTCTCTTAAAGATTAAAGAAGAAAAGATGAAACATAAAGCTTCTATTCCTATAAAACAAGAAGATGGTTGGGAACCCATCATCAATATGAAAGTGAATGATTTTGATTTCAAAGCTTTATGTGATCTTGATAGTAGTGTTTTTATTATGCCTAGAAGTATTTATGATATGCTTGATTTGCCACCACTTGAAGATTGTTATTTGAATGTCCCACTTGATGATAATGCTAAAAATAAACTCATGGGAAGTATTACTGATGTTCTTATTATGGTTAACAATGCCTATGTCCCTGTTGATTTCTATGCTTTGGATGTTGAATGCAATGCTTCTTGTCCTATTACTTTGGGAAGACCTTTTCTTAGAACTGTTGGTGCCATTATTGATATGAAAGAAGGCACCATTAAATATCAACTCCCACTCAAGAAATGTATAGAACACTTCCCTAAGAAGAGAGAGAAGATTTCTTTTGCCTCTCCTATGAAAACAAAATTTTCTCTTAATGCTTCTTCATTTGAGAATACTTGATTCCTTTTCTTGCTTCTTATGCCTAACTTAAAGGCGTTAAAGAAAAGTACTTATTGGGAGATAACTCAAAAGTTTTAGATGAGTCTTGGAAGTTATTACTTTAGTAATAACCGCTCCTTATCATTTTTATTTGCTTTTTGTGCCAAGAGTAACCTCTAATGAGAGAGAAGTAATGATTGGGAAAGTTGCTGTCCCGAAACAGATTTCTGTGCTTCATCGTAAAAATTCGTGTAAAATCTCTGTATGTCTTTTTGAGGCGTGAATTTTTGTGCTTCTGCCCCAGGTTGTTATATAACTTTCGTTAGTTTAACACTTTTCTATTTGAGGAACAGAAGGTCTTCGAAAAAATTCATATTTACCTGCTGGTCTGTTTTGACAGATTTCTACCTTTATTTGCATTTGCTTCTTGGTGGTTCCTTTTTGAGTTCTTTTGGGGAATTGAGATTTTTGAGGGAAGTGCTACAGTAGCTAGTTTTTTAATGGAAGTTTTATTGGTGTTGGAACTGAACCTAAAGACCTATTATCTTGAGTGCACTAATATTGCTAATAAAGATTGTGTGAAGTTTTGTATGAAGGAAAAATTTTAGGTGTATGGAAGGAATAAGTAATGAGATGAAGGATGGACTAAAGCTCAAGATTGGGGATGCCACACGTGTCACCCCAAGAAATATCTAAGAAGTACAAGCGTCAAATCTTGGGGATGCCCAAGGCATCCCCGTCTTCATCAACAAAAATCCCAGGTTTCTTCCAAACACTTCATTTTTATTGTTTCATGCACAATTGTGTTGTTCTTGGAGCGTCTTCTTTTTTGTTTTTGTTTTGGTTTTTAATTTGCTTGGTTTGCTTAGTTTGCTGAATAAATTGGTTGGACCCCCTCTTTCATGCATTGGTTTTCAAGTAGTTTGGTTTGGATTGGAAAAGAGTAGGAAAGTTCATGCTTAAGTGGTAAAGAGAGCTTGTTTTTGACTGTGGACTATGCTTTGTCATGCCATGCTTGATATTGTTTTGGCTTTATGCTTAGTATTCTTTGCTGTATCATGACTTGTTATAAACAATTGAGATTGCTTAATGTGCCTTGGATGAATCATGCGTTGTTTTAGCATATTAAAGCATAGTATAGTGGTATTCTCCTTTGATGCTTTATTTGGGTTGACTTGGCGCATGCTCACACCATGTTATGACTATCTCAAGTCATCATAGACTTTATGATCCTTTAGTTTTCAACTTGTAGTATCACTTTATGCTTTGATCAATGATGTTTTGTCGCTCTGCATGATTATGGCCATTATTGCTCTCTTAGTTTGTCGCTCCCAGTCTTTTGCTAGCTTCCACAACCAAGTATGAGTTCCACTCATGCATCCAACCCCCTAAACCAAGTTATTCCAAAGAGTCCACCATACCTACCTATTATCTTATGCTATTCCAAGTATATTCATGTTTTTGTTTATCTTCCAAATTAAACTTGTTATGAGAAAATTAGTGATTAAAGCTCTCACGAACTTGATGGCACACTTTACTTTCTTGCATTTAATAAACTTGAACCATTGCGTCCATCTTTGTTGCGTATATGCTTGCACTTTATAAGTTAAAGTTAGCAAAACCATGTATCATGGGGAACGCTTTCAACATTGCACCTGTACTTTGTACCCCGTTGATATCATGTTCTTTTGCTTATGGATCCCGTCGGTGTGAAATAAAAGGGGAACTTGTAAGATCATGGAGTTTGTATGTGTGTTAGAGAAATGCCTGGGACGCTAGCCTAAGCCATGCCTAATCATGGTGGAAACTTGAAGTATAACCATAATGAGCACTCTATGAAGCATCCTCAATAAAAACCCATGCAAATAGCAAATAAAAAGATCACTGAGATGCTCATTGTCTGCTTTCCTTGTCATTTTGATTACGGGATAGGTCCTGTATCATGTGCAAGGGGTACCCCGTTGGCGGTTCTTTATGATACATATGTACTTACAATGTCAAGAACTTACTTGTGACTAAAGTTGAGTAGCATGAGGTTCGGTCTTCGTAAGTAAGGGGCATGAGATTTCGGCTTATAACTTGTCAAGCATATCCTCTTAGTTGTGTCACTTTAACCTTAATCACCTTCAAGATGCTTATGATAGGGGCAATGAGAGCTGAAAGCTAATAAGTACCATAATTTTTGGAAGCTCTTTATGAAACTTGAATCCCTACTTCCTTCTATGAATGCCTTTCTTTTACTTTTATGTTGAGTCTCCACCTTCTATCTTTATGCACCTACATTGAGATCATAGTGGCCATTCTTAGTTCTATGTGCATTGTCCCAAGACTTGTTGATTGATGCATAGCTTTGATATTGCTTGTTTTAAACTATTTGTATCTAGTCACTCTTATGAACTTTGAAGGTGTCCTATGCATTTATGTTTGCTACTCTATGAGGGACAAGCTGAATGCCACTATGCTATGTTTTCGTTATGTGAAACAAACATCTTACAAAGCATTGTTATTCATGAATATTTTGTTTATGCCTTTTCATGTTGCAACATAGTTGCTTTGCCTTATTGTTAGAACTTTGTCTTTCATGTTATGATTGAAGTACTATGATCCCAGCTATCAATGTCTTACAAATACTTTGATCAAGTTTATGATGGTGCATGTCACATAAAAATTATTCTTTATTTTTATCACTGACCTACTCGAGGACGAGCAGGAGTTAAGCTTGGGGATGTTGATACGTTGCTAACGTATCCATAATTTTTGATGTTCCATGCTTAGTTTTATCTACTTTTTTATGTTTTGTCCACACTTTAGAGTACTTTTCATATGATTTCTTGGACTAACCTATTAACAAGAGCCACAGTGCCAGCTGCCTGTTTTCTGCTGTTTTTGGTTCCAGGAATGTCAGAAAATGAATATTCTCAGAATTGGACGGGACAAAAGCCAAAGTCAGTTTTTCACTGAGGGACACCTAGAGCCAGAATACGAGACTGAGAGGGGCTGGGGCACGGCCACACCACCTGGCCGTGTGGCCAAGCCTGGCCCGTGCCAGGGGGTGGTCTGGCCGCCCTAGGAACCCCCTTGGCCTCTCCTTCCGCCTATATATCGCCTCCGATACAGAAACCCTAAGTACCCGATCAAAATTCCACGAAAGAGTCTATAGCCGCCGTCATCTCCATCCCTAGATCGGGATGGATCTAAAGCTCTTCCCGTCACCCTACCGGAGAGGGAAATTCACCCTGGAGGCCTTCTTCATCACCATGCAAGCCTCCGGTGTGATGCGTGAGTAGTTCATCTCTAGACTACGGGTCCATGTAGTAGGTAGATGGCTGGTTCTCCTCCTTTGTGCTATCATGTTTAGATCTTGTGAGCTCCGTTCAGGATCAAGATCATCTATTTGCAATTCATACATGTTGTGTTTGTGGGGATCCGATGGATATTGAGATGCTATTTCAGATTGATTATTGATTCTATCATGTCTTTGTTATTTGTGATCTTGCATGCTTTCTGTTGTTAGTAGCTATCTTGGCCAAGTAGATGCTAGCAACTCCAAGAGTTAGTATTTATGCTCGATAGTGGGTTCATGCCTCTGGTAATCTGGGGAAGTGACATAAATCTCTAAGGTACTAGATGTGCTGTTTCTACTAGGGAGAAAACAATAATCCTTTGTTCATAGAACAATCGTATTGTTTACTTTACACGCAATTCGTAATGCAATTATCTGTTGCTTGCAACTTAATACTGGAGGGGGTTTGGATGATAACCTCAAGGTGGATTATTAGTCATAGATGCAGTTGAATGGCGGTCTATGTATAATGTTGTAATGCCTAATCGAATTTCAAAGGAGTCAAGATGAGTAGTATATGCTTGTATGCTTTCTCGATGTTTGTCAATTGCCCCGCTGTAATTTGTTCACCCAACATGTTATCTATTTTAAGGAGAGCCACCACTAGTGAACTATGGACCCCGGTCCTTTCTTTTACCATCAATCTATAATCAACTATTTCCTGCTTTGTGTTTACTTTCTGCAAACTATTACTTTCTTCCACTCGATACGTTTAATCCTTTGTTTTCAGCAAAACTGGTAAGATTGACAACCTCATCGCAAGTTGGGGGCAGAGTTCTGTGGTTGTGTTGTGTAGGTCTCCACGTTGCTGCTGGCACCGGTAGTGTGCCCTGCCAAAGTTCAGCTAGGAACACCTTTGGGGTAGTTCCTTGCTCCTACTGGTTCGATTAAACCTTGGTTTCATAACTGAGGGAAAACTTGCTGCTGTGCTCATCATACCTTCCTCTTGGGGTTCCCCAATGAGCTCGATATATTTTGGGCCATCACATAGCTACAGGTGAAACTGAACGGCCTAAGCCCTCTCTCTCCATCATCGCTAACAACAAAAAGACGGAAGCTACTGGTCTGGTAAAAACACAAAAGGAATTCTAAAAACTCCCGAAGGTCTATTAAAGTAACTTCACTATGCATTCGCTTCCCGTGGATTCGATAACCTAGGTCTACTAGGGAAAAATAGCTATACTACATCCGTAATCTAGATCGAAGGTATCAACCCTTTTTCTAGCACCGTTGCCGGGGAAGCAATAGCTACCCTGGTGAGGTTATTAGGAACCTTGCTAGTTTTAATTCTTGTTTTTAATTTTGTTAGTTTGCTTTCAGTCTTTATTTGATAAACCAAAAAAATTAGTTAGTCTTTAAATTCTTGTTTTTACTGTTATAATTTTTTAATCTAAGAAAACCCAAAAACATAGGAAGTATGTCTGAAAATAAGCTTGGAGAGTTTGCTACTCCCAATAATGATTATTTGCGTACTCTTATTACTCAGCCAGCAATTGCTGCTGATGACTATGAAATTAAGCCCCATTATTTAAGTTTGGTTCAACATAATCAATTGGAGGCTCTACTGTTGAAGACGCAGGTATGCACTTAAATACTTTCACTAAAATATGTGATATGATGCGTATAAAAGACGTTGACACTAATGCGGTCAAATTACGTCTATTTCCTTTCTCTCTAAGAGGAAGAGCTAAAGAATGGTTGCTATCTTTTCCTAAAAATACTATTACATCATGGGTGAGATGTACTTCTTTATTTATGACTAAAATTTTCCCACCTACAAAGACTATGCAACTTCGATTTAATATTACTGGTTTTAGACAGGAAGAGCATGAGCCACTGGCGCTTGCATGGGAGAGGATGAAAGAATGCCTAAGAAACTGTCCTAGTCATGGGATGGAAGATTGGTTAATCCTCCATTTATTTTACAATGCTCTTAATCCTGTGTCTAAGTCTATGCTTGATACTATAGCTGGAGGAACATTCATGGGTAAACATATTACCGAAGCAAAGCAGCTCCTAGACAATATGCAAGACAACCATGCCCGATGGCATGTTGAAAGATCAAACATGAAGAAAGTGAACTCTGTCTCACCACAAGAGAATGAAGATCTCAATGCTAAGTTGGATGAGCTCATACTAGCCATAAAAGGTAAGGAAACTCAGGTAAGAGCCACCCCGAAATAAATATAGAAGAAATAGACTTCGTAGCTCGTAATGATTATAATCCTGCTTGGAAGAAGAGTTACAATCCTAATTTTCAGAAACATTATGCTAGTCCTACAAATAACTCTAATAATAATATGGGAACTAGTAATGGTAGTCTCCAAGAAACGCTTAAGTCTTTTATAGACTCGTAAAATGAACAAAATAATATTCTACTCAAAATTACGGAGAACCATGATGCTATGCTTGGTAAATTATCTAACCAAGCTGTTAGTTTGAGAAATGATTTACATGCCCTTCAAGAAAGAACAAGGATCGTTGAGGCACATCTAGGTAAGATAACCGAGAGTTAAACTCTCATTCTAGCTAAATTTGCAGGTAAAGCTGAGCCCAATCCTGTTGGAGAACTCAAAATGATGAGGATCCAAAGGGAGGAGCTTGAAGAACTTGATTATAGTAATGCCCCTTCACCAAGCTACACCATTGAAGATCTCGTAAAAAGGGTCAACGTCAAAATTCTGGTAAGTGAAGGTAATGATGAAGCCATGTATCAACACTTTGTTGATCAAGTAGCAATTAAGGTACGCGAGCTTGAAGAGGAATACAAGAAAACCGCTGAAAAGTTACCTGTTAAACTAGATGACATATTTGAGCCTACTATTAAGATAAAGATTGGAACTAATGAGATAGCTGCACTTTGTGATCTAGGTGCAAGCGTCTCAACAATTCGAAAGAGTCTTTTTAACAAGTTAAATCTTGGCTCCTTTGAAATTACTGAATTAAATTTGCATCTAGCAGATTCTACCTACAAACAAGCTATAGGGATTAAGGAGAACACTTTAGTTTACATCAAAGGCTGTCCTGCTCTCATTGATTTTGTTATTGTTGACATGCTTGAAGATACTGTTGCTCCTATAATACTAGCTCATCCTTTCTTAAGAACTATAAAGGATTTAATTAACCTCCATGAAGGGAACATGGAGTTGCAATTGCCTTTGCGGGATCCTTTTGTTATTCATTTCTCTAGGAAGAAGAAAGCCAAACATGACGAGAAGGAGGCCATCACTTTGAAGGCACATTACTTTGGAGTGGGTGTTCCACTTATCTGGCCCAAGTGAGTATCATCAAGGTCAAGCTATTGACCGTAAAAGAGCACTCCATGGGAGGCAACCCATGTTAAATTAAGGTTTGAGTTAAGTTTTTAGTTTTAGTTAAAGTTCATGTTCAATAAAGAGTGCTAGAAAACTCCATTTGAGGAGAAGAAATTTGGTAGTACTTGAATTTCTGAATTATTCATGCTATTGTTGGTCGACAATATTTTCTGTCAATTTTCAGTCAAAAACAAGGTATATCACTAAGCTACAGGAAAAGAAATAGTTTACAAAGAAACAATTTTTTTGATGGACACAGACGGTTTAACGACCAACTATACGGCGGGAATAAAAATTCCGGCCGTATAATTCCGGTCGTATAGTTATCTTTGCCATCGAAATTTTTTCTGCAATATGTACTGAGAGTTTAATGACCAACTATATGGTGGGAATAAAAAATTCCAGCCGTATAGTCCCGGCCATATAGATATCAATGCCTCCATAAATTTCTTTTCTTATGTACAAACAGTTTAACGACCAACTATACGACGGGAATAAAAATTCCGGCCGTATAGTTCCGGTCATATAGATATCAATGCCTCCGTATAAATTCTATTCATATGTACTGAGAGTTTAACGACCAACTATACAGTGGAAATAAAAATTCTGGCCGTATAGTTCCGGTCGTATAGATATCGAGGCCTTTTGCAAATTTTCTTTCACAGGGACAGACAGTTTAACGACCAACTATACGGTCAGAACATTTTGTTCCACCCATATAGTTGCGGTCGTATAGCTGCGCCGCCAGGAGGAAGACCTAATATTTTGACAGAACGCCAACTATATGGGCGAAACGCATGTTCCACCCATATATTTGTGCCTGTATAGTTGCGTCCGACCACAAAATCACACGGGAAGGTACTCCCAACTCCAAAACTTCAATCCTTTTTCCTTCTTCTACCTCCAAACTCTCTCAAAACCTCAAGGGATCTTCATCTCTACTTAATTTCGTTCGGTTTCCTCGCACACAAGTGATCTACGGTATGTTTCTCCTCCGATCCTCCAATTACTTTTTGCAAATTCATCTTCGATCTATTGTCATTATCAATCTAGGGTGAGAACTACTATGAACTAATTGCCATGATTTTCTTGCCTAGATTATTATCTGAAGGAGATTCTTTAGTGTGCTTAGATGAGGAACGTATTATACTTACTATTGTTGGATCAAAAAGTTTTATTTTTGCCTTTCTTCAATGTTTTAGGAGATGAACACAAGAAGCCAAACTCGTGCTCGTGCCACCGCTAGCGCTTCTTGGACAATCACCCAGGAACGCATGGGGATACGGTTTAGGGATCAGGCTCATCGCGAACGCTTCAACAAGATCCAGAACCACGAAGTGAAGGCCACCAAGTGGGCTTGCCCCCTTATATTGAACCAACTCGGTATTTCTAATGACTTCAATTTACTTTGCAATAGATCTGGCCTGCAACACTTTGTGTACAATGATGTACCTACTTATTGTCGTTTAACCATTGAATTTATAAGTTCATTGCAAAGCATTGTTAAACTGTGGCAAGGAGAGGATACTATTTCTTTCCGTCTGATGAACAGCAACTACACCTTAACGTTAGATGAATGGTGTGCATGATTTAATTTTCCAAACAATGATGTTAATGCTCTACGCGCATCCTTTACTGGCTTAATTCCTTCCCCCGATCAATACTATAATGGAATGAGTTTCACTAGTAGAGTGAACAGGGGGAAGAATATTCAACATCCTGCAATTCGCTATTTGTTCTATGTTATTGCTAATACCTTGCAGGCACGTAATGAGTTCACGAGACTCAACGAGGAGGACATCCTAGTCCTCGCAAAGGCTTCTTACATCAACTGCAACCTGTCACTCAACTTGGGCGCCATCCTTGTGTGTTACCTGGAATATCAAGCCTCCCAAAGCCAAGGGCCAATCACAAGAGGAGGCATCATCACCATGCTTGCCACTGCCCTAGACATCGATCTAGGTGAGTTGTAACCCGTACTAGGTGATACGCGTGTTGGTTTCTCCACCTTGAGGGCCCGTGGAATGCTCACTAGGAGAGGTGGTTTTTATTATCTGCATATTGTTGGAGCTGGGCGTATCTACCCCGCTCCTTTGCCTAATGGTCTTTTCTCTATCGAGGAAGGACGTTCGCTATATGATGTGCATGTTGAGCAGCACCAACCCGAGGAGGAGATTCTTGAAGAGGATGAGGACCAAGAGGAGGAGCAAGAAGTTCCTCATCAGGAGGAGCAGCCACAAACCCGGTTCGCAACATACCAAGATTTCCAAGGAGTTGGAGGGACTGTGGAGAGGATGCACAACCTCTCTTTGAACCTCCGAGAATCAACAAGTAACCTCTCCACTCAATTCGCTAACTGGAGTAACGACTTTGAAAGGATATTATTTTCTCCTTATGTTTTTGGTGCTGATGATAACTCCTATTGTGGTTTAACTATCTGTCCAAGTTACAGGGCTTATCTACAGACGTGCTTGTGGGTGGACTTTTCTCTAGGAAGGGCTTGAAGACGGTGGCGCTTATTTTTACTTTCTCTTGTTTTATATTTTAGGCTACCGTACTATCAAGAGGGAGTCCACCTAGGAAGGTTGTGGGAAATCAACATTTCATGCACAGACCGTATATGCACTTCCACAACCATCCAAGCTTTCATGTGAGAGAGTGTTCCCTACAGCTTTGGTGGTTTTTTTTGCCCTGAGCGGTAATACCGGCCAGGCGGCGGTAGTACCGCCCAAGGGGTTTCCCAGGGTTGTTCGGGCGGAACTTCCGGATGAAGTTCTAGTCCTAATTCCGACGAGGCAATTTTTGGTTCAGTAAGACTTCTATCTAACTTTGCATATTTGTCGGAACTAGAACCGGAATTTGGCTCGGTTGTACCGGCCTGACTAGCGCTTGGCTCCCTGAGCGGTAGTACCACCAGGTCTAACCGGTACTACCGGCCACCCTCGGTCACCGGTAGTTTCAGGTCCAGTTCCGGACCCAATTCCGACGCTGGGTTATGCGGGTCAGATAACCTTCTGCCTCGCACTGCTTATTTGTCGGTAGTAGGGCCGGAACTGGGACCGGTACTTCCGGCCAGCTCTACGGGCCCGCTGGCTGGTCTTTCTGACCGTTGTGTGGCCTTAGCTGGGCCGCTGGTGGCTCGCCCACCGGTACTACCGGTCCGCCACCGGTAGTATCGATGGTGTCGGGGCTGGGCAGAATCTGCCCGTTTGGAGGTGGCCTATTTAAGGCCCCTTCTTCCTCCTCCCATCTTATCTCTTCATTTTCTCTCTCCTCCATTATTACAAGATATTGACTTGCCTAGATCTCTCTCCCCACCCACTCAAATCTCTTGATCTTTTGAGGATTGGGAGAGGTGACCTAGATCTACACCTCCACCAAAGGAATCTTGATTTCCCCCACTCATCCTTCGTGGATTTTGTTACTCTTGGGTTCTTGGAACCCTAGACGGTGTAGGGCATCCTCGGAGCTGGGGCATTTGTTGTGAAGCTCCGTGGAGTCGTTGATGGCCTTCAATTGAGTTGTGAAGCCTCCCCTCAACCTCGTTGTAAAGGTTTCGGTTGGCGCCTTGAAGGTCACCGGTTAGTGGATTGTGAGGCCACCTTTGTGGTGGTGCTCACCGGAGAAGAAGGTGAGGCCTTTGTGGCGCTCGGGTGATCTTGTGTGGCCCCGACACCTCTCCAACGTAGACGTAGCTTCCTTGGAAGTAAACTACGGGAATTACATCTCCGTGTCCCCTCGTCGGTTCTTTCACTCCACTCCTTTACTTCTTGCAATTACTCTCTCGTTTACTTGTTGTGTTGCTTGCCATTTAGGATATACACATAGCTGCATTTCTAGTGAATTTTACTTTGTACTAAGCCATAAAAGTGCAATAAAAGATTAAAATTGGTAGTCTTATATTCACCCCCCCTCTAGTCGACCAAAGTTGGGCCTTTCAGACTTTTTCCCGCCACCACAATGATTTGAAGGGCTTGTAAAAGCCTAAGCTTGGGGAAGTTTCCTCATGTATCTTTATTAGGCATTCATTTGCTTTTATTTTTCGAGGTTACGTTTTTATTTGAGTTTATAAGCACTCGTGTTGGTTTCCTCAACACTTTATCTTTAGTTCTTTTTATTTGCTTTCGAATTTTTCTAGCCAAGCTTTGCCGCCAATTTTCTATTCTTTATTTCCCTCTCTTAAAAATCATAAAAAGATTTCTCCATTTTTCCTTATTTCCCTCTTTCTTTTCTTTTCGCCTCGAGGTCTTCGTATGTTTGCAGGAGAGTGATCGACTTCGAGTTTCCAAGAAACAAATAAAAAAAGGAAGAGAGAAGTGGAATCAAACATGAGAGGTATGCCTTATGACTCCCCACTTTTGAAGTTTGATAAACCCATGCTAGTTAGTAGTAAATGATGAGATATTATATTGGTGGAGTGAGTCTTTGTATCATAGTAAGATTGTCGTTTGCATGGGTATTTAATTAGGCTCATTTTGTTCCAGCTCTCGTAATTAACCAAGTCTTGCCTCAAAATTGCTAAACAGTTGTAATAAGAAAAAGTCTCACAATTGAAGGCTTGGGTATTATAGTGTTTAGTCTTGAAGGCTTATTTCTTGAGACACTTGACACCACTGGAAATGTTGATTGACTTAATAGCTCTCTTCGAAAGGATTTGTTCGATTGAATTAATGTTTAGTGGTTTTTGTGAGCATGCTAAAGTTTGACTTGTTAATTATAAGAATGATATAGCTTTATGCGTGTCAAACTTCACGGGATGCCAAAACTCCGCTGGCCTATGAACGATCTTCATGGAGGAAACTCCTAGATTTCGGCTATGAGTTGATTAAACACTTGTAGCAGCAATGCTATAGTGGGTAAGATTCTTGGCACTCCGTAGATTTGTAATCATGATGGAATCACTCCTCTGGCTGTTATGAGTAATCATTATGCAAAAGGAACAAAAACCTTAGTGATGCCACGAGTGTCCATCACAGCCCGATAAACTAATAAAAATCTTTGGCATGCTCTCAATTACTTAAAAACTGAAATTCTTGAAGGACAATGAATAGAAAAGTAGTGCTTGCAAAGTCTTGATTCATTGATGTGGGAGAATTGAGATACTCTAGTATATATGCTTTTCATGACAACTCTCACACTCTGAATTTACATGATTATACTTTACTATTCAAAGGCAAGCCTATGAGTTGATTACTTGACATGGAATAAAATTTACTCATTTGAAACATCCATGCTTACAATAATTTTGCTGTGCTATAAGGATGCATGAAACCCGCATGATACGCTTGCCATTACTCTATCTATGCTGAAGTTTTTCAGATTTATGAAAGTGGAGGAAACATGAGACTATTAATCATGAGTAAGATCACCATCTCGTTGTTTCAGTTTAAATGCTGAGTTCCTTTTTGATTTTGGTTTTCTTGCTCGGGACGATCAAGTTTAAGCTTGAGGAGGTTGATGGCTCTGAAATATAGCCATCCATGTCCACATTTAAACTGGATATTAATCATATTTCTGATGAAATATCTCTCTAAACCCTGCCACTAATGCTAATATTCAGAGGGGTATGCAATCCTTTGTTCTTATATTTTTCCTGCACATATAATGTCGTTTAAAGGAGGAAATCACTACATTAAAGTCAAAGATACGATATTTCCTTCGACCAAAAGAAACCAGGAGCCGTCCAACAAAGGCAGACGCCGTAACAACCAACTATACGACTGGAGCAAAAATTCTGACCGTATAGCTCCGGTCGTATAGTTGGCGTCGCCTCCATTAGGTAAAACAGAACAACTTTCATGAAGGGACCCCAATATAAAGAAGCCTCATGCAATGGGAAAACATCTCTCTCGTGCTCCCCAGACCCCGAAGAAGCCATACCTCGCCAAAAAGCTGCCTCCAGATCTCCACATCCTTTTCCATCTCCATAGCCATACTCCACCACTTGTAATATTAGATCTCTTCTCTGATTAGCGACATTGTAAGACTATTGCTATCAATCTTATGATTTTCATTACAATGTTTGTGATTGTTGATCTCATCTCTATGTGTGAGTAATTCTCCTTGGGCTAAGGGCTTTGGCCTAGCCATGTAGTAATTATGCATGTGATTTATCATAGATGGGATCGTGTATTAGTTTGTATGACATGATGATTATTGTATCCTCTCTTGCCTCAATCTAAGGACTTGTCAGCTACCCAAGACCCCGAGGGTTGAGCCAGGTATAGGGAGTATGAATGATGACTGATCTACAGGTTGGGAACCCCAGTGATAGAAGGGGTATTACGGCTGTATGTGTGGGATTTGCTTGGGATTAACGGTGACATCACTATGCATATCATTAGTTATCTTTCTTCTATGGATGAGACTACTAGGTTATTGCTATAAGCGGTTGCGGAGGCAATAGCAATTATGGATGCACTGCCCACATATAATTTATCTTGCTCTAACAAGTACACGCATACTTTATTTCTATCTTTTATTTCCATCAGATGTTGTTGCACAGCTACAGGTGAAATCGAACGCCCTAGGCCCTCTCTCTCCATCATCGCCAACAACAAAAAGATGCAAGCTACTAGTCCGATAAAAACACAAAAGGAATTCTAAAAACTCCCAAAGGTCTGTTAAAGTAACTTCACTATGCATTCGCTTCTCGTGGATTCGATAACCTAGGTCTACTAGGGAAAAAGAGCTATACTACATCTGTAATCTGGATCGAAGGTATCACTACCCTGTTCCGAACTTGATAGCACTGCTCGATGCATCTACCGTTTAATCAAACTCATGGACCCCACATGCCATCCTCTCATTAGAAGAAACGTGTGTATGAATGAATTTTTCCCTCGATCGCGCCTCCGTGTTCCGAACTTGATAGCGTTACTCGCTGCATCTACCGTTTAATCATGATACAGGGCCCCACATGCCATCCACTCATTAGAAGAAACGTGCGTATGATGGAATTTTTGCTCTCAGTCGCGTCTCCGTGTTTCGAACTTGATAGTGTTGCTCGATGCATCAGCCATTTTTCTAGGCTACTGGGTCCCCCATGTGAGCCTCTCATTAGAAGAAACATGTGCATGCTGGACTTTTTTCTTGCTCGCGCCTCCCTGTTTCGAACTTGGCAACATTGCTCAAGGAAGAACCTATATAAGGCCGCGCTACTGGGTCTCACATGCCGGTCTCTCTGTATATCAAACCTGCGTATGTTGGACTTTTTTTTCGGTCGCGTCCGCTGTTTTGACCTTGGCAACGTTGCTCGATGTGGCAGTCGTGTATGGTTTTGCTGCTGAGGCCCCCATGTCAGCCTCTCTGGTATGTTCTGGCGGGTGGGTCCCTGATGCCAACCTCTCTGTACAAGTATTTAATTTTTTTTTCAAACCCGACCATTAAACTCGAGGCATGCTATAACCTGGTGGGTCTGTGATGTCAGCCTCTCCGTAATGCGATATTAAAAAGTAAACCCTTTCTCAAAAAAGTAAACCCAAGATATATATAAATATGTACACACATGGGATTCGAACTAAAGACCTTCAAATCAAATCAAATAGACATAAACTGAGTGTTTTGCCACTATACCAAAGATATTAATAGAAATTGAATCATTAAACATGTACTAGTACTACAACTTATCTATTAGTCTTCTAAAAAATATTTTGTGTGTCCATGTTATCTCTCTTAAAATAAAACAACAGTGGTACTGGAACCTCGATTTATAAAAAGCCACATAATGGATTAGTTTCTTAAAAACATGGGTAGGCAGAGTTTTTTAGAGGTGGGAGTGATGACTGCAAGTGCACAGATCGTTTGTAGCTAGTTTCGAAATAAAGATATCGATCCCACAGGGAGCTGGAGTCTAAAGTCTAATAATAAGGATAAAATACGAGTAATGTGTAATAAGGTGTTTTTGGGTGTAAGAGCAATAATAAAGCAAAGTAAAGTAACTTAATACAGAAAGTAAGTATCGCGTATGTAAAGAAAGATTAGAACTGCAATGGGGAAAAAGTGTTCTCAGGGAGTAGCGGATACACCACTAGTATTGTGAAGACCTAAGATAAAGATTATCATCATGAACTTTCTCAATAGTGTACATGTGGGAGGAACTCCGAATGTGGACGAATAGGTAACAACCGCTGCTCACATCATCCTCATAACCACAACAGTCAGCAATCAACATCAATCGAATTACTGTGCTATTAAGGGACGTAATCCCCTAGGACGTATCCCATGGCATGAATAGTGTTCCGTGAGTTTCCTCGATTTTCCAAGTTGATACGTAAGGATTGCTAACAGCTTTATAGTCACTTAAGTGCTAGCACGCCTCCATCTACCAACAAGTAGTTCCCTCCATCAAGTCCCCACGAGAGGAAAATATTGAGAGGTCGACTTCTCTCAACATCAAGATGTAGAGAATCTAACACATGGTCACAACGATGAATATCATAATAGACTTTATCTTATTTCAATCTCATACTAGGGTTTCTCCATCTCCCCAAGAACTAATGATCTACTCAGACATGGAGGTAATCAACATCATGGCAATGATAATGGAAACAATCATAGATGAATAGTACTTGTATAAATCGACAACGAGTATAGGAATTACAACAAGATCTAGACAAGATGTAGATGGGATGGACAAAGATGGTGGTGATGCAGCGGTGGATGATGAAGATTGATGCCTTAGCCTCTCGGATCTGCACAGGGTGAAGATGGATCCCTGGAGGATGAGTTCCCCCTCCAGATGCCTTCCGGAGGTGAGGTTTCTGCGAATTTTTGGGTGTTCTGTATGTCGTCTCTTCGAACCAATTGCACGGTGTGAAACTATTTGATAAGGTGGAGGCAGCGCCAACTATACGGCCGGCGCTATACGGGCGGAGAAAATTCTCCCGCCGTATAGTTGGTCGTTATGCTCTCTGCCTCCTTTGTTCACTTTTTTTCTGATATTATTAATATTTCCGAAATAAGAAATTTATGTTGTTTTTGACTCCTTTTCTCCATAGTACAACTGCTTCAACAATTGTATCCATTGGGTCCATCATCTATCCTGATCCTGGTGAAAACAAACATAAAATGTGCATGCGAAGCCGTAAAATATCAAAATCCTACATCTACAATGCAAAATAATAATGTAAAACATGATGCAAATATGCACTCATGAACTTCCCCAAGCTTAGAATCTTGCTCGTCCTGAGCAAGATTTTAGCTTAATGGATGTGATCCTCATATTCCTGAAGCTGAGTTGATAAAATAAATGAGGCAATTGCAGCATGTGTTTATCATGTACGATACAAGGAAATAAGCTCATGAATAGTACCTTACTCGAACCATCTGAATAGTATTGGATGGCTTCCACACCTTAGTTATCAATAGTTCATAAAATATAAATCTCAACATAATGTAAAAGAATCCGGTTCAACCGAATGAGTTAACAAGGTAGTCCCAAGTGTTTTAGGATCAACATATTCACTTGGGATTCAAAATCTCAAAAGTGTCTTTTTGTCATACTACAATACATTGGCATATGCCTATTTGCTCTTTGCACATTCGCACTTTTTGTTCTTTTCTTTTTCTTTTCTTTTGCATATATGCTCACACTTTGTGTTTTAAGTGTTGTGAAAAGGAGCTAGCCATATATTCCACTTCATGTAGGAATTCAAAGTTCAACGATCTCAATTATCAAATTCCAACTGTATATGAAGCATTCTTATGACTTGAGATTCTACCACGAATTGTTCTCACTCTATTTAGATAGTATTTCATTTTCCTTTCTTCAAGATTTTCTTTTTCAACTTAATTGCATAAATAATTTTTCTTTGTGAATCAACCGTGAACTTACAGCATATTGATCAAATTATCTTTCTGTGTTCCATTAATACCAATGGTGTGGAAGACTCCTATTGCTATCATCAAGTGCAAGTAAAATCATACGCAAGCCATTCATATATCAATAAAGCAAACACAAACTCAATATTGCTCCATATATAATAATAAACTCGGAATTTCATAAAAGGGATCAACTACTCCTAAAGGGAATTCTAATGATGCAAACTTTATTTCTAGTTTGAACAAATGAAGAATAATAAAACTTATAAGATAGATTACAAGGTCTTAAAGACCTCTCCAAGATTGGAATCAAGCCAGGCGGGATCAAATAATTCCTTGCGATTATTTGATACTGTGATTGTTGTAGATCACTGGGGCGCCATGGCACGTGGTATCTTCTCTTCACGGGTCAGCCTGAGGCAGAGGGATTGATTGACAGCTTCTAATTCCTTAACACGTAGCTTGTAGAAAATATTATTCCTCTCTAGCACTTTCACTTGTTCCTTAATGAACTCATTGTTATCTTGGAGTGTTTGTAGCGCCTTAATACTCATGGCGAAACCCACTTCGGTTGTCCGCTTCATATTTTCATCAAGTTTATCAGGATAAAGTCGCAGCAATCGAAGGTGTTTGGGTGTCCCTAGGTTCTCCTTGTCTAATTCCTCAATCTTCAGCTCTAGGGCCTTCAAGTCCCTCTTCCGACATCCATGGTCGGTGTCAAGGAACTCTATAGGGATGGTCTCGATCTCCTTGCCTTGGTCGCGATTTCTCCCGATCTCCCTTCTTCTTAACTTCTATCCCTTGGTTGAGAGCCCTCTCGCGAAAGGTAGATTTGTTTCTGTAGATTGGGATTAGAGAGATAGACAATGGCAGTATATAAGAGGGGTCAGAGGTCGCTAAATCTCGCGAGAAACACCAAATAGTCATCCAAGAAAAGGATCCAAACAGAACAGAAAAATAAATCACGAATTTGGAAGTAACCTGCTGCATAACGACCAGCTATACGGGCGCGACCTGTATAGGTCCGGCCGTATAGTTGGTTCTGGGCAGAATTTCCAAATATCTCGAGTCCAGGTCGATTAAATCACGACTCGGAACCGACAATAATGTTTTTTTTAATAAAAAAAGATCGAATGAAAAGTGTCTGAGAGTTTAACGACCAACTATACGGCCGGAATTTTTGCTCCGATCATATAGTTGCGACCGTATAGTTTCAAACACCGAAAATCAAAAGTGCCTGGGAGTTTAATGACCAACTATATAGCCGGATTTTTTGCTCCGGTCATATAGTTGTGACCGTATAGATATTGACACCAAAAAGAAAAACCATATGAGGATTTAATGACCAACTATACGGCTGGAATTTTTGCTCCGGTCGTATAGTTGCGACCATATAGGCTCAGATATCGAAAATAATTTCACGAGGATGATATAGAGAGTTTAATGACCAACTATACAGCGGGAGCTCCCGCTCCGGTCGTATAGCTCTACCCGTATAGTTGGTAAAACCCCTCTAAAACTTCAGAAAAACACAAGGAATTCAAAAATAGAAATTTCAAGAGTAAAAATTGTGAAAATAAATCACTTATTTGGATAAGAACACTTACCTTGTACTTACCACTTGCTTAATCGGGGATGAAAAGTTCCTCCCACAGCAAGGACTCCTTCTCTCTTGGAGGAATTGACTTTGGTTCATCAAATAATTCTCGTAAATGAAAATAACTAGGACTGAAGTTCCTCCCAATAAGATTGGTGTGCTCCTGGGAAATTATGGACACTGCATCTAACATCTTTATTTTTTGCCTCTGCATAATCTGCAACTCAAATTCTTGAAGCGAAAGAATCCAATGGATCAGTCTTGGCTTATGTTCTTTCCTCTCAAGGAGTTCTTTTAAGCCATCACAATCCATATGAACTCTCACCTTTGCATCAACTGTATAAGAACGAAATTTGTCACAAGAGAAAAATATAGCAAACAGTTCCTTTTCTTCCTTAGGGTAATTCTTTTGGGTACCATTGAGAATTCTACTAGCATGATGTATAATATTAAATCTTCAACCAATATGTTGTCCAAGAGTTACTCCAACAACATCATCGCTAGCTTCACATATTAAGTCAAAGGTTGTATCCTAGATAGGTGGTTTTATGGTGGGAGCATGAGTGAAAGCATTTTTAATTTTATCAAAAGCTTCAAGACACTTATCATCAAAATTGAATCTCATTCCCTTTTGCAAGAGGTTAGTCAAAGGTTTAGATATCCCTGAAAAATTTCTAATGAGCCTTCTATAAAAACCCACATGACCAAGAAAACTTCTTCTACCTTTAATATCCCTAGGTGGTGTCATTCTCTCTATTGCTTCAACCTTAGCTCTATCCACTTCAATTACCTTACCTGATACTTTGTGTCCAAGGACTATACCTCTTTGACCATAAAGTGGCACTTCTCTGAATTTAGAACAAGATTAGTTTCTTCACAACGCTGCAAAACTTTCTTGAGATTATCCAAGCAACTTGTAAATGAAGTTCCATAGATAGAAAATTCATCCATAAATACTTCCATTATAAGTTCTATGAAATCAGCAAAAATAGCAGTCATACATCATTGAAAAGTAGCTGGGGAATTACATAGACCAAAAGGCATATGTCGGTAAGCATGTAAACCGTAAGGACTTATGAAAGTTGTTTTAAGTTGGTCATCCGGATGAACAGCTATTTGAGAGAAACCAGAATATCCGTCTAGGTAACAAAAATGAGTATGGTTTGCTAACCTTTCTAAGTTTGATCTATGAACGATAACAAATAGTGATCTTTCCTAGTTTCTTTATTCAATTTCCTGAAATCTATGCACATCCTGTGCCCAACAACAGTTCTAGTAGGTATTAGTTCATTGTTTTCATTAGGAACAATAGTAAAACTGTCCTTCTTAGGAACACAATGAATAGGGCTTACCCAATCACTCTCTTTAACATGATAAATTATACCTGTGTCTAGTAGGCGTACAATTTCTTTTCTTACCACTTCTTTCATTTCAAGCTTCAATCTTCTATTAAATTCTGCAACTGGTTTAACACCTTCTTCCATGAATATCCGATGGACAACTCTCATGGGACTAATGCCCTTTAAGTCATCCATTGAGTACCCAAAGTCTTGGCGATGCTCCTTAAGTATCCTCATGAGTTCTTCTTCTTCTTCTCTTGAAAGTTTAGCACTAATAATAACAGGAAAGTTATTGGTATCATCTAAAAACCTGTATTTGAGATTATCTGGTAGAGTCTTCAACTCCAGGGGTGATACATTGTAAACGTATCTATAATTTTTGATGTTCCATGCTTGTTTTATATCTATGTTCTTATGTTTTGTCCACACTTTGGGGTATTTTTACACATTTTCTGGAACTAACCTATTAACAAGATGCCATAATGCCAGTTGCCTGTTTTCTGCTGTTTTTTGTTTCAGAAAATCTAGTAAGGAAATATTCTCGGAATTGGACCAGACAAAAGCCAAAGTCAATATTTTACCCGAAGCAACACGGAGTCCGGAGGGCAGTAGCACAGGGGCAGCACACACGGTGGTGGCGCGGCCTGGGGGGCACGCCACCAGGGGTGTGGGCCCCCTGGCACTCCACCGACCTTGTCCCTTCGCCTATAAAATCCTCCCGGGATGAAAACCCTAAGTACCCGATCAAAATTCCACAAAAGAGTCTGTAGCCGCCGCCATCTCCATCCCTAGGTCGGGAGGGGTCTGAAGCTCTTCTCGGCACCCTGCCGGAGGGGAAAGATCACCCTGGAGGCTTTCTTCAACACCATGACTGCCTCTGGTGTGATGCGTGAGTAGTTCATCCCTGGACTACGGGTCCATGTAGTAGCTATATGGTTGGTTCTCCTCCTTTGTGCTACCATGTTTAGATCTTGTGAGCTCCGTTCATGATCAAGATCATCTATTTGTAATCTTCAATGTTGTGTTTGCGGGGATCCGATGGATATTTAGATGCTATTTCAGATTGATTATTGATTCTATCATGTCTATGTTATTTGTGAGCTTGCATGCTTTCCGTTGTTAGTAGCTATCTTGGCCAAGTAGATGCTAGCAACTCCAAGAGGGAGTATTTATGCTCGATAGTGACAGAAATCTCTAAGGTACTAGATGTGCTGTTGCTACTAGGGAGAAAACAAAAATCCTTTGTCCATGGGGCAATCGTATTGTTTACTTTACACACTTTGCTTAATGCAATTATCTGTTGCTTGCAACTTAATACTAGAGGGGGTTCGGATGATAACCTGAAGATGGATTATTAGTCATAGATGTAGTTGGATTATGGTCTATGTATAATGTTGTAATGCCCAATCAAATCTCATAGGAGTCAAGATGATTAGTATATGCATGTATGCTTTCTCGGTGTCTGTCAATTGCCCCGCTATAATTTGTTCACCCAACATGTCATCTATCTTAAGGATAATCACCTCTAGTGAACTATGGACCCCCGGTCCATTCTTTTACTATCGATCTACAATCTACTATTTACTATTTATTGTTTACTTTCTGCAAGCAATTACTATCTTCCACACAATACGTTTAATCCTTTGTTTTCAGCAAAATCGGTGAGATTGACAAGCGCACTGTAAGTTGGGGGCAAAGTTCTGTGGTTGTGTTGTGTAGGATCCCAAGTTGGAAACAACACCTTGGAGGTGTTTCCTTGCTCCTACTGGTCCGATAACCTTGGTTTCATATTTGAGGGAAAACTTGATGCTGTGCTCATCATACCTTCCTCTTGGGGTTCCACAACGAGCTCGATATATTTTGAGCCGTCAAGCCTTTTTTCTGGTGCCGTTGCCGGGGAGTTAAGGACATCTTCACAAGGGGAGTCCCTCATAACCAATCTCTTTACTTTGTTTTTTTGTTTTGCTTAGTTTATTTTTTCTTTGTTTGCTTTTTCCTTTATCAAAAACAAAAAAAAATAGTTCTTTCTGTAAGTTGCCACCTAGTTCTTGGCTTGCCATGTTGACACCTAAGTTCACTCTAAAAGACATTTCAATAGGTAGTGGCTCTATAATTGGGAAAAAGAATATTGAAGAACTCTTTAATCATGTTAGCAAGCATGAGGATATTGAGGACATATCCTTAGCAGATCTTACTCCAAATTATGAAATTGCTGCAGCTTCTTTAGTTCACATGTTGGAAGATAGGTTTGTTAACCTTAACCCCATAATGCAAGTAATGTTTCTTAAACTTAAATATAATGAGGATACTAAAAAGAGAGATTTTATTCTAGAAACTTTGCTTAAAGAATTCTATGATGTTGTTAAGGAAGACAAAAAAGTCTTTGATCATTTTAATATGGCAGGATGATGTGCAGATGTTATTGGTACGCGAGAAAAGATGGAAAAAACTAAACCTAAAAATGGGGAGGAAATTAAAATACCAATACCTTTTAAACTTGTAGGAATGCATGAAGCCTTAAAAAAGAATTTTGATTGGATTGTTCCTGAACACCCGTTTGATGAAAATAGTGAACCCAAGAGTATTGAGAGAGGATCCTCTAGAACTTATTTGGATGATATACCTTGCCTTGTTGAAGATATTTCTGGTATTGATCGTAATGCTTCTTCATTTGAGAATACTTGATTCTTGCTTCTCATGCCTAGCTCAAAGGCGTTAAAGAAAAACATTTATTGGGAGATAACCCAAATTTCTTTAGGAATCTTTTGTTGAGTCTTGGAAGTTATTGCTTTAGTAATAAACTCTCCTTATCCTTCTTGTGTTGTTTTTGTGCCAAGAGTAACCTCTAATGAGAGAGAAGTAAGACTTGGGAAAATTGCTGTCCCAAAACAGATTTTTGTGCTTCGCTGTAAAAATTCGTGAAAAATCTCTGTAGGTCGGATTGAGCTGTAATGTTTTTTGCTTCTACCCCAGGTTGTTATCTAACTTTAGTTAGTTTAACACTTTTTGATTTGAGCAATAGAAGGTCTTCGAAAAAAATCGTTTTTTACCTGCTGGTCTGTTTTGATAGATTTCTGCCATTATTTGCATTTGCCTCTTAATCTCTTTCTCTTTGAGTTCTCTTTGATCACTTGAACTTTTTAAAAGGAAGTGCTACAGTAGCTTGTGTTTTAATGGAAGTTTTACTTGTGTTGAAACTGAACCAAAAGACTTATTATCTTGAGTACACTAATGTTGCTAATGAAGATTGTGTGAAGTTTTGTATGAAGGAAACTTTAAAGTGTAGGGAAGAGTAATGTGATAAGATGAAGTATGGAGAAAAGCTCAAGCTTGGGGATGCCACCCGTGTCACCCCAAGAAATATTCAAGAAGTACAAGCGTCAAATCTTGGGGATGCTAAGGCATCCCCTTCCTCATCAATAAAAATCTCAGGTTTCTTCCAAACACTTCATTTTTATTGTTTGATGCACAATTGTGTTGTTCTTGGATCGTCTTCATTTTAGTTTTTAGTTTTTGTTTGCTTGGTTTGCTTAAATAAGTTGGTTGGACCCACACATTCATTAATAGTTTCAAATAGGTTGATTTGGATTGGAAAAGAGTAGGAAAGTTCATGCTTATAAGTGGTATAAAAGGAGCTTGTTTTTGACTGTGACTTAGACTTTATCATGTCATGCTTGATATTGTTTTGACTTTATGCTTAGTGATTATTGCTGTAGCATGACTTGTTACAAACAATTGAGATTGCTTAATGTGCCTTGAAAAAATCATGCATTGTTTTAGCATATAAAAGCATAATATTGTGGTATTCTCCTTTGATGCTTTATTTGGGTTGACTTGGCGCATGCTCACACCATGTTAAGACTATATCAAGTCACCATAGCCTCCATGATCATTTAGTTTTCGACTTGTAATATCACTTTATGCTTTAATTAATAATGTTTTGTCGCTTTGCATGATTATGGCCATTATTGCTCTCTTAGTTGGTCGCTCCCAGTCTTTTGCTAGCCTCCATACCAAGTATGAGGTCCACTCATGCATCCAACTCCAAATAAAACCAAGTTATTCCAAAAGAGTCCATTGTACCTACCTATTAGCATTTGCTATTCCAATTATATTCATGTTTTTATCTACCTTCCAAATTAAACTTGTTATGTGAAAATTAGTGATTAAAGCTATCACAAACTTGATGGCACACTTTACTTATCTTGCACTTAATAAACTTGAACCAATGTGCCCATCTATGTTGCGTATATGCTTGCGTTTTGTAAGTTGTGAATTAGCAGAACCATGTTATCATGGGGAATGCTTTCAACATTGCACTTTATTTAGTTGATATCATGTTCTTTTGCTTATGGATCCCGGCGGTGTGAAATGAAAGGGGAGCTTGTAAGGCTCATGGAGTTCGTATATGTGTTAGAGAAACGCCTAGGCGGCTGGTGTAAGCCATGTCTAATCATGGTGGAAACCTGCAGCATAACCATAGTGAGCAATCTATGAAGCATCCTCTATAAAAAACCCTATGCAAATAGGAAAGAAAAAAAGATTGAAAAAACAAAAAAAGCCTATGCAAATAGGAAATAAAGGGATTGCTGAGATGCTCATTGTCTGCTTGCCTTGTCATTTTGATATGGGGAATCTTCCATATCATCGGGCAAGGAGTACCCCGTTGGCGGTTCTCTATGATACACATGTAGTTACAATGACAAGAACCTACCTGTGACTAAACTTGAGTAGCACGAGGAACGGTACTCGTAAGTAAGGGGCATGAGATTTTCAGCTTATAACTTGTCAAGCATATCCTCATATTTGTTCACTTTAACCTTAATCACCTAAAGATGCTTATGATAGGGGCAATGAGAGCTGAAAGCTAATAAGTAACAGAATTTTTGGAAGCTCTTTATGAGACTTGAATCCCTGCTTCCTTCTATGAAGGGCCTTTCTTTTACTTTTATGTTGAGTCTCCATCTTCTATCTTTATGCACCTATTGAGAGAGCATAGTGGCCATTCTTAGTTTAATGTGCGTTGTCCCAAAACTTGTTGATTGATTCATAACTTTGATATTGCTTGTTCTTAAACTATTTGTATCTAGTCACCCTTATGAACTTTGAAGGTGTCCTATGCATTTATGTTTTGCTACACTATGAGGGACAAGCTGAATACCATTCTCATTATGTTTTCTATATGTGAAACAAACAAACGTCTTTCAAAGCATCGTCATTCATGAATCTTTTGTTTGTACCTTTTCATGTTATAACATAGTTGCTATGTCTTATTGTTAGAACTATATCTTTCATGCTATGTTAAAGTACTATGATCCCAACTATCAATGTTTTACAAATACGTTGATCAAGATTATGATGGTGCATGTCACCTCAAAAATTATTCTTTTTTATCACTTACCTACTCGAGGACGGGCAGGAGTTAAGCTTGGGGAGGTTGATACGTTGTAAACGTATCTATAATTTTTGATGTTCCATGCTTGTTTTATATCTACTTTCTTATGTTTTGTCCACACTTTGGAGTATTTTTACACATTTTCTGGAACTAACCTATTAACAAGATGCCATAGTGCTAGTTGCCTGTTTTCTGCTGTTTTTGGTTTCAGAAAATCTAGTAAGGAAATATTCTTGGAATTGGACCGGACAAAAGCCAAAGTCAATATTTTACCCGAAGCAACACAGAGTCCGGAGGGGAGACGATGTGG
This sequence comes from Avena insularis, assembly GCA_023614405.1. Taxonomy (NCBI): domain Eukaryota; kingdom Viridiplantae; phylum Streptophyta; class Magnoliopsida; order Poales; family Poaceae; genus Avena; species Avena insularis. Next base: position 426,460,726 of record CM042692.1, on the reverse strand, counting down.
CGCACCAGGGCGGCCACACCTGGTGGCGGCACGGCCTGGGGGGCACGCCACCAGGGGGTGTGGTCCCCCTGGTACTCCATCGACCTTGCCCCTTCGCCTATAAAATCCTCCCGGGACAAAAACCCTAAGTACCCGATGAAAATTCCACGAAAGAGTCTATAGCCGCCGCCATCTCCATCCCTAGACCGGGAGGGATCTGAAGCTCTTCCCAGCACCCGTGGGGCAATCGTATTGTTTACTTTACACACTTTGCTTAATGCAATTATCTGTTGCTTGCAACTTAATACTAGAGGGGGTTCGGATGATAACCTGAAGGTGGATTATTAGTCATAGATGCAGTTGGATTACGGTCTATGTATAATGTTGTAATGCCCAATCAAATCTCATAGGAGTCAAGATGATTAGTATATGCATGTATGCTTTCTCGGTGTCTGTCAATTTCCCCGATGTAGTTTGTTCATCCAACATGTCATCTATCTTAAGGAGAATCACCTCTAGTGAACTATGGACCCCGGTCCATTCTTTTACTATCAATCTACAATCTACTATTTAATGTTTATTGTTTACTTTCTACAAGAAATTACTATCTTCCACACAATACGTTTAATCCTTTGTTTTCAGCAAGACCGGTGAGATTGACAACCTCACTGTAAGTTGGGGCCAAAGTTCTATGGTTGTGTTGTGCAGGATTCCAAGTTGGAAACAACACCTTGGAGGTGTTTCCTTGCTCCTACTGGCTCGATAACCTTGCTTTCATAACTGAGGGAAAACTTAATGCTGTGCTCATCATACCTTCCTCTTGGGGTTCCCCAACGAGCTCGATATATTTTGAGCCATCAGGGGGTGGTAGTTCCTCGTCCCCTCTCTTTTCTGGCTCTTCAAAAGCCTCATTAGTTGGAGGTCCCAAAATAGGAAGTGAATCAAATTCATCTTCTAGTTCTTCTAAGGACTTGTCCTCCATAACTATTTCTTCATAATTTGGATTTTCATTTATTTCTTCTTCCCCATTACTAAAGAAAAGAGCTGCCATTTCCTCAATGGTTATCTCTTCCTCTTCTTCTTGTGCTTGTGGAGGCTTGTCTTTAAATTTGGAAAAATGGAATTTATTTTCCGTTCCCCAAGCTTAAGAGTCACAATCTCCTTCTTGAAGTTAACATAGGCACCTATATCACCCAAAAAGGTTCTTCCAAATATAATAGGGCAAAAAGTGTCAGCTGGCATATCAACAACTACAAAATCGATAGGAAAATTTTTGTTGCCAATTGTGACAGTTGCATTATCAACTACTCCCATTGGAATTGTAAGATTTTTATTGGCTAACATAATTGTTATATTAGTATTCTCAATTGTAGCCGGTTCTATTTCTTCTTTTATTTCTATGTAGAAATCATAAGATATAACATTGACTTCGGTGCCAAGGTCACATAAACCGTAATGAGAGGTTTGTTTAAATATGCAGGGAAGAATAGGCTTACACACATCTTTTACCTTCAACGAATATGGAAGTGTCTCCATCAAGTTCAACTATGTTACAGTGTGAGTACATAGCCATAATTGCTTCCTTGGTTACCTCTTCATCTTTATTTTCCTTTAGATGTTCCTTGACTTCTGGCATGCTTTCCTCTTCCCTATTTTCCTATACTGCTTTGACCAGTTCATATTCAAAAATATGTTTTTGTGCAGTGTTAGGGAAAGGCACTTCATATATTGGTTCTACGGAGGCAAGTGTTGCTTTGTCTTCTCTTTTCTTCTCTGGTTCACGTGGTGGATCATACTTGAATGGACCCTCCTTTGGAGCTTTAATATGTTCTGTAAAAGCTTTAACAACTTGCAACACAAGATCTAAATCCAGATAAAGTTCTTTAGACAATTCTTTCACATGGCTCTTTTTTATTATAATCATGAATACAACCATGCTCTATTTCTATGCCCCTTCACTTCCTAGACCAAAATTCGATGAAACTCTATGGTCACGAATTCTATTAAGTAAAGCCCCAGATTTAGGTATAGGAAGATTCATAAAGGCTCCTTCCGGGAAAGAGTCTAGTTCAATTTTATTAGGTTCAATTAAACCGCCATAAAAGATATGCAGTAAATACCATTCAGGTAAATCATGATGAGGACATAGTCGTAGTAAATCTTTAAATCTAATATAAGCTCTTACTAGTCCTTCATTAGAATGATTCTTCTAAGTCATTATAAGACGCCCGATTCCAAAAGATTTTGATAATGGATAATATTTTGATAGAAATTCACAAGCTAATTTATCCCAAGTAGTAGTGGCTTCAGGGGGTAGAGATCTATACCATGAGAGAGATATACTTGTCAAAGTTTGACTAAAAAGTTTAACCCTTACCTCATCGGCAGTATATCCCGTCAATAGAAAAGTGCCACATATATCTTTAAAACATGCAATATGCTCATATGGATTAGGATCTTCTTCTTCTCCAGTAAATTGCTTCTTATGTAGAATACTAAGCAGTAGAGGATTTATTTCAACCCCCCTTGTCTTCTCATTGGAGTTGTCTCTTTTATAAATATCATAGGGCTTCCCAAAGAGGTTGAGTGGGTTAGCACTAGTCATATGCTCAAACTCCATCGTGTTGGTGAAAACCCGTAACTCAAAACAAAATTTAGCAAGACAAAAATAAATAAGCAAAAACTAAAAGACCTATAGCGCTTAGCTCCCCGGCAACGGCGCCAGAAAATAGCTTGATGACTGCAAGTGCACAAATCGTTTGTAGCTAGTTTCGAAATAAAGATATCGATCCCAGAGGGAGCAGGAGTCTGAAATCTAATAATTCTTGAAATAAATATTGTGATAGAAATGCTAGGTAAAGTTCTAAGTAACAGGATAAAATGCGAGTAATGTCTAAAAAGGTGTTTTTGGGTTTTATGTGTAAGAGCAATAATAAAACAAAGTAAAGTAACTTAATACAGAAAGTAAGTATCGCGTATGTAAAGAAAGATTGGAACTGCAATAGGGAAAAAGTGTTCTCAGGGAGTAGCGGATACACCACTAGTATTGTAATGATCTAAGATAAAGATTATTATCATGAACTTTCTCAACTGTGTACGTGTGGGAGGAACTCCGAATGTGGACGAATAGGCAACAATCGCTGCTCACATCATCCTCATAACCACATTAGTCAGCAGTCGACATCAATCGAATTATTGCGCTATTAAGGGACGTAATCCCATAGGACGTATCCCATGGCATGGAGTGTTCCGTGAGTTTCCTCGATTTCCCAAGTTGATACGTTAGGATTGCTAACAGCTTTATAGTCACTGTAAGTGCTAGCACGCCTCCGTCTACCAACAAGTAGTTCCCTCCATCAAGTCCCCACGAGAGGCAAGTATTGAGAGGTCAACTTCTCTCAACATCAAGATGTAGAGAATCTAACACATGGTCACAGTGATGAATATCATAATAGACTTTATCTTATTTCAATCTCATACTAGGGTTTTTCCATCTCCCCAAGAACTAATGATCTACTCATACATGGAGGCAATCAACATCATGGCAATGATAATGGAAATAATCATAGATGAATAATACTTGTATAAATCCACAACGAGTATTGGAATTACAACAAGATCTAGACAAGATGTAGATGGAATAGACAAAGATGGTGGTGATGCAGTGGTGGATGATGAAGATCGATGCCTTAGCCTCCCAGATCTGCACAAGGTGAATATGGATCCCTAGCGGATGAGTTCCCCCTCCAGATGCCTTCTATAGGTGTGGTTTCTGCGATTACTGAAATTTTGATTGGTCTGCCTTGTTGCATGAGGACAGAACCACCTGGGTGTTCTATATGTCGTCTCTTTGAACCAATTGCACGGGGTGAAACTATTTGACGAGGCGGAGGTGATGACCCACAAGTATAGGGGGTGTATCGCAGTATTTTCGAGGGAAGTGAAACCCAATTTATTGATTCGACACAAGGGGAGCCAAAGAATATTTATAAGCCTTAACAACTGAGTTTTCAATTCAGCTGCACGTAGAAACAATCTTGCTCACAACATTTTATGAGTAGAAACAGTTTTTTTAGTAGGAATAGTAAAGTAACAGCAGTAGTAAAGCAAAGACAGCAGTAACAAAAGCAGTAAACAGTGGGATTCGAGTGCAGTAGGCACAAGGATGGATGGACAGACGTTGCATGGACAAGACAATTCACATAACAATTAGAACATAGGGCAATTGCAGATAAATAAGATAAAGCGTTGAGAAAGATTCAATAGATTGTTATTTAAGTTGTGGTGTACTTCTTCTAGTGGTGTCATGTGAACGTCGACTACATGACACTTCACCTATATGGGCCTAGGGGAATGCATTGTGTATTTGGCTACTAATCGTAGGGGTTGCCGGAGTGACAGAAACCTGAACCCCCATTAGGAAACCATTGCACAAGGGACGTAATGGTCTTAGAGTTTAAAGCTGCGGTTAGGTTTTACCTTAATTACTTTCTTGTACTTACGGATGTTTGCAAGGGGGTTTAATCACAAGTATGTATTAAGTCTTGGATGGGACGGTACATTAGCACAGGTTCACCCACACAACACTTAGCAAGCTAGAGAAGATTAATAGACTATATGAAGCAAAAGCACTTGACAGTCTTCCCATGTGTCCTCGAGAACGTTTGGTCATCTATAGAAATACAACCGGCTTATCATTTGCTGCATAAAGGATTGGGCCACTTGCCGCATTCATTCTTACTTTCTTTTATTTACTCGTACTTTGTTTACTTGCTTTATCGAAAACCCCTAAAAATCCATTTGCTAAGTATTTGCAGAGAATTCCTGATCCATACCACTAGCCAGCACCTTCTGCTCCTCGTTGGGTTCGACACTCTTACTTATCGAAAATACTGCGATACACCCCCTATACTTGTGGGTCATCAAGACTATTTTCTGGCGCCGTTGCCGGGGAGTGAAGCGCTATTGGAGAGTGGAACTGGTAAAGGAAACTTCTACTATGAGTATTGTTTACTTCTGCTAGTTGCTTTATTTTCGTTATGGATAATTCGCTGAGTTTCTTATTTGGTAATGCTACTACCACTGCTAAGATAGTAGATAAGCCACCACCTGCTGAGAAAGATGTTTTCACAATATCTACAAGAATTATTGATCGTGTTATGGATAACTACTATGTTGGGGATGGAACTGTCCATCCAGGTGATCATTTACTCTTTATACACGAATTATGCGGGTTGTTCAAGTGTGCAGGTATTACTACAGATCAAGTTAAGAAGAAGCTATTCTCATTATCACTGAAAGGAAGAGCTGAGGACTGGTATAAGCTGCTGAAGAATGGTCAAGCTCTAGAATGGGAGGAAATAGTGCCTCTCTTTTATTCAAAGTTTTATCCTCCTAGTGAGATTCATAAAGATCGGAATCAAATATACAACTTTTGGCCTCTTGATGGAGAAAGTACAGCTCAAGCTTGGGGGAGATTGAAGTTACTAATGCTCAAATGTCCCATTCATGAGCTCCCCAATAATATCATTATCAATAACTTTTATGCAAGGCTCCCTCTACATGACAAGGATTTATTAGATGCTTCTTGTGCTGGATCATTCACTCGTATGGAAGAAGAAGTTAAATGGGACCTTCTGGATCGTATTCAAGACAATGCTGAAGCTTGGGAGAATGACAAAGGTAGAAAGTCAGGTATAAATCATGATTATGAATGCATTGAATCTTTTATGGGAACTGATGACTTTCAAAATATTAGTAATGCTTATGGTCTTGATTTGCAAGTTATTACGAATTGCTTTAGAGCTTTTGCCTCTTATATTGAAATTCCGAAAAAGGGATGGAATAAGTACCATGCGCCTTATAAAGATATTGTTGGCCATGTTCCTATTGGGAGCACTAAGTGTTGCATTATTGATCATATCCTACTTGAACCTTACATAGAGAAGATTCCCTTCCCAGATAAGGTAAAGGATCATCCTATGATAACTAATGTAATCACTAAAAGTGGAAAGAGAACTGTAAAACCTGATGAACAAATAAACATTGAACCTGTCGTAGCAATTGTGAAAGACCTTGTTACTAAAAGCGTAGAAGATGGGCACATAGTCTTTTGTGAAGATGCTTCCAATATTGTTTCACATCCCAATAGATCTAAAAAGGCTAGTGTTCCTGTGCTTTCGGTTAGAATTGGTGATCATTGCTATTATGGTTTATGCGATATTGGTGCAAGTTCTAGTGCCATTCCTTATGAACTTTACAGAGAAATTATGCATGAAATCAGTCCTTGCGAGTTGGAGGTGATTGATGTGGTTATTCACCTTGCTAATAGAGAGACTATCTCTCCAATTGGCATTGTGCGAGACGTGGAAGTCCTTTGTGGTAAGATCAAGTATCCTGCTGATTTTCTAGTACTTGGTTCTGCTGCTAGTAAAACTTATCCTATCATTTTTGGTAGACCTTTCTTGAGTACTTGTGGAGCTATTATTGATTGCAAGAGGGAGAAAATCTTGACTAAGTTTGATGGGGAATCTTATGAGTTTAGTTTTTCGAAATTTACTAAAGAACCTTGCGAAGAGGAAACCCATAATGAGGATTTTAGATTTGAACAACTTGCTTCTATCTCTCTTGCTCCTAACAATGCTTTGCAGCAATTTATGGAAGATCATGAAAGTGAGATCTTCATGGATGAAAGGAATGAGATTGACGAGATCCTCCGTCGTCAACCCAGGTTACTTAGACATGACTTGCCTGTAGAAGACTTGGGTACCACTTTGCCACCCAAAAAGGACCCGGTCTTCGATCTAAAACCTCTCCGTGATGATCTTAAATATGCTTTTATTGATGATAAAAAGATATATCCTGTTATTATTAGCGCTAAACTTTCAGGGGAGGAAGAAGAAAGATTATTGGAAGTTTTGAAGAAACACCGAGGAGCTATGGGCTATACTCTGGATGATTTGAAAGGGATTTCACCTACTATATGTCAGCATTCTATCAACATAGAACCAGATGCGAAGCCAGTAGTGGAGCACCAACGACGTTTAAATCCTAAGATGAAGGTGTTGGGTCCACAGCATAGAAAACAAAAATTTTCCTACGATGAGAACTACACGCCAAGATCTATCTACTAGATATAGAGCAACGGGTGGACATACATCCATGGAGAACTTACCCTCGAAGACAACGAGCTTTGTTAACGAGTAGGAGCTCGTGGTTGATGTAGTCGTACACTTGCCGATCTCAAGATCGTGAGGAAGTCCGAGCGCCGCAACTCAGCAGCGCATCCGCACTCACACACACGTTCAAGCCACCGGACAACCTCCACCTCCTCGCTCCAGCGATCCAGCGGAAGCAGCAACTCCTTCGCATTTAACGAAATGCCACCGGGAACATGTATCTCGCTAATCCGAGACCATGGGGGAATAATTCTAGAGGGGGAGAGAGATCCTTCACAAGGAGGTGTGAGGATGAAGGAGGGAATGGGTGGCCTTTTATAGGAGGAGGGGGGTGCCCCCTCTCTCCATGGCCGGCGCATGGGGTGACCTCACCTCCCCATTCATGTGGTAACCTCCACATTAAAATGCCTCTTCACATTCCCTTTTAAAGTCTCCACTTTAAATGCATTAAATTTCTCCAAATTTAATGCTCTCTCATTTAATAAAACTATTTTTATTAAATTTATTCAGAATTTTGTTAATTACTTTAATTAACAAACATTCACATATAGCCCCTTGCAATATTTCAATATCACATGCAGAACCACCTTTTGCAATTTCACCCGAAACAATTTCTAGTTTCTATTGAAACAATTCCTGCGCTTTGCAATTCTTTCGTATGAAACATATGTGCTCCAAAATGGTGTCCGGTAACTCTTAAGTGTGCCACCCTACGGTTCGCGAATAATGCAGACATGATCGAGACCCTTCTCCGATCAATAATCAATAGCGGGACCTGGAGATCCGTACTGACTCCTACACATTCAACGATGACTCTGTGATCGTGAGAACCTTTAACGCTTGTAACTAAATCCCTTTGTCTCTCGATATATTACATGTCCGAGAGATTGATCATCGGTATCTCCATACCTAGTTTGATCTCAAGCATTACATGCACTCTTTTCTCGTTCCGTGATATAACATTCTAGTGATCACATCACTTGCTTGCAAGCTATCCTAATGTGATATCACCGAGAGGGCCCAGTATATCTATCCGTCATCCGGATTGACAAATTCCTCTTGATCCATGAGCCTCAACATAACACCTTTGTAGCACTGAACCCATCTTTATAGTCACCCTGTTATTGTGTGACGTTTGATGTTATCAAGATACTCTTCCGGTGTTAGCAATTAACATGATCTCATGGTCTAAGGATAAAGATTACCATTATGATGTTATAGCAATATAAACATAATGACTTGATCGTAATGCTATACTTCGGATGAATGTTCATCACATCATTTCACAAATGCTGTGACCTTGTTATTAACAACATCCAATGTCCATGATCAGGAAACCTTGATCATCTTGTTAATCAACAAGCTAGTCTATAAGAGAGGCATGACTAGGAACCCTTTTTGTTTATTAAACACACATGTATTGATGTTTCCTATCAATACAATTATAGCATGCAAAATAAACATCTATCATATACAAGGAATACATAATAACAACTTTATTATTGCCTCTCAGGGCATATTTCCTTCAGAAGGAAGTGGTAAGGAATGAGGTATTGAAACTCCTTGATGCTGGTATTATTTATCCTATTGCTGATAGTGAATAGGTTAGTCCTGTTCATTGTGTTCCTAAAAAGGGAGGTATTACCGTTGTCCCTAATGATAACAATGAGCTTATTCCTCAAATAATAGTAGTAGGCTATAGGATGTGCATCGATTTTAGGAAATTCAATAAAGTCACTAAGAAAGACCACTACCCGCTTCCTTTTATTGATCAAATGTTGGAAAGATTGTCTAAAAAGACCCATTTTTGTTTTCTTGATGGTTATTCTGGTTTCTCTAAAATTGTTGTTGAACAACAAGATCAAGAAAAAACTACTTTTACTTGCCCTTATGGAACTTATGCTTATAGACGTATGCCTTTTGGTTTATGTAATGCTCCTGCTACTTTCCAAAGGTGTATGTCTGCTATCTTTCATGGCTTTTGTGAGGAAATTGTAGAAGTGTTCATGGATGACTTTTACATCTCACGGAACTTCTTTTGATAATTGTCTGCACAACCTTGATAAAGTTTTGCAGAGATGTGAAGAAACTAATCTTGTTCTTAATTGGGAGAAATGCCACTTCATGGTTAACGAAGGGATTGTTCTTGGGCATAAAGTTTCTGAAAGAGGCATAGAAGTTGATAGAGCTAAAGTTGAGGCAATTGAGAATATGCCATGCCCAAAAGACATTAAAGGTATTCGTAGTATCCTTGGTCATGCTGGTTTCTATAGAAGGTTTATTAAAGACTTTTCTAGGATATCAAAACCCCTTACTAATCTTCTTCAAAAAGATGTACCCTTTGTTTTTGATGATGATTGTAAGGAAGCTTTTGAAACTCTTAAGAAGGCTTTAACTACAGGTCCTATTGTTCAACCACCTGATTGGAGTTTACCGTTTGAAATAATGTGTGATGCTAGTGATTTTGATGTAGGTGCTGTCCTTGGGCAACGTATTGATAAAAGCTAAATGTTATCCATTATGCTAGTAAGACTTTAGACGCTGCTCAAAGGAACTATGCTACTACTGAAAAGGAATTTCTAGCTGTTGTTTTTGCTTGTGATAAGTTTAGGCCCTATATTGTGGACTCAAAAGTAACCATTCATACTAATCATGCTGCTATTAAATATCTTATGATGAAGAAGGACGCTAAGCCTAGGCTTATTAGATGGGTACTGCTTTTACAAGAGTTTGATCTACATATAGTAGATAGAAAGGGTGCTGAAAATCCTGTAGCTGATAATTTATCTCGTTTGGAAAACATCTCTTTTGATCCTATGCCTGTTAATGATAGTTTCCCAAATGAACAATTAGCCGCAGTAGGGGTGAACTCGCGAGGAAGCCCTTGGTATGCTGACTATGCTAACTTTATTGTCTCCAAGTATTTTCCTCCAACTTTTACAACTCAGCAAAGAAGAAAGTTCTTTTATGATTTGAGGCATTATTTTTGGGATGACCCACACTTATACAAAGAAGGGGTTGATGGTATTATGCGAAGATGTGTTCCAGAGTATGAACAAAAAGAAATATTGCGTAAATGTCACAGGAGCGCCTATGGAGGACATCATGCAAGATATAGAACTGCACAAAAGGTACTACAATCAGGTTTCTACTGGCCTACCCTTTTTAAAGATGCAAGAAAATTTGTTTTATCTTGTGATGAATGTCAACGTGTTGGTAATATTTCTAGACGCAATGAAATGCCTATGAATTGCTCTCTAGTTATTGAACCTTTTGATTGTTGGGGATTTGACTTTATGGGGCCTTTACCTCCTTCGAAGGGTTACACTCATATTCTTGTTACCGTTGATTATGTTACTAAGTGGGTAGAAGCCATTCCTACGAAAAGTGCTGACGGGGAAACCTCTCTAAAAATGCTTAAGGATGTTATCTTTCCTAGGTTTGGAGTGCCTAGGTATCTCATGACTGATGGGGGTTCTCATTTCATCCATGGCGGTTTTAGGAAGACCCTCGCTAAGTATGATGTTAATCATAGAATTGCTTCAGCTTATCACCCCCAAACTAGCGGGCAAGTAGAGTTATCAAATAGAGAAATTAAATCTATATTGCAAAAAGGCATTAATAGGTCTAGAAAAAACTGGGCTAAGAAGTTGAATGATGCTTTATGGGCTTATAGAACTGCTTATAAGAATCCCATGGGAATGTCTCCTTATAAAATGGTTTATGGGAAAGCTTGCCACTTACCCTTAGAATTAGAACACAAAGCTTCTTTGGTGAAAGAACTAAATAGAGATTGTAAGCTAGCTGGTGAGAAAAGACTTTTTGACTTAAGCTCTTTAGATGAATGGAGGAGTGAAGCCTATGAGAATGCTAGGCTCTTTAAAGAAAAAGTTAAAAGATGGCACGACAAGCGAATACTTAAGAGAGAATTTCATGTTGGTGAGAAAGTTCTATTGTATAGGTCTCGTCTCAGATTTTTTGCAGGTAAGCTACTATCAAAATGGGAAGGACCTTTCATCATTGAAGAAGTATACCGTTCAGGAGCAATAAAAATTTCTTCTCTAAAAGATAATACTACACAAGTAGTAAATGGACAGCGACTCAAACACTATATTGCTAGATATTCTTACAATGAGGATGTTGATGCCTTTCAAGTTATAACTCTAGAGAAATTCATTGAGGACCAAATTCAGAGACCTGCAGAGTCCGTTTCCAACTAGGTAACAGTTCTGGTAAGAAAAGTTCCATGAAAATACAATCCAACTATATTTTTGCAGTTTTCAGTCAATAAGGAAAACTACGAAGCGAAAAGGGCCGGAGGCTGGGCAGGGTGGCCCACCCCACCCCAGGGCGCGGCCCAACCCCGGGCCGCGCCACCCGGTGGTGCGGCCACCCAGGACTCCGTCTCCGACCCGTTTTCTCCCAGTACCTTCCTTTTGTTATGAAACTTCGTAATATATAACCCCCTGGATTTTCCGAGGTTCGTATATCGTGTTTTCGTTGTGTTTTTGTTTCGATCATTTACGCGGTGTAATCTCAGATTTGGAGCCACAATGTCTTCCTCTGGAACATCCAAGGGAGATCCTTTAGAAGATATCATCAACCCATACATGAGAGAATTGAAGATTCATCCCAAGGAGTTGTTGCTCGAAGGTGGGGAGGTCCGGATTAAGGAGGTTCAAGGCCCTAAAGGTGAAGGAAATCTGGAGGACAGGATGGAAGCATTGGAGCAATAAGTCTTTAGGTACAGGAAGATGGCGGAGCGCGAAGTGGACATCATCCACAAGATTTGTTCCGAACTCATCGCCGAGCACCAAAAGGAGACTTCTGAACTCAAGGATGAAATCTTCTCACTCTGCCAAACAACCAACGAACTGCAAGCACAGTTTTATGACATACAAAATCAAAACTGTGAGTATGAGGCTAGATTTAAACGCATAAGTTCTGCTGCAAGTTTCAGGATGTTGGAAACCACGATGTCCTTTGTTGACGGGAAGCCTTTACCCTGGAAGACGGACGAAGATGAGAAGATACCACCACCACCTAAGGAGTAATTCATCATCAGGTTTGGCATCCCCTTGGTTTGTTCCAAGCTTGGGGGAGTGCCGCAGTATCATATCACTATCTTCTATATTTTTACCTTATTAGTAGAGTCATATCATGAATAGAGGAGTTATTGTGTAGTATGGTTTGCATTATGGAAGTGTCCCCTCTCTCGTTAGATATGTATCCCTTGGTGTGAGTTTCCGTTATGGAATATTAATGAGAAGTTCTATCATTCACTCTTTTGCTTAGCTTATGTTAGTTTTCAATTCGTGGTTATATGATTGATCTTGTTGTTAGTATTGTTAGCACTTTGGGATCATTGAGTTAATTTAGTTGGTTTTGGCAAACCTGGCTCGGTCAGTAGCAACACCTTTTTGAGAGTTGATTGAAAAAGATAGAAGTACTCTAAAGAAAAAATAATTTCATCATCTTTCTTTATTGATTTGCTCACAAGTCTAGTATTCTCTAGTTAAGATCTTTTGTGCTTCCAAGGAAGATTGCATGTTTGTCTTTATCACTTGTATGTTTGTTTGTTTCCTTCAACTCTTGTACTTGCTACCCAGCCTTGCTAGCCAAAAACCTGTACTAAGAGGGTACTCTTCTCGTGCATCCACCTCCTTTAAACCAAAACCTTTGCCATTTGTGTCCACCATACCTACCTAGTAGCATTAGTGCTATTCCAAGTAAATTCTTGTTTTGTCTACCTCCCAAATTAAACTTGTTATGTGAAAATTAGTGATTAAAGCTCTCACGAACTTGATGGCGCACTTTACTTTCTTGCATTTAATAAACTTGAACCATTGGGTCCTTCTTTGTTGTGTATATGCTTGCGCTTTATGAGTTGAAGTTAGCAGAACCATGTATCATGGGGACCGCTTTCAACACTTCATTGGTACTTGTACCTAGTTGATATCATGTTCTTTTGCTTATGGATCCCGGCGGTGTGAAATAAAAGTGGAACTTGTAAGATCATGGAGTTTATATGTGTGTTAGAGAAACGCCTGGGCCGCTAGCCTAAGCGATGCCTAATCATGGTGGAAACTTGCAGCATAACTATAGTGAGCATTCTATGAAGCATCCTCAATAAAAACCTATGCAAATAGAAAATAAAAAGATCGCTGAGATGCTCACTGTCTGCTTGCCTTGTCATTTTGATTATGGGATAGCTCCTGTGTCATGTGCATGGGGTACCCCGTTGGCGGTTCTCAATGATACACATATATTTACAATGACAAGAGCTTGCTCGTGACTGAAGTTGAGTAGCATGAGGATCGGTACTCATAAGTAAGGGGCTTGAGATTTCAACTTATAACTTGTCAAGCATATCCTCTTAGTTGTGTCACTTTAACCTTAATCACCTAAAGATGCCTATGATAGGGGCAATGAGAGCTGAAAGCTAGTAAGTATCATAATTTTTGGGAGCTCTTTATGAGACTTGCAATCCCTGCTTCCCTCTGCGAAGGGCCCTTCTTTACTTTGTAGTTGAGTCAGTAAACCTTTTCCCTTCTATCTCAGCAAGTATCTTGAGTTGATGTGTTTCATTCATTCATATGATGATTTATGCATTCATGTTTCTTATGTTCCTTGTTTTGCACATTGCTCTTATCTTGAAGTTTACTACTTTGAAAGCTTTCTTTGAAAACCAGCTATTTGTGAACTTAGCAAATTATCAACTATTCTTCGACCAAGAGCTAAGTTTGCCATTACCAATGATGATTTACTCTATGTATCTTTATTGTGTTTCCTTTACTCATTGCAAGTTGAGTTGTATAATAGTGAGTTGTCTTCTATTATGATCTATGTATTAGATGAATGTGATGCTTCTTGTCCGTATTCTTTTACCGACTCTTTACTCCATAAACTTGAGGTCATGTTTATTGAGCTCAGTTTCGCTTGGGGACACGCGAAGTCTAAGCTTGGGGGGAGTTGATACGTCCATTTTGCATCACTATTCTATGTATTAATTCACTTTTATTCATTGATATATTTCGTATTGAGAGGTGATACTTATGTTATTTCATCTATTTTTGCATGGTTGATGACTTTTGGAGCATGGACCGCTGCAGCCAGGATTCTGATGGAAAAGGTGCTGTTTGGAGGCAAAATTCGCGAAGATCAGAAAATCTGGGAAAATATACAGAAAATTCTATTTTTCCAGAAGACTCAAGATGCCAGAAGATGGAGTGGAGGTGGGCCACAGGGGGCCCACACCACCCCATGGCGCAGGCCTAGGCGCGCCAGGAGTGGTGTGGCCACCTGGCCCCTCCACTCTCCCCTCGGCGATATCTTCCTCCGAAACCCTAAGACCCGAGGAGGCGACCACGAAAGATTCCGCCTCTGAGGCGGAAACACCGAGAGAAAAAGATCTCTCCGGCAGACAGATTTCTGTCGGGGGAATTCCTTCCCGGAGAGGGAAGATCATCGCCATCAACACCACCATCAAGATGGACTTCATCGGGATCATCATCATCATCACCACCATCATCACCATCAGCACCCTCATCACCATCTCCATATTGTTGTAACAATTGCGTTGAATCTTGCATAGTTCATAGGGGAAACTTTCTCGGTGTTGATTACTCTTTGTGGTTGATGCTATTGAGTGAACCATTGAATTATTGTTTATGTTCAGATTGTTATACATCATTATTTCATCTCTGATCATGATCCATATGATGTCTTGTGAGTAGTTCGTTTTGTTCCTGAGGACATGGGAGAAGTCTTGTTGTTAGTAGTGGAGTTGCGTTGAGAAAGATTCAATAGATTGTTATTTAAGTTGTGGTGTACTTCTTCTAGTGGTGTCATGTGAATGTCGACTACATGACACTTCACCTATATGGGCCTAGGGGAATGCATTGTGTATTTGGCTACTAATCGTAGGGGTTGCCGGAGTGACAGAAACCTGAAACCCCGTTAGGAAACCATTGCACAAGGGACGTAAGGGTCTTAGAGTTTAAAGTTGTGGTTAGGTTTTACCTTAATTACTTTCTTGTACTTACGGATGTTTGCAAGGGGGTTTAATCACAAGTATGTATTAAGTCTTGGATCGGACGGTACATTAGCACAGGTTCACCCACACAACACTTAGCAAGCTAGAGAAGATTAATCGACTATATGAAGCGAAAGCACTTGACAGTCTTTCCATGTGTCCTCGAGAACGTTTGGTCATCTATAGAAATACAACCGGCTTGCCCTTGCTACATAAAGGATTGGGCCACTTGCTGCATTCATTCTTACTGTCTTTTATTTACTCGTACTTTGTTTACTTGCTTTATCAAAAACCCCTAAAAATCCGTTTGCTAAGTATTTGCAGAGAATTCCTGATCCATACCACTAGCCAGCACCTTCTGGTCCACGTTGGGTTCGACACTCTTACTTATCGAAAATACTGCGATACACCCCCTATACTTGTGGATCATCAGGGGGTGTGGCCACACCCTGGCTCTCCTCCGTCTCATATTCTGGCTCCTGGAGTCTTCTGGAAAAATAGGCACTTTGGCTTTTGTCCCGTCCAATTCCGAGAATATTCATTTTCTGACTTTCATGGAACCAAAAACAGCAGAAAACAGGGAGCTGGCACCGTGGCTCTTGTTAATAGGTTAGTCCAAGAAATCATATGAAAAGTACTCCAAAGTGTGGACAAAACACAAGAAAGTGGATAAAACCTAGCATGGAGCATCAAAAATTATAGATACATTTGCAATGTATCAACATCCGCAAGCTTAACTCCTGCTCGTCCTCGAGTAGGTATGTGATAAAAAGAAAGAATTTTTTTTGAGGTGACATGCACCATCATCAAATTGATCAAAGTATTTGTAAAACATTCAAAGCTGGGATCATAGTACTTCAATCATAACATGAAAGACAAAGTTCTAACAATAAGACATAGCAACTATGATGCAACATGAAAAGGCACAAACAAAAGATTCATGAATAACAATGCTTTGCAAGATGTTTGTTTGTTTCACATAAAGAAAACATAGCATAAAAGTATTCAGCTTGTCCCTCAATGGAGTAGCAAATATAAATGCATAGGACACCTTCAAAGTTCATAAGAGTGACTAGATACAAATAGTTTAAAACAAGCAATATCAAGGTATGCATCAATCAACAAGTCTTGGGACAATGCACATAGAACTAAGAATGGCCACTATGCTCTCAAGAAAGTGCTCAAAGAATGTGTGGAGACTCAACAAGTAAATGAATAGGTTTTGAAAAGTTTGAAAGGCTTCCAAATGCTGAAAGTATGGTACTCATTAGCTTTGAGCTCTCATTGCCCCTATCATAAGCATCTTTAATGTGGTTAAGGTGAAAGTGAGGTCCAATCTTAGTTATATGCTTGACAGACTATAAACTGAAAATCCCAAGTCCCTTGAGTACGAGGGCCACTCCTCATGCTACTCAACTTTAGTTACCGGTAAGTTCTTGTCATCGTAAGTATGTGCGTATCATAGAGAACCGCTAACAGGGTACCCCTTTCCCGATGATACGGAAGAATCCCCATATCAAAATGACAAGGCAAGCAGACAATGAGTATCTCAGCAATCTTCTTATTTACCATGGGAAAATGGTGCTTTTTTCTCTCTTTCCTCTTTTCATAAATCTCTTTTTTTTCTTTTTCTCAATAGCTATCTCTCTTTTTTTTATTTTTCTAAATAGCTATCTCTCTTTTCATAAATATCATTGTGGTTACGCTGCAGGTTTCCACCATGTCAGCATGGATTAGACCAGCGGCCTAGGCGTTTCTCTAACACACATACATAACTCCATGGACTTACCAGCTCCCCTTTTATTTCACACCGACGACATCCGCAAACAAAAGGGGAAGGTATCAACTGGGTATATATTTACAAGTGTTGAAAGCGTTCCCCGTGACAACACGGTTCTGCTAATCCCCAGCCTATAATTTGCAAGCATATAACTTTCATGGAGAGTTCACAATGGTTCAGGTTTATTAAGTGCAGGAAATAAACTGTGCCATCAAGTTCGTGAGAGCTTTACTAACTAACTTTCTCATAAAAAGCAAACATTTTATTCGGAAGAAAACAAGGCATATTGAATATGCACGGAAGTAGAAAATGATGCTAATAGGTAGGTATGGTGGACACTTTGGAAATATTTGGTTTTAGGGAGTTGGAAACATGAGTAAAACATACTCAGTGAAAGTGAAGGCTAGCAATAGTAAGGGAGCGACAAACAAGAGAGCAATAATGGCCATAATCATGCAGAGCGACAAAACATCATTAATCAAAGCATAAAGTGATATTACAAGTTGGAAACTAAAGGATCATAAAGGCTTAAGGTGACTTGAGATAGTCATAACATGGTGTGAGCATGCGCCAAGTCAACCCAAATAAAGCATCAAAGGAGAATACAACTATACTATGCTTTAATATGCTAAAACAACGCATGATTCATCCAAGGCACATTAAGAAATCTCAATTGTTTATAGCAAGTAATGCTACAGCAAAGAATACTAAGCATAAAGCCAAAACAATACCAAGCATGGCATGACAAAGCATAGGCCATAGTCAAAAACAAGCTCTTTTTACCACATAAGCATGGACTTTCCTACTCTTTTCCAAACCAAACCAAACTATTTGCAAACAAATGTATGAAAGAGGGGGTCCAACCAATTTATTAAACAAACTAAGCAAACAAAAAACCAAAACGAAAACGAAAAAGAAGACGCTCCAAGAACAACACAACTGTGCATGAAACAATAAAAATGAAGCGTTTGGAAGAAACCTGGGATTTTATTGATAAAGAAGGGGATGCCTTGGGCATCCCCAAGATTTGACGCTTGTACTTCTTGGATATTTCTTGGGGTGGCACGCGTGGCATCCCCAAGCTTGAGCTTTAGTCCATACTTCATCTCATTACTCATTCCTTCCAAACACCTGAAATTTTTCCTTCATACAAAACTTCACACAATCTTTATTAGCAACATTAGTGCACTCAAGATAAATAAGTCTTAAGGTTCAGTTCTAACACCAAATAAACTTCCATTAGATCACTAGCTACTGTAGCACTTCTTTCAAAAAGCTCAATTCCCCAAAAGAACTCAAAAAGGAACCAACAAGAAACAAATGCAGAAAATGGCAGAAATCTGTCAAAACAGACCAGCAGGTTAAAGACGATTATTTTTCGAAGACCTTAGGTTGCTCAAATCAAAAAGTGTTGAACTAACAAAAGTTAGAAAACAACCTGGTACATAAGCACAAAAATTCACGCCTCAAGAAGACATACAAAGATTTTACACGAATTTTTATAGTGAAGCACATAAATCTGTTTCGGGACAGCAACTTTCCCAATCATTACTTCTCTCTCATTAGAGGTTACTCTTGGCACAAAAAATAAAATAAAAAGGATAAAGAGTGGTTATTACTGAAGTAATAACTTCCAAGACTCATCTAAAACTTTTGTGTTATCTCCCAATAAGTACTTTTCTTTAACGCCTTTAAGTTAGGCAAAAGCAAAAACTAAAATGGATAGAAGTAAGCGGAGATAATCATAGTGAAAACATTATTTTGTTCAATGAAATCCTTTTGTTAACAAGGTTGATCAGGTCTTGTTACCAAAACAATTTCATATGATACAAAACTTTGTATTCCACTAATGATTATGTTACCTCAACCTCGATAGCAATGGTCCCAACCAGAATAGTTTCAAATTTTTCTCTTGGTATGGGACAATATATTTCTCCAACTTGAATGCCTTCAACATGTTCAATTGAATTCAAACCATAAGTCCTTTCAATCTTATTGGGGAAATAGACGGTATGTTCCTTGTCATTAACATTGAAGGTCACCTTACCTTGATTACAATTAATAACAACTCCTGCAGTATTAAGAAAAGGTCTCCCAACAATAATAGACATATTATCATCTTCGGGCATTTCAAGCACAACAAAATCAGTTAATATCAAGAAATTGTGAGCCACCTGAACAGGTACATCCTCACATATACCCACATGAATAATGGTAGATTTATCAGCCATTTGCAAAGATATATCAGTTGGTATTAATTTTTCAAGTTGAAGCCTCTTATAGAGAGAGAAAGGCATAACACTAACTCCAGCTCCCAAATCACACAAAGCAGTTCTAACATAACTGTTCTTAATAGAGCAAGGGATAGTTGGAATCCCTGGGTCTCCAAGTTTCTTAGGAACCTTACCATTGAAGGAATAATTAGCAAGCAAAGTAGAAATTTCTTCCTTAGGGATCTTCCTTTTATTCGAGACAATGTCCTTCATATACTTTGAGTAAGGAGGCAATTTAATAGCATCAGTCAAAGGAATTTGCAAGAATAAAGGCTTCATCCACTCACAAAACTTATTATAGTGTTCATCTTCCTTTGACTTGTGTTTCTTACCAGGGAAAGCCATAGGTTTTTGGACCCAAGGTTCTCTTTCACTACCATGTTTCTTAGCAATAAAATCTTCTTTGGTGTATTTAGTATTTTTAGTGTGGTTTTCAGGTTCTTCTTCAACTTTTTCTTCATTAGGAACAACATTTTCTTCATTACCACTTCCAGTTTCAGCATCAGAGATAGATATACTATTAGGATCTATAGCAGGTTCAGAGGGTTCTACAACAGTTTTATGTTTCTTTTTCCTTTTCTTATGAGTAGAACCACTATTTTCAGCTTGTTGAGAATCCTGCTCAATTCTTTTGGGATGCCCCTCAGGATATAGAGGATCCTGGGTAGCAGCACCACTTCTAGTTCTAATTTCATAAGCATGTTTTTCTTTAGCAGAATTAACTAGCAAGTCATTTTGCACTTTAACGAGTTTATCTATTTGAGTTTGAACCATTTGAAAGTGTTTAACAATCATTTTAACATCATTAGAGGTTCTTTCCACAATATCTTTCAACTCAACAATAGCTCTAGTGTTTTCCATTAGATGATTTTGCGCTCTTTTATTAAAGTTATCTTGCTTAACAATAAAGATATCGAATTCTTCTAAGCATTGATCAGGAGGTTTAGAGTAAGGGATATCACCTTCATCAAAGTGTTGGAGAGTGTGTACCTCAATAGTGGATGAGTAGGGAATTGGCTTACATAATTCTTCTATAGGAGGTAAATTCTTGACATCTGCAGCTTTAATTCCCTTCTCCTTAAGACATTTCTTAGCTTCCTTCATCACTTCATCATTTAATTCAATAAGTCCCCTCTTCTTTGATGTTGGAATAGGCACAGGAATAGATGGTTCAGGTACAATTACTTCAGGTATAGCTTGTTTAGGAGGAGTCCAATCTTCATAATTCTTGCTTATTTTAGCCATTAATTCCTCAGCTTCCTTAGGAGTCCTATTCCTGAAAACACAATCAGCACAACTATCTAGGTATGTACTAGATTCCTCGGTTAGTCCATTATAAAATATATCAAGAAGCTCATTCTTAGGTAATGGACTTCCAGCCTATGCATGAATCAAAGCACAAAACCTTGCCCAAGATTCGGGTAATACCTCTTTTTCTCCCTGTTTAAAATCAAAAAGTTCCTGCAAAATAGCATGTCTAGCACTGGGAGGAAAATATTTCTGTAGGAAAGTACTAATCAAGCACTCAGGGCTATCAATAGATCCAGGAGGTAAATTACTAAACCAAGTTTTAGCTTCTCCTTTCAGTGAAAAGGGAAAAATCTTAGCAACAAAGTAAGTACGCATCTTAATATCATCAGAAAACAAGCCACTCATGGTAGAGTTCATTCATATGTGCTACCGCACTTTCATTCTTAGTCCCACAAAAAGGTTCTTTCTCGACAATAGCTATGTAAGATAGATCGAGAGAGAAATCATAATCTTCATCTATAATGTTTATGGGAGAAGCAGCAAACTTAGCAGCAGGATATAATTTGGGTTTAATAGTACGCCTCTCAAGGAGACTCTTAGCAGCGCTCCTATCATGGGTGTTCTTACATTCTTTAATAAACTCATCGGTCATCTCAACATAACCATCTTCAATATCATAACTCTCACTAGACTCAAGTGAGCTAACAGGTGTGGTAGTGTCTTCACTAGGAGTTTCGGTATTTCTAGCTATAGTTCTAGCAATCGTAGCATCTAGGAAAGGACCTAATGAACCACTCTTATCAAGCACAGTAGAAGCAGCATCATAAGCATCAGAAGTTTCAGATTCAGCAGTAGTAGCAGTGTGTGTAGCATGTGTATGTGGTGGTGTAAGGAACTTACTCAAAACATATGGTGAATCAAGAGCAACAGAGGTGTTCAGAACCGTACCTCTTCTTGTAGTGGATGGCAAAATAGGAACCTTACCATCACAAGACTTACCCATGATGGATCGATACCAGCGAACAATAGAGAATCCAAGTGAGCTTGATAAATAAAGCTATGCTGCCTGGCAACGGCGCCAGAAAATAGTCTTGATGACCCACAAGTATAAGGGGTGTATCGCAGTATTTTCGAGGGAAGTGAAACCCAATTTATTGATTCGACACAAGGGGAGCCAAAGAATATTTATAAGCCTTAACAACTGAGTTGTCAATTCAGCTGCACCTGGAAACAATCTTGCTCACAGCAGTTTATCAGTAGCAACAGTTTTTTTAGTAGGAATAGTAAAGTAACAGTAATAGTAAAGCAAAGACAAAGATAAAAAGCAAGAACAATTGGGATTCGAGTGCGGTAGGCATAGGGATGGATGGACGGGCGTTGCATGGACAAGACAATTCACATAGCAATCAAAACATAGGGCAATTGCAGATAAATAAGATAAAGCATCCAAGTACTAGACAATCGTAGGCATGTGTTCCATATATAGTCATACATGCTCGCAATGAGAACTTGCACAACATCTTTTGTCCTGCCAGCCCGTTTGCAGCGGGGCCTCTAGGGAACTACTGGCAATTAAGGTGCTCCTTTTAATAGAGCACCGGAGCAAAGCATTAACACTCCGTGAACACATGTGATCCTCACATCAAAGCCATTCCCTTCCGGTTATCCCGATTTACATCGCCGGGGCCATAGGTTCCGGACAACAACGTGTGTATACAACTTGCAGATAAGACCAAAAACAATACTATCATAATGAATCAATAACATGTTCAGATCTGAAATCATGGCATTCATGCCCTAGTGACAAGCATTAAGCATAACAAGTCGCAACAAAGTCATAAAGCACTAATAAAAGATACTAGGCACCATGCCCTAACAATCTGATGCCATTACATGAACGATCTCATCCAATCCCTACCATCCCCATAGCCTACAACGGGGGATTACTAACTCATAGATGGGGGAAACATGGATGGTCGATGGAGAAGCGATGGTGATGATGATGGCGATGATCTCCTCCAATTCCCCATCTCGACAGGGTGCCAGAACGGAGTTTCTGGTGCTGTTTCGTGGAATCTGGTGGTGGCGGCGGAGCGGAACTTCTTCTGAAAAACGTCGAACCCCCCTGAGTTTTTAGGTCAGAAGGCTTCTTATAGGTGAAGAGGGAGACCGAGGGGGTGCCTGGGGCCACCACACCATGCCCTGGTGCGGCCAGGCCCAGCTTGCGCCTGGGGGGGGGGGGGGTGTGGCCAGACCCTGGCTCTCCTCCGTCTCGTATTCTGGCTCCTGGAGTCTTCTGGAAAAATAGGCACTTTGGCTTTTGTCCCATCCAATTCCGAGAATATTCATTTTCTGACTTTCCTGGAACCAAAATAGCGTAAAATGCATAACCGGCACTGTGGCTCTTGTTAATAGGTTAGTCCAAGAAATCATATGAAAAGTACTCCAAAGTGTGGACAAAACACAAGAAAGTGGATAAAACCAAGCATGGAGCATCAAAAATTATAGATACATTTGCAATGTATCAGGAGGTGGCGCCAGCTATACGGTCGGAGCTATACAGGCGAAGAAAATGCTCCCACCGTATAGTTGGTCATTATGCTCTCTGCCTCCTTTGTTCGCTTCTGGTTTTCTTCTGATATTATTAATATTTCCCAAATAAGCGATTTACGTTGTTTTTGACTCCTTTTCTCCACAATACAATTGCTTCAATAATTGTATCCATTGGGTCCATCATCTGTCCTGATCCTGGTGAAAACAAACATAAAATGTACATGCGAACGCCGTAAAATACCAAAATCCTACATCTACAATGCAAAATAATAATGTAAAACATGATGCAAATATGCACTCATCAGGGGGCAATGCCAAAAAGGCCAAATTAAAAAGTTTTTGGGCTATGGTCAATGGGCTTCTATCTCAAATTTCACTGGGCCGTGGCTCGCCAGATTCAAACACAGACCTCTTCAAGGGAGGAAAAAAAGCGACAATTCCTTTGACAGATATTCATGTAAAAATATCTAATGAACACACACGACATGCACCAAAACAGGGCTGGTATCCAATGACTTCACTTGGTGAAATTATGGTGTATATATTTACCCTCTCATCTCTGTCCAAAATGCATTCAACGGTTCCGATGACGCAAAGGAAAAAGCTCTAGAGCAAGCAGCCAGCAGCAACGACAGAACTTTTGACAAATTCAATACCATTTGAAAGATTAAGGAGTACAGAATAATAAGACATAATTTTTTTGATAGATTCCTAGTTCATATTCAACAGCACTTAACCAATTCAGAAGCATTTCAAAGTGACTGATTTAGCAATACAAACACTGAAATTCAATATCACTACAGAGAGAGACAATTCTTGTTTCATCTCTAAAAACCATGTCACGCGATCAGTTTGCCGATTTCTCCAAACACACTTGATCACTGGAACACAATTATTGTTATAATATTTGGTCATATAGGGAACCGTCATACAGATACAGATATACCATACTAGTACGTACTAGTCATAGCTCCAATCCACCAAAAGGTTATCACAGTTTTACCACCCATATATGATTATTGGAGATAAGACAACCACATAATTAATTACAATAGCATGTGGCCAAAGAGCTAGACAGCTAGGAAGTTCATGAACAGCATGCGGCATTCAGGACAGCCAGATACATCGACCTTGACCGTTCTTCCAATAGTAAGTTTGGCTGCTTTCCGGAACTTGATCCACCTAGAAGTAGCTGCCAAGCACCCATCAGTCGAGTTAATGGCGTAGCGTCCCTCGATTTGCAATCCTTCGATCTGCATCGTGAAGACTATTGTGCCCTTTCGTCTGGCCTAGATTTTTGTTGTGACACTCTTAGGCAATTTCTGAGTCAAAGCAAGAGATCAACTCATAATTACTAAGAGCGATGCACTGAATCATGTGAAACTTGAGAAGACACTCAGAGCAGTTTATCTGCCGCCATATACTGATAAACATAATCCTATGCGACCTTGTGATGACACATGTGTAGGATATGGTCTGACAAGGTGCTGCCCGGGGTGATGAAGGAGCTTGTGCCGGTGCCTGTGCTGGGGCTGGTGCTGGTCATGAGATGGTGCCACTAATTGTAGAGGGGCTGGTGCAGGAGCCAGAAGGCCCAGAACCGGTGCCGGCGTCAGTAACTTGATGCTATATTCCTTCTGAGGGGTATCTAAGCTGACTACAGGGATGGTAGAGGCAAATGAGAAGTGTACAAGCAAAATGGCCTCATATACAATAATTACTCACAAGACAGTGATCAAAGGATATGATGAGTATACAAGCAAATTAAGTTACTACCTCCATTCTTTCTCCTTATGTCAACAGGTGCCAGAGCAGGAACTAGGGCCAGTGCCGTTGGGGGTGCCAGCAGCTTGGTGCTGGTTACCTTCTGAGGGGTAGGTAAGGGGACTGCAGGAGTGGTCATAGAGGCATATGGGATGTGGACAAGCAAAATGGTTTATTATACAACAGTAACTCCTAGAAAGATATGAGAGTATACAAGCGAATTAAGTTAATACCTATATTCTTTCTCCTACTGAGGTCAACATGTGCCGTTGCAGGAACTGGGGCCGGTGCTAGTGCCGGTGCCAGCAGCTTGATGCTGGAACCCTTCTAGGTGGTACATAAGGGAAGCAGACTACAAAAGTGGTCAGGGTCATATGATGAGTAAAGACAATGGTGCAGAATAGTTAGTCGCAAAAAAATCATTAGAGGTTGTGATGAGTACAGAATCAAATTAATTAGTACTACCTTTGTTCTTGGTCCTTCGGTCAATAGGTGTACGATGGCGTGCAAGTATCTGCCTAGGCTTGCTAAAATCGAATGATACCTCGTCCCCCTGCTTCAGACCATTCTCAAGGACATACTTGGACCAACCTCGGCCACCCAAATAGGGGGTGGCCATCATCTAGGAGACATCCACATCATATAGTTTCCACATGCCTTTAGGGCCCTCACTATACAGAGTTAGAAACTTGTCGTTTCCGAACATCTTGTTTATAATGGGGCAAGCAACACAAGGGATAACCTTCATGAGAAAATTGATAGAGAAGTAAGAGGACAGCAAAAAAATGAGATACAAGATCTTACATCAAGTCGGTCTAAACCACTTGGAATCCATACCTGATACCATGGGTACCCTTTGCGAAAGGTGGCCATGCACCATTTTTCTCCCCTCTGCCTTTGGAATGGCATACAGGGCCCCCCTTTCAATCCACAAGCTTGACAAGAGGAGGGTAGCAGAAAGGGCTGAGCAGCTGGTGCGTGGTACTGATTGACATTAATTGGAAAGGTTAAATTATATAAAGAGCAAGTAAATCTAATAATATAAGACAAAACCATTGCCTGTAAAGCAAATAGATTTTATTTTTGTGAACTTCTAATGATCGTAAATGTATAGTACTAGCTGATAACAATAACATGGAAAATCATAACATGTGAATTTGTGGATTTCAAAATTATACCCACTTCTTAGAGAGGTCACCGCCCACCTAGGTACTGTGTTGGCGCTTCCTCGTTGTGTAGAGGATGTCCTCTTTTGGTGTGGGCATCAGAAATCTACTAGCCTCTACAACAGCCTCAACCTCCATAACAACACCTTCAATCTGCATAAATAGCAACAGAGCTCAACAGTTCAATACTATGTAAAGTTTGACCATGTTTTTAGAAAAAAAAATATAATATGAATTATATATCCTTGGATACATCATGAAACATATGTCATATGTATATAATATCATAGTTCTTGATAGTTTTTGACTTTTTTCAAAAGTTTGGTCAAACTTTCCGTCGCTTAACTTTTCAAAAAATATAGTATATGCCTAAGCCTTGGCATGGAGGGAGTACAATACATAGTAGTCATATACTGACTGTATGAGACAGTCTGACAGATCTAGATCTGGATTCACATAAACATAGTGCCAGAATTAATAAAATCACACATATGTTTCTGAACATCTGATAAGCATGCATGACACCAAGCGGGTAATACTTAAATCTGACTGCACCATGGTAATAAGGATATTAATAACAAATACCTTTCTCTTTAAGCTGGGCCCTCCTAGCTGGTCGGTGGCCTTGCGCTTGTTTGGTGAGTAGTGGTACTGGACGGATCCTGCGGCATGTGGGGGTACCATCACGTTTGCCACACCTGGAGCATCGCACGTTCGCAGGTATGTACCACCGTGCTACAGTAAAATGAAGAAGAGATGGTGTCACGGAGGCTTCCACAAAAACAGGATGTAGACAAAGACAACTTTTAGCACATGGATACATCCAGGTTGTAACCAACCACTTTCAACATTGGAAAGAATGGAAGAATGCAACAAATATACTGCTACATTACCTTTCTAGGCAACTTTTAAGGGAACTGACGGGACCATCCATGTCCGTAGTGGCCGTGTGCGCCACTAACCCATAGTTCTCCATACATAATCTAACACAAAATGCATTGCACATTACGAGTAGCAACTAAAGGTTACAGAAGTGAAGAACACCAAAATCGAACCCGACCAAATGCCCCAATCAGAACAGCGGTGACCATGCCCTGATCCGGAATCCATACGAATTCAGTATCACCTCCCCTACCTCCACCCCCATCCCCACGCCTCCCAAATGACCCAATCGATTAGAGAAGAGGAAAAATATCTTGATTAGGTGATTCTGAGGTGAGCAATAAGGAAGAACTCCACAATCAAAGCATACCGAATACTACTACTCCTAGTACTAATAGTACCCCCAATGGCCCAATCGGAAGCAAATTAAGCAAAGCCAGATTTTGAGGTGAGCAAATACACCCACCTATTTCAACAAGAACTCCCCAATCGGAGGTTGCACCAGTTCCAACAGTTGCTTGCTGGATGGGAGCTAGCTAGTGATGGTTTCTTGTCTTGTCGTCGGTAGAAAGGCATGGGCATGCGAGTAGTAGTACTAGTAGTAGTAGGGATGGGCAGTACACTTTTTTCTACAGTAAGTATTTTTAAGTGGAAGTGGCTGGAACATTTTGCCAGGAGAGAATCTCGAATTTTTGATCCCAGCTATCACGTGGTGGCCACATCTGTTTCAAGCGGGACCCATGTTAGGGGTGAGTTAAAGCAGGTCCCACATCAAGTGTGTGAGATAATTGACCGAGCCAACCTCCTCCTTCCCTTGGTACCAGTACTAGTTTTCCCGGGTTCCTCTCCAAGGACAGAGAAAATCGCCCCTGTTCGAATCAAATTGATCCCAGCTTATTATCCTTTTGCTGATTCGTCTCACAGAGCAGTGGACAAGACATCAGTAGTTGCAGCATAGGGCACCAGCGCTGGGTCCTCAAAAACAGTTTAGGAACCGATAAAATGATAAGCTCGGACTTCAGACTAGAAACACACACAAACACACTCATACTATATACTAATATACAGAATAGTTTCCAATTACAGTTCTGCTAACAAAGGCCTAGAAATCATAATAAGGTAGCTCCATATTATAGAAGTACGACAATAGCGAACCAATCATGGGATAGCTCTACACCCAAGAGTTTTGCAGCTGGGCTAGTGGTCATGAGACTACCCAGACGACACCAAAAGTACACCCCTAATGATCAGCATCCCTGCATCAAATCCATCTAGAAGCAGTGTACCTGATCCACAGCCTCTGGTGCAGGCTCATCAATGAACAAGTCATCGTCATTACCTTCAAAGTCCTCTTCGGTCGTCTGCTTCTAGGATTAGTAGATTAACAGATACATTTATAGAGAAACATCAAAGACACACAACCTGAACATTTGTCGTTCTACAGACATACCTTGTCATCTGGCATAGCGGTAGTACCATAAATGAAACCCGTTTCATGCAGCTTGCGCTTTTTCTCTCCTCCCCCTTCTCCAAGTTGATCTAGATGCTCAGGAGCTGCCTCTGTCAGTTGATCAACATCTACTTCCCCTACTTGATCTTGATGATAAAGATGTGCTTCTCCTGGTTCATATGGAGGATCATATGGTTCACCATGAAATACCCATCTAATTAACATATGTGCTTAGCATCCCAAATGTAAAAATATGGTCTTCCACTATACTTTGAGGTAGCACCCTATGATTCGCACACAACCGGAAGGGGCAATGTACTTTTGAGTTGTCACAATGAGCTCTAACAAATCCCATAAATCGTAGAACATCAAGGATACGTTTAGCGCTGTCTAATGGAGCAATCTCTATACAAAATCTGCCCATCTGTTTAATTATGACATACAAGGTTGGTTACTATTAAAACAAAAGCAGGAAACATATAGATAGAGTACAAAAACTATATATGCCTATGCGTTTCAGCAAACATATTGACAACAAAAATCACCAAAGGTATTTAGGAACACAGATCCAGCACAGAATAAACTATGACCATGTAGATTGAGGAAAATTTAAACTACATATTTGAAAGGGCAATAAAATGCCAACCAGATTGAGTTAGAGATAGAAGGACTACCGTGGGATCGATGTGCTAACCGGTGCGTCTCAAGAAGACCGACGGGTAGGGAAAGCTTCTTCACGTACGTTGGTGATGAGGAGCGGCCGTAAGCGCGTCTGTTTTGTGGGGAAGGGGGTGAGGGCCTAGGCGGTGGAGGGTGGAAGTTAATACACAACGCAAAGGGGTGCGGAGGGATAACTTTGGAAATTCTGACCTACCCTGCTCTGGGCACCACCATATACGTGGCCCACCTGCCAGTCACCATAGATCAAAATTGATCCAAAACTTATCAAAATACAATTTTATGTTTTACCATGGAAACTAATGCACATTGCATTGCACTCCGCAGGTGTCTATAAACTCATTAAATGCTTGAAAGCATACAAGCCTGTGGGTCTATCTGACGGGGACAACATCCCAAGTGGGAGTAGCGTACCTTAGAAGCTTCAACTTGAAAATTTCGGCAGAGCGTCGAAATATCCCACCCACCCATTCAAACATCCCGCCCATACATTCAAACATCCAGCCCCAAAAATTATTTTATTGCACAAATTTAGCCTGGAAGTTTGAAAGGGCGTTATACATTGTGTGAAAAAAGGAGGCGGTGGCATTTTGAGCCATCATCTTTGTAGTTGCTTCACAACAAAACACATTGTTGTTACTTGGAAATTCGAAAACAAACTTCAAATTTGGAACTAGACATATTGGTTTATTTGCAAAGATGCACCGATCTTTTAAATACGGACACGTCATCATAAACTATTACCATGACCTTGGTCACCTTTTTTGGACGATGGTCATATTCTTGACAGCCTTAAATTGTTCGAAAATTTCAGCAAATGC
Organism: Avena insularis; assembly: GCA_023614405.1. NCBI lineage: Eukaryota > Viridiplantae > Streptophyta > Magnoliopsida > Poales > Poaceae > Avena > Avena insularis. Next base: position 426,430,916 of record CM042692.1, on the reverse strand, counting down.
CTAAAAACTCGTTTAAATGCTAGGAAGCAACTCTCGCTGGCGTGTGGGCCTAGATGGTGACAACACGTCTAAGAGGCCCCACACCAGAGTAGCGTATGCTAGAAGCTTTGACCTCAAAATTTGGTACGGCGCCCAAACATCGCACCCATCCATTAAAATATCCTGCGCATCCATTCAAACATGCTTCACCTCTTTCCAGAATGAAAAATTCCTCTTCTATCCCTGCTCCGAAAACAGGAATTTGAGGGAGCACTACAATAACAGAGGGATATAGGTGGTAAATTTGCGTTCACCCAAGTGCTTCACCCCATCAATGTTTCCCAGCCCTTCTTCAATATTTACCTGCCCGCCCACTCTGACCTACACTGACTTTTTGGACCCACTAGCCAAGTGACCCACATGTCAGTGAGCCAGAATTACGGGAAGTAGAGATTCCCATCGCTTGTTATTCAAAATTCGAACATTTTTCGCTAAACCAAGATAAAATCATTAAAATCATTCAACCTGGCTTATACTATCATTCCACTGTGTTAGAGTAAAAGCTAAAAAAATAAAGCCAAAAACACATTCGTAGCTTTATATGCCAAAAATCAAAAGCCAGAATTAGAGCCCAACCAAACAACGCCTAAATCTCAAGGAACTCTTCTTGTTTCTCCCTTGTTTTAGTACTTGGGTACCTTCAATTTTATTTAACAAAAAATATGACCAAGCAGGGTATCATCGACTTGTAGATCAATTTTTGAGATACTTTCATTAAATTGCGGTAACACCATTCTGTTCCACGAATATATATAACCATAAAGTTTGAAAATATTATTGAGAATTCACGAAATCCTAAACCATAAAATCTAAACCCCTAAACCCCGACCAAGCAGGTATCGTGCAACTATAGATCAAAAATTGAGATACTTTCATTAAATTGGGTGACACCATTCTATTCCATGAATATAAGCATAAAGCTTGAACATTATTGAAAATTCCTGAAAACCTAAACCCCTAAAACCCAAATCCTAAACCCCTAAACCCTATAACCCTAAACCCTAAACACTCACCAAGCACATATCATGCACTTATAGATCAAAATTTAAGCTAATTTTGTTAAATTTGGTAACGCCATTCTATTTGACGAATATAAGCATAAATCCTGAGTAATATAAAAAATTCCCTAAACCCTAAACAACCCCTAAAACTTAAACCCTAAACCCTAAAGACCTAAACCCTCAGCCATAAACCCTAACCAAGCAGGTGTCATGCACACATTGATCAAAATTTGAGATACTTTCATTAAATCAGCTAACACCCATTCTTTTCTACGAGTATAAGCATAAATCTTGAGCGTTATTGAAAATTCACTAAACCCTAAACCCTAAACAACCCATAAAACTAAACCGTAAAAACCTATAACCCTAAACCGTCGACCTATAAAACCTCACCAAAGCAGGTATCGTGCACTTATACATCAAAATTTGAGATACTTTCAATAAATTGATGTAATGCCATTCTATTCCATGAATATAAGCATAAAGCAACTTGAAAATTATTGAAATTCCTAAAAACCAAAACCCAAAACCCCTAAACCCAAAAACCCTAAACCCTTACCAAGCACGTAGCGTGCACTTATAGATCAAAATTTGATATACTTTCGTTTAATTTGGTAACGCCATTTTAGTCAACGAATATAAGCATAAATCTTGAGCATTATCAAAAATTCCCTAAACACTAAACAAACCCTAAAACCTAAACCCTAAAACCCCAAACCCTCAACCCATAAACACTAACCAAGCAGGTATCATGCACTTTATAAATCAAAATTTGAGATACTTTCAATAAATTAGGTAACATCATTCTATTCGACGAATATAACAATGAAGCTTGAGAATTATTCTAAATTAGCTAAACTCTAAACCCTATACAACCATAAAACCTAAACTGTAAAACCCTAAAACCCTAAAACCCAAAACCCATGACCCATAAACCCTAACCAATCAGGTATCATGCACTTATAGATCAACATTTGTGATACTTTCATTAAAGCAAGTAACGCCATTCTATTCGATGAATATAAGCATAAAACTTTGAGCATTATTGAAAAATCGCTAATGCCTAAACCCTAAACAACCCATAAAACCTAAACCGTAAAACCCGAAATCATCGACCCATAAACCCTAAACCAAGCAGGTACCATACACTTATAGATCAAAAATTGAGATACTTTCGTTAAATTGTGGTAACTGATACGTTGCTAACGTATCCATAATTTTTGATGTTCCATGCTTGGTTTTATCTACTTTCTTATGTTTTGTCCACATTTTGGAGTACTTTCTATACACTTTCTTGGACTAACCTATTAACAAGAGCCACAGTGCCAGCTGCCTGTTTTCAGGTGTTTTTGGTTCCAAGAAAGTCAGAAAAAGAATATTCTCGGAATTGGACGGGACAAAAGCCAAAGTCAGTTTTTCACCGAGGGGGACATGGAGCCAGAATACGAGACAGAGAGGGGCTAGGGGTCCGCCACACCACCTGGCCGCGCGGCCAAGCCTGGCCCGCGCCAGGGGGTGGTCTGGCCGCCTCGGGCACCCCCTCGGCCTCCCCTTTCGCCTATAACATGCCTCCGATACAGAAACCCTAAGGACCCAATAAAAATTCCACGAGAGTCTGTAGCCGCTGTCATCTCCATCCCTAGATCGGGAGGATCGAAGCTCTTCGGCACCTATTTGGAGGGAGAATTCACCCTGGAGGCCTTCTTGATCACCATGCAAGCCTCCGGTGTGATGCGTGAGTAGTTCCTCCTTGGACTACGGGTCTATGTAGTAGCTAGATGGCTAGTTCTTCTCCTTTGTGCTACCATCTTTAGATCTTGTGAGCTCCGTTCATGATCAAGATCATCTATTTGTAATCCTACATGTTGTGTTTGCGGGGATCCGATGGATATTGAGATGCTATTTCAGATTGATTATTGATTCTATCATGTCTTTGTTATTTGTGATCTTGCATGCTTTCTGTTGTTAGTAGCTATCTTGGCCAAGTAGATGCTAGCAACTCCAAGAGTTAGTATTTATGCTCGATAGTGGGTTCATGCCTATAGTAATCTGGGGAAGTGACAGAAATCTCTAAGGTACTAGATGTCCTGTTGCTACTAGGGAGAAAACAGCAATCCTTTGTTTATAGAACAATCATATTGTTTACTTTACACGCAATGCATAATACAATTATCTGCTACTTGCAACTTAATACTGGAGGGGGTTCGGATGATAACCTGAAGGTGTATTATTAGTCATAGATGTAGTTGGATTACAGTCTATGTATAATGTTGTAATGCCTAATCAAATCTCAAAGGAGTCAAGATGAGTAGTATATGCATGTATGCTTTCTCGATGTTTGTCAATTGCCCCGCTGTAATTTGTTCACCCAACATGTCATCTATCTTAAGGAGAGCCAGCACTAGTGAACTATGGACCCTGATCCTTTCTTTTATCATCAATCTACAACTGTTTACTGCTTTCTGTTTACTTTCTGCAAACTATTACTTTCTTCCACACAATACGTTTAATCCTTTGTTTTCAGCAAAATTGATGATATTAACAACCTCACTATAAGTTGGGGGCAGAGTTCTATGGTTGTGTTGTGCAGGTTTCCATGTTGCTGCTAGCACCGGTAGTGCGCCCTACCAAAGGCTAGCTAGCAACACCTTGGAGGTGTTTCCTTGCTCCTATTGGATTGATAACCTTGGTTTCATAACTGAGGGAAAACTTGCTGCTGTGCTCATCATACCTTCCTCTCGGGGTTCCCCAACGAGCTCGATATATTTTGGGCCATCAGTAACACCATTCTATTACATGAATATATTTATAAAGCTTGAACATTGTTGAAAATCAAAAACCCTTAACCGTAAACACTAATAACCTCCTAACCCTATAACCCTAACTTCCTAACCCTAGAACCCTAAACCCTTACTAAGGAGGTATAATGCACTTATAGATCAAATTTTGAAATACTTTTATTAAATTATGATAACGCCATTCTACTCCATGAATATAACCATATATATAAAGCTTGAACATTATTATTGAAAATTCCCTAAACCCTAAAACCTAAACAATCATAAACCCTAAATCATGAACCCTAAACCACTAAACCCTAAATCATGAACCCTAAACCACTAAACCCTAAAAGCCTAAACCCTAAAATCCTAAACCATAAACCATGAACCCTTAAACCCTCAACCCAAAGTAAAACCCTGAACCCTAAACTTAACCCTAGGCTATATATACTTTGAGTGAAAATCGGGGCAGTGGGATTTTAAGCCATGTTTTGTAGTAGCTTCATGACTAAAGCCATTATCGTGCCTTAGAAAATTGAAATAACTTCCAATTCGAACCTTCCTTTGTAAATAATATTTTAAATGCCAATACACACCAACTAGCAAATGTGGATAGGTTATTATAAACTATAGAAAAGATATGGCCATGACCTTGGTCATCTGGTTTGAATATTGTGATACAATTTTTTCTCAGAAGTTATCAAATTTCAAGATTATATTTTTCCATGGAAACTAGCTAGTGCACATAGTGAGACACGAAGAGAGAAAATAATGGATGCATTTCTTTTTATATTTTGTTTCTTTGTATTTTTTAAAATGGCTGAAATTAGGTGTCATTACCATTCATATCAAAAAGTTGAATTTTGTGAAACTCTCGGTGGTTCTCCAATATTTGACTGCTTGGTATCTTTGAATTATTTTAAAAAGTCAAGAGCAAGGTATATCACACACTTTCTAGTTCGAAATTAGACATACTTACTTCAGATTGTCAAAAAGTCATTTTATTGCATATATTTAGCTACAAAGTTTGGAAATTCATGAAAGTTGGGAATTGTCCATCAAATCTAGAATCTTCTTTTGAAATGCCAAGATGCATCTATCTACCAGATATGGACACGCTATTATAAACTATAACAGAGATATGGCCGTGACCTTGGTCATCTTGTATGAAAGCCTTCAAAATATATTGTTTATCAATTTTGGCAAATGTGTGGAAACTCATTTATATGTTGGTAAGCATACTATCACTGGCGTGTGGGTCTAGACGGGGCCAACACATGAGAGCGGCCGCGCCGGAGTAGCGTATGTCGGAAGCTTCAACCTTAAAATTTCCGCATGGCGCCGAAACATCCCGTGCACATCTATTCAAATATACCGCGCATCTATTCAAAAATCCCGCCCCGCTTTTTGCAAATGCAAAATTCCTCTTCTTGTTGGGTCCGCATCATAGAAAACAAAAAATTTCCTACGATGAGAACTATACACGAAGATCTATCTACTAGATGCAGAGCAACGGTTGGACATACATCCATGGACAACTTACCCTCAAAGACAACGAGTTTTGTTAATGAGTAGGAACTCGTGGTTGATGTAGTCGTACGCTTGCCGATCTCAAGATCGTGTGGAAGTCCATAAATCAGCAAATCAGCGTCCGTCCTCGCACACATGTTCAAGCCACCGAACAACCTCCAACTCCTCGCTCCAGCGAATCAGCGGAAGCAGCAACTCCTTCCAGACACAAGGCCACCGGGAACATGTATGTCGCTAATCCAAGACCATGGGGGAATATCTAGAGGGGGGAGAGATCCTTCACGAGGAGGTGTGCTTTGTGAGGGAGGAGAGGGGGGCCTTTTATAGGAGAGGGGGGACTCCTCCCCTACCATGGCCGGCAGCCAAGGAGGGACCCCCTCCTCTTCTTCATTCATGTGGTGTAAGCTCCACTCACATCAATTCAAGCTCCACCCAAAGTTCCACTCACATGCATTAAATTTCCACCAAATTTAATGCCACTCTCAATTAATAAAAATCTTTTATTTATTTTATGCAGAATTTTGTTAATTACTTTAATTAACAAACATTCACATAAAACCTCTTGCAACATTTCAATATCACATGCAGAACCACTTTCTGCAATTTCACCCGAAACAATTCCTGTTTCTATCGAAACAATTCCTGCGCTTTGCAAACCTTTTGTCTGAAACATATGTGCTCCTAAATGGTGTCTGACAACCCTTAAGTGTGTCACCGTACGGTTCGCGAATAATGCAGACATGATTGAGACTCCTCTCAGATCAATAATAAGAAGCGAGACCTGGAGATCCGTACTGACTCCTGCACATTCAACGATGACTTCTGTGATCGTGAGAACCTTTAACGCTAGCAATTTAATCCCTTTGTCTCATGATATAATACATGTCCGAGATTCGATCATCGGTATCCAAATACCTAGTTTGATCTCGTTACCGACATGCACTCTTTTCTCGTTCCCGTGATATAACATTCTAGTGATCACATCACTTGCTTGCAAGCTATCTTAATGTGATATCACCGAGAGGGCCCAGAGTATATCTATCCATCATCGGGATTGAAAAATTCCACTCTTGATCCATGAGCCTCAACATAACACCTTCATAACACTGAACCCACCTTTATAGTCACCCTGTTACGGTGTGACGTTTGATGTTATCAAGATACTTTTCCGGTGTTAGCAATTAACATAATCTCATGGTATAAGGACTAAGACTACTTCGTATGATGTTATAGCAATATAAACATAATGACTTGATCGTAATGCTATACTTCGGATGAATGTCCATCACATCATTTCACAAATGACGTGACCTTGTTATTAACAACACCCAATGTCCATGATCAGGAAACCTTGATCATCTTGTTAATCAACAAGCTAGTCTATAAGAGAGGCATAACTAGGAACCCTTTTTGTTTATTAAACACACATGTATTGACGTTTCCTATCAATACAATTATAGCATGCAAAATAAACATCTATCATATACAAGGAATACATAATAACAACTTTATTATTGCCTCTCAGGGCATATTTCCTTCACTTCTATCCCTGCTCCGAAAACAAGGACACTGGGAGTACTGCAATAATAGAGGGGTATAGGTGGTAAATGTGTGTCATCCCACCTAAATTCCCCCCGTTGTCTCTTCCCCGCCCACACCCCTCCAACCTCAACATTCCTCTAGCTGCTTCACTGTCGGCCCTCTCTTCCACACCGGAGCTCTTCCACTGCAGGCGCTCTTAACCAGAACTATTTCACCGACTCCCTCGCTGCACCGGATCTGCTTCGCCAATGTTGTCGTCTACCCTACCGGGGCCGCTTCACTGAATCATTCACTGCTGACCCTGAAATGCTGAGCCGCCGCCCCCGTCGCCCTCTTGCCTGTTCCACCCGTCCTCGCCATGGAACGCCAATTTCTCTTACCCGTTTGCTATATTTTTGGTACTCGTAAGCTACGAAATTGTTAGGATGTTGCTCAATATCCTGGATGCTATTGCCATTTTGTTTGCACCCTTCATCTTGTAGGTATTATCCACATCATTAGCTTCTCGCTTTTATTCCCTTTCTTACATTCTCACGCTATCGGTTTAATCCTCCAACACCAACTCATACATTCTATTCTTTCTGAGCGCTCGCACGGGTCATGCAAATAGCTCATAGAGGATCCAACACTGACAATCTGACGCCCAGCAAGGCTGAATCTGAGGTTTCCTTGTGTTACTTAGGCCAGTTTCTTGTCATGTTAATTAGTTATATAACCTGCATGCCTAATAAGTTAATAAGTCATTCTACCTAAGAACTTGCCATGACATTTCCATTTATGTTAAATTGTGAATATATGTGTGAATGCTTAATTCAAAAAATGTCCATCTAGTTTGGATGATATATCTGGTCATTTTAATGCTATATGTTGGTGTTTTTGTAGGAATTATGCCCTAGAGACAAAATAATAATAAAGATTATTATCATATTTCATAAAGTTTATGATTAATTTTTATGTCATGCTATAACTGTATTGTGAGGAAACATCAATACACGTAGATATATAAATAACCAGGGGTTCCCAGTGAAACTCTAGTCTCTGGTTCATTGGTCAACAGATGATCAAGTTTCCTGATCATGTGGCATTTATGCCAGTTCGAAATGGAGTCAACTCATTCCGAGAATGAGATGATGAACCAATACCCAAACTAAACATCATGACCTGATCATGTCACGAAGTTCAAGTTATGATGATTAGAAATGGATCCTCATAGACTATTCCTTAGACCGTGAGGCTATATCAATCACTATCTCTCGAGAATGCTTAGATAGCATCAAACGTCAAATGGATGATGTTAGTGCTGACGATGCCATGACCTCAGTTGCCCGCGTGAGCGAGTTTGATGGGACGTGACGAGCGGTGGGTCCCATTTTCTGACTCTGACTTGACCGGGCGTGCGTAATTTTTATTTTAACTGTGCATCCTCGATTTCCGCGCATAATGGGGGTAGTGGGGGACAGTTCATGCTTCGGTTCTTCCACGTGTCGAGCGCCATGAACGCCACACGTCAGGTAGGGTTTTTCTTGACCATTAGATTGCATCTTCCAGGGAGTTAAGTAGCGATGCAGCGACGGTAATTTTCACATCTGCTTCTTTTCTCTGCCTTTGCCTCCGTCGCCATTGCTGCTGCTCCTCTGCTCCTTTGTGTTCCTTTCCTTCGCGGCGCTGGACCAGCTCCGCGTATTTCCCAGCTACTTCCTCCGGTCACACCGCTGCCGTGGAATGGGGAAGAAAAAGGGAGGTGTCGCGACCGATTCCACCGCCGCCATGGTTGCTACGAAGAAGAAGAGTGGCTCCGCCACTGTGGGCACCATCATCCATGGTCTATCGTTGCCCCTGCATCCTTTCTTCAGGGGCCTTCTCTGTTTTTACGGGCTCCAGCTCCATCAGTTGTCCCCAAACTCCATCCTCCATGTAGCTTGCTACATTACTCTTTGCGAGTGCTGGCTCGGAATCGAGCCACACTTTGGTCTCTTCAAGCGCCTCTTCAAGCTAAAGCGCCAATCAGCGTCTGGCTCCGTAGTCTATGATGTAGGCGGCTGCGGTATCCACGTCGATTCCTCCGCCACATATTTCGACATCAAACTCATGGCGTCCATCCAAGGGTGGAGGGACAAGTGGTTCTACATCCACGACCTGAAGGCCGATGGAGACCACTTCGGACTTGCGCCCTTCGATCCCACGACGCCGTGCAAGAGGAGGCGTTCCTGGAAGAACGTAGTGATGCCCGACGAGTCCGCGGAAATAGATGTGCTATACGAGCGTGTCTGCGACCTCGAGAGTCGCATGGGTGAAGAGGAGGGAGGCTGTGCCCTTATTCGCACATGGCTGCGCCATCGTGTACAGCCCCTGCAGGCCAGAGTCCACCCTATGTTCAAGTGGGCTAGCGCAGACGATGTCACTCGCGTGTCTGCCGATGGCATGTCCGCGAGTGAGGTAAATAAAAGGGTGCGACTGGTCACCAAGTACACCGCCAAGGATGTGCTCCCTAGTGAACCAGACGTTCCTCTGTTCGATGCTGCTAACCCTCCTCTCGAGGTATAATTGCTCTACGTAGTAGCTTTACTTTGTCGACTACTTTTTTGCTGTTGCATGACGTTGTGCTAAAATTGTTTTCTGTATGTAGGATTGGGCGGTGTCACCCTGTATGCCCCCTCTTCCCGAGGGGGTTATCCCTCATGAAGCCTTGGAAGAGGACGAGTCGGAGTCGACCATCCCATCTGATGTGGAGGAGGAAGCCCCCGAGTCGAGTGGTCCGGACACTCGCAAGCATTCACGCAGCAAGGATTCGGATGCGTCGTCCCCTTTGACTCCGGAAGGTGCAGGTGTTGGTGCAGAGTCGCCGATACCTACCGTTCCTATGAGTGTCGTGGCGCCATATTCTCGCAAGAAGATGCGGCTGCCGAAGGAGTCATCATCAGAGTCGGGGGGTCAAACCTTCGATTTTGACAAGTTTGATTGGTAAGTATTCGAGTCTTCCTTTTGGTTCTTCTTTGGAGTTGCATTCTCTTGATGTTTGTTTTGTTCTGCAGTCAGTCAGCGTCGTCGTCTTCTGGCGACGTCCAAATTTTGAAAGAATCTGGAGTCGCGACCTCCAAGCCAAGAAAGTGGCTGAGCACACTCCTTCTCCTCCATTGGCGGCCCACTCCAGGCATAATTCGTCAAGTTCTCCACACAATGTGGAGCACTAGATGGTTATCCGGACGCCTGCTAATCCATCGACTTCAGAGTCTTTGGAGGATCATGTAAGTGTAGTATCTCTTCTTCTGATTTTGCAGTCGAATTTTCATCTATGCCATCTATTGATCCTTTACTATGTCTTCTGCTGCAGCTTGTTCTGAAGGAAGCCACTCGCCTTGCGGAGCAGGTGCTTGTGATGGGTCGTCAGCATGCAATGCTGGACAATCGCCATCGTGCGGTAGAAAGTGAGTGCCTCTTATTTTTCCTCTGCATCCTTTTGATGTGTTCGACTGACGGTTTTATATTTGTTTGTGTCACAACTGAGCATAATGCGCTCCTGCGCAGCACTGCTTCCCTCGAGAAGACGCTCGCTGTAGCGGTAAAGAGCCGTGATGAGGCAATCGCAGCATGTGCCGAGTCGCGGAAGCGCGAGGAGGATCTACGCGCCTCCATCATGGCTAGGGAGAAGTTGTTCGAGGAATAGCTTTTTTCGATTACCAAGGCTCTCTTAGGTATTCCCCTGTCTGAATTTTCGGTGTTTTCTCTTCTTTCGAATTTGTTGTTGGTGTTGACCCTTGTGTCTGTGCTTGGTTGTAGATGCCAACGGTTTGAGCTTCGACCCCCAGGAACTCCGTCATGATGACGCCCTGGCAGGTGCCATTTCGGCAGTCGAAGATCGCAGCGCTGCCGTTCAGGGGACACTCACCAAGGCCAAGGGCGTGCTCAGTCGCCTCCGGGAAGAGCTGTCGCCCAAATCCGAGTTGATAGAGAATATGGATGAGCTGGTGGAGTCCTTTGCCGGGGGCATTCCTTCAAGCTTCAAGAACTCACTATGTGCGGCTGGTGCTTCAATGTCACTCGCCATGGTTCAAGCACATGGAGTCGAAGTTGATCCTGCAACAGTCTCCAAGGCGATGCCTGTCAGCGCTGATGGCCAGCAGGTAGTTTTTGGTCCCTTCGCGACTGCTTGTGGCAAGTATAGGCCACAGCTGATCAATACAGTTGCGAAGTACTCTGAGGAGCTTCAACGGGCCAAGAAGATGGCTAAGGCTGCGACGTTAGGGGCCGAGGGAAATTCTGTGGCGTCTGACACTGCCATAGACTCGATGAGGCCCCCAAAACCGAAGTCAAAGTCGAAGAAGCCAATCGCTCCTCAGTAGTCGCATCTTATAATAGTTAGATAGCTTATGTCTTTTGTCGAGAACATGCCTTTTGGCAAATGTATCTGCTGATACTTTATTGATCTTGAATGTACACGAGTCTTTTTGTCCATGCCTCTCCTTAGTCCTCTTATTTGTCTCTTGCTTGACTTGTGATAGGGCACATTGAGTGATCCTTTGAGGGAGCCTCAGGATTCGCCTCTCCTTGATGACACTTTGGCACCATCGCACTCAAGGGTGGATGAGCTGTCTCTGCTCTCGCGACTCCGTGATCGCGTGAAGCAGTTGGAGCGTGAATTGCCTGTACTCCGCGTCAATGCGGATGTATGGAAGTCGAAGGCAGAGAAGGCCGCCGCCCGAGAACAATATCTGCTAGGGGAGGTGACGCAGCTGGGCGACCAATTCAAATGTTAGTCTTCTTCCTTCTTGCGGTTTCTGTGTAGTCACTCGCAGTAGTTGGTTGTCCTCATACTTTGCCTTTTCTTGGTATAGTTGTCAGCGCACGCCATCCGCAAGATGAGAAGGATAGGATTGCCATTCGCATGAATGACCTGACCCAAGAGCAGCTTCAGGCGAGTGGATATTTCTAGGTAGATCATGATCACGCAATTGCATTGGCGACCTTGCAGGATCGTGCGTCGCGAGTGCTTCACTTCTTGAAGAAGTCGCAATCATGTTTGAAGAATATTTACCAGACGATGTTCCCGTTGGACATCGTTCCATCGAGCCTGCTGGCCCTTCTCGCTAAATTCTAGGACTTGAGTGCGGTCGGCGAGTGTGTACAACAATAGTTAGTGGCTGGTGCCAAGGCTGCTCTGTCACTGGTGCGACTGCATAGGCCTGATGTGGACGTTGCATCGATTGTGGCCGGACCCCCAGCGCCGCGAGTGGGTTCGACTTGGAACATGGTTCCTCACTACCAGGGGGTGGATCGCCCAGCGGAGGAGATCGTCGACTTCTTTGAGGAGCAGACCAATGTTCTTTTGCTGCAACAGTAGTTTAGTTTTTATCCTGCACATAGTTGCACCGGTGTTGTAAAGTTCATAGACATGCTGTGTATAATTTATTAATATTGATGTATATAGAAGGCTTGTTAGCGTGTATATTTTGCGAGTGTGTTGCACTATGCGACTCCTTTTCGTTAGCCTGGCTTTGTGTTTATCTCAGTTCCTTGTCAACCTGTCAGGTGCGTTGCAACTGGGTTGATGTTTGTCAAGGGTTTCGATTGGTGTGCCAGCTACTCAGGATTTCGCGTTAGTTCATAGAACAAATGTGTATAGGGTGGCGCAGCCCCCGAGTGGATAATTTGCGAAAAATTAAAGAAAAACACAGAGTTTCAGGGCACTTAGCTTTATTTATTCGCAGAATGGTACGAGGTACAATGTGTGGCTAAGTAGCCTTGGCTGAGTAGCCTTATTTGCAATGTAAAAAGTAAAAATGATTAAGGGTAGAAGCGCCGCAGCTGCGCGACGTTCTAGGGGTTGGAGTATGTGACTCCTATCTCTAAATCTTTAAGGCGATAGGCGCCACCTGGGATTACTTCTGTAATCACGTATGGTCCCTCCCAGGGGGACTCGAGCTTGAGATGTCCTTGCTGTTTCAGTCGCAGGACCAGGTCACCTTCGACGAAGGACCTGGGGCGTAGCCTTCTACTGTGGTAGTTGCGCATGTTCTGTTGGTAGATCGTTGATCTCTCCGTGGAGATTTCCCTTGCTTCATCAAGGAGGTCGACGGAATCTTCGAGTGCAAGAGTTGACTCTTGCTCGCTGTAAGCAACCACACGTGGTGCTTTGTATCGTACTTCAGCGGGTAGCACCGCTTCGGCCCCATGCACCATGAAGAATGGAGTGTACCCTGTGGCGATGTTTGGAGTTGTGCGTAGGCTCCAGAGTACTAATTGTAGTTCATTTGGCCAGCAACCCGTGGCCTGTTCGAGTGGCCTGAGGAGTCGCTTCTTGATGCCGCCGCAAACGAGCCCGTTAGCTTTTTCGACCTGACCGTTGGTCTGTGGATGTGCTACGGAGGCATAGCTGACGTTGATTCCAGATTCTCGCAGAATTCTTGGAACTCCTTGCATGTGAAGTTCGTCCTATTGTCCGTGATGATGCTGTGCGGTACTCCGAAGCGGTAGACGATGGACTCAAAGAACTTGACTGCGCTGTATCCTAACTGATTGGTCACCGGCATGGCCTCTATCCACTTGGTGAATTTGTCGACTGCGACCAGGAGGTAGACGTAGCCTCCTCATGAGGACTTTGGGAGCTTGCCGACCATGTCGAGTCCCCATTGCACGAAGGGCCAGGCCAGTGGAATTAGCCGGAGCTCCGCACCAGGTGCGTGTGGCTTGTCTACGAATCGCTGGCATGCATTGCATTTCTGGACGATGTCCTTGGCGTCGCGCATGGCCATAGGCCAGTAGAATCCATCTTGTAGAGCTTTGGCAACGAGGGCACGACTGCCGGCGTGGTGCCCACAGGTCCCCTCATGGATGTCGAGGAGAGGAGCTCTTCCATCGGCCGTGGAGACACATCTTTGGAGTACTCCTGTGATGCTGCGCTTGTATAGTTCGCCATTGATAACGGCAAATGCCCTGGATTGCCGCGCGATGTGCCGGGCGTCAGTCAGATCGTCTGGTAGCCTCTTGCTGAGAAGGTACGTAATGTACGGTTGAGTCCAGGATGGCTCGATCATCATGACGCCCATTGGTCCTTTGAGTCCAGTATCCAACTCCAAGTCGTCGAGTGCCATTGGCTCATTGGGCAGCGTAGCCCCCGAGTCCTTTTGCTGCGCTTGTTTTCTTCTCTGCGACCTTTGGCTTGATGGAGCATTCATAGATGCGCTCGAGAAATACCCCGGGTGGTATGGGGGCGCAAGTAGAGCCTATGTTGGCGAGTGTGTCCGCCTCTCCATTGCTTTCGCGACCTATGTGCCGTAGCTCGCAGCCGTCAAAATCCCCTTCGAGTGTGTCGTAGAGGTTGCGATAGGCGATCATGTTGTCGTTCAGTGCGTCGCACTCATGCATTATCTGGTTGACAACCAACTTGGAGTCGCCATATATTATGAGCCTTTTGGCGCCGCAGGCTTTTGCCATCCTCATCCCGTGTAGTAGGGCTTCATATTCAGCTTCGTTGTTGGAGGCGGTGAACTGCATTCGCAGAATATACTTCAGCTTATCTCCTTGGGGCGATGTCAGTATGACACCGGTGCCAGCTCCGTCCTTTCTCTTGGATTCGTCGAAGTGCATTGTCCAGAGGTAGGACATATCTGGTTTTTCAGGGAGCTGGTTCTCCATCCAGTGCACAAGGAAGTCAGGGAGAACTTGCGACTTGACTGCATCGTGTTTTTCATATGTAATGTCTCGTGGAGACATTTCGATTCCCCAAAGCGCGACTCGTTCGGTGGCGTCGGGATTGTTGAGGATGTGCCCAAGCGGGGCGTCGTTGACTACCACGATTGGGTGTTCCTGGAAGTAGTGGCGTAGTCATCGGGCCGTCATGAAGACGCCGTATGCCAGTTTCTGGTAGTGCGGGTACTGCTGTTTTGTTGGCGTAACTACCTCGCTGAGGTAGTAGACTAGGCGTTGTACTCCGTGGACCTTGTTTTCCTCAGCTCATTCTACCATGAGCACCGTGCTGACTACCTGGTTGGTGGCGTAGATGTATAGCAACAGTGGTTCCCTTTCGCGTGGGGTCACGAGTACTGGCGAGGTGGATAGTAGGCGCTTGAGGTCTTCGAATGCTTCTTGTGCCTCGTTGGTCCACTCGAATTTGTCGGCTTTGCGGAGGAGTTGGTAGAAAGGTAGTGCCTTCTCGCCCATTCGACTGATGAATCGACTTAGCGCCACGATTTTCCTAGCCAGCTGCTGGACGCCTCTTATGTTTTTCGGCTTCTCCATTGCCAGTATGGCTTTTATTTTCTTCAGGTTCGCTTCGATCCTTCTCGTGGAGATAAGATACCCGAGTAGTTGCCCAGATGGTACGCCGAAGGCGCATTTGTCCGGATTGAGCTTGATCCGGTAGCGGTCGAGGTTGGTGAAGGTTTCACGCAAATCATCGATTAGTGAGGCTTCCTCTTTGGTCTTGATTACTATGTCGTCGACATAGACTTGAATGTTGCGACCAAGCTGGTTCTTGAGGCAAGCCTGCATGCACCGCTGGTAGGTGGCTCCTGCGTTCTTTAGCCCGAAGGGAATTGTGTTGTAGCAGAACACACCAAAGGGCGTTGTAAACGCTATTTTTTCTTGATCTTCCTCCTTCATTCGAATCTGGTTATAGCCTGAATAGGCGTCGAGGAAGCAGAGGCGCTCGCATCCCGCGGTGGAGTCGATGATCTGGTCGATTCGTGGTAGCGGGAAGTGGTCCTTCGGACAGTGCTTGTTAAAGGAGGTGAAGTCCACGCACATCCGCAGGATATCCGTGTCCTTTTTTGGTACTAGCACCGTGTTGGCGAGCCAAGTGCTTTCCTTTATCTCGCATATGAATTTGGCGTCGAGGAGTCTGTTGATCTCCATTCCGACTGCCTTTGCTCTTGGTTCAGATAGTCGCCTAATTGTTTGCTTGACTGGCCTTGCGTTGGGTTAAGGTTGAGTGCGTGCTCGGCGAATTCCCTGGGAACTCCTGGCATGTCTGCTGGACACCAGGCGAAGATTTTCCAGTGCTCACGGAGGAATTCGACGAGCGCGAGTTCCTATGCGGAACTTAAGTTGTTGGTGATGAGAGCCGTCTTGGCGGGATCCGATGGGTGGACCTGGACTTTCTTCATGTGTACTGATGAGTCAAAGGACAAGTCGGGTGAGCTTGGCCGGCTTAGGGGAGGCAGACTGTTGTCTGTCGACTCCTTCAATCTTGCGAGTTCCTCCTGCATGCTGAAGGACTGGGAGATTATGTTGAATTCCCTATCATAACTGTCGGGCCTCTCGAAGCTCATGTTGATTGTGATGATGCCATTAGGTCATGGAATTTTCATCTGCAGGTAGGCGTAGTGCAACACCGCCATGAACCTAGCGAACACGACACGCCCGAGGATGCAGTGGTACTATGAGGGCCAGTCGATGCGTTCACGCCGAAAGTTTTTCGGTGTGCCGAAGATGACGTCGAGGTTGATTTTGCCAAGGGGATATACACCCTTGCCTAGGATGATGCCATGGAATGTTGTGTCTGAGGCCTCTAGGCAGGTCAGAGGGATCCTCATTGCTCGCAAGGTACTCGCGAACATAAGGTTAATGCCACTTCCGCCGTCCATGAAGACGCGACTCATGTCGAAGCCTCCAATTTGTGCCTCGAGGACGAGGGGACAATGGCCTAGACGAGGTACTTGGCGCGGGTGGTCGCGCTTGTCAAATGTGATGTAGGAGTCACTTCCACTAAGGTACTTAGTGGTTGATGGTGGTGAGTTTGTCGCCAAGTTGACTTGGCGAGTGATGGCCTTCTGCACCCGATTCGAGAGGCGTCCCTTCTGGATCATCATGGTACCCATGGCCCGTGGGTATGCGATACGTCCAAAACATATCTATCTCCCGAACACTTTTGCTATTATTTCTCCTCTATACTTGTGTGATTTGGATGCAACTAATGCGAACTGACGCTATTTTCAGTAGAATTGCCTTGGTGTTTAATTTTTGTGCAGAAAATCAACTATCAGGAAAAATCCCGGAAAATATGCCAAAAATCCTATTTCACCCGAAGACTCCAGGAGCCAGAATACGAGACAGAGAAGAGCCCTGGGGTGGCCACACCACCTGGTGGCGCGGGCCAGGCCAGGCCGCGCCAGGGGTGGTGTGGGCCCCCCAGGCACCCCCTCGGTCTCTTTCTTTGCCTATAAGGAGCCTTCTGACCTAAAAACTCCGGGGGGTTCGACGTGTTTCCAGAAGGAGTTCCGCTCCGCCGCCACCACCAGATTCCACGAAACAGCACCAGAAACTCTGTTCTGGCACCCTGCCGAGACGAGGAATTGGAGGAGATCATCGCCATCAACATCACCATCGCTTCTCCATCGACCATCCATGTTCCCCCCATCTATGAGTGAGTAATCCCCCGCTGTAGGCTATGGGATGGTAGGGATTGGATGAGATCGTTCATGTAATGGCATCAGATTGTTAGGGCATGGTGCCTAGTATCTTTTATTAGTGCTTTATGACTTTGTTGCGACTTGTTGTGCTTAATGCTTGTCACTAGGTCCTGAGTGCCATGATTTCAGATCTGAACTTATTATTGATTCATTATGATAGTATTGTTCTTGGTCTTATCTACAAGTTGTATACACACATCGTTGTCCGGAACCTATGGCCTCGAAGTGACAGAAATCGGGATAACCGGAAGGGAAAGTCTTTGATGTGAGGATCACATGTGTTCACGGAGTGTTAATACTTTGCTCCGGTGCTCTATTAAAAGGAGCACCTTAATTGCCAGTAGTTCCCTAGAGGCCCCGCTGCAAACGGGCTGGCAGGACAAAAGATGTTGTGCAAGTTCTCATTGCGAGCACGTATGACTATATATGGAACACATGCATAGGATTGTCTAGTACTTGGATGCTTTATCTTATTTATCTGCAATTGCCCTATGTTCTGATTGCTATGTGAATTGTCTTGTCCATGCAACACCCGTCCATCCATCCCTATGCCTACCGCACTCGAATCCCACCATTTACTGCTTTTGTTATTACTGTCTTTTCTTTACTACTGCTGTTACTTTACTATTCCTACTACAAAACTGTTGCTACTGATAAACTGCTGTGAGCAAGATTGTTTCTAGGTGCAGCTAAATTGACAACTCAGTTGTTAAGGCTGATAAATATTCTTTGGCTCCCCTTGTGTCGAATCAATAAATTGGGTTTCACTTCCCTCGAAAATACTGCTATACACCCCCTATACTTGTGGGTCATCAAGACTATTTTCTAGCGCCGTTGCCGGGGAGCATAGCTTTATTTATCAAGTTCACTTGGATTCTCTATTGTTCGCTGCTATCCATCCATCATGGGTAAGTCTCGTGATGGAAAGGTTCCTATTTTACCATCCACTACAAGAAGAGGTACGGTTCTGAACACCTCTGTTGCTCTTGATTCACCTTCTGTTATAAGTAAGCTCGTTACACCACCACATACACATGCTCACACACTACTACTACTGCTGAATCTGAAACTTCTGATGCTTATGATGCTGCTTCTACTGTGCTTGATAAGAGTGGTTCATTAGGTCCTTACCTAGATGCTACGATTGCTAGAACTATAGCTGGAAATACCGAAACTCCTAATGAAGACACTACCACACCTGTTATCTCACCTGAGTCTAGTGAGAGTTATGATATTGAAGAAGATTATGTTGAGATGACCGATGAGTTTATTAAAGAATGTAAGAACACCCATGATAGGAGCGCTGCTAAGAGTCTCCTTGAGAGGCGTACTATTAGACCCAAATTATCTCCTACTGCTAAGTTTGCTGCTTCTCCCATAAACATTATAGATGAAGATTATGATTTCTCTCTCGATCTATCCTACATATCTATTGTCGAGAAAGAACCTTTTTGTGGGACTAAGAATGAAAGTGCGGTAGCACATATGAATGAACTTTCTACCATGAGTAGTTTGTTTTCTGATGATATTAAGATGCGTACTTACTTTGTTGCTAAGATTTTTCCCTTTTCACTACAAGGAGAAGCTAAAACTTGGTTTAGTAATTTACCTCCAGGATCTATTGATAGCCCTGAGTGCTTGATTAGTACTTTCCTGCAGAAATATTTTCCTCCCAGTGCTAGACATGCTATTTTGCAGGAACTTTTTGATTTTAAACAGGGAGAAAAAGAGGTATTGCCCGAATCTTGGGCAATGTTTTGTGCTCTGATTCATGCACAGGCTGGAAGTCCATTACCTAAGAATGAGCTTCTTGATATATTTTATAATGCACTAACAGAGGAATCTAGGACATACCTAGATAGTTGTGCTGATTGTGTTTTCAGGAATAGGACTCCTAAGGAAGCTGAGGAATTAATGGCTAAAATAAGCAAGAATTATGAAGATTGGACTCCTCCTAAACAAGCTATACCTGAAGTAATTATACCTGAACCATCTATTCCTGTGCCTATTCCAACATCAAAGAAGAGGGGAGTTATTGAATTAAATGATGAAGTGATGAAGGAAGATAAGAAATGTCTTAAGGAGAAGGGAATTAAAGCTGCAGATGTCAAGAATTTACCTCCTATAGAAGAATTATGTAAGCCTATTCCCTACTCATCCACTATTGAGGTACACTCCCTCCAACACTTTGATGAAGGTGATATCCCTTACTTGAAACCTCCTGATCAATGCTTAGAAGAATTTGATATCTTTATTGTTAAGCAAGATAACTTTAATAAGAGGGTGCAAAATCATCTAATGGAAAACACTAGAGCTATTGTTGAGTTGAAAGATATTGTGGAAAGAACCTCTAATGATGTTAAAATGATTGTTAAACACTTTCAAATGGTTCAAAATCAAATAGATCAACTCGTTAAAGTGCAAAACGACTTGCTAGTTAATGATGCTAAAGAAAAACATGCTTATGAAATTAGAACTAGAAGTGGTGCTGCTACCCAGGATCCTCTATATCCTGAAGGGCATCCCAAAAGAATTGAGCAGGATTCTCAACAAGCTGAAAATAGTGGTTCTACTCGTAAGAAAAGGAAAAAGAAACATAAAACTGTTGTAGAACCCTCTGAACCTGCTATAGATCCTAAAAGTATATCTATCTCTGATGCTGAAACTGAAAGTGGTAATGAAGAAAATGAAGTTCCTAATGAAGAAAAAGTTGAAGAAGAACCTGAAAACCACACTAAGACTACTAAATACACCAAAGAAGATTTTATTGCTAAGAAACATGGTAGTGAAAGAGAACCTTGGGTCCAAAAACCTATGACTTTCCCTGATAAGAAACACAAGTCAAAGGAAGATGAACACTATAATAAGTTTTGTGAGTGGATGAAGCCTTTATTCTTGCAAATTCCTTTGACTGATGCTATTAAATTGCCTCCTTACTCAAAGTATATGAAGGACATTGTCTCGAATAAAAGGAAGATCTCTAATGAAGAAATTTCTACTTTGCTTGCTAATTATTCCTTCAATGGTAAGGTTCCTAAGAAACTTGGAGACCCAGGGATTCCAACTATCCCTTGCTCTATTAAGAACAGTTATGTTAGAACTGCTTTGTGTGATTTGGGAGCTGGAGTTAGTGTTATGCCTTTCTCTCTCTATAAGAGGCTTCAACTTGAAAAGTTGATACCAACTGAAATATCTTTGCAAATGGCTGATAAATCTACCACTATTCCTGTGGGTATATGTGAGGATGTACCTGTTCAGGTGGCTCACAATTGCTTGATATTAACTGATTTTGTTGTGCTTGAAATGCCTGAAGATGATAATATGTCTATTATTCTTGGGAGACATTTTCTTAATACTGCAGGAGCTGTTATTAATTGTAATCAAGGAAAGGTGACCTTCAATGTTAATGACAAAGAACATACTGTCTATTTCCCCAAGAAGATTGAAAGGACTTATGGTTTGAATTCAATTGAACATGTTGAAGGCATTCAAGTTGGAGAAATATATTGTCCCATACCAAGAGAAAAATTTGAAACTATTATGATTGGGACCATTGCTATCAAGGTTAAGGTAACAAAATCATTAGTGGAGTACAAAGTTTTGTCTCATATGCAATTGTTTTGGTAGCAAGACTTGATCAACCTTGCTAACAAAAGGATTCCATTGAACAAAACAATGTTTTCAGTATGATTATCTCCGTTTATTTTTATCTTTTGCTTTTTACTTTTTGCTCTCGTTTAGTTTTCTTTGTGTTGTTAGTTTGTTTGCATGCTAGAACTTCTGTAGTTCTAGCCTTGTTTTGTCTTTGCATCATGTTTCCAAAAGAAAAAAATCTGTCCGTCAGAAAAATCATTCTTCTATTTCTGAAAATTTCCCAAAAATAAAGTGTCTCGAAAAATTCCAGAAAATTCATATTAATTTTTTATGTGAAAAAGGGGCAGAGGAGTACCTGGTAGGTACCAGGGGTGCCCACCAGGCAGGCACACCATGTGGTGGCGCAGCCAGCCCTAGGTGGCGCCATGCCCTGGTGTGGGCCACCCCTGGCCCGCCACTACTTCTCTGACCTGCCACTTTCTTCTCTCTCCCGAGTAAGCTCCAGTTCATAGCTCAAAATCGTGTTATTTTTGTGCTTGCTCTCGATTTCTTCGATCTCCTTTCTCAGCCCATCTTTCTTGCTGAAATTTGGAGCAAGTGTTCCTTGGTATGTGACTCCTCCCCTTATCCAAGTAGATTTGTGTTTAGTGGATTATATGTTGAGTATTTTGCTACTGTAGGTGACTAGTTATGAGAGCTTGTAAGCTTGTTTGATGCTTAGAGATATAGTTTTGATGCATGTTTAGGCCTCTTGCAAGTCCCTATGAGTAGAATCCTTCATTATATTTACTTTGCAAACATTGTTTTATAGGTGTTTAAATTTCAGAATAGAAGATGAGTGAACACCACCTAAACCAACATGAGCTTTGGGTGCCTGAGGTCATGAAGGTCCATCGGGAGGAGGAAGTTTTTCCCTCCATTTATCCATGCCCTGAGTTCATGAGAGCTGTAGGAATTCTACAAGATTTCCACACTTTGGTTTCTAATGCAGGGTTAGAGCGCTTCTTGGAAGATGAACCTTGTCAATTTGTGAAGCTAACCATGTCCATGGTGCAGGATTTCCAATTTAGTCACTCTTTGCCTAACCCCATGGTCCATTACAAAATTTACAATATTGCTGTCAATCTTCCTCTTAATGATTTTTGTGCAGCTATTAAGGTACCTCAATGGGGATCATGTAGGAAGATTAAAGAGAGACCAGAACCACTCATGGATTTATATGCAGAAATTTGTCAAGGGAGTAGCTTCTCGAAGGAGAATGGAAAAATCCGTAACATTCATCTTCCCTCCATTCGCTACTTTGCCTACTTTATTGCCAAGTGTGTTCTTGCTAGAAAAACTGCCAATAAGTTATCTTCGTTTGATCTAGCACTTATCTCTGCTGCTCTTAGACGAGATATGTCTTACAACTTGGGTGCTTTGATAGCTTTCTGTCTTGCTGCTAACCGCGAGAAAGGTGGAATTTGTGGAGGCCTCATTGCTTCTCGTTTACTAGCATTGCATGGTTTAGTGCCTCATCATCTAGACCTACAGTTTCCCATAGAGAGGCTTGATTTTAATTCCATGATACAGCATAAATTTATTTCCTCGTGGGCTAGTTTGAGTGAGTTGTCTTATGAAATAACCTTTCTCAAAGCTGGTTGGAGAACGAGCAAGTCCGAGCGTGTTGTTCTTTTGCCTGCACCTGTCTTGTTTAACCTTGATAACAGGAAAGGATGGTCCCTCACTGAGGAGGAGTTTGACACGTACTTGGGAGAGCTCTCCCAACAGGAGCAGGACACTAGAAGGGAGGTCACGGATGATTCAGTCCAGCCCTCGAATGAGGGAGAGTCTTCATATCAGCAGTCCGCTTATGATTGGGGAGCTTCCTCCTCTTCTCATGGGCCCAGCTACGACCATTCTTACCAAGATCCGCCCGCTTGGAACCCCTATTCATACATGGATTGATACCCAATTAGACCAAAGCCTAAGCTTGGGGGGATGTACGCCGACACCGCACTCATCTCCATATCATGTTGCGTCGGTACTTTGTATATTCATGTTTTCGTTCTCTTTTTAGTTTTCGTTCTTCTTTTCTTTTGCCTTCTAAAAAAACACAAAAAGACCAAAAATATTTTTGTTGTTTCTCTTTGGTTTGCTTCTTCTTTTTGCCTTGGTTTGTTTTTCCCTTTTTGCTTTGTTTGAACTATTCGAAAAAACCAAAAAGATTTTGCTTTGCTTGTTTTTCTCTTTTGGTTCTTGTTTAAAAATCGAAAACATCAAAAATATTTGTCGTTCTTCTTTGGTTTTTGCGAGTTTGCTACAGGGTTCGGCAGTTCTCAGTGGATTATTAGTTTCATATTATTATTCAAGCCACACAAGTGAAGAGCAATAATGAGGATTAATGACAACTTGAAGCGTGATAAGAGGCTGGTAACGAACTCTATTTGTCTTCATTTTTGTACATATACTCATCATTGTGAGCTTGCTTAGTCCGTTCATGTAGGGTGTATGTTATCTTTGGATGCTTAGTAGTTCTTGCTTTCTTGTGATTAGCTCCAGCCCGCTAATAGTTTGTAGCATGTCTCATGAATGTTTGCTTGCATTACTCTATTCATAAATTGGTATGACACTGTGGTATCCTCCTCTGAATGTTTCATTTGATTGACTTGGCACATGACCACGCATGCACATGACTGTAATAATCAGTTAAGCCTCGATGAATTATTTTGCCTTGAGGATCTTGAATCACTTTCATGCCATGAGTAGTCTTGTTTTGTTGCAAGCAGGATAATGACATCTATTGCTCTCTCGTTTGTCGCTCCCTTACTATTGCTAGCCTTCACTTTTTATGAGTATGTTTTACTCAAGTTTCTAACTCCCTAAACCAAATGTTTCCAAAGTGTCCACCATACCTACCCATTAGCATCATTTGCTACTTCGTGCATATTCAATATGCCTTGTTTTCTTCCGAATAAAATGTTTGCTTGTTATGAGAAAGTTAGTTAGTAAAGCTCTCACGAACTTGATGGCACACTTTATTTTCTTGCACTTAATAAACCTGAACCATTGTGTCCTTCTTTGTTGCGCATATGCTCGCGCTTTATGAGTTGAAGTTAGCAGAACCATGTATCATGGGGACCGCTTTCAACACTTCATAGGTACTTTGTACCTAAGTTGATATCATGTTCTTTTGCTTACGGATCCCGGCGGTGTGAAATAAAAGTGGAACTTGTAAGATCATGGAGTTTGTATGTATGTTAGAGAAACGCCTGGGCCGCTAGCATAAGCCATGCCTAATCATGGTGGAAACTTGCAGCATAACCATAATGAGCATTCTATGAAGCATCCTCAATAAAAATCTATGCACATAGTAAATAAAAAGATCGCCGAGATGCTCGTTGTCTGCTTGCCTTGTTATTTTGATTATGGGATAGCTCCCGTGTGATGTGCAAGGGGTACCCCATTGGCGGTTCTCTTTGATACGTATATACTTACAATGACCAGAGCTTACTTGTGACTGAAGTTGAGTAGCATGAGGATCGGTCTTCGTAAGTAAGGGGCATGAGACTTCGATTTATAACTTGTCAAGCATATCCCCTTAGTTGTGTCACTTTCACCTTAACCACATTTAAGATGCTTATGATAGGGGCAATGGGAGCTCAAAGCTAACGAGTGCCATACTTTCAGCATTTGGAAGCCTTTCAAAATTATTCAAAACCTATTTCTTCTACTTGTTGAGTCTCCATATATTCTTTGTGCACCTTCTTGAGAGCATAGTTGTCATTCTTTGTGTTTGCTCCATTACTTGATTATTTGTGTTATGACTTTGATGCTTGTATCCTTGATATGTTTACTTCTAGTCATCACTTGAACTTTAGAGGTGCCTTGACATTCATAATTAAAGGCAAGCGAGATACCACTCTATCATACCTTTTTATGAGCATTGTAATGTTGCTTACGTTTGTGCTTCGTGCTACTTATTATTCTTGAGTTGGAATCTCTTAATAGCTTGCAATGACTATTAAGTAAACTCAGTTGCATACTCTTTATTATCCATGTTTCCCCCATCTATGAGTGAGTAATCCCCCGCTGTAGGCTATGAGGATGGTAGGGATTGGATGAGATCGTTCATGTAATGGCATCAGATTGTTAGGGCATGGTGCCTAGTATCTTTTATTAGTGCTTTATGACTTTGTTGCGACTTGTTGTGCTTAATGCTTGTCACTAGGGCCCGAGTGCCATGATTTCAGATCTGAACTTATTATTGATTCATTATGATAGTATTGTTCTTGGTCTTATCTACAAGTTGTATACACACGTTGTTGTCCGGAACCTATGGCCCCGAAGTGACAGAAATCGGGATAACCGGAAGGGAAAGGCTTTGATGTGAGGATCACATGTGTTCATGGAGTGTTAATGCTTTGCTCCGGAGCTCTATTAAAAGGAGCACCTTAATTGTCAGTAGTTCCCTAGAGGCCCCGCTGCAAACGGGCTGGCAGGACAAAAGATGTAGTGCAAGTTCTCATTGCGAGCACGTATGACTATATATGGAACACATGCCTAGGATTGTCTAGTACTTGGATGCTTTATCTTATTTATCTGCAATTGCCCTATGTTCTGATTGCTATGTGAATTGTCTTGTCCATGCAACGCCCGTCCATCCATCCCTATGCCTACACTTTTCGAATCCCATTTCTTGCTTTTGTTATTACTGTCTTTTCTTTACTACTGCTGTTACTTTACTATTCCTACTACAAAACTGTTGCTACTAATAAACTGCTCTGAGCAAGGTTGTTTCTAGGTGCAGCTGAATTGACAACTCAGTTGTTAAGGCTGATAAATATTCTTTGGCTCCCCTTGTGTCGAATCAATAAATTGGGTTTCACTTCCCTCGAAAATACTGCGATACACCCCCTATACTTGTGGGTCATCAGTATGGTTCGGCTCCGTGGTGCTGGTCCGGTGCAGCTGCATTTGGGGGTAGTCCAGGTGGTGGTGGTGGAGCTCCATGTGCCACGGCGCCTGGGGCGGCTTCGTAGCCCCTTTCGACTGCGTTGTGATTCATCCGAGCCAGTCCCTCATGTAGTTTGAGGAACTCGCGGCAGTCCTTGAGGAGGTGGCTGGACTTCTTTTTTCCGTCGTGCTTGTCGATGTAGAAGTGCACAGTGCATGGCTCGGATAGCTTGTCTTCAATGGATGTTGCGGGTGCCTCATCGCGGTTGCGGCGCTTCCTTACTTGCGTGGTTTTTCCGGAGTCGCGGTATCAACCGCTGCGGTAGCCGCTGTTGCGGTTATCGTCGTGTCTGTTGGTGTAGCCGGCTGCGACCATGTTGACGTCATCGCGGTCATCGTAGATGCGAATGCGGCGTTTGCTTCGGTGATCGCGTATGCGCTCGAGTTCTGCCTCGTCGTCGGAGTGAACGTGATTTTTCACCAAATCTTCTCCATCTGGCCAGCGATTCGCGATTTCCATTAGGTGGTCGATGGTTTTGGGCTTCGAGCGGCCCAGCTCCTCCCTGAGCTCTATGCGGCGTACGCCGCTGTTGAATGCGTCAATCGCACGATCCTCTGAGATGTTCTCTGTGGAGTTCTTGATGATGGACCACCTCTGGATGTATGAGCGTAGCGACTCGCCCGACCTTTGTTGGCAGCATCTTAGCTCTTCGATTGATGCAGGCCGTTTGTAGGTGCCCTTGAAGTTGCGCACAAAGCTGTAGACCACCTCTTCCCAGCTGCGAATGGACCCGCGTGGGAGGTTGTTGAGCCATGCTCGGGCGGCGCCCTGCAGCTGTAGCTGCAGGCATTGCATGGTCGTGCTTTGACTCCCGCCGTGGAGCCTGACGGAGGAGATATGGTCTTCTAACCAGATTTTTGGGTCCTATAGGCCATCGAACTTTGGGTTCTCTGACGGGAGCTTAAACCCCTTGGGCATTCGCTTTTGTCTGATGGCTCTGCTGAAGCATCTAGCGCCACAGAGCTCCACGTCTTCGTCCTCTGAGTCATTCGACCGGGCGCGTTGCGCCCTTGATTTGTCAATCTTGCGTTGCGTGAGGTCATCGCGTGCATCATAGTCGTGGTCGTGTCGCCGTGAGCAACAACGTCGAGACAGATCATGAATGTTGTCGCTAGATGTGGGCCAGGAGTAGCGTTTTGCCAGAGCCTTGCCTTTCTTTGGTTCCGATGCTGGCTCTTTGTCCAGGGTGGCCTCGATTAACCCCAAGCCTGTGATCATAGATTGGTGCATGGTGGCTCAAGGGTCTCCAGCTGGCGGCTGGTTGTTGAGGAGGTACATGGTGGACGCCATTACCGCGGCTTGCGGCGTTTTCGGGAGCACGTTGCCGTGCGTATCCACCATCATGGAGCCGAAGTCGAGGATTTTGGCGGCTTATACATGTTCTTTTTTGGTGAGGTGGGTGATACATTGCAAATGTATCTATAATTTTTGATGTTCCATGCTTGGTTTTATTCACTTTCTTGTGTTTTGTTCCAACTTTGGAGTACTTTTCATATGATTTCTTCGACTAACCTATTAACAAGAGCCACAGTGTCAGCTGCCTGTTTTCTGCTGTTTTTGGTTCCAGGAAAGTCAGAAAATGAATATTCTCAGAATTGGACGGGACAAAAGCCAAAGTGCCTATTTTTCTGGTAGGGATCAAGTGCCAGAATACGAGACGGAGAAGGGCCAGGGAGCCACCACACCACCTGGCCACGCGGCCAGGCCTGGCCCACGCCAGGGGGTGGTGTGGCCGCTCCCGGCACCCCCTCGGCCTCTCCTTCCGCCTATAAGTTGCCCTCGGGACGAAAACCCTAAGTACCCGATCAAAAATCCACGAAATAGTCTGTAACCGCCGTCATCTCCATCCCTAGATCGGGAGGGATCTGAAGCTCTTCCCGGCACCCTGCCGGAGAGGAGAATTCACCCTGGAGGCCTTCTTCATCACCATGCAAGCCTCCGGTGTGATGCGTGAGTAGTTCATCCTTGGACTACGGATCCATGTAGTAGCTAGATGGCTAGTTCTCCTCCTTTGTGCTTTCATGTTTAGATCTTGTGAGATCCGTTCATGATCAAGATCATCTATTTGTATTCATACATGTTGTGTTTGCAGGGATCCGATGGATATTGAGATGCTATTTCAGATTGATTATTGATTCTATCATGTCTTTGTTATTTGTGATCTTGCATGCTTTCCGTTGTTAGTAGCTATCTTGGCCAAGTAGATGCTACCAACTCCAAGAGTTAGTATTTATGCTCGATAGTGGGTTCATGCCTCTGGTAATCTGGGGAAGTGACAGAAATCTCTAAGGTACTAGATGTGCTATTGCTACTAGGGAGAAAATAACAATCCTTTGTTCATAGAACAATCATATTGTTTACTTTACACGCAGTTCGTAAAGCAATAATCTGTTGCTTGCAACTTAATACTGGAGGGGGTTCGGATGATAACCTAAAGGTGGATTATTAGTCATAGATGCAGTTGGATGGCGGTCTATGTATTATGTTGTAATGCCCAATCAAGTCTCAAAGGAGTCAAGATGATTGGTATATGCATGTATTGCTTTCTCGGTGTTTGTCAATTGCCCCGCTATAATTTGTTCACCCAGCATGTTTTCTATCTAAGGAGAGCCACCTCTATTGAACTATGGATCCCAGTCCTTGTCTTTTACATACAATCTATAAACTGTTTCTGCTTTGTGTTTACTTTCTGCAAACTTTTACTTCTTTCCATTCGATACGTTTAATCCTTTGTTTTCCGCAAAACATGGTGAGATTAACAACCTCATCGCAAGTTGGGGACAAAGTTCTGTGGTTGTGTTGTGCAGGTCTCCATGTTGCTACTAGCACCGGTAGTGCGCCCTGCCAAAGCTCAGCTAGTAACACCTTTGGGGTGTTTCCTTGCTCCTACTGGTTCGATTAAACCTTGGTTTCATAACTGAGGGAAAACTTAGTGATGTGCTCATCATACCTTCCTCTTGGGGTTCCCAACGAGCTCTACGTCGAATGACGAGCACATCAAGATCTTTTCTGGCACCGTTGCCAGGGAGTCAAGGACATCTTCACAAGGGGAGTCCCTCATAACCAATCTCTTTACTTTGTTGTTTTTGTTTTGCTTAGTTTCTTTTTGCTTTGTTTGCTTGTTTTGTTCTTTCAAAAACACAAAAAAATTAGTTTTACTAGTTTGCTTTCTTTATCAAAAACACACAAAAATTAAGTATCCTTTAGTAGTCACCTCTCCCTTAGCTCATCATGTTGATCCCTACATTCACTTTGAAAGACCTTTCAATTGGTAGTGGTTCGATAATTGGGAAAGACAATATTGAAGAATTCTTCAATCATGTTAGTAAGCATGAAGATACTCAGGATAGATCCCTTGCAGAATTTTCTCCAAACTATGAGATTGCTGTAGCTTCTTTAATTCAAATGTTAGAAGCTAGGTTTGTTAACCTCAACCCTTTAATGCAAGTAATGTTTCTTAAGCTTAAAGAAATTGAGGACCCTGAAAAGAGGGATTTTATACTAGAAACTTTGTTTAAGGAGTTCTATGATGTTGCCAAGGAAGCTAGAAAAGTTTTTGAGCATTTCAATATGCTAGGATCATGTGTAGATGTTGTTGGTACACGAGAAAAGATGAACAAAACCGAACCTAATGGGGAGGAACCTAAGATACCAATACCCTTTAAACTAGTAGAAATACATGATGCCATAGAAAAGAATCTTGATTGGATTGTTCCTGCAAACCCTTTTGATGAGAATAGTGAACCTAAGAGCATTAAGATAGGATCCTCTAGAACTTATTGGGATGATATACCTTGCCTTGTTGAAAATATTTCTGGTATTGATCTTAATGCTTCTTCATTTGAGAACACTTGATTCTTTTTTTGCTACTTATGTCTAACTTAAAGGCGTTAAAGAAAAGTACTTATTGGGAGATAACCCAAAAGTTTTAGATGAGTCTTGGAAGTTATTACCTCAGTAATAACCTCTCCTTATCCTTTTTATTTGCTTTTTGTGCCAAGAGTAACCTCTAATGAGAGTGAGGTAATGATTGGGAAAGTTGTTGTCCCGAAACAGATTTTTGTGCTTCACCGTAAAAATTCGTGAGAGAGCTCTGTATGTCGGATTGTGCTGTAATTTTTTGTACTTCTGACCCAGGTTGTTATCTAACTTTCGTTAGTTCAAAATTTTTTGATTTGAGCAACAGAAGGACTTCGAAAAAAATCCGTCTTTACCTACTGGTCTGTTTTGACAGATTTCGCCATTTTCTGCATTTGCTTCTTGTGGGTTCCTTTTTGAGTTCTTTTGGGGAATTGAGATTTTTTAAGGAAGTGCTACAGTAGCTAGTGTTATAATGGAAGTTTATTTGGTGTTAGAACTGAACCTTAAGACTTATTTATCTTAAGTGCACTAATGTTGCTAATGAGATTGTATGAAGTTTTGTGTGAAGGAAAAATTTCAGGTGTATGGAAAGAATGAGTAATGAGATGAAGGATGGACTAAAACTCAAGCTTGGGGATGCCACGCGTGTCACCCCAAGAAATATCCAAGAAGTACAAGCATCAAAGCTTGGGGATGCCCAAGGCATCCCCTTCTTCATCAATAAAAATCCCAGGTTTCTTCCAAACGCTTCATTTTTATTGTTTCATGCACAGTTGTGTTGTTCTTGGAGCGTCTTCTTTTTCATTTTCGTTTTGGTTTTTCGTTTGCTTGGTTTGCTTAGTTTTCTAAATAAATTGGTTGGACCCGCTCTTTCTTACATTGGTTTGCAAATGGTTTGGTTTGGTTTGGAAAAGAGTAGGAAAGTTCATACTTATGTGGTAAAAAAGAGCTCGTTTTTGACTGTGGCCTATGCTTTGTCATGCCATGCTTGATATTGATTTGGCTTTATGCTTAGTATTATTTGCCGTAGCATGACTTGTTATAAACAATTGAGATTGCTTAATGTGCCTTGGATGAATCATGCGTTGTTTTAGCATATTAAAGCATAGTATAGTGGTATTCTCCTTTGATGATTTATTTGGGTTGACTTGGCGCATGCTCACACCATGTTATGACTGTCTCAAGTCACCATAGCCTTTATGATCCTTTAGTTTTCAACTTGTAGTATCACTTTATGCTTTTATCAATGATGTTTTTTAGCTCTTCATGATTATGGCCATTATTGCTCTCTTAGTTTGTTGCTCCCAGTCTTTTGCTAGCCTCCACAACCAAGTATGAGTTCCACTCATGCATCCAACTCCCTAAACCAAGTTATTCCAAAGAGTCCACCATACCTACCTACTAGCTTATGCTATTCCAAGTATATTCATGCTTTTGTTTACCTTCCAAATTAAACTTGTTATGAGAAAACTAGTGATTAAAGCTCTCACGAACTTGATGGCACACTTTACTTTACTTGCCCTTAATGAACTTGAACCATTGTGTCGTCTATGTTGTATATGCTTGCACTTGTTTGTTGGGAATTAGAAGAACCATGCTTTCATGGGGAACGCTTTCAACATTGCACTTGGTACTTGTACCTAGTTGATATCATGCTCTTTTGTATATGGATGTCGTCGGTGTGAAATGAAAGGGGAGCTTGTAAGTCCATGGAGTTATGTATATGTGTTAGAGAAACGCCTGGGCCGCTGGTCTAATCCATGCTGACATGGTGGAAACCTGTAGCGTAACCATAATGAGCTGTCTATGAAGCATTCTTCTTATAAAAAAGAGTCCTATATTGAGAAAAAAGAGAAAAGAAAAAAGAGATACTATGAAAAAAGGAAAGAGAGAAAAAAGAACCATATTCCCATGGTAAATAAGAAGAATGCTAAGATGCTCGTTATGCCTTGCCTTGTCATTTTGATATAGGGATTCTTCCGTATCATCGGGCAAGGGGTACCCCGTTGGCGGTTCTCTATGATACACATGTACTTACGATGACAAGAACTTACCGGTGACTAAACTTGAGTAGCATGAGGAGTGGCCCTCGTATACAAGGGACATGAGATTTCTGACTTATACTTCGTCAAGCATGTACACCATAGTTTGTTCACTTTAACCTTAATCACTTCAAGATGCTTATGATAGGGGCAATGAGAGCTGAAAGCTATAAGTACCATAATTTTTGGAAGCTCTTTATGAGACTTGAATCCCTACTTCCTTTTACAAAGTCCTTTCTTCCACCATTATATTGAGTCTCCACCTTCTATCTTTATGCACCTACTTTGAGAGCATAGTGGCCATTCTCAGTTCTATGTGCATTGTCCCAAGACTAGTTGATTGATGCATAACTTGATATTGCTTGTTTTAAACTATTGTATCTATTCACTCTTATGAACTTTGAAGGTGTCCTATGCATTTATATTTGCTACTCTATGAAGGACAAGCTGAATACTTTTATGCTATGTTTTCTTTATGTGAAACAAACAAACGTCTTGCAAAGCATTGTTATTCATGAATCTTTTGTTTGTGCCTTTTCATGTTGCATCATAGTTTCTTTGCTTATTGCTAGAACTTTGTCTTTCATGTTATGATTGAAGTACTTTGATCCCAGCTTTGAATGTTTTGCAAATACTTTGATCAAGTCTTTGATGGTGCATGTCACCTCAAAAATTATTCTTTCTTTTTATCACTTACCTACTCGAGGACGAGCAGGAGTTAAGCTTGGGGATGTTGATACATTGCAAATGTATCTATAATTTTTGATGTTCCATGCTTGGTTTTATTCACTTTCTTGTGTTTTGTGCCAACTTTGGAGTATTTTTCATATGATTTCTTGGACTAACCTATTAACAAGAGCCACAGTGCCAGCTGCTTGTTTTCTGCTGTTTTTGGTCCCAGGAAAGTCAGAAAATCAATATTCTCAAAATTAGACCGGACAAAAGCCAAAGTCAATATTTTACCAGAAGACTCACGGAGCCAGAAGACGAGACGGAGATGGGCCATAGGGAGGCCACACCATGTGGTGGCGCGGGCTAGCCCTGGCCATGCCACCGGGTGGTGTGGGCCCCCTGGCTGCCCACC
Organism: Avena insularis; assembly: GCA_023614405.1. Taxonomy (NCBI): domain Eukaryota; kingdom Viridiplantae; phylum Streptophyta; class Magnoliopsida; order Poales; family Poaceae; genus Avena; species Avena insularis. Next base: position 426,398,041 of record CM042692.1, on the reverse strand, counting down.
GACCTTGCCTCTTCGCCTATAAGAATTCTCCTGATGCATAAACCCTAAATCATCAAGCCTCCAGCCACGAAAAGTTCCGCAGTGCCGCCGCCACTGAAGGGGAGATTCGGGGGATAGAAAGTCTCTATTCCGACACCCTACCGGGACGGGGAAGTTCCCCCGGAGCCAAAGTGCCTATTTTTCCGGAAGGGATCAAGTGCCAGAATACGAGATGGAGAAGGGCCAGGGAGGCACCAACCACCTGGCCACGCGGCCAGGCCTGGCCCACGCCAGGGGGTGGTGTGGCCGCTCCCGGCACCCCCTCGGCCTCTCCTTCCGCCTATATATTGCCCTCAGGACGAAAACCCTAAGTACCCGATCAAAAATCCACGAAAGAGTCTGTAGCCGCCGTCATCTCCATCCCTAGATCGGGAGGGATCTGAAGCTCTTCCTGGCACCTGAGGAGAATTCACCACAGGCCTTCTTCATCACCATGCAAGCCTCCAGTGTGATGCGTGAGTAGTTCATCCTTGGACTATAGATCCATATAGTAGCTAGATGACTGGTTCTCCTCCTTTGTGCTTTCATGTTTAGATCTTGTGAGCTCCGTTCATGATCAAGATCATCTATTTGTATTCATACATGTTGTGTTTGCGGGGATCCTATGGATATTGAGATGCTATTTCAGATTGATTATTGATTCTATCATGTCTTTGTTATTTGTGATCTTGCATGATTTCTGTTGTTAGTAGCTATGTTGGCCAAGTAGATGCTACCAACTCCAAGAGTTAGTATTTATGCTCGATAGTGGGTTCATGCCTCTGGTAATCTGGGGAAGTGACAGAAATCTCTAAGGTACTAGATGTGTTGTTGCTACTAGGGAGAAAACAACAATCATTTGTTCATAGAACAATCGTATTGTTTACTTTACACGCAATTCGTAAAGCAATAATATGTTGCTTGTAACTTAATACTGGAGGGGGTTCGGATGATAACCTGAAGGTGGATTATTAGTCATAGATGCAGTTGGATGGCGGTCTATGTATTATGTTGTAATGCCCAATCAAGTCTCAAAGGAGTCAAGATGATTAGTATATGCATGTATTGCTTTCTCGGTGTTTGTCAATTGCCCCGCTGTAATTTGTTCACCCAGCATGTTTTCTATCTAAGGAGAGCCACCTCTATTGAACTATGGATCCTAGTCCTTGTCTTTTACATACAATCTATAAACTGTTTCTGCTTTGTGTTTACTTTCTGCAAACTTTTACTTCTTTCCATTCGATACGTTTAATCCTTTGTTTTCCGCAAAACACGGTGAGATTGACAACCTCATCGTAAGTTGGGGACAAAGTTCTATGGTTGTGTTGTGCAGGTCTCCACGTTGCTACTAGCACCAGATGGTCGCCAAAGCTCAGCTAGTAACACCTTTGGGGTGTTTCCTTGCTCCTACTAGTTCGATTAAACCTTGGTTTCATAACTGAGGGAAAACTTACTGCTGTGCTCATCATACCTTCCTCTTGGGGTTCCCAACAAGCTCTACATCGAACGTCGAGCACATCAGTGGGCGAGTCGAGATCGTCTCTTGTTGGCGATGTACTCGTTGCACCTAGAGGAGGATCCTCTGTGGGAGGAGAGCCCGGCTCATCGGAGGCTTGATTCATCAGCTGCCTTTTTACGTGCCTCGAGTTGCGCGATTGTTTGTAGCTGGCACTTGAATTCCTCTTTCAGGAGCCAATGGTAGCCCATCAGTAGTTCTTGTGGGGAGCCGAAGGGTAGAGGGTGGCCTCGTAGGGCTTCTCAGCAGCGAGCCCACTCGAGGTCATTGAGCTTGATCACGACGCGTTTGCCAGTTTGCTTGTTTATCATAGTTGGAGGTTCGACTGCTCCTCTGTTGTTGACGGGGGCGCCATTAGTGGGGCCGCCATTTGGCGGTGGCCCGCCATTGGGTATGTCGCTGTTTGGCGGGTCGGTTCCATGGCCACAGTTGCCCGTGTTGTCGCGATTGGCGGAGGAGTCGCCTGCGTTGATGACGGCACACACATGAAGTGGTTGGGGAAGCTGCTGGTCCCGCAACTTTCAAATCCAGAACCGTAGGCTCCGTCTTCAGTTGCCAGATCGCCCATATCGGATTCACGACTGCTGTCGCTGACCGTATTCTCGACTGTTGTCGAGGCGTGAAGCTCACTGAGGGTGCCAATCGGCGGAGGGAACCACGATGCTGGAGCAATCTATGGTGTCGTAGGCTGGTCAGGCATGCGAAGCGTGCCTGTCTGACCAACTTGGAAGAGGAAACTCCCGATCGCCAAGCTGATTCCGTCGCCTATGGACTCGAAAGCCGGGCGAGTGGCTGGTGTGTGGACGGTGAAGTCAAACGCGCCGAAGAGCTGGAGAATCTCCGCTGTTGCGGAGTTATAGATCGCGGTTGATGGGGCCAAAGAAGCCGCAACATCAGCACTCCCAATTCCCATAGACGGCGCCAATTGACGAGGCTTTAACTCATCAATGCCCATTGTTATGGACTTGGGTTTTGGAGAAGGAGGGAGCGCTGGAGACATCTATCGGCTAGCAAACAAGCACACAGGGAACTCGAAGATTTACCCAGGTTCAGGCCTCGTAGAGGTCCCTACTCCTGCTTGTTTGCTCGTGGAATTATCAAAGGAATCGAGGATAACAATGGTGCGTAGATGCAATTTGGCGAGGGTTGTGGAAACTAGGGTTGCGTGTGTCCTCCTCGCCGCCCCTCCTAGCCTTTATATAGATAGGCTAGGTCTCGGGTAACAGGTCGAGTCGGTTACAGGTTAGGGTTTTCCCCTTTGAACTTTCTATCTTTGCTTCTTCTTGTTCTTCAAGCAATCGAGAGTCCGTAGGCTACTCGAGTTCTTCATTTGGGCCTTGGCGACACCATGGGCTTCCATTGTATTCATGCCGTATATACCAAGCTTGAGTACCTGTAGGGTATAACCATGTCAAATACAGTGACAATAAAGGTGTGTTAAGGTATTCATAGGAACCGTAGAGGCAATATATGCCAAGAGCAGGATTTGTCCATCCACGTGACGGAAAGATACTCAAGGGCCCACTTGGAGAAGTTATATCCAATAGCTGCGCAATGTGTGATTTGATCACATGGATATCACTTGTCGTATGAGTAAGTAGCATTGTTCAGTAACGAGATCGAACACGACATGATGATGTCATTGATCAGATCTCGGGCAATTCGAGTGTCAAGAGACAAAGGGAATAAGACACGACTGTCCCGATTCAAACGACAAAAGATCTTCATGGAATGCACAAGGGTCACATGGCCATCCAGGTCCCTCTGTCGATCATTGGTCCGGGAGTGTCCTGACCATGTCTGGAGTGTTCCCGAACCGTGGGGTATCACTCTTAAGGGTTTGATGATGCTTAGAGAGTGTTTATAGGATCGGTAGAATCGCCGAAGAATAGAAGAGAGAAAACTGGAAGGGTTTCGGTAAGTACGGAAGATGTTCGGAGTGGAGGTGGAAGGTGTTCCATAGCCACGGAGATTGAATAATATGTGAATGAATGTTAAATATTGATTTAATCATTTATTCATAATTATTTAATAAAAGAGAAAATCAATTTAAAGGTCAAAAGGCTTAATGGGCCAATTCCGGAGGGAAGAGGGCCCATTAGGGAAAGGCAAGAGGGGAGAAGGGGCAAGGGGGTGACCAGCTGGGCCAAGCCCACCTGTGCGGGGCCCACTAGGGCTGGCCAGCGGCGCCCCCCTCTCCCTCTCCTTTAGTCCCACCCGGCACTTTGAGGGAGGTAGTACCTCCCCTCGCCCTACATATAGTGGGGGTATTTGGCCAGATAAATACACACAATATTCAATAAAGGTTTCCTCACTTTTGGGGAGACCTCCAATTGATATTATCTCTCTCTCTGTCTCTCTCTCTCGTGACCATGCTCCCAAGTTCGGACTGCGCGAACGAGAGACATCTTCACCGCGGAGCGCCGTCGCGTTGCGGGATTCAGATCTAGGAGCTCTACTTCCGCAACTGCTGCTGGATTGGGGAAGCGGGAGTCATCGTCAGGCACCGGACATGTGTAACTCCCCATGAGGTGTCACACTTGAGGCACTCAAGTCGTTGGAGCCACAGGAGTGCAAGGACTTTGTCACGACCTTGAGGTTGGCTTCGGCTCGTCTACATCAACCACGCTCTCGTGAGCGTTGATAATGCTTTTCGGTCTTCAAGGGTAAGTTCGCGAAAAGCCCCTCCTATTACTACATTACTAATAGATAGGTCCTGCCAACATCAGGGGTTCAGGGGCATAGGGTAAAATTTTATTGTTTTCATATGAGGAACCCCTACAGTTTTCACCTACTTTCATCCTTCCAAACCAGCTATCTAGTTTGAAACATACATTTGGTAATTTTTAATGCTATGTTTTTGGTGTTTTTCAACAGTTTTCATCCTTCCAAACCAACTAACTTGGTTTCAAATGTCATGCAAAGAAATGATAATGAAGTACAAGGACCAGAGTTCCAACTGCTCTGCTCGGATTCTTCTGGCAGACTAATCAGGAGTCGCACCCGATCGAGAAGGAGCTACTGTCAGCCTGAACTTGCTACTATAAGTTCATAATTACTTTAAATGATCTCTACTTTATATAATGCTACTTGTTTCCCTTGTTGTTTGTTTTAACCTCTTTCACCATATTTTAGCAGACTGCAGTTAAAACCTAGCAGGAGTCCTTGGAAGGTAGGACTGAAAGTTGTGATCCCTGATACGTCCATTTTGCATCACTATTCTATATCATAATTTATTGTTATTCATTGATATATTTCATATTAAGAGATGATACTTATGTTATTTCATCTATTTTTGCATGGTTGATGACTTTTGGAGCATGGACCGCTGCAGTCACGATTCTGATGGAAAAGGTGTTGTTTGGAGGAAAAATTCGTGAAGATCAGAAAATCCGGGAAAATACATGGAAAATCCTATTTTTCCAGAAGACGAAGAAAGCTAGAAGGGGAAGTGGAGATGGGCCACAGGGGGCCCACACCACCCCCTGGCGCGGGCCACCCCAGGCCACGCCACCAGGTGGTGTGGCCGCCCTGGTCCACTCCAGCCTCTCCCCTTTGGCGTATATTATTCTCCCGAAACCCTAAGACTCGGGGAGCAACCACATAAAGATTCCGCCGCCTCTGCGGGGGCGGAAAACACCGAGAGAGAAAGATCTCTCCGGCAGACAGAATTCTGCTGGGGGAATTCCTTCCCGGAGAGGGGAGATCATCGCCATCAACACCACCATCAAGCTAGACTTCATCGGGATCATCATCATCATCACCACCATCATCACCACTTCATACCGCTAACAATTGGGTTGAATCTTGCATAGTTCTTAGGGGAAACTTTCCCAGTGTTGATTACTCTTTGTAGTTGATGCTATTAAGTGAACCATTGAATTATCATTTATGTTCAGATTGTTACACATCATTATTTCATCTCTGATCATGATCCATATGATGTCTTGTGAGTAGTTTGTTTTGTTCTTAAGGACATGGGAGAAGTCATGTTGTTAGTAGTGGAATTGTGTTGAGAAAGATTCAATAGTTTGATATTTAAGTTGTGGTGTACTTCTTCTAGTGGTGTCATGTGAACGTCGACTACATGACACTTCACATATATGGGCATAGGGGAATGCATTGTGTATTTGTCTACTAATCGTAGGGGTTGCCAGAGTGACAGAAACCTGAACCCCCGTTAGAAAACCTTTGCACAAGGGACGTCAGGTTCTTAGAGTTTAAAGTTGTGGTCAGGTTTCTACCTTAATTACTTTCTTGTACTTACGAATGCTTGCAAGGGGTATAATCACAAGTATGTATTAGTTCGAGGAAGGTCGGTACATTAGCATAGGTTCACCCACACAACACTTAGCAAATTAAAGAAGATTAATCAACTATATGAAGCGAAAGCACTTGATGGAATTCCCATGTGTCCTTGAGAACGTTTGGTCATCTTAAGTAATACAACCGGCTTGTCCTTTGCTAAACAAAGGATTGGGACACTTTCTGCATTTATTCTTATTGTCTTTTATTTACTCGTACTTTATTTACCTGCATTATCAAAAACCCCTAAAAATCCGTTTACTAAGTATTTATAGAGAATTCCTGCTCCTAGCCATTCGCCAGCACCTTCTGCTCCTCATTGGGTTCGACACTCTTACTTATCAAAAGTATTGTGATACACCCCCTATGCTTGTGGGTCATCAAGCCCTCGTCCCATTCATCCTCCCATTACATTTCCAAAGCAAACAACTTACTTAACTGTCCACCTAGAACAACTCCTACAGGTGATAAATATATAAATGTTGTATTGCATGCAGAATGAAAGGGTGTAGCTGCTCTTAGATCTGTAGCTTAAATGTTGAAGAAGACGACAAATGATACATTGAAGCGAATCGCCATGTACCGATCTCTTATTGATGGTACTGACACATTGTAATCTGCTGGAATTACGATCTTGTTGTATAACCTATTGTAACAAACTTTTATTGTTGTGTAATAAGTAGTTTTAATTTCTATGTGTTTATTAATTGATGTCTTGATATTCACCTGTTCTATGAAAAGTAGGTGCTAGCAAAAAAGTCAGAAACAGTAACAGGTAGCATGACAAACGTCGAAACAACATGCACATGGACAACCCAAAACGACCAGAACTGTAAAAGGCCAGAACAGTAAAAGGCTAGAATAGGAAAAGGCCAGCACCGTAAAAGGCCAGAATAGTAAAGGGACAGAACAGTAGAAGGCCAAGACAGTAGAAGTCCAGAATAGTAGAAGGCCAAAACAGTAAATGATCAGTACAGTAAAAGGACAGTACAATAAAAGGCCAGTACAGTAAACGAACAGAATAGTAAAAGGCAATAGTAGTAAAAGGCCAGAACAGTAAAAGGCCAGAACAATAAGAGGCCAGAACAGTAACATGCTAGAACAGTAAAAGGCCAGAACAGTAAGAAGGCCATAACAGTAGAAGACCAGAGCAGAGAAAAGGCCGGAACAATGAAAGGCCAGAACCGCGAAAGGTATGAAAAGCAAAAGGCTAGTACGATGGTAGGACAACACAGTAATAGGCTGAACAGTGCCGGCCTGAACATGAAAAATCCCAAACACTAAAGGGCCTAAACAGTAACGGGTCGAAATTCCTAATAGGCTGGAACAGTAAAAGGCTAGATTGGCAACAAGCCTGAACAGTGCCGGGCCATATTTGTGCAGGCCTCAAGTGGCAGCACAATGTTGGACGAACATGGGCCTTCTGTAGGCCGAAATAGAATCAGGCCTGAAATTTCGCGGGCCGCTGCTGGCTCCATTTTTGGGCCCATTTCAAATAGTGTAGGACAAAACAGTAACAGGCCATCTTATTGGGCTCCCATGATGGGCCGGCCCAGTTAGTATTTAGTAGGCCTTGGCTGGGCCTGTCTTCTTCCACGGTTTCTATGACCGTTAACAGCAGTAACCAGCCGCTAACGGCAGCTGCCACGTGTCAGTTTGCATGACATCAACGCGACTGGCAAAGAGATCTACGACGGAACAAGTTTTCGTGGCAGAAGAGTGTGATCTGCCACGGTCAAAAAAAGAAACCCGTGGTTAATTCATTTGTGACGGGGCTTTTACCACGAAGGTCATCCATCGTGGAAGACTCTTGGGCCACAAAAAAGGGACTTCAACCATGAAAATCGTCAGTTGTAAACGCCAACTTTTCTTGTAGTGAACTTACAAGTATTCTTTGGTAAATAGTAACAAGGGTCATAAAGACCTTAACAAATATCTCTCTGTGGGTTCGATATCTTTACTTTGAAACTAGCTATAATTGGTCTGTGCACTTGTAGTCATCAGCGATGAAGTTGACTCACCCGTCACCGCGGCGCTTGCCGGTGAGTCGAGTGTTGCTATAGGGCATCTCATGCTGTCTCCCATTGTCATTGCCGCTGGTACGGCGTCTCCCCCCGACTCGTCGTCGGAGTCTTGGTTAGCATCCTCTGCGTAGCGTTTGGCGATCTCAAGGAGGTCGGGGATGTTGTCGAGCGTCCAGTGGACCCTCTTGATCTTGACGACCAGAGGCTCATACTAGCACGCGTTCTTGAAGTAGTGGATCACGTGTCCAGGTGGATGCCGGAGGCGTTGATCCACATGTCCTGCCACCATTGCACCTAGTGGCGGGTCGACTCGCGCTGTCCCTGGATGTAGCGCTCCAGGTCCTCGATGGTGGTGGCGCGGGTGTAGGAGCCCTCGAAGTGCCTGACGAAGGCTTCTCGCATGTCCTCCCACGAAACGATGTTGTTCGCAGGGAGGGTGTTGATCCATTGCCGGGTCGCTCCCTCCATCATCAGGGGGAGGTAGCGAGCGACGAGTAGGTCGGTGTGGCCGGCGATCCCTATCGCCATGAAATGTGTCAAGTGTTGGGAATATGCCCTAGAGGCAATCATGTATGATGTTATTCCCAATGTATTCATAAGGTTATGGTCCATGTATGAACTGCTGATATGTATCATCGAATATGTGATTTGATTGTGGAACTATATATTCATGTTGTTCATACTAATTGTCCTTGGTCATTGAGGTTGTGCTGGACACACAACTTAGACCAATGTGAAAGTCGGCAGATGACTAGGTTCCACTTGTCATGGGCATGGAGATGCTATTCCGACTTACAAAGATTTGGCTAAAGAGTTTGGCGAGTCGGACTGACCCATATTGAGATGCAACGAACAAGTCGTCATTTGCATGTCTCAATCAATGTAATCCTTAGACCTGAGGTTATTGCACAATCCGAGTTGAGGATCACCGACTTAGGTTCTGTCAAACGCTGTTCCGTCACTGGGCAGTTATAAAGGCGGAGTTCGGGTCGACTGAGAATCAAGCTGCGTGATGTGAATAACCGAGATGGGATTTTGCCCCTCTGTCTGGAGAGATATTCTCTGGGCCCTCTCGGAAGATATGATTCAGAAAGCATGGCCATGCGCGTCTCGGATAAGTGTTAACCGAGGCAGCCGACTAAGAGTTAGTCGGATGGATCACTTATCTCGGATCGAGAAAGAGAGTCGAACTATTTAAGGGATGACGATCATTCGCCTATAGTCCGACAAGGTATATCGTGAGGCAAAAGGGACTCAGACGAAAGTCGCATTGGAAGGTATGTCGTCATGACTTATTGGTACTTGGGAGTTGGCACGTTCTGCTAGGAGCTGCTACCAACTGATCGATCACGAGTGAGACTCGGAATCGTCTCCGGGTTACCATGAGCCTGTCGGGTCACACACTTAAGAGCAGGAGCCATTTGGGCTAGACCCAAACAGGAAACCTATTTGGGTTGGACCCAAATAGTGACATGGACTTAGTCAGCAAGTGAGACTTGTAGTGGCAAATATAGGCCTTTTAGTGACTGGGCCACAAGTGAGTGGAGCCCACTTTCACTCCCTATATAAGCTGGGGAGCGGGTGCTTAGAGCACAAGGTTAGGTCACTCCATGTGTTGGAAACCCTAGCTCCAGTCCAGTCCTGTCGCCGCCGTACCGGACCTAGCAGTCCATCGCCGGCGCTCCTCCTCGTACGTGTGGATACCGGCGGAGGTGCTATACGTTCAGCACTTCGACGATCGTGAAGAAAGAACGGATCGTAGATCGTGGAACCGGAACGGATCACGAGGACTGCACTGCATCAAGCGACGTGCTTCATCAATTCCGCAACTGCGCGTCTAGTGGTAATCCTCGTGGCCTTCTACCTGAGCTGGATCTTGGGATCACCGCGTAGGAAAAGGTTTTGTTTTTCTCTGCGTGGCCCAACATCAAGCCACCCTGCTGGGTGATGGCTCTGAAATATAGACATCTACGTCCATATTTAAACTGGATATTATTCATATTTTTTATGAAATATCTCTCTAAACCCTGCCACTAATGCCTAATATTCAAAGGAGTATGCAATACTTTCTTTCTATTTTTCCTGCACAGATAATGACGTTTGATGATGGTAATCACTACATTAAATTCAAAGATACGAGATTCCCAACAACTAGAAGAAACTAGGAGTCGCGGGTCAGAGGCAGAAGCTTTAACGACCAACTATACGGCCGGAATAAAATTCTGGCAGTATAGTTCCAGCCGTATAGTTGCCATCGACGCTGCTAGGTCAAACAGAACAACTTTTGTGAAGGGACCTCTATATAAAGAGACCTCGGGCGACGAGAAAAGAGAGCTCACAGAAACCATCAGCCACCCCCAGATCTCCATCCACAACATCGATGAGCCGCCGGAGGAATAGACTTAGATCTAATCTCTCCACCACCATAGCCATATTCCACCACTCGTAATAGTAGATATCTTCTTCGATTAGCGACATTGTAAGACTATTGCTATCAATCTCATGATTTTTGCTACAATGTTTATGATCTTTGATCTCATCTCTATGTGTGAGTAATTCTCCTTGGGCTAAGGGCTTCAGCCTAGCCATGTAGCTTTTTGTGCATGTTATTTATCATAGATGGCATCGTGTACTAGTTTGTATGACATGATGATTATTGTATCCTCTCTTGCCTCAATCTAAGGACTTGTCAGGTACCCAAGACCTCGAGGATTGAGCCAGGTATAGGGAGTATGAGTAATGAGGGGTTTAGTTGGGATCAATGGTGACATCACTATGCATATCATTAGTTCTCTTTCTTCTATGGATGAGACTAGTAAGCTATTGCTATAAGAGGTTGCAGAGGCAATAGCAATTATGGATGCACTGCCCACATATAATTTATCTTGCTCTAACAATTACATACATACTTTATTTCTATCTTTTATTCCCATCAGATGTTTTGCACAGCTACAGGTGAAACCAAATGCCCTAGGCCCTCTCTCTTCATCATCAACAACAACAAAAAGACGCAAACTCTTAGTCTGGTAAAAACACAAAAGGAATTCTAAAACTCCTGAAGGTCCGTTTAAGCTACTTCACTACGCTTCTGCTTCCCGAGGATTCGATAAACCTAGGTATACTAGGGAAAAAGAGCTATACTACATCCATAATACGGATCGAAGGTATCAACCCTTTTTCTAGCGCTGTTGCCAGGGAAGCAATAGCTACCCTGGTGAGGTTAGTAGGAACCTTGCTAGTTTTAATTCTTGCTTTTAATTTTGTTTGCTTTTAGTCTTTATTTGAAAAACCAAAAAAAATAGTTAGTCTTTAAATTATTGTTTTTATTATTATCGTAAGTCTTTATTTAAGAAAAACCCAAAAACATAGTGTCAACACCCGTTTTTTAAGTCCAGATGCCTATTATGCCATACATCGCAATCCTAGGATTACCATTTTTGCGAGACATAACAGAAGTGGTACCATAGTACATCATCCATTACAAACCATAATAAAGGTCTTACAAATAAAGGATCTCATGATCCAGTCTTAATACAATCAAAGCAGCGGAAAGTAAACATAGTAGGCTCCATCTTCAGGGACACAGGCAATGCTGACGATGGGAGATGATCCTAGTTGTCACAGACCTCCTGCTGTCCATCTTCCGAGTAATCCTCCTCATAGTCTGGCCATGGGAATAGCCAGGGACAAAGCCATGAGTACTTTTTAAGTACTCGCAAACTACCACTAGTATAAGTAAAAGTAAAACTAGTAGGAATCATAAGCTCCAGGTTTGTTTGCAAAAAGCCAGGTTTATTTCATAAAGCTTCAAGAGTAAAGACCTAATTTAGTTCTCTACATCACTTAAGGGGGAACTTAGATTTCATGTCCACAACTCTGTTGTGGTCAAGTCAAAGTCATCTTTCAAGTCACAGATCCTTTTGAAAACATCTGACAACGGAACAGTATGGCGACTCCAACTGTCCATAACCGCGGACGCGGCTATTCAAATAGTTTGACACTCTGCAGAGGTGGTACACTTTCATTACAAAATTCGATACATCCGTCAGGAATAATCCTGAGTCATCATACTTAGTATGCGGATAATCAATCTTAACCTTTCAATTACACACCCTAGTATAGGCACCTCCCCTATGAGTTTGGCCTCCCAGCCATGGTCATCTGCCAACCTGGGTACTGCATAGGTGGACATTCATCAAGAGGTAGCCTTAGCTCAACCTCTTCTGCAAGGGAACCCATACTAAGACATATAAACTTTCATTCAAACCCTACCCAACTCAGGTATTATGGTTGTACGGTAAAATTGGAATGGTATCGCATCCGAACCCGACCATCTGTTTTTATTAAAGTCAAGTCTCATGCCTCAAGAGTTTCATCATCAAACCATTGTGTTTCATAACACATGTCAAAACATTTCAATAGAATGAATCTTCATTCCAAGGTTTTCATAGTCACTTTCACCAAGTATTCCCATCTAAAGTAATCAAGTTTTAGCTTAGCACTAGCCACTAATATTGAGGGTATCACTATTGGGGGTGCTAATAAAATATAAGTATCCAAGACTAGACCTATGATCTTGATAGGATCCAATCTAGTTTCCACTAATCACAATTCATTAACAAAGTAACAAAGTTGTAGTAAAGGGAAAAGTAAAACTTGGAGTAAAACTGGGAATTGGTAAAGTTGCGTAACCAGGTATGCCTAGTGCATCTGGTATAAAGGGCTTGCATATATAGCATGCATAACTCTAGCTTGCACTGATAGCTTGCATTAGTGATGGCTTGCTTAGATAGCAAGTATGGTGCTTGCTTGCCTTGAGTAGTGAAGTTGTTGTAGTCATTGAAGTTCTCTTCTTCTGCCTCGAAGTACTCCTCCTCATTGTAGCCCGAATCGGTACTAGCACTATAAACACATTCAATATACACAATCACCAGGCAACACTTCTCTACTTCTATTTAGCACACAAGGGCTCATACTAGATGATCTAGCATCATTTCAATCATTATGTGGAATATTCGCATTTTCTTATTCTTCTTATTTTAGAAAAGTAATTTCTACTCATTTTAAAATCCTTAATATTTAATAATCTCCAATTAAAATAGTGGATCATGTTGACACATGTCATCACCATCTAATCCAACACTTGGGAATGTGATTTAAAATGGTGATCATATATTACAAGATTTAATATTACTATTTAATAATATTAAAGTGACTAGAAATGCCTATATAGCACTATTTTAATACTAAGCCATGTTTCATATTTGTAAAACCAAATCTCTTTGCATATTCATGCAGAGCATGGCAAATGTGATTTTTGAGAGGTGGAATCATCTAAAAAACATTTATAGTTTATTTTAGAAAAATGTTTGAAGTGTTAAAAGTCCCTGTCTTGTTATTTTTGGTATAGGTGATCTATAATTTTAACTGATTTGAATCCAACGGGAGTGATTAGATAATTTCAATACCTTTCCAACAAAATTAGAATCATGTATTTTGGTTTAGTGAATCTCTTTGAATTGAATTTTGAATCTACTGACAGAATCTGGTTTTAACTAAACTGGAAAAATCTTATTTGAATCAACGAGTTCTACGCGGGAAACTAATTGGGTCGGCCCAACTGCACAACGCTAGCGTAATGGGCTGCTGATAGAACGGTCCCACGCATCAGTGACTTCACTAAGCTGAAACAGTATCTAGCAATCCTAGCCCTACGATTAGAACAAGATCCTACAGCTAAGGTTTGTCGTCTCTATCGAACTACTCCGGCGAGACTCGAACCCTAAAACGGAGGTGGGGGTCGCTAGGGACTTGGCTCCAGCTAGGGTCGGTGATGGGGGCGAATGGGGTGGTCATTGATGGCAGTTCGATTGGTGGTCACGGAAGCTCCTGGGGTGGCTACAATCAACGGCTTCCTTCCTCGACTGCAGCGGTGGACTCCGGCCAAATTCCGGCGTTGTGGTGCTCGCCTTGCTCCGAGGAAAGGTCTGGGAGGTTTCTCAGAGAGAGAGGAGTGGAATGGTGTGGACAATGAGGGCTGGGGTGGCCTCTATTTATACCCCAGGGGTGGAGGCAGTGCGACATTGTCGGGCTTCTCCGGCGATGTTGCTACAGGTCGCATTCGTCACGGCGGAAGGCATGGATTGGTGCAGGGGACTATGGTGATCTCCATCAGTCGGGCGACGTCAGTGCTCTGTTCGGGTACGCGGGCGTTTGTCACTTGGTACGGTGGTCACGGGGCGCGTGGCGGCGAACGGTCTTGTCTAGGAGGTCACTGGTGCTACGACGATCGTGGGTACGGGCGGAGAGAGCGAGGCGCGGCATGTGCGTGCGAGGCAGCTACGGCGCTCCATCTTGCACTCGGCATGTCAGAGGTTTAAATGGGCGTGGCTGGTCTGGCTCCTTCTCGCCTCCCCATTGGTCAAGGGGTGGACAGGGGGTGGCGGTTAGGTCACGGGAACTTGCTAGACATCGTGGGAGAGGGCGGTGCGGCGTGCTGCGAGTGGTTCATGCTCGACCGGTATGGCCGGCTCGGTACGGGCGTGGCACTGGTCAATGTGACCAGTGATGCCTCTCCTTTGCACGGCCAAGTACTAGGGCTGATCTAGGACAATTGAATGTGTTGATTGTAGTACAAGAGCTGAGCAATTGATAGCTCAAAATAGTGTATAGTTGGTGAGGTTGTACTGTGCCTGCCAGGTGCTTGGTCAAATGGCTGCATGAACTTTGTTTTCAAAATTTTGAATGAATTTTGGTGAGTGATCTTGTTGCTTGCTTAGTAGTCTGTGGTTGCTGGGAAAGGTCAAGGAAAATTGATTTGAATGGTTTTTGAAAAATAATGATCTAGGCATATGAACTGGATTCAATTTTGCAATGCCTCTTAAATAGATTTAAAAATTGTTTCTGCCACTTTGTAAGGTTTGCTTGGATTCACTTGGAGTTGGTCTAGCAAGGGGTGAAAATAATTGGAAAAGTTTCTGTTGGAAATCTTTTACTAGGAACACTCAAAGTGGTCTAGTGGATAAGTTTGGCCAAAATGACCATTTGATCATAGGATCTATATTTGATTTTCTTTTCATTTGATTCTATTTGTAAGTGATCTAGATGATTTAGTATTCATCTTTAAACCAATCCTTATCATTAGTAACAATCAATCATGGCAATTGCAAGCATTCATACACTAATGCCAATCACACAGGCATTCTTATTAAGTTTAATAATAAAAGTTTATGTTAACCCTAAACTTGGGTGATTAGACCTTGATAGGATTGATTAATATTCTTGGGATGTTACACATAGGAAATATGGCTAAAAAGAAGCTTGGGGAATTTTCCACTCCCAATAATGATTATTTTCATACTCCTATTACTCAGCCAGCAATTGCAGCTGATGACTATGAAATTAAGCCCCATTATTTAAGTTTGGTTCAACAGAATCAATTTGGAGGCTCTGTTGTTGAGGACGCAGGTATGCACTTGAATACTTTCACTGAAATATGTGATATGATGCGCATAAAATATGTTGACCCTGATGCGGTGAAATTGCGTTTATTTCCTTTCTCTCTTAGAGGAAGAGCAAAAGAATGGTTGCTAGATTTGCCTAAAAATACTATGACATCATGGGTGGGATGTACTTCTTTATTTATGACTAAATTTTTCCCACCTGCAAAGACTATGCAACTAAGATCTAATATTACCGGTTTTAGACAAGAAGAGCGTGAGCCACTAGCGCTTGCATGGGAGAGGATGAAAGAATGCTTAAGAAACTATCCCAGCCATGGTATGGAAGATTGGTTAATCCTCCATTTATTTTATAATGCTCTTAATCCTATGTCTAAGTCTATGCTTGATACTGCAGCTAGAGGAACATTCATGGGTAAACATATTACCGAAGCAAAGAAGCTGCTAGACAATATGCAAGACAACCATGCCCAATGGCATGTGGAAAGATCAAACACGAAGAAGGTGAACTCCGTCTCACCATAAGAAAATGAAGAACTCAATGCTAAGTTGGATGAGCTCATATTGATTATGTTTGTAAGTGATCTAGATGATGTAGTATTCATCTTTAAACCAATCCTTATCATTAGTAACAATCAATCATGGCAATTGCAAGCATTCATACACTAATGCCAATCACATATGCATTCTTATTAAGTTTAATAATAAAAGTTTTTGTTAACCCTAAACTTGGGTGATTAGAGCTTGATAAGCTTGATTAATATTTTTGGGATGTTACAAACCTTCCCTCCTTAAACAAAATCTCGTCCCGAGATTCTGGAAAACTAGGAACTAAAGAGATTTGGAAACTCAGTCCTAATATAATCTTCTCGTTCCCAGGTGGCTTCTTCTTCAGTATGGTTACTCCACTGGATCTTGACAAACTTGATACTTCTGGTTCAGGTAGTTCTAAATGCTTCTTCCAATATACGGATGGGCACTTCACGATAAGTTAGATCGATGTTCTTGAAAACTTCGGTCTTCTCCGAAACTTCGAAGCATTCGCGAAGTAACGAGATATGGAACACATTATGAACTGCTGACATTTCCTTAGGCAGTTCCAGTTGATACGATACTTCTCCTCAGCGATTCAAAATCTTGAAGGGCCCAATATATCTGGGGGCTAGCTTTCCTTTCAGAAGAAAATGCTGCATTCCCTTCAAGGGTGATACTTTGAGATCACAAAATCTCCGACATTGAAGGTCAAGTCTCGACGTCTTTTATCTACATAACTCTTCTGTCTGGATTGAGAGGTCTTGAGGTGCTCACAAACTTTGTGAACCTTCTCTTCGGCTTCTTGTAGAATGTTTGGTCCGAAGATCTGACTCTCTCCTACTTGCAACCAATTCAACATGATACGGCACTTTCTTCCATATAAGAACTCAAATGGGGCCATTTGCAAACTGGCTTGATAACTATTGTTGTATGAGAATTCCACGAAAGGCAGAGAATCTTCCAACTTAGATCCATACTCTAGCACACAAGCTCTCAACATATCTTCTAAGATCTGGTTGTCTCTTTTAGTTTGTCCATCGGTTTGCGGGTGATAAGTTGTGCTGAAATTCAGTTTGGTTCCTAATCCTTCTTGGACTTTCTGCCAAAATCTTGAGGTAAACTGGGTTCCTCGATCTGACACTATGGTCTTGGGGGTTCGATGCAAACTGACTATTCTAGCGATATACAACTCCGCTAGCTTTGAACTTTGGTAGGTTCTCTTGATGGGTATGAAATGGGCTACCTTGGACAGTCTGTCTACTATGACCCAAATAGAGTCATTTCCCCTACTAGATGTAGGCAAACCTGTGATGAAGTCCATTCCGACTGAATCCCATTTCCATTCCGGAATCTTCAATGGTTGCAAAAGTCCTGCGGGTCTTTGATATTCCGCTTTGACTCTCTGACAGATATCAGACTTGGCTATATAGTTTCCGACTTCTCTCTTCATTTTGTGCCACCAAAATTGCTCCTTCAGATCATGATACATCGTCGTTCCTCCCGAGTGGATAGAATAAAGGGTATCATGAGCTTCTTCCATAATGACTTGTTTCAACTCCGAATCTGCTGGCACACAGATATGTCCTTTGTACCACAGAACTCCTTCTTCATCTTCGGTGAATCCGGGTACCTTCCGTGTTTTGATACGTCGCTTGATTCCATCGATACTTGTGTTTCCTTTCTGGGCCTCTTTTATCTGACTAATCAAAGTGGGTTGGAGTTCTATGCTAGCTAAGAATCCTTCACTAACTAGCTCCACTCTGAAATTCTCCATCTCCTCATGCAGACTTGGCTAGGCTTCCTTTATCATGGTATTTAATCTACACGGCAATCTGCTAAGAGCATCCGCTACCACATTGGCTTAGCCGGGGTGATAGTGAATGTCAAGGTCATAATTCTTGATTAACTCTATCCATATCCTTTGCCTCATATTTAGCTCCTTCTGGGTGAAAATATACTTCAGACTCTTGTGATCCGAATAAATCTCACAGCAGTTACCCATAAGGTAATGACGCCATGTCTTCAAAGCTAACACTACGGCTGCTAGTTCTAGGTCATGGGTAGGGTAGTTCTGCTCATGCTGCTTCAGTTGTATGGACAGATTGGATATAACTTTACCTTCTTGCATCAATACACATCTGAGACCAATCTTGGATACATCACAATACACATCAAAAGGCTTCTTGATATCCGGCATGATCAAAATTGGGGCTGAAATCAACCTCTTCTTGCGATCTTGAAAACTTGCTTCACATTTTTCAGTCCATTCAAACTTCTTATCTTTCTTCAACAACTGGGTCATCGGTCTTGTGATGCTCGAGAATCCTTCTACGAATTTGCGGTAGTATCCGGTTAATCCAAGAAATGTGTGGACTTCTGTTTGGGTGGTTGGGGCTTTCCATTCTTCGACATCTTTGATCTTGGCGGGATCAACAACGACTCCTCCTACCGACAAGATATGGCCTAGGAATCCTAATTCTTTTAACCAGAATTCACACTTGCTGAACTTGGCATACAGCTGATGCTCTCTAAGGGTTTCAAGGATGGTTCTCAGATGTTGCTCATGGTCCTCTTCTGATTTGGAGTAGATCAGAATGTCATGGATAAACACAATGATAAACTTATCCAGAAAATTCATAAAAATCTTATTCATGAGATTCATGAAATAAGTGGGGGCATTGGTTAATCCAAAATACATGACATTGTACTCATACAATCCATATCTGGTGGTGAAGGTAGTCTTTGGGATATATTTTGCACGAATCTTAAATTCGTGGTAACCAGTCCTGAGATCAATCTTAGAAAACACTCTGGCTCCAGTCAGTTGATCAAACAGATCTTCTATCTTTAACAAAGGGTACTTGTTCTTGATGGTGATGTCATTCAACTTCCGATAATCCATACAAAGACGGTTGGCGCCATCCTTCTTATCAACAAACAAAACGGGTGATCTCCATGGCGATGCACTTGGTTGAATCAGTCCTTTTCCCAGCATATCATCAAGTTGCTTCTTCAGCTCTACTAGTTCAGATGGGTTCATACTATAGGGTCTCTGAGCTATGGGTCCGGTTCTAGGGATTAGTTCAATGATAAACTCGATATCCCGATCTGGGGGCATACCGGGCAATTCATCTAGGAATACGTCGGGGTATTCACAGACTACTCAGACTTGGTCAATGGCGGTCTTGGCTAGACTCTTGTTGCACTTGAATTGACGGGGCAAAGTCTCAGATACATATTCTACTGATACTCTGGTGCTACTGGTCATGGTTATGGCTTTCTTAGCACATCAATTAATCCTTGATGTTTCGACATCCAATCCATCCCTAGCACTACTTCCAATCCTTTGGTTCCAAGTACTATTAGGTTGGCATAAATATCTATCCCATGTATTCTGATAGGAACGACCTTGCAAACTTTTCTAGCTTTGGTGGTCGAACCAGGGATTTGAACTATCATAACATGCTTCAGATTTGTTGGTTGACTCTTACTAGTGCATGCAAATTCTTTTGTAACAAATGAGTGCGATGCTCCAGAATCAAACAACACTCTTGCTAGAACTGAGTTAATAGAAAACATACCCACCACGACATCTGGCGCTTCTTGGGTTTCTTCAGCATTCATGTGGAATAGACGGCCATTACGGTTGTGCGGGTTTCCTAGGGCGAATCTTTTTCCAGGCTGGACATAGCGTTGCTGTTGGGAAGGTGCATTCACATTGGTTGCTGCGGAAAGCTTCTTGGGGCACTCGTTGGAGTAGTGACCCGTGACTCCGCATTCAAAGCAAGTTATCATTGACTTGTCTTTTCCTGTGACAAGCACAACATTGCTTCCAGTCCTTGGGGCCGTATTGTTGTTGTTGTTGTTGGACTTGGGTGGTTGATGGCTCAAAATATATTCAAGCTCGTTGGGGAACCCCAATAGGAAGGTATCATGAGCACATCAACAAGTTTTCCCTTAGTTATGAAACCAAGGTTATCGAACCAGTAGGAGCAAGGAAACACCTCCAAGGTGTTGTTTCCAACTTGGGATCCTGCACAACACAACCACAGAACTTTGTCCCCAACTTACAGTGAGGTTGTTAATCTCACCGGTTTTGCTGAAAACAAAGGATTAAACGTATTGTGTGGAAGATAGTAATTGCTTGCAGAAAGTAAACAAAAAACAGTAAATAGATTGTAGATTGATAGTAAAAGAAAGGACCGGGGTCCATAGTTCACTAGTGGTGATTCTCCTTAAGATAGATGACATGTTGGGCGAACAAATTACAGCGGGGCAACTGAAAAATATCGAGAAAGCATACATGCATATACTAATCATCTTGACTCCTATGAGATTTGATTGGGCATTACAACATATACATAGACTGTAATCCAACTGCATCTATGACTAATAATCCACCTTCAGGTTATCATCCGAACCCCCTCCAGTATTAAGTTGCAAGCAACAGATAATTGCATTAAGCATTTCGTGTAAAGTAAACAATACGATTGCTCTATGAACAAAGGATTGTTGTTTTCTCCCTAGTAGCAATAGCACATCTAGTACCTTAGAGATTTCTGTCACTTCCCCAGATTCCTAGAGGCATGAACCCACTATCGAGCATAAATACTCCCTCTTGGAGTTGCTAGAATCTACTCGGCCAAGATAGCTACTAACAACGGAGAGCATGCAAGATCACAAATAACAAAGACATGATAGAATCAATAATCAATCTGAAATAGCATCTAAATATCCATCTGATCCCCGCAAACACAACATGTATGATTACAAATAGATGATCTTGATCATGAACGGAGCTCACAAGATCTAAACATGGTAGCACAAAGGAGAAGAACCAACTATCTAGCTACTACATGGACCCGTAGTCCAAGGATGAACTACTCACGCATCACACCGGAGGCTTGCATGGTGGTGAAGAAGGCCTCCAGGGTGAATTCTCCCCTCTGGCAGGGTGTCGGGAAGAGTTTCAGATCCCTCCCTATCTAGGGATGGAGATGACGGTGGCTACAGACTCTTTCGTGGAATTTTGATCGGGTACTTAGGGTTTCTGTATCGGAGGCATCTTATAGGCAAAAGGGGAGGCCGAGTGGGTGCCCTAGGCGGCCACACCACCCCTAGCGCGGGCTAGGCCTGGCTGCGCGGCCAGGTGGTGTGGTCGGCCTCTGGCCCCTCTTCGTCTCGTCTTATGGCTCCGTGTCCCCCTCGGTGAAATATTGACTTTTGCTTTTGTCCCGTCCAATTCCGAGAATATTCATTTTCTGACTTTCCTAGAACCAAAAACAGTAGAAAACAGGCAGCTGGCACTGTGGCATCTTGTTAATAGGTTAGTCCAAGAAAGTGTATAAAAATACTCCAAAGTGTGGACAAAACATAAGAAAGTAGATATAAAACAAGCATGGAACATCAAAAATTATAGATACTTTAGCAACGTATCAAAATCCCCAAGCTTAACTCCTGCTCGTCCTTGAGTAGGTAAGTGATAAAAAGAAAGAATAATTTTTGAGGTGACATGCACCAATATAAACTTGATCAAAGTATTTGTAAAACATTGATAGCTGGGATCATAGTACTTTAACACAACATGAAAGATATAGTTCTAACAATAAGACATAGCAACTATATTGTAACATGAAAAGGCACAAACAAAAGATTCATGAATAACAATGCTTTGCAAGACGTTTGTTTGTTTCACATAAAGAAAGCATAATGAGAATGGTATTTAGCTTGTCCCTCATAGAGTAGCAAAACGTAAATGCATATGACACCTTCAAAGTTCATCAGGGTGACTAGATACAAATAGTTTAAGAACAAGCAATATCAAAGTTATGCATCAATCAACAAGTCTTGGGACAATGCACATTAAACTAAGAATGGCCACTATGCTCTCTCAATAGGTGCATAAAGATAGAAGATGGAGACTCAACAAAAAAGTAAAAGAAAGTCCTTCATAGAAGGAAGCAGGGATTCAAGTCTCATAAAGAGCTTCCAAAAATTATGGTACTTATTAGCTTTTAGCTCTCATTGCCCCTATCATAAGCATCTTTAGGGGATTAAGGTTAAAGTGACACATAAGAGGATATGCTTGACAAGTTATAAGTTGAAATATCATGCCCCTTACTTACGAGTACCGAACCTCGTGATACTCAACTTCAGTCACAAGTAAGCTCTTGTCATTGTAAGTACATATGTATCATAGAGAACCGCCAACGGGGTACCCCTTGAACATGATACAGGAGCTATCCCATAATCAAAATGACAAGGCAAGCAGACAATGAGCATCTCAGTGATCTTTTTATTTGCTATTTGCATAGGTTTCTATCGAGGATGCTTCATAGAGTGCTCATTATGGTTATGCTGCAAGTTTCCACCATGATTAGGCATGGCTTAGGCTAGCGGCCCAGGCGTTTCTCTAACACACATACAAACTCCATGATCTTACAAGTTCCCCTTTTATTTCACACCGCTGGGATCCATAAGAAAAAGAATCATGATATCAACAGAATAATAAGTGCAATGTTGAAAGCGTTCCCCATGATACATGGTTCTGCTAACTTCAACTCATAAAGCGCAAGCATATACGCAACAAAGATGGACACAATGGTTCAATATTATTAAGTGCAAGAAAATAAAGTGTGCCATCAAGTTCGTGAGAGCTTTAATCACTAGTTTTCTCATAACAAGTTTAATTCGGAAGGTAGATAAAAACATGAATATACTTGGAATAGAAAATGCTAATAGGTAGGTATGGTGGACTCTTTGGGAGAACTTGGTTTTATTTGGAGCTGGATGCATGAGTGGAACTCATACTTGGTTATGGAGGCTAGCAAAAGACTGGGAGCGACCAACTAAGAGAGAAATAATGGCCATAATCATGCAAAGCGACAAAACATCATTAATTAAAGCATAAAGTGATATTACAAGTCGAAAACTAAAGGATCATAAAGGCTATGGTGACTTGGGATAGTCATAACATGGTGTGAGCATGCGCCAAGTCAACCCAAATAAAGCATCAAAGGAGAATACCATAATACTATGCTTTAATATGCTAAAACAACACATGATTCTTTCAAGGCACATTAAGAAATATCAATTGTTTATAACATATCATGCTACAGCAAAAATCACTAAGCATAAAGCCAAAACAATACCAAGCATGACATGACAAAGCATAGGCCACAGTCAAAAACAAGCTCCTTTTACCACTTAAGCATGAACTTTTCCTACTCTTTTCCAATCCAAACCAATCTTATTTGAAAACTAATGTATGAATGAGGGGGTCCAAACAATTTATTCAAGCAAACTAAGCAAAGTAAAAAAATTAAAACCAAACACAAAAATGAGGACGCTCCAAGAACAACACAATTGTGCATGAAACAATAAAAATGAAGTGTTTGGAAGAACCTGAGATTTTTATTGATGAACAAGGGAATGCCTTGGGCATCCCCAAGCTTTGACGCTTGTACTTCTTGGATATTTCTTGGGGTGACACGGGGTGGCATCCCCAAGCTTGAGCTTTAGTCCATTCTTCATCTCATTACATCATTCTTTTCTTACACCTGAAATTTTTCCTTCATAAAAAACTTCACACAATCTTCATTAGCAACATTAGTGTACTCAAGATAATAAGTCTCTAGGTTTAGTTCCAACACCAATAAAACTTCCACTAAAACACAAGATACTGTAGCACTTCCCTCAAAAAGCTCAGTTCCCCAAAAGAGAACTCAAAAACGAATCAACAAGAAGCAAATGCAAATAATGGCAGAAATCTGTCAAAAAAGACTAGCAGGTAAAAACCAATTTTTTCAAAGACCTTCTATTGCTCAAATCGAAAAGTGTTAAACTAAGGAAAGTTTTATAACAACCTAGGGCAGAAGCACAAACAATTACAGCTCAAACCGACATACAGATATTTTACACGAATTTTTACAGCGAAGCACAAAAATCTGTTTCGGGACAGCAACTTTCCCAAGTCTTACTTCTCTCTCATTAGAGGTTACTCTTGGCACAAAAAGCGAATAAAAAGGATAAGGAGAGGTTATTACTGAAGCAATAACTTCCAAGACTCATCTAAAACTTTTGGGTTATCTCCCAATAAGTACTTTTCTTTAACGCCTTTAAGTTAAGCATAAGAAGCAAGAAAAGCATCAAGTATTCTCAAATGAAGAAGCATTAAAACCAAATTTCTTGCCCTGAACTCTCTTACGTTTATTCTTAACCTTGAGGAACATATGATTGTTTGGTGGAGAAGAAAAGTGCATGGTGCCCTTTTCCACATCTATTATTGCTCCAAGGAGTTTTTATAGGGATCTTCCAAGTGTAATTTGTCCTTTCCCTACACATTCAATAACAAGATAATCAATAGAAACCATTTTCCCTAGGATATTTGTAAACACTCCTTTAGCTATTCCAATGGGTAATATTGTGGCATTATTAGCAAGAAATATTTCTTCTGCTCCTTCAGAAAGTTCCCAAAGATTCAAAGATTCATAGATATCTTTAGGCATAAGACAAAATTCAGACATGATATCACAGCGAGCATGAAAAGTTTCATTATTTATAAAAATCTTTACTGTAAGAAGCTATTTTTAGGGTTCATAATTTATTGGAACATAATCATGATGCTCTCTAAGCGTATTATAGCATTCTTTTAAACTAGTAGTGCGGGTCTCAAGAGTGTTCAGTCTAGCAAAGATGTTTATAAAAGAAGAATCAGATTTGCTAGGCAAGTTGTAAGTTAAGACCAATTTCTTTATGGCTTTAAAAGCTTCATCCTCATTACATTGGAGGAAATCTCCTCCTACCACAGCATCCAAAGCATATCTATAACAAAGAGCAGTTCCAAAGTAAAAGCTGCTAAGAAACAAACTTTGGGTCATTTTAGATTCAGTTTTTTCATGTAAATCAGAGATACTAGACCAAGCTTCTTTAAAACTCTCTTCAATTCCTTGTTTGAAAGTGAAAATCATTTCCTCAGGTGACATAGTGATTGGAGCAATGCTAGACATAATGAAAACTTTAGATAGGAACTAATAATAATATTTTTTGTGTGTTTTTAATAAAGAAAGCAAACTAGTGCAACTATTTTTGTGTGTTTTTGATAGAGAAACAAGCAAACAAAGCAAAAATAAACTAAGCAAAACAAAAATAACAAAGTGAATAGATTGCTTATGAGGGACTCCCCTTGTGAAGATGTCCTTGACTCCCCGGCAACGGCGCCAGAAAAATAGCTTGATGGCTCAAAATATATTCAAGCTCGTTGGGAAACCCCAAGAGGAAGGTATGATGAGCATAGCAGCAAGTTTTCCCTCAGTTATGAAACCAAGGTTATCGAACCAGTAGGTGCAAGGAAACACCTCCAAGGTGTTGTTTCCAACTTGGAATCCTGCACAACACAACCACAGAACTTTGCCCCCAACTTATAGTGAGGCTGTCAATCTCACACCGGTTTTGCTGAAAACAAAGGATTAAACGTATTGTGTGGAAGATAGTAATTGCTTGCAGAAAGTAAACAGAAAATAGTAAATAGATTGTAGATTGATAGTAAAATAAAGGACCGGGGTCCATAGTTCACTAGTGGTGATTCTCCTTAAGATAGATGACATGTTGGGTGAACAAATTACAGCGAGGCAGTTGACAAACATCGAGAAAGCATACATGCATATACTAATCATCTTGAATCCTATGAGATTTGATTGGGCATTACAACATATACATAGAACGTAATCCAACTACATCTATGACTAATAATCCACCTTCAGGTTATTGTCCGAACCCCCTCCAGTATTAAGTTGCAAGCAACAGATAATTGCATTAAGCATTGCGTGTAAAGTAAACAATACGATTGTTCTATGAACAAAGGATTGTTGTTTTCTCCCTAGTAGCAACAACACATCTAGTACCTTAGAGATTTCTATCACTTCCCCAGATTCCTAGAGGCATGAACCCACTATCGAGCATAAATACTCCCTGTTAAAGTTGCTAGCATCTACTCGGCCAAGATAGCTACTAACAACGGAGAGCATGCAAGATCACAAATAACAAAGACATGATAGAATCAATAATCAATCTGAAATAGAATCTCAATATCTATCGGATCCCCGCAAAAACAACATGTATGATTACAAATAGATGATCTTGATCATGAACGGAGCTCACAAGATCTAAAAATGGTAGCACAAAAGAGAAGAACCAACCATCTAGCTACTACATGGACCCGTAGTCCAAGGATGAACTACTCACGCATCACACCGAAGGCTTGCATGGTGATGAAGAAGGCCTGTGGTGAATTCTCCTCCCGTGGTGTCGGAAGAGCTTTAGATCCCTCCCGATCTAGGGATGGAGATGATGGCAGCTATAGACTCTTTTGTGGAATTTTGATCGAGTACTTAGGGTTTCTATATCGGAGGCATCTTATAGGCGAAAGGGGAGGCCGAGGGGGTGCCCTAGGCGGCCACACCACCCCCTGGTGCGGGCCAGGCCTGGCCACGCGGCCAGGTGGTGTGGCCGGCCTCTGGACCCTCTCCATCTCGTCTTCTGGCTCCGTGTCCCCCTCGGTGAAATATTGATTTTTGCTTTTGTCCCGTCCAATTCCGAGAATATTCATTTTCTAACTTTCCTAGAACCAAAAACAGCACAAAACAGGAAGCTAGCACTGTGGCATCTTGTTAATAGGTTAGTCCAAGAAAGTGTATAAAAATACTCCAAAGTGTGGACAAAACATAAGAAAGTAGATATAAAACAAGCATGGAACATCAAAAATTATAGATACGTTAGCAACGTATCAGCGGTGCACGGTTGAAATTGTTGGAGTTGCCTGGTTGTTGTTGTGGTTTCCTCCGGGCCTTGGGTTTCCTCCTCCACGGTTGGGATAGTTCGGACGGTTCATTGGGGGTCTGTCGTTTCTAGGTGCATAACTTGCAGACGGGTTGGGGCGATACTTAGGGGTATGGTGGGGTCCTGGTTGATGCATCATCCTGTGCTTGCGGTTCTCACTGGCCTGGTTGATCTTGCCTTCCATCTGAATTGCAGAATCCACTAAGGCTTCAAGGTCATCAAATGGAATGTTGACTAGCACTGTCTGCATCTCATCATGCAGACCATTCAGGAATCTTTCCTTCTGCTTGGCTTCATTGTCAATCTCATCATGTGCATACCTAGCTAGTAACAGAAATTTGTCACGGTACTCAACCACAGTCATCCTTCCTTTCTTCAAGTCTCTGAATTCATCTCTCATCCTCTTGATTAGAGCCGGGGGCACATGGGTCCTGCTAAACTAGAGTTTGAACTCCTCCCAAGTCATCATCTGGCCTCTGTTCATCATACGGGTACTATTCCACCAAGATCTTGCATAGCTGGACATATAGTGGGTGGCAAACAGCACCTTCTCATTAGCATCAACTCCTGCAACTTCTAGATTGTTTTCCATGGTTTGCAGCCAATCATCAGCATCTAGAGGCTCCTCGGACTTACTAAACATGGGTGGGTTGGTATTCTAGAAGTTCTTAAGTTTGGATCCATGGTGATCTTGGTTTCCATGGCCTTGATTTTGTGGGCCATCTGGGCTATCTATTACAGAGTGGCTAAGTTGGATTGATGTTCAGCTCTTCCAGCTTCACAGTCAAAAACTAACATTTGCATAATCTGCAGCATTGGGTCCTGAGATGAACTCCTTCCTTCGGGATTTCCGTGAGTCATCTGAAGATTGAGACAGATAGTGAGACAAGAGGGAAATTACTAGGGTTCATGGGTTTGTTTCAAAAACCTTAAACTTTGAGTATGACTCGGGTTTTGCAAACTAACAACTTTCTTTTCATTCATTCATTCATATCACCCAATACAAACACACACCACAAAAAGGAAACAAATGGTTTTAAGAACCATTCTGTGTAGCTACGATATAGTGGGACCGGGTACAACTCACACCTACGATAGTGCTCATGTGCGACTAGTCATCATCAATGAAGGCAGCATCATCCTCATTAGTGTTGTCCTCCATGGCTTCATCCTCCACGTAGTCATTGCCATCACTTAGTTAAGAGTGAATATCCCCACGTATGTCTTCACCTTCCTCCTCCTTCTGCTCCTCCAGCTGGATCTCCTGGTCGTGGATGGTCTCCTCCAAGGTGGCTATCTTCTGACGAAGATGGGCGATGATGCGATCCTTTTTGTCGCGCTGGTTTCGAAGTGACTTGCGTTCCTTGGCAAGGATGGATATGGTTCCTTCCTTACAATAGCTGCAGCATTGCTCTGGTTGACGTGATCACGTGCATTGTCCAACTCCTTTTGTGTCTCATGTAGCATGAAGTCCATGTGGTCCACATGATGCTTCAACTCTGGATGGGCTGGCATGGATAGAGGTTGTCCCATTGGGTCACGTCTTGCATTGAACAAATGGGTGCCGATGATCTGGTTGATGTTCTGAGCACACAAGCAAGCAAGAGCTTCTTGCATAGCCCTAGCTAATCCGTCTAGCTAGTTGTTCTCCTGAACGCTGAACTGAATCTTGTCAGAAAGAGGTGGCTCCATTCTGCCTCTCAGGTCGGCAACAATTAGCCACTGTAGCTACCCTCTAGCGTGGTCCGTGATCTGTGCTCTGAAGAACTCCGATTGCGGGCGCTCAAGATGCTCTAAGAGCGAATCCAGATTCCTCTCAAAGATAAGCTGTCCTCCGTTTCCCAACTGGTAAAACTTGGTGTATTTGACCTCCATCTATAAGAAATAGAGATGAGTAAGTTAGTGGAGTGATCAAGTGTGTTAAGTTTTAAGTAGACTTGTAAGAGTTTTGAGTAGCAAGTGATTTCTTTTGGAAAGAATCTCAAGGATAAGAATGAGAATAGGTTTTTGCAAATACTCACTTTATTTGTCTTGAAACTAGATTTTTGTAGGCGTCCATTCTAATTAGGGTCTCCTATGGTCAGGATGGCTCTAATACCAACTTGTCAACACTCGGATTTTTAAGTCCAGATGCCTGTTATGCCGTACATCCCAATCCCATGATTACCATTTTTGCGAGACATAACAGAAGTGGTACCATAGTACATCATCCATTACAAACCATAATAAAGGTCTTACAAATAAAGGATCTCATGATCCAGTCTTAATACAATCAAAGCAGCGGAAAGTAAACATAGTAGGCTCCATCTTTAGGGTCATAGGCAATGCTGACGATGGGAGATGATCCTAGTTGTCATAGACCTCCTGCTATCCATATTCCGGGTAATCCTCCTCATAGTATGGCCATGGGAATAGCTAGGGACAAAGCCATGAGTACTTTTTAAGTACTCGCAAACTACCACTAGTATAAGTAAAAGTAAAACTAGTAGGAATCATAAGCTCTAGATTTGTTTCCAAAAAGGCAGGTTTATTTCATAAAGCTTCAAGAGTAAAGACCTAATTTAGTTCTCTACATCACTTAAGGGGGAACTTAGATTTCATGTCCACAACTCTGTTGTGGTCAAGTCAAAGTCATCTTTCAAGTCACAAATCCTTTTGAAAACATCTGACAATGGAAAAGTATGGCCACTCCAACTATCCATAACCGCAGGCGCGACTATTCGAAGAGTTTGACACTCTATAGAGGTGGTACACTTTCACCACAAAATTCGATACA
This sequence comes from Avena insularis, assembly GCA_023614405.1. NCBI lineage: Eukaryota > Viridiplantae > Streptophyta > Magnoliopsida > Poales > Poaceae > Avena > Avena insularis. The sequence goes on along the minus strand of CM042692.1, from coordinate 426,368,572 downwards.
TCCGTCAGGAATAATCCTGAATCATCATACTTAGTATGCAGATAATCAATCTTAACCTTTCAATTACACACCCTAGTATATGCACCTCCCCTATGAGTTTGGCCTCCCAGCCATGGCCATCTGCCATCCTGGGTACTGCATAGGTGGACATTCATCATGAGGGAGCCTCAGCTCAACCTCTTCTGCAAGGGAACCCATACTAAGACATATAAACTTCCAGTCAAGCCCTACCCAACTCAGGTATTGTGGTTGTATGGTAAAATTGGAATGGTATCGCATCCAAACCCAACCATCAGTTTTTATTAAAGTCAAGGCTCATGCCTCAAGAGTTTCATCATCAAACCATTGTGTTTCACAACACATGTCAAAACATTTCAATAGAATGAATCTTCGTTCCAAGGTTTTCATAGTCATTTTCACCAAGTATTCCCATCTAAAGTAATCAAGTTTTAGCTTAGCACTAGCCACTAATATTGAGGGTATCACTATTGGGGGTGCTAATAAAATATAAGTATCCAAGACTAGACATATGATCTTGATAGGACCCAATATCACTTACTATTTAATAATATTAAAGTGACTAGAAATGCCTATATAGCACTCTTTTAATACTAAGCCATGTTTCATATTTGTAAAACCAAATCTTTTTACATATTCATGTAGAGCATGGCAAATGTGATTTTTGAGAGGCGGAATCATCTCAAAAACATTTATAGTTTATTTTAGAAAAATGTTTGAAGTGTCAAAAGTCTCTGTCTTGTTGTTTTTGGTATAGGTGATCTATAATTCTAACTTATTTGAATCCAACGGAAGTGATTAGATAATTTCAATACCTTTCCAACAAAATTGGAATCATGTATTTTGGTTTAGTGAATCTCTTTGAATTCAATTGCACAGCGCTGGCGCAGCGGGCTATTGATAGAACGGTCCCACGCGTCAGCGACTTAACTAAGCCAAAACGCTATCTAGCAATCCTAGCCCTACAATTAGAACAAGATCCTACGGCTGAGGTTTGTCGTCTTTGTCGAACTGCTCCGATAAAGACCCGAACCCTAAAACGGTGGTAGGGGTCGCTAGGGACTTACCGGGGCTACATCTTGGGTCGGCGATGGGGGCGAATGGGGTGGTCATGGACGGCGGTTTGATTGGTGGTCACGGCCGTTCCTAGGATGGTCGCAATCAATGACTTCCTTCCTCAACTACAGCGGCGGACTCCGGCCAAATTCCGGTGTCGTGGTGCTTGCTTGCTGCGGGGAAAGGTCTGGGAAGTTTTTGAGAGAGAGGAGTGGAATGGTGTGGAGAATGAGGGTTGGGGTGGCCTCTATTTATACCCCAGGGGTGGAGGCAGTGCGTCATGGTCGAGCTTCTCTAGCGACATTGCTACAGGTCACGTTCATCACGGCGAAGGGCATGGGTTGGTGCAGTGGACTATGGCAATCGTCACGCGAGTGATGGCACGTCAAGGGGCGGTCTCCATCGATCGGGCAACGTCGGCACTCTGTTCGGGTACGCGGGCGTTTGTCACTTGGTACGGTGGTCACGGGGCGCATGGCGGCGAACAGTCATGTCTAGGAGGTCACTGGTGCTACGGTGATCATGGGTACGGGAGGAGAGAGCGAGGCGTGGCATGTGCATGCGAGGAAGCTGCGGCGCTCCGTCGTGCGCTCGGCATGGCAGAGATTTAAATGGGCGCGGCTAGACTGGCTCCTTCTCGCCTCGCCATTGGTCAAGGGGTGGACAGGGGTGGCTGTGAGGTCACTGCGACTTGCTGGACATCGTGGGATAGGGCGGTGCGGCGTGCTGCCAGTGGTTTGTGCTCGACTGGCATGGCCAGCTCGGTACGGGTGTGGCACTGGTCAATGTGGCCAGTGATGCCTCTCCTTTGCATGACCAAGTACCAGGGATGATCTAGGACAACTGTATGTGTTGATTGCAGTACAAGAGCTGAGCAATTGCTAGCTCAAAATAGTGTATAGTTGGTGAGGTTGTACTGTGCCTGCCAAGTGCTCGGTCAAATGGCCGCATGAACTTTGTTTTCAAATTTTTGAATGAATTTTGGTGAGTGATCTTGTTGCTTGCTTAGTGGTCTGTGGGTTGCTGGGAAAGGTCAAGGGAAATTGATTTGAATGGTTTTTGAAAAATGATGATCTAGGCATATGAACTGGATTCAATTTTGCAATGCCTCTTAAATAGATTTGAAAATTGTTTCTGCCACTTTGTAAGGTTTGCTTGGATTCACTTGGAGTTGGTCTAGCAAGGGGTGAAAAGAATTGGAAATTTTTTTGTTGGAAATCTTTTACTAGGAACACTCAAAGTGGTCTAGTGGATAAGTTTGGCCAAAATGACCATTTGATCATATGATCTATATTTGATTTTCTTTTCATTTGATTCTGTTTGTAACTGATCTAGATGGTGTAGTATTCATCTTTAAACCAATCCTTATCATTAGTAACAATCAATCATGGCAATTGCAAGCATTCATACACTAATGCCAATCACACATGCATTCTTATTAAGTTTAATAATAAAAGTTTTTGTTAACCCTAAACTTGGGTGATTAGAGCTTGATAAACTTGATTAATATTTTTGGGATATTACACATAGGAAATATGGCTGAAAAGAAGCTTGGGGAATTTGCCACTCCCAATAATGATTATTTGCGTACTCTTATTACTCAGTCAGCAATTGTGGTTGATGACTATGAAATTAAGCCACATTATTTAAGTTTGGTTCAACAGAATCAATTTGGAGGCTCTGTTGTTGAGGACGCAGGTATGCACTTGAATACTTTCACTAAAATATGTGATATGATGTGCATAAAAGATGTTGACCCTGATGCGGTCAAATTGCATTTATTTCCTTTTTCTCTTAGAGGAAGAGCAAAAGAATGGTTGCTAGATTTGCCTAAAAATACTATTACATCAAGGGTGGGATGTACTTCTTTATTTATGACTAAAATTTTCCCACCTGCACAGACTATGCAACTAAGATCTAATATTATTGGTTTTAGACAGGAAGAGCGTGAGCCACTAGCGCTTGCATGGGAGAGGATGAAAGAATGCTTAAGAAACTGTCCTAGCCATGGGATGGAAGATTGGTTAATCCTCCATTTATTTTATAATGCTCTTAATCCTATGTATAAGTCTATGCTTGATACTGCACTTGGAGGAACATTCATGGGTAAACATATTACCGAAGCAAAGTAGCTGCTATACAATATGCAAGACAACCATGCCCAATGGCATGTGGAAAGATCAAACACGAAGAAGGTGAACTCCGTCTCACCACAAGAAAATGAAGAACTCAATGCTAAGTTGCATGAGCTCATATTAGCCGTAAAAGGTAAGGAAACCCAGGTAAGAGGTATCCCCGAAACTAATATTGAAGAAATAGACTTCATAGCTCGTAATGATTATAACCTTGCTTGGAAGAAAAATTATAATCCCAATTTTTAGAAACATTATTCTAATCCCGCAGGTAACTCTAATAATAATATGGGAACTAGTAATGGTAGTCTCGAAGAAACACTTCAGTCTTTTATAGACTCACAAAATGAACAAAACAAATATTCTTGTTAAAATAACGGAGAACCATGATGCTATGCTTGGTAAATTATCTAACCAAGCTATAAGTTTGAGAAATGATTTGCAGGCCCTCCAATAAAGAACGAGGATCGTTGAGGCACAACTAGGTAAGATAACCGAGAGTCAAACTCTTATTCTAGCTAAATTTGCAGCTAAAGCTAAGCCCAATCTTGTTGAAGACCTCAAGATGATGAGAATCGAAAGGGAGGAGCCTGAAGAACTTGGTTATAGTAACTCCCTCACCAAGCTACACCGTTGAAGATCTTGTAAAAACGATCAACATTAAGATTCCGATGAGTGAAGGGAATGATGAAGCCATGTATCAACACTTAGTTGATTAGGTAGTGATAAAGGTACATGAGCTTGAATAGGAATACAAGAAAATTGCTAAAAAATTACCTGTTAAACTTGATGATATATTTGAGCCTACTATTAAGATTAAGATTGGGACCAATGAGATAGCTGCACTTTGTGATCTAGGTGTAAGCGACTCAACAATTCCAAAGAGTCTTTTTAACAAGTTAAATCTTGGCTCTTTTGAGATCACCGAGTTAAAACTACATATTGCAGATTCTACCTATAAACAAGTTGTAGGAATTAAGGAGAATACTTTAGTTTACATTAAAGGTTGTCCTACTTTAATTGATTTCGTTATTATTGACATGCCTGAAGATGCTACTGCTCCTATTATATTAGGCCGTCCTTTCTTAATAACTATTAAGGTTTTAATTAATCTCCATGAAGGGAACGTGAAGCTTCAATTGCCTTCACAGGATCCTTTTGTTATTCATTTCCCCAGGAAAAAGAAAGCCAAACATGATGAGAAGGAGGCCATCACTTTGAAGGCCAACTACTTTGGAGTGGGTGTTCCACTCATATGGACTAAGTGAGTGATGGCTCAGAAATATAGCCATCTACGTCCACATTTAAACTAGATATTAATCATATTTTTAATGAAATATCTCTCTAAACCCTACCATTAATGCTAATATTTAGAGGGGTATGCAATCCTTTGTTCTTGTATATTTCCTGTGCAGATAATGTCTTCTAAAGGAGGGAATCACTACATTAAAGTCAAAGATACGATATTTCCTTCAACCAAAAGAAACCAGGAGCAGTCCAACAAAGGCAGACGCCGTAACGACCAACTATACGGCCGGAGCAAATATTTCAACCGTATAGCTCTGGTCGTATAGTTGGCACCGCCACCATTAGGTCAAACATAACAACTTTCATGAAGGGACCCCTATATAAAGAAGCCTCAGGCGACAGGAAAACATCTCTCGCTGCGCCTTAAACCCCGAAGAAGCCATACATCGCCAAAAAGCCACCTCCAGATCTCCACATCCTTTTCCATCTCCATAGCCATACTCCACCACTTGTAATAGTAGATCTCTTATCGGATTGGCGACATTGTAAGACTTTTGCTATCAATCTTATGATTTTCATTACAATGTTTGTGATTGTTCATCTCATCTCTATGTGTGAGTAATTCTCCTTGGGCTAAGGGCTTCGGCCTAGCCATGTAGCAATTGTGCATGTGATTTATCATAGATGGGATCGTGTATTAGTTTGTATCACATGATTATTATTGTATCCTCTCTTGCCTCAACCCAAGGACTTGTTAGGTACCCAAGACCCCGAGGGTTGAGCCAGGTATAGGGAGTATGAGTGATGACTGATCTGCAGGTTGGGAACCCCAGTGACAGAAGGGGTAGTACGGTTGTATGTGAGGGATTTGCTTGGGATTAACGGTGATATCACTATGCATATCATTAGTTCTCTTTTTTCTATGGATGAGACTAGTAGGTTATTTCTATAAGCGGTTGTGGAGGCAATAGCAATTATGGATGCACTGCCCACATATAATTTATCTTACTCTAACAAGTACACACATACTTTATTTCTATCTTTTATTTCCATCAATGTTTTTGCACAGCTATAGGTGAAACCGAACGCCCTAGGCCCTCTCTCTCCATCATCAACAACAAAAAAAGACGCAAGATATTGGTCCAATAAAAACACAAAAGGAATTCTAAAACTCCTGAAGGTTTGTTAAAGTAACTTCACTACGCATTCGCTTCCCATGGATTCGATAACCTAGGCCTACTAGGGAAAAAGAGCTATACTACATCCGTAATCCGGATCGAAGGTATCAGTGAGCAACATCAAGGTGAAGATATTAACCATAAAAGAGCACTCCACGGGAGGCAACCCATGTGGAATAAAGGTTTGAGTTAAGTTTTAAGTCTTAGTTTAAGTTTATGTTTAATAAAGAGTGCTAGAAAACTCCATTTGAGGAGAAGAAGTTCGGTAGTACTTAAAATCCTGCTTTATACATGCCGTTGTTGGTCGACAATATTAACTTTCAACTTTCTGTTAAAAACAAGGTATTTTGCTAAGTTTCAGTATAAGAAGTAATTCTCGAAGAAACAATTTTTTTATGGACACAGAGAGTTTAACGATCAACTATATGGCGGGAATAAAAATTCTGGCCGTATAGTTCGGGCCGTATAGATATTTCTGCCATCGACAATTTTTGTTTCAAATTACTGACTGTTTAACGACCAACTATGCGGCAGGAATAAAAATTCCGGTCGTATAGTTCCGGTTGTATAGATATCGATGCCTTTGTACAATTTCTTTTCCCATGTATAGATGGTTTGACGACCAACTATACGGCAGGAACAAATTGTTCTGGCTCTATAGTTCCGGTCGTATAGCTGCGCCGCTAGGTGGAAACCCTAAAAATTTTATAGAAGGCCAACTATACGGCGGGAACACAATAATCCGGCTATATAGTTGCTCCTGTATAGTTGCGTCCGACCACAAAATCGCACGGGACGGTACCTCCAACTCCAAAACTTCAATCCTTTTTTTTCTTCTACCTCCAAACTCTCTCAAAACCTCAAGAGATCTTTACTTCTACTCAATTTCGTTCGATTTCCTCACACACAAGTGATCTACGGTATGTTTCTCCTCCGATCCTCCAATTACTTTTTGCAAATTCATCTTCAATCTATTGTCATTATGAATCTAGGGTGAGACCTACTATGAACCAATTGCCATGATTCTCTTGCCTAGATTATTATTTTGAGAGGATTCTTTAGTGTGCTATGATGAGGAATATGTTATACTTATTAATGTTGGATCAAAAAGTTTTTATTTTGTCTTCCTTTATTGTTTTAGATGAACACAAGGAGCCAAAATCGTGCTCGTGCCGCTGCTAGCGCTTCTTGGGCTGTCACTCAAGAACGCATGGGGATACGGTTCAGGAATGAGCTCCAACGCGATCGCTTCAACAAGATCAAGAACCGCGAAGTGAAGGCCACCTAGTGGGCTTGCCCCATTATATTGAACCAACTCGGTATTTCTGATGACTTCAATTTACTTTGCAATAGAGATGGCCTGCAAAACTTTGTGTACAATGATGTGCCTACTTATCGCCGGTTAACCATTGAATTCCTAAGTTCGTTGCAAAGCACTATTAAACTATGGCATGGAGAGGACACGATTTCTTTTCGACTTATAAACAACAACTACACTTTAACACTAGATGAATGGTGCACATGTTTTAACTTCCCATACAATGATATTAATGCCTTACGCGCATCCTTTACTGGCTTAAATCCTTCCCCTGAACAATATTATAATGGAATGAGTTTCACTACTAGAGTAAGCAAGGGGAAGAATATTCAACATCCTGCAATTCACTACTTGTTCTATGTTATTGCTAACACCTTGCAGGAACGTAATGAGTTTACAAGACTCAATGAGGAGGACATCTTAGTCCTCACAAAGCCTGCTTTCAACAACTGCAACTTGTCACTCAACTTAGGCGCAATCCTTGTGCGCTACCTGGAGCACCAATCCTCCCAAATCCAAGGACCAATCACAGGTGGAGGCGTCATCATTGTGCTTGCCAATACCCTAGGAATCGACCTAGGGGAATTGCAACCTGTGCTAGGTGAGCGACGTGTTGGTTTTTGTACTTTAAAGGCTTGTGGAATGCTCACTAGGAGAGGTGGTTTTTATTATCTGCATATTGCTGGAGCTGGGCGTATCTATCCCGCTCCTTTCCCTAATGGTCTTTTCTCTATCAAGGAAGGACCTTTGCTATATGACTTGCAGGTTGAGCAACATCAACCCGAGGAGGAGATTCCGGATGAGGATGAGGACCAAGAAGAGGAGCAAGAAGTCCCTCATCAAGAGGAGTAACCATCAACCCGGTTCACTACATACCAAGACTTTCAAGAACTTGGAGGGACTCTGGAGAGGATGCATAGCCTCTCTTTGAACCTCCGAGGAACAACTAGTAACCTCTCAACTCAATTTGCGAACTGGAGTTTCGACTTTTTCCCGCCACCAAAATGATTTGAAGGGCTTGCAAAAGCCTAAGCTTGGGGAAGTTTCCTCATGTATCTTTATTTGGCGTTCATTTGCTTTTATTTATTTCGAGGTTATGTTTCTAATTTGAGTTTATAAGCACACGTGTTGGTTTCCCCAACATTTTATATTTATTTATTTCTATTTGCTTTCAAGATTTTCTAGCCGAGCTTTGCCACCAATTTTATATTCTTTAAATTCCCTCTCTTAAAAATAACAAAAAGATTTCTCCATTTTTCTTTATTTCCCTCTTTCTTTTCTTTCTGCCTCAAGGTTCTCACGTGTTTGCAGGAGAGTGATCAGCTTCGAGTTTTCAAGAAAGAAATAAAAAAGGAAGAGAGAAGTGGAACCAAACATGAGAGGTATGCCTTATGACTCACCACTTTTGAAGTTTGAGAAACCCATGCTAGTTAGTAGTAAATGTTGAGATATTATATTGGTGGAGTGAGTCTTTGTATTGTAGTAAGATTTTTGTTTGCATGGGTATTTAGTTGGGTACGTTTTGTTCCATCTCTAATAATTAACCAAGTCTTGCCTAAAAATTGCTAAACAATTGTAATAAGAAAAAGTCTCACAATTGAAGGCTTGGGTGTTGTAGCGTTTAGTCTTGAAGGCTTATTTCGAGAGACACTGAACACCATTGAAAATGTTGATTGACTTAATAGCTCTCTTTAAAAGGATTTGTTTGATTGAATTAATGTTTAGCGGGTTTGTGAGCATGCCAAAGTTTGACTTGTTAACCACAAGAATGATATAGCTTTACACATGTCAAACTTCATGGGATACCAACAACTCCGCTGGCCTACGAACGATCTTTATAGAGGAAACTCCTAGATTTCGGCTATGAGTTGATTAAACACATGTAGCAGCAATGCTATAGTGGGTAAGATTCTTGGCACACCCGGGTAGCTGTGTTCATGATGGAATCACTTATCTGGATATTATGAGTAATCATTATGCAAAAGGAACAAAACCCGTAGTGATGCCACGAGTGTCCATCACAGCCCGATAAACTAAAACAAAATTTATGGCATGCTCTCAATTACTCAAGAACTAAAATTCTTGAAGGACAATGAATAGAAAAGTAGTGCTTGAAAAGTCTTGATTTATTGATGTGGGAGAATTGAGATACTCTATGATATATGATTTTCTTGAAAACTCTCACACTCTCAATTTACATGATTATACTTTATTGTTCAAAGGTAAGCCAATGTGTTGATTACATGACATGGAATAAAGTTTACTCATTTGAATCATCCATGTTAATAATAATTTTGTTGCGATATAAGGATGCATAAAACCCGTATGATATGCTTGCCATTACTCTATCTATGCTAAAGTTTTTCAAATTTATGAAGTGGAGGAAATATGTGACTACCAATCATTAGTAAGATCATCATCTCGTTATTTCAGTTTAAATGCCGAGTTCCTTTTTGATTTTGGTTTTCTTGCTCAGGGACGATCAAGTTTAAGCTTAGGGAGGTTCATGGCTCTGAAATATAGCCATCTAAATCCACATTTAAACTGGATATTATTCATATTTTTTATGAAATATCTCTCTAAACCCTGCCACTAATGCTTAATATTCAAAGGGGTATGCAATACTTTCTTTCTTTTTGTTCCTGCATAGATAATGACATTTGATGATGGGAATCACTACATTAAAGTCAAAGATACGAGATTCCCAACAACCAGAAGAAACCAGGAGTCATGGGTCGGAGGCAGACGCTTTAATGACCAACTATACGACTGAAATAAAACTCCGGTCGTATAGTTCCAGTCATATAGTTGCCATCGACGCTGCTAGGTCAAACAGAACAACTTTCGTGAAGGGACCCCTACATAAAGAGGCCTCAGGCGATGAGAAAAGAGAGCTCGCAGAAACCATCAGTCACCCCCAGATCTCCATCCACAACACCGACGAGCCGCCGGAGGAATAGACTTAGATCTAATCTCTCCACCACCATAGCAATATTCCACCACTTCTAATAGTAGATATCTTCTTCGATTAGCGACATTGTAAGACTGTTGCTATCAATCTGATGATTTTCGCTACAATGTTTATGATCTTTGATCTCATCTCTATGTGTGAGTAATTCTCCTTGGGCTAAGGGCTTCAGCCTAGCCATGTAGCTTTTTGTGCATGTTATTTATCATAGATGGCATCGTGTACTAGTTTGTATGACATGATGATTATTGTATCCTCTCTTGCCTCAATCTAAGGACTTGTCAGGTACCCAAGACCTCGAGGATTGAGCCAGGTATAGGGAGTATGAGTAATGACTAATCTGCAGGTTGGGAACCCTAGTGACAGAAAGGGTAGTATGGTTGTATGTGAGGGATTTACTTGGGGTCAATGGTGACATCACTATGCATATCATTAGTTCTCTTTCTTCTATGTATGAGACTAGTAGGTTATTGCTATAAGCGGTTGTGGAGGCAATAGAAATTATGGATGCACTGCCCACATATAATTTATCTTGCTCTAACAATTACATGCATACTTTATTTCTATCTTTTATTCCATCAGATGTTTTGCATAGCTATAGGTGAAACCGAACGCTCTAGGCCCTCTCTCTCCATCATCAACAACAACAAAAAGACGCAAACTCTTGGTCCGGTAAAAACACAAAAGGAATTCTAAAACTGTCGAAGGTCTGTTAAAGTAACTTTGCTACGCTTCTGCTTCCCGAGGATTCGATAAACCTAGGTCTACTAGGAAAAAAGAGCTATACTACATCTGTAATCCGGATCAAAGGTATCACTAGGTCGTACGTTGGGTCGCACTTCTCAATCTCCTTTGGCCCCTTGAAGTTTGCCAGGTACTTTTCGCCTCGGATCATTGGTTCAAAGCATTGCGGGCCGACTTGGCCGAGGGAGCCCCTTGGCTCTGGTTCGCAGCGGTTGGTGAGGGTGTGCCTTAGATCGTGTGTCTGGCGAGCTCACCAAGCCTGATTGTTGATGATGTGGGTCCCCGTGTTGATTGGCTAGCTGTTGGCAGCGATCGTGTTGTTCGCGGGTCGCGGCTCGTTGGTGGAGAGCGCGGGATTTGTGGCCCGTGGCTGGAGCTACATGGGATCGGGCGGTGGGCAGTTCAGAGTGTTGGCGAACACTGGACGGCCGCTTGAGACCGCCCTGCTCCCCGATGAGCAGGAGTATAGCCGTCCCCGTGGGTCGACTCCCGCAGCTTGCTGCTCGATGTCCCTAGCGAGTAGGGCCTGGGCATACTAGATCTGCGGCGTGCCCTCTCCCGTGATGTTGAGATTAGTGACTGCAGCATGCCTCACGATGACATTGTCCATCAGGGTGGAGTATAGCGGGAGCCTGTTGGCGTTGACGACTTGTGGCGAGATGATGATCTGCAGCTGGTCCGGAGGAGGTGTGCAGCCTAGGGGTGGCGGTGGAGCTCTAGTCGCAGGTTCCCTAGGTGGTGGGCGGTTGCTGCCGCTAGGTGGGGCGTTCTCATAGATCTCACGCTCAGCTGCGCAGGCGAGGTCGTTCTTGTCGTTGAAGTTCAGGACATGGCCCTGGACGCTGGATTTTAGGCGGCTCCTGATGCGGCGCTGATGGTAGAGCGACAGCTCCTGTGCCGTTTCCCGCTCAAGGTGGAACTTCTCGCGCTCGGCCCGCTCCATGCACATTGCCGCCTCCAGTTGCAGGCAGTGCTCTTCGACCTCCGTCACCGTCGCGATCGGTGGGATCGGCATGGAGAAGGGATCTGGTGGGGAGCTCATGCTTCCTGCCATGTAGATCGCGTTGAAGCGATTGGTTCTGGCGTGGAAGTTGTCAGGGGACTCCGACCCAGAGTCGGAGTCGAAGATCCCGAGGATGGAGGGTCCTCGAAGTCCTTAGCACTAGAGACTCACGTGTTGTAGTCCTCGTGTGACGTGGCGGTGATGGATTCGGCGACCGAGGCAGGGGTCGCCGAATCGGTGTCATCATGGAGGGCCGCGTTGTCCATGAGTGCGTCGGTCCCGGCCGTGTCACTAGCGGCCAAGTCGTACTCAGAGGCGAGGCGGCTGATGGAGCAGATCTGGCCTTCCAAGAGTAGATCAGAGGTGTGGCGGCGACCTGCCGATGATCGCCATCTCCGTCGGGTCGATGGCGTCCGTGAAGCCGACAAACAGGCTAATGGTGCCAAACGGCATCACCGCGATGTGCGTGATCGAGCGCGATGCCGGTATGTAGCTGCTAGGCAGGATCTAGAGGATCCCGCCGCTGGTGATCATGCGGCCGATGGCGATCGGACGATCGATTGGTGAATAGGGTCTCGCCGTAGAACTCAGGCTGGACCAGCCATGCCCCACGTTGCGCGCCACTGTCGTGGGAATGACCACGGCAGTCGCTACCAAGGGTAGCGGTTGGAAGGATTCGGGGCAAGAGCGGGCAGCCATCTACGAAGCGATATGAGGGCAAAGACACATGGATTTACCCAGGTTCATCCCCCGTAGGGTAAAGACCTACTCCTACTAGATTGTATTATCGAGTGAGTTACAATGGTGGCGAGCTCAGCGGCTAGGCGGCGAGTCGATGGGGTGTATGATGGAACATAAGTATAAAGAGTACCCTAGGGAGGCTTATATAGGGGGTGCCTCTCTAGGGTTTACATATATACAACCGAATCAATTAAGGACTCAGAGGATTTGACCTAATCCGACTAGGCCTAACTATGCTTCTGGTCCTCTAGCTTCCAGTCGCCGGGCTTCTTTTCCAGTCGCAAGCCAGTTGCCGTCCTGCAGGCCCACTCGCAGAGGCCCTAGTCCAATCGAAACATCATGCTGGGCATACCCCCTTCGGCATATCCCCATTACAAGGAGTATGTTATCTTGATTGCATATAACAATAATACTATGCTAGTGGTGTATCCTACATCCCCGAGAACGTTTTAGCCCTATTGAGTTCAACCACGCTTTCATACAAACTTGTTACTTGTTTTAGTTACTTTTCTGCAAACAACCATAAACCTTTTAAACACCCTTTACTTGAGATCAAAGGCATCTTATAAGTATCCTTTGGTAGAGTAACGAGGGGCATAAAGACCTTTACCAATATCTCTCTATGGGTTCGATATCTTTACATCAAAACTAGCTACAATTGATATGTGCACTTGCAATCATCAGGACCCTACATCGAGCATATGTGCCCAACATCATCTCGTCGTCGACGCTTTCTTCATCTTGGGGATATCAAAAAAGAACAATGTTGAGGACATATATTACTATAATGCTTTGATACCTCAGGGGTGTCCTCCTCGTCCTCCGATGTAGAGTCATGATGGCCAGCAGGGTCAAGGGGCATGTTGGATCGTGACTGGGACGATGTTGCCACCTCGGAGTCATGACAAGCTAACAAGTTTGAAAGCCACCTTAACCATAGGGTCTACTTCTTAACAAACCCTCTCCCTTCTCTCCGCGAGGGTACGTCTTGAAAGCTTCCTCGCATGCATTGGCGGACTTGCTTACCTCCACGCGCTGTCATAGATAAGAATTAGCAAGTAAGACATCCGTGTGAGGTGTGAAAAAGGACAAAGACTGAAAACAAACATTCCGCACACATTACCACAAAGTTGTCCAATGGAGCAAAGGAGGTTTATCGCCCTTCTTTGATCATCTTGTTGTATTGTTCAGCGGCAAGATCGTCAAATAGCAATGGCTCCTCCAAAATTTCTTCCCAAAAAGCTCGTGGGTATATCTCCACATGAGCGTGGTCAAGAAACCAGGTGATGTAGTTGTTGAAAGCATCCTGACTGAAATCCCTTTCTTGTGTTCCTTTTGCTTTATTAGCCTCGAGCACACACCTCTTAAATTTCGCAATGTGCTTGGTGTGAAGCCTGTCCCAGTCCTTCTCCTTCCTTTGCTTCTTCCTGTCCAAGCTGCACAACAACAAATCCTAGAGTGTTATTGCAAAAGCAGACTACATCACAAGTTGGAGGATGAAATCTTACCCATGGAGTTGTATTTCTGTGTCCTTCCACTCACGTGGGACAATCTGAAATAACCCAAACTGGGTCATGACACGGTGTGGCTGGTGATGCTCAACTAGACGTGCATATCATGGGGCAACGCATTAGCCATAGACGTGCTTCTTCCGTGCACTTCAGGTTAAGCGCATAGTCGTCCTGGACACCAAAGTTCCTCCTTTAACCGTATGGATCCCACGTCACCTGTAATATACCACACTCATGTCAAGTTCAAAGAGTACACATTCAAAACATAGAATTGACCGCACCCCTTGGAAATTACCTGATCCGGGGTTATCGTGTCAAACTCATTGGTGTACCTAGTGTATGTCGCCACAGGGTCGCCTGGGGGGTCGGAGACCACATCCCACTTGTAAGCCCACGTGGGGATCCGCAGCTGGTCATCAACATAAGCGTCGTAACATAACAATCTCGGTTGTCCAACTAGGAAGCATTCCTAGCTCCACACCAAAAGGAGCAACCAACCACCAATGCATGCTTTGGGCCCGCTCCTAAGACAAGCATCATCCAATTGAACATGAAGACAAACACCATTTAGCAAGGACAATTTTTTGAGAGCACATAGTGATAGACCATATTGAAAAGAAATGATTACCTGACGGTACAACTAGGCCAACGCCGTTGAACCCCAATTGAACTTAGAGTCAAAAATGGTGAGTGCCTTAAGCCAATGCTAGTGAGCAGAATCCCCGCTACTATCAGGAAAGAGAGTCCTCGTGATGATGTACCACACATACACACGAGTGTACAACATAATCATCTCCTCATCAGCATCCTCGAGCCAGGTCTTGAAATTCTGATGATCCAACTGAAAGTAGCCCTGACAGCGACCCTCAATCTTTCCTCCTTCTTGTTTATAGCCTCAGGTCCTTCCCAATAAGGCTGACCATCTGCTCACGCCATCTGTCTAAAACTGTGCTCATACACATAGGGTTTCCCTCGATTGGGAGTGCTAGGATCATGCTCATGTCCTACAAAGCATCATAATCTCACCGGTCCTAAGGTGAAAAGTGTGTGTCTCCGTCCTCCACCGGTCGACAAGCACGGTGATCACAACAGGGTTGAAGTTTGGTGTCGATCGAGTGACCATGTGGATAAAGGGGAGGAGCCCTGGCTTCTCAATGTATGGAGTGTACCGCTCATCGTAAGGCATCTTGTTGGAAAAGACCTCGTGATATCTAAGTCGAAGGGGTAGAAGCTCCTGCAAACATACAATGGCCAAGGTTAGATTTCCATCTCAACATACCGAAACAATATGAACATGAAGGAAATATGCCCTGAGAGGCAATAATAAAGTTGTTATTATGTATTCCTTGTATATGATAGATGTTTATTTTGCATGCTATAATTGTATTGATAGGAAACGTTAATACATGTATGTTTAATAAACAAAAAGGTTCCTAGTTATGCCTCTCTTATAGACTAGCTCGTTGATTACAAGATGATCAAAGTTTCCTGATCATGGACATTGGATGTTGTTAATAATGAGGTCACAACATTTGTGAAATGATGTGATGAACATTCATCCAAAGTATAGCATTACGATCAAAGTCATTATGTTTATATTGCTATAACATCATACGAAGTAATCTTAGTCCTTAGACCATGAGATCATGTTAATTGCTAACACCGGAAAAGTATCTTGATAACATCAAACGTCACACTATAACAGGGTGACTATAAAGGTGGGTTTAGTGCTACGAAGGTGTTATGTTGAGGCTCATGGATCAAGAGTGGAATTTGTCAATCCCGATGACGGATAGATATACTCTGGGCCCTCTCAGTGATATGACATTAAGATAGCTTGCAAGCAAGTGATGTGATCACTAGAATGTTATATCATGGGAACAAGAAAAGAGTGCATGTCGGTAACAAGATCAAACTAGGTATTTGTATACCGATGATCGAATCTTGGACATGTATTATATCATGAGACAAAGGGATTAAGTTACTAGCATTAAAGGTTCTCACGATCACACAAGTCATCGTTGAATGTGCAGGAGTCAGTATGGATCTCCAGGTCCCGCTTCTGATTATTGATTTGAGAGGGGTCTCAATCATGTCTGCATTATTCGTGAACCGTAGGGTGACACACTTAAGGGTTGCCGAACACCATTTTGTAGCACATATGTTTCAGACGAAAGAATCGCAAAGCGCTGGAATTATTTCGATGGAAACCGGAATTGTTTCGGGTGAAATTGCAGAAACTAGTTCTGCATGTGATATTAAAATGTTGCAAGGGGTTTTATGTGAATGTTTGTTAATTAAAGTAATTAACAAAATTCTGAGTAAATTAAATAAAAGAGTTTTATTAAATGAGATTTGCATTAAATTTGGTGGAAATTTAATGCATGTGAGTGGAATTTTGGGTGGAGGCAAAATTGATGTGAGTGGAGCTTCCACCACATGAATGAGGAAGAGGTGGGGGCACCCCCCTTGGCCACCGTACATGGGAGGGGAGGATCCCCCCTCTCCTATAAACGGCCCCCCTCTCCTCCCTCACAAAGCACACCTCCTCGTGAAGGATCTCTCTCCCCCTCTAGATATATTCCCCCATGGTCTCGGATTAGCGAGATACATGTTCCCGGTGGCCTTGCGTCTGGAAGGAGTTGCTGCTTCCGCTGATTCGCTGGAGCGAGGAGGTGGAGGTTGTTTGGTGGCTTGAACGTGTGTGTGAGGATGGATGCGCTGTTGATTTGCGACGCTAGGACTTCCACACGATCTTGAGATCGGCAAGCGTACGACTACATCATCCACGAGTTCCAACTCATTAACAAAACTCTGTTTTCTTTGAGGATAAGTTCTCTATGGATGTATATCCACCCATTGCTTGTATCTAGTAGATAGATCTTGGCGTATAGTTCTCATCGTAGGAAATTTTTTGTTTTCTATGCTGCGAACCCAACAGTGGTATCAGAGCCTGATCTATGCGTAGGTGCTTTGCACGGGTAGTACACATATGTTTATATGTGGGCGATGATGATCATGTTATTGCTCCGTTCATGTATTTTGGATATTGGTGGCATAGTGGGATGAAGCGGCCCGGACCAACCTTACATGTCATCGCACATGAGACCGGTTCCACGACTGACATGCAACTTGTTTTTGCATAAGTGGCTGGCGGGTGTCTGTCTCTCCTACTATAGTCAATATCTGATTTACAATGAGTTGCTAATAACTTGGTTATCCTCGTTGTGGTTCCATGTTTGTAGGTAAGACCGGTTCTACCTCTGAAAGCCCTAAGCCACGTAAAACTTGCAATGGATAAATTAGAGGCGTCTAGTTTAGATCGTTGTTGGGCTAGTGTCTTGATATGCTAATGTTGTAAGTAGATGTATGATAGATACTCTTACAACACACTTAACGTGTAAGTTCCATAGACCTTGGCCTTACACACAAAGGAATGATAGAGATCATACCATGATGCATATGATAGAGATCAAATGCATGGACCATATCATCCCACTTTACACATTAGATGTTTGCATCTTATATTGCTAGTTTGGCGCTTTTAGTAGCATTATAAGATGATCCCTCATTTAAATATCAAGATAAAATGTGTTCTTCCTTAAGTATGCACTGTTCTATGGATCGTGTTTCGAGACATCACGTGATGATCGGGTGTACTCTAATCTACGCTTTCATACAATGGGTGTAAGACAGTTTTACACACGCGAATACTAAGGTTCTTCCTTGGCGAGCCTAGCATGTACAGACATGGCCTCGGAACATGGACCGAAAGGTTAAGCATGAGTCATATAGTTGATATGATGCCCATATAGATACTCGTCGTTGAAGCTACACCGACTCACATGATGATCGGACTTGGCGTAGTGGATTTGGTTCATGTAATCACCAAAAAGACACGAGGGATGTCGTTTTTGAGTGGGAGTTCATTAGTAATTTGGATTAGTTGAACTCAATCTATCATAAACTTGGTCTAAATAAACTTTACAAATTCTGATTGTAGATGGCATCACCTGCTTTTAATTTCAATGTGTTCATGGAGAAAGAGAAACTTGCTGCGAATGGTAGCAACTTCACCAACTGGGCTATGAATTTGAGGATTCTCCTCACTGCTGCACAAAAGCAATATGTGCTAGAGGCACCGCTAGGCCCCCCACCAGCTCCTGATGCCCCTGACGAGGAAAAGAATGTCTATACAACTCATCAGGAGGACCACAACTTAGTTCATTTTGCCATACTATATGGGCTAGAGCTAGAACTTTGAAAGAGTTTCGAAAATGGCAATTCCTTTGATACCATGGGAGAATTGAAAATGATTTTTGATACCCATGCTGTTGTAGAGAGTTATAATGCTTCTGAAAAGTTCTTTAGCTGCATGATGGAGGAGAATAGCTCCGTTAGTGAGCACGTACTCAAAATGTCTGGCTACGCCGATAAGCGTGTGTCCTTGGGAATAACGATTCCCATTGACTTAGGCATACATCATGTTCTCCAATCTCTGCCACCTAGCTAGAAGTGCTTCGTGATGAACTATAACATGCAGGGCATGAAGAAGTCTCTTCCCGAGCTTCTGTCAATGCTGAAGACTGCAGAAGTGGAGATTAGGAAAGAACATCAAGTGTTGATGATCAATAAGACCACCGGTTTCAAGAAGGACAAGAAAGGCAAGCAGAAGGGAAAGAAGGGCGGCAAATCTGTTGCCGCACCTGAAAAGAAATCCCGAGTTGGCCCTAAGTCTGATACCGAGTGCTACTATTGCAAGGGGACTGGCCATTGGAAGCGCAACTTCCCCAAGTATTTGGCAGATAAGAAGGCCGGCAAGGCAAACAAAGGTATATGTGATATACATGTTATTGATGTGTACTTGACTAGTACTCGCAGTAGCACCTGAGTATTTCATACGGGATCGGTTGCTAATATATGTAACTCGATTCAGGGGCTACGAAACAAGCGACAGCTAGCAAGGGATGAGGTCACGATGCGGGTTGGCAATGGAGCAAGAGTTGATGTGATCGTCGTCAGAACGCTGCCTCTCCATATGCCGTCGGGATTAGTGATAAATCTAAATAATTGTTATTTGGTGCCTGCAATGAGCATGAACATTGTATCCGGATCGTGTTTGATGTGAAGTGGTTATTCCTTTAAATCTGAAAACAATGGTTGTTCGATTTATATGAATGATATATTTTATGGTCATGCACCTGTGATGAATGGTTTATTCCTGTTGGATCTCGATAGTAGTATTACGCATATTCATAATGTTGATGCTAAAAGGATTAAACTTGATAATGATATATCTGCATATATGTTGCACTGCCGTCTAGGTCATATTGGCGTTAAACGCATGAAGAAACTCCATCCTGATGGACCTTTGGAATCACTTGATTTTGAATCATTTGATACATGTGAGCCATGCCTTATGGGCAACATGACTAGAACGCCGTTTTTCGGTTCAATGGAACGGAGACAGATTTATTAGAAATCATACATACTGATGTGTGTGGACCAATGAGTGTGTCGGCGCGAGGTGGATATCGTTATTTTATTACTTTCATGGATGATTTGAGTAGATACGGGTATATCTATTTGATGAAACATAAGTCTGAAACCTTTGAAAAGTTCAAGGAATTTCAGAATGAAGTGGAAAATCATCGTAACAGAAAGATCAAATTTCTACGGTCCGACCGTGGAGGAGAGTATCTTAGTTACGAGTTTAGCACACATATGAAAGACTGTGGAATAGTTTCACAACTCACACCTGCCGGAACACCACAACATAATGGTGTGTCGGAACATCGTAATCGTACTTTATTGGATATGGTTCGATCTATGATGTCTCTGAATGACTTCCCACTGTCATTTTGGGATTATGCACTGGAACACACTGCATTCACTTTAAATCGGGCACCATCTAAATCCGTTGAAACGACACCATATGAATAATGGTTTGGAAACAAACCTAAGCTGTCATTTCTTAAAGTTTGGGGATGCGATGCTTATGTGAAGAAACTTTAGCCGGATAAACTCGAACCCAAAGCGGAAAAATGCATCTTCATAGGATACCCTAAGGAAACGATTGGGTATACCTTCTATCACAGATCCGAGGGCAAGGTTTTTGTTGCCAAGAATGGATCCTTTCTTGAGAAGGAGTTTCTCGCGAAAGGTGTGAGTAGTCGGAAGGTAGAACTCGAAGAGGTTATTGAACCTTCTCTTCATGAAATGGCGAGTGGCGCAGCACCGGAAGTTGTTTTAGAGTTGACTTCACCTAATGAAGAGAGAGCTAATGATAATGATCATGAAACTCCGAAAGAGGATACTACCAAACCTCGCAGGTCAAGCAGGACACGTGCAGCTCCTAAACTGTACGGCAATCCTGTTATGAATTTCATGATTGATGAAATGGATGACCATGCGATGAATGAAGAAGCGATGATGAGCCCGGATTCCAACAAATGGCTAGAAGCCATGAAATCTGAGATGGAATCCATGTACGAAAACCAGGTTTGGACCTTGGTGGATTTACCTCACGATCGAAAGGCCATTGAGAATAAATGGATTTTCAAAAGAAAAACTGATGCTGATGGTAATGTGACCATCTATAAAGCTCGACTTGTCGCAAAGGGGTTTCGACAAATTCAAGGAGTTGAATACAATGAGACATTCTCTCCCGTAGCGATGCTAAAGTCGGTTAGGATTATGTTAGCAATTGCTGCATATTTCGATTATGAAATATGGCAGATGGATGTCAAAACTGCGTTCCTCAATGGTAATATTGAAGAAGAGTTGTATATGATACAACCTAAGGGTTTTGTCGATCCTAAGGATGCTGATAAGGTATGCAAGCTTCAGCGATCCATCTATGGACTGAAGCAAGCATCCCGGAGTTGGAATCTCTGCTTTGATGAGGTGATCAAAGAGTTTGGATTTGTCCAAACTTATGGAGAGGCTTGTATTTACAAGAAAGTGAGTGGGAGCAATGTGGCATTTCTGATATTATATGTGGATGACATATTATTGATTGGAAATGATATAGATCTTTTAAACAGTGTTAAAAGTTATCTAAATAGCAAATTTTCGATGAAGGACCTTGGTGAAGCTTCATATATATTAGGCATTAAAATCTATAGAGATAGATCAAGGCACCTAATTGGGCTATCGCAAAGTACATACCTTGATAAGATATTAAAGAAGTTTAATATGGAATGAGTAAGAAGGGTTCTTACCTATGTTGCAAGGCAAGACATTGAGTAAGACTCAAAGTCCGCCACGGGAAGAAAGAGAGATAATGGATAAGATCCCCTATGCCTCAGCCATAGGCTCTATAATGTATTCCATGCTATGTACAAGACCAGATGTGGCACATGCTATTAGTTTGACTAGTAGGTACAAATCTGATCCAGGTTCGGAACACTGGATAGAGGTCAAGAATATCCTTAAGTACTTAAGAAGAACTAAGGATATGTTTCTTATATACAGAGGTGAAGAAGAGCTAGTCGCTAAGTGTTATGTTGATGCTAGCTTTGACACCGATCCGAATGACTCCAAGTCTCAATCCGGATATGTATTTCTCTTGAACGGAGCAGCAGTTAGTAGGAGGAGTTCCAAACAACTTGTGGTGGCTGGATCAACGATGGAGGCAGAATATGTTGCTGCTTCAGAAGCGGCACAGGAAACGGTTTGGATGAAGGAGTTCATAACGGAACTAGGTGTGGTTCCTAGTGCATTGGACCCAATGGTGATCTATTGTGACAACAATGGAGCCATAGCCAATGCCAAGGAACTAAGGTCTCACAAGAATTCCAAGCATATTAAGCGCTGGTTTCACTCCATCCGTGAGCATGTGAAGGATGGAGATATAAATATTTGTAAAGTACACACGGACCTAATTGTAGCAGATCTGTTGACTAAAGTTCTCCCTTGGGCAAAACATGATCAACACCAGAACTCCATGGGTGTTAGATTTATCACTATGTGAACTAGATTATTGTCTCTAGTGCAAGTGGGAGACTGAAGGAAATATGCCCTGAGAGGCAATAATAAAGTTGTTATTATGTATTCCTTTTATATGATAGATGTTTATTTTGCATGCTATAATTGTATTGATAGAAAACGTCAATACATGTGTGTTTAATAAACAAAAAGGTTCCTAGTTATGCCTCTCTTATAGACTAGCTCGTTGATTAACAAGATGATCAAAGTTTCCTGATCATGGACATTGGATGTTGTTAATAATGAGGTCACAGCATTTGTGAAATGATGTGATGAACATTCATCCGAAGTATAGCATTACGATCAAAGTCATTATGTTTATATTGCTATAACATCATACGAAGTAATCTTAGTCCTTAGACCATGAGATCATGTTAATTGCTAACACCGGAAAAGTATCTTGATAACATCAAATGTCACACTATAACAGGGTGACTATAAAGGTGGGTTCAGTGCTACGAAGGTGTTATGTTGAGGCTCATGGATCAAGAGTGGAATTTGTCAATCCCGATGACGGATAGATAAACTCTAGGCCCTCTCGGTGATATGACATTAAGATAGCTTGCAAGCAAGTGATGTGATCACTAGAATGTTATATCACGGGAACGAGAAAAGAGTGCATGTCGGTAACGAGATCAAACTAGGTATTTGTATACTGATGATCGTTGAATGTGCAGGAGTCGGTATGGATCTCCAGGTCCCACTTATTATTATTGATTTGAGAGGGGTCTCAATCATGTCTGCATTATTCGCGAACCGTAGTGTGACACACTTAAGGGTTTCCGAACACCATTTTGGAGCACATATGTTTCAGACGAAAGAATCGCAAAACGCTGGAATTATTTCGATGGAAACCGGAATTGTTTCGGGTGAAATTGCAAAAACTGGTTCTGCATGTGATATTGAAATGTTGCAAGGGGTTTTATGTGAATGTTTGTTAATTAAAGTAATTAACAAAATTCTGAATAAAATAAATAAAAGAGTTTTATTAAATGAGAGTTGCATTAAATTTGGTGGAAATTTAATGAATGTGAGTGGAATTTTGGGTGGAGGCAAAATTGATGTGAGTGGAGCTTCCACCACATGAATGAGGAAGAGGTTGGGGCACCCCCCTTGGCCGTCGGCCATGGGAGGGGAGGAGCCCCCCTCTCCTATAAAAGTCCCCCCTCTCCTCCCTCACAAAGCACACCTCCTCGTGAAGGATCTCTCTCCCCCTCTAGATATATTCCCCCATGGTCTCGGATTAGCGAGATACATGTTCCCGGTGGCCTTGCGTCTGGAAGGAGTTGCTGCTTCCGCTGATTCGCTGGAGCGAGGAGGTGGAGGTTGTTCGGTGGCTTGAACGTGTGTGCCAGGACAGATGCAATGCTGATTTGTGGCGCTAGGACTTCCACGCGATCTTGAGATCGGCAAGCGTACGACTACATCATCCATGAGTTCCAACTCATTAACAAAAATTTGTTGTCTTCGAGGGTAAGTTCTCTATGGATGTATATCCACCTGTTGCTTGTATCTAGGAGATAGATCTTGGCGTATAGTTCTCATCATAGGAAATTTTTTGTTTTCTATGCTGCAAACCCAACAGAACAAGCATGTGGGTTTTTAGTACCTCTCTCTTCTCGGACAACTTATAGGAACGGTGTTGAACATCATAGTGAGGATTGAGAAGTTCCATCCTACTGATGTGCTCGTCGTTCGACGTAGAGCTCATTGGGAACCCCAAGAGGAAGGTATGATGAGCACAGCAGTAAGTTTTCCCCCAGTTATGAAACCAAGGTTTAATCGAACCAGTAGGAGCAAGGAAACACCTCAAAGGTGTTACTAGCTGAGCTTTGGCAGGGCGCACTACCGGTGCTAGTAGCAACATGGAGACCTGCATAACACAACCACAGAACTTTGTCCCCAACTTGTGATGAGGTTGTCAATCTCACCGTGTTTTGTGGAAAACAAGGGATTAAACGTATCGAATGGAAAGAAGTAAAAGTTTGCAGAAAGTAAACACAGAGCAGAAACAGTTTATAGATTGTATGTAAAAGACAAGGACCGGGATCCATAGTTCACTAGAGGTGGCTCTCCTTAGATAGAAAACATGCTGGGTGAACAAATTACAGCAGGGCAATTGACAAACACCGAGAAAGCAATACATGCATATACTAATCATCTTGACTCCTTTGAGACTTGATTGGGCTTTACAACATAATACATAGACCGCCATCCAACTGCATCTATGACTAATAATCCACCTTCAGGTTATCATCCGAACCCCCTCCAGTAATAAGTTGCAAGCAACAGATTATTGCTTTACGAACTGCGTGTAAAGTAAACAATACGATTGTTCTATGAACAAAGGATTGTTGTTTTCTCCCTAGTAGCAACAGCACATCTAGTACCTTAGAGATTTCTGTCACTTCCCCAGATTACCAGAGGCATGAACCCACTATCGAGCATAAATACTAACTCTTGGAGTTGCTAGCATCTACTTGGCCAAGATAGCTACTAACAACGGAAAGCATGCAAGATCACAAATAACAAAGACATGATAGAATCAATAATCAATCTGAAATAGCATCTCAATATCCATCGGATCCCCACAAACACAACATATATGAATACAAATAGATGACCTTGATCATGAACGGAGCTCACAAGATCTAAACATGAAAGCACAAAGGAGGAGAACCAGCCATCTAGCTACTGCATGGATCCGTAGTTCAAGGATGAACTACTCAGGCATCACACTGAAGGCTTGCATGGTGATGAAGAAGGCCTCCAGGGTGAATTTCCCTCTCCGGCAGGGTGCCGGGAAGAGCTTCAGATCCCTCCCGATCTAGGGATGGAGATGACAATGACTCTGAACTCTTCGTAGATTTTGATCGGATCCTTAGGGTTTCGTCCCGAGGGCAATATATAGGCGTAAGGAGAGGCCGAGGGGGTGCCGGGAACGGCCACACCACCCCCTGGCGCGGGCCAGGCCTAGCCGCGCGGCCAGGTGGTGTGGTGGCTCCCTGGCCCTTCTCCGTCTCGTATTTTGGCACTTGATCCCTTCCGGAAAAATAGGCACTTTGGCTTTTGTCCCGTCCAATTCCGAGAATATTCATTTTCTGACTTTCCTGGAACCAAAAACAGCAGAAAACAGGCAGCTGGCACTGTAGCTCTTGTTAATAGGTTATTTCAAGAAATCATATGAAAAGTACTCCAAAGTTAAAACAAAACACAAGAAAGTGGATAAAACGAAGCATGGAACATCAAAAATTATAGATACATTTGCAATGTATCACCTACATATTCAGAACAATAGAAACAATAAGAACGATTATTTTTACATGAGCATATATTCCACCATTCTCTAACTATACTTGTAACATTACAAATTGCCCATCATACTACATCTACTAGCTGAATTCCCGTGCATTACAACGGATTTAAATTTTACTTTTTGTATATAAAATAAATAAATGAAAATATGACAACAAACATCATTCGTTCGTGTTGTGGACTGAATTCTCTGAATTTTTCTTCGCCTGCATATGACACCAGGGGATGCATTCTGCTTGTGTTCCAGCTTGTTTCCCAATTCATCTCCCCTTGGTCCATCGCGGCTCACGGTATGTTGGTCAAGCCACGCACACCTGCGAACTTGACATGGGTCTATGGGCCGCTGACTGATGCATATAATGTTTTGTTATTCCTATCTCTAAAGAACAATGTTGCCAATAACCTGCCGCCAAACACAGCACAACAACAGTCATTGCAGGTGGCTTTAATCTGATAGTGCAAACGTCAGACAAAACAATAGAAGTCTGAATTGCAGAACTATGGCTGTTTTCCATCAATTTAAGGCTGGATCTATTGGGTTATAACCTACTCCCTCTGTTTCAAAATATAAGATGTTTTAGGTTTGTGAAGAAAATATGTCTAGACTTATTTTAGTGTGTAGATTCACCTCAAACCTGAGTGAACCTACATACTAAAGGAAGTCTAAATACATTTGTTTCACAAAGCTAGAACATCTTATATTTTAAAATGAAGGGAGTATAAGCCAAATAGATGGAGGACTCGGTGTGTGCAACATGAGCCTAGTCTATTCTCCCGCAAGGCGCTAGCTCGCCAAATTGAGTAAGGCATCCCAGCCTTGGACCGGTTATTTAATCAACTGTATCAGTCCAGGAGCACATGGGTGGACGGATACGCACAGGAGAAGGCACTAGGTAGGTGCACGAGGCCGTGTAATTCGGTAGCCACCGCCCCTGGCATCCCTATGGTCGTCCTCGCCGGACCTCCCGACGGCTGTCATGGCCTACTGTTTTCCCGGTCGGTTGCGACCGTCCTCTTGTGGCTTGGCCCGCCTCCGTCAGCGCCTCTCACCTCCCTCACCTCGTAACAACTCCCTCCTTTGGGCTCACTCTACAAGCGCTATCGTCCGCTGCTGGCCGAAGGCTGCGAACCAGGATGAAGCACAGGAGGATTCGAAGTATCGCCCTATGGCAGTTCGCCAGGGGAGAGGGTTGTGGCCCCTCGGCGACGCGCGGGGATTCCTGGGCGGAGCACCGGGGATTTCATGGGAAAGCGTAACCATGTGGCTTGCTCAAGATCTTTCTTTCTACTCGGTATTTTTTTCTACACGGCCGTTACTTCCTCCTCATACTTCTCCCCAAGCATTAGAGAAGAGTGGCGGCAGGGAAAGCGCGGGAGTAGCCTGCCATGAGCGACGGAGGAGGAGAGGAAAATATCTCGCTAGCCAGATGAAGGAGGCTGAGCGTGGATGGTTGATGTCGCTAGCCTAACGAAGGAGGCCTAACTTGGAGGTGGCAATCGTATGTAAATAATTAGAAAACCTGGGTTAAATTTATAGCAACCTACCAGACCATCAAGACCTCTAGCAATTTAATATTATAGATAGATAGTTCAAAAATGAACAATTATTAGAACATGAATGATTGCAGAATATCATCTAACATAATTAAAGAGAAATTGCTAATATAAACAACACATACTAACATATATATTGGGTTTCTATGCTAAAATAACCAACTAAAGTTCTACCATTGAATACTAAGCTAATGCTAGACCTAAAGATCAAATAAACATGGAAATGCTTCATATCAATCTCTAAATCCAATAAAATCTAGGATTTCATCGAAAATTGAAGAAAGAGGACAAATAGCAAGGATTTTTTAGATGAAATTGAGAGGAGATACCTCGAGGAGGGATTGGGAGCAAGATCTTTGGATAATATCTTCAGATCGGGCAGTTTCTTGAGAGGAGAATCACCAGGGCGGCGAACCCTAGCTGCCATGGAGCTATTCTGTTCATGGGGAATGAAGTCTGGGTCGGGGTAGGGCCGGTGGCGCGCGTTTTGGTAGATGTAAAATGTGGCGCCATGCCTGATGGCGTTGCACTGCATAGTATTGCACCGTTAGATGTGGCGCCGCACTTACGGAGCCAGGGGCCACGAGGCCACGCTCGCAGCTTGTGCGACGCCACATCTTACGGCGTTGCGCTTTAAGGTGCGGCACCACGGCTCACTGTGTTGCAAAAAGGGTTAGTCCCGTGAATCTTTTCTAGCGAGAGTTCATTTTGTGAAATTGTTTTAAACTTGGGTTATTTTTATCCAAATTACCACAAAACATTAACAATTTAGGTAATCACTTGCACAAAACACAAATCTATTAATTAGCTGCTTTTAACGATACTTAACTATTTAGGCCCACTAGCAGGATGCATCCACTGTGGCAAACGAACTAGTCTGAACAAATGGACCAGTTTCGGATAGAGAGTGAACAGAATAGACCTAGAGACAGTGGCAGCGCACCGGCTACGAGGTCTGCACACAAATTGCCCTCGGTGCGTCATCGGTGTGGTCTCCCGTCTCCATGGTCAACACGGGTTTCCAATTCATCCATTCATCCTACCCTATTCCTTGCTCTTCGTGTACATGGACGAGAGGCAAATCTGGGTGGCAAGTGTTAGGATTTAATTAATAGATTGGATTACTTAAATGGGATTTCTATTTTCGTACCCTCGGTTCGTTAGTTGTACTCAGTTTTTCCCAGCCGCTTTGTTTTTTCTCACTTTTTCCCATCTCCTTGTCGGAAACTCTCACATGGTCTGAAACTCGCCGTCCGTCAGCCTTGCCGTTACATGCTGACAAGTGGGGCCACGTTCAGTCGGGTCCTGTAGTGGACCCTCACCGTTACGTGCTGACGAGTAGGGTTGCATTCTATCGGGTCCTGTAGTGTATCCTTGCTGTTACATGCTGACAAGTGGGGCCGTGTTCAGTCGATTCCTTTAGTGGCCACCTCTCTCAACTTATCCAGATCAGCATCGGACCCACAACTTATGCACGTGAGCGCCAGACCCACAACTTATCCATGTGAGCTCCGGACCCACATCTTACCTTTGCAAGATGGGACCCCGAGCCAGCCCCGTGCCTGCACCCGTGCCGTTGCTTTATTCTCATATAGTGAAATGTAATGCATATACGAAAATTATACACCTTTGAACTCTTTTAAATCGCACTTAGGACATGATAATGTTGTGCTAATAAAATCCTGATCATTTATCATTTCCATGGAGTGAAATATAATGCATAAACTTGCGTATACAAAAATTATACACCTTTGAACTCTTTGAAATCGCACTTAATACGTGATAATGCCGTGCTAAGAAAATCTTGAGAGATTATCATTTTCATAGAGTGCAATGTAATGCACAAACTTGCATATGCGAAAATTATAAACCTTTGGACACTTTTAAATCGCACTTAATAGATGATAACGATGTGCTAACAACATTTTGAGAGATTATTATTTTCTCCCCCATTTTCGTAGAGTGGAATGTAATGCATAAACTTGCATATACGAAGTTTATACACCTTTGAACTCTTTGAAATCGCACTTAATACGTGATAATGTTGTGCTAAGAAAATCTTGAGAGATTATCATTTCCATGGAGTAAAATATAATGCATAAACTTGCGTATACAAAAATTATACACCTTTGAACTCTTTGGAATCGCACTTAATACGTGATAATGTTGTGCTAAGAAAATCTTGAGAGATTATCATTTCCATGGACTAAATATAATGCATAAACTTGCGTATACAAAAATTATACACCTTTGAACTCTTTGAAATCGCACTTAATACGTGATAATGTTGTGCTAAGAAAATCTTGAGAGATTACCATTTCCATGGAGTAAAATATAATGCATAAACTTGCGTATACAAAAATTATACACCTTTGAACTCTTTGAAATCGCACTCACTTAGGTCATGATAATGTTGTGCTAATAAAATCCTGATCATTTATCATTTCCATGGAGTGGAATGTAATGCATAAACTTGCATATACGAAAATTATACACATTTGAACTCTTTGAAATCACACTTAATATGTGATACTATTGTGCTAAGAAAATCTTGAGAGATTATCATTTTCATAGAGTGGAATATAATGCACAAATTATACACCTTCAAACACGTTCCCTTCAAATTATATTCAAGTTCATTTGTTTATGGAGTTAAAGTACCGGTGGCATACTCGTTATTTTGCATGGATAGAGGGGTGCCCCCGACAGATATTGGGGTTATCCTGTCCGCTAGATCATAGAGGATCAACGGTTGGTGGGCACAATCCGTGTGACAACTGTCTCGACCAATCAGAGCGTAGCAGCGAAGATGAGCACATGTGCGAGAGATGGATACAAAGAGAGGGGAAAACTGAGTAGCACTTAAGAACCAAGGGCAAAACTGAGTAGAACTTAAAAAACCAAGGGCAAGACTGACAAAGGGATTCAAATAGAAAATAGAAAAAGATCTAAAAAATGGAAAATGCGTCTTTTATACAATAAAATACATCTTGGCATACATCAAACTATTTGCAATTCAAATATACACCAGTTTAACAATTATTGCCTCATTCAGACAAACTATTTTTTGGGGAGGGATGTTTTGGGAAGAGGCTTGAGTAGAAAGTCATGAACCTTCATAGATAGTAGGTGATTTGAGAAGTGGTGAGTTAGGTTAAAACTTGGTTTATATACATTTCTTGTGGTGACATGTCACATAATAAGACTCACTGGGTACATGCCATTGTGTTTTGCTCTTTTTGAATTTGTTGTGCATAAAATGACTCAATTAGCTAGCTAAAACCTATTCGTTGACTCTCTATTGACCAACTACTAGAGAGTAAAACTGAGTATATTGCACATGGTAGTGTTAGTACTGGAGGGCAAAACTAAGTACAACTAAACTGCCAGTGTTACACTCGAGGGCAAAACTGAGTACAACTGAATCACCAGGGTTAGACACGAGGCAAAAACGTGACTCACGGTACGCGTATGCGATGAACGGGGCGGTAGAGGACACGTGTGACCGTGCATGGTGTAGTAGCTACGCGGTGCACGATAGTGCAACGAAATGTCGCTTCCCTTCTCCTTTAATAGAGGCCTCCCCACTCTCACTCATCACTCACTTTCTCACTCAACCGTCTCCATTGTCCCATCACCTTCTGTAAACCCCCAAGAAAACCCCAACCACGTCGGTGATGGAGAAGAACGGCACAGTGGCCATCGGTGCCTCCAAGGCCTCCAGCGAGGAGGCCCCCGTTCCCGTCCTCGCATCCGCCGTAGCCGTCGGCGAGGAGGCCCCCGCCAGTCTCGGCAGATCCCACTCGGCTGGGACCCCTACGAGGAGGTTGCCAGTACAACAACTTCTTCGTCGGCGACATATATAGGTGCCCCTTCTGCCCCACCAGGAGGCTCCGTGCCACGGACTTCAACTCCCTCATGAAGCATGCCAAGGATGTTAGGACTTGCTGCTCTAGATTTTCTACCAGATTGGGGAAAACGAGGACAAAAGGAACAATGAATGAAAAGAGAAGCTGCTCTAGATTCACTACCTTTTTGGGCAAAAAAACAAAACTATTAGCGAGAGAGGGGGAAAATGCGCTCTTAAAAAGGTCAATCATAAAAATAACAAAAAAACTTCCAATTTAGGCGACAGGGCGCACGTAACCACCAAACGCGCCCCACATGGTCCCACACAACGTCCCCCATAATCAGCAAGAGATGGATGGCTGGTCCGCTGTGTATCCTGGCCCCACCTTTCAGCATGTAACGGTCGAGCTGATGTAACGTAACGCTCAACACACAACCCGCTCCAACGCGGTCCCACCGGTCAGCATGTAATGGTCAAGCCTTTGACCTGACGGCATCCCCCCATTCAAGCGCATGTGAGGGTTTCGGAATGGAGGGAGGGCAAAAGTGAGGAAAAACTAAGTGGTTGGGGAAACTGAGTACAACTAACGAACCAGTGGCACGGAAATAGAAATCCCTAATTAAATAGACAATCCTCCCACGTAAACTGCATGGCTTAACGGCTCATGAAGCGGGGGGGGCCAAAAAGGTAGTGAATCATGCCAAGGATGTTAGGAAGCGGGGGAAATGGTGGGAAAACATGGCGGGAAGTGGAGGGAAATGGCGGGGAAGCATGGCTTAACGGCTCTAAGAATGTGTCGCCAAATTATACACCACTTTCATTTTGGCGCAAAAAAAACCCTTTAGCCCCGGTTTGTAACACAAACTGGGACTAAAGGGTCCCTTTAGCCCCGATTTGTAAGGGTTTTTCGTCCGCGCGGGCCGTACCCTTTTAGCCTCGGTTTGTGTTACAAACCGGGGCTAAAGGTGCTCTTTAGTCCTGGTTCCTTTAGTCCCGGTTTGTAATACAAACCAGGGCTAAAGGGTGGGGGGTATTGATGATCCACAAGTATAAGGGGTGTATCACAGTATTTTCGATAAGTAAGAGTGTCGAACCCAACGAGGAGACGAAGGTGCTGGCTAGTGGTATGGATCAGGAATTCTCTGCAAATACTTAGCAAACGGATTTTTAGGGGTTTTTGATAAAGCAAGTAAACAAAGTACGAGTAAATAAAAGACAGTAGGAATGAATGCAGCAAGTGGCCCAATCCTTTATGCAGCAAAGGACAAGCCGGTTGTATTACTTAAGATGACCAAACGTTCTCGGGGACACATGGGAAGACTGTCAAGTGCTTTCGCTTCATATAGTTGATTAATCTTCTTTAGCTTGCTAAGTGTTGTGTGGGTGAACCTGTGCTAATGTACCGCCCCATCCAAGACTAATACATAATTGTGATTATACCCCTTGCAAACATCCGTAAGTACAAGAAAGTAATTAAGGTAGAAACCTAACCACAGCTTTAAACTCTAAGACCCTTACGTCCCTTCTGCAATGGTTTCCTAACGGGGGTTCAGGTTTACATCACTCGCAACCCCTACGATTAGTAGCCAAATACACAATGCATTCCCCTAGGCCCATATAGGTGAAGTGTCATGTAGTCGATGTTCACATGACACCACTAGAAGAAGTACACCACAACTTAAATAACAATCTATTGAATCTTTCTCAACACAACTCCACTACTAACAACAAGACTTCTCCCATGTCCTCAAGAACAAAACAAACTACTCACGAGACATCATATGGATCATGATCAGAGATGGAATAATGATGTATAACAATCTGAACATAAACAATAATTCAATGGTTCACTCAATAGCATCAACTACAAAGAGTAATCAACACCGGGAAAGTTTCCCCTATGAACTATGCAAGATCCACGCAATTGTTACAGCAATATGGAGATGGTGATGAGGGTGCTGATGGTGGTGATTATGATGATGATCCTGATGAAGTCCAGCTTGATGGCGGTGTTCATGGCGACGATCTCCCCTCTCTGGGAAGGATTTCCCCTAGTAAAAATCTGTCTGCCGAAGAGATCTTTCTCTCTCGGTGTTTTCCGCCCCGCAGAGGCGGCGGAATCTTTCTGTGGTCACTCTCCGAGGCTTAGGGTTTCGGGAGGATGATATACGCCAGAGGAGAGAGGCTGGAGTGGGCCAGGGTGGCCACACCACCTCCTGGCACGACCTAGGGCTTCCCGTGCCATCGGGTGGTGTGGGCCCCCTGTGGCCCATCTCCACTCCGTCTTCTGGCATCCTTAGTCTTCTGGAAAAATAGGATTTTCCGTATATTTTCTCAGATTTTCTGATCTTCGCGAATTTTGCCTCCAAACAGCACCTTTTCCATCAGAATCCTAACTGCAGCGGTCCATGCTCCAAAAGTCATCAACCATGCAAAAACAGATGAAATAACATAAGTATCACCTCTCAATATGAAATATATCAATGAATAATAGTGAATTAAGACATAGAATAGTGATGCAAAATGGACGTATCAACTCCCCCCAAGCTTAGACTTCGCTTGTCCCCAAGCGGCCTCAATAAACATGGCCTCGGGTTTATGGAGTGAAGAGTCGATAAAAGAATACGGACAAGAAGCATCACATTCATCAAATACATAGATCATAATAGAAGACAACTCACTATTATATAACTCAACTTGTAATAAGTAAAGGAAACACAATAAAGATACATAAAATGAATCATAATTGGTAATGGCAAACTTAGCTCTTGGTCGAAGAATAGTTGATAATTTGCTGGAGTTCACAAATAGCTGGTTTTTCAATGATAGTGTTCAAAGTAGTAAACATCAGGATAAGAGCAATGTGCAAAACAAGGAACATAAGAAACATGATTGAATAAATCAACATATGAATGAATGAAACACAACAACCCAAAATACTTGCTGAGATAGAAGGGAGTAGGTTTACTGACTCAACTAAAATGTAAAAGAAAGACCCTTCAAAGAGGGAGGCAGGGATTGCAAGTCTCATAAAGAGCTCCCAAAAATTATGATACTTACTAGCTTTCAGCTCTCATTGCCCCTATCATAGGCATCTTTAGGTGATTAAGGTTAAAGTGACACAACTAAGAGGATATGCTTGACAAGTTATAAGTTGAAATCTCATGCCCCTTACTTATGAGTACCGATCCTCATGCTACTCAACTTCAGTCACGAGCAAGCTCTTGTCATTGTAAATACATGCGTATCATTGAGAACCGCCAACGGGGTACCCATTGCACATGACACAGGAGTTATCCCATAATCAAAATGACAAGGAAAGCAGACAGTGAGCATCTCAGTGATCTTTTTATTTGCTATTTGCATAGGTTTTTATTGAGGATGCTTCATAGAATGCTCACTATAGTTATGCTGCAAGTTTCCACCATGATTAGGCATGGCTTAGACTAGTGGCCCAGGCGTTTCTCTAACACACATATAAACTCCATGATCTTACAAGTTCCACTTTTATTTCACACCGCCGGGATCCATAAGAAAAAGAACATGATATCAACTAGGTACAAAGTACCAAATGAAGTGTTGAAAGCGGTCCCCATGATGCATGGTTCGGCTAACTTCAACACATAAAGCGCAAGCATATACGCAACAAAGAAGGACCCAATGGTTCAAGTTTATTAAATGCAAGAAAGTAAAGTGTGCCATCAAGTTCGTGAGAGCTTTAATCACTAATTTTCACATAACAAGTTTAATTTGGGAGGTAGATAAAACAAGAATTTACTTGGAATAGCAATAATGCTACTATGTAGGTATGGTGGACACAAATGGCAAAGGTTTTGGTTTAAAGGAGGTGGATGCACGAGAATAATACCCTCTCAGTACAGGTTTTTGGCTAGCAAGGCTGGGTAGCAAGTATAAGAGTTGAAGGAAACAAACAAACATACAAGTGATAAAGACAAACATGCAATCTTCCTTGGAAGCACAAAAGATCTTAACTAGAGAATACTAGACTTATGAGCAAATCAAGAAAGAAAAACAATGAAATAATTTTTCTTTAGAGTACCTTTATCTTTTTCATTCATCTCTCAAAAATAGTGTTGCTACTGACCGAGCCAGGTTTGCCAAAACCAACTAAATTAACTCAATGATCCCAAAGTGATACCAATACTAACAACAAGATCAATCATATAACCACGAATTGAAAACTAATATAAGCTATGCAAAAGAGTGAATGATAGAACTTCTCATTAATATTCCATAATGGCAACTCACACCAAGGGATACATATCTAACAAGAGAGAGGACACTTCCATAATGCAAACCATACTACATAATAACTCCTCTATTCATGATATGACTCTACTAAAAAGGTAAAAAGATAGAAGATAGTGATGTGATACCGCGGCACTCCCCCAAGCTTGGAACAAACCAAGGGGATGCCAAACCTGATGACGAATTACTCCTTCGGTGGTGGTGGTATCCTCTCGATGAGCTTCTTGACCAATTTCCCCAAGTCCTCAATCTCAAAGGTGAGTGTACGAATCAACTCCGAGTTGTGCTTGATGCGGTGCATGATCATGTCGGATTGTGGATCCCAGCTCTTGTGATTCTTTTTCCGCTCTTCCCTCTTGGAGTCTTCTTTTCCTGCATGGTTATGGATAAAGGTATGGAAGGGACTCTTGGTGCTTGGAGAAGGTGACCGTGGAGCCAAACTGTGACGAGGAGCTTTCCCCCTAGTATGCATCCGTGCAGTCCTTCTGATCCTGGCAGGGTTCGCCACCACTCCAATGCTTCCAATGGTAGTGTATGTGTGCTTTGCCTCTTCTTCATCTTCACTTTTGATCTCCTTCTCCTTCCCGGGGTCTTAGAGGTCTTCCTCCATAGGCTCCTTCCCTTTATCCTTGGCGAACACCATTGTGCTTCTAAACCTTCAAAGAGTATGTCCTGGCAAAAACAGATCGAAACAAAAACACGACAAGAATACGATATATGAACCTCGGGAGATCCGGGGGGGAATATATATTACGAAGTTTCATATCAATAGGAAGGTACTGGGAGAAAACGAGTCGGAGGCGGAGTCCGGGGAGGACTCACCACCTGGTGGCGCGGCAAGGGGTGGGCCCGCGCCACAGGGTGGTGTGAGCCACAATGGCTCCGTTTCCGTCCCTTTTTCACTTTGTAGCTCTCCTTATTGACTAAAAACTGCAAAAATATAGTTGGATTGTGTTTTCGCGGAACTTTTTTACCAGAACTGTTACCTATTTGAAAACGGACTCTGCAGGTCTCTGAATTTGGTATCTAGTAGATTCTTCCGGAGTCACCACTTGAATAACATCAATATCTTCATCTTCATACACTTATTACTTGAGTCATAAAACCCTTCTCTTCCTTATTACACCATTATCTCCACTTCCTGAAAATTTCTTTCACACAAAACTTCACACAATTCTTATTAGCAACATTAGTATAAGTGAAGTGATAAAACCTTTTGAGTCCAACTTCAACTGAAAACCATCAAAACATAAGCTACTGTAGCAACTCCTTCCGAAAACCCAAAAAGAATTCAAAAAGGAAATCGAATAAAGAAGCAAATGCAAGAGTGGCAAAATCTGTCAAAACAGACCAGCAGGTAAAGATCAATTTTTTAGAAAATCTTCTGTTGCTCAAATCAAAAAGTGCAAAACTAACGAAAGTTAAATAACAACCTTGGGCAGAATCACAAAAAATTACAGCTCAATCCAACAGACAGAGGTCTCTCACGAATTTTTACGGTGAAGCACAAAAATCTGTTTTGGGACAGCAACTTCCCCAAATCTTACTTCTCTCTCATTAGAGGTTGATCTTGACACAAAAACCAAACAAAACGGATAAGGAGCAGTTATTACCGAAGTAATAACTTCCAAGACTCAAAGAAACAAAAACAAACTAAAAGCAAAAACAAATTGGGTTGTCTCCCATAAAGCTCTTTCTTTATAGCCATTAAGATGGGCATGATAATTTTGAAGAAACTCTCATAGGGATATGAATTGAGGTGAAAGAGAGCATTAAGAAGCAAAAAATACACACGTTTAAGTCTAACCCACTTCCTATGCAAGAGAATTTTGTAAACAAACAAGTTTTTAAAACCAGAAGCAACTTGCATAAGAGGGCAAAAGAAGTGCAACATAAAAACTTTCAGCATAAAACGAGGAAACTTGATATTATTGAGATGCATAAGAACACTTTTCACTCTCTCATAGTAACTTTCAGTATCATGCATAAACTTAACAATATAACTATCACAAGAACCATCATAGCAATGATCACTTATTCTAATAGAAAACACAGGAATACTAGCTCTCATAACACTACTATGTGAAACAATATTAGAGGTATCCTTGCAAAGGATAGCGTGTCCCTCTTCTTCATATTTAGTAACAAAGTCTTTCACATTTGCTATTATAGGTTCATCAACCATTTGTTTATCAGGTTCAATAGCTTTATTTGTACTTTCATTAACCATACTAGCTATCATAGAATGTTCCTTAATCCTAACTGGGAAAGGCATTTTCTCAATATAAGGTTCAGGTAAAACATGATTAGCAGTATAAACTTTAGTATTTCTTGTAGGAACACTCTTAGAAACATCTTTATAAGGTTCATGATACTTATTCCACTTCTTTTTAGGCACTTCAATGTAGGAAGCAAAAGCCTTAAAATAAGAAGCAATAGCTTGAGAGTCTAGACCATAAGCATTTTTAATATTTTGAAAGTCGTCAGTTCCCATAAAAGATTCAATGCATTCATAATCATAATTTATACCTGACTTTCTACCTTTGTCATTCTCCCAAGCTTCAGCGTTGTCTTGAATACGGTCCAGAAGATCCCATTTAGCTTCTTCTTCCATGCGAGTGAATGATCCAGCACAAGAAGCATCCAATAAATCTTTATCATGTAGAGGGAGCCTTGCATAAAAGTTATTGATAATAATATTGTTGGGGAGCTCATGAATGGGACATTTGAGCATTAGTAACTTCAATATCCCCCAAGCTTGAGTTGTACTCTCTCCATCAAGAGGCTAAAAGTTGTATATTTGATTCCGATCTTTATGAATCTCACTAGGAGGATAAAACTTTGAATAAAAGAGAGGCACTATTTCCTCCCATTTCAGAGCTTGACCATTCTTCAGCAGCTTATACCATTCCTCAGCTCTTCCTTTCAGTGATAATGAGAATAACTACTTCTTAACTTGATATGTAGTAATACCTGCACACTTGAACAACCCGCATAATTCGTGTATAAAGAGTAAATGATCACAGGGATGGACAGTTCCATCCCCAACATAGTAGTTATCCATAACACGATCAATAATTCTTGTAGGTATTTTGAAAACATCATTCTCAGCAGGTGGTGGTTTATCTACTACCTTAGCAGTGGTAGTAGCATTACCAAATAAAAAACTCAGCGAATTATCCATAACAAAAATAAAGCAACTAATGTATAAACAATACTCACGAGAAGTTTCCTTTACCAGTTCCACTCTCCAATAGCGCTTCACTTCCTGCCAACGGCGCCAGAAAATAGTCTTGATGACCCACAAGTATAGGGGGTATATCGCAGTATTTTTGATAAGTAAGAGTGTCGAACCCAATGAGGAGCGAGGTCTTTGGCTAGTGGTATGGATCAGGAATTCTCTGCAAATACTTAGCAAACGGATTTTTAGGGGTTTTTGATAAAGCAAGTAAACAAAGTACAAGTAAATAAAAGACAGTAGGAATGAATGCAGCAAGTGGCCCAATCCTTTATGCAGCAAAGGACAAGCTGGTTGTATTACTTAAGATGACCAAACGTTCTCGAGGACACATGGGAAGACTGTCAAGTGCTTTCGCTTCATATAGTTGATTAATCTTGTTTAGCTTGCTAAGTGTTGTGTGGGTGAACCTGTGCTAATGTACTGCCCCATCCAAGACTAATACATACTTGTGATTATACCCCTTGCAAACATCCTTAAGTACAAGAAAGTAATTAAGGTAGAAACCTAACCACAACTTTAAACTCTAAGACCCTTATGTCCCTTGTGCAATGGTTTCCTAATGGGGGTTCAGGTTTCTGTCACCCCAACAACCCCTACGATTAGTAGCCAAATATACAATGCATTCCCCTAGGCCCATATAGGTGAAGTGTCATGTAGTCGACGTTCACATGACACCTCTAGAAGAAGTACACCACAACTTAAATAACAATCTATTGAATCTTTCTCAACACAACTCCACTACTAACAACAAGACTTCTCCCATGTCCTCAAGAACAAAACGAACTACTCACAAGACATCATATGGATCATGATCAGAGATGGAATAATGATGTATAACAATCTGAACATAAACAATAATTCAATGGTTCACTCAATAGCATCAACTACAAAGAGTAATCAACACCGGGAAAGTTTCCCCTATGAACTATGCAAGATTCAACGCAATTGTTACAGCAATATGGAGATGGTGATGAGGGTGCTGGTGGTGATGATGGTGGTGGTGATTATGATGATGATCCCGATGAAGTCCAGCTTGATGGTGGTGTTGATGGCGACGATCTCCCCTCTTCGGGAAGGAATTCCCCCGGCAGAAATCTGTCTGCCAGAGAGATCTTTCTCTCTCGGTGTTTTCCACCCCGCAGAGGCGGCAAAATCTTTCTGTGGTCGCTCCCCGAGTCTTAGGGTTTCGGGAGGATGATATACGCCAGAGGGGAGAGGCTGGAGTGGGCCAGGGTGGCCACACCACCTCCTGGCGTGGCCTAGGGCTGCCCGCGCCATGGGGTGGTGTGGGCCCCCTGTGGCCCATCTCCACTCCGTCTTCTGGCATCCTTAGTCTTCTGGAAAAATAGGATTTTCCGTATATTTTCCCGGATTTTCTGATCTTCGCGAATTTTGCCTCCAAACAGCACCTTTTCCATCAGAATCCTGACTACAGTGGTCCATGCTCCAAAAGTCATCAACCATGCAAAAACAGATGAAATAACATAAGTATCACCTCTCAATATGAAATATATCAATGAATAATACTGAATTAAGACATAGAATAGTGATGCAAAATGGACGTATCAGGTATAAATACCTCCCCCTCCATCCCGGGTCTAGCCACGACCCGGCGCACCCAAATTCACCTTCCCCGACCGTGGAGGAGCTCGCCGCCCGCGCCCGTGGAGAGGAGCTCGCCGCCGGCCGCCCGCACCGTCTCCACGGCGTCCATCCTGCCGACGCCTGTGCCCGTGGAGATCAGGAGCTCGTCGCCCATACCGTCTCTGCACCGCGCCGCCCCGCCTCGTCCCGCCCCGCCGCCCCGCGCCGTGTTGATCCGCCGCGCCGCCGTGCCGCCCCGCACTGTCATGTAGCCCCGCGCTGCCCCACCGTCTTCAGGTGAGCTCCGCTGTGCAGCCCTATTAATTTTGGTAAGTGTTAGTTAATTTTTGTTTAGGGTTAGTTAATTTTTGTTTAGGGTTAGTTTAGTTTAGGGTTAGTTTAGGGTTAGGGCCCGTTCGAAACACCGGGTAAGAAACATGCAAAAATAGTAGAATCATATGAATAGAAAAGGTATGCTACTGCAAAACTTTGGAATCTAAAACCACAGGAAACTCTAGGGGCATATGTGTTCAGGCGAATGATGGATAAACACAGGAAACAAGATGTAGTAACAATAACTTCTAGATTTTTTAATGCAGCTACTACAATGATGGAAGTGTTTAACATTACTTTATTCGCCCAGAAGCGACACTAGGCTTCTCATGGCCCATTGCATAGTATTTTTATCATTGGCTAACTTCGTATTGCCTCGAGCATCCACGTGAAAATGAGCTCAAACTGGATGTGAAAATTCCTCCAAAATCTAGTACAAAACACAGGAATAGGAACCTTTCCTTAAGAGTCACTGGTGCAGTTTCCTTTGTTCTGAATAGGTGCAAAGGAAAACAACCCATAGGAAATAAAAACTCCAGAATTCCTTTGATATTCCTTCATACCGAACAGGGCCTTAGTTTAGTTTAGGGTTAGTTTAGTTTAGTGTTTAGGGGATTTAGTTTAGTTTAGGGTTAGTTTACTTTAATTTTGTGTTTATGTTATATGATTGTTTATGTTATTATTTAGTTATGCCGCGTCCTCATCGTCCACTCGGCGACAACGACGGAGTACTGGACTCCGCCGGGTCTAGGGATATCCGAGCCTGGGCACCACCGGGATGGCACTGGGAGGTGCTACCTGTCGGGACTCGTAGCTTGGTGAGGAATCCGGGTATCGTCGTTGACCTGGAGCTTCTTTGGTGACGGTCGCGTGGTCCAGGAGCGGTGCAGAAGGAGCTGGCCCCCGAGGAGGTGGTATGTCGTCGTGTCAGGGAGGAGGACGAGCACGTCCGCCGATATATGGCTATTTTGGAGATCAGGTTCTCCAATATTTGACAGGTTTTTCACGGATCTCACCCGAGCTATTCGTCGGTGATGGTTCCTTATCTCTGGGTGTACACCTGTCACGGCTCAGGACCCAGTAGTCGATGTCTAGTTTGATATGAGCGAGATATACTTTATATTATATTATTGTTGCATTATCTGGATTATCCGAGATGTATTATTGTACTTTATCTTATATTATTGTTGTATTATCTGGATTATCCGAGATGTATTATATTGTTTACATTATTACTACTTAATCTTTCTTCTGTATCCGAGTCGTCGCAATTGTAATATTCTTTTACTTAATGCAAAATTGTTTTATCTATTGTATTAGTTAAGATATGGATGGTAGAGAAAATGAAGAGGTGGTTCTTGACATGATAGATGAGGGTACTGGAGGTTATAAAAAATATGATGGAGAAGACGACGGTGGAGATATATATATATACTGACGAATGTTTCTTCTCTTAGACCTCCGCATCGTGGTCCACTTCTGCAACTGAACGAGGCCCGGCCAAAAAGTTGGTCGCTGATGTCCGTTTTACAATTGACCTTGTCTCTGAGCGGGGTCAACTTTTGGAGCCCATAGAGAGCTTCAATGCCTTTTTAAATCAATGTAGAGTGATTGTTACGGACACCATCCCGATCACCACTCAGAATTGGAATAGACCAGGAAAGAAAAAGGATCAAGCTGGAGCTAGTTTTGTCAATGACGGAGCCAAAGATTGTCTTTGGAATTCTCTAATGACACATTTCACCCTACCAGTATTGTCGACAGATGAGATCACATAGAAAATGAGGTTGAAAGTCAAGGAGTGGGCTCTTCAGAAGATGGGCACACAATTCAAGGACTGGAAGAAAAGATTATATCAAAACTATTTGAAGGAGACAAAATCTCCTAAATTCACTGGCCCACTAGAGAAGCAGCAAGATAACTGGGCAGCATTTCTAGAATACAAGCAATCGGAACCAGCTAAGGTAAGGTCGGAAAAGAATAAGCTAAATGCTTCCAAAAAGAAATATCACCATCATATAGGCATAGGTGGCTACAGGAGTGTCGTGCCCAAGTGGGATAAAACTAAGGCCAACCTGGCGGCTAAAGGGGTCACTCCAGTTACAATTGGTTGGCCCTTGAGGTCTTGAAATTGGATACTTAGGCATGGGGGATCGTATGACCCAGGGAGATTGTTGCAAACAAAGAAATTGTTGCACCCAAAGATGCACTTATTGAAGTGACGAAAGAGGTTCAAGAGGGAAAGTTCGTTCCCGATAGAGAGAATGATGAGAAACAAAGGCCCTAGGGAATCCTGAAAAGGCGGGACGAACACGAGGCTTTTGACCTTCTTATCCATGGGCTATTGGGTTTCCAGATGACATTGACACTTATAGAAGCCAAGCGAGAAAAACAAAGTGGCGGCAAGCGGAGGAGGCAGAGCGGTTGGCGAGGGTTGAAGCCATGTTGCAGCAGCATCAGGAGCGGCTTAATGAACTTAGAGGACTCCGACAACAAGAGCTGCACTTGAGAGTATGGTCGGCCCATCTCAACGGAAAATCAGCATGGCTTCCATGGAAGTCCAGGCTAAAGATGCAACGATGGATGTGTACCCCGTGGATGCAATCAAGGAGAAGACTAGTTGTGAGCTAAAGAACCGATCTATGAAGGTGGCGATCGGCTTTTCTTTACCTTCTGCATAGGGAGCGACCTACCATTGCAATCCGATTCCAGCTGGCTATGCTCGTGTCAGTGTGGATGAAGTTGTACCGATATTTCAGTCAATGTAGCTTGACATCCCTGGAGGTGAAGGGGAGATGACACTGGGAGAAGTCACGAGTGGCTTCATTCTTTGGAAAAAGGAATACATCAAGTTTCTAGGCTCACGGCCAAGGCCACTATCTCCACCGAGAAGAAATCCATCACCTCCAAGGCCACCGTCTCCTCCAAGGCCACTGTCTCCTCCGAGTCCACCATCTCCTCACAGTAGA
Organism: Avena insularis; assembly: GCA_023614405.1. Classification (NCBI taxonomy): domain Eukaryota; kingdom Viridiplantae; phylum Streptophyta; class Magnoliopsida; order Poales; family Poaceae; genus Avena; species Avena insularis. The sequence goes on along the minus strand of CM042692.1, from coordinate 426,325,551 downwards.
AGTCCACCACCTCCAAGTCCACCCCTCCTCGAGAAGGACCGCAACGCTAGTCCATCTCGATCTACGGCGTCTCAGCCGCCTCCACCCACTAAGGGGCAAAAGCGGAAGATAACCACCGCTTCATCGAGGCATAACCAAAAGTGAAAGTTGTCGCCCCTCCCAAGAGTACCATCGTCTCCTCCCAAGAGGGCTTACGACCTGACTGATGAGGAGACCAAGGCGGTTGTACAGGCCAAAGTGGATGCCTTATTTAAAAAGAAACAACCCAAGCCAGAGGTCCCAGTAGATCCGTCAGTCAAGGAGCACTTTAAGAATTTTCTGAAGCATCCATCCCAAGCTCAGATAAATGCGTCAGATGACTATACACGCTGTCTTGTGAAGACAATAAAACGGAAGAGAACAAGTGGTAGAGCAAGCGCTAAAAAGATGTTCCCCGGCTCAGAGAATAAGAAAAACAATCGATTCCCCCGCTCCAGGTGTTACCCAAACAACAACTATATGGGGGAGAACCTATGGATATGAAAATAGCTATGGCATTGGGCGAGCAATGTAATATGTCGCTTGATGACATACTTGGCAGTGCTGGCCCCCCACGGCTCCTATAGCACGACAATATGTCCACAGGCAGTCTTTGGTCAGTTCTGAGATGCTCCGGGATCTTCCAACAAAAATGCGAATATTGCATGTATGGTATATGAAAACCCCAAAAAAAGGGAGAGGATGGATCATAGAAAAAGTTAGAGAGGAGCATTACTTCATTAAAGACGAGGTCCATGTTGAACTTTTAGAAATCTTTCAGTTATTCAATCAAAGGGACCTCGACAAATCTATCCTCAGTTGCTATTGTCTGTAAGTGATCAATTTATTTATGTAATTAATAAGTAACTAGCTCAGCTCATTCAATTTATTATCGGTAATTATACTCACTATATTCTTGTGTATGCTATGATGCAGAATGAAGATTCTTGAATGTAAAAAATGGAATCCATGGATTTGGGGTTCATTGACCCAAATCGAGTTAATGAAGCTATGCTAAAGATGAAGCCCATGGACACGGACTGTAACTTGCTCCGGTTTTTCCAGAAGCAGCATTTCTGTAAGGAAATACTATTTCCTTACCACTTCGGGTGAGAGTGTTTATGTCTTGTACATATTAACTTTTTATTACTCGATGTTAAGTGTAAAAGATGGGTTACTGACATATATATATATATATATATATATATATATATATATATATATATATATATAAACCTTGCGCAGCTTCTACTAGATTCTTCTAAGCATTTCCGTTGACTTGGGAAGAGTTCATGTAATGGACTCATCCAAAGTGGACATGGAAGAGTACCGTAGCATGATCGAAATGCTCAATAAGTAATTTCAATCATTATCGCACTATATCGGTCTCTTTCGTTCAATTTCTGAGATATGAAGTAATTATTAATGCATTCATTCATTTTTTTGTCGGGCAGTGTTTGGAGACAGTTCAAGAGTGTGAACCGCGGTCAATGGCGTGAGGAGCTGATTTATAAACCGCTGCCGGTAAGTAGTACGAGTTAGGTACACGCATCTCTTTAATTCTAGTTTCAATACAATTATCATGCATGCTTGATTATTGTTTGATTGAATTCTATTCTTGTAAAGTGCCCAAGGCAACCACATGGGACTAATCTATGTGGATACTATGTTTGCGAGTTTATTCGCAGTTGCGCTAATGAGCAGAAGGGAAAAATTTGTTCAAGTACGTAAACAATATATTTACAATTTATTTTTATTATCATGATTTGTGTTGAGTTCTGTTCATATTCTTTATGATGATTGATATATTCATATCGATTTCCGACCCATGCAGAGAATACAGTATAGATAGACCCTAAAGCATATATGTAATGGATCTCCATGTAATCAAATAGACAGGCTCTGGACCCGGTTGAGAGTCGTATACCAAATTGTATATATATTTGTGTGCATGCTCGCAAGAGAAATTATATTATATATGCATCAACGTGTGCAAGTACTATGTAGTAGCGTCGTGTATGTATATGAAAACTTGTTTGAAATGAAAACATAGAATGAAAAATAATTAAACTTAAAACACAAAATGTAAAGAAAAACATAAAACCCTAAAACCCCCTCTTCTGCCGCGACAGCCAAATGGCCCAAAACGTTACCGCGGCAGAGAACCTTTAGTTCCAGTTCGTGTTACGAACCGTGACTAAATGTCCTTCAACCCAGCGCACGACGCGGAGCCACATGACGGACCTCTAGTCCCAGTTCATAACAAAACCGGAACTACAGGTCTAACCTCTAGTCCTGATTCTTTGTGTTTTCTACTAGTGATCGTACATTCATACGGTGGCTCCCTTGGCTGCAAACCCGTGGACCGCAAGGTTGGGCTCCTCTTGCTTGCGGACTCCAACTCTCCCATCCTCGCCGCTAGCATGCTGCCACCCTCGCCGCCTCCCTCGCGCGGTCCTATGGAGGGCTCTCCGCTGCTCCCTCTCTCTGTTCAGTTCTGGGAGACGCTCGGTCAATTCTGTGTCAACCTGCCACGGTGGCACCTTGCATGTGGGCCTAAGTTGTTAAGTAGTACTCCTTCATTTCAAAATATAAGATGTTTTAGCTTTGTGAAGCAATATATCTAGACTTTTTTTAGTATGTAGGTACACTCGAGTTTGGTTACACACTAAAAAAGTCTAGATACATTTTTTTTCACAAACCTAAAACATCCTATATTTTGAAACGGAGGGAGTATATGTAAAGGGACCAATTACTAGATTTGTGTTTTGTGCAATCCATTGCCCCAACCATTGGTGCTCGGTGAAAAAAAGCCTAGGTTGTGGTTTGGTGCAACGAAGACCCTAACAAACAGTGTTATGTGAAATTTCCTCTGATTCCTTGTCTGACCCTTGCATAAAACTATTTTGGAATTTGATCTCTAAGATCGGCGCCATCTAAAATGGAGCTGAAACTATGCAGTTCGACGCCAAAACAGGATAGCAAGGAAGTGAACCAGACGAGTTCAGCGCCACATCATTTGGCGCCGAGTGATATGGCGGCGAATTCGCTGGTCTGTTTTTTTACTATCTCGTGTTGGCGCCGAACTGCATAATTTCGGCTCCATTTTAAATGGCACCGACCTTAGAGGCCATATTTTGAAATAGTTTTGTGAAGAGGTCAGACGAGAAATTAGTTTTTCTATAGGTTAGATTTATCAAAAAATACTAAAAGAGAGGTAGGTGAAAATATTTAGCGACGTTTTCTCAAGAGTATTGTGTAGTACACCTTCAGTATGCCACAGGTTGCACTTCCAACTTCTCAATAAGATGTTTTAGTTTATTTTTAAACGAATGTATCTAAACATCTTTTCGAATCTACACACTAAAAATTCTTATATTATAAAACGGAGGGAGTAGTAAAATAAATCATGAACATAGTTTATTTGTATATTGTGCATCTTCAAAAATTAATCCAAAAATATGATAATGCGTTCCTTAAAAAACAAATGATGAATAGCATAGGGTATTCACGTAGGGCAACTCCACAACCCCCTTGGGACAGTGATTTTATCTGGTTTGTTTGTGGTGGCCCACGAACGGGTCGAAGAGCGGAGACCCATGTCCTCGGCTCGTCCAATTGCGGGTGGATGTGCACCCAACATGCCGACCCATATTTGGTCCATGGACAAAGCAGCGTCTTCGTCCATTAATGGCGGCGGCTACATTTCTCACCCGGCCGCGACACTTTCCACCGCTCTCCCTTTCTTTTCCCGTCGGTCGCGCCATTTGTCGCCCACGCGAGCCGGTTCCCCTCCGGCCGCACCATTTCATGCCTATGACTTTCATTGGGAAGGCCTTTGCCTATAAGACCTCAATGCCTTGGTTCGGGGGCAGCACACAACATACCACAACTACTAGCCATGCCTCATATTCTCCCTACAACTTGGACCCGGCTCAGCGAAGCCGCATGTGCCACCTACCCACCCATCCCGTCGTGAGACGGTGGCAACCTCGAGGTGGTGGAAGAGGCGGATTGGATTGAGGAGGGGCTGGACGACTTTGACTTTGAGGACACCAGCGACCTACAGGCGTCGAGCGTCACTGGCGCGCTGAAGAAAGAAGAGATTGACCGAGGAGATGGCGGAGGAGTCAGCTGAGAGGGAGGAGCTCGACCTCAGCGTGGAGATGGTGCAAACCCGGTGCGGGTAAGGGAAAAGATAAATGGAGAAATGAGGGACACTTATTATGGATAAGGGAGTACTCCTCCGTTTCAAAATATAAGATGTTTTAGCTACACATTAAAATAGGTCTAAATACAATTCTTTCATAAAACTAAAACATCTTTATATTTTGTAACGGAGAGAGTAGTTACGAGCAGGATTACCGTCTGCTTTAATGGTAGCCGTTTTCGCTGAAATATCAATGGATATAAAAGACTATGAGCAACCCTAGCATTACCTGCGCTAGGTTCGTGCAATTTACTTGTTTTGCCCTTTGTTCACACTTACGAAAGTGTTTGAGCTATGGAATCGTGGTTAATTCTGCTGTGGGCCCCTTTGTCATTTGCACAGAGCTAGTAGCTTTATCCGCCTGCGAACTTGCTCTCCACACGAGCCCCCACACGCTCGGCAGTCACACGCTCCATGGCGATGGCGTTGCACCTCGCCTGCGCCGCGCCGCGCCTCGCCATTGTGGCCTCCTCCGCCTCTGGGGAGCCTGTCCGCCGTATACGGCGCCGCGCTCCGGGGTCACCTCCCCGGAAGACTCCCACGGCGGCTCCAACCCAGCCGTCGGTTGCGGAGGTGCGGCGCGCCATCGGCGCCGACAACGATCCATCAGCCTCTGGAAGGGATAAGCAGTCTGGTTTCATGGAGATCCTTGCCTCCACGCCGATCGGGCAGCCGGAGAGCGACGCTGAGCGCCGAATCCGCGAGGCCGCCGAGTGGGTCGTCGACAACACGGAGGCGCGTGCACAGCAAGGTGATGGGTCTTGCAAAGCTCCCCCTGTCATCTTAAACAATACCAGTATTTAAATGGCTATATGTGCTGCGCTGTCCATTGCAACTACGATTTACAAAAAAAAAAAAAAAATTGTAAAAAGCAAGCTTACTTTCTCATTCTGAATGATGAACTGCCTAAGATACCTGCATTACTAGGAACAATGCCTTACTAGTTATTTACTGAAGAATACATTGTGCGATCATTTTAGATAAGATTTGGGCCATGCCTCATAAGCAATCTTACCTTTTGCATCGTTCTGAACTTCTGATTTATGGTATGGGCTATGAAGTTTGGGCTGAAATTGTTCTCTACTTTGTACTGCTCTTCTCCTCAGGGCAGAAGTCTGTCTTGGTGCTTTGTATGAAGATCTTTCCTCTGTGGCTCTTCCTCATGCTTACTGCCCTTGGAGTTATAAAGTTACCGTTTGATATTCCTGGTCTGGATATGGATAATCTCCTTATGTAAAGTGTTAGGTTGTTCATTAATTTTATTCGCCTAGCTATATGAGGTGTGGATACTTGAAAAATACAGTCTTAGATATGATCTACACTATTGAAGTTACTTCTTTTGTAAGATATGAATAATTTGTATAATTGCTTCTCTTCTTTGCCCTCTTAAACTTGGAGTAACATGTGGATACATATTTATTCCTTCAGTGGAAATAAGTAAAACTGATTTTCATTATGGGTATTATTTGTGAGATGAGCATAATAACTGACCAAGTTTGTCTATGTTACATCCTATGTACTAGAACTAGGAAGTACTAGGTACACTGTACATATTCCAGATTTTGTGAACAGCATACAAAGTTGATTGACTACTTCTGGAATCATTTCCGTGAATCTAATAGCTGTTACAGTTCAGGATGAACTTTTGGGGTCACCCTACAATATTAATTGGTCCATGGGATATAAATCTTATAGATGTTATTTTGTGTTCACTCTACAATATGAATTGATCCAGTGAATACTTATTTTCTGAAGTGACTCTCAAGTCAGGATTTTCAGTTCCACTGTAATTATATCTGCATAATAAAAGCACCTTAGCGTTGAGTAATGGTAAATAGGTAATTGTCGACCGTATTTTCCTATTATCCATATGTTGACCCCCGGGGAATGATCCCTCGCGGGCTGTACGTTGTTAGATAGATGAGACCTCTCCAGCAGCGAATTAAACGCGCTCGGATAAAACCCCGTTTAATTCGGTCCCCTTGGGGTCTCGAACCCAGGTGGGCTGGCTGCGCACTCGCTAGCCTCACCACTAGGCAAAACCACAACACTTGGAATGCTGTTGTATCTCTTGGTCTCTGAACTGCAGCATTGAAGTCATACTGTTTGTTGTTGGACTTTAGATCCTTCCAGTACAGAAGCACCAGCTGAATAAGAAAAAGAGTAAAAGATAATGCATTGTTCAATGGGAAGTTAACTCAATCGATATCCCGAAGAACAGTGTTCCATTCCTTGCCGAGGTGAACTATATTCTGTTATTGATACATCTCGTGGTCATGGAGCTCTATTAGGATAGGTGGGTGAACCAGAGGGCATTGATGAACAAATCGTACTATTAGCATTGTTGTTCACATAGCTTTTGATGGTTAGGCAGCTACTCCTGCCATTGTATTTCTGATAGTCTTGGAACCTACTTCCATGAACTATGTTCAAAATCGAATAAGGCTAGATATTGCATAAGCGCCCTTTATCGAAAAAAAGATATTGCATAAGCTTCTTTTTTTACTCTTCCATGTGCTGTTCTGGACATGCTGTTCATTTATGAAGATAGAGCTTATCTTTTCACGTACTTAATAGATGATACACCAACACCATGAGGACACTGCAGAAAGACATCATGGTCTACTAGAATTTAACCACCTTCAGGATTATCTTTTCATTACATGAAGAAGGAAAAACTGGACCTCTCCTGTCGTTTAAGGTATGTACAAGTTACAACAGAAACAATCAAATACAAAGTATTAAGGTAAATAGACAGAAGGAAGGTAAAATCAACAGTGTTTCCTCAGTGGCAAAATGGAGAAGAGGTTGATCTCATAATTTACATGTGTCCAACTGCAGGTAGATGTCCTAGTTAGTTTTTTACCTTAACACCTGCAGGTTTTGTATTAGCCAATTTTTTTTTGTCTCAAATGATGTGAGACAAATGTGCTGATCGCTGAGCATTTAGAGTCAGTCATGCCAACATATGAGCCTGACAAGACACCAGCGTATGATCTGCAGCCGAGTCCGAGCATGACACTCTTTCAGTGCTCTAATGAACCTTTCCTTTCTTATCTTCTTGCTGCTCTCTGCTCCCATGTTTACGAGGCTAACTATAACTTGTCTTGGTTGGTGTGGTATACAGCAGAGCATGCTATATAGGTTTGCTGATCGAGTCTCTGTGGATTTGGTTAGCATGTGAAGATATTGGGGACTTGTATAGAGAGACAATGATGAGTTCACTCCTCACGTGCAAGCAAGTTGAATAAGATGAGTGCAATTTAGGAGACAAGCTTGTATTATTTATATATCTTCTCTCTCCTGGAGTGTGATCATTTTGAGTGATGTAATTTTGCAATGGATTGTGGAACTTACAACATGGCTGAAGCATCCGTAAGTTGTGCGATGCACTAGACCATGTGAGCATTCATGATCTCAAAAAGGCAGCTTTTTCTGCAGGCAATTTGGATTGCACTAGAGGTAGACTTGTTTAAGTTCTTGCTTTTCGTAAAAAACTTATAATAACAAGCAAGTTGCACTGTACAGAATTATTTGAGAGTTCCAATAGAGGTGCTTCGTAAGAGTTTGTTTGTACCAGACAATGATGTTCTTGGATTGCTAAATATAAGTGTGTATGCTGAGGACTTTTGAGATCTCTTTAGGGACTCTGATGGGTTGGTAGGATCTTATTCATCTTTAGTTAGTTTTGAGAAGCTTTAATGATTTTGTTACTTTTGTTGGTTATTTTGAAGAAGAGTAGGAAGATGATTTCAGTGTTTTACTCAATTATTTCATCTTCTGGTATCCAGATATTTGTCATGTTTCATCTACACTTTGAAAATATATTCTTCTTTCCTGTTCCTTCAGAGGAAATACATTGTTCTTGACTTATTTATCCTCTAGGGAATTTAGTTAAGTATGCACATTAGAATGTGCCCAACTGCAACGTGTTCTCATCATTTATGTGTTCATTGGTCTTGTTCCACCTCGATCAGTTAGTTTTATAGTGATGCTCCCACTAATCCTTGTAGCCATAACTTTGGATGCTGAGCTTTGACACTACAGATTTTCAATAGCAAACTACTGATTGTCTTGTTAGTTCTCATTCTTTTCTTACTCTCATGCATGCAATCCGTACGAGTATTTATTTTTGTAGCTTTTAACAGGTTGACAAGTTAGTCTACCGAGATAATAGTAGTAGTAGTTTTCAGTAGCTATATGCAGAAGGGTTTGATGAACTCAGTGAACTTCTTGAGGTTGTAGTACTGGAACTTCTCGTCCTTGCACTACTTTGTACTGCAATAACTAGTATTTTCCCAATATGCAAATGGTCGAATATTACTTCAACAGACCATCATCTTCAACCCTCCTCTCTTTCACTAAATGAAAATAAAACAACAGACATTTGAAAACTTCCTCTGAGGGGATTTATTTCCCTTTACTTTGCTAATTTAAAATGAATATGGTAATTAGAAATTTATCAGCATCTCCACTCCACATTTTTGCTCAGAATTCTCTGTTTATTTTCTTCTTCGGCATGGTTAATGTTTCTTGTTGCTCGCATATTCATGTTGTTTGCTATCCACGATTCCAAGATGATTTTTAGGACTGTCTGTAAGTTCATCCTTAGTGACAAACTGACAAAAGAGTCACTCCTTGAGTTGCCAGCTTGATGCGTTATTTATTAGTGCTAATATTGTCATTAGCTAAGTCATTGCCGCCTAAGTTGGCATGCGTTCATTGTTGTATACTTGTATTTGCAGGTTTTGTTCTGACATGAAACATAAGCATTGGTATGTTTCTGTTGAGTCCATGAATGCTGATGTTATGCTGGGATTGCTTTGTGGGCTTTGTTGAAGTGTTTGAAGCATTAAAATAAAGGCAAGTTTTAGGTCGCTTCTCCCTAAAAGAATTACTAGTTCCAGTTCACTTAATTTAAAATTATTCTGCAGATTGTATAAAAGATATGCAGCAAATAATGGAGGCACCTAAACTGTTAATTCTCCGTAAGGACTTTAAATTATTTGTTATATTGAGAAAATTGCAGACAGCAAAAGGTGCCCCTTTTCATTGATTAAAAGGGAGGCTGAGTTCATAATGAGATCCTCAGGTAGGAAGTTTCTTCTTGGTACCCTCATCTTCAATCCTCTGTCTTGACCTAATGTCACGGCCTCAGTAACACAACAGGTTCAATGCATATGGAGATTTTCTTCTGATTTGATTCCCTCGTACTCTCTCCGTTAAGAAATCTAAGACATTTTAGCTTTGTGGAATGAATGTATCTAGACAGTTTTTAGTGTATAGGTTCACTCTGAACCTCTACGAATCTATACACTAAAAGACGTCTAGATACATTCGATTCACAAAGCTAAAACATCTTATATTTCTAAACGGAGGGAGTACATGATTAATGTACCGTTCTTAATAACTATTGTTTCCTCTTGCAACCTTTTTGTACTTAACGATGTCTTGTAGTGATTTCACTGATGAGGCTTGCCTAGCCAAGGGTGTTAATGATAGATGCATGTGGGATAGGTGTGTAGTCTAGGTTTGTCCATGAAGCCTATAGCTCTCTTTGCATATATAACTCTCTTGCTAACGGAATAAGATGCACACGAGCCATATCATGTTTCTCTCTCTTAAACATTGGGGACATCTGAATGATATCTGGAATAGATTAAGAAGAGAATTACCTTGGTCTATGCAACTCACTTTCAATTTAACATCACTATAAATTCGTAGCTTGGATTTCTTTTGATGAACTGAAACTGTAGGCAGTAGAGTCCAGAGTTCGTCCGTCTGGAAAACAATAAACAAAGACAATTTATGGTCTTGCTTGCATATAGGACTCTGTCATCTGAGTAGAAGGCAAGAAAGGAACTTGGTTAGTTCAAATCGTTATGCGAATTGTGCTGACGAGAAACTGAATAATGATACAGTAACAAAAGATAGTTTCTAGCTTCCATGCTACAAAATATACTAATATGTTAATTCGGATTTATTCAGCCTTCAAGTTGCATAAACAGAACTTCCTGTTGTTTGAGTAAAAGTGACCTGAAGTACATGGAGAACTCATTTGCCGGACTCTCCAATCAAGCATTTTTTCTGAATTCAAGGATTATGGTGTATTCCTTTGTGTAGCTGGAGAGATTTCTGTATACTACTATCGTAATCAGCTGACTTAATCACTGTCACCAAGGTACGTGTCAAACATCACTGCAATGACTAGTGAAAGGTACACATTGGAGATAACTCCTTCCCACTGCATGGAAGGTGAAATCAGACAAGTTTCTAGGAGTCAAGCTTTATCCCGAGGTTAAGCCTGTTGTAGAGCATTACATAATTGCAGTACTACCAGACCTTAACAACTGTCACGAATAATTTCAATTAGTTAGAACTCCATGGCAGTGCATGGAAAGTGGAATCAGACAAGTCTCATAGAAGTCCGGAGCTTTACCTAGCTTCATCGTCTGTGTACAGCATTTCCTAATTGCAGAATTACCAGGTCTTAATACCTGTTAGCGGTAAAGCTTAATCAGTTATATCATATGCATCAAGGTGACCTTCCTGGAAGTTTCCTAGTGAGCGTTGCTAGGACATCTTTTGGAGCCCCTTTCTTGGAGTCACTAAACAACCTTTCTCTGCTTTGTTCCATGGGCGGATGGATGACCACTGGATCTTGTCTGGTTTTACCACTGTAATTCTCTGAGATAGTCATGGCCATGCATAGTTTAAGTCTTTTGCTAGCTCCTAAGCTCCAAGCAAATAGAATAATTAGTAGGATAAGTTTAGGGTCAGAAGTGTGCCTCCCAGTGCATAAACAAACTTCCTGCATGTGGGGGGTATGATGTTCTTTTGATAGGGCATATCATCCCTTGTGTGCCTCTATATAAAGGCACCCACTTAACACCCCTCTCTTACCACACTACCCATCAATCTACAAGCTGTCTAGTCTAGCAGCAATTCTTTCTCTCCTTCGCATTGCACCAAACTTTCTAACCAGACCATGAAGATTGGAGGCCAAGGGAGGCTCAACAGAGCTTTCAGGGAGAAGAGAGCTAGGTTCTACATCTTCTGCCGCTGCGTCATCATGTTGCTCCGATGGAGCGATTGATCGGTCTCCATGATGGAAGACCTTGTTTTTCCATCCGTTCTGGAATTTTCTTTTTGGCACTGCCATTCTTGCAGGGTTAGAGTTTAGGTGTAGTTGCTTTGTATAGGCTGGCCATGTACTTCTACTAGTCTTCATTTTTGAGGGTCATTATTTTCTTCCAACACTTCCTGCTGTTGCAGGCAAGAGTTAGAGATCCAACTCTGTAGTCCGAGATTGTCACCCTCTTATAAGACTGAGAAAGATCATTTCTTAACTGTGCTTCAACTTGATATTATACACATGATGATAGAATGATACTTAACAAAGGAATGATTTTATTTTCAAGTAAAAGTTTTTTATTAATACCCCATCCCTGTTTACGGCTATTTTTTGAAATGCATCTAACTCTGTCTAATCCAATCTTTCAAACAACCATCCAATGAAACTCATGAGATTCTTTACTTTCTATTTGTTTCCATTATTTCAGTACAATGTGCAGTTGTTTGGTACAATCTTCCGTGGAAGTAACATTCCTCACAAAACTTGGTAGTTATTTTCTTACCCAATGAGAGAACTGTCCCGCACGCTTTGTGCTGCAAGCCCGCTAGAATTAAATTCTGGTTTGTATGACCTGATAAACTCTGGTTTCTTAATTGCATAGTTTTTACGTCCTAAATGTGTTGGATTGCGGGCATAAATGAAGCAAGCCTATGCTCATAGAAAGTATAGGTAATAGTGAAAGTAGCAACAACCTTTTCAGAACTTGAGCATACAAATTTGTATCAACATGAACTCTGAGTGTTAGGGCAGGTTACTGCCCCTGCAACTGCTAGCATCTAGACATGGCTTCCTGACTATTTCTGTCATCTCACAATTTGTTAGGAATCTGTTAAATCAAGGCATCCTCAGCTTCATTATGAATCAAAACTATACATGCTTCTGCAAGGGGGAAGCAAGTCTAAACAATTAGATACAACAACTTGCTTTTTATTCATATTTTCTACTCCCTCCGATCCATGGAGTACTTATTTTGATTTAATGCTTGCTTCCAAATTCTAGCTGGAATTCCTCATCTGAAGTGGTTGGAATGGACGGGAGGAGTACAATGTCATGGTCATTGATCTTCTTGGTCCAAGTCTGGAGGATTCATTCAACTATTGCAACAGAAAAAATTCACTCTTAAAACAGTACTTTTGCTTGCTGATCTGATGGTAAGTTTTTTCTTACTGTATCATAGCATCTTGGCCGTTAATATTGGCCCACCTATTTGACATAATACCAACAGAAGTATTTATCTGAAAACTCAAATCTTGTGAGTAATTTATTTTGTTGAATTTTACCGCCAAATTAATGTGTTCCAATATTTTTATACAGATTGCAAGGGTAGAGTACGTGCACTCGAGGGGCTTTCTTCATCGTGATATAAAGCCGTTCAATTTCAGTTTTATGCAGTGGAGAGTATCGATAAGGGCGAGAGTTGACAGGAGCTGAACCAGGCAACAGTGTAATAGCGTGATCATATTCACGAGACGGTGGCAAGGTATCTGGTTCAGAGAACACATCAGCAAATTCAGATAAAACAGTTGCAACTTCTTCAGGTAAATCTTGAGTTGTACAGTCAAATACTGTTTGTGGTTTTGTCATTGGTTCAATCAAAGCTAGCGCCCATACATCATTTCCTTTAGTCCACTTGAGCAATTGATCCACATGCATTTCTTCCACCATGTGGGATTGAGCTGGTTGAATCCCATACAGAGTAATCTGTTGCCCTTTGTGCAAGGGCATCTTCCTGGTGCCCCAATTTCCGGTGATATCACCACATTGCCTGAGCCAGCTGACTCCAAGAATAGCATCGTAAGCCTCCAAGTCCAAGACATGCATATCTGTCACAAAAGTATGACACTGGGTCCACCACTCCATATTCTGAACCACTTGGTTGCATTCCATGAGAGCTCCACTAGCTACTTTCACCGAAGCAGCAGATATTGGTGTAGTCTGTAACTGACAGCGTTGAATAAGCTAGGAGTTGACAAAATTATGACTACTGCCCGAGTCCACTAGTATAATCAACACTCGATTGCCCACTTGATGGTGTGGATCATATTTGTCACCACACTTGAAGTAGAGACCGTTGGCACGCCTATAGTCCCTTAACTGTCTCTCCTTCCACAATTCTCTATGTCCAATCTTCAGAGCAGGTTTAGCTACCTCATGTCGAGCTACAGGTGCTTCAGGTTTGTATACTGCAGCCTTCCGCCAGGGTTTGTTATGTATTACTTTTCTAATGGTTTGAATTCCTTTTTAATGTGCAATACATTTCACTGATCTATATTAACTTGTCTGTCACAGCCTTCCTTAGCAAGGTCTGAAAGCTGGCATGAAAACTCAGAAGTATGACAAAATTAGTGAAAGAAAATATTAACTCCAGTTGAGGTAATTAGATGTGGTTTCGATATGCAGATGTTTGCTGTATTTGTACTTAGATTGCAATATAATCTTATGTACCACCATTTGCATAATTTTGTATAGGTTCTTATCTTATCCATAGGAGTTTGTTTCATACTTCCATTATTGCCGATCTTTGCGATTTGAAGATAAACCAGATTATTCCTATTTGAAGAAACTCTTCTGCGATCTATTTATCTGTGAAGGTACTCTCAGTACATATAGTAGTTTGAAGTTTCTATGCATCTACATCCTTAATGGTGTCTGATGGATAGTTTACAGGGTACCAAGCTTTTTTGCCCCGTTTCAAAAAAATTATATATTTGATTGGACTGTATCAAGGCAAGTAGCAGAAAAAACAGATTGTGAGTATGTCCGCCGTTCCTATTTCCAAACCATTTTTAGCAGTTGCAAGCTTAACTGTACTGAATGTGTAGCCCTTTTTTCCTCGCTACGAGCCAAGTGGAAGGACAGGTGGTTTGGTGGGACCATCTGCAGAACGGGCTGGACGGTCGTATTCAGACAAATAAGCTTTATGGGAAGTAAAACTTTGTGTTTCCTTCTATGTTAACAGCAAGACAGAATGTTCCTGATAGATTCTCTGGTTCAGTGGAAACATTTGCTAGAAGAACTGAATCTGGTTCTGGCCATCATGGAGAAAACACGAAGCACAGAACCCTATTGGATTCATTGTTGGCACCCAAGATGGTTAGAAGTGCTCAATTTATTTTATCTAAAATATCTGATGCTTAGTGAACATTCACCATGCACTTATACTTCTGCATGGAAGCAACATTTGATGGTTGATAGGAACGCCTATGCATCGGAGGGCCAATATGGATTCGTTGGATAATTAAAAGGATTACACCACTTTTACATCTGTGCTAGGCTGCTGATTCAGATAAAAGAAGGCCTGTGTCATTTCGGAATGGGAGCACGTCGAGGAAAGCTCTCTTGTCAAGCAGCAGAACAAGTTCTGGAGAGCCCAGTGACCAAACACGCACTGGCCACTTATTCCCAACCAGCAGTCTCCCATCAACCACTCAGAGGCTTCACCAATCAACTCTACTGGAGGCCAGGTTCTCGTCGTTATCGAAAACTGCGAGAAATGTCCATGTTGATCCCACTGTACATTTGAGCGTCCTACAATTAGTGCAGACAGGAGGAGATAAAGGCTTGCAGAGTAAAAAGGCCATCTATTGCTATCATGAGCGAGGGCACTCAGGATTCATTCAGTTCCAGATGGTGTGCTACACGAGATGCTGAGGAATGCATATAGCGAAGATGGCTCGTGGAATCTTTCATAGATGACCGACCACTGTTAATTCGATGTCTGTTCTTTCAAATGGCTAAAGAAAACGCTTTACACTTCCATTCTGAAGGGCCTGAACAGGCTGCATTGTTTCGGCGTGCAGGGCCCAGTTGATGTTAATGACTCAAACATTTGTAGAGATGTTACTCCAATAAAACAGTTCATTGGATATTCAAAACGATTCACCTGTTTGTTATGGGAATTGTATATGTGCATGAATGTGTTAATGCACAAGTCTAGGGTTCAGTTTTCTAGCAGCTCCAGAAGAACTTGAGCATGTGCAAAATCTAGGGTTATGCTGTTGCTCTTGTTGCTTTGGCCCGCAAAAATATGATCAGCAGCTTATTTCCTGGGGAATGTAAAGGTTATGCCGTTGATCCTTGTTCCAACTTAGGATTACCATGGCGGTAGCTGAACTTTAGTTTATACAGTACATCATAAGTTGTTGCATTGCCTTTACAAGAATCACTGATATTCTTTCAAAAAAGGATTGCTGTTATTTTTGAAAATAATAGAATCACTGTTACTATACCGAGTAAGGCATGTCATCCCCTTGATTTGAACAAAGATTGTCATGGATTTGAACACTGAGGTTGAACTTAGAATGCTTTGTTAAGATAAATCACTAGAGTGCAGAACACAAGGCCGTATTTAGACCACAGTAACAACTAGCATGTACATATTTCTCGCCAAAAAAAAGAGAGCCTGTACATACACATGGAAACTTGCAACAGAGACTAGCACTACACTAAATCAGTCACAGATACAATGAACCTAATCTTCTGCACATATGACTTATTCAGTTATATCAAAGCAGAGTTTAGCTTCATCCCAGGGACCATTGATCTCGAACTTGTACTCTTGAATCCTGATAAGCCAGTAAGGGCAAACAAGCGAGATGAAAACAAGTGCCAGTAGTAAAATGAAGAGCATCCGGTGCAATTGGTAAGTGACACTCAGGGTTATGATCATCAGAGCAAATGAGAATACCAAATGGAGTCTACGGGAGTACTTGTTGATACAAAATGTAACCAGTGGCGCAAACAGAAAGAGCTGCAAGGAGAAGAGCATGATTGCAAAGACGTGTAGCCAAGATGGAAGACGCGAAGCCACAAGGACAGAAGCCACTATCGATGCGTTCAAGGAGATATTGCTGGTCAACTTTGGGTTGTTGAGTGCACCTGGAGGTCCTATAGTTGAACCGGAATGATCATGCAATAAGAGATGAACCAGCAGAAGGAACACAGCAAGTGCCCAGATTGAATCTGAACTGATGGACCTAGTGAGGGTATGGCAATTAGGCGCTAAAACATAAAGGCCACTGGTGAAGAATGATATGTTGAGGACATACTTCTAGAGTAGCTTCAGCGAGAATGGACTCGTTGTGAGCAAGAGGACCAATAACCCAACAAGCACAAGGCCACAAGAGAGTGATCTCATCAATAGCCAAATTGAGGGTATGGGTCCACGTCGAAACCACAAGAGCGAAAATGCAGAGATACTGGGAAATGGAGACCGAGTCGACTTATCACTCTCAGGAAATCTCTCTTGACAACATTGGCATTCATAACCATCTCCTCAAGGAACGAGTCGTCTGCGTAGTTGTCATCATAGCCTGGTTACATTCCCCCATAGGCTACCTTTCTCCACTTCGTTCGGCATGGGATCGGGTTTCCCATGCCCTTCATGCTCCTTGCTACTATGTCTTGCCCAGAAAGAATTTGATCGGTTATACCAAAGTTGCTAGATCTTTGATAATATAACCAAAGTTGGTCATCCTTTGACTAAATACCCTAAGCTACTTGCTTGGTTTGATGATATATTTTCAAGGATGTCTGTGCACATACAGAATAAATATCCTTCCAGAAAGACAATCAGTTCCTGTTTGTTGGATTGCTACCTCTCCACTTTCCACCAAAGAATGAATCGCTGGCTGGGACTCTTGCTGCGTGCACTTCCAGCGGATTCTGTTACTTCATTTCCTGAAGATTGATTCCATCCTCACTCTGCAACTTAGAAATTTCATCTCACAAACCTAGGGTTCCAAGATAATTATCCGTTAAAGTTCTGGGATATACAGGAGAGAAGAGGAAAAAGGAGGTGAGGTTTACCTTGCCCTCTCGGCCGTGCTTATTTCGCTGGCTGCCGGCCACCGTACGCCGGAGCGTGAGCCTCTCGCCTGCGCGCGTGCGTACGGGAGAGAAGAAGGGGACGAGCGACTTGGGATTCAGTAGCAGACGCCGGTAATGGAGCACGCCGCCGGAGTGGAAAGAGGGATTGCGGGGACAGGCGCCGGGAACGGGATCTGGGATGGTATGGTATGGGAGGCGACGGCGGGACAAAGGCGGTCGGCTAGTGGGCGCGGCGGCCGGCCGGGACGGGAGGCAACGGCGAGCAGAAGCCGAGGCAGAGCACAGAAGCAGCACGGTCCAACTGCTGAATTGGGGAAAATTCAGTTAACACTGCCGATGGGGAGAAGATCATTTCAGTTAACCAGCGGTCACGATGAAAAGATACCGGTTCGATCATGAGCATCTAACGGTGCAAGATCAAGTGGCAGGTAGCCGCTGAAGAAGTCGTTGTCCTCAGTTACTTTAACTAGCTAGGACCGGCGCGGCGTCCGCGCCTTTGTTGGTAGCGATGAGTTTAAGAATAAAAGATGTTTGGAAAAATTGGTTATTTATCTAAAAGTTCAATGATCTTGGATTATATACCCAAAGTTGAGTGTACCTTGGTAAAATACCCATAAAGATGATTAATTGTGTTTATGATCTATCCAGAAGGGGTTTTCTGTAAACCAAAAAATGTATAATTGCTTTATGTAAACCAAAAAATGTACCGCGTAACTGCTCATGGAAACAACTACTTTGCCCTCTGTTATAATAGTTGTTTGGAGTCGCCCCGTACAATAGCTCATCTCTTTGTGGTCCGTACAAGCAAGAATATCTATAGCATCAGAAACTACTTCCATCGATTAGTCTCAGGCTGAAGCACTACTAATCAAGTGTCGACTCACTTGTCTGGGCAAACATCCATGAACTTTTTGAGGTACTAGTCGGCAGAAGTAAGATGGATAGATGGACTTACGCCAGCCGGCGGCCGGAGGCAACAGAGACAGCCACGAGCGGACGATGCTGATGAAGGGGTTCCCCACCGGTCAGTACTGTGGTGGTTGATCTTACCAGCGATGGTTGCAGGCGCAGGCCTACATGTGAACTGGCCGATGAGATTCTGATTTGTTTTTTGAAATGGTGAGATTCCGATCTAGGATGAAGATGACCTATGAAAAGTTTCATGGCCAGCTCTAATCGGTGCCTGCTATAATTGATTTTTACTTTCAAGTCCCTATTGGGTATTTTACCAAGGTACACTCAACTTCGGGTACATAATCCAAGACCGATAAACTTTTGGGTAAATAACCAATTATCCCAAGATGTTTCTATTGGACGATGAGCTAAAGAATAAAGGATTTTTCTATTGTAAATTATGACAGTGGCACAGAGGTGTGCTAGAAATCAGGGGATATAAGGTGTGTAAATATATTTAGAAGTAACCACACTATTGCTTTCCCTGACGAAAAAACAGCAATGTTGATCTGCTTCAAATTGGAGTACATAGCTTGTTAAATGGTGGACCCTAATAGGATGCATACCATTAGCTACATAATTGACAGAAATAAAAAAATACAACCAACAGACTGAAGTTAAATTTGCAACCGGATCGAGAGTTTATACGAATATACGATACATACACATCTCCATGTGCATTTTGCTCAACATTATTGTTCCTCAGAGGAGACTTGGCTAGATTTCCTCACAAACATTGCCTTGGTCAAAATTCACATATGCATGTTTGTTGAATGTCCTTTAGATCTTCACATTGAACAACCCTTTAAATATTGAAACTGTCATTTCTATATAACGGGCTGTGGATATTGCCGCATTTTGTGTGATGACTGGGGCATGGCAGGGTGAAGAAGCGCATCAACCACTTGCTGCAAAAGAACTTGAGCCATGGTAAACGCAAAATAGAAATATTGGCAGCCGGTATATTTGAACTTACTATTCACACCTAGCTGATGGGGTCTTAGAAACAAACAAATAAAGGGTTGTCTGGGGGATAAAGGCAAGGGAAAGGCAGAATGAGCACAATTTGCTCATCTGCGGGCTGAAATCAACATCCTATAATATGTTGACTTCTCTTATCTTCCTTTTTCTTGCAATTAGCTAGCTAATTTAAATAAGCCCACTTCATGTGATCTTGGGTGAGGTGTGTGCGTCCCCTAATCTTAACAAAAATCAAATCAGCCCTAAAAAAACTAAAATTAGAAACAATTGTTTCATTTATACCTAGATCTAGGTATCATATTGGTCCTTTATATCCAAAGTTACTAATATATCGAGTTGTTGTTGATGATCTAGAAATTTTACGTGGCATATTGTTATCAAGGACACGATTCAAACATTCTACCCTAAATTAGTACAAAAGTATCATCTTGCTATTTCAGACTGTAAGGCTAATGTAGTAAAGAAGCAAACCTACTGGATCTTGCTGATGTATAGAAGTAGCGCTTTTTTCTATCGTACATAACATTGTGCAAGCAATCTCTGTTGTAGTCTGTATGCTGTAGATCTACGATGCAGTAAAAATGTTATCTATGGACACTCAGTTTGAGTCTTTTACCCTGTTTACTCTAGTGTGAGTCTGCTGAGCTGAGCTGCTTGCTCTTTTTAAAGTGGCAATTACATGACATGATAGGTTTGCTGGAGTATTTTACAGCTTGACATGGACAAATGAGACGATCCGACGATGAATCGTGGGGAAACATCAAGTTAAAAGAAGAAGCTTAATATTCATGCCATCATGCAATGACATGATACGTGGCACTTCTTTGGAGTTCTTTCAAAGTTAAAGTTTGGCAAAAGAACCAACTCAAACATCTATACCTACATGTCTGTTTATTTTTAAATCGTCCATTTATAGTTACATAGGCTACAAAATGAGAGCATTCTTGATTACTTGTTTTGGAATCATCCTTTGTTTAAGAAATCATATAAATGTTGATATATTATCAAGTTTATGACACCCTTTTTAGGGCCTATACATTCCAATGTTTATGTCACCAAACTAATCTTTTGCATCTTTCAATATTCTCAAGTTCAAAACTTGGAAGCTAAAAGCATGATCTTATTGCTGCCACAGGTGATCTTATTGGAGATAGATATGTGTTACACGAAGATTTATGAGCAAGTTGTCGAAATTTATAATTTAGGGTCAATATAATTCCCTAGTTGCATTACAAAGCAAAGTACTTGGGTTTGTTTCCCTAGAAAAATAATGCATTTTTTTGGAAAGGAGCATATATTAATATCAGAGGATACCAATTACACCCAGCTTCTGCAACAACGCATTGCCCTAGTAGCCATACAGATGCACACAGCCAAAAAACAAAAAAAAATTACAAAAAAGAAAAGTCCCGCTACAGTTCCTCATTCATTGAAATAGTAGTACTACCACCACCAAGACAGCATCAGAAGTCCATCTTCTCCAAAAACGAGGCCTCCAAGAAGGAAACAGTGCAGAAACACCGTCATCGCCCGATCAAAGATCTAGGTTTTCACCCTGAAGAAAGTCCACGCTCTTAAATCAATAATTTTAACAAGGCCATTGCCAAGCACAACCAATTAAGGCCAGACCCTAGGTTTTCACCCTGAAAGATAGGACCATGATCTTCACATGTACTGTCGCCCCCACTTGCATACCACTGCACCAAGTCACGAGTCACCAAGCCAATTCCTCATCACCACCCGGACTCGAACCACCATTGTCAGTCCTCAGATCTCGGTCTTCATGACATTCTCCATCGACACCATGAAACGGGAACATGCCCCATGATATTAATAGCCAACAGAGCTTCCAAGCGCTCCTTCTGAACCCAAACGACCAGATTAAAAACATGGGTGCGCACGATCGAATCCCACCTGATCTAGCGATCTCTCGACATATGCGCTCTGTGGAGTTCGCCGACGGAGCCTTCCGGAACACGACACTTCTGTTAGAGTATGATAGGGACACGGTTATTATGATAGTTTAGGCTAGTTAGGA
Organism: Avena insularis; assembly: GCA_023614405.1. Lineage (NCBI taxonomy): Eukaryota > Viridiplantae > Streptophyta > Magnoliopsida > Poales > Poaceae > Avena > Avena insularis. The sequence continues at coordinate 426,304,386 of CM042692.1, read as the reverse complement.
TTCTAGCCTAACTTGTCTTGTACTCCAAGTTGATCCCTGTATGCCTATACATACTCGCCCATGAGGCTCAATAATACATCCAACATATTTCGCCAATCTCTCCCTCTCTATCCTTCTACATAGTATCATCCTAGCCACGATTCTCCTACCCTAGCCACCGCCCCTCCTCCCAGGCGCCACCGGCTCCCCCGCCCCCAAACCCTAGCGCCGCCGTCCCCATGGCACCGCGCTAGCCGCCGCACACACTTCCGCGCCACGCCGTCCCCGTGGAGGTCGATCTCCATGATCTCCGCCGAGGGCTGCGGAAACCATACGCAGGGTTCGTCCATCGATCCGTGATCGGCTGCCATGTAAGTCTTTTTTCGATATCTTGATCGGTTTTCTTTTTTTGGTTTACCGATCTTAGATCGGATTGAGTCGCCCACCGCCATCATCATCGCCGCGCCTCTACTCTGACCATCGGCAACGAGGATCTACACCGCTCCGTCGCTGCCTCCTCCGCTTTGCCTGTCGCGGTATGTCGCTCGGAAAAGCGTCGCACCGCAGACAGCTGCTATGCCTCCCTTGGAAGGCTGCCGCGGCCGCCCCCCTCGGATCGTCTTCGTCGTCATCGTCCAGGACTTCACCGACAACGCCGCCATCGACTCTGATCTACGCGGTGTCCATGCCATGGCGCATACGGCGCACCGTCGGTCTGATCAACCGATCTCGCGCCTGTCTATGCCAAGCACATCCTCGAGCATGTGTCTACCACCGATCGAGCTACGGGCTACCGCTGCGTTGCCCCCTCGGACCGCAGCGCCGCCGCCTTTGGTTCACGCTACCGGCTTCCAACGCGCCTTCCTTGGCGTGTATGTCGCTGGAGGGATTGCTGCCGTCTACACATGGTCTTCGTCACGTCGCTGGGTCTTCCTCGCCTACTTCAAGCACCACCGCCGCGCTTCACAAGGTAACCTGCAGGTCGCCCTCTCGCTGTCGTAGGTCCCACCGACTACCCCATCGTCACTCCAGGCATCCAGCATGACTACCCCAGGTCGCTGCTATTTTCTCCGCCTTCTACGTCTTCGTCCACTCCAACTTCGCCGCCAGCGTCATCGCCTCATCCCCGACTACACCACCTACTACTCTACTCCAACAACCGCGGACAGTGCCGACATCTCTCCCTTAGCCGCTCTGCGCGTTGCAACCGCTCTGGAGGCTTTCTCTGCTAGTCTTTCTGACATGGCGACAAGTTCATGATGGTCCTCGCCCGCTTGCGCGGTACTGGCAACACCGGGAGTGCCTTCGTCCCCGACGCATTCCTGAGTCTGGCAAGCTCGGATCGATGCCTCGTCTTCATCGGCTTCGACAACGTCTTCTTCGGCATCGACCTCTCTACGACTACCTCGACCGCGTTACTGACGAGTTCTTCTTTGAATACTCGGTTCTGGCAAAACCAAAGTGTGTGTTCGTCCCCGACGTGCGCCTAGTTCTGGCAAAATTATGGCTGCACCTCATCCTCGACGGCTCGGACTGCATCAGCTTCAACATCGACACCCTCGACGACTGCCTCGACGCGTCTTTGATACGTCCAAAACGTATCTACTTTTCCGAACACTTTTGCTATTGTTTCTCCTCTAAACTTGTGTGATTTGGATGCAACTAACACGGACTGACGCTGTTTTCAGCAGAATTGCCTTGGTGTTTAGTTTTTGTGCAGAAAATCAACTATCGGGAAAAATTACGGAAAATATGCCAAAAATCCTATTTCACCAGAAGACTCCCGGAGCCAGAATACGAGAAGGAGGGGGCTGGGCCCAGGCCACACCACCTGGCCGCGCGGGCTAGGCTTGGCCATGCCAGGGGGTGGTCTGGCCGCCCCAGACACCCCCTCGGTCTCCCTCTTCGCCGATAAGATGCCTTCTGACCTAAAAACTCAGGAGGGTTCGACGTTTTTCTAGAAACAGTTCCGCTCCGCCGCCACCACCAGATTCCACGAAACAGCACCAGAAACTCCGTTCTGGCACCCTGCCGGGACAGGGAATTGGAGGAGATCATCGCCATCATCATCACCATCGACCATCCATGTTTCCCCCATCTATGAGTGAGTAATCCCCCGCTGTAGGCTATGAGGATGGTAGGGATTGGATGAGATCGTTCATGTAATGGCATCGGATTGTTAGGGCATGGTGCCTAGTATCTTCTGTTAGTGCTTTTTGACTTTGTTGCGACTTGTTATGCTTAATGATTGTCACTAGGGCCCGAGTGCCATGATTTCAGATCTGATCATGTTATTGAGTCATTATGATAGTATTGTTTTTGGTCTTACCTGCAAGTTGTATACACACGTTGGTGTCTGGAACCAATGGCCCCGAAGTGACCGAAATCGGGATAACCGGAGGGAATGGCTTTGATGTGAGGATCGCATGTGTTCATGGAGTGTTAATGCTTTGCTCCGGTGCTCTACTAAAAGGAGCACCTTAATTACCAGTAGTTCCCTTGAGGCCCCGCTTCAAACGGGCTGGCAGGACAAAAGATGTTGTGCAAGTTCTCATTGCGAGCACCTATGACTATATATGGAACACATGCCTAGGATTATCTAGTAATTGGATGCTTTATCTTATTTATCTGCAATTGCCCTATGTTCTGATTGCTATGTGAATTGTCTTGTCCATGCAACGCCCGTCCATCCATCCCTATGCCTACCGCACTCAAATCCTACTGTTTACTGCTGTTGTTACTACTGTCTTTACTTTACTATTGATGTTACTTTACTATTCCTACTACAAAACTATTGCTACTGATAAACTGCTGTGAGCAAGATTGTTTCCAGGTGTAGATGAATTGACAACTCAGTTGTTAAGGCTTATAAATATTCTTTGGCTCCCCTTGTGTTGAATCAATAAATTGGGTTTCACTTCCCTCGAAAATACTGCGATACACCCCTATACTTGTGGGTCATCAAGACTATTTTCTGGCGCCGTTGCCAGGAGCATAGCTTTATTTATCAAGTCCACTTGGAATCACTATTGTTTGCTGCCATCCATCCATCATGGGTAAGTCTCGTGATGGCAAGATTCCTATTTTACCATCCACTACAAGAAGAGGTACGGTTCTGAACACCTCTGTTGCTCTTGATTCACCATCTGTTATGAGTAAGCTCGTTACACCACCACATACACATGCTACACACACTGCTACTACTGCTGAGTGCAAACTTCGATACTTATGATGTCGCTTCTGTGCTTGATAAGAGTGGTTCATTACGTCCTTTCCTAGATGCTACGATTGCTAGAACTATAGCTGGAAATACTGAAACTCCTAATGAAGACACTACTACACCTGTTAGTTCACCTGAGTCTAGTGAGAGTTATGATATTGAAGATGGTTATGTTGAGATGACCGATGAATTTATTAAAGAATGTAAAAACACCCATGATAGGAGCGCTGCTAAGAGTCTCCTTGAGAGGCGTACTATTAGACCCAAATTGTCTCCTATTGCTAAGTTTGCTGCTTCTCCCATAAACATTAAAGATAAAGATTATGATTTCTCTCTTGATCTATCTTACATAGCTATTGTTGAGTGATACGTTGCTAACGTATCCATAATTTTTGATGTTCCATGCTTGGTTTTATCTACTTTCTTATGTTTTGTCCAACTTTGGAGTACTTTTTATACACTTTCCTGGACTAACCTATTAACAAGATGCCACAGTGTCAGTTGCCTGTTTTCTGCTGGTTTTGGTTCCAGGAAAGTCAGAAAATCAATATTCTTGGAATTAGACCGAACAAAAGCCAAAGTCGATATTTTACCGGAAGACTCACGGAGCCAGAAGACGAGACGGAGATGGGCCATAGGGAGGCCACACCATGTGGTGGCGCGGGCTAGCCCTGGCCGCACCACCAGGTGGTGTGGGCCCCCTGGCTGCCCACCGACCTTGCCTCTTCGCCTATAAGAAGCCTCCTGATGCATAAACCCTAAATCATCAAGCCTCCAGCCACGAAAAGTTCCGCAGCGCCGCCGCCATCGAAGGGGAGATTCGGGGGATAGAAAGTCTCTATTCCGACACCCTACCGGGACAGGGAAGTGCCCCCGGAGCCATCTCCATCGATCTCTACCACCATCTCCATCGCCGTTGCTGATTCCCATGATGAGGAGGGAGTAGTTCTCTCTCGAGGCTAAGGGTTCTACCGGTAGCTATGTGTTCATCTCTCTCTCTATGCATGATCTTATTGAGATCATGAGCTTGTAATCTATAGATCTACCTTGCTACTCAAGTGCTTTAATAGATCTCTACTCTCCCCATGTGTGTGAAGTTGACAGTGTGCACACCATGGTGGCACTTAGGCTAGAGATTACACATACTTGTTATGAGTTATATTTGGAGTTGGATGTCTTTATGAAATTGTGGTGTTTGTTTGAACCATCTAATTCTCAAGGTGACAGTGTGGGGTTATCTAGATGCGGAAAGCGAACTTTGAGGTGTGTTGTTATAGCCCTACCATTGATTAGAGTGTTCAACCGGAGAGTAGTTAAGAGTAGTATCATAAAGAGAATATATTTATATGAGAGTGTTCACTAGTGAAAGTATGATCCCTAGGCCTTGTTTCTAAGCATTGAAACACCGTTGCAACTAGATCTGTTACATGTTTGCTTGTCGCCATCTTTATTTCAGTTTGCCTTTAGTCTCTTCCACGCCATCAAGCTATTTTCTATCACTGTTACCACTTATAATTATCTATACCACTTGTATTTCACTGTCTCTTCGCCTAACTAGTGCACCTATACACCTGACAAGTGTATTGGGTGTGTTGGGGACACAAGAGACTTCTTGTATCTTGATTGCAGGGTTGCTTGAGAGGGGATACCTTTGACCACTTCCTCCCTGAGTTCGATAAACCTTGGGTGATCCACTTAAGGGAAAACTTGCTGCTGTTCTACAAACCTCTGCACTTGGAGGCCCAACAACTGTCTATAAGAATAGAAGTGCGTAGACATCAAGCTATTTTCTGGCGCCGTTGCCGGGGAGGTAAGGTAAAAGGTACTCACATCTTCCGGTGTGAGTGCTTGAAGTTATTTCCTTTAGATTCTGCAATTTTGTCTTTTTGTTTCTTCTTTTCACTAGTTAGGCTTAATGGAAAACAACAACAAAATTAGAGAGCTTTTTAGTATTTTTCCTAAGTTAGAACATGAATTGCGAAAGAAAATTAAAAACCCATGGAACTTTCTTTGCATGCTAATAGCAATGTTATTAGTATGAATCTTTTGAACACCTTTGTTACTAATGTTATGGAAACGTCTAAGCTTGGGGAAGTTAGTTTTTATGAAAATGATCTTTTTAGTTCCCTAGCTTTAAAGAAGAAAATTTCCTCTGATGATACTTTATCTTCCATATGTGGTAATTCTAATGATACTTGTGATATTTTAAATCCACATACTGAAAGCATCCCTTTTAAAATACCTATAAAAATTGTTGAACGTGTTATGAATAACTGCTATTTTGGAGATGGAACTGTCCATCCTGGTGATCATTTACTCTTTATACATGAATTATGTGAGTTGTTCAAGTGTGTAGGCATTTCAATGAACAAAGTTAAGAGGAAGCTATTCCATTTTTCACTTAAGGGCAAAGCAAGGGAGTGGTATGAGCTACTAGATGATCCTCATCATTTGGAGTGGAAGGAACTTGAATCTCTCTTTTACTCTAAATTTTATCATCCTCATGAAATTCATAAAGATAGGAGTTATATTTATATTTTTCATCCTCATGATGGAGAAAGTATTTCCCAAGCATGGGGGAGATTGAAGTCACTAATGCTCAAATGTCCCATTCATGAGCTCCCTAGTAATATTGTTATTAATAATTTCTATGCAAGACTTTCAGGATATTACAAGGACTATCTAAATACTTGTTTAGAGGGATCCTTCACAAGTAAGGAGGTCAAAGCTAAGTGGGTTCTCCTTGAAACAATTCAAAGCAATACCGAAGATTGGGATAACAACAAAGGTAAAGAACCAGGTATAAACTATGAGTATGATTGCATTAAGTCTTTATTTGAAGCGCTGATTTTCAAGAGCTTAGTGCTAAGTATGGTCTTGATCCTCAAATTCTTATTGATTGTTTTAGAACCTTTGCTTCTCATATTAATGCTCCTAAAAAAATGGGACATGTATCATGAGCCTTTTAAAGACACTTGCATGGAAAATGAAATTGTTATTAATGATAGAAATAAACATGCTCAAACCTCTGAAAGTACTATTTCTTATAAGCATGTTAATTTTTGTGGAATACATAGACCTTGTGAGAATAATCAAATTGAAGAAGAATACTGTATCACCCACAGGAATGAAAAAACTAGAATGTGGTATAGGGCTCTAAATGATCTTGGTAAAAAAGTTTGTGCCCTCTATCCTTTTATTTGTGAACTTTTGCTTTTAAGTGGGTCATTTCAATTTTCAATGCTTAGGACATAATAATATCCCTTCTAATCCAATGAGTACTGCAAGTTTGTATTGAGATGACATGATCACTCCAAATCAACATGATGAACTTAAATTATTTTTGGGGTGTGAAGAATTATCAAGAAAAACTTCTTTGGTATATATGAGTGCTTTTGGTATGAATGGCGTTGATGGCTCAATGCACGGCGCCCAGAAAAATGCTTGATGGCGGTGTTGATGTAGAGCTCGTTGGGAACCCCAAGAGAAAGGTATGATGAGCACACGTGACAAGTTTCCTCAGTTATGAAACCAAGGTTTAATCGAACCAAGAGGGAGCAAGGAAACACCCCAAAGGTGTTACTAGCTGAGCTTTGGTATGCGCACTACCGGTGCTAGTAGCAACGTGGAGACCTGCACAACACAACCACAGAACTTTGTCCCCAACTTGCGATGAGGTTGTCAATCTCACCGTGTTTTGCGGAAAACAAAGGATTAAACGTATCGAATGGAAAGAAGTAAAAGTTTGTAGAAAGTAAACACAAAGCAAAAACAGTTTATAGATTGTATGTAAAGTAAAGGACCAGGATCCATAGTTCACTAGAGGTGGCTCTCCTTAGATAGATAACATGCTGGGTGAACAAATTACAGCGGGGCAATTGACAAACACCGAGAAAGCAATACATGCATATACTAATCATCTTGACTCCTTTGAGACTTGATTGGGCATTACAACATAATACATAGACCGCCATCCAACTGCATCTATGACTAATAATCCACCTTCATGTTATCATCCGAACCCCCTCCAGTATTAAGTTGCAAGCAACCGATTATTGCTTATGAACTGCGTGTAAAGTAAACAATACGATTGTTCTATGAACAAAGAATTGTTGTTTTCTCCCTAGTAGCAACATCACATCTAGTACCTTAGAGATTTCTGTCACTTCCCCAGATTACCAGAGGCATGAACCCACTATCAGGCATAAATACTAACTCTTGGAGTTGCTAGCATCTACTTGGCCAAGATAGCTACTAACAACGGAAAGCATGCAAGATCTCAAATAACAAAGACATGATAGAATCAATAATCAATCTGAAATAGCATCTCAATATCCATCGGATCATGCAAACACAACATGTATGGATTACAAATAGATGATCTTGATCATGAGCAGACTCACAAGATCTAAACATGAAAGCACAAAGGAGGAGAAACCAGCCATCTAGCTACTACATGGATCCGTAGTCCAAGGATGAACTACTCACGCATCACAGGAGGCTTGCATGGTGATGAAGAAGGCCTCGGGGTGAATTCCCTCTCCCGTGGTCCGGAAGAGCTTTAGATCCTCCCGATCTAGGGACGAGACGATGGCTCTGGACTCTTCGTGGATTTTGATCGGGTACTTAGGGTTTTCATCCCGAGGGCAACTTATAGGCGTAAGGAGAAGTCGAGGAGGTCTGGGCGGCGGACCACCTGGCGTGGCTAGGCCTCGGCCAGGTGGTGTGGACGGCCCCCAGCCCTTCTCCGTCTCGTATTCTGGCACTTGATCCCTTCCGGAAAAATAGGCACTTTGGCTTTTGTCCCGTCCAATTCCGATAATATTCATTTTCTGGCTTTTCTGGAACCAAAAACAACAGAAAACAGGCAGCTGGCACTGTGGCTCTTGTTAATAGGTTAGTCCAAGAAATCATAATAAAAGTACTCCAAAGTTGGAACAAAATACAAGAAAGTGGATAAAACCAAGGATGGAACATCAAAAATTATAGATACATTTGCAATGTATCAACATCCCCAAGCTTAACTCCTGCTCGTCCTCGAGTAGGTAAGTGATAAAAAGAAAGAATTTTTGAGGTGACATGCACCATCAAAGACTTGATCAAAGTATTTGCAAAACATTCAAAGTTGGGATCATAGTACTTCAATCATAACATGAAAGACAAAGTTCTAGCAATAAGCAAAGAAACTATGATGCAACATGAAAAGGCACAAACAAAAGAATCATGAATAACATGCTTTGCAAGACGTTTGTTTGTTTCACATAAAGAAAACATAGTATAATAGTATTCAACTTGTCCCTCAATAGAGTAGCAATTATAAATGCATAGGACACCTTCAAAGTTCATAAGAGTGACTAGATACAATAGTTTCAAACAAGCAATAACAAGTCATGCATCAATCAACTAGTCTTGGGACAATGCACATAGAACTAAGAATGGCCACTATGCTCTCAAAGTAGTGCATAAAGATAGAAGGTGGAGACTCAATATAATGGTGGAAGAAAAGCCTTTTGTAAAAGGAAGTAGGGATTCAAGTCTCATAAAGAGCTTCCAAAAATTATGGTACTTATAGCTTTCAGCTCTCATTGCCCCTATCATAAGCATCTTGAAGGTGATTAAGTTTAAAGTGACACAACTAAGAGGATATGCTTGACAAGTTATAAACCAAAATCTCATGCCCCTTACCACGAAGACCGATCCTCATGCTACTCAACTTCAGTCACGAGTAAGCTCTTGTTATTGTAAGTATATGTGTATCATTAAGAACCGCCAACGGGGTACCCCTTGCACATGATACGGGAGCTTTCCCATAATCAAAATGACAAGGCAAGCAGACAATGAGCATCTCAGCAATCTTTTTATTTGCTATTTGCATAGGTTTTTATTGAGGATGCTTCAGAGAGTGCTCACTATGGTGATGCTGCAAATTTCCACCATGATTAGGCATGGCTTATGCTAGCGGCCCAGGCGTTTCTCTAACACATATACAAACTCCATGATCTTACAAGTTCCACTTTTATTTCACACCGTCGGGATCCGTAAGCAAAAGAACATAAAATCAACGGGGTACAAAGTACAAGTGCAATGTTGAAAGCGTTCCCCATGGTACATGGTTCTGCTAATTTCAACTTATAAAGCACAAGCATATACGCAACAAAGAAGGAACCAATGGTTCAAGTTTATTAGAGGCAATAAAGTAAAGTGTGCCATCAAGTTCATGAGATCTTTGATCACTAGTTTTCTCATAACAAGTGGAAGGTAAACGAAAGCATGAATATACTTGGAATAGCATAAGCTAGTAGGTAGGTATGGTGGACTCGTCGGAAAAACTTGGTTTAGGGAGTTGGATGCATGAGTGGAACTCATACTTGGTTGTGGAGGCTAGCAAAAGACTGGGAGCGACAAACTAAGAGAGCAATAATGGCCATAATCATGCACAGCGATAAAACATCATTGATCAAAGCATAAAGGGATACTACAAGTTGAAAACTAAAGGATCATAAAGGCTATGGTGACTTGAGATAGTCATAACATGGTGTGAGCATGTGCCAAGTCAACCTAAATAAAGCATCAAAGGAGAATACCACTATATTATGCTTTAATATGCTAAAACAACGCATGATTCATCCAAGGCACATTAAGCAATCTCAATTGTTTATAACAAGTCATGCTACAACAAAGAATACTGAGCATAAAGCCAAAACAATATCAAGCATGGCATGACAAAGCATATGCCGATCAAAACGAGCTCTTTTTACCACATAAGCATGAACTTTCCTACTCTTTTCCAAACCAAACCAAACTATTTGCAAACCAAAGTGCGAAAGAGGGGGTCCAAACAACTTATTCAGAAAACTAAACAAACCAAGCAAACTAAAAACCAAAACGAAAACGAAAAAGAAGACGCTCCAAGAGAAACACAACTGTGCACGAAACAATAAAAATGAAGCGTTTGGAAGAAACCTGGAATTTTTATTGATGAAGAAGGGGATGCCTTGGGCATCCCCAAGCTTTGACGCTTGTACTTCTTGGATATTTCTTGGAGTGACACGCGTGGCATCCCCAATCTTGAGCTTTAGTCCCTCCTTCATCTTATTACTCATTCCTTCCATACACCTGAAATTTTTCCTTTATACAAAACTTCACACAATCTCATTAGCAACATTAGTGCACTTAAGATAAATAAATCTCAAGGTTCAGTTATAACACCAAATAAAATTCCATTAGAACACTAGATACTGTAGTACTTCCCTCAAAAAGCTCAATTCCCCAAAGGAACTCAAGAAGGAACTAACAAGAAGCAAATGCAGAAAATGGCAGAAATCTGTCAAAACAGACCAGCAGGTAAAGACGAATTTTTTCGAAGACCTTCTGTTGCTCAAATCAAAAAGTGTTGAACTAACGACAGTTAGATAACAACCTGGGTCATAAGCACAAACAATTACAGCTCATTCCGACGTACAGATATCTCTCAGGAATTTTTACGGTGAAGCACAGAAATCTGTTTCGGGACAGCAACTTTCTCAATCATTACTTCACTCTCATTAGAGGTTACTCTTGGCACAAAAAGCAAATATAAAGGATAAGGAGAGGTTATTACAGAGGTCATAACTTCTAAGACTCAACTAAAACTCTTGGGTTATCTCCCAACAAGTACTTTTCTTTAATGCCTTTAAGTTAGGCATAAGAACCAAAGAAAGAATCAAGTGTTCTCAAATGAAGAAGCATTAAGACCAACTTTCTTGCCCTTACCTCTCTTATTTTTATTCTTAACCTTGGGGAAAATATGATTGTTTGGTGGAGAAGAAAGGTGCATGGTCCCCTTCCCCACATCTATTGTTGCTCCAAGGAGTCCTAATAGGGACCTTCCAAGTGTAATTTGTCCTTTTCCTGCACATTCAATAACAAGATAATCAATAGAAATCATTTTCCCAAGGATCTTTGTAAACACTCCTTCAGCTATTCCAAGAGGTAATACGGTAGTATTATTGGTGAGAGATATTTCTTTTCCTCCTTCAACGAGCCCCCAAAGATTCATTCATAAATAGCTTTGGGCATAAGACAAAATTCAGACATGATATCACAGCGAGCTTGAAAAGTTTCAGTGTTTATCTCAATCTTTACTGTAGGGAACCACTTTGATGGTTCAGAGTTTATTGGAACATAATCATGTTGCCCCCTAAGCGTATTATAGCACCCTTCTAATCTAGTAGTGCTAGCCTCAAGAGTGTCCAACCTAGCAAATATTTTTGCGAAAGAAGTATCGGTTTGGCTAGGAAAGTTGTAAGTGAGGATTAATTTCTTTATAGCATTAATAGCATCATCCTCATTACATTGGAGGAAATATCCTCCCACAATAGCATCTAAAGCATATCTATAGCAAAGAGCAATCCCAAGGTAAAAACTGCTAAGGAACAAGCCTTGAATCATTTTAGGCTTAGTCTTTTCATGTAAATCAGAGATTCTAGACCAAGCTTCCTTAAAACTTTCCTCAATTCCTTGTTTAAAAGTGAGAATCATTTCCTCGGGTGACATAGTTATTGGAGCAAGGCTAGACATAGTGGCAACTCAAGATAGGAACTAATTTTTTTGTGTTTTTGAAATAAGAAAGCAAACTAGTAAAACTAATTTTTTTTGTGTTTCTTGAAGAACAAAACAAGCAAACAAAGCAAAAAGAAACTAAGCAAAACAAAAACAACAAAGTAAAGAGATTGGTTATGAGGGACTCCCGTTGTGAAGATGTCCTTGACTCCCCGGCAACGGTGCCAGAAAATCGCTTGATGGCTCAATGCACGGCGCCCAGAAAAATGCTTGATGGCGGTGTTGATGTAGAGCTCGTTAGGAACTCCAAGAGGAAGGTATGATGAGCACAGCAGCAAGTTTCCCTCAGTTATGAAACCAAGGTTTAATCGAACCAGTAGGAGCAAGGAAACACCCCAAAGGTGTTACTAGCTGAGCTTTGGCAGGGCGCACTACAGGTGCTAGTAGCAACGTGGAGACCTGCACAACACAACCACAAAACTTTGTCCCCAACTTGCGATGAGGTTGTCAATCTCACCGTGTTTTGTGTAAAACAAAGGATTAAACGTATCGAATGGAAAGAAGTAAAAGTTTGTAGAAAGTAAACACAAAGCAGAAACAGTTTATAGATTGTATGTAAAGTAAAGGACCGGGATCCATAGTTCACTAGAGGTGGCTCTCCTTAGATATATAGCATGCTGGGTGAACAAATTACAGCAGGGCAATTGACAAACACCGAGAAAGCAATATATGCATATACTAATCATCTTGACTCCTTTGAGACTTGATTGGGCATTACAACATAATACATAGACCTCCATCCAACTGCATCTATGAATAATAATCCACCTTCAGGTTATCATCCAAACCCCCTCCAGTATTAAGTTGCAAGCAACAGATTATTGCTTTACGATCTGCGTGTAAAGTAAACAATACGATTGTTCTATGAACAAAGAATTGTTGTTTTCTCCCTAGTAGCAACAACACATCTAGTACCTTAGAGATTTCTATCACTTCTCCAGATTACCAGAGGCATGAACCCACTATCGAGCATAAATACTAACTCTTGGAGTTGCTAGCATCTACTTGGCCAAGATAGCTACTAACAACGGAAAGCATGCAAGATCTCAAATAACAAAGACATGATAGAATCAATAATCAATCTGAAATAGCATCTCAATATCCATCGGATCCCCGCAAACACAACATCTATGGATTACAAATAGATGATCTTGATCATGAACGGAGCTCACAAGATCTAAACATGAAAGCACAAAGGAGGAGAAACCAGCCATCTAGCTACTACATGGATCCGTAGTCCAAGGATGAACTACTCACGCATCACACCGGAGGCTTGCATGGTGATGAAGAAGGCCTCCAGGGTGAATTCCCCTCTCCGGCAGGGTGCCGGGAAGAGCTTTAGATCCCCCCGATCTAGGGACAGAGACGACGGCGGCTACAGACTCTTTCGTGGATTTTTGATCAGGTACTTAGGGTTTTCGTCCCGAGGGCAACTTATAGGTGGAAGGAGAGGCCGATGGGGTGCTGGGGACGGCCAGACCACCCCCTGGCGCGGGCTAGGCCTGGCATGGCCAAGTGGTGGCCGCCCCAACCTCTCCGTCTCAGATTCGGCACTTGATCCCTTCCGTAAAAATAGGCACTTTGGCTTTTGTCCGTCAATTCGAGAATATTCATTTTCGACTTTTCGGAACCAAAAACAACAACAGAAAACAGTGGCCTTTGTGACTCTTGTTAATAGTTTAGTCCAAGAAATCATAATAAAAGTACTCCAAAGTTGGAACAAAACATAAGAAAGTGGATAAAACCAAGTATGGAACATCAAAAATTATAGATACATTTGCAATGTATCAGGCGTCATGCATGGTTGTAATCTTTATTGTGTTGATAATTGCCACACAAATACTTATATACAAAATATTATAAATGATGATATTTTACCAAAATATGACAGGACTAATATGTGTTTTGGCCTTATTAATGAAAAGGAGGAATCCTCCAAAGTTTCTTCTATTGTCTCTAACAATGAACCAGGTTATATGGAGAAGCTTCCTTTCAAGCCTCTCCCTCCTAAAGAAAGGAAGAAAAATAAGAAGAGGAGGAGTAAAATAAGAGAGGAAACGGTATTTCCATTAAAGCATGTTACTCCTATTATAGTTTTTGATGAGTCTGAACTCGATGATGTTCCTATGCCTATTACCTATAGTAGTGATTATGATTAGGAAAAGCACACTACCTTTGATACTGAAAATCTCTTCGGTACCAATTCTGAAAATGATGATATTAATAATTGCTATACTATTAGTGCTATCCATGATCCTTCCAATGATGATATGTTTACAAATGAACACACTTTGGAAGATAACTATTCTATTGCTTATGATGATACTGCACCTCCAATATATGATGATTACAATAATGAATATGATATTTTTAGTCCACATACTATTGAGGAGAAAATTAATTATGATTACAATATGCCTCCTATATTCGATGATTATGGTGATGAAAATAATAATGATAGCTAGTTTGTTGAATTTGCTCCCACTACAATTAATAAGAATGACTATGTTTATGTGGGGAGTATTAGTTCTTTTATGCATGTGTCTCATGATAAGAATGTTTCTTGTGATAGTTATATTGTTAATTTTATTCATGATGCTACTAAAAGTTATGATGAGAGAGGGAAACATGGTTTTATGTATCTCAACAATATTAAGTTTCCCCTCTTTATGTTGAAAGTCTTGAAGTTGCACTTGTTTTGCTTTACTATGCTTGTTGCTTTGTGCTTTCATGAGTTGTTTCTTTACAAGATTCCTATGCATAGGAAGTGGATTAGACTTAAATGTGCTTTTAATTTGCTTCTTGATGCTCTCTTTTACTTCAATTCATATTTCTTATGTGAGCATCCTCCCAAACTATCATGCCTAACTTAAAGGCGTTAAAGAAAAGTACTTATTGGGAGATAACCCAAAAGTTTTAGATGAGTATTGAAAGTTATTGCTTCAGTAATAACCTCTCCTTATCCTTTTTATTTGCTTTTTGTGCCAAGAGTAACCTCTAATGAGAGATAAGTAATGATTGGGAAAGTTGCTGTCCCGAAACAGATTTTTGTGCTTCATCGTAAAAATTCGTGTAAAATCTCTGTACGTCCTTTTGAGGCGTCAATTTTTTTTCTTCTTCCCAAGGTTGTTATCTAACTTCCGTTAGTTCAAAAAAAAATTATTTGAGCAACAGAAGGTCTTCGAAAAAATTGGTTTTTACCTGCTGGTCTGTTTTGACAGATTTCTGCCATTACTTGCATTTGCTTCTTGTTGGTTCCTTTTTTAGTTCTTTTGGGGAATTAAGCTTTTTGAGGGAAGTGCTACAGTAGCTTGTGTTTTAATGGAAGTTTTATTGGTGTTGGAACTAAACCTTAAAAACTTATTATCTTGAGTGCACTAATGTTGCTAATAAAGATTCTGTGAAGTTTTGTATGAAGGAAAAATTTCAGGTGTATGGAAGGAATGAGTAATGAGATGAAGGATGTAATAAAGCTCAATCTTGGGGATGCCACGCGTGTCACCCCAAGAAATATCAAAGAAGTACAAGCGTCAAAGCTTGGGAATGCCTAATGCATCCCCTTCTTCATCAATAAAAATCACAGGTTTCTTCCAAACCCTTCATTTTTATTGTTTCATGCACAGTTGTGTTGTTCTTGGAGCGTCTTCTTTTTCGTTTTTGTTTTGGTTTTTCGTTTGATTTGTTTGCTTAGTTTTCTGAATAAATTGGTTGGACCCCCTCTTTCATACATTGGTTTTCAAGTAGTTTGGTTTGGTTTGGAAAAGAGTAGGAAAGTTCATGTTTAAGTGGTAAAGAGAGCTTGTTTTTGACTATGGCCTATGCTTTGTCATGCCATGCTTGATATTGTTTTGGCTTTATGCTTAGTATTCTTTGCTGTAGCATGACTTGTTATAAACAATTGAGATTGATTAATGTGCCTTGGAAGAATCATGCGTTGTTTTAGCATATTAAAGCATAGTATTGTGGTATTCTCCTTTGATGTTTTATTTGGGTTGACTTGGCACATGCTCACACCATGTTATGACTATACCAAGTCACCATAAGCCTTTATGATCCTTTAGTTTTCAACTTGTAGTATCACTTTATGCTTTGATCAATGATGTTTTGTCGCTCTGCATGATTATGGCCATTATTGCTCTCTTAGTTGGTCTTTTGCTAGCCTCCACAACAAAGTATGAGTTCCACTCATGCATCCAACTACTAAAACCAAGTTATTCCAAAGAGTCCATCATACCTACCTATTAGCATAGGCTATTCCAAGTATATTCATGTTTTTATCTACCTTCCGAATTAAACTTGTTATGAGAAAACTAGTGATTAAAGCTCTCACGAACTTGATGGCACACTTTACTTTTCTTGCCCTTAATAAACTTGAACCATTGTGTCATCTATGTTGTATATGCTTGCACTTATTTGTTGGGGATTAGCAGAACCATGTTGTCATGGGGAACGCTTTCAACATTGCACTTGTACTTTGTACCTAGTTGATATCATGCTCTTTTGTCTATGGATGTCGTCGGTGTGAAATGAAAGGGGATCTTGTAAGTCCATGGAGTTATGTATATGTGTTAGAGAAACGCCTGGGCCACTGGTCTAATCCATGCTGACATGGTGGAAACCTACAGCGTAACCATAATGAGCTGTCTATGAAGCATTCTTCTTATAAAAAAAAGTCAGATATTGAGAAAAAAAAGAGAAAAAAAGAGATATGAGAAAAGAGGAAAGAGAGAAAAAAGCACCATATTCCCATGGTAAATAAGAAGATTGCTGAGATGCTCGTCGTTTGCTTGCCTTGTCATTTTGATATGGAGATTCTTCCGTATCATCGGGCAAGGGGTACCCCGTTGGCGGTTCTCTATGATACACATGTACTTACTATGATAAGAACTTACCGGTAACTAAACTTGAGTAGCATGTGGAGCGGCCCTCGTATTCAAGGGACATGAGATTTCCAACTTATACTTTGTCAAGCATATACTTCATAGTTTGTTCACTTTAACCTTAATCACTTCAAGATGCTTATGATAGGGGCAATGAGAGCTGAAAGCTATTAAGTACCATAATTTTTGGAAGCTCTTTATGAGACTTGAATCCCTACTTCCTTCTATGAAGGCCTTTCTTTTACTTATATATTGAGTCTCCACCTTCTATCTTTATGCACCTACTTTGAGAGCATAGTGGCCATTCTTAGTTCTATGTGCATTGTCCCAAGACTTGTTGATTGATGCATACCTTGATATTGCTTGTTTTAAACTATTTGTATCTAGTCACTCTTATGAACTTTGAAGGTGTCCTATGCATTTATGTTTGCTACTCTATGAGGGACAAGTTGAATACCATTATGCTATGTTTTCTTTATGTGAAACAAACAAACATCTTGCAAACCATTGTTATTCATGAATCTTTTGTTTCTGCCTTTTCATGTTGCAACATAGTTTCTTTGCCTTATTGCTAGAACCTTGTCTTTCATGTTATGATTGAAGTACTATGATCCCAGCTATCAATGTTTTACAAATACTTTGATCAAGTTTATGATGGTGCATGTCACCTCAAAAATTATTCTTTCTTTTTATCACTTACCTACTCGAGGACGAGCAGGAGTTAAGCTTGGGGATGTTGATACATTGCTAACGTATCCATAATTTTTGATGTTCCATGCTTGGTTTTATCAACTTTCTTATGTTTTGTTCCAACTTTGGAGTACTTTTTATACACTTTCCTGGACTAACCTATTAACAAGATGCCACAGTGCCAGTTGCCTGTTTTCTGCTGTTTTTGGTTCCATGAAAGTCAGAAAATCAATATTCTCGGAATTGGACCGGACAAAAGCCAAAGTCGATATTTTACCGGAAGACTCATGGAGCCAGAAGACGGGACGGAGATGGGCCACATGGTGGCCACACGATGTGGTGGTGCGGGCTAGCCCTGGCCGCGCCACCAGGTGGTGTGAGCCCCCTGGCTGCCCACCGACCTTGCCTCTTCGCCTATAAGAAGCCTCCTGATGCATAAACCCTAAATCATCAAGCCTCCAGCCACGAAAAGTTCCGCAGCGCTGCCGCCACCGAAAGGGAGATTCGGGGGACAAAAAGTCTCTGTTCCGGCACCCTGCCGAGATGGGGAAGTGCCCCTGGAGCCATCTCCATCGATCTCCACCATCAACTCCATCGCCGTTGATGATTCCCATGATGAGGAGGGAGTAGTTCTCTCTCGAGGCTAAGGGTTCTACCGGTAGCTATGTGTTCATCTCTCTCTCTATGCATGATCTTATTGAGATCATGAGCTTGTAATCTATAGATCTACCTTGCTACTCAAGTGCTTTAATAGATCTCTGCTCTCCTCATGTGTGTGAAGTTGACAGTGTGCACACCATGGTGGCACTTAGGCTAGAGATTACACATACTTGTTATGAGTTATATTTGGAGTTGTATGTCTTTATGAAATTGTGGTGTTTGTTTGAACCATCTAGTTCTCAAGGTGACAGTGTGGGGTTATCTAGATGCGGAAAGCGAACTTTGAGGTGTGCTGTTATAGCCCTACCATCGATTAGAGTGTTCAACCGGAGAGTAGTTAAGAGTAGTATCATAAAGAGAACATATTTATATGAGAGTGTTCACTAGTGAAAGTATGATCCCTAGGCCTTGTTTCTAAGCATTGAAACACCGTTTGCAACTAGATCTGTTACATGTTTGCTTGTCGCCATCTTTATTTCAGTTTGCCTTTAGTCTCTTCCACGCCATCAAGCTATTTTCTATCACCGTTACCACTTATAATTATCTATACCACTTGTATTTCACTATCTCTTCACCGAACTAGTGCACCTATACACCTGACAAGTGTATTGGGTGTGTTGGGGACACAAGAGAATTCTTGTATCTTGATTGCATGGTTGCTTGAGAGGGGATACCTTTTACCACTTCCTCCCTGAGTTCGATAAACCTTGGGTGATCCACTTAAGGGAAAACTTGCTGCTGTTCTACAAACCTCTGCACTTGGAGGCCCAACAACTGTCTACAAGAATAGAAGAGCGTAGACATCAGTGAGAAAGAACCTTTTTGTGGGACTAAGAATGAAAGCGCGGTAGCACATATGACTGAGCTTTCTACCATGAGTGGCTTGTTTTCTGATGATATTAAGATGCGTACTTACTTTGTTGCTAATATTTTCTCCTTTTCACTGAAAGGGGAAGCTAAAGCTTGGTTTAGTAATTTACCTCCTAGATCTATTGATAGCCCTGATTGCTTGATTGGTACTTTCCTGTAGAAATATTTTCCTCCTAGTGCTAGACATGCTATTTTGTAGGAACTTTTTGATATTAAACATGGAGAGAAAGAGATATTGTCTGAATCATGGGCAAGGTTTTGTGCTTTGATTCATGCACAGGCTGGAAGTCCATTACCTAAGAATGAGCTTCTTGATATATTTTATAATGGACTAACTGAAGAATCTAGGACATACCTAGATAGTTCTGCTGATTGTGTTTTCAGGAATAGGACTCCAAAGGAAGCTGAGGAATTAATGGCTAGAATAAGCAAGAATTATGAAGATTGGACTCCTCCTGAACCAGCTATACCTGAAGTAATTATACCTGAACCAGCTATATCAGCGCCTATACCATTATCTAAGAAGAGGGGAGTTATTGAATTGAGTTATGAAGTGATCAAGGAAGCTAAGAAATGTCTTAAGGAGAAGGAAATTAAAGTTGCAGATGTCAAGAATTTACCTCCTATAGAAGAATTATGTAAGGCAATTCCCCACTCATCCACTATTGAGGTACACTCTCTCCAACACTTTGATGAAGGTGATATCCCTTACTCTAAACCTCCTGATCAATGCTTAGAAGAATTTGATATCTTTATTGTTAAGCAGGATAATTTTAATAAAAGGGTGCAAAATCATCTAATGGAAAACACTAGAGCTATTGTTGAGTTAAAAGATATTGTGGAAAGAACCTCTAATGATGTTAAAATGATTGTTAAACACTTTCAAATGGTTCAAACTCAAATAGATCAACTAATTAAAGTGCAAAAAGACTTGCTAGTTAACGCTGCAAAAGAAAAACATGCTTATGAAATTAGAACTAGAAGTGGTGCTGCTACCCAGGATCCTCTATATTCTTAGGGGCATTCCAAAAGAATTGAGCAGGATTCTCAACAAGCTAAAAATAGTGGTACTACTCGTAAGAAAAGGAAAAAGAAACATAAAACTATTGTAGAACCCTATGAACCTGCTAAATATCCTAATAGTATATCTGTCTCTGATGCTGAAACTGAAAGTGGTAATGAAAAAAATGATGTTCCTAATGAAGAAAAGGTTGAAGAAGAACCTGAAAAGCACAGTAAGAATACCAAATACACTAAAGAAGTTTTTATTGCTAAGAAACATGGTAGTGAAAGAGAGCCTTGGGTCCAAAAACCTATGCCTTTCCCCGATAAGAAACACAAGTCAAAGGAATATGAACACTATAATAAGTTTTGTGAGTGGATGAAACCTTTATTCCTGCAAATTCCTTTGACTGATGCTATTAAATTGCCTCCTTACTCAAAGTATATGAAGGATATTGTCTCGAATAAAAGGAAGTTCCCTAATGAAGAAATTTCTACTTTGCTTGCTAATTATTCCTTTAATGGTAAGGTTCCAAAGAAACTTGGAGACCCAGGGATTCCAACTATTCCTTGCTCTATTAAGAATAGTTATGTTAGAACAGCTTTGTGTGATTTGGGAGTTGGAGTTAGTGTTATGCCTTTTTCTCTCTACAAGAGACTTCAACTGGAAAAACTAATACCTACTGATATATCTTTGCAAATGGCTGATAAATCTACCACTATTCATGTTGGTATATGTGAGGATGTAACTGTTCAAGTGGCTCATAATTGCTTGATATTAACTGATTTTGTTGTGCTTGAAATGCATGAAGATGATAATATGTCTATTATTCTTGGTAGACCTTTTCTTAATACTGCAGGAGCTGTTATTAATTGTAATCAAGGAAAGGTGACCTTCAATGTTAATGACAAGGAACATATTGTCTATTTCCCCAAGAAGATTGATAAGACTTATGGTTTGAATTCAATTGAACATGTTGAGGGCATTCAAGTTGGAGAAATATATTATCCCATACCAAGAGAAAAATTTGAAACTATTATGATTGGGACCATTGCTATCAAAATTGAGGTAACATAATCATTAGTGGAATACAAAGTTTTGTCTCATATAAAATTGTTTTGGTAACAAGACCTGATCAACCTTGTTAACAAAAGGATTTCATTGAACAAAACAATGTTTTCACCATGATTATCTTCGCTTACTTCTATTCTATCCATTTTAGTTTTTGCTTTCGTTTAGTTTTGTTTTCTGTTGTTAGTTGCTTGCATGTTAGAGTGTCTTGGAACTTCTGTAGTTCTGTCCTTGTTTTGTCATTGCATCATTCAAAAAAAATCTTTCTGTCAGAAAATCATTCATCTATACCTGAAAATTTCCCAAAAATAAAGTTTCTCGAAAAATTCCAGAAAATTCATATTAAATTTTTACGTGAAAAAAGGGGCAGAGGAGTGCCTGGAAGGTACCAGGAGGGCCCACCAGGCAGACACACCACCTGGTGGCGTGGCCAGCCCTAGGGCGCGCCTGCCTATGGTGTGGGCCACCCCTGGTCCTCCACTCACTCTCTCACTTGCCACTTTATTCTCTCTCCCGAGTAGACACCAGTTCATTGCTCGAAATCGTGTTCTTGCTGTGCTTGCCCTTGATTTTTCGATCTCCTTGCTCAGCCCATCTTTGCTACTGAAATTTGGAACATTTGTTCTCTGGTATGTGACTCCTCTGCTTGTCCAAGTAGATTTGTGTTTAGTGGTTTATATCTTGAGTATTTTACTGCTGTAGGTGACAGGTTATGAGAGCTTGTAAGCATGTTTGATGCTTAGAGATATAGTTTTGATGCATGTTTAGGCCTCTTACAAGTCCCTATGAGTAGTGCCCTTCATTATATTCACTTTGCAGTCACTTGTTTAATAGATGTTTAAATTTCAGAATATCAAACATGAACAACCATACCTTTGGAGAAATATTTGAGAGGGATGCACCTAGGAGGTCAAGGCCCTCAAGATCAGCCTCTCAGTTTAGGCCATCATACAACAAAGATCTCATTGCACCTCGCATTGGTAATGAAGGAGATGATGGGGATGCTCACCCATCTACTTTTCCTTGTTTTACTTTCTTACAAGCTGCAGGGATTCTTGATGATTTCCTACTACAGATTCAGAGGGTTGGTTTGACCTCATACATGCAAGATGAGAGTGAGCAATACGCTATGCTCACTAAGACTTTTGTTGAGAGCTTCGTGTTTACTAACACGCCCTATCAGTCAATTGTCTCTTTTAGAATTTATAATCTGCCCTTTACCATGTCATTGGAAAGATTTTGCAGTATTGTAGGTGTAAGCATGACAGGGACCGTGAAGAAGATTCAAGGGCGACCCACTGATTTGCTAGAGATTTACCGAGGGGTGACCAATGATGATGACCGCGTAGCTCAGCACGGAAAGATAAGAAACATCCAACTCCCTGCTCTTAGATACTTTGCATATTATCTTGCTACTAGCGTTCTAGGTAGAGAGAATACGAGTAATATCTCCAACTATCATTTACCCTTCCTTGCTATTGCGCTTAACAATGATACTCGGTACAACCTTGGCTCGCTTATTGCTCGCCGCCTAGCTGCTAGGGGGCCTATCTATGGGGGCATCATTGCTTCACATATGGTCAATGCATTAGAGCTTTTAGTGGACCCTAATGATACTATATTGGCACCACAAAGGCTTGACCTTGCTGCTATGAAAACACATCACTTTGTCACTACTGATTCTGATTTGGACAGTCTAGTATATAGGATGCTGTTTACTGACAGGGATGAGAGGGAGATCCCTTTGCCACAATCTACTTTGTTTAGTGTTCATAGGAGACTGTGGTCACGCTCCAAGGAGGAGGTGGACGAGCAGCTCTGCTTGCTGGGGTTCCACGGGCAGCACCAGGAGGATGTGCCCTCCTACGATTACTCTGCGCACTATGGAGGGACGTGCTCGATCTTGCACCAGGACGAGGGTACCTCCTCGTCGTACCACGGCGACACTTCATCTTTGCCAGCCTGGGATTGACACCCACTTAGGCCAAAAGCCTAAGCTTGGGGGGAGGTACGCAGACATCGCACTCATCTCCATATCATTTTGCGTCGGTACTCTGCTTATTCATGTTTCGTTCTCTTTTTAGTTTTCGTTCTTTCTTTGTTTTTTGCTTTCTAAAACACAAAAAGACCAAAAATATTTCTGTTGTTTCTTTTTGGTTTTCTTCTTTCTTTTTGCCTTGGTTTGCCTTTTCCTTTTTGCTTTGTTTGAACTATTCGAAAAAACCCAAAAAGATTTTGCTTTGCTTGTTCTTCCCTTTTTGGTTCTTGTTTAAAAAATCGAAAACACCAAAAATATTTGTTCTTATTCTTTGGTTTTGTGAGTTTTGTTGTAGGGTTCAGCAGTCCTCAGTGAAATTTGGTTTCATGTTATTATTCAAGCCACACAAGTGAAGGGCAATATTGAGGATTAATGACAACTCGAGGTGTGGTAAGAGGCTGGTAACGAACTCTATTTATTTTCATTTTTGTACATATACTCGTCATTGTGGGCATGCTTAGTCTGTTCATGTAGGGCGTATGTTATTTATGGATGCTTAGTACTTCTTGCTTTCATATGATTAGTTCCAGCTTGCTAATAGTTTGTAGCATGTCATATGAATGTTTGCTTGCATTACTCTATTCATAACTTGGTATGAAACCGTGGTATCCTCCTCTGAATGTTTCATTTGAATTGACTTGGCACATGCTCATGCATGCATATGACTGAAATAATCAGTTGAGCCTCGATGAATTATTTTGCCTTGAGGGTCTTGAATCACTTTCATGCCATGATTAGTCCTGTTTTGTTGCAAGCATGATATGACAGCTATTGCTCTCTCGTTTGTCGCTACCTTACTATTGCTAGCCTTCACTTACACTGAGTATGCTTTACTCGTGTTTCCAACTCCCCAAAAACCAAATATTGCCAAAAGTGTCCACCATACCTACCTATTAGCATCATTTGCTATTTCCGTGCATATTTAATATGCCTTGTTTTCTTCTGAATAAAATGTTTGCTTGTTATGAGAAAGTTAGTTAGTAAAGCTCTCACGAACTTGATGGCACACTTTATTTCCTGCACTTAATAAAGCTGAACCATTGTGACTGTCCATGAAAGTTATATGGTTGCAAATTATAGGCTGGGGATTAGCAGAACCATGCTGTCACGGGGAACACTTTCAACACCTGTAAATATATACCTAGTTGATACCATGCTCTTTTGTTTGCGGATGTCGTCAGTGTGAAATAAAAGGGGAGCTTGTAAGTCCATGGAGTTATGTATGTGTGTTAGAGAAATGCCTGGACCGCCGGTCTAATCCATGCTGTCATGGTGGAAACCTGCAGCGTAACCATAATAAGTATCTATGAAGCATTCTTCTTATAAAAAAAGAGAGAGATAGCTATTGAGAAAAAGAAAAAAAAAGAGATTTGAGAAAAGAGGAAAGACAGAAAAAAGCACCATTTTCCCATGGTAAATAAGAAGATTGCTGAGATACTCATTGTCTGCTTGCCTTGTCATTTTGATATGGGGATTCTTCTGTATCATCGGGCAAGGGGTACTCTATTGGCGGTTCTCTATGATATGCACGTATTTACGATGACAAGAACTTACCGGTAACTAAAGTTGAGTAGCATGAGGAGCGGCCCTCGTACTCAAGGGACATGGGATTTCCAGTTTATAGTCTGTCAAGCATATAACTCAGACTGAACCTCACTTTCACCTTAACCATATTAAAGATGCTTATGATAGGGTCAATGAGAGCTCAAAGATAATGAGTACCATACTTTCAGCATTTGGAAGCCTTTCAAACTATTCAAAACCTTTTCATTTCTTTATTGAGTCTCCACCTATTCTATGAGCACCTTCTTGAGAGTATAGTTGTCATTCTTAGTGTAATGTGCTTGTCTCAAAACTTGATTATTTGTGTTATGACTTTGATGCTTGTATCTTTGATATCTTTACTTCTAGTCTTCACCTGAACTTCAGAGGTGCCTTGGCATTCACAATAAAAAGGCAAGAGAGATACCACTCTATCATACCTTGTTATGAGCATTGTAATGTTGCTTATGTTTATGCTTCATGCTACTTATTATTTTTGAGTTGGAATCTATTCATAGCTTGCAATGCCTATTAAGTAAACTTAGTTGCATACTCTTTATTATGAATTGTCTAAGTAGTTGATCACATGCTGAGAATATATACATCATATGAAGCAAATGTGTTCGTGAAAGTTCTTTTATCGCACTCAGTTTTCAACTGAATTGCTTGAGGACAAGCAATAAGCTAAGCTTGGGGGGGAGTTGATACGTCCAAAACGTATCTACTTTCCCGAACACTTTTGCTATTGTTTCTCCTCTAAACTTGTGTGATTTGGATGCAACTAACACGGACTGACGGTGTTTTCAGCAGAATTGCCTTGGTGTTTAGTTTTTGTGTAGAAAATCAACTATCAGGAAAAATCCCGAAAAATATGCCAAAAATCCTATTTCACTAGAAGACTCCCGGAGCCAGAATACGAGACGGAGGGGGGCTGGGCCCAGGCCACACCACCTGGCCGCGCGGGCTAGGCCTGGCCGCGCCAGGGGGTGGTCTGGCCGCCCCAGACACCCCCTCAGTCTCCCTCTTTGCCTATAAGAGTTCCGCTCCACTGCCACCACCAGATTCCACAAAACAGCACCAGAAACTCCGTTCTGGCACCCTGCTGGGACGGGGAATTGGAGGAGATCATCACCATCGCTTCTCCATCGACCATGCATGTTTTCCTCATCTATGAGTGAGTAATCCCCCGCTGTAGGCTATGGGGATGGTAGGGATTGGATGAGATCGTTCATGTAATGGCATCGGATTGTTAGGGCATGGTGCCTAGTATCTTCTATTAGTGCTTTTTGACTTTGTTACGATTTGTTATGCTTAATGCTTGTCACTAGGGACCGAGTGCCATGATTTCAGATCTGAACATGTTATTGATTCATTATGATAGTATTGTTTTTGGTCTTACCTACAAGTTGTATACACACGTTGGTGTCCGGAACCAATGGCCCTGAAGTGAAAGAAATCGGGATAACCGGAGGGAATGGCTTTGATGTGAGGATCACATGTGTTCATGGAGTGTTAATGCTTTGCTCCGGTGCTCTATTAAAAGGAGCACCTTAATTGCCAGTAGTTCCCTTGAGGCCCCACTGCAAACAGGCTGGCAGGACAAAAGATGTTGTGCAAGTTCTCATTGCGAGCACGTATACTATATATGGAACACATGACTAGGATTATCTAGTACTTGGATGCTTTATCTTATTTATCTGCAATTGCCCTATGTTCTGATTTCTATGTGAATTGTCTTGTCCATGCAATGTCCGTCCATCCATCCCTATGCCTACCACACTCGAATCTTACTGTTTACTGATGTTGTTACTACTGTCTTTACTTTACTATTGCTGTTACTTTACTATTCCTACTACAAAACTGTTGCTACTAATAAACTACTGTGAGTAAGATTGTTTCCAGGTACAGCTGAATTGACAACTCAGTTGTTAAGACTTATAAATATTCTTTGGCTCCCCTTGTGTCAAATCAATAAATTGGGTTTCACTTCCCTCGAAAATAATGCGATACACCCCTATACTTGTATACTTGTGGGTCATCAGTATCCGTCATCCTCCTCGCGCACTATGCGCATGCGGCTTCACGTGCGGCTACCTCGACACCGGCATCCCCGACCACGACATCGACCTCGGCGACCCATAACACGGCTACCTCGACCATGGCACCGCCTCACGCTCTTGGCTCCCTCGATATCGGCACAAGGGCTACCACCTCGCTTGAGCATCACTAGATTCCTCTACAGTCCAAGCAACCGCGACGCGACACCGTCCACGATGTTCCCGTTACGACTGCGGAGGATGTCAGCCTACTAGATGCTACTTCGGTTTATCTCCAGTCTGACCATCTGTGACGTTTCAGTTGTTCACGATGCTACCGCTACGACTGCGCGGGGATGTTAGAGTATGATACGGACACGGTTATTATGGTAGTTTAGGATAGTTAGGATTCTAGCCTAACTTGTCTTGTACTCCAAGTTAATCCCTATACGCCTATATATACTCGCCCATGAGGCTCAATAATACATCCAACATATTTCGACAATCTCTCCCTCTCTATCCTTCTACAACTTCAACCAGATCAATGGAGACAAACATCAAGCGGGTCTTCGTCTTGGCGTGAGATGAACCATAGGACCACCCCCTTTATTCAATCTGAGCCAGCAGCCCCGTCGCCACCAGCCGGAGGTAGAGGAGAAGACAGTCCAACATGCCACCGAAGTGGCTCGCCAAAACCCAGCGTGCAGCTGCCTCCGCTGCCAGAGGTCCAGATCGGATCCGAGTAGACCCGATGCAACTGTTGCCTGCCATGGCGGCTGCACGTCAGCGCCGCCGAGGAAGTCCTCGCAAGATCGCCTCCAGTGCTACCACCACGACACCTCCTCTTCCGCAAGCCCTCGATCCGCGCCACCCGGAAGACGACGGGCCTAGGCGGACGCCCTAGGCCCACGGCGTGATGCCGCCGCCTGAAGCAGCTGCAGGAGCACCTGCCGCCGCCCCCGATCCGCTCCGTTGACACTGCCCCAGTCGCCCATCCGAAGAAGACCGCCGCAACCGCCACCCCTAGCACCTTAGGTACTAGGGGGCCGCCACCACCACGGCCGACGCCAGCGGCAGTGCCGGAGGGATGGGATGTAGAGGAGGGAGGTCGGCGGCGGCGGCGGAATCTGGGGGCCCTCTGGCGGCGCCTGGGAGTCGCCACGGGAGGGTTACATGATGTTTTTTTATTGACTTCTCGCAACTCCTAATGCTGCAACCTTAGTGCAACCCAGAAAAAATACATGTCTTGTACCAAGTCGCTTATTCGCCTTCAAGGAGGATGGTAAGGATGAAGGTGTCATCGAAGCCAAAGCCAAAGGGGGCGCCTCACTGCCAATGAAGCTCAGCAAGTTGAAGGAGAAGCTTTCTTTGCTTCTTGTGCAGCTCATGTTTGCAGCTGCTGTCGCCATGCGTTATGGCCCATGTGGTGAAGATAGTGTTGCTGCTACCTGTTAACTGTCAAGTTATTTTGGTCTTTTGGGTGTAATGGACTCACGGTTATTTTGGTATGTTGGGTGTAAAGGACTCACAGTTGTTAGTGCACCACTGTTAGTTTTTTTTTTTTTTTGAAAGCACTGTTAGTTAGTTAGCTGCTAGCGCTATTGGCTAGTAAGAAGCTAGTGTTGCTGGCATGTAAATCTGCTTGTTTCGAAGCTCTTAAGTATTGTTGTATATAAGATCCTGAAGCTATTTACATATGTTGAATACACGAATGAAATGGAATCAAATTGTCAAAGGTTCTGAATGAAACAGAATCAGATTGTTATATATTACATGGACATCTTGGTAACACCTTGAAAAATCTCAAACATGTCTTGAATACCCCAGTCACCAAATACAATATCTAGATTGTACATACTGCGGTGTTACCAAATAGGTGTATGCTATACTAAAATACATAAGAACATGGCAGGTAATATTTAAAAATAGCAACAAACAATTTTTCCAAAAAATGCTGAATTTTATGCGAGCAGTGACACTTTTATTCAAGCACTTGCTAAATTTTATGCCTTGCAATGATTATACCCTTAAAGAGTGACAGTCTCCTCTTGTTGGGTCGTTGCTGCAACAATATTTGCTTCAGATGTCAAACAACCCTGAAACAAAATACAAAACTACATAAGAGTGGTGACCAATCTCACCATTCTAAGCTTGATGATGTCACCGGGCCTCAGATCTGGAAGTACTTTAACCTTCTCAGTCTCCTCACTGAACTGCTTGTTCAGAATCTGTGGCATCATTTAAGAAATAGTATATCAGTGTCATGTAGTACAAAATGGTCTTGGATTAACAAAAGTGATCTGTAATTCTGACATTTTGTATAGGTACCCGGGCTCATACAGAAACCAATCAAATCACCAAATTCCAACCATTCATGCTAGTGCAACTATGCAAGCATGCAAGAACGATTTTATTTAGCAAACTCACAACTCAAAGAGGCTCACATCCTATTTCTCTACATAAGCAAGACCTATCACTTATCAGAGAGGGCAACGTTTCTCAGTCAAGTTGAATCAATGCGGAGGCCAGCACAGGACGTCTCCTAGAAGGCTTCTTCCATCGTTGCGAGCTCGCCGGCGGTGCGAGGTAGGAGACGGCGAGCGGGTGGAGGTTCCGTGCCTGGCATGCTCCCACGCCAATCTCGCACAGCGACCAGGATGTTGTCGAAGTGTACGAGGCATACACGGACTGGCACCGGTCGTGACACGGGGAAGCATGTCTGCGGCGGTAGGAACCGGCGGCGCTAGAAATATTTGTATGTAGGGGATGAAGGAAGGCCGACGGCCATGGGGGGCTTTGGCTATGAGATAGCTTCCATGGATAGCCGAGGGCAGGGAGGAGCTCAGGTTGGAAGGAAACCAGTGAAAAAGATTGGATAATAATAAAGGAGTTGGAGAGAGAGGAAGACTTGGGAGATGTATGTGTTACAAGGTAAAAATAAGGGAGCTCACACGCTGCCACGACAACTCACACGCTGCCACGACAACTCACACGTGGATGATACCGTTGTGCCACTCCAGAAAGCCGTGGATGAGGCTACCACTGTGTCGCTCTAGAAAGCTCTAACACCAGGCAATTGAAACTATACAAAACTGCAAAATCATTGAGTACATGTGCATCAATGACAGCAGCTAGGACCACACCAAAACGGCTGCTATGGCCACACCAAAGAGTACCAAGAAAAAGGACACATATCAATGGGAAGCAAGGATGTAAGACGGAGCGAATCCGGAAAGATTGTCTCAGTTCGGATTGTTCTCTGCAACTCGAGAACATGAAGTTGAAATCGCGGATCAGCATGCCGCGGTTTATGTAGAATGCAACGCCGGAAAGAAAAACACTTCTTCCTGTGGGAGTTCTTTCTTGGGAAAAGAATAAAAAAAGACAATCAGGCAGAGATTACCTCAATGGAGCTTCTAGGCCTACTGCCTTAAGATGCTGTTTCAGTGGATGCAATTGATGAAACTCCTTCCGGTTCTATTAGTGAAGCTGCAGCAGATGTAGAGCTATGTGTGATCACATTCTCTCTGATCTTTCCTTTCCTTGTTCCTCCCAGCTCCTCTGCTTTGAGAGTCCCCTTCGAGAGTACGGGTCGCTCCCGATCCCTTCTCACCGGAATAGCCAGCAAGAGGCGGTGGTGGAGCGGCGCCGAAGTAGATGTAGGTGGTCCTCTTAGTTTTAGGTGTAGGTTCCGGCTCCTTGCCGTAGGTTGGCGTCATGCCGGGAGAGAAAATGTAGCTCCTTTTGGCTAGAGCTACAACGCTCTTCTCTTCCTTGCTCAGGTCGCGGTGCTCCTTCGGTCGGAGCCGGATGCGACGTCGAGTGAGATGAGAAGCCTCTCCGTCAATAAAGTCGAGGTCTTGGCTCCTTCTATCTTCTCCTTCACTTGCTTCAGCAGCGCTCCCTCTCTCCTTCTGGTCGGTCGTGGTGGAGGGAGGAAGGAGGTGGGCGGCGGTTGGGCTATTGCAGTGTGGACGTGGGTTGCGGAGCCGAAGGTGTGCATCCACCTCGAGTTTTTGGGAAGCTTTTCTGTTGCCCTCTCTCTGGCCGGCCGTGGAGGTGAGGGAAGAGGTGCAGCGGCTTCTTCAACGGCGGCGAGGTGCTGGTTTGAGCTGCTGCAAGGATGTGTTATTCACGCCGCCACTGCCGCGATTTCTGGCTGGAAGGGCGGCCAATCGAGACGCCAGCAAGGCGCTCACTTCAACCTCCAGTTGGGAGGCCCGTTCAGGAGTTTCTCTCCGGATTCAACCACCTTCCGCCGCTAAGTGGTGCATCCATGGCGACGGCAAGGCGGTCGACATGGGAGACTCAGCTCAGGTGGAGAAGACAAAGGACTCGATTGCTTTTCTGGTTTTAGTTTAGAGGTCGTTTCTGTTATTGTCCTAGATTAGGGTGTAAGTTCCGATTTGTTTCAAGGTCATGTAAGCAATTTGTACCCACCGACGATGGTTTAATGCATC
This sequence comes from Avena insularis, assembly GCA_023614405.1. Classification (NCBI taxonomy): domain Eukaryota; kingdom Viridiplantae; phylum Streptophyta; class Magnoliopsida; order Poales; family Poaceae; genus Avena; species Avena insularis. Next base: position 426,273,336 of record CM042692.1, on the reverse strand, counting down.
GGCTTCGGGGTCCTTCGTGACCCCTTATCTGTTAAAGAAAACAACACCACACCTGCCTAGCCCATCAAGACGAAACGCTACACGTCACCCAGGAATGCACACAAACCTGGCAGGAGGACACGTGTCGGCGCCAAACAAATCACATGGCCTCCCCAAAAATCTAAAGAAAAAGAGAAGTATGAAGGTTTAAGATCTTTGAATATTTTCCGTCGAATTGCTCTGTTGCATCGGATGATACAAGTACCTATGATGTAAACTCTAGACCTTATCTTGATGTTCAATGAAATAAACCCTAATACAACGCCGCCACGTTCCGGCCCAACCTTCATCTACTTCTCTATTTTCTCATCTCTGAACTCTCTGGAAATTTCTCACATGTTGTTGAATTTTATCTATCAATTCGTTGATTTCTATTTTAGAGGTCGTTACAATCTGGTTTTAGAATGGTGGTTTTGGCCTTGGTTCTTGAGTTGTTGTGAGATCAGGCAAATGTTTGGGAACTAGTTTTCCAGTAAAATTCTGGAGCCAGTCATCACGAGAACTAAGGCTATTGTGGAGGCGGTTAGGAGCTTTATCTATGATTTGGTTGGTTGAACACCTTGCTCTTCTAGTAATCCCAGATTTCAGATCCTTGCTCTAGGTATGGAGACGAGCAAATCGTAACGACAGGAGGTGATACTTCCAGTGAGAACCACCTAGTTACTAGAGAAGAGTTTGGGGACTTGGCATAAAAAATCCAGAAGATATTGGATACTTTCACTAAGATTAAGAATCAGTTAGAAATGGTCAATATTCAATCAGATAGTGGTGAAAATCTCAATCAGGTATAGGCTAAGACTAATAGTAAGTTGGACAAGTTGACTTATGATCACATGATTAGTGGTGAGTGAAAGAGCATTTTATGATCCCTAGTGTTTTGTGTGCTAGATCACAATACCAAGAATAGTTTAATTGTGCGTTGGGTGCTGTAGATAACACTCCCTAAAAGAACTCTTGGTCAAATTGAGCAAAAGAAGGTTTGTCAGGCCAGATTATCCTCCCCTGGCTATGGCTAGATAATTCTCCCCTGGCAAGACTTGACTAAGGACCGGGCACACGTCTTGCAAAGGGGGGCGGATTTTTTGCTGGATATTTGGCATTGGGCCGAAGGTTTTCCCAAGGCATCCGGCCACAGCCAGATTATCCGCCCTCCCACATTTCGGCTAAGGACCAACGGTGCAATGCTCTGTTTGGGGGCGGAATTTCCCCCTGGATATTTGGTCAGGGCCAGAGAAAGTGTAATGGCTGAATAATCCGCCCCTCCCCATGGGCCAGATCATCCGCCCCCCATCTGTGCGACGCGCCGCTGGTCCTTAGTTGGGGGCCGGATAATCCAGCCCATGGGAAGGGGCGAATTATCCGGCCAAGACACTTTCTCCGGCCCTAACCAAATATCCGAGGGAAAATTACGCCCCCCAAACAGAGCGTTGCGCTATTGGTCCTTAGCCAAAATTTGGGAGGGGCGGATAATCTGACAATGGCCGGGACCGGATAATCTGGCCTTGGGAAAACCTCCGGCCTAGTGCCAAATATCCGGCAAAAAATCCTTCCCTTCTTCAAGACGCGTGCCTGGTCCTTAGTCGAGTCTTTCTAGGGGCAGATTATCTGGCCCTAGCCAGGGACGGATAATCCAGCCTGACAAACCTTCTTTTGCTCAATTTGACCAAGAGTTTTTTGGGGAGCATTATCTGAGGCACTCAATGCATAATTAAACTATCATTGGTATTGTTATCTAACACACAAAACACTAGGGATCATGAAATGCTCTTTCAATCTCTCCCTTTTTGGCGTTAGAAGACAATCCTAGGATTTGTAATAAACCAAAATGTACTATGTACCCAAAAGGATAGGAGGCTTCCCCTAAATGTGTGCATACAAGTAATTTCATTGGAATACAAATGCACAACATATAGGGTCGAAGTACCTTTTATGATTTGGATACAATCTATAAGAAAACATTGATATAAAGATCATACCACCCATACAATGTGTCTCAACCAAATACAAATAGTTAGGTAGATATGCATCACAAGATAGATCCAATATCTCACAAGATATATCCAATATCTCCATAGATGTATCCATATATAATCCATTAGCCTCATAGAATAATTCTGATATAATTCCATTGATAAATCCATAGTGGTCCATAGATAAATCTAAGTCTCAATGTCACACAAAGCAAATAGACACTTAAAAAGTTTCAACTCTAGATAAATGGGTACAAGTACGGATAAAAAGCAAAAATAAACAAATGTTGCTTGTACCCGACCCATGCAAATCCACGAAATTCCTACCAGAACTACTTCTCCCCCTTTGATATCGAAACGCCCAAAAGGGGGAAAGAGCGATGCTAGCACCCCTGAAGATCACTCATCCTTGTCCTCATCATCATACTCCTCGTCTTCATCCTCGTCTCCATCATCATCCTCATCATCATCATCACCCGTCATAGGAGGTGGAGATTCCCTCGCCGGTGCTAGGAACAAGTGTCGCTCCATCTCATCATAGTTGATACTAGAGGTGTTCCCCTGAGCATACGGAGTAGGAGTAGACTGTTGCGGGGTTTCCTTGAGCCCACAGATACATGATGAAGGATTAGCTGTTGAGTATGGGCCATATCATGGCGCTGACGGTAGGTACCATACTGACCCTTGTGGGTATCAACTTCCATGCACAGAATGTTGTGTTGAAACTAGTTGAGTTGTTTTACCTCTCTAGCAATGGTTGGGACCGAGGGCCTCCTCCCTTGAGTGGCACCACTAGCATGGGCATCTCCCATAGAAGTATCATACTCAGTAGGGACAAAGGTAGTATTCTTCCTCTTGATATAAGGTTGCTTGACCTTGTGTTTCCCATCCAACACACCACTAAAATCTTCATCGGGGAGCATAGCTTTGATGAGATTCATAATATAATGAGCATAAGGAATAAAATGCTTGTTCACCATTGCGTCATACATCTCATGGTAAATGAAGTCCATGGCATCCAAGGAGTAATTTGCATTGGGATTGTCACAGGTATCACACTCAACATCAAGACCAAGTAGATTGACAAGGCGAACCACATATGGCATCATTATTACCTCTGCTAGGAGCAATGCAGTCACGGAACAAAAGCACAAGCTGAGAATAAAGTGGGAGAACACCTACAACCCCTCCAACCACACCGCGAGGTCCATAACAAGCTGAGAGCAATGAATCATTGTTGGGATGATTAGGGCCACAAATCTGGTGACCAATAGAGTGGTCGCGGACCCCGAAGGGGTAGGAGAGCACCTGACCAAAACTGAAGAAGTTTGACTCACAATAGTGAGTCCCGGTCATCCACTTCATAGTGAGATCTTCATCCCCATAAATCACCAGGGTGGAGAAGAACTACTAAACAAGCTGAGAATCATAGTCACATTGAATCTCCATAAGATAGTGCAGCCCCATCCATCTAGTCACTTTAATAGCCTCAACAAACTGGGGCTTGCTCTTTTCATAGGTGAAATCCAATGGTTGCATGGGGCGAATATTCAAGGACGAGTATCCTGGAAGATGTACATCTGATGGGTGCACCAAAAATTAGGGTCACCCATATCCTCATCTAGAGGTGCATTCAAGAACCACTCTCGCTGCCGGAGAGTGGAATAGTCAGTAAGATCCATGGCCTTATAATTAACCCTTGGTTGCTTGCCCTTTTTATTTGACGCAGCTCGAGTCCTCTTCTCCTTCTTCTCACGGACATCCATCCGTTCGGCCTCCCTTGCTTGCCTCCTCAACTCAACTTCGTCCACAAGTTTTCCCTCTTCGTTTTTGTTGCCAATAGCGAGCCCGGGGTCTCCGCTGATAGGCCTTAGGAGCACTACGAGAACCACCTGTGAAATGAATAAGGGGGATAGAAAAAAGATAAGCACACACAAGTCCAAACGGATATGCCAATTACAGTAGAGAAGTAACCACATACAAATATAGCCGAAGACCATCTAAATCAGGTAGTGAGCCATCTAGGCAGGATTATTCGGCCCTACCAGGGGTGGATAATCTGGCCCCCGACGAACTTCAACAGAGGATTCAGATCTTGGCTGACAAACTCGATCGGTTCATTTTGTTGCAAAACTACGGAGATTGGCATGCAATGGAATCAAGGGGCAGCATCTACTCCAAGTTTCAATAACAAAAACTTACTACCACAAGGAAATCAAAAATTGTGGGAGTTACCTTCACCCATTGGAGGTTCAACTTGGAGGAGAAGATACTCGGGGAGGAGGAGGAGCAGATCTGGAAAGGGGCCGGCGATTCCGGTGACTGGAGGAGCTCCGGGGAGGCGGAGAGTGGCCGGTGATGGCTGGGGGTGGGAGGAGGTCAGGGTTGGAGAGAGTTGCTTTGTTTGAGCCCTCTCCCCTGACTCCTTGCCTTATACATGAAAACTGCCCAGGCTGGATAATCCGGCCCGCACTTGGGGCGGATAATCCGGCCCTTGCTGAATATTTATGTTTACACGGAGTTCAGGCCAGCACACCCCTCAAACCTCAAGTATCAAAATAAGGACTTGTGTGTAGTAAGAAAAGATGGTTCAAGGTGGGAAAGGCTTGGGTTTAGACAACCAAATTGACATGATACTCCACACTCAAGATTGCAAAATGCAAATACATAAAGGCCAATGTTGGGTGTGTTTTCCATAAGAACAAGAGATATTCAATAAAAGCTAATAAGATCCACAAAGAATCAACTCTTCTTAAAGAAGAGGTCGGTGGCCGAAGCCACCATGTAGGAGTGTATGGTATGATAGATATATTTGGGTTCATGACCAATACTCATCAATTCATCTCACATATCACAAAATGATATTAAGAGAAATTATTTTTCTTACTTCCTACATTATGGGGGAGGGTTAGCCCAATTAGTTAGGACCACACTCCCCCTATATCCATGCATGCATCTAAACCAAATAAAGGTTAATATATAGGTGTGTATGCAAGAGGATCAAGTCAAGCTCCTTGAATCTATGATATTTAGCTCATTCCTCAAATAGCAAAATCTTTCTTCATCAAGAGGCTTCATCAATATATCCACAAGTTGATCCTTCGTGCTCACATAAGATAGCTCGGTATCTCCACAAGCAACATGATCTCTAATAAAATGATTGCAAATCTCAATCTGCTTCGCTCTTGTATGTTGTATCGGATTATAAGCAATTTTGATGGCACTTTCATTGTCACATAAAAGAGGCACTTTGTAATAATGGACACTATATTCATTTAAAGTTTGCCTCATCCAAAACAACTGAGTGCATGCACTTGTAACAGCCACATATTCAGCTTCGGTGGTGGAGAGAGATATATAGTTTTGTTACTTAGAAGACCAACATACCAAAGATCTGAAATGACATGATCCGAAAGTTGATTTTCTATCATCCTTGTCACTAACCAAATCTAGATCCATGTACTCGCATAGAGAGAAAGTTGAGCCTTTGGGATACCATAATCCATAGTTTAGGGAATGAACTAAATACCAGAAGATTCTCTTGACCGCCACCAAGTGGATTTCTTTAGGAGCTGCTTGATATATTGCACAAACTCCTACACTCATCACAACATCGGGTCTAGATGCACAAAGGTAAAGCAAAGACATGATCATGGACCGATATACCTTTTGATCCACATCTTTACCATTGGTATTTAATTCAAGATGGCATTTGGTTTGTATTTCTTTAGCAACACCATTGAGGTCCATCATCTTGAATCTCTTGAGTATGTCTTGAATGTACTTTGCTTGATTTATGAAGGTTCATTCTCTTAATTGCTTGATCTCGAATCTAAGAAAGAACCTAATTCTCCCATCATAGACATCTCAAACCTGTTAGTCTTAAGCTTCGAAAATTCATCATTAAAAGCTTCTTTAGTAGAGCCAAAAATAATGTCATCAACATATAATTGGCACACAAAAAGCTCCCCATTAACCTAATTAGTAAAAAGAGTGGGGTCAATCTGCCCAACCTCAAAACCATAGTCTAGCAACAACTCTTTAAGATGCTCATACCACGCACGCGGGGCTTGTTTAAGGCCATAGAGCGCCTTGTCAAGTTTGTATACATGGTCTGGGAAGTTGGGGGTCCTCGAAGCCTGGGGGTTTCTTAACATAAACCAATTCATGTAATCGACCATTAAGAATGGCACTTTTAACATCCATTTGCTATAATTTAAAATTATGATGCACATCATATGCAAGAAGGATACATATAGACTCAAGGCGAGCCACTAGAGCATAAGTTTCACTGAAGTCAATGCCTTCCACTTGAGAGAAATCTTGTGTCACCAGTCTTGCCTTGTTTCTTACAACAATTCCATTCTCATGTTGCTTGTTTTTTAATATCCACTTCCTGCCGATAACATTGTGGCATTCTTTGGGCTTCTCTACTAACTCCCAAACTTTGTTGCGCTTGAAGTTGTTGAGTTCTTCATGCATAGCCAATACCCAATCCAGATCTTCAAGTGCTTCAAATACCTTTTTAGGTTCCACCATGGAGATATGAGCTTGATGGTCACTAAATCTTGCCAACTCTCTTCTTATGGACACCCTTCTTCTTAGATCACCAACCATTTTGTCAAGTGTGTGACCTCTGAGTTCTAGATTTCTCTCAGCTCGAGCTTTGTGACGATTTTCGATTTCCTCATTGGTCCTTGGAGGAATCTCTTCAACATTTCGGTCCTTGTCTTAACCATTAACATGAACTTCACTAATAACAGGTTCAACACTGGTAGTAGGATGAGACCCTTGGCCTTGTCCTTGATCACCAAGAACTTCAGAAGGTTGTTGTATTTCTGGACTTGCAGGGCCAGATAATCCAGCCGAGGGAGAGGCTGGATAATTCGGCCTCGAAGTTTCACCTGAATCTTCCATGTTGCTGGAATTTGAGGGAGTTGTAGGGCCGGATGATCTGACCATGGGGGAGGCTAGATTATCCAGCCTAGGACTTCCAACTTCAACATAATGTACATGCTCTTCATTATGTCATTAGATAGGTGCACTGTTGGCTTCAACAGATGGTGCTCGTTGGCCTTGTGTAGATGAGGGATCCACTTGAGTAGAGCATTATCCTTTCCGATCCGCCACAAGGGGTTCCTCAATGAGGCGGAAGAATCCCACACCCATTATTCTTATGGCATCTTGGGGTATTTCAACATCTGTATCACAAACACCAACTTGTCCCACATGGGAGTCATCATCATCCCCGGACACCACACTACAAGATTCTACAAAAAATTCCGGAGGCCTTGTTTTAGACTATAAGTGTGGGATTCGACACCATAACCAACAAAATTACCTTCTAGAACCTTAGACTCAAATTTGATAAACAAACTCCTTTTATGAGAAATAAACACTTACAACCAAACACACGGAAGTATGAGGTATTGGGCTTGTTTCCGGTAAGTATTTCATAATAAGGTGTCTTGTACAAGATCTTGTGGAGGTAGAGCCGGTAAGATGAGTGACACGCGTGGATATAAATTCAGCCATAATAATTACAAGGAGACTTAAATTCAGCCAACATGGACCTTGCCATATCCATTAAAGTCCAATTCTTCCTCTCAGCTACACCATTTTGTTAAGGGGTATACGTAGCGGAATATTGATGTCTTGTCCCCTCTTCACTTAAAAACTCGTTTAAGGTGTAGTTCTTGAACTCGGAGCCATTGTCGCTTCTTATTGCCAATATTGGAACAGTGTGTTATCATTGAACCTCATTGGCAAAGTCGATTACGGTTTTTTGAGTCTCGCTCTTCAACTTTAAGAAGTAGATCCATGTGTACCTTGAGTAGTCATCAACAATTACCAGGCAATACTTCTTCCCATCGAGACTTGCATGATATGGAGACCAAAGAGATCCACGTGAAGGAGCTCTAAGATCCTCTTAGAAGAAATAATGGTCTTCCTTTGATGGGTAGAGTCATGCATTTTCCTTCAACACAAGCCCTGCAAACACGATCTTTGGCAAAGGAAACATTGTCTTTTAGTCCAAGAATGTGGTCACCCTTGTAGATACTTTGCAAAGTTCTCATATTGACATGGGCTAGTCAGCGATGCCATAGCCAACCCATATCGGCCTTTCTGAATAGAAACATCGTATATGTAGTGATTTTTTCCGAAAAGTCCACCACATACAAGTTGTTTTCGATGTACCCAACAAAAGCGACCTTAAGAGACTTGATCCACAAGAGTATCGCAATATCATCATCAATGAAAATAGCAAATATCATCTTACCAAGGGCACGAACTAAAAGTAAATTATAACCAAGCATCTCAGCAAGCATGACATCCATGAGAGAGATATCATGGGCAACCACAACCTTGCCAAGACCCAATACCTTTGATTTTGACTTATCACCATAGGAGACGGTTATTTGATCGTGATTAGGCCTCATCTATGTGATGATCTCCTTGCTTCCGGTCATATTATTTGTGCATCCACTATCAAGCACCCATTTAGACCCACCGGAAGCATAGCCCTACAAGAAATCAATTATTGGTTTTAGGTACCCATTTTTCAATGGGTCTTATTTTGATAACAACAAGGGTCTTGGGAACGCAAATAGACCAAGCAATATAACCATCAAAAGGTCCAACATATCTAGCATAAACATCACCATAATAATCACAAAATAAAACATGAATGGGGTTAGTGGTTCCTACAAAACCATCATGATCAGTTTTGTTCTTCGTGGTGTCATTTTCTACAGTGGTGCTTGTCTTAGCTTGAGTCAATTTGGCCTTCTTCTTGTTGTTGTTCTTATTTGTCTTAGAGACATAGCCAAGTCCATATTTCCCATTGTTTGACGTTTGCTTACTCAAAAGGTCATCAAGCACTTCCTTACCTTTGGGAAGAGATGACTTGACAAGCTCATTCTTCAATCTAGCATTTTTCTTCAAGGATATCTGCATGATCACATAAAGAAGTAGAGGTGCTAGGAACATCATATTTGGCTAGATGAGTTTGGATATGATCATGAGACTTGTTGAGAATAGAGTGCTCGCTCTCCAAAGCCTTGTGGGAAATGTCAAGTTTCTCTAGTCCCTCGGTGAGTCTAGCATGAGCAGCCCCAAATTCAATCCTTTCCTTTTTAAGTTTTCTTGCTTTAGTTATAGCATGATCACGTTCTTTTATAAGTTTTGCAACAATGTCATCATGTGACTCCTCTAGATATTCCATCTTCTCCTAAAGGGAAGATCTAAGCTCTTCCTCTTCTTCTAGAGCATTTTTTGAGGATGCTATTTCAAGAGCATCCTCTCTTTCAATCCTACCTTTTTCTTCAAGGTCTTCCGAATGAACAAGTTGACCCATGAGGGCCTCGAAATGCATCTTGTGTTCACCTTGCAAGTTAGTGATGTAATAATCCAAAGCAATAACTTCTTCCTTTACCTTAAGACTAGTAGGATCATTTAATTCAGCATTCATAGTAGTCTTAGAAAAAGAAGTGATAGAAGGTGATACCTCGGAAGCCCTTGCCATGAGGCAATTGATATCCTTGTTGTATATGTTCTCGTTTGGAGAGTCAAAGAGTGAACTGGTTGGTGTTGATGTAGTAGCTATGGCTGCCACTTCTCTTGAGCTTTCTTCTCCCTCTTCGTCTTCACTTTGGGACGAGTACTCCTCTTGTGCCACTAACACAATATTAGGTTGCTTCTTGTATGTGATATTCTTTTTAGATAAAGGCTTCTTGCGTGGAACCTTGATTTTTTTACTTGAGCACAAGTTTACCACCATGATCTTCTCTACTTTGATAAGGGCATTCGGCGACAAAATGGAAACGGTCACCACAATTGTAGCATGACCATAGTTTTGGACCATTCTCTCTTCTTCCACTTGACCCATTTCTTTGTTCAAGCTCAGATTTTTCCTTGGCGGGATCTTTTCAAAAGTTCCTCACATAGAATGCAATGTACTCACCATGAGCGAGTTTGACATCCTCAGGACAACTCATGGTCCTCTTCATGCTCAATCACGTTGGCCTTCAAAGTAAGATTGACACTTTTTGCATTCCAATTGCCCGTGCATGAGCATATTCATTGTTTTTGGCTGCAACCTTGAAGGCATCCATCTCTTGCATGACTTCATTGGAAGTCCTGAGGTGGTAATTGTGTCTTCCTTGTAGGCTCTTCAGATCGGTGGGCTCAAATGGCACGAGAGCACCCACATACTTCCTCTTGATCCAAGTGTCATCAACATGGGAAGCACCATGATTTCTGAATGTGGTGGCGATGGACTTGAGCCTTTGGTACATGTCTTCATGGTCCTCACCATCCATCGTGTAAAAACCTTCAGCTTGATTTCTCAAGGCATCATACTGGTTTCTTCTCATGCTCTCATTTCCAATGAACATCTCGGAGAGTGCATCCCAAGCTTCCTTGGTGGTGTTGAGATGTTCAATGTGTGGCATGTCCTTAGGACCCACACCAAGTTGTATCATGTGTAGAGCGGTGGCATTGCGTTGAATATCCACCACTTCTCTTCTTGTCATATTGGATGGATCGCAACATGGAGTCTACCCACTATAATCTTCCACAACTCGATAGAAGAACTACATATATGAGATTTTATCAAAATTTGCCATTGAGTAAAAGAAGATGCACTTATCTTGGATGGATCACCCCTACTATTTATATGAGGATGAGGAATAGATGGGTCGGGAGAGTACAAGTGAGGTACCTCACTATAGTTCTCCTTCCCACTTTCCTTTTTGGAGGAGGATTCACTATCCTTGCTACCATCCCCAACCTCCAACTCAATGGATTTAGCCAAAGCATTATCCTTTGATTTAGAAGGTGTGCTCTCCGGAGGAGTGGGAGATGCGAGTTTACTTGGTGGCATGAGGCGCGCTATCATTTCACGCATCTATTTTATTTGGGTTTCCATGGTAGAGGTCAAGGAATTTTTCAATCCCTCGAGATCTTCCATGGTAACCGGAACACTAGTGTCACCCTCCGGTCTAGTACCCATATTCTCTTAGGTGGTAAAGCCCAAACAAGAGCCGAGGCTCTGATACCAATTGAAATGGATCATATGGGCACCTAGAGGAGGGGTGAATAAGTGCTACTTCAAATTTTAGTGAGGCAATCAACATCACTATATTTGATGAGGCGTCTTGATTTGGGCAGGGCTTCAAGTGTACATGGGAATTTCATACCAAAATGCTCTCTGGAATGTAGCACCCCGGGCAAAACCACTACCAGAAAATCGCTTGTTGTTTCTACTTTGTGCATCATCATGACATCAGCATGCATCATCATCATGTTCATCATGCCACATTGCATGGAGCATAATCTAAATTGTGCATTTAATTGTTGCACTTGTATTTGGTTCTTGATATTTGAATTGGGTTTGGATTGCCTCTCTCTAATTGCCTTCTATGTTTTCTCATTTCAGTTGGTGCCATACTTGATGGAACCATAATGTCCAATTTCATCTTACTTGATTCTTGATATTATTTTTTCCAATAATGCCCAAATTGATTTGGGGGCATATCTTTTGTATTCATTCTATCTACTAACAAGCCATACCATCTTGCCATATGTTCTTTTCCTAAACTCCACCACACATGCCATATGGGTTTCTTCATTTGTTTGGATTTAATTATACCCATGTGTTATTGTGTGGATCCTAGTCATCTTGTGTGGATATATGGGTTTTATTTATATTTGATTGTATTTAATTCATGCCCATATATCATGTGTGGATCCATCCTAATTTTTACACTTGATCTTGTCTATATTCTACCGTACCTTGTCATATGGACTCCATTTATTGGCTTTATGCTCGTATGTCCTATGTGTGGATTTATCTATCATCATGTGACCATCTTCCTTCATATTCTATCTCTCTTTATTCTTGTGTTCGTATTCTCTCCCTATCCTATTCTTGTTTTCTTTTGGATCCTCTAATCCTTTTTTACTTTATCTATTCTCTATTTTTCGTCTGTATTGATGCCATCTCTAGTTGATATCCTCTAATTCTTTTTCACCTCTGTTATTATCCTATAACGGATCTACTCTATATTCGTACTAACTCGAATCATCTTTAACATATTTTGATCTTGCTGCAGGACGTGCATATTTCGAAGCACAAAATTATTTATACTAAAAACCATATTTTATCTATGTGCTTAAATACACGTACGGTTAATATATATGTAGCCACCTCCATTTTCTCATTTATAACAAAACAAACTAATAGTTTTCAGTTTATTATAAGACTACAAAAGGTTTGCTTATTTTACTAATAATAAAAATAGGCCAAATATTGGTCTAAAGTTTTGTCCAAAACTAGCCCCTTCTATTCTACTTTGGATTATATAAATATCCCAATCCACACATTCTTCCTCACCAAAAGTATCCTAGAAATCCGAGATCTAAACTCTCCTGTTTTTTATCTGCCAGTCTTCTTCAAAATTTCCACACTAATTCTCGCCGGCCGGTATCTTCTATTCAGTTCAGCAAGCTCTGCCTTTAACGCTGTACTGAATACTTTCCCATTTTGATCTAATCTCCTTTTCCTTGCAGCTAGCTAGGCCTTCGTTGCTCCATGTGAGCCTTGCCCATGCGCGAGACAGCAGGCAGCTGCCCCGTAGCTCCTCTCACCAGCAGAGGTGGAGGCAAGGGGGCTAGCAGGGTCAGACCCCTCCTAATCGTTCGCCCCCCTCAAGATTTTACAGCCGGCACTAGTAGTATTAGGCCATATGCAATCATCATAAATAGGTTACTTAATTAAGCCCAAACTAAGGTAATTGTGCACAAATCTAAGCCCAACAGATTAAAAAAATAGCCCATTTTGTAAGTACTCCACGTACAGCCGCCAATGGCGAATCGTGGAAGCCTGGTTATGTTGCCACATCTGCTCTCGCCTAATCAGATCCGTCGATCGATCGATCTCGCTTGCCATGATGTAGCTTGCTGCCGCCGCAGATGTTACACTTTGATTGCCGGCTTGTCCAAATAGTACGGCGGTGGCCGGCCGTCCCCTGATGTTCTGCCGCTGACCATATTCCACCATCCGGTCAAGTCACGAGTGGATGCGAAGGTACGGTTCAAGTAATGCTAATCTGATGTAACTCTTCTTATTTGTCTTGCTCAGTTTAGCTATGCCTCAATTTTTCAAAAACGATTGGAAATACTATACTAGATTATTTTGTCATGCCAATTGATACTAGAATTGGCCAAGTGCTGAAACTAGGGTTTAGTCGGTGGCAATGTTGTAGGTTATTAAACTTGTGAAAAAATAGCTACATTGTTGCCAACCGTTTGACGACTTTTTTGTTAATTTGCTTGCTAATTTTAAAGTTCGCCATATAGCATATACATATTTTACCACAGAACACATGTTGATATTCAATTTTGTTTTAGACTTGATACCTTGGTATACTTGACCTAGTTGTGCTCCATTCTCCTAGAGAGAGGAATACCTGTATCTTCAAATTTTCATCCGCACGAGTCTCGGTCACCTTTAGGTGGCTAGGCTTGCTCTAGGACATGAAGTAGCAGGTCTTCCTGTAGGTACTAGCTAAATCAATATTTTTATCGCTCGCCCCTCCCCCTCCCCTATGTAAAAATCCTGGCTCCGCCCATGCTCACCAGATCCCAATCGATTTCCACACCACGATCAAGATTCCCACGCGCACAATCTCCTGGCCCGTCGTATTCTACCGTGCCAAAGCGGGTCAACGCCCAGCTCCAGATCCTATCGACTCTGCCACTTCCTCTTGATGCGCCTGCTCGCCTTGTCCCTACTCGAGGTGTGTCTCGTCGCTGATAGCGTCTTGTCCGACGCTCCTCTTGGTATGCGTGTGACTCCTATTTTCCTTGCGTCGATCCTTATTTTTCTTATCAGAAGATCAAGCCTTGATGCTCCCACCATTTCTCGCGCGCAAGCGGCCTGCATGCGCCAATGCTAGCCTAGCCGCTCCTCTATTTCTTCTCGCCGTGTGCGTAGCACCACCCCTAAGACAACGCCTTCCGTTTCTGTTTCTCTTCGCGTTCGCATGTGGACGTCTTTGCAGCTTCCTCGGTTCCCGATCTGGTCGGCAACACACAAATTCAGCATGTCTCCATCTTCGATTGCCTTGTACGTGTTCGGTAAAATGCTCATGAGAGTTTTGATCTCCGTTTTTCTACCTCAATATCTTTGCTTCACAACCACATCGGAAACCGACGGTCCATGTTGTCACCTTCGCCAAGGTCTCCTTCTCGGCGTCCGCTACTTCGACCACTTTGGTTATTCGACTACTTCCACAAGACCACGAGTCCTCCTTCATGGATCCGATGGCCGGACCCGAAGACCCCTCCCCTGGATTTTGAAGACCGGTCTCGTCGGCCCCCGAGACCCCTGGATCTGAAACCCCCAATGTGTGACCCTATCTTAACCCGCCCTATTTTTATAGTATGAGATATACTTGTGCATCTTAAATCATTCATGTGGCATACATATATCATTGTTTGGATGTATTTTGTCGACTCACCTAATAATTAAATATGGAGACCATATGTGGAGTATTCTAGTCTTATTGGCTCCATTTAAATTTGACCGATGTCATGTTTTGCTTTGTTAAGACAACATTTAAATTGTGGGGTATCTAAACAACATGAACCTTCTAATTAAATGTCAGGACCCCGCTTCTGCTTAATATTGTCTAGTCGCATCACATCTTTGCCTTATCATACATCATACATGCATCATGCCCGATCTTCTTGCGTAGTATTAAATAATGCATTCTATGCTTCTTTTAGTGCTTGCTTCTTCACGGATTAGGCCGTTGAGTTGATGTGAGTCTCGACAAGTTCTTCGGATAGTGTATCTTTGGCAGTGTTTATCAGGCGAGCATTCTCCCCCATTCTATCTATTTTGCATTTATAGTCTTTACTTTCTCTTGTTGATCGATTGCTATCCGTGTTGCGATGTTTCAGTTTCCGTACCATTTATATTCCTTGCAGCATCTATATTGTCTTGGACACATCCTATTGCCTATTTTTTGATAGACAGTCGGTCTTGCGAGTCGTAGTTGCTTGCTCAAGTGCTGCTTCGTGTCGTCAATGTTCCACAGTTGTTAGGAGGTTGCTACATGCTTAAAGGTGGAGATGATCATGGCTTTTATTACAACTTGTCAATTAAAATGCTGGAAATAGATATAATGCAGAGGCACCTGTGGGTAATAGATGTTATTTGGTTTTTACCCGCCCACTTGTGTCCACCTAGGACCCGAGTTTTTGACACCTGTTCCGAGATCGAGCGCGCTAACCACAGGTGGGATGTGTGGGCACCCCCCATCGGCTTACTACCTGATTTCAAAGTACTGTGCTGGGGACCACAAACTAGTTTGGGGTGTTATTACTATCTTGTACTTATGCCATGTTTTACTACTTTATTCACTATTGCGTGTGGAGCGCCTGTACTATTTAGGAACAAATGTGGAATATTTTCACGGTATCGACAAGCCTACTCACACTTTCGGGTTCCCAGTTGTTTATAGCCATTGTCACAAACCCTAGGTCCATCTCGGAGCTGGCCGACTTCGTTGCGGGTAGCTTAGTGGGGTGGCCCCCATGTACTTGCTTTGGGTCTAGGAAACGTCATGGCCGAAGCCCCGTCGACATACCATTGGGTGTATGTTCGGGATCTTGCACATACAGGATCTGACAGCAAGGGTTGAAGTGCATGTGGATACTTTGGTGCACCCCTGCAGGGTTAAATCTTTTCGAAAATCCGTGTCCATGGTTATGTATGACTTGGAGCATAGTTTCTCGATCATAGACAACTATAACTAAAGAATTAATGTTATAATATGACTTGGATCTGATATGACTAGTAAGTTGGAAAACCACCATGGAATGAATGAATAAAATTGCCAACTGTGTGAGTTTTCTCAGCATGACTTCCTCGTTTGGTCTCGAGGGGGAAATACCAGGATGAGTATGTTTGGTGTTAGTAACAGATTGGTTCCGAATAGGTCTTTCTTATCCCTCTCTAATAGACGAAAATTATATGGAGTCTCTACAGGTTATTTAGTGCATGCTTCGCTACTGCTGCAATCCGCCATACCTATGTAGGCAAGAGCCGCCGAATTCTAGACTCACCGTGTACTGGCCTCAGTACTGACCGCTCCCTTTTTTCCTTTGCCCTTTGTCGGCACCCCTTTTGTTTTGACAGGTATAAGATTGACGTCGTTAGCAGTGTTACCCTACTGGCTTGGGCTGGGTTGGGTTATGCACGCCATCGATTATTCTTCAGGGCTCTTAGCCCCATTTGCATCTTATCCGTACTCGGATGTTGTATCGTTTTCAAGGTGATTTGGATCTTTGCACTGTATACCTGTATTCTTGACTCATAGATTCGTTGTTGTATATATATGTTTTGTGGGTTCCATCGTGGACTATTGTGTAATGATATTACTTCATATTCCACCCACACGCAAGTGCCTAGTGGGCATCTTTGAATCGTTTCTATGCGGGTTTGGTGGGATTCGCTGAAACTTGCATAGGGCCGATTCGGGGGTGTTACATGGAACCACCACCAGCTACCACTATTAAAGATATTCAGACCTCTGTACCAGAGCAACTGACACAACAAATGTTGAGTGACCCCTGGTTTTGCATTTGTGTATACCACAACTACAAGACCTATAGTTCCTTACTTGGCTAACTGTCGGGGGGTTAACCTCGGGTAGGTCAGAGACGGGGAAAGACAGAGGTACTGTCCCCGTCTGGTTTCCGAGCTACGGCCTAGGTCGGCCGAATCATGGATATGTCGGCCGATGAACGGAGGCAAGAAGCCCATGTATAGGTATCAGGTAGTTACCCGGCCGAGTTAATGAGAAAATCGGCCGGGTTACCCAAATGATCTTCATGCAGGTAAGGAACGAGCCGAGTAACACAAGGTAAGGCCGAGTGATACGAAGCTTGCAGGAGAAGGAGAAGCCCAGGGTCAAAGTATAGCTGCAGGCTAGAAGGAATCAGGACAGGGCCAAGCACAAGAGACAAGGATGCACGGCGTCAGAGGGGCAGAAGGAGGTCACGAAGGTGACGATCCAAGCCGAGGCACGCAGGAGGGGGGCCACTAGAGCCTTGCCGTCATTAGAAGGGCGACAGGGAAAGGAGGCCGCCGAACTACTATTTTGGGACAAGCATATTCCACGAATATGCTTGCCTCGTCAGCCCTAAGGGCACCCAAGGCACCCCTTATAAGGGGAGGTTTGGACCACGAGGGGAGGAGAAAAGAGAGCACCGTTAGGCTGGGGAGATTCACATTGTCCCCCCCTAAGCAGCTCAAGGAGCACTTGTAACCCATCAAGAGAGAAATAAAGTTCATCACTTTGGCAGCTTGAGTGTAAAGACAGTTGCATCTTCCCTCCCCAGATCCCACTAGCATCCATTGGCCCCATACTTTAGCCTACCCATGGCATCTGCCGTGCCACCACCACGACAGTTGGCACCCATACTTTATCAGCTGATGAGAAAGTCGGACAAATTCAGCTGGACTCCCCAGGCGGACCTTGCATTTCATGAGTTGAAAAAGATGCTAGTTACGGCACCCATTTTAGCTTCTCCATTATCGAAAGAACCTATGCTACTCTATGTAGCGGCTACCAATCGAGTAGTTAGTACTGTGGTTGTAGTGGAACGACTTGAAGAGGGTAAGACAGTTCGGAGGCGATATTATCTAAGTGAAGTATTATCCACTTCAAAGCGAATTATCCGCACTATCGGAAGATGGCTTATGGAGTATATATGCGGCAAAAAAGCTTAAGCATTACTTTGAAGAGCACCCCATCAAAGTAATCTGTGAGGCACCCATAGCCGACATATTGAACAACAAAGATGCAAGTGGCCGAATAGCAAAATGGGCAATCGAGTTATCACCGTATGCTCCACAATTTGATAGGAGAAATGCGATCAAATCTAGGTATGCGACTTTCTAAATAGCGGGCGAGGTGCAATATGAGCCACCTTTGCTAGATCCAAATTCTTGGACAATGCATTTTGATGGTTCCAAACTAAGGAGCGGTTTGGGAGCAGGAATAGTGCTAACCTCGCCTAAAAAGATCGGTTGAAATATGTCGCAAATACATTTTGCCGCATCCAACAATGTAGCTGAATATGAAGCACTAGTTCATGGATTGAAAATGGCGAAAGAAATTGGTATCGCCGAATCCTATGCTACGGTGACTCGGATCTAGTAATCTGACAAAGTATCGGGCGGTTGGGACGCATTAGATGCTAATATGGCTTTATCTGATTCCATGTGCAAAAGATAAGTGGATATTTTGAAGGATGTGAATTCCACCACATACCACGAGCGAAAATGACGCTGACACATTGTCAAAATTAGGATCAACCCGGCAATCAATTCCGCCAGGTATTGCCCTGGAGCACCTCAGGAAACCATCAATAAACCCATCACCGAGTCGAATCAATCTTTATCCAGCAAGTTCTGCGAGAATCATACGCCAATGGAGGTAGATCCATGAAAGATTAGAATCCCTAAAGAGAGGGACAGCCGAGGTAATAGCAATCATGGAGAGAGCGAGGTATATACGTCGGAAAACATGGAGATAGACGGTGAGATCAACTGCAGAAAAGTACTTGCCGATATGGGCAACCCATATTTTCGTACCTAAAAGGCAGCGGTATTGCCGAGTAATGAAATATTAGCCGGACAAACCATCGAGAGCAAAGCCTATACAATCATAAACAATGAGTTATATAAGAGAAGCGTAACAAACATATTGCGAAGTGCGTGAGTTCCACGAAGGTCGAAATCCTTCTAGACATACACCAAGGAGAATGTGGGCACCATGCCTCATCTCGCTTTAGTAGCCAAGGCTTTCGGGCATGGATTTCTTGGCCAATGGCGTTAAAAAGCGAGAAGAATTAGTTAAGAAGTGCAATGGGTGTCGAGATATGCAACCAGAATACATATGCCGTCGGCGAGTTAAAAACAATACCCATCACTTGGCCATTTTCTGTATGGGGTTTAGACATGGTGGGACCTTTCAAGCGTGAGAGGAGGAATGACCCACATCTTGGTTATGGTAGACAAGTTCACAAAGTGGATTGAAGTAAAACCAATCAAAAAGTGTGATGGGCACACAACAGTGAAATTTCTCAAGGATATCATCTTGAGATACGGATACCCACATAGCATTATTACGGATAATGGCACGAACTTTGCAGAAGGAGCCTTGTGATTTTGCCAAGAGAAGCACATAAGACTAGATGTTGCCTCGGTGGCCCACCCATCCAATGGGCAGGTTGAAAGATCTAATGGACTGGTGTTATCGGGAATAAAACCACGACTTGTTGAACCTTTGCAGCGTCGGCGGGATGTTGGATCGAAGAAATCCCAGCCGTGTTATGGAGCCTCCGGACTACTCGAATAGGTCAACAGGTTACACTCCATTCTTTCTGGTATACGGGGCAGAGGCCGTACTCCCAGCCGACATAATCTATGACTCGCCAAGGGTTGCTCAGTACACAACCTCAGAAACAAATGAAATAGCTCGGCAAGATGCCGTAGACCTGTTGGAAGAAGCCAGGGAGTTGACATTATCACGATCGGCCATTTATCAACAGAACTTGACGATATCACAGCAAGAAAGTGAATCCAAGAGTATTCAAAGAAGGAGATTTAGTCCTCCGGCTGGTGCAGACGGCCCGGCATGCTAAATTATCACCCCCATGGGAAGGACCATTTATCGTGAGCAAAGCATTGCACAACGATGCATATTATCTGATCGATGCTCAATCCTGGAGAGAACAAAGGCGGAACAAAGCTGGTGAAGAAAGCAGCGCCCACGGAATGTGGCTTTACTTGGCCATTTTACTCGTGGCGTTCTATCTCAAGGTCAAAATCCAATAATGTATTTGCATCTCGGCACCCAGAGCAGTGACTCGGGGACTGCCATAGGATATATTTATGTCATATCATGTATTTAAAACCTCGGCACCCAGAGCAGTTACTCGGGGACTACAATATGTTATGTTATTTCATGTTAGATGTTTAAACCTCGGTACCCAGAGCAGTTACTCGGGGACTGCCATATGTAATGATTATTTCGTATTATATGTTTGAACCTCGACACATGAGCAATGACTCGGGGACGCCATATGGTATATTTATTTCTTCGCGTTACATACTTGAACATTGGCGATCGAGCGGTGACTCGGGATGCCGTATGTTGTGTTCCTTTCATGTTACGAATATGTACCTCGGTGCCAAAAGCATTGACTCGGGGACTATCATATGGTATGTCAAAAGCGTATTGACACTTAAACCTCGGCATCTAAAGCAACGATTAGGACTACCGTATGATACCTCAAACCTATGCTAAAC
Source organism: Avena insularis (assembly GCA_023614405.1). Lineage (NCBI taxonomy): Eukaryota > Viridiplantae > Streptophyta > Magnoliopsida > Poales > Poaceae > Avena > Avena insularis. The sequence continues at coordinate 426,252,936 of CM042692.1, read as the reverse complement.
GCAATCATATCAGTTTTATACCACCTCAAAGCGTGATTTATATAAGGAAGTTCCGGACGATGGCAACGATCCAGCGATTGTTGCTTGCTCCCTAGCGGAGTAGTTAACTTATATTCAAAACAGGTCAATAGCGTAGATATTCAGCGCTAATGCCTGGATAAGATCATCAAAATAACGGCAAAGTTGAGCCCTAAAAGATGAAGAAATTACGAGCCAGCAAGGCAAGAATTGAGACGCATCCACTTAACAAAGAGTCTCAACAACACATAGCAAAAGAAGTTGAATCATACGAGTTGACAAATTTTTCGTCTACATTATCGCCCGACATACCAGGGATCGCAAATAACCTAGGCGTTGTTCGTTGGAGGGCAGCTCCTTGCTCAGTGAGGGCACTCAAGTAGGAGGAACTTCGACCGAGGTCGCCTCGCCCTCCGCCGACCAGTGCAACTTCGGGTATCGGGGTTGTTCGGGAGGCGTCGATCGTGCGGTAGAATGCCGGTGCCTTTGGAGGAGGACCGCGCATCACCGTTGCTATCCGAGCTTGAGCTGGAGCTATCGGATGTGGCGAATCATCTTCACCTTCCCGTGCTCAGCTGAATCATCACCGAAGCACCTTCAGCGCGACCTCCTGATCCGGATCGGGAGAAAACTCGGCCCTTCATTCCAAGTGTGCGTCGGTACTCGACGAGCTGGAAAGCCGAGCTTGCGAAGAGCAACAAAGGTGGGATCTTCAACCTAGCGGGAGCCAATCGCGATTCCTCGAATGTCAAGAGAGATGTCTTCATACCATGACATGATTACGATGAAGGGCCATGTCGGCACCAAAGACGCAGCAGATTCTCTCAAAGACTCAATCTGTCTCTCGGATGCCATCAGCCTTGTCACCAATAACTTGACTTCATTGATATCGAGTCCACGAGGTATTCGGCCGAGTACATGATAAGCTCGGATAGCGGCTGCACCAAGTCCCGCCCATAATTTTCATCGGACCAAGCTGCGGCACCAACAAGAACCAAGAAATCCTCCATCGAATATTCAAAGTCAATAAAGCAACAGGTTCACCTCGACGCGCGAGCTGCAAGAACAGCTTTAGAACTCACGGGTTTGGCCTCGGGGAAGTGATCTGCAAAACATGGACGTGTCAAAGGATAGCAGCGACGACAAAGCAAAAATATAGTTCGGCCAGGCCAACTAACTACGATGAATGTAGCTCATCATTATCGAAGGTCTTTGGCCCAAGCAGCTTTACTCTTCTCGGCGAGCAATTTCCTCGCTCAAACCGAGAGTTTTAAGTTCGGCAGCTTGAGGAGTTCTTTGTTCTTCAGTAAATCGAGTCACCGATTCTTTTCCTCGGCAAATTCTTGGTCGACCTTTTCTAGCTCGGACTTGAGAGCTTGAGTGCATTCACCTCGGATCTCGGTAGCTATCTCATCATCTTTTTCTTGTAGTTCGCCAATGAACTGCGCTTTGTTCTAAAAATGAAGCATCACGTCAGGCATGGGCGCAATCTTGTTGCGACCTGCAAAGTCTTGCAACTCGGCTTTACCACAGCGTAATAAGGAAACTTAGCATAGATACTAAAAGGAGAAGGAGTAAAGTAGAAAGGAAACTAACCTTCCAAGGTCTTGATCTTCTTTTCAAAGCGGATATTGAGGTTATTGATATTACCTATTCAACAAGAAGTAAGCCGACATTCCGCGGACGAGTATATGAGAAAGGTGGAAATAAGGAAAGCGAACTATCGACTTCGGCCTTCTTTGCCACGGGCAGAACTTTCTCGTACTTCTCTTCCAGCTTGCGGTGCGAAAAAAGCAACCTCTGGAACTCGGCGGTCCGTCGGTCATGTGCAACCTGAGCAATGGAGCAAAATGATAAAACAACAAGTAGAAGCTAAATTAGATCCGAATCGAGCAAAGCTTAATTCGGCTCTAGGTTGGATATTCAAAGCTATACCAGATCCAAATCAAGCAAAGCTTAATTCGGCTCTAGGTGGCTGGATATTAAAAGCTAAACTAGATCCGAATCAAGCAAAGCTCACTTCGGCTCTAGGTGGCTGGATATTCAAAGCTATACTAGATCCGAGTCAAGAAGGACTAGACTCAGATCTAGGTGGCTAGATCTTCAAAGTTAAACTAGATCCGAATCAAGCAAAGCTTAATTCGGCTATAGGTGGCTGGATATTCAAAGCTATGCGGATCCAAGTCAAGAAGGGCTTAACTCGGCTCTAGGTGGATGGATATTCAAAGCTACACCAAGTCCGAATAAACTATGAACTAGATGGCCGGACTAACAAACCTTAGAAATAAAATTAAGTCAAACTTCCAAGCATACAACAAGTTATTTCCTTGCAAGTTTCGGGGACTAGAGAATATGGTAACATCTGGAGAATAATTTAAGACTCAGAGATAAAATAATTACCGCATTCATCTTGTTGGTATCAATGATAAATGGGCAGCATGGTCAAACGCGGCGATGTCGAGAAAGCTGGAAAGGTTGGTTGGCTGGATTACCCTCAAATTGATCAGTGACATTCCGATTATTGGCATACTCAACTAGCGCTCAAGGCTGTTCCGCTTAGCTGTCCGAGTTAAAACTTTACCCGGCAGGCGGTCCGACCACGGCAATGCGAGGCTCTTATGAAGAGCGAAATGCTGCGGTGGCGAGGTAACAGCGACTTTGGCGATGCAGCTCCCTTATGCAGCGTCTGCAATACTCGGTTGAGAAGAGCCTTTTCGAGAAGAAGTCTTGACGGCAATAACGTTCTCCTTAGAAGAAGCATCAGCAGGAAGTTGCGCCTCAAGTGGGGGGAGTCCTTAGGACCAGCGGAGGATAAGCTCGCGAGGGCGCCGGGCAACGACCTTTTCGCCAAGGTCGGGACGACCGAGAAACTACCGGAGTAGATGGAGGCTCAATGGTAACTTGGGGCCCATAGAGGACAGCTGGCTCCTAAACGTTGGAGGGCGGATCGGATCCAGATCAATGGAAGAGGTCTCGGGGCATCACGACGAGCAGGCGTATTTGGAGCGCGGGGAGAAGCAGGGACGAATAGGACTAGGAATTCGGGTGTCATCAGGGAGGAGGAGATGGCGGCGAATCGGACGACTAGTCATACTAGGACCGGGTTTAACAGACAAAGGAGCGCCAAAAATAAGAAAGAAGATTCGTCGGTATGGGAGACAGAGAGAAACAAGAAATATAGGCAAAAGAACTTACCCAAAGAACCCGGGCATAGTCTTGCGCTGGGAGGATTCGAGCGGATTTCTTTATTCGCTTCTTAGGAACCGCCTCGAGGCACTAGCAGAGCCCGCGCTTCCCGAGGTAACAGGAGGCGGGAAGCAATAGGTTCGGCGTCGTGAACCTGACCGGCGGATTAGCTGGGAAAGTAGAAGCGAAATGCATAAGAAATAGGCATGGCAACTACCTCAAGAATTTGGACCTCGTCCGAATCACCTTCCTCCTCTTGCGCTGAAGTTTTGCCGCGAGCTCGAGCCGGAGCAGGATCCGACTTAGGGACGAACTCCTCGGAGTCCGGCTCGCCCGAGATCCGGTACTCATCTGCGGGCCAAGGGAGCTGCAGAACTTGGCGTCCTCATTCTTCTCTGCATGAACCTCTGCAGGACAAGGAGAAAGAAAATCATGTAAACCAGTCTCTAGGCGAGGAAAGATAGAGTAATGGAGATTAGGCATACCTCGGGAGGCGGACGGTCATGGTGAATGGTTTTAACCCCAAGACCAATCCTCGTGCATCTCAGTCTTGAAGATAGCTCTGGACGCTTATGAATAAGGTAATTGTCCAACTCCACAGTCGAGACTCGGTTAGGGTCAAGAGGACCACTCATGTAGCATAGCTTGTGGGTCCGCTGCTGGAAGGGGCAGATCCGGCTACTAATAAAAGTTGCCATCAGGTCTTCGCCGCACAACCCGGCCCGGATCAACTCTTTTAGCCGAATCTCGAAGGCCTCGGCCAGGGCATGAGTTTTCCTCGGATTATAGAGCCAGTTCACTTTGGAAGGTGGGCCAATTGAGAATGGAGGGAGCCGAATCTTGTCTTCCGCCCCTCTGTTCTTGACATAGAAGAATGATTTGTGCCATTTCTTGCATGACTCCAACCCAGTGACACGGGGGAACACGGATTTCCTCCGAGGTGTGATAGACGCCGCCCCACATTGGGTGAGCAACTTCTCGGAAGGATGCGAGATTTGTCGGAACGGCGTTGGGCGGATCTGGAAGAACTTCGACCAGACATGCACTGACGGCCACAGGCCGAAGTAACCCTCCGAAGCGGAGATGAAAGCAGAAAGAGAAGCTATGGCGTTCGCAGGAAGGTGGTGCGGCTGAAGGCCGAAGTAATCAAGGAATTCCCTAAATCGCGAGAGGAGAGACCATGGCGAAGTGAGACATGAAGACCACATACCGCCCTCTCGATAGCGGAGAGGATTCGCTGCCGGGTAGACGGCGAAACCTCGGCGAGAATCCGTCGAGTTCGGATGAGCTATTCAATCTCACGGCGCGTGGATCGAAGAGCCTGCCACGATCCACGCTCGGGCCCAGAGCCAGCGTCATCGTCCTCAACAAGAGCACCGCTAAACGAACTAGACATGGGTGCGCCGGAGAGATCGCCGGAGGAAAAACTGGCGGCGGAGGGGAGCTTAGAGCTACAAGGCCCGTCGAACTTAGCACGAAAACAATGGCGAAGAGAGGAGGAACGCCGAAAGCACGAAACGGAGGCGGATCGATCTAGGGCAAGATCAGGGCAAGATGGTCGAAAGGACTCACCGTGGCGGAGCCACAGCCGAGCCGGGCGAACGACGCGGCGGAATCCTCACCGGCGGAGGCTCTGGCGGATGAACGGCGCGGAGCGGCAAGAGAACACGCAGCGGCGAAGAAGGAGAGCGGACGCGCGATAAGGGAAAGATGAACCTGCGGCACGTTTCCTGTATAGTCAAGCCACGAGCAGTGAGTGGGATCGTGGGTGTGGCGATTGCCCGTGTAGATCGTGGGAACAACGAACGCACGACGGTAAGTGGAGCCACACCAACGCCCTGAACAAAGAAAGTGGTTACGATCGAGGGAGCGGACACGAGCGTCATGGCGGCGGCGGGCGAGGAACAGGGTTCACTGTAGCTTGTCGATGGCAACGTAGAAGGACCTAAAAACTAGAAGAGCAATGATGGGGTGATGCGTAGGACATGGCGTACGATGGAAGGAACGAGGAAACCTCGGACAAGGCCATAGCTCGGAAACAATACTTAAGAAAGTAATGAAGCTGATATAACCCGGCCAAAGCTATTGTGAGGTCACACCAGCCGGGACTAATGTCGGGGGTTAACCTCGGGTAGGTCGAGAGGCGGGAAAGAGCAGAGGTACCGTCTGGTTCTGGCTTCTGACCTAGGTCGGCGAATCATGGATATGTCGGCCGATGAACGGAGGCAAGAAGCCCATGTATAGGTATCAGGTAGTTACCCGGCCGAGTTAATGAGAAAATCGGCCGGGTTACCCAAATGATCTTCATGCAGGTAAGGAACGAGCCGAGTAACACAAGGTAAGGCCGAGTGATACGAAGCTTGCAGGAGAAGGAGAAGCCCAGGGTCAAAGTATAGCTGCAGGCTAGAAGGAATCAGGACAGGGCCAAGCACAAGAGACAAGGATGCACGGCGTCAGAGGGGCAGAAGGAGGTCACGAAGGTGACAGTCCTGAAGCCCGAGGCACGCAGGAGGGGGGCCACTAGAGCCTTGCCGTCATTAGAAGGCGACAGGAAAGGAGGTCGCCGAACTACTATTTTGGGACAAGCATATTCCACGAATATGCTTGCCTCAAATCACCTAAGGGCACCCAAGGCACCCCTTTATAAGGGGAGGTTTGGACCCTGAGGGAGCAGGGAGAAAAGAGAGCACCGTTAGGCTGGGGAGATTCACATTGTCCCCCCCTAAGCAGCTCAAGGAGCACTTGTAACCCATCAAGAGAGAAATAAAGTTCATCACTTTGGCAGCTTGAGTGTAAAGACAGTTGCATCTTCCCTCCCCAGATCCCACTAGCATCCATTGGCCCCATACTTTAGCCTACCCATGGCATCTGCCGTGCCACCACCACGACACTAACCTTGTACCACCAATGATGAGCAGGCCACTGGGATTAACTTTACCTGGAGTGAGGATTGGGCACTTATACCTTCGACCTGGATTACAGATGTAGTATAGTAGTTTTTTCCCTAGTATACCTAGGTTTATCGATTCTTGAGAAACAATTGTTGGATGGAAAATATAAGGAACTTCTACAAGACTTTGTTTACTCATTTTACTTTATGTTTACCTGATCTTTCTAGTTTACTTCGAATCGTTGGTTGTTGCAATGGATGGAAATAGGATAGGGTTGAAGATTCACCTGCAGCTGCACATAAATATGGGATAAAGATAATAATAAGCACATTCATGTGTGAAATGATCTAACATAGATAGGGTTGTAGGGAGCACATCCATAAGCACTAAATCCACAACGATCCATAGACATAGATATAGTCTTTTGATCCAACCGTTATACCACGAAGCACCAGGCTTACAACAATTATTAAGTAAAGTACAAATCAAAGCATGTTACTCCCAAGTGGATCCCTAAATGAAGTCTATGCTCCCCTTGTTGTCTAGGTTTCACATGAAGTCGTTGTTCACCACTTATCTTACCTCAAGCCTTTATCAATTTCTGGGGTCTTGGGGTACCTACAAGTCCATGGATAGATACAAGAGACAAAGAAACAAAGAAACATATATCCTATTCAATCATCACACAATATTCCCATGTATTAGATGCACATAATCGCTGCAAGGTTTCACCCCAATCCGCATACCATGAAGACTAATCACTCATACAATAAGATTAATGATAGAAAACATTGCGCAAAAAACTTAGATTGAAATCAAATATTCTTACATTGGTCACCAAATCACAAGAAGATCTCAAGTACATGATGGATATGGCTATGGAGTGGATGGAGGATGGAGAGGATGAACTATGGTGGTGGATATCCTTCGGTGGTGTTGTGATGCAATCTGAGAATGGTGGCTCTCTACACGGTGATTAGAGTCTCAATATATATAGGCGTCTTCACAAGAGTTGCAGTGTTTGACCTAACGAAGCCAACGCCACACCATAAGGGCAGTCCGTATGAGCGGGCCTTGCCGTACAACTGGTTGTTAAGCTTGCGGACAACTCCTTTTCGTCCCCAGTTAGCTTGGCCAAGTTGGTAACGTGATAATATTCAATGAATGCTCCTGATTTTGCCTTAAAAGTGTGATTTACTGCACAACACAAATTAAAACCAAGGATTGCACATATTTGCAATAATTAGTCATTAGTAGTAAGACTAGAGAGATTCTTGGTCAATTACTTGACGTAAAATGCGATTTAAACGCGAAGAAAGATGGCTATTTTCACAACCATCAACTTCCCCAAAGCTCAAACCTTGATCGTTCTCGAGCAAGAAACCATAAGGAACTCAGCGTTTAAACTGAAATAACAAGAAGATGAATTCACTGACGGTTGGTAGCCATACGTATCTAGCACTTCTTCCATTTGAAAGGTTTATCAAAATTAGAAAAGTTCCAAGAGTACTATACAAGCTTTATTAACTCAAAACATGATATAAGTATAAACAACTAGAGGTGTAACAAACATTCCAATTCCTCTAATTAACTCTTAGCTTGCCAAGGAACACTAGGAAGTTTCATATTAGTAGAATTAAGTATGGGAGATCATATCCAAAGTAGCTTAACAATGAAGTGTCTTATTGATACCCACATCAATATATCAAGACTATCAAAACACTACTATTCCATTCATTATCTTCCAAGAAAATTCATGTAGTAGTAACGAGACCATGCCAAAGACTCTTCGTGTGACTCTCTCTCAAATATAGTTTCCAACAAGGATCATTGAATGGCTTTTTAACAATACTTCACACAACCTTCAAGAGTACCCATACTTTTGCCCATTACGGTAATAGTTGCTACCCATAGAGTCAACTCAATAGCCGAAATTAGGGGTTGTACTGTTGATCGTTCGTAGGCCAGCGGAGTTGTTGGCATCCCAAAGGTGTTCATCAAATTTTTATAAATAAGCTTTACGCAATAATTTACTTTCACTCGCGACTTTTAGCTTTGGCATGCATCTTAATTACCACTAAACTTCATTTCAATCAAACAACTTCTTTCAAGAGTATCATTAAGTCTATCAATATATTTATGGGGTTAAGTATGTTGAAAGGTAAACTCTTAAGACAATCACTCAACATACAAGTCATTAATTGGAGACTTTTCTTTTTGTACTTGTTTGGAAATATTATTTCCAAGGCAATACTCGGTTAGCTACAAGAACTAGAGCAAAAGCTTCCATAACTAATTATCCATACAAATAAAAAGCTTTACTCTAACTATTTTAAATTACTCCCACTAGCATAGCATCTTAACAAATCAGTTAACTAGGATAAACATATCAAATTTCTAAAGTGGGAAACGTAGGACATACCTCTATGAGTGACTTCATGGTTCTCTTCATTATGGGTATATGTTCCTTTAAAACTGAAGTCAAATCACTCTCATAATAATATTGAAGCAAAGAAGCAATAGGCAAATCCACTTTCAAGAAAAAAGATAAAAGGAAAATCCTTTTGTATTTTATAGGATGGGGATTAAATAATAGAAAAGACTTACGAGCAAGCAAGACACTAAGAATATAAAACAACAAACTAAAAAGAAAAACGAAAGCAAAAAGCAAACGAAAAAGCAAATTGTTGGAACAAGCCCAACACGAGTGTTTCAAAGCTCTCACGAAGCTGGAGTACAAGCTCATTATTATAGAAATATAATTTCTTAGGGAACACATCCCCAAACCTAGGCTTTTGCAAGCCCTTTTGTTGCTCATTGTGGCAGCGGTGAATAATCTCACAAGTTCCATTGGCTGATCCAATTGGTGAACTAGGTTGAGAGGTTCGCAATGGCATCTCGAAGGTTGATGGAGTGGTTGATCATGTTCTGGATATCTCCTTCGAGTGCGTAGATATCTTCATAGGTGGTGTAATAGTTTGGTGGCTACTACTCCTGTTCGAAGCCTTCTTGTTCTACTTCTTCATCTTCTCATTCTTCATCCACGGGTACTTCTTGTTGGGGTAGTCTTGCTTCAACCTGCACGTCATAACACAAACGTCCATTCTCTATAGATAATAAACCATTAGGCAAAGGAGCAGGGATCAAGTGATCGACTCTAGGTATATCAAAGAAATATCTACCATTTAATTTAGAAATCATACCACAAGCTTTGAGAGTAGCGAAACCGAGATAGCAAACACTACCAACAATTAGATATTACCTAGGTTGATGTGGAGTGATCGAGCAAGAGCGGTGACAACTCCTCGACCGCATATGGGGCCACGGATTTGAAGAGATTGATGCTTAAGATAAAACACGAGTAGAGCGTCCAAATTTAGCGTTAATTTACAGTTGGGAATAGCAGCTCTTGCGAGGATCATCATGTCCTTTTCATTGACTCTAGTAAACTCACCACGTGCCTGCAAGGAGTTAGCAATAACATAGAACAAATAACGAACAACATGACACTCAATTTGATTACTCTTGGATGTAGTTGAAGGACCTCTCATAGATTTAAAATTTCTGAGGGCGTAGGACTCAAAATGAAACTAGTGGAGCGGATGTCTGTGGTGTTGTTACCAAACCCAAAACATTGAGCCTATTGATCGAGTGTTAAGTCATACTCACAATTCATTAGGCGGAAGGTGATGTGATCAACTCTCGGGCTATCTTCCTCGGAGCAATAGACTGAACATACTGTATGCGACAAGGTGCCGAGGAACTCAAGTGTCAAGCAGCGATAAGTGGCAGCATCTTGAAAAATAAAGTGAAGCAAACAAACTTTCTTGCATAGTAAATTGAAATCATGGCCAAGGCTTAGTTGGATAATAATATAAGGACACACCCATTTGAAGGACTTAATTTCTTAGCTCTTGAGACGGTTGAAATGGTTGAGGTGGTATTCCTCATTGAACTAGATGCCAAGTGACTCGGGGGTTAGCTCTTCAATGGGCGGTGCGGCTTGTTCCGTAGCCATCACACGTGTACGACTCATTATGTTCATCTGGAAATAAAACTAAAGCTAATTAGAGATTTGATCCAATAGAAACATAGCAAAAGTAATCCTCTACACTTTCTATAGAAGAATCTCCTCTAAAAACAAAACTAAGTATGCTCATAATCAAAGTTAGTTCAAGAACAATAACTAAGTAAAGATTGATAATGGCAAAGGATTGAGCAAGGTTTTGATACAAATAAGTAGGGAATCGGAGGAGAAACATAACTTGGATCACTTGTGTGCGAGGAATCAAAGAAAAAACGAGTAGAACTGAAAATCCAATGGAGTTGGTTTGGAGTTTAGAGGAAGAGGAAAGAGAAATAAGATTTTTGGTTTAGGTTTACCTCCTCCTGATGTCGTAGACGAATATGTGGTACAGGCGGGAGGTACGATCGCAGCCCGCCCGTACCGGGTGTCGTTACCTTAGAGTCGACGAATACTCTAGGCGATGCACTCGGTACGGGAGCGCGGTACGGTTGCACACCTCCATACAGCAGGTCATTAAACGTTCAATGCCTTTTCTTAATTTCTGATGTTTTGCTTCGGGGTGATGTACGGGTGCGTAGAGCGGCTCCGGTCGTATGACAGGTTGTTAAAGGCTCGGTTTTCCTAGAACAAAAATCTAAGAATCTATTCTTTTGTGTCGAGATGTGGTATGGGCACATGATACAGTCGGAACTGGCCATATTATTGGTCGTTAAAGCCTCTGCAAACATTAATAACTCAAAGATTTTCAGTAGAAACTTCATACACCTTTGCACATCTGTTTAACCAAATCGTAGAGTGAGGGTTACCTTGGTTTATTATCCTCTCTTCAAAGGATCTTCTTGAACACTTCTTATTAAAAACAAAAAACAAAACAAAACTAACACAAGTAAAACTTTTATTTCACATGGGCTGTCTCCCATGAAACACTTCTAGTTAAGGTCAATTATCTTGACCCAGATAGTAATCCTTTGGGTTTTGGAAGTGGAACACTCACTCCAACATAGTTAGCTTTCAAAGTAATGACACCATCATCATTAGGCTTGGCCTTTTTCTTCCTAGGAAAGTGAACTACAAAAGGTTCTATAGATGGCACTCATATTCTCACATTCCCTTCATGTAAATTAATTAAAGCTTTAATAGTGCTTAGGAATGGCCTACCTAGAATTATTGGTGCTATTGCATCTTTAGGTATGCCCACTATAACAAGATCAATAAGAGTAAGACATCCTTTAGTTACAATTACTATATTTTCTTTGATCCCAACGGCTTGTTTATAAGTTGAATCAGTAAGATGAAGTATCATTTTAGTAGTTGCAAATGGCCCTAGGTTTAGTTTATCAAATAAATTTTTAGAATTTTTTGAAACACTTGCACCAAGATCACAGAGTGCAGCTAATTCATTAACTCCTATTTTAATTTTAATAGTGGGCTCAAATATATTATCAAGCTTAGCCGGAAGTTGATCTGCTAGCCTTTTGTATTCCATGTCTAACTCACGTACCTTTTATGCGACTTCCTTTATAAATTGTTGGTACATGACATCGTTACATTGTTCAATACCGATAATTTTCATGGTGATCATCTTCAGAAGATCTTCCACAGTATAGTCCGGTGATGGCGCATTGCTATAGTATAGCTCTTCAGACTTCTCATCTTTTTCTTCTACCCTCATAATCTTGAGGTCTTCCACCGGTGAATGGAAAAAGGATGTCGCCTAGAGGGGGTAAATAGGCTTTTAAAATAATTACGTTTTAGGCTCTAATACATGTGGGATAAAACTAGTGTTTAATTTATCCAAGCATAACCTAGAACCACTAAGCTAAGTGCACCAATAACCTATGTTAAGCAAGACAAGCAAAAAGGTGATAGCAAGATATAATACTTCAAGCACAATGGCTATCATGATGTAAATTGCATAAGTAAAGGGCTCGGTTGAGAGATAACTGATGGACACGGGGACGATAAATTTTATCCCGAAGTTCACTTCCAAAGAAGCCACGTCTCTGTTGGAGAGGTGTGATGGCGCAATGCTCTCTGAACACCACAAATGGCTCACCTTGAGGTGTGGTGGCTCGATGCTCACCCAACGCTACACAAGGCCTCACTTCAAGATGCGAAGGCACGCAACTCACTAACGCCACAACATGCTCACCCTATTCTCTCGTGAGATCACTATAAAGGCCTACTCATGATACACTATGGGACACTTAAGGGCAATCACAGAACCCGTACAAGCTTGGGGCAAACTCCACAAATCAATTGGAGGGCTCCCAAGAATCACCACAAAGGCCTCGACCATGAGGAATCTCCACAACTCAATTGGAGGCCCCAAGGGTATCACACCACTACCACACAACCGTCTAGGGTTCCAAGAACCCAAGAGAAACAAGCCCTCAAGCTTGGACTCGCCGAATCTCCGAGGAGAACTCAAACCTATGCGCCAAATATAAGAGGCAAGTCCTTCACTCTGAAATTCCACCAAAGCTACAAAAGCTATTGGGGGAATAAGCGAGGAAGAACACAAGAGGAGAACACAAAACTCTCTCAGATATAGATCCCAAGGATTCCTTCACAAAGAAGGGATTTGATTTGGTGGGGTTATAGATCTAGATGTCCTCTCTCAAATCCCTCAAAAAGATGCCAGCATCATAGGAGGGATAAAGGGAGAGTACAAGCTCTTCAAGGTCAACAATGGAGGAGAGAGAGATAAAAACATACCAAAAGAACTATTGTCCATGAAGGGGAAGAGGAGCCCCTTTTTAAAGGGATCCCAAATTTGATCATTTGGGCCATTTACGTGCCTTGCCGGTAGTACCAGTGAGCCACCGGAAGTTCTGGTCAGCCCATCGCCAACAACTCGAAAGTTGTCATGGTATTACCGATGAGTACGCCATGGAGGGGTCCTCACAGTGCGTGTTTAGAGACGTGGGGTAAGGCGGAGAGTTGGCGGGTATGAGGTAACACAGTTTACCCACGTTCAAGTCCCACAACGGTGGCGGAACTGTACTCCTGCTATAAATCACTATAATGGCAATACGCCGAGTTACAAAGATTGGTTCGCTATGCAAGGGGTTATGAATCATGCCCTAAAGGCTCCCACAGGTCCGGTTTATAAAGGCACTAGAACCTAGGGTTATAGGTAAAGGACCTTGCTGGACAAGGTAAAGAGTCCTACACTGATACTAACTAGTCTTTCGTGTCTTGCACTCCAAGGCTCCGAGTACGTCGGTGACTCCTGCATAGCCTTCCCTTATCCAGCATGGGCCTCCCTTCTAGATCCGTCTAACTAGGCCGCCCAGCAGGCCATAGGCCTTGCTACCAACTGTGGGCCACCTAGGTTAGCCAGATTAGAGACATGCTATGATGATACCCATTTAGCATATCCCAACAGTAGCCCCTGGAGGACTTTGAAATCTTGCGTCGTCTTGCTTATTGATCCTAAATGCTCCGTCTATGGGATGCTGACAATCCGTCATGAAATATCTCAAAGGTATCCCAAAGAACCCTGCAATCCTCTCCGGCTTCGCAATGTAGCCGAAGATTCCTTGAGTCTTCATTTCCAAAGCCGGACATTTTCCGCCTTCGATGGAATCTTCAGACGTGACTCTCCACTGCAACTGTCAGGAGGATGACATAGGGTACAGCCTACACTACCTCGAAATTCACAGAAGGCAAGGAATTAATCATTAGTTGTTTTTACACGCGCGAAATCCGAAACGGTAAAGCGGAAAAGACGGAGGACGTGGTGAAATTATCGCGCACGCTCATCTCCACGTCGTTAACACTTTGCCCGTAGGATCCTTCTGCACGAATCTTAACACCAGGCCTATATATTTTGACGGTGGCTAGATTATTTTCTTTTACCCGCATTCTACACCGTGTCTTCGTCTTCCTCTAGCCGCACAGCCATTCGAGCCCCTCATCAGAAAACCCTAGCCAGAGCTTTACCCTTTCTCCATCCACTCCTAGTTATGCAATGGCCTCTAGTAGCTCTGCTCCTTCAACGGCGGCGACTCCCGAGGCTACTATGGAGCCATCCCAGGAAGTGATGGTCCCACCGGAGGGGGTTATCGTCATGTCACTATCATGGTGGAAACCACCGGCGATGACCAAGGACGAGCGGCACCAGAAGCTGCTGAAGAGGATAACGACTCCCACAAAGGAGTGTGGAGGGGCTCTGACCTCTCCGCTGAGGATCTGCAAGAACTCATAGCCGAGGGGTATCTCCCTGCGGTCGAGGGTTTGGTCTTGCGGCCGGCGCCAGCCAACAAGGTGGCTCCTTCTCCCCAAGCCGGAGAGAAGGTATACCTCAAAGCCCAGGTGGTACGTGGTGTAAGCCTTCCAGTCTCTGACTTCTTCCTAGATGCCATTCGCTACTTCCAGGTACTTCCCACAACCTCTCCCAACAACATCCTCGTACTTAGCAACTTCATTACCTTGTGTGAAGGATACCTCGGAATAAAGCCTAGGTTAGATCTGTTTTATTTACTTTTTCACCATCAAGAGAGAGTCCATAGAATCCAAGGATGGGCTATAGATATGCAGAACAATTAGCTTTAAGATCCGGCCTAGCCGGCGCTTCCCCGATATCGTGGGTCACGGATCTTGCAAGAACTAGCAGCGCACATACTTCTATGGCCTAGACATTCCTCTGCCTGACTGCCTTGAGACGTACCTCGACTTCGTCGATGGAGCTGCCACCGAAGCACCCACCTGGAGGTCCCTAGCATCCCTTCCATTCGACGAGGAAGCCAATCGCTCCGTAAGGCGGATCAAATGGCTCGTAGACGAAGGTCTGACGGGCTTGGACCTAGCCATGTGCTGGTTCACTAGGCGGATCTAGCCTCTATAGCACCACGCCGAGCTGATGTGCATGTACTCCAAGGACAGAAAGGATCCCATGCGAATTTAGCGGGATAACTCTCCAATGACACCATCAAGCTCCGGCTTAAGTACATGGTCAAGGTGAAGGACAGGAAGCATGGCTTCAAGATCACCTATGACATGTTCAAATGAGGAAAATGCCCAGAGGTATCTTATGTTTCCTTTGTTGCTCATTATGTATATACTCTAAGGCTTTTCCGTCTTGAAGTTCAGTCTAACACACCTTCGTTTCCCACCTGGCGACCTTGGCGGAAGATCAAATGGCCTCCCAGGTCTATGATCCCAAGATGAAGGATATCCAGGTGGTATCCGACGATGACACCCCCAAGGATCAACTAGCTTTGGCAGCACGAAAGCGGAAAAGCTCCACCTTTGATGCTACTACCGAGGCCAAGAAGAAGAAGAAGAAATCGGAGAGTGGAGTCTCCAAACGATCCACCACCGCCTTAGAGTCAGAGAAGAAGAGATCCACCAGCATTCCCCTAACCAAGGCTCCTACCATGGAGTAAGTGTATTCATTCTCCGACTTGTACCTTAGCTCGCACCCTATTCAACTCTTGTACTTATACTTTGTATGTTTCAGGAGGAAAGCTAGTGTTAGCCTGAAGCGATCCTCTAGAGAAGCTAGAGGGTCAAAAAACATTCGTGATATGCTGACCAAGGACGTGGCTACCAAGCCCTCTCCCGCCACCGCTCCTCCAACTCCTGTCGCCAAGCCTACTACTGGCCCCACTGGGCCTTCGTCCCCTGTCATCCTTGAGACCTCTGCCATGGAGACAGATGTCAATCCAATCTTTGATATCTCAGATTCTGTCGACACGGACGTCGCTCCTAGTGGACAAGCAACACAGGAGAGTACTTCCTCCAAAGTGGCTGAAGCTCCGACTAAGGATGCCACCGAGAAAGGGAAAGAGTTGTCGAGGGAGGTAGAGGCAGCAGCGGCAACATCAACTGATAAGGCGGGAGCTTCTGTGCCTTCAACTGTCATAGTAACACGATAGTCGGCCAGAGCTTCATCTACGCCTCCGGCTTATACTACGCCACTTCTTCCGGTGCCTCTGACTTTGAACTTGGACGATCTTATCTAGCAAGCGGATGCCGTGTATAACAATGCCGACATCTTCCACACTGGATATGCCAATTTGGCCAATAATCTCAAAGTTATTGCCATTGTAAGTCTTTTAAACTTTATCTTTTATCGTATAACATATCCCTATGTAGCCCCCGAGCTCTTAGGCGGATAAACAATAGTTATTGGCTTAAGTGCTCCAAAGAACTAAGAGTAGAACTTGATAGTGTAGCCCCCGAGCGTCTAGGCAAAACTAGAAAAAGTTCCGGCTAGATGCTCTAAGAGTAGCATACTTGTCTTTGAAATTTAATCCTGTAGCCCCCGAGATTCTAATTGAAACTTTTAGCAAAGTTCCGACTAGATGCTCTAGAAGAACTAGCCATAGATCAAAATATCATATTGTAGCCCTAGAGCTTCTAGATGAAACTAAAATAGTTCTGGCTAGGAGCTTCTAAGAGAAACTAAATGCATTTGTTTACACAGAATCAGAGTGCCCGGAGGAAGAACGCCAATGAGAAATATGACAAGCTGCAGGCGGACCTAGATGCTGAAAAGGGTAAAATGGCTTTCCTGAAGGAACAAATCATGAATAGCAAGAGTCTGTTTTTCTCCGACTTTTTCCTGGCTATTGCTCATAGTCAATTTCTTCCGTGTTCCCATACTTTTCTTGTTTTTCCATCTTACAGAACTTATTGCCAAGGACAAGGGCATTGTCGAGCAATCGAAGCATATTCAAGAGCTTAACAGTGAAAACAAGCTCTTGAAGAAAGACCTGGCCGAGGCAGTGAAGGGACAGGAGGAGGCGATGAAGGTCATGCAAGAGTCTGCGGACACCGAGATGCAGCGTCTAAAGGAAGAAATTGAGTGCCTGAAGGAGCAAAACCAAGCTGCCTAAGAGCAAAACTCTCAGAGCCTTGTGGCATACAAGAAAATTCAGGACGAGCATGGCATCTTGGTGGAGACATGCAAGCAAGCCGAATCCAGCATCTTCGGTATGTTTCCTCCATCTTGGTCAATTCTGTACCTTGGACAAATGTTTGATGTACTTATACTCATCGTCCTTGTATCGTATGCAAACCACAACTCCCATTGGCTTGACCAACTTTGGTGAAGGTGCTCCGGATCTGAAGGAATGCATGATTCTTGCCGGCAACTTCGTCAACACCGCCATTGCACAGGCCAAGGAGATAACCCAGCCTTTAGGGATATACATCAAGGCGGCAGACTCAGTGGCCAAGTACTCGGAAATCCTGTGTCGAGCGCCCGAGAAAGTCAAGGAATAGAAAGCCTCTTGTGTCCGGGCTAGACCAAGGATGACCCTGTCCTTGGTCAAAGCACACTATGACAACACCGGCATCAATCTGGTGACCTCCGGCATGCCCAAGATGGACGAGGAAGGGAAATAGATCGATAGAGATGCTATTTGGAACTCCCTCATCGGCTACGACACAAGAGTTGCCACGATGGTCAAGGCGGACGTCTTCGTGCCTGTTGAGATACTAGATGAGGACATGGTTGCTTCTAAGTCTAGCCCATCTCCTTCTGAGTTTGATGATCTTTCCCGGCCTGGCTCTCCTGTTGCTGATGATGCCACCACGAAGTCCCCTGCAGCAGAGCCATAAAACAATATTTGTATTAAATGTGTCTCTACAATGTGTATGCGGAAAAACTGATGAATTTGTAAGGCAGAAAAAACTTGTACTCAAGTTTCATGCTACTTATCTGTTTCCAACATGTATATATTTTTTAAGCAAGTGCTGCCTTATCCATTATTCTGGTTCATATGCTTGACCTTTCGTGAGACGGAAGACTCGCAGCATAGAACTATGCTCTCAGATGATGATGCTTAATAGCACCGTCAAGAACCTAAGATCAAAATCGTCGGCTTTGAGTTCCAAGAAGTCACTACTCCAGAATCCACATAAGAACTTCAGAAAACATGTAGACTAGAAAACTTAAGCTAACGCCCGTAGGCAGAATTTTCACAAGTGCAAATGCAAACTTGCGCATAAAGGGTTTATATGATCCAAACATGAACAACTAAAGGAGGTAAAAGACTCAGAGAATATGAGTGAACCAAATGCTTTATTTCATTAATCATATAAGAAACTTATTACATAATATAAAATATGCTAAGTGTAAAAGGGACGTAGCTGTGCTATGTTCCATGGCCGATCTGTCTCCGGAGAATCATCACCGGAGTCACTTTGCTTGCGCTTGTGATTTTTTAGGCCTATCTTACAACTCGCAAATATCGACGAGGTAATAGGAACCATTGAGCAATGCTTTGCTTATAACGAATGGTCCTTCCCAAGGCCAGGATAGTTTGTGTGATTTCTCCTATTTGAGTCTAAGCACCAGATCCCATTCTATAAACGAGTGATGCTTAACATGGCGACTATGGTGGCCACGTAGCTTCTACTGGTAGATGGTGGGTCTCTGGCATGCTAGCACATGCTCTTCCTCGAGTAGGTGAACAGATAAGCGTCTGGATTCTTCAGCGTCATCTTCCTCGTAGGCGGCGACTCTTGGTGCCTCGTGGAGGATGTCGGATGGTAGGACAACTTCTGCTCCATAAACCATGAAGAAAGGAGTTAAGTCGGTGGATCTGTTGGGTGTTGTTCTTAAACTTCACAATATAGATGGTAATTCCTCCGCCCAGGCTCCAGATGCTCTGTGTAGTGGTGCCTCTAAGCGTGGCTTGATTCCGTGAAGAATTAGTCCATTGGCCCGTTCAACTTGTCCATTATACTTTGGGTGTGCCACATATTCTAGGTCAAGCTTGTTCATGACAGTGAAGGGAATATGCCCGAGAGGCAATAATAAAGTGGTTATTATCTTATTCCATGTTTATGATAAATGTTTATTTTGTATGCTATAATTGTATTAATTGGAAATGTTAATACATGTGTGTTTAATAAACAAAATACAAAGTTCCTAGTACTGCCTCTCATATAAACTAGCTTGTTGATTAACAAGATGATCAAGGTTTCCTAATCATGGACATTGGATGTTGTTAATAACAAGGTCATAACATTGGTGGAATGATGTGATGAACATTCATCCGAAGTATAGCATTATGATCAAAGTCATTATGTTTATATTGCTATAACATCATACGAAGTAACCTTAGTCCTTAGACCATGAGATCATGTTAATTGCTAACACCGGAAGAGTATCTTGATAACATCAAACGTCACACCGCAATGTAAGGTGACTATAAAGGTGGGTTCAGTACTACGAAGGTGTTATGTTGAGGCTCATGGATCAAGAGTGGGATTTGTCCATCCCGATGATGGATAGATATACTCTGGGCCCTCTCGGTGATATCACATTGAAATAGCTTGCAAGCAAGTGATATGATCACTAGAATGTTATATCACGGGAACGAGAAAAGAATGCATGTCGGTAACGAGATCAAACTAGGTATTTGGATGCCAATGATCGAATCTCAGACATGTAATATATCGCGAGACAAAGGGATTTAGTTATGATATTAAAGGTTCACACGATCACAAGAGTCGTCGTTGAATATGTGGGAGTCGGTACGGATCTCCAAGTCCCGCTGCTGATTATTGATCGGAGAGGGGTCCCGATCATGTCTGCATTATTCGTGAACCATAGGGTGACACACTTAAGGGATATCGACACCATTTGAAGCAAATATGTTTTAGATAAAGATTTAAGAAAGCGCTGGAATTATTTCAATAGACACCGAAACTATTTCGGGTGAAATTGCTGAAATTGGTTCTGCATGTAATATTGAAATGTTGTAGGGGGGTTTTATGTAAATGTTTGTTAATTAAAGTAATTAACAAAAATTTGCATAAAATTAATAAAAGAGTTTTATTAAATGAGAGAGCATTAAATTTGGAGAAATTTAATGCATTTAAAGTGGAGACTTTAAAAGAGAATGTGAAGGGGCATTTTAATGTGGAGGGGATTACCACCACATGAATGGGGGAGGTGAAGGGACACCCTCCCCTCCTCCTATAAAAGGCCCCTCACTCCTTCTTCCTCACACCTCCTCGTGAAGGATCTCTCTCCCCCTCTAGTTATTCCCATGGTCTCAGATTAGCAAGATACATGTTCCCGGTGGCTTTATCTAGAAAGGAGTTGCTGCTTCCGCTGCTTTGCTGGAGCGAGGGACGGAGGTTGTTGGGGTACCGGACGTGTGTGC
This sequence comes from Avena insularis, assembly GCA_023614405.1. Taxonomy (NCBI): domain Eukaryota; kingdom Viridiplantae; phylum Streptophyta; class Magnoliopsida; order Poales; family Poaceae; genus Avena; species Avena insularis. Next base: position 426,232,681 of record CM042692.1, on the reverse strand, counting down.
GATCACGGATGCACCGCTGCTTTGCGGTGCTGGACTTGGTGGTGCTGGACTTGCTGGAGCTGGATCTGATGGACGGCCGGCCGGACCTCTTTGGACTTCATCACGATCTTGAGATCAGCAAGTGTACGACTACATCATCCACGAGTTCCAACTCGTTAACAAAGCTTTGTTGTCTTCGAGGGTAAGTTCTCTATGGATGTATATCCACCCGTTGCTTGTATCTAGTAGATAGATCTTGGCGTATAGTTCCCATCATAGGAATTTTTTTGTTTTCTATGCTGCGAACCCCTTCAGTGGTATCAGAGCCTGATCTATGTGTAGGTGCTTTGCACGGGTAGAACACATAAGAGTATGTGGGCAATGATGATCATGTTATTGCTTCTTTCATGTATTTTGGATATTGGTGGCATAGTGGGATGAAGCGGCCCGGACCAACCTTACATGTCATCGTACATGAGACCGGTTCCACGACTGACATGCAACTAGTTTTGCATAAGTGGCTGGCGGGTGTCTGTCTCTCCTACTATAGTCAATATCTGATTTACAACGAGTTGCTAATAACTTAGTTATCATCGTTGTGGTTCCATGTTTGTAGGTAAGACCGGTTCTATCTTCGAAAGACCTAAGCCACGTAAAAACTTGCAATTGATAAATTAGAGGCGTCTAGTTTAGATCACTGCTGGGCTAGTGTCATGATATGGTAATGTTGTAAGTTGATGTATAGTTGATGCTCTTACAACACACCTAACGTGTAAGTTCCATAGACCTTGGCCTTACATACAAAGGAATGATAGAGATCATACCACGATGTATATGATGGTGATCAAATGCATGGACCATATCCTCCCACTTTACACATTAGATGTTTGCATCTTATATTGCTAGTTTGGAATTTTAGTAGCATTATAAGATGATCCCTCATTTAAATATCAAGATAAAATGTGTTCTTCCTTAAGTATGCACCGTTCTATGGATCGTGTTTCGAGACATCACGTGATGATCGGGTGTACTCAACTCTACGCTTTCATAGAACGGGTGTAAGACAGTTTTACACACGCGAATACTAAGGTTCTTACTTGGCGAGCCTAGCATGTACAGACATGGCCTTGGAACACGGACCGAAAGGTTAAGCATGAGTCATCTAGTTGATATGATGCCCATATTGATGCTCGCCTTTGAAGCTACACCGACTCACGTGATGATCGGACTTGGTGTAGTGGATTTGGTTCATGTAATCACAAAAAAGGCACGAGGGATGTCGTTTTGAGTGGGAGTTCATTTCTAATTTGCATTAGTCGAACTCCATTTGTCATAAACTAAATCAAAGTGAATTTGCATAATTTGTTGTAGTCATTGGCGTCTGTTCACTACCTTATGCTTAGTTTTAATTGAGATAATAGAACTATAGATTTCTGGATATTTACTTTACGAACTGGTATCGTATTGTTTTGAATGTCAATTTAAAGTTTATAAGTCCTATTGCAAACTTTCAGCAAACTCTATTTACTCCATGAAGTTTAATAAGTAGTATTAAATCAAGAGTAAGAATTCCAATGTTAGTATCTAAAGTATCATGTTTGCCTCCATGATTATTGATATTCAAAAGTTGTTTTAATATCAAGATTATATAGGAGCTGAAAATCAAAAACCATCATGTGTGAAAGATATTGTGATATCTGAAACAATGTTTTTGGTTGCATTATGATAGAGTATAATTTAGCAAAATACATGTTCTCATATTGTATGAGAATTTGTGAAGGATGGAGATGCTAGGCATCCAAATCTCCCAAAAGGTTTCGAGAACTAAAATTATACTCGTCATTCTTCCTTATAAGCTATAGTAGCTTGATCATGAAAGTTGTCATGATAAGGATGAATAGAAGATGTAAGTAAAATGTTTACTACACTAAAAGATTACTAAAGAATGGATTTTTTGAAAGAATACCAAACATTTGATGATGGTGATCCACTTCAAAGTGCAAGTCCAAAGGTATTAGTATTTGACTATATACAAGCTTTATACTATGTGTCATGTGAATAACACCACTATTGATGTTGATAAATTCTTTTAAAAGAAAATGAATTGTTGAAAGAGAATCTATAAAATATTTGGTAGAAAAGAAAAGGTTGGAGATGTCCAACTTAGGTATATAGAAGATATACATGTTATGGTTGTATTCCTTGCTTGTTAAACAATGTGGTTCTGAGGTATTGGATACTGGTATTGGATACCAAATTGGTTGGTATGAAGTGTCATACAGGACAAGCAATTCATGAACTACAATGGCCTAAGCAACTAGCAAGAGAATAAGTGATGATGTTCATCAAAAACAAATAAAGTGTTATTGTGTTTTTCGTAGTCATGAAACCTAGCCTTCAAGATTTGTTTTTAATAATTGTTATTTTGTTCCGGTATTATGAGAACAATAGTTGTTCAAATAATTACCGTAATCCATAAAGGATGGATGAACTTTTACAAGTCTAGTGGGAAAAATCACATCCATAAACACTATTGCTAAAATGTCACAAGACAAATGATTGAAAGATCACTTATGAAGTGACATCGCTGTTTAAATTATATTGGAAAGAAAACATGAAGAAACTCCATGTTGATGGATTTTTGGAGTCTTTGATTTTGATCAACTGACGCTTGTGAGACTTTCCTTGAGATAATTGAAACTCCGTCCATAGGCCAAAGAGGAATGGATGACTAACTTATTGGATATTATACATATTGATGTATATAATCTATTATGTGTAGCCATATGCGATGGATCTTTTTTGCTTCATATGCTTTCTCCAGAAATTTGAGTGAATATATCTATATATTTACTTAATAAGGAAGAAGTATGAAACATTTAAAAATTGTTCAAATTCTTTCAAGATGAAGTGAAAAATCATTGTAACAAGAAAATAAAAGAGTTTATGATTTGATCATAAAGGAAGATATTTGAGTTACATGTTTAGCAAAACACTTAAGATTTGAGGAATTGTTCCATGATTTGTGTTTCCCGATAAACCATAGGAGTATGGCATATTCGAGAGATGAAATCAAACCATGTTTGACATGGTAAGATCAAAGGTGTCATTTATAAAACTGTCATTATGTTTTAAGGATTGAAGCTTTAGAGACTACCGCTTTTACACTGAAAAGAGCACCATCGTGATCCGTTGAAATGACACTATATAAGTTATGTTTTGGGATAAAACCCGAATTGTCTTTTCTTAAATTTTGGTATGCTATGCATAAGTAAAATGTTTACAACCAAAGTCGGATAAGCACGTCTTTGTAGGTTATCCCAAAGAATTTGTTGGGAATTTCTCCATAACAGCAAGGACAAAAGAGTTTGTTACTTGGAACGTCAAGTTTCTTGAGAAGGAATTTTTCGCGAAAAGTTAAGTGGGAGGACAATAGAACTTTGATAAGGTTGTTGAACCTTAGCTATATGTGTTAAGTAGCGCAGCGCCGGAAAGTGTCCCGGTGGCGGCTAAAATGCTCATGGCTCCCGTGATTACAAAGGGTGTGATCTCAGAGATTAGAGTTCCTATTGAACTGTGTGGGTCGGTAGGAATCAAATAGTAAGATTTCATAAACAAGTCGTTATTGTTTTGATAATGATGAACCGACTGCATGCAAAGAAGCAATGAGGGGCCCTGACTCCATAAAATGACTAGAAGTCATAGAATCCGTGATAGTATCCATACACGAGAAATCAAGTTTCTGAATTTGGAAGACCCTCTAAAAAGGCGTAAAGCCTATCGGTCGTGTTTGGATCTATAAAGAAATAGACATGGATGTTTAACATCTATGAAATAGTCGACATGTCAGAAATAAGTTTACGGCAATGTTCAAGGAGTTGACTATGACAAGATTTGATCTTTCATAGAGATATTTAGTCTTGACGGATTAATGTAGCAACCACTACATATAATTTGGTATATGGTAGTTGAATAAACAAAACAAGGTTCTTCTAATAGAATGGTTACCTAGGACATGTACATGACATGGTCTGAAGGGTTTTGTCAATTCAAAGGGTGCTAAAAGGGCATGCAAACTTCAATAGTTGAAGCGAGTGATGGCTCAATGCACAGCGCCCAGAAAAATGTTGATGGCTCGTGGTTGATGTAGAGCTCGTTGGGAACCCCAAGAGGAAGGTATGATGAGCACAGCAACAAGTTTCCCTCAGTTATGAAACCAAGGTTTAATCGAACCAGTAGGAGCAAGGAAACACCCCAAAGGTGTTACTAGATGAGCTTTGGCAGGGCGCACTACCGGTGCTAGTAGCAACGTGGAGACCTGCACAACACAACCACAGAACTTTCTCCCCAACTTGCGATGAGGTCGTAAATCTCACCGTGTTTTGCGGAAAACAAAGGATTAAACGTATCGAATGGAAAGAAGTAAAAGTTTGCAGAAAGTAAACACAAAGCAGTAAAAGATTGTAGATTGTATGTAAAAGACAAGGACCAGGATCCATAGTTCACTAGAGGTGGCTCTCCTTAGATAGATAACATGCTGGGTGAACAAATTACAGCGGGGCAATTGACAAACACCGAGAAAGCAATACATGCATATGCTAATCATCTTGACTCCTCTGAGACTTGATTGGGCAATACAACATAATACATAGGCCACCATCCAACTGCATCTATGACTAATAATCCACCTTCAGGTTATCATCCGAACCCCCTCCAGTATTAAGTTGCAAGCAATAGATTATTGCTTTACGAACTGCGTGTAAAGTAAACAATACGATTGTTCTATGAACAAAGGATTGTTGTTTTCTCCCTAGTAGCAACAACACATCTAGTACCTTAGAGATTTCTGTCACTTCTCCAGATTACCAGAGGCATGAACCCACTATCGAGCATAAATACTAACTCTTGGAGTTGCTAGCATCTACTTGGCCAAGATAGCTACTAACAACGGAAAGCATGCAAGATCTCAAATAACAAAGACATGATAGAATCAATAATCAATCTAAAATAGCATCTCAATATCCATCGGATCACCGTAAACACAACGTGTATGAATTACAAAAAGATGATCTTGATCATGAACGGAGCTCACAAGATCTAAACATGAAAGCACAAAGGAGGAGAAACCAGCCATCTAGCTACTACATGGATCCGTAGTCCAAGGATGAACTACTCACGCATCACACTAGAGTCTTGCATGGTGATGAAGAAGGCCTCGGTGAATTCCCTCTCGGCGGTGCCGGGAAGAGCTTGATCCCTCCCGATCTAGGGATGGAGATGGCGGCTGACTCTAGACTCTTTCGTGGATTTTTGATCGGTACTTAGGGTTTTCGTCCGAGGGCAACTTATAGGCGGAAGGAGGCCGAGGGGTGCCGAGCCACCACCACCCTGGCATGGGCCCAGCCTGGCCTTGCCAGGTGGTGTGGCCCCCCAGCCCTTCTCCGCCTCGATTTCGGCACTTGATCCTTCGGAAAAATAGGCACTTTGGCTTTTGTCCCGTCCAATTCGAGAATATTCATTTCGACTTTCCGGAACCAAAAAGCAGAAAAGCAGCTAGCACTGTGGCTCTTGTTAATAGGTTAGTCCAAGAAATCATATGAAAAGTACTCCAAAGTTGGAACAAAACACAAGAAAGTGGATAAAACCAAGCATGGAACATCAAAAATTATAGATACATTTGCAATGTATCAACATCCCCAAGCTTAACTCCTGCTTGTCCTCGAGTAGGTAAGTGATAAAAAGAAAGAATTTTTGAGGTGACATGCACCATCAAAGACTTGATCAAAGTATTTGCAAAACATTCAAGGCTGGGATCATATTACTTCAATCATAACATGAAAGACAAAGTTCTAGCAATAAGACAAAGAAACTATGATGCAACATGAAAAGGCACAAACAAAAGATTCATGAATAACAATGCTTTGCAAGACGTTTGTTTGTGTCACATAAAGAAAACATAGCATAATAGTATTCAGCTTGTCCCTCAATAGAGTAGCAAATATAAATGCATACGACACCTTCAAAGTTCATAAGAATGACTAGATACAATAGTTTCAAACAAGCAATAACAGGTTATGCATCAATCAACTAGTCTTGGGACAATGCACATAGAACTAAGAATGGCCACTATGCTCTCAAAGTAGGTGCATAAAGATAGAAGGTGGAGACTCAATATAATGGTGGAAGAAAGGCCTTTTGTAAAAGGAAGTAGGGATTCAAGTCTCATAAAGAGCTTCCAAAAATTATGGTACTTATAGCTTTCAGCTCTCATTGCCCCTATCATAAGCATCTTGAAGTGATTAAGGTTAAAGTGAACAAACTATGGTGTACATGCTTGACGAAGTATAAGTCAGAAAGCTCATGTCCCTTGTATACGAGGGCCACTCCTCATGCTACTCAAGTTTAGTCACCGGTAAGTTCTTGTCATCGTAAGTACATGTGTATCATTAAGAACCGCCAACGGGGTACCCCTTGCCCGATGATACGGAAGAATCCCCATATCAAAATGACAAGGCAAGCAGACAACGAGCATCTCGGCATTTTTCTTATTTACCATGGGAATATGGTGACTTTTTCTCTCTTTCCTCTTTTCATAGTATCTCTTTTTTTCTCAATATAGGACTCTTTTTTTATAAGAAGAATGCTTCATAGACATCTTATTATGGTTACGCTGCAGGTTTCCACCATGTCAGCATGGATTAGACCAATGACAGGCGTTTCTCTAACACATATACATAACTCCATGGACTTACAAGCTCCCTTTCATTTCACAATCGGCGACATCCATATACAAAAGAGCATGATATCAACTAGGTACAAGTACCAAGTGCAATGTTGAAAGCGTTCCCCATGAAAGCATGGTTCTGCTAATTCCCAACAAATAAGTGCAAGCATATACAACATAGAAGACACAATGGTTCAAGTTTATTAAGGGCAAGTAAAGTGAAGTGTGCCATCAAGTTCGTGAGAGCTTTAATCACTAGTTTTCTCATAACAAGTGGAAGGTAAACAAAAGCATGAATATACTTGGAATAGCATAAGCTAGTAGGTAGGTATGGTGGACTCTTTGGAATAACTTGGTTTAGGGAGTTGGATGCATGAGTGGAACTCATACTTGGTTGTGGAGGCTAGCAAAAGATTGGGAGCGACAAACTAAGAGAGCAATAATGGCCATAATCATGCAGAGCGACAAAACATCATTGATCAAAGCATAAAGTGATACTACAAGTTGAAAACTAAAGGATCATAAAGGCTTATGGTGACTTGTGATAGTCATAACATGGTGTGAGCATGTGCCAAGTCAACCCAAATAAAGCATCAAAGGAGAATATCACTATACTATGCTTTAATATGCTAAAACAACGCATGATTCATCCAAGGCACATTAAGCAATCTCAATTTTTTATAACAAGTCATGCTACAGCAAAGAATACTAAGCATAAAGCCAAAACAATATCAAGCATGGCATGACAAAGCATAGGCCCAGTCAAAAACAAGCTCTTTTTACCACATAAGTATCAACTTTCCTACTCTTTTCCAAACCAAACCAAACTATTCGCAAACCAAAGTGTGAAAGAGGGGGTCCAACCAACTTATTCAGAAAACTAAGCAAACCAAGCAAACTAAAAACCAAAACAAAAACGAAAAAGAAGACGCTCCAAGAAAAACACAACTGTGCATGAAACAATAAAAATGAAGTGTTTGGAAGAAACCTGGAATTTTTATTGATAAAGAAGGGGAATGCCTTGGGCATCCCAAGCTTTAACGCTTGTACTTCTTGGATATTTCTTGGGGTGACACGCGTCGCATCCCCAAGCTTGAGCTTTAGTCCATCCTTTATCTCATTACTCACTCCTTCCATACACTTGCAAATTTTCCTTCATACAAAACTTCACACAATCTCATTAGCAACATTAGTGCACTTAAGATAAATAAGTCTCAAGGTTCAGTTCTAACACTAAATAAACTTTCATTAGAACACTAGCTACTGTACAACTTCCCTCAAAAAGCTCAATTCCCCAAAGGAACTCAAGAAGGAACTAACAAGAAGCAAATACAGAAAATGGCAGAAATCTGTCAAAACAGACCAGTAGGTAAAGACAAATTTTTTCAAAGACCTTCTGTTGCTCAAATCAAAACGTGTTGAACTAACGAAATTTAGATAACAACCTGGGGCAGAAGCACAAAAAAATTACAGCTCAATCCGACATACACAGCACTCTCAGGAATTTTTACGGTGTAGCGCAAAAATCTGCTTCGGAACAGCAACTTTCCCAATCATTACTTCTTTCTCATTAGAGGTTACCCTTGGCACAAAAAGCAAATAAAAAGGATAAGGAGAGGTTATTACTGTTGGGTCCGCAGCATAGAAAACAAAAAATTTCCTACGGTGTGAACTACACGCCAAGATCTATCTACTAGGTACAAAGCAACGGGTGGACATACATCCAACGAGAACTTACCCTCGTAGACAACAAGCTTTGTTAACGAGTAGGAACTCGTGGTTGATGTAGTCGTACACTTGCCGATCTCAAGATCGTGAGGAAGTCCGAGCGCTGCAACTCAGCAGCGCATCCGCACTCGCACAAACGTTCAAGCCATCGGACAACCTCCACCTCCTCGCTCCAGCGATCCAGCGGAAGCAGCAACTCCTTCCAGACGAAATGCCACCGGGAACATGTATCTCGCTAATCCGAGACCATGGGGGAATAATTCTAGAGGGGGAGAGAGATCCTTCACAAGGAGGTGTGAGGATGAAGGAGGGAATGGGTGTCCTTTTATAGGAGGAGGGGGGTGCCCCCTCTCTCCATGGTCGGCGCATGGGGGGTGACCCCTCACCTCCCCCATTCATGTGGTGGTAACCCCTCCACATTAAAATGCATCTTCACATTCCCTTTTAAAGTCTCCACTTTAAATGCATTAAATTTCTCCAAATTTAATGCTCTCTCATTTAATAAAACTCTTTTTATTAAATTTATTCAGATTTTGTTAATTACTTTAATTAACAAACATTCACATATAGCCCCTTGCAATATTCCAATATCACATGCAGAACCACCTTCTGCAATTTCACCTGAAACAATTTCCGGTTTCTATTGAAACAATTCCTGCGCTTTGCAATTCTTTCGTCTGAAACATATGTGCTCATAAATGGTGTCCGGTAACTCTAAGTGTGCCACCCTACGGTTCGCGAATAATGCAGAGATGATCGAGACCCTTCTCCGATCAATAATCAGCAGCGGGACCTGGAGATCCGTACTGACTCCTACACATTCAACGATGACTCATGTGATCGTGAGAACCTTTAACGCTTGTAACTAAATCCCTTTGTCTCTCGATATATTACATGTCCGAGATTCGATCATCGATATCTCCATACCCAGTTTGATCTCGTTACCGACATGCACTCTTTTCTCGTTCCCGTGATATAACATTCTAGTGATCACATCACTTGCTTGCAAGCTATCCTAATGTGATATCACCGAGAGGGCACAGAGTATATCTATCCGTCATCTAGATTGACAAATTCCACTCTTGATCCATGAGCCTCAACATAACACCTTCGGAGTACTGAACCCATCTTTATAGTCACCCTGTTATGGTGTGACGTTTGATGTTATCAAGATACTCTTCCGGTGTTAGCAATTAACATGATCTCATGGTCTAAGGATAAAGATTACTTCGTATGATGTTATAGCAATATAAACATAATGACTTGATCGTAATGCTATACTTCGGATGAATGTTCATCACATCATTCCACCAATGGTGTGACCTTGTTATTAACAACATCCAATGTCCATGATCAGGAAACCTTGATCATCCTGTTAATCAACAAGCTAGTCTATAAGAGAGGCATGACTAGGAACCCTTTTTGTTTATTAAACACACATGTATTGATGTTTCCGAATCAATACATTTCTAGCATGTAAAATAAACACCTATCATATATAAGGAATATATAATAACAACTTTATTATTGCCTCTCAGGGCATATTTCCTTTAGTCTCCCACTTGCACTAGAGACAATAATCTAGTTCACATAGTGATAAATCTAACACCCATGGAGTTCTGGTGTTGACCATGTTTTTCCCTAGGGAGAACTTTAGTCAACGGATCTGCTACATTCAAGTCCGTGTGTACTTTACAAATCTTTATATCTCCATCCTTGACATGCTTGCGGATGGAGTGAAACCGGCGCTTAATATGTTTGGAATTCTTGTGAGACCTTGGTTCCTCTGCATTGGCCATGGCTCCATTGTTGTCACAATAGATCACCATCGGGTCCAACGCACTGGGAACCACACCCAGTTCTGTAATGAACTCTTTCATCCAAACTGCTTCCTGCGCCGCTTCTGAAGCAGCAACATATTCCGCCTCCGTTGTTGATCCAGCCACCACAGGTTGTTTGGAACTCCTCCAACTAACTGCTGCTCCGTTCAAGAGAAATACGTATCGGGATTGATACTTAGAGTCATCCGGATGGGTGTCAAAGCTAGCATCGACATAACACTTAGCGACTAGCTCTTCTTCACCTCCGTATATGAGAAACATATCCTTAGTTCTTCTCAAGTACTTGAGGATGTTCTTTACCGCTATCCAGTGTTCCGAACCTGGATCAGATTGGTACCTACTAGTCAAACTAATAGCATGTGACACATCCGGTCTTGTACATAGCATGGCATACATAATAGAGCCTATGGCCGAGGCATAGGGGATCTTATCCATTATCACTCTTTCTTCCGCCGTAGCCGGACTTTGAGTCTTACTCAATGTCTTGCCTTGCAACATAGGTAAGAACCCCTTCTTACTTTCGTCCATATTAAACTTCTTTAATATCTTATCAAGGTATGTACTCTGTGATAGCCCAATTAGGCGCCTTGATCTATCTCTATAGATTTTAATGCCTAATATATATGACGCTTCACCAAGGTCTTTCATCGAAAATTTGCTGTTTAGATAACTTTTAACAATGTTTAAAAGATCTATATCATTTCCAATCAATAATATGTCATCCACATATAATATCAGAAATGCCACATTGCTCCCACTCACTTTCTTGTAAATACAAGCCTCTCCATAAGTTTGGACAAATCCAAACTCTTTGATCACCTCATGAAAGCGGAGATTCCAACTTCGTGATGCTTGCTTCAGTCCATAGATGGATCGCTGAAGTTTGCACACCTTATTAGCATCCTTAGGATCGACAAAACCCTTAGGTTGTATCATATACAACTCTTCTTCAATCTTACCATTGAGGAACGCAGTTTTGACATCCATCTGCCATATTTCATAATCGAAATATGCAGCAATTGCTAACATAATCCTAACCGATTTAAGCATCGCTACGGGAGAGAATGTCTCATCGTAGTCAAGTCCTTGAATTTGTAGAAACCCCTTTGCGACAAGTCGAGCCTTATAGATGGTCACATTACCATCAGCATTAGTTTTCCTTTTGAAAATCCATTTATTCTCAACGGCCTTTCGGTCGTGAGGTAAGTCCACCAAGTTCCAAACTTGGTTCTTGTACATGGATTCCATCTCGGATTTCATGGCTTCTAGCCATTTGTTGGAATCCAGGCTCATCATCGCTTCTTCATACATCGTAGGTTCATCCATTTCATCAACCATGAAATTCACAACAGGATTGCCGTACAGTTCAGGAGGTGCATGTGTCCTGCTTGACCTGCGAGGTTCGGTAGTGTCCTCTTTCGGAGTTTCATGATCATTATCATTAGCTCTCTCTTCATCAGGTGAAGTCAACTCCGAAACAACTTCCGGTGCTGCGCCACTCGCCATTCCACGAAGATAAGGTTCAATAACCTCTTCGAGTTCTACCTTCCGACTACTCACACCTTTCGCGAGAAACTCCTTCTCAAGAAAGATCCATTCTTGGCAACAAAAACCTTGCCTTCGGATCTGTGATAGAAGGTATACCCAATTGTTTCCTTAGGATATCCTATGAAGATGCATTTTTCCGCTTTGGGTTCGCGTTTATCCGGTTGAAGTTTCTTCACATAAACATCGCATCCCCAAACCTTAAGAAATGACAGCTTAGGTTTGTTTCCAAACCATAATTCATACAGTGTCGTTTCAACGGATTTAGATGGTGCCCGATTTAAAGTGAATGCAGCCGTTTCCAGTGCATAACCCCAAAATGACAGAGGTAAGTCAGTCAGAGACATCATAGATCGAACCATATCCAATAAAGTACGATTACGACATTCCGACACACCATTATGTTGTGGTGTTCCAGCAGGTGTGAGTTGTGAAACTATTCCACAGTCTTTCATATGTGTGCTAAACCCGTAACTAAGATACTCTCCTCCACGATCGGACCGTAGAAATTTGATCTTTCTGTTACGATGATTTTCCACTTCATTCTGAAATTCCTTGAACTTTTCAAAGGTTTCAGACTTATGTTTCATCAAATAGATATACCCGTATCTACTCAAATCATCCGTGAAAGTAATAAAATAACGATATCCACCTCGCGCCGACACACTCATTGGTCCACACACATCAGTATGTATGATTTCCAATAAATCTGTCACCCGTTCCATTGAACCGAAAAACGGCGTTCTAGTCATGTTGCCCATAAGGCATGGCTCACATGTATCAAATGATTCAAAATCAAGTGATTCCAAAGGTCCATCAGGATGGAGTTTCTTCATGCGTTTAACGCCAATATGACCTAGACGGCAGTGCAACATATATGCAGATATATCATTATCAAGTTTAATCCTTTTAGCATCAACATTATGAATATGCGTAATACTACTATCGAGATCCAACGGGAATAAACCATTCATTACAGGTGCATGAACATAAAAGATATCATTCATATAAATCGAACAACCATTGTTTTCAGATTTAAAGGAATAACCACTTCACATCAAACACGATCCAGATACAATGTTCATGCTCAGTGCATGCACCAAATAACAATTATTTAGGTTGATAACTAATCCCGATGGCAAATGGAGAGGTAGCGTCCCGACGGCGATCACATCAACTCTTGCTCCATTGCCGACCCGCATCCTGACCTCGTCCCTTGCTAGTTGTCACTTGTTCCGTAGCCCCTGAACCGAGTTACATATATTAGCAACCAATCCGGTATCAAATACCCAGATGCTACTGCGAGTACTAGTCAAGTACACATCAATAACATGTATATCACATATACCTTTGTTTTCCTTACTAGACTTCTTGTCCGCCAAATACTTGGGGCAGTTGCGCTTCCAATGGCCAGTCCCCTTGCAATAGTAGCACTCGGTGTCAGACTTAGGGCCAACCCAGGGTTTCTTTTTAGGCGTGGCAACCGACTTGCCACCCTTCTTTCCCTTGTGCTTGCCTTTCTTGTCCTTCTTGAAACCGGTGGTCCTATTGATCATCAACACTTGATGTTCTTTCCTAATCTCCACTTCTGCAGTCTTAAGCATTGACAAAAGCTCGGGAAGAGACTTCTTCATGCCCTGCATATTATAGTTCATCACGAAGCTCTTGTAGCTAGGTGGCAGAGATTGGAGAACACGATGTATGCCTAAGTCAATGGGAATCGTTATTCCCAAGGACACAAGCTTATCGGCGTACCCAGACATTTTGAGTACATGCTCACTAATGGAGCTATTTTCCTCCATCATGCAGCTAAAGAACTTTTCTGTAGCATTATAACTCTTTACGGCAGCATGGGTATTGAAAATCATTTTCAATTCTCCCATGGTATAAAGGCATTGCCATTTTCGAAACGCTTTCGAAGTTCTGGCTCTAGCCCATACAGTATGCCGCAATGAACTAAGTTGTGGTCCTCCTGACGAGTCACATAGACATTCTTTTCCTCGTCAGGGGCATCAGGAGCTGGTGGGGTTCCTAGCAGCACATCTAGCACATATTGCTTTTGTGCAGCAGTGAGGAGAATCCTCAAATTCATAGCCCAGTTGGTGAAGTTGCTACCATTCGCAGCAAGTTTCTCTTTCTCCATGAACACATTGAAATTAAAAGCAGGTGGTGCCATCTACAACAGAATTTGTAAAGTTTATTTAGACTAAGTTTATGATAGATTGAGTTCAACTAATCCAAATTACTAATAAACTCCCACTCAAAAACGACATCCCTCGTGTCCTTTTGGTGATTACATGAACCAAATCCACAATACCAAGTCCGATCATCACGTGAGTTGATATAGCTTCAAAGGCGAGCATCTATATGGGCATCATATCAACCATATGACTCATGCTTAACCTTTCGGTCCGTGTTCCGAGGCCATGTCTGTACATGCTAGGCTCGCCAAGTAAGATCCTTAGTATTCGCGTGTGTAAAACTGTCTTACACCCGTTCCTATGAAAGCGTAGATTCGAGTACACCCGATCATCACGTGATGTCTCGAAACACGATCCATAGAACGATGCATACTCAAGGAAGAACACATTTTTATCTTGATATCTAAAGAGGATCATCTTATAATGCTATCAAAGCGCCAAACTAGCGATAAGATGCTAACATCTAATGTGTAAAGTGAGATGATATGGTCCATGCATTTGATCTCTATCACTTGCATCATGGTATGATCTCTATCATTCCTTTGTGTGTAAGGCCAAGGTCTATGGAACTTACACGTTGAGTGTGTTGTAAGAGTATCCACCATACATCTACTTACAACAATACCATATCAACACACTAGCCCAAAGAACGATCTAAACTAGACGCCTCTAATTTATCAATTGCAAGTTTTACGTGGCTTAGGGCTTTCGGAGATAGAACCGTTCTTACCTACGAACATGAACCACAATGAGGATAACTAAGTTATTAGAAACTCGTTGTAAATCAGATATTGACTATAGTAGGAGAGACAGACACCCGCCAGCCACTTATGCAAAACAAGTTGCATGTCAGTCGTGGAACTGGTCTCATGTACGATGAGATGTAAGGTTGGTCCGGGCCGCTTCATCCCACTATGCCACCAATATCCAAAATACATAGAAGATGCAATAACATGATCATCATCACCCACATATCAACCATATGTGTACTACCCGTGCTAAGCACCTACGCATAGATCAGGCTCTGATACCACTGTTGGGTCCGTAGCATAGAAAACAAAAAAATTCCTACGGTGTGAACTACACGCCAAGATCTATCTACTAGGTACAAAGCAACGGGTGGACATACATCCAATAAGAACTTACCCTCGTAGACAACGAGCTTTGTTAATGAGTAGGAACTCATGGTTGATGTAGTCGTACACTTGCCGATCTCAAGATCGTGAGGAAGTCCGAGCGCCGCAACTCAGCAGCGCATCCGCACTCGCACACACGTTCAAGCCACCGAACAACCTCCACCTCCTCGCTCCAGCGATCCAGCGGAAGCAGCAACTCCTTCCAGACGAAATGCCACTGGGAACATGTATCTCGCTAATCCGAGACCATGGGGGAATAATTCTAGAGGGGGAGAGAGATCCTTCACAAGGAGGTGTGAGGATGAAGGAGGGAATGAGTGGCCTTTTATAGGAGGAGGAGGGTGCCCCCTCTCTCCATGGACGGCGCATGGGGGGGTGACCCCTCACCTCCCCCATTCATGTGGTGGTAACCCCTCCACATTAAAATGCCTCTTCACATTCCCTTTTAAAGTCTCCACTTTAAATGCATTAAATTTCTCCAAATTTAATGCTCTCTCATTTAATAAAACTCTTTTTATTAAATTTATTCAGAATTTTGTTAATTACTTTAATTAACAAACATTCACATATAGCCCCTTGCAATATTTCAATATCACATGTAGAATCACCTTCTGCAATTTCACCCGAAACAATTTCCGGTTTCTATTGAAACAATTCCTGCGCTTTGCAATTCTTTCGTCTGAAACATATGTGCTCCAAAATGGTGTCCGGCAACTCTTAAGTGTTCCACCCTACGGTTCACGAATAATGCAGACATGATCGAGACCCTTCTCCGATCAATAATCAGCAGCGGGACCTGGAGATCCGTACTGACTCCTACACATTCAACAATGACTCCTATGATCGTGAGAACCTTTAACGCTTGTAACTAAATCCCTTTGTCTCTCAATATATTACATGTCCGAGATTCGATCATCGGTATCTCCATACCCAGTTTGATCTTGTTACCGACATGCACTCTTTTCTTGTTCCCATGATATAACATTCTAGTGATCACATCACTTGCTTGCAAGCTATCCTAATGTGATATCACCGAGAGGGCCCAGAGTATATCTATCCGTCATCTGGATTGACAAATTCCACTCTTGATCCATGAGCCTCAACATAACACCTTCGTAGTACTGAACCCATCTTTATAGTCACCCTGTTACGGTGTGACGTTTGATGTTATCAAGATACTCTTCCGGTGTTAGCAATTAACATGATCTCATGGTCTAAGGATAAAGATTACTTTGTATGATGTTATAGCAATATAAACATAATGACTTGATCGTAATGCTATACTTCGGATGAATGTTCATCACATCATTCCACCAATGGTGTGACCTTGTTATTAACAACATCCAATGTCCATGATCAGGAAACCTTGAACATCTTGTTAATCAACAAGCTAGTCTATAAGAGAGGCATGACTAGGAACCCTTTTTGTTTATTAAACACACATGTATTGATGTTTCCGAATAAATACATTTCTAGCATGTAAAATAAACATCTATCATATATAAGGAATATATAATAACAACTTTATTATTGCCTCTCAGGGCATATTTCCTTCAATTACAGAGGTAATAACTTCCAAGACTCATCTAAAACTCTTGGGTTATCTCCTAACAAGTACTCTTCTTTAACGCCTTTAAGTTAGGCATAAGAAGCAAAGAAAGAATCAAGTGTTCTCAAATGAAGAAGCATTAAGACCAAATTTCTTGCCCTCACCTCTCTTATTTTTATTCTTAACCTTTGGGAAAATGTGATTGTTTGGTGGAGAAGAAAGGTGCATGGTCTCCTTTCCCACATCTATTATTGCTCCAAGGAGTTCTAATAGGGATCTTCCAAGTGTAATTTGTCCTTTTCCTGCACATTCAATAACAAGATAATCAATAGAAATCATTTTCCCAAGGATCTTTGTAACACTCCTTCAGCTATTCCAATAGGAAATAAGGTAGCATTATTAGCAAGATATATTTCTATTCCTCCTTCAGTAAGCCCCCAAAGATTCAAAGATTCATAAATATCTTTGGGAATAAGACAAAATTTAGACATAATATCGCAGCGGGCTTGAAAAGTTTCAGTGTTTATCTCAATCTTTACTGTAGGGAGCCACTTTGATGGTTCAGAATTTATTGGAACATAATTGTGATGATCCCTAAGCGTATTATAGCAACTTTCTGAGCTAGTAGTGCTAGCCCCAAGAGTGTTCAACCTAGCAAATATTTTTGCGAAAGAAATATCAGTTTGGCTAGGCATAGTGTAAGTGAGGATCAATTTCTTTATAGCATTAATGGCATCATCCTCATTACATTGGAGGAAATCTCCTCCCACAATAGCATCTAAAGAATATCTATAGCAAAGAGAAATCCCAAGGTAAAAACTGCTAAGGAACAAGTTTTGAGTCATTTTAGGCTCAGTTTTTTCATGTAGATCAGAGATTCTAGACCAAGCTTCCTTAAAACTTTCCTCAATTCCTTGTTTAAAAGTGAAAATCATTTCCTCGGGTGACATAGTGATTGGAGCAAGGCTAGACATAGTGGCAACTCAAGATAGGAACTAATTTTTTTGTGTTTTTGAAATAAGAAAACAAACTAGTAGAACTAATTTTTTTTGTGTTTTTTGAAGAACAAAACAAGCAAACAAGGCAAAAAGAAACTAAGCAAAACAAAAACAACAAAGTAAAGAGATTGGTTATGAGGGACTCCCCTTGTGAAGATGTCCTTGACTCCCCGGCAACGGCGCCAGAAAAATGCTTGATGGCTCAATGCACGATGCCCAGAAAAATGTTGATGGCTCGTGGTTGATGTAGAGCTCGTTGGGAACCCCAAGAGGAAGGTATGATGAGCACAACAGCAATTTTCCCTCAGTTATGAAATCAAGGTTTAATCGAACCAGTAATAGCAAGGAAACACCCCAGAGGTGTTACTAGCTGAGCTTTGGCAGGGCGCACTACCAGTGCTAGTAGCAATGTGGAGACCTGCACAACACAACCACAGAACTTTGTCCCCAACTTACGATGAGGTTATCAATCTCACTGTGTTTTGCAGAAAACAAAGGATTAAACCTATCGAATGGAAAGAAGTAAAAGTTTGCAGAAAGTAAACACAAAGCAGTAAAAGATTGTAGATTGTATGTAAAAGACAAGAACCGGGATCCATAGTTCACTAGAGGTGGCTCTCCTTAGATAGATAACATGCTGGGTGAACAAATTACAATGGGGCAATTGACAAACACCGAGAAAGCAATACATGCATATACTAATCATCTTGACTCGTCTGAGACCCTATTGGGCAATACAACATAACACATAGACTGCCATCCAACTGCATCTATGACTAATAATCCACCTTCAGGTTATCATCCGAACCCCCTCCAGTATTAAGTTGCAAGCAACAGATTATTGCTTTACGAACTGCGTGTAAAGTAAACAATATGATTGTTCTATGAACAAAGGATTGTTGTTTTCTCCCTAGTAGCAACAGCACATCTAGTACCTTAGAGATTTCTGTCACTTCCAAGATTACCAGAGGCATGAACCCACTATCGAGCATAAATACTAACTCTTGGAGTTGCTAGCATCTACTTGGCCAAGATAGCTACTAACAACGGAAAGCATGCAAGATCTCAAATAACAAAGACATGATAGAATCAATAATCAATCTAAAATAGCATCTCAATATCCATCGGATCCCCACAAACACAACATGTATGAATTACAAAAAGATGATCTTGATCATGAACGGAGCTCACAAGATCTAAACATGAAAGCACAAAGGAGGAGAAACCAGCCATCTAGCTACTACATGGATCCGTAGTCCAAGGATGAACTACTCACGCATCACACCGGAGGCTTTCATGGTGATGAAGAAGGCCTCCAGGGTGAATTCCCCTCTCCGACAGGGTGCCGGGAAGAGCTTCAGATCCCTCCCGATCTAGGGATGGAGATGACGGCGGCTACACACTCTTTCATGGATTTTTGATCAGGTACTTAGGGTTTTCGTCCCGAGGGCAACTTATAGGCGGAAGGAGGCAAGGGGTCTGGGAGCCACCACACCACCAGGCGCAAGCCCTTTGGCCGCTGCAGCCAGGTGTGGTGTGGCTGGCCCCGACCCTTCTCCGTCTCAGATTCTCGCACTTGATCCTTCCGGAAAAATAGGCACTTTGGCTTTTGTCCCGTCAATTCGAGAATATTCATTTTCTGACTTTCCTAGAACCAAAAATAGCAGAAAACAGCAGTAATCGTGGCTCTTGTTAATAGGTTAGTCCAAGAAATCATATGAAAAGTACTCCAAAGTTGGAACAAAACACAAGAAAGTGGATAAAACCAAGCATGGAACATCAAAAATTATAGATACATTTGCAATGTATCAGCGAGCATAGCAGAGTTGGAATCTTCACCATGATGAAAATGTTAAAGGAGTTTAATTTCATCGGAGATGATGAAGATGCTTGCATTTGCAAGAAATTAAGTGGGAGCGCTGAGACAAATTTCCAATACATTATGCAGAGTACATATTGTTGATTGGAAATGATGTATCTTTTATTGACACAAGTTAAGAATTTCA
Source organism: Avena insularis (assembly GCA_023614405.1). Lineage (NCBI taxonomy): Eukaryota > Viridiplantae > Streptophyta > Magnoliopsida > Poales > Poaceae > Avena > Avena insularis. Next base: position 426,212,974 of record CM042692.1, on the reverse strand, counting down.
TTAAAATAGGATTTCGATGAAAGACTTGGGCAAAACCGAAATATTTGGCATCAATGTCTATATGGATAGATCGAGGCGCTAATATGGTTATGCCAGACATACATATATGAGATATTGAAAGGGTTCAATATGGAAACAACAAGAAAGGTTCTTGCTGCATGGAAAGGATTGTATCAAGATTCAAGTGTTTCAACACTTGGTGAGTAAAATCACATGAATATTTTGATCGATTAATACATGATATGTATATATCCAGATATGTCCTATGCTCTAAATGTTATGAGCACATACCAGAATGATTCATAAGATGACCATTGGATGATAGTAAAGATATTCTTATGAGCTTTGGAAGAACTAAGAATATATCATGTATAAGTGACAAATAGTTAAAGGTAGTTCATTGTAAAGTGTTATATTGATACTAGTTTTGTCACAAGGTACAAGTTAAATTTATCTCAATTTAAACTATGGGTGGAACAATGTAATGGAAAGGATATTCCATGATAGATTTGGATGAGTTCCAAAGTTGAGACATTGTGACGAATATTACAACAAAAGGCTAAGTATATGACTGCTATAGTAGTAGCAAAGGAGGGCATTTGTGTTAAGTAGTTTGTTATCAAACTAGGTGTGGTTCAAAGTGGGCTAATACTATGAAGATATATTGTATGACAATAATATCAACATATTTTAACCCGAACAAACTAAAGGTCTCACTAAAGGACCAAAATTTATACAATGCCATCTCATTTGAGAATGAGTGATGCGTAGAGACGCAAAGACATGCAAATACACACGGACCTGAAACTGTCAGATTCGGAGATTATGTTAACCACTAGCAATCGCGTATACGTAACACCAGAAAGCCATAGGTGTTCAATACGCAAAGTTTTTCAAACTAGATTATTGACTCTAGTGCAAGTGGGAGACTGAAGGGAATATGCCCGAGAGGCAATAATAAAGTGGTTATTATCTTATTCCATGTTTATGATAAATGTTTATTTTGCATGCTATAATTTTATTAATTGGAAAAGTTAATACATGTGTGTTTAATAAACAAAATACAAAGTTCCTAGTACTGCCTCTCATATAAACTAGCTTGTTGATTAACAAGATGATCAAGGTTTCCTAATCATGGACATTGGATGTTGTTAATAACGAGGTCACAACATTGGTGGAATGATGTGATGAACATTCATCCAAAGTATAGCATTACGATCAAAGTCATTATGTTTATATTGCTATAACATCATACGAAGTAATCTTAGTCCTTATACCATGAGATCATGTTAATTGCTAACACTAGAAGAGTATCTTGATAACATCAAACGTCACACCGTAATAGGGTGACTATAAAGGTGGGTTCAGTATTACGAAGGTGTTATGTTGAGGCTCATGGATCAAGAGTGGGATTTGTCCATCCCGATGACGGATAGATCTACTCTAGGCCCTCTTGGTGATATCACATTGAAATAGCTTGCAAGCAAGTGATGTGATCACTAGAATGTATCACGGGAACGAGAAAAGAGTGCATGTCGGTAACGAGATCAAACTAGGTATTTGGATGCCAATGATCGAATCTCGGACATGTAATATATCGCAAGACAAAGGAATTTAGTTACGACGTTAAAGGTTAACACGATCACAAGAGTCGTCGTTGAATATGTGGGAGTTAGTATGGATCTCCAGGTCCCGCTGCTGATTATTGATCGGAGAGGGGTCTCGATCATGTCTGCATTATTCGCGAACCGTAGGGTGACACACTTAAGGGATACCGACACCATTTGGAGCAAATATGTTTTAGATAAAGATTTAAGAAAGCGCTGGAATTATTTCAATAGACACTGAAACTGTTTCGGGTGAAATTGCTGAAATTGGTTCTGCATGTAATATTGAAATGTTGCGGGGGGGTTTTATGTCAATGTTTGTTAATTAAAGTAATTAAAAAAATTCTGAATAAAATTAATAAAAGAGTTTTATTAAATAAGAGAGCATTAAATTTGGAGAAATTTAATGCATTTAAAGCGGAGACTTTAAAAGAGAATGTGAAGGGGCATTTTAATGTGGAGGGGGTTACCACCACATGAATGGGGGAGGTGAAGGGACACCCTCCCCACCTCCTATAAAAGTCCCCCCTCTCACTCCTTCTTCCTCACACCTCCTCGTGAAGGATCTCTCTCCCCCTCTAGTTATTCCCATGGTCTCGGATTAGCGAGATACATGTTCCCGGTGGCTTTATCTGGAAAGGAGTTGCTGCTTCCGGTACTTTGCTGGAGCGAGGGATGGAGGTTATCGGGGTACCAGACGTGTGTGTGATCACGGATGAACCGCTGCTTGGCGGTGCTGGACTTGGTGGTGCTGGACTTGCTGGAGCTGGACTTGCTAGAGCTGGATCTGATGGACGTGCTGGAGCCGGACCTGCTAGACTTCATCACGATCTTGAGATCGGCAAGTGTACGACTACATCATCCACGAGTTCCAACTCGTTAACAAAGCTTTGTTGTCTTCGAGGGTAAGTTCTCGATGGATGTATATCCACCTGTTGCTTGTATCTAGTAGATAGATCTTGGCGTATAGTTCCCATCGTAGGAATTTTTTTGTTTTCTATGCTACGAACCCCTTCAGACAGTACTCCTCAACTTCTTTGAGAGACAAATTTCTGCCGTTGCCGGTGATGATGTTGTGTGGGAGACCAAATCTCACCACTAGATCTCGAACAAATTTTAGGGCTATTGCCCCATCAAGCTTTCTAATGGGTTTAGCTTCAATCCGTTTTGTGAATTTATCCACTGCTACTAGCAAGTGTGTAAATCCACAAGGTGTTGTCTGCAAAGGTCCCAGCATGTCCAACCCCTAGACTGCAGACGGCCAAGTTATTAGTATGGTTCACAATTCTTTAGCTGGAGCACTTGGTTGTCTTGCATAGAACTGACACCCAAGACATGTCTGTACCAGCTTGTCGGCGTCCGCCTTGGCAGTTAACCAGTAGAATCCTTGTCGGAAGGCCTTAGACACCAACAATCGGGGAGCGGCGTGATGCCCGCAATCTCCGAGATGTATCTCTCTAAGGATATCAATACCTTGCTGCCGGGAGACGCATCGAAGGAAAACTCTTGTGGTACTTATTTTGTATAGATACACGTCAATGATGATGTAGCCTTTTGCTCTTCGTACTATTTGTCGGCTTTTGACTTCGTCGGTAGGCAAAGTTCCATCTTGTAGATTGTCCCTGAATAGTTTCGTCCAAGCCAGAGAGGTCACTGTTACTGCGTTAACGAATGAGTCCACTCTATCCGGGTTGTCAGGGTCCGCTCCCTTCACGGATGGGGTCCGTAAATGCTCCAGGAAAACGCCTGGCGGAATTGGTCGGCGAGCTGATCCAAGCTTTGACAGCAGATATGCCGCCTCATTCTCCACCCTTTTGACGTACTTGACTTCGTAGCCATCGAAGCACTTGGCAATCTCGTCTACTTCGTCTCGATATACCGCCATCAAAGGGTTCCACACGTTCCAGGTGCTAGCTACTTGCTGGGCAACTAAGTCGGAATCTCCATAGCAAACTATGTGCTTGATGCCAATATCCTTGGCTACTCGTAGTCCATGAATGAGGGCCTCACACTCCACCATGTTGTTGGTAGCATTGAAGTGGATCTTCAGGACGTATTGCAACTTCTCCATGTTGTTGATTATAGTAATACACCAGCCCCTGAGCCATTGATTAGCTTTGATCCGTCAAAGTGCATGACCCAATATTCTGGCTCTAGCACAGGAGTTTCTTCTGGAAGTTCTGTCCAATCTATAATAAAATCCGCCAATGCTTGTGACTTGATAGCATTGCACCTCTTATAGGTGATTTCAAAGGCGGCAAGTTCAATGCCCCACTTTGCCACTCTTCCTATAGCGTCGCTGTTATTGATGATGTCGGACAGTGGATCTTTGCTCACCACTGTGATGGGGTGCTCTTGGAAGTAGTGCCTTAGCTTCCGTGAAGCAAGGAAAACTCCATAAGCTATCTTCTGGTAGTGCGGGTAACGCTGCTTGGATTCCGTGAAGACCTCGCTTACGTAGTAAACTGGTTGCTGAACTCCGTATTCATGCGTTGGCTCCTTGCGCTCCACCACGATGACGATGCTGATTACTCGGTTGGTTACCGCCATGTAAACTAACATGGGCTCCCTTGATACTGGTGCTGCAAGTATTGGCGTGGAGGAGAGTATTCTCTTCAACTCCTGAAGTGTTGCGTCAGCTTTGTCCGTCCATACGAATTTGTCCGCCTTCTTGAGCAACTTGTAGAGCGGCATAGCCTTCTCTCCAAGTCGGCTGATGAAACGGCTTACTGCTGCTACGTAGCCTGTGAGACTTTGTATGTCCTTCAAGCACGTTGGGTGTTTTATGTCAAGGATGGCCTTGATTTTCTCTAGGTTGACCTCGATTCCGCGATGCGAAAACGATGAAACCCAACAGTTTGCCGGATGGCACCCTAAAGACACACTTCTTGGGGTTAAGCATCATGTTGTATTTCCCGAGATTGTCGAAGGTTTCCTGCAAGTCAGCAATAAGATCGTTTGATTTCTTTGACATTACCGCGATGTCATCCATGTAAGCGTGTATGTTGCGACCTATTTGGTCGTGTAGGCAGCATTGCATTGTCCGTTGGTAAGTAGCACTAGCGTTTTTCAGCCCAAAGGGCATCGTGACATAGCAGTACATGTCGTAGGGTGTGGTAAACAAAGTGGCCAACTGGTCTGACTTTCGCATCCGGATTTGGTGGTAACCTGAGTAGGCATCGAGAAAACACAGAAGTTTCGAGCCAGCCATCGAGTCAATGAATTAGTCAATGCGAGGCAAAGCAAACGGATCCTTCAGACACGCTTTGTTCAAGCCGGTGTAATTAACGCACATTCTTAATTCATTGGTTCCCTTTTGGGGGACAAGTACAAGATTTGCCACCCATCGGGTGTGAATAACTTTTCAAATAAAGCTAGCCTTAAGTAACCTGGCTATTTCTTTTCCTATAGCCCTTCCTCTTTCATCACCAAAGCATTGTAGAGGTTGTTTCACCGGTTTGGCATTAAGATCAATATTCAAGATGTGCTCGGCAAGTTCCCTAGGTACACCTTTCATGTCGGCAGGTTGCTAGGCGAAGATGTCCCTATTCTCACGGAGTAACTCGACGAGCGCACTTTCCTATTTGGGGTCCAGGTTCGTGCCAATGGTGGTGGTCTTGGAGGAATCTCCCTCAACAAGCTCCACCTGCTTGGTCTTGATGGCGGCCTTGAATGCAGGTTCAACAACAGTGATCTGCTTCTTCGAAGCCGACATCTCCGAGGCATCGACCTGGCTCTGGATCTCCTTGAACTCCTCACCGTAGAGGACCGCTTCGGTGAAGGCGGCTTTGTTGAGATCACACTCCCGTGCCTTGGTGAAGCTTCCATCAACGGTGATGATGACGTTTGGTCCGGGTATCTTGAGTTTGTTGTAGACAAAGCATGGCCTTGCGAGGAAGGAGTGGAAGATGTCATGTCCGAATATGATGTGGTACACGCTCTTGAAAGGCACCACTTCGAAGGTCATGCATTCTTGGCAGTAATTTTTCACATCGCCAAAAGCGACCAGAAGGGTGATGCATCCTAGGGAGTTGGCTTGTCGGCCAGGGACAACGCCATGGAACACGGTGTTGCTCTTCCTTAGCTGGGTCTCCGTCAAGTTCATCTTGTGCAGTGTATCCAGGTACATGATATTGATGCTGCTTCCATTGTCCACGAGGCACTTGGTGAACTATGTGTCGTCAATCAAAGGGTTGATGACCATGGCATACTGGTTCTCTGTTGGGATGAGATCTGGATGATCATTCCTATCCCAAGTGATTGGAATCTTCGACCACCTGATGTACTGGGGAACCGGAGGAAGGGTAGCCATCAGTATCCTTAGAGAGGTTTTTTGGGCCCGGACGGTGGGGGTACCAAGGAAAGGTGGTAGACTGGAGCCTTCTTCTCGAAGGGTTTTTCCCTTTACCCTCGCCCTTGTCGGTGGATTTGGGTTCCATGTCTTCATCCATATCACTTGAATCCTTGGACTCCTCCTCCTTCTTCCCTTTGCCCTTTCCGCGGGGTCTATTCTTCCAACTTCGCTTGTAGCCAGACTCAGGGTCTTCCTTGAGGTCATTGACAAACTTGCATTAGCAGTTGGTGTGGGTGGCTTTGCCGTTTGCATCGAGGTGGATGAAACACGGCATATCGCGGTACTCTTCATACGTTTGGGGAACACAGGGTGTTGAGGGTGTAGAATCACTCCTTTCTTGACCATGGCTAGCCTCCCGGCCACGACCACGTTGTCCGCCTCCGCCTCTGCCAGTGAATATTGTGGCGACCATGTCGGCTGTTTGCTTCTCTTCAGGCGGAGTCTTTCGCTTGTTATTTTTTCCCCTGGCCTGGGTAGGGATTTCTATTGCCGGCAATGATCCTCGCGCGTCGTTATCAGCAGCAACGAACTCTCTAGCCATGGCGATCATTGCATTGAGATTGAGCTCATTGTTGTCATGCTTGCGCTTCAGCGTATGCCGGAGCAAAGTTCTCTTCTACAGACCATCAATGAAGGCGGCCAAAGTGGTTTGTTCGTGCACCCCTGCGCAGGAATTTTTCATATCTAGCCAGCGAGAGAGGTAGGCACGAGTGGTTTCATCCTTTTCTTGTACGCACCGTTGTAGGTCTCTGATAGTGCAGGGACGTTTGTATGTACCCTCGAAGTTTTTGGTGAACACTTCATGGATGTCCAACTAGTTGCATATTGATTTCTCCGGCAAGTCGTCAATCCATTGTCGGGCGGTACCAGTGAGCATAAGTGGGAGGTACTTGACGGCAACATTAGGGTTGCCCCCTGCGATGTGGATCGCTTCGCTGTAGTCCTACAACCATGTAACTAGTCTGGCGGTGCCATCATAGGGCTTGATAGTCTTGTCTATCTGGAGGCCCTGGGGTAGGTTGTGGCCCGTATTACTGGTCCAAAACAATGTGGCCCAAGGTATGGGAGCTCCCGAGCTTCTTGGATCTTGTCTAGCTGTGAACGTGCATCGTACGGCTCTGGTTGCTTCCCTTTTTTGTCATGGGGAGGGGAGTTGCGGCGTGGTTTATGAGATCCACCATGTCCTCCGCCATGATGGCTACTAGGTGGTGACTGTGGCGGTGGAGGCGGTGGGTTAGCCTTCTTGCTGTTCCCCTCCTGCGACTCCTCACGCATGTCGCGGTTTCTTGTCGAATGTGGGGCTTCCTTGTAGGATCTGCTCCTGTGTCCTTCAACGCCGCTGCGCTCTCCAGCATGCCGGGGCTGCTCGCCCTGGTCGCGTATAACGATACCAACCTGGGGACGCCTAGGCGGTGGCATGCTTGTACGGTGGCCTGGTTGTGGTTCCTCGTGACATCAGGATGGTGGTGGAGGCAGTGACCGACGAGGGCGAGCCTTTTCTCCGTGATCAGAAGATATGGGTATGGCATCAGCCCTGTTGCGCGCGTCCCTCCGTCTTCGCTCCGTGGAGCCTGTGTGGGATCCTTCGTCATGGGGAGATCTTGGCCTTCTACGGCTGTTCAAGGTTGACTGACAAAGCTCCGGGTTGGACTCAAGCCTCTGCGAGGTAGCCTTCTCCTGTTGCTTGCATGCCTTGGCAATGAGGTCGTACACCTGAGCAACTGCTTCTGGCGACCTGTCCTGCTCTAGGAGGGTCTTGGCGATAGCAATGTTGAGGACAGTAGTTGGCATTAATTGCCTCCCCTCTGAATCAATGTATGGGTGGCTTTTGCCAGCTTGGATCCGCCATATCCCAAATTGCGCTGAACGCCGGGGTCTTCAACGACGTGAGCTAGTGCTTTCTTTGCTTTGTGCTTCAGTAGCAACTGCTTGTACTCAGCCTCCATAGCCCTTGCTTCTTTGATAGATTGTTGCGCCTTGGCCATGTCTTCATCCAGCTTAGCGCCCTGCTCTGCGATGCACTTGGCCTCCGCTAGGATTGCTGCACGCTTCTCATCAAGCTCCATAACGCTCCGGATATGGGCGACGATAATGGGCTCCACGAGGAGTGCACCATAGATTGCCTTGTCAGTGGGAGTAACCAATGGGTTACCAGCTGCAGACGTTGATGGTGGCGGCTGATTTGACTGCTTGGTAGTACTAGGGGTCGTGGTGAGTTCCTGCGCCTGCTGCGGGCGGATAACCGGAGAGGGCATAGCCTTGGCTGGAGCCGAAAGCTCAGCGGCTTTCTTGGCTACTGCCGCTCTGGTAACCGCAGGTGTGGGCGGAGCTCTCTCATGCTCCGGTTCCTGTCCATCACGCTCCCAATGGAGACTAGCACCTGGTGGGATGTGTTGGCCTTCTCGGCACCCTCCTCCTTCTCGATCTCCTGCTCAATCTCCCTCATAACAGCATCGTATTCCTCCAAATTAGCGTCTGAGACGCCGCCATCCATATTAATGTCGGCGTATAGCGCGTCAAGGACGGAGTCGGAGTTGTCTTTGGTGTTATTGACGGCGGATGTGGAGGGTGATGGAGGCGGGCCGTTGTTGTTGTTTCCTCTGGCTTTAGGCCCAGGCATATCTTGGGTGTTCTCCTCGGCATCCATGTATTCATTGACAATTGCGACCATCTCACCAAGGGTGAGAGGGCCTGCGGCCTGCCGTCTTCGGAGGGTATGTCGGAGGAGTGTTCCGGGCATGAGCCCTTCCATGAAGTGGTAAACGAGTTCGTCGGCATGATCACCCTCTAGGGTTTCCCTCACCCTCATCCATCTTGCAAGGTATTCGCGGGGAGGTTCTCCGTCCCTTTGAATGCATCTGGCCAGATCAAAGATGGTGACGGCACCGACAAAGTGTGACATGTGCATATCTAATGCTCGGGGAAGCCACGCGGATTTGCAGGGTCCTTCTACCTTTATATCCCACATAGGGGCGGTTTGGGTGGGCCTTGAATTTTCCTGATCCAAGCCACCATACTCCAGAGAGAGGTACGACCCAGATTCTTTCGTGAACGTATCCTGCCCATAGGCGGTCCATGCGGGCCTTGACGAGTTTCCGACTTCCTAGGAGCTAGGACCCGAGTCAGTTTCACCGATGAAGATGTGGATGTCTCTGAAGGGGATGACGGAGTAACGCGTAGGGTTCATCTTCACCGGCACCCAGAACTCATCTGGAGGGACGACCGGGACATTGTCGGAGAAGAGAACACGTCTGATGGCTACAGTGTCGCTGATTCCCGCGAAGAACTTGGACCTCGCCCGTTGTAGAGCTCGAAGCACCTCTTTCCCCACGGTGGGCGCCAACTATCGTGGTATTACCGACGAGTATGCCATGGAGGGGTCCTCACAGTGCGTGTTTAGAGACATGGGGTAAGGCGGAGAGTTGGCGGGTCTGAGGTAACACAGTTTACCCAGGTTCAAGTCCCACAACGGTGGCGGAACTCTACTCCTGCTATAAATCACTATAATGGCAATACACCGAGTTACAGAGATTGGTTCGGTGTGCAAGGGGTGATGAATTGTGCCCTAAAGGCTCCCACATGTCCGGTTTATAAAGGCACCAGAACCTAGGGTTATAGGGAAAGGACCTTACCGAACAAGGTAAAGAGTCCTACACTGATACTAACTAGTCTTTCATGTCTTGCACTCAAAGGATCCAAGTACATCGGTGACTCCTGCATAGCCTTCCTTTATCCGGCATGGACCTCCCTTCTGGATCCGTCTAACTAGGCCGCCCAACAGGCCATAGGCCTTGCTACCAACTGTGGGCCACCCAGGTTAGCCAGATTAGAGACATGCTATGATGATACCCATTTAGCATATCCCCAACAAAAGAAGTTGAAACAACCTAGTTATACATGCCAGAAGTTCCGCTCGACCCGGGCCGGAAATTTCGACCGGTACTACCGGCCAAGTACTGCTTATAAAATGCGACCAAATAGAGAAATAACTGCGGGGTGTCACGAGCTGATCGGAAGTGATCCAGAATTTCTGCATGTACTATCGGCTACAAAATATGCTCGAGCGGTACTTCCGGCCATGCTACTCCAATGGGCCTTCTGACCGGTACAACTGGTCTACTATTGGCCCAAGTACCGATAAATAGGCAGCAAAAACAGAACGGGTGCTGGGGGCATTCCCATGCTCACCAGAACTAGCCCAACACTACCGGCACCAAAAGTGGCCTAGCGGTAGTTCCGGTGAAGCAGCGGTAGTTCCGGTTAGGAAACTCCCAAACCAAAACTGCCATAACTTTTGCATCCGAACTCTAAAAGAGATGAAATCAATTTTGTTGAAAATATAGCAACGAGGAGAATCCAACAAAAACTGTTATACCACAAAGCACTAGGCTATAACAATTATTAATTAAAGTATAGATCAAAGCATTATAAATGATGATGTTGATGTTACTCCCAAGTGGATCCCTAAACGAAGACCGTACTCCCCTTGTTGTCGCTGGGGTTCGCATGAAGTTGCCATTCACCATTCATCTTACCCCAAGCCTTTATCAATCTCTTGGATCTTGGGTACCTACAAGTCCATGGATAGAGACAAGAGAAAAAGAAACAAAGGTACATGTATCCTATTCAGTCACCACAAAATATTCCCATGTATTATATGCACATAATCGCTGCAAGGTTTCACCCTAACTAGCAACCCATGAGGACTACTCACTTATAACAATAAGATCAAGGATAGAAACATTGTGCAAAATATTTAGATTGAAATCAAATATTCTTACAATGGTCGTCAGATCACAAGGAGATCTCAAGTACAAGATAATGGCTATGGCTATAGAGTGTATGGAGGATGGAGAGGATGAACTATGGCGGTGGATCTCCTTCGGTGGTGTTGTGATGCAATCTGAGAATGGTGGCTCTCTGCACGGCGGCTGGAGTTTCAATATATATAGGTCTCTTCACGAAAGTTGCAGTGTTTGACCTAACAAAGCCAACGCCACACCGTATGGGCGGGCCGTACGAACGGGCCTTGCCCGTATAGCTAGTCATTAAGTTTGCAGACGACTCCTTTTCGTCTCTAGTTAGCTTGGCCGAGTTGGTAACGTGATAATATTCAATGAATGCTTCTTATTTCGCCTTAAAAGTGTGATTTCCCGCACAACACAAACTAAAACCAAGGATTGCACATCTTTGCAATAATTAGTCGTTAGTAGCAAGGCTAGAGAAATTTTTGGTCAATTACTTGACTTAAAATGTGATTTAAATGTGGAAAAAGATGGCCATTTCCACAGCTAGTAGGCACCACCCCGTTAGTAACCTCCCTCACCGCCTCTTCATCTAGATCAAAGTTTCAGACGTGTTTGCTCTTACGCTCCATGCCGTCATGCAGCCAGTGGTGGTGAAGATATCACAGATCAGACAACTAGTTTGTAATATACTGCTGAAGACTAACACCTTATGCAAGTATGGTGTCCAGCTAGATATGTAATGTGGCGAGGTCTTGTTCATTAAATGCTCGAGGGAGTTTGTCAGGAATATCAAGCTTTGGGTAGAGGATGTCCTCGTGTTCAAGTTCTGCAACAATCAGAAGAACTTCAAGGTCACTCTCTTTAGGACTATCGACAACACACATGAACCGATCACTTGCGAAAGCATGTTCTACTGATCTTGGCAAGGTGAGGATGACGTTGATGAACTTTGCTATACATATGTTGGTGGTTAGTACTGACTGTTGTAGTGAACCAGTTCTTTTGTTGACATGGGTGTGTACCCCTATCATTAACTATATGTCAGCTGGCATGGGATTCACCTGACTAAAACTACCCACTAGTAGCTATGAACTTGTGGTTACTGCGTTAAGCATCTAGTTTTATCTGTTCTCCTATGTGTTCATATGTTGTGTGGTAACCTGATCAAATTTGAAAGAGGTGAGTGTATTTTGATTATGCTCTCAATGAGAGGGGAGCAGGAGACAACCAAACAACCATTGGCTACATCTCCTGAAAAAAGTCATGCAAACAAATGGATCACACATTTGGTCCAACTCATACGAACTAGGTAACCAAACATGCTGCAGATGTTGGTCCAAACCGCATTAGGGCATCTCCAACCAAGAATCGCAAATCAGACAACCATATTGTTCATTTTCGTCCAATTTGCGGTGAAAAAGGACACAATCAGATCGGTGTCCATTTTGGGGTGGTACATGCACCCAACGGAACCATCCCACATCTCTCCTACGTCGCCAGAGCCATCCTCGTCCGCATCTTTCCTTCATCGTCATCACTCACCATCACCCCGTCACTGTCGCCCACCATCCCATGCCGTGTGCTTCGCTCGCCGTCACCGGAGCCATCCCCGTCCTCGCAGCGAGTGATAGAGGGCGAGGAGGGGCATCACCCGAATCTCGCCGGATCCATTCCTGCATCGGAGCCTGCATCTCATGCCAGAGCTCATGTCCCCGCACTAGAGAGGAGCACGCATGCCTTCCCGTACCGTGCTTGCGTGCCCACACTGGAGTCCGCGTGCCAACCGTCCCCGGGTCATGCTCGCGTGCCGCCCCCGGTGTCCATCCCCACCGGATCGGGCCTGCGCTCGGTGTTGGCACCCTTTCCCGCATTTGCTTAGTGCGGTGGAGCTCGGGGCAGCAGTCGGTGCTAGAGAGGAGGGCACGTCGGTGCTGGAGCGGAGGGCAGTGCTCGGTGCTGGAGAGGAGGGCGGTGGCCAGGACAGAGGTTGGTAGGGAATAGTCTAGGCCAACGGTTGGTAGGGAGTAGTATGGCTTACAGGTGGGCCACTCAGCAAACAAGAGGGATGGGACGGATGCATTCGGGTTGTCCGTTTCACCGCAAATGGACAAGGAGGAAATGGGACGATCCCGACTGTTTGCCGGACAAAACTATATTTAGGGTGACCCGCTGGGTGTTGCTCTCTGTTCGGTTTTATTCGACCGGGCGGGATTTGTCCGTTTATGGATGCCATTGGAGGTGCCTTAGTCCAACTCCAATGCCCCCCCCACAAAACGGACAGGCCTTTTGGCCGTTTTGGTCCGTTTGCGGAGCGGGGTGGACAGACCCCGAGACAATGTCCGGCCTGCCATGGCTGATGCACCCAACGGTGTCGCATTTGTCCGGCCTTTTCTTCCCAGCTACCAACCAAATTTTAAAGGACCAGCGGAGTACCAAATTGAACCAAATTTTAAAGGACCAGCAGAGTACGAAAACAGGACACATAGTTTATATAGGCACGCAAACATAAATAGAGCAATCTATGCATCTCGCTCATAGATCATCTTCCTCTTCTTCTCGAACCAACCTCGTTGGATTGGGTCGATGTCGGTGAGATCCGCAGTCATGATCCGATTTTATTCGGCGAGTCGCTTCAGCTCTACCTTCTCCTTCCTAGCATGGGCATTGATCTCTTCTATCTCAAGACGCTTTGACTGGATTTTATAATAGTTCTTTGCTGCATCTTCTCTCTCCTCGTGTTTCCTCTCTTCCCTCTTATCGATGGACACCTCCTTATCAGTGATCATCCCTTTCAATGTCTCTTGGATGACAATTGACGAAGCTTCACTCTTGAGCTCTAGCTTGGAGTTGTTCCTCGCTCTTGGCCTTTTGGCTGCTGGATTTTCCTTGTCGATGATGATTACATCGCATGTACCCTTTGCACTCCCCGCATAGAGCTCTTTCCACTTCTCGCAATCTTTGAGCTTTGTCCAACAATGGCCCATTGTGAAAGGTTTCTTCTCATGGCAAGTCTTGAAGTGCTCCAATGCTTTCCACACCTAAACCAACAAATTCAAGTTCATGTTTGAATGCTATATAGAAATGCAAAGCTCGTACGAACGAGAACATATGGATATGTAGCAACATACCATGTCTCCAACTCCAATGCCGCTCATAGGCCTTTTCTTAACATGGTCATAAGCGACACAAAACTTTGTGGATTGCTTAGAGATGAATGCCCACCTATTCGTAAGAGAGTTCTCGTTGCGATCACTTGTAAACAAATGATCACCGGAATGTTTGTGCTCATGGAAGTACTTCCATACTCGGTTCTAAAATGCCCCACCCTTTTTTTTCGCACCGGCTATTGGATCTTGCCTAATTTCCATCCATGCCTCGCTAAGCATCTCATCCTCGAGGGATGTGTACGACCCGCTCCTTCGGCTACCACCTTGTGTTTGCTGGACTAGTTCATCCACAAACAAATGTTCATGGTCAATGGAGATACCATCTTCCTAGGTACCATGGCCTAGGAAAGGATCCATCAAGGGCGTATCTCGTTGGATCATATACACCGACGAGAAAAGAACAAGAAGCAAACAAGATACATGCATCGGAGTGGGTGTCGGAGTTGGGGCCGACGTTTCATCAAGCAACTTGCGGGGAGCGGGCATGCTACCATCGGGGATGCTCCTCCCGTTCGTGTTGCTGCCGAAGAGTCGCCGATGATCTCTGGCCCACCGGTGATGGCCGCTTCGACATGAAGTGGTTTGTTCATGGACGTGCCCGAGCTCGCTGTGCATGTGCTTGTGGCGAAGGCAGCTAGCTGCTGCTCCTTTATCATGAGCAAGGTGAATTTGGCCTGGACGGCGACAACGTGCTCAAGGGCGGCGGCCCTTTCCTTGATGGCTTGGGCATCGGCAATGCGCTGCCGGGCCTTCTCTCGCTGGTCAGCCCTCTTCCTTGACTCCTCCTTCCGCTGGTCGTCTGTCAATTCTTCATGCGGATGATGCTAGCTGCAGCTTTTGAAGGATGAGCGACGGTCGGAGTAGGCAGAACAACGGCCGGTGGCGGTAGATCAGAGGCCTGAGAAGAGGCGACCGGAGCCGGAGCAGCTCCTGGGGGCACGAACGGGCCATGACCAGGGACGACAGGTGCTATGGAGGGCGGCGGCGACGCGTCCATGTCACTATGGCAGTGTGTGCTAGGGATTGGTGGTGAGAGTGGTGGAGAGTGGATACTGGTGCCAATGGGTCTCTAGCTGGCGGGACCGTGTAGGACACCACCCGGCGCGCGGGAAGTTCGAGCCCCCGCAAACCGGGCTCAACTTTCGGCCCGGTTTGCGCCGAAACGGATGGGTCCGGGGCTAGCTCTCGCTTTGCGGGTGCGTATTGGGCCGTGCCTCGATCCGGGAGGACAGGATCAAACCCACGACATCCGTTTGTGTGTGTGGGGTGGGGTGGGGTGGGGTGTGTGTGGGGGGGGGGGGGTCGCTGGAGTTGGCCTTATCATCCGGCCCTGGTATCCTCTAGTGTCCCGGTACTGCCAGGTCGGACCAAATATCAGGTGCAGGCTACCATGGTCGACGACGGCTCGACACTTGGCCCACAGGACTACACGAGCCCCCACACGCTCGACAGTCACACACGAGGAAATATCTAGTGATACCGATTACTATATGATACCAAGATACCTGTCCTCAAAATCAAAGTTTTAAGTTCTTAAAAATTTCGAAAAAAAATCATGAATATTCACCAGATATGTGTAAACAATCCCTAAATCTTTCAGTATCAAAATCGAAACACATCTAGAGAAAAAAATGACAAATCCAATATAAATAGTACAAAAAAGACGAAACCTCAGAAGTCACTATTTACATATCAATTTGTCTTTTTTTTTCTCGAATTCAGTTCTGAAAATCGTATGCACAATATTGTGCATAATTACTCCATCCGTTTTAAAATAGATGTCACAAATTTGTCTAATTTTAAATGTATCTACTACTAAATAGTGTCTAGATATATCTAAGTTGAGACATCTATTTTAAGACAGGGAGTATATTTTTTCGGTTTATTTAAACTTGAAAATATATTTTTGAGAAATGGGCTATCACTACTCTCTCGTGTCCATATTATTATTCTCGTATCTAAATTTGAATGTATTAGTTAAATATTTAGAATAGATGTATCTGTAGTACCGGAGGAAGTAGATATCTTCTCACTCCATCGCGATGGCGTGGCACCTCGCCGCCGCCCTGCGCTCCGCGCCTCGCCATCGTGGCTTCCTCCGCCTCCGGGGATCCCGTCCGCCGTATCCGACTCCGCGCTCCGGGGTCACCTCTCCGGAAGACTCCCACGGCGGCTCCGACCAAGCCGTTGGTCGCGGTGATGCGGTGCGCCATCGGCGCCGACAACGACCCGTCCGCCTCCGGGAGGGATAAGCAGTCCAGTTTCATGGAGATCCTCGCCTCCCCGCCGATCGGGTATCCGGAGAGCGACGCTGAGCGCCGAATCCGCGAGGCCGCCGAGTGGGTTGTCGACATCACGGAGGCGCGTGCACAGCATGACAGCAAGGTGATGGGCCTCGCTAGCTTCCCCCCTCGTCATCTTAATCTTAAACAATGCCAATATTCAAATGATTATATGTGCCCCTTGTCCATTGCAACTAGGATTTACAAAAAAGTTTGTAAAAAATCTAAGTTTACTTTCTGATTCTGAACGATGGACTGCCTAAGATTTCTGCATTACTAGGAGCCTTGCCTTACTAGTTATACTGAAGAATACATTGTGCAATCGTTTGAGTAAGATTTAGGCCATGCCTCAGAAGCAATCTTACCTTTTCTGCATCGTTCTGAACTTCTGATTTATGGTATGGGCTATGAAGTTTGGGCTGAAATTGTTCTCTACTTTCAATTGCTCTTCTCCTCAGGGCAAAAGTCTGTTTTGGTGCTTTGCATGAAGATCTTTCCTCTGTGGCTCTTCCTCATGCTTACTGCCCTTGGAGTTATAAAGTACTGTTTGATATTCCTGGTCTGGATATGGATAATCTACTAATGTAAAGTTTTAGGTTTTTTTCTTAACTTTCTTCTCCCAGCTATATAAGGTGTGGATACTTGAAAAAAATAGTGATAGATATGATTCACACTATTGAAGTTACTTCTTTCCAAGATATGAGTAAGTTATATAATTGCTTCTCTTCTTCACCCTCTTAAACTTGGAGTAACGTGTGGATAAATATTTTATTCCTTCACTGGAAATAAGTAAAATTGATCTTCATTATAGGTGTTATTTATGAGATGAGCAGAATAACTGACGAAGTTTGTCTATGTACACGTGGCACAAATTGTGACCTCTGCACCTACCCTATTTGGTTGACATTGACAGGTGTGTAGACATTCTAGATTTTGTGCACACAATCTGTATACACTCCAGATTTTGTGAACAGCATGCAAAGTTAATTGACTACTTCTGGAATCATTTTCCATGAATCTTATAGCTGTTACAGTTCAGGATGAACTTTTTGGTTCACCCTACGATATGAATTGGTCCATGGGATATGAACTAATGACATGACCTAATTTTAATACATAAGCAGCTAGCTTAATGTTCATGTTGATACAGAATACTATTATATGCTTAGTTTACCGAGTGTTGCAGGTCATATGGTAAAGGATATGATCTTGCCAAGTCGCTCTCACTGGAAGTAGTGAATTTCCCTGAAGTAACTCTCAAGTTAGACTTTCCAGTTCCACTGTTAATTATTTCTGCACAATACAAGCACCTTAGCATTGAGTAACGGTAGGTAATTGTTGACTGTATTTCCTATTATGTACGGAGTATATGACACGTTTGTAAATGAACTTTCGGCTTCAGTGCAGCTCTAATAGATTGCTACCTCACCACTAGGCAAAATCATAACACTTGCCATGTTGTTGTATCTCTTAGTCTCTGAACTGCAGCATTGAAGTCATACTGTTTGTTGTTGACCCTTAGATCCTTCCATACAGAAGCACCAGCTGAGTAAGAAAAAGAGTAAAAAGAATACAGAACCGGAAAGTCAACTAATTAGATATCCACAAGAACAGTGTTCCATTCCTTGCCGAGGTGAACTATATCTGTTATTTGTACATCTCATTGTCATGGAGCTCTATTGGTATAGATGGGTAAACCAGAGGGCATTGATGGATGGTCGTACCATTATCATTGTTGTTCACATAGCTTTTGATGGTCAGGCAGCTACTCCTCCCATCGTTTTTCTGATAGTCTTGGAACCTACTTCCATCAACTATGTTCGAAATTGAATAAGGCTAGATATTGCATAAGCATTTTTTTATACTCTTCCATGTTGCTGTTCTCGACATGCTGTGATGCTGTTCATTTTTGAAGATAGAGACTATTTTTTCACGTACTTCGCATCAGGTAACAGAAACTTTCTTACTTTGGGTGATATGTTTATGTAGCTTCCGACTTCTGTTGTAAAAGTTTAGTTTTGTTGTCATTGTTTTCTGTTCTTGGAACAATGTTATCAACAGTGTAACTTTAAATTGTGACTGGTTGCATTTGTAACTGAAAAGACTGGAATACCTGCTGAAGTAAAATATTTTATCTCATTGAGCTAAAAAGAAACAATAATGAAGCAAGGTCTGTAGTTTCCTCTTTAACTGCACAGGTCGGGTTCCAAGAAAACTTTCTTTCGTTCCATAAATGATACACCATCAGGTCACTGCAGAAAGACACCATGGTCTACTAGAATTTGACCACCTTCAGGACTACCTTTTCATTACATGAAGAAAAAGGAAAAGCTGGACCTCTCCTGTCGTTGAAGGTATGTGCAAGTTACACCAGAAACAATCCAATACAAATTATTAAGGTAAATAGGCAGAAAGATGGTAAAATCACAGTGTTTCCTCAATGGCAAGATGGAGAAGAGGTTGATTTCATAATTTGCAAGTTCCCAACTGCAGGGTTGATATCCTAGTTAGTTCTTTACCTTAACATCTGCAGGTTTTATATTGGCCCAAAAACATTAAATTTTGGCTCAAATGATGCGAGACAAATGCACTGACTATTGAGCACTTAGAGTCAGTAATGCCAACAGATGAGCCTGACCAGATACCAGTGGATGATATGCAGCCCAGAATGACACTCTTTCAGTGCTCTAATGAACCTTCCGTTTCTTATCTTCTTGCTGCTCTCTGGTCCCATGTTTAGGAGGCTAACAATAACTTATTTTGGTTGGCACGGCATAAATCAGAGCATGCTATAAAGGTTTGCTGATTGAGTCTCTGTGGATTTGGTTAGCATGTGAAGATATGGAGGACTTTTATAGAGAGACAATGATGAGTTCACTCCTCACATGCAAGCACGTTGAATAAGATGAGTGCAATTTAGGAGACAAGCTTGTATTATTTATATATCCTCTTCTCTCTCCGGGAATGTGATTTTGCAATGTATTCTGAAACTTATAACATGGCTGAAGCAAGTTATGCGATGCACTAGACCATGTGAGCATTCATGATCTCAAAAAGGCAGCTTTTTGTGCAGGCAGTTTGGATTGCACTAGAAGTAGACTTGTTTAAGCTCTTGCTTTCCGTGAAAAACTTATAATAGTATGCAAGTTGCAGTGTACAGAATTATTTGATAGTTCCAATAGAGGTGCTTCATAAGAGTTCGTTTATACCAGACAGGGATGTTCCTGGATAGCTAAATATAAGTGTGTGTATGCTGAAGACTTTTGAGATCTCTTTAGGGACTCTGATGGGTTGGTAGGATCTTATGCATCTTTGGTTAGTTTGAGCAGCTTTAATGATTTTGTTGGTTATTTTGAAGAAGAGTAGGAAGACGAACTCAGTGTTTTACTCAATTGTTTCATCTTCTTGTATCCAGATATTTGTCATGCTTGATCTACTCTTTGAAAATATAAGGATCTGATCTTCTTTCCTTAACTTTCAGAGGAAATATTGTTCCTTATTTATCCTCTAGGGAATTTAGTTAAGTATGCACATTTGAGAATGTGCCCATTTATCCAAAAATTTAGCTGCAACGTGTTTTCAGCATTTATGTGTGTATTGGTCTTGTTCCACCTCCATCAGTTAGTTTTATAGTGATGCTCCCACTAATCCTTGTAGCTATAACATTGGATGCTAAGCTTTGACACTAAAGATTTTCAATAGCGAACTATTTATTGTCTTGTTAGTTCTCATTCTTTTCTCACTCTCATGCATGCAAGTATTTATTTTTGTAGATTTTAACAGATTATCGAGATAATAGTGGTTGTCGGTATGGTAATAATGGAGAGCTATATGTAGATGGGTTTGATGAACTCAGTGACCTTCTTGAGGTTGCAGTACTGGAACTTCTTGCCCTTGCACTATTTTGGTACCGCAATAACTAGTGTTTTCCTAACAATGCAAATGGATCCGATCTACTGCGAGTCCGCTGGTTGTTGAAGGATCTTTCGCGAAGTGGTGGACGCAGGTGGTGCGCTCCAGCCCACGTCTTTTGCGCAAAGGAACCTCGTCGCTAATCATGCTCGCGGCGTGGTGGATTTGGAAGCATAGGAACGCGATAATCTTCAACAACGAGGTGCCTTCGGTGCCCTCCCTAGTCGACACGATCAAAGCTGAGGCGAGGTCTTGGACGAGAGCGGGAGCACGGGGGCTACGCCAGCTTCTCCCTTAGTTTTCTTGGGTAGCGTTGTATGGCGTGGGTGTCGGTCCACTTTGGACCTTGTACATGTAACTCTCTTTTTCTATCAATGCATCGAAACGCAAAGCTTTTTGCGTTTTCGCGGAAAAAAAAAATGCAAATGGTCGACTATTACTTCGAGAGACCATCATCTTCAACCCTCCTCTCTTTCACTAAATGAAAACAAAATAACAGAAATTTGAAAACTTCCTCTGATGGAATTTATTTTCCTTTTTTTGCTACTTTAAAATGCATACGCTAATTAGAAAATGTATCAGCATCTCCACTTCTCAGTTTTTTCTCGCAATACTCTTTATTTCCCTCTTCAACATGGTTTACATCTTTAAATAATATTTCTTGTTGCTCACATGTTCGTGCTCATGTTTTGCTATCCACGACCCCAAGGTGATTTTTGGGACTGTAAGTATGCAAGTTCATCATCTTTAGTGACAAACTGAAAAAATAGTCACTGTTTCAGTTGCCAGTTTGATGATTATTTATTAGTGCTAATATTGTCATTAGCTAAGTCATTGTCGCCTAAGGTGGGTTGCGTTCATTGTTGTATTTGCAGGTTTTTTGTTCTGATGTATGTCCATGGTTTGAAACATAAGAATTGGTATGTTTTTATTGAATCATGAATGCTGATGTTATGCTGGGGTTGCTTTGTGGGCTTTGTTGAAGTGTTTGAAGCATTATAATAAAGGCAAGTTCCAGTTCACCCAGTTTAAGATTATTCTGCAGATTGTATAAAATATATTCAGCAAATAATGGAGACACCTAATCCGTTTATTCTCTGTAAGCACTTTAAATCATTCGTTATATTGAGAAAATTGCAGACAGAAAAAGGTGCCGCTTTTTCATTGATTGAAAAGGGAGGCCAGAGTTCATAATGCGATCATCAGGTAGGAAGTTTCTTCATGGTACCCTCATCTTCAATCCTCTGTTTTGATCTAATATCACGGACTCAGTAACACAACAGGTTCAATGCATATGGAGATTTTCTTCTGATTTGATTCCCTAGTGCATGATTAATGTACAGTTCTTGATAACTGTTGCTTCCTCTTGCAACCTTTTTGTACTTAACGATGTCTTGTAGTGATTCCACTGATGATGTTTGCCTAGCCATGGATGTTAAGGATAGACGTATTTTGGATATGTGGGTAGTCTAGGTTTGTCCATGTAGCCTATAGTTGTCTCGCATACATACCTATCTTGCTAATGGAATAATATACACACTAGCCATATCCTGTCACTCTTCTTCAACTACTAGGACATGTAAATGATATTTGGATTAGTTAAGGAAGAGAATTACGTTGGTCTATGCAACCCACTTTCAATTGAACATCACTAAAAATTCGTAGCTTGAATTTATTTTGATAAATGAAATTGTAGGCAGTACAGTTTGGAGTTCGTCTTAGGTTTATATGCTGTCTGGAAAACAAGAAATGAATACAATTTATGGTCTTGCTTGCATATGGGACTCTGTCATCTGTGTAGAAGGCAATATGGGAACTGGGTTAGTTCAAATCAGTATGCGAATTCTGCTGATGGGAAACAGAATGATGATAACAAAAGATAGTTTCTAGTTTCATGCTACAAAATAAATATACTAATATGTTAATTCGAATTTATTCAGTTCACAAGTTACCTCAACAGAACAACCTGTCGTTTAAATGACCTGAAGTACATGGTGATGGAGAACTCATTACCCTGACTCTCCAATCAAGCAATCTTCTGAGCACAAGGATTATATTGTTTTCCTGGAGAGATTCATGTCTACTACTATCTTAAGCTGCCGACTTAATCACTGTCGTCAAGGTACGTGTCGAACATTGCTGTAATGACTAGTGAAAGATCCACATTGGAGATAACTCCGTCCCATTGCATGGAAGGTGAAATCAGACAGGTCTCCTAGAAGTCCAAGCTTTATGCCGAGGTTAGGCCTGTTGTAGAGCATTTCATAATTGCGGTACTACCAGGCCTTAACATCTGTCACGAATAATTTCAATTAGTTAGAACTCCATGGCAGTGCACGGAAAGTGGAACCAGACAAGTCTCATAGAAGTCCGAAGTTTTACCTAGCTTCATCGTTTGTATACAGCATTTCCTAATTGCAGAATTACCAGGTCTTAACACCTGTTAGCGGTAAGCTTAATCAGTTCTATCCTATGCATCAAGGTGACCTTCCTGGAAGTTTCCTAGTAAGCGTTGCTAGGATATCTTTTGGGGCCCCTTTCTTGGAGTCACTAAACAACCTTCTGTTGCATGGATGGGTGGATGACCACTGGATCTTGTCTGGTTTTACCACTGTAATTCTCTGAGATAGTCATGGACATGCATAGTTTAAGTCTTTTGCTAGCTCCTAAGCTCCAAACAAATAAAATAGTGAGTAGGATAAGTTTAGGGTCAGAAGTGTGCCTCCCAGTGCATAAACAAACTGCCTGCATGTGGGGGTATGATGTTCTTTTGATATGGCATATCATCCCTTGCGTGCCTCTATATAAAGGCCCCCACTTAACACCCCTCTCGTACCACACTAGCCATCAGTCTACAAGCTGTCTAGTCTAGCAGCAATTCTTTCTCTCCTTCACCTTGCACCAAGCTTTCTGACCAGACCATGAAGATTGGGGGCCAAGGGAGGCTCAACAGAGCTTTCAGGGAGAAGAAAGCTAGGTTCTACATCTTCCGCCGCTGCGTCGTCATGTTGCTCCGATGGAGCGATTGATCGGCCTCCATGACGGAGGACCTTGTTTTTCCTTCCATTCTGGAATTTTCTCTTTGGCACTGCCATTCTTGCAGGGTTAGAGTTTAGGTGTAGTTGCTTTGTATAGGCTGGCAATGTACTTCTACCAGTCTTCATTTTTGAGGGTCATTTTTTCTCCCAACACTTGCCTGCTGTTGCAGACAAGGGTGAGAGATCCAACTCTGTAGTCCGAGATTGTCATCCTCTTATAAGACTGGAGAAAGATCATTCTTAACTGTGCTTCAACTTGATATTATACTCATGATGATAGCTATTAATTAACAAGTTCCTGAAAATCACAGATTGAAACAGTAGGGCCTTCCTGGGATGTACATTAAACTTGCCACTCTCACTTGTTGTTTGTATGTCTGTTTGTAACCCTGTAACAAACTCTTCTATGCAATGAAAAGAAACGCAAAGTCTTTGCGTTTTCCCTTAAAAACAGTAGGGCCTTTGTGATGAAGCTACACGTTCTTAACAGTTTGAAGTGATCCGTATCTGATGCTTTATACTTTTGATGAAAAGTTGGAGTCTCTGTGTTGTCACGCCTTTTTCCTCCTGGTCCTTTCAGAGGAGACTGACTTGTTCTCTTGATATGTGGCCATGTACGCTTCTAGTGGGGCCGTAATGCCCCAATCGGAGTGCGGGATTGTTTTCCTAATTCTTGCAGGAATTGAATGGTTTCCTACAGAAGTATTTCATCCCAAACATGCCGTAAAACTTGGCGCATAGCACGAAATAATAGTACCGTCATGGAGAGAACTAATATATTGTGCATACTATTTTTCATGTTGCAGTCCTGAGAAAGAAAACAAGCTGCTAGACCACTCTTGGAAACGTCAGTAATCCACGAAGCACGGCTCATTCTGAGTGGAAAAGGTTAATCAGAGCTTGCTTCGATACCTGAAATCATTGCTGGAGACCTGGAGTACAGGAGCATGGATGCAACCTTGACTGAACCATGACACTCCAACAGTGTAATGTATGTGCTACCTTTAAGTTATGCATTGGTCAATGCTTCAAGGACAGTAGGCACTTGTGTTTTCTTTCTTAACAATTATCATCAATCATAGGTTCACTTACTACGCAAAGTTGATTTATTATATTGATACCTAATAGCTTGAATTCACTTTTGACTTGAAAAAAGAGGCTGTCTAAATGGGCTCCCTGCCCTGGTCACAGCTCACAGGATGTCCTGCATGTGCCTTGGTTCGTGCGTGGGGTGCGCATGTGTGCGTGCGGCGCGCATGCCCGCGCACGGTACGTGCCGCGCGTTCGTGCGTTTGTCTCTTTGCTCACCTGTCTGCTTCTGCTTGGTCAGTCCTGCATTGCATCCCGTGTTTGTTTTTCTTCTATTCCTAGTCCTTGAGAGCTGCATCAGGAGCTCTTCCCACGAGACATGGCCCCCGTGTTTGGGGTGAGTATTGTCTCTCTCTATATCTTTGACTGCAGCTGGTTGATTAGCGATTTTGTCCTTTGTGTAGACGATGATAAGCAATGTCTGATGTCTACTTAGGTTTTAAAATTGAGATGCGCTGCCCTACGTGTACTCCTGGTACACGAGGACAATCAAGGCCTGCTAATAGGCTCTGGTAGGCTCCATGATTTCTGCTTAAGCCATTACGGTCAGTGAAGATTCCGTTACGAAAGCTGTTTGCTTAGGCACTTCACTGATGATTGCTTTTGTAGATTTATTTGACAACTAGTAAGTCTCTTTCGACACCAGGAATTGAAAAGCGTATAGGACTAGAAAAAAACAGTTTTAGGATGTGGTGACATGTTGAATCCTGCATAAACTGAACACATGGATGGGTAATAGATATTGTTTGGTTGCACCACAGAAAAACACATGAATTTTCTACACAGACTCAGGGCCTCTTTGGAGCATGAGATTCATACAGAAAATTTGAACACAAGAATTTGCATGCATACCTCTTTGTATGCTTCACAATATTTTGCAGGAAATTTGAAGAGGGAGAAGATGCAAGCAAGACAATTTTTTCCGATAAAGGGTGCTTTTTATTAGACTCTAATGTTTACATCAAGATGATACAATCAAAGAGAGCCACACCCGGCCTCTGCATAGCTAAGATGCACACAGCCGAAAGAAAAGAATAGAGGGTAGAGGTGAACAGTCTCATAGGCAAATCCTAGTATACATGAAACCATAAGAGATGCCTATGGTGGAGGAGGTTCAATCCGCAAACTATGCTGCCACCCATGATGGGTAAAAACTTCTTTCGCCACTTGCTGTAATCGCAAACACACCTCCATATAAAGGACACGGTGTTCCGGTTTTTGTAGAGTAGACCACTCCCGGAGTAAGTGTGCACAGTGATAAATTACCTGCATGGGGGAAAACATTTTAGCATCAAAGACATTATTATTTCTACACAGCCATAGCGACCATAATAATGCAATCGCTCCCACCCTAATATGTATCCTATTCCTGTTATCTATACCATGCAACCAGTTTCTAAAAATATTGGCTACTCAGCATGGTGGATACAAGCTTGAGGCTACTTGGATGGCGGACCATATAGACCGCGCGAACTGGCACTCAAAGAACAAATGTTGATAGTTTCGTCGTGATGGCAGAAACAATATTTTGTACTTCCTTGCTAGTTGCGTCGAACTAGATTATCTTTTGTCAAAATCACACCACGACGGAGATACCAAGCGAAGATTTTAATCTTCAATGGAATCTTCCAGATGTGTTTGTTTTTATGCACCGGTGTACCTGAATATATTCTTTGTTAAATTCCAACGGAACTCATCATGCTCATCTGTTAGCTGTACAGTTGCTAACCGCCCTTGTAGAGCGTGCCAAGAGGCAAGACGTGCACCAACAAGGTCCCGTCTAAAAGTCACGTTAGGAGGAGAGGTACTTAACACCTCAGCGATTGTATCACTCTTGTTACGCGGTATACTGTATAAAGCCGGATATTGTTCCATGAGAGGTAAATTCCCTAGCCAGGAGTCCTCCCAGAATCTAATCTCCGAACCATCCTTAAGGAAAGATCCAAGCCGGAAGGAATTCTTCACATGCATTAGACCAGCCCAAAAGTGTGAATCCCCTGGTTTCCAACATATCTGGGATAACGCTTTTGAGCCTATGTATTTCCTTCTCAAGAGGGTTTGCCATACACTCTCCTCGGTTAATAGCTTAGACAGCCATTTTCCCAGTAGTGCGGTATTTTTGGCCTCGAGATCATGGATCCCAAGCCCCCCTTGGTCTTTTGAACGACATACTACATTCCATTTTGCCAATCTATATTTTTTTTTCCGAATCTCCTTGCCAAAAGAATCTCGAGCGGTAATAGTCTAACCGCTGTAAAACACCTTTTGGCACCTGGAAGAAGGATAGCATATATAGGACCATATTGGTGAGGACGGAATTAATCAGAACTAGTCTTCCACCAACTGGCAGGAGTTTTCCTTTCCAGCTGCTTAGACATTTCTGCAGTCGTTCCTCTACCGATTTCCATTCCGCATTAGTGAGTCTCCGATAATGAATCGGGATTCCCAAGTACGTCATTGGAAATTGTCCTTGTTCACATCCAAATAATTCGGTATATTGATTCATTGATTATTTTGCTTCTCCAAAGCAGAACAATTCACTTTTATGGAAATTTATTTTTGGTCCCGATAGTTGCTCAAACGCTGATAGTATTAACTTCAGGTTCTTTGCCTTTTCGAGGTCATGTTCCATAAAAAGAATTGTATCGTTAGCATATTGTAGTATCGAAAGACCCCCATCAACTAGATGTGGTACAATACCAACGATTTTCCCATCGCTTTTGGCTCACTCTATCAAAATGGCCAACATATCAACCACGATATTAAATAATATCGGAGAAAGTGGATCACCTTGACATAGTCCTTTCTTTGTTTGGAAATAGGTACCAATGTCATCGTTGACTTTTATGGCAACACTACCCCTTTGTACAAAGTTTCGGATTAAAGCACGCCATTCCGGGGAGAAGCCTTTCATTTAAAGAACTTGAAAAAGAAAAGGCCATTTGACTTTATCGTAGGCCTTCTCAAAATCAATTTTAAAAATCACGCCAAGGTGGAAAAAAAATCCATGAGGTCTAAACATATTGCTAGAAATTCTGTGAATTGTGGTGCAGGAATGCAATCCATAGGAATATTCGTGGCCTTGTTCCTTTGATCCAAAGTGACTCCTTAGGAAAAATGTCCGATGAACTGGAATATTCCAACATTCCTATGAAAGTCCTTCAATCCAAGGAGGTTTATGAGTGTGATTGTAGTTGTCATTACCACAAAGGAAAATTTCCAGATGTATGATCCCCTCTCGATTGGTTTTCTTTGCCCTTGATTGAGAACTGCTATTGCATGTGCAGCTCATCCTGCGCACTACCTACCATCAACATCCTGAGACCTGTTACAGTATATGTGGATTGTACTAGCCATTTCCATCAGTTCGGACTTTTGGTTGCGTTGGCTAGTGCATAAAGCTTAACATGGTATCAGAGCTCAGGGTCTCGAGTTCGAGTCCTGGTTTCGCAATTTATTTAAAATTGCTGGTAGCCCCCCTTTGTGTCCACGTATATGCCTCTTGAGCTATACCTCTGAGACTGTTATATTCACGTGTTGACTTGTCTTCCCCTGTCACACGTGAGAGGGGGTGTTACAGTATATGTGGATTGTACTAGCCCTTTCCATCAGTTCGGACTTTTGGTTGCGTTGGCTAGTGCATGAAGCTTAACAAGACCTACCATCAACATCAGTAAACACGATTCCAAGAACGATATCCCTTATGCTCTGCACTATAGCCTAGAAAAACACACTAAATAGACTAGGCGCATTCACGAGGTGCAAGAAGCATCATCTTCATGTTTTGCCATGTCTACATGGTACTATATCTCGTTGTCTTTTCTTTCTGCACTCTAGCTCTTTACAGTGCTAGGGTTATTCTGATGCGACCTGGGCTACTGATTTGTTCAATCGTCACTCTTTTTCTGTCTACTATGTCTTTCTGTTGGTGGTTCTTTTATTGCTTGGAAGACTAACAAGCATACAACAATTTCGTGTTTGAGTGCAGATGCTGAGTTGTCAGCTATGGCTCGTTTGATAACATAGGTTACTTCACCAGATGGTTACTTGAGGATTTTGGTCTTTCAGTTTTTTTGCAGGGATTCCTCTTTCTCTGACCCGGTGAAGCATGGGCTATATGTGCGATAAATATTGTTCTGGACCCAGTGAACCATGAGCTAAGCATATTGGTGTTGTTGATCCTTATATGAGGTCACATGTACATTATTTTGGGTTGTTGCTCTTCAGTATGTGACTTAAGAGGTTTGTCTGGAAGACTTCTGCATGAATAAATAGATTCCTGTCCGGCACAACTTCACTTCTCCAGGCTCGGTGTTGTTGATCCACCATGAGGTATATATTGAAAGTAGCAGTGAGATGGGCGGCTGAGGTGGTGGTGTGGTGGCACGGCAATCTGGGGTCTTTGAGGCGCGGTGGCTGGACCGTGGTGCTCTTCCCATTGGGAGGAGTGGTGGACTTCGTGGGTTCTGTTCCGGCAGGCCGTGCTAAGGTACTGAGATCTCAGCGGCCAGACTAGTTTGGTGGCGGTGTCGGGCGGTGATGCTTTGAGCGAAAGCTCTGTGCTGACTATGTTGGCACCGACAACGGTGATGCTCGAGAGCGCCGTCTTCCTTGCTGGAGGCGTTGTCGTGGAGCTCCCACACCCGGCTACCCTAAGTGTACATCTGGCGAAAGCCTTAGATCTTGTTTAGATTGGAGGACGGCAGCGTCTTTGACGTCGCTACCTCCTTGGAGGCGCCGTCTTGGAGCCACCTCAACCGGCTTAGCCGTCTGTTGTCTTTGTTTTAGTGTTGCTGGCCGGAATGACACCCGCGGAGGGGTTTACATTGGTGGATGGTGGGGATCATCCATGGCAAGGTGTGCTCTTTGGTCTTGCTGGCTGACCATGTTTCGGAAGAGTCTGACGCTCTCATCGGAAGCCGGGTTAGCGAATTTCTGTTCCTCTTGGATCACCTTGTTCCTGTTTGACACCCCTCCCTCTCTTTGGGGGTGTCGTCGGGTGGCAACCAGACGGCCAAGTTCATAGAGCCTAGGCCTTGCTTGGTCAGATGAAGATGAAAGTTGAGGTCCTCCTCCCTGCTGGTCGTGTCGTGCAATTCCTTCTTGCATGCTTTGTGTGGATTGTTGGTTCGAGGCTGTGCTGTTGTTGGTTGATGCAGTGGAGTTGCTGTAGGTGTAGGCTTGCTATCGTAGTTTGTTGCTGTGCTGTGCTTCTGTACATGCCGCTGTCCTAGCTTTGCTAGATGTTGTACGGTTTTTAGGCCTGGTTTTCCTTATAAACCGAGCCACTTTTCTTCTATTCGCAATGAATCGCAGCGCTGACTGCTTTTCGTCAAAAAAGGGCCTCTATAGACTATAGGTAGGAAAACTCCTATGCATTGAAACCCTGCAAAAAATTTCCTTGAAAATCTTTCAATCCAAAGAGGCAAATATAGTGCATCTGTGGACTTTCTATTCATTCTTTGACATTGCTCAGGCTACTGCTTTACTTTTTCTGTACAAAAGTCGTCCAACTCTTTTTTTTTCATATTAAAAAATTGTGTTGATCTAATGTTTATGCCTCCACAATTGTTTTTATAAAATATTACTAGTCCCAGAATATACAGAGGCATATATATTAGGATTAAAAGTTTATGAGCCACTGCAAGTGTATTATCTCCATTGTCCACAACTGAAGAAGACAAATATGTACATTCATTTGATATAAACAGTACATGAGTTCAAGATCAACTTTCCTTCTATATTACTGAATCATTTATAATTAGATCATGGGTACACCAGACATCTCCAAACAGATAGAACAGCCACATATCCCACTGCCTAGGAGACAGCAGAAGGGGAAAAAGGTGGAGAAAAATGGAAAAAAGGAATAACCATAACAAAACAACTGTTAGAATGCCTACTCTACCAAGCTTTCTTGAGTGCAATCTTGCATGAGCATGAGAGCTCCTTTCTAGGTTCTACTCCTAACTAACTCATAGCTGCCTAGCTAAGTGCAATCTCTCCATGCCTGGACCCTTGAGGGATTCCATGGAGAAAAAATGTAGCTTAGAGTTTAGTCATGCCAGCAAAGGAGCATGACGATGCACCGACGGATGATGTAGAGCCTGGATCTGTGCTCTTTCAGAGCTCTGGTCATCCTTCCTCCTTTCTTGCCTTGGCTCACAGTCCTCATTTAGCTTGATGAACTGAGGAAATGCAGTGAAAGTAGGAGAGTTTGCTCTTTGGTGGTGGTGCTGGCTGGAGCTTGCTGTGGTGCAGAACTTGTAAGGAGGCTGAGGTTTTATAGACGAGGCAAACAGGCAGTGCCCCTCCTCCCATGCAGCCATGCT
This sequence comes from Avena insularis, assembly GCA_023614405.1. Lineage (NCBI taxonomy): Eukaryota > Viridiplantae > Streptophyta > Magnoliopsida > Poales > Poaceae > Avena > Avena insularis. Next base: position 426,182,445 of record CM042692.1, on the reverse strand, counting down.
AATTCTTCCTTTTCTCCTTTTTATTTAATCTAAGGGGACATATCTCTGCATCTGAATGTGGGTTATTGTTCCTGTCGCCGACAGAAAGCTTGATCTTGTTGACGGATATGATCGTTTCAGATAACGGACAGCTCATCCGGATGTATACGTGTAGAAATCTGCAGATTCAGTAGTGGTTGAGCATGGTTCTGATGTAGGTTCTTGGTATCTGACACTGCTTCTTGCGGCTGGTACCTTAATTTATCGCCTTCTCTTGTTTTGCTTCTCCATGGAGGTACTTGGATATCTCACATCACTGTAATTTGTCTGTTTGATCCCCTTGGGAGAACACTTGTGATCTTCTTGCAGTGCCCAGATCTTCTTGGAGTTGCTTAATTAAACAAGATGTGCTAGCAGTACTGTAGTATATCCCCCTGTCGGTAGATTTTGCCGGTAAAGAGTTCATAGAGATCTCATATTCAAGTATCTTAGAGATTTCCTCATGTCCGTCTCGATTCGTTCGGAAGCTGCTAGGAAGGATAGAATGAATATTCGGATCATCCGTGCAACCGGCATATCTTTTGACTCAAAAGTACTTTTGAGCGTACCTTAGTCCAGGCGATTAGAAAAACAACCTTCTGTGTGTGTGTGTGCTTTGGTGGGGGTGCTTGTCTTATGGACATTGTAGCCGTTTGATGCCGTGCTCTTCACCACATTTCCATGTATTTTGCCTAGTTTCCAGTCAAAACACAGGCACTTTCTTGTGCAAGGGTTGTCTGCTGCTTGTGCCTGCCACTTCCTAGGGTTCCCCCCGTGTTGATTTCTGGGCCTCTAAGTTAATTTCCTACAGTGATATTGTTCTGCATCATCTATTATGTGTTATAACTCAACTGTTGGTAAATCTAAAGGTTTGTATCTTCTCTCTAGCATAGGCCTGGACTAACTAGTCTGGATTTAGTATTGACTTAGATTCAATCGGTCATGAACTTATGATTGACAATTATTAGCGGCACATGCAACATTGGTTGACCTACTGTTGTATCTTCTGTATGAATGCCAGTCAAGCATGTGACAGATGATGTCTCAATGCTGGCCATGTAGCACACAAACACTGTCTCATGTTAACCAGCATTTTGGTTATGGTTAGTGAGTAGAATCTTGATATCATGAGCATCTTTAGTTCATTTGCTCGCACCTTTGTCTGATCATTTGGTAATGATGATAATATAATACTCAACTTAGAACATGATGAAAAACATGTTTCTCTAATGATATAGAGAATCTGCGTTCGGAGGAAAATAAAGAGAGCATATTATCTTTGTATGCAGGTATGAGAAAATATGACTCCATCACTTTACCTTTAGCACTTCTTATAGTCTACCCTGCCTTCTTTAACCACTGTGTCTGAATGTTAGAGGTCTGTACGAAATGTGTTCTGGATCATGGGTACCATGGGCCATGGCCTGGCAGTTGATTAGTAGTTCCCTAATGCTGAGTACCCTATTGTGCCCTCTTTGCAGTGGCCTATTCAAGATTAGTTGCATGGCTAGTGTAGGATCCTTGATCGTGTCGCTTCTTCAAGTTCAAAGGTTACCTATTCAGGTTCTGCCTTATTGGATAAAGTTACTCTAGCCGCCCCTATGATCAGTTCATTAGTGCTATCTAGTGTCAACACAAGCCCTGTTTGTTGTTTGTCATGGAATGTGATCTGGAGGAACATGCAAATCATCCTTTTTGCTTTGGAATTTATTGGTTGATTCAGGTTTACCACCAGATCGACAGATGCGCGCCAAGACTTCTTTTGGCTTTTGTGTTAATATGTATGCTTTTGTTAATTGTCCGAGTTCTTTGACCTGTCCTTTCCCATGCCAGAAAGGATAATATATGCAATCTAGACCTGTCTAGTCTAGTGTGAGGAAATTCCAACATGTCCTGAGACAGAGAGAGCTAGCAAGCATGGATCTGATTAGTGTTGTTGTATTCAGTATGAACATTGCAAAATGACAAAACTCTCCAGGTAAGGAGAAAAAAGAAATCCCCTGTCCAGTCCCTTCACTGGCTTTGAATTTTTTTTTCTAACTTGCTACGGTGTGTCGGTGCCCTTTTAGCAGTTTTAAGGGCTAAGCAGCAGCCTTGAGCAGCCCAGACCTGCATTTTTTGTCTGGTAAGCTTGACTGCTTGAGGACCATGAATAGCCTTTCTCGGAGGCATTAAACAAGCAACCCACGGTTGCCTTTCTTGCTTGCAGGGCATGTATGGCCACTTGATCCTGTCTGCGGCGCGGTGCGGCGCGGCGCACGGTCCTCAATCATGCGCGCCCCCTGAGCACTGTGTTATCAAGGAAGGGTCCATCTATACATCCATGATCGTATTTGCAAGTAAGTATTCTTCTTCCCCTCTTAATTAGCCCTCATCATAAGCTAACAGAATAGTAGGGGCATGCATTTGGACTCACAAGTGTCCCTTCTAAGGCTCCAAAGTGTTGACTGCATGTGGCTTGGTGGGGTGGAGGGTGGGGGACGGTCTCAAGATACTGCAGCACGTACCCTTGCCCCTCTATATAAACCAATATTTGCTTGCACCACTGCATCTCCCCGTACCAGCATCACATCATCTCAAGAGGAGACCAGTGAACCTAAACCTTTTGGGTCTGGTGAAGCCATCCATGGAGCAGGGGAAGAAGAAGCAGGCGCGGAGGCTGCAGAAGGTCCTGAGGGAGCAGAAGGCTAAGCTCTACATCATCCGCCGCTGCGTCGTCATGCTTCTGTGCTGGAGCGACTGATCTGGGCTCATTCAAGGGCATGATCACTATGTTCTTTCCCTTTCATTAACTCTCTCCTCCTTTTCTTCCCATGTTTTTTTCACATTGGCCTTTGTGATATATAAAGGTTCTCTGTTTTCTCGCCTCTGTTCGAAGGCAAGGGTGACTAGTGTTGTAAAGTTGGAGGGTGTTAATACAGAGACTAACAGTACGTTTTTCTTCTTCTGGAATATCATCTTTGTGGCTGCTTGAGCTTCGCAAGGCCTTGGGTTCAGAACATGATACTGTACCTGTAAAAGCAGTATGATCACCTGGGAGCAATCTAACTTGCATTTTTTGACTTCTGAGTAGTACTCTTGCTACAGTGAGCAAGCATGGTGGCTGCCTTGGTTTAGTTAAAGTAAACATATATCCTCTCTAGGGAAGGTAGTGCATGTGCAAGACTGCAAGTGGGGGCAGAAAGGCTATGTTGCTTCAGATTAAATTGCATAAAACTACGTTACAACCAGGGTTAAACTGGGCAAAATAACCCATACCAGAGTTTCACATTGTGTATAAAACACTTCTGGTAAAAAAAAATTGTTAACAACATGTGGTACATGTACCAAGTAATTCGGGCTAATAAGCTAATATGAGATTATAGACAATGTTTGGTACAAGCTGTGAGATTGCCTAATTGCAAATTAACCCACTCAATTCACTGGAACATCGTGTCATCATTGGCTGTTTCTGCAATGTGTTTGTTACGGCGCTATAAGAAAATTATAAGGGTGCATTTGGTTGACGAATATGACATTTTCTCCAGAAGAGTTTTGGTCCAGAGGAACATGAGCATCTTCCAACACACCAGCACTGACAAATTAATCCACAAAGTTTATTTGGAGGACTCTGTAATCCTATACAAACTAAATTCTGAATTCATAGATTTTGTATTTTTATTTGAAAATATAGAATTTTTTATTTTATAATTTATAATTAATACCAGGAATTACATCATGGCATGGCATCCTTGTCCTTGATTCCTGGAAATGTGTTCACCATCACAGTATTCAGACGAAGGAAAAAAGAGTTCATAGAAAGAGACGTCCGAATGGTTAATAGCATGAGCTCTGCATATTTGGGGGAAGATGACTTATGAGGTTATGAAAGCGAAACTCTTTTTCTGAGGTATGATCCATTCCCTTGAAAATTTGAGTTTCTATTAGCCGACCTTCCCATGGAAAACAACACAAATCAAGTTGCTTGAGATTTACTACTTCAGTTATCAACCCAGATGCACAAAAAGGTAACTTGGCATTGTTGTTCTAAGATCCAGAAATACTCTGTTTCTGTGACTATTACTGAAGTGTTGCTGAAGATCTGAGTATGGAAAGATGCTATCCTGGCTCATCAGTGAACCCAAGGGGTTGCTTGGTTAACACAGTCTTTGCCATGAAAAGAATTGCTTTGAGTGCATTCTTTGCTGCAAATCACATTGCATAAAGCATTCCATCGTACCACTATCGAACTGATAACGCGTGATTAGAATCTGACTTACCACTCACCAGCCCTATGCTGTAATTTTTCAGAGTATATTTTTACTGTATTTTTCTCGAGGAAGTCAAGAATAACAAAATAAATAGCAGCCGCTAAAATTGCACAGATCAGCACAATCTACACCACTCATAAGCGTATTGCCAGGCATTTGAAGTAACAGCTCATAAACTTGAGCACTCCCAACTCTTGTCATCTCTGAAGAACTGCAGATGCTGCATCTAGTAACACATTGTTCAAGCTATCTCATACAGGGAACTAGCTATAGATTAGCCGACCCATCGATATTCGTAATAACATTGCACTTGATTCATGGTGGACATGGTTGCAAATCTTGTTTCACTTGCAAGGGAACCGTTTGACAATGCTCCACCAAACCAAAACGGTCAGTCTGAACCTGAACCATCGTATCGGCTGTTTTAGCGTCTCAATGCCTTTGGTTTAGTTAGTACAGACCAAACCACAATCTATTCCCAATGTGGGGAAGCAGAAGAGACTAGCACCATGAGTTGAGCGCGTTTTGTCAAATGCATGCCTCCTGCAGCCATTATGTATCTGTATGTGGTCCATGCATGCATGTATCCACTGAGCCCTGAAAAAATCACATCAGAAGCAGCATATATGCCCTGCTTCTTCTGTCTGGTATAGCATTAGCATCTGCGGCGGGCATGGCGCCCTGATTGAACCTTCTGTCTCATACTGCCATGTATCTTCCATATATTGTTCTCCCCTCTTTCAGTGTTCTGTGCATCGTGTGCTAGGATAGGATCACATCTGGATGCAAAACCCTCATTGAGGAACTGGGTAAGAAGGCAAAATTCCTTATGGCCACTGAATATAAGATGATCTTTGTTGCTGCACCCTTGCAACAGTACATGAATCCTGAGGACAAGCAATCGGTTACTTTGTGTCTGGTTTGCTAACTGTCTGGCTGTCCCTGGTTGCCAACTTAAGGCATCTAGAAACTAGCATCAAGGCTACAAAAGGTGTTGAGAGAGCAGTCAAACGATGCCCATGGTTTTGTGTAACACGAAACCATTGTCCAGGAGTGGTTTTGGGAATGGTAAATAACTAAATATGCTTTATTGGGTCACCAACCATCCAAAAGCTGAACCATTTCCGAGGGCGTCACGGAAAGTATCGCACAGAGAAGTGCAAGTGGGCTTGGATCCCTTGCATCTTTGCTAACTGTTGTTTCACTGCAACAACATCAGTGATCTATGATTCTGTCTCTTGTTGGATTAGATAGAAATGTATCGTAAAGATGTGGAGGGTGGTGATGTGATTTCACCATTGATACACTGAATCTCCTTTTGACCTTTCTGGTTGCTGATAGATTTAGATCGTAATCAATTACTCCTACGAGATAACACATAATCCATTACTAGGTTGCAGATGATTCTGGGCCCTCTCTCGTAGTGCACTATATGATATCATTTCATATGGCCCAGATATGCTGATAAAGATGAACCCATATCACACTATTACTGCCTGTTATTGGGTCAACCTACTGGTGACCAGATTTGCAATATTTTTACTACCCACGTCCCTAAAGTTATTACATTAAATACACCTAACAATAGAAATATCTAACAAGTTAAATTTAACATGGTGGAGCACGATACGGGACATAGCGGTGCTCACAAGGGCATGGTGGCAGAGCTGAGAGCACAATGTAGATGGAACCCAAACAACAAAAGGCGTGATGCCAGCAGCAGCAGGGGCAGAGTTCTACCAATTGTCGCCTTGGACACGAAATCGTGGAGCAGGCGACTTTACCTATAACAAAAGCACATGTATTCAGCAAATGGCGAGGACATGCGAAGTCATTGTCCCCAATGCTCTCGTAGATTGCGATCTAGTCTATTGAAGCATATGCTTCTCTGTGATTGCGAAGTATTGTCTCCAATGCTCTCGTAGATTGCGTTTAAGATTCTTTTGACCTAAAAGCAGAATGGTGAAGTACCAGCAGCCATCCTACCATTACTTGCAACTTGATAAACTGTTCACCGGCACACAGGTACATTGTACATAACTCGTAGTTCATTTGGCCAATTTGTTTTTGTTTAGAGCTTGCTTGTTTTTCTTTGTCTGCTAAGCCTGCCTAGGATTGTTAACACTATGTTCTACTTTTCAGGTGAAGTAGTTGACTATGGGGATGCTTTAGTTTGACTCCTTACCTACCTGGTTGACATTGAAAATTCTTGTTTAAAGAGGTTGACTTGAAGGTTAATGTGATACTACAAAATTTTCAGTTTTCTTCCTTCATTAACAAAAGATATTTTGTCACTCGGGTTCTCTTCCCTCTGAAGAATTATTACAGCAAACGTAAAGCTGAACAGATAATAGTAATAAAAATGTTCCATTTTAGGAACGTCCAATCTAACACAAACTAATTAAAGAAAACCTCCTAGCTAGTCTCAAACTTCCAGAAAATAAATAAATATATATAGATGGTTCATCACAGTTCAAAGTACATAATTCATAGAAATTTATTTGCATCCATTACAAGGGAGCCCATGATCCATTACTAGATTGCTTATGATGTCGTGCCCTATCTCATAACGCATTATATGGTATCATTTCATAAAACTAGTATATGCTGATAAAGATGCATTCGTCACACACTTTACTACCCATCATCGCATCAACCTACTGGTGACCAGAATGCAATATTTTCACAACCGACGTCTCTAAAGTAATTAAATTAAATATACCTAATAACTATACAAATATCTAAGACGTTAAACCAAACATGGTGGAGCACGATATGGGCCATAACGGAGCTCACCTGCGTATAATAGGAGAGCATGACATGGGCGACAACGAAGTCGTGGAGCAGGAGATTTTTGTTATAGTAGTTTTATCTGTAGCAAGGCACGGGTATTCAGTAAACCGTAAGGATACATTCCAAAGTAAAAAATGCTACTAGTATCTTGAGTTCCGTCTAATGAACCATGCTTCTCTGTGAAGCACTGTCCTGTCCCCATTGTTCTCCTAGATTGCGTTTAAGATTCCTTTGGTCCAGAAGCAGAATGGTTAAGTACCAGCAGCGATCGACCATTCCTTCTAACATGATAAACTGAGTACCGGCCGACAGGTACATTGTACATAACTCGTAGCTCATTTGGCCAATTTGTTTTTGCTTAGAGCTTGCTTTGTTTTTCTTTGACTTTCAAGCCTGCCTAGGAGGGTTAACAAAATACGCTACTTCACTTTTCGGATGAAGTAGTTGACAATGGGAACGCCTTAGTTTGTCTCCTTACCTTCCTGGTTGACATTGAAAATTCTTACTCGGGTTGACTTTGGAGGTTAATGTCATACACCGATACATGGATACTCTACTGCGAAATTCCAGTTTTCTTCGTATAGTAGCTCACTCGGATTCTCTTCCCTTTGAAAAATATTGCAGCAAACATAATGCTGAACAAATAATATATTTTTTCGATTAAAATGTTCCATTAAGGAACGTCCAATACAAAACAAAGATGCATTTGTCACACACCTTTACTAGCCTACCAAAACATTTTACATTTAGAAACAGAGTGAGTACTTGTCAGTGGATCAACCTAGTGGTGACCGGACGTGTAATATTTTTACTACAATGACCCTAAAGGTATTATACTAAATATATACCTAAATATCAAAATACCTAACAAGTTAAAGTAAACAAAGCGTAGTTGCCAACAACAAAAGCATGTTGCCAGCCATGGCAGAGTATGGCCAATTGGTGTGGATACATTTCGAAGTCCCAATGTTTTCTCTGGTTCAATTTAATGAAGGATACTCATGTGTGAAGCATTGTCCCCACTCCCCAGTGCTGTCCTAGATTGCGCTTAAGATTCTTTTGATCCAACCATTCTTTGTAACTTGGAAAACTGACCACCGGCAGACAAGTACATACATTGAACATAGCTCTTAGTTTGTTTGACTAATTTGGTTTTTTTCAGAGCTTGCTTGCTTTTCTTTGTCTGCCAAGCCTGCCTGGGAAGGTTAACAAAATGTTCTACTTTCCAGATGAAGCAGTTGACTATGGGAATGCTTTAGATTAATCCCCTTATCCTCCTTATTGACACTGTAAATTGTTATTCTGAAGAGGTTGACTTTGGAGGTTAATTTGATGCACGGATACTCTACTACAAAATTTCAGTTTTCTTCCTTCATTAGCAAAGTATATCTGGTCACTCCGAAGTCTATTCCTTTGAAGAATAATAGAAAAAAATTCTACTCCATGTTCCAATCTAACACAAACTTTGTACTCAGTTTTAGAAGTTTTTTGAAAGGACTTTAAACTAATTAAGAAAACCAACTAATCTTAAACTTTTGGACAAAAGATATACAGAAATATAGATGGTTCATCAGACCGGCTGGAGGGAGTCACCCTGACAGAGGGCACACAAGATGTTTTCAAGTGGAACTGGGACCCGAGCAACTGCCACATGGCCAAATCTTGCTACCATGCCTTGTTTGCTGGCCAGACCTCGATGGCGGGAGCCCTACAGATCTGGCGCTCACGTGTCCCCGCCAGTTGTAAATTGTCATTGTGGCTAGCAGTGAGGAACAAATGCTAGACCGCGGACATGCTTAGCAGGCAGGAACTGCAGCACCCGATGGCGTGCCCGCTCTGCGACCAATGTGGCGAGACGATTGACCATCTCATGATGGGATGTGTCCTAGCTCGAGAAGTGTGGGCAACTTGCCTAGACTGGTGGGGAAAGGGTCAATGGATGCCGGAGCAGTACACGAGGCTTGTTACCTGGCTTCAGGGAAGGCAAGGGGGCAAAGGCCGCGAGCGCGACCACTTGACCGGAATCTCCCTTGTGTGCTGGACGCTATGGTGCCATCGAAATGACGTACTAGGAAGATCTAAGACGAGGCGGGCCGGTGGAGGGCCGCGGGGCTCTTCCGCGACGCCTAGGGCAGGGGACAAGTGGAGATGCCGCGAGTAGTTGTTTAGGGTTGTGTGTGCTGGTGTGGAAACAACGTGGAGTTGCGCTCGGGGCGCATGTGCCCTGGCGCGTTGTAATGTTCTGGCCGTTAGACCTTTCTTCTATGAAAATGATACGTCTCCCATGATGTATCCTTGAAAAAAGATTCATTCGAATCCTAACAAATCCAAATCAGTTATTTCTGGACAGAGGGAGTATAAGTAGTACAGATAACTTCATTGCAGGCGCAGAGTTTCATATGAACAAGTCTACTGCCATTGTCTCCTAGATTGTGTTTGAGGTTCTTTAGATCTAAAAATTTCTGAAGAAGGAAAAAAAAAATCAACGGTGAGCGGCAGCAAGCATGTAGGTGACAGGCAGGTTCGATGTATGTTCGTTTAGAGCTTACTTGTATCTGTTTATCTGCCAAGCTTGCCTTTTGGGAGCATCCGCAGCTGTGCTGACTTTGCAAGTTTACATAACAAGTGGTTGACTATGGAAGCTATTGTGATAGACTGACTTTTCTTTAGAAGTCATTGGTGCTGACTTTTGATCCGCAAACAATTATTTTAACCTATGCTTGACGATTGGCTTAGTTAAGCCTCCTGCATGCTCTCTGTTCATGTTATCCCCAAACCAGACAACCCATGTTGTGTGAACAGAGCAAACGGTGCAGATATATATGCGCTTGCCATGTTGTGTTAGTACTTAGTTTTGTCACCTTTTGGTGGACAAATAAGAATGGTTTTTGTTTGCAATATGTTTGAGTTGTTCATCCTTGAATGAGAAATTAAAATTACATAATGTATTATAGAACAATGCAATTTCCATTGTACACGTTGTAATGCCTCCATGTGGTATCCCCTTCGTAGCTTAGGCTGCGTTTGGACTATACGAAGGTCCCATTAGCTCAACTCGCTTTTGTCTATTTTTATGGTTAATTTTCTACAACAATATATAATATAAACAAAAAAAAAGTTTAACAACCGCAAACTGAAGCTTATTCATCCCAATCGTAAATTTATTTTGTTTATTTTATCCATCTTGCAGTGCAAACGATGCCGCAATGTTTAGCGACTATAGCAAGCGATGTTTAAGATAGCGTGCTATAAAAATATAGCGCAACCCTTTAAATCGCTATGTCGCGCTATAGCAACGCTATATCATGCTATAGCGGACGACTGTAGGTGGATTTCATTTAGAGAGACACTGCTTAGAGCGTTGTAGCGTGCTACTAGCGGCTCTACAGAGCGCTATTTAAACATTGATCGCAAGTCAACAAGACGTCAGGAAATTGAACTAGATTACTTGAAGATCACGTACGACTTTCTTTTCTTTATGACTTTCTTTTCTTTATGGGCAGACATGAACGCAGTGATAAGTTAATTAAACATACGTGTGCATAAGCATGGTCAGTAGCTGACACAGCCCACATGGCAACTGTCTATTGTTTTTTAGGCAATGACGTGGTAACTGCCTATATAAACCACACCATTGCAAACTCCAGAACCCAACGCAAACCAGAGTTTAGAACATCAAATCCAGAAGACAAACTTTATATATACATCATCAAGATGAGGGTGGGCGCTCATGATCTGAAGCTCCAGGGGCTCAAGAGGGCTCTCAAGGAGAAAAAAGCCAGGCTCTACATCATCCGTCGATGCGTCGTCATGCTCCTAAGATGGCATGATTGATCAAGCGATTCGGAGCAAATTTCTTCACATTTTTTGTCACTAACCCCTCTGATTGGGCCACTCTATTGGCTGAAATTTTGGTCTCTATCTCTGATGTATGCATCAGCTGTATATATAACCTGTAAAGGTAGGAAGATTAGAGAAGTGAATCACAACTTATGAGATTACTGTTTCCATCCCTTTTTTTTCTTGTATGGTTTTTCTGTAATTATTCTGAGGTTTGCGCCTTCTTGAAATGTTGGTATGCAAGGTAGAAAACCAAGGTACCAACTTTCCGCTTACGCCCTTTTTGGCGTTGTTTTTGAGCTTGGCGCAGGAGTATCTAGCATGTATCATAGGCGCACGGAGGTCAGACCAACAGATTTGCTATGGAATTTGCAATCATTAGTTGGTACCATTTCCATGTCTGACGCTGATGGCTTCTGATGCTTGATACTCAAATCTACCAATTCTCTGAATTTTCACCTCACTATCCTCTCATCGAACTACAGGGAGCGCGATATCTCAGCGGTTTATAAGACAGGCCTCGGGTTTAATGGCCAATGGAATGGATCCGGTTTATGGGTTTTCGGTGCAATTTCGATTGGCCTTGCTCTGGTTTCTGAGATTAAAATTTTACCACTCCAAAAAAACCATGCGCATGCGCATCTCGACGGCTTATTCTGGTGCGACGCAAATATACATTTCTTTGGCTACCATAACTGCAATTAGAAAAGGTCTATCAATCTGCTGGTGCTTGTGGGAGGACATAGCTTTAGGCAAAGTACAACGGCGACTTCCTCATTTGTGAAATAAAGCCTGATGGTGCATCATAGTGAAATACCCACTTTGCAAAAGCCTGATGATTAGTGCTCTCACTGTTCTGCAGTTCTCGCCAAGGAAAAAAGCATGGATAGTTGTCTTTTGGGCATTATACGTCTTCTAGATCTTTCTTCACATGTTCGATGTTAGTTTGTTATTATTGATCTCCTACAAGCAAGTTTTGTCTGAAAAAACCATCTCTCTCTGTATGTGATTGGCGTAATATGATGGATGTTAGCCAGGTTGTCAGCCTACGGTGACACATGGCGAACACTGGTAGCCCGCCTAGAAAGAGCGAACACTAGGAGCTCGCCAAGAAAGAGCGAAGCCGACGGCACGGTTGATTTTAGGGTGGAACGGTGTACCTCGTTAGAGGCACCGGTTACGTGTTATAAGGGTGAGAAAGTGCCTCTCATGTGGCGTACAAGAGTTCGGTATGTGTCTGGTTGGTGTACTACACCATACCGGATCACACCGGTATTACATGTATAACACCCCTTAATCTAAACCTGGGAGAGGTTTATATTACGTTTAAACTCTACTAATTTCTTGGAAAAACACAAAGTTTTTGTAAAACCATCTGCAATCTGATCCTTGCTTGAGATAAACCTGACATCAAGTTGTTTGCTAGCAACCCTTTCTCGAACAAAGTAGTAACCAATCTCAATGTGTTTTGTGCATGCATAGAAAACTAGGTTAGTGGACAAATAAGTTGCACCAAGATTATCACACCATAAACATGGTTTCTCCTTGAGTGAAACACCAAGTTCACAAACTAGTGCTTCAAGCCATATTAGTGGCATTTGCAAGGGCCTTATATTCAGTCTCGGTACTGGAGCAAGACACAGTGGGCTGTTTTCTAGCACTCCAAGAAATGAGATTGGGACAAAAAATATAGCAAACCCTCGTGTAGAACGCCTGTCATCTAAATCCCCTGCCTAGTCTACATATGAATAGGCACTAAGCAAGGTGAAATGTGACCTCAAAAAAGTAAGACAACCTTGTAGGTGCCTGATGACCCACAAATATAGGGGGTGTATCGCAGTATTTTCGAGGGAAGTGAAACCCAATTTATTGATTCGACACAAGGGGAGCCAAAGAATATTTATAAGCCTTAATAACTGAGTTGTCAATTCAGCTGCACCTGGAAACAATCTTGCTCACGGCAGTTTATCAGTAGCAACAGTTTTGTAATAGCAATAACAAAGTAATAGCAGTAGTAAAAGTAAAGACAGTAGTAACAATTGCAGTAAGCAGTAGGATTAAAGCGCGGTAGGCATAGGGATGGATGGACGGGCGTTGCATGGACAAGACAATTCATATAGCAATCAAGCATAGGGCATTTGCAGATAAATAAGATAAAGCATCCCAGTATTAAATAATCATAGGCATGTGTTCCATATATAGTCATACATGCTCGCAATGAGAACTTGCACAACATCTTTTGTCCTGCCAGCCCGTTTGCAGCGGGGCCTCAAGGGAACAACTGGTAATTAAGGTGCTCCTTTTAATAGAGCACTGGAGCAAAGCATTAACACTCCGTGAACACATGTGATCCTCACATCAAAGCCATCCCCTCCGGTTATCCCGATTGCTGTCACTTCGGGGCCTTTGGTTTCGGACAACAATATGTGTATACAACTTGTAGGTAAGACCATAAACAATACTATCATCATGAATCAATAACATGTTCAGATCTGAAATCATGGCACTCGGGCCCTAGTGACAAGCATTAAGCATAACAAGTTGCAACAAAGTCAAAAACATTTTTAAAAGATAAGAGGCACCATGGTCTAACAATCTGATGCCATTACATGAACGATCCCATCCAATCCCTACCATCCACATAGCCTACAACGGGGGATTACTCACTCATAGATGGGGGAAACATGAATGGTCGATGGAGAAGCGATGGTGACGATGATGGCGATGATCTCCTCCAATTCCCCGTCCCGGCAGGGTGCCAGAACGTAGTTTCTGGTTCCGAATCGCGAAATCTGGTGGTGGCGGCACAGCGGAACTCTTTCTGAAAAAATGTCGACCCCCCTTGGTTTTTAGGTCAAGAGGAAACTTATAGGCAAAGAGGGAGGTCGAGGGGGTGACCGAGGCGGCCACACCACCCCCAGGCGTGGCCTGGCCTAGCCCGCGCGGCCAGGTGGTGTGGGCCCCTCGTGGCTCTCCTTCGTCTCGTCTTCTGGCTCCGTGAGTCTTCTGGTGAAATAGGATTTTTGGCATATTTTCTGGAATTTTTCCTGATAGTTGATTTTCTGCACAAAAACTAGACACCAAGGTAATTCTGCTGAAAACAGCGTCAGTCCGTGTTAGTTGTATCCAAATCACACAAGTTTAGAGGAAAAACAATAGCAAAAGTGTTCAGGAAAGTAGATACATTTTGGACGTATCAACTCCTCCCAAGTTTAGCTTATTGCTTGTCCTCAAGCAATTCAGTTGAAAACTGAGTGCGATAAAAGAAACTTTCACGAACACATTTGCTTCATAAGATGTATATATTCTCAGCATATGATCAAGTACTTGGTCAATTCATAATAAGGAATATGCAGATAAGGTTACTCAATAGTCATTGCAAGCTATGAAGAGCTTCTAACTAAAAAATAATAAGTAGCATGAAACATAAACATAAGCAACATTGCAATGCTCATAAAAATGTATGCTAGAGTGGTATCTCGCTTAGCTTTGATTGTAGAGAAAATATAAATGCCAAGGCACCTCTGAAGTTCAAGTGAAGACTAGAAGTAAAGATATCAAAGATACAAGCATCAAGGTCATAACACAATTAATCAAGTTTTGAGACAAGCACATTACACTAAGAATGACAACCATGCTCTCAAGAAAGTGCTCATAGAATGTGTGGAGACTCAACAAGGAAATGAAAAGGTTTTGAAAAGTTTGAAAGGCTTCCAAATGCTGAAAGTATGGTACTCATTAGCTTTGAGCTCTCATTGCCCCTATCATAATCATCTTTAAATGGTTAAGGTTAAAGTGACCCAACTAAGAGGATATGCTTGACAAGTTATAAGTTGAAATCTCATGCCCCTTACTTACGAGTACCGAACCTCATGCTACTCAACTTCAGTCACAAGTAATCTCTTGTCATTGTAAGTACATATGTATCATAGAGAACCGCTAATGGGGTACCCCTTGTACATGATACAGGAGCTATCCCATAATCAAAATGACAAGGCAAGCAGACAATGAGCATCTCAGCGATCTTTTTTATTTACTATTTGCATAGGTTTTTATTGAGGATGCTTCATAGAATGCTCATTATGGTTATGCTGCAAGTTTCCACCATGATTAGGCATGGCTTAGGCTAGCGGCCCAGGCGTTTCTCTAACACACATACAAACTCCATGATCTTACAAGTTCCCCTTTTATTTCACACCACCGGGATCCATAAGCAAAAGAATCATGATATCAATGAGGTACAAAGTACCCGTGCAATGTTGAAAGCGTTCCCCATGATACATGGTTTTTCTAACTTCAACTCATAAATCGCAAGCATATACGCAACAAAGACGGACACAACGGTTCAAGATTATTAAGTCCAAGAAAGTTAAGTGTGCCATCAAGTTCGTGAGAGCTTTACTAACATAATTTTCTCATAACAAGCAAACATTTTATTTGGAAGAAAACAAGGCATATTGAATATGCATGGAATAGCAAATGATGCTAATAGGTAGGTATGGTGGACACTTTTGGCAATATTGGTTTTGGGGGATTGGAAACACGAGTAGAACTCATACCCAGTGAAAGTGAAGGCTAGCAATAGTAAGGGGGCGACAAACGAGAGAGCAAAAACTGTCATAATCATGCTTGCAACAAAACATGACTTAATTATGGCATGAAAGTGATTCCAGACCCCTGAGGCAAAATAATTCATCGAGGCTTAACTGATTATGTTTCAGTCATATGCATGCGTGAGCATGTGCCAAGTCAATTCAAGTGAAACATTCAGAGGGAGATACCATAGTGTCATACCAAGTTATGATTAGAGCAATGCAAGCAAACATTCATACGACATGCTACAAACTATTAGCAAGCTAGAGCTAATCATAAGAAAGCAAGAACTACTAAGCATCCATAAATAACATACACCCTATATGAACAGACTAAGCATGCCCACAATGATGAGTATATGTACAAAAATGAAAACAAATAGAGTTTGTAACCAGCCTCTTACCACACCTCAAGTTGTCATTAATCCTCATTATTGCCCTTCACTTGTCTGGCTTGAATAATACCATGAAACCAAATTCCACTGAGGACTGCTGAACCCTGCAACAAACTTCACAAAACCAAAGAAGAACAACAAATATTTTTGGTGTTTTCGATTTTTAAAAGCAAGAATCAAAAGGAAGAACAAGCAAAGCAAAATCTTTTTGGGTTTTTTGAATAATTAAGACAAAGCCAAAAGGAAGAAGCAAACCAAGGCAAAAAGAAAAAGAAGCAAACAAAGAGAAACAAAGAAAATATTTTTGGTCTTTTTGTGTTTTAGAGAGCAAATAGTAAAGAAAGAACGAAAACTAAAAAGAGAACGAAGCATGGATATACAAAGTACCGACTAAACATGATATGTAGATGAATGTGATGTTGGTGTACCTCCACCCAAGCTTAGGCTTTTGGACTAAGTAGGTATCAATCCCAAGCTGGCCAAGATGGAGTGCCTCCATAGTATGGCGAGGAGGTGCCCTCGTCCTGATACGAGCTTGAGGACGCCCCACCATAATGCACAGAGTAGTCATAAGAAGGCACATCCTCCTGGTGCTGCCTGTGGAAACCAAGCAAGCAGAGGAGTCACATACCGGAGAATGAATGTTCCAAATTTCAGCAGCAAAGATGGGCTGAGCAAGGAGATCGAAAAATCATGGACAAGAATAGCAAGAACGCAATTTCGAGCAATGAACTGGTGTTTTCTCGGGAGAGAGAAGGCAGAGGGAAGTGAGAGAGTGAGTGGAGGGCCAGGGGTGGCCTACACCATGGCCAGGCGCGCCCCTGGGCTGGCCGCGCCACCAGGTGGTGTGCCTGCCTAGTGCCCCCCTGGTACTCTCCAGGCACTTCTCTGCCCCTTTTTCACGTAAAAATTTAATACGAATTTTCTGGAAATTTTCGAGACACTTTATTTTTGAGCAATTTTCAGGTATAGATGAATGATTTTCTGACAAAAAGATGTTTTTGGAATGATGCAATGACAAGACAAAACCAAAACTTCAGAAGTTCTAAGACACTCTAATATGCAAGCAACTAACGAATAGAAAAGTAAACTAAGCGAAAGCAAAAACTAAAATGAACAAAATAAAAGTAAGCAAAGACAATCATGGTGAAAACATTGTTTTGTTCATTTAAAATCCTTTTGTTAACAAGGTTGATCAGGTCTTGTTACCAAAATAATTTTATATGAAACAAAACTTTGTATTCCACTAATGATTACGTTACCTCAACCTTGATAGCAATGGTCCCAATCATAATAGTTTCATATTTTTCTCGTGGTATGGGACAATATATTTCTCCAACTTGGATGCCTTCAACATGCTCAATTGAATTTAAACCATAAGTCCTATCAATCTTCTTGGGGAAATAGACATTATGCTCCTTGTCATTAACATTAAAAGTCACCTTTCCTTGATTACAATTAATAACAGCTCCTACAGTACTAAGAAAAGGTCTCCCAAGAATAATAGTCATATTGTCATCCTCAGGCATTTCAAGCACAACAAAATCAGTTAATATCAAGCAATTAAGAGCCACTTGTATACCAACAGGAATAGTAGTAGATTTATCAGCCATTTGCAAAGATATATCAGTTGGTATTAGTTTTTCCAATTGAAGTCTCTTATAGAGAGAAAAAGGCATAACACTAACTCCTGCTCCCAAATCACACAAAGCAGTTCTAACATAACTATTTTTAATAGAGAAAGGAATAGTTGGAATCCCTGGGTCTCCATGTTTCTTTGGAACCTTACCATTAAAGGAATAATTGGCAAGCAAAGTAGAAATTTCTTCATTAGGGATCTTCCTTTTATTTGAGACAATATCCTTCATATACTTTGAATAAGGAGGCAATTTAATAGCATCAGTCAGAGGGATTTGCAAAAATAAAGGTTTCATCCACTCACAAAACTTATTATAGTGTTCATCTTCCTTTGACTTGTGTTTCTTATCAGGGAAAGGCATAGGTTTTAGGACCCAAGGCTCTCTTTCACTACCATGTTTTTTAGCAACAAAATATTCTTTAGTGTATTTAGTATTCTTAGTGTGCCTTTCAGGTTCTTGTTCAACTTTTTCTTTATCAGGAACATCATTTTCGTCATTACCACTTTCAGTTTCAGCATCAGAGACAGATATACTATTAGGATCTTTAGTAGGTTTAGAGGGTTCTACAATAGTTTTATGTTTATTTTTTCTTTTCTTAGGAGTAGTATCACTATTTTCAGCTTTTTGAGAATCCTTCTCAATTCTTTTAGGATGCCCCTCAGGATATAGAGGATCCTGGGTAGCAGCACCACTTCTAGTTCTAATTTCATAAGCATATTTTTCTTTAGCAGCATTAACTAGCAAGTCTTTTTGTACCTTAATAAGCTGATCAATTTGAGTTTGAACCATTTGAAAATGTTTAACAAGCATTTTAACATCATTAGAGGTTCTTTCCACAATATCTTTGAACTCAATAATAGCTCTAGAGTTTTCCATTAAATGATTTTGCACCCTTTTAATTATCTTGCTTAACAATAAAAATATCAAATTCTTCTAAGCATTGATCAAGCGGTTTAGAGTAAGGAATATCACCTTCATCAAAATGTTGGAGAGAGTGTACCTCAATAGTGGATGAGTGGGGGATTGGCTTACATAGTTCTTCTACAGGAGGTAAATTCTTGACATCTGCAGCTTTAATTCCCTTCTCCTTAAGACATTTCTTGACTTCCTTCATCACTTCATCATTTAGTTCAATAACTCCCCTCTTCTTTGATGTTGGTATAGGCACAGGCACAGTTAACTCAGGTGTAGTTGTCTCAGGTATAGTCGGTTCAGATGAAGTCCAGTCTTCATAATTCTTGCTTATTTTAGCCATTAATTCCTCAGCTTCTTTCGGAGTTCTATTCCTGAAAACACAATCAGCACAACTATCTAGGTATGTCCTAGATTCTTCTGTTAGTCCGTTATAATAGATATCAAGAAGCTCATTTTTAGGTAACAGACATCCAACCTGTGCATGAATCAAAGCATAAAACCTTGCCCATGATTCAGGCAATAACTCTTTCTCTCCCTGTTTAAAATCAAAAAGTTCCTACAAAATAGCATGTCTAGCACTAGGAGGGAAATATTTCTGAAGGAAGGTACTAATCAAGCAATCAGGGATATCAATAGATCTAGGAGGTAAATTATTAAACCAAGTTTTAGCTTCTCCTTTCAACGAAAAAGGGAAAATTTTAGCAACAAAGTAGGTGCGCATCTTAATATCATCAAAAAACAGGCCACTCATGGTAGAAAGCTCAGTCATATGTGCTACGGCACTTTCATTCTTAGTCCCACAAAAAGGTTCTTTCTCAACAATAGTTATGTAAGATAAATCAAGAGAGAAATCATAATCCTTATCTTTAATGTTTATGGGAGATGCAGCAAACTTAGCATTAGGAGACAATTTGGGTTTTATAGAACGCATCTCAAGGAGACTCTTAATAACACTCCTATCATGGGTGTTTTGACATTCTTTAATAAATTCATCGGTCATCTCTATATAACCGTCTTCAATATCATAGCTCTCTCTAGACTCAGGTGAACTGACAGGTGTACTAGTGTCTTGATTAGGAGTTTCAGTATTTCCAGCTATAGTTATAGCAATCGTAGCATCTAGGAAAGGACATAATGAACCACTCTTATCAAGCACAATAGAAGCAACATCATAAGTATCAGAAGTTTCAGATTCAGCAGTAGTAGCAGTGTGTGTAGCATGTGTATGTAGTGGTGTAAGGAACTTACTCATAACAGATGGTGAATCAAGAGCAACAGAGGTGTTCAGAACCGTACCTCTCCTTGTAGTGGATGGTAATATAGGAACCTTTCCATCACGAGACTTACCCATGATGGATGAATGATAGCGAACAATAGTGATTCCAAGTGAACTTGATAAATAGAGCTATGCTCCCCGGCAACGGCGCCAGAAAATAGTCTTGATGACCCATAAGTATAGGGGGTGTATCGCAGTATTTTCGAGGGAAGTGAAACCCAATTTATTGATTCGACACAAGGGGAGCCAAAGAATATTTATAAGCCTTAACAATTGAGTTGTCAATTCAGCTGCACCTAGAAACAATCTTGCTCACGGCAGTTTATCAGTAGCAACAGTTTTGTAATAGCAATAACAAAGTAATAGCAGTAGTAAAAGTAAAGACAGTAGTAACAATTGCAGTAAACAGTAGGATTAAAGCGCGGTAGGCATAGGGATGGATGGACGGGCGTTGCATGGACAAGACAATTCATATAGCAATCAAGCATAGGGCATTTGCAGATAAATAAGATAAGGCATCCAAGTACTAAATAATCATAGGCATGTGTTCCATATATAGTCATACGTGCTCGCAATGAGAACTTGCACAACATCTTTTCTCCTGCCAGCCCGTTTGCAGCGGGGCCTCAAGGGAACAACTGGTAATTAAGGTGCTCCTTTTAATAGAGCACTGGAGCAAAGCATTAACACTCCGTGAACACATGTGATCCTCACATCAAAGCCATCCCCTCCGGTTATCCCGATTGCTGTCACTTCAGGGCCTTTGGTTCCGGACAACAATATGTGTATACAACTTGCACGTAAGACCATAAAAAATACTATCATCATGAATCAATAACATGTTCAGATCTGAAATCATGGCACTCGGGCCCTAGTGACAAGCATTAAGCATAACAAGTTGCAACAAAGTCAAAAAGCATTTTTAAAATACTAGGCACCATGCCCTAACAATCTGATGCCATTACATGAACGATCCCATCCAATCCCTACCATCCGCATAGCCTACAGCGGGGGATTACTCACTCATAGATGGGGGAAACATGGATGGTCGATGGAGAAGTGATGGTGACGATGATGGCGATGATCTTCTCCAATTCCCCGTCCCGGCAGGGTGCCAGAACGGAGTTTCTGGTTCCGAATCGTGGAATCTGGTGGTGGCGGCGCAACGGAACTCTTTCTGGAAAAACATCGCCCCCTTGGTTTTTAGGTCAAGAGGCAACTTATAGGCGAAGAGGGAGGCCGAGGGGGTGACCGAGGAGGCCACACCACCCCTAGGCGCGGCATGGCCAGGCCCGCGCGGCCAGGTGGTGTGGGCCCCTCGTGGCGCTCCCCCTTCTCGTCTTCTGGCTCCATGAGTCTTCTGGTGAAATAGGATTTTTGGCATATTTTCCGGGACTTTTCCTGATAGTTGATTTTCTGCACAAAAACTAGACACCAAGGTAATTCTGCTAAAAACAGCGTCAGTCCATGTTAGTTGTATCCAAATCACACAAGTTTAGAGGAAAAACAATAGCAAAAGTGTTCAGGAAAGTAGATACGTTTTGGACGTATCAACTCCCCCCAAGTTTAGCTTATTGCTTGTCCTCAAGCAATTCAGTTGAAAACTGAGTGCGATAAAAGAAACTTTCACGAACACATTTGCTTCATAGGATGTATATATTCTCAGCATATGATCAAGTACTTGGTCAATTCATAATAAGGAATATGCAGATAAGGTTACTCAATAGTCATTGCAAGCTATGAAGAGCTTCTAACTAAAAAATAATAAGTAGCATGAAACATAAACATAAGCAACATTGCAATGCTCATAAAAATGTATGATAGAGTGGTATCTCGCTTAGCTTTGATTGTAGAGAAAATATAAATGCCAAGGCACCTCTGAAGTTCAAGTGAAGACTAGAAGTAAAGATATCAAAGATACAAGCATCAAGGTCATAACACAATTAATCAAGTTTTGAGACAAGCACATTACACTAAGAATGACGACCATGCTCTCAAGAAAGTGCTCATAGAATGTGTGGAGACTCAACAAGGAAATGAAAAGTTTTTGAAAAGTTTGAAAGGCTTCCAAATGCTGAAAGTATGGTACTCATTAGCTTTGAGCTCTCATTGCCCCTATCATAAGCATCTTTAAATGGTTAAGGTTAAAGTGACACAACTAAGAGGATATGCTTGACAAGTTATAAGTTGAAATCTCATGCCCCTTACTTACGAGTACCGAACCTCATGCTACTCAACTTCAGTCCCAAGTAAGCTCTTGTCATTGTAAGTACATATGTATCATAGAGAACCACCAATGGGGTACCCCTTGCACATGATACATGAGCTATCCCATAATCAAAATGACAAGGCAAGCAGACAGTGAGCATCTCAACGATCTTTTTATTTACTATTTGCATTGGTTTTTATTGAGGATGCTTCATAGAATGTTCATTATGGTTATGCTGCAAGTTTCCACCATGATTAGGCATGTCTTAGGCTAGCGGCCCAGGCGTTTCTCTAACACACATACAAACTCCATGATCTTACAAGTTCCCCTTTTATTTCACACCACCGGGATCCATAAGCAAAATAATCATGATATCAACGAGGTACAAAGTACCCGTGCAATGTTGAAAGCGTTCCCCATGATACATGGTTTTGCTAACTTCAACTCATAAAGCGCAAGCATATATGCAACAAAGACGAACACAATGGTTCAAGATTATTAAGTCCAAGAAAGTAAAGTGTGCCATCAAGTTCGTGAGAGCTTTACTAACATAATTTTCTCATAACAAGCAAACATTTTATTTGGAAGAAAACAAGGCATATTGAATATGCACGGAATAGCAAATGATGCTAATAGGTAGGTATGGTGGACACTTTTGGCAATATTGGTTTTGGGGGATTGGAAACACGAGTAGAACTCATACCCAGTGCAAGTGAAGGCTAGCGATAGTAAGGGAGCGAGAAACGAGAGAGCAATAACTGTCATAATCATGCTTGCAACAAAACATGACTTAATTATGGCATGAAAGTGATTCAAGACCCCTAAGGCAAAATAATTCATCGAGGCTTAACTGATTATGTTTCAGTCATATGCATGCGTGAGCATGTGCCAAGTCAATTTAAGTGAAACATTCAGAGGGAGATACCATAGTGTCATACCAAGTTATGATTAGAGCAATGTAAGCAAACATTCATACGACATGCTACAAACTATTAGCAAGCTAGAGCTAATCATAAGAAAGCAAGAACTACTAAGCATCCATAAATAACATACACCCTATATGAACAGACTAAGCATGCCCACAATGATGAGTATATGTACAAAAATGAAAACAAATAGAGTTCGTAACCAGCCTCTTACCACACCTCAAGTTGTCATTAATCCTCATTATTGCCCTTCACTTGTCTGGCTTGAATAATACCATGAAACCAAATTCCACCGAGGACTGCTGAACCCTGCAACAAACTTCACAAAACCAAAGAAGAAGAACAAATATTTTTGGTGTTTTCGATTTTTAAAAGCAAGAACCAAAAGGAAGAACAAGCAAAGAAAAATATTTTTGGGTTTTTCGAATAATTAAGACAAAGCCAAAAGGAAGAAGCAAACCAAGGCAAAAAGAAAAAGAAGCAAACAAAGATAAACAAAGAAAATATTTTTGGTCTTTTTGTGTTTTAGAGAGCAAATAGTAAAGAAAGAACAAAAACTAAAAAGAGAACGAAGCATGGATATACAAAGTACCGACTAAACATGATATGTAGATGAATGTGATGTCGGTGTACCTCCCCCCAAGCTTAAGCCTAAGTGGGTATCAATCCCAAGCTGGCCAAGATGGAGTGCCTCCGTAGTATGGCGAGGAGGTGCCCTCGTCCTGATACGAGCTCAAGGACGCCCCACCGTAATGTGCAGAGTAGTCATAAGAAGGCACATCCTCCTGGTGCTGCCTGTGGAAACCAAGCAAGCGGAGGAGTCACATACCAGAGAATGAATGTTCCAAATTTCAGCAGCAAAGACGGGCTGAGCAAGGAGATCGAAAAATCATGGACAAGAATAGCAAGAATGCAATTTCGAGCAATGAACTGGTGTTTTCTTGGGAGAGAAGGCAGAGGGAAGTGAGAGAGTGAGTGGAGGGCCAGGGGTGGCCTACACCATGGCCAGGCGCGCCCCTGGGCTGGCCGCGCCACCAGGTGGTGTGCCTGCCTAGTAGGCCCCCTGGTACTCTCCAGGCACTTCTCTGCCCCTTTTTCATGTAAAAATTTAATATGAATTTTCTGGAAATTTTCGAGACACTTTATTTTTGAGCAATTTTCAGGTATAGATGAATGATTTTCTGACAGAAAGATGTTTTTGGAATGATGCAATGACAAGACAAAACCAAAATTTCAGAAGTTCTAAGACACTCTAATATGCAAGCAACTAGCGATAGAAAAGTAAAGTAAGCGAAAGCAAAAACTAAAATGAACAAAATAAAAGTAAGCAAAGATAATCATGGTGAAAACATTTTTTTGTTCATTTAAAATCCTTTTGTTAACAAGGTTGATCAGGTCTTGTTACCAAAATAATTTTATATGAAACAAAACTTTGTATTCCACTAATGATTACGTTACCTCAACCTTGATAGCAATGGTCCCAATCATAATAGTTTCATATTTTTCTCGTGGTATGGGACAATATATTTCTCCAACTTGGATGCCTTCAACATGCTCAATTGAATTTAAACCATAAGTCCTATCAATCTTCTTGGGGAAATAGACACTATGCTCCTTGTCATTAACACTAAAAGTCACCTTTCCTTGATTACAATTAATAACAGCTCCTGCAGTATTAAGAAAAGGTCTCCCAAGAATAATAGTCATATTGTCATCCTCAGGCATTTCAAGCACAACAAAATCAGTTAATATCAAGCAATTAAGAGCCACTTGTATACCAACAGGAATAGTAGTAGATTTATCAGCCATTTGCAAAGATATATCAGTTGGTATTAGTTTTTCCAATTGAAGTCTCTTATAGAGAGAAAAAGGCATAACACTAACTCCTGGTCCCAAATCACACAAAGCAGTTCTAACATAACTATTTTTAATAGAGAAAGGAATAGTTGGAATCCCTGGGTCTCCAAGTTTCTTTGGAACCTTACCATTAAAGGAATAATTAGCAAGCAAAGTAGAAATTTCTTCATTAGGGATCTTCCTTTTATTTGAGACAATATCCTTCATATACTTTGAATAAGGAGGCAATTTAATAGCATCAGTCAGAGAGATTTGCAAAAATAAAGGTTTCATCCACTCACAAAACTTATTATAGTGTTCATCTTCCTTTGACTTGTGTTTCTTATTAGGGAAAGGCATAGGTTTTTGGACCCAAGGCTCTCTTTCACTACCATGATTTTAGCAACAAAATCTTCTTTAGTGTATTTAGTATTCTTAGTGTGCCTTTCAGGTTCTTGTTCAACTTTTTCTTTATCAGGAACATCATTTTCGTCATTACCACTTTCAGTTTCACCATTAGAGACAGATATACTATTAGGATCTTTAGCAGGTTTAGAGGGTTCTACAATAGTTTTATGTTTCTTTTTTCTTTTCTTAGGAGTAGTATCACTATTTTCAGCTTTTTGAGAATCCTGCTCAATTCTTTTAGGATGCCCCTCAGGATATAGAGGATCCTGGGTAGCAGCACCACTTCTAGTTCTAATTTCATAAGCATGTTTTTCTTTAGCAGCATTAACTAGCAAGACTTTTTGTACCTTAATAAGCTGATCAATTT
The DNA here is from genome assembly GCA_023614405.1 of Avena insularis. Lineage (NCBI taxonomy): Eukaryota > Viridiplantae > Streptophyta > Magnoliopsida > Poales > Poaceae > Avena > Avena insularis. The sequence continues at coordinate 426,156,980 of CM042692.1, read as the reverse complement.
GAGTTTGAACCATTTGAAAATGTTTAACAAGCATTTTAACATCATTAGAGGTTCTTTCCACAATATCTTTGAACTCAATAATAGCTCTAGAGTTTTCCATTAAATGATTTTGCACCCTTTTAGTTATCTTGCTTAACAATAAAAATATCAAATTCTTCTAAGCATTGATCAGGCGGTTTAGAGTAAGGAATATCACCTTCATCAAAATGTTGGAGAGAGTGTACCTCAATAGTGGATGAGTGGGGGATTGGCTTACATAGTTCTTCTATAGGAGGTAAATTCTTGACATCTGCAGCTTTAATTCCCTTCTCCTTAAGACATTTCTTGACTTCCTTCATCACTTCATCATTTAGTTCAATAGCTCCTGTCTTCTTTGATGTTGGTATAGGCACAGGCACAGTTAACTCAGGTGTAGTTGTCTTAGGTATAGTCGATTCAGATGAAGTCCAATCTTCATAATTCATGCTTATTTTAGCCATTAATTCCTCAGCTTCTTTGGGAGTTCTATTCCTAAAAACACAATCAGAACAACTATCTAGGTACGTCCTAGATTCTTTAGTTAGTCCATTATAATAGATATCAAGAAGCTCATTTTTAGGTAATGGACATCCAGCCTGTGCATGAATCAAAGCACAAAACCTTGCCCATGATTCAGGCAATAACTCTTTCTCTCCCTATTTAAAATAAAAAAGTTCCTGCAAAATAGCATGTCTAGCACTAGGAGGGAAATATTTCTGAAGGAAGGTACTAATCAAGCAATCAGGGCTATCAATAGATCCAGGAGGTAAATTATTAAACCAAGTTTTAGCTTCTCCTTTCAACGAAAAAGGGAAAATTTTAGAAACAAAGTAGGTGCGCATCTTAATATCATCAGAAAACAGGCCACTCATGGTAGAAAGCTCAGTCATATGTGCTACGGCACTTTCATTCTTAGTCCCACAAAAAGGTTCTTTCTCAACAATAGTTATGTAAGATAAATCAAGAGAGAAATCATAATCCTTATCTTTAATGTTTATGGGAGATGCAGCAAACTTAGCATTAGGAGACAATTTGGGTTTTATAGAACGCATCTCAAGGAGACTCTTAATAACACTCCTATCATGGGTGTTTTGACATTCTTTAATAAATTCATCGGTCATCTCTATATAACCGTCTTCAATATCATAGCTCTCTCTAGACTCAGGTGAACTGACAGGTGTAGTAGTGTCTTGATTAGGAGTTTCAGTATTTCTAGCTATAGTTATAGCAATCGTAGCATCTAGGAAAGGACATAATGAACCACTCTTATCAAGCACAATAGAAGCAACATCATAAGTATCAGAAGTTTCAGATTCAGCAGTAGTAGCAGTGTGTGTAGCATGTGTATGTAGTGGTGTAAGGAACTTACTCATAACAGATGGTGAATCAAGAGCATTAGAGGTGTTCAGAACCGTAGCTCTCCTTGTAGTGGATGGTAATATAGGAATCTTTCCATCACGAGACTTACCCATAATGGATGAATGGTAGCGAACAATAGTGATTCCAAGTGAACTTGATAAATAGAGCTATGCTCCCCGGCAACGGTGCTAGAAAATAGTCTTGATGACCCATAAGTATAGGGGGTGTATCGCAGTATTTTCGAGGGAAGTGAAACCCAATTTATTGATTCGACACAAGGGGAGCCAAAGAATATTTATAAGCCTTAACAACTAAGTTGTCAATTCAGCTGCACCTGGAAACAATCTTGCTCATGGCAGTTTATCAGTAGCAACAGTTTTGTAATAGCAATAGCAAAGTAATAGCAGTAGTAAAAGTAAAGAAAGTAGTAACAATTGCAGTAAACAGTAGGATTAAAGCGTGGTAGGCATAGGGATGGATGGACGGGCGTTGCATGGACAAGACAATTCATATAGCAATCAACACATAGGGCATTTGCAGATAAATAAGATAAAGCATCCAAGTACTAAATAATCATAGGCATGTGTTCCATATATAGTCATACATGCTCGCAATGAGAACTTGCACAACATCTTTTGTCCTGCCAGCCCATTTGCAGCGGGGCCTCAAGGGAACAACTGGTAATTAAGGTGCTCCTTTTAATAGAGCACCAGAGCAAAGCATTAACACTCCGTGAACACATGTGATCCTCACATCAAAGCCATCCCCTCCGGTTATCCCGATTGCTGTCACTTCGGGGCCTTTGGTTTTGGACAACAATATGTGTATACAACTTGTAGGTAAGACCATAAACAATACTATCATCATGAATCAATAACATGTTCAGATCTGAAATCATATTTTCGGGCCTAGTAGTGACAGCTTGTTAAATACTGTGGTACAGGGTACCAAAGTTGGCGAGCCAAGCATGGTACCTAAGTTGCCTGAAATTACCGCGTTTCGAAAAGTTGGGCCGCCAACTACCGAGAGGGGCCATTTCGATGCAAACTCATCTCACCCCTACCAACTCCAAACATGCCGTGAAACTGCCCCGTGAAGTAGACGGTCGGGACCCTCATGTCAGTGATATTTCCGTGACGCGAGCGCGAACGTGGCAACCACGTAGGCGAAACGAGATACTAAAGGAGCATCGTGCGTTGACCAAATTCACAAATCCACTCCCTCCCTCCTTTCGCATGAACCCTAGCACCATCAGCGTCGAAATCCCCTCTCCAATCAGATTGATCTCTTTGGGCATTTGACTTCCGGCGCCAAGTTGCTGCGCCTACTCGCTGCTACCGAGCTCTAATGCCAAATGCCATGCCAGCCGTTGCGACGATCTAGCCCACCTCTACCGCCGACGAGCTGAGCAACGCAAATGATGGCAGTTCCATTTGCCGTGGAAGAAGTACTTCTGGCTAATTTTGGGTGAGCTACTCTTCTCTTTGCTATTCGCACTACCTATAACTGCTAGCTGGATATTGGCATTATAGAGATATATCGAACATAGAATTGTTTGCTAGCACGACGCTGACAAACAATTCTTATCTTTTGTCTCTTAGTTTCTGTCAACTAGGATCTCCGCTGAACCCAAATACACGGTTCTGGTGAGCATCTACGGCTACCTCGTTAAATTAGCACATGGGAAGAGCACGTGGAAACAGGCTCAGAGTCTGAAGATGGAAGTAGTGCCTGTGCAGTTATGCACTGTCCCTGGTTTGGTTGCTGCTGTGCGTGAACTTGCTGAAATGAGGCCAGAGCAGACTGCACGGTTTAACATTGTTGATGAACGAGACTTCAGGGTTCCTATAGCGTGTGATAGTCAGCTAATTGGGTTGATGAAACAGCATGTTAGGCTTCGCGTGGTTACGCTGGTGTGTAACATAGTGGATGAGGAAGCTCCTGCTACTGGGAGTCGCCCAACTATTATTGGACAGGGAGGTCTAACTCGAACCCCTGCTGTTGTTGAGCAAAATGTGGTTCCTCGTCCGCGACATGATTCTGTCAGGCAACCTCCTCGTAGGAGTCCCCGTATTGCTGTTGTGGAAAACTCTGCTCTGGAATCTGCTGGTACTGGTCATCCCCGTCCCCGTGCCTGTGTTTCTGCGGCTGCTGCCCACCCAATCCATGCCACTATTGAGCAAACTAAGGCGTCCGGAGGTTGCCCCGCTGTTGTTGCCAAGACCGCCGCCTTGTGTGTTGCTCCTCCTCGAAACCGTCCTCAAGTTGTGCGAACCCGTGTTCTGGAATCTGCTGGTACTGGCCGTCCTCGTGTTGTTGTTGATCTGGACGTTGTTGACCCAATCCCTGCCGCTGTTGAGAAAACTAAGGCTTCCGGAGGCTTCCCCACTGTTGTTGCAAAGACTGATGCCTTGTATCCTCCTCGAACCCGTGCTCGGGTTCAGCGAGCTGCTGGTCTGAATCCAGCTCATGGTCTGGACTCTACTAGCACTCGAAACACTGCTGTTGTGGGAACTGCTCCTGCTCGTCGAGGTGGCATGGCAGCAGCTGATCCTATTGTGGCTGCCGTTAGAAGGGGCCCTGCCTGTCCACCATGTAATGTAGCTCCCGCTGCTAAGGGCCCTCACCTTTCTCCTGGTCCTGGTACTTCCACCGAGGTTGATCCAGCTAACGATGATGCTGGTGATGGTGGCGGTGGCATTGGGGCTGGGTCTGATGGTGCCGCTCCATCTCTCGAACCTCTCAGAGGTTTCTATCCTGAAGAACCTGAAGATGGCAAAGTAATCGTTTGTATCGGTGTCGCGGATTATACTGCAAAATTAGATGATGGCACAGAAAAATTCTATGACGAGTTTGATGTAATCCTTGGTAGATACGACCCTGAAGTGGTAGAGTTATCTGAACTGATGGCATCGTTACGTGTGAAGGTGCTGTGGGGGTCCTCCCAGGAAGCACGTTTGTTATATTATGGTTACAGGAGCAAAAAGGCTATCGAAGTGAAAGATACTAGGGATTTAGTCGTACCGTTTACAAGGAAACATTATAGAGGTGAAGTTTACTTCCACTTGGTAGTGCTCACAGTTGGAGAGGAATTGGAACTCGACAACGGAGATGATGGACTTTTAGAAGGCATGTGTGACCTGATCCATGGCATCACTGGGGCTGGTGCGACTGAGGGTGGCTTCGAACAGAGGAGAGTCTTACAGAGGAGCGTCATAAAGAGGAGCAGGAAGAGCATCCCCAGAAAGGGCACCCCGAAGAAGAACATCACCAAGGAGACCACGCCAGAGAAGAGGACGCCCAAGAGTCGCACGACAAAAGGCACCACGCCGCAGAGTACACCCCTGAGATCCAGTCAAAATGCCACACCGAACGGTAGCAGCAAAAACGCTAAGAGTGCTAGCACGGTGGTGAACACTCCTAGGAGTGGTAGCAAAGAGGCGAAGATAGCCAGCACGGAGGCTACCACACCCAGTGGGAGCATAAAAAACACTAATTTGGAGCGAAACACGCCGGTGTCAGGGAATTATGCCAGCACGAAGGAGAACACGCCCAATAGTAGCAGCAAAAGGGCTAATTTGGAGCGGAACACGCCGAGGTCGTGCAATAATGCCAAAGACGAAGGAGAAGACGCCCAATAGTAGCAGCAAAAGGGCTAATTTGGAGCGGAACACGCCGCTGGGGTCAGGCAATAATGCCAGCACGAAGGATAACACGCCCAATAGTAGTAGCAAAAGGGATAATTCGAAGAAGAACACACCGCAGAGGTCAGGCAATAATGCCAGAACCCTGGAGCCAACACCCATGAGGGTAGGCAGTAAGGAGATCACACCCAAGAGCGGCAGCAAAAGGCCTAGTTCGATGGGGAATGGAATGCGGATGTCAAGCCCTACTAATACCATCAGGAAAGATTACATCAGGAAGGAGGATGTACACAGGAAGAGTAAGAGGGTTCTGTACACTCAAGATGAAATTGATTCTGACTGTTGTTTTTCCACTGAAGTACCTGGGATGCGTGCAAACGTAAGACCACCCCATGTGGTTGCAGTAGAATCAACCGAGTGTCTCAGAGAAAATAGAGTTGCCGATGAGGTGGACTAGGGCAATGTTCCTGTCCATCCGGGTGGAGACGATGGTGCAGCCCCACCCATGGGAGTCAATATGATGTGCAGTACTAGGCATTAGAGACGATGGCAAAGATTCTGAATCAGATGAAGAAGAAGGCACTATAGAGGATCAAGAATCTGGTGATGATGAAATAGACGAGGAACTTAACAATGAGACTGGTATTCCGGTCAATGATTTGGGTGTTGAAGTAAAAGAAATGAAACATGACCACGAGTATCCTATAATTTCGGTCGGCACCGAGTTCAGGAGCATGCATGAGTTCAGGATGTCGTTCCGACATTTTTGTATCAAGGGGGAGTTCGACGTTTATCGACTGAAGAACTCTGCCGAGAGGTATGAGGCCATTTGCAAGTTAATGTGGATGAATGGACGGTCCGAGGTACATTGTCCATGGAGGATCACAGCAAGATCCTTACCTGCGTCGACTGCAATTAGGGTATTGGGGCAATGAATGCAGCAAACCATTAGAACTCTCTCTCTTTTCACTCTATAACTACAATTGATGTGCGATATCTTTCTGGCAACTAGTCGACTCCGCTTATCTTTTAAATGAATCTGTGTTGCAGGTGAACAAAATGGGCCCTCCACACATGTGTCTGACAGGTAGCAAACTGAAATCCTTAATGGCTGATACGGAGTGGGTGGCTATGCAATCTATGTCCATACTAAAGGATAACCCTAAGGAGACCACGAAGAATATTCAGACTAGCCTCGGTTCTAAATACAACATTGTCCTTCCGTATTACACGGTTTGGAAAGGTAAAGAGAAAGCTCTGGGGTCTTGCACGGGGATTGAACCAATAGCTTCAGGATGCTGTACAACTTCAAGGCGGAGGTACAGGCTAGGTGTCCGGGGAGTGTTGTGGAGATTGACACCGAATCAGAAGGTGGTAAAATATATTTCAAAAGATTTTTCATGGCGCTTAAACCTTGCATCCAGGGATTCAAGGACGGCTGTAGGTCAGATTCGAGTGTAAACGACCGCCCTAATCGGCAAATGGAAAGGCTGCCTGCCATCTGCCACAGCACTTGATGGTCACAACTGGATGTTTCTAGTGGCATTCGGGCTGTTTGAAACAGAAACGGAGGAAAACTAGGTCTGGTTTATGAGGCAGCTCAGGAGATCAATAGGCCACATGGATCCATTGGCTATATCCACGGATGCATGCAAAGGGCTGACGAATGCAGTGAAGGAGGTGTTTTCCCGCGAGCTGAAGGTAGAGAATGCCATGCCCATATGATGCTCAACTTGTACTCACACTACGCAGGCAGTGTATTTCGTTACATGTTTCCTGCTGCTAGATTTTACAAACCTAGTAGCAACGATTATTTCATGAGAAAGATTTTTGCCGAAGCCCCTAAACTTCCAGAGTACTTAGCCATCCATCATTCGCAGCTATGGAAGAGGAGTCAATTCAACCATGACATCAAAGTTGATTACATAAACAACAACCTTGCAGAATGCCTAAATAACTGGGTGAAGGACATAAAAGTGCGTCCTGTTCATATCTTGATGGACAGCATACGTGGTATGATCATGAAGCTATTAAATATAAGGAGAGAGATCAGTAGGAGACTTAGAGGACATATGCTACCGCCAGTTGTACAACAACTGCACAAGAGAAGCCGAGGGCTTGCTCATCTTAAGGTTCTCCCGTCAACCAGCAGAAGCTGTGAGGTGGTCGATATGTCCAAGAGTGGCAAAAGGGATGTTGTGAACATCCAGCTGCGAGAATGCACCTGCTTAGAGTGGCAGCATACCGTGAAACCTTGCGACCATGCCTTGGCCTTCTTGGTGAAGAAAAGAACTCTACCACATTTGGATCAGTATTTGTCAAACTACTACTCTATGGAAAAGTTCAGAGCGACGCTTTGGATTAATCGAGCCATGTATGCACTCCATCTCAGTGGCCTCAAGTCCAACTGTCTTTCGAGCTTTGCCAGCCAGTTACAAAAAGGGGCAGAGGAAGACCCCAGGTGAATAGGTTTAAGAATTTTCTCGAGAAGAAGGGTTTGGCCTTCTGTGCTACAAAGAAGGGCAAAACCAGATGCAAGACCTGCCATCTTAGAGGCCATAGAGCAGCTGGATGTCCCCTTAATGCTCCCAAACCTAGGTATGAGATGGTACATTCACACAAAAAAATTGTTTATGGTCTGTAGATATAAGGTAGTAATCCATGTACTTTTTTTTATAGGAAGCGCAAGGTAAGAAACAAGACAGACTCAAAGGATTTTGCTGGGAAGAAAACCAAAACGAGTGGAGTGATGATGTCGGACAAGATTCGGTGCTGATTGGCCTGACTTCCTCGCCCGGAGATGCAGGGTACGTGAAGGTAAGAAAATTGGCACCTGTGAAGAGGAAGAAGGCAGGAGATGAAGAAGCCGGTGGACATGAAGGAAAGAGGAAGAAAGTTGGCACCCAAGCAGAAAGAGGGATAGCGTAGCAGCCTAATGATGTATTGAACTTGAACCTATATATGTAGTTCGGTTAAACTCGAGCGTGTGCGTGGAACTTGTCGAAACAATCGCCTCCGTACTCGGAGTAAAATGTATCGCGACTTTAGGATTTGATACACCGAGGCCACTAGTTGAATCCAAAAGCGTGATCGTGCCACTACTATCTCGAACAATCACGATAGCTGAGATTAAATCCTCTCCAAAATCGATGGGTGTTAGTGGCACGTACATGGTTTATTTATAGGCGCTAATAAATCCCTACTATTGGCATTACACTTACGATAAGTTTCGGCTGAAAACAATTTCTGCTGGCTGCTACACTCCTGAAGCGGCAACTTATTTCAGCTGTTGGACAACGACATGGCAACATAAACTGCAAATGCAACAGATAATGCCCAGATAATGAGGAAATTGTGTCCACTATCTGGCCTAATCTTGAGCCCGTCTGTCTCACCACCTCCCTGCCCCTACCTCCCCTGCACCTGGCGAAGCTCCTGGATCTCTCGCTCCATCGCACGAATCTCCTCTTTCTTGTCCCACACAGCATCACGCTGATCCTGAACAAGCTCTCTGTGAAAACCTGTTAGTGGCTTTTTGATCCACACAAACTTGTCACAGCCAGTCCCCCTCCCTTCCTGCGTAGCAGATCGAAGGAAACAAAAAAAAATAATTACATTACGCTTTCCGGATCCGGGTTACCATTGTACCTACAGTAGGAACTTACCGCTCTGATGCTGTAGTTGCTGAATTTTCCTACAGTATTTTCGTCGGTCCATGAAATCCATCTCGGCATCTTCTCACCGCACAAACACAGCATATCGGGGTAGTAATCGTAGGGTGCCCTCCGATACCTGATGGGGGCACCCGCCTGACGGTGTTGAGTCGACCCTGATTCCGCCCGAGATGAACTACATGAGCTGCGAGCCATGAGCGAGGGGAGCAAGGGCAGAGGAAAGAGGAGCCTTTGGATGTTAGGGTAGTGGTGAAGCGTGATTTATCCCTACTTAATAACTCGGGCAGAATCCTACCGTCCACATTCGGCTGACAGGTGGGGGACCTAGCGTGTGGACTTGTCAAAAAAAAACTCACGCCTTCGTGGTTCAAAAGCCCTCTCGCGCGCATTGGACGAAATTTTTTGGTACCTTGCCCGCATACATATCACTGGGAGGCCTTGCTCAGGAACCAGACACGCCTGGCCCACAATCTTACTCCCTCCTAGGAACTTGTCATGGCTTGTGCTGGCAGATCCATCCGCTCCACCGCTTCCGGTAGATCTCGCCACGGCGGATCCACCCCAAGATCCTACCGTCGTAGTATCAAATGGCCATGGTTTCTTGAGAGGAGCGATGACGCTACGTATGCAAGCTCGTCCCCTCCTACCTGTAGAAGGACTGATGCGGTGTCGAGCTCGAGAAGGAGTCGCCAGGCGCGACAGCGCTCGGTCCACGCCAACCCCGTCACCTTCGTCATTGTCGATTCTGATGTGGAGGACGACAGGGACGAAGCTGTGCAGAACGCCATTGTTGCCTCCTTGGCGAAAGCCACGGGCGGGAGTGGATGTCACCGGGAAGGGCATGACGGTGTCACCAATCGAGGTGGACTCCAACAACAGCGGTGTGATGTGGGTTTAGATGTTGTTTAGGATGGTTGCAATTTCGGTTGTGTTTAATGCGAGTACAATTATTGTAATGGGTTTGTCGAGCTATATTGAGAAATATGTGCAATAGCAGCGTCTGAGTGCTTCCACTTTAGAAATTGTGTCTATGCCATTTGCATGTTGCATTATCAACGTAGATTACTTGTAAACAATCCAACGAAAATCATCAGATTACAACCATCGGACGGGAGTGGCAGGATGGAAGAGAAGTTGGTACAGTGGCTTCGAGGGGAAGGAAGAGGAGGGGGCGTGACACTGGCAGGTGGGCCCTCAGAACACGTGACACTGACATGCGGGAGCGGGAGCACATGGTATTGCCGGTCTGTCCAGAGCAAGCAGACTTTGCAACGTGTCAACAACAAGCTGATTGGACCAATATAATAACTCGTCGAAGTATTAAGGAGTACTAAAAACTACAACTGGGGTACATTCGCACAACACGTATGCTCTAAGCACCTAAGAAGCATCGCTTAAGTCTAACAGTAACGACAACACAAGTACTACATTTGCCTGTCGATCTTCTTGATACAAATGTAGAAATGCATCTGCCTGTTCGATCCAGCACCGACAAGGTACTGAGATGGCACGCATAGGATCAACCTTAGGTCCACATACTCCACCTCCCACGGCGTCGGGCAGCTCGGCGCCTTGGCTAGAACAAGAATGCTATCCGACGACGGCGGCTGGGCGTTCGCCCACATGCGCACCGTGTATACGGGACATGCGCATGAGACCGACCTAACGCATACGGCACCCACGACGGTGGGCCTGACTCTGGTTCCCAGAATACTGGCGGTGATGGACAGGAAGAAAATAGAGTCGTCTTGGAAAATTAGCAGGCGGCATGCCGAGTCAGTGAATGGCACCTGCTCTTGGAGAAGTTGGGCTTGCCCGTACGAGATCCTAATCACTTCGATCAAGTGCCCCTCTACAAGGTGGACGACAAGCTCTGCCGGCGGTCCGGTGTAGTTGCAGCCCGGCTCCGTGCGGGCATGCGAGCTCGTGGTAGGAGTACGGCGAAAGCATCCTGGGTGGGAGCACACGAGCGGGAACGTCGCTATGAAGTTGCGCGCGAGGATCTCCATATTCTTGGGCTGCAACATCTGCCACATCTGAAGTGCGTCGAGAAATCGGAAAAAAGATCAACAGTTAGATTGGCGAATAGCAGGAATATGTAGGATAAGTTCAAAAGCTTGTAAAATGATTTCTTACCATGAAGGCAGCGACCGGAGAATTGGCGGATGTCGTCGGCTTGTGGCTACGGCAGGATGAAAGTGAAGTGGGGAAAGTGGCTTCGAGGGGAAGGAAGAGAAGTACGAGGAGAAAGAGAAGTAATGGGGACGTGACACTAGGATATGGCCCACTGAACTCGTGAGTCGTAACACTCGCAACATGCCAGTTTGTCCAGAGTAAGCGTGGCCAATCATGCCGCAGAACAATTGTGTTATGGCGTGCCTTCTAGAAGACTCGGTCTAACGGTGGATCCATTGGGGGGCAGTGCTAGTTTTAGTATAAGAACAAGCATGAAGTGACTCAAAGGGATCCATATGTGGTTTGTGGAAAGAACACACATGCAATGACACTGGTTGATCCATGTGTGGTTTGTGGAAAGAACACACATGCAATGCCACTGGTGGATCCATAGGTGGATTGTGAAAAGAGCACACATGCAATGACACTGGTGGATCCGTATGTGGTATGTGAAAAGAACACACATGCAATGACTCCAGTTGTTGTTAGTAAAAAGAACACACATGCAATGACACTGGTGGATCCATGTGTGGATTGTGAAAAGAACACACATGCAATAACACTGGTGGATCCATATGTGGTATGTGAAAAGAACACACATGCAATGACTCTGGTTGTTGTTAGTAAAAAGAACACACATGCAATGACACTGGTGGATCCATGTGTGGTCTCTGAAGAGAACACACATGCAATGACTCTAGTGGGTTCAAATGTGGTTTGTGAAAAGAACACACATGCAATGACCACTGGTTGATCCATATGTGGTTTGTGAAAAGAACACACATGCAATGACCACTGGTTGATCCATATGTGGTTTGTGGAAAAGAACACACATGCAATGAGTCTAGTGGATCCATGTGTGGTTTGTGGAAAAGAAACACATGCAATTATTCTAGTGCTGGTTTTAGTATAAGAACACACATGCAATGAATCTAGTGAGTCCACATGTGGTTTGTGAAAAGAACACTCATGCAATGACCACTGGTTGATCCATATGTGGTTTTTGGAAAAGAACACACATGCAATGAACACTGGTGGATCCATGTGTGGTTTGTGGAAAGAACACACATGCAATGACTCTAGTGTTGGTTTTAGTATAAGAACACACAAGCAATGACTCTAATGGGTCCATATGTGATTTGTCGAAAGAACACACATGCAATGCCACTGGTTGATCCATGTGTGGTTTGTGGAAAGAACACACATGCAATGACTCTAGTGGTTGATCCATGTGTGGTTTGTGGAAATAACACACATGCAATGACTCTAATGGATCCATAAGTGGTTTGTGGAAAAGAACAAACGTGTAATGACCACTAGTTGATCCATATGTGGTTTTTGGAAAAGAACACACATGCAATGAACACCGGTGGATCCATAAGTGGTTTGTGGAAAGAACACACATGCAATGACACTGGTTGATCCATATGTGGTTTGTGGATAGAACACATGTGCAATGACTCTAGTGCTGGTTTTAGTATAAGAACACATATACAATGACTCTAGTGGGTCCACATGTAATTTGTGAAAAGAACACACATGCAATGACCACTGGTTGATCCATAAGTTGTTTTTGGAAAAGAACACACATACAATGACTCTAGTGGTTGATCCATAAGTGGTTTGTGGAAATAACACACATGCAATGGCCACTGGTTGATCCATAAGTGGTTTGTGGAAAGAACACACATGCAATGTCCACTCGTTGATCCATAAGTGGTTTGTGGAAAGAACACACATGCAATGAGTCTAGTGGATCCATGTGTGGTTTGTGGAAAAGAACACACATGCAATGAGTCTAGTGCTGGTTTTAGTATAAGAACACACATGCAATGACTCTAGTGGGTCCACATGTGGTTTGTGGAAAGAACACACATGCAATGACTCTGGTTGTAATTAGTAATAAGAACACACATGCAATGACACTGGTGGATCCATTTGTGGTCTTTGAAGAGAACACACATTTCAATGACTCTGGTTGTTGTTAGTAAAAAGAACACACATGCAATGACACTGGTGGATCCATGTGTGGTCTCTAAAGAGAACACACATGCAATGACTCTGGTTGTTGTTAGTAAAAAGAGCACACATGCAATGACACTGGTGGATCCATATGTGGTATGTGAAAATAACACACATGCAATGACTCTTGTTGTTGTTAGTAAAAGAACACACATGCAATGACACTGGTGGATTCATAAGTGGATTGTGAAAAGTGAAGGAGTTATGCCCTAGAGGCAAATAATAAAGTGTATTATTTGATATACCTCCTGTATGTTCATAATACATTTCATACTGTGCTATAACTGTGTTAATACGAAACGTTAATACACGTGTGGTATGTAAACAAACCGTGTCTCTAGTTACCTCTAGTGAACTAGTTCATTGGTCATGAGGATGATCTATGTTTCAAGACCATGGGCATTTATGCCAACTGACAATGAGGTCATGTTATTAGTTAAATAACATGATAGACAAACATCCGACCGTTATATCGTAATGAGATCTAGTTACAAAGTTCACCATTGAGGATAAAACATAGAGAACCTCGCAACCTGATCCTTTGACTATGAGGTAATGCAAATCACCATTCTGGAAGAAGCTTAGATGGTTATCAAGAATCATCTCGTAACAGGGTGATCAAAAAGGTGCCACTCAGGTTTTCCGAAGGAATGCGTAGAGGAGTACATATCAAGACCAGGATTTGTCTAGTCCATGTAACGGACAGATACATGTGGCCATCTCGGTGACATTGCATTAATGAAGCTTGCAAGCATGTGACTGGGTCACAGAATGCAATGGCATGATAACGAGTAGAACAAGTTCATCGGTAACGAGATCGAACTAAGGTATACAGACACCAAAGATCAAGTCTCGGATGAATTAGGTATCGTATGACAAAGGGAATGGGGAACGACTATCTCACGGTTCGAGCGATTGTATTCGTGAAACGCACGGGGGTCACATGGCCATCCAGGTCCCTCTGTTGATCATTGATATGAGAATGGTCTCTATCATGTCCGGAGTGTTTCCGAACCAAAGGATGTCACGCTTAAGGGTGGGGACGCTTAGGGTAGATGAGGTATCGTATGAGAAATAGAAAGAGAGAGAAACCAGAATAGTTTTGGTAACATCGATGGAGATCGGAAGGGGTCCGGAAGATGTTCCGGAGTGAAGGAATAATATAATATGTGTATTTGAATGTTAATTGGAGAATTAATATTAAATATATATTTTATTTTATTTTAAAGGGCACTATATTGCTAATGGGCCTCACCTGAGGGGAGGCCCAAGTGGGCAAGGCGCCTAAGGGGTGGGGTCCTGCCGACCTTGGGCTAATGGGCCACCTGAGTGGGGCCCACCTAGGGCCGGCGGCTGCCCCATGGTGGCCGGCGGGTGTGGGCATTAGTCCCACACCGCCTGGCCCCTGGGTGGTGCACCCCCCTCCTACTATATATAGGGGTGCCCCCTTCCCCTTGGAACACACCCATTCCTCTCATTCTCTCTCTCTCTCTCTCTCTCTTCTACTGAGGACTTCCCCATAATATTGGGGAGGACCTCGTGGTTGAGTTCTCCACCTTCACACTACCGTCGTGTGATCAGCGATCCGACATCTACTTCTTCCGCTGCTCGGCTGGATCGGAGCCCGGTTGACGTCCACTACACCGGACGTGTGACGAACTTCGGAGGCACCACACTTGGGTTGCTGCTCGTCTTCATCAATATACGCCTTCCTGTGTAAGGCGTGCCTCTCTCTGCAAAGGTATGAATACTGTATTCCCTCTCCGTTACTTATGTCTACATAGTATAGATCCTGGTAGTAGTGTTCGAGTAGGTAGAATTTTTTTGTTTTCTGCTACGGAACCCTTCAGTGGTATCAGAGCGGGTCTATGGGTAGACATGTCGTACGGATAGAACACATAGCAATATGTGGGCATTGATTCTCTAGTTTCTACCCTCTTTAGTATTATTGTTCATATCGCGACACTGTTTGATGAAGCGGCCCCCAACCGACCTCACGTGGTGATTCACGAGACTGGTCCACAAATCAAAGTGGCTTATGGGGGTGTCTGTCTCTCTGTAGTAGTTGATATGGCATTAACACTGGAGGGCCCTGAAATGGGAAGAAGAACGACAATCATTGAATCCATGTTGTGGCTCGACGTTCGTAGGTGGGAAAGGGTTCTACTACGAAAGCCCTAAAGCCGCGTAAAAACATGCAATAGTTAATATAGAAGCGTCTATCTTCGTTATTGCATAGGGGCAAGTATTGTAACATGGCAAGACAAGTTTGTGAAAACTCTCATTGAAGCTGTTGATGATGATCACAAAGCTATAACCATGTCATAACACTTCACTTTAGAAGTATTACTTATTGTGCCGGTATACTTACTAGACGGTAGCATAATAAGATAATCCCTCATATTATTCCAGTTATCGTATTCCCCTTGTGTGTGCACCACCAAGAAAGTTCTTCGGTATGAGGCGATCCAGGGTGACAGGCCTGGGTGTCAAACATATCTACGTTCACATACAGTGGGTGTAAGCCATGTTGCACTACGAATACACACGAGTTAGGACTGGCGAGACTAGCACGCTAGAGAAGCGTGGCCTCGGGATACAAGAGACCGAAAGGTCGAGCATGAATCACATAGTTGATGTGATCGACATTAGGGAATGTCCACCTTTGATACTGCACTGATGACCGTGACGATCGGGGGAGGTGCAGAGGATAGGGATCATGTGATCACTAAACGAGTAGAGGGGTGTTCATTTAAATGGGAGTTCTTTTAGTTAAAACTCGAACTCATTATTATGAACATAGTCTAAATACTTTGCAAATTCCTTTGTAGATGTCTCGCCCACCCACCTTCAACCTTAGCACTTTCCTCGATAAGGACAAGCTGAAAACTGATGGAACCAACTTCACCGCATGGTTTCGCAATCTTAGGATCCTCCTAGTCCCCTACAAGTTGACTTATGTCATCAAGGCTGAGCTTCCAGCTAAGCCTGCAGATTCCGCCTCTGAGGATGAAAAGAATGTCCGGCAGTCCAAGGCGGATGATTTCTCCCTCATCCAGAGTGGAATGCTCTATGCCATGGAGCCGGAGCTTCAAAAGCGTTTTGAGAAGATGAACGCTTTTGAGATCATTGAAGATCTCAAGGCTGTCTTTGCTCCACAGGCTCGTGCAGAGAGGTATGATGCTTCCGAGCTCTTCTTCTCTGCTAAAATGGAAGAGCACATCAGTATTAGTGAGCATGTGGTCAAAATGTCTGGCTACGTTAAACGCTTAAACGCCCTGGATTGCAAGATCCCGGAGGAACTCGCTATAGATAGCGTGCTGCATTCGCTGCCCCCTAGCTACAAGGGTTTTGTGATGAACTACAAGATGCAAGGAATGACTAAGACCCTTGCTGAGGTGTTTGCCATGCTCAAAACTGCTGAGGTTGAAATCAAGAAGGAACACACGATGTTGATGGTCAACAAGACCACCAACTTTAAGAAACCGGGGCAAAAGGGAAAAGGCAAGAGGAAGAAGCCTAAGAGGGATGGCAAGTTTGTTGCCACCACCTCAAAGGCTGTCAAGCCCGGCCCTAAGCCCGACACTTCGTGTTTCTACTGCAAAGGGTATGGGCACTGGAAACGCAACTGCCCCAAATACCTTGAAGACAAGCGAGCTGGCAAGATAGCCATTCCGGACAAAGGTATATATGATATACATGTTATTGATGTATTCCTTACACGCGCTAGGGGTAACACCTGGGTATTTGATACCGGATCTGTTGCTCACATTTGTAACTCTCAGCAGGATCTGCAGAGTAGGAGGCGCCTGAGGAAGGATGAGGTGACGATGCGCGTCGGCAATGGCTCGAAGGTCAAAGTGATGGCCGTTGGCACCCTGCATCTGCGTCTACCGTCAGGATTATTGTTGATTTTGAATAAATGCTATTATGTACCCGCACTGAGTATGAATATTGTGAGTGGGTCTTGCTTGTTGCAATACCATTATTCGTTTAAATCAGGAACAAATGGTTGTTCAATTTATACGAATGATGTTTTCTATGTTCATGCACCTATACGTGATGGTTTATTCTTATTTGATCTTGATTGTGATACACACATCCATAGTGTTTATGCTAAACGTTGTAAACACAGTGACGATAATTCCATGTACATATGGCGTTGCCGTCTTGGTCATATTGGCGTAAAGCGCATGAAAAAGCTTCATTCAGAAGGGCTTCTTGGATCATTGGACTTTGAATCCCTTGATACATGTGAGCCATGTCTCATGGGAAAGATGACCAGGACACCATTCTCCGGTATAATGGAGAGAGCCGTAGACCTACTTGGGATCATACATACGGATGTATGTGGACCAATGAGTGTCTCAACCCGCAATGGTTATCGTTACTTTGTTACCTTTACTGATGACTTAAGCAGATATGGATATATCTACTTGATGAAGCACAAATCTGAAACCTTTGAAAAGTTCAAGGAATTTCAGAAAGAGGTAGAGAATCAACTTAACAAGAAAATCAAGCACCTTCGATCGGATCGAGGAGGCGAGTATTTGAGTTATGAGTTTAACATGCACTTAAAGGACTGTGGGATTGTACCACAGCTTACGCCAGCCGGAACACCACAACGTAATGGTGTGTCGGAACGTCATAACCGAACCCTATTGGATAGCGTACGGTCCATGATGTCTTTAACTGATTTTTCTGTGTCTTTTTGGGGATATGCGTTAGAAACCGCCACTTTTATTTTAAACAGAGCACCATCCAAATCCGTGGAGACAACCCCATATGAGATGTGGCATGGCAAGAAGCCATTGTTGTCATTTCTGAAAGTTTGGGGTTGTGAGGCTTATGTTAAGAAACTGCAGCCTGACAAACTCGAACCTAAATCGGAAAAATGTATCTTTGTAGGATACCCGAGGGAAACCATTGGGTATACCTTCTACAACCAAGCCGAAGGCAAAACGTTTGTTGCTAAAAATGGCACCTTTCTTGAAAAGGAGTTTCTTGCAAAGGGAGTAAGTGGAAGGAAAATAGAGTTAGATGAAATTGTTGACCCTTCTCTCCGTATTCCGAGTAGCGCAGCGGAAACTGTTCCGAAACCGCTCTCCAACATGGAGGAAGAGTCCATTGATGCTGATCAAAACAATGATGTAGAGACTCCTGAGGTTCGCAGGTCTACAAGGGTTCGTGCCACTCCAGATTGGTACAGTAGCCTTGTAATGTATGTCATATTAGATGATCAGGATGAACCAGCAAACTACAAAGAAGCTATGGGTAGTTCTGACTCCGAGAAATGGCTAGAAGCCATGAAATACGAAATAGGATCCATGTATGAAAACCAAGTTTGGACCTTGGTGGATCTTCCAGAAGGTCGCAAGGCCGTGGAAAACAAATGGATCTTTAAGAAGAAGACAGATGCGAATGGTAATGTAACTGTTCACAAAGCTCGACTTGTCGCAAAGGGTTTTTGACAAATCCAAGGAGTTGACTACGATGAGAGTTACTCTCCCGTAGTGATGCTTAAGGCTGTCAGGATTTTAATAGCAATTGGTGCACATTTCAACTATGAAATTTGGCAGATGGATGTCAAGACCGCATTCCTCAATGGTCACATTGATGAAGAGTTGTATATGATGCAACCAGAAGGTTTTGTTGATCCTAAGGATGCTGGAAAGGTATGCAAGCTCCAATGGTCCATTTATGGGTTAAGCGAGCATCTCGAGTGGAACCAACGTTTTGATCAAGTGATCAAAAGTTTTGGATTTATCCAGAACCAACAAGAGTTCTGTGTTTACAAGAAAGCGAGTGGGAGCTCGGTAGTTTTCTTAGTAGTATATGTGGATGACATATTACTCATGGGAAACGATGTGGATCTTATGAATAGCGTGAAAGCGTATTTGAGCAACCAATTTTCCATGAAGGATCTAGGTGAAGCTGCATACATATTAGGAATCAAGATCTATAGAGATAGGTCAAGACACCTAATAACATTAAGTCAGAGTACTTACATAGATAAGATTTTGAAGAGGTTCAAAATGGAAAACACCAAGAGGGGTTTTACACCTATGATGAAGAATTGCAACTTGAGTGTGACTCAATGTCCTGTGACGGACAATGATAGAGAAAAGATGTCTGATGTCCCCTATGCTTCTGCAATAGGATCTATCATGTATGCAATGCTTAGTACTCGACCTGATGTGGCATTGTCTCTTAGTTTGACGAGCCGATGTTAGAGTAATCCAGGACCGGATCACTGGACAGCTGTGAAAAATATCCTAAAGTATGTGAGAAGAACAAGGGATATGTTCCTAATCTATGAGGAAATGATGAAGCCCTAAACGTAACAGGTTACGTAGATGTGAGCTGGAATTCAGATCATGATGACTCGAAGTCTCAGACAGGATTTGTTTTCTTGGTGAATGGTGGGGCGGTAAGCTAGAAGAGCAAGAAGCAGCCAGTGGTGGCACGATCTTCAATGGAGTCTGAATACATTGCTGCAGCAGATGCAGCAAATGAAGCTGTTTGGCTAAGGAATTTCATCATCGAACTAGGAGTTTTTCCCAATGCACAAGACCCTGTGACAATCTATTGTGATAACACCGGAGCTATTGCAAATGCAAGGGAACCAAGAACTCATTCCACAGCCAAACACATCAAGCTTAGATTTCACGTCATCCGACAGATTGTTGAAGAAGGTGAAGTCAAGATTTGCAAAGTAGATACGGAACTGAATGTAGCTGATCCTTTGACTAAAGCTCTACAATATGACAAGCACGAACAACACCGAGATTCCATTGGTGTTAGGTTCCTGCCTATTGTAAACTAGTTTTGTATATACTCTAGTGCAAGTGGGAGACTGAAGGAGTTATGCCCTAGAGGCGAATAATAAAGTGTATTATTTGATATACCTCCTGTATGTTCATAATACGTTTCATACTGTGCTATAACTGTGTTAATACGAAACGTTAATACACGTGTGGTATGTAAACAAACCGTGTCTCTAGTTACCTCTAGTGAACTAGTTCATTGGTCATGAGGATGGTCTATGTTTCAAGACCATGGGCATTTAGGCCAACTGACAATGAGGTCATGTTATTAGTTAAATAACATGATAGACAAACATCCGACCATTATATCATAATGAGATCTAGTTACAAAGTTCACCATTGATGATAAAACACAGAAAACCTCGCAACCTGATCCTTTGACTGTGAGGTAATGCAAATCACCATTCTGGAAGAAGCTTAGATGGTTATCAAGAATCATCTCGTAACAGGGTGATCAAAAAGGTGCCACTCAGGTTTTCCGAAGGAATGCGTAGAGGAGTACATATCAAGACCAGGATTTGTCTAGTCCATGTAACGGACAGATACATGTGGCCATCTCGGTGACATTGCATTAATGAAGCTTGCAAGCATGTGACTGGGTCATAGAATGCAATGGCATGATAACGAGTAAAACAAGTTCATCGGTAACGAGATCGAACTAAGGTATACAGACACCAAAGATCAAGTCTCAGATGAATTAGGTATCGTATGACAAAGGGAATGGGGAATGACTATCTCACGGTTCGAGCGATTGTATTCGTGAAACGCACGGGGGTCACATGGCCATCCAGGTCCCTCTGTTGATCATTGATATGAGAATGGTCTCTATCATGTCCGGAGTGTTTCTGAACCGAAGGATGTCACGCTTAAGGGTGGGGACGATTAGGGTAGATGAGGTATCGTATGATAAATAGAAAGAGAGAGAAACCGGAATAGTTTCGGTAACATCCGATGGAGATCGGAAGGGGTCCGGAAGATGTTCCGGAGTGAAGGAATAATATAATATTTGTATTTGAATGTTAATTGGAGAATTAATATTAAATATATATTTTATTTTATTTTAAAAGGCACTATATTGCTAATGGGCCTCACCCGAGGGGAGGCCCAAGTGGGCAAGGCGCCTAAGGGGTGGGGGCCAGCCGGCCTAGGGCTAATGGGCCACCCGAGTGGGGCCCACCTAGGGCCGGCGGCTGCCCCATGGTGGCCGGCGGGTGTGGGCATTAGTCCCACACCACCTGGCCCCTGGGTGGAGCGCCCCCCTCCTACTATATATAGGGGTCCCCCTTCCCCTTAGAACACACCCATTCCTCTCATTCTCTCTCTCTTCTACTGAGGACCTCCCCATAATATTGGGGAGGACCTCGTGGTTGAGTTCTCCACCTTCACACTACTGTCGTGTGATCGGTGATCCGGCATCTACTTTTTCCGCTGCTCGGCTGGATCGGAGCCCGGTTGACGCCCACTACACCAGACGTGTGACGATCTTCGGAGGCACCATACTTGGGGTGCTGCTCGTCTTCATCAATATACGCCTTCATGCGTAAGGCGTGCCTCTCTCTGCAAAGGTATGAATATTGTATTCCCTCTCTGTTACTTATTTCTACATAGTATAGATCCTGGTAGTAGTGTTCGAGTAGGTAGAATTTTTTTGTTTTCTGCTACAGAACCCTTCAAAAAGAGCACACATGCAATGACTCTGGTTGTTCCATATGTGGTATGCGAAAATAACACACATGCAATGACTCCAGTTGTTGTTAGTAAAAAGAATACACATGCAATGACACTGGTGGATCCATGTGTGGTCTCTGAAAAGAACACACATTTCAATGACACTGGTGGATCCATATGTGGTATGTGAAAAGAACAATCATGAAATGACTCTAATTGTTGTTAGTAAAAAGAACACACATGCAATGACACTGATGGATCCATATGTTGATTGTGAAAAGAACACACATGCAATAACACTGGTGGATCCATATGTGGTATGTAAAAAGAACACACATGCAATGACTCTGGTTATTGTTAGTAACAAGAACACACATGCAATGACACTGGTGGATCCATGTGTGGTCTCTGAAGAGAACACACATTTCAATGACTCTAGTGGGTCCACATGTGGTTTGTGAAAAGAACACACATGCAATGACCACTCGTTGGTCCATATGTGGTTTGTGGAAAGAACACACATGCAATGGCTACTGGTTGATCCATACGTGGTTTGTGGAAAGAACACACATGCAGTGACCACTGGTGGATCCATATGTTGTTTGTGAAAAGAACACACATGCAATGAACACTGGTGGATCCATAAGTGGTTTGTGGAAAGAACACTCATGCAATGACTCTAGTGCTAGTTTTAGTATAAGAACAAACATGCAATGACTCAAATGGATCCATATGTGGTTTGTGGAAAGAACACACATGCATTGACACTGGTTGATCCATGTGTGGTTTGTGGAAAGAACACACATGCAATGACTCTAGTGGTTGATCCATGTGTGGTTTGTGGAAATAACACACATGCAATGATTCTAGTGTTGATTTTAGTATAAGAACACACATGTAATGACTCTAATGGATCCATAAGTGGTTTGTGGAAAAGAACACACATGCAATTACCACTGGTTGATCCATATGTGGTTTGTGGAAAGAACACACATGCAATGACACTGGTTGATCCATGTGTGGTTTGTGAAAAGAACACACATGCAATGCCACTGGTTGATCCATGTGTGGTTTGTGGATAGAACACACATGAAATGACTCTAGTGCTAGTTTTATTATAAGAACACACATACAATGACTCTAGTGGGTCCACATGTAGTTTGTAAAAAGAACACACATGAAATAACCACTGGTTGATCCATATGTGGTTTGTGGAAAAGAACACGCATGCAATGAGTCTAGTGGATCCATGTGTGGTTTGTGGAAAAGAACACACATGCAATGAGTCTAGTGCTGGTTTTAGTATAAGAACACACATGCAATGACTCTAGTGGGTCCACATGTGGTTTGTAAAAAGAACACACGTGCAATGACCACTGGTTGATCCATATGTGGTTTTTGGAAATGAACACACATGCAATGAACACTGGTGGATCCATGTGTGGTTTGTGGAAATAACACACATGCAATGACTCTAGTGTTGGTTTTAGTATAAGAACACACAAGCAATGACTCTAGTGGGTCCATATATGATTTGTGGAAAGAACACACATGCAATGACACTGGTTGATCCATGTGTGGTTTGTGGAAAGAACACACATGCAATGACTCTAGTGATTGATCGATGTGTGGTTTGTGGAAATAACACACATGCAATGACTCTAATGGATCCATAAGTGGTTTGTGGAAAAGAACACACGTGCAATGACCACTGGTTGATCCATATGTGGTTTTTGGAAAAGAACACACATGCAATGAACACCGGTGGATCCATAAGTGGTTTGTGGAAACAACACACATGCAATGACACTGGTTGATCCATATGTGGTTTGTGGAAAGAACACACATGCAATGACATTGGTGGATCCATAGGTGGATTATGAAAAGAACACACATGCCATGACACTGGTGGATCCATGTGTGGTTTGTGGAAAAGAACACACATGCAATGACTCTAGTGGATCCATCTGTGGTTTGTGGAAAAGAACACACATGCAATGAGTCTAGTGCTGGTTTTAGTATAAGAACACACATGCAATGACTCTAGTGGGTCCACATGTGGTTTGTGAAAAGAACACACATGCAATGACCACTGGTTGATACATATGTGGTTTTTGGAAAAGAACACACATGCAATGAATGGGTGGATCCATGTGTGGTTTGTGGAAATAACACACATGAATGACTCTAATGGATCCATAAGTGGTTTGTGGAAAGAACACGTGCAATGACCACTAGTTGATCCATATGTGGTTTTGGAAAGAACACACATGCAATGAACAATGGTGGATCCATAAGTGGTTTGTGGAAAGAACACACATGCAATGACACTGGTTGATCCATATGTGGTGTGTGGAAATAACACATGTGCAATGACTCTAGTGCTGGTTTTAGTATAAGAACACACATACAATGACTCTAGTGGGTCCACATGTAGTTTGTGAAAAGAACACACATGCAATGAACACTGGTTGATCCATAAGTTGTTTGTGGAAAAGAACACACATGCAATGAACACTGGTGGATCCATGTGTGGTTTGTGGAAAAGAACACACATGCAATGACACTAGTGGATCCATAGGTGGATTGTGAAAAGAACACACATGCAATGACACTGGTGGATCCATATGTGGTATGTGAAAAGAACACACATTTCAATGACTCTGGTTGTTTTTAGTAAAAAGAACAAACATGCAATGACATTGGTGGATCCATAGGTGGATTGTGAAAAGAGCACACATGTAATGACACCGGTGGATCCATATGTGGTATGTGAAAAGAACACACATGCAATGACTCCAGTTGTTGTTAGTAAAAAGAACACACATGCAATGACACTGGTGGATCCATGTGTGGATTGTGAAAAGAACACACATGCAATGACACTAGTGGATCCATATGTGGTATGTGAAAAGAACACACATGCAATGACTCTGGTTGTTGTAACTAAAAAGAACACACATGCAATGGCACTGGTGGATCCATGTGTGGTCTCTGAAGAGAACACATGCAATGACTCTAATGGACCCATAAGTGGTTTGTGGAAAAGAACACACATGCAATTAACACTGGTTGATCCATATGTGGTTTGTGGAAAGAACACACATGCAATGACACTGGTTGATCCATGTGTGGTTTGTGAAAAGAACACACATGCAATGCCACTGGTTGATCCATGTGTGGTTTGTGGATAGAACACACATGCAATGACTCTAGTGCTAGTTTTAGTATAAGAACACACATACAATGACTCTAGTGGGTCCACATGTAGTTTGTGAAAGAACACATGCAATAACCACTGGTTGATCCATATGTGGTTTGTGGAAAAGAACACACATGCAATGAGTCTAGTGGATCCATGTGTGGTTTGTGGAAAAGAACACACATGCAATGAGTCTAGTGTTGGTTTTACTATAAGAACACACATGCAATGACTCTAGTGGGTCCACATGTGGTTTGTGAAAAGAACACACATGCAATGACAACTGGTTGATACATATGTGGTTTTTGGAAAAGAACACACATGCAATGAACACTGGTGGATCCATGTGTGGTTTGTGGAAAGAACACACATGCAATGACTCTAGTGTTGGTTTTATTATAAGAACATGCAAGCAATGACACTAGTGGGTCCATATATGATTTGTTAAAAGAACACACATGCAATGACACTGGTTGATCCATGTGTGGTTTGTGGAAAGAACACACATGCAATGACTCTAGTGATTGATCCATGTGTGGTTTGTTGAAATAACACACATGCAATGACTCTAATGTATCCATAAGTGGTTTGTGGAAAAGAAGACACGTGCAATGGCCACTGGTTAATCCATATGTGGTTTTTGGAAAAGAACACACATGCAATGAACACCGGTGGATCCATAAGTGGTTTGTGGAAAGAACACACATGCAATGACACTGGTTGATCCATATGTGGTTTGTGGAAAGAACACACATGCAATGACACTGGTGGATCCATAGGTGGATTGTGAAAAGAACACACATGCAATGACACTGGTGGATCCATGTGTGGTTTGTGGAAAAGAACACACATGCAATGAGTCTAGTGCTGGTTTTAGTATAAGAACACACATGCAATGACTCTAGTGGGTCCACATGTGGTTTGTGAAAAGAACACACATGCAATGACCACTGGTTGATACATATGTGGTTTTTGGAAAAGAACACACATGTAATGAACACTGGTGGATCCATATGTGGTTTGTGGAAATAACACACATGAATGACTCTAATGGATCCATAAGTGGTTTGTGGAAAAGAACACACCTGCAATGACCACTAGTTGATCCATATGTGGTTTTTGGAAAAGAACACACATGCAATGAACAATGGTCGATCCATAAGTGGTTTGTGGAAAGAACACACATGCAATGACACTGGTTGATCCATATGTGGTTTGTGGAAATAACACACGTGCAATGACTCTAGTGCTGGTTTTAGTATAATAACACACATACAATGACTCTAGTGGGTCCACATGTAGTTTGTGAAAAGAACACACATGCAATGACCACTGGTTGATCCATAAGTTGTTTGTGGAAAAGAACACATATGCAATGAACACTGGTGGATCCATGTGTGGTTTGTGGAAAAGAACACACATGCAATAACACTAGTGGTTCCATAGGTGGATTGTGAAAAGAACACACATGCAATGACACTGGTGGATCCATATGTGGTATGTAAAAAGAACACACATTTCAATGACTCTGGTTGTTTTTAGTAAAAAGAACACACATGCAATGACACTGGTGGATCCATAGGTGGATTGTGAAAAGAGCACACATGTAATGACACCGGTGGATCCATAGGTATGTGAAAAGAACACACATGCAATGACTCCAGTTGTTGTTAGTAAAAAGAACACACATGCAATGACACTGGTGGATCCATGTGTGGATTGTGAAAAGAACACACATCCAATGACACTAGTGGATCCATATGTGGTATGTGAAAAGAACGCACATGCAATGACTCTAGTTGTTGTTACTAAAAATAATACACATGCAATGACTCTAGTGGATCCATGTGTGGTTTGTGGAAAAGAACACACATGCAATGAGTCTAGTGCTGGTTTTAGTATAAGAACACACATGCAATGACTCTAGTGGGTCCACATGTGGTTTGTGAAAAGAACACACATGCAATGACCACTGGTTGATACATATGTGGTTTTTCGAAAAGAACACACATGCAATGAACACTGGTGGATCCATGTGTGGTTTATGGAAATAACACACATGAATGACTCTAATGGATCCATATGTGGTTTGTGGAAAAGAACACACGTGGAATGACCACTAGTTGATCCATATGTGGTTTTTGGAAAAGAACACACATGCAATGAACAATGGTGGATCCATAAGTGGTTCGTGGAAAGAACACACATGCAATGACACTGGTTGATCCATATGTGGTTTGTGGAAATAACACATGTGCAATGACTCTAGTGCTGGTTTTAGTATAAGAACACACATACAATGACTCTAGTGGGTCCATATGTAGTTTGTGAAAAGAACACACGTGCAATGAACACTGGTTGATCCATAAGTTGTTTGTGGAAAAGAACACACATGCAATGAACACTGGTGGATCCATGTGTGGTTTGGAAAATAGCACACCTGTGATGACACTAGTGGATCCATAGGTGGATTGTGAAAAGAACACACATGCAATGACACCGGTGGATCCATATGTGGTATGTGAAAAGAACACACATGCAATGACTCTAGTTGTTGTTAGTAAAAAGAACACACATGCAATGACACTGGTGGATCCATGTGTGGATTGTGAAAAGAACACACATGCAATGACACTAGTGGATCCATATGTGGTATGTGAAAAGAACACACATGCAATGAACACTGGTGGATCCATGTGTGGTTTGTGGAAAGAACACACATGCAATGACTCTAGTGTTGGTTTTAGTATAAGAACACACAAGCAATGACTCTAGTGGGTCCATATATGATTTGTGGAAAGAACACACATGCAATGACACTGGTTGATCCATGTGTGGTTTGTGGAAAGAACACACATGCAATGACTCTAGTGATTGATCGATGTGTGGTTTGTGGAAATAACACACATGCAATGACTCTAATGGATCCATAAGTGGTTTGTGGAAAAGAACACACGTGCAATGACCACTGGTTGATCCATATGTGGTTTTTGGAAAAGAACACACATGCAATGAACACCGGTGGATCCATAAGTGGTTTGTGGAAACAACACACATGCAATGACACTGGTTGATCCATATGTGGTTTGTGGAAAGAACACACATGCAATGACATTGGTGGATCCATAGGTGGATTATGAAAAGAACACACATGCCATGACACTGGTGGATCCATGTGTGGTTTGTGGAAAAGAACACACATGCAATGACTCTAGTGGATCCATCTGTGGTTTGTGGAAAAGAACACACATGCAATGAGTCTAGTGCTGGTTTTAGTATAAGAACACACATGCAATGACTCTAGTGGGTCCACATGTGGTTTGTGAAAAGAACACACATGCAATGACCACTGGTTGATACATATGTGGTTTTTGGAAAAGAACACACATGCAATGAACACTGGTGGATCCATGTTTGGTTTGTGGAAATAACACACATGAATGACTCTAATGGATCCATAAGTGGTTTGTGGAAAAGAACACACGTGCAATGACCACTAGTTGATCCATATGTGGTTTTTGGAAAAGAACACACATGCAATGAACAATGGTGGATCCATAAGTGGTTTGTGGAAAGAACACACATGCAATGACACTGGTTGATCCATATGTGGTGTGTGGAAATAACACATGTGCAATGACTCTAGTGCTGGTTTTAGTATAAGAACACACATACAATGACTCTAGTGGGTCCACATGTAGTTTGTGAAAAGAACACACATGCAATGAACACTGGTTGATCCATAAGTTGTTTGTGGAAAAGAACACACATGCAATGAACACTGGTGGATCCATGTGTGGTTTGTGGAAAAGAACACACATGCAATGACACTAGTGGATCCATAGGTGGATTGTGAAAAGAACACACATGCAATGACACTGGTGGATCCATATGTGGTATGTGAAAAGAACACACATTTCAATGACTCTGGTTGTTTTTAGTAAAAAGAACAAACATGCAATGACATTGGTGGATCCATAGGTGGATTGTGAAAAGAGCACACATGTAATGACACCGGTGGATCCATATGTGGTATGTGAAAAGAACACACATGCAATGACTCCAGTTGTTGTTAGTAAAAAGAACACACATGCAATGACACTGGTGGATCCATGTGTGGATTGTGAAAAGAACACACATGCAATGACACTAGTGGATCCATATGTGGTATGTGAAAAGAACACACATGCAATGACTCTGGTTGTTGTTACTAAAAAGAACACACATGCAATGGCACTGGTGGATCCATGTGTGGTCTCTGAAGAGAACACATGCAATGACTCTAATGGACCCATAAGTGGTTTGTGGAAAAGAACACACATGCAATTAACACTGGTTGATCCATATGTGGTTTGTGGAAAGAACACACATGCAATGACACTGGTTGATCCATGTGTGGTTTGTGAAAAGAACACACATGCAATGCCACTGGTTGATCCATGTGTGGTTTGTGGATAGAACACACATGCAATGACTCTAGTGCTAGTTTTAGTATAAGAACACACATACAATGACTCTAGTGGGTCCACATGTAGTTTGTGAAAAGAACACACATGCAATAACCACTGGTTGATCCATATGTGGTTTGTGGAAAAGAACACACATGCAATGAGTCTAGTGTTGGTTTTAGTATAAGAACACACATGCAATGACTCTAGTGGGTCCACATGTGGTTTGTGAAAAGAACACACATGCAATGACCACTGGTTGATACATATGTGGTTTTTGGAAAAGAACACACATGCAATGAACACTGGTGGATCCATGTGTGGTTTGTGGAAAGAACACACATGCAATGACTCTAGTGTTGGTTTTAGTATAAGAACATGCAAGCAATGACACTAGTGGGTCCATATATGATTTGTTAAAAGAACACACATGCAATGACACTGGTTGATCCAATAGGGGTTTGTGGAAAGAACACACATGCAATGACTCTAGTGATTGATACATGTGTGGTTTGTTGAAATAACACACATGCAATGACTCTAATGGATCCATAAGTGGTTTGTGGAAAAGAAGACACGTGCAATGGCCACTGGTTGATCCATATGTGGTTTTTGGAAAAGAACACACATGCAATGAACACCGGTGGATCCATAAGTGGTTTGTGGAAAGAACACACATGCAATGACACTGGTTGATCCATATGTGGTTTGTGGAAAGAACACACATGCAATGACACTGGTGGATCCATAGGTGGATTGTGAAAAGAACACACATGCAATGACACTGGTGGATCCATGTGTGGTTTGTGGAAAAGAACACACATGCAATGAGTCTAGTGCTGGTTTTAGTATAAGAACACACATGCAATGACTCTAGTGGGTCCACATGTGGTTTGTGAAAAGAACACACATGCAATGACCACTGGTTGATACATATGTGGTTTTTGGAAAAGAACACACATGTAATGAACACTGGTGGATCCATATGTGGTTTGTGGAAATAACACACATGAATGACTCTAATGGATCCATAAGTGGTTTGTGGAAAAGAACACACCTGCAATGACCACTAGTTGATCCATATGTGGTTTTTGGAAAAGAACACACATGCAATGAACAATGGTCGATCCATAAGTGGTTTGTGGAAAGAACACACATGCAATGACACTGGTTGATCCATATGTGGTTTGTGGAAATAACACACGTGCAATGACTCTAGTGCTGGTTTTAGTATAATAACACACATACAATGACTCTAGTGGGTCCACATGTAGTTTGTGAAAAGAACACACATGCAATGACCACTGGTTGATCCATAAGTTGTTTGTGGAAAAGAACACATATGCAATGAACACTGGTGGATCCATGTGTGGTTTGTGGAAAAGAACACACATGCAATAACACTAGTGGTTCCATAGGTGGATTGTGAAAAGAACACACATGCAATGACACTGGTGGATCCATATGTGGTATGTGAAAAGAACACACATTTCAATGACTCTGGTTGTTTTTAGTAAAAAGAACACACATGCAATGACACTGGTGGATCCATAGGTGGATTGTGAAAAGAGCACACATGTAATGACACCGGTGGATCCATAGGTATGTGAAAAGAACACACATGCAATGACTCCAGTTGTTGTTAGTAAAAAGAACACACATGCAATGACACTGGTGGATCCATGTGTGGATTGTGAAAGAACACACATCCAATGACACTAGTGGATCCATATGTGGTATGTGAAAGAACACATGCAATGACTCTGGTTGTTGTTACTAAAATAATACACATGCAATGACTCTAGTGGATCCATGTGTGGTTTGTGGAAAAGAACACACATGCAATGAGTCTAGTGCTGGTTTTAGTATAAGAACACACATGCAATGACTCTAGTGGGTCCACATGTGGTTTGTGAAAAGAACACACATGCAATGACCACTTGGTTGATACATATGTGGTTTTGAAAAGAACACACATGCAATGAACACTGGTGGATCCATGTGTGGTTTATGGAAATAACACACATGAATGACTCTAATGGATCCATATGTGGTTTGTGGAAAAGAACACACGTGGAGTGACCACTAGTTGATCCATATGTGGTTTTTGGAAAAGAACACACATGCAATGAACAATGGTGGATCCATAAGTGGTTCGTGGAAAGAACACACATGCAATGACACTGGTTGATCCATATGTGGTTTGTGGAAATAACACATGTGCAATGACTCTAGTGCTGGTTTTAGTATAAGAACACACATACAATGACTCTAGTGGGTCCATATGTAGTTTGTGAAAAGAACACACGTGCAATGAACACTGGTTGATCCATAAGTTGTTTGTGGAAAAGAACACACATGCAATGAACACTGGTGGATCCATTTTGGGTTTGTGGAAAATAACACACATGCAATGACACTAGTGGATCCATAGGTGGATTGTGAAAAGAACACACATGCAATGACACCGGTGGATCCATATGTGGTATGTGAAAAGAACACACATGCAATGACTCTAGTTGTTGTTAGTAAAAAGAACACACATGCAATGACACTGGTGGATCCATGTGTGGATTGTGAAAAGAACACACATGCAATGACACTAGTGGATCCATATGTGGTATGTGTAAAGAACACACATGCAATGAACACGGTGGATCCATGTGTGGTTTGTGGAAAGAACACACATGCAATGACTCTAGTGTTGGTTTTAGTATAAGAACACACAAGCAATGACTCTAGTGGGTCCATATATGATTTGTTAAAAGAACACACATGCAATGACACTGGTTGATCCATGTGTGGTTTGTGGAAAGAACACACATGCAATGACTCAAGTGATTTATCCATGTGTGGTTTGTTGAAATAACACACATGCAATGACTCTAATGGATCCATAAGTGGTTTGTGGATAAGAACACATGTGCAATGGCCAATGGTTGATCCATATGTGGTTTTTGGAAAAGAACACACATGCAATGAACACCGGTGGATCCATAAGTGGTTTGTGGAAAGAACACACATGCAATGACACTGGTTGATCCATATGTGGTTTGTGGAAAGAACACACATGCAATGACACTAGTGGATCCATAGGTGGATTGTAAAAAGAACACACATGCAATGACACTGGTGCATCCATGTGTGGTTTGTGGAAAAGAACACACATGCAATGAGTCTAGTGCTGGTTTTAGTATAAGAACACACATGCAATGACTCTAGTGGGTCCACCTGTGGTTTGTGAAAAGAACACACATGCAATGACCACTGGTTGATACATATGTGGTTTTTGAAAAAGAACATACATGCAATGAACACTGCTGGATCCATGTGTGGTTTGTGGAAATAACACACATATATGACTCTAATGGATCCGTAAGTGGTTTGTGGAAAAGAACACACGTTCAATGACCACTAGTTGATCCATATGTGGTTTTTGGAAAAGAACACACATGCAATGAACAATGGTGGATCCATAAGTGGTTTGTGGAAAGAACAAACATGCAATGACACTGATTGATCCATATGTGGTTTGTGGAAATAACACACGTGCAATGACTCTAGTGCTGGTTTTAGTATAAGAACACACATAGAATGACTCTAGTGGGTCCACATGTAGTTTGTGAAAAGAACACACATGCAATGACCACTGGTTGATCCATAAGTTGTTTGTGGAAAAGAACACACATGCAATAAACACTGGTGGATCCATGTGTGTTTTGTGGAAAAGAACACACATGCAATGACACTAGTGGATCCATAGGTGGATTGTGAAAAGAACACACATGCAATGACACGGGTGGATCCATATGTGGTATGTGAAAAGAACACACATTTCAATGACTCTGGTTGTTTTTAGTAAAAAGAACACACATGCAATGACAATGGTGGATCCATAGGTGGTTGTGAAAAGAGCACACATGCAATGACACCGGTGGATCCATATGTGGTATGTGAAAAGAACACACATTTCAATGACTCTGGTTGTTTTTAGTAAAAAGAACACACATGCAATGACACTGGTGGATCCATAGGTGGATTGTGAAAGAGCACACATGTAATGACACCGGTGGATCCATAGGTATGTGAAAAGAACACACATGCAATGACTCCAGTTGTTGTTAGTAAAAAGAACACACATGCAATGACACTGGTGGATCCATGTGTGGATTGTGAAAAGAACACACATCCAATGACACTAGTGGATCCATATGTGGTATGTGAAAAGAACGCACATGCAATGACTCTAGTTGTTGTTACTAAAAATAATACACATGCAATGACTCTAGTGGATCCATGTGTGGTTTGTGGAAAAGAACACACATGCAATGAGTCTAGTGCTGGTTTTAGTATAAGAACACACATGCAATGACTCTAGTGGGTCCACATGTGGTTTGTGAAAAGAACACACATGCAATGACCACTGGTTGATACATATGTGGTTTTTCGAAAAGAACACACATGCAATGAACACTGGTGGATCCATGTGTGGTTTATGGAAATAACACACATGAATGACTCTAATGGATCCATATGTGGTTTGTGGAAAAGAACACACGTGGAATGACCACTAGTTGATCCATATGTGGTTTTTGGAAAAGAACACACATGCAATGAACAATGGTGGATCCATAAGTGGTTCGTGGAAAGAACACACATGCAATGACACTGGTTGATCCATATGTGGTTTGTGGAAATAACACATGTGCAATGACTCTAGTGCTGGTTTTAGTATAAGAACACACATACAATGACTCTAGTGGGTCCATATGTAGTTTGTGAAAAGAACACACGTGCAATGAACACTGGTTGATCCATAAGTTGTTTGTGGAAAAGAACACACATGCAATGAACACTGGTGGATCCATGTGTGGTTTGTGGAAAATAACACACATGCAATGACACTAGTGGATCCATAGGTGGATTGTGAAAAGAACACACATGCAATGACACCGGTGGATCCATATGTGGTATGTGAAAAGAACACACATGCAATGACTCTAGTTGTTGTTAGTAAAAAGAACACACATGCAATGACACTGGTGGATCCATGTGTGGATTGTGAAAAGAACACACATGCAATGACACTAGTGGATCCATATGTGGTATGTGAAAAGAACACACATGCAATGAACACTGGTGGATCCATGTGTGGTTTGTGGAAAGAACACACATGCAATGACTCTAGTGTTGGTTTTAGTATAAGAACACACAAGCAATGACTCTAGTGGGTCCATATATGATTTGTGGAAAGAACACACATGCAATGACACTGGTTGATCCATGTGTGGTTTGTGGAAAGAACACACATGCAATGACTCTAGTGATTGATCGATGTGTGGTTTGTGGAAATAACACACAAGCAATGACTCTAATGGATCCATAAGTGGTTTGTGGAAAAGAACACACGTGCAATGACCACTGGTTGATCCATATGTGGTTTTTGGAAAAGAACACACATGCAATGAACACCGGTGGATCCATAAGTGGTTTGTGGAAACAACACACATGCAATGACACTGGTTGATCCATATGTGGTTTGTGGAAAGAACACACATGCAATGACATTGGTGGATCCATAGGTGGATTATGAAAAGAACACACATGCCATGACACTGGTGGATCCATGTGTGGTTTGTGGAAAAGAACACACATGCAATGACTCTAGTGGATCGATCTGTGGTTTGTGGAAAAGAACACACATGCAATGAGTCTAGTGCTGGTTTTAGTATAAGAACACACATGCAATGACTCTAGTGGGTCCACATGTGGTTTGTGAAAAGAACACACACGCAATGACCACTGGTTGATACATATGTGGTTTTTGGAAAAGAACACACATGCAATGAACACTGGTGGATCCATGTGTGGTTTGTGGAAATAACACACATGAATGACTCTAATGGATCCATAAGTGGTTTGTGGAAAAGAACACACGTGCAATGACCACTAGTTGATCCATATGTGGTTTTTGGAAAAGAACACACATGCAATGAACAATGGTGGATCCATAAGTGGTTTGTGGAAAGAACACACATGCAATGACACTGGTTGATCCATATGTGGTGTGTGGAAATAACACATGTGCAATGACTCTAGTGCTGGTTTTAGTATAAGAACACACATACAATGACTCTAGTGGGTCCACATGTAGTTTGTGAAAAGAACACACATGCAATGAACACTGGTTGATCCATAAGTTGTTTGTGGAAAAGAACACACATGCAATGAACACTGGTGGATCCATGTGTGGTTTGTGGAAAAGAACACACATGCAATGACACTAGTGGATCCATAGGTGGATTGTGAAAAGAACACACATGCAATGACACTGGTGGATCCATATGTGGTATGTGAAAAGAACACACATTACAATGACACTGGTTGTTTTAAGTAAAAAGAACAAACATGCAATGACACTGGTGGATCCATAGGTGGATTGTGAAAAGAGCACACATGCAATGACACTGGTGGATCCATATGTGGTATGTGAAAAGAACACACATGCAATGACTCCAGTTGTTGTTAGTAAATAGAACACACGTGCAATGACACTGGTGGATCCATGTGTGGATTGTGAAAAGAGCACACATGCAATGACACTGGTGGATCCATATGTGGTATGTGAAAAGAACACACATGCAATGACTCTTGTTGTTGTTACTAAAAAGAACACACATGCAATGGCACTGGTGGATCCATGTGTGGTCTTTGAAGAGAACACACATGCAATGACTCTAATGGACCCATAAGTGGTTTGTGGAAAAGAACACACATGCAATTAACACTGGTTGATCCATATGTGGTTTGTGGAAAGAACACACATGCAATGACACTGGTTGATCCATGTGTGGTTTGTGAAAAGAACACACATGCAATGCCACTGGTTGATCCATGTGTGGTTTGTGGATAGAACACACATGCAATGACTCTAGTGCTAGTTTTAGTATAAGAACACACATACAATGACTCTAGTGGGTCCACATGTAGTTTGTGAAAAGAACACACATGCAATAACCACTGGTTGATCCATATGTGGTTTGTGGAAAAGAACACACATGCAATGAGTCTAGTGTTGGTTTTAGTATAAGAACACACATGCAATGACTCTAGTGGGTCCACATGTGGTTTGTGAAAAGAACACACATGCAATGACCACTGGTTGATACATATGTGGTTTTTGGAAAAGAACACACATGCAATGAACACTGGTGGATCCATGTGTGGTTTGTGGAAAGAACACACATGCAATGACTCTAGTGTTGGTTTTAGTATAAGAACATGCAAGCAATGACACTAGTGGGTCCATATATGATTTGTTAAAAGAACACACATGCAATGACACTGGTTGATCCATGTGTGGTTTGTGGAAAGAACACACATGCAATGACTCTAGTGATTGATACATGTGTGGTTTGTTGAAATAACACACATGCAATGACTCTAATGGATCCATAAGTGGTTTGTGGAAAAGAAGACACGTGCAATGGCCACTGGTTGATCCATATGTGGTTTTTGGAAAAGAACACACATGCAATGAACACCGGTGGATCCATAAGTGGTTTGTGGAAAGAACACACATGCAATGACACTGGTTGATCCATATGTGGTTTGTGGAAAGAACACACATGCAATGACACTGGTGGATCCATAGGTGGATTGTGAAAAGAACACACATGCAATGACACTGGTGGATCCATGTGTGGTTTGTGGAAAAGAACACACATGCAATGAGTCTAGTGCTGGTTTTAGTATAAGAACACACATGCAATGACTCTAGTGGGTCCACATGTGGTTTGTGAAAAGAACACACATGCAATGACCACTGGTTGATACATATGTGGTTTTTGGAAAAGAACACACATGTAATGAACACTGGTGGATCCATATGTGGTTTGTGGAAATAACACACATGAATGACTCTAATGGATCCATAAGTGGTTTGTGGAAAAGAACACACCTGCAATGACCACTAGTTGATCCATATGTGGTTTTTGGAAAAGAACACACATGCAATGAACAATGGTCGATCCATAAGTGGTTTGTGGAAAGAACACACATGCAATGACACTGGTTGATCCATATGTGGTTTGTGGAAATAACACACGTGCAATGACTCTAGTGCTGGTTTTAGTATAATAACACACATACAATGACTCTAGTGGGTCCACATGTAGTTTGTGAAAAGAACACACATGCAATGACCACTGGTTGATCCATAAGTTGTTTGTGGAAAAGAACACATATGCAATGAACACTGGTGGATCCATGTGTGGTTTGTGGAAAAGAACACACATGCAATAACACTAGTGGTTCCATAGGTGGATTGTGAAAAGAACACACATGCAATGACACTAGTGGATCCATATGTGGTATGTGAAAAGAACACACATTTCAATGACTCTGGTTGTTTTTAGTAAAAAGAACACACATGCAATGACACTGGTGGATCCATAGGTGGATTGTGAAAAGAGCACACATGTAATGACACCGGTGGATCCATAGGTATGTGAAAAGAACACACATGCAATGACTCCAGTTGTTGTTAGTAAAAAGAACACACATGCAATGACACTGGTGGATCCATGTGTGGATTGTGAAAAGAACACACATCCAATGACACTAGTGGATCCATATGTGGTATGTGAAAAGAACGCACATGCAATGACTCTGGTTGTTGTTACTAAAAATAATACACATGCAATGACTCTAGTGGATCCATGTGTGGTTTGTGGAAAAGAACACACATGCAATGAGTCTAGTGCTGGTTTTAGTATAAGAACACACATGCAATGACTCTAGTGGGTCCACATGTGGTTTGTGAAAAGAACACACATGCAATGACCACTGGTTGATACATATGTGGTTTTTCGAAAAGAACACACATGCAATGAACACTGGTGGATCCATGTGTGGTTTATGGAAATAACACACATGAATGACTCTAATGGATCCATATGTGGTTTGTGGAAAAGAACACACGTGGAGTGACCACTAGTTGATCCATATGTGGTTTTTGGAAAAGAACACACATGCAATGAACAATGGTGGATCCATAAGTGGTTCGTGGAAAGAACACACATGCAATGACACTGGTTGATCCATATGTGGTTTGTGGAAATAACACATGTGCAATGACTCTAGTGCTGGTTTTAGTATAAGAACACACATACAATGACTCTAGTGGGTCCATATGTAGTTTGTGAAAAGAACACACGTGCAATGAACACTGGTTGATCCATAAGTTGTTTGTGGAAAAGAACACACATGCAATGAACACTGGTGGATCCATGTGTGGTTTGTGGAAAATAACACACATGCAATGACACTAGTGGATCCATAGGTGGATTGTGAAAAGAACACACATGCAATGACACCGGTGGATCCATATGTGGTATGTGAAAAGAACACACATGCAATGACTCTAGTTGTTGTTAGTAAAAATAACACACATGCAATGACACTGGTGGATCCATGTGTGGATTGTGAAAAGAACACACATGCAATGACACTAGTGGATCCATATGTGGTATGTGAAAAGAACACACATGCAATGAACACTGGTGGATCCATGTGTGGTTTGTGGAAAGAACACACATGCAATGACTCTAGTGTTGGTTTTAGTATAAGAACACACAAGCAATGACTCTAGTGGGTCCATATATGATTTGTTAAAAGAACACACATGCAATGACACTGGTTGATCCATGTGTGGTTTGTGGAAAGAACACACATGCAATGACTCAAGTGATTTATCCATGTGTGGTTTGTTGAAATAACACACATGCAATGACTCTAATGGATCCATAAGTGGTTTGTGGATAAGAACACATGTGCAATGGCCACTGGTTGATCCATATGTGGTTTTTGGAAAAGAACACACATGCAATGAACACCGGTGGATCCATAAGTGGTTTGTGGAAAGAACACACATGCAATGACACTGGTTGATCCATATGTGGTTTGTGGAAAGAACACACATGCAATGACACTAGTGGATCCATAGGTGGATTGTAAAAAGAACACACATGCAATGACACTGGTGCATCCATGTGTGGTTTGTGGAAAAGAACACACATGCAATGAGTCTAGTGCTGGTTTTAGTATAAGAACACACATGCAATGACTCTAGTGGGTCCACCTGTGGTTTGTGAAAAGAACACACATGCAATGACCACTGGTTGATACATATGTGGTTTTTGAAAAAGAACATACATGCAATGAACACTGCTGGATCCATGTGTGGTTTGTGGAAATAACACACATATATGACTCTAATGGATCCGTAAGTGGTTTGTGGAAAAGAACACACGTTCAATGACCACTAGTTGATCCATATGTGGTTTTTGGAAAAGAACACACATGCAATGAACAATGGTGGATCCATAAGTGGTTTGTGGAAAGAACAAACATGCAATGACACTGATTGATCCATATGTGGTTTGTGGAAATAACACACGTGCAATGACTCTAGTGCTGGTTTTAGTATAAGAACACACATAGAATGACTCTAGTGGGTCCACATGTAGTTTGTGAAAAGAACACACATGCAATGACCACTGGTTGATCCATAAGTTGTTTGTGGAAAAGAACACACATGCAATAAACACTGGTGGATCCATGTGTGTTTTGTGGAAAAGAACACACATGCAATGACACTAGTGGATCCATAGGTGGATTGTGAAAAGAACACACATGCAATGACACGGGTGGATCCATATGTGGTATGTGAAAAGAACACACATTTCAATGACTCTGGTTGTTTTTAGTAAAAAGAACACACATGCAATGACAATGGTGGATCCATAGGTGGTTGTGAAAAGAGCACACATGCAATGACACCGGTGGATCCATATGTGGTATGTGAAAAGAACACACATGCAATGACTCCAGTTGTTGTTAGTAAAAAGAACACACATGCAATGACACTGGTGGATCCATGTGTGGATTGTGAAAAGAACACACATGCAATGACACTAGTGGATCCATATGTGGTATGTGAAAAGAACGCACATGCAATGACTCTGGTTGTTGTTACTAAAAATAATACACATGCAATGACACTGGTGGATCCATGTGTGGTCTCTGAAGAGAACACATGCAATGACTCTAATGGATCCATAAGTGGTTTGTGGAAAAGAACACACATGCAATTACCACTGGTTGATCCATATGTGGTTTGTGGAAAGAATACACATGGAATGACACTGGTTGATCCATGTGTGGTTTGTGAAAAGAACACACATGCAATGGCACTGGTTGATCCATGTGTGGTTTGTGGATAGAACACACATGCAATGACTCTAGTGCTAGTTTTAGTATAAGAACACACATACAATGACTCTAGTGGGTCCACATGTAGTTTGTGAAAAGAACACACATGCAATAACCACTGGTTGATCCATATGTGGTTTGTGGAAAAGAACACACATGCAATGAGTCTAGTGGATCCATGTGTGGTTTATGGAAAAGAACACACATGCAATGAGTCTAGTGCTGGTTTTAGTATAAGAACACACATGCAATGACTCTAGTGGGTCCACATGTGGTTTGTGAAAAGAACACACATGCAATGACACTAGTGGATCCATATGTGGTTTTTGGAAAAGAACACACATGCAATGAACACTGGTGGATCCATGTGTGGTTTGTGAAAAGAACACACATTTCAATGACTCTGGTTGTTTTTTGTAAAAAGAACACACATGCAATGACACTGGTGGATCCATAGGTGGATTGTGAAAAGAGCACACATGTAATGACACCGGTGGATCCATATGTGGTATGTGAAAAGAACACAGATGCCATGACTCCAGTTGTTGTTAGTAAAAAGAACACACATGCAATGACACTGGTGGATCCATGTGTGGATTGTGAAAAGAACACACATGCAATGACACTAGTGGATCCATATGTGGTATGTGAAAAGAACACACATGCAATGACTCTGGTTGTTGTTACTAAAAAGAATACACATGCAATGACACTGGTGGATCCATGTGTGGTCTCTGAAGAGAACACATGCAATGACTCTAATGGATCCATAAGTGGTTTGTGGAAAAGAACACACATGCAATTACCACTGGTTGATCCATATGTGGTTTGTGGAAAGAATACACATGCAATGACACTTGTTGATCCATGTGTGGTTTGTGAAAAGAACACACATGCAATGCCACTGGTTGATCCATGTGTGGTTTGTGGATAGAACACACATGCAATGACTCTAGTGCTAGTTTTAGTATAAGAACACACATACAATGACTCTAGTGGGTCCACATGTAGTTTGTGAAAAGAACACACATGCAATAACCACTGGTTGATCCATATGTGGTTTGTGGAAAAGAACACACATGCAATGAGTCTAGTGGATCCATGTGTGGTTTGTGGAAAAGAACACACATGCAATGAGTCTAGTGCTGGTTTTAGTATAAGAACACACATGCAATGAATCTAGTGGGTCCACATGTGGTTTGTGAAAAGAACACACATGCAATGACCACTGGTTGATCCATATGTGGTTTTTGGAAAAGAACACACATGCAATGAACACTGGTGGATCCATGTGTGATTTGTGGAAAGAACACACATGCAATGACTCTAGTGCTGGTTTTAGTATAAGAACAAACAAGCAATGACTCAAGTGGGGCCATATATGATTTGTGGAAAGAACACACATGCAATGACACTGGTTGATCCATGTGTGGTTTGTGGAAAGAACACACATGCAATGACTCTAGTGATTGATCCATGTGTGGTTTGTGGAAATACCACACATGCAATGACTCTAATGGATCCATAAGTGGTTTGTGGAAAAGAACACACGTGCAATGACCACTGGTTGATCCATATGTGGTTTTTGGAAAAGAACACACATGCAATGAAGACCGGTGGATCCATAAGTGGTTTGTGGAAAGAACACACATGCAATGACACTGGTTGATCCATATGTGGTTTGTGGAAAGAACACACATGCAATGACACTGGTGGATCCATAGGTGGATTGTGAAAAGAACACGCATGTAATGACACTGGTGGATCCATGTGTGGTTTGTGGAAAAGAACACACATGCAATGATACTGGTTGTTCCATGTGTGGTTTGTGGAAAGAACACACATGCAATGACTCTAGTGATTGATCCATGTGTGGTTTGTGGAAATAACTCACATGCAATGACTTTAATGGATCCATAAGTGTTTTGTGGAAAAGAACACACGTGCAATGACCGCTGGTTGATCCATATGTGGTTTTTGGAAAAGAACACACATGCAATGAACTTCTGGATCCATAAGTGGTTTGTGGAAAGAACACACATGCAATGACACTGGTTGATCCATATGTGGTTTGTGGAAAGAACACACATGCAATGACACTGGTGGATCCATAGGTGGATTGTGAAAAGAACACACATGCAATGACACTGGTGGATCCATGTGTGGTTTGTGGAAAAGAACACACATGCAATGAGTCTAGTGGATCCATGTGTGGTTTGTGGAAAAGAACACACATGCAATGAGTCTAGTGCTGGTTTTAGTATAAGAACACACATGCAATGACTCTAGTGGGTCCACATGTGGTTTGTGAAAAGAACACACATGCAATGACCACTGGTTGATACATATGTGGTTTTTGGAAAAGAACACACATGCAATGAACACTGGTGGATCCATGTGTGGTTTGTGGAAATAACACACATGAATGACTCTAATGGATCCATAAGTGGTTTGTGGAAAAGAACACACGTGCAATGACCACTAGTTGATCCATATGTGGTTTTTGGAAAAGAACACACATGCAATGAACAATGGTGGATCCATAAGTGGTTTGTGGAAAGAACACACATGCAATGACACTGGTTGATCCATATGTGGTTTGTCGAAATAACACACGTGCAATGACTCTTGTGCTGGTTTTAGTATAAGAACACACATATAATGACTCTAGTGGGTCCACATGTAGTTTGTGAAAAGAACACACATGCAATGACCACTGGTTGATCCATAAGTTGTTTGTGGAAAAGAACACACATGCAATGAACACTGGTGGATCCATGTGTGGTTTGTGGAAAAGAACACACAAGCAATGACACTAGTGGATCCATAGGTGGATTGTGAAAAGAACACACATGCAATGACACTGGTGGATCCATATGTGGTATGTGAAAAGAACACACATTTCAATGACTCTGGTTGTTTTTTGTAAAAAGAACACACATGCAATAACATTGGTGGATCCATAGGTGGATTGTGAAAAGAGCACACATGTAATGACACCGATGGATCCATATGTGGTATGTGAAAAGAACACAGATGCCATGACTCCAGTTGTTGTTAGTAAAAAGAACACACATGCAATGACACTGGTGGATCCATGTGTGGATTGTGAAAAGAACACACATGCAATGACACTAGTGGATCCATATGTGGTATGTGAAAAGAACACACATGCAATGACTCTGGTTGTTGTTACTAAAAAGAATACACATGCAATGACACTGGTGGATCCATGTGTGGTCTCTGAAGAGAACACATGCAATGACTCTAGTGGATCCATCTGTGGTTTGTGGAAAAGAACACACATGCAATGAGTCTAGTGCTGGTTTTAGTATAAGAACACACATGCAATGACTCTAGTGGGTCCACATGTGGTTTGTGAAAAGAACACACATGCAATGACACTAGTGGATCCTTATGTGGTTTTTGGAAA
This sequence comes from Avena insularis, assembly GCA_023614405.1. Lineage (NCBI taxonomy): Eukaryota > Viridiplantae > Streptophyta > Magnoliopsida > Poales > Poaceae > Avena > Avena insularis. The sequence continues at coordinate 426,113,236 of CM042692.1, read as the reverse complement.
AGAACACACATGCAATGAACACTGGTGGATCCATGTGTGGTTTGTGAAAAGAACACACATTTCAATGACTCTGGTTGTTTTTTGTAAAAAGAACACACATGCAATGACACTGGTGGATCCATAGGTGGATTGTGAAAAGAGCACACATGTAATGACACCGGTGGATCCATATGTGGTATGTGAAAAGAACACAGATGCCATGACTCCAGTTGTTGTTAGTAAAAAGAACACACATGCAATGACACTGGTGGATCCATGTGTGGATTGTGAAAAGAACACACATGCAATGACACTAGTGGATCCATATGTGGTATGTGAAAAGAACACACATGCAATGACTCTGGTTATTGTTACTAAAAAGAATACACATGCAATGACACTGGTGGATCCATGTGTGGTCTCTGAAGAGAACACATGCAATGACTCTAATGGATCCATAAGTGGTTTGTGGAAAAGAACACACATGCAATTACCACTGGTTGATCCATATGTGGTTTGTGGAAAGAATACACATGCAATGACACTTGTTGATCCATGTGTGGTTTGTGAAAAGAACACACATGCAATGCCACTGGTTGATCCATGTGTGGTTTGTGGATAGAACACACATGCAATGACTCTAGTGCTAGTTTTAGTATAAGAACACACATACAATGACTCTAGTGGGTCCACATGTAGTTTGTGAAAAGAACACACATGCAATAACCACTGGTTGATCCATATGTGGTTTGTGGAAAAGAACACACATGCAATGAGTCTAGTGGATCCATGTGTGGTTTGTGGAAAAGAACACACATGCAATGAGTCTAGTGCTGGTTTTAGTATAAGAACACACATGCAATGAATCTAGTGGGTCCACATGTGGTTTGTGAAAAGAACACACATGCAATGACCACTGGTTGATCCATATGTGGTTTTTGGAAAAGAACACACATGCAATGAACACTGGTGGATCCATGTGTGATTTGTGGAAAGAACACACATGCAATGACTCTAGTGCTGGTTTTAGTATAAGAACAAACAAGCAATGACTCAAGTGGGGCCATATATGATTTGTGGAAAGAACACACATGCAATGACACTGGTTGATCCATGTGTGGTTTGTGGAAAGAACACACATGCAATGACCCTAGTGATTGATCCATGTGTGGTTTGTGGAAATACCACACATGCAATGACTCTAATGGATCCATAAGTGGTTTGTGGAAAAGAACACACGTGCAATGACCACTGGTTGATCCATATGTGGTTTTTGGAAAAGAACACACATGCAATGAAGACCGGTGGATCCATAAGTGGTTTGTGGAAAGAACACACATGCAATGACACTGGTTGATCCATATGTGGTTTGTGGAAAGAACACACATGCAATGACACTGGTGGATCCATAGGTGGATTGTGAAAAGAACACGCATGTAATGACACTGGTGGATCCATGTGTGGTTTGTGGAAAAGAACACACATGCAATGATACTGGTTGTTCCATGTGTGGTTTGTGGAAAGAACACACATGCAATGACTCTAGTGATTGATCCATGTGTGGTTTGTGGAAATAACTCACATGCAATGACTTTAATGGATCCATAAGTGGTTTGTGGAAAAGAACACACGTGCAATGACCGCTGGTTGATCCATATGTGGTTTTTGGAAAAGAACACACATGCAATGAACACTGCTGGATCCATAAGTGGTTTGTGGAAAGAACACACATGCAATGACACTGGTTGATCCATATGTGGTTTGTGGAAAGAACACACATGCAATGACACTGGTGGATCCATAGGTGGATTGTGAAAAGAACACACATGCAATGACACTGGTGGATCCATGTGTGGTTTGTGGAAAAGAACACACATGCAATGAGTCTAGTGGATCCATGTGTGGTTTGTGGAAAAGAACACACATGCAATGAGTCTAGTGCTGGTTTTAGTATAAGAACACACATGCAATGACTCTAGTGGGTCCACATGTGGTTTGTGAAAAGAACACACATGCAATGACCACTGGTTGATACATATGTGGTTTTTGGAAAAGAACACACATGCAATGAACACTGGTGGATCCATGTGTGGTTTGTGGAAATAACACACATGAATGACTCTAATGGATCCATAAGTGGTTTGTGGAAAAGAACACACGTGCAATGACCACTAGTTGATCCATATGTGGTTTTTGGAAAAGAACACACATGCAATGAACAATGGTGGATCCATAAGTGGTTTGTGGAAAGAACACACATGCAATGACACTGGTTGATCCATATGTGGTTTGTCGAAATAACACACGTGTAATGACTCTTGTGCTGGTTTTAGTATAAGAACACACATACAATGACTCTAGTGGGTCCACATGTAGTTTGTGAAAAGAACACACATGCAATGACCACTGGTTGATCCATAAGTTGTTTGTGGAAAAGAACACACATGCAATGAACACTGGTGGATCCATGTGTGGTTTGTGGAAAAGAACACACAAGCAATGACACTAGTGGATCCATAGGTGGATTGTGAAAAGAACACACATGCAATGACACTGGTGGATCCATATGTGGTATGTGAAAAGAACACACATTTCAATGACTCTGGTTGTTTTTTGTAAAAAGAACACACATGCAATAACATTGGTGGATCCATAGGTGGATTGTGAAAAGAGCACACATGTAATGACACCGGTGGATCCATATGTGGTATGTGAAAAGAACACAGATGCCATGACTCCAGTTGTTGTTAGTAAAAGGAACACACATGCAATGACACTGGTGGATCCATGTGTGGATTGTGAAAAGAACACACATGCAATGACACTAGTGGATCCATATGTGGTATGTGAAAAGAACACACATGCAATGACTCTGGTTGTTGTTAGTAAAAACAATACACATGCAATGACACTGGTGGATCCATGTGTGGTCTCTGAAGAACACATGCAATGACTCTAATGGATCCATAAGTGGTTTGTGGAAAAGAACACACATGCAATTACCACTGGTTGATCCATATGTGGTTTGTGGAAAGAACACACATGCAATGACACTAGTTGATCCATGTGTGGTTTGTGAAAAGAACACACATGCAATGCCACTGGTTGATCCATGTGTGGTTTCTGGATAGAACACACATGCAATGACTCTAGTGCTAGTTTTAGTATAAGAACACACATACAATGACTCTAGTGGGTCCACATGTTGTTAGTCAAAAGAACACACATGCAATAACACTTGTGGATCCAAATGTGGATTATGAAAAGAACACACATGCAATGAGTCTAGTGGATCCATGTGTGGTTTGTGGAAAAGAACACACATGCAATGAGTCTAGTGCTGGTTTTAGTATAAGAACACACATGCAATGACTCTACTGGGTCCACATGTGGGTTGTGAATAGAACACACGCAATGACCAGTGGTTGATCCATATGTGGTTTTGGAAAAGAACACACATGCAATGACCACTGGTGGATCCATGTGGTTTGTGGAAAGAACACACCTGCAATGACTCTAGTGCTGGTTTTAGTATAAGAACACACATGCAATGACTCTAGTGGGTCCACATGTAGTTTGTGAAAAAGAACACACATGCAATGACCACTGGTTGATCTAGATGTGGTTGTTGGAAAAGAACACACATGAAATGAACATCGGTGGATCCATGTGTGGTTTGTGGAAAGAACACACATGCAATGACTCTAGTGCTGGTTTTATTATAAGAACACACAAGCAATGACTCTAGTGGGGCCATATATGATTTGTGGAAAGAACACACATGCAATGACTCTAGTGCTGGTTTTAGTATAAGAACACACAAGCAATGACTCTAATGGGTCCATATATGATTTGTGGAAAGAACACACATGCAATGACACTGGTTGATCCATGTGTGGTTTGTGGAAAGAACACACATGCAATGACTCTAGTGATTGATCCATGTGTGGTTTGTGGAAATAACACACATGCAATGACTCTAATGGATCCATAAGTGGTTTGTGGAAAAGAACACACGTGCAGTGACCACTGGTTGATCCATATGTGGTTTTTGGAAAAGAACACACATGCAATGAACACTGGTGGATCCATAAGTGGTTTGTGGAAAGAACACACATGCAATGACACTGGTTGATCCATATGTGGTTTGTGGAAAGAACACACATACAATGACTCTAGTGGGTCCACATGTAGTTTGTGAAAAGAACACACATGCAATAACCACTGGTTGATCCATATGTCGTTTGTGGAAAGAACACACATGCAATGAGTCTAGTGGATCCATGTGTGGTTTGTGGAAAAGAACACACATGCAATGAGTCTAGTGCTGGTTTTAGTATAAGAACACACATGCAATGACTCTAGTGGGTCCACATGTGGTTTGTGAAAAGAACACACGTGCAATGACCACTGGTTGATCCATATGTGGTTTTTGGAAAAGAACACACATGCAATGAACACTGGTGGATCCATGTGTGGTTTGTGGAAAGAACACACATGCAATGACTCTAGTGCTGGTTTTAGTATAAGAACACACAAGCAATGACTCTAGTGGGTCCATATATGATTTGTGGAAAGAACACACATGCAATGACACTGGTTGATCCATTTGTGGTTTGTGGAAAAAACACACATGCAATGACTCTAGTGATTGATACATGTGTGGTTTGTGGAAATTACACACATGCAATGACTCTAATGGATCCATAAGTGGTTTGTGGAAAAGAACACACATGCAATGACCACTGGTTGATCCATATGTTGTTTTTGGAAAAGAACACACATGCAATGAACACCGGTGGATCCATAAGTGGTTTGTGGAAAGAACACACATGCAATGACACTGGTTGATCCATATGTGGTTTGTGGAAAGAACACACATGCAATGACACTGGTGGATCCATAGGTGAATTATGAAAAGAACACAGATGCAATGACACTGGTGGATCCATGTGTGGTTTGTGGAAAAGAACACACATGCAATGAGTCTAGTGGATCCATGTGTGGTTTGTGGAAAAGAACACACATGCAATGACACTAGTGGATCCATATGTGGTTTGTGGCAAGAACACACATGCAATGACACTGGTGGATCCATAGGTGGATTGTGAAAATAACACACATGCAATGACACTGGTGGATCCATGTGTGGTTTGTGGAAAAGAACACACATGCAATGAGTCTGGTGGATCCATGTGTGGTTTCTGGAAAAGAACACACATGCAATGAGTCTAGTGCTGGTTTTAGTATAAGAACACACATGCAATGACTCTAGTGGGTCCACATGTGGTTTGTGAAAAGAACACACATGCAATGACCACTAGTTGATACATATGTGGTTTTTGGAAAAGAACACACATGCAATGAACACTGGCGGATCCATGTGTGGTTTGTGGAAATAACACACATGAATGACTCTAATGGATCCATAAGTGGTTTGTGGAAAAGAACACACGTGCAATGACCACTAGTTGATCCATATGTTGTTTTTGGAAAAGAACACACATGCAATGAACAATGGTGGATCCATAAGTGGTTTGTGGAAAGAAAAAACATGCAATGACACTGGTTGATCCATATGTGGTTTGTGGAAATAACACACGTGCAATGACTCTAGTGCTGGTTTTAGTATAAGAACACACATATAATGACTCTAGTGGGTCCACATGTAGTTTGTGAAAAGAACACACATGCAATGACCACTGGTTGATCCATAAGTTGTTTGTGGAAAAGAACACACTTGCAATGAACACTGGTGGATCCATGTGTGGTTTGTGGAAAAGAACACACATGCAATTAGTGGATCCATAGGTGGATTGTGAAAAGAACACACATGCAATGACACTGGTGGATCCATATGTGGTATGTGAAAAGAACACACATTTCAATGACTCTGGTTGTTTTTAGTAAAAAGAATACACATGCAATGACACTGGTGGATCCATAGGTGGATTGTGAAAAGAGCACACATGTAATGACACCGGTGGATCCATATGTGGTATGTGAAAAGAACACACATGCAATGACTCCAGTTGTTGTTAGTAAAAAGAACACACATGCAATGACACTGGTGGATCCATGTGTGGATTGTGAAAAGAACACACATGAAATGACACTAGTGGATCCATATGTGGTATGTGAAAAGAACACACATGCAATGACTCTGGTTGTTGTTACTAAAAAGAATACACATGCAATGACACTGGTGGATCCATGTGTGGTCTCTGAAGAGAACCGATGCAATGACTGTAATGGATCCATAAGTGGTTTGTGGAAAAGAACACACATGCAATTACCACTGGTTGATCCATATGTGGTTTGTGGAAATAATACACATGCAATGACACTTGTTGATCCATGTGTGGTTTGTGAAAAGAACACACATGCAATGCCACTGGTTGATCCATGTGTGGTTTGTGGATAGAACACGCATGCAATGACTCTAGTGCTAGTTTTAGTATAAGAACACACATACAATGACTCTAGTGGGTCCACATGTAGTTTGTGAAAAGAACACACATGCAATAACCACTGGTTGATCCATATGTGGTTTGTGGAAAAGAACACACATGCAATGAGTCTAGAGGATCCATGTGTGGTTTGTGGAAAAGAACACACATGCAATGAGTCTAGTGCTGGTTTTAGTATAAGAACACACATGCAATGACTCTAGTGGGTCCACATGTCGTTTGTGAAAAGAACAGATGTGCAATGACCACTGGTTGATCCAGATGTGGTTTTTGGAAAAGAACACACATGCAATGAACACTGGTGGATCCATGTGTGGTTTGTGGAAAGAACACACATGCAATGACTCTAGTGATTGATCCATGTGTGGTTTGTGGAAATAACACACATGCAATGACTCTAATGGATCCATAAGTGGTTTGTGGAAAAGAACACACGCAAAGAACTAATCGGGTTGATCCATATGTGGTTTTTGGAAAAGAACACACATGCAATGAACACCGGTGGATCCATAAGTGGTTTGTGGAAAGAACACACATGCAATGACACTGGTTGATCCATATGTGGTTTGTGGAAAGAACACACATACAATGACTCTAGTGGGTCCACATGTAGTTTGTGAAAAGAACACACATGCAATAACCACTGGTTGATCCATATGTGGTTTGTGGAAAAGAACACACATGCAATGAGTCTAGTGGATCCATGTGTGGTTTGTGGAAAAGAACACACATGCAATGAGTCTAGTGCTGGTTTTAGTATAAGAACACACATGCAATGACTCTAGTGGGTCCACATGTGGTTTGTGAAAAGAACACACGTGCAATGACCACTGGTTGATCCATATGTGGTTTTTGGAAAAGAACACACATGCAATGAACACTGGTGGATCCATGTGTGGTTTGTGGAAAGAACACACATCCAATGACTCTAGTGCTGGTTTTAGTATAAGAACACACAAGCAATGACTCTAGTGGGTCCATATATGATTTGTGGAAAGAACACACATGCAATGACACTGGTTGATCCATGTGTGGTTTGTGGAAAGAACACACATGCAATGACTCTAGTGATTGATCCATGTGTGGTTTGTTGAAATAACACACATGCAATGACTCTAATGGATCCATAAGTGGTTTGTGGAAAAGAACACACGTGCAGTGACCACTGGTTGATCCATTTGTGGTTTGTGGAAAAAACACACATGCAATGACTCTAGTGATTGATACATGTGTGGTTTGTGGAAATTACACACATGCAATGACTCTAATGGATCCATAAGTGGTTTGTGGAAAAGAACACACATGCAATGACCACTGGTTGATCCATATGTTGTTTTTGGAAAAGAACACACATGCAATGAACACCGGTGGATCCATAAGTGGTTTGTGGAAAGAACACACATGCAATGACACTGGTTGATGCATATGTGGTTTGTGGAAAGAACACACATGCAATGACACTGGTGGATCCATAGGTGGATTATGAAAAGAACACAGATACAATGACACTGGTGGATCCATGTGTGGTTTGTGGAAAAGAACACACATGCAATAACCACTGGTTGATCCATATGTGGTTTGTGGAAAAGAACACACATGCAATGAGTCTAGTGGATCCATGTGTGGTTTGTGGAAAAGAACACACATGCAATGAGTCTAGTGCTGGTTTTAGTATAAGAACACACATGCAATGACTCTAGTGGGTCCACATGTCGTTTGTGGAAAAGAACACACGTGCAATGACCACTGATTGATCCATATGTGGTTTTTGGAAAAGAACACACATGCAATGAACAATGGTGGATCCATAAGTGGTTTGTGGAAAGAACACACATGCAATGACACTGGTTGATCCATATGTGGTTTGTCGAAATAACACACGTGTAATGACTCTTGTGCTGGTTTTAGTATAAGAACACACATACAATGACTCTAGTGGGTCCACATGTAGTTTGTGAAAAGAACACACATGCAATGACCACTGGTTGATCCATAAGTTGTTTGTGGAAAAGAACACACATGCAATGAACACTGGTGGATCCATGTGTGGTTTGTGGAAAAGAACACACAAGCAATGACACTAGTGGATCCATAGGTGGATTGTGAAAAGAACACACATGCAATGACACTGGTGGATCCATATGTGGTATGTGAAAAGAACACACATTTCAATGACTCTGGTTGTTTTTTGTAAAAAGAACACACATGCAATAACATTGGTGGATCCATAGGTGGATTGTGAAAAGAGCACACATGTAATGACACCGGTGGATCCATATGTGGTATGTGAAAAGAACACAGATGCCATGACTCCAGTTGTTGTTAGTAAAAAGAACACACATGCAATGACACTGGTGGATCCATGTGTGGATTGTGAAAAGAACACACATGCAATGACACTAGTGGATCCATATGTGGTATGTGAAAAGAACACACATGCAATGACTCTGGTTGTTGTTAGTAAAAACAATACACATGCAATGACACTGGTGGATCCATGTGTGGTCTCTGAAGAGAACACATGCAATGACTCTAATGGATCCATAAGTGGTTTGTGGAAAAGAACACACATGCAATTACCACTGGTTGATCCATATGTGGTTTGTGGAAAGAACACACATGCAATGACACTAGTTGATCCATGTGTGGTTTGTGAAAAGAACACACATGCAATGCCACTGGTTGATCCATGTGTGGTTTCTGGATAGAACACACATGCAATGACTCTAGTGCTAGTTTTAGTATAAGAACACACATACAATGACTCTAGTGGGTCCACATGTAGTTTGTGAAAAGAACACACATGCAATAACCACTGGTTGATCCATATGTGGTTTGTGGAAAAGAACACACATGCAATGAGTCTAGTGGATCCATGTGTGGTTTGTGGAAAAGAACACACATGCAATGAGTCTAGTGCTGGTTTTAGTATAAGAACACACATGCAATGACTCTAGTGGGTCCACATGTGGTTTGTGAAAAGAACACACGTGCAATGACCAGTGGTTGATCCATATGTGGTTTTTGGAAAAGAACACACATGCAATGACCACTGGTGGATCCATGTGTGGTTTGTGGAAAGAACACACATGCAATGACTCTAGTGCTGGTTTTAGTATAAGAACACACATGCAATGACTCTAGTGGGTCCACATGTGGTTTGTGAAAAGAACACACATGCAATGACCACTGGTTGATCTAGATGTGGTTTTTGGAAAAGAACACACATGAAATGAACACTGGTGGATCCATGTGTGGTTTGTGGAAAGAACACACATGCAATGACTCTAGTGCTGGTTTTATTATAAGAACACACAAGCAATGACTCTAGTGGGGCCATATATGATTTGTGGAAAGAACACACATGCAATGACTCTAGTGCTGGTTTTAGTATAAGAACACACAAGCAATGACTCTAATGGGTCCATATATGATTTGTGGAAAGAACACACATGCAATGACACTGGTTGATCCATGTGTGGTTTGTGGAAAGAACACACATGCAATGACTCTAGTGATTGATCCATGTGTGGTTTGTGGAAATAACACACATGCAATGACTCTAATGGATCCATAAGTGGTTTGTGGAAAAGAACACACGTGCAGTGACCACTGGTTGATCCATATGTGGTTTTTGGAAAAGAACACACATGCAATGAACACTGGTGGATCCATAAGTGGTTTGTGGAAAGAACACACATGCAATGACACTGGTTGATCCATATGTGGTTTGTGGAAAGAACACACATACAATGACTCTAGTGGGTCCACATGTAGTTTGTGAAAAGAACACACATGCAATAACCACTGGTTGATCCATATGTGGTTTGTGGAAAAGAACACACATGCAATGAGTCTAGTGGATCCATGTGTGGTTTGTGGAAAAGAACACACATGCAATGAGTCTAGTGCTGGTTTTAGTATAAGAACACACATGCAATGACTCTAGTGGGTCCACATGTGGTTTGTGAAAAGAACACACGTGCAATGACCACTGGTTGATCCATATGTGGTTTTTGGAAAAGAACACACATGCAATGAACACTGGTGGATCCATGTGTGGTTTGTGGAAAGAACACACATGCAATGACTCTAGTGCTGGTTTTAGTATAAGAACACACAAGCAATGACTCTAGTGGGTCCATATATGATTTGTGGAAAGAACACACATGCAATGACACTGGTTGATCCATTTGTGGTTTGTGGAAAAAACACACATGCAATGACTCTAGTGATTGATACATGTGTGGTTTGTGGAAATTACACACATGCAATGACTCTAATGGATCCATAAGTGGTTTGTGGAAAAGAACACACATGCAATGACCACTGGTTGATAAATATGTTGTTTTTGGAAAAGAACACACATGCAATGAACACCGGTGGATCCATAAGTGGTTTGTGGAAAGAACACACATGCAATGACACTGGTTGATCCATATGTGGTTTGTGGAAAGAACACACATGCAATGACACTGGTGGATCCATAGGTGAATTATGAAAAGAACACAGATGCAATGACACTGGTGGATCCATGTGTGGTTTGTGGAAAAGAACACACATGCAATGAGTCTAGTGGATCCATGTGTGGTTTGTGGAAAAGAACACACATGCAATGACACTAGTGGATCCATATGTGGTTTGTGGCAAGAACACACATGCAATGACACTGGTGGATCCATAGGTGGATTGTGAAAATAACACACATGCAATGACACTGGTGGATCCATGTGTGGTTTGTGGAAAAGAACACACATGCAATGAGTCTGGTGGATCCATGTGTGGTTTCTGGAAAAGAACACACATGCAATGAGTCTAGTGCTGGTTTTAGTATAAGAACACACATGCAATGACTCTAGTGGGTCCACATGTGGTTTGTGAAAAGAACACACATGCAATGACCACTAGTTGATACATATGTGGTTTTTGGAAAAGAACACACATGCAATGAACACTGGCGGATCCATGTGTGGTTTGTGGAAATAACACACATGAATGACTCTAATGGATCCATAAGTGGTTTGTGGAAAAGAACACACGTGCAATGACCACTAGTTGATCCATATGTTGTTTTTGGAAAAGAACACACATGCAATGAACAATGGTGGATCCATAAGTGGTTTGTGGAAAGAAAAAACATGCAATGACACTGGTTGATCCATATGTGGTTTGTGGAAATAACACACGTGCAATGACTCTAGTGCTGGTTTTAGTATAAGAACACACATATAATGACTCTAGTGGGTCCACATGTAGTTTGTGAAAAGAACACACATGCAATGACCACTGGTTGATCCATAAGTTGTTTGTGGAAAAGAACACACTTGCAATGAACACTGGTGGATCCATGTGTGGTTTGTGGAAAAGAACACACATGCAATTAGTGGATCCATAGGTGGATTGTGAAAAGAACACACATGCAATGACACTGGTGGATCCATATGTGGTATGTGAAAAGAACACACATTTCAATGACTCTGGTTGTTTTTAGTAAAAAGAATACACATGCAATGACACTGGTGGATCCATAGGTGGATTGTGAAAAGAGCACACATGTAATGACACCGGTGGATCCATATGTGGTATGTGAAAAGAACACACATGCAATGACTCCAGTTGTCGTTAGTAAAAAGAACACACATGCAATGACACTGGTGGATCCATGTGTGGATTGTGAAAAGAACACACATGCAATGACACTAGTGGATCCATATGTGGTATGTGAAAAGAACACACATGCAATGAATCTGGTTGTTGTTACTAAAAAGAATACACATGCAATGACACTGGTGGATCCATGTGTGGTCTCTGAAGAGAACCGATGCAATGACTGTAATGGATCCATAAGTGGTTTGTGGAAAAGAACACACATGCAATTACCACTGGTTGATCCATATGTGGTTTGTGGAAATAATACACATGCAATGACACTTGTTGATCCATGTGTGGTTTGTGGAAAGAACACACATGCAATGCCACTGGTTGATCCATGTGTGGTTTGTGGATAGAACACGCATGCAATGACTCTAGTGCTAGTTTTAGTATAAGAACACACATACAATGACTCTAGTGGGTCCACATGTAGTTTGTGAAAAGAACACACATGCAATAACCACTGGTTGATCCATATGTGGTTTGTGGAAAAGAACACACATGCAATGAGTCTAGTGGATCCATGTGTGATTTGTGGAAAAGAACACACATGCAATGAGTCTAGTGCTGGTTTTAGTATAAGAACACACATGCAATGACTCTAGTGGGTCCACATGTCGTTTGTGAAAAGAACAGATGTGCAATGACCACTGGTTGATCCAGATGTGGTTTTTGGAAAAGAACACACATGCAATGAACACTGGTGGATCCATGTGTGGTTTGTGGAAAGAACACACATGCAATGACACTGGTTGATCCATATGTGGTTTGTGGAAATAAAACACGTGCAATGACTCTAGTGCTGGTTTTAGTATAAGAACACACATATAATGACTCTAGTGGGTCCACATGTAGTTTGTGAAAAGAACACACATGCAATGACCACTGGTTGATCCATAAGTTGTTTGTGGAAAAGAACACACATGCAATGAACACTGGTGGATCCATGTGTGGTTTGTGGAAAAGAACACACATGCAATGACACTAGTGGATCCATAGGTGGATTGTGAAAAGAACACACATGCAATGACACTAGTGGATCCATATCTGGTATGTGAAAAGAACACACATTTCAATGACTCTGGTTGGTTTTAGTAAAAAGAACACACATGCAATGACACTAGTGGATCCATAGGTGGATTGTGAAAAGAGGACACATGTAATGACACCGGTGGATCCATATGTGGTATGTGAAAAGAACACACATGCAATGACTCCAGTTGTTGTTAGTAAAAAGAACACACATCCAATGACACTAGTGGATCCATGTGTGGATTGTGAAAAGAACACACATGCAATGACACTAGTGGATCCATATGTGGTATGTGAAAAGAACACACATGCAATGACTCTGGTTGTTGTTACTAAAAAGAATACACATGCAATGACACTGGTGGATCCATGTGTGGTCTCTGAAGAGAACCGATGCAATGACTGTAATGGATCCATAAGTGGTTTGTGGAAAAGAACACACATGCAATTACCACTGGTTGATCCATATGTGGTTTGTGGAAAGAATACACATGCAATGACACTTGTTGATCCATGTGTGGTTTGTGAAAAGAACACACATGCAATGCCACTGGTTGATCCATGTGTGGTTTGTGGATAGAACACGCATGCAATGACTCTAGTGCTAGTTTTAGTATAAGAACACACATACAATGACTCTAGTGGGTCCACATGTAGTTTGTGAAAAGAACACACATGCAATAACCACTGGTTGATCCATATGTGGTTTGTGGAAAAGAACACACATGCAATGAGTCTAGTGGATCCATGTGTGGTTTGTGGAAAAGAACACACATGCAATGAGTCTAGTGCTGGTTTTAGTATAAGAACACACATGCAATGACTCTAGTGGGTCCACATGTCGTTTGTGAAAAGAACAGATGTGCAATGACCACTGGTTGGTCCATATGTGGTTTTTTGGAAAAGAACACACTTGCAATGAACACCGGTGGATCCATAAGTGGTTTGTGGAAAGAACACACATGCAATGACTCTAGTGCTGGTTTTATTATAAGAACACACAAGCAATGACTCTAGTGGGGCCATATATGATTTGTGGAAAGAACACACATGCAATGACACTGGTTGATCCATGTGTGGTTTATGGAAAGAACACACATGCAATGACTCTAGTGATTGATCCATGTGTGGTTTGTGGAAATAACACACATGCAATGACTCTAATGGATCCATAAGTGGTTTGTGGAAAAGAACACACGTGCAATGACCACTGGTTGATCCATATGTGGATTTTGGAAAAGAACACACATGCAATGAACACCGGTGGATCCATAAGTGCTTTGTGGAAAGAACACACATGCAATGACACTGGTTGATCCATATGTGGTTTGTGGAAAGAACACACATGCAATGACACTGGTGGATCCATAGGTGGATTGTAAAAAGAACACACATGCAATGACACTGGTGGATCCATGTGTGGTTTGTGGAAAAGAACACACATGCAATGAGTCTAGTGGATCCATGTGTGGTTTGTGGAAAAGAACACACATGCAATGAGTCTAGTGCTGGTTTTAGTATAAGAACACACATGGAATGACTCTAGTGGGTCCACATGTGGTTTGTGAAAAGAACACACATGCAATGACACTGGTGGATCCATGTGTGGTTTGTGGAAAAGAACACACATGCAATGAATCTAGTGGATCCATGTGTGGTTTCTGGAAAAGAACACACATGCAATGAGTCTAGTGCTGGTTTTAGTATAAGAACACACATGCAATGACTCTAGTGGGTCCACATGTGGTTTGTGAAAAGAACACACATGCAATGACCACTCGTTGATACATATGTGGTTTTTGGAAAAGAACACACATGCAATGAACACTGGCGGATCCATGTTTGGTTTGTGGAAATAACACACATGAATGACTCTAATGGATCCATAAGTGGTTTGTGGAAAAGAACACACGTGCAATGACCACTAGTTGATCCATATGTTGTTTTTGGAAAAGAACACACATGCAATGAACAATGGTGAATCCATAAGTGGTTTGTGGAAAGAACACACATGCAATGACACTGGTTGATCCATATGTGGTTTGTGGAAATAACACACGTGTAATGACTCTAGTGCTGGTTTTAGTATAAGAACACACATATAATGACTCTAGTGGGTCCACATGTAGTTTGTGAAAAGAACACACATGCAATGACCACTGGTTGATCCATAAGTTGTTTGTGGAAAAGAACACACATGCAATGAACACTGGTGGATCCATGTGTGGTTTGTGGAAAAGAACACACATGCAATGACACTAGTGGATCCATAGGTGGATTGTGAAAAGAACACACATGCAATGACACTAGTGGATCCATATGTGGTATGTGAAAAGAACACACATTTCAATGACTCTGGTTGGTTTTAGTAAAAAGAACACACATGCAATGACACTAGTGGATCCATAGGTGGATTGTGAAAAGAGGACACATGTAATGACACCGGTGGATCCATATGTGGTATGTGAAAAGAACACACATGCAATGACTCCAGTTGTTGTTAGTAAAAAGAACACACATGCAATGACACTGGTGGATCCATGTGTGGATTGTGAAAAGAACACACATGCAATGACACTAGTGGATCCATATGTGGTATGTGAAAAGAACACACATGCAATGACTCTGGTTGTTGTTACTAAAATGAATACACATGCAATGACACTAGTGGATCCATGTGTGGTCTCTGAAGAGAACACATGCAATGACTCTAATGGATCCATAAGTGGTTTGTGGAAAAGAACACACATGCAATTACCACTGGTTGATCCATATGTGGTTTGTGGAAAGAATACACATGCAATGACACTTGTTGATCCATGTGTGGTTTGTGAAAAAACACACATGCAATGCCACTGGTTGATCCATGTGTGGTTTGTGGATAGAACACACATGCAATGACTCTAGTGCTAGTTTTAGTATAAGAACACACATACAATGACTCTAGTGGGTCCACATGTAGTTTGTGAAAAGAACACACATGCAATAACCACTGGTTGATCCATATGTGGTTTGTGGAAAAGAACACACATGCAATGAGTCTAGTGGATCCATGTGTGGTTTGTGGAAAAGAACACACATGCAATGAGTCTAGTGCTGGTTTTAGTATAAGAACACACATGCAATGACTCTAGTGGGTCCACATGTCGTTTGTGGAAAAGAACACACGTGCAATGACCACTGATTGATCCATATGTGGTTTTTGGAAAAGAACACACTTGCAATGAACACCGGTGGATCCATAAGTGGTTTGTGGAAAGAACACACATGCAATGACACTGGTTGATCCATATGTGGTTTGTGGAAAGAACACACATGAAATGACACTGGTGGATCCATAGGTGGATTGTGAAAATAACACACATGCAATGACACTGGTGGATCCATGTGTGGTTTGTGGAAAAGAACACACATGCAATGAGTCTAGTGGATCCATGTGTGGTTTATGGAAAAGAACACACATGCAATGAGTCTAGTGTTGGTTTTAGTATAAGAACACACATGCAATGACTCTAGTGGGTCCACATGTGGTTTGTGAAAAGAACACACATGCAATGACCACTGGTTGATACATATGTGGTTTTTGGAAAAGAACACACATGCAATGAACACTGGTGGATCCATATGTGGTTTGTGGAAATAACACACATGAATGACTCTAATGGATCCATAATTGGTTTGTGGAAAAGAACACACGTGCAATGACCACTAGTTGATCCATATGTGGTTTTTGGAAAAGAACACACATGCAATGAACAATGTAGGATCCATAAGTGGTTTGTAGAAAGAACACACATGCAATGATACTGGTTGATCCATATGTGGTTTGTCGAAATAACACACGTGCAATGACTCTAGTGCTGGTTTTAGTATAAGAACACACATACAATGACTCTAGTGGGTCCACATGTAAATTGTGAAAAGAACACACATGCAATGACCACTGGTTGATCCATAAGTTGTTTGTGGAAAAGAACACACATGCAATGAACACTGGTGGATCCATGTGTGGTTTGTGGAAAAGAACACACATGCAATGACACTAGTGGATCCATAGGTGGATTGTGAAAAGAACACACATGCAATGACACTGGTGGATCCATAGGTGGATTGTGAAAAGAGCACACATGTAATGACACCGGTGGATCCATATGTGGTATGTGAAAAGAACACACATGCAATGACTCCAGTTGTTGTTAGTAAAAAGAACACACATGCAATGACACAGGTGGATCCATGTGTGGATTGTGAAAAGAACACACATGCAATGACACTAGTGGATCCATATGTGGTATGTGAAAAGAACACACATGCAATGACTCTGGTTGTTGTTAGTAAAAAGAATACACATGCAATGACACTGGTGGATCCATGTGTGGTCTCTGAAGAAAACACATGCAATGACTCTAATGGATCCATAAGTGGTTTGTGGAAAATAACACACATGCAATTACCAATGGTTGATCCATATGTGGTTTGTGGAAAGAATACACATGCAATGACACTTGTTGATCCATGTGTGGTTTGTGGAAAGAACACACATGCAATGCCACTGGTTGATCCATGTGTGGTTTGTGGATAGAACACACATGCAATGACTCTAGTGCTAGTTTTAGTATAAGAACACACATACAATGACTCTAGTGGGTCCACATGTAGTTTGTGAAAAGAACACACATGCAATAACCACTGGTTGATCCATATGTGGTTTGTGGAAAAGAACACACATGCAATGAGTCTAGTGGATCCATGTGTGGTTTGTGGAAAAGAACACACATGCAATGAGTCTAGTGCTGGTTTTAGTATAAGAACACACATGCAATGACTCTAGTGGGTCCACATGTGGTTTGTGAAAAGAACACACATGCAATGACCACTGGTTGATCCATGTGTGGTTTTTGGAAAAGAACACACATGCAATGAACACTGGTGGATCCATGTGTGGTTTGTCGAAAGAACACACATGCAATGACTCTAGTGCTGGTTTTAGTATAAGAACACACAAGCAATGACTCTAGTGGGGCCATATATTATTTGTGGAAAGAACACACATGCAATGACACCGGTTGATCCATGTGTGGTTTGTGAAAAGAACACACATGCAATGACTCTAGTGATTGATCCATGTGTGGTTTGTGGAAATAACACACATGCAATGACTCTAATGGATCCATAAGTGGTTTGTGGAAAAGAACACACGTGCAATGACCACTGGTTATTCCATATGTGGTTTTTGGAAAAGAACACACATGCAATGAAGACCGGTGGATCCATAAGTGGTTTGTGGAAAGAACACACATGTAATGACACTGGTTGATCCATATGTGGTTTGTGGAAAGAACACACATGCAATGACACTGGTGGATCCATAGGTGGATTGTGAAAAGAAAACACATGCAATGACACAGGTGGATCCATGTGTGGTTTGTGGAAAAGAACACACATGCAATGACACTGGTTGATCCATGTGTGGTTTGTGGAAAGAACACACATGCAATGACTCTAGTGATTGATCCATGTGTGGTTTGTGGAAATAACTCACATGCAATGACTCTACTGGATCCATAAGTGGTTTGTGGAAAAGAACACACGTGCAATGACTACTGGTTGATCCATATTTGGTTTTTGGAAAAGAACACACATGCAATGAAGACCGGTGGATCCATAAGTGGTTTGTGGAAAGAACACACATGCAATGACACTAGTTGATCCATATTTGGTTTGTGGAAAGAACACACATGCAATGACACTGGTGGATCCATAGGTGGATTGTGAAAAGAACACACATGCAATGACACTGGTGGATCCATGTGTGGTTTGTGGAAAAGAACACACATGTAATGCGTCTAGTGGATCCATGTGTGGTTTGTGGAAAAGAACACACATGCAATGAGTCTAGTGCTGGTTTTAGTATAAGAACACACATGCAATGACTCTAGTGGGTCCACATGTGGTTTGTGAACAGAACACACATGCAATGACCACTGGTTGATACATATCTGGTTTTTGGAAAAGAACACACATGCAATGAACACTGGTGGATCCATGTGTGGTTTGTGGAAATAACACACATGACTGACTCTAATGGATCCATAAGTGGTTTGTGGAAAAGAACACACGTGCAATGACCACTAGTTGATCCATATGTGGTTTTTGGAAAAGAACACACATGCAATGAACAATGGTGGATCCGTTAGTGGTTTGTGGAAAGAACACACATGCAATGACACTGGTTGATCCATATGTGGTTTGTGGAAATAACACACGTGCAATGACTCTAGTGCTGGTTTTAGTATAAGAACACACATACAATGACTCTAGTGGGTCCACATGTAGTTTGTGAAAAGAACACACATGCAATGAGCACTGGTTGATCCATAAGTTGTTTGTGGAAAAGAACACATGCAATGAACACTGGTGGATCCATGTGTGGTTTGTGGAAAAGAACACACATGCAATGACACTAGTGGATCCATAGGTGGATTGTGAAAAGAACACACATGCAATGACACTGGTGGATCCATATGTGGTATGTGAAAAGAAAACACATTTCAATGACTCTGGTTGTTTTTAGTAAAAAGAACACACATGCAATGACACTGGTGGATCCATAGGTGGATTGTGAAAAGAGCACACATGTAATGACACCGGTGGATCCATATGTGGTATGTGAAAAGAACACACATGCAATGACTCCAGTTGTTGTTAGTAAAAAGAACACACATGCAATGACACTGGTGGATCCATGTGTGGATTGTGAAAAGAACACACATGCAATGACACTAGTGGATCCATATGTGGTATGTGAAAAGAACACACATGCAATGACTCTGGTTGTTGTTACTAAAAAGAATACACATGCAATGACACTGGTGGATCCATGTTTGGTCTCTGAAGAGAACACATGCAATGACTCTAATGGACCCATAAGTGGTTTGTGGAAAAGTACACACATGCAATTACCACTGGTTGATCCATATGTGGTTTGTGGAAAGAATACACATGCAATGACACTTGTTGATCCATGTGTGGTTTGTGAAAAGAACACACATGCAATGCCACTGGTTGATCCATGTGTGGTTTGTGGATAGAACACACATGCAATGACTCTAGTGCTAGTTTTAGTATAAGAACACACATACAATGACTCTAGTGGGTCCACATGTAGTTTGTGAAAAGAACACACATACAATAACCACTGGTTGATCCATATGTGGTTTGTGGAAAAGAACACACATGCAATGAGTCTAGTGGATCCATGTGTGGTTTGTGGAAAAGAACACACATGCAATGAGTCTAGTGTTGGTTTTAGTATAAGAACACACATGCAATGACTCTAGTGGGTCCACATGTCGTTTGTGAAAAAAACACACGTGCAATGACCACTGGTTGATCGATATGTGGTTTTTGGAAAAGAACACACTTGCAATGAACACAGGTGGATCCATAAGTGGTTTGTGGAAAGAACACACATGCAATGACTCTAGTGCTGGTTTTAGTATAAGAACACACAATCAATGACTCTAGTGGGGCCATATATGATTTGTGGAAAGAACACACATGCAATGACACTGGTTGATCCATGTGTGGTTTGTGGAAAGAACACACATGCAATGACTCTAGTGATTGATCCATGTGTGGTTTGTGGAAATAACACACATGCAATGACTCTAATGGATCCATAAGTGGTTTGTGGAAAAGAACACACGTGCAATGACCACTGGTTGATCCATATGTGGTTTGTGGAAAAGAACACACATGCAATGAGTCTAGTGGATCCATGTGTGGTTTGTGGAAAAGAACACACATGCAATGAGTCTAGTGCTGGTTTTAGTATAAGAACACACATACAATGACTCTAGTGGGTCCACATGTAGTTTGTGAAAAGAACACACATGCAATAACCACTGGTTGATCCATATGTGGTTTGTGGAAAAGAACACACATGCAATGAGTCTAGTGGATCCATGTGTGGTTTGTGGAAAAGAACACACATGCAATGAGTCTAGTGCTGGTTTTAGTATAAGAACACACATGCAATGACTCTAGTGGGTCCACATGTGGTTTGTGAAAAGAACACACATGCAATGACCACTTGTTGATCTAGATGTGGTTTTTGGAAAAGAACACACATGAAATGAACACTGGTGGATCCATGTGTGGTTTGTGGAAAGAACACACATGCAATGACTCTAGTGCTGGTTTTATTATAAGAACACACAAGCAATGACTCTAGTGGGGCCATATATGATTTGTGGAAAGAACACACATGCAATGACACTGGTTGATCCATGTGTGGTTTGTGGAAAGAACACACATGCAATGACTCTAGTGATTGATCCATGTGTGGTTTGTGGAAATAACACACATGCAATGACTCTAATGGATCCATAAGTGGTTTGTGGAAAAGAACACACGTGTAATGACCACTGGTTGATCCATATGTGGTTTTTGGAAAAGAACACATATGCAATGAAGACCGGTGGATCCATAAGTGGTTTGTGGAAAGAACACACATGCAATGATACTGGTTGATCCATATGTGGTTTGTGGAAAGAACACACATGCAATGACACTGGTGGATCCATAGGTGGATTGTGAAAAGAACACACATGCAATGGCACTGGTGGATCCATGTGTGGTTTGTGGAAAAGAACACACATGCAATGAGTCTAGTGGATCCATGTGTGGTTTGTGGAAAAGAACACACATGCAATGAGTCTAGTGCTTGTTTTAGTATAAGAACACACATGCAATGACTCTAGTGGGTCCACATGTGGTTTGTGAAAAGAACACACATGCAATGACCACTGGTTGATACATATGTGGTTTTTGGAAAAGAACACACATGCAATGAACACTGGTGGATCCATGTGTGGTTTGTGGAAATAACACACATGAATGACTCTAATGGATCCATAAGTGGTTTGTGGAAAAGAACACACGTGCAATGACCACTAGTTGATCCATATGTGGTTTTTGGAAAAGAACACACATGCAATGAACAATGGTGGATCTATTAGTGGTTTGTGGAAAGAACACACATGCAATGACACTGGTTGATCCGTATGTGGTTTGTGGAAATAACACACGTGCAATGACTCTAGTGATGGTTTTAGTATAAGAACACACATACAATGACTCTAGTGGGTCCACATGTAGTTTGTGAAAAGAACACACATGCAATGACCACTGGTTGATCCATAAGTTGTTTGTGGAAAAGAACACACATGCAATGAACACTGGTGGATCCATGTGTGGTTTGTGGTAAAGAACACACATGCAATGACACTAGTGGATCCATAGGTGGATTGTGAAAAGAACACACATGCAATGACACTGGTGGATCCATATGTGGTATGTGAAAAGAACACACATTTCAATGACTCTGGTTGTTTTTAGTAAAAAGAACACACATGCAATGACACTGGTGGATCCATAGGTGGATTGTGAAAAGAGCACACATGTAATGACACCGGTGGATCCATATGTGGTATGTGAAAAGAACACACATGCAATGACTCC
The DNA here is from genome assembly GCA_023614405.1 of Avena insularis. Classification (NCBI taxonomy): domain Eukaryota; kingdom Viridiplantae; phylum Streptophyta; class Magnoliopsida; order Poales; family Poaceae; genus Avena; species Avena insularis. The sequence continues at coordinate 426,090,578 of CM042692.1, read as the reverse complement.
AGTTGTTAGTAAAAAGAACACACATGCAATGACACTGGTGGATCCATGTGTGGATTGTGAAAAGAACACACATGCAATGACACTAGTGGATCCATATGTGGTATGTGAAAAGAACACACATGCAATGACTCTGGTTGTTGTTACTAAAAAGAATACACATGGAATGACACTGGTGGATCCATGTGTGGTCTCTGAAGAGAACACATGCAATGACTCTAATGGATCCATAAGTGGTTTGTGGAAAAGAATACACATGCAATTACCAATGGTTGATCCATATGTGGTTTGTGGAAAGAACACACATGCAATGACACTGGTTGATCCATGTGTGGTTTGTGAAAAGAACACACATGCAATGCCACTGGTTGATCCATGTGTGGTTTGTGAACACACATGCAATGAGTCTAGTGCTAGTTTTAGTATAAGAACACATACAATGACTCTAGTGGGTCCACATGTAGTTTGTGAAAAGAACACACATGCAATAACCACTGGTTGATCCATATGTGGTTTGTGGAAAAGAACACACATGCAATGAGTCTAGTAGATCCATGTGTGGTTTGTGGAAAAGAGCACATATGCAATGAGTCTAGTGCTGGTTTTAGTATAAGAACACACATGCAATGACTCTAGTGGGTCCACATGTGGTTTGTGAAAAGAACACACATGCAATGACCACTGGTTGATCTAGATGTGGTTTTTGGAAAAGAACACACATGAAATGCACACTGGTGGATCCATGTGTGGTTTGTGGAAAGAACACACATGCAATGACTCTAGTGCTGGTTTTATTATAAGAACACACAAGCAATGACTCTAGTGGGGCCATATATGATTTGTGGAAAGAACACACATGCAATGACACTGGTTGATCCATGTGTGGTTTGTGGAAAGAACACACATGCAATGACTCTAGTGATTGATCCATGTGTGGTTTGTGGAAATAACACACATGCAATGACTCTAATGGATCCATAAGTGGTTTGTGGAAAAGAACACACGTGTAATGACCACTGGTTGATCCATATGTGGTTTTTGGAAAAGAACACATATGCAATGAAGACCGGTGGATCCATAAGTGGTTTGTGGAAAGAACACACATGCAATGATACTGGTTGATCCATATGTGGTTTGTGGAAAGAACACACATGCAATGACACTGGTGGATCCATAGGTGGATTGTGAAAAGAACACACATGCAATGGCACTGGTGGATCCATGTGTGGTTTGTGGAAAAGAACACACATGCAATGAGTCTAGTGGATCCATGTGTGGTTTGTGGAAAATAACACACATGCAATGAGTCTAGTTCTTGTTTTAGTATAAGAACACACATGCAATGACTCTAGTGGGTCCACATGTGGTTTGTGAAAAGAACACACATGCAATGACCACTAGTTGATACATATGTGGTTTTTGGAAAAGAACACACATGCAATGAACACTGGTGGATCCATGTGTGGTTTGTGGAAATAACACACATGAATGACTCTAAAGGATCCATAAGTGGTTTGTGGAAAAGAACACACGTGCAATGACCACTAGTTGATCCATATGTGGTTTTTGGAAAAGAACACACATGCAATGAACAATGGTGGATCCATTAGTGGTTTGTGGAAAGAACACACATGCAATGACACTGGTTGATCCGTCTGTGGTTTGTGGAAATAACACACGTGCAATGACTCTAGTGATGGTTTTAGTATAAGAACACACATACAATGACTCTAGTGGGTCCACATGTAGTTTGTGAAAAGAACACACATGCAATGACCACTGGTTGATCCATAAGTTGTTTGTGGAAAAGAACACACATGCAATGAACACTGGTGGATCCATGTGTGGTTTGTGGTAAAGAACACACATGCAATGACACTAGTGGATCCATAGGTGGATTGTGAAAAGAACACACATGCAATGACACTGGTGGATCCATCTGTGGTATGTGAAAAGAACACACATTTCAATGACTCTGGTTGTTTTTAGTAAAAAGAACACACATGCAATGACACTGGTGGATCCATAGGTGGATTGTGAAAAGAGCACACATGTAATGACACCGGTGGATCCATATGTGGTATGTGAAAAGAACACACATGCAATGACTCCAGTTGTTGTTAGTAAAAAGAACACACATGCAATGACACTGGTGGATCCATGTGTGGATTGTGAAAAGAACACACATGCAATGACACTAGTGGATCCATATGTGGTATGTGAAAAGAACACACATGCAATGACTCTGGTTGTTGTTACTAAAAAGAATACACATGGAATGACACTGGTGGATCCATGTGTGGTCTCTGAAGAGAACACATGCAATGACTCTAATGGATCCATAAGTGGTTTGTGGAAAAGAATACACATGCAATTACCAATGGTTGATCCATATGTGGTCTGTGGAAATAATACACATGCAATGACACTTGTTGATCCATGTGTGGTTTGTGAAAAGAACACACATGCAATGCCACTGGTTGATCCATGTGTGGTTTGTGGATAGAACACACATGCAATGACTCTAGTGCTAGTTTTAGTATAAGAACACACATACAATGACTCTAGTGGGTCCACATGTAGTTTGTGAAAAGAACACACATGCAATAACCACTGGTTGATCCATATGTGGTTTGTGGAAAAGAACACACATGCAATGAGTCTAGTAGATCCATGTGTGTTTGTGGAAAAGAGCACACATGCAATGAGTCTAGTGCTGGTTTTAGTATAAGAACACACATGCAATGACTCTAGTGGGTCCACATGTGGTTTGTGAAAAGAACACACATGCAATGACCACTGGTTGATCTAGATGTGGTTTTTGGAAAAGAACACACATGAAATGAACACTGGTGGATCCATGTGTGGTTTGTGGAAAGAACACACATGCAATGACTCTAGTGCTGGTTTTATTATAAGAACACACAAGCAATGACTCTAGTGGGGCCATATATGATTTGTGGAAAGAACACACATGCAATGACACTGGTTGATCCATGTGTGGTTTGTGGAAAGAACACACATGCAATGACTCTAGTGATTGATCCATGTGTGGTTTGTGGAAATAACACACATGCAATGACTCTAATGGATCCATAAGTGGTTTGTGGAAAAGAACACACGTGTAATGACCACTGGTTGATCCATATGTGGTTTTTGGAAAAGAACACATATGCAATGAAGACCGGTGGATCCATAAGTGGTTTGTGGAAAGAACACACATGCAATGATACTGGTTGATCCATATGTGGTTTGTGGAAAGAACACACATGCAATGACACTGGTGGATCCATAGGTGGATTGTGAAAAGAACACACATGCAATGGCACTGGTGGATCCATGTGTGGTTTGTGGAAAAGAACACACATGCAATGAGTCTAGTGGATCCATGTGTGGTTTGTGGAAAAGAACACACATGCAATGAGTCTAGTGCTTGTTTTAGTATAAGAACACACATGCAATGACTCTAGTGGGTCCACATGTGGTTTGTGAAAAGAACACACATGCAATGACCACTGGTTGATACATATGTGGTTTTTGGAAAAGAACACACATGCAATGAACACTGGTGGATCCATGTGTGGTTTGTGGAAATAACACACATGAATGACTCTAATGGATCCATAAGTGGTTTGTGGAAAAGAACACACGTGCAATGACCACTAGTTGATCCATATGTGGTTTTTGGAAAAGAACACACATGCAATGAACAATGGTGGATCCATTAGTGGTTTGTGGAAAGAACACACATGCAATGACACTGGTTGATCCGTATGTGGTTTGTGGAAATAACACAGGTGCAATGACTCTAGTGATGGTTTTAGTATAAGAACACACATACAATGACTCTAGTGGGTGCACATGTAGTTTGTGAAAAGAACACACATGCAATGACCACTGGTTGATCCATAAGTTGTTTGTGGAAAAGAACACACATGCAATGAACACTGGTGGATCCATGTGTGGTTTGTGGAAAAGAACACACATGCAATGACACTAGTGGATCCATAGGTGGATTGTGAAAAGAACACACATGCAATGACACTGGTGGATCCATATGTGGTATGTGAAAAGAACACACATTTCAATGACTCTGGTTGTTTTTAGTAAAAAGAACACACATGCAATGACACTGGTGGATCCATAGGTGGATTGTGAAAAGAGCACACATGTAATGACACCGGTGGATCCATATGTGGTATGTGAAAAGAACACACATGCAATGACTCCAGTTGTTGTTAGTAAAAAGAACACACATGCAATGACACTGGTGGATCCATGTGTGGATTGTGAAAAGAACACACATGCAATGACACTAGTGGATCCATATGTGGTATGTGAAAAGAACACACATGCAATGACTCTGGTTGTTGTTACTAAAAAGAATACACATGGAATGACACTGGTGGATCCATGTGTGGTCTCTGAAGAGAACACATGCAATGACTCTAATGGATCCATAAGTGGTTTGTGGAAAAGAATACACATGCAATTACCAATGGTTGATCCATATGTGGTTTGTGGAAAGAATACACATGCAATGACACTTGTTGATCCATGTGTGGTTTGTGAAAAGAACACACATGCAATGCCACTGGTTGATCCATGTGTGGTTTGTGGATAGAACACACATGCAATGACTCTAGTGCTAGTTTTAGTATAAGAACACACATACAATGACTCTAGTGGGTCCACATGTAGTTTGTGAAAAGAACACACATGCAATAACCACTGGTTGATGTGGTTTGTGGAAAAGAACACACATGCAATGAGTCTAGTAGATCCATGTGTGGTTTGTGGAAAAGAGCACACATGCAATGAGTCTAGTGCTGGTTTTAGTATAAGAACACACATGCAATGACTCTAGTGGGTCCACATGTGGTTTGTGAAAAGAACACACATGCAATGACCACTGGTTGATCCAGATGTGGTTTTTGGAAAAGAACACACATGCAATGAACACTGGTGGATCCATGTGTGGTTTGTGGAAAGAACACACATGCAATGACTCTAGTGCTGCTTTTAGTATAAGAACACACAAGCAATGACTCTAGTGGGGCCATATATGATTTGTGGAAAGAACACACATGCAATGACACTGGTTGATCCATGTGTGGTTTGTGGAAAGAACACACATGCAATGACTCTAGTGATTGATCCATGTCTGGTTTGTGGAAATAACACACATGCAATGACTCTAATGGATCCATAAGTGCTTTGTGGAAAAGAACACACGTGTAATGACCACTGGTTGATCCATATGTGGTTTTTGGAAAAGAACACATATGCAATGAAGACCGGTGGATCCATAAGTGGTTTGTGGAAAGAACACACATGCAATGATACTGGTTGATCCATATGTGGTTTGTGGAAAGAACACACATGCAATGACACTGGTGGATCCATAGGTGGATTGTGAAAAGAACACACATGCAATGGCATCAGGATCCATGTGTGGTTTGTGGAAAAAACACACATGCAATGAGTCTAGTGGATCCATGTGTGGTTTGTGGAAAAGAACACACATGCAATGAGTCTAGTGCTGGTTTTAGTATAAGAACACACATGCAATGACTCTAGTGGGTCCACATGTGGTTTGTGAAAAGAACACACATGCAATGACCACTGGTTGATACATAAGTGGTTTTTGGAAAAGAACACACATGCAATGAACACTGGTGGATCCATGTGTGGTTTGTGGAAATAAGACACATGAATGACTCTAATGGATCCATAAGTGGTTTGTGGAAAAGAACACACGTGCAATGACCACTAGTTGATCCATATGTGGTTTTTGGAAAAGAACACACATGCAATGAACAGTGGTGGATCCATTAGTGGTTTGTGGAAAGAACACACATGCAATGACACTGGTTGATCCGTATGTGGTTTGTGGAAATAACACACGTGCAATGACTCTAGTGCTGGTTTTAGTATAAGAACACACATACAATGACTCTAGTGGGTCCACATGTAGTTTGTGAAAAGAACACACATGCAATGACCACTGGTTGATCCATAAGTTGTTTGTGGAAAAGAACACACATGCAATGAACACTGGTGGATCCATGTGTGGTTTGTGGAAAAGAACACACATGCAATGACACTAGTGGATCCATAGGTGGATTGTGAAAAGAACACACATGCAATGACACTGGTGGATCCCTATGTGGTATGTGAAAAGAACACACATTTCAATGACTCTGGTTGTTTTTAGTAAAAAGAACACACATGCAATGACACTGGTGGATCGATAGGTGGATTGTGAAAAGAGCACACATGTAATGACACCGGTGGATCCATATGTGGTATGTGAAAAGAACACACATGCAATGACTCCAGTTGTTGTTAGTAAAAAGAACACACATGCAATGACACGGGTGGATCCATGTGTGGATTGTGAAAAGAACACACATGCAATGACACTAGTGGATCCATATGTGGTATGTGAAAAGAACAAATATGCAATGACTCTGGTTGTTGTTACTAAAAAGAATACACATGCAATGACACTGGTGGATCCAGTGTGGTCTCTGAAGAGAACACATGCAATGACTCTAATGGATCCATAAGTGGTTTGTGGAAAAGAACACACATGCAATTACCACTGGTTGATCCATATGTGGTTTGTGGAAAGAATACACATGCAATGACACTTGTTGATCCATGTGTGGTTTGTGAAAAGAACACACATGCAATGCCACTGGTTGATCCATGTGTGGTTTGTGGATAGAACACACATGCAATGACTCTAGTGATAGTTTTAGTATAAGAACACACATACAATGACTAGTGGGTCCACATGTAGTTTGTGAAAAGAACACACATGCAATAACCACTGGTTGATCCATATGTGGTTTGTGGAAAAGAACACACATGCAATGAGTCTAGTAGATCTATGTGTGGTTTGTGGAAAAGAACACACGTGCAATGAGTCTAGTGCTGGTTTTAGTATAAGAACACACATGCAATGACTCTAGTGGGTCCACATGTGGTTTGTGAAAAGAACACACATGCAATGACCACTGGTTGATCCATATGTGATTTTTGGAAAAGAACACACATGCAATGAACACTGGTGGATCCATGTGTGGTTTGTGGAAAGAACACAGATGCAATGACTCTAGTGCTGGTTTTAGTATAAGAACACACAAGCAATGACTCTAGTGGGGCCATATATGATTTGTGGAAAGAACACACATGCAATGACACTGGTTGATCCATGTGTGGTTTGTGGAAAGAACACACATGCAATGACTCTAGTGATTGATCCATGTGTGGTTTGTGGAAATAACACACATGCAATGACTCTAATGGATCCATAAGTGGTTTGTGGAAAAGAACACACGTGTAATGACCACTGGTTGATCCATATGTGGTTTTTGGAAAAGAACACATATGCAATGAAGACCGGTGGATCCATAAGTGGTTTGTGGAAAGAACACACATGCAATGATACTGGTTGATCCATATGTGGTTTGTGGAAAGAACACACATGCAATGACACTAGTGGATCCATAGGTGGATTGTGAAAAGAACACACATGCAATGGCACTGGTGGATCCATGTGTGGTTTGTGGAAAAGAACACACATGCAATGAGTCTAGTGGATCCATGTGTGGTTTGTGGAAAAGAACACACATGCAATGAGTCTAGTGCTGGTTTTAGTATAAGAACACACATGCAATGACACTGGTTGATCCATATGTGGTTTGTGGAAAGAACACACATGCAATGACACTGGTGGATCCATAGGTGGATTGTGAAAAGAACACACATGCAATGGCACTGGTGGATCCATGTGTGGTTTGTGGAAAAGAACACACATGCAATGAGTCTAGTGGATCCATGTGTGGTTTGTGGAAAAGAACACACATGCAATGAGTCTAGTGCTGGTTTTAATATAAGAACACACATGTAATGACTCTAGTGGGTCCACATGTGGTTTGTGAAAAGAACACACATGCAATGACCACTGGTTGATACATATGTGGTTTTTGGAAAAGAACACACATGCAATGAACCCTGGTGGATCCATGTGTGGTTTGTGGAAATAAGACACATGAATGACTCTAATGGATCCATAAGTGGTTTGTGGAAAAGAACACACGTGCAATGACCACTAGTTGATCCATATGTGGTTTTTGGAAAAGAACACACATGCAATGAACAATGGTGGATCCATTAGTGGTTTGTGTAAAGAACACACATGCAATGACACTGGTTGATCCGTATGTGGTTTGTGGAAATAACACACGTGCAATGACTCTAGTGCTGGTTTTAGTATAAGAACACACATACAATGACTTTAGTATAAGAACACACATTTCAATGACTCTGGTTGTTTTTAGTAAAAAGAACACACATGCAATGACACTGGTGGATCGATAGGTGGATTGTGAAAAGAGCACACATGTAATGACACCGGTGGATCCATATGTGGTATGTGAAAAGAACACACATGCAATGACTCCAGTTGTTGTTAGTAAAAAGAACACACATGCAATGACACTGGTGGATCCATGTGTGGATTGTGAAAAGAACACACATGCAACGACACTAGTGGATCCATATGTGGTATGTGAAAAGAACAAACATGCAATGACTCTGGTTGTTGTTACTAAAAAGAATACACATGCAATGACACTGGTGGATCCATGTGTGGTCTCTGAGGAGAACACATGCAATGACTCTAATGGATCCATAAGAGGTTTGTGGAAAAGAACACACATGCAATTACCACTGGTTGATCCATATGTGGTTTGTGGAAAGAATACACATGCAATGACACTTGTTGATCCATGTGTGGTTTGTGAAAAGAACACACATGCAATGCCACTGGTTGATCCATGTGTGGTTTGTGGATAGAACACACATGCAATGACTCTAGTGCTAGTTTTAGTATAAGAACACACATACAATGACTCTAGTGGGTCCACATGTAGTTTGTGAAAAGAACACACATGCAATAACCACTGGTTGATCCATATGTGGTTTGTGGAAAAGAACACACATGCAATGAGTCTAGTAGATCTATGTGTGGTTTGTGGAAAAGAACACACATGCAATGAGTCTAGTGCTGGTTTTAGTATAAGAACACACATGCAATGACTCTAGTGGGTCCACATGTGGTTTGTGAAAAGAACACACATGCAATGACCACTGGTTGATCCATATGTGGTTTTTGGAAAAGAACACACATGCAATGAACACTGGTGGATCCATGTGTGGTTTGTGGAAAGAACACAGATGCAATGACTCTAGTGCTGGTTTTAGTATAAGAACACACAAGCAATGACTCTAGTGGGGCCATATATGATTTGTGGAAAGAACACACATGCAATGACACTGGTTGATCCATGTGTGGTTTGTGGAAAGAACACACATGCAATGACTCTAGTGATTGATCCATGTGTGGTTTGTGGAAATAACACACATGCAATGACTCTAATGGATCCATAAGTGGTTTGTGGAAAAGAACACACGTGTAATGACCACTGGTTGATCCATATGTGGTTTTTGGAAAAGAACACATATGCAATGAAGACCGGTGGATCCATAAGTGGTTTGTAAAAAGAACACACATGCAATGATACTGGTTGATCCATATGTGGTTTGTGGAAAGAACACACATGCAATGACACTGGTGGATCCATAGGTGGATTGTGAAAAGAACACACATGCAATGGCACTGGTGGATCCATGTGTGGTTTGTGGAAAAGAACACACATGCAATGAGTCTAGTGGATCCATGTGTGGTTTGTGGAAAAGAACACACATGCAATGAGTCTAGTGTTGGTTTTAGTATAAGAACACACATGTAATGACTCTAGTGGGTCCACATGTGGTTTGTGAAAAGAACACACATGCAATGACCACTGGTTGATACATATGTGGTTTTTAGAAAAGAACACACATGCAATGACACTGGTTGATCCGTATGTGGTTTGTGGAAATAACACACGTGCAATGACTCTAGTGCTGGTTTTAGTATAAGAACACACATACAATGACTCTAGTGGGTCCACATGTAGTTTGTGAAAAGAACACACATGCAATGACCACTGGTTGATCCATAAGTTGTTTGTGGAAAAGAACACACATGCAATGAACACTGGTGGATCCATGTGTGGTTTGTGGAAAAGAACACACATGCAATGACACTAGTGGATCCATAGGTGGATTGTGAAAAGAACACACATGCAATGACACTGGTGGATCCATATGTGGTATGTTAAAAGAACACACATTTCAATGACTCTGGTTGTTTTTAGTAAAAAGAACACACATGCAATGACACTGGTGGATCGATAGGTGGATTGTGAAAAGAGCACACATGTAATGACACCGGTGGATCCATATGTGGTATGTGAAAAGAACACACATGCAATGACTCCAGTTGTTGTTAGTAAAAAGAACACACATGCAATGACACTGGTGGATCCATGTGTGGATTGTGAAAAGAACACACATGCAATGACACTAGTGGATCCATATGTGGTATGTGAAAAGAACAAACATGCAATGACTCTGGTTGTTGTTACTAAAAAGAATACACATGCAATGACACTGGTGGATCCATGTGTGGTCTCTGAAGAGAACACATGCAATGACTCTAATGGATCCATAAGTGGTTTGTGGAAAAGAACACACATGCAATTACCACTGGTTGATCCATATGTGGTTTGTGGAAAGAATACACATGCAATGACACTTGTTGATCCATGTGTGGTTTGTGAAAAGAACACACATGCAATGCCACTGGTTGATCCATGTGTGGTTTGTGGATAGAACACACATGCAATGACTCTAGTGCTAGTTTTAGTATAAGAACACACATACAATGACTCTAGTGGGTCCACATGTAGTTTGTGAAAAGAACACTAATGCAATAACCACTGGTTGATCCATATGTGGTTTGTGGAAAAGAACACACATGCAATGAGTCTAGTAGATCTATGTGTGGTTTGCGGAAAAGAACACACATGCAATGAGTCTAGTGCTGGTTTTAGTATAAGAACACACATGCAATGACTCTAGTGGGTCCACATGTGGTTTGTGAAAAGAACACACATGCAATGACCACTGGTTGATCCATATGTGGTTTTTGGAAAAGAACACACATGCAATGAACACTGGTGGATCCATGTGTGGTTTGTGGAAAGAACACAGATGCAATGACTCTAGTGCTGGTTTTAGTATAAGAACACACAAGCAATGACTCTAGTGGGGCCATATATGATTTGTGGAAAGAACACACATGCAATGACACTGGTTGATCCATGTGTGGTTTGTGGAAAGAACACACATGCAATGACTCTAGTGATTGATCCATGTGTGGTTTGTGGAAATAACACACATGCAATGACTCTAATGGATCCATAAGTGGTTTGTGGAAAAGAACACACGTGTAATGACCATGGTTGATCCATATGTGGTTTTTGGAAAAGAACACATATGCAATGAAGACCGGTGGATCCATAAGTGGTTTGTGGAAAGAACACACATGCAATGATACTGGTTGATCCATATGTGGTTTGTGGAAAGAACACACATGCAATGACACTGGTGGATCCATAGGTGGATTGTGAAAAGAAAACACATGCAATGGCACTGGTGGATCCATGTGTGGTTTGTGGAAAAGAACACACATGCAATGAGTCTAGTGGATCCATGTGTGGTTTGTGGAAAAGAACACACATGCAATGAGTCTAGTGCTGGTTTTAGTATAAGAACACACATGCAATGACACTGGTTGATCCATATGTGGTTTGTGGAAAGAACACACATGCAATGACACTGGTGGATCCATAGGTGGATTGTGAAAAGAACACACATGCAATGGCACTGGTGGATCCATGTGTGGTTTGTGGAAAAGAACACACATGCAATGAGTCTAGTGGATCCATGTGTGGTTTGTGGAAAAGAACACACATGCAATGAGTCTAGTGCTGGTTTTAATATAAGAACACACATGTAATGACTCTAGTGGGTCCACATGTGGTTTGTGAAAAGAACACACATGCAATGACCACTGGTTGATACATATGTGGTTTTTGGAAAAGAACACACATGCAATGAACCCTGGTGGATCCATGTGTGGTTTGTGGAAATAAGACACATGAATGACTCTAATGGATCCATAAGTGGTTTGTGGAAAAGAACACACGTGCAATGACCACTAGTTGATCCATATGTGGTTTTTGGAAAAGAACACACATGCAATGAACAATGGTGGATCCATTAGTGGTTTGTGGAAAGAACACACATGCAATGACACTGGTTGATCCGTATGTGGTTTGTGGAAATAACACACGTGCAATGACTCTAGTGCTGGTTTTAGTATAAGAACACACATACAATGACTCTAGTGGGTCCACATGTAGTTTTTGAAAAGAACACACATGCAATGACCACTGGTTGATCCATAAGTTGTTTGTGGAAAAGAACACACATGCAATGAACACTGGTGGATCCATGTGTGGTTTGTGGAAAAGAACACACATGCAATGAAACTAGTGGATCCATAGGTGGATTGTGAAAAGAACACACATGCAATGACACTGGTGGATCCATATGTGGTATGTGAAAAGAACACACATTTCAATGACTCTGGTTGTTTTTAGTAAAAAGAACACACATGCAATGACACTGGTGGATCGATAGGTGGATTGTGAAAAGAGCACACATGTAATGACACCGGTGGATCCATATGTGGTATGTGAAAAGAACACACATGCAATGACTCCAGTTGTTGTTAGTAAAAGAACACACATGCAATGACACTGTGGATCCATGTGTGGATTGTGAAAAGAACACACATGCAACGACACTAGTGGATCCATATGTGGTATGTGAAAAGAACAAACATGCAATGACTCTGGTTGTTACTAAAAAAGAATACACATGCAATGACACTGGTGGATCCATGTGGTCTCAAGAGAGAACACATGCAATGACTCTAATGGATCCATAAGTGGTTTGTGGAAAAGAACACACATGCAATTACCACTGGTTGATCCATATGTGGTTTGTGGAAAGAATACACATGCAATGACACTTGTTGATCCATGTGTGGTTTGTGAAAAGAACACACATGCAATGCCACTGGTTGATCCATGTGTGGTTTGTGGATAGAACACACATGCAATGACTCTAGTGCTAGTTTTAGTATAAGAACACACATACAATGACTCTAGTGGGTCCACATGTAGTTTGTGAAAAGAACACACATGCAATAACCACTGGTTGATCCATATGTGGTTTGTGGAAAAGAACACACATGCAATGAGTCTAGTAGATCTATGTGTGGTTTGTGGAAAAGAACACACATGCAATGAGTCTAGTGCTGGTTTTAGTATAAGAACACACATGCAATGACTCTAGTGGGTCCACATGTGGTTTGTGAAAAGAACACACATGCAATGACCACTGGTTGATCCATATGTGGTTTTTGGAAAAGAACACACATGCAATGAACACTGGTGGATCCATGTGTGGTTTGTGGAAAGAACACAGATGCAATGACTCTAGTGCTGGTTTTAGTATAAGAACACACAAGCAATGACTCTAGTGGGGCCATATATGATTTGTGGAAAGAACACACATGCAATGACACTGGTTGATCCATGTGTGGTTTGTGGAAAGAACACACATGCAATGACTCTAGTGATTGATCCATGTGTGGTTTGTGGAAATAACACACATGCAATGACTCTAAGGGATCCATAAGTGGTTTGTGGAAAAGAACACACGTGTAATGACCACTGGTTGATCCATATGTGGTTTTTGGAAAAGAACACATATGCAATGAAGACCGGTGGATCCATAAGTGGTTTGTGGAAAGAACACACATGCAATGATACTGGTTGATCCATATGTGGTTTGTGGAAAGAACACACATGCAATGACACTGGTGGATCCATAGGTGGATTGTGAAAAGAACACACATGCAATGGCACTGGTGGATCCATGTGTGGTTTGTGGAAAAGAACACATGCAATGAGTCTAGTGGATCCATGTGTGGTTTGTGGAAAAGAACACACATGCAATGAGTCTAGTGTTGGTTTTAGTATAAGAACACACATGTAATGACTCTAGTGGGTCCACATGTGGTTTGTGAAAAGAACACACATGCAATGACCACTGGTTGATACATATGTGGTTTTTGGAAAAGAACACACATGCAATGACACTGGTTGATCCGTATGTGGTTTGTGGAAATAACACACGTGCAATGACTCTAGTGCTGGTTTTAGTATAAGAACACACATACAATGACTCTAGTGGGTCCACATGTAGTTTGTGAAAAGAACACACATGCAATGACCACTGGTTGATCCATAAGTTGTTTGTGGAAAAGAACACACATGCAATGAACACTGGTGGATCCATGTGTGGTTTGTGGAAAAGAACACACATGCAATGACACTAGTGGATCCATAGGTGGATTGTGAAAAGAACACACATGCAATGACACTGGTGGATCCATATGTGGTATGTGAAAAGAACACACATTTCAATGACTCTGGTTGTTTTTAGTAAAAAGAACACACATGCAATGACACTGGTGGATCGATAGGTGGATTGTGAAAAGAGCACACATGTAATGACACCGGTGGATCCATATGTGGTATGTGAAAAGAACACACATGCAATGACTCCAGTTGTTGTTAGTAAAAAGAACACACATGCAATGACACTGGTGGATCCATGTGTGGATTGTGAAAAGAACACACATGCAACGACACTAGTGGATCCATATGTGGTATGTGAAAAGAACAAACATGCAATGACTCTGGTTGTTGTTACTAAAAAGAATACACATGCAATCACACTGGTGGATCCATGTGTGGTCTCTGAAGAGAACACATGCAATGACTCTAATGGATCCATAAGTGGTTTGTGGAAAAGAACACACATGCAATTACCACTGGTTGATCCATATGTGGTTTGTGGAAAGAATACACATGCAATGACACTTGTTGATCCATGTGTGGTTTGTGAAAAGAACACACATGCAATGCCACTGGTTGATCCATGTGTGGTTTGTGGATAGAACACACATGCAATGACTCTAGTGCTAGTTTTAGTATAAGAACACACATACAATGACTCTAGTGGGTCCACATGTAGTTTGTGAAAAGAACACACATGCAATAACCACTGGTTGATCCATATGTGGTTTGTGGAAAAGAACACACATGCAATGAGTCTAGTAGATCTATGTGTGGTTTGTGGAAAAGAACACACATGCAATGAGTCTAGTGCTGGTTTTAGTATAAGAACACACATGCAATGACTCTAGTGGGTCCACATGTGGTTTGTGAAAAGAACACACATGCAATGACCACTGGTTGATCCATATGTGGTTTTTGGAAAAGAACACACATGCAATGAACACTGGTGGATCCATGTGTGGTTTGTGGAAAGAACACATATGCAATGACTCTAGTGCTGGTTTTAGTATAAGAACACACAAGCAATGACTCTAGTGGGGCCATATATGATTTGTGGAAAGAACACACATGCAATGACACTGGTTGATCCATGTGTGGTTTGTGGAAAGAACACACATGCAATGACTCTAGTGATTGATCCATGTGTGGTTTGTGGAAATAACACACATGCAATGACTCTAATGGATCCATAAGTGGTTTGTGGAAAAGAACACACGTGTAATGACCACTGGTTGATCCATATGTGGTTTTTGGAAAAGAACACATATGCAATGAAGACCGATGGATCCATAAGTGGTTTGTGGAAAGAACACACATGCAATGATACTGGTTGATCCATATGTGGTTTGTGGAAAGAACACACATGCAATGACACTGGTGGATCCATAGGTGGATTGTGAAAAGAACACACATGCAATGGCACTGGTGGATCCATGTGTGGTTTGTGGAAAAGAACACACATGCAATGAGTCTAGTGGATCCATGTGTGGTTTGTGGAAAAGAACACACATGCAATGAGTCTAGTGTTGGTTTTAGTATAAGAACACACATGCAATGACTCTAGTGGGTCCACATGTGGTTTGTGAAAAGAACACACATGCAATGACCACTGGTTGATACATATGTGGTTTTTGGAAAAGAACACACATACAATGACACTGGTTGATCCGTATGTGGTTTGTGGAAATAACACACGTGCAATGACTCTAGTGCTGGTTTTAGTATAAGAACACACATACAATGACTCTAGTGGGTCCACATGTAGTTTGTGAAAAGAACACACATGCAATGACCACTGGTTGATCCATAAGTTGTTTGTGGAAAAGAACACATGCAATGAATGGTGGATCCATGTGTGGTTTGTGGAAAAGAACACACATGCAATGACACTAGTGGATCCATAGGTGGATTGTGAAAAGAACACACATGCAATGACACTGGTGGATCCATATGTGGTATGTGAAAAGAACACACATTTCAATGACTCTGGTTGTTTTTAGTAAAAAGAACACACATGCAATGACACTGGTGGATCGATAGGTGGATTGTGAAAAGAGCACACATGTAATGACACCGGTGGATCCATATGTGGTATGTGAAAAGAACACACATGCAATGACTCCAGTTGTTGTTAGTAAAAAGAACACACATGCAATGACACTGGTGGATCGATGTGTGGATTGTGAAAAGAACACACATGCAACGACACTAGTGGATCCATATGTGGTATGTGAAAAGAACAAACATGCAATGACTCGTTGTTGTTACTAAAAGAATACACATGCAATCACACTGGTGGATCCATGTGTGGTCTCAAGAGAACACATGCAATGACTCTAATGGATCCATAAGTGGTTTGGAAAAGAACACACATGCAATTACCACTGGTTGATCCATATGTGGTTTGTGGAAAGAATACACATGCAATGACACTTGTTGATCCATGTGTGGTTTGTGAAAAGAACACACATGCAATGCCACTGGTTGATCCATGTGTGGTTTGTGGATAGAACACACATGCAATGACTCTAGTGCTAGTTTTAGTATAAGAACACACATACAATGACTCTAGTGGGTCCACATGTAGTTTGTGAAAAGAACACACATGCAATAACCACTGGTTGATCCATATGTGGTTTGTGGAAAAGAACACACATGCAATGAGTCTAGTAGATCCATGTGGTTTGTGAAAAGAACACACATGCAATGAGTCTAGTGCTGGTTTTAGTATAAGAACACACATGCAATGACTCTAGTGGGTCCACATGTGGTTTGTGAAAAGAACACACATGCAATGACCACTGGTTGATCCATATGTGGTTTTTGGAAAAGAACACACATGCAATGAACACTGGTGGATCCATGTGTGGTTTGTGGAAAGAACACATATGCAATGACTCTAGTGCTGGTTTTAGTATAAGAACACACAAGCAATGACTCTAGTGGGGCCATGTATGATTTGTGGAAAGAACACACATGCAATGACACTGGTTGATCCATGTGTGGTTTGTGGAAAGAACACACATGCAATGACTCTAGTGATTGATCCATGTGTGGTTTGTGGAAATAACACACATGCAATGACTCTAATGGATCCATAAGTGGTTTGTGGAAAAGAACACACGTGTAATGACCACTGGTTGATCCATATGTGGTTTTTGGAAAAGAACACATATGCAATGAAGACCGGTGGATCCATAAGTGGTTTGTGGAAAGAACACACATGCAATGATACTGGTTGATCCATATGTGGTTTGTGGAAAGAACACACATGCAATGACACTGGTGGATCCATAGGTGGATTGTGAAAAGAACACACATGCAATGGCACTGGTGGATCCATGTGTGGTTTGTGGAAAAGAACACACATGCAATGAGTCTAGTGGATCCATGTGTGGTTTGTGGAAAAGAACACACATGCAATGAGTCTAGTGCTGGTTTTAGTATAAGAACACACATGCAATGACTCTAGTGGGTCCACATGTGGTTTGTGAAAAGAACACACATGCAATGACCACTGGTTGATACATATGTGGTTTTTGGAAAAGAACACACATGCAATGAACACTTGTGGATCCATGTGTGGTTTCTGGAAATAAGACACATGAATGACTCTAATGGATCGATAAGTGGTTTGTGGAAAAGAACACACGTGCAATGACCACTAGTTGATCCATATGTGGTTTTTGGAAAAGAAGACACATGCAATGAACAATGGTGGATCCATTAGTGGTTTGTGGAAAGAACACACATGCAATGACACTGGTTGATCCGTATGTGGTTTGTGGAAATAACACACGTGCAATGACTCTAGTGCTGGTTTTAGTATAAGAACACACATACAATGACTCTAGTGGGTCCACATGTAGTTTGTGAAAAGAACACACATGCAATGACCACTGGTTGATCCATAAGTTGTTTGTGGAAAAGAACACACATGCAATGAACACTGGTGGATCCATGTGTGGTTTGTGGAAAAGAACACACATGCAATGACACTAGTGGATCCATAGGTGGATTGTGAAAAGAACACACATGCAATGACACTGGTGGATCCATATGTGGTATGTGAAAAGAACACACATTTCAATGACTCTGGTTGTTTTTAGTAAAAAGAACACACATGCAATGACACTGGTGGATCGATAGGTGGATTGTGAAAAGAGCACACATGTAATGACACCGGTGGATCCATATGTGGTATGTGAAAAGAACACACATGCAATGACTCCAGTTGTTGTTAGTAAAAAGAACACACATGCAATGACACTGGTGGATCCATGTGTGGATTGTGAAAAGAACACACATGCAATGACACTAGTGGATCCATATGTGGTATGTGAAAAGAACAAACATGCAATGACTCTGGTTGTTGTTACTAAAAAGAATACACATGCAATGACACTGGTGGATCCATGTGTGGTCTCTGAAGAGAACACATGCAATGACTCTAATGGATCCATAAGTGGTTTGTGGAAAAGAACACACATGCAATTACCACTGGTTGATCCATATGTGGTTTGTGGAAAGAATACACATGCAATGACACTTGTTGATCCATGTGTGGTTTGTGAAAAGAACACACATGCAATGCCACTGGTTGATCCATGTGTGGTTTGTGGATATAACACACATGCAATGACTCTAGTGCTAGTTTTAGTATAAGAACACACATACAATGACTCTAGTGGGTCCACATGTAGTTTGTGAAAAGAATGCAATAACCACTGGTTGATCCATATGTGGTTTGTGGAAAAGAACACACATGCAATGAGTCTAGTGGATCCATGTGTGGTTTGTGGAAAAGAACACACATGCAATGAGTCTAGTGCTGGTTTTAGTATAAGAACACACATGCAATGACTCTAGTGGGTCCACATGTGGTTTGTGAAAAGAACACACATGCAATGACCACTGGTTGATCCATATGTGGTTTTTGGAAAAGAACACACATGCAATGAACACTCGTGGATCCATGTGTGGTTTGTGGAAAGAACACACATGCAATGACTCTAGTGCTGGTTTTAGTATAAGAACACACAAGCAATGACTCTAGTGGGTCCATATATGATTTGTGGAAAGAACACACATGCAATGACACTGGTTGATCCATGTGTGGTTTGTGGAAAGAACACACATGCAATGACTCTAGTGATTGATCCATGTGTGGTTTGTGGAAATAACACACATGCAATGACTCTAATGGATCCATAAGTGGTTTGTGGAAAAGAACACACGTGTAATGACCACTGGTTGATCCATATGTGGTTTTTGGAAAAGAACACACATGCAATGAACACCGGTGGATCCATATGTGGTTTGTGGAAAGAACACACATGCAATGACCCTGGTTGATCCATATGTGGTTTGTGGAAAGAACACACATGCAATGACACTGGTGGATCCATAGGTGGATTGTGAAAAGAACACACATGCAATGACACCGGTGCATCCATGTGTGGTTTGTGGAAAAGAACACACATGCAATTAGTCTAGTGGATCCATGTGTGGTTTGTGGAAAAGAACACACATGCAATGAGTCTAGTGCTGGTTTTAGTATAAGAACACACATGCAATGACTCTAGTGGGTCCACATGTGGTTTGTGAAAAGAACACACATGCAATGACCACTGGTTGATACATATGTGGTTTTTGGAAAATAACACACATGCAATGAACACTAGTGGATCCATGTGTGGTTTGTGGAAATAACACACATGAATGACTCTAATGGATCCATAAGTGGTTTGTGGAAAAGAACACACGTGCAATGACCACTAGTTGATCCATATGTGGTTTTTGGAAAAGAACACGCATGCAATGAACAATGGTTGATCCATACGTGGTTTGTGGAAAGAACACACATGCAATGACACTGGTTGATCCATATGTGGTTTGTGGAAATAACACACGTGCAATGACTCTAGTGTTGGTTTTAGTATAAGAACACACATACAATGACTATAGTGGGTCCACATGTAGTTTGTGAAAATAACACACATGCAATGACCACTGGTTGATCCATAAGTTGTTGGTGGAAAAGAACACACATGCAATGAACACTGGTGGATGCATGTGTGTTTTGTGGAAAAGAACACACATGCAATGACACTAGTGGATCCATAGGTGAATTGTGAAAAGAACACACATGCAATGACACTTGTGGATCCATATGTGGTATGTGAAAAGAACATACATTTCAATGACTCTGGTTGTTGTTAGTAAAAAGAACACACATGCAATGACACTGGTGGATTGTGAAAAGAGCACACATGCAATGACACCGGTGGATCCATATGTGGTATGTGAAAAGAACACACATGAAATGACTCCAGTTGTTGTTAGTAAAAAGAACACACATGCAATGACACTGGTGGATCCATGTGTGGTTTGTGGAAAAGAACACACATGCAATGAGTCCAGTGGATCCATGTGTGGTTTGTGGAAAAGAACACACATGCAATGAGTCTAGTGCTGGTTTTAGTATAAGAACACACATGCAATGACTCTAGTGGGTCCACATGTGGTTTGTGAAAAGAACACACATGCAATGACCACTGGTTGATACATATGTGGTTTTTGGAAAATAACACACATGCAATGAACACTGGTGGATCCATGTGTGGTTTGTGGAAATAACACACATGAATGACTCTAATGGATCCATAAGTGGTTTGTGGAAAAGAACACACATGTAATGACCACTAGTTGATCCATATGTGGTTTTTGGAAAAGAACACGCATGCAATGAACAATGGTGGATCCATAAGTGGTTTGTGGAAAGAACAGACATGCAATGACACTGGTTGATCCATATGTGGTTTGTGGAAATAACATACGTGCAATGACTCTAGTGCTGGTTTTAGTATAAGAACACACATACAATGACTATAGTGGGTCCACATGTAGTTTGTGAAAAGAACACACATGCAATGACCACTGGTTGATCCATAAGTTGTTTGTGGAAAAGAACACACATGCAATGAACACTGGTGGATGCATGTGTGTTTTGTGGAAAAGAACACACACGCAATGACACTAGTGGATCCATAGGTGAATTGTGAAAAGAACACACATGCAATGACACTTGTGGATCCATATGTGGTATGTGAAAAGAACACACATTTCAATGACTCTGGTTGTTGTTAGTAAAAAGAACACATATGCAATGACACTGGTGGATTGTGAAAAGAGCACACATGCAATGACACCGGTGGATCCATATGTGGTATGTGAAAAGAACACACATGAAATGACTCCAGTTGTTGTTAGTAAAAAGAACACACATGCAATGACACTGGTGGATCCATGTGTGGTTTGTGGAAAAGAACACACATGCAATGAGTCTAGTGGATCCATGTGTGGTTTGTGGAAAAGAACACACATGCAATGACTCTAGTGCTGGTTTTAGTATAAGAACACACATGCAATGACTGTAGTGGGTCCACATGTGGTTTGTGAAAAGAACACACATGCAATGACCACTTGTTGATCCATATGTGGTTTTTGGAAAAGAACACACATGCAATGAACACTGGTGGATCCATATGTGGTTTGTGGAAATAACACACATGAATGACTCTAATGGATCCATAATTGGTTTGTGGAAAAGAACACACGTGCAATGACTACTAGTTGATCCATATGTGGTTTTTGGAAAAGAACACACATGCAATGAACAATGGTGGATCCATAAGTGGTTTGTGGAAAGAACACACATGCAATGACACTGGTTGATCCATATGTGGTTTGTGGAAATAACACACGTGCAATGACTCTAGTGCTGGTTTTAGTATAAGAACACACATACAATGACTCAAGTGGGTCCTCATGTAGTTTGTGAAAAGAATACACATACAATGAGCAGTGGTTGATCCATAAGTTCTTTGTGGAAAAGAACACACATGCAATGAACACTGGTTGATCCATGTGTGGTTTGTGGAAAAGAACACACATGTAATGACACTAGTGGATCCATAGGTGGATTGTGAAAAGAACACACATGCAATGACACTGGTGGATCCATATGTGGTATGTGAAAAGAACACACGCTTCAATGACTCTGGTTGTTTTTAGTAAAAAAACACACATGCAATGACACTCGTGGATCCATAGGTGGATTGTGAAAAGAGCACGCATGTAATGACACCGGTGGATCCATATGTGGTATGTGAAACGAACACACATGCAATGACTCCAGTTGTTGTTAGTAAAAAGAACACACATGCAATGACACTGGTGGATCCATGTGTGGATTGTGAAAAGAACACACATGCAATGACACTAGTGGATCCATATGTGGTATGTGAAAAGAACACACAAGCAATGACTCTGGTTGTTGTTACTAAAAAGAATACACATGGAATGACAGTGGTGGATCCATGTGTGGTCTCTGAAGAGAACACATGCAATGACTCTAATGGATCCATAAGTGGTTTGTGGAAAAGAATACACATGCAATTACCAATGGTTGATCCATATGTGGTTTGTGGAAAGAATACACATGCAATGACACTTGTTGATCCATGTGTGGTTTGTGGAAAAGAATACACATGCAATTACCACTTGTTGATGCATATGTGGTTTGTGGAAAGAATACACATGCAATGACACTTGTTGATCCATGTGTGGTTTGTGAAAAGAACACACATGCAATGCCACTGGTTGATCCATGTGTGGTTTGTGGATAGAACACACATGCAATGACTCTAGTGCTAGTTTTAGTATAAGAACACACATACAATGACTCTAGTGGGTCCACATGTAGTTTGTGAAAAGAACACACATGCGATAACCACTGGTTGATCCATATGTGGTTTGTGGAAAAGAACACACATGCAATGAGTCTAGTGGATCCATGTGTGGTTTGTGGAAAAGAACACACATGCAATGAGTCTAGTGCTGGTTTTAGTATAAGAACACACATGCAATGACTCTAGTGGGTCCACATGTGGTTTGTGAAAAGAACACACATGCAATGACCACTGGTTGATCCATATGTGGTTTTTGGGAAAGAACACACATGCAATGAACACTGGTGGATCCATGTGTGGTTTGTGGAAAGAACACACATGCAATGACTCTAGTGCTGGTTTTAGTATAAGAACACACAAGCAATGACTCTAGTGGGGCCATATATGATTTGTGGAAAGAACACACATGCAATGACACTGGTTGATCCATGTGTGGTTTGTGGAAAGAACACACATGCAATGACTCTAGTGATTGATCGATGTGTGGTTTGTGGAAATAACACACATGCAATGACTCTAATGGATCCATAAGTGGTTTGTGGAAAAGAACACACGTGCAATGACCACTGGTTAATCCATATGTGGTTTTTGGAAAAGAACACACATGCAATGAAGGCCGGTGGATCCATAAGTGGTTTGTGGAAAGAACACACATGTAATGACACTGGTTGATCCATATGTGGTTTGTGGAAAGAACACACATGCAATGACACTGGTGGATCCATAGGTGGATTGTGAAAAGAAAACACATGCAATGACACAGGTGGATCCATGTGTGGTTTGTGGAAAAGAACACACATGCAATGACACTGGTTGATCCATGTGTGGTTTGTGGAAAGAACACACATGCAATGACTCTAGTGATTGATCCATGTGTGGTTTGTGGAAATAACTCACATGCAATGACTCTACTGGATCCATAAGTGGTTTGTGGAAAAGAACACACGTGCAATGACTACTGGTTGATCCATATGTGGTTTTTGGAAAAGAACACACATGCAATGAAGACCGGTGGATCCATAAGTGGTTTGTGGAAAGAACACACATGCAATGACACTGGTTGATCCATATGTGGTTTGTGGAAAGAACACACATGCAATGACACTGGTGGATCCATAGGTGGATTGTGAAAAGAACACACATGCAATGACACTGGTGGATCCATGTGTGGTTTGTGGAAAAGAACACACATGCAATGCGTCTAGTGGATCCATGTGTGGTTTGTGGAAAAGAACACACATGCAATGAGTCTAGTGCTGGTTTTAGTATAAGAACACACATGCAATGACTCTAGTGGGTCCACATGTGGTTTGTGAACAGAACACACATGCAATGACCACTGGTTGATACATATGTGGTTTTTGGAAAAGAACACACATGCAATGAACACTGGTGGATCCATGTGTGGATAGTGGAAATAACACACATGAATGACTCTAATGGATCCATAAGTGGTTTGTGGAAAAGAACACACGTGCAATGACCACTAGTTGATCCATATGTGGTTTTTGGAAAAGAACACACATGCAATGAACAATGGTGGATCCATTAGTGGTTTGTGGAAAGAACACACATGCAATGACACTGGTTGATCCGTATGTGGTTTTTGGAAATAACACACGTGCAATGACTCTAGTGATGGTTTTAGTATAAGAACACATACAATGACTCTAGTGGGTCCACATGTAGTTTGTGAAAAGAACACACATGCAATGACCACTGGTTGATCCATAAGTTGTTTGTGGAAAAGAACACACATGCAATGAACACTGGTGGATCCATGTGTGGTTTGTGGAAAAGAACACACATGCAATGACACTAGTGGATCCATAGGTGGATTGTGAAAAGAACACACATGCAATGACACTGGTGGATCCATAGGTGGTATGTGAAAAGAAAACACATTTCAATGACTCTGGTTGTTTTTAGTAAAAAGAACACACATGCAATGACACTGGTGGATCGATAGGTGGATTGTGAAAAGAGCACACATGTAATGACACCGGTGGATCCATATGTGGTATGTGAAAAGAACACACATGCAATGACTCCAGTTGTTGTTAGTAAAAAGAACACACATGCAATGACACTGGTGGATCCATGTGTGGATTGTGAAAAGAACACACATGCAATGACACTAGTGGATCCATATGTGGTATGTGAAAAGAACACACATGCAATGACTCTGGTTGTTGTTACTAAAAATAATACACATGCAATGACACTGGTGGATCCATGTGTGGTCTCTGAAGAGAACACATGCAATGACTCTAATGGATCCATAAGTGGTTTGTGGAAAAGAATACACATGCAATTACCAATGGTTGATCCATATGTGGTTTGTGGAAAGAATAGACATGCAATGACACTTGTTGATCCATGTGTGGTTTGTGAAAAGAACACACATGCAATGCCACTGGTTGATCCATGTGTGGTTTGTGGATAGAACACACATGCAATGACTCTAGTGCTAGGTTTAGTATAAGAACACACATACAATGACTCTAGTGGGTCCACATGTAGTTTGTGAAAAGAACACACATGCAATAACCACTGGTTGATCCATATGTGGTTTGTGGAAAAGAACACACATGCAATGAGTCTAGTAGATCCATGTGTGGTTTGTGGAAAAGAGCACACATGCAATGAGTCTAGTGCTGGTTTTAGTATAAGAACACACATGCAATGACTCTAGTGGGTCCACATGTGGTTTGTGAAAAGAACACACGTGCAATGACCACTGGTTGATCCATATGTGGTTTTTGGAAAAGAACACACATGCAATGAAGACCGGTGGATCCATAAGTGGTTTGTGGAAAGAACACACATGCAATGACACTAGTTGATCCATATGTGATTTGTGGAAAGAACATAGATGCAATGACACTGGTGGATCCATAGGTGGATTGTGAAAAGAACACACATGCAATGACACTGGTGGATCCATGTGTGGTTTGTGGAAAAGAACACACATGCAATGAGTCTAGTGGATCCATGTGTGGTTTGTGGAATAGAACACACATGCAATGAGTCTAGTGCTGGTTTTAGTATAAGAACACACATGCAATGACTCTAGTGGGTCCACATGTGGTTTGTGAAAAGAACACACATGCAATGACCACTGGTTGATACATATGTGGTTTTTGGAAAAGAACACACATGCAATGAACACTGGTGGATCCATGTGTGGTTTGTGGAAATAACACACATGAATGACTCTAATGGATCCATAAGTGGTTTGTGGAAAACAACACACGTGCAATGACCACTAGTTGATCCATATGTGCTTTTTGGAAAAGAACACACATGCAATGAACAATGGTGGATCCATAAGTGGTTTGTGGAAAGAACACACATGCAATGACACTGGTGGATCCATAGGTGGATTGTGAAAAGACCACGCATGTAATGACACCGGTGGATCCATATGTGGTATGTGAAAAGAACACACATGCAATGACTCCAGTTGTTGTTAGTAAAAAGAAAACACATGCAATGACACTGGTGGATCCATATCTAGATTGTGAAAAGAGCACACATGCAATGACACTAGTGGATCCATATGTGGTATGTGAAAAGAACACACATGCAATGACTCTGGTTGTTGTTACTAAAAAGAATACACATGCAATGACACTGGTGGATCCATGTGTGGTCTCTGAAGAGAACACATGCAATGACTCTAATGGATCCATAAGTGGTTTGTGGAAAAGGACACACATGCAATTACGACTGGTTGATCCATATGTGGTTTGTGGAAAGAATACACATGCAATGACACTTGTTGATCCATGTGTGGTTTGTGAAAAGAACACACATGCAATGCCACTGGTTGATCCATGTGTGGTTTGTGGATAGAACACACATGCAATGACTCTAGTGCTAGTTTTAGTATAAGAACACACATACAATGACTCTAATGGGTCCACATGTAGTTTGTGAAAAGAACACACATGCAATAACCACTAGTTGATCCATATGTGGTTTGTGGAAAAGAACACACATGCAATGAGTCTAGTGGATCCATGTGTGGTTTGTGGAAAAGAACACACATGCAATGAGTCCAGTGCTGGTTTTAGTATAATAACACACATGCAATGACTCTAGTGGGTCCACATGTGGTTTGTGAAAAGAACACACATGCAATGACCACTGGTTGATCCATATGTGGTTTTTGGAAAAGAACACACATGCAATGAACACTCGTGGATCCATGTGTGGTTTATGGAAAGAACACACATGCAATGACTCTAGTGCTGGTTTTAGTATAAGAACACACAAGCAATGACTCTAGTGGGTCCATATATGATTTGTGGAAAGAACACACATGCAATGACACTGGTTGATCCATGTGTGGTTTGTGGAAAGAACACACATGCAATGACTCTAGTGATTGATCCATGTGTGGTTTGTGGAAATAACACACATGCAATGACTCTAATGGATCCATAAGTGGTTTGTGGAAAAGAACACACGTGCAATGACCACTGGTTGATCCATATGTGGTTTTTGGAAAAGAACACACATGCAATGAACACCGGTGGATCCATATGTGGTTTGTGGAAAGAACACACATGCGATGACACTGGTTGATCCATATGTGGTTTGTGGAAAGAACACACATGCAATGACACTGGTGGATCCATAGGTGGATTGTGAAAAGAACACACATGCAATGACACCGGTGGATCCATGTGTGGTTTGTGGAAAAGAACACACATGCAATGAGTCTAGTGGATCCATGTGTGGTTTGTGGAAAAGAACACACATGCCATGAGTCTAGTGCTGGTTTTAGTATAAGAACACACATGCAATGACTCTAGTGGATCCACATGTGGTTTGTGAAAAGAACACACATGCAATGACCACTGGTTGATACATATGTGGTTTTTGGAAAATAACACACATGCAATGAACACTAGTGGATCCATGTGTGGTTTGTGGAAATAACACACATGAATGACTCTAATGGATCCATAAGTGGTTTGTGGAAAAGAACACACGTGCAATGACCACTAGTTGATCCATATGTGGTTTTTGGAAAAGAACACGCATGCAATGAACAATGGTGGATCCACACGTGGTTTGTGGAAAGAACACACATGCAATGACACTGGTTGATCCATATGTGGTTTGTGGAAATAACACACGTGCAATGACTCTAGTGCTGGTTTTAGTATAAGAACACACATACAATGACTATAGTGGGTCCACATGTAGTTTGTGAAAAGAACACACATGCAATGACCACTGGTTGATCCATAAGTTGTTTGTGGAAAAGAACACACATGCAATGAACACTAGTGGATGCATGTGTGTTTTGTGGAAAAGAACACACATGCAATGACACTAGTGGATCCATAGGTGAATTGTGAAAAGAACACACATGCAATGACACTTGTGGATCCATATGTGGTATGTGAAAAGAACACACATTTCAATGACTCTGGTTGTTGTTAGTAAAAAGAACACACATGCAATGACACTGGTGGATTGTGAAAAGAGCACGCATGCAATGACACCGGTGGATCCATATGTGGTATGTGAAAAGAACACACATGAAATGACTCCAGTTGTTGTTAGTAAAAAGAACACACATGCAATGACACTGGTGGATCCATGTGTGGTTTGTGGAAAAGAACACACATGCAATGAGTCTAGTGGATCCATGTGTGGTTTGTGGAAAAGAACACATGCAATGAGTCTAGTGCTGGTTTTAGTATAAGAACACACATGCAATGACTCTAGTGGGTCCACATGTGGTTTGTGAAAAGAACACACATGCAATGACCACTGGTTGATACATATGTGGTTTTTGGAAAATAACACACATGCAATGAACACTGGTGGATCCATGTGTGGTTTGTGGAAATAACACACATGAATGACTCTAATGGATCCATAAGTGGTTTGTGGAAAAGAACACACGTGTAATGACCACTAGTTGATCCATATGTGGTTTTTGGAAAAGAACACGCATGCAATGAACAATGGTGGATCCATAAGTGGTTTGTGGAAAGAACAGACATGCAATGACACTGGTTGATCCATATGTGGTTTGTGGAAATAACACACGTGCAATGACTCTAGTGCTGGTTTTAGTATAAGAACACACATACAATGACTCTAGTGGGTCCATATGTAGTTTGTGAAAAGAACACACATGCAATGACACTGGTGGATCCATGTGTGGTCTCTGAAGAGAACACACATGCAATGACTCTGGTTGTTGTTAGTAAAAGAGCACACATGCAATCACACTGGTGGATCCATATGTGGTATGTGAAAATAACACACATGCAATGACTTTGGTTATTGTTAGTAAAAGAACACACATGCAATGACACTGGTGGATTGTGAAAATAGCACACATGCAATGACTCTGGTTGTTCCATATGTGGTATGTGAAAAGAACACACATGCAATGACTCCAGTTGTTGTTAGTAAAAAGAACACACATGCAATGACATTGGTGGATCCATGTGTGGTCTCTGAAGAGAACACACATTTCAATGACACTGGTGGATCCATATGTGGTATGTGAAAAGAACAGTCATGAAAAGACTCCCGTTGTTGTTAGTAAAAATAACACACATGTAATGACACTGGTGGATCCATAGGTGTATTGTGAAAAGAACACACATGCAATGACACTGGTGGATCCATATGTGGTATGTAAAAAGAACAGACATGCAATGACTCTAGTTATTGTTAGTAACAAGAACACACATGCAATGACATTGGTGGATCCATGTGTGGTCTCTGAAGAGAACACACATTTCAATGACTCTAGTGGGTCCACATGTGGTTTGTGAAAAGAACACACATGCAATGAGTCTAGTGGATCCATGTGTGGTTTGTGGAAAAGAACATACATGCAACGAGTCTAGTGCTAGTTTTAGTATAAGAACACACATGCAATGACTCTTGTGGGTCCACATGTGGTTTGTGGAAAAGAACACACATGCAATGAGTCTAGTGCTGGTTTTAGTATAAGAACACACATGCAATGACTCTAGTGGGTCCACATGTGGTTTGTGAAAAGAACACACATGCAATGACCACTGGTTGATCCATATGTGGTTTTTTGAAAAGAGCACACATGCAATGAACACTGGTGGGTCCATGTGTGGTTTATGGAAAGAACACACATGCAATGACTCTAGTGCTTGTTTTAGTATAAGAACACACAAGCAATAACTCTAGTGGGTCCATATGTGATTTGTAGAAAGAACACACATACAATGACACTGGTTGATCCATGTGTGGTTTGTGGAAAGAACACACATGCAATGAATCTAGTGGTTGATCCATGTGTGGTTTGTGGAAACAACACACATGCAATGACTCTAATGGATCCATAAGTGGTTTGTGGAAAAGAACAAACGTGCAATGACCACTGGTTGATCCATATGTGGTTTTTGGAAAAGAACACACATGCAATGAACACTAGTGGATCCATAAGTGGTTTGTGGAAAGAACACACATGCAATGACACTGGTTGATCCATATGTGGTTTGTGGAAAGAACACACGTGCAATGACTCTAGTGCTAGTTTTAGTATAAGAACACACATACAATGACTCTAGTTGGTCCACATGTAGTTTGTGAAAAGAACACACATGCAATGACCACTGGTTGATCCATAAGTTGTTTGTGGAAAAGAACACACATGCAATGACTCTAGTGGTTGATCCATAAGTGGTTTGTGGAAAGAACACACATGCAATGACACTGGTGGATCCATATGTGGTATGTGAAAAGAACACAAATTTCAATGACTCTGGTTGTTGTTAGTAAAAAGAACACACATGCAATGACACTGGTGGATCCATAGGTGGATTGTGAAAAGAGCACACATGCAATGACACCGGTGGATCCATATGTGGTATGTGAAAAGAACACACATGAAATGACTCCAGTTGTTGTTAGTAAAAAGAACACACATGCTATGACACTGGTGGATCCATGTGTGGATTGTGAAAAGAACACACATGCAATGACACTAGTGGATCCATATGTGGTATGTGAAAAGAACACACATGCAATGACTCTGGTTGTTGTTAGTAAAAAGAACACATATGCAATGACACTGGTGGATCCATGTGTGGTCTCTGAAGAGAACACATGCAATGACTAATGGATCCATAAGTGGTTTGTGGAAAAGAACACACATGCAATTACCACTGGTTGATCCATATGTGGTTTGTGGAAAGAACACACATGCAATGACAATAGTGGATCCATCTGTGGTACGTGAAAAGAACACACATGCAATGACTCTGGTGGATCCATGTGTGGTTTGTGGATAGAACACACATGCAATGACTCTAGTGCTAGTTTTAGTATAAGAACACACATACAATGACTCTAGTGGGTCCACATGTAGTTTGTGAAAAGAACACACATACAATAACCACTGGTTGATCCATAATGTGGTTTGTGGAAAAGAACACACATGCAATGAGTCTAGTGGATCCATGTGTGGTTTGTGGAAAAGAACACACATGCAATGAGTCTAGTGCTGGTTTTAGTATAAGAACACACATGCAATGACTCTAGTGGGTCCACATGTGGTTTGTGAAAAGAACACACATGCAATGACCATTGGTTGATACATATGTGGTTTTTGGAAAAGAACACACATGCAATGAACACTGGTGGATCCATGAGTGGTTTGTGGAAAGAACACACATGCAATGACACTAGTTGATCCATGTGTGGTTTGTGGAAAGAACACACATGCAATGACCCTAGTGATTGATCCATGTGTGGTTTGTGGAAATAACACACATGCAATGACTCTAATGGATCCATAAGTGGTTTCTGGAAAAGAACACACGTGCAATGACCACTGGTTGATCCATATGTGGTTTTTGGAAAAGAACACACATGCAATGAACACCGGTGGATCCATAAGTGGTTTGTTGAAAGAACACACATGCAATGACACTGGTTGATCCATATGTGGTTTGTGGAAAGAACACAGATGCAATGACACTGGTGGATCCATAGGTGGATTGTGAAAAGAACACACATGCAATGACACTGGTGGATCCACGTGTGGTTTGTGGAAAAGAACACACATGCAATGAGTCTAGTGGATCCATGTGTGGTTTGTGGAAAAGAACACACATACAATGAGTCTAGTGTTGGTTTTAGTATAAGAACACACATGCAATGACTCTAGTGGGTCCACATGTGGTTTGTGAAAAGAACAAACATGCAATGACCACTGGTTGATACATATGTGGTTTTTGGAAAATAACACACATGCAATGAACACTGGTGGATCCACGTGTGGTTTGTGGAAATAACACACATGAATGACTCTAATGGATCCATAAGTGGTTTGTGGAAAAGAACACACGTTTAATGACCACTAGTTGATCCATATGTGGTTTTTGGAAAAGAACACGCATGCAATGAACAATGGTGGATCCATAAGTGGTTTGTGGAAAGAACAGACATGCAATGACACTGGTTGATCCATATGTGGTTTGTGGAAATAACACACGTGCAATGACTCTAGTGCTGGTTTTAGTATAAGAACACACATACAATGACTCTAGTGGGTCCACATGTAGTTTGTGAAAAGAACACACATGCAATGACCACTGGTTGATCCATAAGTTGTTTGTGGAAAAGAACACACATGCAATGAACACTGGTGGATCCATGTGTGGTTTGTGGAAAAGAACACACATGCAATGACACTAGTGGATCCATAGGTGGATTGTGAAAAGAACACACATGCAATGACACTGGTGGATCCATATGTGGTATGTGAAAAGAACACACATTGCAATGACTCTGGTTGTTGTTAGTAAAAAGAACACACATGCAATGACACTGGTGGATCCATAGGTGGATTGTGAAAAGAGCACACATGCAATGACACTGGTGGATCCATATGTCGTATGTGAAAAGAACACACATGCAATGACTCCAGTTGTTTTTAGTAAAAAGAACACACATGCAATGACACTGGTGGATCCATGTGTGGATGTGAAAAGAACACACATGCAATGACACTAGTGGATCCATCTGTGGTACGTGAAAAGAACACACATGCAATGACTCTGGTTGTTGTTAGTAAAAAGAACACACATGCAATGACACTGATGGATCCATGTGTGGTCTCTAAGGAGAACACACATGCAATGACTCTAGTGGGTTCACATGTGGTTTGTGAAAAGAACACACATGCAATGACCACTGGTTGATCCATATGTGGTTTGTGAAAAGAACACACATGCAATGACCACTGGTGATCCATATGTGGTTTGTGGAAAGAACACACATGCAATGACACTGCTTGATCCATGTGTGGTTTGTGGAAAAGGACAGACGTGCAATGACTCTAGTGCTAGTTTTAGTATAAGAACACACATGCAATGACTCTAGTGGGTCCACATGTAGTTTCTGAAAAGAACACGCATGCAATGACCACTGGTTGATCCATATGTGGTTTGTCGAAAAGAACACACATGCAATGAACACTGGTGGATCCACGTGTGGTTTTAGTCAAGAACACACATGCAATGACTCTAATGGGTCCACATGTGGTTTGTGGAAAGAACACACATGCAATGACTCTGGTTGTAATTAGTAATAAGAACACGCATGCAATGACACTGGTGGATCCATGTGTGGTCTCTGAAGAGAACACGCATTTCAATGACTCTGGTGGATCCATAGGTGGATTGTGAAAAGAGCACACATGCAATGACTCTGGTTGTTCCATATGTGGTATGTGAAAAGAACACACAAGCAAGGACTCCTGTTGTTGTTAGTAAAAAGAACATACATGCAATGACACTGGTGGCCATGTGTGGTCAGAGAACACACATTTCAATGACACTAGTGGATCCATATGTGGTATGTGAAAAGAACAGTCATGAAATGACTCCAGTTGTTGTTAGTAAAAAGAACACACATGCAATGACATTGGTGGACGCATAGGTGATTGTGAAAAGAACACACATGCAATGACACTGGTGGATCCATATGTGGTATGTAAAAAGAACACACATGCAATGACTCTAGTTGTTGTTACTAACAAGAACACACATGCAATGACTCTGGTTGTCGTTAGTAAAAAGAGCACACATGCAATTACACTGGTGGATCCATTTGTGGTATGTGAAAATAACACACATGCAATGACTCTGGTTGTTGTTAGTAAAATAACACACATGCAATAACACTGGTGGATCCATAGGTGGATTGTGAAAAGAGCACAAATTCAATGACTCTGGTTGTTCCATATGTGGTATGTGAAAATAACACACATGCAATGACTCTAGTTGTATTTAGTAAAAATAACACACATGCAATGACAATAGTGGATCCATGTGTGGTCTCTGAAGAGAACACACATTTCAATGACACTGGTGGATCCATATGTGGTATGTGAAAAGAACAGTCATGAAATGACTCCAGTTGTTGTTAGTAAAAAGAACACACATGCAATGACACTGGTGGATCCATAGGTGGATTGTGAAAAGAACACACATGCAATGACACTGGTGGATCCATATGTGGTATGTAAAAAGAACACACATGCAATGACTCTAGTTGTTGTTAGTAACAAGAACGCACATGCAATGACACTGGTGGATCCATGTGTGGTCTCTGAAGAGAACACACATTTCAATGACTCTAGTGGGTCCACATGTGGTTTGTGAAAAGAACACACATGCAATGACCACTCGTTGATCCATATGTGGTTTGTGGAAAGAACACACATGCAATGGCTACTTGTTGATCCATAAGTAGTTTGTGGAAAGAACACACATGCAGTGACCACTAGTGGATCCATATGTTGTTTGTGAAAATAACACACATACAATGAACACTGGTGGATCCATAAGTGGTTTGTGGAAAGAGCATACATGCAATGACTCTAGTGCTAGTTTTAGTATAATAACAAACATGCAATGACTCAAATGGATCCATATGTGGTTTGTGGAAAAGAAACCCACATGCAATGACACTGGTTGATCCATATGTGGTTTGTGGAAAGAACACAGATGCAATGACACTGGTTGATCCATGTGTGGTTTGTGAAAAGAACACACATGCAATGCCACTGGTTGATCCATGTGTGGTTTGTGGCTAGAACTCACATGCAATGACTCTAGTGCTAGTTTTAGTATAAGAACACACATACAATGACTCTAGTGGGTCCACATGTAGTTTGTGAAAAGAACACACATGCAATAACCACTGGTTGATCCATAAGTTGTTTGTGGAAATGAACACACATGCAATGACTCTAGTGGTTCATCCATAAGTGGTTTGTGGAAATAACACACATGCAATGGCCACTGGTTGATCCATAAGTGGTTTGTGGAAAGAACACACATGCAATGGCCACTGGTTGTTCCATAAGTGGTTTGTGGAAAGAACACACATGCAATGAGTCTAGTGGATCCATGTGTGGTTTGTGGAAAAGAACACACATGCAATGAGTCTAGTGCTAGTTTTAGTCAAGAACACACATGCAATGACTCTAATGGGTCCACATGTGGTTTGTGGAAAGAACACACATGCAATGACTCTGGTTGTAATTAGTAACAAGAACACACATGCAATGACACTGGTGGATCCATGTGTGGTCTCTGAAGAGAACACGCATTTCAATGACTCTGGTTGTTGTTAGTAAAAAGAACACACAGGCAATGACAAAAGTGGATACATCTGTGGTCTCAAGATAACACACATGCAATGACTCTGGTTGTTGTTAGTAAAAGAGCACACATGCAATGACACTGGTGGATCCATATGTGGTATGTGAAAATAACACACATGCAATGACTCTGGTTGTTGTTAGTAAAAGAACACACATGCAATGACACTGGTGGATCCATAGGTGGATTGTGAAAAGAGCACACATGCAATGACTCTGGTTGTTCCATATGTGGTATGTGAAAAGAACACACAAGCAATGACTCCCGTTGTTGTTAGTAAAAAGAACATACATGCAATGACACTGGTGGCCATGTGTGGTCAGAGAACACACATTTCAATGACACTAGTGGATCCATATGTGGTATGTGAAAAGAACAGTCATGAAATGACTCCAGTTGTTGTTAGTAAAAAGAGCACACATGCAATGACACTGGTGGATCCATATGTCGTATGTGAAAAGAACACACATGCAATGACTCCAGTTGTTTTTAGTAAAAAGAACACACATGCAATGACACTGGTGGATCCATGTGTGGATGTGAAAAGAACACACATGCAATGACACTAGTGGATCCATCTGTGGTACGTGAAAAGAACACACATGCAATGACTCTGGTTGTTGTTAGTAAAAAGAACACACATGCAATGACACTGATGGATCCATGTGTGGTCTCTAAGGAGAACACACATGCAATGACTCTAGTGGGTTCACATGTGGTTTGTGAAAAGAACACACATGCAATGACCACTGGTTGATCCATATGTGGTTTGTGAAAAGAACACACATGCAATGACCACTGGTGATCCATATGTGGTTTGTGGAAAGAACACACATGCAATGACACTGCTTGATCCATGTGTGGTTTGTGGAAAAGGACAGACGTGCAATGACTCTAGTGCTAGTTTTAGTATAAGAACACACATGCAATGACTCTAGTGGGTCCACATGTAGTTTCTGAAAAGAACACGCATGCAATGACCACTGGTTGATCCATATGTGGTTTGTCGAAAAGAACACACATGCAATGAACACTGGTGGATCCACGTGTGGTTTTAGTCAAGAAAACACATGCAATGACTCTAATGGGTCCACATGTGGTTTGTGGAAAGAACACACATGCAATGACTCTGGTTGTAATTAGTAATAAGAACACGCATGCAATGACACTGGTGGATCCATGTGTGGTCTCTGAAGAGAACACGCATTTCAATGACTCTGGTGGATCCATAGGTGGATTGTGAAAAGAGCACACATGCAATGACTCTGGTTGTTCCATATGTGGTATGTGAAAAGAACACACAAGCAAGGACTCCTGTTGTTGTTAGTAAAAAGAACATACATGCAATGACACTGGTGGCTATGTGTGGTCAGAGAACACACATTTCAATGACACTAGTGGATCCATATGTGGTATGTGAAAAGAACAGTCATGAAATGACTCCAGTTGTTGTTAGTAAAAAGAACACACATGCAATGACATTGGTGGACGCATAGGTGATTGTGAAAAGAACACACATGCAATGACACTGGTGGATCCATATGTGGTATGTAAAAAGAACACACATGCAATGACTCTAGTTGTTGTTACTAACAAGAACACACATGCAATGACTCTGGTTGTCGTTAGTAAAAAGAGCACACATGCAATTACACTGGTGGATCCATTTGTGGTATGTGAAAATAACACACATGCAATGACTCTGGTTGTTGTTAGTAAAATAACACACATGCAATAACACTGGTGGATCCATAGGTGGATTGTGAAAAGAGCACAAATTCAATGACTCTGGTTGTTCCATATGTGGTATGTGAAAATAACACACATGCAATGACTCTAGTTGTATTTAGTAAAAATAACACACATGCAATGACAATAGTGGATCCATGTGTGGTCTCTGAAGAGAACACACATTTCAATGACACTGTGGATCCATATGTGGTATGTGAAAAGAACACATGAAATGACTCCAGTTGTTATTAGTAAAAAGAACACACATGCAATGACACTGGTGGATCCATAGGTGGATTGTGAAAAGAACACACATGCAATGACACTGGTGGATCCATATGTGGTATGTGAAAGAACACACATGCAATGACTCTAGTTGTTGTTGGTAACAAGAACGCACATGCAATAACATTGGTGGATCCATGTGAAGTCTCTGAAGAGAACACACATTTCAATGACTCTAGTGGGTCCACATGTGGTTTGTGAAAAGAACACACATGCAATGACCACTCGTTGATCCATATGTGGTTTGTGGAAAGAACACACATGCAATGGCTACTTGTTGATCCATAAGTAGTTTGTGGAAAGAACACACATGCAGTGACCACTAGTGGATCCATATGTTGTTTGTGAAAATAACACACATACAATGAACACTGGTGGATCCATAAGTGGTTTGTGGAAAGAGCATACATGCAATGACTCTAGTGCTAGTTTTAGTATAATAACAAACATGCAATGACTCAAATGGATCCATATGTGGTTTGTGGAAAAGAAACCCACATGCAATGACACTGGTTGATCCATATGTGGTTTGTGGAAAGAACACAGATGCAATGACACTGGTTGATCCATGTGTGGTTTGTGAAAAGAACACACATGCAATGCCACTGGTTGATCCATGTGTGGTTTGTGGCTAGAACTCACATGCAATGACTCTAGTGCTAGTTTTAGTATAAGAACACACATACAATGACTCTAGTGGGTCACAATGTAGTTTGTGAAAAGAACACACATGCAATAACCACTGGTTGATCCATAAGTTGTTTGTGGAAATGAACACACATGCAATGACTCTAGTGGTTCATCCATAAGTGGTTTGTGGAAATAACACACATGCAATGGCCACTGGTTGATCCATAAGTGGTTTGTGGAAAGAACACACATGCAATGGCCACTGGTTGTTCCATAAGTTGTTTGTGGAAAGAACACACATGCAATGAGTCTAGTGGATCCATGTGTGGTTTGTGGAAAAGAACACACATGCAATGAGTCTAGTGCTAGTTTTAGTCAAGAACACACATGCAATGACTCTAATGGGTCCAAATGTGGTTTGTGGAAAGAACACACATGCAATGACTCTGGTTGTAATTAGTAACAAGAACACACATGCAATGACACTGGTGGATCCATGTGTGGTCTCTGAAGAGAACACGCATTTCAATGACTCTGGTTGTTGTTAGTAAAAAGAACACACATGCAATGACACTGGTGGATCCATGTGTGGTCTCTGAAGAGAACACACATGCAATGACTCTGGTTGTTGTTAGTAAAAGAGCACACATGCAATGACACTGGTGGATCCATATATGGTATGTGAAAATAACACACATGCAATGACTCTGGTTGTTGTTAGTAAAAGAACACACATGCAATGACACTGGTGGATCCATAGGTGGATTGTGAAAAGAGCACACATGCAATTACTCTGGTTGTTCCATATGTGGTATGTGAAAAGAACACACAAGCAATGACTCCCGTTGTTGTTAGTAAAAAGAACATACATGCAATGACACTGGTGGCCATGTGTGGTCAGAGAACACACATTTCAATGACACTAGTGGATCCATATGTGGTATGTGAAAAGAACACCATGAAATGACTCAGCTTGTTAGTAAAAAGAGCACACATGCAATGACACTGGTGGATCCATATGTCGTATGTGAAAAGAACACACATGCAATGACTCCAGTTGTTTTTAGTAAAAAGAACACACATGCAATGACACTGGTGGATCCATGTGTGGATGTGAAAAGAACACACATGCAATGACACTAGTGGATCCATCTGTGGTACGTGAAAAGAACACACATGCAATGACTCTGGTTGTTGTTAGTAAAAAGAACACACATGCAATGACACTGATGGATCCATGTGTGGTCTCTAAGGAGAACACACATGCAATGACTCTAGTGGGTTCACATGTGGTTTGTGAAAAGAACACACATGCAATGACCACTGGTTGATCCATATGTGGTTTGTGAAAAGAACACACATGCAATGACCACTTGTGATCCATATGTGGTTTGTGGAAAGAACACACATGCAATGACACTGCTTGATCCATGTGTGGTTTGTGGAAAAGGACAGACGTGCAATGACTCTAGTGCTAGTTTTAGTATAAGAACACACATGCAATGACTCTAGTGGGTCCACATGTAGTTTCTGAAAAGAACACGCATGCAATGACCACTGGTTGATCCATATGTGGTTTGTCGAAAAGAACACACATGCAATGAACACTGGTGGATCCACGTGTGGTTTTAGTCAAGAACACACATGCAATGACTCTAATGGGTCCACATGTGGTTTGTGGAAAGAACACACATGCAATGACTCTGGTTGTAATTAGTAATAAGAACACGCATGCAATGACACTGGTGGATCCATGTGTGGTCTCTGAAGAGAACACGCATTTCAATGACTCTGGTGGATCCATAGGTGGATTGTGAAAAGAGCACACATGCAATGACTCTGGTTGTTCCATATGTGGTATGTGAAAAGAACACACAAGCAAGGACTCCTGTTGTTGTTAGTAAAAAGAACATACATGCAATGACACTGGTGGCCATGTGTGGTCAGAGAACACACATTTCAATGACACTAGTGGATCCATATGTGGTATGTGAAAAGAACAGTCATGAAATGACTCCAGTTGTTGTTAGTAAAAAGAACACACATGCAATGACATTGGTGGACGCATAGGTGATTGTGAAAAGAACACACATGCAATGACACTGGTGGATCCATATGTGGTATGTGAAAGAACACACATGCAATGACTCTAGTTGTTGTTACTAACAAGAACACACATGCAATGACTCTGGTTGTCGTTAGTAAAAAGAGCACACATGCAATTACACTGGTGGATCCATTTGTGGTATGTGAAAATAACACACATGCAATGACTCTGGTTGTTGTTAGTAAAATAACACACATGCAATAACACTGGTGGATCCATAGGTGGATTGTGAAAAGAGCACAAATGCAATGACTCTGGTTGTTCCATATGTGGTATGTGAAAATAACACACATGCAATGACTCTAGTTGTATTTAGTAAAAATAACACACATGCAATGACAATAGTGGATCCATGTGTGGTCTCTGAAGAGAACACACATTTCAATGACACTGGTGGATCCATATGTGGTATGTGAAAAGAACAGTCATGAAATGACTCCAGTTGTTGTTAGTAAAAAGAACACACATGCAATGACACTGGTGGATCCATAGGTGGATTGTGAAAAGAACACACATGCAATGACACTGGTGGATCCATATGTGGTATGTAAAAAGAACACACATGCAATGACTCTAGTTGTTGTTAGTAACAAGAACGCACATGCAATGACACTGGTGGATCCATGTGTGGTCTCTGAAGAGAACACACATTTCAATGACTCTAGTGGGTCCACATGTGGTTTGTGAAAAGAACACACATGCAATGACCACTCGTTGATCCATATGTGGTTTGTGGAAAGAACACACATGCAATGGCTACTTGTTGATCCATAAGTAGTTTGTGGAAAGAACACACATGCAGTGACCACTAGTGGATCCATATGTTGTTTGTGAAAATAACACACATACAATGAACACTGGTGGATCCATAAGTGGTTTGTGGAAAGAGCATACATGCAATGACTCTAGTGCTAGTTTTAGTATAATAACAAACATGCAATGACTCAAATGGATCCATATGTGGTTTGTGGAAAAGAAACCCACATGCAATGACACTAGTTGATCCATATGTGGTTTGTGGAAAGAACACAGATGCAATGACACTGGTTGATCCATGTGTGGTTTGTGAAAAGAACACACATGCAATGCCACTGGTTGATCCATGTGTGGTTTGTGGCTAGAACTCACATGCAATGACTCTAGTGCTAGTTTTAGTATAAGAACACACATACAATGACTCTAGTGGGTCCACATGTAGTTTGTGAAAAGAACACACATGCAATGACCACTGGTTGATCCATAAGTTGTTTGTGGAAATGAACACACATGCAATGACTCTAGTGGTTCATCCATAAGTGGTTTGTGGAAATAACACACATGCAATGGCCACTGGTTGATCCATAAGTGGTTTGTGGAAAGAACACACATGCAATGGCCACTGGTTGTTCCATAAGTGGTTTGTGGAAAGAACACACATGCAATGAGTCTAGTGGATCCATGTGTGGTTTGTGGAAAAGAACACACATGCAATGAGTCTAGTGCTAGTTTTAGTCAAGAACACACATGCAATGACTCTAATGG
Source organism: Avena insularis (assembly GCA_023614405.1). Lineage (NCBI taxonomy): Eukaryota > Viridiplantae > Streptophyta > Magnoliopsida > Poales > Poaceae > Avena > Avena insularis. The sequence goes on along the minus strand of CM042692.1, from coordinate 426,048,400 downwards.
GTCCACATGTGGTTTGTGGAAAGAACACACATGCAATGACTCTGGTTGTAATTAGTAACAAGAACACACATGCAATGACACTGGTGGATCCATGTGTGGTCTCTGAAGAGAACACGCATTTCAATGACTCTGTTTGTTGTTAGTAAAAAGAACACACATGCAATGACACTGGTGGATCCATGTGTGGTCTCTGAAGAGAACACACATGCAATGACTCTGGTTGTTGTTAGTAAAAGAGCACACATGCAATGACACTGGTGGATCCATATGTGGTATGTGAAAATAACACACATGCAATGACTCTGGTTGTTGTTAGTAAAAGAACACACATGCAATGACACTGGTGGATCCATAGGTGGATTGTGAAAAGAGCACACATGCAATGACTCTGGTTGTTCCATATGTGGTATGTGAAAAGAACACACAAGCAATGACTCCCGTTGTTGTTAGTAAAAAGAACATACATGCAATGACACTGGTGGCCATGTGTGGTCAGAGAACACACATTTCAATGACACTAGTGGATCCATATGTGGTATGTGAAAAGAACAGTCATGAAATGACTCCAGTTGTTGTTAGTAAAAAGAACACACATGCAATGACATTGGTGGACGCATAGGTGATTGTGAAAAGAACACACATGCAATGACACTGGTGGATCCATATGTGGTATGTAAAAAGAACACACATGCAATGACTCTAGTTGTTGTTACTAACAAGAACACACAGGCAATGACTCTGGTTGTTGTTAGTAAAAAGAGCACACATGCAATGACACTGGTGGATCCATTTGTGGTATGTGAAAATAACACACATGCAATGACTCTGGTTGTTGTTAGTAAAAGAACACACATGCAATAACACTGGTGGATCCATAGGTGGATTGTGAAAAGAGCACAAATGCAATGACCCTGGTTGTTCCATATGTGGTATGTGAAAAGAACACACATGCAATGACTCTAGTTGTATTTAGTAAAAATAACACACATGCAATGACAATAGTGGATCCATGTGTGGTCTCTGAAGAGAACACACATTTCAATGACACTGGTGGATCCATATGTGGTATGTGAAAAGAACAGTCATGAAATGACTCCAGTTGTTGTTAGTAAAAAGAACACACATGCAATGACACTGGTGGATCCATAGGTGGATTGTGAAAAGAACACACATGCAATGACACTGGTGGATCCATATGTGGTATGTAAAAAGAACACACATGCAATGACTCTAGTTGTTGTTAGTAACAAGAACGCACATGCAATGACACTGGTGGATCCATGTGTGGTCTCTGAAGAGAACACACATTTCAATGACTCTAGTGGGTCCACATGTGGTTTGTGAAAAGAACACACATGCAATGACCACTCATTGATCCATATGTGGTTTGTGGAAAGAACACACATGCAATGGCTACTGGTTGATCCAAAAGTAGTTTGTGGAAAGAACACACATGCAGTGACCACTAGTGGATCCATATGTTGTTTGTGAAAAGAACACACATACAATGAACACTGGTGGATCCATAAGTGGTTTGTGGAAAGAGCATACATGCAATGACTCTAGTGCTAGTTTTAGTATAATAACAAACATGCAATGACTCAAATGGATCCATATGTGGTTTGTGGAAAAGAAACCCACATGCAATGACACTGGTTGATCCATATGTGGTTTGTGGAAAGAACACAGATGCAATGACACTGGTTGATCCATGTGTGGTTTGTGAAAAGAACACACATGCAATGTCACTGGTTGATCCATGTGTGGTTTGTGGCTAGAACTCACATGCAATGACTCTAGTGCTAGTTTTAGTACAAGAACACACATACAATGACTCTAGTGGGTCCACATGTTGTTTGTGAAAAGAACACACATGCAATGACCACTGGTTGATCCATAAGTTGTTTGTGGAAATGAACACACATGCAATGACTCTAGTGGTTCATCCATAAGTGGTTTATGGAAATAACACACATGCAATGGCCACTGGTTGATCCATAAGTGGTTTGTGGAAAGAACACGCATGCAATGGCCACTGGTTGTTCCATAAGTGGTTTGTGGAAAGAACACACATGCAATGAGTCTAGTGGATCCATGTGTGGTTTGTGGAAAAGAACACACATGCAATGAGTCTAGTGCTAGTTTTAGTCAAGAACACACATGCAATGACTCTAATGGGTCCACATGTGGTTTGTGGAAAGAACACACATGCAATGACTCTGGTTGTAATTAGTAACAAGAACACACATGCAATGACACTGGTGGATCCATGTGTGGTCTCTGAAGAGAACACGCATTTCAATGACTCTGGTTGTTGTTAGTAAAAAGAACACACATGCAATGACACTGGTGGATCCATGTGTGGTCTCTGAAGACAACACACATGCAATGACTCTGGTTGTTGTTAGTAAAAGAGCACACATGCAATGACACTGGTGGATCCATATGTGGTATGTGAAAATAACACACATGCAATGACTCTGGTTGTTATTAGTAAAAGAACACACATGCAATGACAGTGGTGGATCCATAGGTGGATTGTGAAAAGAGCACACATGCAATGACTCTGGTTGTTCCATATGTGGTATGTGAAAAGAACACACATGCAATGACTCCCGTTGTTGTTAGTAAAAAGAACACACATGCAATGACACTTGTGGATCTATGTGTGGTCAGAGAACACACATTTCAAAGACACTGGTGGATCCATATGTGGTATGTGAAAAGAACAGTCATGAAATGACTCCATTTGTTGTTAGTAAAAAGAACACACATGCAATGACATTAGTGGACGCATAGGTGGATTGTGAAAAGAACACACATGCAATGACACTGGTGGATCCATATGTGGTATGTAAAAAGAACACACATACAATGACTCTAGTTGTTGTTACTAACAAGAACACACATGCAATGACTCTGGTTGTTGTTAGTAAAAAGAGCACACATGCAATGACACTGGTGGATGCATTTGTGGTATGTGAAAATAACACACATGCAATGACTCTGGTTGTTGTTAGTAAAAGAACACACATGCAATAACACTGGTGGATCCATAGGTGGATTGTGAAAAGAGCACAAATGCAATGACTCTGGTTGTTCCATATGTGGTATGTGAAAAGAACACACATGCAATGACTCTAGTTGTATTTAGTAAAAATAACACACATGCAATGACAATAGTGGATCCATGTGTGGTCTCTGAAGAGAACAACATTTCAATGACACTGGTGGATCCATATGTGGTATGTGAAAAGAACAGTCATGAAATGACTCCAGTTGTTGTTAGTAAAAAGAACACACATGCAATGACTCTGGTTGATCCATGTGTGGTTTGTGGAAAGAGCATACATGCAATGACTCTAGTGCTAGTTTTAGTATAATAACAAACATGCAATGACTCAAATGGATCCATATGTGGTTTGTGGAAAAGAAACCCGCATGCAATGACACTGGTTGATCTATATGTGGTTTGTGGAAAGAACACACATGCAATGACACTGGTTGATCCATGTGTGGTTTGTGAAAAGAACACACATGCAATGCCACTGGTTGATCCATGTGTGGTTTGTGGAAAAGAACTCACATGCAATGACTCTAGTGCTAGTTTTAGTATAAGAACACACATACAATGACTCTAGTGGGTCCACATGTAGTTTGTGAAAAGAACACACATGCAATGACCACTGGTTGATCCATATGTGGTTTGTGGAAAAGAACACACATGCAATGAGTCTAGTGGATCCATGTGTGTTTTGTGGAAAAGAACACACATGCAATGAGTCTAGTGCTGGTTTTAGTATAAGAACACACCTGCAATGACTCTAGTGGGTCCACATGTGGTTTGTGAAAAGAACACACATGCAATGACCACTGGTTGATCCATATGTGGTTTTTGGAAAAGCACACACATGCAATGAACACTGGTGGATCCCCGTGTGGTTTGTGGAAAGAACACACATGCAATGACTCTAGTTCTAGTTTTAGTAGAAGAACATACAAGCAATGACTCTAGTGGGTCCATATGTGATTTGTGGAAAGAACACACATGCAATGACTCTAGTGGGTGATCCATGTGTAGTTTGTGGAAAGAACACACATGCAATGACTCTAATGGATCCATAAGTGGTTTGTGGAAAAGAACAAACGTGCAATGACCACTGGTTGATCCATATGTGGTTTTGGAAAAGAACACACATGTAATGAACACTAGTGGATCCATAAGTGGTTTGTGGAAAGAACACACATGCAATGACACTGGTTGATCCATATGTGGTTTGTGGAAAGAACACACGTGTAATGACTCTAGTGCTAGTATTAGTATAAGGACACACATGCAATGACCACTGGTTGATTCATAAGTTGTTTGTGGAAATGAACACAGATGCAATGACTCTAGTGGTTGATCCATAAGTGGTTTGTGGAAATAACACACATGCAATGGCCACTGGTTGATCCATATGTGGTTTGTGGAAAGAACACACATGCAATGGCCACTGGATGATCCAGGGGTGGTTTGTGGAAAAGAACACACATGCAATGAGTCTAGTGTAGTTTTAGTACAAGAACACACATGAAATGACTCTAGTGGGTCCACATGTGGTTTGTGGAAAGAACACACATGCAATGACTCTGGTTGTTGTTAGTAAAAGAACACACATGCAATGACACTAGTGGATCCATGTGTGGCCACTAAAGAGAACACGCATTTCAATGACTCTGGTTGTTGTTAGTAAAAAGAACACATATGCAATGACACTGGTGGATCCATGTGTGGTCTCTGAAGAGAACACACATGCAATGACTCTGGTTGTTGCTAGTAAAAGGAGCACACATGCAATGACACTGGTGGATCCATATGTGGTATGTGAAAATAACACACATGCAATGACTCTGGTTGTTGTTAGTAAAAGAACACACATGCAATGACACTGGTGGATCCATAGGTGGATTGTGAAAAGAGCACACATGCAATGACTCTGGTTGTTCCATATGTGGTATGTGAAAAGAACACACATGCAATGACTCCAGTTGTTGTTAGTAAAAAGAACAGACATGCAATGACACTGGTGGATCCATGTGTGGTCTCTAAAGAGAACACACATTTCAATGACACTAGTGGATCCATATGTGGTATGTGAAAAGAACAGTCATGAAATGACTCCAGTTGTTGTTAGTAAAAAGAACACACATGCAATGACATTGGTGGATCCATAGGTGGATTGTGAAAAGAACACACATGCAATGACACTGGTGGATCCATATGTGGTATGTAAAAAGAACACACATGCAATGACTCTAGTTGTTGTTACTAACAAGAACACACATGCAATGACACTGGTGGATCCATGTGTGGTCTCTGAAGAGAACACACATTTCAATGACTCTAGTGGGTCCACACGTGGTTTGTGAAAAGAACACACATGCAATGACCACTGGTTGATCCATATGTGGTTTATGGAAAGAACACACATGCAATGGCTACTGGTTGATCCATAAGTGGTTTGTGGAAAGAACACACATGCAGTGACCACTGGTGGATCCATATGTTGTTTGTGAAAAGAACACACATGCAATGAACACTGGTGGATCCATAAGTGGTTTGTGGAAAGAACACACATGCAATGACTCTAGTGCTAGTTTTAGTATAAGAACAAACATGCAATGACTCAATTGGACCCGTATGTGGTTTGTGGAAAGAACACACATGCAATGACACTGGTTGATCCATGTGTGGTTTGTGGAAAGAACACATATGCAATGACTCTAGTGGTTGATCCATGTGTGGTTTGTGGAAATAACACACATGCAATGACTCTAGTGTTGGTTTTAGTATAAGAACACACATGCAATGACTCTAGTGGGTTCACATGTGGTTTGTGAAAAGAACACACATGCAATGACCACTGGTTGATCCATATGTGGTTTGTGAAAAGAACACACATGCAATGACCACTGGTTGATCCATATGTGGTTTGTGGAAAGAACACACATGCAATGACACTGCTTATACCATGTGTGGTTTGTGGAAAAGAACACACATGCAATGACTCTAGTGCTAGTTTTAGTATAAGAACACACATACAATGACTCTAGTGGGTCCACATGTAGTTTGTGAAAAGAACACACATGCAATGACCACTGGTTGATCCATATGTGGTTTGTGGAAAAGAACACACATGCAATGAGTCTAGTGGATCCATGTGTGGTTTGTGGAAAAGAACACACATGCAATGAGTCTAGTGGATCCATGTGTGGTTTGTGGAAAAGAACACACATGCAATGAGTCTAGTGCTGGTTTTAGTATAAGAACACACATGCAATGACTGTAGTGGGTCCACATGTGGTTTGTGAAAAGAACACACATGCAATGACCACTTGTTGATCCATATGTGGTTTTTGGAAAAGAACACACATGCAATGAACACTGGTGGACCCATGTGTGGTTTGTGGAAAGAACACACATGCGATGACTCTAGTGCTAGTTTTAGTATAAGAACACACAAGCAATGACTCTAGTGGGTCCATATGTGATTTGTGGAAAGAACACACATGCAATGACACTAGTTGATCCATGTGTGGTTTGTGGAAATAACACACATGCAATGACTCTAGTGGTTGATCCATGTGTGGTTTGTGGAAATAACACTCATGCAATGACTCTAATGGATCCATAAGTGGTTTGTGGAAAAGAACAAACGTGCAATGACCACTGGTTGATCCGTATGTGGTTTTTGGAAAAGAACACACATGCAATGAACACTAGTGGCTTCATAAGTGGTTTGTGGAAAGAACACGCATGCAATGACACTGGTTGATCCATGTGTGGTTTGTGGAAAGAACACACGTGCAATGACTCTAGTGCTAGTTTTAGTATAAGAACACACATACAATGACTCTAGCGGGTCCACATGTAGTTTGTGAAAAGGACACCCATGCAATGACCACTGGTTGATCCATAAGTTGTTTGTGGAAATTACACACATGCAATGAACACTGGTGGATCCATGTGTGGTTTGTGGAAAAGAACACACATGCAATGAGTCTAGTGCTGGTTTTAGTATAAGAACACACATGCAATGGCTCTAGTGGGTCCACATGTGGTTTGTGAAAAGAACACACATGCAATGACCACTGGTTGATCCATATGTGGTTTGTGGAAAAGAACACACATGCAATGAACACTGGTGGATCCATAAGTGGTTTGTGGAAAGAACACACATGCAGTGACTCTAATGCTGGTTTTAGTTTAAGAACACATATGGATCCATATGTGGTTTGTGGAAAAGAACACACATCCAATGACCACTGATTGATCCATAAGTGGTTTGTGGAAAGAACACACATGAAGTGAACATTGGTCGATCCATGTGTGGTTTGTGAAAAGAACACACATGCAATGCCATTGGTTGATCCATGTGTGGTTTGTGGAATGAACACACATGCAATGACACTGGTTGATCCAAATGTGGTTAATGACAAGAACACACATGTAATAACTCTTGTGGATACATATGTGGTTTGTGGAAAAAACACACATGCAATGAACTCTAGTGGATCTATCTTGGCGTAATTTGATGTATGCCATGATGCATTTCATTGTAAAAGACACCCAGTTTCCATTTTTATACTACTCAGCTTTGCCCTTTGTTTTTTGATACTACCCAGTTTTGCCCCCCTCTCTCTCTTTCGTAGAAGCCCAAACATGTGCCCACTCTATCTGCTACGTCCTGATTGGTTGTCACAGTTGTCACGCAGATCGTGCGCACCAACCGTTGATCCCTTGTGATCCAACGAGGCTCGTTGCACACGTCGTGCCCTTCACAGGACAGCACGAGACAACACGGACGTCTCCCTCAATGAGACTTCTACAAGAAGGAACACGATGCCGTCCATGGAAAAAGTCGTCGAGTGGTCATGTCATGTTTAATCTAGTCTGCAAAGGCTACAAGTCTACTGCACGGCAACTGGTCATCCACAGACCACCAGCATGGCTGCACTCTCACTTCTGTCAGGCCCCCACCACACGAACCTTCCACGCGGCAGCCGCAGCCAGAAGAGCTGCCAACCGGGGCCCTCGAGGAGGCCTAAACGTCCCCGCATTAAAAACCCAGCCTATTGGGTCCTCCATTCGCACTCATCCACTACTCTCTCTTCCCTATCCAGCAAAACCCCACAATCTTGAACGTACTTGCACAAACCTTCTCCATGAAACCAGTGTGTGGGGGTGAGTGTCCGGGCATCGCCGCCGAGGTGGTGCTTCACGCGGCAGATCTGGAGGAGCATCACGCAGTATAGGCCGAGGAGGACGTGCAGTTCAACCCCTTGGGAGACCATGTGCACGCCGATGCTGACGACTTCGGAGGCGCCTATGAGGGTGTGGAGTTCGACGAACACGCTCCGCTCGTGTACCCGGCGGTACATCTATTTCTACATGTTTCATATTTTCTGCTCGAGCTTAATCTATCATGGCGTCATAAAAAATCTAGTCCTAATGATTAGATGCAATGTATGAACCGGTACATGGAGAGATCTAGTCTGTTCTGAATGAATCCATATTATTTATTTATTAATAAGTTACCAAGAACACAAACCACGTTAATTTAGGAGCAAGCCAGGGAGACGGCCGTAATGAAGAGCTGAACCTGTATAGACATGTTATTGCATCAAAAGTAACTTGGAATGGTGGAAGGAATATATATTTATTATTTTGCTCATTTCGGTTTGTATTCCATACATTATAGGTGTATTCAAGTGAGATGGACTCTGGCAAGGAGACCAGGGACAACAAGAGCCGCCATGTCATGAAGAAGCTCAAGAGCGGGATAATCCCTTTCCGCACTCGACTTGGGGAGCTCAGGTGCCCTTTCTGTAAGAAAGGAGTCAACCCGAGGATTGCCAGCTTGATTCCGCATGTGGTTGGCATCGGTAAAAGCCCGGCTAGTAAACACAAGTCGGCGACCAAGGCTAAGCACACTGCTTATGGCAAGTTCCTGAGGGAGTATGTCAAGACCGTCCTAGTGTCCCCTTACTTAAGAATCAACAACTTCTAGCCTACCAACCCCGTCACTGTGCTGGCCCGGACACTAATAATATTTAGTTCTCTTACCGTATCTAGACCCTTAAACTATGGGGATTTCTATTTTCGTACCCTTCAAAATATATCCAAGTTCATCTGTTTATGTTGTTAAAGTTCCGGTGGCATACTCATTATTTTGCATGGATAGAGGGGTGCCCCTGACAGATATAAGGGTTATCCTATCTGCTAGATCACAGAGGATCAACGGTTGGTGGGCAAAACTGAGTACAACTGAATCGCCATGGTTAGACACGAGGGAGAAAACGTGACTCACAGTATGCATGTGCGGTGCACGGGGCGGTAGCGGACACGTGTGTACGCGGTGCACGGTAGTGCAACGAAACGTTGCTTCCCTTCTCCTTTAATAGAGGCCTCCCCATTCCCACTCATCACGCACTCGCTCACTCAACCGTCTCCACTGTCCCATCACCTTCTGCAAACGCTCAACAAAACCCCAACCATGCCGGTGATGGAGAAGATCGGCGCAGTGGCCATTGGCGCCTCCAAGGCCGCTGGCTAGGAGCCCCCCGTCCCCGTCCCCGCATCCACCGTAGCCGTCGGCGAGGAGGCCCCCGCCGGTCTCGGACAGATCCCGCTCAGCTAGGACACCTACGAGGAGGTTGTCTACATAAGGCCAGAGAACCCCTACGACACCAGCATCGCCGACCCGTGGTCTGAGGTAACTAGGGTTTTCTCCCCTTCCCTTGTTCTTCCCCCGTTCCCATCGTTGGATGCTAGATTGTATGTTATTAGGGCTCGGTTGTTCGTATTTTTTACAGTAGCTAATCCTATTGTGTTAGATCTCGATTTTCGATGAATCCCCCTGTTCGTAGTTGGGATTAGTATTCGATTTGGTTTGAGATTTGGGGAATAATCGGGAGCTCTCATTCGGTTAATTTATGCAAAAAATCAATCCCGATAATCAAAGTATCTCAATCATGTCCTTATTTCACTCTACTGTTTTTTTCCAATAGGAGGATAGCAGCGACCTCTGTAGCGACGACGAGGCCAAGGACACCAAGACTCGTCATGTGCTGAGGAGGCTAAAGTCCGGTCAGTACAACAACTTCTTCACCAGCGACGTGTATAGGTGCCCCTTCTGCCCCACCAGGAGGCTCCGCGGCACGGACTTCAACTCCCTCGTGAAGCATGCCGAGGACATGAGGACCTGCGGCGAGTCCGTGAACATCCACGACTTCCGGGCCAAGCACCAGGCGCTCGGTCTTCACCTCCGCAACCTCCAGAAGGTGGCTATCGAGGAGGGTCGCATGCCCTCGATCAGACCCAAGGTGCCCAAAGTCAAGGGGCTAGGCAGCAAGAAGTGGAGGAGACACCAGAGGGAGGAGGCGGATGCCCTCCTGGCAGAGGCCATGAGGGGCCACTGATCAGCTGCTGCTGCTGCTGCTGTAAAGTAGCTTCTTTTGTCTTGTCTGTGTTGAAGCAGTCCGCTGCTGCTGCTGTTGAGCAGCCTAATTGTCGAACCTCGTTAAGTACTGTACTATATAACCTATATTAGCTGATTTATCTACATCTGCTCTGTTTACTGAATTTATTTATGGTGCTGGTTTGTTTTGCTGCTCTAGATTTGCTACCAGATTGGGGAAAAACGATCGCAAAAGGAACAACGAATGAAGAGAGAAGCTGCTCTAGATTCCCTACCTTTTTGGGGAAAAAACACAACTGTTAGAGAGAGAGGGGGAAAAGGCGCTCTTAAAAAGGCCAAATAACAAAAAAAAACTTCCAATTTAGGCGTCATGGCGCACGTAATGGCCAAGCCTTTGACCAGACGGCACCCCCTCCGAGCGCATGTGAGGGCTTCGGAATATCGGGAGGGCAAAAGTGAGGACAAACGAGACACAATGTTGCTATAGCTAAATCTGACAAAAAGATGAATTTGGCTTTACCATGCAATTTGGCTAGAGCTCCACAATGTAGCTATTCTAAATTCCTAAACTATGTGGTGCATTGAAACCTAATGCTTTTCCACCGACACGTGTGTTGCAAAGTTGCTTGATCGTGCATGCTTACACAAGTGGCCTACAAAGAAACTTATAGAAGCATGGGCAAACGAGCTTCATTTTGGCAAATTCGGGACAAGCTTTGTGCAATCGGCAGGCCTGATCGGCTGGGCGGCTGCCCCGGGGTGCAGGGATGCTAGGTCCATGTCTATGCTTACACTTCTTAAGGAATTAATAATAATTGTACACTTCCTTCTGTCCTGTCACGTTATGTTGTGTCAGCACCACGCACCCGCTACGGATCAGCAACGGGACGGTGGTCTACATGACTGGTCTCTGCCACGCCAAAGCCACGTCGCACACCCATCCCATCGCCTACCTGGACGGACGCCGAATTTAATCACTAGGATTGGAAACCATCGGTGCTCGCCTGGTCAAACTTCCTTCCGCATGGGTATGACCGGAATATTGGTAAACAGAATTTAAGCATCGCCTTCCGTCTCCTCAGCACATCACTGTGCAAAAATCCCCAACTCATTCCTTCCGCCGGCGCCGCCATAGCACATCACTGTGCAAAAATCCCCAACTCATTCCTTCCGCTAGCATACCATCGCAATAGATCACTCCACCTCCACGCCCAGTCCCAGCCACCGCTACCGACCCTAGGCCATCGCCGCTGCATTAGCTGCTGCCATGGACGCAGAGTACGGCGTGTTCGGCGACAGGAGCGACTACATCGATGAGTACACCGTCACTGCCCATGGCACCACCAAGCTGACGGTCGTCCACACAAATGCGTCAGCGGAGCTGGACAAGGTCATTGCAATGTACGAGCGGTGGCTACAGGAGCCGATGGACAGGTACAAGATCGTCGGCCGTGACCTCGAGTATACCAGAGATAGGAAGAGGACGACGCTTTTGCAGTTGTCCATGCGCAACCACTGCCTACTATATCACGTATGTAGGGCCAAATCTGTATGCACGGAGCTTCGCGAGTTCCTACACAGGAGGGAGATCTACTTCGCCAGCGTCGACATCAAGAACGACACTCCGAAGCTAGAACGGGATCTCCTCATTCATGTCGTCAATCACGTCGATATCCAACGTTTGTGGAGGTACCCGGATGGCGGTACGGGGAAATCCGGCATGGCTAGACTCGCTTTCGACATCATCGACCGCGAGTACACCGGCATGAAAATCGAGTTCCCGAAGCACCTGCACGAGCGATGGGAGTGGAGGCACCTGGATTACGATGCGATCAAGTACGCAGCCAGGGACACGTATGTCTGCTACGAGATGCTCAACGAGATCTAGCGGGTGGGTGAGTGTGTTGTTTACCACTACTAGTTTTGCATTTTGTTCCTAGTTTTATCTCGCCTGTATTTTATCTCGCATGTATTTTCTAAGCATTCTGTATGTAAGGACCAAGCTCGTATGATCCCTGTGCTATTAGCTACTTAACCTGTATGAATTACATTCCCCCTTTTGTATGCTCAACATTCATTCTTACAAATTCTGTCTGTGCCATTTGCATGCGGCAGAATCCAGGACTGACATGCATAAGGTGTGATACAGTCATAAGTCATAACCAAATCCAGATTATAGAGAAGGATACAATCATAAACCAGATTATAGTTTGACAAAGGTAATACACAACAGTTCGTAATTGCTCACATAGTGTACTTATGAAATAACATGTTTTCATAAACACAACAATCATGCACTAATAGTCTACATCCCAGCCTGTTGGAGAAGGCAACCGATCCTGTGATGCCTTGATCGCTGTCGGTTTGTAGATTCATCTACACTCCGGCATCTGGGACAAACAACCTGCCTTGGTGGTGGTTCAATGATGCGATGCCTAGAACAAGATTTTACAATCTGGTGGTACAACTCATGGCTAACATACCCGTCAATTGCAGCGTACTTCAGATTAGGTTCAGAAAGTGGCTTATCCTCCCAGTAATCATGCCCTAAATGCCTCCACGAACATCTCGGCAATCTTTCCTTCATGTCAGCGTACCACGGGTCGATGAGTTCGGAGGCAAGAGCGGCCTTCCCGGTCTTGCCGCCCTTCGTCCCTGGGATCCAGTAAATTTCCTGGATGTCCATTCTGCACTCCTTTGGGATTCTAATGTTGACAGTCGGGCTTTCAAGCAGTTTACTGTCATTCGTGATGTCGACAATGGTAAATGTTATGTGCTGGTTCACAAGAAAGTCATGAAACAGATCCCTAATGCTTTCGCCCCACCTGCATGAAAATGAATTCAGACAAATAATATAGCAATAACTTTTGCAAACAGACAGTCCAGGAACAAAAAGACAACAAAGTCTACCAGATCCCATCAGCCCCCTTCTCGCAAAAAGGCTGGTATACGAGGACGTGCCCTTTCATGGATAGTTGCACCACGGCGATCCTACGGTGATCGCGGTTGTACTCAAGGTCGAGACCTACGAACCTGTTTTCTTCGAACTGCAGCCAACTCGTGTAATTATTCAGAGTGTTCCTCACTGTCCGAGGGTCGGTGGTGTAGACAACATCGATCTTCTTCCCGCCATGTACTTCGATGTCGAAGTGCACAGTTTCTTGCCTGCCGTCATTTCGGACATCCGGAGCGTCCATGACTACAGGCAAGAGGGAAAGGATATGGAGGAAGAGGGTGATGTGGTGGTGGAAGAAATGGATGAGGCCGTGGAGGAGAAAGACAATGAGGCCGTGGAGGAGGAAATGAGACGGAGAAGTGAAAGATTGGAACCGCCCTTACCAATATCTGGAATGGTGCACGACCGTTCGTAGTAGGGTGAAGGTGGCGAAAAATGGCGGTTTTACACGTCGACGCTAGCACTTCCTAAAATTTGTTCTGCGCCACTTGCATGCAGTGGGATCAATTCAAACGTAGGCACGTTTGCGCGTGCCGACCTTCACTCGCTGATAGACGGGCCACACATTTCCCTTTTACGATTTATTTTTTCACTTCCTCTAGATGGTTCCGGTGCCCGCCCTTAATAATTACGCCCCCCTTCTTGTCTTCCACGCGGACGAGAACCGGCGGCAGCGGCGGTTCCTTGCAGATTCACTCCCCACTCAAACAACTGCCCCCATCCCTGATTCCACCCCGTCTCGAATCCATTTGCCTCCTTATCATAATTCCTCCATTAATCTACCGAATTCCAGACTCCATTTGCCGCTATGGGTAGAGCTTGGGGTAGCAGCAGGCTAAAGCGAAAGGCATGCGACGACGACGTGGATGGCCAGGGCGACCGCTGCCGCGAGGATTGGGGATAGCCGAACCTCGGCGCCACGAACGTGCATAGGATCGCCTCGGAGTTGGACATCATCTCAGCCGGCCGCCTCGCTTGCTGCATGCCTGGCTACCGCGTGACAATGCCGAACATGGACGAACAACTGTTCGGCACACTAGGCCTTCTTTACCCTGATAACAGCAAATGGCCAGACGACCGCGATGGCCGCGTAAGTTCCAGTATCTAGCTTATTCGTTCAGTCATATCGTTGATTCATATGTGCTGAACTCTCATCGGAATCCTATGTTCCTTTCATCGAACGTGTTGTGTGCACGCGCAGTTTGAACAAATCAAACCATTTAAGACTATTCTGTACAGCGGAAGCTCTGCTCGTACCTGATATTCTGGTATTTTCATAGTGACACAGTCTTACTTTAGGTGATAGACGAGTTGTCAATTTCGATTTTGCAATGGAATGCCTGCTAGGTGATATTCTGTTTCCTAAAATAAAAACAAGCATATTAGACGATTTAAGGCTGTTATGCCCCGAGATGTTTAATTATGATCATCGTCAGGAGTTTGTTCTGGGGGCTCTGCTACTACTCCATATATTGAGTATCTTCGTAGTGACACAGGCACAATTTAGGCGATATCTGAGGAGACACTCATATTTAGGCGATATTTTGTGTACTTTAATCTGAAGGCCCAGTTGTCAAATTGTATCTGCAATGGAATCCATGGTAGTTTATTGTACCAACTGACAACAAACTCTACAGAATATTCATGCAAAACTGATGTTGCTGGATAAGTGGTCTGAATCAGTAGTGGTGAATATCAAGGAAGAAGAAGAGACAGAAATGGAAGATGACCAGAACTGGGTGGGTGGCAATGGCGAGTGGCTGGTCCTTTTATCACAGGATGGCAGTACTTAGACTCTAAAAAATGGCTACAGATCGGTGAGACTTGCAGTGCCATCTTTGAAGGGTGTCGGCATTACTGCATTCAACAACGGGTGGCCGCCACCCATTTCCGAATTTGCTTACAGGTTCAACATGGCAGAACTTGACCTTGTGAAGGTACAGCTCCCACATAGACCGCGGGAGGGGGCGTGGAAGAACTGGGAGTACGACCTCTTAGCGGTGTTCGACAAGGCGATCACATTCATTAGATGCCCAGAAGACAAGGAATGGACAGTCTTGCGCGACGACTTCCTGCGGCCGGAGAAGTATGTCGACGTCGTCTTCACCTACAGCTACTCTTCGTACAGACCGCAGCGCATTTATGCGGTCACTGAACCTAGCGGCGACGTGTGTGTTTGGGAGCCGTCCATTTGGGGTGAGTCATGGTGTCATATAGCATGTAAAAAGCCCATTCAAAATCCTGCTTACTGACTGTTAGTAACACGCAGGTACCCACGCAGCCCCGCGCATCATTCCAGCTCCGGTCATCGAAGATCCAGTAATAGATGCTAAACTTGGGACACGGCGCTGGTTCCTGGCACCTCTCGGAGACAACATGGAACAGGATGATGAACTCTTGTGGATTCATATCAGGGGAGCACTAAACAGTGTTGGTGATACAATAGAACATATGGGGACACAACTTTATTCATACCCATTGCTGCGATGTCACATTTTCTCGAGGTCCGCATGCCCATCCGAAGACCCAGTAGAGCAAGTCTGGAGCAGAGTCAACAATCTGAAGGGACAATCTGTGTTTCTTGGGATCAACTACCCTTTCTTTGTCGGAGCCCGTGGAGCTGTTGAACCTATAATTGCTCAAGCAGGCCCCTCGATCTTTTGCTTTGCTGGTGGTGTTGGTGGTGGTGGAGCTGACGAAGAACTAGCTGCTGCTGCTCCTAGTGAAGCTAACAAAATACTTGGTGATGCTGCTACTGTTGAAGCTGACGAAATACTTGCTAATGCTGCTGCTGGTGAAGCTGAAGAAATATGAGGTCGCTGCGAGTCCGGAAGAACATCTTTGGTGTTGTTGCTGAGGTGCTAGCACTTCCAGTGTTGATAGCAGACTGTGTGTTTGCTGCACACTCACGCGCCTATCATGTTGACACTCTAGATCCGACCTGGAGCCGAATCCACGTCAGGGGGAGGGGCCTACAATTGGCTCATCAGTGGGGTCGTACCATTTGAAGGAGAATGAAAGACGGCCAAACACAGCATTCTGATTCATTCCGATGATACCACTAGCTCCAGGGACCTAGTGCTCATACTGGCAGATCCGATGAACCATTTGTCTTTAACTTTATCATTAGTTACGCTTATGTGTGTAAAGACTAAGTTGTGCTTATTTGTGTAAGACTAAGTTAGGCCTAACTGCGTAATATTCAGTGAAGCCCAGCTTTTCTTTCCATGCCCATAACAACAGAATTGCAGCATAGAACATACAAATGTAATGTGCATACCAGGCATTTTTTCTCAGGATAACAACCACTTCAAGCAAATGATACATCGTGTACGCATTTGAACGCATCACTAGAATGTGCCACCTATTGATGATTGATGACATGGATCTAGCTTTTCTGTGCTTATTTGCATTGAATCGCTCATTGATTTGTTCACATATTTTTTGGCAATGGCTGATGAACTCCACTCTCTTGGTAACTTGCTTGCATGAAAGCACTTGTTGATGCAATGCAAAGTACAGAACATGGTCGTCATCGTCATTCCATTTAGGTTCTCTATGTTTCGTCCTCACGGAGCTACTAATTTCAAATGAAAATCTAGTAAACAATATATGTGTACATTGTTAGAGTATGCTACGACCACGGTACATACATGTTTTTCTACAATCACAAGAACAAAACTTGATGCATTTTCACCTTGTTGGCATTGTGCCGAACTGGGTGGATGTGGCTTTGGGGTTCGGAGAGGAAGGAGCCATGGCTGGTATGTGTGCGACCACGGCGACGGCGAGCTCGGATTCTAGAGCAGACCAATAGGACCGAGCATGGTTGGCATGGTGACAGATCTCACCCAGGAATGAATTCCCGTCCCCGCACCGTGCCAATGGTGCGGTCATGGCGAGGGCGAGCTCCGATTCGGGATGGGGAGGAGAACGGGCCGAGCAGGTTTGTCCAAGTCCTAGCTCCGCGCCATGGCCGTGACCATAGATTGCCGCCCCGGAGGAAGAACAAGACGCGTAAAGGATGCATGCGCCAACGCTGCAAGCCTACATGGCAGCGGCAACTTGACGGGGAGCTCAACTGACTACCGATGCCCTGATTTTTTGTATTGAAACGTAAAGTTGAATTCATGCCGAAAAAGACCCTCTGAGTATTTGGCACGCCAATTGTAGTCATCGCGGCTGATATCAGGGAACTCGGGTACGACGTTGCCTGGCCACCCTAACTTTCAAGACGCAAAATGATATTCTCCTAGTGACAAGCATTAAGCATAACAAGTTGCAACAAAGTCAAAAAGCACTAATAAAAGATACTAGGCACCATGACCTAACAATCTGATGCCATTGCATGAACGATCTCATCCAATCCCTACCATCCCCATAGCCTACAGCGGGGGATTACTCACTCATAGATGGGAGAAACATGGATGGTCGATGGAGAAACAATAGCAAAAGTGTTCGGGAAAGTAGATACGTTTTGGACGTATCAGTGCCATGAATATACCTCAAAGTTCTCGCCAGTCCGTGTTAGTTGTATCCAAATCACACAAGTTTAGTGGAAAAACAATAGCAAAAGTGTTCGGGAAAGTAGATACGTTTTGGACGTATCAGTGCCATGAATATACCTCAAAGTTCTCTTGACGACAGTCCAATGTGCAGTTGTGGGAGCATGAAGAAACTGACATACCTTATTAACTCAAAAAACAAAGATCAGGTCTAGTTAGTGTCAAGTACTGAAGTGCACCTACAATACTCATGTAACGAGTGATGTCCTCAGAGCCAAGGGGAGACCCATTTGTCAAGGACAGTGTATCAGTCATCGAAAGTGGTGTTGGGAACGGTGTGCACTCACTCATGCCAACAGGATCCAACAAATTTGTAGCGTATTTTTCCTGGGTCAATAGCAAACAATTGGACTATTTGTAAACTTCAAGTCCTAAGAAGAAATGTAAATCTTGAGGATCCTTAAGAGCAAATTCAGAACTCAACTGATGAAGAATCACTAAGATAGCCAAATCAGAAGAGCTTATCACCACGATATCATCAACATAAATCAACAAAACTATACTGACACCTGACTTGTTGTAAAGAAACAAGGAAATATCGGCCTTTGATGGAAGAAACCCAAGGGTATGGAGTTTGGAACTAAGGCGAGAGTACCAAGATCTGGGTGCCTATTTAGACCATATAGAGCTTTGTCAAGTTTGCAAATGTAGTTTGGAGTAGCGAAAGACTCAAAACCTGGTGGCTGTTTCATATAAACCTCCTCTTCCAGAACACCATGTAAAACGCATTCTTGACATATAGCTGCCGTAAGTTCCATCCTATGGAAACTAATATAGACAAAACAAGTCTGATAGTAGTATCCTTAACAACAGGACTAAAAGTGTCTTCATAGTCTATACCATACCGTTGTTTGAACCCTTTTGCAACAAGGCGTCCTTTATACCTGCCAATAGTGCCATCAACATTTTTATTGATGCAATAGACCCACTTGAAATCAATGATGTTCTTGTTTGAGATTGATGGCACAAGATGCCAGGTGTGGTTCGAAAGAAAGGCATCATATTCATCTTGCATGGATGTTTCCAATTCTCATATGTAGGAGCTTCAGAAAGAGTCCTTGGTTCTCCTGTAGAAGTAAGCAAGGCATATCTAACAGTAACGCCAGTATATTTTTTGGATGTCTGATACCTTTTTGTAACCATGTTTGAACACCTATTGTAGGAAGGGGTACAGGAGTGACCTGCACAGAAGATCCTGAAGCCCGCAAATCCGAAGCTGTGTCAGCAGAGTAATCAACAGCTGATCCAATGCCGATTGTGCTGCTACTCTCTATTGACTGGTCATGTGGTGGCATCGAAGGCTATGAGGACCGCGAAACGATAGAGGGGAGTGCAACACTGGCGACGTAGGACTCTGCGGCGACGTGTGTTCATCGAGCTGGTGTGGGCCGGATGATGCGCCAGGGTGCACTAGCGAGCAGGGTCCGGCTGCGACATGGCAACATCAGATGGGCGCACATCCACACGAGCGAGCGATGGTTGATAGCGCGCATCAGAGCCAGGCGGGGAGTGATCCGAGGGAGATTCCTAGGCAGATTTGAGTGATCTTTTTCTGTCTCTTGATCTTGGCCTAGGTCATTATTTGATCTGACATTTTCACCATTTTCTTCAACATTTTGATGAGTATTTTGACCAGACTGCAAGGAAGGTCCCTCAGCAAAAACCTATGGAGGATCAACAATAGGGACACTTGGCAAATAATGTTCATTAGTATGCAGACCCCTTTCAGTGGACGCCGAGGAAGGATCATTTGATGAAAGAATAAGAATTTCTTCACGAAGACGACGACCAGCATTGGGATGAAGTTCAGCAAAAGGAAAAATGTTTTCATCAAAAACAATGTCGAGGGAAACATAGACACGACCAGTGTTTAGATCAAGACATTCTACTCCTTTGTGATGAAAACTATAGCCAAGGAACACACAACGTTTGGAGTGGAAAGAGAGTTTCTGTTTGTTGTAGGGACGAAGGTTGGGCCAACATGCACAACCAAAAACACGAAGTGGATCATAATTGGGTTTGATTTAAAACAGTTTTTCCATACGAGTCTCAAGATTAAGAACCTTTGTGGGTAAGAAGTTTATGAGGAAGGTGGATGTGATAAAAGCATCATCCCAATATTTTAGGGGCATATGGTGATGTTTACGTTCAGCAGAACCATTTTGTTGATGAGCATGAGGACATGAAACATGATGAACAATGCCTACTCTTTGAAAAAACCCATTTAACTCTTCATACTCACCACCCCAATCTATTTGCATGGTGAGAATCTTTCTATCAAACTGGCGTTCAACATATTGTTGGAAATCAAGAAAAACTTGATACACATCAAAACATTTCTAAAGCAAATAGATCCAAGTGTATTTGCTAAAATCATCAATGAAGCTTACATAATATGCATGTTTGCCTACAGAAACAGGAGGTGGTCCCCATACATCAGAAAATATCTGTTCCAAAGGAACCGTGGAAACACTAGTGGCGATAGGATATGGTAGCTGGTGACTCTTAGCCTGCTGGCATGGATCATATATGTAAGAATTTATTTCAGTACTGTATAACAACTTATTTTTCCTAAGAACTTGCTGAACAATAAAGGATGAGGGATGCCCTAGACAATGATGCCACATGGAGGATGAAGGCTTAATGGTGATAAGAGTATGCTTGGATGATGGCCCCATTGACACAGGAAATAGGGGATAGAGTCCACCATGACAAGGACCTTTAAACATGATGTGATGCGTGGCATGATCCTTAATCAAGAAAAAGAATGGGTGAATTTCAATGAAGGCATTATTATCTAGGGTAATTTTGTGTGCAGAAAGGAATTCATGGATGATGAAGGAACATGAAGGATATTATTAAGTTTTAAAGAACAATGTGGGGTGTGCAAAACTGAATGACCAATATTTGCAATTTTCATACCTTGTCCACTAGCATTGTGAACTTGATCACGCCCTTGATATGTTTCATGAACTTGAAGCTTTTTTAGATGCCCAGTTGTGTGGTTTTTAGCTCCAGTGTCCATGATCCACCTGCTGTCAACTCCATATGCTCCTTTGGTCTCAGGTGGTGACGAGGGTTTAACTCATCAATGCCCATTGTTATGGACTTGGGTTTTGGAGAAGGAGGGAGCGTTGGATACATCTATCGGCTAGCAAACAAGCACACAGGGGACTCAAAGATTTACCCAGGTTCAGGCCTCGCAGAGGTCCCTACTCCTGCTTGTCTGCTCGTGGAATTATCAAAGGAATCAAGGATTACAATGGTGCGCAGATGCAATCTGGCGAGTGTTGTGGAAACTAGGGTTGCGTGTGCCCTCCTTGCTGCCCCCTCCTAGCCTTTAGTTAGATAGGCTAGGTCTCGGGTAGCAGGTCGAGTCGGTTACAGGTTAGGGTTTTCCCCTTTGAACTTTCTATCTTTAGCTTCTTCTTGTTCTTCAAGCAATCGAGAGTTTGTAGGTTACTTGAGTTCTTCATTTGGGCCTTGGCGACACCGTGGGCCTCTTCTATATTCAGGCCGTATATACTAAGATCGAGTACCTGTAGGGTATACCCATGTCAGGTGGTGTGTCTTCCTCATCATCATCATCACCATAGCACCACCAACAGTCACTGGCAGGGTGTCCTTCCTTCTTACATATCTGGCATATCACACCGCCCTGCCATGGAGTAGCCACTCGACCATGATTTTTGGCACGCCCCCTTTGGTCGGCGCGGCTGATCGGGCCACGGTGGAGCACGGTTTGGATCCGGAGGTTGAGGTGGGCGCTATGGTAGAGGTGGAGGCATGCGCTACTGCGGTGGCATGTAGGGTGTGGGTTGGTAAGGTGGCATGTAGTAGGGTTGTGGGGTGTCTGGAGGATATGTGTAGGGATGCGGGGGTGGGTATTGGTAAGTGGACGGAGGGGGGCATGTAGGGTTGTGGTGGTGACGTGGGAGGAATATAGGGTTGTGGTGGTTGTGGGAGTTGGGGGTAAGTAGCCCCATAGTTCATGGGTGGATGGAGAGCAGCAACATTGATAAAAGAGGTAAAACCTCTAGGTGTTTTTCCGGTCGATAAAAGCATGGCATCACGGTTTTCACAAGACAACAATTGACAACAAATATCATTGAGGGTAGTTGTAGGAATGGCATTGACGGCAGCAACTAGTGAATTGAAACATGATGTAATCGTTCAACTCATCATCATCAACACTCTTCCCGATAGCGGCAAGCTCCAAGGCAAACTCTTTCATCTTAGTGATGTATTGATGTGTAGTCATGTCGAGCTTATTGGTGTTGGCGAGGGCACCATGGAGTGTGGATACCCAGGACTTGGACTGAGTAGATGATGGCTTCGATTTTTGCCATCTTCCACTGTGTTTAAACGTTGTTTTTGGTCAAGCAATTGCCAAAGAAACTCTCAACTTTTGCCACTAATGACTACTAATTGCAAAGATATGCAAATCCCTTCTTTGATTTATGTTGTGCAGGAAATCACTTCTTTTAAGGAAAAATAAGGAGTCATAATGAAAGATTTTGAGTAAATACACATGGCCAAGTAATTGGAGAAGCATTCTAGGACGTCTGCGAGCTTAACGACCACTGGCACGGGCACGGTCCGCTCATACCACCCGCCCGTACCAGGTGGCGACGGCTTCGTCTCGTCAAATCCTACAACTTTCGTGAATACGCCTATATATTTCGAGGCTCCAGCCGCCGGCCAGAGAGCCGTCATTCTCAGATTGCATCACAACACCACCAAAGGAGATCCACACCACTATTCATCCATAGTTCATCCATTGTTCATCACTTCCACCATCCATCCCTCCACTAGCCATAGCCATTGCTTTGTACTTTTAGATCTCCTTATGATTTGGTGACCATTGTAAGAATATTTGATTTCAATCTAAGTATTTGCATGATGTTTTATATCTCCGATCTATTTGTTATGAGTGAGTAGTCCTCACGGCTGTGGGTTGGGGAGAAACCTCGCAGCAATTATGTGCATCTAGATCATGGGAGAATTGTATTTTGTTTGGATTCGTGATTTGTATATTTTGTTTCTTCGTCTCTCGTCTCGATCTGTGGACTTGTAGGTACCCAAGATCCCATAGATTGATAAAGGCTTGAGGTGCGATACTTGGCTAGCAGCGATCTCATAGGAAACTCAGTGACAGAAAGGGAAGTACAGTCTTTGCTTAGCACCCCATTAGGGATCAATAACAACATCACCACTTAAATTGATCTGTGTTTTACACTTAATAATCGTTTGTAACCCGTGGCTTTGGTGTACTCTCGGATGGATTAAAAGTCTATTGCTATGCCGCTGCATCACGGGGGCTCTAGAATATTAGGATGTGTTGCCCACAAAAGATTATCTCAATACAAACATTATACATGACTATGCTTATTATTATTATCTTTTATCCCATTTGATGTGCAGCTGCAGGTGGATCTTCAACCCTGGCCTATCTCCATCCATTGATTCAAACCGGTAAAGTAAACTAGATTGGTCCGGTCAACTAAGATAAAACGAATAAACAAAGTCTTGTAGACGTGTCCTTTTTATTAACTTTTAGCAGTGCTTTCCGAGGTTCGATTAAACCTAGGTCTTCTAGGGAAAAAGCTATTATACTACATCCGTGAATTCAAATCGAAGGTATCAACCCTTTTTCTGGTGCCATTGTCGGGGAAGCAATTTCTCTATCCTAGTGAGGTCATTAGAGACCTTGTTTTTAATTTTATTATTAGTTGTAGTTTAATTCTTGTTATTAGTTTACTTTCTTGTTATCTATTCGAAAACCCAAAAAATAGTTAGTTATTCGTTTTCATTACTTAAAAATTACCAAAAATATAAGAGCCATGGCTCAAAAGAGATTAGGGGAGTATGCTACTCCCACCGATGATTTTATTCATGCACCCATCACCAACCCATAGTTGCTGCAAAAACATATGAGATAAAACCTAACCTTTTAAGTTTGGTTCAACAAAACCAATTTGGGGGTTCATCTTATGAGGATTCGGGATTGCACTTAAATAATTTTACTAAAATTTGTGACATGATGCATATTAAGGATGTAGATCCGAATGCTGTTAAGCTAAGATTATTCCCTTTCTCTCTTAGAGGAAAGGATAAGGATTGGTTACTAGCTCTACCAAGGGGTACTATTAAATCTTGGGAGGAATGCACTATTTTTTTTATGACTAAATTTTCCCCCCAGCTAAGACTATGCATCTAAGATCCAACATTACAAGCTTTAGACAAGAAGACCGTGAGCCACTAGCACTTGCGTGGGGAAGAATGAAATAAACCGTAATGAACTATCCTAATCATGGGATGGAAGAGTAGCTTATATTACACTTATTTTATAATGGTCTTAACCCAATGTCTAAGTCTATGCTAGATACTGCAGTAGGAGGAACGATCATGGGAAAGCATGTGAGTGTTGCAAAGAAATTACTTGATGACATGGAAAATAACCATGCCTAATAGCATGTGGAAAGAACCTCGAAGAGAGTAAGTTCAATTACCGAGGAAAGAACAAAGACCGTGGAGGATCACCTAGGTAAGGTAGCCGAGAGCCAAGCTCTCATTCTAGCAAAGTTCGCTGGCAAACCCGAGCCAAATCTGGTAGAAGACCTCAAGATGATGAGGGTGGTAACCAATGATGAAAAGCATGAAGAGATGGGTTATAGCAACGCGCCAACACCAGAATATACCGTGGAAGATCTATTGAAGATGATCACCATTAAGAATCCAAGTATAGAACAAGGTAATCATGCTATGTACCAACAATTTATACAAAAAGTATCATCTAAGGTTCGTGATTTAGAGATGGAGTACAAAAGCCTAGCTGATAAGCTTCCGGCTAAGATAGATGATATATTCGAGCCCACTATTAAAATTAAGTTGGGAGTTAATGAGATATCTGCCCTTTGTGATCTTGGTGCAAGCGTCTCAATGATTTCCAAAAGCCTATTTGATAAATTAAACTTGGGGCCATTTGTTACAACTGAATTAAGACTCCATCTAGCTGATTCAACTTATAAACAAGCTGCTGGGATCAAAGAAAATATAGTTGTTGAAATTAAAGGTAGTCCCGCTCTGATTGATCTTGTTATTGTGGACATGCTTGAAGATCCCATAGCACCTATAATTCTAGGTAGTCCAGTCCTAAGAACTATTAAAGCTTTGATTAATTTACATGAAGGGAATGTAAGAATAGGCCTACCATCAAAAGCTCCTTTTGTAGTCCACTTCCCTAGGAAAAAAGAAGGCCAAGCCTAATGATGATGATGGTGTAATTATTTTAAAAGCAAACTATTTTGGAGTGGGAATTCTACTCCCCAAATCTAAGTGATTGCCATCAAGGCCAAGCTAATTGACCTTAACTAGAAGCGTTTCATGGGAGGCAACCCATGTGAAATAAAGTTTCTCTAATTTTTTATTTATTATATTTTATTTCGTGATAGTTTATTTTGTTTTTGTTTTTGTTTTTAATAAAGAGTGTTTAAGAAGAGCTATGGAAAGAGGAGAAGAAATAAGGCAATCCTCTATATTTTATTTTACTAACACATGGCCGAGAAGTATTGCTGGATCATTACTTAGTGTTTTGTTGCTATCTGACCTTTTTATAAGATGTGCAAAGGCACATGGAGCTACTAATCAAATTCTTTGAGTTTTTGTAGTTCACGGTGTCGATAACGACTACGGGTACGACATGAGTGGCCCGTACCATACGCCCGTACCACCTCAAGGCAAAGGGAGATAGAAATTTTGATGTTTGCCGAAGGAATAAATGTCGATAACGACCATTGGTATGGCCAGACGCGCCCGTACCGCACGCCCGTACCGTACCCCCGAGCAAACATCAGATTTTAAGCAAAGTCACTGCAGCGTTAACGACTAATGTCAGGCGCTACCGACCCGTGTATCGTCAGCGCCCGCCTGCCAAATTAGTATGTCCTGTACCCACCCGTTGGGCTCTCGGCAAATCCCTCCCGCCCGTACTGAGTACGTGGATGCCATAAGAACCCCGAGGAGGTAACCAAAAAATCCCCAAATCAATTTTTCTCTTTCTTCTTCCTCCAAACTTCAAACCACCTCCATTAGATCTTCAAATTTACTCAATCTTTCTTCGATTCTTCGCACTCACTCGATCTAAGGTATGATTCTCCCCTGATCCCCAACTTATTTGTGCAAAAGCTTCGCTTAATCATTCATCATTGTCAATCTAGAAATAGGTCTTGTTCTTGATTCAATCTTGGTACTAAGTAAGCTTAGCATTGTTTTTAGAGGAGTTTCTTTTGTAGTTAGTGTAGAGAATCACTTATGCTATGTTTCTATTGGACTAAAAAATTTATTAGCAATCTTTATTCACTTTGTCTTGTTTTTATTTTTTAGATGAACACGAGGAGTCGTATATGTGAGATGGCTACGGAGTCCTCCGCGCCATCCGTTGATATGTTAACCCCCAGTCACTTGATATCGAGTTCACCGAGGAGTTCCATCTTACATGTTTCGATCGTCTCAAGATTTGAGAGATCAAGTCCACCAAGTCGGTGTGTCCTTATATCTTGAACCAACTTGGCATTCATGCAGATTTTGATTTACTTTATAACAATGTTGGTTTGTACAATTTTATCTTTCAGGATGTTGCGACATACCGCTGCTTGACACTTGAGTTCTTCAGCACCTTGACACATAGTGGATCCTTATGGTTGTTCCGAGGAACAAAGGCCCGGAGTTGATCGAATTAAATTCCGCCTTATGAACTGTGAGTATACTTTGACACTCAGCCAATGGGCTCAATGCTTTGGGTTAACAAACAACACCATAGATGTATGCACAACTACCTTTGTTTTAGACCCTCCCCTTCGCAATATTTTAACTTGATGAGAATTCGTGGACACACACCAAAGGAGAACCAAATTGATCATCCTGCTATTCGATATTTGTTTTATGTTATTGCTAACACATTGCAAGCACGTGGTGAGTTTACTAGAGTTAATGAGGAGGACATATTGATTCTCGCAAAAGCTGCACTTATCAATTGGAACTTAACACCAAATTTGGGCGCTTTACTTGTGTTTTATCTTCAGCATCAAGCTCTTCAATCTCGTGGACCCATATGTGGAGGAGGAATTGTGACCGTTATCACACGCGCACTTCAGATCAACCTAGGTAACATCCAACCGTTGACTGGAGGTAACCGTCTCGGTCTATTTACTCTAAGAGCATGTGGTATGATTTCTAAAAATCATGGTAGATATTTCTTCAATATACCTGGAGCGGATCACTTGATCCCAGCTCCTTTGCCTAACGGTTTATTCTCTATCGAGGATGGACGTTTGCGTTATGACGCGCAGGTCGAAGCTAATTTACCCCAACAGGAAATACCTGTGGGAGGAGGAGAAGATGAAGAAGTAGAACAAGAACGACTTGAACAAGATGTGCAGCCACCAAACTACTACACCACCTATGAAGATATCTAAGCACTCGAAGGAAATATTCAGAACATGAACAACCTCTCCATCAACCTTCGATATGCCACTGCAAGCCTCGCCACCCTGTTCCATGATTAGAGCAGCCAATGGAACATGGGGGATTATCCACCACCACCACAATGAGCAACAAAAGGGCTTGCAAAAGGCTGAGCTCGGGGATGTGTTCTCCTAGCAAAATTATTTGTGTAATAACGAGGTTATACCCTAGCTCCTTGAGAGCTTTGAAACACTCATGTTGGCGTGTTCCAATACTTTGCCTTTTTTCCTTTGCTTCTTAATTTTCTTTCATTTTAGTTTATTTTGTTTTTCTTTTCTTAAAACCCTTGCTTGGTCGCAAGTTCTTTTCTATTCTTTAATCTCTATCCTCAAAATACAAAAATATTTTTCCATTTATCCTTTTTTTGTAAACGTGGATTCATACTTTGCCTCTTTGCTTTAATATCATTTTGAGAGTAATTGTGTTTGAGTTTTGAAGGAACACATCCCTATAAGGAAGAGGATCATGAAGTTATTTATGAGAGATATGTCCTATGTCTCCCACTTATGAAGTTTGAGTTGTTTATCATAGTTGGTTGATTTGCTAAGATGCCATACTAGTGGGAAGTAATTTAATATGGTTAGAGTAAGGCTTTTTATTGGTATGATGATTAGTTGTTGAAGCTCTTTCTCTAGTTCTTTTAGTTAACCGAGTCTTGCCTTGGAAATAATAATGCCAAACAAGTACAATAAGAAAAATTCTGAAATTTATGACTTGTTTGATGAATGATTGTCTTGAGATTATACCCTTGATTATGCTTAACCCCATAGATATTTTGACAGTCTCGATGCCACTCATGAAAGGAATTGTTTGATTGAAATAAAGTCTAGTGGTAATTTTGATGCATGCCAAAGCTAACCTTGTGGATCAAACCACGGTTCTAGATCAAAAAAAGAGAAAGATATGAGACAGCTTTGTTCTATGTCTCTAATGCACACCTTTGGGGTGCCAACAACTCTGCTAGCTTTTGAACGATCTATGGTATAACCCCGGATTTTGGCTATGAGTTGATGACATGATTGGCATCCGTGTCAATGTATGGGCAAAAGTATTGGTACTCTCAAAGGTTGTGCAAACACTAGCAAAAAATAAACAAACATCGATCCTTGAAAAATGAGATGAAAAAGAAAGAAAGAAAAAAGATATCTATGAGGATCCACATAACATGTCCTTGGCATGGTCTCATTACTACTTTACGAATTTTTCTTGAAAGACAATGATTGGATTAGAAGTGTTTTAGATTGACTTGATTTATTGATGTGGGTGTAAATAAGACACTTCATTGTTATACTACTTGGGATATGAAACTCTCTTACTCAATTATGCGATTTAAGCATCCTAGTGTTCCTTGGCAAGCTGAGAGTTAACTAGAGGAATTGGATTGATTGCTACACTTCTACTTACTTATACTTATATTAAACTTTACTTTGATTATCTTGATTTATCGAAGCATGTATAGGATTCTTGTCATCTCTCTAACTTTGATAAGCTTCGCAAATGAATGAAGTGTTGAGCACATACGACTACCGAATGTAAGTGAACTCTTGTTCTTATTGTTTCAAGTTTAAACGCTGAATTCCTTATAGTTCTTTTGGTTCTTCTTGCTCGACGACGATCAAGGTTTGAGCTATGGGGAAGTTGATGGCTCCGATTTTGCCATCTTTCACTGCGTTTAAACATTATTTTTGGTCAAGCAATTTCCAAAGAAACTCTCAACTTTTTCCACTAGTGACTAATAGTTGCAAAGATATGCAAATTCCTTCTTTGATTTATGTTGTGCAGGAATTCACTGCTTTTAAGGAGAAATAAGGAGTCATAATGAAGGATTTTGAGGAAGTACACACGGCCAAGTAATTGGAGAAGCGTTCTAGGGCGTCTGCGAGCTTAACGACCACTGGCACGGGCACGGTCCGCTCATACCGCCCGCCCGTACCACGTGGCGACGACTTTGTCTTGTCAAACCCTATAACTTTTGTGAAGACGCCTATATATTTCGAGGCTCCAACCACCGGCCAGAGGGCCGCCATTCTGAGATTGTATCACAACACCACAAAAGGAGATCCACACCATTGTTCATCCATAGTTCATCCATTTTTCATCACTTCCACCATCCATCCCTCCACTAGCCATAGACATTGCTTTGTACTTTTAGATCTCCTTATGATTTGACGACCATTGTAAGAATATTTGATTTCAATCTAAGTATTTGTATGATGTTTTCTATCTCCAGTCTATTTGTTATGAGTGAGTAGTCCTCACGGGCTGCGGGGTTGGGGAGAAACCTCGCAACAATTATGTGCATCTAGATCATGGGAGAATTGTATTTTGTTTGGATTTGTGATTTGTATCTTTTGTTTCTTCGTCTCTCATCTCGATCTGTGGACTTGTAGGTACCTAAGATCTCATAGATTGATAATGGCTTGAGGTGCGATACTTGGCTAGCTGCAAGCTCATAGGAAACTCAGTGACATAAAGGGAAGTACGGTCTTCGCTTAGCGCCCCATTCGGGATCAACAACAACATCACCACTTAAAGCTTTGATCTGTGTTTTACACTTAATGATCGTTTGTAACCCGTGGCTTTGGTGTACTCTCGGTTGGATTAAAAGTCTATTGCTATGCCTGCTACATCACGAGGGCTCTAGAATATTAGGATGTGTTTCCCACAAAAGATTATCTCAATACAAACATTATACATGACTATGCTTATTATTATCTTTTATCCCATTTGATGTGCAGCTGTAGGTGGATCTTCAACCCTGGCCTATCTCCATCCATTGATTTAAACTCGTTATAAAGTAAACTAGATTGGTCCGGTCAACTAAGGTAAAACGAACACACAAAGTCTTGTAAACGTGTACTTTTTTATTACCTTTTAGTAGTGCTTTCCAAGGTTCGATTAAACCTAGGTCTTCTAGGGAAAAAGCTATTATACTACATCCGTGAATCTGGATCGAAGGTATCAGTAGAGTACATGGCATGCAGGGCGCGCCACACATCAGCGGCATGGGGAAGGCCATAGACATGTGGAAGCACATCCTCGGAGAGGGAATTCACCAGGAAACTGACCACCTGCTGATCCTTGGTGGTCTAGGCATCGTAATCCAGGTTTGGAATTGACACTTTTTCCTGTTCTCATCTTTAGCTTCAATATTCTCAGCGGGAGCACGGTCGACCCCTCAACGAGGCCCATGACCCTAGCGCCACTGAGGGTAGGCAGAACTTGGGTTTTCCAGGAGAGGAAATTCTCTCGTGTCAGCTTCATCGCAGGAGGTGAGCCGATGGAGGCCGACCCGAGCGATGATGAGGAGGTCGCCATCGATCTTGCAAGGTCCTGTTGAAAACAAGGAAAACAAATAGATTGGTCCAAAAAAATTGGGATTGTCGTGGAGGTGGATTGTGATGGGGATGGCGGGTTTGATCTAGGGTTTTAGGTTGTGTATTGGAAAAAACCAGGGCAGGGAATTGGTGTCCCTGGTTGAGATCCTTGTCGTGGTCTAGTTGATCTGAGTTGATGAGGATCCTGGCGGCGGCAACACGGCGGAGAAGACCACGGTGGCTAGAAGGGAAGAAGAGGGGCTCCTGATACCATGTTGATTTTAGGGTGGAACAACATACCTCGTTAGAGGCACTGGTTACATGTTATAAGGGTGAGAAAGACCCTCTCACGTGGCGTATAAGAGTTCGTTATGTGTCCGGTTGGTGTACTACACCATACCGGATCACACCGGTATTACATGTCTAACAGGCACATCCTTGCCCCCCCCCCCCCCCCCCCCCACAGATCTAGTTCTCTGAAATTCTCCAAACAGCAGTTGACCAATAATATTTTATCTTTATTTTTAATAGGTTAGGTCACAATAATATGAAAAACCAAGGTTGAGCTTAAGATTTCACAAGATTTCCATGGTTGATCCATAGTGGGAGTTTCTAGCTATACGTTCAGAACATTCTAAGTGTTATCACATGTATGTAAATAGACTCACAACCGGGGTGTGAGTTTTGGCTATTTCAACTTCCCACCACATATATATATATATATACATATATATATATAGGACATATTCATACTACACCCGGGTGTAGTTATACCCACGTGTGTTTCACGTAATTTAGACAGTATCTATCATACTGGAGACTATATATAGGTAGTATGAAGTATATAAGAATATCTGGGTAGTATATATACTATTTTTGGGTAGTATGTAATTTTTATTCACATACTCCTTTTGTACGTACAAATATGACAGTATTTTACATATATACTGAAAACTATGGGTGCATTTGCAATTTTTTCACCTCACTTGCTTATAAGTATCTTAGATATAGTATATGAACATACTCAAATAGATAAAATATTACAAATACTTCCATAAGATAGTATATGAGACCTGAGTGTAGTTACACCCGGGAGTAAGAAGTACTTTTCCTATATATATATATATATATATATATATATATATATATATATATATATATATATGCAAATTAGTGTCCTGCCCGGGGTGGCCACGGTGCATAGGCTTGCTATCGTCCGATCAGATAAAGGGTTCCAACGACGTTTGGACGGTTTTCAGCAGGGAGCAGACGGTAGAACCACGTCGGCAAAACACACACATGAATTAGGGAGGCCTGCACCGTGTCCAAATGCATTCATCACAGTGGACACACATGCATGAAACAAGGAGCATAGGTTGACCCGTTAACGGTAAAATACACACATGAAATATGGAGCCCAGCGGTGGCCACATGCAAGTCCTCACCGTTGCCACCCATGCATGCAGCAAATAGAAAATTATAGCTTCCGTACCCGGAAAATCACACACATGAACTAGGGAGGCAAGCTATGTACACATGCATTCAACACGGTGGACGGCCATGCATGCAACAAGGAGTAACGGTTAGCTCCGTTGGCGGCAAAACACACACATGATTCACGGTGGAGTCTTGTGAACTAAAATAGCCATGCAAGCCGTTGCCCATTAGCAACTATGTATTAACCATTCCTGCATTGAAGGTAAACGGTCGACGGTAGTAATGGGAGCTTATGGCGCGTCTTGCAAATACTACGTATATAGCAGCTTCCATTCTGTAGACTCTATAGATTTAGTCGACATGTTCATCTCCACAAGCCATTGAGAGACATAGCAGCTACCATGGCTTCTCACACTTGAAGATTCTTTAAAACTTGCAGGCGGTGCTAGTATAATCCCAGGCGAGTTGTTTCTAAGTTTCTACACTTTCTCCAGTTTTCGAAGGATTCTTTTTACTTATCGTCTCATCTCGTTTTTTTGTTTGCCCAGCACAGGAGCGACGGATTCACAGCCTTAACTAACAAGAGTCGTCTGAGAGAGAGGGGTCCATATCAGCTAGTCTAGCACTTCCATGCGCCATACGCGTTTGCAAACAAACTATGTTATGCACATTTGAAGATGGCTTACCGCATACATGCAGCATGCATGCAGTCCGTAGTCCGTTAGCAAAGAATTGGGTATGCCCGCAAAGGTTGTTCCGTCTAGGGAATGAGAGAGCACCGTATCCATGAGCAAGTGCAAGTTTCATTCGACATTGATGTTTTCATATGGCTACCGCTTGCATGCAAGCCGTCCACCATACACGATAAACTGGCCAGCCATGCATGCTTGCAACTTGAGCCGTGTCCGCAGGTATTCATGAAAGAAAACTGCATTGGGTGTGGCCATGAGTAGACGGTAAGTGTGATGCATGCCGATCGCTGTGACAATGGACAAAACGTCTCCGTTAAACACCCATCTCAGCCCTCACCAACCAGGTTCATAAATGGATCATGTTCCCAACGGTGGATAGAGGGTGCACCGCGGCCACCCCGGACAGCAAATCCGCGTCGATATATATATATATATATATATATATATATATATATATATATATATATATATATATAGTGGCGCTATTTGACATCCTGGGTGTAGAATAATTATTCTTCATCCGCTCCCTATCTTTCAAACCGTATAAGATTTTTACGTCACGTAAATTTTCTCTTACCTCAAAAGTTAAGAAGAACATAAGAAAATTTAGACATGTCGTAAAAAAATTGTTTACATGCTTAAAAAAATACAGTAAAATGCGAATTTTCTCTATCTTTTACACTATAATGACTCATAAATCGTATTTTTATGTCGATTTTTTTACGTTTCTGATGAATATAAACATAATTATTAGTATACAAAATATAAATTTATGTATGTAAGAACATAAAAATATGTAGGGTGCAAAATAACTATTCTGCACCCTGGATGCTGAATAGGGTTTCTATAGAGTGGCGCTATTTGACACCCAGGGTGTAGAATAGTTATTCTTCACCCACCCTCTATCTTTCAAACCGTACATAATTTTTACGTCACGTAAATATTTTCTTACCTCAGAAGTCAAGATGAACATAAGAAAATTTAGACATGTCGTAAAAAAATTGTTTACATACGTATAAAAATACGATATAAAATGCATATTTTCTATGTATTTTACACTATAATGACTCAAAACTTGTATTTTTATGTCATTTTTTTGCATTTCTAATAAATATGAACATAATTATTAGCATACAAAAGATAAATTTCTGAATGTGAGAAGATAAAAATATGTGGGATGCAAAATAACTATTCTGCACCCTGGGTGCTGAATAGGATTTCTATATATATATATATATATATATAGATTTCGATACTCCGATGCTCAGTTTCTAGCAAAATTGTTACTCATGGACCCATAGATCTACCCTCTGAAATTATTCGAATACAGTTGATCAATAAAATTTTATCTTTATTTATATTAGATTAGGTCACATTAACATGGAAAACCAAGATTGATCCCAAGATCTCACAAGATTCCCTCTGTCTGACCTAGAGTGGAAGTTTCGAAGTATATCACTTTTTGCGGGAACAAATGTGATCATAAGAAATTAAAAAATAGAACATTTATATTGTGTCATTTTATGTGATATATTATTAGGAAATAAAAGTGTCATGCAACAAAAAATCTAAAAGATCTAAAGAAAACATAAGTAAAACATATGAAATAGAAGGAGAAACAAAAAAATAGAGGTATGCCGACGGTAGCCGTCAGCAAACTCTATACGCCGACGACATCCGTTAGAGCCGTAGGCATATGAGAAACCCGTCAGGCGCCCTTTCCGGGGGTCGATAGTGCCACGTGGCTGCGCCCTTTGCTAATGGCTTCGAGTAAGCTGATGGCGGCTATCGGCATAGGTTCCCATTTCCCGACGACCAACTCTATACCGACGGCAGGTGTTGGCATCCAAGGAGCTATGCCAACGGTCTGTCATTTCCGACGGTCTTCCCAAGCCGTAGGCTTCGGGGGCCTATGCCGATGGCCCAAGAAAAGTCGTAGGCAACTTGGTGGTTTCCGTGGGTAGTGTATGCGCTTCTTTTCACTAAAAAATAAACTTCATGTAGGGTCCGGGACCTTCCACCTAGATTTGACCGACCTTTGCCTTCTTTTTACTTTAACCACCGCCGCGCCATTGGGAACCCGGAAACTGTTCATCCCAGCCGGAGGCTGCACTGCGAGGTATCTGGTTAAAAAATTTACTACCAATCTTTCAATAAGAATGATAAAATTCTGACAATTTTTTTATTAGTGCAGCCAAGTTCATTGCAGGTGCCGTATTTCGCACGTACGTACAAGTCTGCTGCCATTTGTCTCCTAGATTTTGTTTAAGATTCTGAAGATCCAAGCATTTCCATGAAAGGAAAAAACACTAAATAATCAGCAGCAAGCATGTAAATGGCAGGCATGTTCAATGTACATAACCGGAGGTTAATAAGTTCAGGTAGTCAGTTGCGTTGTTTAGAGCTTACTTGCATCTGTTTGTCTGCCAAGCTGGCCTTTTGGGAGGAGGGTTTCAGTTGACATTCACAACTGTTCTGACTTTGCATAACAAGTAATTGACTATGGAAGTTAGTGTGATAAACTTGTACCCTTGCAGTATAAGTCATTGGTGCAATGGTGCTGACTTCTCTACCTCCTCAAATTTTTTTTATCTAAGTTTGACATTGGCGTAGTTAAGTGTAATGTATTCTCATGTTGTCCCCAAACCAGACAACCCATGTTGTGTCAATAAAGCAAACATTGATGTGTTACTTATATTGTAACCTTCTGGTGGAGGAAAACATAAGAATGGGTTGGGTTGGCAATATATTTGCACTGTTTGATCCTTGAATGAAAAATCTAAAATTAGGTATATGCGCTATGACATGAGATTTCATTGTTTACACGTAGTAGTGCCACTATGCGGTATCACTTTCATAGCTTTTTCATCCTGATCAACGATCTGTTTTAATTATACATCATGCAGTGCAGACGATGCCACAATCTGAATAGTCTACAGTATTATTTATCATCAGGTCAACCAGGCATCACGAAGATGAACTTAATTACTCCAAGATTACATAACACCTTCTTTTCATTATACAGACACGGACGCAGTGATAAGTTAATTAAAGATACGTGTGCATAAACATGGTGAGTAGCTGACACAACCCACATGGCAACTGCCTATTATTTCTTGGAACATGACATAAACCGCCTATATAAATCATATCATTGCAAACTCCAAAACCTACACAAACCAGAGTTCGGAACCTCAAATCCAAAATAGAAACTTTCTAGATCATCAAGATGAGGGTGGGTGCTCATGGTTTGAAGCTCAAGGACCTCAAGAGGGCAGTCAAGGAGAAAAAATCCAGGCTCTACATCATCCGTCGATGCGTCGTCGTGAGTCTCCTAAGCTGGCATAATTAGTCAAGCAATTGGGACTTGGGAGCAAACTTCGTACTAATCTATCTGACCGGCCAGTTTATGGGCTCAAATTTTGGTATGTACATGTGATGTATGCAATAGCTGAACATAGTTTGTCAAGGTATTATAAGATTAGAAAAATGAATGGCAACTGATGTGAGTACTGTTTCCACCTCCTTCGTTCTTGGTATGTTTTTTTCAGAAATTCAGAGGTTAACACCTCCCTGACATGTTGCCTTGCAACGTAGTGAAAGGCTTGATATGGAATTCCATCATTAGTTGGTACCATCTCCAAGTCTGACGCTGACGGCTTTTGATGCTGAATCTACCAATTGCTCTGAATTTTCATTCCACTATCCTCTCACCAGACTGGTACCGAGCGCGATAGCTCAGCCGTTTATAAGACAAATTCCTACTAGAACTGATTCCGTTCACGCATTCGACACGACCTGGATAAACTTTCTCAAGTTGCCAAGCTCAAAATTACAAAACAACAGAGAATTATGTTGATCAGAACGAACGTTTCCTTCGTCGAGACTTGAAACAATACCATAACTGAAGTGAGAAAAATTTCTCAAAAAGCTGATCAATATGTTAGTGCTTGTGGGAGCACATAGCTTTTTGCAAAGTACAACAGTGCCTTCCTCGTTTGTGAAATGAAGTCTGATGATAAGTGCTCTCACTGTTCTACAGTTCCTACCAAGGCAAAGACATGTCCATCCTTTTGGGGTTTTCTTTTGGGGATCGCACATCTTCTAGATCTTTCTTCACATGGTTGGTTACTTGGTTCGATCTTGTTTTTATCTTGTCTTGGTGTTATACTTCAAGTTGTCAGAGTTAAGGTTTCCAAAATTTGAAATTTAGTACTCCCGCCGTCCCAAATTAGTTGTCCTAACTTTGTCTAGGTACATGCGTGTTTCAGTGTATCGTCCATAGTTTTTTTTAGCTTAGTGTGGTATGTCTGTTGGTGTTTCGTTTTTTCTTCAGAACCCTGTGCCTCTCTGTTTTTCGGTCTGTTCTTTCACCTCATATCAGTGAAAGCAACCCTGGTTGCCTATCGTCAAAAAATACATGCGAATCTAGACAAAGTTGGGACAACTAATTGAGTACAGAGGGAATATGTGTTTCTTGTGATTGTTTTTCTCGAGCATGCATGTAACAAGTACAGGCCCTATAGGAACTCTTCGAATTGTAAGGAGTACACCACGATGATGAAAGTAGTATGACAAGAACAATTAAAAAGCCAAGAACCTACAGAACTGGCTGAAACACTAAAGCCAAGAAGCAAGCCTACAAAACCTAACAAAGAAGAACCAAACTAAGCTGTAGTAACAGTACACAAAAAAGCAGATGCGGGTTAGGCAGAGGCTAGCACATCAGGTGGTCCTGCCTTCCTTCATATGGTTTTGGAGGAGAAAAAAATAAATAT
The DNA here is from genome assembly GCA_023614405.1 of Avena insularis. NCBI lineage: Eukaryota > Viridiplantae > Streptophyta > Magnoliopsida > Poales > Poaceae > Avena > Avena insularis. Next base: position 426,010,667 of record CM042692.1, on the reverse strand, counting down.
TCAGTGAGTCCTATTCAATTTAGGACTACAACACTTTGTTTCAAGTATTATATACACATAATATTATTACTAAAAATCATGTCGAGCAAATGAGTGCTTCTTTCCCTGCATACCTAATGTTTCACATTAAAAAATAGCACTTTGGAAAGGTAACGTTTGCTTCTCTACTCCTTCGAAGGTCTCTAACTTGATACCTTGGAGAAACATATGGTTGTCCATCATCGGAAATCCCTTTATAAAAGTTGAAATGTGCCCGACTCCCCGACTCCTTGGAGGCTGCTTTGAACCACCCGGCAAGTTTGAAGACTGTGGCTTTGCGTGAGTGGGTTCTGAAAGGTTCAGAACGGACCTGGTGCAGTTCTGCGCTTGAAGGGTCTTCCCGGCTGCCTGCTGGTGTTTGTTGCTTGTATGAGCAGCCCTTGTTAAGCCGAGGACTTGCGCCAATTGTCATGATCAGGCAAAGGCATGTCCATCCTTTGTGCCTGTATCTCACCTGGTGTATCCCCATTTTCTCATTTCTTTGAGTTTGTATGTGGATTGCCTTGTACTCCTAGCCAGTTAATGGCTTCGTTAATTCAAAGTTGGTCTTATTTCGAGCCTTCCGTCTAAAATAAACAAACACAGATGATAAAAAAAGAATCTGCGTGGAGATAATTATGTATATTATAGTGGAGAGGCCCTTTGCATACGAAGAGGCACCAAACCCACATTTTACTAGCTAGACATCACCATCAGGGGCCAGTACAAAATTCCCAGCCTCTCTCTTTGACAAACTGACCCATTGATTCCACTGCTAGCCTCACCAACCATTACACCGAACCTCACAAAATAAACAATCAATCAAGAGAGGCTCACATCATGGTGACACAAAGGCCCTACATGATTGAAACAGAACTTGATGCCTTCTGGCCCTACCATCTATGACAATATCAGCCATTCTTTAATTTCTTATTCTCCCTTAGAAGCACTGGTACATGTCTATGGGCTGGCTCCATGTGCTGCTGGTGCCAAAAATGTCACAGGCACTGCTTGCTGTGATGCCCATGGCGGCGGGATTTGTAGCGTTGGTGATTGAGTTCATGCAGTAGACGATCTCTCCCAGGGCGCAGAGCCTGCTCTCCAGCTCCACCATCTGTGTCCGCATAACAGAGTTTTGTGCTTCCACTGCCACAAGGTTCTGAGTGGTCATGCTCAGGGCCATGCTGATTTGTTGCTTCTGGTTCTTCAGCTGATCCACCTGTTTTTGGAACACAAAATATTCTTGTTAGCAACATCTTTTTTGATATAGAGATAAAGCAATATGTATACTTTTTTTCTCATGCTCTTGTTAGTTTTCTGTGGAAGAGGTGATGCCCTAATTTGGTGAAAACTCAACGTATGTGAAGTTGTAGTGTTGTTGGAAGTAGGAGTATTAGGTAGGAGGCAATTCGCAATAATTGAGTTTTGTCCGACAGCAAATATTTCAAGGGGACCATTGTATACATGTGTTTTTCCTATTCACCTGCACATGAGTGCAAGTTCTCATAAATAATATACTCTACAATATATACGATGGTGAAACAATAAAACTACATTTAAACGTTAGACCTTTGCGCACTATAAGTACTACTAGAATATATTGTAACTTGTAGGAGTATAACAAACCTGCGAAGAGAGGTCATCGAGGTGTTGTTGCTTTCGCAGCCTAGATCGCCTCGCGGACTCGCGGTTCGACTCCTTCCTCCTCTTCCTCCTCTTCTCCATCTGGGCCCGGAGGTCTGGAGAATTGTCCTCGGACCTAAAACTCCGAGCCCCCTGGCTCGACTCGAACGAGGTCCCACTTGACATGGTCACCTCTCAACAACTTGTGGGTACCCACAACAATTTCACTCTCTTATTTCTTATAAGTACAGCCTGTAGCGGTACTGGCTGCCTAACTTACTGGCTTGATTTACGTTGTTAATGAAGAAAAGGCTTTATTGTGCAGAAATAAAGGAGCTGCAACTACAGGGAGGTTAGGGAGAAGACGTAGAACCAGTAGAGGAAGACGACGGAGAAGGACTGGACAAGGCGAGTGATCGCTGAGCCGACCATAAATCCGGAGTGAAGATGCTCCCAGAGGACCAGCAACAACATGTACTACACAAGCTAATACGGCTCCTCTGCTAGTCTATCATCAAGAACACACAGCTCTTTTCTTTACCTTGCAAATTTATCTGTTTCTATTTTCAGATAAACGTTTTGGTTATATGTGGCCAAGATTTTGGCAGAACCTCCCCTGGAGATGAAACTTATTTCAGAGGAAATTTTGGCAGAACCTCCCCTAGGAAACGAATCTGTAGCAGAGGATTTTTTTTTTTTGCAGAACCTTCCCTTGGAAATGGATGAACAGAGAGAGGAATTTTTGGCAGAACCTCCCCTAGAATGGATGATTAGAGAAGAAAATTTTGGCAGAGCCTCGCTATGGGTAAATTTAAGATCTGAGAAGAAAGAAAGGATGCTCAAGGAGAGATTTGGGCTCAGGTGGTAGGCGTGTGTCCAGTTTGGACAAGCTTAGGAAACAGCCAAGATTCACTCAAGCTGGCACTAGCAAAAACAGCCTGAACTGTTACTACTAGCTATGAGCCGAGAGGGAAGAAACCTAGCAAGGGAGCTGGGGAGGAGGGGAAAAGGGAATTGCAGCTTGGTAGAGAGGTGCAATTTATAGCCAGAAAACTGGGGGTTTTAGTGAGAGAAATAATTGTGAAAGAAACTTGAATGGTTGTAGTGGACAGGAAAGCAGAAAGAAGGAGAGATGTGTTTGGAATCTTCGGTGGCATCTACTGGTAATATCGGGGATCTTTCGTATTCATATGGGTTGGCCTGATTTTTCTGTCCGTGGTTGTTTGATTGCCTGTGACATCGTCCATCTGCAGATTAGCAACCAGCAGAGGCTACTTTTGGACTAGAAAATTCAGAGCGTGACAGTCGACCTAAGAGTTATCCTGTTAGACATAAGCTCCCCTCTGTTGTATGGAACTTCCCTGTTGTATAGGATTGCATCGTCAAGTGTGATCGAGGAGACAAACTTCTTTCCATTTTGTTTGTGTGTTCTCGTGTATCTCGAATCTCAAGAAGTTATAATGGGACCATCATTACTCTCTCTGTTACACAGTAAAAAAACGTCTAGATACATGCCTTCCATAAAAGCTAAATTATCTTATATTTTCGAACAGAGTGAGCAGTTGTTAATTAGGTTTGGACAGACTGCACCTGCCATACCCCGATCAGGCGTGCCTCTGAGCCCGAATTGGTGGTTTAGGAAAATCAGGACTCCAGAGCCTCTAAGCCTCGAATGATGCTTGGACAGACTTCACCAGCCGTATCCACGTCGGGCATGCCTCCCAAGATCAGCGCTCCCAAAGGGTGGCCGGCAACAGTGGCTTCTTTAGAGCAACTATGTATTTCATTAATCGAAAATCAAGTTATACTAAGCAACACACGTGAAAATTAAAAGACAGTCCTAGATAAAATAATTATATGAAATCTTAAGAAATCGAGAAATACAAAACGATTTCTATGGTTTCTTGCAACCACTGAAGTCATCCGCCGCCACCCAACTCCATCATCGCTAAGACAGACACTGTAAGAGACGCCGAGCCTCCACCACTGCAAGATCTAAAAAATCAGCATCGCCAACGATACTTTGTGAGTCGAGGAATAGGCCTGCTGCACGTAGCGAGGCACATGTCGCTGTGGCACGTCGACCGGGGAACATACCCGTGCTGTCTTGGACCAAGATCCGCCGATGAAGTCGGGGAAGAACGGCAAACCCACTACCTCCAAACCACCATACTTGCTCTAGAGAAACCACCTAGCCCTGGCGCCAGCGTCATCGCGGATAACAACGAATGCCAGCGAGACCGAGAAACAGATCTCGCTAGGTCTAAATAACTGCGAGAATACCAAGCTGTCGATCTGAAGGACCAACAAGCACATGTTTCCATCAACTCTGAGGCGTCGCCATGAAGGTCGCCGCTGGTGTGGGAGTAGAGTTGATGCAGATTTATTTGCCCGGGAGCCGCTCCCACCACCCCAACGGCGTACCACAGCAGTCGGATCCAACCCTAGCTACTAGACCAAAATGGAGGAAATGAGGTCCCCCTCCCTCCTGCCGGCAGGGCGGCAAGCGGAGGAAGAGCGGACCAGCGTCTTGGCTGGTGGAGATCGGTGGAAGTTTTCCGCCACCGCCTCTAACTCTTGCGAGAGGAGGAGGCTGACTCGAACCAATTGGGAGAACTAGATCGCAAACTAAATCACGAGGTTTATTCTGCCGACAATGGCTTTGGGAAATCCTGTCCCAACTGTCAGCACTTTAGAGAGTCAGGCTACACCGGCAACCCCAAAGATCAAGCCCTAGATCATTTTTCGCTAGTTCACATATTTCAAACACATAAAATTTAAATAAATCATAAGTTTGTTTCAACACATCTACATAATAAAATAAGATAGTTCACAAAGTAATTTAATAATCCAAAATTCAAATAGATCAAAGGGGAGAAGAAACATCTTACGCGAACCTCCCTCCAAGCCAGTTGAGAGTCGCCCCCTGTTTCCTCCTGCCGCCCATGTCCCTCTCGCTCTCCGGCGGTGCTGCCGGCCGGTGGGATGATGGATCAGGTGGGATGGCCCCTGATAGAAGTAGATTATGTAGTAGTCTTGGTTTTGCCTCGATGGCGTCTGCCCCTGTGGCGTTTGAGGGTAGGTGGGAGGTCGCTATCCTCCTCGCCTTGCTCTTCCTCTGCTTCACAGTTCCCCACTGGTGGCAAGTGGTGGCTCCGGCGACGTGGTGGAGGACAAGCATCCCTCCAACTAAGACCGGTCATGGGTGCTTCGAGAAGAACGAGATGGATCATGTTCGGCTCGATGCGGTCTCTCTTTCTCCAATGAAGGTGCTTGTTGGGTCCGCAGCATAGAAAACAAAAAATTTCCTACGATGAGAACTATACGCCAAGATCTATCTACTAGATACAGAGCAACGGGTGGACATACATCCATGGCGAACTTACCCTCGAAGACAACGGGTTTTGTTAACGAGTAGGAACTCGTGGTTGATGTAGTCGTACGCTTGCCGATCTCAAGATCGTGTGGAAGTCCGAGCGCCGCAAATCAGCAGCACATCCGTCCTCGCACACACGTTCAAGCCACCGGACAACCTCCACCTCCTCGCTCCAGCGAATCAGCGGAAGCAGCAACTCCTTCAGCATGAGCCACGGAAACATGTATCTCGCTAATCCGAGACCATGGGGGAATATCTAGAGGGGGGAGAGAGATCCTTCACGAGGAGGTGTGGTTTGTGAGAGGGGAGAGGAGGGCTTTATATAGGAGGGAGGGAGACCCCTCCCATAGCCGGCGCATGAGGGGGGGGGACTCCTCCCCTCCTTCATTCATGTGGTGAACCTCCACTCACATAAACATGGCCTCCACCAAAAATCCCACTCACATGTATTTAATTTCCACCAAATTAAATGCAACTCTCAATTAATAAAACTCTTTTATTTATTTTATTCAGAATTTTGTTAATTACTTTAATTAACAAACATTCACATAAAACCCCTTGCAACATTTCAATATCACATGCAGAACCACTTTCTGCAATTTCACCCGAAACAATTCCGATTTCTATCGAAACAATTCCGGTTTCTATCGAAACAATTCCTGTTTATATCGAAACATTTCCTGCGCTTTGCAAACCTTTTGTCTGGAACATATGTGCTCCTAAATGGTGTCCGGCAACCCTTAAGTGTGTCACCCTACGGTTCGTGAATAATGCAGACATGATTGAGACTCCTCTCAGATCAATAATCAGAAGCGGGACCTGGAGATCCATACTGACTCCTGCATATTCAACGATGACTTCTGTGATCGTGAGAACCTTTAACATCAGCAATTTAATCCCTTTGTCTCATGATATAATACATGTCCGAGATTCGATCATCGGTATTCAAATACCTAGTTTGATCTCGTTACCGACATGCACTCTTTTCTCGTTCCCGTGATATAACATTCTAGTGATCACATCACTTTCTTGCAAGCTATCTTAATATGATATCACCGAGAGGGCCCAGAGTATATCTATCCATCATCGGGATTGACAAATTCCACTCTTGATCCATGAGCCTCAACATAACACCTTCATAGCACTGAACCCACCTTTATGGTCACCCTATTACGGTGTGACGTTTGATGTTATCAAGATACTCTTCCGGTGTTAGCAATTAACATGATCTCATGGTCTAAGGACTAAGACTACTTTGTATGATGTTATAGCAATATAAACATAATGACTTGATCGTAATGCTATACTTCAGATGAATGTTCATCACATCATTTCACAAATGTTGTGACATTGTTATTAACAACATCCAATGTCCATGATCAGGAAACCTTGATCATCTTGTTAATCAACAAGCTAGTCTATAAGAGAGGCATAACTAGGAACCCTTTTGTTTATTAAACACACATGTATTGATGTTTCCTATCAATACAATTATAGCATGCAAAATAAACATCTATCATATACAAGGAATACATAATAACAACTTTATTATTGCCTCTCAGAGCATATTTCCTTCAGTCTCCCACTTGCACTAGAGACAATAATCTAGTTTATATAGTGATAAATCTAACACCCATGGAGTTCTGGTGTTGATCATGTTTTGCCCTAGGGAGTACTTTAGTCAACGGATCTGCTACATTCAGGTCCGTGTGCACTTTACAAATCTTTATATCTCCATCCTTGACATGCTCGCGGATGGAGTGAAATCGGCGCTTAATATGCTTGGAATTCTTGTGAGACCTTGGTTCCTTGGCGTTGGCTATGGCTCCATTATTGTCACAATAGATCAACATTGGGTCCAACGCACTAGGAACCACACCTAGTTCCGTTATGAACTCCTTCATCCAAACCGCTTCCTGTGCTGCTTCTGAAGCAGCAACATATTCTGCCTCCGTCGTTGATCTAGCCACCACAGGTTGTTTGGAGCTCCTCCAACTAACTGCTGCTCCGTTCAAGAGAAATACGTATCCGGATTGAGACTTAGAGTCATCCGGATCAGTGTCAAAGCTAGCATCGACATAACACTTAGCGACTAGCTCTTCTTCACCTCCGTATACAAGAAACATATCCTTAGTTCTTCTCAAGTACTTAAGGATATTCTTGACCACTATCCAGTGTTCCGAACCTGGATTAGATTGGTACCTACTAGTCAAACTAATAGCATGTGTCACATCCGGTCTTGTACATAGCATGGCATACATTATAGAGCCTATGGCTGAGGCATAGGGGATCTTATCCATTATCACTCTTTCTTCCGCCGTAGCCGGACTTTGAGTCTTACTCAATGTCTTGCCTTGCAACATAGGTAAGTACCCCTTCTTACTTCCGTCCATATTAAACTTCTTTAATATCTTATCAAGGTATGTACTCATGATAGCCCAATTAGGCGTCTTGATCTATCTCTATAGATTTTAATGCCTAATATATATGAAGCTTCACCAAGGTCCTTCATCGAAAATTTGCTCTTTAGATAACTTTTAACACTATTTAAAAGATCTATGTCATTTCCAATCAATAATATGTCATCCACATATAATATCAGAAATGCCACATTGCTCCCACTCGCTTTCTTGTAAATACAAGCCTCTCCATAAGTTTGGACAAATCCAAACTCTTTGATCACCTCATTAAAGCGGAGATTCCAACTCCGGGATGCTTGCTTCAGTCCATAGATGGATCGCTGAAGTTTGCACACCTTATCAGCATCCTTAGGATCGACAAAACCCTTAGGTTGTATCATATACAACTCTTCTTCAATATTACCATTGAGGAACGCAGTTTTGACATCCATCTGCCATATTTCATAATCGAAATATGCAGCAATTGCTAACATAATCCTAACCGACTTAAGCATCGCTACGGGAGATAATGTCTCATCGTAGTCAACTCCTTGAATTTGTCGAAACCCCTTTGCGACAAGTCGAGCCTTATAGATGGTTACATTACCATCAGCATCAGTTTTTCTTTTGAAAATCCATTTATTCTCAACGGCCTTTCGATCGTGAGGTAAGTCCACCAAGGTCTAAACCTGGTTTTCGTACATGGGTTCCATCTCGGATTTCATGGCTTCTAGCCATTTGTTGGAATCAGGGCTCATCATCGCTTCTTCATATGTCGCAGGGTCATCTATTTCATCAATCATAAAATTCATAATAGGATTGCCGTACAGTTCAGGAGCTGCACGTGTCCTGCTTGACCTGCGAGGTTCGGTAGTGTCCTCTTTCGGAGTTTCATGATCAATATCATTAGCTCTCTCTTCATTAGGTGAAGTCAACTCCGAAACAACTTCCGGTGCTGCGCTACTCGCCATTTCATGAAGAGAAGGTTCAATAACCTCTTCGAGTTCTACCTTCCGACTACTCACACCTTTCGCGAGAAACTCCTTCTCAAGAAAGGATCCATTCTTGGCAACAAAGACCTTGCCCTCGGATCTGTGATAGAAGGTAGACCCAATCGTTTTCTTAGGGTATCCTATGAAGACGCACTTTTCCGCTTTGGGTTCGAGTTTATCCGGTTGAAGTTTCTTCACATAAACATCGCATCCCCAACTTTAAGAAATGACAGCTTAGGTTTGTTTCCAAACCATAATTCATACAGTGTCTTTTCAACGGATTTAGATGGTGCCCTATTTAAAGTGAATGCAGCGGTTTCCAGTGCATAACCCGAAAATGACAGTGGCAAGTCAGTCAGAGACATCATAGATCGAACCATATCCAATAAAGTACGATTACGATGTTCTGACACACCATTACGTTGTGGTGTTCCGGCAGGTGTGAGTTGTGAAACTATTCCACAGTCTTTCATATGTGTGCTAAAGTCGTAACTAAGATACTCTCCTCCACGGTCGGACCGCAGAAATTTGATCTTTCTGTTATGATGATTTTCCACTTCATTCTGAAATTCTTTGAACCTTTCAAAGGTTTCAGACTTATATTTCATCAAATAGATATACCCGTATCTACTCAAATCATCCGTGAAAGTAACAAAATAACGATATCCACCTCACGCCGACACACTCATTGGTCCACACACATCAGTATGTATGATTTCCAATAAATCTGTCGCCCGTTCCATTGAACTGGAAAACGGCGTTCTATTCATCTTGCCCATAAGGCATGGCTGTTGGAGATATGCCCTAGAGGCAATAATAAATGTAGTTATTATTATATCTTTGTGTTTATGATAAATGTTTATATTCATGCTATAATAGTATTAACATGGAAACATTAATACTTGTGTGAATTGTAAACTTAATTTGAAGTCCCTAGTATAGCCTCTATACTTCACTAGCTTGTTGGTTGATTGATGATTGTGGTTTTCCTATCATGAACATTGAGATGTTATTAACAACAAGATCATATCGTTAGGAGAATGATATGGTGGACATACTCCTATAGATAAGCGTAGCATAAAGATTAAGTCATTTCAATAGTTCAATTGCTATATGCTTTCTGATACATAGTAACCTAATTCCTTCGACCATGAGATCATGCATATCACCTTTACTGGATGGATGCTTTGATGTCATCAAACACCACACCGTACAATGTGGTGGCTATAAAGGTGGTATTGAGTGTTCGGAAAGTATTGGTTGAAACACATGGATCAAGAGTGGATTTGTCCATCCATATGACGGATAGATATTCTCTGGGCCCTCTCGGTGAAATGTCATCCAATTAGCTTGCAAGCATGTGACTTGGTCACAAGGATCACATATCACGAACGAGAAAGAGTACTTATCGATGTGAGGATGAACTAGGTATGCAGAGATACCGACGATCATAACCTCGGATAAGTAACATATCGTGAGACAAAGGGAAATTGGTATCGTATGTAAGTGGTTCATTCGATCGCAAAGTAATCGTAGAAATATGTGGGAGCCATATGAATTTCCAGATTCTCTATTGGTTATTGTTCGAGAAGTGTCTCGATCATGTCCGCATAATTCACGAACCGTAGGGAGACACACTTAAGGATTCGACGTTGTTTGAGGAGTTATGGTATTATGAGAAAGAGACCGAATGTTGTTCGGAGTCTCGGATGGGATCCGGGATATCACGAGGTGATCCGGACTGGTCCGGAGAATAAGATTCATATAAGGAAAGTCCCGTTTCGGAGTTGGGGAATGGTTCCGGTGTTTTCATCGGGAACATTCTAGAAGGTCCCGGAATGTCCGGCACTCCGGGAGGGGGAAGGGTACATGAATGTGTCATTGTAAGTTGGAATGATTGCATCATGTACTAGGTGTTCTTGCTGTCCAAAATAAAGGGTTTATTTAAATCCTAAATTGAAAAGTCAAACGGCTAGTTTGAAAGTCAAACGGCAATTTTGGGAAGTGGGAAGAGAGAGGATTGGTGGAGGCGAATTGGAGGAGGTTCTCCTTGGCCACCAAGCCGACTTGGGGAGGGACTCTCCTCCCTTGGCCGCCCCCTCCACCTATATAAGGAGGCAGGGCTCCTCCGAGTACACACAAGTTCCTCTCTTCTACCTCCGGTTGAGAGCCGATTGGGTTTAGAGCTTCTAATTGCTTGAGCCAGCGGTTTAGAGCCTCCTAATTGGTTGAGAGCCTTCTAATTGGTGTGTCTAATTACTAGACCACTAATAGCCTCTCTCATAAGCTCCACCATACTGCACTGGCTTAAGGCGAAGCTCATGGATCTCCCTCTACTTAGGTACCACGCCGTTGTCGCCGGAATCGCGAGGAGAGTGCTACAACCTCCGCCGCTTGCCGGAACAAGGAGAGGAAGGTCTTCGTCGAGTACCGAACGGTGACCGACTACGGAGCGCTGCCGAACATGGCGCGGAAGGATCGTCACGCGATCTTGAGATCGGAAAGAGTACTACATCACCCACGAGAATCTGCTCTCGTTAACCGCTGGAATCTTCGAGGGTGAGTTATTCCATCGACTCGTTGCTACAATCTAGTAGATAGATCTTGGCTTGTTTGTTTGTATGCGATAGAAAATTTTTGTTTTCCATGCTACGAAACCCTACAAAGGGTATCGAGCCGTGTCTATATGTAGATCTGTTGCGCAGTAGAACACAATGGTCATTGTGGGCGTTGATGCTTTATTGTAGATTGCTTTTTGTGTACTTTGCATCTTGCGGTATGTTGGGATGAAGCGGCCGGCTAACCTTACATGACATCGTTCATGAGACTTGCTCCACGCTTGACATGCAACTCGTATTGCATAAGTGGCTTTAAGCTCGCTTTCTCCTAGCATAGTAAAGATCCAATTTACAACGGGTAATCAACAATGCTAGTATCAATGTTGTGGTTCTTGTTCGTAGGTTAGAACGACACTTATGGAAAGCCCCAAACCACGTAAAATATGCAAAGAAAGTAGAAGCGTCTAACTTTGTTTTGCAGGTGTGATGATGTGATATGGCCATGATTGTGATTATATTTGATGTATGCAATGTTCCTTATTGTAAGTTGGCAACGGAGCCATATGGTTGTCTTTAATTTCTGTCAAGACCAAGGTTCTATTCAAAATAGTTGTAATAGTTGAAGCTGGTGGGCGACAACCATGAAGAAGCGTCATTGACCTTGATGCTATGCGGTGATGATGGAGATCATGTTCGTGCTTGAAGATGGAGATCGGAAGAAAAAAGAAGAAAGGCCATATCATATCACATATTATGAATTGCATGTGATGTTAATCCTTTATGAATCTTGTATTGCTTAGTAGAAGACGGTAGCATTATAAGATGATCACTCATGCACATAAATTTCAAGTTCTAAAGTGTTCACCCTTAGTATGCACCGCTGCCAAAGCTTGCGCTCAAGCACCACGTGATGATCGGGTGTCTTTGATTCCGCGGTGAATACAACGTAAGCAAGCCAGATTTGCTTATGCGGTAGCTAAGGTTTGATCTTGACGAGCCTAGCATGTCAGACATGGCCTCAGAACACGGATCGCCGAAAGGTAAAGCATGAATCATATAGTTGTTATGATGAACATGATGATTGTTCGCCATTAAAACTATATCAGCTCTAGTGATTATCGTTGTTTTTGTAGTGGATTTGGTTCGTGTGATCACTAAAACAATGTGAGGGATGTTGTTTTGAGTGGGAGTTCACCTAGTTTAATTTCATTAATTAATTTGAACTCAATTTGTCATAAACTTAGTCTAAACTATTGAAAATATGTTGTAGATCAATGGCAGCCCCTACCATCAATTTTAATGCGTTCCTAGAGAAAGAAAAGTTGAAAAACAATGGAAGCAACATCGCGGATGGGTTCCGCAATTTGAGGATTGTCCTCACCTCTCGTCATATGACCTATGTGCTGCATGCACCGCTCGGTGACCCACCGCATTGATGCTACCGATGAAGTAAAGAATGTTTACCTCGCCGGAAGAATCAAGACTCCATAGTTCAGTGTGCTATCTTGTATGGTTTAGAATCGAGCTTGTAAAAGGTTTGAAGAGTCAGACCCATATGATATTGTCGAGGATCTCAAATTAATTTTGAGACTCATGCGGCAATTGAAAGTTATGAAGCTTCGAAAAGTTCTTTAACTGCAAGATGGAAGAGGGCTCCGTCGGTGAGCATGTGCTTAAAATGTCCGGGCACGCGAATAAACTTCAAAGCTTGGGTATAGTGATTCCTAATACTTTGGGGTTTACCGCATCCTCCAATCACTACCACCAAGTTACAAGAACTTTGTGATGAACTACAACATGCGTAACATGAACAAAGAGTTGCCGTAACTATTTGCTATGTTAAAATCATGAAGTGGAGATCAAGAAAGAGCACCAAGTGTTGATGGTCAATAAGACCACCAAATTCAAGAAAGGCAAGTCTAAGGAAGGGACACTTCAAGAAGGGTGGTAAGAAAGTTACCACGCCGACTCAAGGCTGGACCCAAGCCCGATCTTGAGTGCTTTACCGCAAGGGAGAAGGTCACTGGAAGCGGAATTGCCCAAAGTACTTGGCGGATTTGAAGAACGGCAACATCAAGAAGAAAGGTATATCTGATATACATGTTATTGATGTGTATCTCACTAGTATTCGTAGTAGTGCCTGGGTATTTGATACTGGTTCGGTTTCTCATATTTGTAACTCGAAACAGGAGCTGCAGAATAAACGGAAGCTAGTGAAGAACGAGGTGACGATCTTGGCGTGAGGAAGCGGATCAAAGGTTGATGTGATCGCGGTCGACGCTACCTCTTCATCTACCATCGGGATTAGTTTTATACTTAAATAATTGTTATTTGGTGCTGCGTTGAGCATGAACATTATATCGATCTTGTTTATTGTAGACGGTTACTTGTTTAAACCGAGAATAATGGTTGTTCGATTTATATGAGTAATATGTTTTATGCACATGCACCTTTGATAGATGGTCTATTCTTGTTGAATCTCGATAGTAGAAATACACATATTAATAACATTGAGGCTAAACGTTTGAAATCAAGTGATAATTCGACCTATATGTGGCACTGTCGTCTTGGTCACATTGGAGTGAAGCGTATGAAGAAACTCCATTCCGATGGACTTCTTGAATCACTTGATTTTGAATCACTTGAAAGATGCGAGGCATGTCTGATGGGTAAAATGACTAAGACTCCATTTTCTGGTATAATGGAGCGAGCTACGGACTTACTGGAAATCATACATACCGATGTGTGTGGTCCAATGAGTGTAGCATCGCGCGGTTATCAAGTTATGTTCTTACCTTCACGGATGACTTGAGTAGATATGGGTATATCTATTTCATGAAACATAAGTCCGAAACTTTCGAGAAGTTTAAGGAGTTTCAAAGTGAGGTAGAGAATCAACGTAACAAGAAGATTAAATTTCTACGTTCTGATCGTGGAGGTGAATATCTAAGTTTGGCGAGCATTTGAAGAAATGTGGAATACTTTCGCAGTTGACACCGCCGGGAACACCACAGCGTAATGGTGTGTCTGAACGTCGTAATCGAACTCTCTTAGATATGGAACGGAGAATAAGATTCATATAAGGAAAGTCCCGTTTCGGAGTTGGGGAATGGTTCCGGTGTTTTCATCGGGAACATTCTAGAAGGTCCCGGAATGTCCGGCACTCCGGAGGGGGAAGGGTACATGAATGTGTCATTGTAAGTTGGAATGATTGCATCATGTACTAGGTGTTCTTGCTGTCCAAAATAAAGGGTTTATTTAAATCCTAAATTGAAAAGTCAAACGGCTAGTTTGAAAGTCAAACGGCAATTTTGGGAAGTGGGAAGAGAGGAGGATTGGTGGAGGCCGAATTGGAGGAGGGTTCCTCCCTTGGCCGGCGCCCCACCAAGCCGACTTGGGGAGGGACTCTCCTCCCCTTGGCCGGCCCCTCCACCTATATAAGGAGGGGCAGGGCTCCCTCCTAGTACACACAAGTTCCTATCTTCTACCTCCGGTTTAGAGCCGTTTTGGTTTAGAGCTTCTAATTGCTTTAGCCAGCGGTTTAGAGCCTTCTAATTGGTTTAGAGCCTTCTAATTGGTGTGTCTAATTACTAGACCACTAATAGCCTCTCTCATAAGCTCCACCATACTCTTTGGCTGGCTTAAGGAAGCCTGCGGGATCTCCCTCTACTTAGGTACCACGCCGTTGTCTTTGCCAGGAATCATGAGAGTGCTACAACCTCCGCTGCCTGCTGGAACAAGGGAGAGGAAGGTCTTCGTCGAGTACCGAACGTGTGACCGACTACGGGAGCGCTGCCGGAACGTGGCACCGGAAGGATCATCTACGCGATCTTGAGATCGGAAAGAGTACGACTACATCACCCACGAGAATCTGCTCTCGTTAACCGCTTTGGAATCTTCGAGGGTGAGTTATTCCATCGACTCGTTGCTACAATCTAGTAGATAGATCTTGGCTTGTTTGTTTGTATGCGATAGAAATTTTTTGTTTTCCATGCTACGAAACCCTACAATGGCTCACATGTATCAAATGATTCAAAATCAAGTGATTCCAAAAGTCCATCAGAATGGAGTTTCTTCATGCGTTTAACGCCAATATGACCTAGACGACAGTGCCACATATATGCAGATATATCATTATCAAGTTTAATCCTTTTAGCATCAACATTATGAATATGCGTAATACTACTATCGAGATCCAACAGAAATAAACCATTCAACACAGGTGCATGACCATAAAAGATATTATTCATATAAATCGAACAACCATTGTTTTCAGACTTAAACGAATAACCACTTTGCATCAAACACGATCCGGATACAATGTTCATGCTTAGTGCAGGCACCAAATAACAATTATTCAGGTTTATAACTAATCCCGACGGCATATGGAGAGGCAGCGTTCCGATGGCGATCACATCAACTCTTGATCCATTACCGACCCGCATCGTGACCTCATCCCTTGCTAGTTGTCGCTTGTTCCGCAGCCCCTGAACCGAGTTACATATATTAGCAACCGCCGTATCAAATACCCAGGTGCTACTGCGAGTACTAGTCAAGTACACATCAATAACATGTATATCACATATACCTTTGTTTGCCTTGCCGGCCTTCTTGTCCGCCAAATACTTGGGGCAGTTGCGCTTCCAATGGCCAGTCCCCTTGCAATAGTAGCACTTGGTGTCAGACTTAGGGCCAGCTCGGGGTTTCTTTTCAGGCGCAGCAACAGATTTGCCGCCCTTCTTTCCCTTCTGCTTGCCTTTCTTGTCCTTCTTGAAACCGGTGGTCTTATTGATCATCAACACTTGATGTTCTTTCCTAATCTCCACTTCTGCAGTCTTAAGCATTGACAGAAGCTCGGGAAGAGACTTCTTCATGCCCTGCATATTATAGTTCATCACGAAGCTTTTGTAGCTAGGTGGCAGAGATTGGAGAACATGATGTATGCCTAAGTCAATGGGAATCGTTATTCCCAAGGACACAAGCTTATCGGCGTACCCAGACATTTTGAGTACGTGCTCACTAACGGAGTTGTTCTCTTCCATCATGCAGCTAAAGAAATTTTCAGAAGCATTATAACTCTCTACGGCAGCATGGGTATCGAAAATCATTTTCAATTCTCCCATGGTATCAAAGGAATAGCCATTTTCGAAACGTTTTCGAAGTTCTGGCTCTAGCCCATACAGTATGCCACAATGAACTAAGTTGTGGTCCTCCTGACGAGTTATATAGACGTTCTTTTCCTCGTCAGGGGCATCAGGAGCTGGTAGGGGGCCTAGCGGCGCCTCTAGCACATATTGCTTTTGTGCAGCAGTGAGGAGAATCCTCAAATTCATAGCCCAGTTGGTGAAGTTGCTACCATTCGCAGCAAGCTTCTCTTTCTCCATGAACACATTGAAATTAAAAGCAGGTGGTGCCATCTACAACAGAATTTGTAAAATATATTTAGACTAAGTTTATGATAGATTGAGTTCAACTAATCCAAATTACTAATGAACTCCCACTCAAAAACGACATATCTTGTGTCCTTTTGGTGATTACATGAACCAAATCCACTACACCAAGTCCGATCATCACGTGAGTCGGTGTAGCTTCAAAGGCGAGCATCTATATGGGCATCATATCAACTATATGACTCATGCTTAACCTTTCGGTCCGTGTTTCGAGGCCATGTCTGTACATGCTAGGCTCGTCAAGTAAGAACCTTAGTATTCGCGTGTGTAAAACTGTCTTACACCCGTTGTATGAAAGCATAGAGTCGAGAACACCCGATCATCACGTGATGCCTCAAAACACGATCCACAAAACAGTGCATACTTAAGGAAGAACACATTTTATCTTGATATCTAAATGAGGGATCATCTTATAATGCTACCAAAAAAGCGAAACTAGCAATATAAGATGCTAACATCTAATGTGTGAAGTGAGGTGATATGGTCCATGCATTTGATCTCTATCATTTGCATCGTGGTATGATATCTATCATTCCTTTGTGTGTAAGGCCAAGGTCTATGGAACTTACACATTAAGTGAGTTGTAAGAGTATCTATCATACATCTACTTACAACAATACCATATCAAGACACTAGCCCAGCAACGATCTAAACTAGACGCGTCTAATTTATCAATTGCAAGTTTTACGTGGCTTAGGGATTTCAGAGATAGAACCGGTCTTACCTACGAACATGAACCACAACGAGGATAACAAAGTTATTAGCAACTCGTTGTAAATCAGATATTGACTATAGTAGGAGAGAAAGACACCCGCTAGCCACTTATGCAAAACTAGTTGCATGTCAGTCGTGGAACCGGTCTCATGTACGATGACATGTAAGGTTGGTTCGGGCCGCTTCATCCCACTATGCCACCAATATCCAAAGTACATAGAAGATGCAATAACATGATCATTATTGCCCACATATAAACATATGTGTACTACCCCTGCAAAGCACCTACGCATAGATCTGGCTCTGATACCATTGTTGGGTCCGCAGCATAGAAAACAAAAAATTTCCTACGATGAGAACTATACGCCAAGATCTATCTACTAGATACAGAGCAACGGGTGGACATACATCCATGGAGAACTTACCCTCGAAGACAACGAGTTTTGTTAACGAGTAGGAACTCGTGGTTGATGTAGTCGTACGCTTGCCGATCTCAAGATCGTGTGGAAGTCCGAGCGCCGCAAATCAGCAACGCGTCCGTCCTCGCACACACGTTCAAGCCACCGGACAACCTCCACCTCCTCGCTCTAGCGAATCAGCGGAAGCAGCAACTCCTTCCAGACGCAAGGCCACCGGTAACATGTATCTCGCTAATCCGAAACTATGGGGGAATATCTAGAGGGGGGAGAGAGATCCTTCATGAGGAGGTGTGGTTTTTGAGAGGGGAGAGGGGGCTTTATATAGGAGGGAGGGAGACCCCTCCCCTCCCATAGCCGGCGCATGAGGGGGGGACTCCTCCCCTCCTTCATTCATGTGGTGAACCTCCACTCACATAAACATGGCCTCCACCCAAAATCCCACTCACATGTATTTAATTTCCACCAAATTAAATGCAACTCTCAATTAATAAAACTCTTTTATTTATTTTATTCAGAATTTTGTTAATTACTTTAATTAACAAACATTCACATAAAACCCCTTGCAACATTTCAATATCACATGCATAACCACTTTCTGCAATTTCACCCGAAACAATTTTGGTTTCTATCAAAACAGTTCCTGTTTCTATCGAAACATTTCCTGCGCTTTGCAAACCTTTTGTCTGGAATATATGTGCTCCTAAATGGTGTCCGGCAACCCTTAAGTGTGTCACCCTACGGTTCGCGAATAATGCTGACATGATTGAGACTCCTCTCAGATCAATAATCAGAAGCGGGACCTGGAGATCCATACTGACTCCTGCATATTCAACGATGACTTCTGTGATCGTGAGAACCTTTAACGTCAGCAATTTAATCCCTTTGTCTCATGATATAATACATGACCGAGATTCGATCACCGGTATTCAAATACCTAGTTTGATCTCGTTACCGACATGCACTCTTTTCTCGTTCCCGTGATATAACATTCTAGTGATCACATCACTTGCTTGCAAGCTATCTTAATGCGATATCACCGAGAGGGCCCAGAGTATATCTATCCGTCATCGGGATTGAAAAATTCCACTCTTGATCCATGAGCCTCAACATAACACCTTCATAGCACTGAACCCACCTTTATGGTCACCATTACGGTGTGTGACGTTTGATGTTATCAAGATACTCTTCCGGTGTTAGCAATTAACATGATCTCATGGTCTAAGGACTAAGACTACTTTGTATTATGTTATAGCAATATAAACATAATGACTTGATCGTAATGCTATACTTCGGATGAATGTTCATCACATTATTTCACAAATGCTGTGACATTGTTATTAACAACATCCAATGTCCATGATCAGGAAACCTTGATCATCTTGTTAATCAACAAGCTAGTCTATAAGAGAGGCATAACTAGGAACCCTTTTGTTTATTAAACACACATGTATTGATGTTTTCTATCAATACAATTATAGCATGCAAAATAAACATCTTTCATATACAAGGAATACATAATAACAACTTTATTATTGCCTCTCAGGGCATATTTCTTTCAGTGCTCTCATGGGGAGAGCCGGCGCCGGAGAAGACCACCGCACACCCACGTGATAAAGATCCGTGTCCACCTAGTGCATCACCATCCTTATCTTCTTTGCTTCCTCCCCGAGCCCGTGACAGGAGCTCTGGTTTTGACAGCGAGTGGCTTCTCCCGCTGTGGTGGTGTTGGTGTGCCCTTGGTGTTCTGGCTCCGCTGCTAGCGCCACCTCTCTTCTTTTCCTTGAGCTCCATGGTGGAGACGAGGGAAGAAGGTTGCAGTGCCGACTCTCAGCTGGGATGTCGCTGGAGTACTAGAGCCTCTTTTTCCTAGAGCACATCTTCCGAGTCCGATGAGAAGGCTTGGAATCATTTGGCCAAGGTGGCCCTCTTCAAGCTGGTGAGCTCCGACATCCTTTCTACCTCCGTTGGGAGGCCCTGTTCAAGCATGGACACTGAGGGCTTCGTCGGGATGGAGACAAGTGGTCTAGTCCCCGTCTCCGTCCATGGCTACAGTGCTCTCCTCTCTCTGCTCCATGGTGGGGAAGAGATTAGACTAGATTGTAATCTCAAATCCTTTAGCATGGTCCTTTCTACAAATGCTAGGGATCTATGTGTAATTTTTCTATTTTATGGGGTCCTTTGTAATCACCGTGTTCACCCACTATTGAATTATTGATGGCTCTAGCCCGTTCTAGGGTGCTCCGTTGCTCAAAAAATAGATCAAAGGGGGGCGTGGGCATTTCCTCTGAGCACTCACAAATGCTCCACAAGCTCTTTTTGCAGCTACGCGTGCAGCTGTTTGTCACAGATTTCTTGATACATGGCGAGGAAAACACCAAACTCAGTTGACACCTCGTGATCGACATCGGCAAGAGGGATCATGCCCTCACAACAGCTGATCATCAACCACTGGAGCATTGCACTCACTCTCGGTGATCATATTATGCATGATCACACAAGCATTCATAACCTCCCGCATCTAAAATGTTGACTAGGTAAGAGCAGGGTGCTGATGCTAGCAAAAAGGTCTTGGAGTGCACCAAATTCTCACTCAACATTCTTCCTGCAAGCCTCCTGGCACTTCGACAATACATGATCTATTTATTTTCTACATAGCTAGTTCCTATACCATGGTTTAATGACATGTTTGTGCATAACTAGTTGGATTAATATTTAATAATCTTAATAATTGGGGTGTTTCAACCTAATGTTGATTGGGAGCAAAGACTCCTCCTATCACCATTCATCAAAAAATCCATGGTTTGAGCTATGATATTACAATCCAGAATCCCCGAGTCTTGGAGATTAGTTTGAGTTAGTTTTGCAATTGTTTAAGACTAGCATGTGTATGTATATAGACTTTGTGTGTTTTTTTAAGTTAGGTTCTATGTTGAGATGGTGAGAGAAGAAATAAAGGGGAAACAGAGGCATATGAGGTTCCTTTGGAAACAAGTTGTGAGTCTTTGTGTTTGTGATATTTTCATGTGATTGACACTTTGGGCCTAAGAGTTATCAAGCTAGATATGACAACTGTTTTTAGAATTTTTTAGTTAATGTAAAAGAATATAGTAGTGATTGTAAAATATTAGTTTAACGTTTAGACATTTTTAGTGATTGTGATCCTGGTGGAAATGCACCTAGAGGCCAAAATTCCCATCCCCCAAAGTAGCGACACACTTGTGTTTACTTGTTGAAATAGTGGCATTGACACAATGTATCTACTCAAACGAAAATGGCACAGAAAGTGGTGAAGACATTCCAGGTGAAATTTATGTCAATAACACTAATTTTTCCTTAAAACAAGAGTAGCGAAAATATTACCAACTATTAAGTGACATTTGCTAAATAGCGGAAAAGTGGTAGCATAGTTTCCATATGAGATATTTTCATTGCCATATATTTATATTTTCTTCTATATAATGGTGCCCACATAGCATGCATAATATACAAAGAAAAATCAAGATGGCTATCCATTCCATAGGCATCGTGTAAGGCCGAGCCGCTGGAGACATGAAACATTGTACTGGGTTAGGTTTTAGAACGAGATCGAAGTACATTATGAAGATACTAGTAAGAGAGTGGGTTGTGTGGATTCACATGAAAGTCTTTCTATTAGAGATCTTTAACGGTCTTACCTAGAGATGTTGAATTATGAACATAAAAAGAGATAATATGTGTTGTAGCTTAGTCCAACAGACACTCATGATTACATACATTGACCTGGAAGCACAGTTTTAGTTTTTTCGTTTAGATTTGATTTTTCTAGGGTAAAAATGATGGCAAGGCTGATTCAAGTCAGTAAATCACACAATGTACATGTTTTGCGACCCTGATTGCAAACAAATTGTCCATGGAATGCAAATTCCACGTAAACACATCCACCCGGAATTTAAAGTTTCCAATAGACAATTAATAAGAAGAATTGGAAATTTTGATCAATGAAATTGGCCTTACATGCAGTTTTCACCTAGCTTTAAGGTGCTCCTAAAGCTTGCTCCAAACATCCATTTGGTTTAAATTGGAATGACCAACCAAAAAAAGTAGTAATGAAGTTTTCTTTACTCAAATTTTCTTGGGATCCAAGCTTTCCTTTTGGTAGCTTTCAAGAGTTGTGTTGTAGGCGTTCATGGCACATGCATCTCGTAGGTTCTGGTTACAAAGTTTAATCACTAAGAAATGCTAGCACCTATGCACCCAGTGACAAAATTCCAAGCCAATAAACAATTGTTCAGTATGTTTGAGGATAACATGGTATCCAATTTGACTACTTGAGCAATAAAACAAGCTACAAGTGAGTAAGCAAAGCAAAATTATTCATGAGCTTTATAGGAAAATTATGGGTGGTATCCTTCTCAAAATAGACTTGGAAACGATTTGATCCTAAATTGTTTGATTTGATTAATAACTTTATCCGTAATTGGAGCATGTGGATTAGATTTAAAATGATATTGGTCACTATTTTGCAACACAAAAGTCTTGTAACATGGAATCCTCTCTATCCTATTTTCTTTAATATTACAGTGGATATGCTGGCAATCTTAATCGCTAGAGCAAAGGAGGTTGGCTAATCAAAAGGTATTATCCCTCACCTAGTGGAGGGAGGAGTATCGATTCAACAATACGTCGATGCTACAATTAGTTTTATTGAACCTAGTACGGTGAAAGCCTTAAACATGAAACAAATTTTGTCAATATTCTAACAACTACCTATATTAAAGATTAGTTTTCATAAGAGTGAAACTTTTTACTTTGAAAAGTAGAAGTAGTAGAAGAAGAATACAAAGAACTTTTTTAGTTGTGAATTTGGATCTCATCTTTTAAGATATTTGAGAGTTCCCACTCATCTTAGAAAAATAAAGAATGGGGAATTGAAACCTATGGAAGACCGTTTCAAGAAAAAATTGGCATCTTGGACAAGTAAATTATATTATATGGATATCATCTGCTTCTAATTAACTTTGTGCTTATTAGCCTGCCTATATTCATGTGGTATTTCTTAGAAATATCCAAATGGGCGTGGAAGAGTTTATAAAAAATTTATGATGATTCGTTTGGTAGAGTGATGGCCACACAAAAATATATAGATTAACTAAGTGAAACATAATCTATAGACATAGGGATACGGGAGGTAGGGGTAGACGATTTAGAGAAAAAATAAATAAATGTTTACTCAGCTAGTGGTTTTAAACTTCACTATAATATTCAATCTCAAGTAGACGATAAGGAAGTAGTATGGCAAGAGTTACTACAAAACAAATACCTTCACTATAATATTCAATCTCAAGTAAAAGAAAAACCATCTTCGCTTGGGGATCGAAATTTGATAGACAGAGAGTGCTATCTACTCCCTCGCGTTGCCTCCCTCTAGGGAGACCGTGGATAAACCCTAGCTACTCCCGGTTGCCACCCCTCCTCCCTTCCCCCTCACCTCGTCATCCCCAGAGGCGGTCGTCGAGAAACCCAACGCGCCGCCCGTGAAGGGGATGGCAGGGCCCTGGTGTCTCGCGACCGTAGCGCAGTGGGGAGGGGCAGTGCTCGACGAAATTTGGAGCGGCGACAAGACCTAATGTGGCTGCTTCTCCCGACAGAATGGCACCGCTCCGGCTGCGCGGGGATAATGGTCTTGACAAGGGGTGCTGATCGATTTGCGGTGCATGGGACACGGAGCGGTGGCTCTGGACACTGATGGCTCTGAAATATAGCCATCTACGTCCACATTTAAACTAGATATTAATCATATTCTTGATGAAATATCTCTCTAAACCCTGCCACTAATGCTAATATTCGGAGGGGTATGCAATCCTTTCTTTTATATTTTTCTTGCACAGATAACGTCGTTTAAAGGAGGGAATCACTACATTAAAGTCAAAGATACGAGATTTCCAACAACTAGAAGAAACCAAGAGCCGTACAATGGAGGCAGACGATTTAACGACCAACTATACGACCGGAGCAAAAATTTCGGCCGTATAGCTCCAGTCGTATAGTTGGCGCCGCCACCGTTAGGTCAAACAAAACAACTTTCGTGAAGAAACCCCTATATAAAGAAGCCTCAGGCGATGGGAAAACATAGCTCGCCCCACCCTGAAGAAGCCAGACCTCGCCAAAAAGCCGCCTCAGATCTCCAAACCCTTCTCCATCTCCATAGCCATATTCCACCACTTGTAATACTAGATTTCTTCTCTGATTGACGACATTGTAAGACTATTGCTATCAATCTTATGATTTTCATTACAATGATTGTGATTGTTGATCTCATCTCTATGTGTGAGTAATTCTTCTTGGGCCAAGGGCTTCGGCCTAGCCATGTAGCAATTGTGTATGCGATTTATCATAGATGGGATCGTGTATTAGTTTGTATGACATGATGATTATTGTATCCTCTCTTGCCTCAATCCAAGGACTTGTCAGGTACCCAAGACCCCAAGGGTTGAGCCAGGTGTAGGGAGTATGAGTGATGACTGATTTGCAGGTTGGGAACCCCAGTGACAGAAGGGGTAGTTCGGCTGTATGTGAGGGATTTGCTTGGGATTAACGGTGACATCACTTGCATATCATTAGTTCTCTTTCCTCTATGGATGATACTAGTAGGTTATTGCTATAAGCGGTTGCGTATGCAATAGAAATTATGAATGCACTGCCCACATATAATTTATCTTGCTCTAATAAGTACACAGATACTTTATTTCTATCTTTTATTTCCATCGGATGTTTTGCACAGCTATAGGTGAAACCGAACGCCCTAGGCCCTCTCTCTCTCCATCATCGACAACAACAAAAAGGCACAAGCGATTGGTCCAGTAAAATACAAAAGGAATTCTAAAACTCCTAAAGGTCCGTTAAAGTAACTTCACTATGCATTCGCTTCCCGAGGATTTGATAACCTAGGTCTACTAGGGAAAAAGAAGCTATACTACATCTGTAATCCGGACCGAAGGTATCAACCCTTTTTGTGGCGCCGTTGCAGGGGAAGCAATAGCTACCCTGGTGAGGTTATTAATTTTGGTAGTTTGCTTTCAGTCTTTATTTGATAAACCAAAAAAATTAGTTAGCCTTTAAATTCTTGCTTTTACTGTTATAATTCTTTACCTAAGAAAACCCAAAAACATAGGAAGTATGGCTGAAAAGAAGCTTGGGGAGTTTGCTACTCCCAACTCCTATTACTCAACCAACAATCGTTGTTGATGACTATGAAATTAAGCCCCATTACTTAAGTTTAGTTCAACAGAATTAATTTGGAGGCTCTGTTGTTGAATACGTAGGTATGCACTTGAATACTTTCACTAAAATATGTGAGATGATGCGTATAAATGACATTGACCCTGATGCGGTCAAATTGCTTCTATTTACTTTCTCTCTAAGAGGGAGAGCAAAAGAATGGTTGCTATCTTTGCCTAAAAATACTATTACATCATGGGTGGGATGTACTTCTTTATTTATGACTAAATTTTTCCCACATGCAAAGACTATGCAACTCCGATCTAATATTACTAGCTTTAGACAGGAAGAGTGTGAGCCACTGGCGCTTGCATGGGGGAGGATGAAAGAATGCCTAAGAAACTATCCTAGTCATGGGATGGAAGATTGGTTAATCCTCCATTTATTTTACAATGCTGTTAATCCTGTGTCTAAGTCTATGCTTGATACTGCAGCTGGAGGAACATTTATGGGTAAACATCTTACCGAAGCAAAGCAGCTGCTAGACAATATGCAAGACAACCATGCCCAATGGCATGTGGAAAGATCAAACACGAAGAAGGTGAATTCTATCTCACCACAAGAGAACAAAGATCTCAATGCTAAGTTGGATGAGCTCATACTAGCCGTAAAAGGTAAGGAAACCCAGGTAAGAGCCACCCCTGAAACAAATATTGAAGAAATAGACTTCGTATCTCGTAATGATTATAACTCTGCTTGGGAGAAGAGTTACAATCCTAACTTTCAGAAACATTATGCTAGTCCTGCAGGTAAATCTAATAATAACTAGTAATGATAGTCTGCAAGAAACGCTTAAGTCTTTCATAGACTCACAAAATGAACAAAATAATATTCTAGTTAAAATTACGGAGAACCATGATGTCATGCTTGGTAAATTATATAACCAAGTTGTTATTTTGAGAAATGATTTAAAGGCCCTTCAAGAAAGAACAAGGATCGTTGAGGCATAGCTAGGTAAGATAACTGAGAGTCAAACTCTCATTCTAGCTAAATTTGCAGGTAAAGCTGAGCCCAATCCAGTTGAAGAACTCAAAATGATGAGGATCCAAAGGGAGGAGCCTGAAGAACTTGACTATAGTAATGCTCCTTCACCAAGTTACACCGTTGAAGATCTCGTAAAAAGGATCAACGTCAAGATTCTGGTAAGTGAAGGTTGTGAGGAAGCTATGTACCAACATTTTTTCAATCAAGTAACAATAAAGGTACGTGAGCTTGAGGAAGAATACAAGCAAATTGCTGAAACATTACCTGTTAAACTAGATGACATATTTGAGCCTACTGCTAAAATTAAAATTGGAACCAATGTGTAAAACAAGGAACATAAGAAACATGATTGAATAAATCATCATATGAATGAATGAAACACAACTACTCAAAATACTTGCTGAGATAGAAGGTGAAGGAAATATGCCCTGAGAGGCAATAATAAAGTTGTTATTATGTATTCCTTGTATATGATAGATGTTTATTTTGCATGCTATAATTGTATTGATAGGAAACATCAATACATGTGTGTTTAATAAACAAAAAGGGTTCCTAGTTATGCCTCTCTTATAGACTAGCTTGTTGATTAACAGGATGATCAAGGTTTCCTGATCATGGACATTGGATGTTGTTAATAACAAGGTCACACCATTGGTGGAATGATGTGATGAACATTCATCCGAAGTATAGCATTACGATCAAGTCATTATGTTTATATTGCTATAACATCATACGAAGTAATCTTTATCCTTAGACCATGAGATCATGTTAATTGCTAACACCGAAAGAGTATCTTGATAACATCAAACGTCACACCGTAACAGGGTGACTATAAAGATGGGTTCAAGATTACTGTAAGGTGTTATGTTGAGGCTCATGGATCAAGAGTGGAATTTGTCAATCCAGATGACGGATAGATATACTCTGGGCCCTCTCGGTGGTATCACATTAGGATAGCTTGCAAGCAAGTGATGTGATCACTAGAATGTTATATCACGGGAACGAGAAAAGAGTGCATGTCGGTAACGAGATCAAACTAGGTATGGAGATACCGATGATCGAACCTCGGACATGTAATATATCGAGAGACGAAGGGATTTAGTTACAAGCGTTAAAGGTTCTCACGATCACATGAGTCATCGTTGAATGTGTAGGAGTCAGTACGGATCTCTAGGTCCCGCTGCTGATTATTGATCGGAGAAGGGTCATGTCTGCATTATTCGCGAACCGTAGGATGGCACACTTAAGAGTTACCGGACACCATTTTGGAGCACATATGTTTCAGACGAAAGAATTGCAAAGCGCAGGAATTGTTTCCATAGAAACCGGAAATTGTTTCGGGTGAAATTACAGAAGGTGGTTCTGCATGTGATATTGAAGTATTGCAAGGGGCTATATGTGAATGTTTGTTAATTAAAGTAATTAACAAAATTCTGAATAAATTTAATAAAAAGAGTTTTATTAAATGAGAGAGCATTAAATTTGGAGAAATTTAATGCATTTAAAGTGGAGACTTTAAAAGGGAATGTGAAGAGGCATTTTAATGTGGAGGGGTTACCACCACATGAATGGGGGAAGTGAGGGGTCACCCCCCATGCGCCAGCCATGGAGAGAGGGGGCACCCCCCTCCTCCTATAAAAGGCCACCCATTCCCTCCTTCATCCTCACACCTCCTTGTGAAGGATCTCTCTCCCCCTCTAGAATTATTCCCCCATGGTCTCGGATTAGCGAGATACATGTTCCCGTGGCATTGCCTAGAAGGAGTTGCTTGCTCACTGGATCGCTGGAGCGAGGAGGTGGAGGTCGTCCGTGTGTGCAACGCGAAAAGTGATGCGCTGCTGAGTTGCGGCGCCGGACTTCCTCACGATCTTGAGATCGGCAAGTGTACGACTACATCAACCACGAGTTCCTACTGTTAACAAAACTCGTTATCTTGAGGGTAAGTTCTCCATGGATGTATGTCCAATTGCTCTATATCTAGTAGATAGATCTTGGCGTATAGTTCTCATCGTAGAAATTTTTTGTTTTCTATGTCATGACCCAACAGTCGTATCAGAGCCAGGTCTATGCGTAGGTGCTTTGCACGGGTAGTACACATATGTTTATATGTGGGCGATGATCATGTTATTGCATCTTCTATGTACTTTGGATATTGGTGGCATAGTGGGATGAAGCCCCGACCAACCTTACATGTCATCGTACATGAGACCGGTTCCACGACTGACATGCAACTAGTTTTACATAAGTGGCTAGCGGGTGTCTGTATCTCCTACTATAGTCAATATATGATTTACAACGAGTTGCTAATAACTTGGTTATCCTCGTTGTGGTTCATGTTCGTAGGTAAGACCGGTTCTATCTCCGAAATCCCTAAGCCACGTAAAACTTGCAATTGATAAATCAGAGGCGTCTAGTTTAGATCGTTGCTGGGCTAGTGTATTGATATGGTATTGTTGCAAGTAGATGTATGATATATACTCTTACAACTCACTTAACGTTTAAGTTCCATAGACCTTGGCCTTACACACAAAGGAATGATAGAGATCATACCACGATGCAAATGATAGTGATCAAATGCATGGACCATATCACCTCACTTCACACATTAGCATCGTATATTGCTAGTTTGGCGCTTTTGGTAGCATTATAAGATGATCCCTCATTTAGATATCAAGATAAAATGTGTTCTTCCTTAAGTATGCACCGTTTTGTGGATCGTGTTTTGAGGCATCACGTGATGATCGGGTGTTCTCGACTCTACGCTTTCATACAACGGGTGTAAGACAGTTTTACACACGCAAATACTAAGGTTCTTACTTGACGATCCTAGCATGTACAGACATGGCCTCGGAACACGGACCGAAAGGTTAAGCATGAGTCATACAGTTGATATGATGCCCATATAGATGCTCGCCTTTGAAGCTACACCGACTCACGTGATGATCGGACTTGGTGTAGTGGATTTGGTTCATGTAATCACCAAAAGGACACGAGGGATGTCGTTTTTGAGTGGGAGTTCATTAGTAATTTGGATTAGTTGAATTCAATCTATCATAAACTTAGTCTAAATATATTTTACAAATTCTGTTATAGATGGCACCACCTGCTTTTAATTTCAATGTGTTCATGGAGAAAGAGAAGCTTGCGAATGGTAGCAACTTCACCAACTGGCTATGAATTTGAGGATTCTCCTCACCGCACAAAAGCAATATGTGCTAGAGGCGCCGCTAGGCCCCCACCAGCTCCTCGATACTCGACGAGGAAAAGAACGTCTATATAACTCGTCGGGAGGACCACAACTTAGTTCATTATGCATACTTGTATGGGCTAGAGCCAGAACTTCAAAACGCTTTAAAATGGCAATGCCTTTGATACCATGGGAGAATTGAAAATGATTTTCGATACCCATGCTGCCGTAGAGAGTTATAATGCTTCTGAAAAGTTCTTTAGCTGCATGATGGAAGAGAACAACTCCGTTAGTGAGCACGCATCGTAATGTCTGGGTACACCGATAAGCTTGTGTCCTTGGGAATAACGATTCCCATTGACTTAGGCATACATCGTGTTCTCCAATCTCTGCCACCTAGCTACAAGAGCTTCGTGATGAACTATAATATGCAGGGCATGAAGAAGTCTCTTCCCGAGCTTCTGTCAATGCTTAAGACTGTAGAAGTGGAGATTAGGAAAGAACATCAAGTGTTGATGATCAATAGGACCACCGGTTTCAAGAAGGACAAGAAATGCAAGCACAAGGGAAAGAAGGGTGGCAAGTCTGCCACACCGAAAAGAAACCCCGAGCTGGCCCTAAGTCCGACAATCGAGTGCTACTATTGCAAGGGGATCGCCATTGGAAGCACAACTGCCCCAAGTATTTGGCGGACAAGAAGGCCGGCAAGGCAAACAAAGGTATATGTGATATACATGTTATTGATGTGTACTTGACTAGTACTCGCAGTAGCACCTGGGTATTTGATACGGGATCGATTGCTAATATATGTAACTCGGTTCAGGGGCTGCAGAACAAGCGACAACTAGCAAGGGATGAGGTCACGATGCGGGTCGGAAATGGACCAAGAGTTGATGTGATCACCGTCAGAACGTTGCCTCTCCATATGCCGTCGGGATTAGTTATAAACCTGAATAATTGTTATTTGGTGCCTGCACTGAGCATGAACATTGTATCCGGATCGTGTTTGATGCAAAGTGGTTATTCGTTTAAGTCTGAAAACAATGGTTGTTCGATTTATATGAATAATATCTTTTATGGTCATGCACCTGTGTTGAATGGTTTTTTCTGTTGGATCTCGATAGTAGTATTACGCATATTCATAATGTTGATGCTAAAAGGATTAAACTTGATAATGATATATCTACATATATGTGGTAATCGCTGCTCAGGTCATATTGGCATTAAACGCATGAAGAAACTCCATTCTGATGGACTTTTGGAATCACTTGATTTTGAATCATTTGATACATGTGAGCCATGCCTTATGGGCAAGATGACTAGAACGCCGTTTTCCGGTTCAATGGAACGGGCGACAGATTTATTGGAAATCATACATACTGATGTGTGTGGACCAATGAGTGTGTCGGCGCGAGGTGGATATCATTATTTTGTTACTTTCACGGATGATTTGAGTAGATACGGGTATATCTATTTGATGAAACATAAGTTTGAAACCTTTGAAAGGTTCAAAGAATTTCAGAATGAAGTGGAAAATCATCATAACAGAAAGATCAAATTTCTGCGGTCCGACCGTGGAGGAGAGTATCTTAGTTACGAGTTTAGCACACATATGAAAGACTGTGGAATAGTTTCACAACTCACGCCTGCCGGAACACCACAACGTAATGGTGTGTCGGAACGTCGTAATCGTACTTTATTGGATATGGTTCGATCTATGATGTCTCCGATCGACTTGCCATCGCTATTTTGGGGTTATGCACTGGAAACCGCTGCATTCACTTTAAATAGGGCACCATCTAAATCCGTTGAAAAGACACCGTATGAATTATGGTTTGGAAACAAACCTAAGCTGTCATTTCTTAAAGTTTGGGGATGCGATGTTTATGTGAATAAACTTCAACCGGATAAACTCAAACCCAAAGCGGAAAAATGCGTCTTCATAGGATACCCTAAGGAAACGATTGGGTATACCTTCTATCCCAGATCCGAGGGCATGGTCTTTGTTGCCAAGAATGGATCCTTTCTTGAGAAGGAGTTTCTCGCAAAAGGTGTGAGTAGTCGGAAGGTAGAACTCGAAGAGGTTATTGAACCTTCTCTTCATGAAATGGAGAGTAGCGCAGCTCCAGAAGTTGTTTCAGAGTTGACTTCACCTAATGAAGAGAGAGCTAATGATATTGATCATGAAACTCCGAAAGAGGACACTGCCGAACCTCGCAGGTCAAGCAGGACACGTGCAGCTCCTGAACTGTACGGCAATCCTGTTATGAATTTCATGATTGATGAAATAGATGACCCTGCGACGTATGAAGAAGCGATGATGAGCCCTGATTCCAACAAATGGCTAGAAGCCATGAAATCCGAGATGGAATCCATGTACGAAAACCAGGTTTGGACCTTGGTGGACTTACCTCACGATCGAAAGGCCGTTGAGAATAAATGGATTTTCAAAAGAAAAACTGATGCTGATGGTAATGTAACCATCAATAAGGCTCGACTTGTCGCAAAGGTGTTTCGACAAATTCAAGGAGTTGACTATGATGAGACATTCTCTCCCGTAGCGATGCTTAAGTCGGTTAGGATTATGTTAGCAATTGCTGCATATTTGATTATGAAATATGGCAGATGGATGTAAAAACTGCGTTCCTCAATGGTAATATTGAAGAAGAGTTGTATATGATACAACCTAAGGGTTTTGTCGATCCTAAGGATGCTGATAAGGTGTGCAAACTTCAGCGATCCATCTATGGACTAAAGCAAGCATCCCGGAGTTGGAATCTCCGCTTTGATGAGGTGATCAAAGAGTTTGGATTTGCCCAAACTTATGGAGAGGCTTGTATTTACAAGAAAGCGAGTGGGAGCAATGTGGCATTTCTGATATTATATGTGGATGACATATTATTGATTGGAAATGATATAGATCTTTTAAACAGTGTTAAAAGTTATCTAAACAGCAAATTTTCGATGAAGGACCTTGGTGAAGCTTCATATATATTAGGCATTGAAATCTATAGAGATAGATCAAGACGCCTAATTGGGCTATCGCAGAGTACATACCTTGATAAGATATTAAAGAAGTTTAATATGGACGGAAGTAAGAAGGGGTACTTACCTATGTTGCAAGGCAAGACATTGAGTAAGACTCAAAGTCCGGCTACGGTGGAAGAAAGATAATGGATAAGATCCCCTATGCCTCAGCCATAGGCTCTATAATGTATGCCATGCTATGTACAAGACCGGATGTGGCACATGCTATTAGTTGGACTAGTAGGTACCAATCTGATCCAGGTTTGGAACACTGGATAGCGGTCAAGAATATCCTTAAGTACTTGAGAAGAACTAAGGATATGTTTCTTGTATACGGAGGTGAAGAAGAGCTAGTCGCTAAGTGTTATATCGATGCTAGCTTTGACACTGATCCGGATGACTCTAAGTCTCAATCTGGATACGTATTTCTCTTGAACAGAGCAGCAGTTAGTTGGAGGAGTTCCAAACAACCTGTGGTGGCTAGATCAACAACGGAGGCGGAATATGTTGCTGCTTCAGAAGCAGCGCAGGAGGCAGTTTGGATGAAAGAGTTCATTACAGAACTGGGTGTGGTTCCTAGTGCGTTGGACCTGATGGTGATCTATTGTTACAACAATGGAGCCATAGCCAATGCAAAGGAACCAAGGTCTCACAAGAATTCCAAGCATATTAAGCGCCGGTTTCACTCCATCCGCGAGCATGTCAAGGATGGAGATATAAAGATTTGTAAAGTGCACACGGACCTGAATGTAGCAGATCTGTTGACTAAAGTACTCCCTAGGGAAAAACATGATCAACACCAGAACTCCATGGGTGTTAGATTTGTCACTATATAAACTAGATTATTGTCTCTAGTGCAAGTGGGAGACTGAAGGAAATATGCCCTGAGGGGCAATAATAAAGTTGTTATTATGTATTCCTTGTATATGATAGATGTTTATTTTGCATGCTATAATTGTATTGATAGGAAACATCAATACATTTGTGTTTAATAAACAAAAAGGGTTCCTAGTTATGCCTCTCTTATAGACTAGCTTGTTGATTAACAGGATGATCAATGTTTCCTGATCATGGACATTGGATGTTGTTAATAACAAGGTCACACCATTGGTGGAATGATGTGATGAACATTCATCCGAAGTATAGCATTACGATCAAGTCATTATGTTTATATTGCTATAACATCATACAAAGTAATCTTTATCCTTAGACCATGAGATCATGTTAATTGCTAACACCGGAAGAGTATCTTGATAACATCAAACGTCACACCGTAACAGGGTGACTATAAAGATGGGTTCAGTACTACGAAGGTGTTATGTTGAGGCTCATGGATCAAGAGTGGAATTTGTCAATCCAGATGACGGATAGATATACTCTGGGCCCTCTCGGTGATATCACATTAGGATAGCTTGCAAGCAAGTGATGTGATCACTAGAATGTTATATCACGGGAACGAGAAAAGAGTGCATGTCGGTAACGAGATCAAACTAGGTATGGAGATACCGATGATCGAATCTCGGACATGTAATATATCGAGAGACAAAGGGATTTAGTTACAAGCGTTAAAGGTTCTCACGATCACAGGAGTCATCGTTGAATGTGTAGGAGTCAGTACGGATCTCTAGGTCCCGCTGCTGATTATTGATCGGAGAAGGGTCTCGATCATGTATGCATTATTCACGAACCGTAGGGTGGCACACTTAAGAGTTACCAGACACCATTTTGGAGCACATAAGTTTCAGACGAAAGAATTGCAAAGCGCAGGAATTGTTTCAATAGAAACCGGAAATTGTTTCGGGTGAAATTGCAGAAGGTGGTTCTGCATGTGATATTGAAATATTGCAAGGGGCTATATGTGAATGTTTGTTAATTAAAGTAATTAACAAAATTCTGAATAAATTTTATAAAAAGAGTTTTATTAAATGAGAGAGCATTAAATTTGGAGAAATTTAATGCATTTAAAGTGGAGACTTTAAAAGGGAATGTCAAGAGGCATTTTAATGTGGAGGGGTTACCACCACATGAATGGGGGAAGTGAGGGGTCACCCCCCATGCGCCGGCCATGGAGAGAGGGGGCACCCCCTCCTCCTATAAAAGGCCACCCATTCCCTCCTTCATCCTCACACCTCCTTGTGAAGGATCTCTCTCCCCCTCTAGAATTATTCCACATGGTCTCGGATTAGCGAGATACATGTTCCAGTGGCATTTTGCGGAAGGAGTTGCTGCTTCCGCTGGATCGCTAGAGCGAGGAGGTGGAGGTTGTCCGGTGGCTTGAACGTGTGTGCGAGTGCGGATGCACTGCTGAGTTGCGGCGCTCGGACTTCCTCACGATCTTGAGATCGGCAAGTGTACGACTACATCAACCACGAGTTCCTACTCGTTAACAAAACTCTTTGTCTTCGAGGGTAAGTTCTCCATGGATGTATGTCCACCCGTTGCTCTGTATCTAGTAGATATATCTTGGCGTATAGTTCTCATCGTAGGAAATTTTTTGTTTTCTATGCTGCGAACCCAACAGAAGGGAATAGGTTTACTGACTCAACTAAAAAGTAAAAGATAGGTCCTTCGCAGAGGGAGGCAAGGATTTCAAGTTTCATAAAGAGCTTCCAAAAATTATGGTACTTATTAGCTTTCAGCTCTCATTGCCCCTATCATAGGCATATTTAGGTGATTAAGGTTAAAGTGATCAAATATGAGGATATGCTTAACAAGTTGTAAGTTGAAAATCTCATGTCCCTTGAATACGAGGGCCGCTCCTCATGCTACTCAAGTTTAGTTACCGGTAAGTTCTTGTCATAGTAAGTATATGTGTATCATAGAGAACCGCCAATGACATACCCCTTGCCCGATGATACGGAAGAATCCCCATATCAAAATGACAAGGCAAGCAGACAACGAGCATCTCAGCAATCTTCTTATTTACCATGGGAAAATGGTGCTTTTTTCTCTCTTTCCTCTTTTCTCATCTCTTTCTTGTTTTTTCTTTTTCTCTTTTTCTCAATCTCTATCTCTTTTTTTATAAGAAGAATGCTTCATAGATTTCTCATTATGGTTACTGACATGGGTATACCCTGCAGGTACTCGAGTTTGTAATATATGGTCCAGGTATGGTGGAAACCCACGGTGTTGCCACGACCCGATGAAGACTTCGAGTGGCCCACGTACTCTCGATTATTTGCGAGACAAGAAGAAGCTTAAAGATAGAAAGTTTAAAAGGGAACACCCTAATCTATAACTGACTCGACCTGCTACCCGAGACCTAGCCTATCTATATAAAGGCTAGGAGGGGGCGGCGAGGAGGACACGCGCAACCCTAGTTTCCACAACTCTTGCCAGATTGCATCCGTGCACCCCTGTAATCTTCGATTCCTTCGTTAATTCCAAGAGCAGACAAGCAGGAGTAGGGACCTCTACGAGGCCTGAACCTGGGTAAACCTTGCGTCCCCGTGTGCTTGTTTTCTAGCCGACTGATGCCTCCAGCGCTCCCTCCTTCTCCAAAACCCAAGTCCATAACAATGGGAATTGATTAGTTAAACCCTCGTCAATTAGCGCCGTCTGTGGGAATTGGGAGTGCTGATGTTGCGGCTTCTTCGGCCCCATCAACCGCGATCTACAACTCCACAATAGTGGAGATTCGCCAGCTCTTCGGCGCGTTCGATTTCACCGTCCACACGCTGGCCACTCGCCCGGCTTTCGAGTCCATGGGCGATGGAATCAGCCTAGCGATCGGGAGCTTCCGCTTCCAAGTTGGTCAGATGGGCACGCTTCGCCTGCCTGACCATCCAACAGCATCCGCGATTGCTCCAGCATCGTGGTTCCCGCCACCAATCGACACCCTCAGCGAACTCATAACCTCAGCAGCAGCTGAGAACATGGACAGCGACAACAGTCGTGGATCCGATCTGGGTGATGTGGCGACGGAAGATGGAGTCTACGGCTCCGGATCCGAAAGTTGCGGAAGCAACAGCTTCCCCAACCACTTCATGTGCGCCTTCATCAACGTCGGCGAAACTAGCGCCAATCGCGAAAATGGCGGGAACGGTTCTGATCCACTCAACGGTGGCATACCTAATGGTGGACCACCCAACGGCGGCCCCACCAACGGTGGCAATGGCGCGCCCATAAACAACGAAGGGGCAGTCAAACCTCCAACCATGGTGAACAAGCACACTGGTGAATGTGTCGTGATTAGACTCAATGACAATGAGTGGGCCCGCTGCCGAGAAGCACTATGAGGCAACCCTCTACCTCACGGCACGCCGCAGGACGTGCTGATGGGCTACCATTGGCTGCTAAAGGAGGAGTACAGACGCCAGCTACAGGCAATCGCTCAACTCGAAGCACGTAAAAAGGCGGCGAATGAGTCGATTCTTCGTCGAGCTAGGCTCTCCTCCCACGGAGGATGCTCCTCCAAGGGCAACGAGTACGTGGCCAACAAGAGACGATCTTGGATGGCCGATCTAACCGATCAAGAACACATAGAAGCCGCGAGAGTCCTCGACTTCAGCTCTATGACAGTCGACACGCGGGGCAACGTGGTCCCAAAGACACCGCAAGCCGCGGTGACAGCGGCCACCATGTACCTCCTCAACAACCAGCCACCAGCTGGAGATCCGCGAGCCGCCATGCACCAATCTACGATCGCGGGCTTGGGATTAGTCGAGGCTGGTCTCGACAAAGAGCCAACGCCGGAGCCAAAGAAGGGCAAAGCTCTAGCAAAACGCTATTTCTCACCTTCATCCAGCGACGACAGTCACGATCTGTCTCGACGTCGCCGCTCACGGCGGCATGCTCGCGATTATGATGCACGCGATGACCTCACACAGTGCAAAATCGACAAATCAAGGGCAAGACGCGCTTGTTCGACTGACGTCGAAGAGGACGAGACTAAACTCTGCGGCGCCAAATGCTTCAGCAGGGCCATCAGGCAGAAGCGAATGCCTAAAGGGTTCAAACTCCCATCGGAGAATCCAAAATTCGACGGCCTACAAGACCCAAAGATCTGGTTGGAGGACCACATCTCCTCCGTCAGGCTACATGGCGGGAGTCGAAGCACGGCCATGCAATGCCTACTACCATTGCAGGCGCCAGCCAAGATGGCTCAACAACAACCTCCCGCACGGATCCATTCGCAGCTGGGAAGAGCTGGTTTATAGCTTTGTATGCAACTTCAAGGGTACTTACAAAAGGCCCGCATCAATCAAAGAGCTGAGGAGTGATTACCCACAAGTATAGGGGGTGTATCGCAGTATTTTTGATAAGTAAGAGTGTCGAACCCAACGAGGAGCATAAGGTGCTGGCTAGTGGTATGGATCAGGAATTCTCTGCAAATACTTAGCAAACGGATTTTTAGGGGTTTTTGATAAAGCAAGTAAACAAAGTACGAGTAAATAAAAGATGAGGAATAAATGCAGCAAGTGGCCCAATCCTTTATGCAGCAAAGGACAAGCCGGTTGTATTACTTAAGATGACCAAACGTTCTCGATGACACATGGGAAGACTGTCAAGTGCTTTCGCTTCATATAGTTGATTAATCTTCTTTAGCTTGGTAAGTGTTGTGTGGGTGAACCTGTGCTAATGTACCGACCTTCCTAGGACTAATACATACTTGTGATTATACCCCTTGCAAACATCCATAAGTACAAGAAAGTAATTAAGGTAGAAACCTAACCACAGCTTTAAACTCTAAGACCCTTACGTCCCTTGTGCAATGGTTTCCTAACGAGGGCTCAGGTTTCTGTCACTCCGGCAACCCCTATGATTAGTAGCCAAATACACAATGCATTCCCCTAGGCCCATATAGGTGAAGTGTCATGTAGTCGACATTCACATGACACCACTAGAAGAAGTACACCACAACTTAAATATCAAACTATTGAATCTTTCTCAACACAATTCCACTACTAACAACATGACTTCTCCCATGTCCTCAAGAACAAAACGAACTACTCACAAGACATCATATGGATCATGATCAGAGATGGAATAATGATGTATAACAATCTGAACATAAACAATAATTCAATGGTTCACTCAATAGCATCAACTACAAAGAGTAATCAACACCGGGAAAGTTTCCCCTATGAACTATGCAAGATTCAACCCAATTGTTACAGCAATATGGAGATGGTGATGATGGTGGTGATGATGATGATCCCGATGAAGTCCAGCTTGATGGTGGTGTTGATGGCGACGATCTCCCCTCTCCGGGAAGGAATTCCCCCGGCAGAAATTTGTCTACCGGAGAGATCTTTCTCTCTCTCTCGGTGTTTTCCGCCCCACACAGGCGGCGGAATCTTTTTGTGGTCACTCCCTGAGTCTTAGGGTTTCGGGAGGATAATATACGCCAGAGGGGAGAGCCAGGGGTGGACCAGGGCGGCCACACCACCTGGTGGCGCGGCCTAGGCTGGCCCGTGCCAGGGGGTGGTGTGGTCCCCCTATGGCCCATCTCCAGCCCCCATTCTGGCTTCCTTTGTCTTCTGAAAAAATAGGATTTTCTGTATATTTTCTCGGATTTTCTGATCTTCGCATATTTTGCCTCCAAACAGCACCTTTTCCATCAGAATCCTGACTGTAGCGGTCCATGCTCCAAATTCATCAACCATGCAAAAACAGATGAAATAACATAAGTATCACCTCTCAGTATGAAATATATCAATAAATAACAGTGAATTATGACATAGAATAGTGATGCAAAATGGACGTATCAACTCGCCCCAAGCTTAGACTTCGCTTGTCCCCAAGCGAAACTGAGCTCAATAAACATGACCTCGGGTTTATGGAGTGAAGAGTCGATAAAAGAATATGGACAAGAAGCATCACATTCATCAATACATAGATCATAATAGAAGACAACTCACTATTATATAACTCAACATGCAATGAGTAAAGGAAACACAATAAAGATACATAAAGTAAATCATAATTGGTAATGGCAAACTTAGCTCTTGGTCGAAGAATAGTTGATAATTTGATGGAGTTCACAAATAACTAGTTTTCAATGATAGCTTTCAAAGTAGTAAACATCAAGATAAGAGCAATGTGCAAAACAAGGAACATAAGAAACATGATTGAATAAATCATCATATGAATGAATGAAACACAACAACTCAAAATACTTGCTGAGATAGAAGGGAGTAGGTTTACTAACTCAACTAAAAAGTAAAATAAAGGCCCTTTGTAGAGGGAAGCAGGGATTGCAAGTCTCATAAAGAGCTCCCAAAAATTATGG
Source organism: Avena insularis (assembly GCA_023614405.1). Classification (NCBI taxonomy): domain Eukaryota; kingdom Viridiplantae; phylum Streptophyta; class Magnoliopsida; order Poales; family Poaceae; genus Avena; species Avena insularis. The sequence goes on along the minus strand of CM042692.1, from coordinate 425,971,429 downwards.
TACTTACTAGCTTTCAGCTCTCATTGCCCCTATCATAGGCATCTTTAGGTGATTAAGGTTAAAGTGATCAAATATGAGGATATGCATTGACAAGTTGTAAATTGAGAATCTCATGTCCCTTAAATACGAGGGTCGCTCCTCATGCTACTCAAGTTTAGTCACCGATAAGTTCTTATCATCCTAAGCATATGTGTATTATAGAGAACCGAAAAAGGGGTACCCCTTGCCCGATGATACGGAAGAATCCCCATATCAAAATGACAAGGCAAGCAGACAACAAGCATCTCAGCAATCTTCTTATTTACCATGGGAATATGGTGCTTTTTTCTCTCTTTCCTCTTTTCATAATCTCTTTTTTCTCAATATCAGACTCTTTTTTTATAAGAAGAATGCTTCATAGATGCTCGTTATGGTTACACTGCAGGTTTCCACCATGTCAGCATGGATTAGACTAGCGGCCCAGGCGTTTCTCTAACACACATGCATAACTCCATGGACTTACAAGCTCCGCTTTCATTTCACACCGACGACATCCATAGACAAAAGAACATGATATCAACTAGGTACAAAGTACCAGTGAAATGTTGAAAGCGTTCCCCATGACAACATGGTTCTGCTAATTCACAACTTACAAAGCGCAAGCATATACGCAACATAGGTGAGCACAATGGTTCAAGTTTATTAAGTGCAAGAAAGTAAAGTGTGCCATCAAGTTCGTGAGAGCTTTAATCACTAATTTTCACATAACAAGTTTAATTTGGGAGGTAGATAAAACAAGAATTTACTTGGAACAACAATAATGCTAATAGGTAGGTATGGTGGACACAAATGGCCTGGGTTTTGGTTTAAAGGAGTGGATGCATGAGAAGAATTCCCTCTCAATATAGGTTTTTGGCTAGCAAGGCTGGGTAGCAAGTATAAGAGTCGAAGGAAACAAGCAAACATACAAGTGATAAAGACAAACATGCAATCTTCCTTGGAAGCACAAAAGATCTTAACTAGAGAATACTAAACTTATGAGCAAATCAAGGAAGAAAGATGTTGAAATTATATTTCTTTAGAGTACTTTTATCTTTTCATTCAACTCTCAAAAATAGTGTTGCTACTGACCGAGCCAGGTTTGCCAAAACCAACTAAATTAACTCAATGATCCCAAAGTGATACCAATACTAACAACACGATCAATCATACAACCACGAATTGAAAACTAATATAAGCTATGAAAAAGAGTGAATGATAGAACTTCTCATTAATATTCCATAACGGCAACTCACACCAAGGGATACATATCTAATGAGAGAGGGGACACTTCCATAATGCAAACCATCCTACATAATAACTTCTCTATTCATGATATGACTCTACTAATAAGGTAAAAAGATATAAGATAGTGATGTGATACCGCGACACTCCCCCAAGCTTGGAACAAACCAAGGGGGTGCCAAACCTGATGACGAATTACTCCTTCGGTGGTGGTGGTATCCTCTTGATGAGCTCTTTGATCAATTTCCCCAAGTCCTCAATCTCGAAGGTGAGATTTCGAATAAGCTATGAGTTTTGCTCAATGCGGCTCATGATCATGTCGGGTTGAAAATCCCAGCTCTTGCGATTTTCCCCCCACTCTACCTCCTTGAAGTCTTCCTTCCCTACATAGCTAGAACGAGGCAAATCCCAATTGGAGGGTAATTTCCCCTTGGGCATATTATGGTATTGATGCTCATGGATAAGAGTAAGGAAAGGACTCTTGGTGCATGGAGGAAGTGACCAGGGATCTGAACGGTGATAAGGAGGCTTCCCTCCAATGGCTAGGTTTGCCACCACTCCAATGCTTGCAATGGTAGTGCCGGTGTGCTTTGCCTCCTCTTCACCTTCACTCTTGATCTCCTTCTCCTTCCCGGGGTCTTGGAGATCCTCCTCCATAGGCTCCTTCCCTTTATCCTTGGCGGACACCATTGTGCTTCTAAGCTTTCAAAAATAGTTCCTGGCAGAAACAGATCGAAACAAAAACACGATGAAAACACGATATACGAACCTCGGGGGATTATATATTACGAAGTCTCATATCAAAAGGAAGGTACTGGGAGAAAACGAGTCGGAGGCGAAGTCCGGGGTGGACTCACCACCTGGTGGCGCGGCCAGGGGTGGGCCTGCGCCACAGGGTGGTGTGAGCCACCCTGGCTCCTTTTCTGTCCCTCTTTCGCTTCGTAACTTTCCTTATTGGCTAAAAACTGCAAAAATATAGTTGGATTGTATTTTCGTGGAACTTTTCTTACCAGAACTGTTACCTATTTGAAAACGGGCTCTACAGGTCTCTAAATTTGGTATCTAGTAGATTCTTCTGGAGTCCCCACTTGAATATCATCGATATCTTCATCTTCATATACTTATTACTTGAGTCATAAAACCCTTCTCTTCCTTATTACACCATTATCTCCACTACCTGGAAATTTCTTTCACACAAAACTTCACACAGTTCTCATTAGCAACATTAGTATATATGAAGTGATAAAACCTTTTGAGTCCAACTTCAACTGAAAACCATCAAAACATAATCTACTGTAGAAACTCCTTCCGGAAATCCAAAAAGAATTCAAAAAGGAAATCGAATAAAGAAGCAAATGCAAGAGTGGCAAAATCTGTCAAAACGGACCAGCAGGTAAAGATCAATTTTTTCGAAAGTCTTCTGTTGCACAAATAAAAAAGTGAAAAACTAATGAAAGTTAAATAACAACCTGGGGAAGAATACCAAAAAATTACAGCTCAATCAGACATACAAAGATCTCTCACGAATTTTTATGGTAAAACACAAAAAATCTGTTTTGGGACAACAACTTCCCCAAATCTTACTTCTCTCATTAGAGGTTGATCTTTGACACAAAAACCAAACAAAAAGGATAAGGAGAGGTTATTACCGAGGTAATAACTTCCAAGACTCAAAAAAACAAAAACAAACTGAAAGCAAAAAATAAATTGGGTTGTCTCCTAAAAAGCTCTTTCTTTATAGCCATTAAGATGGGCATGATAATTTTGAAGATGCTCACTCAGGAATATGACTTGAAGTAAAAGAGAGCATTAAGAAGCAAAAATACACACATTTAAGTCTAACCCACTTCCTATGCAATGGAATTTTGTAAACAAACAAGTTGTTGAAACCAGAGGCTACTTGCATAGGAAGGCAAAATAAGTACAACATAAAAACTTTCAGCATAAAACGGGGAAACTTGGTATTATTGAGATAAATAAGAATACTTTTCCCTCTCTCATAGTAACTTTCAGTATCATGCATAAACTTAACAATATAACTATCACAAGAACCATCATAGCAATGATCACTTATTCTAACAGAAAACACATGAATACTAGCTCTCATAACACTACTTTGTGAAATAATATTAGAGGTATCCTTACAAAGGATAGTGTGTCCCTCTTCTTCATATTTAGTAACAAAGTCTTTCACATTTGCTATTATAGGTTCATCAATCATTTGTTTATCAGGTTCAACAACTTTATGTGTACTTTCATTAACCATACTAGCTATCATAGAATGTTCCTTTATCTTAACTGGGAAAGGCATTTTCTCAATATAAGGTTCAGGTAAGACATGATTAGCAGTATAAAATTTAGTATTTCTTGCAGGAACACTCTTAGTAATATCTTTATAAGGTTCATGATACTTATTCCACTTCTTTTTAGGCACTTCAATGTAGGAAGAAAAAGCCTTAAAATAAGAAGCAATAGCTTGAGAGTCTAGACCATAAGCATTTTTAATATTTTGAAAGTCATCAGTTCCCATAAAAGATTCAATGCATTCATAATCATAATTTATACCTGACTTTCTACCTTTGTCATTCTCCCAAGCTTCAGCATTGTCTTGAATACGGTCCAGAAGATCCCATTTAGCTTCTTCTTCCATGCGAGTGAATGATCCATCACAAGAAGCATCCAATAAATCCTTATCATGAAGAGGAAGCCTTGCATAAAAGTTTTTAATAATAATATTGTTGGGGAGCTCATGAATGGGACATTTGAGCATTAGTAACTTCAATCTCCCCCAAGCTTGAGATGTACTCTCTCCATCAAAAGGCCAAAAGTTGTATATTTGATTCCGATCTTTATGAATCTCACTAGGAGGATAAAACTTTGAATAAAAGAGAGGCGTTATTTCCTCCCATTCCAGAGCTTGGCCATTCTTCAGCAGCTTATACCATTCCTCAGCTCTTCCTTTCAGTGATAATGAGAATAACTTCTTCTTAACTTGATCTGTAGTAATACCTGCACAGTTGAACAACCCGCATAATTCGTGTATAAATAGCAAATGATCACCAGGATGGACAGTTCCATCCCCAACATAGTAGTTATCCATAACACGATCAATAATTCTTGTAGGTATTTTGAAACATCATTCTCAGCAGGTGGTGGTTCATCTACTACCTTAGCAGTGGTAGTAGCATTACCAAATAAGAAACTCAGTGAATTATCCATAACAAAAATAAAGCAACTAATGTATAAACAATACTCACGAGAAGTTTCCTTTACCGTTCCACTCTCCAATAGCGCTTCACCCTAAGCGCTTGTAAAATAGTCTTGATGACCCACAAGTATAGGGGGTGTATCGCAGTATTTTTGATAAGTAAGAGTGTTGAACCCAACGAGGAGCAGAAGGTGCTGGCTAGTGGTATGGATCAGGAATTCTCTGCAAATACTTAGCAAACGGATTTTTAGGGGTTTTTGATAAAGCAAGTAAACAAAGTACGAGTAAATAAAAGACAGTAGGAATAAATGCAGCAAGTGGCCCAATCCTTTATGCAGCAAAGGACACGCCGATTGTATTACTTAAGATGACCAAACGTTCTCGAGGACACATGGGAAGACTGTCAAGTGCTTTTGCTTCATATAGTTGATTAATCTTCTTTAGCTTGCTAAGTGTTGTGTGGGTGAACCTGTGCTAATGTACCGACCTTCCTAGGACTAATACATACTTGTGATTATACCCCTTGCAAACATCCATAAGTACAAGAAAGTAATTAAGGTAGAAACCTAACCACAGCTTTAAACTCTAAGACCCTTACGTCCCTTGTGCAATGGTTTCCTAACGAGGGCTCAGGTTTCTGTCACTCCGGCAACCCCTACGATTAGTAGCCAAATACACAATGCATTCCCCTAGGCCCATATAGGTGAAGTGTCATGTAGTCGACGTTCACATGACACCACTAGAAGAAGTACACGACAACTTAAATATCAAACTATTGAATCTTTCTCAACACAATTCCACTACTAACAACAAGACTTCTCCCATGTCCTCAAGAACAAAATGAACTACTCACAAGACATCATATGGATCATGATCAGAGATGGAATACTGATGTATAACAATCTGAACATAAACAATAATTCAATGGTTCACTCAATAGCATCAACTACAAAGAGTAATCAACACCGGGAAAGTTTCCCCTATGAACTATGCAAGATTCAACCCAATTGTTATAACAATATGGAGATGGTGATGATGGTGCTGATGGTGATTATGGTGGTGATGATGATGATGATCCCGATGAAGTCCAGCTTGATGGTGGTGTTGATGGCGACGATCTCCCCTCTCCGGGAAGAAATTCCCCCGGCAGAAATCTGTCTGCCGGAGAGATCTTTCTCTCTCGGTGTTTTCTGCCCCGTAGAGGCGGAGGAATCTTTCTATGGTCGCTCCCCGAGTCTTAGGGTTTTGGGAGGATAATATATGCCAGAGGGGAGAGCCAGGGGTGGACCAGGGCGGCCACACTACCTAGTGGCACGGCCTAGGCTGGCCCGCGCTAGGGGGTGGTATGGGCCCCCTGTGGCCCATATCCAGCCCCCTTATGGCTTCCTTCGTCTGATAAAAAAATAGGATTTTCCGTATATTTTCCCGGATTTTCTGATCTTCGCAAATTTTGCCTCCAAACAACACCTTTTCAATCAGAATCCTGAATGCAGCGGTCCATGCTCCAAAAGTCATCAACCATGCAAAAACAGATGAAATAACATAAGTATCACCTCTCAATATGAAATATATCAATGAATAATAGTGAATTATGACATAGAATAGTGATGCAAAATGGACGTATCAAGGAGCTGCCAGCAAAGGTCGGGCGAGTCGCTACACTCGTACATCTAGAGGTGGTCCATCATCAAGAACTTCACAGAAAACATCTCGGAAGACCGCGCAATCGACGCATTCAACGGCGGTGTTTGCCGCATAGAGCTCAGGGAGGAGCTGGGCCGCTCAAAGCCCAAGACAATCGACCACCTGATGGAAATTGCGAATCAGTGGGCCAATGGAGAGGATTCGGTGAAAAACCGCACCTGCTCCGATGATGATGACGACGTCAGGCGCAGACACGATCATCGAGGCAAACGGCAAATGTGTGTCTACGATGACCGCGACGACATCAACATGGTCGCAGCCGGCTACACCGACAAACGTGACGACAACCGCAACAGCGGCTATCGTAGCGGCGGATACCGCGAGTCCGGGAAAACCACACAAGTGTGGCAGCACCACACTCGCGAAGAGGCACCCGCAACAACCATCGAGGACAAATTGTTCGGACCATGCAACATGCACTTCTGCATTGATAAGCACGACGGCAAGAGAAAATCCATCCACATTCTCAAAGACTGCCGCGAGTTTCTCAAGCTCCACGAGGGTCTAGGTCGGATGAATCGTGACGTAGTCAACAGGGGCTATGGAGTCGCCGCAGGCGTCGTGGCACACGGAGCTCCTCCACCACCGCCCGGAGTACCACCACCCGCGGCCGCACCGGTCCAGAATCACGGTGGCGAACCATACCCACGACCCGTGGGCAACATGGGGATGATCCAAAAGGGGCATCCCTCAAATCAAGTGCAGAAGGCCATCACTCGCCAAGTCAACTTGGCGATCAACTCTTCACCTTCCACCATTGAGTACCTCAGTGGAAGCGACTCCTGCATCACCTTCGACAGGCGTGACCACCCGTGCCAAGTCCCTCATCCAGGCCACTGTCCCCTCGTACTCGAGGTGCAGATTGGGGACTTCGACATGAGCCGCGTCTTCATGGACGGCGGCAGCGGCATCAACCTAATGTTCGCGAGTACCTTGCGTGCAATGAGGATCCCTCTGACGTGTCTGGAAGTTTCAGACACAATGTTTCACGGAATCGTCCCAGGGAAAGGTGTATATCCCCTGGGCAAAATCAACCTCGACGTCATCTTTAGCACCCCGCAAAATTTTCGGCAAGAGCGCATCGACCTTGAGGTCGTCGATTGGCCTTCACAATATCACTGCATCCTCGGACATGTCGCGTTCGCAACGTTCATGGCGGTGCCACACTACGCCTACCTGCAGATGAAGATGACGGGCCCAAACGGCGTAATCACAATCAACAGCAACTTCGAGAGGTCCGACAGCTATGACAGGGAATTCAACAGAATCTCCCAGTCCTTCAAAATGCAGGAGGAACTCGCAAGATTAAATGAGTCGACAGACAATAGTCTGCCTCCTCTGAGCCGACCAAGTTCACCCGACCTGTCCTTCGACTCATCGGTGCACATGAAGAAAGTCCAGGTCCACCCAACGAACCTGACCAAGACGGCCCTCATCGCCAACCACTTGAGTTCCTCATAGGAACTCGCGCTCGTCGAATTCCTCTGTGAGCACTGGGAAATCTTTGCCTGGTGTCCAGCGGACATGCCAGGGGTTCCTAGGGAATTCGCCGAGCACGCACTCAACGTCAACCCAGATGTAAGGCCAGTCAAGCAGACAATTCGGTGACTGTCCAAACCAAGGGCAAAGGTTGTCGGAATGGAGATCAACAGACTCCTCGACGCCAAATTCATACGTGAGATCAAGGAAAGCACTTAGCTCGCTAACACGGTGCCGGTACCTAAAAAAGACACGGATATCCTACGGATGTGCGTGGATTTCACCTCCCTGAACAAGCACTGCCCAAAGGATCACTTCCCGCTGCCGTGAATCGGCCAAATCATCGACTCCACCGCGGGATGTGAACGTCTATGCTTCCTTGACGCCTACTCAGGCTATAACCAGATTCGAATGAAGGATTAAGACCAAGAGAAAACAGCGTTTACGACGCCTTTTGGTGTGTTCTGCTACAACACAATGCTCTTCGGGCTCAAAAATGCAGGAGCCACCTATCAGTGATGCATGCAGGCTTTCCTCAAGAATCATTTTGGTCGCAACATCCAAGTCTACGTTGATGACATCGTCATCAAAACAAAAGAGGAAGCCTCGCTAATCGACGATTTATGCGAGACCTTCGCCAACCTCGACCGCTACCGGATCAAGCTCAATCCAGACAAATGCGCCTTCGGCGTACCATCTGGGCAACTACTCGGATATCTCATCTCCGCGAGAGGGATTGAGGCGAACCCGAAGAAAATAAAAGCCATACTGGCCATGGAGAAGCCGAAAAACGTAAGAGGCGTCCAACAACTGGCTGGGCGAATCGCGGCGCTCAGCCGATTCATCAGTCGAATGGGCGAAAAGGCACCGCCCTTCTACCAACTTCTCCGCAAAACTGACAAGTTCGAGTGGACCGATGAGGCGCAGGAAGCATTCGAAGACCTCGAGCGTCTACTATCTACCTCGCCAGTACTGGTGACTCCACGCGAAAAAGAACCATTGCTGCTATACATCTCCGCACCAACCATGTGGTCAGCATAGTGCTCGTGGTGGAACAAGCCGAAAACAAAGTCAACAGGGTGCAGCGCCCTGTCTACTACCTCAGCGAGGTGCTCTTGCCAACAAAGCAGCGGTACCCGCACTATCAGAAGCCGGCATACGGTGTCTTCATGACAGCCAAGCGACTGCGCCACTACTTCCAAGAGCACCCAATCGTGGTGGTCAACGACGCCCCGCTTGGTCATATACTCAACAACCCCGATGCCACCAGACGAGTCGCCCTTTGGGGAATCGAGCTGTCTCCACGAGACATTACATACGAAAAACGTGACGCGATCAAATCGCAAGTCCTCCTTGACTTCCTCGTGCATTGGATGGAAAACCAGCTCCCCGAAAAGCCAGATATGTCTTACCTCTAAACGATGCACTTCGATGGATCCAAGCGTAAGGAAGGGGCTGGCGCAGGCGTCATACTGACATCGCCCCAGGGAGACAAGCTGAAATACATTATGCGAATGCAGTTCACTGCCTCCAACAACGAAGCTGAATACGAGGCCCTATTGCACGGGATGCGAATGGCGAAAGCCTGCGGCGCCAAGAGACTCATCATCTATGGTGACTCCAAACTGGTGGTGAACCAAATGATGCATGAGTGCGACGCGTTGAACGATAACATGATCTTCTACCGCGACCTCTACGACACACTCGAAGGGGACTTCGATGGCTGCGAACTGCGGCACGTAGGCCGCGAAAGCAATGAAGAGGCGGATGCACTCGCCAACATTGGCTCCACCTGCGCCCCCATACCCCCTGGGGTATTTCTTGAGTGTATCGGCGAACGCTCCATCAAGCCAAAGGCCATAGAGAAGAAAAGAAGTGCAACAACACACTCGGGGGCTACGCCACCAAATGAGCAATAACACTTGACAACCTGGAGCTTGACACATGACTCGAGGGGCCAATGGGGGTCATGATGATTGAGCCATCTTGGACTCAACCCTACATCACATATCTTCTCAGCAAGAGGCTGTCGGACGACCCGACTGACGCCCGACACATCGCGCGGTGATCCAAGGCATTCACTGTCATCAATGGTGAGCTATACAAGCGCAGCATCACAGGAGTACTCCAACGGTGCGTCTCCAACGCGGATGGAAGGGTCGTCCTCCTCGACATCCACGAAGGGACTTGTGGGCACCATGCCGGCAGTCGCGCCCTCGTCGCCAAAGCTTTACGACCTGGATTCTACTGGCCCACGGCCATGCGTGACGCCAAGGACATCGTCCAGCGATGCAATGCTTGTTAGCGATTCGTGGACAAACCGCACGCACCTGGCGTGGAACTCCGGCCAATACCATTGGTTTGGCTCTTTGCACAATGTGGACTCGACATGGTCGGCAAGCTCCCAAAGTCCTCGCGAGGAGGCTACGTCTACCTCTTAGTCGCAGTCGACAAATTCACCAAGTGGATAGAGGCCATGCTAGTGACAAACCAGTCAGGAGCCAGTGCCGTCAACTTCTTCGAGTCCATTGTCTATCGCTTCGGAGTGCCACACAGCATCATCACGGATAATGGAACGAACTTCACCTCTAAGGACTTCCAGGGTTTCTGCGAAAACCTGGGAATCAACGTAAGCTATTCCTCCGTAGCTCATCCACAGACCAACGGTTAAGTCGAAAAGGCCAACGGACTCGTCTATGGTGGAATCAAGAAGCGACTCCTCCGGCCACTCGAGCAAGCCACTGGATGTTGGCCAGACGAGCTACAGTCCGTACTGTGGAGCCTGTGCACAACCCCAAATAGCGCCACGGGATATACCTCGTTCTTCATGGTGCACAAGCAAAGCGGTGCTACCCGCAGAAATCGCTTTAAAGCCCAGCGGTCAGCGTCTGAAAGGAGTGGAGTCAACACTTGCACTCGAAGACTCCGTCGATCTCCTTGACGAGGCATGGGACATCGCAGCAGAAAGATCGACGATCTACCAGCTGAACCTGCGCAACTACCACAGCAGAAGGCTACGCCCCAGATCCTTCGTCGAAGGAGACCTAGTCCTGCGACTAAAGCAGCAAGGGCACCTCAAGCTTGAGTCTCCTTGGGAGGGACCATACGTGATTACAGAAGTAATCCCAGGTGGCGCCTATCGCCTCAAAGATTTCGAGATACGAGTCGCATACTCCAACCCCTGGAACATCGCGCAGCTACGGCGCTTCTACCCTTAGTCGTTCCTTTTTTTTCTTACATTACAAATAAGGCTATTCAGCCAGGCTACTTAGCCACACATTGTACCTCGTACTGATTCTGTGAATAAATAAAGCTAAGTGCCCCGAAACTCTGTGTTTTCCTCATTTTTCTAGCAATTCTATCACTCGGAGGCTACGCCACCCTTTACACCCTAATTCTATGAACAAGTCGCAGTATCCCGAGTAGCTGACACAACAATAATCGAACCCTTGATACAACACCAACCCAGCTGCAACGCACCTGACGGGTTGGCAAGGTGCTGAGATAAAATAAGTCAGGCTAACAAAAAGGAACTGTAGAGTACAAATACACTCGCAAAACACATAAGCTAACAAGCTCTTTACATATCAATATCAATTAATTACATATATCCACACGAACTTTTACAACACTGGTATACTTATGTGTAGGATACAAATCACACTACTACTGCAGCAGAAGAACGTTCATCTGTTCCTCAAAGAAGTCGACAATTTCTTCTACGGAACAATCCACCGCCTGTTAATGCGGAACCATGTTCCAAGTCGAACCTGCTGGTGGAGTCGGCGGCCCAGCAGCAACAGCCGCAACATCTACATCAGGCCTATGCAGTCGCACCAGCGACAAAGCAGCCTTGGCACCAGCCACCAACTGCTGGCGCACACACTCGTGAACTGCACTCAAATCCTGGAATCTCGCCATAAGGGCCAACAGGCTTGAAGGGACAGCGTCCAGTGGAAACATTGTCTGATAGATGTGCCTGAGGCATGACTGCGCCTTCTTCAGAAAATGAAGCACTCGAGAAGCACGATCCTGCAGAGTCGCAAGTGTAACTACACGGTCATGATCCACCCAGAAGTACCCACTCTCCTGTGGTTGCTCCTGGGTCAAATCATTCATTCAAACAGTGATCCGATCTTTTTCATCTTGTGGATGGCCAGCACTGACAACTACACCACACAAAAGCAAAGTGTGAAAGATAGGCATCGCTGCGACTGACTAAAGGAAAAGATAAGAGGATAGAAGGCTAACACTTGAACTGCTCACTCAGCTGGGCCACCTCCTCCAATAGCTACTTCTCGCGAGAAGAGGCTTTCTCCGCCTTCGACTTCCATACATCGGCGCTACCACGGAGGATGGGAAACTCACGCTCCAGTTGTTTAATACGATCGCGCAGTCACGAAAGCAACGACAACTCCTCCACCTTCGAACGAGGCTGCGCCAAGTTCTCATCAGCAAAAGGAGGATCACAAGGATCACTCGAAGGAGCACTTGATGTACCCTACCACGAATCAAGAAAAAGCAAATAAGAGACCAAGAATACATTTGGCAAAGGACATATATGCATTCAGACAAAGGAAAGTTTCGATTGGGACACCCCCACAAAATCATTGTTCCATAAAGCAAAAGGCTAAGCCACTACAGCTATTACAGAAGGAGACTAAGGCGCGGCATGTTTCTTCGACTTGGACTTAGGCCTCGGGGGCTTCATCGCATCCGTGGTTGTCTCCGATGCCATGGACTTGCCGGCAGTACCCCCATAAGCCGCAGCCTTCGCTTGACGTTGCTCTTCGGAGTACTTGGCGAGTGTCTCGATAAGCTGGGGACCGTAATTTTTGCATTTACCAGCATAGGGAGCAAAAACTACCTGCTGGCCTCCAGTGTCGACAGGAATCGCCTCAAATATAGCTGCGGGATCCATCTCCACGCCATGGGCCTGCACCATTGCGAGTGCCATGGTGGCTCCGACGGAGCGCTGCGAATTTTTGAAGTCCGCAGGGATTCCTCAAGCCAGGGATTCTACCAGGTCGCCGCGGTTGTGGATCATCCCAGCCTAGGGAGTCAAGTCCTCAAGGATGCGACTGAGCACATCCTTTGCCTTCCCCAGCATCTCCTGGAGGGAAACGCTGCGGTCCTCGACTGCGGTGATGGCACCAGCCAAAGCATCTGCGCGGCGTAGAGATTGGGCATCGAAACTCAAGCCACTGGCATCTGCATACAAAAAGCATTAGTACAACAATCATACGTCAAAGCACAGAAGAGCAAGACAGATCCAGATGAAAAAGTCATACCTGAGAGGGACTTGCAAATCGAGAGAAGCTGCTCCTCGAACATCTTCTCCCTCTCAGCAGTGGAGGCAAGGAGATCATGCTCTCGCTTCCGCGACTCCTCCAAGGCCACGACCGCCTCGTCACGATTCTTTGTTGCCGCGGCCAATGTCTTCTGCAATGCAGCAGCATGGCGAAGTAATTCATTGTGCTCAGCTGCAACAAACAAAGAGTGTTACCAAATCGAATCAATAATATTCGCAAAAGACAAGGACGAAGTCAAAACTTACTTTCAACAATGCGATGGCGATTGTCCAGTCGTGCATGCTGTCGACCCATGTTAAGGACCTGCTCCGCCAGGCGGGAAGCTTCCTTCACGATGAGCTGCATCAGAGACATTCCAAGTTCAAGTAAAAGCACGCCAAGAATAAATTTGACTGTGAACTACAAGATACTTACATGATCCTCCACTGACTCCGAAGAAGGCTATTGCACAGTCATCCGGGTAACCATCTGATGCTCCCCAGGATGCGGGGAACTCGATGAGTTATGTCCGGAGTGGGCCGCCAATGGAGGAGAAGGAGATCGCGATGCCACCTTCTTGGACTTGGATTCCGTGACTCTGGACTCTTTCAAAAATTGGACATCGTCAGAAGACAACGTCGCCACTTGACTGAAACACAAAATCAAACAAGAGCTTCAAGACAGATGACAACTCAAAAAAGGAACCAAAACGAATTCACGAATACAGAACTTACCAGTCAAATCTATCAAGATTGAAGGACTGCTCCTCCGACTCCGACGATTCCTTTGGTAGTCGAAGCTTCTTTCGGGCAGGAGGAGCCATAGAGCGCACATGAACGGCAGGTATCGGCTCCTTCGCACCGATAGATGGGCCCTCTAGAGTTGAAGGAGAAGAAGCATCCGAATCCTTGCTATGAAAACGCTTGCGAGTGTCCGGACCGCTCGACTCGGGGGCTTCCTCCTCCTCTTCAAGTGGGACGGTCGATTCCGACTCGTCCTCTTCATCTACTTCGCGAGGAATAACCCCCTCAGGAAGAGGGGGCAAACTGGGAGACACCTTCCAATCCTGCATTCAGAAAACAACTCATTATACATCAAGAAACTAGAAGCAATTGACAAATAAAGCTACTTCGTAGCACAAATCTACCTCAGGAGGAGGGTTAGAGGCGTCGAAGGGAGGTACGACTGGTTCGCCTGGGAGAACCTCCTTGGTGGTGTACTTTGTCACCAGTCACAACCTCTTATCTACTTCACCCGCGGAAATGCCATCGGCAGATACGCGAGTGGCATCATCTGCACCAGCCCATTGGAACATGGGGTGGACTCTGGCCTGCAGAGGCTGGATGCGACGGTGCAACCATGTGCGAATGAGGGTGGCGCCTCCCTCTTCTTTACCCATGTAGCTCTCGAGGTCGTAGACACGCTTGTACAGCACTTCCGTCTCCTCGGACTCGCCAGGCATAACCATGTTCTTCCAAGAACGTCTCCTCCTGCATGACATCGCGGGATCGAAGGGCGCGAGTCCGTAGTGCTCTCCGTCAGCCTTCTGGTCGCGGATGTAGAACCACTTATCTCTCCACCCTTGGATGGATGCCATGAGCTTGATATCGAAATATGTGGCAGAGGAGTCGACATGGATCCCGCAGCCTCCTACGTCGTAGACTACGGAACCAGATGCCGACTGGCGCTTCAGCTTGAAATCCTCTTAAAGAGGCCAAAGTGTGGCTCGATTCCGAGCCAGCACTCACAAAGTGTAATGTAGCAAGCGATGTGGAGAATAGAGTTGGGGGACAGCTGATGCAGCTGGAGCCTGTAGAACCAAAGGAGGCCCCTGAAGAAAGGATGCAGGGGCAGAGAAAGACCGCGGATGATGAACGCTAGGAACATCACCCGGAAACCAGCAGGAGGACAAGGAGTTACCTCGTCACCTGGCAATCACGAGTCATCCGCCACGGGTGACAGAACTCCATCTTGATGGAGGAGACGGAGCTCAGAGGATTTGATGATGGACACGCGCCACACACCATTGGTGATGCGGGTACCCGCGCCCTTCTTCTTCCCGGCACCAGCGGCGCTGGTGCCTACAGTGGTGGAGCCGCCCTTCTTCTTGGCAGCAGCAATGGCGGCGATGGACTCAGCGGTGGCGCCTCCCTTCTTTTTCCCCATCTTGCGATGGCGGTGTGAGCGGAGGAAGTAGCTCGGGAACACGCGGAGTTGGTCCAGCGCCACGAAAAGGACAAGCTCTAGGAAGCAGAGAGCAGCGACAATGGCAATGGAAGCAGAAGCAGAGAAAGGGCAGATAGGAAAATTACCGCAGCTACGCTGCTACATAACCACCTTGTAGATGCCATCCAACGGCCAGCAGAAACCCTACTGGATGCATGACACACATCGCGGTCGACATGTGGAGAAGCCAAAACACGAACCGTCCCCCACTATCTCCATTACGTGCGGAAATCTAGGAGGCGTAGTTAAAACGAAAGATTATGCACGCCCGGTCAAATAAAAGTCAGAAAATGGGACCCACCGCTCGTCACGTCCCGTCAAAGCCGCTCACGCGGGCAACTAAGGTCATCACATCGTCAGCACTGATGTCATCAAGATGAGCACTAGAAGAGTTTGACTACTTTAGTCCTTGTTCGAGTCTTCGACTCCACCAAGCACTCGGGGGCTACTTCCATAGGGAGCGCTGGTCGCACACCCTACCATTTTCTTTTTATGCAGGAATATGAACATTCAAAGCATACCCAACCACTCGAATCTACGATTCAACTATGGGTCATGGGTTACTCCCATAGGGAGCGCTGGAAGCAAATTCGACTGAAACAAGCAACAAAAGACGACAGCAGTCGCAAAGTGATTTTAGTCCCTGCCTAAGTCTTTGACTCAACCAGGAACTCGAGAGCTACTCCCATAGGGAGCGCTGGTCGCGCATCCTATGATTATTTGTATGTCGTACTATGTGTTGATAACATCCACACTCGAAGTCTATGGCGACGCCGCCTCATATGTTTCCCTACAAAGAGATTGCGTCTCCTGGGTCACCTGAATCATCTCCGCGATGACAAAAAATTCGGATGCCACGCTTGCAACGTGAAGATAAGACCTGAATAAGGCATGGCAACGCATTTGCTGTGCACTACCATAAATATATCCGTGCCTGCAAGTACGATGAACATGCCTTGACGGACGCGTCGAGTGCTCACGCCCATATACTGGAATTTGACTCTTGTAAGACCTCTGCGGCTTGAGTCGAATTACACCAGCACTTTTCCGAATTCGAGTCTAGGGACTCGAGTTCGAGTAGATTGCGTTGTTTTGCCATAAGGCAGTTAACTGATACCGATACATCAGTGAAATCAGGCACGCATATCAAAAATCCCTATGACATAAACAGGACACTCGAAAAAAATACTCAGTCATGCACTCGAAAAGGCTTCATAAAGTCCCCCGAATGATTCACGATTCCATCGACACTCGGGCTCTCGACATGGGTATACCCTGCAGGTACTCGAGTTTGGTATATACGGTCCAGGTACAGTGGAAGCCCACGGTGTTGCCATAGCCCGATGAAGACTTCGAGTGGCCCACGGACTCTCGATTACTTGCGAGACAATAAGAAGCTTAAAGATAGAAAGTTTAAAAGGGAAAACCCTAATCTGTAACTGACTCGACCTGCTACCCGAGACCTAGCCAATCTATATAAAGGCTAGGAGGGGGCAGCGAGGAGGACACGCGCAACACTAGTTTCCACAACTCTCGCTAGATTGCATCTGCGCGCCCCTGTAATCTTCAATTCCTTCGTTAATTCCAAGAGCAGACAAGTAGGAGTAGGGACCACTACGAGACCTGAACCTGGGTAAACCTTGCATCCATGTGTGCTTGTTTGCTAGCCGACTGATGCCTCCAGCGCTCCCTCCTTGTCCAAAACCCAAGTCCATAACAATGGGCATTGATGAGTTAAACCCTCGTCAGTTATGCTGCAGGTTTCCACCATGATTAGGCATGGATTAGACCAGCGGCCCAAGCGTTTCTCTAACACACATACATAACTCCATGGACTTACAAGCTCCCCTTTCATTTCACACCGACGACATCCATAAACAAAAGAGCATGATATCAACTAGGTACAATGTACAAGTGCAATGTTGAAAGCGTTCCCCATGATAGCATGGTTCTGCTAATTCACAACTTACAAAGCGCAAGCATATACGCAACATAGATGGGCACAATGGTTCAAGTTTATTAAGTGCAAGAAAGTAAAGTGTGCCATCAAGTTCGTGAGAGCTTTAATCACTAATTTTCACATAACAAGTTTAATTCGGAAGGTAGATAAAAACATGAATTTACTTGGAATCGCAATAATGCTAATAGGTAGGTATGGTGGACACAAATGGCATAGGTTTTGGTTTAAGGATTGGATGCACGAGAAGCATTCGATCTCAGTACAGGTTTTTGGCTAGCAAGGCTGGGTAGCAAGCATAAGAGTTGAAGGAAACAAACAAACATACAAGTGATAAAAACAAACATGCAATCTTCCTTGGAAATACTAAAGATCTTAACTAAAGAATACTAAGCTTATGAGCAAATCAAGAAAGATGATGAAATTATATTCTTTAAGAGTACTTTCATCTTTTCATTCAATTCTTAAAATTGTGTTGCTGCTGACCAAGCCAGGTTTGCCAAAACCAACTAAATTTACTCAATGATCCCAAAGTGATACCAATACTAATAACAAGATCAATCATATAACTGAAATTGAAAACTAATATAAGATATGCAAAAGATTAAATGAAAGAACTTCTCATTAATATTCCATAACGACACTCACACTAAGGGATACAATATCTAACGAGAGGGGGACACTTCCATAATGCAAACCATCCTACATGATAACTTCTCTATTCATGATATGACTCTACTAAAAAGGTAAAAATATAGAAGATAGTGATGTGATACCGCGTCACTCCCCCAAGCTTGGAACAAACCAAGGGGATGCCAAAACCTGATGACGAATTACTCCTTTGGTGGTGGTGGTGTTCTCTCGTCACCGTCCGACTTCCAAGGTAAGGGCTCCCCATCAACAAAAGACATCCTGGTCTCCATCATCCTGAAACTAGCAGCATCGCTTATGCGTGTAAACCTAACCTCATACTCATAGTTTTGATTTTGCATGTCGTAGAGCTGTGCTTGCAGTTGGTTGTTCGTTTGGTGGAGTGAGAGAATTTCATCCTTAAGCTCATCAGTCTCCTTTTGGTGCTCGGCGATGAGTTCGGAACAAATCTTATGGATGATGTCCACTTCGCGTTTCGCCATCTTCTTGTACCTAAAGACTTCTTGCTCCAATGCTTCCATCCTGTCCTCTAGACTTCCTTCACCCTTAGGGCCCTGAACCTCTTTTATCTGTACCTCCCCATCTTCAAGCAACAACTCCTTGGGATGAATCTTCAACTCATGCATGTATGGGTTGATGATATTCGTGGAGGAATCTTCCTTGGATGATTCCAAGGAAGACATCGTGGCTCCCAAATAGAGACTCTACATGTCAGAAACAGATCGAAACGAAAACACGATGAGAACACGATATATGAACCTCGGGGGATCAGGGGGATTATATATTACAAATTTTTACAACAAAAGGAAGGTACTGGGAGAAAACGGGTCGGAAGCGGACTCCGGGGTGGCCACACCACCTGCTGGCGCGGCCGGGGGGGCGCGCCAGCGGGTGGTGTGAGCCACACTAGCTCCGTTTCCGTCCCTCTTTTGCTTCGTTGCTTTCCTTGTTGGATAAAAACTGCAAAAATATAATTGGACAGATTTTTCGCGGAACTTTTCTTACTAGAACTGTTACCTATTCGAAAACGGACTCTGCAGGTCTCTGAACTTGGCATTTAGTAGATTCTTCCGGAGTCACCGCTTGAATAACATCAATATCTTCATCTCCATACACATATTGCTTGAGTCATGAAACCTTTCGCTTTCTTATTACACCATTTTCTCCACTAACCTGGAAATTTCTTTCACACAAAACTTCACACAATTCTCATTAGCAACATTAGTGCAAGCGAGGTAATAAACCTTTTAGGTTCAATTTCAACTGAAATCCATCAAAACATGAGCTACTATAGCAACTCCTTCCGAAAACCCAAAAATAATTCAAAAAGGAAATCGATTTAAGAAGCAAATGGAAGAGTGGAAAAACTCTGTCAAAACAGACCAGCAGGTAAAGATCAATTTTTCGAAAATCTTCTGTTGCTCAAATCAAAAAGTGCAAAACTAACGAAAGTTAAATAACAACCTGGGGCAGAAGCACAAAAATTACAGCTCAATCCGACATTCAGAGATTTTTCAAGAATTTTTACAGCGAAGCACAAAAATCTGTTTCGGGACAACAACTTCCCCAAATCATACTTCTCTCTCATTAGAGGTTGATCTTGACACAAAAACCAAACAAAAGGATAAGAAGAGGTCATTACCGAAGTAATAACTTCCAAGACTCAAAGAAACAAAAACTGAAAGCAAAAGAAATATATTGGGTTGTCT
This sequence comes from Avena insularis, assembly GCA_023614405.1. NCBI lineage: Eukaryota > Viridiplantae > Streptophyta > Magnoliopsida > Poales > Poaceae > Avena > Avena insularis. The sequence goes on along the minus strand of CM042692.1, from coordinate 425,951,941 downwards.
CCCAAAAAGCTCTTTCTTTATAGCCATTAAGATGGGCATGATAATTTCAATGATGCTCACATAAGAATATGAACTGAAGCAAAAGAGAGCATCAAGAAGCAAAAATACACATGTTTAAGTCTAACCCACTTCCTATGCAAGGGAATTTTGTAAGCAAACAAGTTGTTGAAACCAGGGACTGCTAGCATAGGAAGGCAAAACAAGTGCAACATAAAGACTTTCAGCATAAAGCGAGGAAACTTAATATTATTGAGATGCATTATAACTGTCTTCCCTCTCTCATAATAACTTTCAGTATCATGCATAAATTTAGCGATGTAACTATCACACTATCCATTGTAGCAATGATCACTTATCCTAACAGAAAACACAGGGACACTAACTCTCATAACACTACTTTGTGAAACAATATTAGAAGTATCCTTATAGAGGATAGTGTGTCCATCTTCTACATATTTAGTGAGAAAAATCTTTCACATTTGCTATTATAGGTTCATTATTTTGTTCATCAGGTTCAACAACTTTATTTGTACTTTCGTTAACCATACCAGCTATCATAGAATGTTCCTTTACTTTAACTGGGAAAGGTATTTTCTCAATGTAAGGTTTAGGTAAAACATGATTAGTAGTATAAACTTCAGTATTTCTTGTGGGTACACAATTAACAATATCTTTATAAGGTGCGTGATACTTACTCCACTTCTTTTTAGGAACTTCAATATAGGAAGCAAAAGCCTTAAAATATGTTGCAATAGCTTGAGAGTCTAGACCATAAGCATTTTTAATATTTTGAAAGTCATCAGTTCCCATAAAAGATTCAATGCATTCATAATCATAATTTATACCTGACTTTCTTCCTTTATCATTCTCCCATGCTTCAGCATTGTCTTGAATACGGTCTAGAAGATCCCATTTAGCTTCTTCTTCCATGCGTGTAAATGATCCAGCACAAGAAGCATCCAATAGATCCTTGTCACGCGGAGAAAGTCTTGCATACAAGTTATTGATGATAATATTGTTGGGGAGCTCATGAATAGGACATTTGAGCATTAATAACTTCAATCTCCCCCAAGCTTGAGCTATACTCTCTCCATCAAGAGGCTAGAAGTTGTATATTTGATTCCGATCTTTATGGATCTCACTAGGAGGATAAAATTTTGAATAAAAGAGAGGTACTACTTCCTCCCATTCAAGAGCTTGACCATTTTTCATCAGCTTATACCATTCCTTAGCTCTTCCTTTCAGAGATAATGAGAACAACTTCTTCTTGACTTGATCTGTTGTAATACCTGCACAATTAAACAACCCGCATAATTCATGTATAAAGAGCAAATGATCACCGGGATGGACAGTTCCATCTCCAACATAATAGTTATCCATAACACGATCAATAATTCTTGTAGGTATTTTAAAATTATCATTCTCAGCAGGTGGTGGTTCATCTACTACCTTAGCAGTGGTAGTAGCATTACGAAATAAGAAACTCAACAAATTATCCATATTGAAATAAAGCAACTAACAGAAGTAAACAATACTCACAGTAGAAGTTTCCTTTACCAGTTCCACTCTCCAATAACGCTTCACTCCCCGGCAATGGCGCCAGAAAATAGTCTTGATCACCCACAAGTATATGGGGTGTATCGCAGTATTTTCGATAAGTAAGAGTGTCGAACCCAACGAGGAGCAGAAGGTGTTGGCGAATGGCTTGGAGTAGGAATTCTCTGTAAATACTTAGCAAACGGATTTTTAGGGGTTTTTGATAATGCAGATAAATAAAGTACGAGTAAATAAAAGACAACAATAATAAATGCAGCAAGTGGCCCAATCCTTTCTTTAGCAAAGGACAAGCCGGTTGTATTACTTAAGATGACCAAACGTTCTCGAGGACACACGGGAATATCGTCAAGTGCTTTCGCTTCATATAGTTGATTAATCTTCTTTAGTTTGCTAAGTGTTGTGTGGGTGAACCTGTGCTAATGTACCGACCTTCCTAGGACTAATACATACTTGTGATTATACCCCTTGCAAACATCTGCAAGTACAAGAAAGTAATTAAGAAAAAAACCTAACCATAGCTTTAAACTCTAAGACCCTGACGTCCCTTGTGCAAAGGTTTCCTAATGGGGGTTCAAGTTTCTGTCACTCCAGCAACCCCTACGATTAGTAGCCAAATACACAATGCATTCCCCTAGGCCCACATAGGTGAAGTGTCATGTAGTCGACGTTCACATGACACCACTAGAAAAATACACCAAAACTTAAATAACAAACTATTGAATCTTTCTCAACACAATTCCACTACTAACAACATGACTTATCCCATGTCCTCAAGAACTAAACGAACTACTCACAAGACATCATATGGATCAAGATCAGAGATGAAATAATGATAAGTAACAATCTGAACATAAACAATAATTCAATGGTTCACTCAATAGCATGAACTACAAGGAGTAATCAATACCAGGAAAGTTTCCCCTAAGAACTATGCAAGATTCAACCCAATTGTTATAGCGGTATTGAGTGGTAATGATGGTGCTGGTGGAGATGATGATGGTGATGATGATGATGATCCCGATGAAGTCCAGCTTGATGGTGGTGTTGATGGCGACGATCTCCCCTCTCCGGGAAGGAATTCCCCGGCAGAATTCTGACTGTCGGAGAGATCTTTCTCTCTCTATAATTTTCCGCCCCGCGGAGGCGGCGAAATCTTTCTGTGGTCGCTCCCCAGGTATTAGGGTTTCGTGGGGATAATATACGCCAAAGGGGAGAGCCTGGAGTGGGCCAGGGTGGCCACACCACCTGCTGGGGCCTAGGTCGCCGCCTGTGGGGTGGTGTGGGCCCCCTGTGGCCCATCTCCACTCCCCCTTCTGGCATCCTTCGTTTTCTGGAAAAATAGAATTTTTCATGTATTTTCCCGGATTTTCTGATCTTCGCGAATTTTGCCTCCAAACAGTAGCTTTTCCATCAGAATCCTGACTGCAGCGGTCCATGCTCCAAAAGTCATCAACCATGCAAAAACAGATGAGATAACATAAGTATCATCTCTTAATATGAAATATATCAATGAATAACAATAAATTATGATATAGAATAGTGATGCAAAATGGACGTATCAAGAGTTTAATGACCAACTATACGGCAACAATAAAAATTCCTGCCGTATAGTTCTGGTCGTATAGATATCAATGCCTCTGTACAATTTATTTTCATATGTACTGAGAGTTTAACGACCAACTATACGGCGGAAATAAAAATTCCGGCCGTATAGTTCCGGTCGTATAGATATCGATGCCTTTGCAAATTTTCTTTCGCAGGGACAGACAGTTTAACGACCAACTATATGGCCGGAACATTTTGTTCCGCCCGTATAGTTGTATCCGTATAGCTGCGCCGCCAGGAAGAAAGCCTAAATTTTTGACAAAAGGCCAAGTATACGGCCGGAACACATTGTTCCGACCGTATAGTTCCGCCCGTATAGTTGCATCCGACCATAAAATCGCACGGGAAGGTACTCCCAACTCCAAAACTTCAATCCTTTTCTTTCTTCTACCTCCAAACTCTCTCAAAACCTCAAGAGATCTCCATCTCTACTCAATTCCGTTCAATTTCCTCGCACACAAGTGATCTACGGTATGTTTCTCCTTTGATCCTCCAATTACTTTTCACAAATTCATCTTCGATCTATTGTCATTGTCAATCTAGAGTAATACCTACTATGAACCAATTGCCATGATTTTCTTGCCTAGATTACTATTTAGAGGAAAATTCTTTAGTGTGCTATGATGAGGAATATGATGCACTTACTATTGTTGGATCAAAAAGTTTTATTTTTCCTTTCTTCAATGTTTTAGATGATGAACACAAGGAGACAAACTCGTGCTCGTGCCACCGCTAGCACTTGTTGGGCTGCCGCTCAGGAACGCATGGGGATACGTTTCAGGGATGAGGCCCATCGTGGTCGCTTCAACGGGATCAAGAACCGCGAAGTGAAGGCCACCAAGTGGGCTTGCCTCATTATATTGAACCAACTTGGTATTTCAGATGATTTCAATTTACTTTGCAATAGAGCTGGCCTATAGAACTTTGTGTACAATGATGTACCTACTTATCGCCGCTTAACCATTGAATTTCTTAGTTCATTGCGAATAACCGTTAAACAATGGCAAGGAGAGGATACTATTTCTTTCCGTCTGATGAACAACAACTATACTTTAACATTAGATGAATGGTGCGCATGTTTTAATTTTCCAAACAATGATATTCATGCTTTATGCGCATCCTTTACTGGCCTAGAACCTACCCCCAAACGATACTATAATGGAATGAGTTTCACTACTAGAATAAACAAGGGGAAGAATATTCAACATCTTGCAATTCGCTATTTGTTCTATGTTATTGCTAACACCTTGCAGGCACGTAATGAGTTCACGAGACTCAACGAGGATGACATACTAGTCCTCGCAAAGGCTGCTTACATCAACTGTGACTTTTCACTCAACTTGGGCGCCATCCTTGTGCGCTACCTGGAGCACCAAGCCTCCCAAAGCCAAGGACCAATCACTGGTGGAGGCATCATCACCATGCTTCCCACTACCCTAGGCCTCGTCCTAGGTGAGTTGCAACCCGTGCTAGGTGATACACGTGTTCGTTTCTCCACTTTGAGAGCCTATGGAATGCTCACTAGGAGAGGTGGTGTTTATTATCTACATATTGCTAGAGCTGGGCGTATCTACCCCACTCCTTTGCCTAAGGGTCTTTTCTCTATCGAGGGAGGACGTTTGCTATATGATTCACAGGTTAAGCAACACCAACCCGAGGAAGAGATTCCGGAGGAGGATGAGGACCAATAGGAGGAGCAAGAAGTTCCTTATCAAGAGGAGTAGCCACAAACCCGGTTCGCCACATACCAAGATTTCCAAGGACTTGGAGGGACTATGGAGAGGATCCATAACCTCTCTTTGAACCTCTGAGAATCAACAAGTAACCTCTCAACTCAATTTGCGAACTGGAGTAACGACTTTTTCCCGCCACCACAATAAATTGAAGGTCTTGCAAAAGCCTAAGCTTGGGGAAGTTTCCTCATGTATCTTTACGTGGCGTTCATTTGCTTTTATCTATTTTAGAGGTTGTGTTTTTATTTGAGTTTATAAGCACTCGTGTTGGTTTCTCCAACACTTTATCTTTAGTTCTTTCTATTTTGCTTTCAAAATTTTCTAGCCGAGCTTTGCCGCTAATTTTCTATTATTTAAAGTCCCTCTCTTAAAAACCACAAAAAGATTTCTCCATTTTTCCATATTTTCCCTCTTTCTTTTCTTTCCACCTCGAGATCTTCATATATTTGCAGGAGAGTGGTCGACTTCGAGTTCCCAAGAAACAAATAAAAAAGGAAGAGAGAAGTGGAACCAAACATGAGAGGTATGCCTTATGACTCCCCACTTTTGAAGTTTGAGTAACCCATTCTAGTTAGTAGTAAATGTTGAGATATTATATTGGTGGAGTGAGTATTTGTATTGTAGTATGATTTTTGTTTGCATGGGTATTTAATTGGGTACGTTTTGTTCCAGCTCTCGTAATTAACCAAGTCTTCCGTAAAAATTGCTAAACAATTGTAATAAGAAAAGTCTCCCAATTAAAGGCTTAGGTGTTGTAGTGCTTAGTCTTGAAGGGCTATTTCTAGAGACACTCAACACCACTGAAAATGCTGATTGACTTAATAGCTCTCTTTGAAAGAATTTGTTCGATTGAATTAATGTTTAGCGGTTTTTGTGAGCATGCCAAAGTTTGACATGTTAATCATAAGAATGATATAGCTTTACGCGTGTCAAACTTCATGGGATGCCAACAACTCCGCTGGCATACAAACGATCTTCATGGAGGAAACTCCTAGATTTTGGATATGAGTTTATTAAACACTTGTAGCTAAAATGCTATAGTGGGTAAGATTCTTGGTACTCCCGAGTAGCTGTAATCATGATGGAATCACTCATCTGGCTGTTATGAGAAATAATTATGCAAAAGGAACAAAAACCTTAGTGATGCCACGAGTGTCCATCACAGCCCGATAAACTAAATAATTTTTTTGGCATGCTCTCAATTACTTAAAAACTGAAATTCTTGAAGGACAATGAATAGAAAAGTAGTGCTTGAAAAGTCTTGATTTATTGATGTGGGAGAATTGAGATACTCTAGTATATATGCTTTTCATGACAACTCTCACACTCTTAATTTATACGATTATACTTTACTGTTCAAAGGCAAGCCTATGAGTTTATTACTTGACATGGAATAAAGTTTACTCAATTGAATCATCCATGTTTACAATAATTTTGCTATGCTATAAGGATGCATGAAACCCATATTATATGCTTGCCATTTCTCTATCTATGCTGAAGTTTTTCAGATTTATGAAGTGGAGGAAACATGAGACTACTAATCATGAGTAAGATCACCATCTCGTTATTTCAGTTAAAATGCTGAGTTCCTTTTTGATTTTGGTTTTTTTGCTCAGGACGATCAAGTTTAAGCTTGGGGAGGTTGATGGCTCTGAAATATAGCCATCTACATCCATATTTAAACTGGATATTAATCATATTCTTGATGAAATATCTCTCTAAACCCTGCCACTAATGCTAATATTCAGAGGGGTATGCAATCCTTTCTTTTATATTTTTCCTATGCAGATAACATCATTTAAAGGAGGGAATCACTACATTAAAGTCAAAGATACGAGATTTCCAACAACCAGAAGAAACCAGGAGCCGTACAACGGAGGCAGACGCTTTAACGATCAACTATACGACTAGAGCAAAAATTTCGGCCATATAGCTCCGGTCATATAGTTGGCGTCACCACCGTTAGGTCAAACAGAACAACTTTTGTGAAGGGACCCCTATATAAAGAAGCCTCAGGCGACGGGAAAACAGAGCTCTCCCCACCCCGAAGAATCCAGACCTCGCCAAAAAGCCACCTCAGATCTCCAAACCCTTCTCCATCTCCATAGCCATATTCCACCACTTGTAATAGTAGATCTCTTCTCTGATTGGCGACATTGTAAGACTATTGCTATCAATCTTATGATTTTCATTACAATGTTTGTGATTGTTGATCTCATCTCTATGTGTGAGTAATTCTCCTTGGGCTAAGGGCTTTGGCCTAGCCATGTAGCAATTGTGCATGTGATTTATCATAGATGGGATCGTGTATTAGTTTGTATGACATGATGATTATTATATCCTCTCTTGCCTCAATCCAAGGACTTGTCGGGTACCCAAGACCCCGAGGGTTGAGTCAGGTATAGGGAGTATGAATGATGATTGATCTGTAGGTTGGGAACCCCAGTGACCGAAGGGGTAGTACGGCTGTATGTGAGGGATTTGCTTGGGATTAACGGTGACATCACTATGCATATCATTAGTTCTCTTTCTTCTATGGATGAGACTAGTAGGTTATTGTTATAAGCGATTGCAGAGGCAATGGCAATTATGGATGCATTGCCCACATATAATTTATCTTGCTCTAACAAGTACACGCATACTTTATTTCTATCTTTTATTTTCATCAGATGTTTTGTACAGCTATAGGTGAAATCGAACGCCCTAGGCCCTCTCTCTCCATCATCGACAACAACAAAAAGACGCAAGCTATTGGTCCGGTAAAAACACAAAAGGAATTCTAAAACTCCCGAAGGTCCGTTAAAGTAACTTCACTACGCATTCGCTTCCCGAGAATTCGATAACCTAGGTCTACTAGGGAAAAAGAAGCTATACTACATCCATAATCCTGATCGATGGTATTAGACATAGCAACGGCAGCGGTCCCTCTACTGGGGATGTTTGGCCAGGAGGCATCTCTTTGTGGCAGTGCCTATGAGCGACGGATCACGGGATCTCGAGCCTAGGTTCATCGTAGGAAGCGCGAGGCAGAAGGAGCTTTCTCCACCATCGAAAATGCTGGATGCGGGATATCCGTGGCTAGGGGCGAAGCTAGGGAAAAAGGTCGTCGGGTCAACACGAACCAGTAGGAAAAATGTACATAGACATACAACTAATAATATATACAAGTATAGATTCCACAACTAGGTCCGCACATGGTATTGATTAGCAATTCTATAATGTATATTCTAGCAAACTCATCATAAATAACAAACATTAATTGTCAATAGATCATTTCAAAATAAAATCAGATTACAAGAGTAATTACCTCTCTACTTGTTTTTTGCTCTACGGTATTTTATCTCGGAAAAGTGGTCTATCACAATCTTACGCAGAGTTTTGAAAAAAGAAGTCTTTGCTCAATAAAAAACCAATACTGTAGTCCTCACTATTTTCATTGCTGAAAAGAACCTCTCAACGGATGCAAAGGCAATGGGCAAAACTAATAGCAGCTTGAAGAATTGACATACCAAAGAAAATGCCAAATACTTGTTTGTAAAAAAATCAACTTAGTGAGTTCAAAAATAGTTTTGAAGATGCAAATCTTTCATTTGGAGATGCCACATTCACTAAGATCTCAACTCTGAAAGCATCAAAGTAATCCTCGGAATTAAATGCAACCATTTGGGTCAGAGTTGAGTTTACCTCAGTATTTTTTTATTGAACTCTCCATGATTCAAGTCAATAATAAGATTCAAGCAATCATATTTGTAGTTCTCATAGTTACTATGGTTGGACTTCTTCCTTGGTTTATGTCGGTCTATATATTGTTGTTCCATATCTCCATTCCTAAATTCATACAAAGTAGTATACTAAATTCGGTATTTTATCTCTGTGCCTATCAAACACATCTTACATTGGGGAGCAGAGAGTAATACATGTGAAATCACAGTACACGGTCATTTGTGTTACATTACATGACATTGTGCCCGGAACAATTTGAGGCCCAATATATCACTTCTAAATACCTGTCCAAACAGCCAGACATTCACACAAGTTCAACACAATAGGAAACCCTAAGATATTTCGAGAATCGGGAATTAAATCTCCTTCAAAGAGTGGGATGTGAGGTTGTCAGTGAAAGCCGTGCTGACTTTGGTCATGGGAGCATCTTGACATCGTTACCTTATTGAAGGGATTGTTGTTGCAACTCTAGTCTTCTCGCTCAGGCTGCTCTAGGGGAAACCCTAGATCTAGGTGTTCCGGATCGAACGATAGCGGTGCGCGACGTCTTTTTACCTCATGGGTGCGTGATCCTTGGGGCAGTTGCTTGTCCAAGGTGGAAATGTTTCATCCTGAATGGATTCTTTGGCGAAGATGTCAAGTCATGCGTAACCACCAGGTGTTATGCTCATTCATGCCTGGTTCGGTAGGTGTTATGCACAACAGATCTTCCGGAGGTTTGAAGCCATGTCGGATGACGAGACTTGGTGACATGGTGTCGAGGGGTCTCAGTGGCGACCATGTGTGCATGTTGATGGAAATACACATGATGGTGGTGATGTATGGCATTGTGGTGGCGTCGATGGCAGGCGTGACAAGGTCATTTCTTTGGTCCTCCTAAAGATGAGTTGGCAGAAGAGTGCGACTACAGCAGTTTGATCATGCACGTTGGTGTGCATTGTGGATCAGCTGGACCGGTTTTTTCTCTAGGCCAACAACGTTATGGGGTCTCCGGTTTGGGGATGATGTGCATTGCTATGCCGTTGGAGTGTTAGCTCCGACATCGCCACCCACTTTATCAAGTTGTAGGAATTACGACTTTGTCGCTGGAGAGGTGGCTTCAGTTGATCTTTGTAAGTTTTTGTTGAATAAAAAAATATTGTGTGTATCATTTTGATGCCGAGGCTAGGGTTATTATCTCCATTTGAAAAAAAATCTGACTCTTCCTTTTGGAAAGGTCTTATATATGGAAGTTAGAAAAGGTTTTATTTCTAGAGGGTGTTTTGTTGGGTTCGTAGCATAGAAAACAAAAAATTCTATGATATGAATAACTAAGCACTAAGATCTATCTACCTAGATACAATTAGTGGGTGGATATACATCCATATAGAATTTACCCTCGAAGAGCGACAAAACGTTACGAGATTTGATCTCATGGATGATGTAGTCGTTCACTTGCCGATCTCAAGATCATGATAAAGTCCAGCACCGCAACCCATCAGCACATTCGTGATTGCACACATGTCCGGTACACGACCACCTCTGTGTCCTCACTCCAGCAAAGTAGCAGAAGCATCAAATCCTTCTAGAAAAAGCCACCAGGAACATGTACTTCGCTAATCCGAAGCCATGGGAAATATTATAGAGGGGAAGAGAGATCCTTCACGAGGAGGTGTGAAGTGAGAGGAGGAGAAGGACTTTAATAGGGGGATGGGCAGCCCATCCCATGACTGGCGTCCAAGGTAGTGGCCCCACCTCTCCCTTTCTTCATGTGGATCGAAGCTCCACTCACATAAAACCTTCTTCACTCACATTCATTAAATTTCCACCAAATTTACTGTATCTCTCATTAAATAAAACTCTTTTATTTATTCTATTTAGAATCTTGTTAATTACTTTAATTAACAAACATTTACATAAAACCCCTTGCAACGTTTCTATATCACATGCAAAACCAATTTCAGCAATTTGACCCGAAACAATTCTGGTGTCTATCGAAATAATTCCAGTGCTTCCATTTTCTTTATCTAGTATCTTATTTGCTCCAAATGATGTCGGTATCCCTTAAGTGTGTCACCCTACGGTTCAAGAATAATGCAGACATGACCGAGACCCCTCTCTGATCAATAATCAGGAGCGGGACCTAGAGATTCGTTCTGACTCCCACGCATTCAACGATGAGTCTTGTGATCGTGTGAACCTTTTAACGTCGTAACTAAATCCCTTTGTATTGCGATATATTACAGGTCCGAGATTCGATCATCGGTATCCCCATACCTAGTTTGATCTCATTACCAACAAGTACTCTTTTCTCGTTCTCGTGATATAACATTCTAGTGATCTTATCACTTGCTTGCAAGCAATGTCAATGTGATCGAGAGGGCCCAAAGTATATCTCTTCGTCATCGGGATGGAAAAATCCCACTCTTGATCCATGAGCCTCTACATAACACTTTTGGAGTATTAATGGCCCAAAATATATCGAGCTTGTTGGGGAACCCCAAGAGGAAGGTATGATCAGCACAACAACAAATTTTTCCTCAGTTATGAAACCAAGGTTATCGAACCAGTAGGAGAAAGGAAACACCTCCAAGGTGTTGTTTCCAACTTGGAATCCTGCACAACACAACCACAAAACTTTGCCCCCAACTTACAGTGAGGTTGTCAATCTCACTGATTTTGCTGAAAAACAAAGGATTAAACGTATTGTGTGGAAGATAGTAATAGCTTGCAGAAAGTAAACAGAAAAAGTAAATAGTTGTAGATTGATGGTAAAAGAAAGGACCAGGGTCCATAGTTCACTAGTGGTGATTCTCCTTAAGACAGATGACATGTTGGGTGAACAAATCACAGCGGGGCAATTGACAGACACCGAGAAAGCATACATGCATATACTAATCATCTTGACTCCTATGAGATTTGATTGGGCAATACAACATTATACATAGACCGTAATCCAACTGTATCTATGACTAATAATCCACCTTCAGGTTATCATCCGAACCCCCCCCAGTATTAAGTTGCACGTAACAGATAATTGCATTAAGCATTGCGTGTAAAGTAAAACATACGATTGTTCTATGAACAAAGGATTACTATTTTCTCCCTAGTAGCAACAACACATCTAGTACCTTAGAGATTTCTGTCACTTCCCCAGATTACTAGAGGCATGAACCCACTATCGAGCATAAATACTCCCTCTTGGAGTTGCTAGCATCTACTCGGCCAAGATAGCTACTAACAACGGAAAGAACGCAAGATCACAAATAACAAAGACATGATAGAATCAATAATCAATCTGAAATAGCATCTCAATATCCATCGGATCCCCGCAAACATAACATGTATGATTACAAATAGATGATCTTGATCATTGATGACCCACAAGTATAAGGGGTGTATCACAGTATTTTCGAGGGAAGTGAAACTCAATTTATTGATTCGACACAAGGGGAGCCAAAGAATATTTATCAGCGTTAACAACTAAGTTGTCAATTCAGCTGCACCTGGAAACAATCTTGCTCATAGCAGTTTATCAGTAGCAACAGTTTTGTAGTAGGAATAATAAAGTGACAGCAGTAGTAAAGCAAAGACAGTAGTAACAAAAGCAGTAAACAGATTCGAGTGCGGTAGGCATAGGGATGGATGGGCGGGCGTTGCATGGACAAGACAATTCACATAACAATCAGAACATGGGGCAATTGTAGATAAATAAGATAAAGCATCCAAGTACTAGACAATCCTAGGCATGTGTTCCATATATAGTCATACGTGCTCGCAATGAGAACTTGCACAACATCTTTTGTCCTACCAGCCCGTTTGCAGCGGGGCCTCTAGGGAACTACTGGCAATTAAGGTGCTCCTTTTAATAGAGCACCGGAGCAAAGCATTAACACTCCATGAACACATGTGATCCTCACATCAAAGCCATTCCCTTCCGGTTATCCCGATTTCTGTCACTTCGGGGCCATAGGTTCCGGACAACAACGTGTGTATACAACTTGTAGATAAGACCAAAAACAATACTATCATAATGAATCAATAACATGTTCAGATCTGAAATCATGGCACTCGGGCCCTAGTGACAAGAATTAAGCACAACAAGTCGCAACAAAGTCATAAAGCACTAACAAAAGATACTAGGCACTATGCCCTAACAATATGATGCCATTACATGAACGATCTCATCCAATCCCTACCATCCCCATAGCCTACAGCGGGGGATTACTCACTCATAGATGGGGGAAACATGGATGGTCGATGGATAAGCGATGGTGGAGATCGATGGAGATGGCTCCGGGGGCACTTCCTCGTCCCGGCAGGGTGCCAGAACAGAGACTTTCTGTCCCCCGAATCTCCCCTTCGGTGGTGGCGGCGCTGCGGAACTTTTTCTGGAAAAACGCCGAACCCCCCGAAGTTTTTAGGTTAGAAAGATTCTTATAGGCGAAGAGGGAGACCGAGGGGGTGCCTGGGGCCACCACACCATGCCTTGGTGCGGCCAGGCCCAGCCCACGCCTGGGGGTTGTGGCCAGCCCCTGGCCCTCCTCCGTCTCGTATTCTGGCTCCTGGAGTCTTCTGGAAAAATAGGCACTTTGGCTTTTGTCCCTTCCAATTCTGAGAATATTCATTTTCTGACTTTCCTAGAACCAAAAACAGCAGAAAACAGGCAGGTGGCACTGTGGTTCTTGTTAATAGGTTAGTCCAAGAAATCATATGAAAAGTACTCCAAAGTGTGGACAAAACACAAGAAAGTGGATAAAACCAAGCATGGAGCATCAAAAATTATAGATACATTTGCAATGTATCAACATCCCCAAGCTTAACTCTTGCTCATCCTCTAGTAGGTAAGTGATAAAAAGAAAGAATAATTTTTGAGGTGACATGCACCATCATAAAATTGATCAAAGCATTTGTAAAACATTCAAAACTGGGATCATAGTACTTCAATCATAACATGAAATACAAAGTTCTAGCAATAAGACAAAGAAACTATGATGCAACATGAAAAGGCACAAACAAAAGATTCATGAATAACAATGCTTTGCAAGACGTTTGTTTGTTTCACATAAAGAAAACATAGCACAGTGGCATTCCGCTTGTCCCTCATAGAGTAGCAAACAAAAATGCATAGGACACCTTCAAAGTTTACAAGAGTGACTAGATACAAATAGTTTAAAACAAGCAATATCAAGGTATGCATCAATCAACAAGTCTTGGGACAATGCACATAGAACTAAGAATGGCCACTATGCTCTCAGAAGGTGCTCATAGAATGTGTGAAGACTCAACAAGGAAATGAACAGGTTTTGAAAAGTTTGAAAGGCTTCCAGATGCTGAAAGTATGGTACTCATTAGCTTTGAGCTCTCATTGCCCCTATCATAAGCATATTTAATGTGGTTAAGGTAAAAGTGAGCTCCAATCTGATTTATATGCTTGACAGACTATAAACTGAAAATCCCAAGTCCCTTGAGTACGAGGGTCGCTCCTCATGCTACTCAACTTTAGTTACCGGTAAGTTCTTGTCATCGTAAGTATGTGCGTATCATTGAGAACCGCCAACGGGGTACCCCTTGCCCGATGATACGGAAGAATCCCCATATCAAAATGACAAGGCAAGGAGACAATGAGTATCTCAGCAATCTTCTTATTTACCATGGGAAAATGGTGCTTTTTTCTCTCTTTCCTCTTTTCATAAAACTCTTTCTTTTCTTTTTCTCAATAGCTATCTCTCTCTTTTTTTATAAGAAAAATGCTTCATAGATATCATTATGGTTACGCTGCAGGTTTCCACCATGTTAGCATCGATTAGACCAGCGGCCCTGGCGTTTCTCTAACACACATACATAACTCCATGGACTTACAAGCTCCCCTTTTATTTCACACCGACGACATCCGCAAACAAAAGAGCAAGGTATCAACTAGGTATATATTTAGAAGTGTTGAAAGCGTTCCCCATGACAGCACGGTTTTGCTAATCCCCAGCCTATAATTTGCAAGAATATAACTTTCATGGAGAGTTCACAATGGTTCAGGTTTATTAAGTGCAGGAAATAAAGTGTGCCATCAAGTTCGTGAGAGCTTTACTAACTAATTTTCCCATAACAAGCAAACATTTTATTTGGAAGAAAACAAGGCATATTGAATATGCACGGGAGTAGCAAATGATGCTAATAGGTAGGTATGGTGGACACTTTGGAAATATTTGGTTTAGGGAGTTGGAAACTTGAGTAAAACATACTCAGTGTAAGTTAAGGCTAGCAATAGTAAGGGAGCGACAAACGAGAGAGCAATAATGGCCATAATCATGCAGAGCGACAAAACATCATTGATCAAAGCATAAAGTGATACTACAAGTTGAAAACTAAAGGATCATAAAGGCTTATGGTGACTTGGGATAGTCATAACATGGTGTGAGCATGCGCCAAGTTAACCCAAATAAAGCATCAAAGGAGAAAACCACTATACTATGCTTTAATATGCTAAAACAACGCATGATTCATCCAAGGCACATTAAGCAATCTCAATTGTTTATAACAAGTCATGCTACAGCAAGAATACTAAGCATAAAGCCAAAACAATATCAAGCATGGCATAACAAAGCATAGGCCACAGTCAAAAACAAGCTCTCTTTACCACTTAAGCTTCCTACTCTTTTCCAATCCAAACCAAACTATTTGAACACCGATGTATGAAAGAAGAGGTCCAACCAATTTATTCAGAAAACTAAGCAAACCAAGCAAACTAAAAACCAAAATGAAACGAAAAAGAAGATGCTCCAAGAACAACACAACTGTGCATGAAACAATAAAAATGAAGTGTTTGGAAGAAACCTGGGATTTTTATTGATGAAGAAGGGGATGCCTTGGGCATCCCCAAGCTTTGACGCTTGTAATTCTTGGATATTTCTTGGGGTGACACGCGTGGCATCCCCAAGCTTGAGCTTTAGTCCATCCTTCATCTCATTACTCATTCCTTTCATACACCTAAAATTTTTCCTTCATACAAAACTTCACACAATCTTTATTAGTAACATTAGTTCACTCAAGATAATAAGTCTTTAGGTTCAGTTCTAACACCAATAAACTTCCATTAAAACACTTTTTACTGTAGCACTTCCCTAAAAAAGCTCAATTCCCCAAAAGAACTCAAAAAGGAACCAACAAGAAGCAAATGCAGAAAATGGCAGAAATCTGTCAAAACAGACCAGCAGGTAAAGACGAATTTTTTCGAAGACCTTCTGTTGCTCAAATAAAAAAGTGTTGAACTAACGCAAGTTAGTTAACAACCTGGGGCAGAAGCACAAACAATTACAGCTCAATCCGACATACAGAGCTCTCTCACGAATTTTTACGGTGAAACACAAAAATCTGTTTCGGGACAGCAACTTTCCCAATCATTAGTTCACTCTTATTAGAGGTTACTCTTGGCACCAAAAAGCAAATAAAAAGGATAAGGAGAGGTTATTACTGAAGCAATAACTTCCAAGACTCAACTAAAACTTTTGGGTTATCTCCCAATAAGAACTTTTCTTTAACGCCTTTAAGTTAGGCATAAGCAGAAACTAAAATGGATAGAATAGAAGTAAGCAGAGATAACCATGGTGAAAACATTGTTTTGTTCAATGAAATCCTTTTGTTAACAAGGTTGATCAGGTCTTGCTACCAAAACAATTCCATATGAGACAAAACTTTGTATTCCACTAATGATTATGTTACCTCAACCTTGATAGCAATAGTCCCAATCATAATAGTTTCAAATTTTTTCTCTTGGTATGGGACAATATATTTCTCCAACTTGAATGCCCTCAACATGTTCAATTGAATTCAAAACCATAAGTCTATCAATATTATTGGGGAAATAGATAGTATGTTCCTTGTCATTGACATTGAAGGTCACCTTCCCTTGATTACAATTAATAACAGCTCCTGCACTATTTAAGAAACGGTCTCCCAAGAATAGTAGACATATTATCATCTTCAGGCATAAAAGTTTGAGAGGATGCTCTCATAAGAAATAAGAATTGAAGTAAAATAGAGCATCAAGAAGCAAATCCAAAACACATTTAAGTCTAACCCACTTCCTATGCATAGTAATCTTGTATGCAAATAAATTCGCAAAGAACAAAGTGACAGGCATAGGAAGATAAAACAAGAGTAACTTCAAAACTTTCAGCACATAGAGAGGTGTTTCAATACCATGAAAACTTCTACAACCATATTTTCCTCTCTCATAATAATTTTCAGTAGCCTCATGAATAAACTCAACAATATAACTATCACATAAAGCATGCTCTTCATGATCTACAAGCACTAGAGCTTTATCATAAACATCTTCAAAAGAATCCTCAGGAACATAACATTATCCTCCTTTAGTAAGCATGGAGGACAATCAAATAATGTAAGGGATAAAGAGTTACTCTCATTAGAAGGTAGGCATGGGTAGGTAATCCATTCTTCCTCCTTTTGTTCATCAGTCTCCTCCTATTTTTCATCTAATGAGATTTTAGTTTCATCAATTTCTTCTTCCATAGGATCCTGCAAGGCATTAGTCTCTTCCATTTGTGGAAAGCATCTAAAATATTCAAGAATATAGCCATTTTCATCCTTGTAATTATCAAAGCAAAATTTAAGTATACCATAAACCTCATATTTGTAAGGTGAATCATCAATATTTTCAAGCAAACTAGCAAGTTCAAATGCACCCTTCCAAGCAATAAATTCCTCAATTTGTTCCACCTCATAAAGGTCATAATTTACCTTAACATAGGAAGATATGGTAACATTATCATTATACTCACATTGAAAAGGGAGGTGTTTGTACCTCCTATAGCAACAAGATTTATCAAAGCAATAAGTAACATTATAAGTAGAGCACACGTTTCTAGCAATGGTATACAATCTATCAATTTGTCCCCATAAGTGTTTCCCTTTTTGTGACAAGCGGTGTTCCTTATAATAATATTTTTCAGCTTTCGTGAACCCACCTTGCCAATAAGCTTCAGTTTCAAAGAAACCAACCATTGACAACAAGCATGATAAGGCAAGACAATAACAGACCAACGGAAATAACAACTAGAGTAGGAACTATTTTTTTTGTATTTTTGATAAAGAAACAAGCAAACAGGGAGAAAATAAACTTAGCTTGAACAATAGTGAATCCAAGTGGACTTGATAAATAAAGCTATGCTCCCAAGAACGGCACTAAAAATAGACTTGATGACCCACAAGTATAGGGGTGTATCGCAAGATTTTCGAGGAAGTGAAACCCAATTTATTGATTCGACAAGGGGAGCCAAAGAATATTTATCAGCCTTAACAACTGACTTGTCAATTCAGCTGCACTGAAACAATCTTGCTCACAGCAGTTTATCAAGAGTAACAGTTTTGTAGTAGGAATAATAAAGTAACAGCAGAGTAAAGCAAAAGAAGAGTAACAAAAGCGAAAGCAATGGGATTCGAGTGTCGTAGGCATAGGGATGGATGGACGGGCGTTGCATGGACAAGCAATTCACATAACAATCAGAACATAGGGAAATTGCAGATAAATAAGATAAAGCATCCAAGTACTAGACAATCCTAGGCATGTGTTCCATATATAGTCATACGTGCTCGCAATGAGAACCTGCACAACATCTTTTGTCCTGCCAGCCCGTTTGCAGCGGGGCCTCAAGGGAACTACTAGCAATTAAGGTGCTCCTTTTAATAGAGCTTTGGAGCAAAGCATTAACACTCCGTGAACACATGTGATCCTCACATCAAAGCCATTCCCTCCGGTTATCCCGATTTCTATCACTTCGGGGCCATTGGTTCCGGACAACAACGTGTGTATACAACTTGCAGATAAGACCATAAACAATACTATCAT
Organism: Avena insularis; assembly: GCA_023614405.1. Lineage (NCBI taxonomy): Eukaryota > Viridiplantae > Streptophyta > Magnoliopsida > Poales > Poaceae > Avena > Avena insularis. The sequence goes on along the minus strand of CM042692.1, from coordinate 425,933,479 downwards.
AATGAATCAATAACATGTTTAGATCTGAAATCATGGCACTCAGGCCCTAGTGACAAGCATTAAGCATAACAAGTCGCAACAAAGTCATAAAGCACTAATAAAAGATATTAGGCACCATGCCCTAACAAACTGATGCCATTACATAAACGATCTCATCCAATCCCTACCATCCCCATAGCCTACAGTGGGGGATTACTCACTCATAGATGGGGGAAACATGGCTGGTCAATGGAGAAGCGATGGTGATGATGATGGCGAGCCGTCCCGGCAGGGTGCCAGAACGGAGTTTCTGGTGGTGTTTCGTGGAATCTGGTGGTGGCGGCAGAGCGGAACTCCTTCTAGAAAAACGTCGAACCCCCTGAGTTTTTAGGTCAGAAGGCATCTTATAGGCGAAGAGGGAGACCGAGGGGGTGTCTGGGGCGGCCAGACCACCCCTTGGCGCGGCCAGGTGGTGTGGTTGGGCCCCAGCCCCACTCTGTCTCATATTCTGGCTCCGGGAGTCTTCTGGTGAAATAGGATTTTTGGCTTTTGTCCCGTCCAATTCCGAGAATACTCATTTTCTGACTTTCCTGGAACCAAAAACAGCAGAAAACAGGCAGCTGGCACTGTGGCTCTTGTTAATAGGTTAGTCGAAGAAATCATATGAAAGGTACTCCAAGGTGTGGACAAAACACAAGAAAGTAGATAAAACCAATCATGGAACATCAAAAATTATAGATACATTTGCAATGTATCACATTCTTGTCCACCTCAAGGTGGACAACCAAAGGACAAAACAAAACTAGCAAAGACTAGGTGGTTGGCAGATACAATCAATCAGAACATAGGGCAATTGCAGATAAATAAGATAAAGCATCCAAGTAGTAGACAATCCTAGGCATGTGTTCCATATATAGTCATATGTGCTCGCAATGAGAACTTGCACAACATATTTTGTCCTGCTAGCCCGTTTGCAGCGGGGCCTCTAGGGAACTACTAGCAATTAAGGTGCTCCTTTTAATAGAGCACCGGAGCAAAGCATTAACACTCCGTGAACACATGTGATCCTCACATCAAAGCCTTTCCCTTCCGGTTATCCCGATTTACATCGCCACTCGGGCCATAGGTTTCGGACAACAACGTGTGTATACAACTTGAAGATAAGACCAAAAACAATACTATCATAATGAATCAATAACATGTTCAGATCTGAAATCATGGCACTCGGGCCCTAGTGACAAGAATTAAGCACAACAAGTCGCAACAAAGTCATAAAGCACTAATAAAAGATACTAGGCACCATGCCCTAACAATCTGATGCCATTACATGAACGATCTCATCCAATCCCTACCATCCCCATAGCCTACAGCGGGGGATTACTCACTCATAGATGGGGGAAACATGGATGGTCGATGGAGAAGCGATGGTGGAGATCGATGGAGATGGCTTCGGGGGCACTTCCCCGTCCCGGCAAGGTGCCGGAACAGAGACTTTATGTCCCCCGAATCTCCCCTTCGGTGGTGGCGGCGCTGCGGAACTTTTTCTGGAAAAACATCGAACCCCCCGAAGTTTTTAGGTTAGAAGGCTTCTTATAGGCGAAGAGGGAGACCGAGGGGGTGCCTAGGGCACCACACCATGCCCTGGCACGGCCAGGCCTAGCCCGCGCCTGAGGGGGTGTGGCCAGCCCCTGGACCTCCTCCGTCTCGTATTCTGGCTCCTGGAGTCTTCTAGAAAAATAGGCACTTTGGCTTTTGTCCCTTCCAATTCCGAGAATATTCACTTTCTGACTTTCCTAGAACCGAAAACAGCAGAAAACAGGCAGCTGGCATTGTGGCTCTTGTTAATAGGTTAGTCCAAGAAATCATATGAAAAGTACTCCAAAGTGTGGACAAAACATAAGAAAGTGGATAAAACCAAGCATGGAGCATCAAAAATTATAGATACATTTGCAATGTATCAATCATGAACGAAACTCACAAGATCTAAACATGGTAGCACAAAGGAGAAGAACCAACCATCTAGCTACTACATGGACCCGTAGTCCAGGGATGAACTACTCACGCATCACACCGGAGGCTTGCATGGTGATGAAGAAGACCTCCAGGGTGAATTCTCCCCTCCGGCAGGGTGCCGGGAAGAGCTTCAGATCCCTCCCGATCTAGGGATGGAGATGACGGCGGCTACAGACTCTTTCGTGGAATTTTGATCGTGTACTTAGGGTTTCTGTATCGGAGGCATCTTATAGGTGAAAGGGGAGGCCGAGGGGGTGCCCTAGGCGGCCACACCACCCCCTGTCACGGGCCAGGCCTGGCCGCGCGGCCAGGTGGTGTGGGCAGCCCCTGGCCCCTCTCCGTCTCATATTCTGGCTCTGTGTCCCCCTCGGTGAAATATTGACTTTGGCTTTTGTCTCGTCCAATTCCGAGAATATTCATTTTCTGACTTTCCTAGAACCAAAAACAGCAGAAAACAGGCAACTGGCACTGTAGCATATTGTTAATAGGTTAGTCCAAGAAAGTGTATAAAAATACTCCAAAGTGTGGACAAAACATACGAAAGTAGATATAAAACAAGCATGGAACATCAGAAATTATAGATACGTTTGCAACGTATCAAGTATCTGAACCCACCTTTATTGTCACCTTGTTATGGTGTGACGTTTGATGTTATCAATTTACTCTTCCGGTGTTAGTGATTAACATGATCTCATGGTCTAAGGACTAAAGTTACTTAGCATGATGTTATAGTAATTTAAACATAATGACTTTGATTGAATAACTATACTTCAGATGAAAGTTCATCACATCATTCCACCAATGTTATGACCTTGTTATTAATAACATCCAATGTCCATGATCAGTAAACCTTGATCATCTTGTTAATCGATGACCTAGTATATATGAGAGGCATAACTAGGAACTCTATATATTTGTTTATTAAACACACATGTATTAATGTTTCCAATTAACACAATTATAGCATGCAAAATAAACATGTATCATATACTTGGAATAAGATAATAACAACTTTATTATTGTCTCTCGGGCATATTCCCTTTAGCCTCCCACTTGCACTAGAGACAATAACCTAGATTACATAGTGATGAATCTAACACCCATGGAGTTCTGGTGTTGATCATGTTTTGCCCTAGGGAGAGTTTTAGTCAACGGATCTACTACATTTAGATCCATATGTACTTTACAAATCTTTATATGTCCATCCTTGACATGCTCACGGATGGAGTGAAACCGGCGCTTGATATGCTTGGAATTATTGTGAGACCTCAGTTCTTTGGCATTGGCTATGGCTCCATTGTTGTCACAATAAATCACCATTGGGTCCAAAGCACTAGGAACCACACCTAGTTTTGTTATGAACTCCTTCATCCAAACCGCTTCCCGCGCCGCTTCTGAAGCAGCAACATATTCCGCCTTCATTGTTGATCCCGCCACCACGGGTTGTTTGGAGATCTTCCAACTAACTGATGCTCCATTCATGAGAAACACGTACTCAAATTGATACTTAGAGTAATCTAGGTCAGTGTCAGAGCTAGTGTCAACATAAAACTTAGAGACGGTCTCTTCTTCACCTCCGTACACGAGAAACATGTCCTTAGTCCTTCTTAAGTACTTAAGGATATTCTTAACCATTGTCTAGTGTTCTGAACCTAGATCAGATTGGTACCTGCTAGTCAAACTAATAGCATGTGCCACATCTGGTCTTGTAAATAGCATGTCATACATAATAGAGCCTGTGGCTGAGGCATAGGTGATCTTATCCATTATCTCTCTCTCTTTTGCCATGGCCGGACTTTGAGTCTTACTCAATGTCTTGCCTTGCAACATAGGTAAGAACTCTTTCTTACTTCCGTCCATTTTAAACTTCTTTAAAATCTTATCAAGATATGTACTTTGTGACAACCCAATTATACGTCTTGATCTATCTCTATAGATCTTGATGCCTAGTATGTATGATGCTTCACCAAGGTCCTTCATCGAAAATTTGATGTTTAGATAAATTTTAACTTTATTTAAAAGATCTATATCATTTCCAATCAATAATATGTCACCCACATATAATATTAGAAATGCCATAGAGCTCACACTCACTTTATTGTAAATACAAGCTTCTCTGTAAGTATAGACAAATCAAAACCCTTTAATCACCTCATCAAAGCAGAGATTCCAACTCCGGGATTCTTGCTTCAATCCATAGCTGGATCTCTGAAGCTTGCACACCTTGTCAGCATCCTTAGGGTTCAAAAAACCCTTTGGTTGTACAATATACAACTCTTCTTAAATATTACCATTGAGGAACATGTTTTGACATCCATCTACCAAATTTTATAATCGAAAAATGCAGCAATTGCTAACATAATCCTAACCGACTTTATCATAGCTATGGGAGAGAAAGTCTCAGCATAGTCAACTCCTTGAATTTGTCAAAACCCCTTTGCAACAAGTCGAGCTTTATAGATGTTCACATTACAATCAACGTCGGTTTTCTTCTTGAAAATCCATTTATTCTCAACGGCCTTTCAGTCGTGAGGTAAGTCCACCAAGGTCCAAACCAAGTTTTTGTACATGGATTCCATCTCGGATTGCATGGCTTCTAGCCATTTGTTGGAATCCAGGCTCATCGTCGCTCTTCATACGTCGTAGGGTCATCATTTCCATCTACCATGGAATTCATGACATGATTTCCGTACAATTCAGGAAATGCACGTGTCCTACTTGACCTACAAGGTTCGATAGTGTCCTCTTTCGGAGTTTCATGATATTTATCATTAGTTCCCTCTTCATCCTGTGAATTCAACTCCGGAACAATTTCCCGCGCTACGACACTCGCCGGTTCATGAAGAGAAGGTTCAATAACCTCTTTGAGTTCTACCTTCCGACTACTCACACCTTTCGGGAGAAACTCCTTCTCTAGAAAGGATCCATTGTTGGCAATAAAAACCTTGCCCTTGGATCTATGATAGAAGGAATACCCAATTGTTTCTTTAGGGTATCCTATGAAGACGCATTTTTCCGGTTTGGGTTCGAGTTTATCAGATTGAAGTTTCTTCACATAAACATTACATCCCCAAACTTTTAGAAATGACAGGTTTGGTTTGTTTCCAAACCATAGTTCATATGGTGTCGTTTCAACAGATTTAGACGGTGCCCTATTTAAAGTGAATACAACGGTTTCCAGTGCATAACCCCAAAATTAAAGTGGCATGTTAGTGAGAGACATCATAGATCAAATTATATATAATAAGGTATGATTACGATGCTCCGATACACCATTACATTGTGGTGTTCCAACAGGCGTGAGTTGTGAAACTATTCCACACTCTCTCATGTGTGTGACAAACTCGTAACTTAGATATTCACCTCCACGATCATATCGCGGAAATTTAATCTTTCTATTACGATGATTTTCCACTTCACTCTAAATTCTTTTGAACTTTTCAAAGGTTTCAGACTTGTGTTTCATGAAATAGATATACCCATATCTACTCAAATCATCTGTGAAAGTAACAAAATAACGATATCCACCTCGCGCCAGCACACTCATTGTACCACATACATCAGTATGTATGATTTCCAATAAATCTGTTGCCCGTTCCATTGTACCAGAAAATGGGGTTCTAGTCATCTTACCCATAAGGCATGGATCACATATATCAAATGATTCAAAATCAAATGATTCTAAAAGTCCATCAGAATGTAGCTTCTTCATGCGTTTTATGCCAATATGACCTAGATGGTACTGCCACATATATGCGGATATATAATCATTAAGTTTAATCCTTTGGGCATCTACATTATGAATATGTGTATTACTATTATCGAGATTTAAAAGAATAAAACATTCATCATAGGTGCATGACCATAAAAGATATTGTTCATATATATCGAACAACCATTGTTTTTAGATTTAAAGGAATAACCATTTTGCAATAAACAAGATTCAGATACAATGTTCATGCTTAACGCAAGCACCAAATAACAATTATTGCGGAGTAAAACTAATTGTAACATCCCAGCATTTTGAACTAAACGAAGGGTAGATTTAGGATTTTGTGCATCTGCATGCATGCATCTGAAAATTGGGGTAATTTTTTTGCCAAACTAAAAGACTAGAGTGATCAAAGTTCTCTCACTTAGATGAATTAGGTTTAGGTCATCTGAGGTCAGTGGGATCAATTTTGACATGACCTCTATTGTTTTTATGATTTATGAGGGGAGAAGTTCGAGTTGTGAAAATTAATAAACAATATATATACCTAAGAGAAAATAAATAATAAATTTCAAATGAATAAGAATATTTTATGTTACAAGTAAGTAAGTAATAAAATAATACAAATAAGAAATTAGTATTATTTAATCTTCATACATATAAATATGGATTAAGCAATTGTTAATAATAATCCAAATACAAGTAAAAGTAAATTGAAATACAAGAAAAGATTAATCTTATTAATTGAAACAAGAATTACAATATTCTTTTACAAATGATGCAAGAGTACCAGAATAAGTTCATGCAGGAGGTACTCAAACAAATTGGACCTAGAAAGGAAAACAAAGATACAAGAGTAAGTCTTTCTAATTTCCAAAATGTCAAACCAATTCCTTTTTAGCGGCATCGGAACCTATGGATGCGGAGGACTGGTTGATGGATACAGAGAGGAAGCTTAAAATAGTTGGGTGCAATGAAGAGGAGAAGTTACGTTATGCAACATTTCTTCTATCAGGACCAGCCGCAAACTAGTGGGAAAACCAATTGGTAATGCATACATTGGAAGAAGTAGTCACCTGGGAGGAATTCAAGCAAAAGTTTCATGAGTACCATGTTCCAGAGAGTATTATGGAGTTTAAGAGGAGAGAATTCAAGGAGTTACGGCAAAACAATGCAACCATGATGAAATATATTAGATAATTTAGTCAGTTATCTAGTTATGATGTTGATGAGGTAAACATAGAGGAGAAGCGCAAGAAAAGGTTCTTGAGGGGACTAAACCCTTACATGAAGATGAAGATACAGGTGGCTGCAACACGATGTTTTCAAGAAATTGGTTGATGCAACAATTACCTTTGAGGACGATTACAAGATGCTACTGGAAGAGAGGAAGAAATTAGCCAAGAAAAAAGCTATGAATGAGCCAAAGAAGTTTCAATCTCCTATGTCAACACCAAACTTAAGTTTTATACCCAGACTCATACCCACAAGGGGTACATCAAATCATGAGGGATCAAAACGGAGGAAACAAATCATATGCAATAAGTGCAGATTTCCAGGTCACATTAGGAGGAAATGTTGGAAGTCCGGAATGGTGTGCTATGAATGTGGTCTGGATGAACATAAGAGACCTGATTGTCCCAACTAGTTCCTCGAGGAGCAGGATCATTATCAACAGGTGGAAACTTCGGATGGAACACCACCGATAATACCATGATAGGTATGCTTAGGAATAGTAGTTCTTCGTCAATAATGTTGTTAAAGGTCAAAAGCAGTCTCATGAAGCATTTGGAAGAAGTATAAATTCAGCATTAGGCATTACCAATAGCTAAATCAAGGTGTAGGGTAAACTCAAGGATTTAAAAGTTCATAAGAACATCACTCTGGATGAAAGGATTCTGGGAAGAAGGAAGAAAACTTAAGACAAGTTTATCCAAAACATTTTCGGAACAAGAAACCAAAAACTTTGGGGCGAAGTTTCATTTAAGGGGGAAGACTGTAACATCCCAGCATTTAGGACTAAACGAAGGGTAGATTTAGGATTTTGTGCATCTGCATGCATGCATCTGAAAATTGGGGTAATTTTTTTGCCAAACTAAAAGACTAGAGTGATCAGAGTTCTCTCACTCTGATGAATTAGGTTTAGGTCATCTGAGGTGAGTGGGATGAACTTTTACATGACCTCTGAAAAGGAATTACACTAATGAAACAAATAAAAGAATTCTTATTTACAAGAATAGATATATGGGATTTCTATTTTTGTGCCCCTGGTTTGTTAGTTGTACTCAGTTTTCCCCAGCTGCTTAGTTTTTCCTCACGTTTCCCCTCCCTCCATTATGAAACTCTCACATGCGCCCGGACGGGTGGATGCCGTCAGGTCAAAGGCTTGACTGTTACATGCTGACAGGTGAGACCGTGTTGGGTGGGTCCTGCGTTGAGTGTTACGTTACGTCTCCTCGATCGTTACATGCTGACAGGTGGGGCCGTGTTGGGACGGGTCCTGCATATGTGGTGCAGGGTGGGGCCGCGTTGGGACGGGTCTTGTATACGTGGTGAAGGGTGGGGACGCATGGAGACACGTCGGACCGACCATTCTCGCTCCGATCCTGGAACAGCTCCCACACCGCCCCTCCTCTCCGCTCCCCCGCCGCCGTGCCCTCCTACCTGAGAGCCCCTCCTACCTTATGTCGTCCTCGGCCCCCGAGATGCCCCTCCCCCTAGCCACAGAGCCCACTCCAGCTCTCCTTCCTCCCCCGCTAGATCTACCCCTTTCGCGGAACAGTATGAGACGCCGACGGGTGTACCGGTCCTCCCCGTCGAGTGCGAAGAAGATTGGGTGGAATCAGAAGGATCTAATGCATGGATTCCATCTGGGTAAGTATTATTTACCTTTGTGGATTGATTTTAGGTAGTAATTGAGCGCGAACCGCCGGTGCTCAGCTAACTACCTTGCTTTTCGAATAGGATTGATCCAGCGTTGGCATTTCGGCTGGTGGTTAAACTAGATACTAGCGTAATTCGTGGTTGTGAACGGTATCTCTCTGGATTTTACTTCCCAGCGATGGTTGCAACCTCCATAACTCTCAGAGATTTGAAAGATAAAATATATTCTGAATTTCCCTAGAGAAATGGCGATTCAGTTGATTTGCAATATTTCAATATTAGCGAGCAAAGATTGCTCCCACTAACTAGTGAAGCTAATCTGGTAATGTTTTTCTCTTTGAATGCTGCCGAACGTTTTGGTCGAATTCGTCTTCATGTGCAACCTAAAGCTGAACACACGGGAAAGAGGGATAAAGCATCATTTGGTGGTCATGCATCATCAGGTGGTCGGGCATCATGTGTCTCTACTGTCTCTGCTAATAGTCTGCGCCCCCGCGCTCCTTGTAGGTCCACAATAGTACCATCTATTCGCAGTGCGAGTGTAAGACAAATTGCTCGTGCTGCCGATGTGGAGGATGAAGCAGAGCTTGTCGAGGGAGCGCCTTGATACATTGCAAATGTATCTATAATTTTTGATGTTCCATGCTTGGTTTTATCCACTTTCTTGTGTTTTGTTCCAACTTTGGAGTACTTTTCTTATGATTTCTTGGACTAGCCTATTAACAAGAGCCACAGTGCCAGCTGCCTGTTTTCTGCTGTTTTTGGTTCCAGGAAAGTCAGAAAATGAATATTCTCAGAATTGGACGGGACAAAAGCTAAAGTGCCTATTTTTCTGAAAGGGATCAAGTGCCAGAATACGAGACGGAGAAGGGCCAGAGGGCGGCCACACCACCTGGCCGCACGGCCAGGCCTGGCCCGCGCCAGGGGGTGGTGTGGCCAGCCCAGGCACCCCCTCGGCCTCTCCTTCCGCCTATATATTGCCCTCGGGATGAAAACCCTAAGTGCCTGATCAAAAATCCACGAAAGAGTCTCAGAGTCAGCCAGAATCTCCATCCCTAGATCGGGAGGATCTGAAGCTCTTCCCAAGACCACGGAGAGGGAATTCACCCTGGAGGCCTTCTTCATCACCATGCAAGCCTCCGGTGTGATGCGTGAGTAGTTCATCCTTGGACTACGGATCCATGTAGTAGCTAGATGGCTGGTTCTCCTCCTTTGTGCTTTCATGTTTAGATCTTGTGAGTCTGCTCATGATCAAGATCATCTATTTGTATTCATACATGTTGTGTTTGCGGGGATCCGATGGATATTGAGATGCTATTTCAGATTGATTATTGATTCTATCATGTCTTTGTTATTTGTGATCTTGCATGCTTTCTGTTGTTAGTAGCTATCTTGGCCAAGTAGATGCTAGCAACTCCAAGAGTTAGTATTTATGATCGATAGTGGGTTCATGCCTCTGGTAATCTGGGGAAGTGACAGAAATCTCTAAGGTACTAGATGTGCTATTGCTACTAGGGAGAAAACAACAATCCTTTGTTCATACAACAATCATATTGTTTACTTTACACGCAGTTCGTAAAGCAATAATCTGTTGCTGGCAACTTAATACTGGAGAGGGTTTGGATGATAACCTAAAGGTGGATTATTAGTCATAGATGCAGTTGGATGGCGGTCTATGTATTATGTTGTAATGCCCAATCAAGTCTCAAAGGAGTCAAGATGATTAGTATATGCATGTATTGCTTTCTTGGTGTTTGTCAATTGCCCCACTGTAATTTGTTCACCTAGCATGTTATCTGTCTAAGGAGAGCCACCTCTAGTGAACTATGGATCCCGGTCCTTGTCTTTTACATACAATCTACAATCTTTTACTGCTTTGTGTTTACTTTCTGCAAACTTTTACTTCTTTCCATTCGATACGTTTAATCCTTTGTTTTCCGCAAAACACGGTGAGATTGACAACCTCATCGCAAGTTGGGGACAAAGTTCTGTGGTTGTGTTGTGCAGGTCTCCACGTTGCTACTAGCATCGGTAGTGCGCCCTGCCAAAGCTCAGCTAGTAACACCTTTGGGGTGTTTCCTTGCTCCTACTGGTTTGATTAAACCTTAGTTTCATAACTGAGGTAAACTTGCTCCTGTGCTCATCATACCTTCCTCTTGGGGTTCCCAACGAGCTCTACATCAACACCGCCAACAAGCATTTTTCTAGGCGCCGTGCATTGAGCCATCAAGCATTTTTCTGGCGCCGTTGCCGGGGAGTCAAGGACATCTTCACAAGGGGAGTCCCTCATAACCAATCTCTTTACTTTGTTGTTTTTGTTTTGCTTAGTTTATTTTTGCCTTGTTTGCTTGTTTTGTTCTTCAAAAACACAAAAAAATTAGTTTTACTAGTTTGCTTTCTTATTTCAAAAACACAAAAAATTAGTTTCTATCTCATTATGTCTAGCCTTGCTCCTGTCACTATGTCACCCGAGGAAATGATTTCACTTTTAAACAAGGAATTGAGGAAAGTTTTAAGGAAGCTTGGTCTATAATCTCTGATCTACAAGAAAATTTTGAGCCTAAAATGACTCAAGGCTTGTTCCTTAGCAGTTTTTACCTTGGGATTGCTCTTTGCTATAGATATGCTTTAGATGCTATTGTGGAAGGAGATTTCCTCCAATGTAATGAGGATGATGCTATTAATGCTATAAAGAAATTGATCCTCACTTACAACATGCCTAGCCAAACTGATATTTCTTTCGCAAAAATATTTGCTAGGTTGAACACTCTTGAGGCTAGCACTACTAGCTTAGAAAGTTGCTATAATATGCTTAGGGAGCATCACAATTACATTCCAATAAATTCTTAACCATCAAAGTGGCTCCCTACAGTAAAGATTGAGATAAACACCGAAACTTTTCAAGCCCGCTGCGATATCATGTCTGAATTTTGTCTTATGCCCAAAGATATTTATGAATCTTTCAATCTTTGGGGGCTTACTAAAGGAGGAAAAGAAATATCTCTTGCTAATAATGCTACCTTATTTCCTATTAGAATAGCTGAAGGAGTGTTTACAAAGATCCTTGGGAAAATGATTTCTACTGATTATCTTGTTATTGAATGTGCAGGAAAAGGACAACTTACACTTGGAAGGTCCCTATTAGAACTCCTTGGAGCAATAATAGATGTGGGAAAGGGGACCATGCACCTTTCTTATCCACCAAACAATCATATTTTCCCCAAGGTTAAGAATAAAAGTAAGAGAGGTAAGGGCAAGAAAGTTGGTTTTAATGCTTCTTCATTTGAGAACACTTGATTCTTTCTTTGCTTCTTATGCCTAACTTAAAGGCGTTAAAGAAAAGTACTTGTTGGAAGATAATCCAAGAGTTTTAGATGAGTCTTGGAGGTTAGTACTTCAGTAATAACCGCTCCTTATCCTTTTTATTTGATTTTTGTGCCAATAGTAACCTCTAATGAGAGTGAAGTAATGATTGGGAAAGTTGCTGTCCCGAAACAGATTCTTGTGCTTCACCGTAAACATTCGTGAGAGAGCTCTGTATGTCGGATTGAGCTGTAATTTTTTGTGATTCTGCCCCAGGTTTTTATCTAACTTTCGTTAGTTCAACACTTTTTGATTTGAGCAACAGAAGGTCTTCGAAAAAATTCGTCTTTATCTGTCTATTTTGACATATTTCTGCCATTTTCTGCATTTGCTTCTTGTGGGTTCCTTTTTGAGTTCTTTTGGGGAATTGAGCTTTTTGAGGGAAGTGCTACAGTAGCTAGTGTTCTAATGGAAGTTTATTTGGTGTTATAACTGAACCTTAAGACTTATTTATCTTAAGTGCACTAATGTTGCTAATGAGATTGTGTGAAGTTTTGTATGAAGGAAATTTTTCAGGTGTATGGAAGGAATGAGCAATGAGATGAAGGATGGACTAAAGCTCAAGCTTGGGGATGACACGCGTGTCACCCCAAGAAATATCCAAGAAGTACAAGCGTCAAAGCTTGGGGATTCCCAAGGCATCCCCTTCTTCATCAATAAAAATCCCAGGTTTCTTCCAAACGCTTAATTTTTATTGTTTCATGCACAGTTGTGTTGTTCTTGGAGCGTCTTCTTTTTCGTTTTTGTTTTTGTTTTTCGTTTGCTTTGGTTTTCTTAGTTTTCTGAATAAATTGGTTGGACCCCCTCTTTCATACATTGGTTTGCAAATAGTTGGTTTGGTTTGGAAAAGAGTAGGAAAGTTCATGCTTATGTGGTAAAAAGAGTTTGTTTTTTACTGTGGCCTATGCTTTATCATGCCATGCTTGATATTGTTTTGGCTTTATGCTTAGTATTCTTTGTTGTAGCATGACTTGTTATAAACAATTGAGATTGCTTAATGTGCCTTGGATGAATCATGCGTTGTTTTAGCATATTAAAGCATAGTATAGTGGTATTCTCCTTTGATGTTTTATTTGGGTTGACTTGGCACATGCTCGCACCATGTTATGACTATCCAAAGTCACCATAGACTTTATGATCCTTTAGTTTTCAACTTGTAGTATCACTTTATGCTTTGATCAATGATGTTTTGTCGCTCTGCATGATTATGGCCATTATTGCTCTCTTAGTTTGTCGCTCCCATTCTTTTGGTAGCCTCCACAACAAAGTATGAGTTCCACTCATGCATCCAACTCCCTAAACCAAGTTATTCCAAAGAGTCCACCATACCTACCTACTAGCTTATGCTATTCCAAGTAAATGCATGATTTTGTTTACCTTCCACTTGTTATGAGAAAACTAGTGATTAAATCTCTCACGAACTTGATGGCACACTTTACTTTACTTGCCCTTAATAAACTTGAACCATTGTGTCTTCTATGTTGTATATGCTTGCACTTATTTGTTGGGAATTAGCAGAACCATGCTTTCATGGGGAACGCTTTCAACATTGCACTTGGTACTTGTACCTAGTTGATATCATGCTCTTTTGTATATGGATGTCTGTCGTGGTGGTGTCACGGCAGATGCCATGGATAGGCTAAAGGTGGGGACTAATACACGCTAGGGGAATCCAGGGAGGGATAGTGGAGTGATTCTCCACACAGAAGTTTGTATTGCTAGATCTCGAAGATTACAAGTGCTCCTTGAGCTGTATTGGCGAGAGGAGGAAGAAGGAGCTCTCTTACTCTTGCCTACTATTTTTCCCTAGAACCCTAGATCAACTAGTGCTCATCCAACTAGAGCTCAACCAACCCCCTCTACCAGAGACCTAACCCTCCTTATATAGAGGAAGTTCGGTCCCTGCCTAGGGCATACGTGGAGGCATATTCCTAAGAATATGCCCCCTCCCAAAGTGGTACCCCAACCGGGGTGCTTTTCCCCCGCGTCACACATGCTTTAGCGACGTACGCCTTAGCGGCGCCTGCGTCAGCCGACATGGGCGTCGTCACCCTTGTCGGCCACAACCCGGTGGTCCTGCCCTTGCTTTCTCCGCTCATGTAGTGCGTACCGGACCTTCTTTTTGACCAGAGAGATTCCTTCCTTCTCCCAGAAGCTAAGCGAGGACCCGGATCATAGTAGATCCGGCCACACCTGTTCCTGCATACAAGTTAGACCAGCACTTTCGACTTACTCCTTAAGTCGGATGAGACAATGTTAGGCGACCCCCCTGGTCCGGGTTACTCCGTGATCCGGCCTGCCTTGAGGTGACCTTGCCGAACCTCGGCTAACTCGGCCCTTATACCCTGGAGTGACCCTACCCGGGGGTATCCCCCCAACATTAGTCCCCGAAGCTGGTGCGGTCTTAGCTGCCTTGGCCGCTAAGGCCACATCAGGTTCATTTATGTTCGAGCCTCGGACGTTTAATTCCGGGTTAGCTCCTTATCTCGGACTATATGGAGTTACGTTCCCTTCGCACGTTCCAAGTTTTCACTTGCCGATCGGGTCACCACTTTGGCTCGGATCCCATGGTTATCATGGTTTGATCCGGGCCCCGTTTCCTTCTCTCATACGCCAACCCATGTGGAGGCTAATTATTACCTCGTCTTATTTTAAGGGCCCGCACAGTAACCGCCGCAGTAATTGTCAGTTATCACTATGCGTGGGTCACGTCATGCCTGCCTCCTCGTTTACCGCATCAGCGCGTCGCGTCATGGGATTGCTTCTACTCTGTGGCCCCCTGTGTGGCTTCTCTCTGATTGGCTGATGCAGGTGATACATGGCCACACCGTGCGGCTCATTGGCGCAGCGCGATCCCACTCATCCATCTCTGGGGGTGGTTTAAGTAGTGGAGGGGCGCACCTCTTAGCATTTTTCCACCTCTGCGCCCCTCTGCCCGTTGCGTTTCTCCTTCGTCTTCCTATCGAGCGCGCCGCCACCAGTGCTTCTAGCAGCAGCGCCGCCGCCGCACCTTCTCCGTGCCTCTCCGCGCAGCCAGCCACGGCTGCAGCTTGCAACAACCATGGGTCTCGCCAATCCAGGTTAGATCCCGCCACCGCTAGCTCCAGCGAGGATAGTGGATACGAGATGACGGAGGAGGAGCTCGTCGTCGCCGAGCAGGAGATGGAGGAGGACGCCGGCGCGGCAGACCGTGGCGCGTGGGCCAGTTCATGGGTCTGTAAAGATGACATTGACTGGCTCTACCAGACCAGGCGCATTCTCGCCGGCGTCACCGCTCGTCTCCCTTCCGCCAAACTGGCCCCCTCACCCAATCCGGGTGAGTTTGTTGTATTCCTGTCCCACTTCCAACGGGGATTTGGTCTGCCGGTGAGCGATTTCTTCCGGGATTGGGTTAGGACCTATCACTTGCAGCCACACCATCTCCCAGCCAACGCTATCACCTCCCTTTCCGCCTTTGCCTCTACGATCGAAGGCTACACCGGACTATGGCCCACGAAGGAGCTGTGGATTCGGTTCTTAGGCCTTCGTCGCAATGTCGTCCCCGATATCCACGTAGAGTCGGAGGATAAGCAGCTCACCCAATTCGGAGCTGCCTCCATCTCGCCCCGGAGGTTTTCGGTCTTTCCCTGGGTTACCGGGCTTGACTCCTGCAAAGTATGGGCCCGGACCTTCTTCTACGTCCGGAACGAGGGTACCGAAGATTTGATTCGGTTGCTGCCCTACGCTCCGGTCTACCTGACACGGATTTCTGGGAGGAGGTCCCCAAGAAGCCTACAGCTCTGGCCAACCAAGTTAACAAGAGGTTCGCGGAGCTGAAGAAACTCGGATTGTGCAACGAGGATGCTATGATCACGTTCGTGCACAACAGAATCTCTCCCCTCCAGAAGTGCACCCACAAGTTGTGCCACATGAGTTTCGGCCGTGACCCCAACCGAACCTCCTCCTTCGAGTTAGGCAACATGGAGATCTTTCGCCGGGTTAAGGCTCTTTCACCACCCACAAGGATTTCTCCGCCGAATGGACGTGGGGAATCAAGCACTACTGTCGTGACAGGCTCCCTCCCGCGGTAAGCTTCGCGGGGCAAACTTATTTCGGATCAAGTATGTGTCGGTTTTTGTTGTATTGTTGACTCTTCTCTTTGTGCTTTTTCTCAGTTGTTCCTTCAGCAAACTCTCGAGGATGGTATGGACCCGACCCTTAAGTGGGCGCCAGACCGAGAAATCCCGGATGAGGAGGAGCCGGACCAGGAGATGTTCCTCCCTATGACCGACGCTACCAAACGACCTAGCGGTAAATTCTCTTCTCTTAGAGATTGGCCCGATGATGAGGATGACTCGGATGTCGACGTGATTGAACCTGTTGAGGTTGTCCCTCTTTCTTTTGCCTTTCCGGCATCAGCTAACCCCGGTGGGCATATCCACGAGGATACTCCACTTGCTACGGGCGAGCCGGTTCCGGTGGCGTCGAAGAAGAAGCGCGGATCCGCATCAAGTTCTTCCTGAGAACCTTCTCAGCCCACAAAAAGGCAAAAGAAGGCCGGAGACAAGACTGCCTCCAAGCGGGCAGGAAAAGCCCCGGCACGGAGGGCTTGGAAACCAAGGAGGTCGAGACCTCGGATGCGTAAGTTATTTTTCATTGCGTAACTCACTTTTCCTTGCATCGTGGTAATTTATCTTCTGACATTATTCTCTTTTTCAGGCCTCCGGTGGAGGTTCCTCAGAGCGGATCAAGCATCTCTTCACCTCTTCGGTCCGGCCCTTCTCCTCCTCGTGACGACGAGTCACGCCCGCTGAGCCCTATTCCGGAGGGTTCTGCGGCTGCTCCGGGTTCCGCAGTGCCTCATCGAGAGGAACACGACCTCAGAGCAGGAGGGGTCGGTTCAGCCGAGGCGACGGCATCCACCACTTCGGCATTGCCGCAACCAGCAACCACCGAGTCTATCACAACACCAACACCAGCAGCAGCTCCAGTACCAGCGACCGAGCCAGCACCTGTCCCGGCACCAAGGAAACCAACAACAGCTCCAGTGCCAAGTTCTTCTGCCTCATCCGAGTCATCTCAGCCTCGGGGAGGAACTATTCTAGCAGCTTCTAAAGGTAAATCCACCGCAGTTACTTCTTCCCAGCAAGCTAAGGGCAAAAAGGCTCCGGATACTACCAAGTCTGCATCCATTGAGGCCGGGAAGCGAACCCTATCGTTGATGCTTCCGAAGAAATCACCAGCCGCGACGGATGTTCCTGCCGAGCCAACCAACGTGCAGCAGATGGTTCTGCACACCAGCCCAGCTCTTGCCCTAGTTGAGAGGAAAGAAGCTCATGCGAAGGGCTTGGTGGCACCCCATATGCCCACCGGCGAGCATTACCCTCCGAGCCTTATCGAGTTTGTCATGAACTGGAATAAGGCGGAGTTCGTCCACAACAATGATCTCCTAGAAAAGTTCGGCCCCGCAGAATTTTCCGCCCAGATGAATACTGCCGCTAAGGCAATTAATCTCACGGGGCGAATGATGGAGGTATGTTGTTTCTCCTTTACATGCTATAGATAATAACCATTAGTCCCCGAGCCTCCGATGGAGTAGCTTGTTACTCGGCCGGATGCTCATTAGAAAACTAACGTAGCTGCATGTAAACTTCGAATCTGCACACACCTAGAGCCGGGTTAAGTTCCACTTGGCCCGGATCTTGCACACTTCGAATATGCACACACCTAGAGCCGGGTTAAGTTCCACTTAGCCCGGATCTTGCACACTTCGAATATGCACACACCTAGAGCCGGGTTAAGTTCCACTTGGCCTGGATCTTGCACACTTCGAATATGCACACACCTAGAGCCGGGTTAAGTTCCACTTGGCCCGGATCTTGCACACTTCGAATATGCATACACCTAGAGCCGGGTTAAGTTCCACTTGGCCTGGATCTTGCACACTTCGAATATGCACACACCTAGAGCCAGGTTAAGTTCCACTTGGCCCGGATCTTGCACACTTCGAATATGCACACACCTAGAGCCGGGTTAAGTTCCACTAGGCCCGGATCTTGCACACTTCGAATATGCACCAAGCTAATTTTACACTTCTGTACTTTTTTCAGGTAACCACCAATCGCCGGAGCGCTGAATTCCAACACCTGCTTGATACCCACAAGATGCTGCGCGCAAAATATGTTGCACTTGGTGCAGAACATGAAAAGAGGGGTAATTTTCTCCCTCGGCACCTCTCCGTTTTTCTTCACTTTCTTCCGTCGAACTAATCTCCTCATTCGGTTTCTGCAGCTGGGGTGGAGGCTGAGAACAAGATCATGCGGAAGAACTTGGAGGAAATCCGGGGTATGTCCTTTTTTGTTCGACCTCGTAGTGTCTTCCGTTTCTTCTTCTCCTTGGCTCAGCAAACATTCACTCCTCGGCTCTGCCAGGTCAACATACTATTTCAGCATCGCTTGAGGATAGTGTGCCTGTGCCTGATATGATGCTGCATTTTCTCGAACAAGCAGGGCAGCATCAAGCCGAGCTGAAGAAAAAGGATGATGAGCTTGCTCTCCTCTGGACTAAGGACGACGAGATTGCCAAGCTCAAGGCTGAGATGGAGAAGATGAAGGCCCAGTACCGAACCGAGCTCCAAAAGGTTGGCCAGAACATCACAGAAGAGCGTGAGTGCCTTACTCTCCAGATCTCCAAGGACCAGGACCTACTCAGATAATCCGACCTCCAGCTTGGGTCGACAAATGCTGAGCTTGAGCAACTTCGCAAAATACGCGATGCCTGCATCAAGGAGTTAACCTGGATCCATAGCCATATTTCTCGTAAGTTCCTTTCCCTTGTCCGACATAACTCTCCAGGTTACCTCATATGTCTTTTCTTTACCTTCTTCCTTTGCCTTGTTTCTAGACCACTTTCCAGAGGGTACCGCTATTGCAAGCGCTGCTGTTGCCAAATTTTGCCGAGAGAGGGGTAATCCCATTGTTCTTGATGGTGAGAACATTCCCTTGGACATGGAGGACCTATTGGTCAGCTTGTCCTCTCGCATGGAGACCATCAAGAATTATGGCAAGGATATCCTCGACGTTGCAGTTCGCATTTTCAATACGTTCTGGCCCGGAGAGAGTAGCCCGGAGACCATCGCAATTCTTGTCGAGAAGTTAATGGAAGTTGAGACCCAGCTTGACCTCTAGAGAGAGTCCGCTGGTCGTGCCGCAGCTGACACCATCCTTCACCATATTCTCACATGGTACGAGAAGATCGACCTCAGCCTCCTTACACGCTGGCGCACCGGATCCAGATGGACCGATGATCCAGAGTGGGTAGCTCGGCGCCAGGCTTGCGCCTATAGCCTCGTCGAATATTCACCTATTCATGACTGGGTTGAAGGACCGAGCTTCCTGGAATCCGTTGGGGACGAGCAGAATGAGAACGTTGAAGATGGGTCGGATGAGGGCGGAGAAGATGATGCTTCAGATATTGAAGATATCGACGACGACACCGAACTTCCTCCTCCTGCCGCTCCTTAGTTCCAAAAAACTTGAAAATTTATCAGATCCCCGGTATGCCGGGTGCAATTGTATGCTGGATATGTGATATTTTGCTACTACATTTCTATGCCGGATTAACTTGGGCGCAGTCCCCGAGTTTCATTTTTTTGTTCGTCCAATTCTCTGGCTCGGTCCGTGTCTACCTTGATTTGGTTTTACGACTTACGAATCCGAGCTTCAAAAATTGTTTTAACAATACTTAGAAACTTTTAGGCTTAGCTCAAAATAATTCAGCATAATAACTTGAAAATAAATACAGGGTTAGTCCGAAAAATAAGCGTTAGCTCGAATAGACTCGTTTCCTTAGTCGTTTTTCATGTGCTATGCAATTCCAAACTTGTTCCCTTGCTTGCCATGAAGCCAATTCTTGTTGGACAGCAGCAAGTCGAAAGGTTGGGTTTTTGGTGCTCACTCATTACTAATCCGGGTTAAGTAGAACGACTTATTCCAGCTACCGCATAAAAAGTAACAACAAACGTTATTAAGGCAGTCCCGATTCTTTGCCGGCGCTGCTATTTCATTGATAAGCTCATTGCCGACATACATACCGACATATGAGACGACTCAGATACATACACTTCTTAGCTAGGTGTAGAAGGGACGAAGTATTGCTACATTCCACGGTCGCTTGGATTCCTCTCCGGACCTGTCCGCCTTGTTCTTTTCCTGTGGCTTTGCATCTATGAGATAGTAAGAATCATTGTGCAATGCTTTGCTCACAATGAATGGCCCTTCCCATGGGGGATAATTTATGCATGCCAGTAGTACGTTGTACCAACCAGAGCACCAGATCGCCTTCCCGAAAGACTCGGGGGCACACTTTCCGGCTATGATAGCGTCGGAGATTTTGCTGATATATGGCGGATCTGGACAGTGCCAGTTCTCTCGCTACTTCCAGCAGATCAACATCATTTTGCCGGGATCCTTGCACTTCGGCTTCTGTGTATTGGGTGACCCTAGGCGAATCATGCTCTATGTCGGCTGGTAATACAACTTCTGCCCCATATACCAGAAAAAATGGCGTATAGCCTGTTGATCGATCCGGAGTTGTTCTTAAGCTCCACAGTACCGCTGGTAGTTCTTCTATCCAGCATCCCGCTGATCTTTGCAGTGGCTCAATGAGCCGGGGTTTTATCCCGGATAGTACCAATCTATTGGATCTTTCCACTTGTCCGTTCGATGCGGGGTGGGCTACCGAGGCGACATCGAGTCGGATCTTCTTATCTCGGCAGAAGCGCGCAAATGCTCCTTCCGCAAAATTTGTTCCATTATCGATTATAATACTGTGTGGATAACCGTATCTCAAGATTATTTCTTTGAGAAATGTCACGGCCGTAGCTCCATCACATTTTCTTATAGGTTTCACTTCAATCCATTTTGTAAACTTGTCCACCATGACCAAAATGTGTGTCATGTTTCCTCTCGCCCGGTTTGAGCAGAACCATATCCAAGCACCATACAGCAAATGGCCACGTAATTGGTATGGTCTTGAGTTCCGACATAGGCATATGTGTCTTGGTGGCGTACCTTTGACAACCATTGCATTTTCTCACCAGATCTTCTGCTTGTTCCAAGGCACTTGGCCAGTAGAATCCATGCTGAAACGCCTTTGCCACCAAGGCTCGGGATGAGGCATGATGCCCGCATTCTCCTTGGTGTATATCTCGGAGGATGTCAAGCCCTTCTTCCGGGTCAACGCACCGTTGGAGGACATTGGTTACACTCCGTTTGTACAACTCGGAATTGCTGATTGTGTATGCTTTTGCTCTCCTCTGAGTTTGCCTGGCTAACACCTCCTCAGCGGGTAACGTTCCGTCTTTCAGGAATTAGAATGTAGGCAGTGCCCAAGCTGGTATTGCTCATGGAGGGAACATCTCCTCATCAATTTCCATCTGATCCACCGGCATAACTTCAGATGGATCACGCTGAGCAGTCCCTGGGTCTAGCGAGTGTAACTACCTCGGTGAATTACGCTCTTAGTTACAAGCCTGGATGAGCGGAAATGGTTAAAATAGTACGGTGGGGCCAAATGCCACTCACAGGTAGACCTTTCGGCCGTCCTAACCATTTCCAAAACATCGGGACAAGAACGAGCGGCGTAATCGGCGAAGGATCAACTACATACACAAATGAGTATGTATGCAAGCCACATACAACAGTCCTCAGAGCCATTCCATCTAAAAGAAATAGAAATATTGCAACGCCATACGGCAAGATCCAAATATCCTAGATAGATATAATAGTTTAGGATATCTCCTCATACATCAAACATCAGTATCGGTGAGCGGAAACAAGATCCGAGTACGGATAAGAAGCAAATCGCATAAGATGCCCCATAAATAAACACATCCCGCCCACAGATCTCACGGATCCCCGTTCCCGGAATCTCTACACCGAGTGATCATTGTCAACATCGTCCGTCTCCTCCACCCAGTATCCATCTTGCGAGTATGCCTGTTCATCTGAATCAAACAATTTATCGTGTGAGACCCTAGGGGTACTCAGCAAGTCTTTATGCCTCTAAAGGGTACACAACCTGGGGTGATGCAATTGCAGCAAAAGATAATACCTAACAATTCTATGGATACTCGCTAACCATCCGCCTAACCAAAGATAGACGGATGTCCGTTAATTAAGAACAACAGTTATAACAGTATAATTAATAGATCCATCCTCCTTCTCGCTTACCAACAAGAAAGCGGATGAACAACCCCCTCCCCCCCATCCGTTGGCAGTTTTATTAACCATTCCGTGAGTGTTGCACTATTTACTAGTCAGGTACTCAGTCAAATTAATAGCGGTACTTTAGTTATACTTGTCTATGATCGAGAAACTGTGCTCCAAGTCGTCCATAACCGCAGACACGGCTTTCAGAAAGATTTACCCTGCAGGGGTGCACAAATAGCAACACACACTCGATCAACCTCGGAAAAACCAAATCAAAACCTAATGAGGCATTCACGACAAAGCGATCACGAGATTGAAATGTTTGAGGGCACCCCATTAAGCTACCATAGCGAAGTTGGCGGCTCGAGACAGACCCAAGGTTTGCGCCAATGGCTGTAAGCGGGAACGAAAGTGTGTGGGCTTGTTGATACCGCA
This sequence comes from Avena insularis, assembly GCA_023614405.1. Taxonomy (NCBI): domain Eukaryota; kingdom Viridiplantae; phylum Streptophyta; class Magnoliopsida; order Poales; family Poaceae; genus Avena; species Avena insularis. Next base: position 425,910,904 of record CM042692.1, on the reverse strand, counting down.
AACACTCGCAATCCTAAAGATGCAGTGCTCCTCGCACAATCTTAAATAAAGCAGTAACATGGCATAAGTACAGGATAGTAATAAAGCCCCAAACTACTTTGTGGCCCCAAGAAATAAGAATGAATCAAGCTCTGGCTCAGGGGGTCCATAAGGCCTCCCGGATGTGGATAGTGCGAATAATCAAGGAACAGGAATCAAGTACTCGGGGTCCTACGGGACACAAGTGAGCATGAAGAACCAAATAGCAGATATTGCTCATCGGTTCCACTTTCATTAGTTATCCCATTACTACTCAGGTTAAGTTGTTTAGGTACCTCGTTATCCATCAGACACTCACATACCCTACACATGCTGTTCTACGACCCGCATGGCTCAAACAACTCCTGTAGTAATGGCTCATGGGATGGAGGAACAAGCTTCGGTGGGGTTTAAAAGTAAAGGCTATGCAGTACTTGGGATTCAGTTTAATGCAATTGCGACTCAATGATGCACGAATAAGATAGAGGCAATAGGTACTATATGTATGCAAGCATGTGGTAGTGCTTGCCTGGCAGCTCAGTTGAAGCGAGGGACGGATCTGGGTAGTGCTCCTGGGTTTCCTGATATATCCCCTGCTCAGCGTCTATTCGAAGAAGAACCAAACAAACAAGGGCCAACATAAATAGAGTGCACAAGCATATGAATTAAAATGCGACAAGCAAACAATCATGCCATGATGAATGATGCACAATATGCATGGCAATAATGTAGCATGGCATGGGTGAGGTGTGGGGTACAAGATTAAAGCATTTAATTAAGTTTTAGTCCGGTTTGCCCTCATAACACTTGATGTATACTCATTATTCATATGATGCATGCTGCAATTCAGAACATGGAATGCATAGATAGAACGGGCTCGTCACGTTGATCGATTTAGACATATTATTTGTCAAAATTGGAGTTATAAAACTAAAGTGATTAATTAATTAAGGAAAAGGGCATTTTATTTGTAATTTTAATCAACTCGAAATTTTAAAGTGCTCAAATAATATTTTGAATGGCATATTTGAATTCCTCACATTTTTCTGATTCAAAAACATATATCATATGTATTATTTGGATTTGTATTTTAAACGTTATTAAAATCTGATTTGAATTTGAATTTAAACAATTTTAAATTTGTTTTATTAAAACAGCTACACAGAGAAAACTTTTGTTACTCAGACCGACCCAGCCGATCCTTGGGTGGGCCATCTGCTGGCGGACACCTTGTGGAAAACTTTTCTCAGGGGCTTTGTCTAGCAGTGATGGCTGGGACCAACTGGCTAAGGCCCACGTGACAGCGGCGGAACCCGCAGAGGCTGTCAGGTGGGGTCGCACTGGACCGCGGGTTACGTCTATGAAAACCGGGGTGCCTAACTGCAAGAATGCCAGGGCAGCTAATAGGTGGGGTAGGCTGGACGCGGGTTGAGCGCGAGATAAAAAGAGGAGCCTAAATGCAAAACGGGGCAGCGATCGTGGATCTTCTCCACTTCATGCGGCAGATCCATGGCAACCTGACGGTGAGGCGGGGACTCGAACCGGGGATCTGGGCGTCTTGTTGGGCGATAACTGCGGTAGCCGGGTTTCTTTATTAGGAGGGGAAAGGCTGGCTAGATAGGTCGTGGTGCATCGCGGCGACGTGCAGACGCTAGCGACTGGCGGCGCACCGAGGGCGTTCGGTGTAAGGTACGGCATGGCTAGATGACGACGGTGAAGATGGGGTTGTCTGGGAGGTATAGGGGCTCACCGCGGGCTCGACGGAGGGCTCGGATCGCGGTGGGGAGCTGCGGAGCATCGGCGGAGCTGGCGAACCGGGGATCTAGGGTTTCGTCGGACGACGCTGGTCCTGGAGATCCTAGCGCTCCTCCTCCTTAAGCGCGTGCGAAGCAGGGATCGATCTCGGTCTTCCACCTCGTCACCCAGGAGGCGCGAGGGTCTCGAGGTCTTGGAAGGAGATGGCGTGGGGAAGAAGAAGAAGGAGGGAAGAGGCAGGGCTCCGAGGTGGATCTGGCGAGGCAGAGGAGCCGTGGGGCGGAGGGTAAAGCGAGGGAGAGGGAGGAGGTGCCGTGTGGGACTCGGGGTAGATAAAGGTGGCTTCGGCCACATTTTTCCATCTCCTCCTCGCACATGCTCGGGCTAAGGCAGCGAGGCGGGTGGGGTGGTCTTGTGGCGGGCAGTGGGGGAACACATGGTTGTGGGGGCTGGGGAGAGGAAGAGAGAGGAGAGGGGCTCGGGTGCAACTTAGGCTAGGGTTAGAAGTGGGGTGGTGGCTCGGGTTAGGGTGGTGCTAGGGTTAGGGTAGGAGGGTAGATGGGGTGTGGGACCAGGGAGAGAGGGTGGCCAGGTGGGGCCATCATGGTAGAGAGAGAGATTAAGGGTTAGGGTTTAGCTAGGTATTAGGGTTTTGGAGAGAGGATTAGAGAGAGAGAGGGTGATGTGGTGGTAGGTTTTTTAGCAAGATCAAACAAGATCAAGCAAAAGGAGTGGTAGAGAGAGATGGTGGTGAGGGATGGAGATGATCCCATAAAGAGAAAAACCCACTTAAACCAAGAGAAAAGCAAATGGCTAAAGGTGGTGGTACTCTTGCATGGCCCATGCAAAATAATAAATGCCATGTATTATCCTTGTGAAAACAATAATCATGATATGGCATTATTCTTATGCATTCCCAAGAAGTGGAATAAAAGCCAAGCAAAAGAATTTATAGAATTAGATCCACCCCACCCACATGAGCTAGAATAATATCAAAGAAAAGGAAATACAAGCTCATGGGTAATTAGGGTGGTGGAATTATAAGGTGGTGACAAAGAAAGGTGGTGGAGTGGAATAAAAGATATGCCCCCAACTCAACTTGGGCATTAAACAATATATCAATAACCAAATACAATATCAAGAGGCAATACAATTAATAATGCATATGGGAGAAGAACCAAAGAAAGAGGGTTTTATATGATGCTCAAATGCAAGGTGGCATGATGACATGAGCATGATATAATTATGATGCAACAATTATATATAGGAAGTAGCATTTATATAGACTAGGCTAGTAGCATTGCAATTGTTAGACAATTGGGATGCTACAACTCTCCCCCACTAAACAAGAATCTCGCCCCGAGATTCCTAGGAAAAAAGAAAACAACACAAGGAGAGGCGGGTTTTCGAACGAAGGTGACCCTCACGTTCCCAAGTTGATGAACAACGGAATGGTGCGACCACTACACCTTGCAAAACTGGCTAGACTTGTTGCGAGTCTTGTGTTTTGCTTGAGAAACAACGGTTAGAAGAGTTGAAGGATTGTCGTGAGACAAGAAGGATAGGATGAACATAGCTCCGGTTTTCTCAAGAAACATGATAAGAGAATAGAACCACTTGTGAAAGAAAGGACAAGATGATGTATCATGGATAAAGAAAGACACACCGTTAAGATTAAAGATTTCTCGATACTAGAGAGGATGAATCTTTGTCTCACTAGAAGAAAAGACCTAGGTTGGAGAGGTTTTGAACCACTATGACAATAGCATCGTATCTTCTCTCGGATTTGAGAAATGAAGTTAGGAAACAATATTGCCTTCAAACAATAGAGTCCCTTGATATCAACAGAAAGATTTAGTTAGACATCGTCGGATTGGATTCTTCTTGCGCCGGTAATAACCAAAGGATCACGCAATTGCGGTGCGCGGATATAACTTCCAGAGACGGATGTGAAGCCAGATCATGGTGGAATCCCGAGAAGTAAAGAATATGGAGGATCTGGAGTTTATTGTAGAGATACTTATTGCTTTCTTTAGCCTTGAGGCTAACGCAATAGATTTGCGGCTGATGGCATCAACCATAATTGGCTTTACCACAGAAAAAGAATTGATGAAACAGAGGGAGAGATAGTTTCCTTTCATCTTGTTTGGGGATGTCGAGCATCGGTAGAATGACGAGGACAGAAAAGAGTTTGCGTTTGTTTCCACCAGATAATTGAAGATTTTGCTCCATCTAGAATAGACAGACCACCAACAAGAGATTATTGATTACTTTCTTCGAGAGAGCACTCCGGAAAAACAAGGACGGAAGTAAAAGTATCGAGGGATAAAGGCCACTTCTAACTTCCGTGGAATGAGTGAAATCACATTAATTCACCAATTCAATGTACAAGAGTGAATGATAAGAGTAGTGGTATGGTAGCTACTCCATCCCACACTCAAAGCATTACTCCGCACATGAATAAGAAAACCATGCAACCCAACTACCAAAACAGACTGAAGGTATTGACAATAACTCATGGAACTTCGTTAGAAAACAAGGATAGATGCAAACGATTCGGAGTTCACGGATAGATAAAGATGATGATGTTGTCGTGTCGGAAGTACCAAGCCACGGAAAAATATGAAGGAAGATTACGGAGAACAACTGCAAGATTCAACAGCTACAGAAAAGATAGCACCAACTTGAACAGAAGGATTACAAAAGATCTGAAAAGTCTTCATGGCCTCCGGTGGATTGAGCATAGACGATAGAACGAGATGGTTTCAAAGGTTACTTGACGAGACAGAGGTGAAAAGAACTCCATGTTCTTCTTGAAATGATTGAGAGAGATTTAGCAGTCTTGAGGAAATCTTGGTTGAACGGCGATAACTGATAACTCGCCAACAAGGAAAGACTCCGGTTTTGATTGAAGATGGAGATGGAATTAACAATGGGCTTGCTGATTCCAGAATTGAAGTGATGTATTTAGCAGAAAGACGTGGTCGAGATAGGTGACTTCAAGAAGCCAGATTTCACACTTTGAGAACTTTGCACACAGGCGGTGTTCACGAAGCTTGAGAGAAGAAACACAGATGATCTTCCATGTTCTTCCATTGATATAGAATAGGCAAGCATATCATCAAGATATACCACCATGGATTAACAAGATATTCCAAGAATATCAAGTTCAAGAGACGGAAGAAAGCAGACAATGCTCGAGACACTTCCTGAGCTCAACGCTCTTTGAAAGATCAATATTAAGAGCACGGGTTCGTGTTGAAGAAGATGCACTGGCAGAATAGATTATCTGGTCCTTCGGAAGAAAAAGAGATGTCACTTGGTTCACATTGTCGATTGGATCGCCGGTTACAAAGATAAAGAGATCTTGGATAAGAAACGATGATAGCTCATACCTTAAGCAAAGCTATCAGAAGCGAAAAGATGCAATTCCCTCGTATCCAGGAGAATTGTGCAGATATGGAGTTCAAAAAGATGTGTAGCATGATGAACAGATGATAGACCACCGTAGGGCCTTTAAGAAAAACTCCAGATTGGCTCAGATACTTGAATATGCATGGATAAGATCACTGTGTAACTCCAAATCACAGGAGATATCCGCCACCATTTGGAGGATAGTGTTGATAGCATTTTTCCATATTCCACTCATGATAAGTGTCATATAGCTATGCCGAGAACCAAATTACAATCACCAGCATCGGATCGACACTTGTTATGTAATTAGCCCAAGGGAATTTGAAGATGAAGTAAAACTCCAGGATTAAGCGCCGGTGACAAAAGAATGAGTTGGCATGAACATGCCGATAAAAGGAAGAAAGATAATGTTTCACACATGACTGAAGAGGAGTGTGGCAACACAGATGTATCAAAGAAAAAAATTCCGCATTTTCGGCATTAAAATACCGATAGATGCGCAAAACCACTCATCAGATAGAGATTAGCAACTCCACATTCTGTGAAAGCATGCTGGAAGGAAGAACACCCTTAACAAGATGGCACCGGTTAACAAGGAGTCGGATAGATCACGTCGGTTTACAAAAGCCTGTCGGTATAGAATGTACCAACAGTTGATGACCAAAAGGCAGATAGTGATAACATGTTGGATGCAACAGATAGACAAGGAATTCACACACACACACACACACAACCTATGGTACTACGGAACCCAGAACACGTGAATCCTAGTTTGAATTTTAGAAGAGGATTGAAAACGTTACACTTCCTTACCAGAAAAAGGGTGGGTGGGTGGGTAAGAAGAAAATGGAAGCGATCCTACTCTCACGTTTTGTTTTTCCCTAGTATACATAACTACCAAAATATTTGCTAGGTGACAACGACCATTTATTTGAGACCACGAAGGCGGGATGGCTCGATACCAATTGTAACTACCTCGGTGAATTCGCTCTTAGTTACAAGCCTGGATGGCGGAAATGGTTAAAATAATAATGCGGTGGGGCCAAATGCCACTCACGGTGAACCTTTCGCCGTCCTAACCATTTCCAAAAAATCGGGACAAGAGCAAGGCGTGTAATCGGTGAAGGGATCAACTACATACACAAATGAGTATGTATGCAAGCCACATACAGTCCTCGAGCCATTCCATCTAAAAGAAATAGAAATATTGCAATGCCATATGGCAAGATCCAAATATCCTAGATAGATATAATAGTTTAGGATATCTCCTCATACATCAAACATCCAGTATCGGTGAGCGGAAACAAGATCCGAGATGCGGATAAAAGCAAATCGCATAAGATGCCCCATAAATAAACACATCCCGCCTACAGATCTCACGGATCCCGTTCGGAATCTCTACATCAGTGATCATTGTCAACATCGTCTGTCTCCTCCACCCAGTATCCATCTTGCGAGTATACCTGTTCATCTGAATCAAACAATTTATCGTGTGAGACCCTAGGGGTACTCAGCAACTCTTTATGCCTCTAAAGGGGACACAACCTAGGGTGACGCAATTGCAGCAAAAGATAATACCTAACAATTCTATGGATACTCGCTAACCATCCGCCTAACCAAAGATAGACGGATGTCCGTTAATTAAGAACAACAGTTATAACAGTATAATTAACAGATCCATCCTCCTTCTCGCTTACCAACAAGAAAGCGGATGAACAACCCCCCCCCATCCGTTGGCAGTTTTATTAACCATTCTGTGAGTGTTGCACTATTTACTAGTCAGGTACTCAGTCAAATTAATAGCGGTACTTTAGTTATACTTGTCTATGATCGAGAAACTGTGCTCCAAGTCGTCCATAACCGCGAACACGGCTTTGAAGATTTACCTGCGAGGTGCACAAATAGCAACACACACTCGATCAACCTCGGAAAAACCAAATCAAAACCAACGAGGCATTCACGACAAAGCGATCACAGGATTGAAATGTTTGAGGGGCCACCCCATTAAGCTACCCGCAACAAAGTTGGCCGGCTCCGAGACGTACCCAAGGTTTGCGCCAATGGCTGTAAACGACTGGGAACCCGAAAGTGTGATTGGGCTTGTTGATACCGCAAAAATACTCCGCAATCCTAAACAGTACAGGTGCTCCTCGCATAATCTTAAATAAAGCAGTAACATGGCATAAGTACAGGATAGTAATAAAGCCCCAAACTACTTTGTGGCCCCAAGAAATAAGAATGAATCAAGCTCTGGCTCTGGGGGGTCCATAAGGCCTCCCGGATGTGGATAGTGCGAATAATCAAGGAACAGGAATCAAGTACTCGGGGTCCTACGGGACACAAGTGAGCATGAAGAACCAAATAGCAGATATTGCTCACCGGTGCCACTTTCATTAGTTATCCCATTACTACTCAGGTTAAGTTGTTTAGGTACCTCGTTATACATCAGACAATCACATACCCTACACATGCTGTTCTACGACCCGCATGGCTCAAACAACTCCTGTAGTAATGGCTCATGGGATGGAGGAACAAGCTTCGGTGGGGTTTAAAAGTAAAGGCTATCTGACTTGGGATTCAGTTTAATGCAATTGACTCAATGATGCACGAATAAGATAGAGGCAATAGGTACTATATGTATGCAAGCATGTGGTAGTGCTTGCTGGCAGCTCGATTGAAGCGAGGCGGATCTGGGTAGTGCTCACGGGTTTCTGATATATCCCACCTTTCGCGTCATTGAAGAAGAACCAAACAAACAAGGGCCAACATAAATAGAGTGCACAAGCATATGAATTAAAATGCGACAAGCAAACAATCATGCCATGATGAATGATGCACAATTTGCATGGCAATAATGTAGCATGGCATGGGTGAGGTGTGGGGTACAAGATTAAAGCATTTAATTAAGTTTTAGTCCGGTTTGCCCTCATAACACTTGCTGTATACTCATTATTCATATGATGCATGCTGCAATTCAGAACATGGAATGCATAGATAGAACGGGCTCTTCGCGCTGATCGATTTAGACATATTATTTGTCAAAATTGGAGTTATAAAACTAAAGTTATTAATTAATTAAGAAAAAGGGCATTTTATTTGTAATTTTAATCAACTCGAAATTTTAAAGTGCTCAAATAATATTTTGAACGGCATATTTGAATTCCTCACATTTTTCTGATTCAAAAACATATATCATATGTATTATTTGGATTTGTATTTTAAAAGTTATTAAAATCTAATTTGAATTTGAATTTAAACAATTTTAAATTTATTTTATTAAAACAGCTACACAGAGAAAACTTTTGTTACTCAGACCGACCCAGCCACAGTCGCTGACGGATGGGCCATCTGCTGGCAGGACACACGCGCGCGGAAAACTTTTCTCACCGGGGCTCTGTCTAGCCAGTGTGACTGCTAGGTGGGACCAACTGGCTAAGGCCCACGTGACAGCGGCGGAACCCGCAGAGGCTGTCAGGTGGGGTCGCACTGGACCGCGGGTTACGTCTACGAAAACCGGGGTGCCTAACTGCAAGAATACCAGGGCGGCTAACAGGTGGGGTAGGCTGGACGCGGGTTGAGCGCGAGATAAAAAGAGGAGGCTAAATGCAAAACGGGGGGCCGCGGTACTGTGGATCTTCTCCACTGTCTGGCGGCAGATCCGCCTGCTGTGGCCAGTGAGACTCGAACCGGGATCTGGGCGTCTGTTGGGCGTGTAGCCACTACGGTAGCTGGGGTTTGCTGTTAGGAGGGGAAAGGCTGGCTAGATAGGTCGTGGTGCATCGCGGCGACGTGCAGACGCCAGCGACTGGCGGCGCACCGAGGGTGTTCGGTGTAAGGTCCGGCGTGGCTAGATGACGACGGTGAAGATGGGGTTGTCTGGGAGGTATAGGGGCTCACCGCGGGCTCGACGAAGGGCTCGGATCGCGGTGGGGAGCTGCGGAGCGTCGGCGGAGCTGGCGAACCGGGGATCTAGGGTTTCGTCGGGCGACGATGGTCCTGGCGATCCTAGCGCTCCTCCTCCTCGTTGGCGCGTCCAGGGCGAAGCAGGGGATCTTCCTCGGTCTCCTCGACCACTTCCATGTCGCTCGTCTTGGCCGAGGAGGCGGAGGGTAATCTTGGGCGGGGAACGAAGGAGAGAGATAAGCGGGGAAGAAGAAGAAGGAGGGAAGAGGCAGGGCTCCGAGGTGGATCTGGCGAGGCAGAGGAGCCTTGGGACGGAGGGTAAAGCGAGGGAGAGGGAGGAGGTGCCGTGTGGGACTCGGGGTAGATAAAGGTGGCTTCGGCCACATTTTTCCATCTCCTCCTCGCACATGCTCGGGCTAGGCAGGCAGGGGCAGGTGGGGTGGTGCTGACAGGCGGGCCAGGTGGGGACAGCATGGTTGTGGGCTGGCACGGCAGGTAGAGAGGAAGAGAGAGGAGAGGGGCTCGGGTGCAACTTAGGCTAGGGTTAGAAGTGGGGTGGTGGCTCGGGTTAGGGTGGTGCTAGGGTTAGGGTAGGAGGGTAGATGGGGTGTGGGACTAGGGAGAGAGGGTGGCCAGGTGGGGCCATCATGGTAGAGAGAGAGAGAGATTAAGGGTTAGGGTTTAGCTAGGTATTAGGGTTTTGGAGAGAGGATTAGAGAGAGAGGGTGATGTGGTGGTAGGGTTTTTAGCAAGATCAAACAAGATCAAGCAAAAGGAGTGGTAGAGAGAGATGGTGGTGAGGGATGGAGATGATCCCATAAAGAGAAAAATCCACTTAAACCAAGAGAAAAGCAAATGGCTAAAGGTGGTGGTACTCTTGCATGGCCCATGCAAAATAATAAATGCCATGTATTATCCTTGTGAAAACAATAATCATGATATGGCATTATTCTTATGCATTCCCAAGAAGTGGAATAAAAGCCAAGCAAAAGAATTTATAGAATTAGATCCACCCCACCCACATGAGCTAGAATAATATCAAAGAAAAAGAAATACAAGCTCATGGGTAATTAGGGTGGTGGAATTATAAGGTGGTGACAAAGAAAGGTGGTGGAGTGGAATAAAAGATATGCCCCCAACTCAACTTGGGCATTAAACAATATATCAATAACCAAATACAATATCAAGAGGCAAATACAATTAATAATGCATATGAGAGAAGAACCAAAGAAAGAGGGTTTTATATGATGCTCAAATGCAAGGTGGCATGATGACATGAGCATGATATAATTATGATGCAACAATTATATATAGGAAGTAGCATTTATATAGACTAGGCTAGTAGCATTGCAATTGTTAGACAATTGGGATGCTACAGCGAGGTAGTCCCCGGGTTTGCTGAGGCAGTCCCCGGGTTTGCTGATGTAGTCCCCGGGTCTCGCGTACAACCTCCCGTGTCAATGTCCATGGGCTCAGCTCCGGATTCCGTATTTTCCAGGACATAGATCGAGTCGGTTCCTGGGGACGGCCTGATAGATGGTTTTCTGAGGTGTTCCAATGCTACACCCGGTGGAATTGCCTGTCTGGTCGATCCGAGCTTTGACAACATGTCGGCAGCCTCGTTTTCCACTCGGGGTACATGGTGAAATTCACACCCCTCGAAATAACCAGATATCTTCGGCACGTGAAACTTGTATAGTGCCATGTTTAGATCCAGGGCGTCCCACACTCCGGAAACCTGCTGCACCACCAGATCTGAGTCGCCAAAGCATATTATGCGACGTATGCCAATCTCCTTTGCCACTTTGAGCCCATGCACAAGAGCCTCATACTCAGCGACATTGTTCGATGCATGAAATGGATCTCTGTCGTACTTTAGCTGGTCCTTCTTTGGCGAGGTAAGCATAACCCCGGCGCCTAATCCGGTTTTGGTTCTCGACCCGTCAAAGTGCATCCTCCAGTAATTCGGATCTGGTGGTGGTGGTTCGTATTGTACCTCGCCCCAATCCACAAAAAAGTCCGCCACAGCCTGAGATTTGATCGCTTCTCTTTTGTCGTATTGGGGCGCATAAGGGGCTAACTCAATTGCCCATTTTGCAATTCTGCCACTCGCATCCTTGTTACCCATTATCTCGGATATGGGAGCTTCACATATTACTTTGATGGGGTGCTCCTCAAAGTAATGCTTTAACTTCTTTGCCGCCATATAGACACCGTATGCCACCTTTTGAAAGTGCGGGTAGTTCTGTTTTGAGGCAGACAATACCTCGCTCAGGTAATATACTGGCCTCTACACCGACTTACCCTCTTCATTGCGCTCCACTACAATTACTGCACTTACAACTCGGTTGGTTGCGGCTATGTAGAGCAACATTGGCTCCTTTGATACTGGAGAGGCTAACACTGGCGCAGTGGCCAACATATTTTTCAAGTGGGCAAAGGCTTCATCGGCCTGTGGCGTCCAAACGAATTTATCCGACTTTTTCATGAGTTGGTAGAGAGGCAGTGCCTTTTCTCCCAACCGACATACAAACCGACTCAACGATGCCAGGCATCCAGTGAACTTCTGGACATCATTGAGACACTTCGGTAGCTCCATTCGTTCGATGGCTCGGATCTTAGTTGGATTAACTTCGATACCTCGGCTGGAGACGAGAAATCCGAGTAATTTTCCAGCCGGGACACCGAAGGTACATTTTTCCGGGTTAAGCTTCATCCGGAACCTTCAAGTTCGCGAATGTTTGCCTTATGTCGTCAAGGAGCGTTGCGTTTTCCTTGGTCTTGATAACCACATCATCCACGTATACTTGTACGTTTTGACCTATTTGGTCGTGCAAGCATTTTTGCATACATCTTTGGTACGTTGCACCTGCATTACGTAAACCGAACGGCATAGTGCGATAGCAGTAAGCCCCGTACGGGGTAATAAACGCAGTCTTTATTTGATCATCCGGGTTCAGAGGTATCTGGTGGAAGCCAGAATATGCATCAATGAATGACAACAGTTCGCATCCCGCGGTCGAGTCTATGACCTGATCTATCCTCGGCAGTGGAAATGGATCTTTTGGACATGCCTTGTTCAGGTTCGTGTAATCGATACACATACGCCAAACCACTGCCACGTTCGGATCGTCCTTCTTCTTTTCTACCAGCACCGGATTAGAGAGCCAATCCGGATATAGTACCTCCATGATAAATCCTGCTGCTAGTAACCGAGCTATCTCGTCTCCAATGACTTTTCTCCTATCCTCGGCGAAGCGGCGGAGAGGTTGCTTCACCGGCCTTGCTCCGGGTCTTACGTTCAAAGAGTGCTCGGCCAACTCCCTCGGAACACCTTGCAAGTCCTGTGTAGACCAAGCAAAAATATCCCGATTCTCACGGAGGAAGTTGACGAGCTCGCTTTCCTATTTGTCAGTTAACCCGGCACCAATTGTTACGGTGCGCTCCGGGAACATGTTATCAACTGGAACCTTCTTGGTGTCCTTTGCGGCTTGAAATGAAACGCTGCCATGCGGGTTACTTAATGCCGGCATATATTGCTGCGCGGACTGAGCTAATGCCGCCACCTCTTGGATTTTTCTTTTCTCTTGCGCAATCACGAGTGACTCGGCTAGGTTAGACCCGGCTGAAGCACACTCAATGGAACGTCGGAAATCCCCAGCAATGGTAATCACTCCATTTGGCACGGGAAACTTCATCTTCAGATAACTAATGTGACAGCTTGCCATGAATTTGTTCAATGTTGGTCTTCCGAGTAACGCATGATATGCACTTTCCAAGTTCACCACTTCAAACTCCAGATTTTCAGTTCGGCAGTTGTCCCTTGTGCCGAATAGCACGTCGACCCGGACTTTGCCTATGGGCTCACAAGAAATGCCTGGTACAATGCCATGGAAAGTTGTTCTCGTAGCCTGGAGCATGTTCTCCGAGATGCCCAACTTGCGCATCGTATCCGCATACATGATGTTAATGCTACTGCCATTGTCAATCAAAACCTTGGAGAACCTCACGTTGATGTTCGGTCCAATGAATGTCGGATCCAGCACTAGCGCATGCGAACCTGGGCTCGGTATAAGTTTAGGATGATCTTTGATGTTCCAGGTGATTTCCTGGTCCGACCAAGGCATGTACCTTGTCACTTCTGGCATGACCGCATTGACCTCCATATGTCCGCTGCAAGCTCTTTCTATCTGTTTCCTCAGTCGTGAACACACAATAACTCTGGTGATGTTCCCTGTACTCATTCCTTCCCTCGTTTCCGGGGTACCTCTGATCCGGTTGTTGCTGATTTTCCACCTGATGCACTGCATCCCTTCTCTCATTGTTGTCATACCTCGGCGGAGGGGGAGGCAACATTAGCTGCTGCGTGGTCTCCCTGGAGAGCAATTGTTGCCGACGTAACTCCTGCCGAGGTTGATCATTCCGGGGTGCCTGAGCATTCCTCGAACCACCTTGCTCTATCTTACGCATCCACTCACATTGCCTCGTCGTGTGACCCACCGGGCTGTTCGGATTTGGCGTGTGAAACTTACATGGCTGGTCCAACATTGACTCGTAGGTATACCTCGGACGGTCTTTCTTTTCTTGCCACTGTTTCTTTTGCTCTGGAGTCCATGTTTTCTTGCCATCATTTCTTGGAGTCCATTGGCCTCCCGTTCTCTGGCGTTGGTTGCTCCCTGCTCCGGGTTGATCTTGATTCACAGCTGCAACTTGTTGCGAACCGTAGCAATGATCCGGTCTATCATCTCTCCTTTTTCCTCTGTAATTGTTCCTCCGGGATGACCCAGCTCCATCCCTCTGATAGTATTCCTTGTTTGACTCATTTGACGCGAGCCTAGGTTGAGTCGGATCGCCCAAAGCATACGAATCTGCAATACGGGTCATCTCTGCCAGCGTAACTGGCATTTTCCTTTGCAACTTCATCCACAGCTCACTGCCATATCTGCACCCTTGCGCAAACCACGCTATGGCATGTGACTCTATGACACCCTCACACGAGTTTCTCACGGTACACCACCGGGTCAAGAATTCACGATCCGTCTTGTTAGGTCTTTGCTTGCACATTGCTAGGGTTTGTGGTCTATTCGGCCTCTGATATGTACTTGAGAAGTTGCTGATAAACATTTCTTCAAAATCTATCTAGCAGTTGATGCTTCCGGGTGGTAAATTATTCAGCCATACTCTGGCCGAGCCTTCCAACATCTGGGGTACGTAACGTACAGCCCATCTCAAGTTGCCAGTTGCAATTTTCACCGCCACAGCATAGTTTATCAGCCAATCCTCCGGCTTGGTACTGCCGTCATACGTCTTCGTGCCTCTGGGTAACTGGAAGTTTGGTACCGGTGGTTCCTTCATGATCCGGGGTCCAAAGCATACTGGAGCCGGAGGACCATGACATTCGATCTGTTCCGACCTATACAGGCGATCCAGTTTTAACCTGGCGTCATCCGGCATTAAATCCCTGCTTCCCAATCTTGACCCTATCACATGATAGTCTGGTCTGGGGTACCCTGCGTTCACCATCTTCGAATCATCGTCGTTGTATCGGTTTTGCTCTCGTTGCGCACCTTTCTGCTTCATACCTCGGCCGGCGCTTTGCTCTTGCCTTGGTATATTCTGCTGTTGCGGTTGTCCTGCTCCTGCGGAGTTGCGTTGTCCTGCATTGCCGTTGGCAGCGTTCCCTTGACCGGCATTGCCTTGGTCGTGATTACCTCGGCCAGCTTCACCTCGGCTCACACTCCGTCGATCATCATTTTTCCGCATCTCTTTTTATTTTCCCGCACGCGTCAGGTCGTACGGGACGATCTGTTTGTTCCGTCTGGCCGAGGTTACTACCTCTTCTCTCCTTGGACCACCATGAGGCGATGATGCGGCTCCAGCGGATTTCTCCGGGTTACCCATCACCGAATGGACGATTTTGGAAGCTCCGGCTCTCTCCGGGTTAGCTCTCAGCAGCTCTTCGTTCTGTCTGTTCGCGATCCGAACCAGCTCGTTAACCCTATCTTGTTGTGTTTGACGGGCTTCACCCGTCAGACCCTCTAACTCGGACGCAGCCGCATCTGCTGCTCTGAGGTTCTTCGCCGGGGTACTATACTTCGGCAACCTGCATGTATAGTTTTCCGACCCTTCTGCTCCATCATCACCTTCTCTGTTCATCTCGCTTATGAGATTTCTTCCTTTTACTTTTACTGCATCAACTTTGTTTGCCTTTGCGTACTCACGCAGCGTCATGTTCAGCGACTGCTGACCCGTGGCTATTTTCTTTGCGCCCTCCAGTATCTTTTGCCGAGTTTCCTCTAGCTCGGCCTGTGCCTGAGCCGGATCTACCACTGCTGCTACCGGGTTAGCCAAGCTATCCATAGCTTCTCTCAGTACGTTCTCAGGCCTCTCTAGTGGAGGTCCTCTACCTTTCCTCGGTGCCTTAGGTTTTACCTCCTGGTCTGGCGCTGGGTCCTTGCTTGCGCCTGCACCTGGCGCAGTCATCATCACCTCCGCATGGTCCGGGGAGCGAGCGATACGCGCCCCACGAGCCACAGTGAGGGGTGATTCCCCCGCCTCGACGATGCCGCGCGGATGAACGCATGATACGTCCACAGCAACATAGACCTTGTGTGCACCGGGCTTGACGAAGAGGTCGTTGCGCGGAAGTGGGCGCGTGCTGAAGCAGCCAGCGTTGTCGCTGACGAAATCCAGTGCTCCAAAGCACTGAACGATCCCGGATACGACGCGTTCGCCGGTGCCGATGAGGTTTCCCGTCCGGATCTTCACCCCTGCTAGCGCCGCTAGCCCCCCGGTGGGCGCCAACTGTCATGGTGGTGTCGCGGCAGATGCCATGGATAGGCTAAAGGTGGGGACTAATACACGCTAGGGGAATCCAGGGAGGGATAGTGGAGTGATTCTCCACACATAAGTTTGTATTGCTAGATCTCGAAGATTACAAGTGCTCCTTGAGCTGTATTGGCGAGAGGAGGAAGAAGGAGCTCTCTTACTCTTGCCTACTATTTTTCCCTAGAACCCTAGATCAACTAGTGCTCATCCAACTAGAGCTCAACCAACCCCCTCTACCAGAGACCTAACCCCCCTTATATAGAGGAAGTTTGGTCCCTGCCTAGGGCATACGTGGAGGCATATTCCTAAGAATATTCCCCCTCCCAAAGTGGTAACCCGACCGGGGTGCTTTTCCCCCGCGTCACACATGCTTTAGCGACGTACGCCTTAGCGGCGCCTGCGTCAGCCGACATGGGCGTCGTCACCCTTGTCGGCCACGACCCGGTGGTCCTGCCCTTGCTTTCTCCGCTCATGTAGTGCGTACCGGACCTTCTTTTTGACCAGAGAGATTCCTTCCTTCTCCCAGAAGCTAAGCGAGGACCCGAATCATAGTAGATCCGGCCACACCTGTTCCTGCATACAAGTTAGACCAGCACTTCCGACTTACTCCGTAAGTCGGATGAGACAATGTTAGGCGACCCCCCTGGTCCGGGTTACTCCGTGATCCGGCCTGCCTTGAGGTGACCCGGCCAGCATCCGCTTTGACCTTGCCGAACCTCGGCTAACTCGGCCCTTATACCCCGGAGTGACCCTACCCGGGGTATCCCCCCAACAATGTCGTCGGTGTGAAATGAAAGGGGAGCTTGTAAGTCCATGGAGTTATGTATATGTGTTTGAGAAACGCCTGGGCCACTGGTCTAATCCATGCTGACATGGTGGAAACCTGCAGCGTAACCATAATGAGTTGTCTATGAAGCATTCTTCTTATAAAAAAAGGGTCCTATATTGAGAAAAAAGAGAAAAGAAAAAAAAGATACTATGAAAAGAGGAAAGAGAGAAAAAAGCACCATATTCCCATGGTAAATAAGAAGAATGCTTAGATGCTCATTGTCTGCTTGCCTTGTCATTTTGATATGGGGATTCTTCCGTATCATCAGGCAAGGGGTACCCCATTGGCGGTTCTCTATGATACACATATACTTACAATGACAAGAACTTACCGGTGACTAAACTTGAGTAGCATGAGGAGCGGCCCTCGTATACAAGGGACATGAGATTTCTGACTTATACTTCGTCAAGCATGTACACCATAGTTTGTTCACTTTAACCTTAATCACTTCAAGATGCTTATGATAGGGGCAATGAGAGCTGAAAGCTTTAAGTACCATAATTTTTGGAAGCTCTTTATGAGACTTGAATCCCTACTTCCTTTTACAAAAGGCCTTTCTTCCACCATTATATTGAGTCTCCACCTTCTAACTTTATGCACCTACTTTGAGAGCATAGTGGCCATTCTTAGTTCTATGTGCATTGTCCCAAGACTAGTTGATTGATGCATACTTTGATATTGCTTGTTTTAAACTATTGTATCTAGTCACTCTTATGAACTTTGAAGGTGTCCTATGCATTAATATTTGCTACTCTATGAGGGACAAGCTGAATACTATTATGCTATGTTTTCTTTATGTGAAACAAACAAACGTCTTGCAAAGCATTATTATTCATGAATCTTTTGTTTGTGCCTTTTCATGTTGCATCATAGCTTCTTTGCTTATTGCTAGAACTTTGTCTTTCATGTTATGATTGAAGTACTATGATCCCATCTTTGAATGTTTTGCAAATACTTTGATCAAGTCTTTGATGGTGCATGTCACCTCAAAAATTATTCTTTCTTTTTATCACTTACCTACTCGAGGACGAGCAGGAGTTAAGCTTGGGGATGTTGATACATTGCAAATGTATCTATAATTTTTGATGTTCCATGCTTGGTTTTATCCACTTTCTTGTGTTTTGTTCCAACTTTGGAGTAATTTTCTTATGATTTCTTGGACTAACCTATTAACAAGAGACATAGTGCCAGCTGCATGTTTTCTGTTGTTTTTGGTTCCAGGAAAGTCAGAAAATGAATATTCTCGGAATTGAACGGGACAAAAGCCAAAGTGCCTATTTTTCCAGAAGGGATCAAGTGCCAGAATACGAGACGGAGTGGGGCTGGGGCCCAGCCACACCACCTGGCCGGGCAGGCTGGGCCTGGCCACGCCAGGGGGTGGTCTGGCCGCCCCAGACACCCCCTCGGTCTTCCTTTTCGCCTATAAGATGCCTTCTCACCTAAAAACTCAGGGGGGGTCGACGTGCATCAACACCGCCAACAAGCATTTTCTAGGCACCATGCATTGAGCCATCACGCCTCCACTAGATGATGAGGATGAGTTGATGATTCCTGAATTGGTAGATAGATTCGGTAAACAGGCACTAGAGGATCAGTATACAGAGGAATTAGCCCATGGTGCCAGATTTGATGACACTGATGAAGAAGAGAACGAGGAGAACAATGACACTCTCGTTTTAGCCGAGTACGATGGTGAGGACTTGCCAGTAATTGAGTGGGATAGGAATGATCCTAAGATTTCAGAAGGCACCATATTTGAAACGATGCGGGACTGTCGTAATTCCCATACTACATATTGCATCTGCACCAATAATGATTATGTTGTTATTAAGAGTGAGCCAGCAAGGTTCACAGTGAAGTGCCCATACACGAGGTGTAGGTGGAGGATGCACGCATCCACTATGCTCAGGAACAGTTTGGTTCATGTATTACAGCCAGTTGTGTATTTTAGATCATTGTGTAGAATTTGTTAATTGTATCTGACATTTTCATTATGTTTCAGATAAAAGGTAACCAGTTCAAACATTTTGATGACCCACAAGTATATGGGGTGTATCGCAGTATTTTCGAGGGAAGTGAAACCCAATTTATTGATTCGACACAAGGGGAGCCAAAGAATATTTATAAGCCTTAACAACTGAGTTGTCAATTCAGCTGCACTGAAACAATCTTGCTCAGCAGTTTTATCAAGAGTAACAGTTTGTAGTAGGAATAGTAAAGTAACAAGTAGTAAAGTAAAAGACAGCAGAACAATAGCGTAAGATGGGATTCGAAAGTCAAGAGGCATAGGGATGGATGGACGGGCGTTGCATGGACAAGACAATTCACATAGCAATCAGAACATAGGGCAATTGCAGATAAATAAGGTAAAGCATCCAAGTACTAGATAATCCTAGGCATGTGTCCCATATATAGTCATACGTGCTCGCAATGAGAACTTGCACAACATCTTTTGTCCTGCCCGTTGCTTTGCAGCGGGGCCTCAAGGGAACTACTAGCAATTAAGGTGCTCCTTTTAATAGAGCTTTGGAGCAAAGCATTAACACTCCGTGAACACATGTGATCCTCACATCAAAGCCATTCCCTCCGGTTATCCCGATTTCTATCACTTCGGGGCCATTGGTTCCGGACAACAACGTGTGTATACAACTTGCAGATAAGACCATAAACAATACTATCATAATGAATCAATAACATGTTTAGATCTGAAATCATGGCACTCAGGCCCTAGTGACAAGCATTAAGCATAACAAGTCGCAACAAAGTCATAAAGCACTAATAAAAGATATTAGGCACCATGCCCTAACAATCTGATGCCATTACATGAACGATCTCATCCAATCCCTACCATCCCCATAGCCTACAGTGGGGGATTACTCACTCATAGATGGGGGAAACATGGCTGGTCAATGGAGAAGCGATGGTGATGATGATGGCGAGCCGTCCCGGCAGGGTGCTAGAACGGAGTTTCTGGTGGTGTTTCGTGGAATCTGGTGGTGGCGGCAGAGCGGAACTCCTTCTAGAAAAACGTCGAACCCCCTGAGTTTTTAGGTCAGAAGGCATCTTATAGGCGAAGAGGGAGACCGAGGGGTGTGGGCGGCAGACCACCCTTGGCGCTGACAGTGGTGTGGTTGGGCCCCAGCCCCTCATCTCATATTCAGCCCGGGAGTCTTCTGGTGAAATAGGATTTTTGGCTTTTGTCCCGTCCAATTCCGAGAATATTCATTTTCTGACTTTCCTGGAACCAAAAACAGCAGAAAACAGGCAGCTGGCACTGTGGCTCTTGTTAATAGGTTAGTCAAAGAAATCATATGAAAGGTACTCCAAAGTGTGGACAAAACACAAGAAAGTAGATAAAACCAAGCATGGAACATCAAAAATTATAGATACATTTGCAATGTATCACATTCTTGTCCACCTCAAGGGGGACAACCAAAGGACAAAACAAAACTAGCAAAGACTAGGTGGTTGGCAGATACAATCATGGATTAGATGAGAGCGAACCCATCACTTGGTGCAACAACGCTCATAAAAAAGTTTCTGAAAAGTTTAATATTACAATACCTTACATGAGGATGTTCTATGCAAAGGAAATGGCTCTTGATAGGATCAATGGTCCATGGAATGAAAGTTTCCAATTGCTTTACAGCTTCAAAGCTGAAGTGGAGATGGATAGTCCTGGTAGTGTTGTACAGATAGACAGGCATACAGTTCAGTACAAAATAAGAGGGAAGACAATGGAGAAGGAGTGCTTTAGAAGGGGTTTTGTTTGTTTCAAAGCTTGCTGTCAAGGGTTTCTGGATGGTTACATGCCTTATTTGGCCGTGGATGCGACAACTCTTCATGGCAGATTTAAAGGACAGCTAGTAGCTGCTACTGAAGTTCATGGCCACAATTGGATGTTCCCTATTTCTTTTGGAGTTTTAGAGATTGAGTTAGAGGAAAGTTGGACTTGGTTTCTAGAGAATTTGCGCGACCTTATAGGTCATCCACCAGGACTTACTATCCACACGGACGCTTGCAAAGGTTTGGAGAAAGCTGTAGAAGCAGTATTCCCCGGAGTGGAGCATAGGGAATGTATGCGACACTTAGTGCAGAATTTTACAAAGAAATTCAAGGGTAAAGTTTATACTGACAACCTATGGCCAGCTTCATACACATGTAGTTTGAGGAAGCATCTGTATCATTTGGAAGTGTTGTATAAACAAAAACCTACGATGAAGGGGTACTTGGATCCACATCATGGAATAGTGTGGTCAAGAAGCCAATTCAATGAAATTTGCAAGGTAGACTATGTGACAACTAACCTTGCAGAGAGTTTCAATGCAAAGTTCAAGTCATTGAAAGGTTTTATGCTATGGCAAATATTTGATAAGATTAGGTAGATGATCATGATAAAGATCGATTTGTGTCAAAGAATTGCATCAACAGTATATGTTGGCCATCTCATCCTCCCATCTTTGATTAAGGCATTGCATGCCAGTGCAAAACAATTGAAGATGAAATGCATAAGAAAATGAATGGAGGATGAGGTAACGTACACTGACAGTAAAGATAGGAAATGGAGGTATCTAGTGAGTTTGGCTTATAGGACATGCCATTGCAGATAATGGCAGCTCCGTGGGAAACCCTGCATACATGCATTGTTTTTCATGGGCGTTCTAGGAGGTGAAGAGGGTGAAGTTGATCAGTATGTGTTGGAGTATTTCTCCGTTGCCAAATTTGGGGTAGCATATGCTCAGAATGTTCCAGCCTTGTTGGGAAAAGACCAATGGATGGAAGTGAATCCAGGCTTCAAGCTATACCCTCCAGTTTTTACTAGACCAGTAGCTAGGCCAAGGAAGAATAGGATAAGAGCTAGTGCAGAGGGTGGTGCACCACCTCGACGATGTAAGTGCAAACGTTGAGGGATCCTAGGGCACATTGCTAGGCTTTGTAAACATATAGTGGACCTAGCTTATGGAATCGATGATCAGGCGGGAGCAACAAATCTAGATGAGAATGAAGTATCTGAACGAGAGGAGAATGAAGCAACAGATACATTGCAGATTGAACCAACGGATCGAGAGGGGATTGAACCTAATGCAGGGGAGTTTGAACTAGATGCAGGGGTGATTGAACCAATGGATCGAGAGAAGATTGAACCAAATGAAGGGGAGATTGCACCAAATGCATGGGAGATTGAAGCAATTTATTCATTGGAAGCAGAATTCAAAAGTAAAGGAATTACACAAGAGGATATCGAAGAAATGATGCCAATGCATTTTGAACTGTATGAACCAATGAATCGAAACGTGATTGAACAAATTGTACGACAGACTGAAGCACTTGATTCATTTGATGCAGACAAAAAGAACAAAGGGAATAAACGGAAGAAGCTGATGGTGGACTCCGAGAATATTCCAGCCAGGATCACACGGAGCAAGGTGGTGAACTCCGAGAATATTCCGGCAAAAAACACTAGGAGCAAGAAAAAATGAATTTGAACTACTGTCAATGTTTGTGACGCTTCCAAGTTTGTATGTTGGATAACCCCATAATGTATGTGTTATTGCAAGTTTCTATTGCCATGCACCTAGTTGCTTAGCACTGCTCAGTTTTGCCCTCGACATGTGGTCAACACATGGGGTTTAGCTAGTTCATGGCTTAAACCATAGCAAACGTTGACCAATTGATCCAAAATTTGGCACACTTGTGTATCCTGGATTGATTTACCATATGAAATTGGAAATTTTGGATTTACTTGTAATCAGCCACATTTTTCTTTTTTCTAAGTGATTAAATTCAAATAAATGGTTTTAGGGTTAGTTTAATTCAAAAAATAAGTCAAAACATAGTGCAACCTTCGCATGGAGTCTTTTTATGTTAACTAAAACCTAGCATGAATAATAAAGGAAAACGAAATAAAGAGAAATGGACTACTCCCCTAAACCACTTCTTGGAATGAGCTACTAGCTATGAAGATGCATGGCTTTCTACTCAGTCAACCTCCAAGATAACCCATCCCAAAACATACTTTGTCTAAATGAGGCCAAATTTGGCACACTTGTGTATCTTTGAGTTGCAAACAATATAATGGCGGCCAAGATGGATTATTTTGTTCAAATAACACATTTTCCATTTGTTATGCCAAAACCTTGAATTTCCCTTAGTCATTTTTTTATCTGAGCACCGTTGTTTTCCTTAGCTCTACTCAGTTTTTCCCTCCCGCTAAAGTTTTCCTCAGTTTTCCCCTCCCGCTAAAGTTTTCCTCACTTTCCCCCTCCCGCTAAAGTTTTCCTCACTTTTCCCCTCTCTCATGTCTCACTCTGGCTAGCGCTCTGATTGGTCGAGATGTATGTCACATGGATCATTGCCAACCACCGTTGGATACATCATGATCCGACGGGCTGGAGGTCTCTCTCTCTCGATGGGCACACCTAACCTTGTACAGCGAGGAGATCCCGACATGCTGGATGTCTCTCCCTCCATTTCCCTGTCGCACGTATACCAGCCGCATCAACTAGCGCTCAGTTTGGCTATGCTCTGATTGGTCAAGATGTATGTCACACGGATCTTGGACCACCACCGTTGGATACATCATGATCCGACGGGATGGAGGTTTCTCCCTCCCTTTCCCTATCGCACGTATACCAGCCACATGTTCCTCCCCTCCGATCGACGTACGGCTTGCGGCGACGCGGATCTGGGTCGGAACGGCTTGCGGTGGCACGGATCTAAGCGCGGGTGCTAGAACAGCATGTGGCGGTGAGGATCTAACCGTCTGAAAGACACTGATGGAAGCCATCATCTGCAACATCAGTGCGATGGCGGTGGTGCCGACAGTGGCCATCGATGAAAGACACCGATGGAAGCCATCATCCGTTCACATCTACGGCTATGGTGCTGATAGTGGTCATCGATGCTACGACCGATGGAAGCCATCATCCGTTCACATCAACGGTTGTGGTGCCGATAGTAGTCATCGATGCAAAGACGATTGACACCATCATCCGCAACATCACTGTGACGGTGCAGATCAAGCGCTCGTGAACCGAAGTTGTGGGAGGCAGGCCACGACTGGCACGTCGACGGTGAAGGCCAGATGGGAGCACTTTTCCCATACTTCTTAGAGTACACATATGGCAGGGAGGGTGTCTAGCTCACCGTCCACTTAAAATTGGGACAAATTTAAGCCCAATTTGAACCAAAATTCAGTGGCTTAAATTATATGTATGATTTGAATAAATTTGACATGTATTTGAGCTGTGAGACCGGTGGATATGCTCTAAAGCTGATTCATAAGTAGTAGTACTTGCTTTGACAATCTCCGGTGGGCTTGTATAAATTTGATCGAAATATGTATGATTTGAATCAAAATTGATATGTATTTGAGCAGTGAGGATGGTGGATATGATCTAAAGCTTATTCATAAGTAGTACTCCCTCCGACCCAAATTAGTTGATTTAGATTTAACTAGATTCAATTGTATCTTGAGGAATTTGAGTCAACTAACTTGGATTGACAATATCAGCCAATAATTTGGAACGGGCAATGGATGCTGCCGCCAATGCTGCAACTCTACATGGCAGCCACGATGGCAGCGACAGAATAGTCAAAACTGATAGGCCCCAACTTGACCCTCTAGGCATTTGGCACGCCAACTATGGGCTGCTAGATCCAATGGCAAGCAACTCGGGTACCGCAATGCATTCTCTCGACTACTTTGGGACCGCTAGATCCAATGGCAAGCAAGTCGGGTACCGCAATGCATTCTCTCGACCACTTTGGGACCGCTAGATCTAAGGGCAAGCAACTCGGGCACCGCAATGCATTCTATAGACAACTTTGGGACCGCAAAGTGACTAAATTAGCAGGAACTCACAACCATCTATTGAATAACAATTCTACTCTCTAAATTAGCTATCTATTCCACTAATCATTACACGTGGAACCCTTCACCACAAACCGCATATTGTAATTGCTAGGACGCAGATGACAACTACTAACCCCCTCCCCCCCCCCCCCCCCTCACTTGAAGTTCATGTTTTAGATTTTCTACGACTTGATTAGATACAGAAAGATCAACCACAGGTGTCAACTTCTCTTTGCGAATAAGCTCTGAATTCTTCCACGATGGTACGCTTCAGCTAAAATATCATAAGGTTTTTACGGGCCAATTCATCACCTAACTTGGCAACCATCTCCTCCAAATCCATCCTATGGCTAAACCACTAAGTTGATTCATCTTGGTATGCAATGTACCATGGATCATCGGCCTGCATAGCACACTGTAACAATCCCAAAACAAACTAAATTGGAATCAGTCCGACAGGCCATGTCAGCACTTCAAATTCAACGGTAGTACAAAGAGAAGGAGCTACATGCACTTCCGATGTGGTAGGAGAAGGAGAATGTGTCC
Source organism: Avena insularis (assembly GCA_023614405.1). Lineage (NCBI taxonomy): Eukaryota > Viridiplantae > Streptophyta > Magnoliopsida > Poales > Poaceae > Avena > Avena insularis. The sequence goes on along the minus strand of CM042692.1, from coordinate 425,885,756 downwards.
ACGACATGATCGATTCCCCACCCTCGCTGGTGTACCCGCTACGATCAGACATTGAGGACTAATTTGCACCTACAATATCTAGAAAATTACGGGAACCGAATCGACTAGGGTGGGCGGAGCAGGAGCGGAGGTCTTAGCAAGCACTACTAGCAATTGTTGCGACTGTTCGTCGAGCTATGGAAGCGGAACCAAATCCCGATCGTCGTGGGCGGCGAACCTGCCTACGGTTGGTACTGCCCCAATGTATAATGCATGCGGACGAAACAGGTGTCGGAACCCTGGTTGAGGTGCAGCACGGCAGTCCATTCGATACCGCCGTAGGACAGATTTGGCGACGCGCCGACGATGGCTGCTCTGTCCGCCGGTGGGATAGGAGCTGCTCGGGGCTGGGGGTTAGGAGCGGATGAGAGAGAGAGAGAGAGTCGACATGTCATACATGACCCCACCTGTCAATTATTTCATATTTGCCAATTTTGCATATCTGCCAAAAAAATTCTTTAAAATTTGCATATTTGCCACATGACCACCACATGTCAGTGACACACAAAATGGAAAATATGCAAGTTGCAAAGTAAAACATGGCAAATTTTCAAATCCCCCCTCTAGACCCACATGACAGCCCCACCGGTCATTGGCTATGATGACCCCACAGAACGGGTCCACATAGCTGCCCCATCGTTCATTGGCTTCGATGGCCCCACAGAACGGTCCCATTTGTCATTGGTGCATCGACCACACAATCGGAAAAAAGGGGCCCACAAGTTAGCGAGAGACGGACGGCTGGTCCACCGTGTTTCCTGGCCCCACCCCTTAGCATGTAATGGTCGAGGCAACATAACGCTCAACGCAGGACCTGCCCAATGCAGTCCCACCTGTCAGCATGTAACGGTCAAGCCTTTGACCTGACGGCATCCACCCGTCCGAGCACATGTGAGGGTTTCGGAATAGAGGTAGGGGAAAAGTGACGAAAAACTAAGCGGCTAGGGAAAACTGAGTACAACTAACAAACCAGGGGTACAAAAATAGAAATCCCTAGATATATTACATTGTCTTTACAAATTAATAAAAGATTACAAAAGGTAATCAAATAAAAATCCTACATTAATGTCTATCTATTCCTAATCTAATCTTCTTGATCCACAAAGCTTCTGTACCTGCAAAACAAAGAAAACATAAGAACAAAAGAAAGTGAATTATGTTAAATTGCTCTCAGTGGTGAGCAGTGAAGTGCACTGTTCATGGTACATCATTGAGCAATTTCAAATAAAGGGGAAAATTTCACCAAAGTGTAGTATCTGTTCTTTTAAATCAACTAGGCTTTAGTACAACCTCATTAGCCAAAGAAGGGGTAAGTTTCACCAGGCAAGAGTAGTAAAAGGAAGGGGTAGTCAATAATTATACTTGATCTAATCAAAAGGGAGGCAATAGTGAAGCATCTTAGTCCCCAAACTTCATGCAGCGTGCTGTCAACAACAGAGAGAGAGAAGGAGAGAGTTAAAACCACAGCTCACACACATCAAAGCCAGCTTTGCTACCGGTCCATCGCTTTAGTCACAACCATAGTTTTATCTCAAGAACATAACCAACACCACATCAGATCTTGCTAGCTTTCCACTATATCAACCAACTATTCACCACAACAATCCAGCAAGAAACCATACAAGATGGTCACCTAATGGAGGGGGTGATTTAGGTGGACAACAAGGGAAAGCAGGAGCCTGGAGCATCAACACCAGGAGGTGCGGGCCAAGACCAAGGAGGAGCAGGACCAGCACCAAGAGGTGTAGAGCAAGATCAAGAAGGGACATCAGATATAGGAGATAGCAACCACAAGCACTAGAGTAGCAGGCAACTCCAGCACAAGGCCACAGGCTACCATAGTCTACCCTAGAACTAGGGTATATCTCAAATCCTTTGGTCTAATACTTGATCGTGCTTATATATATATCTGTATTCATGCGAGGGCATGATATGTTTATCATGGATCACATGAGAAAATAAGCAACAAGTAAAAAATATCCGTTCTCTCAAAGTTCTTCTAAAAAATACACCCAAGTGGGGTGTATATTCATCACTAAAGAAGTTTAAACAATCAAGTATAAATCTTAATGAATCCAACTAGGTATCAGATCTGGCATCATTGACCAAGTGGTCTATTATCTAATTTACATTAGATAATAGCAAAAGTAAATCATGAATTTCTACAGGGCACATTCCAAGGAATAGTAGCACCTCTGCAGCAATTCAATCATTCTATGTATTTAGACAAGATTTAACCAACAGGGATATTTCCTCAAGAAATACTTAAATCATCTTAGGAATCATCCATTTGAATTATCTATCATAGTTAGATACAACAAGGGAGCTTAACTAAATGAAAGAACCATTGTTTCTAACCATGGTTCATAAACATCAAATCTATATCATCATTCTAGTTTAGGAACTATAATTCATTACTTTTATTCAGTGAATGGGGACAGTTAACAATATTATCAGGATGCTAACAGTAGCAAGCCATATTCAGTATATTCTACTGAATTATCACCACTAGCAAGAGTAATGCCAGAGCCACTAGAGCTGAAGGGTTTATTCTAGAAGATCTTTATCTAATCAAGATCATCATCAGAAATAGAATAAACACGTACACATGATATAATACAGAACACAGATAGCCATTACTCAGTATCATTCCTAAATCAATCAAGCCACAGGTAGTATTGATCAACAGTTGAACCTTAGAACAAGCCAGAATAATCACTGGAAGAAATCCATGTCCACAGAGATAGATTCCAGGGGCAATACACCTAAACCAATCTAACCAGTGACAGTAAGTGGAATTTAGACAAGATTTCACTTGCCAGGAGCCACGGACATCAATTCCAAACTCATCACATAAATCAATTCTACACAACTTAGTTATAGTGGGAATATGCATGAAGCAATTTTTCATTATCTTTGATGAACATGACAACAAGGGAAGAACCCTAGCATCAGGTATGAACCCTAATTAGGAATTCTTCACCGCAAGCACACAGAGGGTGGAAAGTGAGATAGAGAGAGCAAAGAGGGGAAAGGAGGCGAACTCACCGGTGGTCCTCGCAAGTTTAGAAGAGGAAGCAGTATAGTCAAAGTCGAGGAAGAGCACGACGGCACGAGGAGCACCTAGGGGGTGCTGCAACCCGTGCCAAGTCGTGGTCGTGGAGGCTCCAGAAGAATAGGCGACATGATATAGCCACCAGAGCACCAGAGTCGTTCCAAGGAAGCGGCAGAGCACCGAATCACCGATGGCATCCGAACCCTAGGCATATGGAAGGAGACTGTGTGGTCAGGGGTGAGCTCGGGCACCAAATTGATCTAGACCAGTCGATTGAACATCGTCGACTGACCCATCTTGCATCATAGCGGCGGCCGGGGAGGCCAGAGACGGACGCAGTCGCTCGCGGCAACAGTGCCGACGCCACATCGCCATAGAGGGGAACAACCGAGAAGAGCACGAGTGTGCGAAAAAGAGAGAGGGGTACTGGGCCGGTTTGGGTTAGTGCCATGTGAGACAGGGGTTTTACCCAACCCAGATGGGCTGGGTCAGGGCTAGGCCAACCTAGTGGGCTAGGCCTAGGTTTTAAAAGAAAAAGAACTGAATTGTTTTATTAAAAGACCAAAATACCCCTGAGGCTAAATATGCTCCAGGAAAATAAATAAAAAATCCTCAAAATACAAATATCTATAAATATTCATAAAAATGTGACCGATTCAATAAAATACTAACTTGTATTTTAGAATCATAAAATTAACTTAATTAATTTTAGGACAATAATTTCTGGAAGGAATTTCCTAAAAATAAAGATAATACTTAAAAATAAGTAAAAATCATTTTTAGGATTCTTAATAAATACTAAATGGAAGAAAAATACTAGTTTGTACTTTAACCTAATAAAATTAGAATGAGTATTTGAAAAAACTTATATTTTTATGAAATTTTATTAAAATAAGAGTAAGATCTATGGAGTGGAGGCCGAAGAGTCTGAAGCATAGATACATCAGATATAGTTAAATAGGTCTAGTAGTATAAATCTCCATCCTCTAGCTAGTAATCTCTTATTATAGTAAGGTTTAGTTTGCTTCTTTATCTTGTTCTCAAGTTATTATAGTTTAGCTTTGAGTCATCAGGATTCCTCTACGGACCTAGGGGAATTCAAATTCGTCATGTAATTTCTGGTTGTAATAATAATGTATGATTGTGTACCCACTTTGTTTCTGTTGTACCACTCTGAGGGATGTAATGTTTGAGGAATGGTGTTTCGTAAGTGTTATGTCAACGACTATAGTGTACTACATCATGCAGCGGTGTGCTGGGTCACCACACTAAACCAGACGGTAAATGGAGAGGCAGTGTTCCGATCGTGATCACATCACCTCTTGATCCATTGCCGACACGCATCATGATCTCATCCCTTGCTAGTGGTCGCTTGTTCCACAGCCCCTGATTCGAGTTACATATATTAGCAAGTGATCCAGTATCAAATACCTAAGTGTTACTGCGAGTACTAGTCAAGTACACATCAATAACATGTATATCAAATATACCCTTGTTCATTTTGTCGGCCTTCTTGCCTGCCAAATATTTGGGGCAGTTGCGCTTCTAGTGGCCAATCCCCTTATAATAGTAGCACTCGGTATCAGACTTAGGGCCAGCTTGGGTCTTCTTCTCAGGCGCAGCAACAACTTTGCTGCCCTTCTTGAAGTTACCCTTATGTTTACCCTTCTTGTCCTTCTTGAAACCAGTGGTATTATTGATCATCAACACTTGATGTTCTTTCCTAATCTCCACTTCAACAGTCTTAATCATTGAAAACAGCTCGGGGAGAGACTTCTTTGTGCACTCCATGTTATAGTTCATCACGAAGCTCTTGTACCTTGGTGACAGAGATTTAAGAATATGATGTATGCCTAAGTCAATGAGAATCGTTATTTCCAAAGCTACAAGCTTATCAGCGTACCCTGACATTTTGAGTACATGCTCACTAACGGAGTTGTTCTCCTCCATCATGCAGCTAAAGAACTTTTCTGAAGCATCATAACTCTCTACGGCAGCTTGGGTATCGAAAATCATTTTCGATTCACCCATGGTATCAAAGGCATTTTATTCTTGAAACTCTTTCGGAGTTCCGGCTCTATCCCATACAGTATGCCGCAATGAACCATGGTGTGGTCCTCCTAACGACTTAAGTAAACATTATTTACATCATGAGAAGCATCATTAGGTGGTGGGTAGGCCTAGCGGCGCTTCTAGCACATATTGCTTTTGTGCAGCAGTGAGGAGAATCCTCAAATTTAGGGCCTAGTTGGTAAAGTTGCTACCATTTGTTGCAAGTTTCTCTTTATCGATGAAGACATTGAAATTAAAAGCAAGTGGTGCCTTCTACAACAAAATTTGCAAAGTTTAGTTAGACTAAGTTTATGATAGATTGAGTTCAACTAATCCAAATTAAAAATGAACCCCCGCACAAAAACAATATCCCTCGTGTCTTTTTGGTGATTACATGAACCAAATCACTACACCAAGACCGATCATCACGTGAGTTGGTGTAGCTTCAAAAGTGAGCATCTAGATGGTCATCATATCAACCATATGACTCATGCTTTACCTTTCGGTTCGTGTTATGAGGCCATGTCTATAGATGCTAGGCTCGCCAAGTAAGAACCTTAGTACTCACGTGTGTAAAACTGTCTTATACCCGTTGTATGTGAACGTAGATTCTATCGTACCCGATCATCATGTGGTGTCTCGAAACGGCGGACTTTCTTAATGGTGCATACTAAAGGAAGAACACATTTTTTTATCTTGATATTTAATGATGGATCATCTTATAATGCTACTAAAGCGCCATACAAGAAATATAAGATACAAACAAACATCATATGCACAATGTGATATGATATGGTTCTTGTACTTGATCACTATCTTGTGCATCGTGGTATGATCTTCATCATTCCTATATGTGTAAGGCCAAGGTCTATGGAACTTACATTTTGGTATGTTATAATTTCCAAGAGTATCAAACCATACTACAAATTATAACATTACCATATCATGACACTTCCCCAGCAACAACTAAACTAGATACTTCTAATTTATCCTTTGCATGTTTTTACGTGGCTTAGGGTTTTCGGAGATAGAATCGTTCTTAACTACGAATATGGAACCACAACGATGATAATCAAATTATTAGAAACTCGTTGTAAATCAGATATTAACTATAGTAGGAGAGATAGAAACCTGCTAGCCACTTATGCAAAACTAGTTTCATGTTAAGCATGGAACAGGTCTCATGTGCGAGGACATGTAAAGTTAGTCTAGGATGCTTTATCCCACTATGCCACCAATATCCAAAATACATAGAAGATGCAATAACATGATCATCAGCACCCACATAATCATATGTGTTCTACCCGTGCAAAGCATCTACACATAAATCAGGCTCTGATACCACTGTTGGGTCTGCAACATAGAAAACAAAAAATCTGACGATATGAACAACTAAGCACCAAGATTTATCTACCTAGATACAATCAACGGGTGGATATACATCCATAGAGAACTAACCCTCGAAGAGCGACAACCAAATTTAATGTATCTCTCATTTAATAAAACTCTTTTATTTATTTTATTCATAATTTTGTTAATTACTTTAATTAACAAACATTCACATAAAATCCTTGCAATATTTCGATGTCACATGCAAAACCAATTTCAGCAATTTGACCCGAAATAATTCTGGTGTCCATCGAAATAATTCCAGTGCTTTCATTTTCTTTCTCTGATATCTTATTTGCTCCAAATAGCATCGATATCTCTTAAATGTGTCAGCATATGGTTCGCGAATAATGCAGACATGATCAAGACACATCTCTAATCAATAATCAGTAGCGGGACCTAGAGATCCGTACTGACTCCCACACATTCAACGATGACTCTTGTGATTGTGTGAACCTTTTAACGTCGTAACTAAATCCCTTTGTATCGTGATATATTACATGTCTGAGATTCGATCATCGGAATCCCCATACCTAGTTTGATCTCGTTACCGATAATTACTCTTTTATTGTTCTCATGATATAACATTCTAGTGATCTTATCACTTTCTTACATGCTATGTCAATGTGATATCATCGAGAGGGCCCAGAGTATATCTCTCCATTATTGGGCTAGACAAATCCCACTCTTGATCCATGAGCCTCTACATAACACTTTCGGAGTTTCTGAACCCACCTTTATTGTCACCTTGTTACGGTGTGACGTTTGATGTTATCAAGTTACTCTTCCGGTGTTAGTGATTGACATGATTTCATGGTCTAAAGACTAAAGTTACTTACTTAGCATGATGGTATAGTAATTTAAACATAATGACTTTATCGTATTACTATATTTCGGATGAAAGTTCATCACATCATTCCACCAATGTTGTGACCTCGTTATTAACAGCATCCAATGTCCATGATTAGGAAACCTTGATCATCTTATTAATCAATGAGCTAGTTTATATGAGAGGCATAACTAGGAACTCTATATATTTATTTATTAAACACACATGTATTAAACGTTTCCAATTAACACAATTATAGCATGTAAAATAAACATCTATCATATACTTGGAATAAGATAATAACAATTTTATTATTACCTCTCGGGCATATTCCATTTCGTTTTCAAGTAGGAAATATACATAACACGAAATTATAGGAAGACATGTAGTTGGAGGATTCACCTATCTCTCACCAACATCCATCTCTAAATAACGTTGTACAACTTAACAAAAAGAAGTTTCAGTGGAAAATGTTATGGAGGTAACCCCTCTAAATATAGAGTTTAGAAAGGCTTTAACTAGGAATAAATGGTCAAGGTGATTTCATTTACCTCAACGGTGGATGGATATATAATTATCTGAAAACCCGGACGCCTTTAGGTGGGTCTAACTTCCTCTGGTTTTTTGGTTAATCTATGTACCTTGAACTTATGACCGGACATACTAGGTCACTTCGTAATTATATTTTAAAAATGAAAGTTCCGCTGAAAATTAAAATATTCATGTGTATTCTTCATCAAAAGGTGCTTTTAACTAAATATAACTTGGCAAAAATAAACCGCTAAGGTAATAAGAAGTGTTGTTTTTGTGACAGGACAAATCAATACAAAATTTGTTTATATCATCCCTGCAAAAACTGTATAGAGTATTATATGACTTTATCTATCACCTTCAACTAATATCATGAATTGTTTGAAAATTGGTTGAATAGGATTGCTAAGAAAGATAAAGTTCAAATTCGAATTGGTATTTAACAAAGCAAAAAAACTTCCTCTTTTTCGTGGGTGGAGTTCAGACAAGGCATGAATATTGGTAGAGCCGTTTGAAAGCGTGCTAGCATGAGATTTATATAGGTAATGTGGTTGATCTTTTGATAAGTTGATATTATGTTGATGCATGGGTGCTTCATATTTGATATTATTATTATGTTTTTTAGAAGGTTTGATTCATATCTTAACCATCTGTGCTATATGATTTATACTCTTGTTTGTTTAAACACACTAGCTATATGGCTTCTCCAAAAAAACAAAGGAAATTATTCGGGCGCAACCAGGAGACCATGCCCCCAGAGGGCTCTTTTCTAGCCGGATGCCCCAGAGGCCTTCTTTTGGCCGATTTTCCTTCCTGGGGTCTCCAACAGGGGGAGATGCTTTAACAAAAACAAAAGTGACGCCTGATGTGTGCGAACATACACATTTTGCAATTACAGCGCGACTTAGCGAGTAAACCATCGTTGCTGATGAAAACGGTAAAAGCTGAGACTGGGACAGCGAGTGGTGCTACGTGACGTCGATATGTAAAACCCGGCTAAGGTAAAAAAATGAGTCCACGAAGCAGGGGGTTCGAGACGATATAAAGGTGTGGAATCACAGCGCACTATCGTACAATGCACACGTATGTGCGCCTCCTTTGGACGGAGAAGAAAAGAGTGGTGGACGTGTCGTCCCGTCGACGACGCTGGCCTTCTCCGGAAGCGTCGCGTCGGGCCGGCCGGGCTTGTCCTCTTCATGGTTACGTTGCGCATCTCAAAAACTGTTCGTACCTTGGCACTTTACGGCTCGATAGGTGGTGGGCCGGGCGTGGCTCCAAGGCGATCGGATCGGATCTGTGGATTTTTTTGTACGTTGCCGCCTTTATTAGTTTGTGGTGGCATCACGTACTACGTGCACCAGTCTAGCGATACCCTTCATCAAAAGAATAAAATTTGTACTGTACAATTTACTTGCTGGTGTAGTAAAATACAAAGCTAGCAGCTGGGGTCGCATGCCGAACGTTCCGTTCGCGCGTACGGTACTCGATTATACACACCGTTTTGTGGACATGCAGCTGTACACTACCACGTAGGCAGTGGCGGATGCAAGTGCAAGCATGAGGGTGCACAGGATACCGGATAAATTTTGTTTTCTTTGCAAAATAGTAATTTTTCACCATATGTGCTACCTCTAAAAAATATTTTTTAACTGTTTTGGCACCACCGTGCACCCTGGTTGTTAGCCCTCTAGCTCCGCCACTGCACGTAGGAGTATATATCTACGGGCTGCTCGTGCGAAACACGCCAGCAAAAGAAGTGATCGTTCGATAGCACACCTTTTGTCATTTCTTTGCATATGACACAATGGATAGTAACTACTCCATACATACTTTCTCGGTTAACTGTTATAAGGTGTTTTAGACCTTTTTTCAAAAATGCATGTAGTGTGTAATAAGTGCACGTACTTGATCGGTGTGCCACTCTTTAAAAAAAAGATCGACAACACATGTAATACTAGAGCAAATTTTAGACAAAGTCGTAAGTACTGAACCGGTACGTACCTGAGCGGCCGCCAGGGATCGTGAAGCACCTGGTTCCCTCGCAGGCGACGCCGGCGGTCCGCTCCGTCTCCAGTGGTCTTAGGGTTTTAGAAGTGTGGCCATGGACTCTCGTCGGTGGGAGGGTTTTGTTTTTTTAGCATTTTTTCATTGTCTTTTTCAGGATGGTGAGACGACGGTTGCGTCCTGAAGTTAGAATAAAGGTCGTATCTGCCCTATCCTCGCTCCGGTGGTGCGTCTAGCGCTGACGGAGAGCACGTGGAGTCGTTTGTCCGACGGATCTCTTGGGTTCGATCGTTTTCCGTATTCATCAGTGTGTTTTGAGGTCAGTCTCTTCCGATCTACGGTTGTCATCTTCGGCGATGGTTGTTGTTCTGGTGCGCTGGTCCTATGGGCCTTCGCACGACGACTTCCCGTCTGTCTACTACAAAAAGATTTACCCGGCTCCGGTGATGGAGGGGCCAAAACGGAGGCGCGCCTTCGGTTCGTGCTAGTGTCCGCAGTCGTCGCTAGGTGGTTCAGTGGTTTATTTGTAATTTTTATTACTTTTAAGACTCTTTTTATATTGTTGATGGTTATTAATAGATCGGTAGAATTTCGAAAAAAAAATACTAGAGCAAATTTTCACTGTGGAGTGCATTCGCTTTGCACATCAATCACAACTGATGGCGATGCACCAGAAGCAATTTTCTTCTCTTCATATTTTCATAAATGGGATGTAACGGCACCACGTTCTCTATTCATTTTTGACAATCCTACAACAAAATAGCACCAAACTTTAAATCAAAAACTAATTCATAACAAAAATAGCCTGAATTAATGGGAGACGTGCCCAAACTTCTCTCGCCGGTGTGCTCGACGCCGCAAACGGCCTGGAGCTCAACCCGTGGCGCGACCATGCCGCATGGCTTGTTGTCTTCCTCTCCTACCGTCGGACGCCGAGCTTGAGACTTGAGAGGGAATATATCGACCAGATCGAAAATTAGAAATTTGATATTTTTTTTTTCTTGAGAAAGGAGGGATTTGATAGTTGAGAGGGGAACTGGGAGCAATGTTACAGAGACCAAATGAGAGAGTCTGAGATGGAGGAAGCTCCCAATCGGGAGCAATTTATGTCTGATGGCTCTAGCCAATAACAGGCTAGGTCATCGAGAACGAGACAATAGCCTAGTGGTTGGGTTGCAGTTGGCACTTCCTAACGACCGGAGTTTAATTCCTGTCAGGGATGAATTTCCGGAATTCTCACGCCGACTCATTTCTAATATATCAAAAAAGTGTCTAGTTCCCCCTAGCACTGTTTCATCTAATAGGCTAGGTCATTTAAGATTTTTCTAGAGTTTTCCTTTTCTTTTAAGCTAAATTGTGTTTTCTAAATAGTTTAGGTCTTATGGGCTCTAGTCTATATTAAAATATTTAAAAGGTCTTATAAAGTATTTATTACAGTATATAAACAGTGTGTCATATTTTTGCCATTTTTGGACGGATATTTAACAACTAGGCATAGAGCGCTTCTTGCGAAATTTGAATTCAGAAAGCATCATTTTTACCACATTTTTGTGTATTTTTTGTTCTATTTTCAGCTCTGTGTGCATCTAGTTATACATAGACCGGATGTAACCTTTTTATGCTAACTTGTGAGAGTTCAATATGTTGCTCCTTATATATATAAAAAAGCAACATTTTGTAACGCGTACTTGGTCTCCGCGCTATTGCAGTTCATGGGCTCTTCTGTTGGAATATTAGACAATTTCCCCATGAGATTAATTATCGAAATCAACATTATGTAAACACTAGCATCCGATCAATACTCGTATCAAGTGTATAGTGCAGCTCTGTCCCTCTCCCTCAGGCTTATCCTTCTGCAACAGTACCTGCGAGGTCGCCCGGTGATTCCAGCCCAAACCGAAGCCGCTCTCGTCGTCGTCGACGAGGGTTGGTGGAGGGGAGGTGTTGGAGGTAGATGTAGGTTGTCTAGGAGTAGGTGTTGTCCCTTGGTGGAGTATTGGAGCAGAGCGATGGATCTAGGCAGCCAGATCCTACGCGTCATGTTCTTCTTGTTCCTGTTGTTCCTCCTCTGGTGGGAGGCCGGTGGTGAGAGTAGAGCTGCTGTCTCCGCAAATAAAAGAGCTGATGCAGCTATTCCGACGGAGCAGAGGTGTTGTGCGGCGGATTTCCTCCTGGCCGGCTGTGGAAGCGGGGGGAGGAGCGAAGCGGCGCTTGGTGTGGTGTGGTGCTCCTCCTGGCCGGCCGTGGAGGCGAGGAGGAGGAGCATCGCGAGGCACCTTCCTCGACTCTGGGTGGTTGCTGGGTCGCGTCTTGCCTCTCAATTTTGGTGGCGGCGGATGGTCAGGCTCCTTTTCCCCTTCCTTGTGCGCGTGGTGTGAGACAGGAAGAGCAAATTTGGCCTGGATCCTGTCGTCCTGGAACTCGAATGGCCGGTTGTGGGTGTGATTTTTGGTTTCTTTGCAGTTATCCTAGCGGCAGTGCAGGTTTTCCACTGGAGTGGTCGTATGCGCCGATTTTTGGGGCTCCATGGGGGAGCTCCTCGTTGGCGTTCTTTGGCCGCTGCTTGTCCAATAAGCCTATTCCCCGGGTTCGTCACCGCGACATCTTCTACAGCTTATTCTCCTCATCTCGGGCAGGAGATCTGAGGAGAGAGCTCAGTTTCTTCGCGCGGCGTCGGCATTTCCTGGATGCTTGTTGTTGTTGCTCCTTAGCATGTCCTCTCCTCCTGGACACAGTGGTTGCGTCTTGAAGGGATGATTCGCTAAGTTGCAGCAGTGATGGACATCTATGGATGAAGGGTTCATGGGTTCTGCGCCAAGCTGATCTTCTTCGCCGTCTGTCTCCCACCCGTGGCAGGTGTGGTGAGTCGGTCGGACTGCGCCTTTGGGTTTGGCAAAGAACCCTCTGCTGCTGGCATTTTCCACAAGTTGTTGTGCCAGGCAGCAGTGGAGTTGGGAGGCTATCTTCTTGAGCATCACCTCGGCGGCGGGTCATAGCCGTCCGACATCCAAGATCAGCACATTGCCTATCAAAAAGCCGGTAAAGGGTTCCAGCATTATTCTAACCTCCTTCGTGAGGCCCTTGAAGTCAGCCGCCGCATTGCTCATCGGCTCAGGAGCAAGTGGTTATGTCCCTGCTCCGGTGCTTGATGGTGGCGTGCCTGTCTTCCGGCTCAGTGGTGGAGAAGAGGAAGGACCAGTTTGTCTTCTATTAGTTATCAGTGAGGTCTTTTCTACTTATAACAGGGACCTATGTGTGTCTTCATATTTTATGGGGTCCTTTGTAATCTTTTGTAACCTCCACCGCTTGGAATATATGTGAAGCCTCTAGCCCCTCGGGGGCACTCCTTGTTCAAAAAAATGTAAGCACTAGCAGATCTAAACAAATGCAGCTAAACAACCACATCTAGTAGATCTAAAAAATCTAGTAAGAACTAGTGCATACAAAGAGAAGAATAGCACGTACAGGTTGACCGAGAAGGTCATCACCGCAACAACACCTTGGTCATTGTTGTTGTCGCCCATGGTGCTAATAAGGTCGTCAGTTGCTGAAGAAGAACACACGAACAGAGGCGAGCAGTCGCGTCGAGACGCTCCCCAAAAACCTTATCGCCCGTCTCTCGGTGAAGGATCTCAACGGACGGGGTTTCGGAGACCTGCTCTCCCGGACAGCAGTGCACGCAGCCGTCGGGATGGGGTAGCCTAAAGAGCAGCACAGCAAAAGGAACACACAGCGAGAGAGACGGAGACTATAGCCTGGGATGTGAGCCGATCGAGTCGCCACGTGGTGGAAGACAAGGACACGCGTCAAGCATGCACACGAATGTTGACACGTACCCAACAGCTAGTGCACCAAGCAAAAATTTAGTCTTTCACAAAACGAGTTTCTAACTTGAACTCGATTCACGAAACGTGACGCATGTGCGGGCGAGGCGGGCGGCGGAGGAGGAGGAGTGTGCGTGGACTCCTTCTCTTCTTACTCACTTAGTGGGAGTGAAACATCTCACCTTATAAGCTGGTCCAACTCTCTCCCAACTAGCAATGTGGGACTAAACTTTGTCTCCCACAGAGCTCTCGAGCTGCCATAGTAGATGGGCCTTGAGATTTCAAGATTTATTAGACTAGATGGGCTATCTATATGGGCCGCAGCCCATATAAATCTAACAATCCCCCACCAAATCTCAGAGGCGCATCATATGGCACATTAGTTCCAATCACTGTTTAATATACCTGCAGTTCAGTGAAGACTGTTAAGTTGAACTTGCACCTAGACAAAGAGATACGCTTACTACAACTGAACAATGGACTATGCCTTGAATTGTCAGTCTTGTGCAGCAAGTTTCACTCAATGTCGTTACCGGTACTTGGCTGCCATAGGCTACCCCTTGGGTGGAGCTTATAAGTCACACTCCTCGGCCTTTCATGAGCTTCCTAGAGATTCACCCAAATCTCATACACTGTGACCAGCAGTGTAGCTCATATAGGTGTGTTCTTTCAAGATCGCTCTATAGGACAGCATCTTTGCTCCCAAGGAGACAGTCAGAACATATTAAGATATAATCAACCTTCCTTACAGAATACTATGAGAGAATTGCATCTGCAGCAGAGTGGGAGTATTAAAAGTTTCTCTCAACTCAACTGTTTCAGTTTATTTTCCCAGGTCCTAATTCACAGGATCTCCGATCACATAGGTTGGGTTACCCCCTTGACAACTCACATGGGTCTCAAACCCATCTCCCTCGATGCATTTTCTATCAAATTTCTTAATAGTCCTTTTGTAAAAGGATATGCCAGATTTTTAGCTGTTTTGACATAATCCAATGCTATAACTCTGGAGTTTCTCAGCTTTCTGACAGACTTCAGTCTTCTCTTCACATGTCTTGAACTCTTCATATTGTCCTTAGAACTATTCACTTTGACAATCACCGTTTGGTTGTCACAGTTCATAAGGATTGCCGGTATTGGTTTTGTCAACCATAGGCAAATCTGTTAAGAGTTCACGAAGCCATTCTGCTTCGACAGTCGCAGTATCTAATAATGTGAGTTCTGCTTCCATAGTTGACCTTGTTAAGATGGTCTGCTTGCAAGACTTCCATGAAACAGTACCACCACCAAGAGTGAATATATATCCACTTGTGGCCTTTATCTCATCAGCATCTGATATCCAGTTTGAATCATTATACCCTTCAAGTACTCTTGGATACCCGGTATAATGAATTCCATAGCTCACGGTTCCCTTTAGATAGCGCATTACTCTCTCAAGAGCATGCCAGTGATCATCTCCCAGGTTAGCCACAAACCGTCTAAGTTTGCTCACAGCAAATGAGATGTTAGGCCTCGTAGCTCAAGCTAAATACATAAGTGAGCCAATAGTCTGAGAGTATCTCAATTGATCTCTAGCTGCCTTTTGATTCTTTCGAAGCAAAACACTAGGATCATAAGGTGTAGGAGAGGATTTGCAATCATCATATCCAAATCTACTCAACACCTTCTCCACATAATGTGATTGCACAAGTGTAATCCCATTACTCTTATCTCTCGGTAGCTTGATGGTTAGGATAACATTAGCTTCTCCAAGATCCTTCATCTCAAAACATTGAGATAAGAAGGTTTTGACCTCATTAATCACTTTGAGACTTGTCCCAAAAATTAGTATGCCATCAACATCGAGACATAGGACAACTCCCTCACCCCCACCATGGCGGTAGTACACACATTTGTCGGCTTCATTTACAATAAAGCCCACAGATGTCAAAGTTCTTTCAAACTTCTCATTCCATTGCTTGGGAGCTTGTTTGAGGCCATACAAAGATTTCTTCAATTTATACACCTATCTCTCTTGACCTTCTAGTACAAAACCATCAGGCTGTTCCATGTAAATTTCCTCGTGCAACTCTCCATTTAGGAAAGCCATCTTAACGTCCATTTGATGAACGAGAAGACCGTGCGAGGCAGCCAGTGATAGTAGTACTCGAATTATGGTCAATCTAGCCACAGGTGAGTAAGTATCAAAGAAATCTTCGCCTTCCTTTTGGGTATAACCTTTAGCCACAAGCCGAGCTTTGTACTTTTTAATAGTACCATCAGCCCTAAGCTTCTTTTTAAATACCCATTTACATCCTACAGGTTTACACTCATACGGACGTTCAGATATCTCCCATGTTCTATTAGCCAAGATGGAATCCATCTTGCTTTGAACTGCTTCCTTCCAGTAGTCTGCATCCGCAGATGCAAAAGCTTCTGAAATAGAAGTGGGAGTGTCATCCACTAGGTACACAGTGAAATCATTACCAAAAAATCTTGTGATCCTTTGTCTCTTACTCCTTATAGGAGCTTCATTGTCATCCTCATCTGAATCTGAACTCTCATCATCTGATTATTCATCAGTATCTATGGGAGTTTCAGGTTCAGAAACTGGATCATATTCCTTATTAGATATGCTAGGCATATCTCTCATAGGAAATATATCCTCAAGAATGTAGCATCTCTTGATTCAAAAATGGTACCGACACTCATGTCGTCCATTTCAGATTTCACCACAAGAAATCTGTAAGCAATGTTGTGAGAAGCATAGCCAAGAAAGAAACAATCCACAGTTTTTGGTCCAAGCTTATGGTTCTTGTTGATTGGTGCTGGCCCAAAATATATCGAGCTTGTTGGGGAACCAAAAGAGGAAGGTATGATGAGCACAGCAGTAAGTTTTCCCTCAGTACGAAACCAAGGTTATCAATCCAGTAGGAGCAAGGAAACACCCCAAAGGTGTTGCTAGTTGAACTTTGGCAGGGCGCACTACCGGTGCCAGCAGCAAAATGAAGACCTGCACAACACAACCACAGAACTCTGTCCCCAACTTGCGATGAGGTTGCCAATCTCACCGTTTTGCTGAAAACAAAGGATTAAATGTATCGAATGGAAGAAAGTAATAGTTTGCAGAAAGTAAACACAAAGTACTAAACAGTTTGTACATTGAAAGTAAAAGAAAGGACCGGGGTCCATAGTTCACTAGAGGTGGCTCTCCTTAAGATAGATAACATGTTGGGTGATCAAATTACAGCGGGGCAATTGACAAACATCGAGAAAGCATACAAGCATATACTAATCATCTTGACTCCTTTGAGACTTGATTGGGCATTACAACGTTATACATAGACTGTCATCCAACTGCATTTATGACTAATAATCCACCTTCAGGTTATCATCCAAACCCCCTCCAGTATTAAGTTGCAAGCAACAGATTATTGCATTACGAATTGCGTGTAAAGTAAACAATACGATTGTTCTATGAACAAAGGATTGTTGTTTTCTCCCTAGTAGCAACAGCACATCTAGTACCTTAGAGATTTCTCACTTCCCAGTTAGCAGAGGCATGAACCCACTATCGAGCATAAATACTAACTCTTGGAGTTGCTAGCATCTACTTGGCCAAGATAGCTACTAACAACGGAAAGCATGCAAGATCACAAACAACAAAGATATGATAGAATCAATAATCAATCTAAAATAGCATCTCAATATCCATCGGATCCCTACAAACACAACATGCAGAATTACAAATAGATGATCTTGATCATGAACGAAGCTCACAAGATCTAAACATGATAGCACAAAGGACGAGAACCAGCCATCTAGCTACTACATGGACTCGTAGTCCAGAGATGAACTACTCACGCATCACAACGGAGGCTTGCATGATGATGAAGATGTAGGGTTTCGTAGCATGGAAAACAAAAAAATTCTATCGCATACAAACAAACAAGCCAAGATCTATCTACTAGATTGTAGCAACGAGTCGATGGAATAACTCACCCTCGAAGATTCCAAAGCGGTTAACGAGAGCAGATTCTCGTGGGTGATATAGTCGTACTCTTTCCGATCTCAAGATCGCGTGAGCGATCCTTCCGGCATCGTTCGGCAGCGCTCCGTAGTCGGTCACCGTTCGATTTTCGTGAAGACCTTCCTCTCCCTTGTTCCAGTGAGCGGAGGTTGTAGCACTCTCCTCGCGATTCCGGCAACTGTGGCGTGAATGCCTAAGTAGAGGGAGATCCCAGGCCGCCTTAAGCCGGTGCGAGTATGGTGGAGCTTATGAGAGAGGCTATTAGTGGTCTAGTAATTAGACACACCAATTAGAAGGCTCTAAACCAATTAGAAGGCTCTAAACCGCTGGCTAAAGCAATTAGAAGCTCTAAACCAAAACGGCTCTAAACCGGAGGTAGAAGATAGGAACTTGTGTGTACTAGGAGGGAGCCCTGCCCCTCCTTATATAGGTGGAGGGGCCGGCCAAGGGGAGGAGAGTCCCTCCCCAAGTCGGTTTGGTGGGGCGCCGGCCAAGGGAGGAACCCTCCTCCAATTCGGCCTCCACCAATCCTCCTCTCTTCCCACTTCCCAAAATTGCCGTTTGACTTTCAAACTAGCCGTTTGACTTTTCAATTTAGGATTTAAATAAACCCTTTATTTTGGACAGCGAGAACACTTAGTACATGATGCAATCATTCCAACTTACAATGACACATTCATGTACCCTTCCCCCCCCCGGAGTGCCGGACATTCCGGGACCTTCTAGAATGTTCCCGATGAAAACACCGGAACCATTCCCCAACTCCGAAACGGGACTTTCCTTATATGAATCTTATTCTCCGGACCATTCCGGATCACCTCGTGATATCCCGGATCCCATCCGAGACTCCGAACAACATTCGGTCTCTTTCTCATAATACCATAACTACTCAAACAACGTCGAATCCTTAAGTGTGTCTCCCTACGGTTCGTGAATTATGCGGACATGATCGAGACACTTCTCCGAACAATAACCAATAGAGGAATCTGGAAATTCATATGGCTCCCACATATTTCTACGATTAATTTGCGACCGAATGAACCACTTACATACGATACCAATTTCCCTTTGTCTCACGATATGTTACTTATCCGAGGTTATGATCGTCGGTATCTCTGCATACCTAGTTCAATCTCGTTCGATAAGTACTCTTTTCTCGTTCCGTGATATGTGATCCCTTGTGACCCAGTCACATGCTTGCAAGCTAATTGGATGACATTTCACCGAGAGGGCCCAGAGAATATCTATCCGTCATATGGATGGACAAATCCCACTCTTGATCCATGTGTTTCAACCAATACTTTCCGAACACTCAATACCACCTTTATAGCCACCCTGTTACGGTGTGGTGTTTGATGACATCAAAGCATCCATCCAGTAAAGGTGATATGCATGATCTCATGGTCGAAGGAATTAGGTTACTATGTATCAGAAAGCATATAGCAATTGAACTATTGAAATGACTTGATCTTTATGCTACGCTTATCTATAGGAGTATGTCCACCATATCATTCTCCTAACGATATGATCTTGTTGTTGATAACATCTCAATGTTCAAGATATGGAAACCACAATCATTTAATCAACCAACAAGCTAGTGAAGTATAGAGGCTATACTAGGGACTTCAAATTAAGTTTACAATTCACACAAGTATTAATGTTTCCATGTCAATACTATTATAGCATGAATATAAAAATTTATCATAAACACAAAGATATATAATAATAACTACATTTATTATTGCCTCTAGGGCATATCTCCAACAGTCTCCCACTTGCACTAGAGTCATCTAATCTAGATTACATGGTAATATACCGAACACCCATGGCAGTTTGGTGTTGGTCATGTTTTGCCCTCGGGAGAGGTTTAGTCAACGGATCCGCCACATTCAGATCTGTGTGTACTTTGCAAATCTTTATATCCCCATCCTGGATATGTTCTCGAATAGCGTGGAAACGCAGCTTGATATGCTTCAGCTTCTTGTGTGACCTTGGTTCTTGCGCATTGGCTATGGCGCCCATGTTATCACAGTAGATAGACATTGGGTCCAGCGCACTAGGAACCACACCCAGCTCTGTAATGAACTCTTTCATCCATATCGCTTCTTGTGAAGCCTCCGAAGCAGCCATGTATTCCGATTCAGTTGAAGATCTCGCCACAACGTTTTGCTTTGCACTCCTCCAGCTAACTGCTGCACCATTCAAAATAAATCATTATCCAGTTGTGATTTAGAATCATCCGGATCGGTGTTCCAACTAGCATCGGTGTAACCATTAACAACGAGCTGTTCATCACCTCCATAAGAAAGAACCATATCCTTAGTTCTTCTCAAGTACTTAAGGATGTTTTGATCATTGTCAATGATCCACTCTGGATCACTTTGATATCTGCTAGTTAAACTAACGATATGCGATGTCGGGTCTAGTACATAGCATGGCATACATTAGAGATCCTATGGCTGAGGCATGAGTCTTACTCATCCTTTCTCTATCTTACGCGATGTCGGACTTTGAGTTTTACTCAAGGTCGTATTAGGCAACATGGGCAAGAACCCTTTCTTGCTATCTTCCATTCCAAACCTCTTTAGAACTTTGTCCAAATATGTACTTTGTGACAATGATATTTGGCGTTCGATCTATCTCTATAAATCTTTATGCCTAATATGTAAGCTGCTTCAAGATCCTTCATTGAAAACTATTATTCAAATACTCTTTGACACTATTAAGAAGGTCTACATCATTCCCAATCAACAATATGTCATCCACATATAGTATTAAGAATGCTACAGAGCTCCCACTCACTTTCTTGTAAATACAAGCTTCTCCATAAGTTTGTATAAAACCAAAACTTTTGATTACATGATCAAAACGTAGATTAAAACAACGGGATGCTTGCTTCAAACCATAAATGGACCGTTGAAGCTTGCATACCTTGTTAGCATCTTTAGGATCGACAAAACCTTTGGGTTGCATCATATACAACTCTTCATCAATGTCTCCATTGAGGAATGCTTTTGACATCCATCTGCCATATCTCATAATCATAATATGCAGCGATTGCTAACATAATCCTCACAGACTTTAGCTTCGCTACCGGTGAGAAAGTCTCATCGTAGTCAACTCCTTGAATTTGTCGAAACCCTTTTGCGACAAGTCGAGCTTTATAGAAAGTAACATTACCATCAACATTTGTTTTCTTCTTGAAAATCCATTTGTTCTCGATACCTTCCGGCCATCCGGTAAGTCCACCAAAGTCCATACTTGGTTTTCGTACATGGATCCAATCTCGGATTTCATGGCTTCTTGCCATTTATTGGAATCTGGGCTCATCATTGCTTCCTCATATGTCTCGGGGTCATCGGTGTTGTCCACCAACATGACATTCATAACGGAATCATACCAATCTAGAGTGGTACGATTTCTCGTTGACCTCCGAGGCTCAGAGCAACTTCAACCGAAGTTTCATGATCACCATCATTAGCTTCCTCTCTTATTGGTGCGGTACCACAGGAACTTCTTCAGGTCTGCGCTACTGCAATTCGAGAGAAAGTTCGACAACCTCGTCGAGTTCTACTTTCCTTCCAGTCACCTCTTCGAGAGAAATTCCTTCTCTAGAAAGGATCCATTCTTGGCAACGAAGATTTTGCCTTCGGATCTATGATAGAAGGTATACCCAATAGTTTCCTTCGGGTATCCTATGAAGACGCATTTTTCCGCTTTGGGTTCAAGCTTGTCCAGCTGTAACTTCTTTACATAGGCTTCGCATCCCCAAACTTTAAGGAACGACAATTTAGGTTTCTTCCCAAACCATAATTCATACGGTGTCGTTTCAACGGATTTAGACGGTGCCCTATTTAAAGTGAATGCGGTTGTTTCTAATGCATAACCCCAAAATGATAGCGGTAAATCTGTAAGTGACATCATAGAACGAACCATATCTAAGAGAGTTCGATTACGACGTTCAGACACACCATTACGCTGTGGTGTTCCCGGCGGTGTCAACTGCGAAAGTATTCCACATTTCTTCAAATGCTCGCCAAACTCGTAACTTAGATATTCACCTCCACGATCAGAACGTAGAAATTTAATCTTCTTGTTACGTTGATTCTCTACCTCACTTTGAAACTCCTTAAACTTCTCGAAAGTTTCGGACTTATGTTTCATGAAATAGATATACCCATATCTACTCAAGTCATCCGTGAAGGTAAGAACATAACGATAACCACCGCGCGATGCTACACTCATTGGACCACACACATCGGTATGTATGATTTCCAGTAAGTCCGTAGCTCGCTCCATTATACCAGAAAATGGAGTCTTAGTCATTTTACCCATCAGACATGCTTCGCATCTTTCAAGTGATTCAAAATCAAGTGATTCAAGAAGTCCATCGGAATGGAGTTTCTTCATCGCTTCACTCCAATGTGACCAAGGCAGCGATGCCACATATAGGTCGAGTTATCGCTTGATTTCAATCGTTTAGCTTCAATGTTATTAATATGTGTATTTCTACTATCGAGATTCAACAAGAATAGACCATCTATCAAAGGTGCATGTGCATAAAACATATTACTCATATAAATCGAACAACCATTATTCTCGGATTTAAACAAGTAACCGTCTCGCAATAAACAAGATCCCGATATAATGTTCATGCTCAACGCAGCACCAAATAACAATTATTTAAGTATAAAACTAATCCCGATGGTAGATGAAGAGGTAGCGTCGACCGCGATCACATCAACCTTTGATCCGTTTCTCACGCCGCATCGTCACCTCGTTCTTCACTAGCTTCCGTTTATTCTGCAGCTCCTGTTTCGAGTTACAAATATGAGCAACCGAACCAGTATCAAATACCCATGCACTACTACGAATACTAGTGAGATACACATCAATAACATGTATATCAGATATACCTTTCTTCTTGATGTTGCCGTTCTTCAAATCCGCCAAGTACTTTGGGCAATTCCGCTTCGTGACCTCCTCCCTTGCGGTAAAAGCACTCGATCAGGCTTGGGTCCAGCCTTTGTCTTCTTCTTAGTCGTGGTAACTTTCTTACCACCCTTCTTGAAGTGTCCCTTCTGCTTAGACTTGCCTTTCTTGTTTTTGGTGGTATTATTGACCATCAACACTTGGTGATATTTCTTGATCTCCACTGCAGATTTTAACATAGCAAATAGTTACGGCAACTCTTTGTTCATGTTACGCATGTTGTAGTTCATCACAAAGTTCTTGTAACTTGGTGGTAGTGATTGGAGGATGCGGTAAACCCCAAAGTATTAGGAATCACTATACCCAAACTTTGAAGTTTATTTGCGTGCCCGGACATCTTAAGCACATGCTCACGGAGCTACCCTCTTCCATCTTGCAGTTAAAGAACTTTTCGGAAGCTTCATAACTTTCAATTGCGCATGAGTCTCAAAGATTAATTTGAGATCCTCGACAATATCATATGGATCGACTCTTCAAACCTTTTCTGAAGCTCCGATTCTAAACCATACAAGATAGCACATTGAACTATGGAGTACTGAGTCTTCCGAGCGAGGTAAACATTCTTTACTTCATCGGCAGCATCAGCTGCAGGCGGGTCACCCAGCGGTGCATCCAGCACATAGGTCAAATTACCATGTGAGGACAATCCTCAAATTGCGGAACCAATCCATGAGTTGCTTCCATTGTTTTTCAACTTTTCTTTCTCTAGGAGCATTAAAATTGATGGTAGGGCTGCCATTGATCTACAACATATTTGCAATAGTTTAGACTAAGTTTATGACAAATTGAGTTCAAATTAATTAATGAAATTAAACTAGGTGAACTCCCTCAAAACAACATCCCTCACATTGTTTTAGTGATCACAGACCAAATCCACTACATCAACACCGATCATCACGAGAGTTGATATAGTTTTAATGGCGAACAATCATCATGTTCATCATATCTACTATATGATTCATGCTTTACCTTTCGGAGATCCGTGTTCCTGAGGCCATGTCTGTACATGCTAGGCTCGTCAAGATCAAACCTTAGCTACCGCATAAGCAAATCTGGCTTGCTTACGTTGTATTCACCCGCGGAATCAAAGACACCCGATCATCACGTGGTGCTTCGAAGCGCAAGCTTTGGCAGTGCATACTAAGGGTGAACACTTTAGAACTTGAAATTTATGTGCATGAGGGATCATCTTATAATGCTACCGTCGTCTACTAAGCAATACAAGATGCATAAAGGATTAACATCACATGCAATTCATAATATGTGATATGATATGGCCTTTCTTCTTTGTGCTTCCGATCTCCATCTTCAAGCACGAACATGATCTCCATCATCACCGGCATAGCATCAAGGTCAATGACGCTTCTTCATGGTTGTCGTCCACCAGCTTCAACTATTACAACTATTTTGAATAGACACGAGGTCTTGAGAAATTAAAGACAACCATATGGCTCCTGCCGGTTGCCAACTTACAATAAGGAACATTGCATACATCAAATATAATCACAATCATGGCCATATCACATCACTGCACACCCCTGCAAAACAAAGTTAGACGCTTCTACTTTCTTTGCATATTTTACGTGGTTTGGGGCTTTCCATAAGTGTCGTTCTAACCTACGAACAAGAACCACAACATTGATACTAGCATTGTTGATTACCCGTTGTAAATTGGATCTTTACTATGCTAGGAGAAACAGGCACCCGCAAAGCCACTTATGCAATACGAGTTGCATGTCAAGCGTGGAGCAAGTCTCATGAACGATGTCATGTAAGGTTAGCCCGGGCCGCTTCATCCCAACATACCGCAAGATGCAAAGTACACAAAAGCAATCTACAATAAAAGCATCAATGCCCACAATGACCATTGTGTTCTACTGCAACAGATCTACATATAGACACGGCTCTGATACCACTGTAGGGTTTCGTAGCATGGAAAACAAAAATTTTCTATCGCATACAAACAAACAAGCCAAGATCTATCTACTAGATTGTAGCAACGAGTCGATGGAATAACTCACCCTCGAAGATTCCAAAGCGGTTAACGAGAGCAGATTCTCGTGGGTGATGTAGTCGTACTCTTTCCGATCTCAAGATCGCGTAGACGATCCTTCCGGCGCCACGTTCCGGCAGCGCTCCCGTAGTCGGTCACACGTTCGGTACTCGACGAAGACCTTCCTCTCCCTTGTTCCAGCAGGCAGCGGAGGTTGTAGCACTCTCGTCGCGATTCCGCAGACTGGCGTGGTACAGGAGTAGAGGGAGATCCCGAGGCTTCTTAAGCGGTGCAGTATGGTGGAGCTTATGAGAGAGGCTATTAGTGGTCTAGTAATTATACACACCAATTAGAAGGCTCTAAACCAATTAGAAGGCTCTAAACCGCTGGCTAAAGCAATTAGAAGCTCTAAACCAAAACGGCTCTAAACCGGAGGTAGAAGATAGGAACTTGTGTGTACTAGGAGGGAGCCCTGCCCCTCCTTATATAGGTGGAGGGGCCGGCCAAGGGGAGGAGAGTCCCTCCCCAAGTCGGTTTGGTGGGCGCCGCCAAGGAGAACCCTCCTCCAATTCGGCCTCCACCAATCCTCCTCTCTTCCCACTTCCCAAAATTGCCGTTTGACTTTCAAACTAGCCGTTTGACTTTTCAATTTAGGATTTAAATAAACCCTTTATTTTGGACAGCGAGAACACTTAGTACATGATGCAATCATTCCAACTTACAATGACACATTCATGTACCCTTCCCCCCTCCGGAGTGCCGGACATTCCGGGACCTTCTAGAATGTTCGATGAAAACACGGAACCATTCCCCAACTCAAAGCAGGACTTTCCTTATATGAATCTTATTCTCCGGACCATTCCGGATCACCTCGTGATATCCGGATCCCATCCGAGACTCCGAACAACATTCGGTCTCTTTCTCATAATACCATAACTACTCAAACAACGTCGAATCCTTAAGTGTGTCTCCCTACGGTTCGTGAATTATGCGGACATGATCGAGACACTTCTCCGAACAATAACCAATAGAGGAATCTGGAAATTCATATGGCTCCACATATTTCTCGATTACTTTGCGATCGAATGAACCACTTACATACGATACCAATTTCCCTTTGTCTCACGATATGTTACTTATCCGAGGTTATGATCGTCGGTATCTCCGCATACCTAGTTCAATCTAAATTCTTGATAAGTACTCTTTTCTCGTTCCCGTGATATGTGATCCCTTGTGACCCGGTCACATGCTTGCAAGCTAATTGGATGACATTTCACCGAGAGGGCCCAGAGAATATCTATCCGTCATATGGATGGACAAATCCCACTCTTGATCCATGTGTTTCAACCAATACTTTCCGAACACTCAATACCACCTTTATAGCCACCCTGTTACGGTGTGGTGTTTGATGACATCAAAGCATCCATCCAGTAAAGGTGATATGCATGATCTCATGGTCGAAGGAATTAGGTTACTATGTATCAGAAAGCATATAGCAATTGAACTATTGAAATGACTTGATCTTTATGCTACGCTTATCTATAGGAGTATGTCCACCATATCATTCTCCTAACGATATGATCTTGTTGTTGATAACATCTCAATGTTCAAGATATGGAAACCACAATCATTTAATCAACCAACAAGCTAGTGAAGTATAGAGGCTATACTAGGGACTTCAAATTAAGTTTACAATTCACACAAGTATTAATGTTTCCATGTCAATACTATTATAGCATGAATATAAACATTTATCATAAACACAAAGATATATAATAATAACTACATTTATTATTGCCTCTAGGGCATATCTCCAACAGAAGAAGGCCTCCAGGGTGAATTCCCCTCTCCGGCAGGGTGCCGGGAAGAGCTTCAGATCCCTCCGGATCTAGGTATGGAGATGACGGCGGCTATAGACTCTTTCGTGGAATTTTGATCGGGTACTTAGGGTTTCCGTATCAGAGGCAATATATAGGCAGAAGGAGAGGCCGAGGGGGTGCCTGGGGCGGCTAGACCACCCCCTGGCGCGGGCTAGGCCTGGCCGTGAGGCCAGGTGGTGTGGCCGGGCCCCAGCCCCTCTCTGTCTCGTATTCTGGCTCCAAGTGTCCCCCGGTAAAATAGTGACTTTGGCTTTTGTCCCGTCCAATTCCGAGAATATTCATTTTCTGACTTCCTGAAACCAAAAATAGCAGAAAACACGCAGCTGACATTGTGGCTCTTGTTAATAGGTTAGTCCAAGAAATCATATGAAAAGTACTCCAAAGTGTGGACAAAACACAATAAAGTAGATAAAACCAAGCATGGAACATCAAAAATTATAGATAGATTTGCAATGTATCAACATCCCCAAGCTTAAGTCATGCTCATCCTCGAGTAGGTAAGTGATAAAAAGAAAGAATAATTTTTAAGGTGACATGCACCATCATAAACTTGATCAAAGTATATGTAAAACATTCAAAGCTGGGATCATAGTACTTCAATCATAATATGAAAGACAAGGTTCTAGCAATAAGGCAAAGAAACTATGTTGTAACATGAAAAGGCACAAACAAAAGATTCATGAATAACAATGCTTTGCAAGACGTTTGTTTGTTTCACATAAAAAAACATAGCATAATAGTATTCAGCTTGTCCCTCATAGAGTAGCAAGTATTAATGCATAGGACACCTTCAAAGTTCATAAGAGTGACTAGATGCAAATATTTTAAAACAAGCAATATCAAGGTATGCATCAATCAACTAGTCTTGGGACAATGCACATAGAACTAAGAATGGCCACTATGCTCTCAAAGTAGGTGCATAAAGGTAGAAGGTGGAGAATCAATATATAAATGGAAGAAAGGCCTTCATAGAAGGAATCAGAGATTCAAGTTTCATAAAGAGCTTCCAAAAAGTATGGTACTTATAGCTTTCAGCTCTCATTGCCCCTATCATAAGCATCTTGAAGTGATTAAGGTTAAAGTGAACAAACTATGGTGTACATGCTTGACGAAGTATAAGTTAGGAATCTCATGTCCCTTGAATATGAGGGCCGCTCCTCATGCTACTCAAGTTTAGTCACCGGTAAGTTCTTGTCATCGTAAGTACATGTGTATCATAGAGAACCGCCAACGGGGTACCCCTTGCCCGATGATACGAAAGAATCCCCATATCAAAATGACAAGGCAAGCAGACAACGAGCATCTCAACAATCTTCTTATTTACCATGGGAATATGGTGCTTTTTTCTCTCTTTCCTCTTTTCGTGATATCTCTTTTTTCTCTTTTTTTCTCAATATAGGACTCTTTTTTTATAAGAAGAATGCTTCATAGACAGCTCATTATGGTTACGCTGCAGGTTTCCACCATGTCAGCATGGATTAGACCAGCGGCCCAGGCATTTCTATAACACATATACATAACTCCATGCACTTACAAGCTCCCCTTTCATTTCACACCGACGACATCCATAGACAAAAGAGCATGATATCAACTAGGTACAAAGTACCCATGCAATGTCGAAAGCGTTCCCCATGACAGCATGGTTCTGCTAATCCCCAACAAATAAGTGCAAGCATATACAACATAGACGACACAATGGTTCAAGTTTATTAAGGACAAGAAAAGTAAAGTGTGCCATCAAGTTCGTGAGAGCTTTAATCACTAGTTTTCTCATAACAAGTTTAATTTGGAAGATAAACAAAAGCATGAATATACTTGGAATAGCATATGCTAATAGGTAGGTATGGTGGACTCTTTGGAATAACTTGGTTTAAGGAGTTGGATGCATGAGTGTAACTCATACTTGGTTGTGGAGGCTCGCAAAAGACTGGGAGCGACAAACTAAGAGAGCAATAATGGCCATAATCATGCAGAGCGACAAAACATCATTGATCAAAGCATAAAGTGATACTACAAGTTGAAAACTAAAGGATCATAAAGGCTATGGTGACTTTGGATAGTCATAACATGGTGTGAGCATGCGCCAAGTCAATCCAAATAAAGCATCAAAGGAGAATACCACTATACTATGCTTTAATATGCTAAAACAACGCATGATTCATCCAAGGCACATTAAGCAATCTCAATTGTTTATAACAATTCATGATGCAGCAAAGAATACTAAGCATAAAGCCAAAACAATATCAAGCATGGCATGACAAAGCATAGGCCACAGTCAAAAACAAGCTCTCTTTACCACTTAAGCCTGAACTTTCCTACTCTTTTCCAAACCAAACCAAACTTTTTTGAAAACCAATGTATGAAAGAGGGGGTCCAACCAATTTATTCAACAAACTAAGCAAACAAAGCAAACGAAAAACCAAAACAAAAATGAAAAAGAAGACGCTCCAAGAACAACACAACTGTGCGTGAAACAATAAAAATGAAGCGTTTGGAAGAAACCTGAAATTTTTATTGATGAAGAGGGGGATGCCTTGGGCATCCCCAAGCTGTGACGCTTGTACTTCTTGGATATTTCTTGGGGTGACACGCGTGGCATCCCCAATCTTGAGCTTTAGTCCATCCTTCATCTCATTACTCATTCCTTCCATACACCTGAAATTTTTCCTTCATACAAAACTTCACACAATCTTTATTAGCAACATTAGTGCACTCAAGATAATAAGTCTTTAGGTTCTGTTCTAACACCAATAAACTTCCATTAAAACACAAGCTACTGTAGCACTTCCCTCAAAAAGCTCAATTCCACAAAAGAACTCAAAAAGGAACCAACAAGAAGCAAATGCAGAAAATGGCAGAAATCTGTCAAAACAGACCAGCAGGTAAATATGAATTTTTTCGAAGACCTTCTATTGCTCAAATCAAAAAGTGTTGAACTAACTAAAGTTAGATAACAACCTGGGTTAGAAGCACAAAAATTAAGGCATCAAAATGACGTACAGAGATTTTACACGAATTTTTACGGTGAAGCACAGAAATCTGTTTCGGGACAACAACTTTCCCAATCATTACTTCTCTCTCATTAGAGGTACTCTTGGCACAAAAAGCAAATAAAAAGGATAAGGAACGGTTATTACTGAAGTAATAACTTCCAAGACTCATCTAAAACTTTTGGGTTATCTTCCAATAAGTACTTTTCTTTAACGCCTTTAAGTTAGGCATAAGAAGTAAGAAAAAGAATCAAGTGTTCTCAAATGAAGAAGCATTAAGAGAAACTTTTGTTTTCATATGAGAGGCAAAAGAAATATTCTCTCTCTTCTTAGGCAAGTGTTCTATACCTTTCTTGAGTGGGAGTTGATATTTAATGGTGCCTTCTTTCATATCAATAATGGCACCAACAGTTCTAAGAAAAGGTCTTCCCAAAGTAATAGGACAAGAAGCATTGTATTCAACATCCAAAACATAGAAATCAACAGGGATATAGGCATTGCTAACCATAATAAGAACATCATTAATACTTCCCATGAGTTTCTTTTTAGCATTATCATCAAGTGGGACATTCAAATAACAATCTTCAAGTGGTGGCAAATCAAGCACATCATAAATCCTTTTAGGCATAATAGAAACACTACTATCAAGATCACATAAAGCTTTAAAATCAAAATCATTCACCTTCATATTAATGATGGGTTCCCAACCATCTTCTTGTTTTATAGGAATAGAAGCTTTATGTTTCATCTTTTCTTGTTTAATCTTTATGAGAGCATCAGTAATGTGTTTTGTAAAGGCCATGTTCATAGCACTAGCATTAGGACTTTTAGCAAGCTTTTGTAGGAACTTAATAACTTCAGAGATGTTGGAACCATCAAGATCAAAATCATAATTATCATCTAGAGTAGTAGAACTATTACTAGCCTCAACACTAGTGGTAGTGATAGTAGAAACACTAACGTTTCTAGCAATTTTATCTTCTCTTTCCCACTTAGCATGCAATTCAGCTAATAGTCTAACATTTTCATCAATTCTTACTTGTATGGCATTAGTAGCTGCAAAGGGATTATCATTAGTTTCAGGTTTAGCAGCCATTTTATTCAAAGAAGATTGAGCTCCAGCCAGTGATGCAATATTTCTTTCAGCATTAGAGAGTTTTTCCTTAATAGTTTTATTGAAAGCAGTTTGTTTACTAATAAAATCCTTAAGCATAACTTTAAGTTCAGAGGGAGCAGTCCTATTGTTGCTGTAGGAATTTCCATAAGCATTACCATTGTTGGGAGGATATGGCTTATAATTGTTGTTACCAAAATTATTCATGTAGGCATTATTGCTAAAATTATTATTTCTTATAAAGTTCACATCAACTTGCTCTTCTTGAGCAACCAAAGAGGCTAAGGGAACACTATTTGGATCAATATGGGATTTCCCATTAACAGGCATAGACATAATAATATCAATTTTATCACTCAAGGAGGAGGTTTCCTCAATAGAATTTACCTTCTTACCTTGTGGAGCTCTCTCAGTATGCCATTTAGAATAGTTAACCATCATATTATCCAGAAGCTTTGTTGCAGCACCCAAAGTAATGCTCATAAAGGTACCTCCAGCAGCAGAATCCAATATGTTCTTTGAAGAATAGTTTAATCCTGCATAAAAAGTTTTGATGATCATCCAAGCAGTTAGTCCATGAGTGGGACAATTCTTAACCAAAGATTTCATTCTTTCCCAAGCTTGAGCAACATGTTCATTATCAGATTGTTTAAACTTCATTATTTCACTTCTCATAGATATAATCTTAGTAGGAGGATAGTATTTTCCAATAAAAGCATCTTTGCATTTAGTCCAAGAATCAATACTATTCCTAGTTAAGGAATTCAACCATTCTTTAGCTTTTCCCCTCAAAGAGAAAGGAAACAATTTAAGCTCAATAATATCTCCATCTATATCCCTATGCTTTTGCATCTCACAAAGTTCAACAAAGTTATTTAGATGGGCATCATCATCTTCATTACCAATACCAGAAAATTGTTCTCTCATAACAAGATTGAGTAAAGCAGATTTTATCTCAAAGAAAGTAGCTTCAGGAACCGGTGGAGCAATAGGTGTGCTCATAAAATCATTGTTGTTGGTGCTAGTGAAGTCACACAACTTAGAGTTTTCAAGAGTAGTCATTTTTTTGTGTTTTTGATAAAGAAAGCAAACTAGTAAAACTAATTTTTTTGTGTTTTTGATAAAGAAACAAGCAAACAAAGCAAAAGTAAACTAAGCAAAACAAAAAATAACAAAGTAAAGAGATTGGTTATGAGGGACTCCCCTTGTGAAGATGTCCTTGACTCCCCGGCAACGGCGCCAGAAAAAGTCTTGCTGACCTAAAATATATCGAGCTCGTTGGGGAACCCCAAGAGGAAGGTATGATGAGCACAGCAGTAAGTTTTCCCTCGGTACGAAGCCAAGGTTATCAATCCAGTAGGAGCAAGGAAACACCCCAAAGGTGTTGCTAGCTGAACTTTGGCAGGGCGCACTAGGGTGCCAGCAGCAACGTGGAGACCTGCACAACACAACCACAGAACTCTGTCCCCAACTTGCGATGAGGTTGTCAATCTCACCGATTTTGCTGAAAACAAAGGATTAAACGTATCGAATGGAAGGAAGTAATAGTTTGCAAAAAAATAAACACAAAGCAGTAGACAGTTTGTAGATTGAAAGTAAAAGAAAGGACTGAGGTCCATAGTTCACTAGAGGTGGCTCTCCTTAAGATAGATAACATGCTGGGTGAACAAATTACAACGGGGCAATTGACAAACATCGAGAAAGCATACAAGCATATGCTAATCATCTTGACTCCTTTGAGACTTGATTGGTCATTACAACGTTATACATAGACCGTCATCCAACTGCATCTATGACTAATAATCCACCTTCAGGTTATCATCCGAACCCCCTCCAGTATTAAGTTGCAAGCAACAGATTATTGCATTACGAATTGCGTGTAAAGTAAACAATACGATTGTTCTATGAACAAAGGATTGTTGTTTTCTCCCTAGTACCAACAGCACATCTAGTACCTTAGAGATTTCTGTCACTTCCCTAGATTACCAGAGGCATGAACCCACTATTGAGCATAAATACTAACTCTTGGAGTTGCTAGCATCTACTTGTCCAAGATAGCTACTAACAACGGAAAGCATGCAAGATCACAAATAACAAAGACATGATAGAATCAATAATCAATATGAAATAACATCTCAATATCCATCGGATCCCCGCAAACACAACATGCAGAATTACAAATAGATGATCTTGATCATGAACGGAGCTCACAAGATCTAAACATGATAGCACAAAGGAGGAGAACCAGCCATCTAGCTACTACATGGACCCATAGTCCAGAGATGAACTACTCACGCATCACACTGGAGGCTTGCATGATGATGAAGAAGGCCTCCAGGGTGAATTCCCCTCTCCGGCAGGGTGCCGGGAAGAGCTTCAGATCCCTCCTGATCTAGGGATCAAGATGACGGCGGCTACAGACTCTTTCATGGAATTTTGATCGGGTACTTAGGGTTTCTGTATCACAGGCAATATATAGGCGGAAGGAGAGGCCGAGGGGTGCACAGGCGCTAGACCACCCTGGCGGGCCAGGCCTGGCATGGCCAGTGGTGTGGCCGGGCCCCAGCCCCTCTCCATCTCGTATTCTGGCTCCAAGTGTCCCCTGGTAAAATAGTGACTTTGGCTTTTGTCCCGTCCAATTCCGAGAATATTCATTTTCTGACTTCCTGAAACCAAAAACAGTAGAAAACAGGCAGCTGGCACTATGGCTCTTGTTAATAGGTTAGTCCAAGAAATCATATGAAAAGTACTCCAAAGTGTGGACAAAACACAAGAAAGTAGATAAAACCAAGCATGGAACATCAAAAAATATAGATACATTTGCAATGTATCAATTGGCAAGTTGACCTTTACCAAACAACCCCAAGTTCGTAAGTAGGAGAGTGTCAACCTTTTTTTTCCCATTCTTCAAATGGTGTAATCTCTTTATTCTTAGTTGGAACATAGTTTAGGACATGACACGAAGTCAATATAGCCTCCCCCACCATTCCTTGGATAAACCAGCAGTGTCTAACATGGCGTTAACCAAATCTGTTAGAGTCCGGTTTTTCCTCTCAGCAATCTCATTGGATTGAGGGGAATTGGGAGGCGTCCTCTCATGTATAATACCATGTTTCGAACAGAATAAATTGAACTCATTAGAAATTTACTCTCCACCACGATCGGACCGAATTCTTTTGATCTTTCTCTCAAGTTGATTTTCAACTTCTGCCTTATAGATTTTAAAGAAATCTAAAGCCTCATCTTTAGTTTTCAAGAGATATACATAATAGTACCTAGTATAATCATCAATCAATGTCATGAAATATTTCTTTCCACTAATTGTCAACACACTATTCATCTCACATAGATCTGAATGTATGAGCTCTAGTGGTGCCAAGTTTCTCTCCTCTGTAGGCTTGTGAGTCTTGCGAGGCTTCTTTGCTTGCACACAAGCATGCCACTTAGAGCCTTTGACAATAGTGAATTTCAGAATTAAACTCATACCAGCAAGCCGCGACATACAACCGAAATTAATATGACAAAGTCATGAATGCTAAACATTAGTTTCATTACTAGTAGTGTAAACATGGTTCACTACATCATCACATAAGTCTACCAATGAAAAACGAAACATGCCTCCGCATTCATAGCCTTTTCCAACAAAGGTTTCTTCTTTAGACAGTACAACTTTATTGGACTCAAATACCAACTTAAGCCCATCTTTCAGAAGACGGGATCCACTAACAAGATTCTTCTTCATAGAAGGGACATGCTGCACATTCTTCAATTGCACGATCTTGCCCGAAGTAAACTTCAGATCTATCGTGCCAGCACCAAGAACAGTAGCATGTAACCCATTCCCCATCATGATTGATGAATCTCGAGCCTGATAAGAGGTGAACATGGAAATGTCAGCGCACACATGAACATTGGCACCCGTATCAACCCACCATTCTGTGGGTTGAAATACGGAAACAACAGTAGGTAACAAATTACCGTACCCAGAACCTGAAGTTCCTGCATCAGTATTGCCAATGACCATGTTGACAGATTTAGAACCCTGTCCAGCCTGACCCTTCTTGCCTTTCTTCTGTGGACAACGATGAGCCCAATGGCCAATCTCGCCGCACACCCATCGAGGTTCTTTCTTTTCCTTGTTCTGCCCC
This sequence comes from Avena insularis, assembly GCA_023614405.1. NCBI lineage: Eukaryota > Viridiplantae > Streptophyta > Magnoliopsida > Poales > Poaceae > Avena > Avena insularis. The sequence goes on along the minus strand of CM042692.1, from coordinate 425,850,907 downwards.
TTCTTCTTTTGGAAGTTGGTAGTCTGGCAGACTTTGTTATTTCCCTTGGACTTGTGGGCATTTTTCTGCACCATATTGGCAGCAGAATGTCCCTCAGTTCCACTAGTGTGTTTGTCTTTTGCCCTCGCCTTCTCTTCAACATCCAGAGAACCAATTAGGTACTCAACATAGAGCTCATGCCTCTGATGTTTCAGAGAAGTGGCAAAGTTCCTCCATGAAGGGGGAAGCTTAGCGACAATGCATCCCGCGACAAACATGTCCGGAAGCACACACTTGAGGAGTTCGAGTTCCTTTGCCATGATCTGTAGCTCATGATCTTGTTCTACTACAGATCGGTTTTCAACCATCTTGTAGTCATTGAACTGCTCCATAGCATACAGTTCACCACCGGCATCGGTAGCACCGAACTTAGCGTCCAGCGCATCCCACAGTTCCTTGGCATCACAGATATGCAAATATGCATCAACCAACTTGTCTCCAAGCACACTGAGTACAGAGCCCACGAAAAGTATAGTGGCCTCCCTAAACGCTCTCTCTTCCTCGAGAGTAAGCGGACCTCTGGGAGTGCCATCTGCAATATTTTCCGTGCCCATTGCAGTGAGCCACAAGAGAGTTTTCCCTTGCCATCTCTTAAAATTAGCATCCGTAAAAGAACTCGGTTTCAGCGAAGCAGCAAAGGCAGATGACAAAAATTGCCTAAACAAATAAGGTTTTTGGATTGTTAGAATACTAGGCAATTTCTCCATGAGATTAATTACCGAAATCAACATTATGTAAGCACTAGTAGATCTAAACACATGCAGCCAAACAACCACATCTAGTAGATCTGAAAATCTAGCAAGAACTAGTGCATACAAAGAGAAGAATAACACGTACAGGTTGACCGAGAAGATCGTCACCGCAGCAACACCTTGGTCATTGTTGTTGTCACCCATGATGCTGATGAGATCATCGGTTGCTGAAGGAGAACACACGAACATAGGCGAGCAGTCGCGCCGAGACGTTCCCCAAAAACCTTATCGCCCGTCTTTCGATGCAGGATCTCAACGGACGGGGTTTTGGAGGCCTGCTCTCTCAGACAGCAGTGCACGCAGCCGCCGGGATGGGGAAGCCTAGAGAGCAGCGCATCAAAAGGAACACACAGCGAGAGAGACTGAGAAAAGAACTGGATCCTCTAGATCTGTCTGTCACTCGCTCTATAGCCTGGGAGGTGAGGCGACCGAGTCGCCACGCAATGGAAGACAAGGACACGCGTCAAGCATGCACACGAATGTTGACACGTACCCAATAGCTGGTGCACCAAGCAAAAATTTAGTCTTTCATAAAACGAGTTTCTAACTCGAACTCGATTCACGAAACGCGACGCGCGTGCGGGCGAGGCGAGGCGGGCGGCAGAGGAGGAGGAGTGCACGTGGACTCCTTCTCTTCTCACTCACTTAGTGAGAGTGAAACAACTCACCTTATAAGCTGGTCCAACTCTCTCCCAACTAGCAATATGGGACTAAACTTTATCCCCCACAGAGCTGCAAGCTGCAAACTTTGTCTCCCAACTAGATGAGCCTTGAGATTTCAGAATTTATTAAACTAGATGGGCTGCCTACATGGCCCGCAGCCCATATAAATCTAACATCTTCTACGTTGTTCTCTTAACGGGCCATAGTATAGTAGCTTTGTTTTATAAATTTTCTTTTGAAACCTCTACTAAAAGAATTTGCTCTCTCCATCCCAAATAAGTGATGCAATTTTTGCTAGATGTGCTTGTATTAAAACGCATATATACACAAACCTATTCCACTTATTTTGGGACAAAGGGGGCATTCCCTTTTCGTACGTGGCTAGTTATCACCTCAAAGAGCTAGTTAGTCCGTTCCAGCCCTCACACGAAAGAAAGGCATTCAGTACATTTAGCATACTGATGTCAGAGGTGCATTTAATTTCGTACGGAAAAAACAAAAAGTTGTAATATTTAAATAGTGTGTCAGAATTGCGATTTGTTTTCACGCTTGGACCTCTCACGGCCGAGATTTTCGAAACTAAATATTGTTTGTATATGTTTCGACGAACTATTTTTAAAAGCAACTTAGTGTAACGCTGTGCCAAGACATATACGAAAACAACAACATTTTTTTGAACAATATAAAAACAACAACATAGTACTGTCTGAGCAAATACAAACTAGGGCGCGTTTGATAGGCTGCCCGACGTACGACCAGCCCTGGGGAAGAAGTTCGTCCGATTGGTTGTATGTTCGGCCTCCACGTTGTGGACCGCACGAATTTAAAAAAACCTCGGGCCATGCCCAAAGGAACCATCCTCAGGGTCGGACGAGCCGACAGGGATTTCTCCTGACCTCCATCCACAAAAAACACCCTGGCACATCGGAGCACAACCACCCATCTTCGTCGCCCACTAGCATGCACCACCACGATGTTGAAGTCACCATCACCGTCTCTTCGAGGACACTAGCATGTGACCTGAACAACAAAGGCACACGACATCACCGGAATGAGGGACAACAGTCTCGCAGCCGCAGGAGGAACCCACCTTCACCACCGAGAGGTAGTCGTCGACCGGACAGAGCTGCCAGGACACATCAGGCCCAAACAGGCATGGTCGGACCCATACGGGTCCGTAAAGCCCTAGCCGCGCTGCTACAATGGGCAGGCCGCAGCGCCGCCGTCCCCAATCCTTAGCCTTGTCGCCGCCGCCACCTACAGAAAGCTCAGGAACCACGTCCCAGCCCGCCCAAGTCCATCTGGAGCCGAGATGCCCAGATCTTGCCGGGGATGAAGCCAGAAACGTTGCACATCCATGGCGCCTTGCCGCCACGCGACGCCATGACCAACTCCCACCCAGCCGCGTCGGACCAGAGGTTCCCTAGGAGCACCGCCGCCTAGAGGGAGAAGGGCCCCGGGCCAACCCCAAGGGGCGGGGAGAAGTAGGCCACCACCCCCAGCGTTGCCCGGGCTGCTGGCGGCGGCGACGGAGGGAGAAAGAGGAAGGGGTTGGAGGTGGCCGGATGTAGGGATGGCCCCGTCGCTCTCGGGGGGAGAGGGGCAGGGGCGGAGCTAGATCTATTCATGGGTATGCAATGAATATCTAAAAAAAATCAAATTGTTTTCAGTTAATAAGCTCTGTATGCATGTACTCCCTCCGTTTCAAAATATAAGATGTTTTAGTTTTGTGAAAAGAGTATATCTAGATCCCTTTTAATGTGTAGATTCATATAGGTTTGTAGTGAATCTACATACTAAAAAGGATCTAGATATAATTCTTTCACAAATTAAAACATCTTATATTTTAAAACTGAGGGAGTATATCATATTGGCATTCGTTTGTACGTGTTGAACTCTTAGAAATACAAAAAACGAGCTCTCCAGAGCCCTCCCGTCTTCCGTCTTCGGTCATCCAAACCTGGGGAGAAAGCCAATTCGTCCTTTAGTTGGGCTGTTGCAAGTACCAGCCCACCATAGGCCATAGCTTGTCCTGCCAGCGATCGAAGGGATCGAACCGAACCGCCCCGACGCCTCGTATCCCGGCGCACACCTGCTCGCCGCCCGCCGCCGCCCGTTTCCAAGTGGTCCACGCTCGCCGGCGCTCCGCCACAGTTGCAGCCAGCCGTCGCCCCTGCTCCCGCGATCCTGCAGGCCGGCAGCCGTCCGCCCGTCCCCTTGGTGCAGCTGTTCATCTTAATCACCACAGTAAGGAAAAAAAACAGTAATTTCTGTTTCTGAATTAGATTTGATCCCTTCTTTAACTTGAATTCAGATTTCAGAACTAGAACCATAAGTAAACAGTTGGTGCTAATTATGTTTCGCATCACCACAAACAGAATAGGTTATGATAACAGTGATGGGGCGTTTCATGAGAGTTGAGGCAAAGGGAGGTAGCCGGCGGACGGCTGGGGTTGTGTTGCCCGCGACGTCAAACAGTTTTTGCTGCTGCAGGGGGCATCCATAACAAATACAGGCGAAGCTCTAAGGTCTGAAGCCCGTGCTTTACTGCAGGCAGACACCTTAGCTGATCAGTTTGGAATTGGCAGACCAAACTTCGCAACAGACTGCTCCATGTTCTGAAGCTTTTTGTTTGAACCAGCAATTATGATAATGCACTTGGGAGCCCTCTACGGAGAAGCGAATTATTGTCTCCGACTGTCTTTCATAGATCTCCAGATTACCTGTCATCAGAGTTCCGGTAATAATAGCTCCAATAATGCCGCAATGCTAGCTCCTGACTTTATTCACACATGCACGCAGCGCGCTAGCTTTATCTAGCTAGGCCAGGATGCCAGAAATTTGCCGCCTGGCTAGAACTAGAAGGGTGCAGTGACAACGAACGTCGTTTCTCTTGACGGGGCGGAAACGAGCTTTCCGGTCGCCGTAGATCCTGATAACCTCCTCTGCGCCGCTGCAATTAGCACAGCCTTTTTTTTTTTTTTGAGGGAACACACAGCACAGCCTTTTTTAGGGGACGCAATTAGCACAGATCCGCCGTCATGGTGCGTATTGCCTCTAGCCAGGCCAAGTCCGGACGTTGGGCCCTTCACCTCTTAAGGCCCACTTATCTGGGCCGCATCCCGCCCGCACACCACCCGGGCTGAGTGAAGGACCCCTCTACTGACCAAAACGCGCACTAGCCACGCCATGAGACCATATTTTGTCCCACCTCGGATCGCTAGTTCAACTTAATCCGGCTTAAATCAGGTATTCCGGCAGGCAATCTCGCTGAGCCTGGTAGCGCGGGCTCGTACCCTAGCTTTGGGGGGCAGGCAGCTCGGTCGGTGCGAGGTATTGCTGGGCTCCGGCCTTGAGCCTGTAACCCTTAACACCTGGTCATTGGGAGCGTGACCTCTATCCCATCGAGTTATCTTTTTTACTCATGTCGAATTCGATAGTATAGCTCTAACTATTCGGTCTACATTATTTATTTTTTATTATTATTTATTTTATGAAAAAATAGTGGGCTACGCACCTGGGCCACCCATTGGATCATCAACTAGTATAAAGCATCTTGCAACCACATCTAAACCTATGGCGTGAGGCGTGGGCGGTGCCCATGTGGGGGGCAGCTATAACATTTGCAGGGCATCTCGGTGGGTTGCGTGCATGCACATGGCGGCGAGGTCGCGCCGGTCAGCAGACCCAGTGGCGCCGAGATGCTTTTGTTTACTCGTGTCAAATTCCGCGGTCTACATTATAGTTTTTTCTTCTTATTTTTTATTTTTTATGAAAAAATAGTGGGCTATCCACCCGGCCAGCCGTTGGATCATCAGCCTTACGAAGCATCTTGCAACCACATCTAGACCTGCGACGTGAAGCGCGGGCGGCGGCCATGCGGCGACAGCTACAACAGTTCGCAAGGCGTCTCAGTCGGCGGCGGCGGCCATGCAGCGGCAGCTACAACAGTTCGCAAGGCGTCTCAGTCGGCGGCGGACGTGCACATGGCGGCGAGGTCACGCCGGTCAGCAGCGGCGGACGTGCACATGGCGGCGAGGTCGTGCCGGTCAGCAGGGCCAGTGTCTCCGAGTTGCTTTTTTTTTACTCATGTCTAATTCCGTGATATAGCTCTAAGTGTTCCATCAACATTATAATTTTTTCTTCTTATTTTTTACTTTTTATGAAAAAATAGTGGCCTACGCACCCGGCCAGCCATTGGATCATCAACCTTATGAAGCATCTTTGCAATAACATCTAAACCTGTGACGTGAAGCGCGGGCGGCGGCCATGCGAGGGCAGCTACAACAGTTCGCAGCGCGTCTCGGTCGGCGGCGGACGTGTGCATAGCGGCGAGGTCATGCCGGTCAGCAGGGCCAGTGGCGCCGAGTTGCTTTTTCACTCGTGTCAATGCGGCCTCGGTGGCCGTGGAGGCGTTGGACGCTGACACGGTCGTCGTGAACGACAACAACGATGCCTGGTTGGAGAACCTCGACGACAAGGTCTCCATGCCGGACATCAGCGACGAGCAGTGGGTTCTGCTCGCCTCCTTCGCCACCGCCAAGAGTGACGTTGGCGGCCGCACGTTCATGGTGGCCGAGCTGGAGGTCCTGGTGGTCATCCTCGAGGCCAGGGCTGCCATAGGCGCCACGGTTGCGCACGCGGCCCATGCCACGGACGAGGCTGTGGAGGAGGAGCAGAAGCCAGGGGAGGCGGTGGAGGACACGCCGGGGAAGTGGAGGAGGAGGACGATGACGACACGCTGGTGGCCTTCGCTTTGGCCCAGGCTGAGGCAGATGCAGCGGGGGTGACCGCCGAGGCAAACGCGCCGCTAAGATGGAGCAGGCACTCGCGTAGTTCCGCCTGAGGGAGGAGGCAGAGATGGGGAGGTAAGCGCAGCGCGGATCCGAGAGGAATCGACGGCGCGCGCCCGTCAAGCGGACGACCTTGCATGCCGGGATTGACGCGGCGGAGGTCGTCATTCGGAGGGCGTGCTACGACGGCACGGGACCATCGTCCCAAGCCTAGCAAGGCAATAGTGAGTGCCCCACCGACGCTGATCAGTAGATGGCGGCGCCGAGCGCCGCTGGCATAGGGCATGACGACAAACAACTTTTTGGATCGTCGCCATGTAGGTAGAAGGGCAGGACAAGATGCAGGTTTTTGGGTCGCTGTCATCCTTGTTGAACCAGTTAATTAATGGCCTAGTCTTCTGTTAGCAATTAATGTGCCACTGCTATGTGGGGCCGCTCAATCGACGCACACACATAATCGGACAACGCGTGTTGCCTGCAGAGACGCATTCCTAATATATTTTTGGGCGAGAAATTGGTCGGTCTGGACACGCGTGTTCGAATGGGTCGCACGGCTTGCGGCAGGCTGCCTCCTGTCTGCATGACCGATTTAGACAGCCTGTGGTCAAATGGGACGGTCCGGTGGAGATGCCGTAGCAAATAGAGGTAAACTCTAAGGTCTAAAGTGAAACCCATGCTTTACTGCAGGCAGACATCTTAGATGATCAGTTTGAAATCGGGAGGCCATTATTTCCAACAGAGCGCCAGGTTCTGAATCTTGTGGTTAGGAAGAGTAATTATTGACGGGAGAAATAAAAAAATTGACGGGAACGAAGAGTAATTATGATGATGCACCATTGGGAGTACTCTTTAGAGAAATGAAATATCGTCGTCGCCTCCGAACTGTCTTTCATAGATCTACAGATTGTCGATCTGCAGCGTTCGAGTAATAATGTCTCCAATAATGCCGCAACGCATGCCCACAGCGCTAGATGCGCGCTAGCTTTCACCCACTATTTGCTGCGCATGGCATGGTACTATGGTAGCCAAATTTGATGTAGCGCTAGCAGTTTAACGAGCTCGGCTAAGCTGGCTAGAACCAGAAAGGTGCAGTTGGCAACGAAACGTTCGTGGCCTCCAACGAAAAGTATCGCCCTTGGCGGCCACCGGGCGGGTGGAATAATCGCCGAGATCCTAATGGCCTCCTCCGCAGCTATTGTTCTCAGCACGTACTTGCTCGCTTGCTGCAATTAGCACACACTTTTCCTTTTTTTTCTTCTTTTGAGGGAAACATACTTTTGCTTCTTCAGTTGGATCATTGGATGCAATTAGCACAGATCCGCCGTCGTGGTGCGCGTTGGCATCTAGCCAGGCCAGTCCAGGCGTTGGCCCGTTCGCTTCCTGAGGCCCACTTATCTGGGCCGCATCCCACCCGGACGCCACTCGGGCTGGCGGAAGGAGCCGAAAGGGCAAAACGCGCAATGCTACGAAATTTTATTTTGTCCCATCTCGGTTAACTAACTCAGTTTAATCCTCCTTAAATTACGGATTCAGGCATAATACATCGCCGAGCCTGGTAGTGCGGGCTCATACCCTAGCTTTGCGGGGCAGGCTGCTCGGTCGGTGCAAAGGTATTGCTGGGCACCGGCCTTGAGCCCTTAGGGCATCTCCACCCGTTAGCCCGTTCTCGAGCCAAAATCTGGCGCTATTTTGCGCCAGACGAATATAACTTTTGGTCTGAGAACGGTCTTTTTCTCACTCGCGTTTCCAGGTCGAGTCTCTACGTTTGGCCGAAATTTGATCAACCACGGCAAAATTTGGACGAATATAGACGATTTTAATTAAACAATAGCGAGTTCGTATAATAGTTGGCCAAATTTGGACATGTACCCGAATTTTGGCCAAATTAGGATAAACGAAAAACTAAAACAGTAAAATAAAACAACGATGCCGATGCCGACGCCGCCTCACATGCCGAAGTGGCGGTAGAAGTTGCTGTAGTCGGGATCCGTCCCGTGCCATCGTCGTCACCATCATCGTCGTCGTAAATGCCCGGCGTCACGAAGCGCGAGCTGCTCGGCTCGGTCGCCGTACCTCCACGGGCTGGTAGGAAGGGCGGCGTCATCGCTGCCGTCAAGACGACGAGGCACGCCCAGTGGTAGGCGCTTCGGCGCCGGCTGGATTGTGCCGCTCTCAGCACGATGCTCACCGCGCTCTCGGTAGCGCCGCGTCGTGCCTCCTCCTCCTTCCAGTCCGCCCTGGACCAAGCGAGGATCTTCGGCTCCGTAGACGGCAACGACGACGAGGCCTCGATCGCCATTTTCGTGGTGAAGGAGTCGTTGTCGACGGCGACGCCCCAGTCCGTGGGCTCATGCTTCGGCTGGCGAAGGGGAATCCGCCCGGTTGGCGGCGTCGCCGCGCGGGACTTGTTGATGACGATGCCGCGCGCGTGCGCCCTCGGCGGCGAGGTCCTCGGCGTGTCGGCCTCGTGCTTGGGAGGCCGAAAGAACTCGCCATTGTTGCGCGGCGACTGTGCATGAGCTGATGCCGAGGAGCGCGACACGGAGGAGGAGGCGGGGAGGCTGGCCATCCTCCTGGGCGCCCAGCTCGACGGAGGTTGGCACCCGCGGCGAGGGGGCGACGCCGGCGAATGCGGGAACCCCGGCCGGGGGTTGTTCCCGGTGTGGATGTGCTCGAGGATGGCCTCGAGCGTGCGCCCCGGCGCGCTCCACCATCGGTGGCGGCTCGCCGCGTTGTTGTGCTTCGGTGGCGAGCCTGGAGGACCCAGGTGCGTGGCCAGCTCGGCAAGGCGGCGGTCCTCGAAGAAGTGCTCCTAGTGCGCGAGGTTGCCGGGGTCCTCGGCGAGCTCCGGATCCGGCATCACCGCGATGGCGGCCTAGATCTCCTCCACCATTTCGTCGTCCGTTGGTACCGGCGGCACCGGTATGCCGCCGGCGCTAAGCCTCCACCTGGGGGGGCCAACGGAAGTCCGACGGCGCCATATATCCGGCGTCGTGGAGCATCCTCGCCTCCCACGGTTGGAGTGTGCGCCTGCCGAAGTCGTTCGCCGCCGCGGGGTCACTGGGGTACCTCTCCGCCATCTCCTTTCTTCGCCGAGTGCTTCTTTTCACCGGAGTTTGCGGTGGTGTGAGAGGGCAGTGTGGGCGTGCTTAATAGCCCGAGCTCGAGTGGCGAAGGCGGGAGGGGTGTAGCGGCGTGGCGGGAAAAGGGGAAACGGCGGGAATCTGAGGCGGTGGTGGCGCGCCATTACGCCGACACGTGGTCGACGAGACGGGCAGTTAATGTCCGGCGGTCCTTCGCGGGAGCCGAGGCGGAAGGATGACGACGACCGGCCTCCAGTCGCTGACTGGGTGGGTCCACGCGCCGAATCATTTTTCCCACCGAGTTCGCTTCGTCCGGCATTCCCAGCGTGTTCCCGTCGCCCTGGGAATAGCCTCTGATCTCCGGACGTATTTTGGGCCGAATCCGAACGAAACCGGCGTCCTGAAAAAGCGGCTAGGCCAATTTTCAACGTCCGGACAAAAAATACGCCCTGAGATCGGTCTGCTGGGAACCCAAGTGGAGATGCTATTAACACCTGGTCATTGGGAGCGTGACTTCTATCCCATCGCGTTGTATTTTTTACTCGTGTCAAATTCCTAGAATAGTTCTAAATGTTCGGTCTATATTGTTGTTTTTTCTTATCATTATTTATTTTATGGAAAAATAATGGGCTACGCACCCCAGCCAGCCATTTGATCATCTACCTTATACAGCATCTTGCAACCACATCTAAACCTGCGGTGCGAGGCGCAGGCGGCGGCCACACATATGCGGCTTGGTCGCGCCGGTCAGCAGGGCCAGTGACAGCAGGCGCCATGCTCGCTCGGGCAGTAGCTCAGGTGTCGGGGCCAGCAGGGTCGGCAGTGTGCGACACGGTCATCTAGGCCGACAGCCAGGAGGCCCGGGAGCACTTCCTCACCAACGATCTCAAATGGTAACATCCATGGCGTCGTCAACGTACACCTCAAACATCGTATTTTTCTTTTGCCCCGTCATCTGGAATCGATGCAATAGTGATGCACGGTCGGCGCATCACAACTGTACCTTATCAGCGGAATCTCGTGCGTACCGTCTTTCTACAACGCAGTCAACAAATAGTTAATCCAGGAGCATTGATATTGATGGGTGACAGCGAGTTAGATCAACTCCGGGATGAAAAGTCGGCACGTGTAGGTAAAATCTAAATTACCTTCAAATCGCAAAAACAACTAAAAGAAAACCGAACAACGAATCTATTTTTGTATCAATTTCGATGGTCCAACAAAAGTCTGCTCGGTGCATGCTTGACGGATGCTTGACGGAAAGAGATAGGATGATAACTTATTGTGTAAGCCTTGACGACTGACAGGTTCTTGTTAGAAATAATGGGCTAAATAAATAAACTTATATAGATTTCAGATTTTTCCTAAATCTCAAAACCCATGTGTGTGAAAGACATGTGTGATTTTGCCGATTTGGTGGCAGCTCACATATGAGTGGAGTGGGAGCTAAAGTTTAGTCCCACATGAAAAGTTGGAGGAGAGTTACACCACCTTATAAGGTGGAGTGGTTCACCACTTAGTAAAGTGAGTGAGAAGAGGAGAACTACACGCTGCTCCTCCGACGACGCCTTCATTGCCACGTCACGTCACAAGACGCCGCGGGTTGCGGGAATCTCGCCGATCCGAGGGTTTGCCAACCTCTCTGCTTGCGTCGCCACCGTAGTCTACTCCATCCTGCTTGCCGGCGTGCACCGGCGGACGGAGAAAGTGTCTTGAACCACTCGCTTTGCGATCCTGACGGAGAGGCGAATAAGGTTTTGAAGCGCCTGCGATCGCTCAAGTTCTGCATCACGGCTCGCCTTCCATCCAAGTCGGGCGGTGTTGCCTATCGGTCTTCGTCGCCGTCTGCTTCGACCAATCTTCCCCAAGGCTAGTCTTGCGACATCGCAATCGAGCGATGCGGACGTGACGTCTTTATGTTTATTAATCATGTTCTGCGAGTACATGTTTAGCTGCTGCCTGTTTCCGTTCATCTTGTTGTTTACTACATCTAGTATGTTCGAGTTACATGTGCGAGTAGCTGATATTATCATGTTTAATATTTTAAAATTAATTACGGAAATTGTGTCTAATTATCCAACAGTTCTGTGGATGCACCATGTAGACGAACAACAAAGATACACTATAATGAAATTGACATGAAAAATAGAGAGAAGCTCTTTGTTAATATTTCACGTTAAACATGCGGGGGTTGACTTAGCCTAAGCATGGCCACCGCAATGGCCTCATGTACCGGCCCAGTTTCCCAACCGTATCATGGAGGTAGGTTAAAAATTATAAATCAATGACGCTCATTATGCAGGAGTACTACTATTGAAACCAATCGTATATTATGTGTAACCAATCGTATATTATGTGGCTGGAAAAAAATGTGTGGGTCCAAAAAGCATGGGTCCTCCTCCTCCATGCTCGCGCGAGCTGTAGCCTGTAGCTACCGTTTCGCTCAAGGAGAGCTCCGTTGGGCTCTAGTTTTGGTGGCCCATCAATGTTTCCGGGATTCGCGTGATGCTTCTTTTTCCTGGCTTCTGCATTTTTATCGGGTTGCTCGTACCAAGTCCAAGCCAAGGACGTATTTAAGCTGGTAATATTTTTGCTCAGCCAGAGAGGTGGACTAAATTGCTATAGCGGGATGACGTTGCTCCCGCGTGCTGCTCGTGTCAGGCGCTCCTTGCGTGTGCTGCTCGTGCTGCTACCACCGTCCCACATGCAGCTGCGCAGCTCCCGCTCGCTCGCTTCACGTGTTGCTCCTGTATGGGAAAAAGTAGACTTTTTTGCATAGAAACAGGTGAGCTGTGAACAGAGCATAGTATAAACACTTAAGCTGATTGATCCGGTTTTTTCTCCTTGTAGGTAGCTAGCTCGCGGCTGTGCACATTAGTGCTAGGACGCTAGGAAAAACATGCATGTACGTGAATGATACTCTAAAGTCAAGTTTTTTCGATAAGCATCAAAAACATGGTTTAGTCGAACTTCGAACCAATATTTTTTTTGCAAAAATAAATTAATCTAGAAAGAAATAAAAAAGTGGAACATTATTTTGTGTTATTGGAAAAACAAGCAACTAGAAAAACAACATAATTTTGGCGTCTGAATAAATTTTAGCATCCGAAGAGAAAATTTATGAATACATTTGGAACAATTAAAACAAAGTTGTTGATCTTGAGGAATGAATTATGATTTCAAGTGGACAAAATTCTAAAAAAGGTGTAACAAATTTTAACGCGTGTGGAATAAAACATGAGTACAAGAGTAACAAAACTTTAGCAACGGAGGAACAAACCTCATTTCTGCAAGGTACAAATAATTAGACCAAATGGAACAAACCCACGACTACATTCGGGACAACTATACACGCCCTAGGAACAAACACCACATCTACGAGAAATCTACGAGAAATAATGTTTTTGTAGATAAGGAACAAACCTTGTCCGTGCAAGAAACAACTCTTGCCTCAACATGAAAAAAAAAAAGATAGTAGGGAGCAACCTTACACTACAATTGGAGAAATATATAACACGAAGGAACAAATCTCACCTCAACAGGGATAAATTAGATAGTAGATATGATATGGGGTGGCCCGATCTTCTCAGTAAGAGGATGACAATGATAATGGTGGATGATAGATAACTAGCCTGTAGCTATGAACTCTCCCGCTCGATCCCTGATGCCAATGCAACAGCTCTCGAACCTTGTAGGATATTCACAACACCACGCTCTTGCGCACGCAGCCGTGACCACGAACGGTAGTATGCAATCTACTAATTCCCAATGGAACAACAGATCACACTCAATTATAGTTGGTAGATTCGAACATAGGGTAATTTCAGAGGTTCTATGAAAGAAACAACTCCAAAATATTTTAACGTGGTCTAAACCCTAACTAGAGGTCGTCCCATAGCTTATAAGGGCGGCTGGGGCGGCCAGAAACCGAAACTAAACGCAAATGACTCAAACTGATATAAACCGACTCGGACCAGATTCGGTCGGCGGGCGGACACTCCGGTCGAAATCGGCCGGACAGTCCGGTCAGGCCGGACACTCCGGGTGAAGTGTGCCGGACAGTCCGGTATGGCCGGAAACTTAGTCCGTGTACTGTCCGAACTGGCATACTGAATGTCCACGCCAGTTTGCCTCTCGACCAGGCCGGACAGTCCGGGTGGATCTGGCCGGACACTCTAGTCGTGGCAGATCTTTTTGCCTCCGTCTTGATGATCTTCTCTTGCACCTTCCTCCCGCTCCTCCCTCGTGCATCCTTGGGCGATCATCATGTTGGGCTTCTCTTCTAGCCCTTCTCCTTCTCGCGCCATGCTTGTTTCTCCAACGAACCTGATCATACATAAATGCATAGACTTAGGCAGTATAAAGTTCTCATCAATAAAAGTACCTGATTTGTTTAGGAGTAAATTCACCTGTTGTTCCAGTAGCTTAGCACGAGCTCTTGTAACAGGTCCAATTCTAATCTCATTGGACTGATCCTTTCTTGCAACAGTTGTAACATCTTCAGTAGTCATTGGGGTAGGTGTAATTGTAGGGATGTCCTCATCATCTCCCCCCCCCCTTGAAAAGGCGTCGACCTCGACGCTCCAAGGTCTTTTCCAGCATATGGTGACAAATCAGCAACGTTGAAGCTATTGCTAACTCCACCAAACTCCTCAATAGGTATATCGACCGAGTAGGCGTTATCATTAATCTTGGCTAACACCTTGTAAGGACCAGCACCACGTGGCTTCAATTTTGACTTTCGAAGTAGTGGGAACCTATCCTTGCATAGATGCACCCAAACCATATCTCCAGGCTTGAACAACACTTCTTTCCTTGCTTGATTCCTTGCAGCAGCAATGTTCTTGCCTTTCTTCTCAATAGCCTCTCGGGTGTTCTCATGTATTTTCTTCACATAATCAGCACGTTTTGATGCCTCAATATCAACTCTCTCATGTAATGGCAGAGGCAACATATCAAGTGGCGTCAATGGCTTGAAACCATACACCACCTCAAAAGGACAAAGCTGAGTAGTTGAATGCACATCCCTGTTGTAAGCACTCAACATGTGGCAAACACTCTTCCCACTCCCGCGGATTCTTTTTAATCATGGTCCTTAGTAGCTGTGACAATGTTCGATTCACCACCTCCGTTTGACCATCTGTTTAGCGATGACATGTAGTACTGAACAACAACTTCGTTCCTAGCTTTCCCCATAAGGTCTCCCAAAAGTAGCTCATGAACTTCACATCACGGTCAGAAACAATCGTCTTTGGTACTGCATGTAATCTCACGATGTCCCTGAAAAACAGGTTAGCAACATGCGACGCATCGTCGCTTTTGTGGCAGGCAATAAAATGAGCCATCTTAGAGAACCTATCCACTACCACAAATATAGAATCATGACCTCTCTGAGTTTTAGGTAGACCTAGCACAAAATCCATACTAATGTCTTCTCATGGAGTAGTCGGTGCAAAGAGAGGTGTATACAAACCGTGAGGCTTCAGCTTAGATTTCGATTTGTGGCATGTAATACATCGGCTCACAAATCTGTACACATCACGCCTCATCTTGGGCCAATAAAAGTGATCATGTCATATCCCAAAATTTTCTGAATTTTGAAATGTGAAAAAATCAAACAAACAAAGAAAATAAAGGATGAAATTTAGGGGGAAAAGAAACTTTTTGTTCCTCTATTGGAACCTTACTTAAACAAAAAGAATGTTGAATGAGGAAGTGACAAACAAATTATCCAAAGATAAAATTCAATCATCCATGACATGTATCTTGTCAACCTCTGAAGAAAAAAAAAAGATAGACCCAAAACCTAAACACTAATAAGAGAAATCACCATCAAGTTCAATACAAGACTATGGCTTTGTTCCATATAAAAATTGAGCAAGAGCATTCCTAAATGATCTATAAGGAAAAATAACAAAATTACAAAACCACAGGAATTGGTTTCACACTATTTGGATCCATAGATAAAAAAGATATGGTCTATTTAAGGAAGGAAAATAAATAAGAAATAAGAAAATTCCAAGGCCAATAAAGCACCTACTAAAAATAATAACTAAATGAAATAAAAGTATTCTTAAATGGTTTATAAAGATAATTATTAATTATAATCATCTTTTTGTTTTTTTTGAAGCTATAAATCAAAATATATAATTTATTTGGTAAAGAGAAAAAGAGATGGGATTATATTGCAAAGTCAAGATAAGCCATATCTAAAATCCATGTCTAAATGGAACAAAAGTATATTTAAATAACATATAATGGTTAAAACTTTGTAAATTGGTTTGACCCTTTTTAGAGTTTTAAATAAAAAGATATGAAGGAAAGTAACTAAGAAAAAAAAGAACCATATAGGCCAAAGTAAATATTTATAAATGATATTATTTGAATTGGATAATAAATAAGATAGATAATATCCTAAAAATGATCTAGTTGATTTTATAAATTTTTGAAAATTTAAATGGATCCATTTAGAGCTCTAAATCAAAAGTTATTAAAGAAAACAGAAAAAAGAAAAAGAAAAACAAATAAACAAAAAAGGGAGTCAATCCAGCCGGCCACGGCCCAATTTCCTCCCAAGCCAGCCCACCGGCCAGCCTTGCCTCTCCATATATATTTTTTTTTCTCTCTCTCCCTTTCATCTTCCTTATTGGGCCTAACATTGCTGGCCCATCCGGCCGAGTTGCCAGCAGAGCTAGCTGTGCTCGTCTTCCTCCTTAGCTGAGAATGTACGTGGTTACTAGGTATCTCCATGACCATGACTATTTCTTTTCCTTCATCTTCCTATCAATTGTGTGACCGTTTCACTTCGACATAAATACGAAAGTTACTCCAAATTTTATGGACGTCCCATTCAGGGAATTAGAACTCCACCTCATAGCCTTAATCTCTCAGACCGACGCGGTGAACTGAATGCCAATCGTGGGCATCCGACTCTCGATCTCCCTCCTCAGGGCCATATAAAGCCGACCTGGGCGCGTCACTTTATACCCCTGATTCTCCTCTTCCACTTTGATTCACAAAACTATCCCCGAGAAGCCCTCTACTGACCATGTCGAGCGCATCTTCTTCAGCTCCAAGATCGAGTTCATCGGACCGGTACATCGTGTACGTTTTATGTTTCACCGATTCCTTTTTTCCAGTGTGCTCTACTAATCGTCGCCTACCTCCAGGACATGATCTTGTGTCAGATAGTTCTCGTTGACCGTGCCGCCGATGTCGCCGTTGTTCGGGCAGTTCGTCGTCGCCTCCTGTAAGGCCAAGCGAGGAATCTATCATCTTCAACATGTTTATACAAATGGGGTCCACCGTTTTACATTCCCGTAGGACTCCAAGTCTTTGACGTCGTCACCATGCGATCCCGCCAGTACCATCCTCATGTTTTCCGGAGACCAGACCATCTTCACGTTGGTGAGCCATATTGCCTTGTTCTGTTCTTCACTGGCTATTTTTATCAGTGTACTAAGCAAACGCGACGCTAGCTTATGAAATTGGAAAGTACGACAATCAAATACTCCATGGTATAAATAGGCACGTTGTGGTAGACACAGGCAAAAATAGCCTAGCGATAGACAAGAGAAATAAAGCATCATATTGTTTGTAGTAGTAACCGTCACGACATGCGAGATATCTCCATTCTAAATCAGTTTGACGTATGGATTCATGAACCATACACGGAGACATCTATCTTCTACTAGCAGCCTCCACAACACGCACACGCACACACACACAATCGATAAGCTGCATGTGCGTATGGCACCTAGGTGACTCTTAGTGTTTGCTTTTCTTTCAGCTTTCACAACTTAATGAGCATATCTTGGCCACACGTATATATTTACACTCACACCCATATTGTACTAACACGACTAGAACTAGGACTGTATTAACTATAAGGATATGATGGAAATAAAATCTACGGGTTAGACTAACTCATGAAAAGTAACCACCCGAAAAAGTTTATTCCTAGTAGTACTCACGTTTCTCTTACAATAATATTTGATAATGTTTTTATTTGTTAGCCATGAAATTTTAATCCAAGCCCTACCTTTTTGCACCACGAATAAAATTATGGTCTATGCTATATATACGTGCTATTCTGCGATTCCGTTAAAAGTTGAACCATATTGATTATTCCTATCCACCAGTACCATCTGATGTTTACAACCCTTTCCAAGACCATGTGAAAACTATCCTAAATCTTAAGCTTAATTTTAGCATAATATCTAAATATAAATTCCCAAAATTAACTAGGTTAATTATTAATATGTTTAGAGGTACTATTGAATGCTAAATGCAATAATTCGGTTTTATTTGAAGTTTTATTTGGAATTTATACTTTCATCTTTGATGAATATTTCTATTTTGAAATGTCATGTTTATGTGTGTATATTTATAGTATGCTACTATTTTGCGATAGATTTCACGCGGAGTGGTGAGGATAAATTATCGAGGATAAAATGTTGAGAAATTTATATTGGGTTTCTTCTATCTAAAAAGGCAAGTGGCACTATCATCAAGTTCTACTGTTTTCATTATACTTAGTGGATTTTTGTAGTATATTCATGATAGACTATATTATTATGCTATGCTATATCTCCTATGTAGAATAGGGAATGGTAGTTTCTACTTGGTAGGTGAAACATCGTAAGATTAGAAATGCTTAGCCCTGCTATAGTTTTCGGGATCGAATATCATATTATGATTATATGGAGTATTGGGAAATATATGTTTTCTATAATAAAACAAGTACTTAATGAAACACCTGGGTGGAAATGGGACTTGCTTGGATTATGTTGAGTGGTTACTCAGGGGCCATATCTATGGTCGGCTGGTGTATCGCACTTGTGGACGGCCACCCAGGAACAAAGAGATTGGAGACGTTCTTGTCGCGAAGCTTCGAGTGCAGCCACATGGCATATGGGCTCTGCCTTGACCGACTAAGTTGCGAGAACTCAGCCAGACGGACAGAAGGTGGTAGTGATGATAGGATGAAACGCGTCCGTGGTGGTCTGAGGGATTGCTTCTGAAAAGTCTCGTCTCGATGCATGTCGAGTCTTGTGGGGAAAGTGCACCACCTCTCGAGAGGGTAAAACTAAGTACTTAGCCGTGTCCCCGGTTATGGACAATTTCTGAGCATCAAGACAATGAAGCAGAATCAAGAATCTCATCATTCTAATTTCCTAAGTTAAAACTTGATGGGTGAACAAGGGCTGTTGGTTTATTGATTTCTATCAATGGAACCTAGGTTCACTGATTTCTATCAGTGGTACCACTATGTTGTGATTGGACATATTACCTGGAGGGTATCCAGTGTAACTTAGTTGAGAATAAGTGTTGCAAACTATTTATAAAAAGTTAGGAAAAAACTTTCTTGTTGAAAACTAGCCAAAGCTCTACCTGACCAGATATGCATGTAGTAATAGGTTCCACTTTACATCCACATACTAGTGACACTTGCCAATACAATTTAAAATGTATTGACCCTTGTGGCTGTAACTTATCATGTTGCAGGATTATTTGATGATAGTGAAGTTTGATGAGTAAGGATTACGAGTCTGCACCCAACATGTTTTCCTGTGGCACATGAAGATGAAGGACTCCATGCTTTATAGTTATATCTGCTGCTTTGTAATGAGATAGCCATATGAGCTATGTAAGTTGTAATGAACTATTTTTATTCCTGGATATGCGATGTAATATGACCTTTGTTTCTTGATATTACATCTTAAACTGTGGGTGCTAGCTATTCGATCCAGGGACTAGCACTATAAACACAGGGACCTATACCTTGTCGGGTTCGGGTCTTGACAGATCAGCAAGCATGAGCAACGTCTTCTCATGCCCAAAGTGACCCATCAAACCACCAGCATGTGATTCCTGCACTAAAAACAAACGCAACGACGATTCTGGAATACATAGTTTGTTAGCTCGAAACAAATATCCATCATGTATATGATACTTATCCCATGCGTTTCTAAGAGCACACAAACGATATGGTTCAGCAAAATCATGGTCAGTTGCATAAAGTGCACAAATAGCTTCTAATCCAGAAATTTTAACATCAAGATTGGTTAATAGCATGTTCTTCCTAGATAGAGCATCAGCAACAACGTTCTCTTTTCCCTTCTTATAGTTAATGATGTAAGGAAAAGACTCAATGAACTCAACCCATTTAGCTAATCTTCTATGCAAGTTTGATTGGGCTTTCAAGTATTTCAATGCTTCATGATCAGAATGTATGATGAATTCTTTTGGCCACAAATAATGTTGCCAAACCTCAAGTACTCTAACAAGTGCATGCAATTCTTTATCATAGATAGAATAATTCAAACGAGCACCAGTCAATTTCTCAGAAAAATAAGCTATAGGCCGACCCTCTTGCATCAAAACACCACCTATGCCTATACCACTAGCATCACATTCAACTGCAAATTGCTTCGAAAAATCAGGTAATGCAAGTAATGATGCAGAAGTAAGCAAACGTTTTAATGTATCAAATGCAATGTCTTGAGCCGCGCCCCATGCAAAAGGAACACCTTTCTTTGTCAAATCATTTAATGGTGCAGCAATGGTGCTAAAATCTTTCACAAAGCGCCTATAGAAACCAGCAAGACCGTGGAAACTACGCACTTGACTAACATTCATTGGAGTAGGCCAATTCTGAATTGATTCAATTTTAGATTGATCTACCTCTACTCCATGCTTAGAAACAACAAATCCTAGGAATATGACCTTATCTTTTGCAAATATATACTTCTCATGATTAGCATACAGTTTATTATCACGTAACACTTGCAAACTTGTCTAATATGAGTGCAATGTTCAGATTCAGTGTGGCTGTATATGAGTATATCATCAAAGTAAACAACCACGAAACGACCAATAAACTCTCTCAAAACATGATTCATCAAACACATGAAAGTACTAGGTGCATTAGTAAGACCAAACGGCATAACTAACCACTCATACAAACCGAATTTAGTTTTGAAAGCAGTTTTCCATTCATCCCCTTCTTTCATCCTAATTTGATGATAACCACTATGCAAGTCAATTTTAGAGAAAACAACAGCACCACTCAATTCATCTAGCATATCCTCTAAGCGTGGAATAGGATGATGATATCGAATAGTGATGTTATTAATCGCTCTACAATCAACACACATGCGGCATGTACCATCTTTCTTAGGAACTAAAATAACAGGAACAACACAAGGGCTAAGAGAGACACGAATGTACCCT
This sequence comes from Avena insularis, assembly GCA_023614405.1. Lineage (NCBI taxonomy): Eukaryota > Viridiplantae > Streptophyta > Magnoliopsida > Poales > Poaceae > Avena > Avena insularis. The sequence continues at coordinate 425,830,342 of CM042692.1, read as the reverse complement.
TTATCCAGCAACGCTTGTACTTGCTTCTGAAGTTCCTTAGTTTCTTCGGGATTAGTCCTGTAAGGTGCATGGTTGGGAAGTGTGGCGCTAGGAATCAGGTCCACTTGATGTTCTATACCACGTAATGGCGGCAAACCTGCGGGTACGTCTTCTGGAAACACATCCCCAAAATCCTGCAAAACAGAAGAGACACCAATAGAAATAGGGGTCATGTCGTTAGAAATTAATACCTCGCCCTTATACATGAGCACAAGTGGCATGGCTGTAGGATCCCCACGAAACTCTCTCATATCCTCCTTGGTGGCTAATATCAATAACCCAGACACTCTCTCACTTTTTGTTATATCACTCAATGTAGGCTCAATTACATCAGGAACAGCTGTTACACAGTCTCGCCGAGTGGTAGTATCTTCCTTCAAGTTCACCTCTATCTTCTGGCGAGAATCATTCACAATTTCTTGTGGTATCATTGGCTGCATAGTAATCTTCTTTCCTTTGAATTCCAAGTGATATGTATTGGCTCGGCCATTGTGTTGCACATGGCGATCATAGAGCCAAGGCCGACCCAATAGTAGGTGACAAACAGTCATAGAAACCACATCAAAATCAATAGAATCTTTGTATGGCCCTATTTGAAAATTCACACGTACCATATGATTTACCTTCATCTCACCATTGTTGCTCAACCATTATATGTAGTATGGCTTGGGATGAGGTAAGTATGTCAAATTCAGTTTGGCACATAGTTCCTTACTTGCAAGATTTCTGCAGCTACCTCCATCAATAATTACCTTGCAAGCTTTGTTTGGTCCAACTAGAGCTTTTGTTTGGAACAAGTTGCAACGCTGGGATTCCTCAACCGGTGCACACTAAGTACACGTGAATATACGACAATAGTGGGTGCACGCTCAGCATATGCATCAGCACCTTCCTCGTCGTCATCAATATCATCATCAGAAGCTTCATCTCCACTTTCCACTTCACCTTGTTCATTAACAAACATAACCTTGTTGTTTGGACAATCTTTCTTGTAGTGACCTCTACCTCCACAAGTATGGCACACTACATCACGAGTACGTCTGAGATATGAACATGTTGGAACCCGAGCTAGCAGCAGGAACAACGGGTTTCCGAGCATTAGAACCAAACGAAGGTGTACTTGCTGGTTTGGCCGATGGTGTAAATGGTGGAGCAGCTGGTGGCGTGACTGTAGGAGGTGTAGATCTGGCCGAAAATCTGCTGGAGGATGGAAAACGAGCGCGTGACTTCGCCTCTTCTGCCAACTGGGATTCGGCCTCTCTAGCATGATGCAACAACTCATTCATGGTCTCATACTTGTGATGACGAACAATGCTCTTGATTGGTAACTTCAGATTGTTTAGGAATCGCTGCATGGTCATCTCAATGGACTCACGAACTCGAGCACGCTGCATAAGCATCTCCATCTCCATGTAGTACTCATCAACTGTCATGGTGCCTTGCTTCAATTGCGTCAATTTATCAAAAACTGATCGCAAGTAGTTGGTTGGTACGAAACGTGCTGTAGCATCCCAATTGTCTAACAATTGCAATGCTACTAGCCTAGTCTATATAAATGCTACTTCCTACATATAATTGTTGCATCATAATTATACCATGCTCATGTCATCATGCCACCTTGCATTTGAGCATCATATAAAACCCTTTTCCATTTGGATCTTCTCTCATATGCATTATTAATTGTATTAGCCTCTTGACATATTGTTTTTGGTTCTTGATAAATGCTTGATGCCCAAGTTGAGTTGGGGGCATATCTTTTATTCAACTCCATCACCTTTCCTTGTCACCACCTCATAATTCCACCATTCTATTTACCCATGGGCTTTTATTTTTCTTTTGGTATTTATTCTAGCTCATGTGGGTGGGATGGATCCAATCTTATTTTCTTTAGTTTGGCTCTACTCCATATTTTGGGATGCATGTATACAATGCCATGTTGTATTAATATTGTTGTCACAAGAATAAAACATGGCAATGAATTAACATGCATGGGCCATGCACATTTGTTTCCACCTCTTTCGTTTCTCTCTTTTAAATGTCATTTGGTTTTGCATGAGTTGAAGCAACCCTAAACCACTCTTTTTCTCTCTTCCACCCTCACCCTCTATCCATCACCCAAACCCCACCCTTTTGCTTGCCCTTTATCTTGTTCATGCCCCAACACCCTAACCCTAGCTCTTTCTCTTTTCCTCTCTCTTCAAACCCTAACCACCCTAGCTCTAACCCCCTCTCTAACCCGAGCCTCCCTCTCTAGCTAACCCTAGCTACCCTCCTACCCCAACCCTAGCACCAGCCCTAACCGAGCCACTACTCCCTTCTAACCTAGCTCCACCCGACCCTCTTCTTCTCTCTCTCTACTACGCTCTCTCTTCCATGATGGCCCCACCGAGCCTGCATCGCCTTGTCCTCACCCTGGCCCACCTGATAGCCATGCCCCTGCCTGCCCCGGCCACCCACGCCGTGCACGTGAAGGAGGAGGAAAAGTGGTCGAAGCCACTTTATCTCTGGCCGCTCCCACACGGCACCCTCTCTCCCCCTCCTATCTACCCTCTCTCCTCACGTGCCCTAGCAGCCAGATCCACCCCAGGGCTTTGCCTTTCCCCTTCTTCTCCAATGACGCCACCCTCCCTATCACCTCGCCGGCGTCTACCCGTTGGCACCCACCGCGTTTCCTTGTTCCGACAGGCGCGCAAGACATAGAGGTGGTCGAGGAAGCCGAGGAGGTTCCCCTGCATCGTCCAGTACCCGCCTGCGAGGAGGAGAATCCCCACACCCGCCGTAGTATGTCGACGCCCGCCGAAACCATAGCACCGCCGTTCGTCTGCAACCTCGCCGATCAGCAGCTCCCCACCTCGATCCGACCCCACCGACCACCCCTTGGTGAGCTTTTTCGCCTCACTGACATCCTCGTCGTCGCCGTCGTGTCCTGGTCGCGCTGGACGTTCAGTCGAATGCTCTCTGTGCGCGCCTGCGTCTACATGTCCCCGCGCGGCACCGTGTTACCTAGCCGCCTAGCTACTCCCAGCAACAACACCCAACCCTCTGATGGCTTCCGCCCCTCACACTGCGCCTTGCAGTCGCGGAGTTCGACCTCACCGTGCACTTGATCGCGCACCGACCCGTCGACAGACAGAGAAGAGAAACAGTAGCCGTGTCAATTTTGCATCTACCCCCCAGCTTTTTAATCGGCTCAACCCGCGCCCCCTCGAGACCCCACCTGTCTGTGCCTGTGGAGTTTTTACAAAAAGAGACCTGGCTTTTGTAAGCCTTAACCTGCGCTCCAGCACGACCCCACCTGACAGACTTTGCGGGCTCAGCCGCTAGCACGTGGGCCCAAACCCGCTGGTCCCACCTGGAAGTCACAGCGGCTAGACAAGCCTGAGGTGCAAAAAGTTCTCTGCGCGCGGTGTCGCCTAGTCAGCAGCTGGCCCACCTGTCGGTGGCTTTGGCTAGCACTGGGCTAGGTGACAAAAGTTTTCTGGTTTTCTGTCTTATAAAAACATTTTCATAAATGTTCCAATTTCAAATTCAAATCTGTTTTTAAATAACTTTAATATTGTAAATCCAAATAATACAAATGATATATGTTTTTGAATCAGAAAAATGTGAGGAATTCAAAAATGCTCTTCAAAATCTTGTTTGAGCACTTTAAATTTTCGAGCTGATTAAAATTACAATAAAATGCCCTTTTTCTTAATTAATTAATTAATAACTTTAGTTTTATAACTCCAAATTTGACAAATAATATGTCTAAATCGATCAGCGCGACGAGCCCGTTCTATCTATGCATTCCATGTTCTGAATTGCAGCATGCATCATATAAATATAAAGTATACAGCAACTTATATGAGAGCAAACTGGGCTAAAAACTTAATAAAATGCTTTAATCTTGTACCCCACACCTCACCCATGCCATGCTACATTATTGCCATGCAAATTGTGCATCATTAATCATGGCATGATTGTTTGCTTATCGCATTTTAATTCATATGCTTGTGCACTCTATTTATGTTAGCCCTTGTTTGTTTGGTTCTTCTTTGAATAGATGCTGAGCAGGGGATATATCAGGAATCCCAGGAGCACTACCCAGATCCGTCCCTTGCTTCAACTGAGCTGCCAGGCAAGCACTACCACATGCTTGCATACATATAGTACCTATTGCCTCTATCTTATTCTTGCATCATTGAGTCGCGATTGCATTAAATTGAATCCCAAGTACTGCATAGCCTTTACTTTTAAGCCCCACCGAAGCTTGTTCCTCCATCCCATGAGCCATTATTACAGGAGTTGTTTGAGCCATGCGGGTCATAGAACAGCATGTGTAGGGTATGTGAGTGTCTGATGGATAACGAGGTACCTAAACAACTTAACCTAAGTAGTAATGGGATAACTAATGAAAGTGGCACCGGTGAGCAATATCTGCTATTTGGTTCTTCATGCTCACTTGTGTCCGTGGGACCCGAGTACTTGATTCCTGTTCCTTGACTATTCGCACTATCCACATCCGGAGGCCTTATGGACCCCACGAGCGAGCTTGATTCATTCTTATTTCTTGGGGCCACAAAGTAGTTTGGGGCTTTATTACTATCCTGTACTTATGTCATGCTTTTTGCTTTATTTAAGATTGTGCGAGGAGCACTGCATACTGTTAGGATTGCGAGTGTTTCGGTATCGACAAGCCTAGTCACACTTTCGGGTTCCAGTCGTTTACCATTGGCGCAAACCTTGGGTCCGTCTCGAGCCGCCAACTTTGTTATGGTAGCTTAATGGGGTGGCCCCTCAAACATTTCTAAATCCTGTGATCGCTTTGTCGTGAATGCCTTGTTGGGTTTTGAGTTGGTTTTTCCGAGGTTGATCGAGTGTGTGTTGCTATTTGTGCACCGCAGGTAAATCTTTCGAAAGCGTGTCCATGTTATGGACGACTTGGAGCACGGTTTCTCGATCATAGACAAGTATAACTAAAGTACCGCTTTTAATCGACTAAGTACACGATTACTAAATAGTGCAAGACTCATGGAATGGTTAATAAAACTGCCAACGGATGGGGGTTGTTCGTCCGCTTACTCGTTGGTAAGCGAGAATGAGGATGGATCCGTTAATTATACTGTTATAACTGTGGTTCTTAATTAACGGACATCCGTCTTTCTTTGGTTAGGCGGATGGGTAGCGGTATCTATAGACTTGTTAGTTATTATCTTTTCTTTGCTTCGTCACCCACCCTGGTTATGTCCCTTTAGAGGCATAAAGACTTCTGAGTACCCTAGGGTCTCACGATAAATTGTTTGATTCAAATGAACAGGTATACTCGCAAGATGGATACTGGGTGGAGGAGAGGCGACGATGTTGGCAACGATCACTCGGTGTAGAGATTAGGAGCGGGATCCGTGAGATCTGTGGGCGGGATGTGTTTATTTATGTGGCATCTTATGCCGTTTTGCTTCTTATCCGTACTCGGATCTTGTTTTCCGCTTCCGCCTGATACTCTGATGTTTGATGTATGAGGAGCTATCCTAAATTATTATCTCTATCTAGGATATTTGGATCTTGCCGTATGGCGTTGCAATATTTCTATTTCTTTTAGATGGAATGGCTATGAGGACTGTTGTATGTGGCTTGCATACATACTCATTTGTGTATGTAGTTGATCCCTTCACCGATTCGATTGCTCGTTCTTGTCCTGATGTTCTGAAAATGGTTAGGATGGCCGAAAGGTCTACCTGTGAGTGGCCATTGGCCCCACCGTACTATTTTAACCATTTTCGCTCATCCAGGCATGTAACTAAGAGCGTAATTCACCGAGGTAGTTACACGTGCCTTCATGATTTGCTTCATCTCGCGCCAATCCATCACAGGAAGTTCATTGTCCTCCCTCCTATGTTGCACAAGAGCATCCCACCAACGCAACGCATAACCATCAAATTCAAATGCTGCAAGCTTGACCTTCTTATCTTCTGGATAGTCAAATAAGCGCCAGAGTTTCTCAATCTTCAACTCCCAGGTGAGGTAGTCTTTAGGATCAATGGAACCATCAAACTTAGGAATCGAGAATTTTGGCTTGCCCAAACCGTCATCAGCAGCTTGGTTGGGCACACGTGGTGAAAGGATAGAGATGTCGCCTAGAGGGGGGTGAATAGGCAATTTCAAAACTATTACGGTTTTGGCTTGATAGAATGCGGAATTAAACTAATGTTTATTTTACAAGCACAAAACCTAAATACACTAGGCTCAACTAAGTGCACCAACAACAAGATAAGCTAAGCAAGATAGCACAAGATAAATATACCACAAGTGATAAGAAAGATATAAGTACTTCAAGCTCGATGGCTATCATAAGGAAAGTAAGCTCGGGTATAAAGATAACTGAGGCACGCGGAGACGAAGATGTATTCCCGTGTTCCCTTACAAGTAAGGTACGTCACGTTGGAGAGGTGTGGGATTCCACGAAGGATTTCCCAACGCCACGAAGGCTCACCTTCTTCTCCGAGTCTATCCCACGAAGGAATAGGCCCTTTCCTTATGGCTAGCTTTTCTTCCACTCCGGAGATGGCAAGCTCCACAACCACTTCACAAGCTCCACGAAGGAGAAGCCCGGGTCTCTTCACAATCTTCCACGAAGAGGACACCGCGACATCAACCGCCAAGCCAACTAGGAGGTCACCCTCCAAGAGCAACAAGCTCACGGTCTCTCACTCGAACAAATCGTAGTGGAGAGCTCAACACTTATGCAAGAATGCAAAGCAAGAACACCAAGGGCATTCAAATCCCTCACTCTCAAATCCCACCAAAGCAACAAGTGCTAGGGAGGAATTAGAGAGGAAGAACAATGGTGGAAGTCAACCAATGACTCCAAGATCTAGATCCAAAGGGTTCCCCTCACTTAGAGGAGGAATTGATTGGTGGGGATTGTAGATCTAGATCTCCTCTTCCAAAGCCCTCAAAAAGATGCAAGAATCATAGGAGGGAAGGGAGAGGAAGCAAGCTCAAGAGGTTTAACAATAGAGGTCAATTTCGTGGTCAAGAACACTCAAAACGTTGGGGGAAGAACCCCCTTTTATAGGGAAAAGCAAATATGGCCGTTGGAGAGAAAACAGCGCGAACCCGGTTTGAAGTTCAGTTGGACCGGCCCCAGAACCGGGAAACTCGGTCCCCAGGCCGGTGGACCGGACTACAAACCAAAATACTTCTGTATGACAACCCGGAATAGACTCGGTCGCGAAAACCGGAAAATCCGGTCTGAGATCCGATCTACCGGAGCTGGAACCGGACCGTCCGGTGTGGGGCTCGGTTGAACCGGATCCACAACCGGGATGAAACTGACTTTACGAAAAACGCAATAACTTTTGCATCCGGACTCCGATTTCAATGATCTTGGTCTTATTTTGACGAGGACTACAAGCTCTAAAATATGGTGTATGAAAACATCATAGTCCAACAAAGGAAGATAGAACCAAATGAGTAAAGGCATGGAGCCTCCCTATAAGAAGAATCGGTAAAACCTTCAAACTTGAAAACGCCATATAAGATGCATACGAATTCCTTTTTTGATGAACTTGGGCTTGTTGAAGAGCTAGCAACAAGCTCAAGAACCTCACATAGAGAAAATACCAAGAAGCAACAAAAATAGTAATATGCAAAGTATGCAAAGGATTGAGCTTCCTATGACGATGTGATCAAGTTACCCAACCGAAAGCCCCTCTTGATAGTGCGGCTATCTATCCTATAACCCGGTCTCCCAACAACCACCTTGAGACCGGTAAAAGGAAAACCTAGCAAGGCCATACCTTTGCCTTGCACATCCCGCTTGATCTTGATGACAATGCTTCAAGCTCCATCCAAGCCGGAATGCATCACTTGATCATTGTTGCTTCGTGAAGACTCATAATTTGCTCCCCCATACACCACTATGGGATAGCTTCATTAAGACACATCTTCACATGCCCATTATCACCAATATGGACGACAAGCTTCAAGCAAATGATCTTCTCGAGATGCTTATCTTGAACTTGCCCTTCTCAACCTTGATGGCGATCACCACTTGACGCCATCCTCTCATGGGCTATTGAGATCTTCACTTATAAAGCATGCCCATGGAAATATACCTATCCCATATATAAAACACAAAGGAACATATATAAAGGGTTAGTTCATGATGCATAAATGACAAGGCTTACCACACCACAAGATCCATGTGGTACATTCTTTATGCATCATGTGTTGACCAACTTGAAATCACTCTTCACTCTTTGCATTGGTCAACCAAGTGTCTTCATGCTCCATCTCAATATCTTGAGGTACATAAGGAACTCTTCATTTGATTACATGCTCTAAATCTTAATCAACCATAGCTCAACTAATGAGGCTATCATGACACCGACTTAGAGCCATATCTTGAATTCTTCTATAGAGATAACACTCTCAAGATCTTGAACATATCATATTCTTATCTTCAATTAGATGATCTTGATGCCAAAACTCAAGGTATATCTTTATCTTCATGGCATCCATACTTGAATCCAACACATGAACTACAAGCATGACCTATGGAATATTCCTTCATATAAACTCAATGAAAACATTAGTCCATAGGGATTGTCATTAATCACCAAAACCACACATAGGGGCAATTAGCCTTTTAATCTCCCCCATTTTGGTAATTGATGACAATCACAACAAGAGGGTTTATATAATGAATATTGGAAACAAGTACGCAACTTATCCGAGAATAAGTTGTATACAAGAGGTTGTATTTGATATGGTTAAGTAACACAAAGATACTAGCCCATATCAAAACCAATTCTACTCACACAAACTACAACTAATGCAAGAGATGTGAGTAGAACCAACATATATAGAGCAAATTCCCCCATAATATATGCACGTGTGATGAACGTGAATTTCATTGCATACATTGTCAAGCATAACCTTTGGGAGAGTTTCCACTATATATTCAACCATGCAATACATAAAAAGATGAAATGCATGAAAGGCAAACACTTAAGAACAAACCAATCTTAAGTAGAAAACCATTTCCCTTAAAACCCTCTAAACTTCCCCCCCATTGACAACAAGTGCCAAAATGGATGACAAAGTTAGAAGGCCAATATAGTTCAAGTTCCTCCCAAGGTGTGCATTTCTCATAATATGAGTGAAATCATATGCACATATCCAATGACGAATACTTGGAGGAAATCAACTATATTGAGGATCAAATATTGCTAAAAGGATAACAAGGTGAATAAACTTCAACGGATGAAACAAGCAATAAAATGATCCAGATAATCAAATGGACAAATTGTGCTCTAAATAAAATAAGGAATCTCCCCAAGGTTTGTGCATAAATTAGTTGTTTCATTTGAATACAATATGCACAAACATGGAATCCTCACTCCCTCTATATCATTTAGAACACAACCAAGATACAAGTAGTATAGATATAAATCAATACACTTGTCAAGACAAGCTTAAGTCCAAAATAAACCAAATATGAGATATGAGTGTGTGAAGATGCAATAAAAGTAAACCGAGCACTCATAAATCAAGACCTTACCAAAACCATTAAAAACTAAGCGGATAAGTGAGATGGTTGGCAAAAGGCGAGGATATCAAGGTGAGATACTAACACTCTTGTGTATATAAGTTTATAATTGGGAAATCATGGGAATAATCCACAAAGAAACATCCACACATAAGAGGTTAATAAAGATAAGAAAACATGATATCCAAGAGGAAGTCATAAGATATACCAAAAAAAATGATATTTTGCTTAAGTGCATATATATAGCCCATGGATCTATTTTCTATCATGGTATATCAATGAACTTCACCAAAAAAACTTCAAAAACATCACAACTAACACTGAGGGAACTAATGCTAGTTGGGATATTTTGAGAAAGGCAACAAGTATCAAAAGGAAGGATTCAATGCAATTTGAACAATATTGCACATGAGAGTACCTTGAGGAATTGATATGCAATAAATTGCGATAAGGTATATTTGGGATTGGTGAATCATGAACATGATTTTATATACTCCCCATTATATGCATCATCTCAAATTACTCACATAAGCAATAAGGATAGAAATTTCTTTCAAAGATCCTTGCAAGAACCGCAACATTTACAAACAAATAAATTCATGCCAAGATGCAACCTACAAGAGATTGGATGGAAGAATAGTATGCATGAATAAGATACTTGTTACCGAGATAGCAATGGTATGATGTAGTAGATAAGAATTCTTCGATCATCCTAGCTTGGTTCCAATTATCATGTGGTGACAACACGTTCCTTATAGATAATACAAGCATCCATTGCATCTCAAATGTACCTAAAACAACATTCAAGTACATCTTGGTCCCCAAACTTATTGGGTCCAAAGTGGTTAGACTAACCACAACACATAGGACATACTCCATAAAAATATGTGCATATTTAGAGATGAAATTTGAATTTCATGCACATCATAGCCGTTTAAGGATTTGATGGAGCATACCCTATATATTGGATCAAAGAAAGCAAAACATGACATAAGATATACATTTAGTAAACAAGCATGCACGAGACTTTCAAGAACCAACGAAGATATAATTTGGACAAAACACCAAAATATTCAAGAAGGCATACAAGGTGTGACAAAACACATTTGTTGTCCAAACTATATCAAAGAATCAAATCAACACAAGATTTGGTCAACAAAGTTCAACAAATGAACCAAGTAAAAACTATTGAGCATAAAAGATGAGATAAAAACATAAATGCTCAAATATTTATCTCATTCAAGCAAATAACATAGAGAAGAAAGAATGAGATAACAAACTCCCAAAAGAGCAAGGTTTCAACAAATAAACCAAACCCTTAACACTCTTCATAATGGCACAAGGTTCCGAGAAGAAAAGGTTTGTCTTCAACTAAAAGCACATTTGATAATAATCACAAACACCATCAAAGAGATGTTCAAATGCCAAGGAAGACAATGGGAGCCACAATTTTTTTTGAAAAGAAACAAAAGGCCATAGGAGGTGAAATCCAAGGTAAAGATGATCCATAAATGGTACCACACCCAAGTATATCAATTGTCAAAGACAATGAGTGTATTGGAATTTATTTCCGGTGGTATATTGCACGGATATTTAAAGATAAATCTTCACAATAAAAAGCATAGGATAGGAATAAAAAGATTAAGCACTATGCAAAGATAGAGATTCTTGATAGCTTCAACTAGTCACACAATCATGCAAAGCAATGATTATAATAACTTGAGGCAAATGGTCTCTCAAAAAGATATAGAGATATGAACTGAATGCCTAACCTACTCAAGCTAGAGGAAGAGGTATTTATACTCAAGGGAGAACTCTAGCCGTTTGTAGCATTTTCTGCGAAACTCGGTTTTAAGTTCGGTTGGACCGGACCACACACCGGACCGCCCGGTGTACAACCCGTCAACGGAATCAAACCGGATGCTCACTGAGTGAGCCGGATAGACTTCGGTATATGAAACCGAGAATCCTGGTTTGGGTTGGTTGACCAGATCGGTACCGACCGTCGCCTGGGAACCGTCAACCGGCCTGAGAACCGAGTTTGGCAGAGATGTTATCAAACTTAGATTTCTTTCTTCTCTTGATAGAGATAAGCATTTGAGGAAGGCCACACCAAGAATTTCTTACTCAAGCAAAGACCAAAAAGATGAGCAATAAAAGCTTCTAACAAAAAAATAGGATCTTGTTTGAGCAAACATTCCACTTAGATACAAGATAATCAACAATATCAACTCTGAGTGGCACCATCTCATATGTTCACATTTCCTCGGATTGTGATATGCAAAAGAAGCATATTACTCCCCCATAATGTGGTATTCATTGTTTCTTAATAAGAGGAAAAACAACCTCGACTAGAGATAATTAATGGACATTAAGAATTTGAATTTCTCATGAGTATGACACACCACATAGTGACTAGATAATCTTGCAATATCAATACTAAGTGGTAGTACTCATGTACACACATTTTAAGGTATGAGAGATGTGCAAGGCATATCACTCCCCCAAAATGGGATGTTCCATTAACCACTCAAAAAGAGCCCAAAAAGATATCATCAAGATGCATTAGAGGCTCAAAGAAAAACACACAAGTAAATGATGTGCCAAACACATATACATACTTGAATACACAAAATAATCAAGCATGAGGCACAACAAATACAAACACATACTTGGTACAAAACCAAAACATGTAAAGGGGCAAGTAACTTTCAATATAAAAGAGTTGAGTTCGAGTTACCGCAAAGAGGCGCATTGGGTATATGGTAGGGAGATGATAATCCTTATAACTTGGTTTGATCAAATATAGTATATGAAGATCCCTTAATTCTTCATGAGTTAGCCAAGTATCCAATGCCCTCCAAAAACACCTATTGATCAAGTTTGAGCTTGTTGATCCCCAATCAAGTTGGGTCCTAAGAGGTTAGTCACAATAGGCTTGGCAACCCAAATGGTTCGTTTCTTGACACCACTTTGAGTTCTAACAAACTTGGCAAACACATTGCCATCCTTATCCTTCCCAAGAGAATAATAATCATCAACAATGATAGGGTTAGATAAGGTACCATTTGAACATGAAGAGGCCAAGTGCCCCTTCTCACGACATATGTAGCAACAAGTGCTCCCCTTTCTCTTCTTTATTGATTTCTTGTCTTGGGGAGCCTTATATTGATTCTTCTTGGGAAGTGGCCTAGCTTCTACTTGAGGTTGAGATTAGGCTTGACCTTGACCTTGTGGCTGCTTCCGTTGTTGCTTATCATTCAAGTGTTTTTTCTTCAATGGACAAGATCTTACATGATGTCCTACAACCTTGCACTTGAAGCAGATAATCTTAGACGAATTCTTGACTTGGTCTTGGCTCTTCTTCTTGTTGCTCTTGGACTTGTTCTTGTTATTGGAGTTGAATCCAAGTCCATTTTTATCTTTGGGGCATTTTTGCACACTCAAAATATTATCGAGTGTGGATTTGCCTTCATGACTCTTTTCCAAGTCTTTCTTCAAAGAAGTGACTTGGGCCTTGAGCTCTTTGATTTCCTCTACATGGTTAGTATAAATAGAGGTACTAGAGGAAGTAGAAGCTTCATTGTTAGGCAACAAGGCAAAGCAAGTAATCCAACACAAGTTTTATCAATAGTATGACAAGAAGGATCACTAGGACAAGCACATGGCAAAATAGCACTTTGAGTAGAAGTTGTGCTAATGTCCAAATGAGGCTCACAAGATGTTACCTTAGTGATACTTGCCTCATGAGCTAACTTTAGCCCATCATAGGAGATTAGAAGATCATTATGAGAGGCCAAGAGCTTTTCATGACTTTCTTCCAATTTCCCATAATTGCTAGTTAGCAACTCAAGTTGAGCCCTTAGCTCAACATTCTCCTTTAGGGTAGATGCTTCACAAGAAGTAGAGTTAGTAGCACTAGCATCATTAATAGATTTTTCCTTTTCAAGCTCATAAGATTCAATTTTTTGTATGAGGAGACAATTAGTGTGCTTCTCCTCCGCAATCTCTTGCTTAAGGAGATTGAATCTCCGACTCCCATCATCAAGTTGGAAATCCAACTCCTCTATGGTTTCCGTTTGTTTAGTTATGGTGTCCATAACGTGTTTGATACAAGCAACGACCTTATTATTACCACGAAGAGAGGTACACAAAAAGGTCAGCTCAAGCACAAGAGCTCTAGTATCCTCATCAAGGTCATCATCACTATCATAATTATCATTGCTATTATCTAGAGAAGATATGTTCGGATCCAAAGTAGGAGATACCTTTGATCCTCTTGCCATAAGGCACATGTGAGCACGGGAGGATGAAGATGAGGATATTCTTGAATCTTCATTGATGATCGTGTCTTGATCCATAGGGTGTTTGATTTCCTCTACATTGTTAGATACACAACTAGAGGAAATAGAAGCATTTTGTTTATTGGAACAATACAAATCAAGCATATCATGTACATTAGTACTTAAATAGTTTCTAGACGATATGCAAGGACTATCAATACAAGGGGGTATAGAACTATTGTTGCAAGAAGTGTTTAAGTCCAATCTCTCAACATCATTATCATTTATAGAACAAGAATCATTGGTGTAAAGAGAAACACTACCATCATCACATATGATTTCTCCACTCACCATGCCATTACCTTGTGACTTGTCACATGTAGGTGAAGTGGAAGGAAATGAAATCTCGTTGCGGCCGGAGGTGGAAGCAATTTGGAGATCTTCATGATGTGAAGGAGAAGAGAGCTCCTCGGAGATACCACCGACCCTATGAGAAATGGACCCACCAAATATTTCTTTAAGCTTGGTCCACATCTCATGAGATGACTTGCGCTTTACATTTGTCAAGAACAAATTAACTATGGGGCTCAAAGAGAAAATAAGCTCATTAGATACTTGAGCTTCGAGATGTAAATTTTCTCATCCTCTAAAGATAGATTTTGAGGATCCATCGGAGGATAAAAACCTACATCAAGAAATCGCTCAATATTTGGACACAAGGTCCAAAGATTACAAAGCAAGCAATTTCTCCACAAAATATAATTTGTGCCATCAAAGATAATTGTGTCATTGTGCACTATACTACTAGCCGACATCTTTACACTCTAGGCGGTGAAGCCTAAACAAGGAGAGACCTTGCTCTGATACCAATTGAAAGGATAGAGATGTCTCCTAGAGGGGGGTGAATAGGCAATTTCAAAACTATTACGGTTTTGGCTTGATAGAATGCGGAATTAAACTAACGTTTATTTTACAAGCACAAAACCTAAATACACTAGGCTCAACTAAGTGCACCAACAACAAGATAAGCTAAGCAAGATAGCACAAGATAAATATACCACAAGTGATAAGCAAGATATAAGTACTTCAAGCTCGATGGCTATCACAAGGAAAGTAAGCTCGGGTATAGAGATAAACGAGGCACGTGGAGACGGAGATGTATTCCCGCGTTCCCTTACAAGTAAGGTACGTCACGTTGGAGAGGTGTGGGATTCCACAAAGGATTTCCCAACGCCACGAAGGCTCACCTTCTTCTCCAAGTCTATCCCATGAAGGAATAGGCCCTTTCCTTATGGATAGCTTTTCTTCCACTTCGGAGATGGCAAGCTCCACAACCACTTCACAAGCTCCACGAAGGAGAAGCCTGGGTCTCTTCACAATCTTCCACGAAGAGGACACCGCGACACCAACCGCCAAGCCAACTAGGAGGTCACCCTCCAAGAGAAACAAGCTCACGGTCTCTCACTCGAACAAATCGTAGTGGAGAGCTCAACACTTATGCAAGAATGCAAAGCAAGAACACCAAGGGCATTCAAATCCCTCACTCTCAAATCCCACCAAAGCAACAAGTGCTAGGGAGGAATTAGAGAGGAAGAACAATGGTGGAAGTCAACCAATGACTCCAAGATCTAGATCCAAAGGGTTCCCCTCACTTAGAGGAGGAATTTATTGGTGGGGATTGTAGATCTAGATCTCCTCTTCCAAAGCCCTCAAAAAGATGCAAGAATCATAGGAGGGAAGGGAGAGGAAGCAAGCTCAAGAGGTTCAACAATAGAGGTCAATTTCGTGGTCAAGAACACACAAAACGTTGGGGGAAGAACCCCCTTTTATAGGGAAAAGCAAATATGGCCGTTGGAGAGAAAACAGCGCGAACCCGGTTTGAAGTTCGGTTGGACCGGCCCTAGAACCGGGAAACTCGGTCCCCAGGCCGGTGGACCGGACTACAAACCGAAATACTTATATATGACAACCCGGAATAGACTCGGTCACGAAAACCGGAAAATCCGGTCTGAGATCCGGTCTACCCGAGCTGGAACAGGACCGTCCGGTGTGGGGCTCGGTTGAACCGGATCCACAACCGGGATGAAACTGACTTCACAAAAAATGCAATAACTTTTGCATCCGGACTCCGATTTCGATGCTCTTGGGCTTGTTTTGACGAGGAAAACAAGTTCTAAAATATGGTGTATGAAAACATCATAGTCCAACGAAGGAAGATAGAACCAAATGATTAAAGGCATGGAGCCTCCCTATAAGAAGAATCAGTAAAACCTTCAAACTCGAAAACGCCATATAAGATGCATACGAATTCCGTTTTCGATGAACTTGGGCTTGTTGAAGAGCTAGCAACAAGATCAAGAACCTCACATAGAGAAAATACCAAGAAGCAACAAAAATAGTAATATACAAAGTATGCAAAGGATTGAGCTCCCTATGACGATGTGATCAAGTTACCCAACTGAAAGCCCCTCTTGATAGTGCGGGTATCTAACCTATAACCCGGTCTCTCAACAACCACCTTGAGACCGGTAAAAGGAAAACCTAGCAAGGCCATACCTTTGCCTTGCACATCCCGCTTGATCTTGATGACAATGCTTCAAGCTCCATCCAAGCCGGAATGCATCACTTGATCATTGTTGCTTCGTGAAGACTCATAATTTGCTCCCCCATAGACCACTATGGGATAGCTTCATTAAGACACATCTTCACATGCCCATTATCACCAATATGGACGGCAAGCTTCAAGCAAATGATCTTCTCGAGATGCTTATCTTGAACTTGCCCTTCTCAACCTTGATGGCGATCACCACTTGACGCCATCCTCTCATGGGCTATTGAGATCTTCACTTTTAAAGCATGCCCATGGAAAGATACCTATCCCATATATAAAACACAAAGGAACATATATAAAGGGTTAGTTCATGATGCATAAATGACAAGGCTTACCACACCACAAGATCCATGTGGTACATTCTTTATGCATCATGTGTTGACATCTTCAAATCACTCTTCACTCTTTGCATTGGTCAACCAAGTGTCTTCATGCTCCATCTCAATATCTTGAGGTACATAAGGAACTCTTCATTTGATTACATGCTCTAAATCTTAATCAACCATAGCTCAACTAATGAGGCTATCATGACACCGACTTAGAGCCATATCTTGAATTCTTCTATAGAGATAACACTCTCAAGATCTTGAACATATCATATTCTTATCTTCACTTCGATGATCTTGATGCCAAAACTCAAGGTATATCTTTATCTTCATGGCATCCATACTTGAATCCAACACATGAACTACAAGCATGACCTATGGAATATTCCTTCATATAAACTCAATGAAAACATTAGTCCATAGGGATTGCCATTAATCACCAAAACCACACATAGGGGCAATTACCCTTTCACGTGGACCACGCCCAAGATGGGCAAACCCACGACCATGAGCAGGTGCATGGACAGGGGGAATAGCACGTCCCCTGCCAACATGTGGAGCAGCATCAACATCACTACCCTCATCGAAATCATCAAAGGCATCATCATGTTGAGGATCTTCCCTTCTATGCAAGGCGGCTGTCAAACCCTCAATGGACTGCTGCAAAGTGGTGACATTGACATTGAGCGTAGCCATGTGCGTTTGGATAGTATCAACTGTCCCAACATGTTGATCCAATCTCATATTCATATCTTGGAGATTCTTGTCAATGGCATCTGTCGTGTTAGTAAACACACGTGTCAAGTGGGATTTCAAAGCCTCATATTCACGCCAATTGACGAGCTCCTCATCCTTCTTTTTCTGCAACACAACATCATCATCACTAGTAGATATGATTAGTAGGTTAGTGCAAAAATCAGAATCTGTATGGTGGAAACTCTCACAACTCACTCACAACTAATAAGAAAGGAGATCTTACCGTTCCAAAGTGAATAGAGATGCTCTACCAAACGAAATCAAAGACTGATGCACTTGATGTGATGAAGTGAATATCAAAGGTATAGAGAACGATCGCAGGGAACACATGTTATTTAAGGTGGAGCTATAGGTGTGGTATCCTATCTACACCACAAACAAGTCCTAGTGCTGATCGTACAAAAATCCAAGAAACACACACGGTGGAGATAAACGTGACAAAGCAATTTATGAACAGGAATATTGCAATGCACAAGAGAGACGCTAGTAATAGCTCAAATAGAACATGCACAAGATTGCTCAATCTACTAGTGCTATACACAACAAGGCCTCCCAAATTGCACACTTCTATATCTCTTTTTTTTTCAGGCTTGTAGCTCTTTTCTCTCTTTTTTTATACTGATTTTCTTTTCTTTTCTCTTTTTTTTTGATTCTTCAACTATATTACTCAATGCAAACGAGTACAGCAACCTCTAACAGAAACTGGGCCGGATAGTCCGGTTGATATGCGCCGGAGACTCCGGTTGGGCCGGATAGTCCGGTGTGATTCGGCCGGATAGTCCGGTTTTGCCTGTCGAAAAATTTCTGCACTGCAAACCCTAATGATCAGCCTGTCGGAGCAAAGCAACTAGTCTCGTGGGTATGTTCCTAGGCACAGATGCTGTAGATAGGCTGTGTCTATGGTATGCAAACAAAGGTACGCTATGTGGACTCGGAAAAACGATAAATACTTGCGGAAACGGTAACGGTGGGAACAGCGGAAAACAAGATCAAACCCTAAACCTAGACACAAACAGAAACTAGACTCCTACGAGGAAAACCTGCAGATCGGATCTACGAGAAGATACAATCAGCAACTAAAACTTGAAAACGATGCAATCTAGTCTATGGCAAATCTTTTTGTAAGGCTTTTTCTGTATAGGACGAAAACACTCTCTAATCTATGGATGGATTTGTGGATGCTTACCGAGGCAACACTGGAAATCTGATACCAATATGATATGGGGTGGCCCGATCTTCTCAGTAAGCGGATGGCAATGATAATGGTGGATGATAGATAACTAGCCTGTAGCTATGAACTCTCCCGCTCGATCCCTGATGCCAATGCAACAGCTCTCGAACCTGGTAGGATATTCACAACACCACGCTCTTGCACACGCAGCCGTGACCACGAACGGTAGTATGCAATCTACTAATTCCAATGGAACAACAGATCACACTCAATTATAGTTGGTAGATTCGAACACAGGGTAATTCCAGAGGTTCTATGAAAGAAACAACTCCAAAATATTTTAACGTGGTCTAAACCCTAACTAGAGGTCGTCCCATAGCTTATAAGGGCAGCTGGGGCGGCCAGAAACCGAAACTAAACGCAAACGACTCAAACTGATACAAACCGACTCGGACCAGATTCGGTCGGCGGGCAGACACTCCAGTCGAAATCGGTAGGACAGTCCGGTCAGGCCGGACACTCCGGGTGAAGTGTGCCGGACAGTCCGATCTGGCCAGAAACTTTAAAGTTTCCGGGTGGCGTACGTGTAGTGTCCGAACTGGCATACTGAATGTCCACGCTAGTTTGCCTCTCGACCAGGCCGGACACTCCGGTCGTGGCAGATCTTTTTGCCTCCGTCTTGATGATCTTCTCTTGCGCCTTCCTCCCGCTCCTCCCTCGCACATCCTTGGGCGATCATCATGTTGGGCTTCTCTTCTAGCCCTTCTCCTCCTCGCGCCATGCTTGTTTCTCCAACGAATCTGATCATACATAAATGCATAGACTTAGGCAGTATAAAGTTCTCATCAATCAAAGTACCAGATTCGTTTAGTAGTAAATTCACCTGTAGTTCCAGTAGCTTAGCACGAGCTGTTGTAACAGGTCCAATTCTAATCTCATTGGACTGATCCTTTCTTGCAACAATTGTAACATCTTCAGTAGTCATTGGGGTAGGTGTAATTGTAGGGATGTCCTCATCAAGGTAACAAACTTACACTACAATTGGGGAAACACATAATGTGAAGGAACAAAAATCGAACTTGCATACAGAACAAAACATTAGAATATAGGGGGACAAATTATAGAATCACAGAACAAACTGAGAGTGCAAAGGGAACTACACTAAGTGGGAAAATTGGCATCCATGGAACGAATCCTGACGGTCGGAGGAACAAGAATATGATCTTTTGAACAAATCACAAGTATAAAAGGACCAAAACTTACTAGTCATAACTCCTAAAGGAACACGATTTTATACGAATTAGAATAAAAAAATAGTAGTCGTGGAACAAATGACGAGTACAAAAGTATAGAAAAGTTGGGCCCAACGGAAAAAAATTATACACATGAGGAACAAAATCACAACTATTAAAGAAACACGATTTTAGACCGAGTTAAAAATATTACAAGTCATAGGACAAACATTTTGCTCATGGGGAACAAACCTCTTGGAGAAGAAGGAACACAAATATACCGATCGCGAAACCAATGGCAAGTACAGGTGGAACACATTAACACCCGAGTACAAGGGAAAATAGTTCCTAAAAACAAATTACAAGTATAGATGGAATACAAATTTAGCACCCCCACAACCATGGACCAAAATTTTATTTCTCGGTGAACAAAAATTCTATCGACCGCATGACAAAACTATGAGTACATACGAAACTCAATATTTAGTGCGAGATGACAAAAAAACATCTACAGGAGGAACAAAAATCTAGACTACGTGAACCAAAATAATTCACGACTACAAATGTGACATGAATTTTTTCACCCTCAAGGAATAAATCATATCTACCCGTGGAACAAGAAATGTCCGACTAAGAGGAATATATCACAACAATATGCGAAATAAATCACAACAATTGAATGAAAAAATTAAACCTAGATGGAACAAAAATAAAATTTATACTAGAAGAAACAAAAAAAATGCCCACAAAACACATTTGAATTAGAACATATTAATAAATGGAGTACGAATATGAGAAGGGAACATGAAAATAAGCGAAAAAGAAAAGAAACCAAAACGAATGATAAATTCCAAAAAAAATAAGAAAAGAAAAGAGTTTAAGGAAAAAGAAAGAAAAAAAATACGAAGAAGAAGCATACGTGATTGGTACAGAAAAAACACACGATCAGTGGACTAGCTTCGGTAGAGAAGAAGGTTCCTTGCCTCTAACTGGTCAAGGATAACACGCACCTGATCGGTGACGTGGTAGCTCCATGCAACTTTTTATCTATATCTATCTATATCTATTTATATCTATCTATCTATCTATCTATCTATCTATCTATCTATCTTCTATCTACTAATTTACCTTATGGTACGTTCGTCGCCCCCAAAATCCGTCTGTCAGGTTTTTACTCTTTTGTCCCTGGTAGTCTATGTTATTTACGCCTCTGCCACTGCCAAAGCCAACAAATCACCATCCCGCACGGGCACGGGCACAGGAGCGCCCTGCCCCACTCGCCAACCTCCCACGCGCCGTCGTTCCTCGTCGCCTCGCTCGCCCCCGTGTGCGCCCCTGCTCATCACCAATCGTCGTCGGCCTCCTCTCCGTGTTGTTTCAGTCTCACGCGCGGGGCTGCCGGTAACCGGCCGCTGCTCCTCGCCATGCCGTCCTCGATCTATGACGCCTCGGTTACGCCAATGCGGGAGGAAGTCCGGGTCATGCCGATGCGGGAGGAAGCCGGGAGCAGGGCTCCATGGAGGAGGCTCCGTGGTGGTCGTCGTCGACCGAGGGGACTGGAGCTCGCAGCTAAAGGCGCAACCTGTGGTCAAAATTAGGTGCGCCAGATTTCCCATCAGACCATAGCCCTGTTACTGGTGCCCTCCCACGGCCAATCCCCATCTCGGCATCCTCCGATTTTGGCCACCGCTAGGTCCTTCCACATGGGCGCCACGACGAAGGTGCAGGACAATGGCTATCACCTGAGCGGCATGGATGCACACAGTCACCTTGCTTCTTTTTTTCAGTTTTGCTGCGCGACAAGGTCAAGAATATTTGCTTCAAGATGCAGATCTAGGTATGCAGCCAGGCCTATCCACATAGCAGCACCGGTAACTCACATCAGATTCTTACTTGCTCTTCCAGTAGTTCAGAATTTATTTACATAACTCATTACCGTCACTCTTCTAGAAAGAAAGTGGATCTGGATCCTGCTTTCGATTGAACTATGGAGCTCTTTATGACTTTAGGAAGAGAATAAGAGAAACGCCTAAAATTAAGGTTTCTTGTGGAGTAATATGAAGGTCTATTGTTTGTGGGGGGTAAACATGCTATATAAATTCGTGGTTTAATTACAAATCTCGTAGTAGCTACTGGTGAGTTCATTTTTTTGCCGCTATACTGGGTGAGCTTCTTCCCAGGCAACTAGAATGCTTTCTATTTTGACACGTCACAGATAACTTATTCATGTAGTAAAGTGATATGATAAAATTCAGTTGAGCAACAAGACTATTCCTTAATGTATGATATCAATTGGGTGATAAAATTCAGTTGAGCAATGAGATTATTCCTTAATTGATGATATCAATTGGGTGATAAAATTCAGTTGAGCAATGAGACTATTCCTTAAGTGATGATATAAATTAAGGTGAAAGCCTGAAAGAAATATATGTGCGCGAGAGCAATATGTTGTTTCTGTGCTTTGGTATTGCTGGAATTATTTTTACAGTTTTTGCATAAACACCCTCAATGAATCTTTGAAGTTAATCCACAGTGGCGGAGGCAGCTCCCGGCAACTACCCGGGCTCGACCAGGGAGCATCTTGAAGTAGTGTGGTGTTAGTTGAAGAAGCTGGGAATTTTTTGGCAAAAATTGCACTAACGAGACCACAAGCTGAACAGGCTCAATGACAGCTGGCTCAACCACTGTTAATCCAGCTTATGAATACTAATAGGAGTATATGTCAAGGCATCAACTTTCGTTAGTCAACATCTCTCTAGGTGATGTTTATGACCTGTACATGTGAGAACACTAAATAATTAATAGTAGAAACTTTGCATAATGCTAAGGTTATATGCATATTTGACATGATTTAAAAAAATTATTAGGCAATATGTCTCCATCCATACGTGGATTTTACCGATAAGTTTCTTTATTGCCCTTTGACTGGACACATCCAGCAGTGTTGAAACTAGGCTAGATATGGCGCCTTGTTTATGGATTTTTTTAGTTTTTAGTGAACTTCAAGACTAATATCACTTACTCGCCCATTTTGGGTTTACAATGATTTTGTAATAAGATGTAAATAGTAAAAATTAGATAAGGGAACAATGTACTTATAAGATAACGTGTCATTTGTTGTATTACTCTATATATATTTCTTATTTCCTTCTCTATGATCAATGTACAAGGCTTTGGTTAACCTGCAGCTATTCCGAACAAATGAGAATTTGAGGGGTAATTAGAATGAAGATGAGAAAGGGTGTCACCAGGTAATGATATCTTGCATGCATGGACGAAGATCCAGATTGTAGGGGTGTACTATTCAGGTACATGTTTTGTAGTTAGGAAAATTCATGGTTCTACCAAGCTTATGCCTAAATTTACATGACTGCAGTGGACAACTAGCTAATAATTTCTTTATTCTATATTGTCTCTTATATTCTTCTTTTTAAAGAAGAAGAGACAAAGAATTTCTGTTCTTAAACTGACGTCTATGTAAAACCTTATCAGTTCATTCCTCAGCTTTTGGTTATAGGGAAGAAAAAGATTCATCTACCTTTTGTGGCAAGGAAATTGTGCCGCATTTTTATTATCCATCTATATACAAAAAGGTTGGACCAAATAAGATACGTACCTAGAAACTAGACACTCAGATGAATTCCTTTCCAGTTAGACCAGGATATAGTCATTAAGTTAGTCTCTTGTAATACTAGGCTCCGGGATTTTATTCAGTCCAGTATAAAATTTGCATTCTTAGGACAACTAATTTTTTCTCCTGTTTGAATGTCTTAATAAAATCTGTGCAACATATCAAAACCCTTTAATGGAAATTGAATAGAAAATATAGCGTGAGAATCTTTAAAAATGGCGAGATCTTTTGCGGCACGAAAAAGACATATTTTTCTTTTCTTTTGACTACTCGGTGAACACGACTGTTAATGTATCTTCGTTCCGTAGCAACGCATGGGCATTTAGCTAGTATATATATATAGAAACCCTATTCAGCATCCAGGGTGCAGAATAGTTATTTTGCACCCTACATATTTTTATGTTCTTACATACATAAATTTATGTTTTGTATACTAATAATATGTTCATATTCATCAGAAACGTAAAAAAATCGACATAAAAATACGATTTATGAGTCATTATAGTGTAAAAAATAGAGAAAATTCGCATTTTACGCCGTATTTTTTTACGGCATGTAAACAATTTTTTTACGACAAGTCAAAATTTTCTTATGTTCTTCTTAACTTCTGAGGTAAGAGAAAATTTACGTGACGTAAAAATTTTATACGGTTTGAAAGATAGGGGGTGGATGAAGAATAACTATTCTACACCCAGGATGTCAAATAGCGCCATATATACATATATATATATATATATACCTCAGAAGTTAAGAAGAACATAAGAAAATTTAGACTTATCGTAAAAAAATTGTTTACATGCCGTAAAAAAATACGGCGTAAAATGTGAATTTTCTCTATTTTTTACACTATAATGACTCATAAATCGTATTTTTATGTCAATTTTTTTACGTTTCTGATGAATATGAATATATTATTAGTATACAAAACATAAATTTATATATGTAAGAACATAAAAATATGTAGGGTGCAAAATAACTATTCTGCACCCTGGATGCTGAATAGGGTCTATATACACTATATATATATATATATATATATATATATATATATATATGCCAGATTTCCGTCCGATTTTATTTTGGACGATTTTGCCCCTGCTCTTTCGGAAGTTTTACACCACCTGCCACCGCTGAGTGTACCTCTGTCCCTCGTCGCGTCCGCCGCGCACGACCCAAATCAATCGCCGCCAGCCTCTGTTCCCCTCCACCGTACGCTGCCGGTCCAGCTCGTTCCCGGCGACGGCGCCCCGCCACCCGCGCCATCCTTCCTCAGCTCACCTCATCTCTCATGTCCGCGACCCTGCCAAGCGCCTCCACCTCACTGCCTGTCCCGCTCGCCGGCCATCCGCGGCGGCCAAACCAAAGGCCGCTACCGTCGCTGTGCCGCCGGTGAAAAATCTCCGCCGCCGGCGCCCCGAGCTGTCGTGCCCACCACCCTCCCCTCCCCATGCACCTCTCTGAGCTGTCGTGCCCGCCACCCTCCCCTCCCCGTGCACCTCTCTGAGCTGCCGTGCCGCCACCCCTTCATCCGGAGATGCCATCCTCGCTAGCACACAGATCGGGCATTCCCCGACCGCCATCACAGCCATGGTCGACGCTCTTGCGCGCACGCCTATGTCTTCGGCGACTCCCAAATCCCGTGCTCTCGTCCAGGTGGATGCCCGGCAGATCCCGCCTGCTCGATCCCCACCGACTGGCGCCGTCGCCGCAGCCCTCCTCCGGTAGGAGGAACGGGACCTGCCGCCCCTATATGAGGACATCGCCGTTCTCGGGGGCCTACCCTGGCAGTGAGAATGGAAGTGGAGCTGTCGGCCTACTGTAGGGCCGCGGCGGATTCGGCGAGCAATCGAGCACTGGCAGCAGACAGGAAAGCGGAGAAGCTGGCCTGCTGCAAGGCGGCGGTCGATTTGGCAAGGCATCGAGCACTAGCAGCGAATAGGGAGCGAGCCGCCGGCCTACTACAGGGCGGCAACTGATTTGGCGGGGAATCGAGTACTGGCGGCGCGGAGCCGCCGGTCTAATGCAGGGCGGCGGCCGATTTGGCGGGGAATCGAGTACTGGCGGCGCGGAGCCGCCGGATTGCTGTAGGGCGGCGGCCGAATTGGCGGGGAATCCAGCACCGGCGGCGAGTAGGGAAGCGGAGCACCGGCGGCGAGCAGGAGCTGTGTTCCATATCTTGGTTCAGTTGATATTTACTGATCGAGGAATTGACAGTTATGTGGGATTGCTGAGTATGCGTGGAGCCACATAGTCACCTCTGACGAAGTTTACAAGCATATCAAGGGGAACCGTGACTTCAAGATGTCCAACTGGACCCGATGCCTGCAATACTGCCATGACCGTCGTATTCGACCAGTACGATCTATTGGACATATACAATATCTATGCCCCCACGTGCCTCCTGAACCTGAACTCATCATCTTCCGCTAACCGAGCACACTTGGTGAATGATCATGTAAAATGACAAGAAAATTGAAAGTTTCAGGTTTCAGCTTCACTTAAAATTTATGTCTATCTCTGGCATGATGGGGAGCACAATTTGGGGAGGCAGGGTGGTTGTTCTCGGGCTATGACCCGTGCTACTCGAACTACACGCAAGGCTACTTCAACAGGAAAGATGTGCAGAAGGCCTTCCATTGGACTGCTTCCAGGGAAATATCAAGTCTGCAGGTGGATGACCAGGAGCTATTTAGTACAATGTACTTTCAGAAATATAAGGAGAGCTCTCCATTCTTGGTGCAGTGACCCCATCCTAAACTCGTACAATTTCTCAGTGTTTTCGGTGCTACAGATATACACCAAGCTGATCAAAGCAGGGCTGAGAGTCTGGCTCTACAGGTGTGCTTCTTGAACCCTTAACAAGTCATTTTTAAACTCTACAACATGTACAGTCGGCCTTAAACATCACCTCATAGTCCATTTAGAACAAGCTTATCTTCAGATTAATTGTTTCAGGTTCCCGTATTTTTGATTCGTTTGATTTCAGTTTCGAATTTTTGGCATATATTCGTTTTTGTCCGGTGCCCTTTGAGTTTTCTAATCCGGAATCGATCGAGAAACACAACTGAAAGCCTGGAAGGCGCCTCCTCTCCGTCGTCCGTCTGCCCAAGTCCACGGTGCCTCCTACCGGAGACCTCGTGTTTCTGTCAGATTGAACAGCGGAGAGGCTCTCGAAGAATCCAATGCTTGGTGCGTAAAGCTGTGGTTCTTAGTGTGTTATACAACAACAACTAATTATGTTTTGCTTTCAGAGTCGTGCGAACTGGACCGGATCTCTCGAGCCCTTCTCGCCTGAAAAGCCGGCGCGACGCGACAGAGGGGAGGCACGAGAGTAGCTGTAGAGTGTAGTTGTAGCTGTAGGTCTAGGGTGTGGCCTTGTGTGGAGTCGTGGCGCTATGCCGGGAGGAAATCGCTGGATCTTGTGAGCGAGATCTGGCGCTAGGCGGTAGTGGTGGTGCTCGTCATGGTGCTCCGGCAGACGAAGCCGTATGTGGCGGCGGTGCACGGCTCCTCCGACTACTCTAACAATATGGCTCGCGTCCGTGCTCGGCAGAAGATGCAGCTACTATGGTCGGCCATGTTGGCGGGGGAGTCGAAGCGGAGAGCGGCTGCCGGTGACTGCTCTGCGGCGAAGGTGGGAAAGTTCTGAAGCTGTGGTTGAGGAGATCTTCTGGAGTTCATCAGCAGCAATAGCACTTCGTCGACGGCCTCTGACTATTGTCCAGCTGCTACCACCAAGGAAGATCTTCGCGTCTTCTGCTGCGGTGTTCATCACCTCGTCGTCACCAAGTGGTTCTGTATTTGAAGACGATGCTGATGGCAGCGGCTGTTCTGCAGCAACGCTCGGGCATGCTGCTAGTGTGTAATAATGTGTAAAGACGTCCGTCTAGTCGTGCATGACACAGGTGGAACTAGCTCAACCAGGACAGACCGAAGAAAACGGGCTCGGCCCATGATAAAAATTCTTAAGCGAAACGGCGACACCGTAACGCGCGCGCTAGCGAGCATTCTCCAAAAGCATTGCGTTTGGAAGCCCGGTTATGGGCCTGAATAAATCCAACTAGAAGGACCTCGCACTTCCGTGCCTCTTTTGTTGTTAACGTTTAATTTTTTTATGTGATCTTTTGACTTCATCTGTGATATCAAATAGATTAGGAAGGTATAACTTCACTAATTTTTCCAAATTTATGCAAATAAAACCACTTTGGTTGGCAAAGTATTACACCTTCTGGAAAAACGTAAACATAAAATGATGAATGTATATACGAAACTAAAATCTTATAACACATGTACCAGAAGAAGAAAAATATATGTAACAGGCAATAACCAAAAAAGAAGTAACAAAGCTAACAATGGACCAACTCTGGATAACGCATATACATAAATTTCATGATGAAAATAATTTGCTAAACACAACCAAAAAGTATTATATACTTTTCTCATACTTCTTTTAAAAGGAATAATGTTGTGACCGAACTGAAGTAAAATGCATCTATAGTCCTGTAATTCAGGATTTGCTATAATACAGTCCTTGATCTTGCTCTTCTTGTCCACCTAGAGAATCTCTAACCCAACCCCAATAACTTAGAGGAGAAAAAGGATCGCTAAACTGGATTCCTATATTTTTTCTTCTCTAAATTTCGGTCGCCGGATTCGATCCCCAAAAATCTTCGAGGACTAAAAGTTTTTCATCATCATTTTCAAATCTCCACACCACAATCCAAATATCCATAATACAAACATGCATAAATATTATCCAAAATACATCAAATCAATCAAGTTAGATCCAAAAGTTTGGCCACCTCTTCCACCGTCTTGGTGATACGTCCAAAACGTATCTACTTTCCCGAACACTTTTGCTATTGTTTTTCCTCTAAACTTGTGTGATTTGGAAACAACTAACAGGGACTGACGCTGTTTTCAACAGAATTACCTTGGTGTTTAGTTTTTGTGCAGAAAATCAACTATCAGAAAAAATCCCGGAAAATATGCCAAAAATCCTATTTCACCAGAAGACTCACGGAGCCAGAAGACGAGACGGAGGAGGGCCACGAGGGGTACACACCACCTGGCCGCGCGGGCCAGGCTAGGCCGCGCCTGGGGGTGGTGTGGCCGCCTCGGTCACCCCCTCGGCCTCCTTCTTCGTCTATAAGTTGCCTCTTGATCTAAAAACCAAGGGGAGTTTCGATGTTTTTTTCAAAAAGAGTTCCGCTACGCCGCCACCACCAGATTCCGCGATTCAGAACCAGAAAATCCGTTCTGGCACCTTGCCAGGACGGGGAATTGGAGAAGATCATCGTCATCATCATCACCATCGCTTCTCCATCGACCATCCATGATTCCCCTGTCCATGAGTGAGTAATCCCCTGCTGTAGGCTATGGGGATGGTAGGGATTGGATGAGATCGTTCATGTAATGGCATCAGATTGTTAGGGCATGGTGCCTAGTATCTATTATTAGTGCCTTTTGATTTTGTTGCAACTTGTTATGCTTAATGCTTGTCACTAGGGCCCGAGTGCCATGATTTCAGATCTGAACATGTTATTGATTCATTATGATAGTATTGTTTATGGTCTTACCTGCAAGTTGTATACACATATTGTTGTCCAGAACCAAAGGCCATGAAGTGACAACAATCGGGATAACCAGAGGGAATGACTTTGATGTGAGGATCATATGTGTTCATGGAGTGTTAATGATTTGCTCCGGCGCTCTATTAAAAGGAGCACCTTAATTGCCAGTAGTTCCCTTGAGGTCCCGGTGCAAACGGGCTGGCAGGACAAAAGATGTTGTGCAAGTTCTCATTGTGAGCACGTATGACTATATATGGAACACATGCCTATGATTATTTAGTACTTGGATGCTTTATCTTATTTATCTACAAATGCCCTATGTCTTGATTGCCATATGAATTGTATCGTCCATGCAACGTCCGTCCATCCATCCCTATGCCTACTGCGCTTTAATCCTACTGTTTACTGCAATTGTTACTAATGTCTTTACTTTTACTACTTCTATTACTTTACTATTGCTACTACAAAACTATTGCTACTGATAAACTGTTGTGAGCAAGATTGTTTCCAGGTGCAGCTAAATTTACAACTCAGTTGTTAAGGCTTATAAATATCCTTTGGCTCCCCTTGTGTCGAATCAATAAATTGGGTTTCACTTCCCTCGAAAATACTGTGATACACCCCCTATACTTGTGGGTCATCAAGACTATTTTCCAGCGCCTTTGCCGGGGAGCATAGCTCTATTTATCAACTTCACTTGGAATTACTATTGTTCGTTGCCATCCATCCATCATGGGTAAGTCTCGTGATGGCAAGGTCCCTATTTTACCATCCACTACAAGGAGAGGTGCGGTTCTGAACACCGTTGTTGCTCTTGATTCACCATCTGTTATGAGTAAGCTCCTTACACCACCACATACACATGCTACACACACTACTACTACTGCCGAATCTGAAACTTCTGATACTTATGATGCTGCTTCTACTGTGCTTGATTTATCTTACATAACCATTGTTGAGAAAGAACCTTTTTGTGAAACTAAAATGAAAGTGCTGTAGCACATATGACCGAGCTTTCTACCATGAGTGGCTTATTTTCTGATGATATTAAGATGCACACCTACTTTGTTGCTAAAAATTTCCCTTTTTCATTGAAAGGATAAGCTAAAACTTGGTTTAATAATCTACCTCCTGGATCTATTGATAGCCCTGATTGCTTGATTAGTACCTTCCTTTAGAAATATTTCCCTCCTAGTGCTAGACATGCTATTTTGCAGGAACCTTTTGATTTTAAACAGGGAGAAAAAGAGATATTGCCTGAATCATGGGCAAGGTTTTGTGCTTTGATTCATGCACATGCTAGATGTCCATTACCTAAAAATGAGCTTCTTGATATATATTATAATGGACTAACTAAAGAATCTAGGACATACCTGGATAGTTGTGTTGATTGTGTTTTTAGGAAGAGAACTCCCAAAGAAGCTGAGGAATTAATGGCTAAAATAAGCAAGAATTATGAAGACTGGACTTCATCTGAGCCAACAACACCTGAGACAATGATGTCTACACACTTCTATTCTTGTAGACAGTTGTTGGGCCTCCAAGTGCAGAGGTTTGTAGAACAGCAGCAAGTTTTCCCTTAAGTGGATCACCCAAGGTTTATCGAACTCAGGGAGGAAGTGGTCAAAGGTATCCCCTCTCAAACAACCCTGCAATCAAGATACAAGAAGTCTCTTGTGTCCCCAACACACCCAATACACTTGTCAGGTGTATAGGTGCTCTAGTTCGGCGAAGAGATAGTGAAATACAAGTGGTATGGATATAAGACAACGGTGCCAGAAAATGGCTTGATTGCGTGGAAAAGACTAAAGGAAAACTGAAATAAAGACGAAAGCAAGCAAACATGTAACATATCTAATTACAAACGGTATATCAATGCTTAGAAACATGGTCTAGGGATCATACTTTCACTAGTGAACACTCTCATATAAATATCTTCTCTTTATGATACTACTCTTAACTACTCTCCGGTTGGACACTCTAATCATTGCTAGGGCTATAACAGCACACCTCAAAGTTCATCTTTCCCATCTAGATAACCCCACACTATCACCTTGAGTACTAGATGGGTCCAACAAACACCACAATTTCATAAAGACATTCAACTCCAAATATAACTCATAACAAGTATTTGTAATCTCTAGCCTAAGTGCCACCATGGTGTGCACACTGTCAACTTCACACACATGGGGAGGGCAGAGATCTATTAAAGCACTTGAGTAGCAAGGTAGATCTATAGATTACAAGCTCATGATCTCAATAAGATCATGCATAGAGAGAGAGATGAAAACATAGCTACCGGTAGAACCCTTAGCCTCGAGAGAGAACTACTCCCTCCTCATCATGGGAATCAGCAATGGTGATGGAGATGGTGGTTGAGATCGATGGAGATGGCTCCGGGGGCACTTCCCCGTCCCGGCAGGGTGCCAGAATAGAGACTTCCTGTCCCCCGAATCTCCCTTTCGGTGGTGGCGGCGCTGCGGAACTTTTCGTAGCTGGAGGCTTGATGATTTAGGGTTTTCGCATCGGGAGGAATATATAGGCGAAGGGGAGAGGTCGGTGGCTAGCCAGGGGGCCCACACCATGCCCTGGCGTGGCTTGGGGGGACCCGCGCCTAGGGGTGGTTTGGCCACCATGTGGCCCCCCTTCGTCTCTCCTTCTAGCTCCGTGAATCTTCCGAGAAAATAACGACTTTGGCTTTTGTCCGGTCCAATTCCGAGAATATTCAGTTTTTGACTTTCTGGAACCAAAAACAGCAGAAAACAGGCAACTGGCACTGTGGTTCTTGTTAATAGGTTAGTCCAAGCAATCATATTAAAAGTACTCCAAATTGTGGACAAAACATAAGAAAGTAGATAAAACCAAGCATGGAACATCAAAAATTATGGATACGTTAGCAACATATCAGACAACTACACCTGAGTTAACTGTGCCTGAGCCAACACCAACACCAAAACCAAAGAAGAGAGGAGTTATTGAACTAAATTATGAAGTGATGAAGTAAGCTAAGAAATGTCTTAAGGAGAAGGGAATTAAAGCTGAAGACGTGAAGAATTTACCTCCTATAGAAGAATTATGTAAGCCAATCCCCCACTCATCCACTATTGAGGTACACTCTCTTCAACATTGATGAAGGTGATATTCCTTACTCTAAACCTCTTGGTCAATTCTTAGAAGAATTTGATATTTTTATTGTTAAGCAAGATAATTTTAATAAAAGGGTGCAAAATCATCTAATGGAAAAATCTAGAGCTATTGTTGAGTTGAAGGATATTGTGGAAAGAACCTCTAATGATGTTAAAATGATTGTTAAACATTTTCAAATGGTTCAAACTCAAATTGATCAGCTTATTAAAGTACAAAAAGACTTGCTAGTTAACTGCTAAAGAAAAACATGCTTATGAAATTAGAACTAGAAGTGGTGCTGCTACCCAGGATCCTCTATATCCTGAGGGGCATCCTAAAAGAATTGAGCAGGATTCTCAATAAACTGAAAATAGTGGTACTACTCCTAAGAAAAGGAAAAAGAAACATAAAACTATTGTAGAACCTTCTGAACCTGCTAAAGATCCTAATAGTATATATGTCTCTGATGCTGAAACTGAAAGTGGTAATGAGGAAAATGATGCTCCTGATAAAGAAAAAGTTGAAGAAGAATCTGAAAGGCACACTAAGAATACTAAATACACTAAAGAAGATTTTGTTGCTAAGAAACATGGTAGTGAAATAGAGCCTTGGGTCCAAAAACATATGTCTTTCCCTGATAAGAGACACAAGTCAAAGGAACACGAACACTATAATAAGTTTTGTGAGTGGATGAAACCTTTATTTTTGCAAATACCTTTGACTGATGCTATTAAATTGCCACCTTATTCAAAGTATATGAAGGATATTGTCTCTAATAAAAGGAAGATCCCTAATGAAGAAATTTATACTTTGCTTGCTAATTATTCCTTTAATGGTAAGGTTCCAAAGAAACTTGGAGATCCAGGGATTCCAACTATTCCATGGTCTATTAAAAATAGTTATGTTAGAACTGCTTTGTGTGATTTGGGAGCAGGAGTTAGTGTTATGCCTTTTTCTCTCTATAAGAGACTTCAATTGGAAAAACTAATACCAACTGATATATCTTTGCAAATGGCTGATAAATCTACTACTATTTATGTTGGTATATGTCAGGATGTACCTATTCAAGTTGGTCATAATTGCTTGATATTAACTGATTTTGTTGTGCTTGAAATGACTGAAGATGACAATATGTCTATTATTCTTGGGAGACCTTTTCTTAATACTGCAGGAGCTGTTATTAATTGTAATCAAGGAAAGGTGACTTTTAATGTTAATGACAAGGAGCATAATGTCTATTCCCCCAAGAAGATTGATAGGACTTATGATTTAAATTCAATTGAACATGTTTAGGGCATCCAAGTTGGAGAAATATATTGTCCCATACCACGAGAAAAATATGAAACTATTATGATTGGGACCATTGCTATCAAGGTTGAGGTAACATAATCATTAGTGGAATACAAAGTTTTGTTTCATATAAAATTGTTTTGGTAACAAGACCTGGTCAACCTTGTTAACAAAGGGATTTTAATGAACAAACAATGTTTTCACCATGATTATCTTTGCTTACTTTTATTTTTATCCATTTTAGTTTTTGCTTTCACTTAGTTTACTCTTCTGTTGTTAGTTGCTTGCATATTAGAGTGTTTTAGAACTTCTGAAATCTTAGTTTTGTTTTGTTTTTGCATCATTCCAAAGTCATCTTTCTGTCAGAAAATCATTCATCAATACCTGAAAATTGCTAAAAAATAAAGTGTCTTGAAAAATTCCAAAAAATTCATATTAAATTTTTACGTGAAAAAGGGGCATAAAAGTGCCTGGAGAGTACCGGGGGGCCCACAAGGCAGGCACACCACCTGGTGGCGCGGCCACCCCAGGGGCACGCCTAGCCATGGTGTGGGCCACCCCTAGCCCTCCACTCACTCTCTCACTTGCCACTTCCTTCTCTCTCCTGAGAAAACACCAGTTCATTGCTCGAAATCGCGTTCTTGCTGTTCTTGTCCATGATTTTTCGATATCCTTGCTCAGCCCATCTTTGCTACTGAAATTCTGAGCATTTGTTCTCCGGTATGTGACTCCTCCGCTTGTCCAAGTAGATTTGTGTTTAGTGGTTTGTATCTTGAGTATTTTACTGCTGTAGGTGACATGTTATGTGAGCTTGTAAGCTTGTTGAATGCTTAGAAATTTTTTTTTGATGCATGCTTAGACCTCTTACAAGTCCCTATGAGTAGTTCCCTTCATTATGTATTCACTTTGCAATCACTTGTATAATTGATGTTTAAATTTCAGAATATCAAAGATGAACAACCACACTTTTGGAGAAATATTTGAGAGGGACACACCCAGGAGGGCAAGGCCTTCAAGATCAGCCTCTCAGTTTAGGCCTTCATATAATGAAGATCTTATTGCACCACGCTTCGGAAATGAAGGAGATGAGGGAGATGCTCACCCATCTACCTTCCCTTGTTTTACCTTTTTGCAAGTTGTAGCGATCCTTGATGAGTTCTTACTTCTTGTTCAGAGGGTTGGGCTGACCACTTACATGGAAGATGAGAGTGAGCAATATGTCGTGCTCACCAAACTTTTGTCGAGAGTTTCGTTTTTACTAACACCCCTTATCAGTCAACTGTTTCATTCAGAATCTATAATCTGCCTATTACCATGCCATTGGAAAGATTTTGCAGCATTATAGGCATAGGCATGACTGGTACAATGAAGAAGATCCAAGGTCGACCCGCTGATTTGACGGAGCTCTACCGAAGTGTGACAAATGACGATGACCGCGTAGCTCAGCACAGGAAGATAAGGAACATTCAACTCCCAGCTGTTAGATATTTTGCTTATTATCTTGCCACTAGCATTCTTGGTAGGGAGAACACTAGTAATATTTCTAATTATCATTTGGCCTTCCTCGCTGCTGCACTTAATAATGATACCAAGTATAATCTTGGCTCTCTCATTGCTCGCCGCCTAGCCGCTAGAGGACCTATTTATGGGGGCATTATTGCCTCACGTATGGTTGCTGCTTTAGAACTTTCTGTGGATCCTAATGATACTGTATTGACACCACAAAGGCTTGATCTTGCTTCTATGAAAACGCATCACTTTGTCACTGCTGACTCTAGTACAGAGGGTTTAGTATACATGATGTTTTTTACTAACGGAGATGAGAGGGAAATTCCTTTGCCACAATCCACTTTGTTCAGTATTTACAGGAGGCCATGGTCGCGTTCCAAAGAGGAGGTGGACGAGCAACTCTGCTTGCTTGGTTTCCACGGGCCCTCTTACGACTATTCTGCGCACTACGCTGGGGCGTCCTCAAGCTCGTATCAGGACGAGGGCACCTCTTCGCCGTACTACGGAGGCGCTCCATCTTGGCCAGCTTGGGATTGATACCCACTTAGGCCAAAAGCCTAAGCTTGGGGGGAGGTACACCGACACCACACTCATCTCCATACCAAGTTTAGTCGGTACTTTGTATATCCATGTTTCGTTCTCTTTTTAGTTTTTTGTTCTTTCTTTACTTTTGATTTCCAAAACACAAGAAGACCAAAAATATTTTCGTTGTTTCTCTTTGTTTGCTTCTTTGTCTTTTTAGCCTTGGTTTGCTTTTTTCCTTTTAGCTTTGTTTTGATTATTCGAAAAACCCAAAAAGATTTCGCTTTGCTTGTTCTTCCTTTTGGTTCTTGCCTTTAAAAATCGAAAACCCAAAAATATTTTTATTCTTCTTTGGCTTTGTGAAGTTCGTTGCAGGGTTTAGCGGTCCTCAGTGGAGTTTGGTTTCATATTATTATTCAAGCCACACAAGCGAAGGGCAATAATGAGGATTAATGACAACTTGAGGTGTGGTAAGAGGCTGGTAACAAACTCTATTAGTTTTCATTTTTGTACATATACTCATCATTGTGGGCATGCTTAGTCTGTTCAAGTAAGGTGTATGTTATTTATGGATGCTTAGTAGTTCTTGCTTTCTTATGATTAGCTCCAGCTTGCTAATGGTTTGTAGCATGTCATATGAATGTTTGCTTGCATTTCTCTATTCATAACTTGGTATGACACTATGGTATCCTCCTCTAAATGTTTCACTTGAATTAACTTGGCACATGATCACGCATGCATATGACTGAAACAATAATCAGTTAAGCCTCGATGAATTATTTTGCCTCAGGAGTCTTGAATCACTTTCATGCCATGATTAGTCCTGTTTTGTTGCAAGCATGATTATGACAGTTATTGCTCTCTCATTTTTTGCTCCCTTACTATTGCTAGCCTTCACGTGCACTGAGTATGAGCTCTACTTGTGTTTCCAACTCCCCAAAACCAATATTGCCAAAAGTGTCCACCATACCTACCTATTAGCATCATTTGCTACTCTGTGCATATTTCAGTATGCCTTGTTTTCTTCTGAATAAAATGTGTGCTTTTATGAGAAAGTTAGTTAGTAAAGCTCTCACGAACTTGATGGCACACTTTATTTCTTGCACTTAATAAATCTGAACCATTGTGACTGTCCATGAAAGTTATATGCTTGCAAAGGCTAGGGATTAGCAGAATCGTGCTGTCACGGGGAACGCTTTCAACACCTGTAAATATATACCCTGTTGATATCATGCTCTTTTGTTTACGGATGTCGTCGGTGTGAAATAAAAGGGGAGCTTGTAAGTCCATGGAGTTATGTATGTGTGTTAGAGAAACACCTGGGCGGCTGGTCTAATCCATGCCTAATCATGGTGGAAACCTGCAGCGTAACCATAATGAGAAATCTATGAAGCATTCTTCTTATAAAAAAAGAGAAAGATAGTTATTGAGAAAAAGAAAAAAGATGATGAGAAAAGAGGAAAGAGAGAAAAAAGCAACATTTTCCCATGGTAAATAAGATGATGCTGAGATGCTTATTGTCTGCTTGCATTGTCATTTTGATATGGGGATTCTTCTGTATCATCGGGCAAGGGGTACCCCGTTGGCGGTTCTCTATGATATGGGGATTTACTATGACAAGAACTTACCGGTAACTAAAGTTGAGTAGCATGAGGAGCGGCCCTCGTACTCAAGGGACATGAGATTTCCAGTTTATAGTCTGTCATGCATATAACTCGTACTGGACCTCACTTTCACCTTAACCATTTAAAGATGTTTATGATAGGGGTAATGAGAGCTCAAAGCTAATAAGTACCATACTTTCAGCATTCGGAAGCCTGATGACCCACAAGTATAGGGGGTGTATCGCAGTATTTTCGATAAGTAAGAGTTTCGAACCCAACAAGGAGCAGAAGGTGCTGGCTAGTGGTATGGATCAGGAATTCTCTACAAATACTTAACAAACGGATTTTTAGGGGTTTTTGATAATGCAAGTAAATAAAGTACGAGTAAACAAAAGACAATAAGAATAAATGCAGCAAGTGGCTCAATCCTTCATTCAGCAAAGGACAAGCCGGGTGTATTACTTAAGATGACCAAACGTTCTCGAGGACACACGGGAAGACTGTCAAGTGCTTTCGCTTCATATAGTTGATTAATCCTCTTTAGCTTGCTAAGTGTTGTGTGCGTGAACCTGTGCTAATGTACCGACCTTCCTAGGACTAATACATACTTGTGATTATACCCCTTGCAAACATCCGTAAGTACAAGAAAGTAATTAAGGTAAAAACCTAACCATAGCTTTAAACTCTAAGACCCTGACGTCCCTTGTGCAATGGTTTCCTAACGGGGGTTCAGGTTTCTATCACTCCGGCAACCCCTACGATTAGTAGCCAAATACACAATGCATTCCCCTAGGCCCATATAGGTGAAGTGTCATGTAGTCGACGTTCACATGACACCACTAGAAGAAGTACACCACAACTTAAATATCAAACAATTGAATCTTTCTCAACACAATTCCACTACTAACAACATGACTTCTCCCATGTCCTCAAGAACAAAACGAACTAGTCACAAGACATCATATGGATCATGATCAGAGATGAAATAATGCTTTGTAACAATCTAAACATAAACGATAATTCAATGGTTCACTCAATAGCATCAACTACAAGGAGTAATCAACACCAGGAAAGTTTCCCCTAAGAACAATGCAAGATTCAACCCAATTGTTACAATGGTATGAAGTGGTGATGATGGTGCTGGTGGAGATGATGGTGGTGATGATGATGATGATCCCGATGAAGTCCAGCTTGATGGTGGTGTTGATGGCGACGATCTCCCCTTTCCGGGAAGGAATTCCCCTGGCAGAATTTTGTCTGCCGGAGAGATCTTTCTCTCTCGGTGTTTTCCGCCCCGCAGAGGCGGCGGAATATTTCTGTGGTTGCTCCCCGAGTATTAGGGTTTCGGGAGGATTATATACGCCAGAGGGGAGAGCCAGAGGTGGGCCAAGGCAGCCACACCACCTGGTGGCGCGGCCTAGGCTGGCCCGTGCCAGGGGGTGGTGTGGGCCCCCTGTGGCCCACCTCTACTCCTCCTTCTGGCTTCCTTCGTCTTCTGGAAAAATAGGATTTTCCGTATATTTTCCCGCATTTTCTTATCTTCGCGAATTTCGCCTCCAAACAACACCTTTTTCATCAGAATCCTGACTGCAGCGGTCCATGCTCCAAAAGTCATCAACTATGCAAAAACAGATGAAATTACATAAGTATCATCTCTTAATATGAAATATATCAATGAATAACAGTGAATTATGACATAGAATAGTGATGCAAAATGGACGTATTAACTCCCCCCAAGCTTAGACTTTGCTTGTCCCCAAGTGAAACTGAGCTCAATAAACATGACCTCAGGTTTATGGAGTGAATAGTCGATAAAAGAATACAGACAAGAAGCATCACATTCTTCAATAAATAGATCATAATAGAAGACAACTCACTATTATATAACTCAACTTGCAATGAGTAAAGGAAACACAATAAAGATCCATAAAGTAAATCATAATTGGCAATGGCAAACTTAGCTCTTGGTCGAAGAATAGTTGGTAATTTGCTGGAGTTCACAAATAAATGATTTTCAATGATAGCTTTCCAAGTAGTAAACAATAAGATAAGAGCAATGTGCAAAACAAGGAACATAAGAAACATGATTGAATAAATCATCATATGAATGAATGAAACAGAACAACTCAAAATACTTGTTGAGATAGAAGGGAGTAAGTTTACTAACTCAACTAAAAAGTAAAAGAAAGGCCCTTCGTAGAGGGAAGCAGGGATTGAAGGTTCATAAAGAGCTCCCAAAAATTATGATACTTATTAGCTTTCAACTCTCATTGCCCCTATCATAGGCATCTTTAGGTGATTAAGGTTAAAGTGATCAAATACGAGGATATGCTTGACAAGTTGTAAATTGAGAATCTCATGTCCCTTGAATACAAGGGCCGCTCCTCATGCTACTCAAGTTTAGTCACCGGTAAGTTCTTGTCATAGTAAGCACATGTGTATCATGGAGAACCGCCAACAGGGTATCCCTTGCCCGATGATACGGAAGAATCCCCATATCAAAATGACAAGGCAAGCAGACAACAAGCATCTCAGCAATCTTCTTATTTACCATGGGAATATGGTGCTTTTTTCTCTGTTTCCTCTTTTCTCATCTTTTTTTTTTTCCTTTTTCTCAATCTCTATCTCTTTTCTCTTTTTTATAAGAAGAATGCTTCATAGATGCTCGTTATGGTTACGCTGCAGGTTTCCACCATGATGGCATCGATTAGACCGGCGGCCCAGGCGTTTCTCTAACACACATACATAACTCCATGGACTTACAAGCTCCCCTTTCATTTCACACCGACGACATCCATAGACAAAAGAACATGATATCAACTAGGTAAAAAGTACTAGTGCAATGTTGAAAGCGTTCCCCATGACAGCATGG
Source organism: Avena insularis (assembly GCA_023614405.1). Taxonomy (NCBI): domain Eukaryota; kingdom Viridiplantae; phylum Streptophyta; class Magnoliopsida; order Poales; family Poaceae; genus Avena; species Avena insularis. The sequence continues at coordinate 425,790,262 of CM042692.1, read as the reverse complement.
TTCTGCTAATTCACAACTTACAAAGCACAAGCATATACGTAACATAGATGGGCACAATGGTTCAAGTTTATTAATTGCGAGAAAGTAAAGTGTGCCATCAAGTTCGTGAGAGCTTTAATCATTAATTTTCACATAACAAGTTTAATTTGGAAGGTAGATAAAAACAAGAATTTACTTGGAATAGCAATAATGCTAATAGGTAGGTATGGTGGACGCAAATGGCATGGGTTTTGGTTTAGGGAAGTGGATGCGCGAGAAGTATTCCCTCTCAGTACAGGTTTTTGGCTAGCAAGGCTGGGTAGCAAGTATAAGAGTTGAAGGAAACAAACAAATATACAAGTGATAAAGACAAACATGCAATCTTCCTTGGAAGCACAAAAGATCTTAACTAGAGAATACTAAACCTATGAGCAAATCAAGAAAGAAAGATGATGAAATTATATTTCTTTAGAGTGATTTTATCTTTTTCATTCAACTCTCAAAAATAGTGTTGCTACTGACCGAGCCAGGTTTGCCAAAACCAACTAGATTAACTCAATGATCCCAAAGTGATACCAATACTAACAACAAGACCAGTCATATAACCACAAATTGAAAACTAATATAAAATATGCAAAAGAGTAAATGATCGAACTTCTCATTAATATTCCATAACGGCAACTCACACCAAGGGATACATATCTAACGAGAGAGGGGACACTTCCATAATGCAAACCATCCTACATGATAACTTCTCTATTCATGATATGACACTACTAAAAAGGTAAAAATATAGAAGATAGTGATATGATACCGCGACACTCCCCCAAGCTTGGAACAAACCAAGGGGATGCCAAACCTGATGACGAATTACTCCTTCGGTGGTGGTATCCTCTCATCATCGTCCGGCTTCCAGGGTAAGGGTTTCCCATCAACAAAGGACATCATGGTCTCCAGCATCCTGAAACTTGCAGCAACACTTATGCGTTTAAACCTAACCTCATACTCACAGTTTTGATTTTGAACGTCGTAGAGCTGTGCTTGCAGTTTGTTGGTTGTTTGGCGGAGTGAGAGGACTTCATCCTTGAGCTTAGCAGTCTCCTTTTGGTGCTCGGCGATGAGTTCGGAACAAATCTTATGGATGATATCCACTTCGCGTTCCGCCATCTTCTTGTACCTAAAGACTTCTTGCTCCAGTGCTTCCATCCTGTCCTCCAGACTTCCTTCACCTTTAGGGCCTTGAACCTCTTTTATCTGGACCTCCCCATCTTTAAGCAACAACTCCTTGGGATGAATCTTCAACTCTCTCATGTATGGGTTGATGATATCCTCTAAAGAATCTTCCTTATATGATCCAGAGGAAGACATTGTGGCTCCAAATCTGGGACTCTACCTGTCAGAAACAGATCAAAACGAAAACACGACGAAAAGACGATATACGAACCTTGGGAGATCCGGGGGGTTATATATTACGAAGTTTCACAACAAAATGAAGGTACTGGGAGAAAACGAGTTGGAGGCGGAGTCCGGAGTGGCCACACCACCTGGTGGCGCGGCCAGGGGTGCGCCCGCGCCACAGGGTGGTGTGAGCCACCCTGGCTCCGTTTCCATCCCTCTTTTGCTTCGTAGCTTTCCTTATTGACTAAAAACTGCAAAAATATAACTGGACAGATCTTTTGCGAAACTTTTCTTACCAGAACCGTTACGTATTTAAAAACGGAGTCTGCAGGTCTCTGAATTTGGTCCTTGATAAATTTTTCCGGAGTTATAACTTGAAAGGCATCAACATCTTCATTGTAAGAATCTCCAGCAATATAGTGCTTAAGTCGCTGCCCATTCACTCCTTGTGTAGTATTATCTTTTAAAGAAGAAATCTTTATTGCTCCTGAGCGGTACACTTCTTCAATAACGAAAGGTCCTTCCCATTTTCACAGTAGTTTCCCTGCAAAAAATCTGAGACGAGACCTATACAATAGAACCTTCTCACCAACATGGAATTCTCTCTTAAGTATTCGCTTGTCATGCCATCTTTTAAATTTTTCCTTAAAGAGCCTAGCATTCTCATATGCTTCACTCCTCCATTCATCTAAAGAACTTAAGGCAAATAATCTCTTTTCACCAGCAAGCTTACAATCTCTATTGAGTTCTTTAACTGCCCAGTAAGCTTTGTGTTCTAATTCTAAAGGTAGGTGACAAGCTTTCCCATAAACCATTTTATAAGGAGTCATTCCCATAGGGTTTTTGTAGGCAGTCCTATAAGCCCATAAAGCATCATTCAACTTTTTAGCCCAGTTTTTTCTAGATCTGTTAACAGTCTTTTGCAAGATGGATTTAATTTCTCTATTTGACAATTCTACTTGCCCACTAGTTTGGGGGTGATAAGCTAAAGCAATTCTATGATTAACATCATATTTAGCAAGGGTCTTTCTAAAACCACCATGAATGAAATGAGAACCTCCATCAGTCATGAGATACCTAGGCACTCCAAACCTAGGAAAGATAACATCCTTAAGCATTTTTAGAGAAAGTCTCCCCGTCAGCTATCTTCATAGGAATGGCTTCTACCCACTTAGTAACATAATCAATGGCAACAAGAATATGAGTATAATTTTTCGAGGGAGGAAAAGGATCCATAAAGTTAAATCCCCAGCAATCAAAGGGTTCAATAACTAGAGAGTAGTTCATAGGCATTTCATTGCGTCTAGAAATATTACCAACACGCTGACATTCATCACAAGATAAAACAAATTTTCTTGCATCTTTAAAATGGGTAGGCCAGTAGAAACCTGATTGTAGCACCTTTTGTGTAGTTCTATCTCCTGCATGATGTCCTCCATAAGCACTACCATGACATTTACGCAATATCTCCTTTTGTTCATATTCTGGAACACATCTTCGCATAATACCATCCACTCCTTCTTTATATAAGTGTGGGTCATCCCAAAAATAATGCCTCAAATCATAAAAGAACTTTCTTCTTTGTTGAGCTGTAAAAGTTGGAGGCAAATACTTGGAGACAATAAAGTTAGCATGATCAGCGTACCAAGGGCCCCCTCACGAGCTTACCCCTACAGCAGCCAACTGTTCATTTGGGAAACTATCATTAACAGGCATAGGGTCAAAGGAGATATTTTCCAATCGAGATAAATTATCAGCTACAGGGTTTTCAGCACCTTTCCTATCTACAATATGTAGATCAAATTCTTGTAAAAGCAGCACCCATCTAATAAGCCTAGGCTTAGCATCCTTCTTTGTCATAAGGTACTTAATAGCAGCATGATCAGTATGAATGGTGACTTTTGAGTCCACAATATAAGGTCTAAATTTATCACAAGCAAAAACGACAACTAGGATTTTTTTTCAGTAGTTGCATAATTCCTTTGAGCAGCATCAAGAGTCTTACTAGCATAATGAATAACGTTCAACTTTTTATCAATACGTTGCCCAAGGACAACACCTACAGCAAAATCACTAGCATCACACATTATTTCAAAGGGCAAGATCCAATCAGGTGTTTGAACGATAGGAGCTATAGTTAAAGCCTTCTTAAGAGTTTCAAAAGATTCCTTACAATCATCATCAAAAACAAAGGGTACATCTTTTTGAAGAAGATTAGTGAGGGGTTTTGATATCTTAGAGAAATCTTTGATAAACCTTCTATAGAAACCAGCATGACCAAGGATACTAGGAATACCTTTTATGTCTCTTGGGCAGGGCATTTTCTTAATTGCCTCGACTTTAGCCCTATCCACTTCTATGCCTCTTTCAGAAACCTTATGCCCAAGGACAATCCCTTTAGTAACCATGAAGTGGCATTTCTCCCAATTAAGAACAAGATTAGTTTCTTCACACCTCTGCAAAACTTTATCAAGGTTGTGCAGACAATTATCAAAAGAAGTTCCATAGATAGAGAAATCATCCATGAACACTTCCACAATTTCCTCACAAAAACCATGAAAGATAGCAGACATGCATCTTTAAAAAGTAGCAGGAGCATTACATAAACCAAAAGGCATACGTCTATAAGCATAGGTTCCGTAAGGGCATGTAAAGGTAGTTTTTCTTGATCTTGTTGTTTAACAGCAATTTGAGAAAACCCAGAGTATCCATCAAGAAAACAAAAATGAATCTTTTTAGACAATCTTTCTAACATTTGATCAATAAAAGGAAGTGGGTAATGATCTTTCTTAGTAACTTTGTTAACCTTTCTGAAATCGATACACATCCTATAGCCTACTACTATTCTTTGGGGAATAAGCTCATCATTATCATTAGGCACAATGGTAATACCTCCCTTTTTAGGGACACAATGAACAAGACTAACTCATTCACTATCATCAATAGGGTAAATAATACCAGCATCAAGGAGTTTCAATACCTCATTTCTTACCACTTCCTTCATCTTAGGATTTAAACGTCATTGGTGCTCTACCACTGGCTTTGCATCTGGTTCTATATTGATAGCATGCTGACATATAGTAGGAGAAATCCCTTTTAAATCATCCAGGGTATAGCCCACAACCCCTCGGTGTTTCTTCAGTACCTCCAATAACCTTTCTTCTTCCTTCCCTGAAAGTTTAGAGCTAATAATAACCAGATATATCTTATTATCATCAACGTAAGCATATTTAAGATCATAGGGTAAGGGTTTTAGATCGAAGACTGGATACTTTTTAGGTGGCAATGTGGTACCCAAGTTTTCTACAGGCAAGTTATGCTTAAGCATCTTACGGTGATTACGGAGAATCTCGTCAATCTCATTCTTTTCTTCCATGAAGATTTCACTTTCATGATCTTCCATAAATTGCTGCAAAGCATTGTTAGGAGCAAGAGAAATAGAAGCAAGTTGTTCAACTCTAAAATCCTCATTATGGGTTTCCTTTTCACAAGGTTCTTTAGTAAATTTCGAAAAATTAAACTCATAAGATTCCCCATCAAACTTAGTCAAGATTTTCTCCCTTTTGCAATCTATAATAGCTCCACAAGTACTCATGAAAGGTCTACCAAAAATGATAGGATAAGTTTTACTAGCAGCTGAATCAAGTACTAGAAAATCAGCAGGATACTTAATCTTACCACAAAGAACTTCCACATCCCGTACAATACCAATTGGAGAGATGGTCTCTCTATTAGCAAGGTGAATAACCACATCAATCTCTTCCAATTCGCAGGGACTGATTTCATGCATAATTTCTCTGTAAAGCTCATAAGGAATAGCACTGGAACTTGCACCAATATTACATAAACCATAATAGCAATGATCACCAATTCTAACAGAAAGCATAGGGACACTAGCTTTTTTAGTTCTATTAGGATGCAAAACAATATTAGAAGCATCCTCACAAAAGACTATGTGTCCATCTTCTACGCTTTTAGTGACAAGGTCTTTCACAATTGCTACAACAGGTTCAATGTTTATTTGTTCATCAGGTTTTACAATTCTGTTTGCACTTTTAGTGATTACACTAGTTATCATAGGATGATCCTTTACCTTATCTGGGAAGGGTATTCTCTCGATATAAGGTTCAGGTAAGATGTGATCAATAGTGTAAAACTCAGTACTACCAACAGGAACACATTCAACGATATCTTTATAAGGAGCATGGTACTTGTTCCAGCCCTTTTTGGAATTTCAATATAAGAAGCAAAAGCCTTAAAGCAATTTGTAATAACTTGTAAATCAAGACCATAAGCATTGCTAATATTTTGAAAGTCATCAATTCCCATAAAAGATTCAATGCATTCATAATCATAATTTATACCTGACTTTCTACCTTTGTCATTCTCCCATGCTCCAGCATTGTCTTGAATACGTTCCAGAAGATCCCATTTAGCTTCTTCTTCCATGCGAGTGAATGATCCAGCACAAGAAGCATCCAATAAATCCTTATCATGAAGAGAAAGCCTTGCATAAAAGTTATTGATAATAATATTGTTGGGGAGCTCATGAATGGGACATTTGAGCATTAGTAACTTCAATCTCCCCCAAGCTTGAGCTGTACTCTCTCCATCAAGAGGCCAAAAGTTATATATTTGATTCCGATCATTATGAATCTCACTAGGAGGATAAAACTTTGAATAAAAGAGAGGCACTATTTCCTCCGATTCAAGAGCTTGACCATTCTTCAACAGCTTATACCATTCCTCAGCTCTTCCTTTCAGTGACAATGAGAATAACTTCTTCTTAACTTGATCTGTAGTAATACCTGAACACTTGAACAACCCGCATAATTCGTGTATAAAGAGCAAATGATCACCGGGATGGACAGTTCCATCCCCAACATAGTAGTTATCCATAACACGATCAATAATTCTTGTAGGTATTTTAAAAGCATCATTCTCAGCAGGTGGTGGTTCATCTACTACCTTAGCAGTGGTAGTAGCATTACGAAATAAGAAACTCAGCGAATTATCCATAACGAAAATAAAGCAACTAACAGATGTAAACAATACTCATAGTAGAGGTTTCCTTTACCAGTTCCACTCTCCAATAGCGCTTCACTACCCCGCAACAGCGCCAGAAAATAGTCTTGATGACCCACAAGTATAGGGGGTGTATCGCAGTATTTTCGATAAGTAAGAGTGTCGAACCCAACAAGGAGCAGAAGGTGCTGGCTAGTGGTATGGATCAGGAATTCTCTACAAATACTTAGCAAACAGATTTTTAGGTGTTTTTGATAATGCAAGTAAATAAAGTACGAGTAAACAAAAGACAATAAGAATAAATGCAGCAAGTGGCCCAATCCTTTATTCAGCAAAGGACAAGCCGGTTATATTACTTAAGATGACCAAACGTTCTCGAGGACACTCGGGAAGACTGTCAAGTGCTTTCGCTTCATATAGTTGATTAATCCTCTTTATCTTGCTAAGTGTTGTGTGGGTGAACCTGTGCTAATGTATCGACCTTCCTAGGACTAATACATACTTGTGATTATACCCCTTGCAAACATCTGTAAGTACAATAAAGTAATTAAGGTAGAAACCTAATCACAGCTTTAAACTCTAAGACCCTGACGTCCCTTGTGCAATGGTTTCCTAACGGGGGTTAAGGTTTCTGTCACTCCGGCAACCCTATGATTAGTAGCCAAATACACAATGCATTCCCCTAGGCCCATATAGGTGAAGTGTCATGTAGTCGACGTTCACATGACACCACTAGAATAAGTACACCACAACTTAAATATCAAACAATTGAATCTTTCTCAACACAATTCCACTACTAACAACATGACTTCTCCCATGTCCTCAAGAACAAAACGAACTAGTCACAAGACATCATATGGATCATGATCAGAGATGAAATAATGCTTTGTAACAATCTAAACATAAAGATAATTCAATGGTTCACTCAATAGCATCAACTACAAGGAGTAATCAACACCAGGAAAGTTTCCCCTAAGAACAATGCAAGATTCAACCCAATTGTTACAACGGTATGAAGTGGTGATGATGGTGCTGGTGGAGATGATGGTGGTGATGATGATGATGATCCCGATGAAGTCCAGCTTGATGGTGGTGTTGATGGCGACGATCTCCCCTTTCCGGGAAGGAATTCCCCTGGCAGAATTTTGTCTGCCGGAGAGATCTTTCTCTCTCGGTGTTTTCCGCCCCGCAGAGGCGGCGGAATATTTCTGTGGTTGCTCCCCGAGTATTAGGGTTTTGGGAGGATTATATACGCTAGAGGGGAGAGCAAGAGGTGGGCCAGGGCGGCCACACCACCTGGTGGCGCGGCCTAGGCTGGCCCGCGCCAGGGGGTGATGTGGGCCCCCTGTGGCCCATCTCCACTCCTCCTTCTGGCTTCCTTCGTCTTCCGGGAAAAAAGGATTTTCCAAATATTTTCCCGGATTTTCTGATCTTCGTGAATTTCGCCTCCAAACAGCACCTTTTCCATCAGAATCCTGACTGCAGCGGTCCATGCTCCAAAAGTCATAAACCATGCAAAAACAGATGAAATAACATAAGTATCATCTCTGAATATGAAATATATCAATGAATAACAGTGAATTATGACATAGAATAGTGATGCAAAATAGACGTATCAAAGCCTTTCAAACTTTTCAAAACCTTTTCATTTCCTTGTTGAGTCACCACCTATTCTATGAGCACTTTCTTGAGAGCATAGTTGTCATTCTTAGTGTAACATGCTTGTCTCAAAATTTGGATTAATTGTGTCATCACTTTGATGCTTGTAACTTTGATATCTTTACTTCTAGTCTTCACTTGAACTTCAGAGGTGCCTTGGCATATATGTTTGCCCTACAATCAAAGGCAAGCGAGATACAACTCTATCATACCTTTTTATGAGCATTGCAATGTTGCTTATTGATGACCCACAAGTATAGGGGGTGTATCGCAGTACTTTCGAGGGAAGTGAAACCCAATTTATTGATTCGACACAAGGGGAGCCAAAGAATATTTATAAGCCTTAACAACTGAGTTGTCAATTCAGCTGCACCTAGAAACAATCTTGCTCACAACAGTTTATCAATAGCAACCGTTTTGCAGTAGCAACAGTAAAGTAATAGCAGTAGTAAAAGTAAAGACAGTAGTAACAATTGTAGTAAACAGTAGGATTAAAGCATGGTAGGCACAAGGATGGATGGACGGGCGTTGCATGGACAAGACAATTCATATAGCAATTAGAACATAGGGCATTTGTAGATAAATAAGATAAATCATCCAAGTACTAAATAATCCTAGGCATGTGTTCCATATATAGTCATACGTGCTCGCAATGAGAACTTGTACAACATCTTTTGTCCTGCCAGCCTGTTTGCAGCGGGGCCTCAAGGGAACTACGGGCAATTAAGGTGCTCCTTTTAATAGAGCACCGGAGCAAAGCATTAACACTCCGTGAACACATGTGATCCTCACATCAAAGCCATTCCCTCTGGTTATCCTGATTTCTGTCACTTCGGGGCCTTTGGTTCCGGACAACAACGTGTGTATACAACTTGCAGGTAAGCCCATAAACAATACTATCATAATGAATCATTAACATGTTCAGATCTGAAATCATGGCACTCGGGCCCTAGTGACAAGCATTAAGCATAACAAGTTGCAACAAAGTCAGAAAGCACTAATAAAAGATACTAGGCACCATGCCCTAATAATCCGATGCCATTACATGAATGATCTCATCCAATCCCTACCATCCCCATAGCCTACAGCGGGGGATTACTCACTCATAGATGGGGGAAACATGGATGGTCGATGGAGAAGCGATGGTGATGATGATGGTGATGATCTCCTCCAATTCCCCGTCCCGACAGAGTGCCCAAACAGAGTTTCTGGTTCCGAATCGCCAAATCTGGTGGTGGTGGCACAACGGAACTCTTTCTGGAAAAACGTCGAACCCCCTTGGGTTTTTAGGTCAGGAGGCAACTTATAGGAGAAGAGGCAGGCCGAGGGGGTGCCTAGGGCGGCCAGACCAACCCCTGGCACGGCCAGGCCTGGACCGCATGGCCAGGTGGTGTGGCTGGCCTAGCCCTCTCCGCTCAGATTCGGATCCCGTGTCCCTCGGTGAAAGATGACTTTGGCTTTTGTCCCATCCAATTCGAGAATATTCATTTTCGACATTCCCGGAACCAAAAACAGCAGAAACAGTAACCGCACTTTGTGGCTCTTGTTAATAGGTTAGTCCAAGAAATCATATGAAAAGTACTCCAAAGTGTGGATAAAACATAAGAAAATAGATAAAACCAAGCATGGAACATCAAAAATTATGGATACGTTTGCAACGTATCAACATCCCCAAGCTTAACTCTTGCTCGTCCTCGAGTAGGTAAGTGATAAAAAGAAAGAATAATTTTTGAGGTGACATGCACCATCATAAACTTGATAAAAGTATTTGTAAAACAATGATAGCTGGGATCATAGTACTTCAATCATAACATGAAAGATAAAGTTCTAGCAATAAGACAAAACAACTATGTTGAAACATGAAAATGCACAAACAAAAGATTCATGAATAACAATGCTTTGCAAGACATTTGTTGGTTTCACATAAAGAAAACATAGCATAGTGGCATTCAGCTTGTCCCTCATAGAGTAGCAAACATAAATGCATAGGACACCTTCAAAGTTCATAAGAGTGACTAGATACAAATAGTAGCAATATCAAAGTTATGCATCAATAAACAAGTCTTGGGACAATGCACATAGAACTAAGAATGGCCACTATGCTCTCAAAGTAGGTGCATAAAGATAGAAGGTGGAGACTCAACATAAAAGTAAAAGAAAAGCCTTCATAGAAGGAAGTAGGGATTCAAGTTTCATAAAGAGCTTCCAAAAATTATGGTACTTATTAGATTTTAGCTCTCATTGCCCCTATCATAAGCATCTTAAAGGTGATTAAGGTTAAAGTGACACAACTAAGAGGATATGCTTGAGAAGTTATAAGCCGAAATCTCATGCCCCTTACTTACGAAGACCGAACCTCATGCTACTCAACTTTAGTCACAAGTAAGTTCTTGTCATTGTAAGTACATATGTATCACAAAGAACCGCCAACGGGATACCCCTTACACATGATACATGAGCTATCCCATAATCAACCTGACAAGGCAAGCAGACAATGAGCATCTCAGCGATCTTTTTATTTGCTATTTGCATAGGTTTTTATTGAGGATACTTCATAGAGTGCTCATTATGGTTATGCTGCAAGTTTCCATAATAATTAGGCATGGCTTAGGCTAGCGGCCCAGGCGTTTCTCTAACACAAATACAAACTCCATGATCTTACAAGTTCCCCTTTTATTTCACACCACCGGGATCCATAAGCAAAAGAACATGATATCAACGGGGTATAAAGTACAAGTGCAATGTTGAAAGCGTTCCCCATGATACATTGTTCTGCTAACTTCAACTTATAAAGCGCAAGCATATACGCAACAAAGATGGACGCAATGGTTCAAGTTTATTAAGTGCAAGAAAGTAAAGTGTGCCATCAAGTTCGTGAGAGCTTTAATCACTAATTTTCTCATAACAAGTTTAATTCGGAAGGTAGACAAAAACATGAATATACTTGCAATAGCATATGCTAATAGGTAGGTATGGTGGACTTGATGGGTTCGTAGCATGGAAAACAAAAAATTTCTACCGCAAGAACGAACAAAACCCAGATCTAATCTAGATAAAAGCCAAGATCTAATCTATTAGACATGTGCAATGAGATAGATCTGTACTAACCCTCGTAGATCCGAAAGCTGCCACGAGATTAGATCTGGGTTGATGTAGTCGATCACTTGCCGATCTCAAGATCATGTGGACGATCCTTCCGCGCCTGCTCCGGCAGCTCATGCACACACGTATGAGTCGGTAGACCTTCCTCTCCCTGCTCGTGAAAGCAGCGGAGGTAGTAGATCTTCTCCACGGAATCCCAGCAGACGACGTGTGGTGGTGGTGGTGGAGTAGAGATGCAGGCTTCGCCTAAGCCCGAGCAGGGGAAGGAGGAGGAGAGAGGCGGCTAGGGCTTGAAGTGGAGGCAAGGGGTTGGCGCCCCACCCTCTATTTAAAGGAGGGAGGCGCCATGGGAGGAGTCCTAGTAGGACTCCCTCCCTTCCTGGCGTGGATTGGGAGGAGGAGTCCTCCTCCCCATGACTCCTTGTCTTGCCCCACAAGGACTCCTTGATCCTTTCTTGGTTTTCAAGCAAACTCCAAGAAATCTCCTAGAACCTTCTAGAACATTCAAACCTTCTAGAATCTCCATACAAACACTCCTAACATTTCCTAACTTAGAAAATGATCCCCAATATATGAATCTTATTCTCCGACAATTCCGGATCTCCTCGTGATGTCCCGATCCAATCCGAGACTCAACAACATTCGTCTCCAACGCATATTCCATTCTACTTAAAAAACAACTTCAACCTTAAGTGTGTCACCCTACGGTTCGTGAATATGAACATGATGAAGACACCTCTCCGATCAATAACCATCAGGGATCTGAGATCCATAACGGCTCCCACATACTCAACGATGACTTCGTGATTGATAGAACCATTAACATAAAACCAATTCCCTTTGTCACGCGATATTCTACTTATCCGAGGTTTGATCGCAGATCTCCATACCTAGTTCTACCTTGTTACTGATAAGTACTCTTTACTCGTTCCATGTTATGTCATCCCTTGTGACCTAGTCACATGCTTGCAAGCTAACTAGATGACATTCCACCGAGAAGGCCCAGAGCATATCTATCCGTCATATGGATAGACAAATCCCAATCTTGGTCCATGCGCTTCAACACATACTTTCAGAATACCCAATGACACCTTTATAACCACCCGATTTAAGCGGTGTTTGATGTCATCAAAGTACCCATCCGGTGATGGTGATTAACATAACCTCATGGTCAAGGATTAGGTTACTATGCATTTGAAAGCTTATATAAATAATAACTTAATGACTTGATCTTATGCTACGCTTACTATGGGTGTGTGTCCATCACATCATTCTCCTAATGATATAACCTTGTTATTAATGACATCCAATGTCCATGATCAGGAAACCATGATCATCTACTAATCAACAAGCTAGTTCAACAAGAGGCTTACTTGGGACTCCTTTATGTTTACAAAACACACATGTATCAGTGTTTCCTTATAATACAATTATAGCATGGGATGTAAACATTCATCATAAACACAAAGATATAATAATAACCACTTTTATTATTGCCTCTTGGGCATATCTCCAATAGGATCCCACTTGCACTAGAGTCAATAATCTTGATTACATGGTAATATACCTAACACCCATGGCGTTCTGGTGTTGGTCATGCTTTGCTCTAGGGAGAGGTTTAGTCAACGGATCTGCCACATTCAGATCAGTGTGTACTTTGCAAATCCTTATGTCACCATCTCGTACATACTCGCGAATAGCATGGAAACGTAGCTTGATGTGCTTCAGCTTGCTATGTGACCCTGGCTCCTGTGCATTAGCTATGGCACCTGTGTTGTCACAGTAGATGGCCATCGGGTCCAACGCACTGGGAACCACGCCAAGTTCAGTAATGAACTCCTTCATCCATATGGCTTCTTGTGCAGCCTCCGAAGCAACTATGTATTCCGATTCAGTTGAAGATTTCGCCACAACGCTTTGCTTGGCACTCCTCCACTTCGCAGCAAAGATTCAGAATAAATACGTATCTAGACTGTGACTTCGAGTCATCTGGATCGGTGTTCCAACTAGCATCAGTGTAACCGTTTACAACAAGCTGTTCATCACCTCCATAAGAAAGAACCATATCCTTAGTCCTATTTAGGTACTTTAGGATATTCTTGATCATTGTCCAAAGGTTCCATTCCAGGATCACTTTGATATCTGCTAGTCAAACTAACAGCATGTGCTATATCCGGTCTTGTACATAGCATGGCATACATAATAGAACCTATGGCCGAGGCATAGGGAATATTATTCATCTTTTCTCTATCTTCTGCCATAGCCGGACTTTGATTCTTACTCAAGGTCTTACCTGACAACATGGGCACGAACCCCTTCTTGCTCTCTTCCATTCTAAACTTCTTTAGAACTATGTCTAAGTATGTACTTTGTGAAAGCGCTATTAGGCGTCTTGATCTATCTCTATAAATCTTGATGCCTAGAATATATGCCGCTTCGCCAAGATCCTTCATTGAAAAACTATTATTCAAATAGGTTTTGACGCTATTAAGAAGTTCTATATCATTCCCAATCAACAATATGTCATCTACATATAGTACTAGGAATGCTACAGAGCTTCCACTCACTTTCTTGTAAATACAAGCTTCTCCATAAGTTTGTATAAATCCAAAGTTTTTGATTACTTTATCAAAACGTTGATTCCAACTCCGGGATGCTTGCTTCAGTCCATAAATGGAGCGCTGAAGTTTGCATACCTTGTCAGCATCACTAGGATCGACAAAACCCTTGGGTTGTACCATATACAACTCTTCCTCAATGTCACCATTAAGGAACGCCGTTTTGACATCCATCTGCCAAATTTCATAATCGAAATATGCAGCGATTGCTAACAAAATCCTCACAGACTTTTAGCTTCGCCATCGGTGAGAAAGTCTCATCGTAGTCAACTCCTTGAATTTGTCGGAACCCTTTCGCGACAAGTCGAGCTTTATAGATGGTAACATTACCATCAGCATCTGTTTTTCTTTTGAAAATCCATTTGTTCTCGACAGCCTTACGGCCATCCGGTAAGTCCACCAAAGTCCATACTTGGTTTTCGTACATGGATCCCATCTCGGATTTCATGGCTTCTAGCCATTTGTCGGAATCTAGGCTCACCATAGCTTCTTCATACGTCGCAGGGTCATCAGTGTTGTCCACCAACATGACGTTCAAGGCAGAGTCATACCAATCAGGAGTGGTACGAACCCTCGTTGACCTGCGAGGTTCTGCAGTAACTTCGTTCGAAGTTTCATGATCACCATCATTAGCTTCCTCTCCAATTGGTGCAGGCGGCACAAAAACATCTTCCGGTGCTGCGCTACTCTCAACTCTGAGAGAAGGTTCAATAACCTCGTCGAGTTCTACTTTCCTTCCAGTCACTTCCTTCGAGAGAAACCCCTTCTCAAGAAAGGATCCATTCTTGGCAACGAAAACTTTGCCTTCGGATCTATGATAGAAGGTATACCCAATTTTTTCTTTAGGGTATCCTATGAAGATGCATTTCTCCGCTTTGGGTTCAAGCTTATCAGGCTGTAACTTCTTTACATACGCTTCGCAACCCCAAACTTTAAGGAACGACAACTTAGGTTTCTTACCAAACCACAATTCGTATGGTGTCGTTTCAACGGATTTAGATGGTGCCCTATTTAAAGTGAATGCGGCTGTCTCTAATGCATAACCCCAAAACGATAGTGGTAAATCTGTAAGAGACATCATAAACTGAACCATATCTAAGAGAGTTCCGTTACGACGTTCGGACACACCATTACGCTGTGGTGTTCCCGGCGGTGTCAACTGCGAAAGTATTCCATATTTCTTTAAATGCATGCCAAACTCATAACTCAGATATTCACCTCCGCGGTCAGAACGCAGAAACTTAATCTTCTTGTTACGTTGATTTTCCACTTCACTTTGAAATTCCTTAAACTTCTCGAAAGTTTCGGACTTATGTTTCATAAAGTAGACATACCCATATCTACTTAAGTCATCCGTGAAAGTGAGAACATAACGATATCCACCACGCGATGCTACACTCATTGGACCGCACACATCGGTATGTATTATTTACAATAAGTCTGTAGCTCGCTCCATTATCCCAGAGAATGGAGTCTTAGTCATTTTTCCCATTAGACATGCTTCACATCTTTCAAGTGATTCAAAATCAAGTGATTCAAGAAGTCCATTAGAATGGAGTTTCTTCATACGCTTCACTCCAATGTGACCAAGACGACAGTGCCACATGTATGTAGAATTATCATTCAATTTTATTCGTTTAGCATCTATGTTGTGAACATGTGTATCACTACTATCGAGATTCAATAAGAATAAACCATTCATCTCGTGTGCATTACCATAAAAGATATTACTCATATAAATCGAACAACCTTTATTCTCAGACTTAAAAGAGTAATCGCCTCGCAATAAACAAGATCCAGATATAATGTTCATGCTTAACGCAGCACCAAATAACAATTATTCAAATTTAAAACTAATCCCAAGGTAGATGTAGAGGGAGCGTCGATGGCGATCACATCAACCTTGGAGCCATTTCCAACGTGCATCGCCACCTGCCTCTCGCCACTGCTTTATTCCGCAGCTCCTGCTTCGAAGTTACAAATATGAGCAACAACCAAGATCAAATACCTGTGCACTACTACGACATTAGTAAGATACACATCAATAACATGTATATCGAATATACATTTATTCTTGATGTTGCTCTTCAGATCCGCCAGTACTTGGGGCGCTTACGCCCAAAGGACCAGCACCCTTGCAAGAGAAGCATCTGGCCAGTGCTTAGGACCAGCCTTGGGCTTCTTAGCAAAGTGCGCTTTTCTTGTCATTCTTCTTGAAGTTGCCCTTTTCTTAGGGCTTGCCCTGCTTTCTTGAAATTGGTGGTCTTATTGACCATCAACACTTGGTGCTCCTTCTGATCTCCACTTCAGCAGTTTTCAGCATGGACGATAGTTTAGGCAACGCCTTGTTCATGCAAAGGTATATTGTAGTTCATCACAAAGTTCTTATAACTTGGTGGCAGTGATTGGAGGACACGGTGAATCCCTAACTCATTAGGAATCGTTATCCCCAACTCTTGGAGCTTGTTTGTGTGCCCAGACATGGTGAGAACGTGCTCGCTAACGGAGCTTCCCTCTTCCATCTTACAGGTAAAGAACTTTTTGGAGGCCTCATAGCTCTCCACGGCCGCGTGAGTCTCAAAAATGAGCTTGAGCTCCTTAATGATCTCGAATGGGTCGTGGTGCTCAAAACGCTTCTGGAGCTCCGTTAACCGTATAGGATGGCACACTGAACTGTGGAGTAATGATTTTTCCGAGTGGCGTAAACATTCTTTACGTCATCGGTGCAATCTTCTGTAGGTGGGTCACCTAGCGGTGCTTCGAGCACATAGGTCATATGACCAGCCCTGAGGACAATCTTCAGACCACGGAGCCAGTCCATGAAGTTGCTTCCATTGTTCTTAAGCTTTTCTTTCTCTAGGAACGCATTGAAATTGATGGAGAGATTCGCCATAATCTACAACAAATTTGCAAGTAGTTTAGACTAAGTTTATGATAAATTGAGTTCAATTTTAATTCTTAAATTAACTAGGTGAACTCCCACTCAAAACAACATCCCTCACATTGTCTTAGTGATTACACGAACCAAGTCCACTACACCAAGTCCGATCTTCACGAAAGAAGATGTAGTTTTATCGGCGAACAATCTTCATGTTCATCATATCACTTATATGATTCATGCTCTACCTTTCGGTATTCCGTGTTCCGAGACCATGTCTGTACATGCTAGGCTCGTCAAGATTAACCTTAGTTTCCGCATGTGCAAATCTGGCTTGTAGCCGTTGTATGCACACGAGAATCTATCGCATCCGATCATCACGAGATGCTTCGAGACGATTTAGTCTTAGCAACGGTGCCAACTAAGGACTAACACTTTATTACTTGAAATTTAGTGAGAGGGATCATCTTATAATGCTACCTCGCGATCTAAGCAATACAAGATGCATAAAGGATTAACATCACAGTAATTCAAAATTAGTGTGATATGATATGGCCCTTTCTTCTTATGCCTTTGATCTCCATCTCCAAAGCACGACATGATCTCCATCATCACCAGCATTGCGCCAAGGTCGGGCGCCGCTTCATGGTTGTCCATCATCACCAACTATTACAACTACTTGGAATAAAGCTATTACAAGATGAATAGACACGCAGGTCTTAACAGAATTAAAGACAACCATTAGTTTCGCCGTTGCCATATTACAACAAGGATCATTGCATACATCAAATATAATCACAATCACATGATGGCCATATCACATCACAAAACCCTGCAAAAACAAGTTAGACGCCTCTAATTTTCTTTTGCATGTTTTACGTGGTTTGGGGCTTTAATAAGAACGGATCTTACCTACTTAAACTGAACCACAACGTTGATACAAGTGCTATCGAGTGCAAAGTGTAGATTGGATCTATACTATGGTGGGAGAGATGACACCGCAAAGCCACTTGTGCAAAGCAAGTTACACGTCAAGCGTGGAGCAAGTCTCATGTGCGATGACATGTAAGGTTAGCCCGAGCCGCTTCACCCCACCATACCGCAAGATGCAAAGTACACAAAGCAAAACACGACACGAGCACCAACGCCCACAAAACCATTGTGTTCTACTCGTGCAACAGATCTACGCATAGACAAGGCTCTGATACCACTGATGGGTTCGTAGCATGGAAAACAAAAAAATTCTACCGCAAGAACGAACAAAACCCAGATCTAATCTAGATTAAAGCCTAGATCTAATCTATTAGACATGTGCAACGAGATAGATCTGTACTAACCCTCGTAGATCCGAAGCGCTACGAGATTAGATCTCGGGTTGATGTAGTCGATCACTTGCCGATCTCAAGATCGTGGACGATCCTTCCAGCTGCTCCGGCAGCCGCTCAGTAGTCGGTCACACGCATGAGTCGGCAGACCTTCCTCTCCTGCTCTAGCGAAAGTGAGGTAGTAGATCTTCTCACGGAATCCCAGCAACACGACGGTGTGGTGGTGGTGGAGTAGAGAATTCTGCAGGGCTTCGCCTAAGCCTGAGCAGAGGGAAGGAGGAGGAGAGAGGCGGCGGCTAGGGCTTGAAGTGGAGGGGGCAAGGGGTTGGCGCCCCCACCCCTCTATTTAAAGGAGGGAGGCGCCATGGGAGGGGGAGTCCTAGTAGGACTCCCCTCCCTCCTTGGCCGGCGGATTGGGAGGGGGGAGGAGTCCTCCTCCCCCACGACTCCTTGTCTTGCCCCACAAGGACTCCTTGATCCTTTTTTGGTTTTCAAGCAAACTCCAAGAAATCTCCTAGAACCTTCCAGAACATTCCGAAACCTTCTAGAATCTCCATACAAACACTCCGGAACATTTCCTAACTTAGAAAATGATCCCCAATATATGAATCTTATTCTCCGGACAATTCCGGATCTCCTCATGATGTCCCGGATCCAATCCGAGACTCCGAACAACATTCGGTCTCCAACGCATATTCCATATCTACTTAAAACAACTTCAACCTTATGTGTAACCCTACGGTTCGTGAATATGCGCATATGATGAAGACACCTCTCCGATCAATAACCATCAGCGGATCCGGAGATCCATAACAGCTCCCACATACTCAACGATGACTTCGTGATCGATAGAACCATTAACATATTAAACCAATTCCCTTTGTCACGCGATATTCTACTTATCCGAGGTTTGATCGCCGTATCTCCATACCTAGTTCTACCTCACATCGATAAGTACTCTTTACTCGTTCCATGTTATGTCATCCCTTGTGACCTAGTCACATGCTTGCAAGCTAACTAGATGACATTCCACCGAGAGGGCCCAGAGCATATCTATCTGTCATATGGATAGACAAATCCCAATCTTGGTCCATGCTCTTCAACACATACTTTCAGAATACCCAATGACACCTTTATAACCACCCAGTTACGAAGCGGTGTTTGATGTCATCAAAGTACCCATCCGGTGATGGTGATTAACATAACCTCATGGTCAAAGGATTAGGTTACTATGCATTTGAAAGCTTATAGCAATACGAACTTAATGACTAGATCTTATGCTACGCTTACTATTTGGTGTGTGTCCATCACATCATTCTCCTAATGATATAACCTTGTTATTAATGACATCCAATGTCCATGATCAGGAAACCATGATCATCTACTAATCAACAAGCTAGTTCAACAAGAGGCTTACTAGGGACTCTTTTATGTTTACAAAACACACATGTATCAGTGTTTCCTTATAATACAATTATAGCATGGGATGTAAACATTCATCATAAACACAAAGATATAATAATAACCACTTTTATTATTGCCTCTTGGGCATATCTCCAACAGGACTCTTTGGAATAACTTGGTTTTAGGAGTTGTATGCATGAGTGGAACTCATACTTGGTTATGGAGGTTAGCAAAAGACTAGGAGCGACCAACTAAGAGAGCAATAATGGCCATAATCATGCAAAACGACAAAACATCATTAATCAAAGCATAAAGTGATACTACAAGTTGAAAAATAAAGGATCATAAAGGCTTTGGTGACTTGGGATAGTCATAACATGGTGTGAGCATGCGCCAAGTCAACCCAAATAAAGCATCAAAGGAGAATACCACAATACTATGCTTTAATATGCTAAAACAACGCATGATTCTTCCAAGGCACATTAAGCAATCTCAATTGTTTATAACATGTCATGCTACAGCAAAGAATACTAAGCATAAAGCCAAAACAATATCAAGCATGGCATGACAAAGCATAGGCCACAGTCAAAAACAAGCTCTCTTTACCACTTAAGCATGAACTTTCCTACTCTTTTCCAACCCAAACCAAACTATTTGAAAACCAATGCATGAAAGAGGGGATGTCTTGGGCATCCCCAAGCTTTGACGCTTGTACTTCTTGGATATTTCTTGGGGTGACACGCGTGGCATCTCCAAGCTTGAGCTTTAGTCCATCCTTCATCTCATTACTCATTCCTTCCATACACCTAAAAATTTTCCCTCATACAAAACTTCACACAATCTTATTAGCAACATTAGTGCACTCAAGATAATAAGTCTTTAGGTTCAGTTCCAACACCAATAAAACTTCCATTAAAACACAATATACTGTAGCACTTCCCTCAAAAAGCTCAATTCCCCAAAAGAACTCCAAAAGGAACCAACAAGAAGCAAATGCAAATAAAGGCACAAATCTGTCAAAACAGACCAGCAGGTAAATACGATTTTTTTCGAAGACCTTCTGTTGCTCAAATAGAAACGTGTTGAACTAACGAAAGTTAGATAACAACCTGGGGCAGAAGGACAAAAATTCACGCCTCAAAAGGATGTACAGAGATTTTACACAAAATTTTACGGTGAAGCACAGAAATCTGTTTCGGGACAACAACTTTCCCAATCATTACTTCTCTCTCATTAGAGGTTACTCTTGGCACAAAAAGCAAATAAAAAGGATAAGGAGCGGTTATTACTGAAGTAATAACTTCCAAGACTCATATAAACTTTTGGGTTATCTCCCAATAAGTACTTTTCTTTAACGCCTTTAAGTTAGGCATAAGAAGCAAAGAAAGAATCAAGTGTTCCCAAATGAAGAAGCATTAAGACCAAATTTTGTTTTCATAGTAGAAGAAAAAGAAATATTTTCTCTCTTTTTAGGGAAGTGTTCTATACCTTTCTTGAGTGGGAGTTGATATTTAATGGTGCCTTCTTTCATATCAATGATGGCACCAACAGTTCTAACAAAAGGTCTTCCCAAAGTAATAGGACAAGAAGCATTGTATTCAACATCCAAAACATAGAAATCAACGGGGACATAGGAATTGTTAACCATAATAAGAACATCATTAAGACTCCCCATGAGTTTCTTTTTAACATTATCATCAAGTGGGACATTCAAATAGCAATCTTCAAGAGGAGGCAAATCAAGCATATCATAAATCCTTCTAGGCATAATAGAAACACTACTATCAAGATCACACAAAGCTTTGAAATCAAAGTCATTCACTTTCATATTAATGATGGGTTCCCAACCATCTTCTCGTTTTATAGGAATAGAAGCTTTATGTTTCATCTTTTCTTCTTTAATCTTTATGAGAGCATCAGTAATGTGTTTTGTAAAGGCCATGTTCATAGCACTAGCATTAGGACTTTTAGCAAGCTTTTGTAGGAACTTAATAACTTCAGAGATATTGCAACCATCAAGATCAAAATCAAATTTCTCATCTAAAGTAGTAGAACTATTACTAGCCTCAACACTAGTGGTGGTAATAGTAGAAACACTAATGATTCTAGCAATTTCATCTTCTCTTTCCCACTTAGCATGTAATTCAGCTAATAGTCTAACATTTTCATCAATTCTTACTTGTATGGCATTAGTAGCTGCAAAGAGATTCTCATTAGTTTCAGGTTTAGCAGCCATTTTATTCAAAGTAGATTGAGCTTCAGCCAAAGATGCTATATTTCTTTCAGCATTAGAGAGTTTTTCCTCAATAGTTTTATTGAAAGCAGTTTGCTTACTAATAAAGTCTTTAAGCATAACTTCAAGTTCAAAGGGTGCACTCCTATTATTGTTGTAAGAATTTCCATAAGTGTTACCATTGTTGGGAGGATATGGCTTATAATTGTTGTTACCAAAATTACTCCTATAAGCATTATTGCCAAAGTTGTTATTTCTTATGAAGTTCACATCAACTTGCTCTTCTTGAGCAACCAAAGAGGCTAAAGGAACATTATTTGGATCAATATGGGCTTTCCCATTAACAAGCATAGACATAATAATATCAATTTTATCACTCAAGTAGGAGGTTTCCTCAACAGAATTTACCTTTTTACCTTGCGGAGCTCTCTCAGTATGCCATTCAGAATAATTAACCATCATATTGTCCAAAAGTTTTGTTGTAGCACCCAAAGTGATGGTCATAAAGGTACCTCCAGCAGCAGAATCCAATAGGTTCCTTCAAGAATAGTTCAATCCTGCATAAAAAGTTTGGATGATCATCCAAGCAAATACCATGAGTGGGACAATTCTTTACCAAAGATTTCATTCTTTCCCAAGCTTGAGCAACATGCTCATTATCAAGTTGTTTAAACTTCATTATTTCACTTCTCATGGATATAATCTTAGCAGGAGGATAGTATTTTCCAATAAAAGCATCTTTGCATTTAGTCCAAGAATCAATACTATTCCTAGTTAAGGAATTCAACCATTCTTTAGTTTTTCCTCTCAAAGAGAAAGGAAACAATTTCAGCTTAATAATATCACCATCTATATCCCTATGCTTTTGCATCTCACAAAGTTCAACAAAGTTAATTAGATGGGAAGGAGCATCTTCATTACCAATACCAGAAAATTGTTCTCTCATAACAAGATTGAGCAAAGCAGGTTTTATCTCAAAGAAAGTATTTTCAGCCACAGGTGGAGCAATAGGTGTGCTCATCAAATCATTGTTGTTGGTGCTAGTGAAGTCACACAACTTAGTGTTTTCAACAGTAGTCATTTTTTTGGGTTTTCAAATAAGAAAGCAAACTAGTAAAACTAATTTTTTTGTGTTTTTTGAATAACAAACAAGCACACAAAGCAAAAAGAAAACTAAGCAAAACAAAAACAACAAAGTAAAGAGATTGGTTATGAGGGACTCCCCTTGTGAAGATGTCCTTGACTCCCGAACAAATAAAATCGCTTGATGGCTCAAAGGACTGGTTCTCATGAATTTTTCTTCAAATTGGCATCGCGGTTTTGTTCAAGAAATCATATGAAAAGTACTCCAAAGTTGGAACAAAACACAAGAAAGTGGATAAAACCAAGCATGTTATGTACTTTCTTATGTTTTGTCCACACTTTGGAGTACTTTTCATATGATTTCTTGGACTAACCTATTAACAAGAGCCACAAATTACCGCCTGCTTTTCTCGCTATTTTGGTTCCAGGAAAGTCGAAATGAATATTCTCGAATTGACGGGACAAAAGCCAAAGTCATTATTTTACCAGGTACACTGAGCTAGAATACGAGACTATGAAGGGCCGAGGGCGGCCACACCACTCGGTGCTGCCACTTGGCTCGCGCTGTGGGTGGTGTGGCCACTGTGCACCCTCGGCCTCTCCTTCCGCCTATATATTGCCTTTGATACGGAAACCCTAAGGACCCAATGAAAATTCCACAAAAGAGTATGTAGCCATCGTCGTCTCTGTCCCTAGATCGAGAGGGATCTGAAGCTCTTCCCGACACCCTGCCAGAGAGGGGAATTAACCCTGGAGGCCTTCTTCATCGTCATGCAAGCCTCCGGTGTGATGCGTGAGTAGTTCATCTCTGGACTACGGGTCCATGTAGTAGCTAGATGGCTGGTTCTCCTCCTTTGTGCTTTCATGTCTAGATCTTGTGAGCTCCATTCATGATCAAGATCATCTATTTGTAATTCTGCATGTTGTGTCTGCGGGGATCCGATGGATATTGAGATGCTATTTCAGATTGATTATTGATTCTATCATGTCTTTGTTATTTGTGATCTTGCATGCTTTCCGTTGTTAGTAGCTATCTTGGCCAAGTAGATGCTAGCAACTCCAAGAGTTAGTATTTATGCTCGATAGTGGGTTCATGCCTCCGTAACTGGGATGTGACATAAATCTCTAAGTTACTAGATGTGCTGTTGCTACTAGGGAGAAAACAACAATCCTTTGTTCATAGAACAATCGTATTGTTTACTTTACACGCAATTCGTAATGCAATTATCCATTGCTTGCAACTTAATACTGGAGGGTGTTCGGATGATAACCTGAAGGTGGATTATTAGTCATAAATGCAGTTGGATGGCGGTCTATGTATAATGTTGTAATGCCCAATCGAATCTCAAAGGAGTCAAGATGAGTAGTATATGCTTGTATGCTTTCTCGATGTTTGTCAATTGCCCCGTTCTAATTTGGTCACCCAACATGTTATCTATCTTAAGGAGAGCCACCTCTAGTGAACTATGGACCCTGGTCCTTTCTTTTACAATCAATCTACAAACTGTTTACTGCTTTGTGTTTACTTTCTGCAAACTATTACTTCCTTCCATTCGATACATTTAATCCTTTCTTTTCAGCAAAACCGGTGAGATTGACAACCTCATCACAAGTTGGGGCAAAGTTCTGTGGTTGTGTTGTGCAGGTCTCCACATTGCTACTAGCACCGGTAGTGCGTCCTACCAAGGCTCAGCTAGCAAAACCTTTGGGGTGTTTCCTTGCTCCTACTGGATTGATAACCTTGGTTAGGGAAAACTTGTTGTTGTGCTCATCATACCTTCCTCTTGGGGTTCCCCAACAAGCTCGATATATTTTGGGCCATCAACCACCACCACTCTCTCGGGCCAAGATCCTCGCACGAGCAATCTCCCAATATGCCTTAGTCTTGTCATCCAATGTGCTTGGGTTCATGTTGCGGTCGGCATCCTCCCTCTCCTTGGCCAACTTCTCCATCTCAAGTGCTAGTCGTTCCTCTTCTATCTTGTTCTCCTTCGTCATCCTTTCTTCTTCAAGTGAAATCATTCGCTCCTCCACCGCCAACTTGGAATGCCAGTTCTCCTCCTCCAACACTTTGAGCTCCTTCCACCAAGCATGTCCTCTTCGCGTTCGGTCGCCAATGTTTTGTTTGTCTCAATGATGGCATTGAACTCTTCCTTGTAGACGCCGAAACCTCCCCTCTTCTTCTTATATTTTGCTATCTTGACACCCTCCATCCTCTTGTTGAGGTCTTCATCTTCATCATAGGCCTCCTCCTTTTGGCTAAGCCTAGCCCTCTTTGGTGTGGTCTCATAGTTTCTCCGAATCCACTTCTCATTGCCTTGCAGCTCCTTGTAGCAATGGTCCAAAGCAAAGGCTTTATTGCCACCTCTCTTGTTGTGGTGCTTGTACACATCTTGTTGGAGATGACCCCACTTGATGATTGGCACCCTGCTCGGTGGTGCATTGGTCACATAGTCAATAGCCCCGGCCCGTCGGTTGCAACACTCAAGTATTATGGTGTGACAGTGACAATAGAGGAGGACAACAACGTGGTCTTGGTGGTCCCCTTGAGCTTGCCCTTCTTCGATAGCTTCGGCGCGGAGGCGGCATCAGCCTTTCTCTTCTTCTTCTCCTTCATCGCCTATGAATAGGCGATCATGGCCTCTGTCGACTTCCTCGCCTGCGGGCCGCTTACCACCGATGCAAGGAGTGGCCATCCCACCTTCCCCGCTGTTGCCCCTACCTTGCCGATGGTATTGGCAACCACTCTAGTCGATCACGCCATGACGGTGGTGCCCAACCTCTTCCGCGGCATCGTTGGCACCACGGGGGCCGATTTCGGTGGAGGCGCATCGACAGGAAACTCCGGCGGGACTGCAGAACCGAGTTCCGGTGATATTCCGGCTGGGGAGAGGAGAATCCCGATGGCGGTGGCGAGTGGAGGAGTTTTGGGCGAGAGGGTGGGTGCAAAGTGGGAGGTAGAATTTTAGGAGTCGCGTCGGCGGCCGAGCATATTTGGGAGAGGGGGAATATTTTAGGAGTCACATTCCTATATTTACTACTCTAACTGAATTTGCGGCTTTGTTTAGAGCCGGTTTCGACCGATAGAGGAGCAAAAATAGGAATCCGGACGCGGATATGAGTTCGGTTAGAGATGTTCTTGCGATCCAAAATACGAATGGTGAGTGTATAGCATGGACGTGGCGATAAATCAGACGCACAACTGGATGCTACCTGATATAAATAGTGCATGCATGCTCTAGCTCCATCTCTGCCACTAAGAGAACCTCACTCGCATTCCCGAGAGGGCCTCCCCGGGCCATTTTTATCCGGACGGCGAATTTTCGTCCAGTTGCATTTCTAAGATTCGAGTTTTTGCCGGATTGGCCCAATTTACACCCGAAGTTCCTAGGCCGAACCCCAAGGTGCTAGGTGTCACCTAGGAATGACGGATGAAGCTGAATCGGCGAGATTTTTTTTGTGTTGGTGGCCCCGCCCTATCAGCGAGTGAAAGCGATTCGTCCTCATCGTTTCGCCTCGACTCCCGCGTCAGACCGCCGGGCAAATGACCGCATGTTCAATCTCCCACGCGACAGCTGATACGTCCAAAACGTATCTACTTTCCCGAACACTTTTGCTATTGTTTCTCCTCTATACTTGTGTGATTTGGATGCAACTAATGCGAACTGATGCTGTTTTCAGTAGAATTGCCTTGGTGTCTACTTTTTATGCAGAAAATCAACTATCAGGAAAAATCCCGGAAAATATACCAAAAATCCTATTTCACCCGAAGACTCCAGGAGCCACAATACGAGATGGAAAAGAGCCAGGGGTGGCCACACCACCTGCTGGTGCGGGCCAGGCCAGGCCGCGCCAGGGGGTGGTGTGGGCCCCTCAGGCACCCCCTCGGCCTCTCTCTTTGCCTATAAGGAGCCCTCTGACCTAAAAACTTCGGGGGGTTCGACGTTTTTCCAGAAGGAGTTCCGCTCCGCTGCCACCACCATGTTCCACAAAACAGCACAAGAAACTCCGTTCTGGCATCCTGCCGGGACGGGGAATTGGAGGAGATCATCGCCATCATCATCACCATCGCTTCTCCATCGACCATCCATGTTTCCCCTATCTATGAGTGAGTAATCCCCCGCTGTAGGCTATGGGGATGGTAGGGATTGGATGAGATCGTTCATGTAATGGCATCAGATTGTTAGGGCATGGTGCCTAGTATCTTTTATTAGTGCTTTATGACTTTGTTGCGACTTGTTGTGCTTAATGCTTGTAACTAGGGCCCGAGTGCCATGATTTCAGATCTGAACTTATTATTGATTCATTATGATAGTATTGTTTTGGGTCTTATCTGCAAGTTGTATACACACGTCGTTGTCCGGAACCTATGGCCTCGAAGTGACAGAAATCGGGATAACCGGAAGGGAAAGGCGTTGATGTGGGGATCACATGTGTTTACGGAGTGTTAATGCTTTGCTCCGGTGCTCTATTAAAAGGAGCACCTTAATTGCCAGTAGTTCCCTAGAGGCCCCGCTGCAAACGGGCTGGCAGGACAAAAGATGTTGTGCCAGTTCTCATTGCGAGCACGTATGACTATATATGGAACACATGCCTAAGATTGTCTAGTACTTGGATGCTTTATCTTATTTATCTGCAATTGCCCTATGTTCTGATTGCTATATGCATTGTCTTGTCCATGCAACGCCCGTCCATCTATCCCTATGCCTACCGCACTCGAGTCCCACTGTTTACTGCTTTTGTTACTATTGTCTTTGCTTTACTACTGCTGTTACTCTACTATTCCTACTACAAAACTGTTGCTACTGATAAACTGCTGTGAGCAAGATTGTTTCCAGGTGCAGCTTAATTGACAACTCAGTTGTTAAGGCTTATAAATATTCTTTGGCTCCCCTTGTGTCGAATCAATAAATTGGGTTTCACTTCCCTCGAAAATACTGCAATACACCCCCTATACTTGTGGGTCATCAACAGCATAATGGCGTGCCACTGCACGCCCACCTTCCTGCCTTTCCCATTTCCCGCCCTCGTAGCCCTTTCCCCAAAAGGCTATAAAAGCCGTGTAACACCCCTAGTTTTATTAAATATTAATTAGGGTTTACTTGTGCATTCATGAGCACCATCTTTTAAAAGTGCATGCCAAATAAAATAAAGTAAAACCCTAAACCCTAATTTCCTCCCCCTTTTTTTTAGATGAATTCAAAATGGTTTTTGTATTTTGAAAACTCAAAAACATGTGGAGCCCAAATGGGACCCCTAACTATTTCACATGTTTTACAAACCCTCTAGTATTTTTGGAATATTTAAAACAGAGAGAAATTTGAAATTACAAAAGGGAAATAGAAAACAGAATGGAAAAAGGTTTTACAAATAAAAAAGAGAACAAGAGCCGCAGCCCAGTCGGCCCATCTCTCCTCCTCCCTCCCTGCCGCCCACCCGCGTAGCAGCCAGCAACCACCGCAGCCCAGCCGAAGCCCACCGGGCCCAAGACCTAGTACCCCTTCGTCGTCCTCTGTCGTCTTTGTCCCCGACGGCGAGCACCTGCCTGTCGCCGCCTCCGTCATCGATATGCGTCACTTACTTACTGCCGTCCGTCACAGTAGGAGAAGGATAAGACCCCAACATCGTGTCCATCTTCCCCAATGTCTCTGGCTCGCCCTGTCACCCTCTCTTCCTCCAGATCCCCTCGCCCGAACCCTAGCCGGCTGATGTCTACGCACTTCTATTCTTGTAGATAGTTGTTGGGCCTCCAAGTGCAAAGGTTTGTAGAATAGCAACAAGTTTTCCCTTAAGTGGATCACCCAAGGTTTATCAAACTCAGGGAGGAAGTGGTCAAAGGTATCCCCTCTCAAGTAACCCTGCAATCAAGATACAAGAAGTCTCTTGTGTCCCAAACACACCCAATACACTTGTCAGGTGTATAGGTGCACTAGTTCGGCGAACAGATAGTGAAATACAAGTGGTATGGATATAAGACAACGGTGCCAGAAAATAGCTTGATGGCATGGAAGAGACTAAAGGCAAACTGAAATAAAGATGGAAGCAAGCAAACATGTAACAGATCTAGTTGCAAACAGTGTTTCAATGCTTAGAAACAAGGCCTAGGGATCATACTTTCACTAGTGAACACTCTCATATAAATATATTCTCTTCATGATACTACTCTGAACTACTCTCCGGCTAGACACTCTAATCCATGGTAGGGCTATAACAGCACACCTCAAAGTTCGCTTTCCCCATCTAGATAACCCCACACTGTCACCTTGAGCTCTAGATGGTTCCAACAAACACCACAATTTCATAGAAACATCCAACTCCAAATATAACTCATAACAAGTATTTGTAATCTCTAGCCTAAGTGCCACAATGGTGTGCACGCTGTCACTTTCACACACATGGGGAGAGTAGAGATCTATTAAAGCACTTGAGTAGCAAGCTAGATCTACTTGATTACAAAGCTCATGATCACAATATAATCATGCATAGAGAGAGAGATGAACACATAGCTATCGGTAGATCCCTTAGCGTCGAGAGAGAACTACTCCCTTCTCATCATGGGAATCAGCAATGGTGATGGAGATCGATGGATATGGCTCTAGGGGCACTTCCCCGTCCCAGCAGGGTACCGGAACAGAGACTTTCTGTCCCCCGAATCTCCCCTTCAGTGGTGACGGTGCTGTGGAACTTTTCGTGGCTGGAGGCTGGATGATTTAGGGTTTTTGCATCGGGAGGCATCTTATAGGCGAAGAGGCAAGGTCGATGGGCGGCCAGGGGGCCCACACCACCTGGTGGCGCGGCCAGGGCCAGCCCGTGCCACCATATGGTGTGCCCACCCCGGTGCCCTACTCTGTCTCTGCTTCGTGTTTCCGTGTTACTCCGGGAAAAATAGGCATGTTGGCTTTTGTCCCGTCCAATTCCAAGAATATTGATTTTCTGCCTTTTCTGGAACCAAAAACAGAAGAAAACAGGCAACTGGCACTGTGGCATCTTGTTAATATGTTAGTCCCAGAAAACATATAAAAATACCTCAAAGTGTTGACAAAGCAAAGCAAAGTAGATACTAAACAAGCATGGAACATCAAAAATTATAGATACGTTTGCAACCGACCAGATGTCGCTCGTCACCGACGCTCTCGGCCACCTCGAGCCTGGCTGAGCAGCCCACGAGCTCCGTCGTGATGTCCTTTGTCTCCCTGCAAGAAGAATTGAGCCCGGGCGCTCGCAATCGACCGTTTCGACCGCATCTTCCCCAGCTCCGACTAAGCTCCGTCATGGCCATGTCGTCATTGCAGCTCTCCTCCGGCCTCTCCATCGCGTCTGTTAGCTCCAGGGTGAGCACACGGTCCTCGTGGACCATCGCCATGTCTCCCTCTCTCTCTGTACCTTGCTGCCGTCGTGCGCCGCCGTCAGCCACCGCCAGAGCTCACCGTACCCGGTGCTCTGGTGACCATCTTGATGCGGCGCCGTCGTATCCAGGTTCCCCACCGCGAGGCGCGTCGAACATGACCACCCGCGCGTGCTGGATCGCCCTGTGTCATCGTCGGCGACCATCGTCACGGTGGTGATGTCACCGTGATGAACCGCTGGCGTGGCCGTGGACCCGCTCACCGCTAGCGTGGCTATTAACCTGGCCTCAGGCCCAGCAGTCAGTCACACAGGCTGGCTCAGGCTCGGGTGAGAAAGTTTAGAAGCCTGCACTGACGTCATCCTATGTCATGCTAGCGCAGTAAATCCTTTTAATAGTTTTATTAAATCCAGAAAATGGTATAATCTTATAAATTCAATAACTAATTATTTATAAGTCAAAAAATAGTATAATATATCAAAATGTTCAGAAAAACAAGATTTACACTTTAGCATAAAAATCATGCATTGTTAAGAAACTTTTATTACAAGTTTAATTCGAAGAACAAATCAACCCCTCGTAGGTGATTCCGGGGTCTCTCTTGTATTAGGGTTTAGACCCTTCGGATCCCGCTCAAATTGCCAAGCATGTATTAGGGTTACATGTCAACTCTATTCAACTTGTCATATCATCATCCTTGCTTGAGCATTGCATCGATTCAATGTGTTGATTGTTGTTTCCCCTTTCTTTCTAGTGTTTGCTTCTTCTCGGTAGAATACGATATCGAGATTGAGATTGAAGGCCGAGATCAACACCATCAAAGATCGACGAACAATACTTGACCAACTACAATCAATTCCAGTACAAGATATCCAAAGATCTACTTATTGTCCACAGGCAAAGGCAAACATAGCCCCACCATTATACAATCCTATGGTTTTGAAAGTATTTCAATTCTTGCCATGATGCATACGATTCTACTGTGGTCTTTTATCGATAGATAGAGTATCCTATCTATTGCATTAGTCCATTTGAGCTTACATTACCTGATCCACTGCTCCTAGCATTACTAGATTTGGCTTGTGTGCACTACTAGAGCTTATATCCGTATCTTGCTCAGCCATGCGTGCTGTCAGTGATGGTTCATCCAGGTGATGTACCAAACGCAGAGAATCTAGTATGACAGGAGAACATGATGAGATGAGATTAATGGTAAAGGTTAAACATGCTAAGGCTTGTATGGGAGGCCACGGTGGGATGTGATTTTTGTAGTCCCATGCTCGTCACTATTAGGACCCGAGTTCTTGCCTCTAGAACCAAGACGAGCGTACAGCCACATGGGGCCTAGAAAATCTCACGAGTAACTAACTTGCCTAGTAGATTCCATGAGTCACATAGTTCGGGCGTTCCATTCGACATATGCATAGAAAACATTTTGAAATATTTGGCGGGTGAAGGTGCATCATAACAGGTAGGTAAGCATGGCTAGGGTTGCTTGGGGTCGATGGAGCCCCTGGTAAGCCAACCTCGCCCACATCTCTAGGGACCAGCTTCGGGATTTGACCCGTTACGGCGAAACCCTCCTTAGGGCGTGACTCATGGTCTCGGTGAAATCAAGGTAAAGGTCGTGTCCAACCACCCTCTATTGGCCTTCCAAGGAAGAGGGCTAATCATTGTGGCATTAAGAGTCGGTTGGTACGTGTGGGTAAATTTGTACAGTCCTGCAGGGTATTAATCTTTTCGAAAAGCCGTGTCCATGGTTATGGACGACTTCAGAACGGACGTGAAGATCATAGAGAACTTTAACCTAATCATAAAACTTGGAGGTTTCAACGTGTGCTTAAGGATGCTTCCTCGTGGGTACGAGGGGGTGATCCTAGTTGTGAGATGAGGATTACTTTGGTGGATATCAAAGATGATAATCAATTCTTTGGAGATGTCGCTCTCTTATCCCCTTTTAAAATATTCTGATTAGACGAGCTTCTTCTTCTCCCTCTTGTTTTACAAACTAAGATGGCTTTATGCAAAATAACCCCACCAGCCATAAGACTTGCGGAGTACACTCTGTACTCATCCTTGATTTGTTGATACTTTTGTAGCAGAGTAAGTGTTCCCCTGAAGACGAGTTTCGTACGACATCAACACCGACGAGTAGCTTGGGGTTCCCGGCCGGCAGTCTGGGATCTACGAGCTGGGATGTCATCATTATGCTTCAGGCCTCTTAGGCCATTTGTTAAGTTTTCTATACTTAATAGTCTATTTTGCCTTCCGTTGTTTGATGTTTGTGGTCAGTGACCTCTCCTTGTAATATTTTGGTTCTTCGCTCAGTTATGACCTTGCTGTAATAACTTTTGTGTCATAGGGTTACTATTGTGTTACCGATTTCTCACTGAATATCCCCGAGCTCCAGGTTAAGCTTATGTCAGGCTAACGTCTGAGATTTGTTTAACCCTGATCCCGGGGGTGTTACAAGCCGGCAGCCTCGCCGTCTTCGGAGAACCCACTTCCATTCCTCTAGCTCCTTCCCCAAAGCACCAAGTTCCAGGAGAAGTGAAGCTCGACAGAAGCTATGGCAGAGAGGTACCCCGGCGACCCGGTGGCGATGAACGGGTTCGGACACCAATCCTTGCAGCCGTGGGAGGCTCGACTTCTCTATGATGCCGGCTACCGGTGTCGCCAGGTTTCTGGTGCCCGCCGACGTGGAAACTGAGCATGAGTGGTGTGCCTATGTTGCCGGTGCAGGAGGGGCCCGAACAGATCGACGAGATCCAGGCGGTGATCGCCGGCATGGACCCTGACAAGGTGGAGCACGTCGAGTACAATGCTTACTGGGACCAGTTCTTCCGTGAACGCCGGACGCGCCAGCTAGCCTACCACGAGGGCAGAGGCCCGGAGCCGGCATGCAACAACGCCGAAGGCCGGTGTCGCTGGTGGAGTGCGCTCGGTTGCACCCTCACCGCCGTCCTAGAGTACATCACCGAAGGCAACACCCCGCGACTGGCCTACCCGCTGCGCTCGCCACCTTCCTTTTCACGGTGCGGTGGGACGGCCTTCTAGATGCCTAGGAGGATGGCCGGTGTGTCGTCCTCGTATTCGGCATCGGCCTCGCGCTCGTTCGGCTCAACGCCCAATGACTCGCCGCGCTTCACGACGTCGCTGCGGCTGGTGAAGTGGGAGCTAGAGTCTCCGGCGCGCTCACCGCCGCGCACGCGCTCACACGGCCTCGTCACCAACGAGCGTCATGCTCCGTCGCCGCTGAGCGACCACCTTTGCCCCGTGAGGCTAAAGTTGCGCACTCCGAAGAAGGAGCCGGCGGAGTGGGCCTCACTGGAAGCTGAGGACGATTTCCTCCTCAAGATGGCGATGGAGGCATTGCTCAGCAGGCGTCGCCTGCAGCAGCAGGCCGAGCTCCAGGCCGCGCGCCCCGCTCGCCGAGTCCGCCTACCAGTGCGCGATGCTCATCGTCCTCGACGACGACGAAGACGAGGGCGGGCCGGGGCCTTCGTCACAACAGTGGCATTAGCGACACCGGCAGGGCATCTCCCAACCGCTGAGCGATGACACTGCCGACTACATGGTGTTCTACCGCCGCCTCAGCATGTGAACGGCTCCCGCCTCAGCATTTCCTCGACGTTTACGTTATATTTATGTTTTTTATTTTTTTAGCCTGTCGTAAGTCGAATTCGGGTATATGTCCGAATTTG
The DNA here is from genome assembly GCA_023614405.1 of Avena insularis. Classification (NCBI taxonomy): domain Eukaryota; kingdom Viridiplantae; phylum Streptophyta; class Magnoliopsida; order Poales; family Poaceae; genus Avena; species Avena insularis. Next base: position 425,756,509 of record CM042692.1, on the reverse strand, counting down.
ATATAATATGTACGAACTCGCCAATAATCTAATGCAATCGTCTAAACTAATATCAAATTTGCTGAGTTTTATTGATTTTTTTGGGCTAATTGTCAAAATTCCGCGAACGTAATCGGCTCTTTTCAAGCCGAAAGTTATATCCATCGGACGAATTTTAGCGCCGAATTACACAAGCAATTAACTAACCATGACACTCCATTGGCTAACACCCATGCAGACATGCTGGCCTCAACGTTTGCATTCAGCACGTATCAGACGGCAACGGCGCCAGCTTCACGCCGAGCGTTGTACTTCGCCATGCATCCACTCCCAGCTAAAAAGCTCGTGCGCCTGCATACCTATATTGACACACTAGCTAGTACATGCAGATACATGTTGTGTTGTCGTCGGTGTTCGTGATGTAGTCGTAGGGCGCGTCGTCGAGGAACCGCAGCACGGTGGGATAAGTACTGGTGTGTCTTGGCGGCGTTTGTGTTCTCGGTGCAGTTGAGCACGAGGACGTCACCGTGCTGCGCGGCCTCAAGTGCCACCGGCAGGAACGTACGCCGCGGTGTGTCGCCTCGGCGTCGCCGCACTGGGAGTGGGATGCCCTGTGGGCGGCGACCACTGAGCTGATCTCGGTCTTTTTCTTGACGCTGGCTGCCGTGTTAGGCTTCGTCACGGCATGGAGGATGTCAAGGCACCACCGGAGACGCAATTAGCACAGCCTTTTTCTCACGGGACGCAATTAGCACAGATCCGCCGTCGTGGTGCGTTGGGCCAAGTCTGGACATTGGGCCCTCTTATCTGGGCCGCGTCCCGCACGCACACCACTCCTGCTGAGAGAAGGAACCTTCGACTGCGCGCGCTAGGCTACGAGACTTATTTTGTCCCACCTCGGATCGCTAAGTCAGGTTAATCCTGCTTAAATTAGGCATTCGGGAATACAATCTCGCTGAGCCTGGTAGCGCGGGCTCGTACCCAGCTTTGGAGGCAGGCAGCTCGGTCGGTGCGAGGTATTGCTGGGCTCCGGCCTTGAGCCTGTAACCCTTAACACCGGATCATTGGGAGCGTGACCTCTATCCCTCCGAGTTGTCTTTTATTAGTCATGTCAAATTCCATGATATACCTCTTTTTTTTATACTCTCCATGGTATACCTCTAAGTGTTCGGTCTACATTATTGTTTTCTCTTATTATTATTATTCATTTCATGAAAAAATAGTGAGCAACGCACCTCGCGGTCAGACGTTGGATCCTTAGCCTTATAAAGCATCTTGCAACCACATCTAAACCTGGGTGTGAGGCGCGGCGGCGGCCATGCGAGGGCAGCTACAACAGTTCGCAGGATGGCGAGATCGGCGGCGCACATGCGCCTGGCGGCTTGGTCATGTCGGTCAGTAGGGCCAATGGCAGCAGGTGCCATGCTCGCTCGGGGTAGGAGCTCAAGTGTCGGGGCCGCCATGCTTGGTCGGGGCACGAGCTCAGGTGTCGGGGTCAGCAGGGCCGATAGGGTGCGACACGGTCATCTAGACCGATGGCCAGAGGCCCGGGAGCACTGCCTCGCCAACGAGCACGGACGGTGACATAGCGTACGCCTCAAACATTTTTTTTCTTTTGCCTCGTCATCTGGAATCAATGCAATCGCGATGCACAGCCGGTGCATCACGGAGGTACCTTATGAGCAAAATCTTGTGCGTACCATCTTCCTATAATACAGTCAATAAGTTCCTGATCCGAGAGCATCGATATTGGTCGGCAACAGCAAGTCAGCTCGACTCTCGTGTGAAAATCCGTACCGTAGGTAAGATCTAAATACGTGCAAATCGCAACAAAAAAAGAAAATCGAACAAAGAATCCATTTTTTTATCAATTTTGAATGATACCTCCGCGATGGGACGACGAAAGTCTACTCGATCAAAGCTTGACGGAGGCTTGACAGAGAGAGAAAGGTTGATAACATGTTGTGCAACCTCTGTCGGCTGGCCGGTTCCATGTGTGCACCATGTTGTGCATTGACTGCGATATGGAGGTGGAGCTGATGACTCCTGGTAGTGGGTCTTCGACAAAGAGGACAAAACCTCTCTATAATGTAAGAAAAGGAGATCCGAGGAACTTTATTCGAAATGTAATAAGAAAAGGGTCTCCGATGTACTTTACGCATGTGTTGTGGTGTCGAGTTTTTTTTTTTGAAAGGAGAAGGGGCCTCGAAGGACCACGATGCTGCCATATCATATTCCACGGAGAGAACAGAGTACAACAGGACAAACAAGTAAAATTACATTGCAGTTCTGGAGATATGCAAAGAGGGCCCCAAAACTATAGCAGAAAACGCAATCAGGTCCTCCATCTTCTCCGTCATCGATGAACCTTGGCTTCCGGCCACCAAGACACCGCCAGGGACGCACCACTTGGCGGGGAGATGGTGGGGAACTCCGGCCCAAGGCTTCAGGGGGGCCTCCACCTGGAGGTTGAAGAGACGCATCTCAGGCGTCAAATCAGGCCGCCCTTCCGGACCCAGATCATGGCGACGACGACGGACGCCATGTGATTAACGCGAGTCGGCAGCAAGTTTTCTCCCCACCACAAGGCGGAGACGACGACGCCTTGCAGCAAGTACTCCCCTCGTCGCCACGGTCGGACGGAGCATCCTGCAAAGCACCACCACACCACCATGAGAAGTGGGCAAACGCGACATGGTTATTAACGGAGACAGTGGTCTTCTCCAGCATCTTCAGCTCCTCTCTCCCCTCGCAAGACGAAGAGCAAGAACCCTAAAAGGATCCAGATCCAATCGCTCAGATCCTTCACCCAGCTCCAAACTACAGGCACAAGGCCCATAACTCTACAGCTATTGCTACTAACTACTAGCCGAGCCTCTCCCCTGTCGCCACTCCGAGCGGCAGCGCCGTCGGAGCGAGAGCAGAGGAGAGCTCGGGAGCTGACGGCGACTCTCAAAATGGTGCGTCAAGAAACGTGCGGGCCTGGCGATGGGGTGAATCCACGAGAAAGCTGGGTCCGTTGTGGTGTCGAGTTGAAACCTTGAAGTGGTTCTTCATTCAGTTTGCTACTAGTACATCTTATGCCATCTTAGCCTGAGACGTTAGCATAAAACTACTCCCTTCAATCCAAATTAGTTGACTTGGATTTGTCTAGATTCGGAGGTATCTAGTACTAAAATAAGTCTAGATACATTCGAATCTAGACAAATCTAAGTCAACTAATTTGGGTCGGGAAAGTATCACCTTTTTAGTTAAATTTCTACTTTGATATAACTTCACGTTTCTAGGACAAATAACCACCGGATTGCCACATTGTCTAATAAAACACTAACCGTGCATTGAACACGAAAGGATGCTATTTCTCACAAGGGAGACCCACTAGCGTGGACCAATTAGCTGATTTGGACTGAGCCTAGGATGGCCCCGATGGAGATGAGTTGCCCACGTCGGTCCAGTGTCTAGTCTTAGGGCGTGTACAGTGGTATCTACTCAGCCGTCTGTAACACAGACCACGTAGGAAACTAGGTTACCTAGGAGAGAGAGAAACGGAAAAACGGCAGAGTTCGTCAAGAAAAACAGACGGTCTAATTCCTTAAAAATCGCTGCTTACCGACAGACTGTTTGCCTGGAGGGCGTCGCTTGTCGTGGCCGTGGGTTACATGAAATAAATCGCGTCTTTTCTCTCTACGGCTCTGCGCCATGCTCGCTCAAAGGTTGTAATCGATTTTGCAAGTGATACACCGGAAGGAGCGGAGGCGCCGCCCGATCGGCTAGAGCACGAGGATGCTACCTGCTCGGCGTGGATGGACATATGGAGTACGTCCTCTCCTCCGCGGTTGCCAAACAGATCGAGGCCGACCTGTCCACCAAATTCTAATCCTTCCTCGCTGTGGTGTTCTTTTAGTTTGTTTGATTTGGTAGCCCCAATGCGTGCTTAAATTGGAAGAAGATGTGAGGGACGATTGATTATCTTTGCTCTACTTCTGCTATTTTAATCATGTACAGTTGCATACGATTAACTATTGATAGCTGATTTATCCGAAATTATAGGTGCTATACAGACACGCCGTTGTAAAAGATGTCTTTGTAGAGTCTGTAAATGACATGGATGAAAATTACACACGGTGGCCGTCTAAACCAATGTACATGCCCTTACAGTCTCCGATACAAGAATCTCTAGAGAGAAATTGGGATCATGAATAGAGCGGGGAGGATAGAGAAACCGCCATTCGTGATCCAACCGGATGCCCAGTTGCCCACTCACTTGGCGTGCTTCATAGAAGTAGAGGGCGAGCCAACCCCTGTTGGTGCCGGCCTCACTAGCTTCGGCCTGGTCCACTCCGGCCCAGCAATTTGGGCCTAGGCTGATGTGGAGCTCTTGACTGGTATGTAGCAGCTGGTAGGTTGTACAATCTCCTCACCTTGATTTTCGGCTTCTCCCCAAGACCAAGACGATGTTGCCGGAAACTTCTGTGTCACAGTGCTTCCATGTCTTCCTAGGTTGCCTCGTCGGGAGTGAAGTAGTTACGGACCTACCCAACTTTGATGTCGTGGATTGGCGTTGTTTGCACTCCAATGACACTCCAGAACCTCTCCGTTACCCAAGCTGGAGACGGTGCAAGTCCTTCAGGTCCTCCCAGGTTGTAGTTGACTGATCTGCATTGGTCCAGGAGACTAGCCCCTGGTGTGAAATCTTTGTTAGCCTTCTTGGACCAGCGTTGTTCCTGCACATGTTGGGTACCTGCAACACTGAATCCATGTCAGGGAGTGATGAAGCCACTTGTGGCGATCACTGACGAGCTTGCTTCGCTTGACACATGGAAGACCAAATGAATCTTGGCGTCGTCTAGGAGGTTCAGACAAGAGGCGACAACCCCCACAAGGTCCAAGATGTTGTACGGCCCGTAGTACTTGGACGGTAATTTGTGACTGGATGGACGAGCCAATGACATTTATACATAGGGTTGTAACTTCAGGAACACATAGTCGCCAATCTGAAAGGTGTGCGCCGGACATAAGCCACGATGGCGTGGGCTACCCTTGTCATTGACACAACCATTTCCTCATCATTTCTTTTTCCCCTTTCGTCCCTCGCTGCAGCCTGCCTCCACCATTTCCCTCCCGCCGCCAATTTGTCCCACCTGTCATCACAGCGCCATCGCAACCTTGGTGCCAAAAGCTCCGAAGGGGAAGAAGACAAAGGTCGCTGGCCCGAAGGCCTTCCAGCATCCACACAAGGTGCCGACACCGAAGACAAACCCGGACTGGATGATAGACAATGAGTGGGGTAGACATGTGTTGCGGTGGCAGTTCGCGACAGAGGAACGCTAGGCGCAGCACATGAAGGCTGGCGTGAAGAAGAGAGCGGGCTTTGTGGCAGTGCACATTGCCATGCTCAGCTCTAGCGCTGGTGGTAGCGAAGGGAGCACCACTATCGAGCCTCGGTCTAAGAGCGGCATGCCGTATTTGCCGATGTTCTTCCATGAGTCTCCTTCCTCGATGCCACTATCAAGGTTCCCGATTACGGTATCGAGCAGTATGGCGGTTTCAACCCCAACGGCATGTTTTCACTTATGTTCAACGGCTGATAGCAACTCCCGGACGTCGACGTCAACCATCCATACACATGATCATTGTCTCAGCCGCTGTGTAGAGGGCCGTTGGAATTCATCTCCGCTCTCAACGGAGGCGTGTTCGGTGCTCCTGACATCAGGGTCGATCTCGGTGCTCGTGCAGGCAACATGCTCGGACGAATGGAGCCTGGTCCGAACAGCGGTGCTAAGATTGATGGGAGCCATGGCATGAACGTTATGATCTATGATGGTACCGCCGGTGCCCTACAACATGAAGTAGGGAACGCCGATTATGCAAATTGTAGAAAGATAGAGAGGGAGAGAGATTGGCGGAATATGTTAAATATATTATTAAGCCTCATGGGCGAGTATATATAGGCATACAGAGGGATTATCTTGAAGTACGAGTCAAGTTAGGCTAGAGTCCTAACTATCCTAAACTACCATAATAACCGTGTCCGTATAATACTCTAACATCCTCCCGCAGTCGTAACGGTAGCATCGTCAACAATAACTGGAACGCCGCGGACGGTCAGACTGGAGATAAACCGAAATAGCATCCAGTAGGCTGACACCCCCGTAGTCGTAGCGGGAACATCGTGGATGGTGTTGCGTCGCGGTTGCTTGGATTGTAGAGGAAGCTGGTGATGCTCAAGCGAGGTGGTAGTCCTTGTGCCGATGTTGAGGGAGCCGATAGCGTTGGGCGGTGCCGTGGTCAATGTCGTGGTCGGGGATGTCGGTGTCGAGGTAGCCGCACGTGAAGCCGTATGCGCATAGTGCGCGAGGAGGATGGCAGAGACGCGTCGAGGCAGTCGTCGAGGGTGTCGATGCCGAAGCCGATGCAGTCCGAGCCGTCGAGGACGAGGTGTGGCCCTAGTTTTGCCAGAACTAGGCGCACGTCGGGGACGAACACACACTCCGGTTTTGTCAGAACCAAGTATGCAAAGAAGAACTCGTCGGTGACACGGTCGAAGTAGTCATAGAGGGGTCGATGCCGAAGAAGACGTTGTTGAAGCCGATGAAGACGAGGCGTCGATCCGAGTTTGCCAGACTCGGGAACGCGTCGGGGACGAAGGAACTCCCGGTGTTTCCAGTACCAGGCGTGTGGGGGCAGGGACCATCATGAACTTGTCGTCATGTCAGAAAGACTAGCAGAGGAAGCCTCCAGAGCGGCTGCGACGCGCAGAGCGGCTAAGGGAGATAGGCCGACGCTGTCCACGGTTGTCGGAGTAGAGTAGCAGGTGGTGTAGTCGGGGATGAGACGATGACGCTGGCGGCGAAGTTGTAGTGGATGAAGACGTAGAAGGCGGCGAAAACAGCAGCGACCTGGGGTAGTCATGCTGGATGCCTGGAGTGCCGCTAGGGTAGTCGGCGGGACCTGCGACGGCGAGAGGGCGCCCTGCAGGTTACCTTGTGAAGCGCGGCGGCGGTGCTCGAAGTAGGCGAGGAAGAACCTGGCGACGTGATGAAGACTATGTGCAGACGGTGGCGATCCGCGCCGTAGGAGATGGCGCGGTGAAAGCCGAGGCCGTCGATGCACGAGAACGGCGAAGTAGACTGCGTGCAGTCACGCTACGATCCAAGGGGTGGCATAGCTGCAGGGCGCAAGTTGGGGCAGCGGCTGGGAGACCACCAACGACGTACATGCCAAGAAAGGCGTGTTGGAAGCCGGTAGCGTGGACCAAAGGCGGCGACGCTGCGGCCCGAGGGGGCGATGCAGCGGCAGCCCGTAGCTCGATCGGTGGTAGGCGGCGTTGCTCGGACGCGTGCTTTTGGCGAGACAGCACGGATCGGTTGATCAGGACCGATGCGCCAGACGCGCCAGCGTGGATGACGCGTAGATCGTAGTCGATGGCGGCGTAGTCGGTGAAGTCCTGGACGATGACGGCGAAGACGATCCGCGGGGGGGGGGCGGCTGCAGCAGCATTCCAAAGAAGGCGCGGCAGCCGTTCGTGGTGCACGGCAGCTCGAGAGATCGCAGAACTGCCGAGGCAGCGCGAAGCGAGAGAGGGCGCTTATAAGAGCAGTGTAGATCATCGATGCCGATGGTCGGAGTAGAGGCATAGCGATGACGACGGCGGTGGGCGACTCAATCTGATCTAAGATCGGTAAACCAAAAAAGAAAAATCGATCAAGAGATCGGAAAAAAAGACTTACAGGACAGCCGAACACGGATCGGCGGGCGAACCCTATATACGGGTTGCACGACCCCCGACGGAGATCATGGAGATCGACCTCCCCAGGGGCGGCGCGGAAGCATGTACAGCGGCTAGGTCAAGGATTTTGCCGCTCTAATACCATGTAGAAAGATAGAGAGGGATGTAACACCCTCGAATCGACCCTATGCAAGTTTTAGCCCTTTCCGCCAAACCCGCATAGAAACGATTCAAGGATGCCCACCAGGCACTTTCGTGCGGGTGGAAAACGAAGTAATACCATTACACAACAGTCCTCGATGGGACCCACGGAACAGATATATATATATACAACAGCGACTCAACGAGTCAAGAATACAGATATACAATACGAAGATCCAAATCACCTTGAAAACGATACAACGTCCGAGTACGGACAAGATGCAAATGGGGCTAAGAGCCCTGAAGAATAACCAATGGCGTCCATAACCCTACCCAGGCCAAGCCAGAAGGGTAGCCCTGCTAACGACGTCGATCTCAAACCTGCTAAAACAAAGAGGTGCCGACAAAGGATGAAGGAAAAAGAGGAGCGTCAGTACTGAGGCCAGTACACGGCGAGGCTAGAATTCGGCGGCTCTCGCCTACATAGGTATGGTGGACTGAAGCGGCAGCACATCATGCAGTAAACAACCTATAGAGACTCGATAAACTGTAGGCTATTAGAGAGGGATAAGAAAGACCTGTTCGGAACCAACCTTATACTAACACCAATCATACCCATCCTGGTTTCCCCCCTGAGACCAAACGAGGAAGTCAAACCGAGGAACTCACACAGTTGGCAGTTTTATTCATTCCATTATAGTTGCAACACTTACTAGTCAGATATAGATAGCATGAGTCATTCTGATAGCATAAGTAGTGGGCAGTTTTAATCACCATTCCGTTGTAGTTGGAACATTTACTAGTCAGATATAATTGTCCTGAGGAATCCCAAAACCCAGCAGTTGTTGGCACTTTTATCACATTCCATTGGAGTTGCAATACTTACTAGGAAGGTATAGTATGACACAGAACAACCCAGATCCACCAGCTGTTGGCATTTTTAATATCCATTCCATTATAGTTGCATCTGATTACTAGTCACATATTAAGTCAAATTTAGAGCACTAATTTAGTTATGCTTGTCTATGATCGAGATACTGTGCTCCAAGTCGTCCATAACCGTGGACACGGCTTTCAGAAAGTTTTACCCTGCAGGGGTGCACAAATAGCAACACACACTCAATCAACCTCGGAAAAACCAACTCAAAACCCAACGAGGCTTTCACGATAAAGCGATCACAGGATTCATAAAATATTTCAGCCCCCCCACTAAGCTACCCGCAACGAAGTTGGCTGGCTCAAACGACCTGTGGTTTATGCATTTACGGCCAAACGATCGGGAACCCGAAAGTGTGACTGGCTTGTCGATACCGCAAAACGAAAGCGATCCAAAATAAAGTGTGTTCCACGCACAATCTTAAATAAAGCAGTAAAGCATGGCATAGGTACAGGATAGTAATAAAGCCCCAAACTACTTGTGGCCCCAAGAAATAGAAATGAATCAAGCTCTGGCTCAGGGGGGGGGGGTCCATAAGGCCTCCCGGATGTGGATAGTGCGAATAGTCAAGGAACAGGTATCAAGTACTCGGGGTCCTACGGGACACAAGTGAGCGTGGAAGAACCAAATAACATTTATTGCCCACCGATGCCTCTGCATTAGTTATCGCTAGCATTTTAATAGTTGTATTTAAAGTCATGATCATCTCCACCATAAACATCTGTCAGCATTCCAACAACCGTGGTACTCGACAACACGAGATCGCACCTGAGCAAGCAACTACGACTCGCAAGGCCAGCTATCTACCAAACAACAGGTATTAGGAGGTGTCCATGGCAATATAAAGGCTGCACGGGGTATAATTGGTGCACGGAAACTAAAGCATCACGAGACGGATAGCAATAGATCAACAGGAGGAAATAAAGACTATAAATGCAAAATAGGTAGAAAGGGGGAGAATGCTCGCCTGGGAAACACTGCCGAAGGATCATATCCAGAGAACTTGTCGATACTCGCATCAACTCATCGGCCTAATCCGTGAAGAAGCAAACACTAGAAGAAACACCGGATGCAATATTTAATACTGCGGTAGAAGATCCGGCATGATTATGATATGATGCAGATGCGGTGCAATTAGGCAGTATTAAGCGGAACCGGGGTCCCGACAATTAATTAATAGGTTCCAGTTATTTAGATACCCCGCAATTTAAATGTTGGATTAACAGGGCGATACATGGCATCGGTTCACTATGCAAATTTAAATGGAGTCCGGAATAAGACAAAGATATCCCGCATAAACACTCCACATTTAATTATGAGGTGAATCGGCATAATGCCCCCAACCCACATGATATGCATGTGAGATGAACAATTAATATGCAACAAGTTTTATGTATAGCATTTATAAAATAGGGGCTCGAGAAAAGGGTTCACACATCTGGGTTCGGGAGATCTTAGATTCCGGGGGTTCGGGTCTGGGTCTCAGGGTTCGACGGGGGAACGGTTCGACGGGATCGGCCTCGGACACGGGAGGTAGATCTTGTCGCATCCGGGTCTTCGGGTTCGGTCTTCAGACCCATGTCGACGCGCTCGGGGTCTTGGCGTTCCGTGTGGGCGATCTTGGCGTCCGGGAACCTTCGAAAACCGTGAAGTAGATCTTGTTGCACGGTGTCCGGTTAGACGAACTTGGCGGGTTGGGACGATCTTGTCGGTCCGTGTCGAAGGCCTTGGAATTCCATGACGGAGTACTTGGCGGTAGCCCTTGTACAACTCGATCATGGTCGATCTTGTCAGAATTCCTGTGGATCTCATCCATCGCGAGGGTCTCGAATCAGCTGAGTCGGCATCACCACAGCTTCTCCTGACATTAGCATCACCGCGTCTCAACACTGGAACCATAACTGAATATACAACGTCGTCACCACTTCATATTAACGAAATAACACAGGCGCCTTCAAGATGTAACAGGAGCAGAGGAGAGCACAGGACCGGAGACAGGCCGGCGCTGCGGCGCTGTGCTTGGCGGCCGGAGCAGAGAGGGACGAGGGAGGAGTCACCGGCGTCGGGCGGTACGAGGGGCCCATGGTCGAGGCAGAGGACAGCGACTGCTGGAGGAGGCAGGCGAGCTCCTGGCTGCGTTAAGGAAGGACGGCTGGGGCAGGGTCGTGCACGGGTGGAGGTCGGTGCGGCGCTCGCGAGGGAGCTTGAGCGGTTCCCGGCGACAGCGTCGACGTTGGGGATGCACGACCGGGGAGGCGAGGCAGAGAGGATCAAGGCGGCCTCAACGACGGTCGGAGAGGGAGGTCAGCGAGGTGGGGATCCTGGGCAACGGCAGGGGGTGGAAGGGCGCAGAGGGTCGTCGGGGCCACGCCTACGGCGGCTCATCGGGGCCAGCGGGGCGGCGGCGCTGCAGCCGTTGAGGAGGGAGCAGGGCCTGGCGGCGGGGAGGCCGGAGCTCGAGGCGGCGCTGGGACCATGCAGGGGGCGGGGTAGGTGGCGACTGACATGGTTATACCCTACGGGTACGTAACTTCAGCATACCTAGTCCAGCCCAAGGAAGGCCCACGGCGGACATACGCTGGCCCATGAAGATTTTCGGGTGGCCAAGGCCCATGGCGTCTTCGGATCCTTGGAGTGCAAGACTAGAGTTTGAATACAACTTGTAACCTACTCGTATCGGCACCCGAGACCTAGCCTCCCCATATATAAAGGCTAGGAGGGGCCAACGAGGGGGAGACGTAATCCCACAATAGACCTTTCGCACACGCATCCACGCCAGATCGAATCTGCGCACCAGAACCTTCGGTTCCCGTAATCAAAGAGCGCATAAGCAGAGTAGGGTTTTCCCTCCGGGGCCTGAACACAGGTAAATCTTGTGTCCCCGGTTGCTTGTCTGTTAACCGTGCCACGATCTCCAGCATCCCCATCTTCTCCAAAACCCAAGTCCATAACAATGGGCATTGACGAGATCAAACCTCGTCAATTGGCGCCGTCTGTGGGAACTGGGGCTGCTGATTGTGCGGTCGTGACGGTTCCGACCCGATCGATCTGCAACTCCGCGGCGACGGAGAATCACCTCCTCTTTGGCGCTTTCGACTTCACCGCCCACTCGCCGGATACCATGAAGGACTTCGAGCCCGTAGGCGACGGACTCGAAATTCTGTTCGGGAGCTTCGCCTGTGGGACAACCGGCACCCTCCGCCTCCCTGAGCGGATGCCCGTGCCGTCCATCAGGCCCGCTTCATGGGCTCCACACCCCGTGCTACGCATGTCACCATCAACAGATGAGTTCTACAGCAGCAGCAGCTGCAACTCCGATCTGTGCGATCCACCTTCGGATGAAGGAACCTACGGTTCTGAATCCGAAAGCTGCGGCAGCAGCCAACCAATCTGCAGGCGCTATCTGTGCGCCGCAATCATCCAAACCGACGAGGAAACGCCTAACCCGCCGCCCAACCCCAACCCGCAGGACAGAAACGGCGAAAACGGTGGAAACGGCGAAACAGGGCCACCTCATCCAACTTAGCAAAGAAGGATGGGTCAAGCACGCCGCCGTCAAGATGCGAAATAGTCCTACCTCTGGACTCCCCACGTGATCGCTGATGGCATACCACTACCTCCTCATCGAGGAGCACAAGAAGCAAGTCAAGATGCAGAGACGCCGACAACGCAAGAAGGCAGCCTCGAGTCCAAGGCTGACGAGCTGCGCTCTCCGCCATGGGACCCGCTCTAGCACAAATGGAAACCAGGAAACAAGCACCGCCTCGTGGAAAACATGGACCAAGGAGCGGCATGACGTGACCCAAACTCTCCACACATCGTTCATGGATATGGACGCCGGCAACATCACCCCAAGACGCCACAAGCTGCTATCATGGCAGCCATCACAGATTCGCGCTCACCCACCTCCGGAGGGGGATCCGAAAAGGGCTATGCATAGGTCCGCACTCACCGGACTAGGACTAATCGAGCTGCGCCACGAAGACGCCCTACGGAGCCGAAGAAGAAAGCTCCGCCAGCGCGATCGAGCCCCACCCTCATCCAAAGATGAAGAAGAACACGATCTTCCTCAAGAAAGAAGAGCTCGACCGCCATAAACACGACTACACGACGCCAGAGACTAGCTTACACAAGAAGATCGACAAAGCACGCGCCAAACGCGCATGCTCGTCTGAATCTGAGATGGATGAAGACGAAGGAGAACTCTGAGGGGCTCGATGCTTCAGCAGATCCGTCCGGCGAACACAGAAGCCACGCAACTTCAAGCCTCCTTCGGATACTCCGAAGTTCAACGCACGCAAGATCCAAAGTCCCGCTCAGCGACCATCTCACATCCGTCTGCTTCACGGAGGCAACAAAGAAACCGCCATGCAATGCCTTCACCGCAAAGCGCTGGCGCTGGTCCGGCTTAGCAGCCTATCATCAGGATCCATCCGGTTGGGAGGAGCTCGCTTATAGCTTCATCCGAAATTTCAAAGGCACCAGCAAAGGCCCGCCTCAATCGAAGAGTTGCGAGCCCGCACTCGAGAACGGGTGAATCTATTCGCCATACATACTACGCTGGTCTCGACCAAGAACTCCGCAAAGACACATCTCAAGAGCGGCCATCGACGCCAGTGGACGGCGCCAAATGCCCAGACTTCAAGGAGAAACTTGGACGGTAAAACCCAAGACACTCGACCAGCTAATGGAAATCGCCAACAGCCATAGACGGCGAAGATTGCATCCAGCGCAATCAGATGAAGAGGACGACTACGGCCAAGATGCGAACGCCGCAAAGAAGAGGAGATCGCGTCACGAGGACCGCTGAAGGACCCGACATGGTCGCAGTTGCTACGCCGACCGCCAGAACGACAACAGCCGCAATAAATGGAGGATACCGCAGCGGAAACTTCCGCGACAACGGACGACCAACGCAGTCGTGGCAACGCCGCGACCGCGACAATGGACCTTCAGCATTCGACAAACTTTCGGGTCCATGCACCATCCACTTCTACATCGACAAACAAGATGGCAAAAAGAAAGCTAGCCACATGCTCAAGGACTGCCATGAAGTTCCGTAAACTCAGCGAAAGCATGGTGCAGATGAGACAACAAGCTCCAATTCCTGCGTCGAAACGCACCGCGCCAGTGAAATAGCACACGGAGCTCCTCCACCGCCTATTGAGGCCCACATCAACCAACGCACCAACAAGAAACAACGCCGGGTCGATACCCCCACCAAAGGGAGCACTAAATATGATCCAGAAGGGACGCCCAACCAACAGGGTGCAGAAGAAAATCACCTGACAAATCAATATGGCCGTGGCAACTCCGCCTGCAATCCCTGAGTACCTCAGCGGATTGGAGTCCTGCATCACATTCACTGCTGGATCACCTTGCCAGATCCTCGCCCAGTCATGCCGCCGGTGCTGGAGGTGCAGATCGGAGGCTTCGAGATGAGTCGCGTCTTCATGGACGGTGGAAGCGGCATCAACCTAATGTTCGCAAGCACTCTAGCAGCTATGCGGATCCCACAATGTAGCCTGGAACAATCAGACACAACGTTCCACGGCATTGTCCCAGGGAAGGGCATCTCCCCCCTGGGCAAAATAGGGCTCGACGTCATCTTCGGAAGCGACAACTTTCGGCAGAGCGCCTAGAATTCGGTGGTGGATCGGCGCCGCAATACCACGCCATCCTCGACGCCGTAGCATTCGCAAGGTTCCCGCCGTCCCCACACTACGCATACCTACTACTCAAGATGCCAGGACCAAGGGCGCCATCACAGTCCACGGAGCTTCACCCGATCGGACCAATGCGATGTGGATTTCAACAAAATCTCCCAATCTTTTCGCATGCAAGACGAGCTTGTAAGGCTTCGCGAGGTGACGGACAACGGCTACCCCGCCACAAAGCGTAACGCACCGACATGTCTTTCGACTCCACCATCAACACCAAAAAGTGCGGGTCCATCCAACGGATGCCTCAAGACGGCGCTGATCGCCAACGACCTCAGATCAAGATAGGAAGGCGCGCCGTCAATTCCTCCGTGAGCGCTGGAAATTACCGGTGTCCTGCGGACATGCCAGAGTTCGTGGAATTCGCCGAAAGCACGCACTCAATGTCTTCCTGACACCAAGCCGCCAAGAAGTCCATCCAAAGACCGCCAGAGCCACGAGCCGGCTATCGCAAGGAGATCAACAGATTACTCGCAGCAGACTTCATCCGGGAAATCAAGGAAAGCGAGTGGCTAAACACGGTGATGGTCCCGAAGAAGGACACGGACATCCTGCGATGTGCGTGGACTTCACGTCACTAAATAAACACGCCCTAAGGACCACTTCCTCTTCCTCGGATCGACCAGATCATCGATTCGACCGCAGGTTGTGAGAAACTCTCCTTCCTCGACGCCTACTCAAAGCTATAACCAGATTCGACTCAAGGTCGAAGATCAAGAGAAAACGGCGCTCATCACACCGCTCGGAGTATACCGCTACAACACAATGCCCTACGGCTAAAGAACGCGGTGCCACGCATCAGCCGATGCATGCAGCTCGCCTCAAGGACCAGATCGGTTGTAACGTCCAAGTCTATGTCGACGACATAGTCATAAAACCAAGGAGGCAAGAACACTTATCGACGATCTCCGCGAGACGCTCGACAACCTTGATCGCCAGATCAAGCTCAATCCAGAAAAGTGCGCTTTCAGCCCCTCGGTCACCGCTCGGATACTTCATCTCTCAACGAGGATCGGCGAACCCAAGAAAATCAAAGCTATCATGACAATGGTGAAGCCAAAACCTCAAGGGCGTTTCAAAGAGCTCGCAGGCGAGTAGAGGCACTAAGGTGTTCATCACCGCATGGGCGAGAAGGCCCTACCATTTTACCACTGCTACGCATAAGGCGCAAGTTCGAGTGGACACCGTAAGCCAACGACGCATTGAAAACCCTGCGGCTCCTCTCCACCTCGCCAGCTTTTGGTCACGCCTAAAAGAGCGCGAGCCCCTGTGCTATACATAGCAGCCACGCACTGGTGGTCAAGACAAGACTGTGGTTGAACGACCCAAAGAAGGCAAGACCCACGGCACAACGCCCAATTTACTACCTCAGAGGTTCTCACTCCAACAAAACAGCGGTACCGCACTACTGTGGTTTTCACGGCAGATTCATGACGGCTCGACGACCGAGCCACTACTTCCGTGGAGCATCGTGATGGTCGCCAACGAGGCACCCCTAAACAGCATCCCGAATAACCCAGAGGCCACAGGACGCGGGTCTCGTGGGGCATTGAACTATCACCCTGGACATCATCTACGAAGCGACACGCAATCAAATCTCAAGTCCTTCCGGACTTCCTGGTGCATCGGATGGAGCTGCAGTACCGACACCCCGCATATGTCGCAGTCCGGACAATGCATTTTGACGGCTCCAAACGCGGCCGAGCAGGCAGGAGTCATAATCGACCTCCCCGCAAGGTGACAAGATGAAGTACGCCCTTCGGATGAAATTGAGCCTCCAACAACGAGGCGAATACGAAGCCCTCATCCATGGCATGAAGATGGCAAAATATGCGGCGAACGCGCCTGGTCATCTACGGTGACTCCAACCTTGTCGCCCGCAGACGATGAATGAGTGCGACGCACACGAAAACATGATCGCGCATCGCCGCGCTTATACAACGACTCGAAGGAGAATTCGACGGCCGCGAACTTCGCACGTTGGAAGAGAGAGCAACGAGGAGGCCGATAGACTCGCCAACATCGGCTCCACTTGTGCAAAGGTACCACCAGTGTGTTCTAACAGATCTGCGTATCCATCAAGCGGAAATTCCCAAGGATCACCCGAAGAAGCAGAACACTCGGGGGCTACGCTACCCGAAGGTCATGAAGGACCCGAAAAGTTGGATACCGAAGTTGCCATGGTCAACCTGATGCAAGTCATGGCAGTCGAAGAAACTTGGACATGTCCATACCTCCAGTTCCTGATAAACGGAGAATTGCCAAAAAGCCCGACAGATGCCCGGCGCGTATCTCGTCGGTCAAAAGCCTTCACCATCATCAACGTCGAGCTATACAAACGCAGCATTACGGGCGTACTACAACGGTGGGTCACCATCAATGACGGCAAGGCCATACTCCAAGATATCCACGAGGGCATCTGTGGCCACCACGCAGGCAGCCGCTCCCTCGTCGCCAAGGCTCTGCGAGCAGGATTCTACTAGCCAACGGCCATGAGCGACGCGAAGGACATCGTCCGAAGATGCAACGGGTGCCAACGGTTCGCCGACAAACCGCACGCACCTGGGTCCGAACATCGACCCATACCCATAGCCTGGCCTTTTGCCCAATGGGGCCTTGACATGATCGGCAAACTGCCAAAATCCTCGAAGGGAGGACACGTCTTCCTCCTGGTCGCAGTCGACAAATTCACCAAGTGGATCGAGGCAATGCCGCCACCAACCGTAAGGGCAAAACCGCCGTCAAGTTCTTCAATCCATTGTCTACAGGTTGGTGTACCGCAAAGCATCATCACCGACAACGGATCGAACTTCATCTCCGAAGAATTCCGTGACTTCGAAGGCCTCGGGATCAATATCACGAATGCCTCAGTGGCACACCCGCAAACAAACGGGCAAGTGGAAAAGGCCAACGGCCTAATCGGCACCGGCATCAAGAAGCACCTCATGAGGTCACTCGAGCATAAAGCTGGAAACTGGACGAAAGAGCTACCGTCTGTCCTGTGGAGCTTACGGACTATGCCAAACAGCTCCACCGGCTACACACCATTCTTCATGGTACACGGAGCCGAGGCAGTGCTACCAGCCGAAGTACGCCATCAGGCTCCACGAGTCGTCGCGTACAGCAAAGCCGACTCCACGGCTGCACTCGAAGATGCCGTCGACACACTCGACGAAGCACGGGATATAGCAGCAGCTAGATCAGCGGTGTACCAGCAAAGTCTCCGCAACTATCACAGCCACGGTACCAAGGTCCTTCGTCAAGGAGACCTCGTCTTGCGACTCAAGCAAAAGCGACCAAACAAACTCGATTCGCCATGGAAGGACCCTATGTCATCACCGGTCATCCTGTGGCGTCTATCGCCTCAAGCACGTGGAGTCTGGAGTCGCATACTCCAACCCGTGGAACGTCTCGCACCTGCGACGATTCTACCCGTAGCGACCTACCCCCTTTTACTTTCAATAAGGCTTTCAGCCAAGGCTACTCAGTCGAATCATGTACCTCCTCCATTACGATATAAATAAAGCTAAGTACCTCGCCCCCAACCCTCGGTTGATTATTCTCTGCAACTTTACTACATACTACATACACACTCGGGGGCTCCCTCCACCTCACGATTTCATCGACTGAGGACAAAACGTGTACACCTGAGTAGCTGACCACGTCAGGCAAACGAAAAGGGCACGTACTAAATCAAAGCACTGCGTGCTCGGGGGCTCCCCCCACCTCACGATTTCATCGACTGAGGACAAAACGTGTACACCTGAGTAGCTGACCACGTCAGACAAACGAAAAGGGCACGTACTACATCAAAGCACTGCGTGCTCACTAACAAGCGAACCTTTACAACAAAGGGCACATACACGCCCAGCCGCAATATACAAATTTTACATCTATCTGTTTATTTTCAGGTCCTACCTATTCTGAAGAATAACCTGAGCACGGTGCTCAAACAAATCTACAATCTATTCGCATCTTGCCTTACAGCCAGTAATGCGGGCATATTCCACTCGCCACCATCTGGTCGAGGAGGTGGCCCACCGCCACAAAGAGCCAAATCTACATCAGGGCGGTGCACCCTCACAAGAGACAAGGCAGCCTTCACACCTACGACGAGCTGCTGCCGCACCAGCTCCTTGACATTGCTGGCACTCCGAAACTTCGTCAGAAGACCGGCAAGGGTCATCGGCACGGCATCCAATGGAAACATGACGTGCAGCACCGAGGAAAGCGATGTCTGCACCTGGCGGAGCACCCGCGAAACCTGGTAGACACGATCCTGAACCGTCGCCAGAATTATGGCACGATCACGATCCACCCAGAAGAAGCCGTCGGCCTCCATGTCCTGTTGAGTCAAGCAATTGACTCGAACAGCAATACGCTCCTTTTCTTCTCTCGGAGCAAGATTGGCACCTGCGACAACCGCACAAAACAAGAGTGAGGCCAGCAGGCTCACCCGAAGAACTAAGCTACAACTCGAAAGAAGGATCAACTTACATTGCAGCTGCTCGGACAGCCAACCTAGCCCCGCCATCAAATACTCCTCTCTGGCTGCACCACGGTCTGCTTTGGACTTCCAAACGTCGGTATCACAGAATCCAAGCAAATCTCTTCCAAGCTGCAAGACGCGATCTCGAAGAAAAGCGAGCTGCGAGGAGTCATCCAATGATGCTCGCAAGGGCCTTTCGGATGTAGTGTCAACCGGGTCAGCACCCGAAGGAACCTATAGCAGAAGAAAAAAGAAGGCACACAGACATTCAGCCAAGGATAGAGCACAGCTCGGAGAAATTCATTAAAGTATATAAGGCCACTACGTGGCACAAGGATGGTACTACAAAAGATATTTACAACAAAAATAGACTACAAGCTACCCTACGTCTACCACGCCTATGACGGAAGGCACTGAGTCGCCGTAACCGCATCGCTTAGCTTTGGCCTCGCCCTGCTGCCGCAATGCGTACTCAGACAACAAGTCAATGAGCTTGGGCCCATATCGTTTGCAGCGAGCGGAGTAGGCGGCGAAGGCTACCTCGGATCCATCGGCAGCCGTCGGCATCCGAGAAGTAATCTGGGGCAGGTCCAGCTCCGCCCCAGCCGCCATGGCCATCGCCAGCCCGACGGACGCGCCGATGCCCTTCTGCTTGCGCTTATACGCTGCAGGCGCTTCGGCTGATAGAGCCTCTGCCAGGGCACCCACGTCTTCAAGGGATGCGCCCTTCGGGAGAGCTCCTGGTAGAAGCGACCAAGGACCTCTTTCGCCTTAGCAAGGGAGTTGACGATGGTGCTGCAGCGGTCTTCGACCGCTACAGTGGCATCATCCAGAGCACTCCCGTGCTCCAGAGCACCGCGGTCGAACTCGATGCCTGCGGCATCTGAGACAAAAAGAAGACAACATGAAGAAAGGCAACATAGAAGACGATCCGCAGAAAAAAGGAGCAAGTACAAAAGCTAACGCTCACCCGAAATAGCCTTGGCAGCAGCCATGAGCTTCTCCGCCACCCCTTTTTCACGAGCAGCCGCAACGGTGGCCAGCTGCTCCTCACGATCTGCGGCCTCCTGCTGCAGACGCTTTCGCTTGCGCTTTCGCACCCAGCTCAAGGCGCCTCTCGCCCAAAGAGAAGCTTTGGCTTTCTGCTTGGCCATTAAGGCTCTTCTTCAGAGCATCGACCTCACGAAGAGAGTCGTTATGCTCCTCTGCATTTACAACAAGCAAATGTCAACAAACAGGACCAGGATATAGCAAGATGAGTACTACAAGGCAGACGAATACCTTGTAGCTGCCGCAGTTTCGCCTCCAGCGTCAGGCGCTCCTCTACCAGCCGCCTAGCCTCTTGGACAAAAGGCTACAGAAAAAGACAACATCAGTAAGCACAGGACTTGGGGGCTACGCCCAACACAAAGAAGCAAACACAACATCATCACACGAAGACGCCGGGCTCCCGTAACATGAAGCGACGAACTTACGTGCTCGGCGAACCCAGCAGCCCGCCACAAATTCTGAGGCGCAACCACCAGCCTCTCCTGCACAGGAGGATCCGGTAAGGCGCCACCCGAAGTCGCCACTATCTGAGGAGGAGGCGACGCAATGTTCGACTCCCCCATCATCTCGCGCGCTCCATCACTAGAGCCGCTTGAGGATTGCCTGCATACGAATCAATCAACACAGGCGCAAAAATAACAAGGGAACAAAAGACAACAGTGGCAACAAGATCACTTACGAGCCCAACGCGCTCAAGTCAAAGATAGGAGAAGCCCTTCGGGCCCTCTTCTCCTCCTTCTTTTCTTCCTTCTTCTCCTCCTTCTTTTCTTCCTTCTTCCGCTTTGCTGGCGGGTGTGGAGCAACAGCTCGCACAGGAATGGCAGGAAGGGGAGAGGAAGAACCCCCATGAACATCATCATGACGCTCAAGGCCCAGAGGATTCCTGGGAGTCGGAGGAGTTGAAGCATCCGAAGACTCGCTCGAGCTCGTGATCGCTATGCGAATGGTCCTCACTCGATTCGTCGGCATCCTCCGCTGGGATCAGCCGACGTGTAGCTCGGACACGGAATCCACCACTTCATTATCCGGGGCATTCGGATACCTCTCGGGCAACGGTGGTGCCATGCCCGGCACTTTGAAGCTCTACAAGATGAGAAGAAACTTTGTTAGCAAACAAAGGACACAAATAAACACCCAACAACAAAAGGGGAGCACTACGTGCATAAGTCTACACCTCTGGCATAGCCAATGTCGAAGAAAAGGGAGGAGCCAGACTTCCGGATTTTCTCGTCGGCCTTGAACTTCAACAGACGCGAAGAGCTTTGTCAAGTTCCACCTCGAGATTTTCTCACCAAACCCTCGTCGGATCACGGCGCCCAGAGTAAAGAAACATCGGATGCGCCCTCGCTTGGAGAGGCTGCACCCGACGCTCAAGAAACGTCCGGATGATGTCGACACCGTTCACCTCCTTCTCAGGAATCAATTGGAGCTCCTCCACCCGACGGTACAGGGCCTCTACCTCCGCCACCTCACCATCCAAGATTTGGTTTTTCCAGGATCTTTTCTTCTCAATCAACTGGGAGGGGTCAAAAGGAACGAGACCAAAATCTTGCCCAGGCAGTACGGAGTCACGGATGTAAAACCATTTCCTCCGCTAGTACTGGACAGATTCGGACATGGAAAAGGAAAAGAATTGCACATTGGGACTAAGGAAGATGATGAAACCCCCAATGGGATACACACCATCCGAACCAGACTGCCTCTTCACGGAATAAAGCTTCCGGAAGAGGCTAAAGTGCGGCTCAATGCCAAGCCAACACTCGCAAAGTGTGATAAAGCACGCAATGTGGAGAAGAGAATTGGGAGACAGATGATGCAGCTGAATCCCATAGAAGAAGAGCAGTCCACGAAGGAAGTCATGGACTGGATACGAAAACCCACGCAAAACGAAGGCGAGGAACATAACCCGGTCCCCAGATGGGGACGGGGGATTACCTCATTACCAGGGAGCCTCACGGTCGTCGTATCCTGCGGGATCAGGTTCCGCTCGCGCAGCTTGCGGAGATCGCTCTCCCGCGTCTCTGATCGCCGCCAGCCACCATCGGTGACACGAGCAGTGGCGGTGCCCTTCTTGCCTCCGACGGCGCTGGTCCCAACTACAGATGAGGACTTCTTTGGCTTCCCCATGGCGCTACGGCGGTGGTGGCGTTGCCAACGACGAAGACAAAGGAAATGAGGAAGAAAATCCCAGCGAGAAGCAAGAATCGCTCGAGCGCAAGGAGGGAGTGAACACAAGAACTGCTGCGGTGAAAAACAAACCACGATTTCACCAAGGATTATAACAGCGAAGACGACGCACGCTGGCCGTCCATCGAGAAGACCTAACGCCAACGGTAGATCTGGCCGTACACGTGTCAGCACCAAAACGAACCGTCGTTACCACGCCGTCCACTACACGCGGAAATCGAGGAGACACCGTAATCATCTCCACGCCACAGCGACCGGTCAATTCAAAGTCAGGAAGTGGGACCCACGCTTCGCCCAAGTCACCGCGTAGCGTGACGCTTGAGGTCATCGATCGTCACAAGACGACGTCATCAAAAGCTATACTAGCACCAACTTCGCTACACAGCCTAAGAGTACTCACCGACCCACGATTCGACTAAATACTTGGGGCTACTCCTATCGAGGCGCGTCACAAGACCAAAGACAAATGAAGACAAAGCACTTCTTTGAGTCCTACGTCGAGTCCGCGACTCCACTACGGACTCAGGGGCTACTCCCATAGGGAGAATGGATTTAAGCATCCAAAATTTTTTGAGTCCTACGGACTAAAACAACTGAGCAATGCTTGCACTAAAGTCTCCCATAGGGTCATCGGGGCCACGCCTACGGCGGCTCATCGGGGCCAGCGGGGCGACGGGGCGGCGGCCGTTGAGGAGGGAGCAGGGCCTGGCGGCGGGAAGGCCGGAGCTCGAGGCGGCGCTGGGACCATGCAGGGGGCGGGGTAGGTGGCGACTGACATGGTTATACCCTACGGGTACGTAACTTCATCATACCTAGTCCAGCCCAAGGAAGGCCCACGGCGGACATACGCTGGCCCATGAAGATTTTCGGGTGGCCAAGGCCCATGGCGTCTTCGGATCCTTGGAGTGCAAGACTAGAGTTTGAGTACAACTTGTAACCTACTCGTATCGGCACCCGAGACCTAGCCTCCCCATATATAAAGGCTAGGAGGGGCCAACGAGGGGGAGACGTAATCCCACAATAGACCTTTCGCACACGCATCCACGCCAGATCGAATCGCACCTCAAGACCTCAGAACCTTCGGTTCGCCAGTAATCAAAGAGCGCAAGCTGTGAGTAGGGTTTTTCCCTCCGGGGCCTGAACTGGTAAATCTTGTGTCCCCCAGTTGCTTGTTAACTGCGTTGCGATCTCCAAAGATCCCCATCTTCTCCAAAACCCAAGTCCATAACAATGGGCATTGACGAGATCAAACCTCGTCAGCGACCGCGAGGATGGGGAAGGAGGCGGACCGGAGGGGATGGCGAGGCAGACGACGCGATAAGGGGGCGGACTCGCGGCTGCAGAGGTGAGCGCAGGGCGGGGCGGTAGATGGCGACACGGGGTGGGGTCGGGGCGACCAGGTGGGGGAAGCGTGCAGGTGGGGGATGGTCGGGACGTGGCTGTCCACTAGGGTGGACCAGGGAGGAGGGAATCCCGGGGCTGTCGGCGGTAGGGCCCGCGCGGGATGGTGGCCAGGATGGTGGGCGGGAGATGAGGTGGCGATGGGGGTGGCTGTGTGAGGTGGAGGGGAAAAGGGAGGGGCTGGTGAGGTGGCACGCTGCTATTGGACGGGGTGAGGTGGATGTGTGAGGTGGAGGGAGGAGATTGGTCAGGGTGAGGTGGAGGAAGGCTGGGTAGGATAGGATTGGGTAGACTTAGGATTAGAACCGAATATTTTTAGACTAGGGTTTGGAGGTGGCCGGCCGGGCTTTCGGGCCTGGCTGGCTGCCTCCCAAAAATAATATAAACTTTTATTTTAATTTAAAATAGACTTTTGTAAACAGTTTTTAGACAAATAAAAGATCCAGAAAAGAGCGGAGTTTTGATTTGAAATTAAGACGGGGAATATTTAGAAAACAAAACTAGACTTTTAGAAAATAGTTTTAGACAAACATATGCATGATGATGACGATGCTCAAATGCAATGTGGCATGATGACATGAGCATGCGGTCATGATGATACGATGCACAAAACACAGCGATTTTCTAGTAGTGGTTTTGGCGGGATGCCACAAGGGAGAGAGATTGCGGGAATATATTGAATATATTATTAAGCCTTATGGGCGAGTATATATATGCGTACGGGAAATTATCTTAGAATACAAGTCAAGTTAGACAAGAGTCCTAATTATACTAAACTACCATAATAACCGTGTCCATATAATCCTCTAACACAAATATGTTAGACGGCTTGTTTGGAAACATGGCTAGGGACAACCGTGCCCTAAAGGTGACACCACGCGCCGGCGCCACCCAATCGCTTGATCCGGCGCTGATTTTGAACGTCTTTTGGGGCACGGCCGGAGATACTCTAACTATGCAGAGTACCGATTATGAGTGGAGGAGCTGCAGTTAACTGTCCGACGACATAGAGGAAAAGACAGGTCCAACTTGACCGTTTATTCACATGTGGAAGCCACATGTATAATAATGTTGAGTCAGCTGTATGTAACGAGAGATTATAAATGATTTTGCTGATGTGGAGAGGAAAGAGAGTGGGGTTGTCTATAAAGTTCTAGACAGTCTGTAGAAATCTTACAGACATCTTATAGACAATAATTTTGTTGTTGTATCAGTGGTGTCTGTAACTTGTACTCACGTAGCTATGGTTAAAAATAGCTATTTTAAAAATAGACTGTTGTATAAGCTCTAATATTGTCTACAAATTATATTATAGACACCATCTGTCTAAACTAATGCTCGTGCCCCAATAGACTGGGTTATGGTAAACATGGTCGTTCGACGAGAGTTCAGGCAAAGGGGTAAAGTGGGCTATAATAACAAATACAGGTGAAGCTCTATGGTCTGAACTGCATGCAGACACTTTAGCCGATCAGTCGGAACTGGGAGGCCAATCTTCGCAACAGACTGCCAAGTTCTGAACCTTGCGGTTACGGCGAGTAATTATTGATGATGCACCATTAGGAGCCCTCTTAAGGCCAAAGGCTTGTTGCGGATTAAATTAATAACGCCTGCCGCCGAAAGAATACAAGGTACTTCACCCAGCTTACACGAAAGAGCAACCCATCTACATCAGAAGGCAACCACGAAACTATACTCGAAAGCGCAAGGATATTACAGTTACTTCAAAAGCGGAAGGTGAGCTCAAGACGTCTACAGTGTTGGGCCGGAGCTCCTCCAGAGGACGAGCCATTTTCACGCGCGCCGTCGAGATCCCGCCACCGTTGTAGCAACGCCACCAGAAGCTGGCCACCTCCAGGAACCAAACCAGGGGGCCCGTAGGCCCCAGGCCACATCGAGGGAGCCCCAAGGAGAGGGGGAATAGATCCGCAACAAGCCTCGCCGAGGAAGACACGCCGCAACTCCAACCGTCCGAAGACAGCGCAGCTCCACCAAATCTCCGTCGGAGAGCCACACGACGAGGGCTCCAAGGCGGCGTCTTCAAGAAGAGCACGACGCCAGAGCGCCGCCGCCGCCGCCATCTCCGAGGATCAGGGTTTTCACCCGGAGCACGAGGGAGACCGCAAGCACCGCAGCGACGCCTTCACCAAGGGAACAACGTCCATAGACACCGTCGTCGAGGCCCAAAGGGCAGGGTTTCCCCTCGGCAAAGCCTTCTGCCTCCAATCAAGACACACCGAGCATGCCACAACGACGCCTGCAGGCAGGGGACGACGTCCACAGACGCCGCCGTCGAGGCCCAGAGGGCAAGGGTTTCCCCCAGCAAAGACACTTTGTGGTCCATACGCCACGTCGCACTGCTCGCCGGCAGCACGTCGTCCCCATGACCATGGAAGCCGGCCAGCACCAGAGACCCTGGCACGCCCGCCAACCACAGGGCTCACCACCGTTCGAGGCCACCACCCCGGGGACCAAGTCGCGCCCAACCTAGAGCAGAGGAACACGCCGAGAGACACCGCCATGAGGTCTACAAAGACCGAAGAACCACCGAAGAAGGGTCCTTTTCTAGATCGGCGTCCGGGGGTCCCTGGCCACCGACGCCTATGGATCTGGGGAGAGGGATTTGGCTCAGTGGGGCCCTCGCCTCGATTGAGCCGCCGCCTAAGCAACCCATCCTCTGTGAGCTAGCCTTCGTCGAGGGCCACCGGATCCGAGGCCGAGAGCGCCGCGTACCAGACCTCCCAGAGCGTCGCCGCCTGCCAGATGGGCAACCGCTCGTGCCGCAAGACACCACCGCCACCAGAGCGGCAGCCGCTCGCACGCCAAGACCGTCGAGCCGCTATACCGCCGAAGAAAGGCCGCGCCGTCGCGCCCCCGACGAGCGTCGCGCCCCCGCCGTCCGCAGCCGCCTGCGCCGCCACCAACGAACGAGAGAGAGGAGAGGCCCCGCCGCCGCCGGCAACGAGGAGGAGGGGAGGTGAGAGGACGGGCGGCGGCGGCGCTATCTAGGGTTCGCCCCTCCGCTCGCGGGAGCGGAGAGAGCGAACGGGTTTTTTCACTCCGATTTTTGATCACGAGTTGTTGTAGGAGCCATTAGGAGCCCTCTTCGGAGAAGTGAAATGTCGTCGTCTCCGACTGTCTCTCGTAGCGTTTCAGATTGGCCTCTCTGCAGCTCCGATAATGCCACAACGCTAGCTCATGACTCTGTTCACACATGCACGCAGCGCGCGAGCATCAAATCTTGATGCCCTCTACCTTTCACGTTCCGTGCCTTAAATCTTGATGCCAGGACGCCAAAAATTTGCCGCGCATGGAATGGTAGCCAGAACTGATGAAGCGCTAGCAGTTTAATAAGCAATCGGCTAGGTAGCGGTCGCTGCAATTAGCACAGAATTTGTTTTTGGCTGCGGTCTGCGCGTTGGCCTCTAGCCAGGCCAGTCCGGGCGTGGGGCCTGTTCGTATCTTGAGGCCCACTTATCAGGGCCACATCCCGCCCGGACACCACTTGGGTTGACGGAACGAGTCTCCACTAGGCCAAGCGCGCACTGCTACCAGACTTATTTTGTCCCACCTCGGATCGCTAAGTCAGGTTAATCCTGCTTAAATTAGGCATTCGGGCATACAATCTCGCTGAGCCTGGTAGCGCGGGCTCGTACCCAGCTTTGGGGGCAGGCAGCTCGGTCGGTGTGAGGTATTGCTGGGCTCCGGCCTTGAGCCTGTAACCCTTAACACCTGGTCATTGGGAGCGGAGCCTCTATCCCGCCGAGTTGTCTTTTTTACTCGTGACAAATTTTATGGTATAGTTCCAAGTGACCGGTCTATATCTTTTTTTAATATTATTTATTTTATGAAAAAATAATGGACTATGGACCCGGCCAGCCATTGGATCATCAGCCTTATACAACATCTTGCAACAACATCTAAACCTACAGTGTGAGGCGCACGCGGCGGCCATGCGGTGGTGGCTACAACAGTTTGCATGGCGGCGAGGTCAGCAATGCACGTGCGCATATGCGGCTTGGTCGTGCCGGTCAGCAGGGCCAGTGGTAGCAGGCGCGGTGCTCGCTCGGGGCAGTAGCTCAAGTGTTAGGGCTAGCAGGACTGGAAGTGTGCGACGCAGTCATCTAGGCCGACGGCCATGAGGCCCGGAAGCACTTCCTCGCCGACGAGCTCGCATGGTAACATCCATGGCGTCATCAACGTACACCTTAAACATCATGTTTTTCTTTTGCCTCATCATCTAGAATCGATGCAATCGTGATGCACAGCCGGTCCATCACAACTGTACCTTATCAGCCGAATCTCGTGAGTACCATCTTTCTACAATGCAGTCAATAAATACTTGATCCGCGACCACCGGCATTGGCCGGCGACAGCGAGTTAGCTCAACTCTCGGGTGAAAGATCGCAACGTAGGTAAGATCTAAATTACCTTCAAATCATAAAAAAACTAAAAGGAAATCGAACAATGAATCTATTTTTGTATCAATTTTGAATTATACCTTCACAATGAAATTCTACTCGATGCATGCTTGACGGAAAGAGATGGGATGATAACGTGTTGTGCAAGCCTTACCGGCTGGCCGGTTTCGTGGGTGCACCATGTAGACGAACAACAAAGATACACCAGATGCGTATAGTGGAAATAGAGGAAAGCTCTT
Organism: Avena insularis; assembly: GCA_023614405.1. Classification (NCBI taxonomy): domain Eukaryota; kingdom Viridiplantae; phylum Streptophyta; class Magnoliopsida; order Poales; family Poaceae; genus Avena; species Avena insularis. The sequence goes on along the minus strand of CM042692.1, from coordinate 425,728,216 downwards.
TATTAATTTTAATGTTAAATTGAAGGGATTGATTTAGCCTAAGAGCAACTCTAGCAGATACACAAAACAAGCTCGACCCAAAAATCTCGGCGAGTTTGAGTTTTTGGGCTTAAAAATGGCCAGAACAGAATCCATAAACGCGGCCGAGCCCGAAAAGCTTTCTATCCCGCCGAGTTGTCTTTTTTTACTCGTGACAAATTTTATGGTATAGTTCCAAGTGACCGGTCTATATTTTTTTTAATATTATTTATTTTATGAAAAAATAATGGACTATGGACCCGGCCAGCCATTGGATCATCAGCCTTATACAACATCTTGCAACAACATCTAAACCTATAGTGTGAGGCGCACGCGGCGGCCATGCGGTGGCGGCTACAACAGTTTGCATGGCGGCGAGGTCAGCAATGCACGTGCGCATATGCGGCTTGGTCGTGCCGGTCAGCAGGGCCAGTGGTAGCAGGCGCGGTGCTCGCTCGGGGCAGTAGCTCAAGTGTTAGGGCTAGCAGGACTGGAAGTGTGCGACGCAGTCATCTAGGCCGACGGCCATGAGGCCCGGAAGCACTTCCTCGCTGACGAGCTCGCATGGTAACATCCATGGCGTCATCAACGTACACCTCAAACATCATGTTTTTCTTTTGCCTCATCATCTAGAATCGATGCAATCGTGATGCACAGCCGGTCCATCACAACTGTACCTTATCAGCCGAATCTCGTGCGTACCGTCTTTCTACAATGCAGTCAATAAATACTTGATCCGCGACCACCGGCATTGGCCGGTGACAGCGAGTTAGCTCAACTCTCGGGTGAAAGATCGCAACGTAGGTAAGGTCTAAATTACCTTCAAATCATAAAAAAACTAAAAGGAAATCAAACAATGAATCTATTTTTGTATCAATTTTGAATTATACCTTCGCAATGAAATTCTGCTCGATGCATGCTTGACGGAAAGAGATGGGATGATAACGTGTTGTGCAAGTCTTACCGGCTGGCCGGTTTCGTGGGTGCACCATGTAGACGAACAACAAAGATACACCAGATGCGTATAGTGGAAATAGAGGGAAGCTCTTTATTAATTTTAATGTTAAATCGAAGGGATTGATTTAGCCTAAGAGCAACTCTAGCAGATACACAAAACAAGCTCGACCCAAAAAATCTCGGCGAGTTTGAGTTTTTGGGCTTAAAAATGGCCAGAACAGAATCCACAAACGTGGCCGAGCCCGAAAAGCTTTCTATCCCGCCGAGTTGTCTTTTTTTACTCGTGACAAATTTTATGGTATAGTTCCAAGTGACCGGTCTATATCTTTTTTTAATATTATTTATTTTATGAAAAAATAATGGACTATGGACCCGGCCAGCCATTGGATCATCAGCCTTATACAACATCTTGCAACAACATCTAAACCTACAGTGTGAGGCGCACGCGGCGGCAATGCGGTGGCGGCTACAACAGTTTGCATGGCGGCGAGGTCAGCAATGCACGTGCACATATGCGGCTTGGTCGTGCCGGTCAGCAGGACCAGTGGTAGCAGGCGCGGTGCTCGCTCGGGGCAGTAGCTCAAGTGTTAGGGCTAGCAGGACTGGAAGTGTGCGACGCAGTCATCTAGGCCGACGGCCATGAGGCCCGGAAGCACTTCCTCGCCGACGAGCTCGCATGGTAACATCCACGGCGTCATCAACGTACACCTCAAACATCATGTTTTTCTTTTGCCTCATCATCTAGAATCGATGCAATCGTGATGCACAGCCGGTCCATCACAACTGTACCTTATCAGTCGAATCTCGTGCGTACCGTCTTTCTACAATGCAGTCAATAAATACTTGATCCGCGACCACCGGCATTGGCCGGCGACGGCGAGTTAGCTCAACTCTCGGGTGAAAGATCGCAACGTAGGTAAGATCTAAATTACCTTCAAATCATAAAAAAACTAAAAGAAAATCGAACAATGAATCTATTTTTGTATCAATTTTGAATTATACCTTCGCAATGAAATTCTGCTCGATGCATGCTTGACGGAAAGAGATGGGATGATAACGTGTTGTGCAAGCCTTACCGGCTGGCCGGTTTCGTGGGTGCACCATGTAGACGAACAACAAAGATACATCAGATGCGTATAGTGGAAATAGAGGGAAGCTCTTTATTAATTTCAATGTTAAATCGAAGGGATTGATTTAGCCTAAGAGCAACTCTAGCAGATACACAAAACAAGCCCAACCCAAAAAATCTCGGCGAGTTTGAGTTTTTGGGCTTAAAAATGGCCAGAACAGAATCCATAAATGCGGCCGAGCCCGAAAAGCTTTCTCGAGAATGTGCGACTCGCTCCCCTTTATCTAGGGTTCACAAGGTGGTTCTCGGGTCACAACCTGAAAAATTCTTCCCCTCCTATACTGCTTTGCCGCCGTGCTCCGACGTCCGATTCGCCGCCACCACCACGCCAACTCCCCTCCCTCATGCACATCATGCACCGTCGTCGCCCGATGGCACACCGCCACCACTCAATCGAAGCCGAGGGAGGCCAGGAAGGCCACGCGAGAGCTCGTCGCGGCGCTGCCTCCATCGACGAGGTGGAGCGCCGACGCCGCATAATGTTGGACGGGGCGCGCAAGCGCGCCTCGCTCCGGTTCATCCACAACCGCCAGCCGGTGCTGGTGCCGGAGCGCCTGCAGTTGCGCGAGGCCGACGACGCAGAGCATGGAAGCATGGCGCTCCGCTGCTGGCCGCGCGCCCGTTCGCCTCCGGTGCACTTCGTCCGCACCACCCGCAACGACGCGGAGGCCGAAGGTTGCGCGGCGGCCCGTCGACGCGTAGGATCTACACCTCCTCCTCCTCTGACACTGGCAGCAGGATCGTGCCACCGAAATACAGGCAACTACCCTAGCTGTTGCCTTTTGGCACATCTGGGAAGTAAGAAATGAGGTGCGGAACTGTGAGATCAAGTCGAGTCCGAGTCAGACCTGTGGCAAGATTCTTGCATACGTTGAACTGATCAGGGAACAGTTGTTCAGGACGCCCTTGGTCATCAGGCGTGAGTCCTCCAATCCAGTTCTAGCTTGGACTTCGCCACCGCCGGGTTTTGTGTTGGCTAACTCTGATGCAGCCATGTTCGAATCTGTAGGCCGCATGGGTGCGGGTGTGGTTGCTAGGGACCATGCTGGCTTGTTTGTGATTGCATGTCGTCAACAAATCCCGGGTCTGCTTCCGCCGGAGGAGGCTGAAGCATTGGCCCTTCGGCGTGCAGTTGTTCTCGCCAGGGAAGAGGGTTTTGAGAGGGTGATCTTTGCTTCTGACTACCTGTCACTTGTTCAATGACTTAACTCTACAGCTATGGATCGGTCCTCAGTTTGCATACTGGTGGAGGGCATTAATGTCTACGCACTTCTATTCTTGTAGACAGTTGTTGGGCCTCCAAGTGTAGAGGTTTGTAGAACAGCAGCAAGTTTTCCCTTAAGTGGATCACCCAAGGTTTATCGAACTCGGGAAGCAAGTGGTCAAAGGTATTCCCTCTCAAGCAACCCTGCAATCAAGATACAAGAAGTCTCTTATGTCCCCAACACACCCAATACACTTGTCAGGTGTATAGGTGCACTAGTTCGGCGAAGATATAGTGAAATACAAGTGGTATGGATATAAGACAATGGTGCCAGAAAATACTTTGATGGCGTGGAAGAGACTAAAGGTAAACTGAAATAAAGATGAAAGCAAGCAAACATGTAACAGATCTAATTGCAAATGGTGTTTCAATGCTTAGAAACAAGGCCTAGGGATCATACTTTCACTAGTGAACACTCTCATATAAATATCTTCTCTTCATGATACTACTCTTAACTACTCTCCGGTTGGACACTCAAATCCATGGTAGGGCTATAACAACACTCCTCAAAGTAAGCCTGTCCCATCTAGATAACCCCACACTGTCACCTTGAGCATTAGATGGTTAAAACAAACACCACAATTTCATAAAGACATCCAACTCCAAATATAACTCATAACAAGTATTTGTAATCTCTAGCCTAAGTGCCACCATGGTGTGCACACTGTCAACTTCACACACATGGGGAGAGCAGAGATCTATTAAAGCACTTGAGTAGCAAGATAGATCTATAGATTACAATCTCATGATCTCAATAAAATCATGCATAGAGAGAGAGATGAACACATAGCTACCGGTAGAACCCTTAGCCTCGAGAGAGAACTACTCCCTCCTCATCATGGGAATCAGCAATGGTGATGGAGATGGTGGTGGCGATCGATGGAGATGGTGCCGGAACAGAGACTTTCTGTCCCCCGAATCTCCCCTTCGGTGGCGGCGGCGCTGCGAAACTTTTCGTGGCTGGAGGCTTGACTATTTAGGGTTTATGCATCGGGAGGCTTCTTATAGGTGAAGAGGCAAGGTCGGTGGGCGGTCAGGGGGCCCACACCACCTGGTGGCACGGCCAGGGCTAGCCCGCGCCACCACATGGTGTGGCCGCCCTGTGGCCCCTCTCCATCTCGTCTTCTGGCTCCGTGAGTCTTCCGGTAAAATATCAACTTTGGCTTTTGTCCCGTCCAATTCCGAGAATATTCATTTTCTGACTTTCCTAGAACCAAAAACAGGCAGCTGGCACTGTGGCTCTTGTTAATAGGTTAGTCCAAGAAATCGTAAGAAAAGTACTCCAAAGTGTGGACAAAACATAAGAAAGTAGATAAAACCAAGCATGGAACATCAAAAATTATAGATACATTTGCAATGTGTCAACATCCCCAAGCTTAACTCCTGCTCGTCCTCGAGTAGGTAAGTGATAAAAAGAAAGAATAATTTTTGAGGTGACATGCACCATCATAAACTTGATCGAAGTATTTGTAAAACATTCAAAGCTGGGATCATAGTACTTTAATCATAACATGAAAGACAAAGTTCTAGCAATAAGACAAAGAAACTATGTTGCAACATGAAAAGGCAGAAACAAAAGATTAATGGATAACAATGCTTTGCAAGACGTTTGTTTGTTTCACATAAAGAAAACATAGCATAGTGGCATTCAGCTTGTCCCTCATAGAGTAGTGATACATTGCAAATGTATCTATAATTTTTAATGCTCCATGCTTGGTTTTATCTACTTTCTTGTGTTTTGTCCACACTTTGGAGTACTTTTCATATGATTTCTTGGACTAACCTATTGACAAGAGCCACAGTGCCAGCTGCCTGTTTTCTGCTGTTTTTGGTTCCAGGAAAGTCAGAAAATGAATATTCTCGGAATTGGACGGGACAAAAGCCAAAGTGCCTATTTTTCCAGAAGACTCTAGGAGCCAGAATACGAGACGAAGGAGAGCCAGGGCTGGCCACACCACCCCTAGGCGCGGGCTAGGCCTGGCCGCGCCAGGGCATGGTGTGGTGGCCCCAGGCACCCCCCGGTCTCCCTCTTCGCCTATAAGAAGCCTTCTGACCTAAAAACTTTGGGGGGTTCGACATTTTTCCACAAAAAGTTCCGCTGCGCCGCCGCCACAGAAGGGGAGATTCGGGGGACAGAAAGTCTCTGTTCCGGCACCCTGTCGGGATGGGGAAGTGCCCCCGGAGCCATCTCCATCGATCTCCACCATCATCTTCATCGACCATCCATGTTTCCTCCATCTATGAGTGAGTAATCCCCCTCTGTAGGCTATGGGGATGGTAGGGATTGGATGAGATCGTTCATGTAATGGCATCAGATTGTTAGGGCATAGTGCCTAGTATCTTTTATTAGTGCTTTATGACTTTGTTGAAACTTGTTGTGCTCAATGCTTGTCACTAGGGCCCGAGTGCCATGATTTCAGATCTGAACATGTTATTGATTCATTATGATAGTATTGTTCTTGGTCTTGTCTACAAGTTGTATACACACGTTGTTATCCAGAACCAATGGCCCCGAAGTGACAGAAATCGGGCTAACCGGAAGGGAAAGGCTTTGATGTGAGGATCACATGTGTTCACGGAGTGTTAATGCTTTGTTCCGGTGCTCTATTAAAAGGAGCACCTTAATTGCTAGTAGTTCCCTAGAGGCCCCGCTGCAAACGGGCTGGCAGGACAAAAGATGTTGTGCAAGTTCTCATTGCGAGCACGTATGACTATATATGGAACACATGCCTAGGATTGTATAGTACTTGGATGCTTTATCTTATTTATCTGCAATTGCCCTATGCTCTGATTGCTATGTGAATTGTCTTGTCCATGCAACGCCCGTCCATCCATCCCTATGCCTACCGCACTCGAATCCCACTGTTTACTGCTTTTGTTACTATTGTCTTTGCTTTACTACTGCAGTTTACTATTCCTACTACAAAACTGTTGCTACTGATAAACTGCTGTGAGCAAGATTGTTTCCAGGTGCAGCTGAATTGACAACTCAGTTGTTAAGGCTTATAAATATTCTTTGGCTCCCCTTGTGTCGAATCAATAAATTGGGTTTCACTTCCCTCGAAAATACTGCGATACACCCCCTATACTTGTGGGTCATCAAGACTATTTTCTGGCGCCGTTGCCGGGGAGCATAGCTTTATTTATCAAGTCCACTTGGATTCACTATTGTTAAAGCTAAGTTTATTTTCTTCCTTGTTTGTTTCTTTCTTCATTGAAAATACAAAAAAAAATCTAGTTCATACTCTAGTTGTTATTTTCGCTGGTCTGTTATTGTCTTGCCTTATCATGCTTGTTGTCAATGGTTGGTTTCTTTGAAACTGAAGCTTATTGGCAAGGTGGGTTCACGGAAGATGAAAAATATTATTATAAGGAACACCGCTTGTCACAAAAAGGGAAACACTTATGGGAACAAATTGATAGATTGTATACCATTGCTAGAAACATGTGCTCTATTTATAATGCTATTTATTGTTGTGATGAATCTCGTTGCATAAAGAGGTATAAACACCTCCCTTTTCAATGTGAGTATAATGATAATGATACCATATCTTCCTATGCTAAAGGAATTTATGAATTTTATGATGCGGAACAAATTGAAAAATTTATTGGTTGGAAGGGTGCTTTTGAACTTGCTAGTTTGCTTGAAAATATTGATGATTCACCTTATAAGTATGAGGTTTATGGTATACTTAAATTTTGCTTTGATAATTACAAGGATGAAAATAGCCATATCCTTGAATATTTTAATAGATGCTTTCCACAAATGGAAGAGACTAATGCCTTGCAGGACCCTATGGAAGAGACTAATGCCTTGCAGGATCCTATGGAAGAAGAAATTGATGAACCTGAAATCTCATTAGATGAAAAAGAGGAGGAGAGTGATGAACAAAAGGAGGAAGAATGGATTAGCTACCCATGCCTACCTTCTAATGAGAGTAACTCTTTATCCCTTACATTATTTGATTGTCCTCCATGCTTACTAAAGGAGGATGAATGTTATGTTCCCAAGGTTTCTTTTGAAGATGTTTATGATAAAGCTCTAGTGCTTGTAGATCATGAAGAGCATGCTTTAGGTGATAGTTATATTATTGAGTTTATTCATGAGGCTACTGAAAATTATTATGAGAGAGGAAAATATGGCTGTAGAAGTTTTCATGGTATTGAAACACCTCTCTATGTGCTGAAAGTTTTGAAGTTACTCTTGTTTTATCTTCCTATGCCTGTCACTTTGTTCTTTGCGAATTTATTTGCTTACATGATTCCTATGCATAGGAAGTGGGTTAGACTTAATTGTGTTTTGAATTTGCTTCTTGATGTTCTCTTTTACTTCAACTCATATTTCTTATGAGAGCATCCTCTCAAACTATTATGTCTGAAGATGATAATATGTCTATTATTCTTGGGAGACCTTTTCTTAAATACTGCAGGAGCTGTTATCAATTGTAATCAAGGGAAGGTGACCTTCAATGTTAATGACAAGGAACACACTGTCTACTTCCCCAAGAAGATTGAAAGGACTTATGGTTTGAATACAATTGAATATGTTGAGGGCATTCAAGTTGGAGAAATATACTGTCCCCTACCAAGATAAAAATTTGAAACTATTATGATTGGGACCATTCCTATCAAGGTTGAGGTAACATAATCATTAGTGGAATACAAAGTTTTGTATCATATGAAATTGTTTTGGTAACAAGACCTGATCAACCTTGTTAACAAAAGGATTTCATTGAACAAAACAATGTTTCCACCATGATTATCTCCGCTTACTTCCATTTTATCCATTTTCAGTTTTTGCTTTTGCCTAACTTAAAGGCGTTAAAGAAAAGTACTTGTTGGGAGATAACCCAAGAGTTTTAGTTGAGTCTTGGAAGTTATTACTTCAGTAATAACGCTCCTTATCCTTTTTATTTGCTTTTTGTGCCAAGAGTAACCTCTAATGAGAGTGAAGTAATGATTGGGAAAGTTGCTGTCCCGAAACAGATATTTGTGCTTCACCGTAAAAATTCCTGAGAGATATCTGTATGTCGGATTGATCTGTAAGTTTTTATGCTTCTGCCCCAGGTTGTTATCTAACTTTCGTTAGTTCAACACTTTTTGATTTGAGCAACAGAAAGTCTTCAAAAAAATTCGTCTTTACCTGGTGGTCTGTTTTGACAGATTTCTGCCATTTTCTGCATTTGCTTCTTGTTGGTTTCTTCTTGAGTTCTTTTGGGGAATTGAGCTTTTTGAGGGAAGTGCTACAGTATCTAGTGTTCTAATGGAAGTTTATTTGGTGTTAGAACTGAACCTTGAGACTTATTTATCTTAAGTGCACTAATGTTGCTAATGAGATTGTGTGAAGTTTTGTATGAAGGAAAATTTTCAGGTGTATGGAAGGAATGAGTAATGAGATGAAGGATGGACTAAAGCTCAAGCTTGGGGATGCCACGCGTGTCACCCCAAGAAATATCCAAGAAGTACAAGCATCAAAGCTTGGGGATGCCCAAGGCATCCCCTTCTTCATCAATAAAAATCCCAGGTTTCTTCCAAACGCTTTATTTTTATTGTTTCATGCACAGTTGTGTTTTTCTTGGAGCGTCTTATTTTTCGTTTTTGTTTTGGTTTTAGTTTGCTTGGTTTGCTTAGTTTTCTGAATAAATTGGTTGGACCCCCTCTTTCTTACATTTGGTTTGCAAATAGTTTGGTTTGGTTTGGAAAAGAGTAGGAAAGTTCATGCCTATGTGGTAAAAAGAGCTTGTTTTTTACTGTGGCTATGCTTTGTCATGCCATGCTTGATATTGTTTTGGATTTATGCTTAGTATTCTTTGTTGTATCATGGCTTGTTATAAACAATTGATATTGCTTAATGTGCCTTGGATGAATCATGCGTTATTTTAGCATATTAAAGCATAGCATAATGGTATTCTCCTTTGATGCTTTATTTGGGTTGACTTGGCGCATGCTCACACCATGTTATGACTATCTAAAGTCACCATAGCCTTTATAATCCTTTAGTTTTCAACTTTTAGTATCACTTTATGCTTTGATCAATGATGTTTTGTTGCTCTGCATGATTATGGCCATTATTGCTCTCTTAGTTTGTCGCTCCCAGTCTTTTGCTAGCCTCCACAACAAAGTATGAGTTCCACTCATGCATACTACTCCCTAAACCAAGTTATTCCAAAGAGTCCACCATACCTACCTACTAGCTTATGCTAATCCAAGTATATTCATGCTTTTGTTTACCTTCCACTTTTTATGAGAAAACTAGTGATTAAAGCTCTCACGAACTTGATGGCACACTTTACTTTTTGCCTCTAATAAACTTGAACCATTGGGTCCTTCTTTGTTGTGTATATGCTTGCGCTTTATAAGTTGAAATTAGCAGAACCATGTTTCATGGGGAACGCTTTCAACATTGCACTTGTACTTTGTACCCCGTTGATATCATGTTCTTTTGCTTACGGATCCCGGCGGTATGAAATAAAAGTGGAACTTGTAAGATCATGGAGTTTGTATGTGTGTTAGAGAAACGCCTGTGCCGCTAGCCTAAGCCATGCCTAATCATGGTGGAAACTTGCAGCATCACCATAATGAGCACTCTATGAAGCATCCTCAATAAAACCTATGCAAATAGCAAATAAAAAGATCGCTGAGATGCTCATTGTCTGCTTGCCTTGTCATTTTGATTATGGGAAAGCTCCTGTATCATGTGCAAGGGGTACCCCGTTGGCGGTTCTTAATGATACACATGTACTTACAATGATAAGAGCTTACTCGTGACTGAAGTTGAGTAGCATGAGGATCGGTCTTCGTAAGTAAGGGGCATGAGATTTCGGTTTATAACTTGTCAAGCATATCCTCTTAGTTGTGTCACTTTAACCTTAATCACTTCAAGATGCTTATGATAGGGTCAATGAGAGCTGAAAGCTATAAGTACCATAATTTTTGGAAGCTCTTTATGAGACTTGAATCCCTACTTCCTTTTACAAAAGGCCTTTCTTCCACCATTATATTGAGTCTCCACCTTCTACCTTTATGCACCTACTTTGAGAGCATAGTGGCCATTCTTAGTTCTATGTGCATTGTCCCAAGACTAGTTGATTGATGCATAACTTGATATTGCTTGTTTTAAACTATTGTATCTAGTCACTCTTATGAACTTTGAAGATGTCCCATTCATTTATATTTGCTACTCTATGAGGGACAAGCTGAATACTTTTATGCTAGGTTTTGTTTATGTGAAACAAACAAACGTCTTGCAAAGCATGTTATTCATGAATCTTTTGTTTGTGCCTTTTCATGTTACATCATAGTTTCTTTGTCTTATTGCTAGAACTTTGTCGTTCATGTTATGATTGAAGTGTTATGATCCCAGCTTTGAATGTTTACAAATACTTTGGTCAAGCCTTTGATGGTGCATGTCACCTCAAAAATTATTCTTTCTTTTTATCACTTACCTACTCGAGGACGAGCAGGAGTTAAGCTTGGGGATGTTGATACATTGCAAATGTATCTATAATTTTTGATGCTCCATGCTTGGTTTTATATACTTTCTTGTGTTTTGTCCACACTTTGGAGTACTTTTCATCTGATTTCTTGGACTAACCTATTAACAAGAGCCACAGTGCCAGCTGCCTGTTTTCTGCTGTTTTTGGTTCCAGGAAAGTCAGAAAATGAATATTCTCGGAATTGGATGGGACAAAAGCCAAAGTGCCTAATTTTCCAGAAGACTCCAGGAGCCAGAATACGAGATGGAGGAGAGCCAGGGGCTGGCCACACCACCCCTAGGTGCGGGCTAGGCCTGGCCATGCCAGGGCATGGTGTGGTGGCCCCAGGCACCCACTCGGTCTCCCTCTTCGCCTATAAGAAGCCTTCTGACCTAAAAACTTCGGGGGGGTTCGACGTTTTTCCACAAAAAGTTCCGCTGCGCCGCCGCCACCGAAGGGGAGATTCGGGGGACAGAAAGTCTCTGTTCTGGCACACTGCCGGGACGGGGAAGTGCCCTCGGAGCCATATCCATCGATCTCCATCATCATCTTCATCGTCCATCCATGTTTCCTCCATCTATGAGTGAGTAATCCCCCGCTGTAGGCTATGGGGATGGTAGGGATTGGATGAGATCGTTCATGTAATGGCATCAGATTGTTAGGGCATAGTGCCTAGTATCTTCTATTAGTGCTTTATGACTTTGTTGCAACTTGTTGTACTTAATGCTTGTCACTAGGGCCCGAGTGCCATGATTTCAGATCTGAACATGTTATTGATTCATTATGATAGTATTGTTCTTGGTCTTATCTACAAGTTGTATACACACGTTGTTGTCCGGAACCTATGGCCCCAAGATGTAAATCGGGATAACCGGAAGGGAATGGCTTTGATGTGAGGATCACATGTGTTCACGGAGTGTTAATGCTTTGCTCCGGTGCTCTATTAAAAGGAGCACCTTAATTGCCAGTAGTTCCCTAGAGGCCCCGCTGCAAACGGGCTGGCAGGACAAAAGATGTTGTGCAAGTTCTCATTGCGAGCACGTATGACTATATATGGAACACATGCCTAGGATTGTCTAGTACTTGGATGCTTTATCTTATTTATCTGAAATTTCCCTATGCTCTGATTGCTATGTGAATTGTCTTGTCCATGCAACGCTCGTCCATCCATCCCTATGCCTACCGCACTCGAATCCCACTGTTTACTGCTTTTGTTACTATTGTCTTTGCTTTACTACTGCTGTTACTTTACTATTCCTACTACAAAACTGTTGCTACTGATAAACTGCTGTGAGCAAGATTGTTTCCAGGTGCAGCTGAATTGACAACTCAGTTGTTAAGGCTTATAAATATTCTTTGGCTCTCCTTGTGTCGAATCAATAAATTGGGTTTCACTTACCTCGAAAATACTGCGATACACCCCCTATACTTGTGGGTCATCAAGTAGCAAATATAAATGCATAGGACACCTTCAAAGTTCATAAGAGTGACTAGATACAAATAGTTTAAAACAAGCAATATCAAGGTATGCATCAATCAACTAGTCTTGGGACAATGCACATAGAACTAAGAATGGCCACTATGCTCTCAAAGTAGGTGCATAAAGGTAGAAGGTGGAGACTCAATATAATGGTGGAAGAAAGGCCTTCATACAAGGAAGCAGAGATTCAAGTTTCATAAAGAGCTTCCAAAGATTATGTACTTATAGCTTTCAGCTCTCATTGCCCCTATCATAAGCATCTTGAAGTGATTAAGGTTAAAGTGAACAAACTATGGTGTACATGCTTGACGAAGTATAAGTTAGAAATCTCATGTCCCTTGAATATGAGGGCCGCTCCTCATGCTACTCAAGTTTAGTCACCGGTAAGTTCTTGTCATCGTAAGTACATGTGTATCATACAGAACCGCCAATGGGGTACCCCTTGCCCGATGATACGGAAGAATCCTCATATCAAAATGACAAGGCAAGCAGACAACGAGCATCTCAGCAAACTTCTTATTTACCATGGGAATATGGTGCTTTTTTCTCTCTTTCCTCTTTTCATAATCTCTTTTTTCTTTTTCTCTTTTTTCTCAATATAGGATTCTTTTTTTATAAGAAGAATGCTTCATAGACAGCTCATTATGGTTACGCTGCAGGTTTCCACCATGTCAGCATGGATTAGACCAGCGGGCCAGCGCTTTCTCTAACACATATACATAACTCCATGGACTTACAAGCTCCCTTTCATTTCACAATCGATTTACATCCATATACAAAAGAGTATGATATCAACTAGGTACAAAGTACCCGTGCAATGTTAAATGTGTTCCCCATGACAGCATGGTTCTGCTAATCCCCAACAAATAAGTGCAAGCATATACAACATAGACGACACAATGGTTCAAGTGTATTAAGGGCAAGAAAAGTAAAGTGTGCCATCAAGTTTGTGAGAGCTTTAATCACTAGTTTTCTCATAACAAGTTTAATTTGGAAGGTAAACAAAAACATGAATATACTTGGAATAGCATATGCTAATAGGTAGGTATGGTGGACTCTTTGGAATAACTTGGTTTAGGGAGTTGGATGCTTGAGTGGAACTCATACTTGGTTGCGGAGGCTAGCAAAAGACTGGGAGCGACAAAGTAAGAGAGAAGTAATTTCCATAATCATGCAGAGCGACAAAACATCATTGATCAAAGCATAAAGTGATACTACAAGTTTAAAACTAAAGGATCATAAAGGCTTTGGTGACTTGGGATAGTCATAACATGGTGTGAGCATGTGCCAAGTCAACCCAAATAAAGCATCAAAGGAGAATACCACAATACTATGCTTTAATATGCTAAAACAATGCATGATTCTTCAAAGTCACATTAAGCAATCTCAATTGTTTATAACATGTCATGCTACAGCAAACAATACTAAGCCTAAAGCCAAAAAAATATCAAGCATGACATGACAAAGCATAGGCCACAGTAAAAAACAAGCTCTCTTTACCACTTAAGCATGAACTTTCCTACTCTTTTCTAATCCAAACCAAACTATTTGAAAACCAATGTATGAAAGAGAGGGTCCAACCAATTTATTCAGAAAACTTAGAAAACCAAGCAAATGAAAAACCAAAACTAAAATGAAAAAGAAGACGCTCCAAGAACAACACAACTGTGCATGAAACAATAAAAATGAAGTGTTTGGAAGAAACCTAGGATTTTTATTGATGAAGAAGGAGATGGCTTGGGCATCCTCAAGATTTGACGCTTGTACTTCTTGGATATTTCTTGGGGTGACACGCGTGGCATCCCCAAGCTTCAGCTTTAGTCCATCCTTCACCTCATTACTCATTCCTTCCAAACACCTGGAATTTTTCCTTCATACAAAACTTCACACAATCTTTATTAGCAACATTAGTGCACTCAAGATAATAATTCTTTAGGTTCAGTTCCAACACCAATAAAACTTCCATTAGAACACTAGCTACTGTAGCACTTCCCTCAAAAAGCTCAATTCCCCAAAAAACTCAAAAAAGGAACCAACAAGAAGCAAATGCAAGTAATGGCAGAAATCTGTCAAAACAGACCAGCAGGTAAAGACGAATTTTTTCGAAGACCTTCTGTTGCTCAAATAGAAAAGTGTTGAACTAATGAAAGTTATATAACAACGTGGGGCAGAAGCACAAAAAGTCACGCCTCAAAAGGAAGTACAGATATTTTACACGAATTTTTACGGTGAAGCACAGAAATCTGTTTCGGGACAGCAACTTTCTCAATCATTACTTCTCTCTCATTAGAGGTTACTCTTGGTACAAAAGGCAAATAAAAAGGATAAGGAGCTGTTATTACTGATGTAATGACTTCCAAGACTCATCTAAAACTTTTGGGTTATCTCCCAATAAGTACTTTTCTTTAACGCCTTTAAGTTAGGCATGATAGTTTGACAAAGATGCTCACATAAGAAATATGAATTGAAGTAAAAGAGAGCATCAAGAAGCAAATTCAAAGCACATTTAAGTTTAACCCACTTCCTATGCATAGGAATCTTGTAAAGAAACAAGTCATGAAAGCACAATGCAACAAGTATATGAAAGCAAAACAAGCGCAACTTCCAGACTTTCAACATAAAGTGGGGAAACTTAATATTATTGAGATGCATAAAACCATGTTTCCCCCTCTCATAATAACTTTTAGTAGCGTCATTAATAAAATTAACAATATAACTATCACATGAAACATTCTTATCATGAGCCACATGCATAAAAGAATTAATACTCCCCACATAAACATAGTTATTCTTATTAATTATAGTGGGAGCAAATTCAACAAAATAGCTATCATTATTATTCTTATCACCATAATCATGAAATATAGGAGGCATATTGTAATCATAATTAATTTTCTACTCAATAGTAGGTGGACTGAAAATATCATATTCATCATTGTAATCATCATATATTGGAGGCATAGTATCATCAAAGTAAATTTTCTCCTCCGTGCTTGGGGGACTGAAAATATCATGCTCATCAAAACCAGCTTCCCCAAGCTTAGACTTTTCCATAGCATTAGCAATAATGGTGTTCAAAGAATTCATACTAATAACGTTGCTATTAGGATACAAATAAAGTTCTATAGGTTTTTTAATTTTCTCTTCAAACACTTCATGTCCTAACTTAAGATAAATACTATAAAGCTCTCTAATTTTTTTGTTCTTTTCCATTAAGCGCTAACTAGTGAAAACAAGAAACAAAAAGACAAAATTGCAGAATCTAAAGGAAATAACTTCGAGCACTCACACCGGAGGATGTGAGTACCTTTTACCTTACCTCCCCGGCAACGGCGCCAGAAAATAGCTTGATGTCTACGCACTTCTAATCTTGTAGACAGTTGTTGGGCCTCCAAGTGCAGAGGTTTGTAGAACATCAGCAAGTTTTCCCTTAAGTGGATCACCCAAGGTTTATCGAACTCAAGGAGGAAGTGGTCAAAGGTATTCCCTCTCAACCAACCCTGCAATCATGATACAAGAAGTCTCTTGTGTCCCCAACACACCCAATATACTTGTCAGGTGTATAGGTGCACTAGTTCGACGAAGAGATAGTGAAATACAAGTGGATATAAGACAATGGTGCCAGAAAATACTTTGATGGCGTGGAAGAGACTAAAGGTAAACTGAAATAAAGATGGAAGCAAGCAAACATGTAACAGATCTAATTGCAAATGGTGTTTCCATGCTTAGAAACAAGGCCTAGGGATCATACTTTCACTAGTAAACACTCTCATATAAATATCTTCTCTTTATGATACTACTCTTAACTACTCTCCGGTTGGACACTCTAATCCATGGTAGGGCTATAACAACACTCCTCAAAGTAAGCATGTCCCATCTAGATAACCCCACACTGTCACCTTGAGCACTAGATGGTTCAAACAAACACCACAATTTCATAAAGACATCCAACTCCAAATATAACTCATAACAAGTATTTGTAATCTCTAGCCTAAGTGCCACCATGGTGTGCACACTGTCAACTTCACACACATGGGGAGAGCAGAGATCTATTAAAGCACCTGAGTAGCAAGGTAGATCTATAAATTACAAGCTCATGATCTCAATATGATCATGCATAGAGAGAGATGAACACATAGCTACCGGTAGAACCCTTAGCCTCGAGAGAGAACTACTCCCTCCTCATCATGGGAATCAGCAATGGTGATGGATATGGTGGTGGAGATTGATGGAGATGGCTCTGGGGGCACTTCCCCGTCCCGGCAGGGTGCCAGAGCAGAGACTTTCTGTTCCCCGAATCTCCCCTTCGGTGGCGGCAGCGCTGCGGAACTTTTCGTGGCTGGAGGCTTGACTATTTAGGATTTATGCATCGGGAGGCTTCTTATAGGCGAAGAGGCACGGTCGGTGGGCGGCCAGGGGGCCCATGTAACATCCCAAAACTCTAATCCAAGTGATCAAGATCCAAATCATCAAATTTAGAGTTAACAAAAACTTTTCCAATTAAAATTATTAAAGCATTCATATGTGTGTGCATTTAAATTAGGAGTTGATTTGAATTGCCATGATTAAGTGATACATTGATTGTAAAATGATTCTTAGGTGAAATAAACATCATCTAGATCATTCCCAAACAAATCCCAAAGAAAAACAAAACAAATGAATAAAATAACCAAATGGTCATTTGTGCCATTTTAATCAGCATGCCTACTTTGGCTATTCCTAGAACTCAAAACTTAACAGAAACAAATATGGATCTTTGCACCCCTTGCTAGTACATGTAGTGATGTACCAAGGCCCACTTTGTGATCTAGCAAAAACTTTCAAACACTAATTTTAAATGGCATTTGAAAATTGAATGTAGTTCATATGAGAAGATCACACTTATTCAAAAACCACTCAAATGAACTCCATTTTTTAATCCCAAGCAACCAGAGGTGTTTAAGCATGTGACAAACAACTCCACCAAAAATCATCTAAAAATTCAAAACTTGAATTCTTTCGGCCATTTCTACAAACACCTTGTGGGCAGAATTCAAACAAAAAACCAAAATCACTATCTGAGCAGTGTTCTGGCCAAACGTGTCCCCCACATTGCCACCAAACCCTCTCCACTGCTTCCCCTACCCTTCTCTAGCCCGGCCAAGCACTGTGCCCCGACCAAATGGTCATGGACATCAATGCCGAGCCCAAAACGAGTACCCCACCGGCAACAGCGCGCCATAGCCGCCGCCAGCCTCGCCCACCATGTCCAGCACGTTGCATGTGGTCCACCTCCACCGTCCAGCCAGCCCCAGCCCGCGGACAGCGCCAGGAGCAGCCAGGAACCGCCACGCCCGGAGCCTGTCTGCCATGCCGACGCCGCCCGCAGAGAGCGCACGGTTCCCGTGCAGCCAGACCCTGCCTCGCTCTAGCCGCCCGCCTACACGATCACCACCGTCCTAGGAAGCTAACGGACATGCTCGTTCCCCCGACCACGCCCCGTAGTCGCCGGCCGCCGTGAAACTCGCCGTCGGCAGAGACATAGTGCGCGTCGCGCCACTCACCTCCCCCGACCGCAACCACTACACACGCACCGCCATGACACTCACCAGGGCACCGCCCACCGTCCTAGCCCACCGCCCACACCTCTAGCTCGATGTGTCGTCGTCACCGGCGAGCACCGCCCATGCTCCTCTGCCGCTTCGTCGAGCCTATAAAAGGAGGCCACCCCAGCACAAACTCCTCACACCACTCTCATCCCCTCCCTCACAGAACACTCCCAGAGCCCCACCGGAGCAAGCCGCCGGCCGCAGCGCTGGAATTTCGCCGGAGTCTGCCGCGGAGGGAGAAGAAGGGGGTCGTTGATCAAGGCCACCTCTCGGGACGCTGTCGGTACCAGGGGCATCGTCGTCCTTGACTTGTTCGTTTTCCCGCCCCGCCGACCCTCGCCGGAGCCCCGGTAAGCCGCCCCAGACCCCCACCGAGCCGCTAGGCTTCCACCTCGCCGGTGACATGTCCGTCGTTGACAACAAGCTATAGCCGTAGATCTTCCTTTTAATCTAACGGCCCACGTCGCCCCGTACCGCTTCGCGTGTAAAGATCCGCTGACATGTGGACCCCCCTGTCAGCTGTTCTCTGCGCTGCGGAACGCCACTGTGCTGGCCCACTAGTTTTCCCGCGCGACCCAGTTAGTTCAAATGTGGATTTTTCTATTTTAGTTTGAACTTACTTATGTCCCTTAGTTTAAAAATCAATTCCAGAAGATCTATTGAACCAAATGGAGTGATTCAAATTTTGTTAGAAAGCTACTGAAAAGATCTATCCAAACCGACTGGATTTAATTCATTTAGAGTTAGAGATCTCTCCTAGTAAAAATAACAAGACATAAGCTTTTGCACATTCAAACATTTTTATAAATTCAACCATAATAGCTTTTGAGTTGATTCTAACTCTCAAAAATCACATTTAACCATACCTATCTGAATAGGTAATAATATTAAGGTTTGCATGTAGTGACTTTGGACTAGTACCAAAATAATGCTATATAGGCATTTCTAGCCACTTTAAATCATTAAATGTTAAACTTAAACTTAATTAAATGTGATCCAACCTTTAAATCACATTCCCATATGTTAGAATATGTGGTGATGACATGTGTCCACATGATCCCATATTTTAAATGGAGAATATTAAATCTTAGATATTTTCAGTGAGTAGAAATTACTTTTCTTGAATAAAAAGAATGAAACTAGTTAATAAAACCTTGTGATGCTTGTGATGATAATATATCATCAAGTGTGTGTGCCTTAGAGTGCTAAGTAGACTAGTTAAGTATTGTTTGGTGATTGTGTACTCCGTATATATTTATAGACGATAGTACCGACCAAGCTTTCGAGGAGGAGTAGTTCTACCAAGAGGAGGAGGAAGAAAACTTCAACCACTACACTGCACAAGGCAAGCCATCATTAACAATGCAAGTTAACCCTTGCAAGCTAGATAACCTAAGCAAAGGCATTAGGCATGCTTTGGTGATACCATTGGGATTTATACCTAGTCCAAGATTTAATTTCAAGCTTTACTTTCATTACTTTACCAAAGTCCTCTACTTGTTTTGAAGGTAGCATAAAGAGTATAAAACTTGACCTATCTAGATAACCTTAGATGTCATTCTATGGCATGAGATTTATCTTAGCATCCCACATTAGTGAACACTCTTAACTTAGTAGTTTAGAGCGAAACTAAAACTTGAGCCACTTTAGATGAGAATACTTGGTGAAAATGAATTATGAAAACCTTGGAATGATGAGTCATTCTATTGAGATGTTTTGACATGTGTTGAGAAACACAAATGGTTTATGATTATGAAAATGTTGAGGCATGAGCCTTAGCCCTCTTACAAAAACTAATGGTTGGATTCGGATGCGATACCATTCCAAATTTATCGTATAATCACAATACCTGAATTGGATAAGGCTCAGCCAGAAGTTTATATGCATTAGTATTAGTTCCCTCGCGGGAGAGGTTTGAGCTGAGGCTACCTCTCGATGTTGTTCACCTATGCAGTGCCCAAGATGACAGATGGTCATGGTTGGGAGGCCATGCTCATAGGAGAGGTGCTTATACTAGGGTGTGTAAAGGAAAGGTTATGTTTGATTATCTGCATACTAAGTATGATGATTCAGGGTTATCCCTGATAGATGTATCGAATCTTGTGGTGAAAGTGTACCACCTCTGCAGAGTGTCAAACTATTCGAATAGCCGCGTCCACGGTTATGGACAGTTGGAGTGGCCATACTGTCCTGTTGTCAGATATTTTCAAAATGACTTATGAAATGAATGATAAATCTTGACTTGACCACAACAGGGTTGTGACTATGACACTAGCTTCCCAACTTAAGTGATTCTAGAACTTTAGTGTATCTTTCTTTGTTTCTGAACTCAGCTTAGGTTTCAAACTTAACTTTATAGTTAAACTTAGAGTTAGCTGAAGGGTTTCGCGGCATAGTAAATCAAAATTTTCTACGGAAGCGAACAGAGGGAAAGCCAAGATCTAATCTAGGAGATGCAAACAACGAGAGAGATTGGATTAGATCTTCATACCCTTGAAGATTCAGACAATGAACGTCATTGAACGTGGGTGATGTAGTCGCACTCGCTTCCTCCTCGCGATCCGATCCGATCTAGCACCACAAGTGGCGGTGCCTCCGTGAGATGCACACGCAGCACCTGACGCCTCCTCCTTCCTTGGACCAGCAAGTATAGTGGAGAGATGGATTGGATCTACAACATGACGTGGTGTATTTGGTGGAGAATTCTGCACAGGCTTCGCACAAACAAATGGGAGGGAGAGAGGAAGGCAGCAGGCTACTAGGGCTTGGAGGAGATGTGTAGGTTTGGGGAGGCGCACCAGCCCTCTATATATAGAGGGGTGCGCCAGCCTGCCCATCCTCCAAGCCTATCTCTAGTTTAAACGATTTAAACTCTCCCTTCTAGAAACCCTATCTTATCTCTAGTTTAAACGATTTAAACTTATCTAGGATCGGCTGGGCCCTATGGGGCCTTGTGCACCTGGCCCAATGCGGCCAGGACACTCCCTCATAGGCCCATGCCCCCTCCCGGAAGGTGGGACCACGTTGGCCCCTTCCGAAGGTTCTAGAAGCTTCGGTACAATACCGATTAACCGGAACAATTCGAACTCCAAAACTGCACCGCCTTATATGAATCTTATTCTCGGACCATTCGAACCTCTCGTGATGTCCCGGATACCATCCGAGACTCTGAACAAAAATTCATAAACCAATTATCCAATCTATCCTAGCGTCGAGACACGTTATGTGTGACCTCGCGGGTTCGAGAATATGCAGACATGATCTTCTATCAATAATCAACAGCGGGGTCTGGGCATCCATATTGACTCCCACACATTCATCGATGATCATATCGGATGAACCACGATGCCAGGATTCAATCAATCCCATATATATATTCCCTTCGTCTCGCGATATTTTACTTGCCCGAGATTCGATCGTCGGTATCGTCATACCTAGTTCAATCTCGTTCACAAAGAAGTACTTTACTCGTTCGTAATCCGATATCACTTTGTGATTAACTCCTTAACCACATGCTTGCAAGCGGTGTTGATATTGATTACCGAAAGGGCCCAAGTATATCTCTCCGACTTGGGAGGGACAAATCCCATCTCGATACATACAACCCAGCAGATACTTTCCGATTACCGAGAGACACCTTTATGATCACCCTCTCATAGGATGACGCTTGATGACCTCAAAGCTTTCTTCCGATACCGTGGAGTTGTATTATCTCATGGTCTAAGGAATACAATATTTGACATAAGAAAAACTTCGCAAAGACGAACACGATGACACGATCTAATTGCTTCGCTTAGTTTGGGTCTATCCACCATATCATTCTCCAATGATATGATCTCATTATCAATTGACAACTCATGTCTATGGTTAGGAAACCTTAACCATCATTGATCAATGAGCTAGTCCATAGAGGCGTACTAGGGACACGGTGTTGTTCACAAACCACACAAGTATTAAAGTTTCCGCTTAATACAATTCTAGCATGGAATATAAACTTTATCATGAACAAGAATTATAATAATAACATCTTTATTATTGCCTCTAGGCATAATTCCAACAGTCTCCCACTTGCACTAGAGTCAATAATCTAGTTTACATCTTGCAACAATCTCACACCCATGGCACTGAGGTGCTGATCATGTTTTACACGTGGAAGAGGTTTAGTCAATGGATCTGCGACATTCAGATCTGTATGTACTTTGCTAATCTTCAGATCTCCATCTGCTATATAATCTCGGATTATATGAAACTTATGTTGATATGCTTGGTCTTTGGATGATATCTTGGTTCCTTAGCGAGTGCTATGGCGCCGTGTTGTCACACAATATCTCCAGTGGGTCCAATGCACTTGGAACCACGCCAAGCTCGATGATGAAGTTCTGATCCAAACTCCTTCACTTGACGCTTCGCAGCAGCCATGTATTCCGCTTCTCATCAGAGATCCCGCGATCACGCTTTGCTTGCAGCTTCTCCAGCTCACAGCTCCTCCATTCAAAATATACACGTATCCTGTCTGAGATTTACAATCATCCTTGTCGATGTCGAAACTAGCATCGACGTAACCTTTTACGACGAGCTGTTCATCACCCCCATAGACTAAGAACATTTCTTTAGTCCTATTTAGGTACCTTAGGATGTTCTTTACGGCTGTCCAAAGGTTCCACTCGGATCACTTTGATATCTCGTCAAACTAAGAGCATTGGACACATCCGTCTAGTACACAAAGATGGCATACATGATGGAACCTATGGCCGAGGCATAAGGCACTTTGCTCATAGCTTCCCTATCATTTATCAGAATGGACCGAGCCTTGCTCAATATCTTACTGACAACATAGGCACCGAACCTTTCAATGCCTTATCCATTCGAACCTTTCGAACTTTGTCTAGGTATGTACTTTGGCTTAAAGCTATCAGCGTCTTTGTCTATATCTATAGATTTTGATGCCCAATATATAAGCAGCTTCACCTTGGTCTTTCATTGAAAAACACTTGTTCAAATAACTCTTCACATCTATAAGCATGTTGATGTCATTTCCAATAATCAATATGTCATCCACATATAGTACCAGAAACGTCACCGAGCTCCCACTCACTTTCTTGTAGATGCAAGCTTCGTAGCAATTTGGAACAAATCCAAAGCTCTTGATCACTTGATCAAAATGAAGGTTCCAACTCCGAGATGCTTGCTTCAGTCCATAAATGGAACGCTGAAGTTTGCATACTTTATCAGCATCCTTAGGATCGACAAAACCTTCGGGTTGCATCATATACAACTCTTCATCAATGTTGCCATTGAGGAAAGCAGTCTTGACATCCATTTGCCATATTTCATAATCATGAAACGCAACAATTGCTAATAAAATCCGAATGGACTTAAACATCGCTACGGGAGAGAAAGTCTCATCGTAGTCAACACCTTGAACTTGTCGAAAACCTTTCGCAACAAGCCGTGCTTTATAGAAGGTAACATTACCATCCGCGTCCGTTTTCTTCTTGAAGATCCATTTGCACTCAACGGCCTTTCGGTCGCTAGGAGGGTCCACCAAAGTCCATACTTGGTTTTCGCTCATGGATCCCAATTCGGATTTCATGGCTTCTAGCCATTTCTCAGAGTCTGGGCTCATCATCGCTTCCTCATAGTTCGTAGGTTCACTGTCTTCTACTAACAAGACCAAGACAGGTTGCTGCATTCCACTCGGGAGGGGCACGCGACCTTGTCGACCTGCGACGCTCAAGAGCTTGATCGTCCAAGCTTCATGATCCTTGTCATTAGCTTCCTCTATTGTTGGTGCAAAGCTAATCGAACAATTTCAGGTGC
Organism: Avena insularis; assembly: GCA_023614405.1. NCBI lineage: Eukaryota > Viridiplantae > Streptophyta > Magnoliopsida > Poales > Poaceae > Avena > Avena insularis. The sequence goes on along the minus strand of CM042692.1, from coordinate 425,704,485 downwards.
GCTACTCTCCAATTCAAGAGAAGGTTCAATAACCTCGTCTAGCTCTACTTTCCTCCCACTCACTTCTTTCGAGAGAAACTCCTTCTCAAGAAAGGAACCGTTCTTTGCGACAAACACTTTGCCTTCGGTTCTGTGATAGAAGGTATACCCAATAGTTTCCTTAGGGTATCCTATGAAGACGCATTCGCTTTGGGTTCGAGCTTGTCCGCATCAACTTCTTGACGAAGCTTCGATCCCCAAACTTTAAGAAACGACAACTTAGGTTTAGCACCAAACCATAGTTCATACGGTGTCGTCTCAACGGATTTAGATGGAGCCCTATTTAAAGTGAATGCAGCGGTTTCTAATGCATAACCCCAAAATGATAACGGCAAATCAGTAAGAGACATCATCGATCGGACCATATCCAATAGGGTTCGATTCCGCGTCAGACACACCATTATACTTGTGGTGTTCCGTGGCGTGAGTTGTGAAAAGATTCCACTTGGTTTGAGATGCGTGAGAAAATCATAACTCAAATATTCGCCACCACGATCGGATCGTAGAAACTTAATCTTTCTGTTACGATGGTTCTCCACTTCATTCTGAAATTCTTTGAACTTTTCAAACGTTTCAGATTTATGTTTCATTAAATAGATATACCCATATCTACTTAAGTCATCAGAAAAAGTGAGAAAATAGCGATATTCACCGCGCGTCGAAACACTCATCGGTCCGCATACATCGGTATGTATGATTTCCAACAAGTCCGTTGCTCGCTCTATCATACCGGAGAACGGGGTTTTGATCATCTTGCCCATGAGGCATCGTTCGCATGTGTCAAATGATTCAAAATCAAGAGACTCCAAAAGTCCATCAGAATGGAGTTTCTTCATGCGCTTTACACCAATATGACCTAGACGACAGTGCCACAAATAAGTAGTATTATCACTATCTACTTTGCATCTCTTAGCCTCAATGTTATGGATGTGTGTTTCATCCCTTTCGAGATTTAGAAGAAATAAACCACTCACAAGAGGTGCATGACCATAAAAGATGTTACTCATATAAATAGAACAACCATTATTCTCCGATTTAAATGAATAACCGTCTTGCAATAAACACGATCCAGAAATAATGTTCATGCTCAACGCAGGCACATAATAACATTTATTAAGGTTTAAAACTAATCCCGAAGGTAAAACTAAGGAGAGCGTGCCGACGGCCATCACATCAACTCTTGATCCGTTGCCAACGCGCATCGTCACCTCATCCTCGCAGCCGCCTATTCTGCAGCTCTGTTTCGAGTTACAAATATTAGCAACTGAACCGTATCAAATACCTGTGCACTACAATGAGGGCTAGTAAGGAAAACATCAACAACATGTATATCAAATATACCTTTGATGGTGCCAGCCTTCTTGTCCGCTAAGTACTTCGGACGATTCGCTTCCAAGACCCTTGTCCTTGCAATAGAAGCACTTTCCGGCTTGGGACCAGACCTGAGCTTCTTCTCAGCAGGGGCATTGCGCTTGCCGCCGCCCTTCTTGAAGGGCTTCTTTGCACCTTTACCTTTCTTAAAGGAGGGCTTGTTGACCATCAACACATGATTATCCTTTTTGATGTCCACCTCCGCAGCCTTCAGCTTTGCGAAGAGCTCGGTGATCGATCTGGAACCAATCTGATTGTGAGTCACTACAAAACTTTTGTAGCTGGGAGGGAGTGATTGCAGAACTCTGTCAATCTTGAGCTCCTCTGGAATCTTGCAGTCCAGTTGCTCAAGGCGTTGAGTGTAGCCCAACATCTTAATGGCGTGCTCACTAACGGAACTCCCTTCCTCCATCTTGCAGTTAAAGAACTTCTCGGAGATCTCATATCTCTCAGAACGGGCCTGAGTCTGAAACATGGTTTTCAGCTCTTCGAAAATCTCAAAGGGCCCGGGATAGTTTTCAAAACGATTTTGAAGTTCCGGTTCCATAGCAAACAACATGGTGCTCTTAATCACACCATAATCATCTTTGCGCGACTGATAGACAGCTTTCTCATCAGACGACGCAGTTGCAGTAGGGGCGTCACCTAACGCTTTCTCAAGGACATAGTCCTTTTGACCGCCAGAGAGAATGATTCTCAAATTGCGGAACCAATTGGTGAAGTTAGACCCATTGTTTCTAAGCTTTTCCTTCTCAGCAAAAACGTTAAAGTTGAAGTTGGACTTGGCCATGTGATCTACAGTATTTGCAAGTACAATTTAGACTATGTTCATGATAAATAGTTCAACTTAATCAAATTACTAGATGAACTCCCACTAAATTCAACATCCCTCAAGTTGTTTAGTGAACACGATCCAAATTCACCACACCTAATCCGATCATCACGAGAAGAGATGTGGTTTCAATGGTGGACAACGAAGTGTCGATCATATCATTCATATGACTCATGCTTAACCTTTCGGTTCTTGTGTTCCGAGGCCATGTCTATACATGCTAGGCTCGTCAAGTTAGACCCAAGTATTTCCACGTGTGCAAAACTGGCTTACACCTGTTGTATGTGAGCGTAGAGTCTATAGCACCCGATCATCACGTGATGCTTGGACACGACGAACTTTCGCAACGGTGCATACTTGGGGAGAACATGCTTTTATCTTGATCTTTAAGTGAGGAATCATCTTATAATGCTACCGTCATGATCTAAGCATGATAAGATACATAAAAGGATAAACATCACATGCATATAACTTTATGTGACATGGTATAGCCAATCTTCAAGCAATGATCTCCATCTTGTGCTCCGCATGATCTCCATCACTCCACCATGATTGCCTCCACCACGAATAGCAACTACCACTATTGCTAACTACTTAGCGATAAAGTAAAGCTATTACATGGCGTATAAGAAGTTGACTCGCAGGTCATACACAATTATAAAGACAACCATATGGCTCGCCGTTGTGTACTCATCGACATGCAAGTCGTGAAACATTACAAAACATGATCATCATACAATATACACATCACATCTTGGGCCATACCATATCACGAAACACTCGCAAAAACAAGTTAGACGCCTCTACTTTGTTGTTGCATGTTTTACGTGGCTTATGGGAGTAGATGCTAAGAATGATTCTTACCTACGGAAAGCCACAACGGTGATATTATGGTTGCCAAACTCCGGTGTTAATCCCATGACAACTATAGTGAGAGAAACCGACATCCACCACCGCATGTGTGGAACAAGCCACACGTCAAGTGCGGAGCGGTCTCGCGAACGGCGTCGCGTAAGGTTGGCCTGGACCGCTTCAATCTCACTATCCCGCCATAAGAAGAACACAAACAAGAGGCTTGCAATAGAAAACATCAACGCAACAACCATGTTGCGTTCTACTCGTGAATCACATCTACGCATAGATCTAGCTCTGATACCACTGAAGGGTTTCGTGGCATAGTAAATCAAAATTTTCTACGGAAGCGAACAGAGGGAAAGCCAAGATCTAATCTAGGAGATGCAAACAACGAGAGATTGGATTAGATCTTCATACCCTTGAAGATTACAGCGTGAACGTTAATTTAACGTGGGTGATGTAGTCGTACTTCGCTTCTCCTCCTCGCGATCCGATCCGATCTAGCACCACAAGTGGCGGTGCCTCGTGAGATGCACACGCAGCACCTCGGCGTCTCCTCCTTCCTTGGACCAGCAAGTATGGTGGAGAGATGGATTGGATCTACAACACGGCGTGGTGTATTTGGTGGAGAATTTCAGCAGGCTTCGCCTGCAAGCAAATGGGAGGGAGAGAGGAAGGGCAGCAGGCTACTAGGGCTTGGAGGAGATGTGTAGGTTTTGGGGAGGGCGCACCAGCCCTCTATATATAGAGGGGTGCGCCAGCCCTGCCCATCCTCCAAGCCTATCTCTAGTTTAAACGATTTAAACTCTCCCTTCTAGAAACCCTATCTTATCTCTAGTTTAAACGATTTAAACTTATCTAGGATCGGCTGGGCCCTATGGGGCCTTGTGCCCCTGTCCCAATGCGCCAGGACACTCCCTCATAGGCCCATGCCCTCCCCGAAGGTGGGACCACGTTGGCCCCTTCCGAAGGTTCTAGAAGCTTCCGTACAATACCGATTAACCCGGAACAATTCGAACTCCAAAAACTGCACCGCCTTATATGAATCTTATTCTCGGACCATTCGAACCTCTCGTGATGTCCCGGATCCCATCCGAGACTCAACAAAAATTCATAAACCAATTGTCCAATCTATCCTAGCGTCGAGACACGTTATGTGTGACCTGCGGGTTCGAGAATATGCAGACATGATCTTCTATCAATAATCAACAGCGGGTGCAGGCATCCATATTGACTCCACACATTCATCGATGATCATATCGATGAACCACGATGCCAGGATTCAATCAATCCCATATATATATTCCCTTCGTCTCGCGATATTTTACTTGCCCGAGATTCGATCGTCGGTATTGTCATACCTAGTTCAATCTCGTTCACGCAAGTACTTTTACTCGTTCCGTAATCCGATATCACTTTGTGATTAACTCCTTAACCACATGCTTGCAAGCGTGTTGATATCGACACGAAAGTGGGCCCGAAGTATATCTCTCCGACTTGGGAGGGACAAATCCCATCTCTATACATACAACCCAACAGATACTTTCCGATTACCTGAGAGACACCTTTATGATCACCCTCTCATAGGATGACGTTTGATGACCTCAAAGCTTTCTTCCGATACCAGGGAGTTGTATTATCTCATGGTCTAAGGAATACAATATTTGACATAAGAAAAACTTCGCAAAGACGAACACGATGACACGATCTAATTGCTTCGCTTAGTTTGGGTCTATCCACCATATCATTCTCCAATGATATGATCTCATTATCAATTGACAACTCATGTCTATGGTTAGGAAACCTTAACCATCATTGATCAATGAGCTAGTCCATAGAGGCGTACTAGGGACACGGTGTTGTTCACAAACCACACAAGTATTAAAGTTTCCGCTTAATACAATTCTAGCATGGAATATAAGCTTTATCATGAATAAGAATTATAATAATAACATCTTTATTATTGCCTCTAGGGCATAATTCCAACATTAGCACCTTACACTAGAATTATACTACTTGTTAGTGGTAGTTTGCGAGTACTTAAAGAGTACTCATGGCTTTTTTCCCTGACTATTATCATGGTCAGACTATGAAGGAGACTACCAAGATGACAGACAGTAGGACGGCTATGATAACTAGGACTATCTGCCTTCGTCAGCATTGCCTGTGCCCTCGAAGATGGACCCCACCACTACGCTTATTATTCCGGTGCTTGTTGTATTAAGACTGGATCATGAGATCCTTATTTATGTAAGACCTTATTTATGGTTTGTAATGGATGATGTACTGTGATATCCAATCTGTTATGTCTCGCAAAAATGGTAATCCTGGGATTGCGATGTACGACATAACAGGCATCTAGGATTAAAAATCCGGGTGTTGACAAGTTGGTATCAGAGCCATCCTGACCATAGGAGACCCTAGTTAGAATGGACGTTTAAACAAAAAACTTAGTTTCAAAAACCAAAGTGAGTATTTATGAAAAACTGTTTCCTCTCTTACCCTTGGGAATTCATTCTTTCTCAAAAATTCATTTTCCTCAAATTCTTCCATTACTACCTAAAATTTGACACACTTGATCACTTCACTAACTTCCTCATCCTTAATTCTTATAGATGGAGACTCAGTTCAGCAAGTTCTACCAGTTGGGCAACGGGGGCCAGCTGATCTTCGAGAGGGGTTTGGATTCACTGTCTGAGTTGCTGGGACGCCCACATCCGGAGTTTCTTGGAGCTCAACTTCCAGGACCCCCAGGAGGAGATTTAAAGTGGCTAGTCACCGCTGATATTCGAGGAAGCATAGAAGCACCAATGTCCGGGAGAATCCAGTTCTCCGTCTGAGAGAACAACTGGCTAGATGGATTAGACAGGGCAATGCATGAAGCTCTCGCACGTCTATGTGCCCTCAGTGTCAACCAAATCCAAGGAACCCGTTTTGCTCACTATGCAAGACGTGACTTAATGGGAATGCCGATGGAGATGTCGGGTCACCCGGAGTTGAAGCATCAAGTGGAGAACCTTGACTTCCTGCTGTACGATCGCTAGAAGGAATTGGACAATGCTAGGGAGTTTGCCAACCACAACCGTGCCATTGCCGCCTAGAAGGCCCAGACTTTCTCACTGCTTGTCAAGGAACGTCAGTCTCTTCGCCTCCAGCGCGAGAAGAAGGATCGCACCATCGCCCGTCTTCGCAAGTAGGTGGCCGACCTCGAGAAGACCGTCAAGGAGCAAGAAGCTCAGCTTGTAGCAAAGGAGGAAGAAGATGAAGGTGAAGACATCCATGGAGATATGGATTCTTACCTCAGCAATGATGATGACTTTTTGGAGGAGGCTGACATGGACTTCTACACTGACGATGAGGACTCCGACTTCATCGACGATGAGTAGATGCACTAGAGCACTGTCGTAGCATGAGATGTATCGGTCCCACTGTATCGTAGCTTGAAGAATGGTTCTTAAAACCATCTGTTTTCCTTTGTTGTTGTGATGTTTGTGTTTGTATCGTGTGCTTGTTTGAATGAATGAAATGGAGTTAGTTGCAAAACCTGAGTCAAACTCAAAGTTTTAGCTTTGAAATCAAAACCATAAACCCTAGAACTTTCCCTCTTACCCCTTTATCTATCTCAATCTTCAGATGACTCGTGGAAACCAAGGAGGGAGCAGCTCGTCGCAAGACCCAATGCTGCAGATCCTGCAGAATCTCATCGCAGACAGAGAAGCAAGCAGGGCAGAGCGTCAAGCTAATCTAGCAACACTGCAACAGATCGCCCAGATGGCTCTCAACAACCAGAACCATGGAAATCAGGATCATCAAGGAGCCAAGCTGAAGAACTTCCAGAATACCAATCCCCCAATCTTTAGCACTTGAGAGAACCCATTAGATGCAGATGACTGGTTGCAGACGATGGAGAACAATCTTGAAGTAGCCAGTGTTGATGAAAACGAGAAGGTTCTCTTTGCCACCCACTACTTGGCAGGAGATGCAAGAGCATGGTGGAACAACATCTGCCTGATGAACCATGGTCAAGTGATGACATGGGAAGCCTTCAAAATCAAGTTCAGCCGCACCCACGTGCCGCAGGGCTTAGTCACCCGAATGAGGGATGAATTCAGAGAGTTGAAGCAAGGCAGAATGACTGTGGTGGAGTACCGTGACAGATTCCTGTCACTTGCCAGATATGCACCTGATGAGATCAACACGGAGGCCAAGAAGAAGGAGAGATTCCTGAATTGACTGCATGATGAGATGCAGACTGTCCTTGTCAACATCCGTTTCCAGGATCTCGAAGAGCTAGTCGACTCCGCAATTCAGATGGAAGGAAAGATTAACCAGGCAAACGACAACCGCCAACATCGTATGATGCAGCAAACTAGATCCAGTAGTCACCAGAAGTACCGTCCCAACCCCTCACCAGGGTATGCACCGAGGAACAACCGACCCCCAATGTCTCGCCCAAGCTACCCCAACTGTAGCGGAGGCAATGTGAAGTCCGGAGGAAACAACAATCACTCCGGCAACACCAGCAATTTCAACCATGCCCCTCCCAAGAACAACAACAACAACACTACACCCAGAACTGGCAGCAATGCTGTGCCTGTTGCAGCAAAAGACAAGTCTCAGATCACCTATTTCGAGTGTGGAGTGAAGGGTCACTACTCAAATGAGTGTCCTAAGAAGACTGCCGCCACTGCCAATGTGAATGCCCCAGCTCAACAGCAGCGTCGTGTTCAACCAGGGAGAAGTTTTTCCCTAGGGAACCCTCACAACCGCAACGGTCGTCTCTTCCACATGAACGCCGAAGAAGCCCAAGAAGCGCCAGATGTAGTGCTGGGTATGTTCTCTGTCAACTCAGTTTTAGCAAGAGTATTGTTTGATTCGGGGGCATCACATTCATTTGTCACCGAAGAATTTGCATGCACTAATAAGATCCACCCAACCAACTTGAAGCATGTCATGATAGTTCAAATTCCTGGGTCAACTACAAAAGCTAGAAAAATTTGCAAAGCTGTGCTTGTCAGAATACATGGGATAGATTTTATGCCAACCTAATAGTACTCAGAACCAAAGGATTGGAAGTAGTACTAGGTATGGACTGGATGTCAAGGCATAAAGGACTGATCGAGTGTGCTAAGAAAGCCATCACCATGACCAGTAGCTCTAGAGTAACAGTAGAACATATATCTGAAACCTTACCCCGCCAATTCAAGTACAACAAGAGTCTAGCCCTGCCCACCATTGACCAAGTCAGAGTAGTCTGTGAATACCTCGACGTATTCCTAGATGAATTGCCAGGTATGCCCCCGGATAGAGATATTGAGTTCATTATCGAACTAATCCCCGGAACCGGACCCATAGCCCAGAGACCCTATAGCATGAACCCCTCAGAGTTAGTAGAATTAAAGAAGCAGTTGGATGCCATGTTAGCAACAGGCTTGATTCAACCAAGCGCATCGCCATGGAGATCACCAGTGTTATTCGTCGACAAGAAAGATGGAGGCAACCGTCTGTGCACCGATTACAGAAAGTTGAATGATCTCACCATCAAAAACAAGTACCCTTTGCCAAAGATAGAAGATCTATTTGATCAATTGACTGGAGCTCAGGTATTCTCAAAGATTGATCTTAGGACTGGTTATCACCAACTTAAGATTCGTGCAACGGATATTCCGAAGACCGCCTTCACTACTCGCTATGGTTTATACGAGTATACGGTTATGTCTTTCGGATTAACCAATGCCTCTTCTTATTTCATGAATCTCATGAATAAGATCATTATGAATTTCCTAGATAAGTTTGTCGTTGTGTTTATCGACGATATCCTTATCTACTCCAAGTCAGAAGAAGAGCATGAGCAACATCTGAGAATCATCCTAGAAACCCTGAGAGAGCATCGGTTGTATGCCAAGTTCAGCAAGTGTGAGTTTTGGCTGAAAGAAGTGGGATTCCTAGGACATATTGTGTTAGCCGGAGGAGTCTCTGTTAATCCCGCCAAAATCAAAGATGTCGAAGAATGGGAAGCCCCAACCACTCAAACCCAAGTCCGTGCATTTCTCGGATTAGCGGGATATTACCGCAAGTTCGTCGAAGGATTCTCGAGCATCGCCAGACCCATGACCCAATTGTTGAAGAAGGACAAGAAGTTTGAATGGACTGACCAATGTGAAGCCAGTTTCCAGGAGCTGAAGAAGAGATTGATATCAGCCCCAATACTGATCATGCCAGATATCAAGAAGCCGTTTGATGTATATTGTGATGCATCCAAGAGTGGTCTCGGATGTGTATTGATGCAAGATATCTATCTCGACAACTGAAGCAGCATGAGCAGAACTATCCGACCCATGATCTTGAGTTAGCAGCCGTAGTTTTGGCATTGAAGACCTGGCGTCATTATCTGATGGGTAATCGCTGTGAGATTTACTCGGATCACAAAAGCTTGAAGTATATTTTCACTCAGAAGGAGTTGAATATGAGGCAAAGGAGATGGATAGAGTTAATCAAGGATTATGACCTTGACATTCACTATCACCCCGGCAAAGCCAATGTGGTAGCGGATGATCTTAGCAGATTGTCGTGTAGGCTAAATACCATGATCAAGGAGAAGCAACCAAGTTTGAATGAGGAGTTGGAGCAGTTTAGAACTGAGCTTGTTAGTAAAGGATTCTTAGCTAGCATTGAACTTCAACCCACTTTGATTAGCCAAATCAAGGAAGCCCAGAAGGGAAATGAAAGTATCGACGGAATCAAACATCGTATTGGTACAGGAAAGGTACCTGGATTCACTGAAGACGAAGAAGGAGTTCTGTGGTACAAAGGATGTATCTGTGTGCCCGAAGATTCAGAACTGAAGCAAGTTATCATGCAGGAAGCTCATGATACTCTTTATTCTATCCACCCCGGAGGAACGAAGATGTATCAAGATTTGAAAGAGCAATTTTGGTGGCACAAGATGAAGAGAGAGATCGGAAGCTACATCGCCAAGTGTGACATATGTCAAAGAGTCAAAATAGAGCATTAGAGACCCGCAGGACTATTACAACCTTTGCAGATTCCGAAATGGAAATGGGATTCTGTCAGAATGGACTTTATCACCGGTTTACCTACTTCAAGTAGGGGAAATGACTCAATCTAGGTCATCGTGGATAGACTGTCCAAGGTCGCTCACTTTATACCTGTCAAAACAACCTACCAGAGTTCAAAGCTAGCAGAGCTGTATATTGCTAGGATTGTTAGTCTGCATGGAACCCCCAAGACTATAGTATCAAATCGAGGAACCCAGTTTACCTCGAGATTTTGGCAGAAAGTCCAGGAAGGATTAGGCACCAAGTTGAATTTCAGCACCGCTTATCACCCGCAAACTGATGGACAGACTGAGAGAGTCAACCAAATCCTAGAGGATATGCTCAGAGATTGTGTGTTAGAGTACGAATCAAAATGGGAAGACTGCCTGCCTTTCGCAGAATTCTCATATAACAACAGTTATCAAGCTAGTTTGCAGATGACACCATTTGAGTTCCTATACGGAAGAAAGTGTCGCACCCCTTTGAATTGGTCACAAGTAGGAGAGAGTCAGATCTTCGGACCCGACATTCTTCGAGAAGCCGAAGAAAAGGTTCACAAAGTCCTTGAGCACCTCAAGACCGCCCAATCCAGACAGAAGAGTTATGCTGACAAGAGAAGGAGAGACCTGACTTTCAATGTCGGAGATTTTGTATATCTCAAGGTTTCACCATTGAAGGGAACCCAACGCTTTAGTCTAAAAGGAAAGTTAGCCCCCAGATATATCGGGTCCTTCAAGATTCTGAATCGTCAAGGAGAAGTCTCGTATCAGCTGGAACTGCCTGAAGAAATGTCAGCCATCCACAATGTGTTCCATATCTCATTACTTCGCAAATGCCTAGAAGTGCCAGAGAAGACTGAAGTTTTCAAGAACATCGATCACAGAGCTGTGGAGATCAACAAGGACCTAATGTATCGTGAAGTACCCATCCGTATCTTGGAAGAAGCTTACAGAACCACCAGGACCAGGAGTATCAAGTTTCTCAAGATTCAATGGAGCAACCATACCGAAGAGGAAGCCACTTGGGAGCGAGAAGATTACATGAGGACAGAGTTCCCAGATCTCCTTAGTTCCTAGTTTTCTTTCGTAAATCTCGGGACAAGATTTTTGTTTAAGGGGGGAAGGTTTGTAACATCCCAAAACTCTAATCCAAGTGATCAAGATCCAAATCATCAAATTTAGAGTTAACAAAAACTTTTCCAATTAAAATTATTAAAGCATTCATATGTGTGTGCATTTAAATTAGGAGTTGATTTGAATTGCCATGATTAAGTGATCCATTGATTGTAAAATGATTCTTAGGTGAAATAAACATCATCTAGATAATGCCCAAACAAATCCCAAAGAAAAACAAATCAAAATGAATAAAATAACCAAATGGTCATTTGTGCCATTTTAATCAGCATGCCTACTTTGGCTATTCCTAGAACTCAAAACTTAACAGAAACAAATGTGGATCTTTGCACCCCTTGCTAGTACATGTAGTGATGTACCAAGGCCCACTTTGTGATCTACCAAAAACTTTCAAACACTAATTTTAAATGGCATTTGAAAATTGAATGTAGTTCATATGAGAAGATCCCACTTATTCAAAAACCACTCAAATGAACTCTATTTTTTAATCCCAAGCAACCAGAGGTGTTTAAGAATGGGACAAACAACTCCACCAAAAATCATCTAAAAATTCAAAACTTGAATTCTTTCGGCCATTTCTACAAACACCTTGTGGGCAGAATTCAAACAAAAAACCAAAATCACTATTTGAGCAGTGTTCTAGCCAAACCTGTCCCCCACATTGCCACCAAACCCTCTCCACTGCTTCCCCTACCCTTCTCTAGCCCGGCCAAGCACTGTGCCCCGACCAAATGGTCATGGACATCAATGCCGAGCCCAAAACGAGTACCCCACCGGCGACAGCGCGCCACAGCTGCCACCAGCCTCGCCCACCATGTCCAGCACGTCGCATGTGGTCCACCTCCACCATCCAGCCAGCCCCAGCCCGCGGACAGCGCCACGAGCAGCTAGGAACCACCGCGCCCGGAGCCTGTCTGCCATGCCGCCGCCGCCAGAAGCGCATGGTTCCCTGCTTGCAGACCCTCGCCGCTAGCGCCGCCCCACACGATCACCATCGTCCTAGGAAGCTAACGGACATGCCCATCCCCCCGACCACGCCCCGTAGTCGCCGGCCGCCGTGAAACTTGCCGTCGGCAGAGACATAGTGCGTGCCGCGCCACTCACCTCCCCCGACCGCAAACCACTGCACATGCACCGCCGTCACACTCACCAGGGCACCGCCCACCGCCCTAGCCCACCGCCCACACCTCTAGCTCGTTGTGCCGTCGTCACCGGCGAGCACCGCCCATGCTCCTCTGCCGCTTCGCTAGGCCTATAAAAGGAGGCCACCCCAGCACAAACTCCTCACACCACCCTCATCCCCTCCCTCACAGAACACTCCCAGAGCCCCACCGGAGCAAGCCGTCTTCCATTCGCCAAATTTCACGAGTGCGCGGAGGAGAAGAAGGGGGTCGTTGATCAAGGCCACCTCTCGGGACGCCGCCGGTACCAGGGGAACCGCCGTCCTCAACTTGTTTATTTGCCCGCCTCGCCGACCCTCACCGGAGCCCCGGTAAGCCGCCCCAGACCCCCACTGAGCCGCTAGGGTTCCACCTTGCCGACGACCTGTCCATCGTCGACGACAAGCCACAGTCGTAGATCTTTCTTTTAATCTACGCCTGACCGCCGCCTCGTGCTTGCTGTTAAAAAAAGTAGGACGACCCGTGGACCCCCACATGTTCTCTTTTCACATGAAACGCCACGGGCGGCCCACTAGTTTTCCATGACCAGTTAGTTCAAATGTGGATTTTTCTATTTTAGTTTGAACTTACTTCTGTCCCTTAGTTTAACAATCAATTCCAGAAGATCTACTGAACCAAATGGAGTGATTCAATTTTTTTTAGAAAGCTACTGAAAAGATCTATCCAAGCCCGTTGGATTTAATTCATTTAGAGTTAGAGATCTCTCCTACTAAACATAACAAGACATAAGCTTTTGCACATTCAAACATTTTTATAAATTCAACCATAATAGCTTTTGAGTTGATTCCAACTCTCAAAAATCACATTTAACCATACCTATCTGAATAGGTAATAATATTAAGGTTTGCATGTAGTGACTTTGGACTAGTACCAAAATAATGCTATATAGGCATTTCTAGTCACTTTAAATCATTAAATGTTAAACTTAAACTTAATTAAATGTGATCCAACCTTTAAATCACATTCCCATATGTTAGAATATGTGGTGATGCCATGTGTTCACATGATCCCATATTTTAAATGGAGAATATTAAATCTTAGATATTTTAAGCAAAGGCATTAGGCATGCTTTGGTGATACCATTTGGATTTATACCTAGTCCAAGATTTAATTTCAAGCTTTACTTTCATTACTTTACCAAAGTCCTCTACTTGTTTTGAAGGTAGCATAAAGAGTATAAAACTTGACCTATCTAGATAACCTTAGATGTCATTCTATGGCATGAGATTGATCTTAGCATCCCACATTAGTGAACACTCTTAACTTAGTAGTTTAGAGCGAAACTAAAACTTGAGCCACTTTAGATGAGAATACTTGGTGAAAATGAATTATGAAAACCTTGGAATGATGAGTCATTCTATTGAGATGTTTTGACATGTGTTGAGAAACACAAATGGTTTATGATGATGAAAATGTTGAGGCATGAGCCTTAGCCCTCTTACAAAAACTGATGGTTGGATTCGGATGCGATACCATTCCAAATTTACCGTATAACCACAATACCTGAATTGGATAAGGCTTAGCCAGAAGTTTATATGCATTAGTATTAGTTCCCTCGCGGGAGAGGTTTGAGCTGAGGCTACCTCTCGATGTTGTCCACCTATGAAGTGTCCAAGATGACAGATGGTCATGGTTGGGAGGCCATGCTCATAGGAGAGGTGCTTATACTAGGGTGTGTAAAGGAAAGGTTATGTTTGATTATCTTCATACTAAGTATGATGATTCAGGGTTATCCTTGACAGATGTATCGAATCTTGTGGTGAAAGTGTACCATCTCTGCAGAGTGTCAAACTATTTGAATAGCCGCGTCCACGGTTATGGATAGTTGGAGTGGCCATACTGTCTCGTTGTCAGATATTTCAAAATGACTTATGAAATGAATGATAAATCTTGACTTGACCACAACAGGGTTGTGACTATGACACTAGCTTTCCAACTTAAGTGATTCTAGAACTTTAATGTATCTTTCTTTGTTTCTAAACTCAGCTTAGGTTTCAAACTTAACTTTATAGTTAAACTTAGAGTTGGCACCTTACACTAGAACTATACTACTTGTTAGTGGTAGTTTGCGAGTACTTAAAGAGTACTCATGGCTTTTGTCCCTGGCTATTCTCATGGCCAGACTATGAAGGAGACTACCAAGATGATGGACAGCAGGACGGCTATGATAACTAGGACTATCTACCTTCGTCAGCATTGTCTATGAAGGAGACTACCAAGATAGACCCCACCGCTACGCTTATTATTCCGCTGCTTGTTGTATTAAGACTGGATCATGAGATCCTTATTTATGTAAGAGCTTATTTATGGTTTGTAATAGATGATGTAGTGTGATATCCAATCTGTTATGTCTCGCAAAATGGTAATCCTGGAATTGCGATGTACGACATAACAAGCATCTAGGATTAAAAATTCGGGTGTTGACAGCCCACACCACCTGGTGGTGCGGCCAGGGCTAGCCCGCGCCACCACATGGTGTGGCCGCCCTGTGGCCCCTCTCCATCTCGTCTTCTGGCTTCGTGACTCTTTAGGTAAAATATCAACTTTAGCTTTTGTCCCGTCCAATTCCAAGAATATTCATTTTCTGACTTTCCTGTAACCAAAAACAGCAGAAACAGGCAGCTGATACTATGGCTCTTGTTAATAGGTTAGTCCAAGAAATCATAAAAAAATTACTCCAAAGTGTGGACAAAACATAAGAAAGTAGATAAAACCAAGCATGGAACATCAAAAATTATGGATACATTTGCAATGTATCAGACATCAATGCCTTGGCACAAGATTTTTCATCAAGGTTTTTCATTCATGTGAGCCGTGTTCTGAATGTAATAGCGCATACTTTAGCTAAAACTTGTTCTTCTATAGCCTCTGAGGAGGTCTTTCGTTCTGTCCCAGATTGCATCCGGGGGACTCTGTGTAATTCCGTTACTTAATCAATAAAGCGATGTTTACTGTCAAAAAATTAGGCATTCGGGAATACAATCTCCCTGAGCCTGGTAGCGCGGGCTCGTACCCAGCTTTGGGGGCAGGCAGCTCGGTCGGTGCGATGTATTGCTGGGCTCTGGCCTTGAGCCTGTAACCCTTAACACCGGGTCATTGGGAGCGTGACCTCTATCCCTCTGAGTTGTCTTTTTTACTCGTGTCGATTTTCATGGTATAGCTCTAAGTGTTCAGTCTACATTATTGTTTTTTATTATTATTATTATTTATTTCATGAAAAAATAGTGAGCAACGGCACCCCGGCCAGACGTTGGATCATCGGCCTTATAAAGCATCTTGCAACCGAGTAAAATTTCGTGATATAGTTCTAAGTGTTTGGTCTACATTATTGTTTTCTATTATTATTATTATTTATTTTGCAAAAAAATTGTGGGCTATGCACCCCGGTTAGAGACGTCGGATCATCAGCTTATAAAGCATCTTGCAGCCACATCTAAACCTGCGGCGTGAGGCGTGGCCGGCGGCCATGCGGGAGCAGCTACAACAGTTCACAGGGCGGCGAGGTCGTGCCGGTCAGCAGGGCCAGTGGCAGTAGGCGCCATGCCCACTCGGGCAGGAGCTCAAGCGGCAGGGCCAGTAGGGCCGGCAGTGTGCGACACAGTCAACTAGACCGACAGCCAGGAAGCCCAGGAGCACTGCCTCGCCCACGAGCTTGCACGGTGGCGTCCATGGCATCGTCAACGTACGTCTCAAAAATATTTTTTCTTTTGCCTCGTCATCTGGAATCGATGCAATCGTGTTGCACAGCCGATGCATCGGATGGTCCTCCTAAAATGCAGTTAACAAGTTCCTGATCTGATAGCATCGATATTGGTCGGCGACAGAGAGTCGACGACTCTCGGGTGAAAATCCGCACCGTAGGTAAGATCTAAATTACCTGCAAATCGTAAAGAAATCGAACAACAAATCTATTTTTGGACCAATTTTCAATTATACCTTCGCGATGGACGATGGAATTCTGCTTGATGCATGCTTGACGGAGAAAGACGAGGTGATGTTGTGCAACCCCTGTCGGTTGGCTGGTTCCATGGGTGCACCATGTAGACGAACAACAAAGATACACCGTATGCGTATAGTAGAATTGACATGGGGAATAGGGAGGAGTTATTTATTAATACTTCTAGGGAATGATACATAACTCTCATTTATATAGGCTAAAATGGATAAATTGACTTGGCCTAAGCATGGCCACCGAAGTGGTCTCTTTCCCAATAGTGTCATGGAGGTAAGTTAAAAATTATAAATCAACAAAACTTATTACGGATCGGAGTGAGTACTACTATTGAAACCTACATTACATTGCAAGAAGAAAAAAAATACTTGGGTCTAATAGCATTGTGTTTGGAAGCCCGGTTTTGGGCATAAATTCAAATAGAAGGACCTCGCGTTCTTTGCCGCGACGTTCTTTGTTGTTAACGTTTAAATTTTATGTGTGATCCTTTGACTTCACGTGTGATATCAGACAGATTACAAAGGTATAATCTCACTAATCTTTCTAAATTATGATAAAACCACTTCGGTTGGCAAAGTATTACACCTGCTGGAAAAAAACGTAAAGAGAACTAAATGGTGAATGTATATACAAAAAGAGGAAAAATATATGTAACAAGCAATAACCAAAAAATAAATAACAAAGCTAACAATGGACCAACTCCGAAGAACACAAATACATAAAGTTCATAATGAAAATAATTTGCTAAACACAACCGAAAAGTACTAAAATAACTGAACTGGGTATCAAACAAGACCCAAGCCCTCCAAGTGACCCGTTGTATAGAAAAGGAGAATAACAGGTATATTCTGAGATAAAACAACTGAATTCCAGAAAGTCGGTTTAGAAATTTTAGAGAGAGACTTGTTGGGTGTGCAATGTTCACATATTTATTCTAGCATAAAGAGAATATAATAACGCCTACATTTTTTGAAGCTATTTATTTATAGACGATCATATCGTTTATAGCACAACTGCAGCTTTTCTGTAATCACACAGCTTCACGGTCTTTGAACATGCTCTAGATAAGAGACCCGGCTTGTTGCACGCTTACCGGTCAAATGGTTGGCGACTTGTAATGAGCAAGCATTTTAAAAGATGTTTTAGCCGACACGATACAGTATGTTACCATATGTCATAAGTATCACAGAACATATAAAATTATATTACTAGGTTCAGTACATAAGATGTACTAAAGTGTATTAATAATCGCATAACGGCAGCTTAAACATACATTAATGAAACACTGGAAGATACTCCTTCCGTCCCAAAATATAAGAGGCCTAAGGATTAGTTAAAATTTAACTTTTTAAATTTGATCATGATTATAAACAAAAATATAAAAATTTATAATACTAAATTAATATCACTAGATTCACCATAAAGTATATTTTCTTAATATGTCCATTCAATATAGTAGATGTAGATATTTTTTTCTAAATATTTGATTAAAGTTAGTAAGATTTGACTTTTGACCAATCCTTAGCCGGCTTATATTTTAGAACGGAGAAAGTACTAAGTGGTAGGCTGGATTGAACGCGGTGGTCATGGGAATGGTCATAGATGATACCATCATCAAGGAAGTTTTTCATGTCGGGCTGATAAGCGCGACTTTCATAGTGACAGTTGTTCACCTTCAATAACTGAGGTTCCACGTGCTCTCAATGTATGAGCTCACCTTTGGGCCGCACTCCCCAAGATCGCCAATGGGCCAACACAGAAGTTTTGGGCCAGTGCTAGAGGAGCAAGACAGCCAGGCCGTCGACCCACTGGACTCTTTCATCATTAGGCATTCTCGGCCCTCCACCCCTGCTCTGATCCCCTCCCCTCCCGTCCGTGAAGCCAATGGTGAACCAGAGTTCGAGCCAAAGTTTGGAGATGGAGAGGCAAAATCGAAGTGAAGCGGCCGCCTGGCAGCCAAGCCAAACGCCGGATGGACGGCCATGGAGAAGGTACAGCTGGTGATCCTCAAGAAGAACAGCATGATCCAAGACGATGGCAACCCGCAAGCGGCAGATCTGCAGAGGTACCACAAGATGTACAAGAAGCAGTTTCCCCCCAGCTTCATTGATGCGGTGACCAGCCTGGTGGAGATGGGGCCGGGTAGCTAGTCCAAGTCGACGACAGGGCACGGCCTGCTGGCCGTCTAGGTGTCGTTCCTCGTCCTGGCCGCGTACCCCACCTGTTATAATGTTTAGTACCGTTTTTCTTCAGTTAGGTATTGTCTATCAGTTTGGTGGTTCTGTGTTTAGTTTGGAGGCGGATCGTGCCGCGCCAACTCAGCTTGTGGTGTTTGAGTTTGTACTTGTTTATTAATGGAGTTAGAGTTCTTGAATTGGAACATCAGAGGGACTAACAGCCAGGCGAAGAGAAGGGCGTTACAGTTGTTCTTTGCTGATAAAAGGTGCAATGCGATCTGCCTACAAGAAACAAAGATTGCAGAGATGACGAGAAACTTTGTGGTTGAGATTCTCGGGCCAAGATTTGGTGATAATTTCATCTGCCTTCCGGAGGACGGAACACGGGACAGGATTCTCATTGCGATTTTCAGATCTCCGCACAACCTTTGCTAGTTGCGAATAGGTTCTCTGTCACTGGAACGATTGTGCAGCGCTCTGACAATTCAGCTTGGGATATCACAGGGGTATACGGTCCACAGGAAGACGAGATCAAGCTGGATTTTCTGCAAGAGATCAGGCATACCCATATAGTGGTGCAGAATAAATGGATGATCTTGGGAGATTTCAACTTGATTGGCAGCACTGACGAGAAGAACAACTCCAACAAAAATCTCAGGCTGAAGGGTAAATTCAGAGAAGTCATTTAGGATTTGGAGCTAATTGATTACCCCCTCATTGGCAGAAAGTTCACCTGGTCGAACGAAAGATAAAATCCCACGATGACAAGGATAGATCGTATCCTAGTGTCTAAGGAATGGGACCTTTGTTTTCTCCAGTTTCAGTTAACTCCTGCGTCTTCCAATGTCTCTGATCACTGCCCTCTCCAGCTCTGCAAGATACAACGAAAACATTTAAGGGGTTTCCGTTTCGAGGCTCATTGGCTGCTCTATGATGACTTCACTGAAACAGTGCAGAAGGCCTAGGATAAACTGTTGGGGTTCGTAGCATAGAAAATAAAAAAAATCCTACGATGAAAACTATATGCCAAGATCTATCTAGTAGATATAAGCAACGGGTGGATATACATTCATAAAGAACTTACCCTCGAAGACAACAAAGCTTTGTTAACAAGGTGGAATTCATGGATGATATAGTCGAACGCTTGCCGATCTCAAGATCGTGTGGAAGTCCTAGCGCCGCAAATCAGCACCGCATCCATCCTCGCACACACGTTCAGGACACCGAACAACCTCCACCTCATCACTCCCGCGAATCAGCGGAAGCAGCAACTCCTTCCAGACGAAATGCACCGGGAACATGTATCTCGCTAATCCGAGACCATGGGGAATATATCTAGAGGGGGAGAGAGATCCTTCACAAGGAGGTGTGCTTTGTGATGGAGGAGAGAGGGCCTTTTATAGGAGAGGGGGCTTCTCCCCTCCCCATGGCCAGCAACCAGGGGGGTGCCCCCACCTCTTCTTCATTCATGTGGTGGAAGCTCCACTCACATAAACATGCCTCCACTTACACATCCACTCACATGCATTAAATTTCCATCAAATTTGGAAATTTAATGCAACTCTCGTTTAATAAAACTCTTTTATTTATTTATTTTATTCAGAATTTTGTTAATTAATTTAATTAACAAACATTCACATAAAACCCCCTATAACATTTCAATATCACATGCAAAACCAATTTCAGCAATTTCACCCGAAACAATTTTGGTGTCTATTGAAATAATTCCAGCGCTTTGCAATTTTTTCGTCTGAAATATATTTGCTTCAAATGGTGTTTGGCAACCCTTAAGTGTGTCACCGTGCGGTTCGCGAACAATGCAGACATGATCGAGACCCCTCTCAGATCAATAATCAAAAGTGAGACCTGGAGATCCATTCTGACTCCTACACATTCAACGATGACTTCTATGATCGTGAGAATCTTTAACACTAGTAACTTAATCTCTTTGTCTCATGATATATTACATGTCCGAGATTCGATCATCGGTATCGAAATACCTAGTTTGATCTCGTTACCGACATGCACTCTTTTCTCGTTTCCGTGATATAACATTCTAGTGATCACATCACTTGCTTGCAAGCTATTCTTAATGTGATATCACCGAGAGGGCCCAGAGTATATCTATCCATCATCGGGATGGATAAATCCCACTCTTGATCCATGAGCCTCTACATAACACCTTCGTAGTACTGAACCATTTATAGTCACCCTTTTACGGTGTGACATTTGATGTTATCAAGATACTC
Organism: Avena insularis; assembly: GCA_023614405.1. NCBI lineage: Eukaryota > Viridiplantae > Streptophyta > Magnoliopsida > Poales > Poaceae > Avena > Avena insularis. The sequence goes on along the minus strand of CM042692.1, from coordinate 425,683,638 downwards.
TTCCGGTATTAGTGATTAATATGATCTCATGGTCCAAGGACTAGGATTACTTCGTATGATGTTATAGCAATATAAACACAATGACTTTGATCGTAATGCTATACTTCGGATGAATGTTCATCACATTATTTCACAAATGTTGTGACCTCGTTATTAACGACATCCAATGTCCATGATCAGGAAACTTTGATCATCTTGTTAATCAACGAGCTAGTTCAAAGAGAGGCATAACTAGGAACTTTCTATTTGATTATTAAACACACATGTATTAACGTTTCCATATTAATACAATTATAGCATGCAAAATAAACATCTATCATATACTTGGAATATACATAATAACAACTTTATTATTGCCTCTCAGGACATATTCCCTTTAGTCTCCCACTTGCACTAGAGACAATAATCTAGTTACATAGTGATAAATCTAACACCCATGGAGTTCTGGTGCTTATCATGTTTTGCCCTAGGGAGAACTTTAGTCAACGGATCTGCAACATTGAGATTCATGTGTACTTTACAAACCTTTATATCTTCATCCTTGACATGTTCGCGGATGGAGTGAAACTGGCGCTTAATATGCTTAGAATTCTTGTGAGACCTTGGTTCCTTGGTGTTGGCTATGGCTCCATTGTTGTCACAATAGATAACCATTGGGTCCAACGTACTAGTAACCACACCTAGTTCGGTTATGAACTCCTTCATCCAAACCCTTCATGCGCCGCTTCTGAAGCAGCAACATATTCCGCATCCGTCATTGATCCAGCCACCACAGGTTGTTTGGAACTCCTCCAACTAACTGTTGCTCCGTTCAAGAGAAATACGTATCCGGATTGAGACTTAGAGTCATCCAGATCAGTGTTAAAGCTAGCGTCGACATAACACTTAGCGACCAACTCTTCTTCACCTCCGTGTACAAGAAACATATCCTTAGTTCTTATTAAGTACTTAAGGATATTCTTGACTGCTATCTAGTGTTCTGAACCTGGATCAGATTGGTACCTACTAGTTAAACTAATAGCATGTGCCACATCCGGTCTTGTACATAGCATGGCGTACATTATAGAGCCTATAGCCGAAGCATAGGAGATTTTATCCATTATCTCTCTTTCTTCCGGTGTAACCGGACTTTGAGTCTTACTCAATGTCTTGCCTGGCAACATTGGTAAGAACCCCTATCATTTGAGTCTTACTTCCGTCCATTTTAAACTTCTTTAAAATCTTATCAAGGTATGTACTTTGTGATAGCCCTATTAGGCGCCTTGATCTATCTCTATAGATTTTTATGCCTAATATGTATGACGCTTCACCTAGGTCCTTCATTGAAAATTTGCTGTTTAGATAACTTTTAACACTATTTAAAAGATCTATATCATTTCCAATCAATAATATGTCATCCACATATAATATTAGAAATGCCACATTGCTCCCACATTGCTCCTACTTTTAACTCAAGCATCTCCATAAGTTTGGACAAATCCAAACTCTTTGATCACCTCATCAAAGCGGAGATTCCAACTCCAGGATGCTTGCTTCAGTCCATAGATGGATCGCTGAAGCTTGCATACCTTGTCAGCATCCTTAGGATCAACAAAACCCTTTGGTTGTATCATATACAACTCTTCTTCAATGTTACCATTGAGGAATGCAGTTTTGACATCCATCTGCCATATCTCATAATCGAAATAAGCAGCAATTGCTAACATAATCCTAACCGACTTTAGCATCACTACAGGAGAGAATGTCTCATCATAGTCAACTCCTTGAATTTATAGAAACCCCTTTGCGACAAGTCGAGCTTTATAGATGGTTACATTACCATCAGCATCAGTTTTTCTTTTGAAAATCCATTTATTCTCAATGGCCTTTCAGTCGTGAGGTAAGTCCACCAAGGTCCAAACCTGGTTTTTGTACATGCATCTCGGATTTCATGGCGTCTAGCCATTTGTTGGAATTCGGGATCATCATCGCTTCCTCATATGTCGCTGGGTCATCTATTTCATCAACCATGAAATTCATAACAGGATTTCTGTACAGTTCAGGAGTTGCACGTGTCCTGCTTGACCTGCGAGGTTCAGTAGTGTTCTCTTTCGGAGTTTCATGATCATTATCATTAGTTCCCTCTTCATTCAGTGAAGTTAACTCCGGAACAATTTCTAGCACTACGCTACTCGCCATTGAATGAAGAGAAGGTTCAATAACCTCTTCGAGTTCTACCTTCTGACTACACACGCCTTTCGCTAGAAACTCTTTCTCTAGAAAGGATCCAGTCTTGGCAACGAAAATCTTGCCCTCGGATCTGTGATAGAAGGAATACCCAATAGTTTCCTTAGGGTATCCTATGAAGACGCATTTATCCACTTTGGGTTCGAGTTTATCCGGTTGAAGTTTCTTCACATAAACATCGCAACCCCAAACTTTAAGAAATGATAGCTGATGTCTACGCACTTCTATTCTTGCAGACAGTTGTTGGGCCTCCATGTGCAGAGGTTTGTAGAACAGTAGCAAGTTTCCCTTAAGTGGATCACCCAAGATTTATCAAACTCAGGGAGGAAGTGGTCAAAGGTATCCCTCTCAAGCAACTCTGCAATTAAGATACAAGAAGTCTCTTGTGTCCACAACACACCCAATACACTTGTCAGGTGTATAGGTGCACTAGTTCGGTGAAGAGATAGTAAAATACAGATGGTATGGATATAAGACAACGGTGCCAGAAAAGAGCCTGATGGCGTGGAGGAGACTAAAGGAAAACTGAAATAAATATAGAAGCAAGCAAACATGTAACATACCTAGTTGCAAATGGTGTTTCAATGCTTAGAAACAAGGCCTAGGGATCATACTTTCACTAGTGAACACTATCATATAAATATCTTCTCTTCATGATACTACTCTGAACTACTCTCTGGTTGGACACTCTAATCCATGGTAGGGCTATAACAACACTCCTCAAAGTCCATATTCCCCATCTAGATAACCCCACACTGTCACCTTGAGCGCTAGATGGTTCCAACAAACACCACAATTTCATAGAGACATCCAACTCCAAATATAACTCATAACAAGTATTTGTAATATCTAGCCTAAGTGCCACACGGTGTGCACACTGTCAACTTCACACACGTGGGGAGAGCCAGAGTTCTATTAAAGCACTTGAGTAGCAAGGTAGATCTACTTGATTACAAAGCTCATGATCACAATATGATCACGCATAGAGAGAGATGAACACATAGCTACCGGTAGAGCCCTTAGCCTCGAGGAAGAACTACTCCCTCCTCATCATGGGAATCAGTAACGGCGATGGAGATGGTGGTGGAGATCGATGGAGATGGCTCCGCACTTACCTGTCCCGGCAGGGTGCCGGAACAGAGACTTCTGTCCCCCGAATCTCCTCTTCGGTGGCGATGGCGCTATGGAACTTTTCATGGCTGGAGCCTGGATTATTTAGGTTTTCTCATCGAGAGGCTTCTTATAGGCGAAAAGGCGATGTCAGAGGGTGGACCAGGGGCCCACACCACCTGGTGGCGCGGCCAGGGGGACCCGTACCACCACATGGTGTGGCCAGCCCCTCTCTGTCTCGTCTTCTAGATCCGTGTTCCCCTCGGTGAAATATTGACTTTTTCTTTTGTCCCATCAAATTCCGAGAATATTCATTTTCTGGCTTTTCTGGAACCAAAAACAAAAGAAAAAAGGCAATTGGCACTGTGGCATCTTGTTAATAGGTTAGTCCTAGAAAACATATAAAAATACCTCAAAGTGTTGACAAAGCAAAGCAAAGTAGATAATAAACAAGCATGGAACATCAAAAATTATAGATACGTTTATGACGTATCAACATCCCCAAGATTAACTCCTGCTCGTCCTCGAGTAGGTAAGTGATAAAAACAAAAGAATAATTTTTGAGGTGACATGCACCATCATAGTCTTGATCAAGGCATTTATAAAACATTAATAGCTAGGATCATGGTACTCTAAACATGAACATGAAAGATGAAGTTCTAACAATAAGGCATAGCAACTATGTTGTAACATGAAAAGGCACAAACAAAAGATTCATGAATAACAATGCATTTGAAAGATGTTTGTTTGTTTCACATATAGAAAACATAGCATAGTGGCATCCAGCTTGTCCCTCATAGTGTAGCAAAACATAAATGCATAGGACACCTTCAAAGTTCATAAGGGTGACTAGATAAATAGTTTAAGAACAAGCAATATCAAAGTTATGCATCAATCAACAAGTCTTGGGACAATGCACATTAAACTAAGAATGGCCACTATGCTCTCTTAATAAGTGCATAAAGATAGAAGATGGAGACTCAACATAAAAGTAAAAGAAAGACCTTCATAGAAGGAAGTAGGGATTCAAGTCTCATAAAGAGCATCCAAAAATTATGGTACTTATTAGCTTTCAGACCTCATTGCCCCTATCATAAGCATCTTAAAGTGATTAAGGTTAAAGTGAACAAACTATGGAGTATATGCTTGACAAAGTATAAGTTGGCAATCTCATATCCCTTGAATACGAGGGCCACTCCTCATGCTATTCAAGTTTAGTTACCGGTAAGTTCTTATCATAGTAAGTACATGTGTATCATAGAGAACCGCCAACAGGGTACCCCTTGCCCGATGATACGGGAGAATCCCCATATCAAAATGACAAGGCAAGCAGACAATAAGCATCTCAGCATCTTCTTATTTACCATGGGAAAATGGTGCTTTTTTATCTCTTTCCTCTTTTCTCATCTTTTTTTTATTTTTTTCTCAATCTCTATCTCTTTTTTTATAAGAAGAATGCTTCATAGATTGCTCATCATGGTTACGCTACAGGTTTCCACCATGATTAGGCATGGATTAAACCAGCCGCCCAGGCGTTTCTCTAACACACATACATAACTCCATGGACTTACAAGCTCCCCTTTCATTTCACACCGACGACATCCATAAACAAAAGAGCATGATATCAACTGGGTACAATGTACAAGTGCAATGTTGAAAGTGTTCCCCATGACAGCATGGTTCTGCTAATCCCAACGTATAACTGCAAGCATATACAACATAGATGACACAATGGTTCAAGTTTATTAGGGGCAAGAAAAGTAAAGTGTGCCATCAAGTTCGTGAGAGCTTTAATCACTAATTTTCACATAACAAGTTTAATTCGAAAGGTAGATAAAAACATGAATATACTTGGAATAGCAAATGCTAATAGGTAGGTATGGTGGACTCTTTGGAATAATTTGGTTTTATTTGGAGTTGGATGCATGAGTGGAACTCATACTTGGTATGGAGGCTAGCAAAAGTCTAGGAGCGACCAACTAAGAGAGCAATAATGGCCATAATCATGCAGAGCGACAAAACATTATTAATTAAAGCATAAAATTATATTACAATACGCAAACTAAATGATCATAGAGGCTATGGTGACTTGGTATAGTCTTAACATGGTGTGAGCATGCGTCAAGTCAACCCAAATAAAGCATTAAAGGAGAATACCACAATATTATGCTTTTATATGCTAAAACAACACATGATTCTTTCAAGGCCCATTAAGCAATCTCAATTGTTTATAACATGTCATGCTACAACAAAAATCACTAAGCACAAAGCCAAAACAATATCAAGCATGACATGATAGAGCCTAAGTCACAATCAAAAACAAGCTCCTTTTATACCACTTAAGCATGAACTTTCCTACTCTTTTCCAACACCAATCGACTTATTTGAAACAACTCACAAAGATAATAATCAATAAAGATCAGTGAGCTTGTCTCACAAATCCACAAAGAAGAACTAAAAAGTTCTAAGCCGAAAGCACAAGAAAACTAAGGCTAAACATAGTGCTAGCAAAAGAGAACACTCACAGAATAATAAGAATGAAAACTAGAGTGTTCTAGGCAATGAAAACGGAGTGTGTGTCTCTCCAAAAGAAGTGTGCTAGGATACAACCAACTTATTACAGCAAACCAAGCAAAAGAAAACTAAAAACGAAAACAAAGACGCTCTAAGAACAACACAACTGTGCATGAAACAATAAAAATGAAGTGTTCGGAAGAAACCTGAGATTTTTATTGATGAAGAAGGGGATGCCTTGGGCGTCCCCAAGCTTTGACGCTGTAATTCTTGAATATTTCTTAGGGTGACACGGGTGGCATCCCCAAGCTTGAGCTTTTGTCCATCTTCATCTTATCACATTACTCTTCCCTACACTTTAAAATTTCCTTCATACAAAACTTCACACAATCTTCATTAGCAACATTAGTGAACTCAAGATAATAAGTCTTTTTGGTTCAGTTCCAACACAAGTAAAACATTAATTAAACACAAGATACTGTAGCACTTTCTTTAAAAATTTCAAATGATCTGAGAGAACTCAAAGAGAAAGAGATTAAGAGGCAAATGCAAATAATGGCAGAAATCTGTCAAAACAGAACAGCAGGTCAAAATCGATTTTTTCAGGGACCTTATGTTGCTCAAATCAAAAAAAATTGAGCTAACGAAAGTTATATAACAACCTGGGGCAGAAGCACAAAAAATTACAGCTCAATCCGGCGTACAGAGATTTTTCACGAATTTTTACAGTGAAGCACAAACATCTGTTTCGGGACAACAACTTTCCCAAATCTTACTTCTCTCTCATTAGAGGTTATTCTTGGCACATAAACCAAACAAAAAGGATAAGGAGAGGTTATTACAGAGGTAATAACTTTCAAGACTCAAGAAAACTATTGGGTTATCTCCCAAGAAGTACTTTTCTTTAACGCCTTTAAGTTAGGCTTGATAGTTTGAGAAGATGCTCACATAAGAAATATGAATTGAAGTAAAAGAGAGCATCAAGAAGCAAATTCAAAACACATTTAAGTCTAACCCACTTCCTATGCATAGGAATCTTGTAAAGAAACAAGTCATGAAAGCTCAAAGCAACAAGCATAGTAAAGCAAAACAAGTGTAACTTCAAGACTTTCAACATAAAGAGGGGAAACTTAATATTTTTGAGATGCATAAAACCATGTTTCCCTCTCTCATAATAACTCTCAGTAGCATCATGAATAAAATTAACAATATAAATATCACATAAAACATTCTTATCATGAGCCACATGCATAAAGGAATTAATACTCCCCACATAAACATAGTCATTCTTATTAATTGTAGTGGGAGCAAATTCAACAAATTAGCTATCATTATTATTCTCATCACCATAATTATCGAATATAGGAGGCATATTGTAATCATAATTAATTTTCTCCTCAATAGTAGGTGGACTAAAAATATCATATTCATTATTGTAATCATCATATATTGGAGGTATAGTATCATCATAAGCAATAGAATAGTTATCTTCCAAAGTGTGTTCATTTGTAAACATATCATCATTGGAAGGAACATGGATAGTACTAACAATGCAACAATTATTAACATCATCATTTTCAGAATTGGTACCGAAGATATTTTCAATATTAAAAGTAGCGTGCTTTTCCCAATCATGATCACTACTATAGGTAATAGGCATAGGAACATCATCGAGTTCAGACTCATCAAAAACTATAATAGGAGCAACATGGTTAGGGGAAAATACCGTTTCCTCTCTCCTTTTACTCCTCCTTTTCTTATTTTTCTTCTTCTCTTTAGGAGGGAGAGGCATGAAAGGAAGCTTCTCCATAGACCCTGGTTTATTGTTAGAGACAATAGAAGAAACTTTGGAGGATTCCTCCTTTTCATTAATAAGATCATAACACATATTAGTCCTGTCATATTTTGGTAAAATCTCATTTTTTATAATATTTTTTATGTAAGTATTTGTGTGGAAATTATCAACACAATAAAGATGATAACCATGCAGGACGCTATTCATATCAAAAGCTCCCATATCTACCAAAGAGGTTTTTCTTGATAACTCTTCACACCCCAAAAATAATGTAAGTTCATCATGCTGATTAGGAGTGATCATGTCATCACAATACAAACTTGCAGTACTCATTCGATTAGAAGGGCTATTATTATGGCCTGAGCACTGAAAATTGAAATGACCCACTTCAAAGCAAAGTTCACAAATAAAAGGATAGAGGGCACACACTTTTTTACCAAGATCATTTAGAGCCTTATACCACGTTCTAGTTTTTTCATTCCTGTGGGTGATATAATATTCTTCTTCAATTTGATTATTCTCACAAGATCTATGTATTCAACAAAAAATAACATGCTTATAAGAAGTAGTACTTTCAAAGGTTTGAGCATGTTTATTGTTATCATTAATAACAATTTCATTTTCCATGCAAGTGTCTTTAAAAGGCTCATGATACATGTCCCATTTTCCTTTAGGAGCATTAATATGAGAAGCAAAGGCTCTACAACAATCAACAAGAATTTGAGGATCAAGACCATATTTAGCACTAAGCTCTTGAAAATCAGCAGTTTCAGCGAAAGACTTAATGCAATCATACTCATAGTTTATACCTGGTTCTTTACCTTTGTCGTTATCCCAATCTTCGGTATTGCTTTGAATTGTTTCAAGAAGATCCCACTTAGCTTTGACCTCCTTACTTGTGAAGGATCCCTCTAAACAAGTATCTAGATAGTCCTTATAATGTCCTAAAAGCCTTGCATAAAAATTATTAATAATAATATTACTGGGGAGGTTATGAATGGGACATTTGAGCATTAGTGACTTCAATCTCCCCCATGATTGGGCAATACTTTCTCCATCATGAGGATGAAAATTATAAATGTAATTCCTATCTTTATGAATTTCATGAGGAGGATAAAATTTAGAGTAAAAGAGAGATTCAAGTTCCTTCCACTCCAAATGATGAGGATCGTCTAGAAGCTTATACCACTCCCTTACTTTGCCCTTAAGTGATAAAGAGAATAACTTCCTCTTAACTTGATTCATTGAAATACATGCACACTTGAACAACTCGCATAATTCATGTATAAAGAGTAAATGATCACTAGAATGGACAATTCCATCTCCAAAGTAGTAGTTATTCATACACGTTCAACAATTTCCATAGATATTTTAAAAGGGACGCTTTTAGTATGTGGATTTAAAATATCACAAGTATCATTAGAATTACCACATATGGGAGATAAAGTATCATAAGAGCAAATTTTCTCATTTAAAGCTGGGGAACTAAAAAGATCATTTTCATAAAAACTAACTTCCCTAACCTTAGACGTTTCCATAGTGTTAGTAACAAAGGTGTTAAAAAAAATCATACTAATAACATTGCTATTTGCATGCAAAGAAAGTTCCACGGGTTTTTTAATTTTCTTTTCAGACCATTCATGTTCTACCTTAGGAAAAATACTAAAAATCTCTCTAATTTTTTGTTGTTTTCCATTAAGCCTAACTAGTAAAAATAAAAACAAGAAACAAAAGATATAATTACAGAAGCTAAAGGAAATAACTTCGGGCACTCACACACCAGCAACAATACTAGAAGATAGCTTAGTAGCCAGAAGATGTGAGTACCTTTTACCTTACCTCCCTGGCAATGGCGCCAGAAAATAGCTTGATGTCTACGCACTTCTATTCTTGTAGACAGTTGTTGGGCCTCCAAGTGCAGAGGTTTGTAGAACGGCAGCAAGTTTCCCTTAAATGGATCATCCAAGGTTTATCGAACTCAGGGAGGAAGTGGTCAAAGGTATCCCTCTCAAGCAACTCTGCAATCAAGATACAAGAAGTCTCTTGTGTCCCCAACACACCCAATACACTTGTCAGGTGTATAGGTGCATTAGTTCAGCAAAGAGATAGTAAAATACAAGTGGTGGATATAAGACAATGGTGCCAGTAAATAGGTTGATGGCGTGGAAGAGACTAAAGGAAAACTGAAATAAAGATAACAGCAAGCAAACATGTAACAGATCTAGTTGCAAACGGTGTTTCAATGCTTAGAAACAAGGCCTAGGGATCATACTTTCACTAGTGAACAATCTCATATAAATATCTTCTCTTCATGATACTACTCTGAACTACTCTCCGGTTGGACACTCTAATCCATGGTAGGGCTATAACAACACTCCTCAAAGTCCATATTCCCCATCTAGATAACCCCACACTGTCACCTTGAGCACTAGATGGTTCCAACAAACACCACAATTTCATAGAGACATCCAACTCCAAATATAACTCATAACAAGTATTTGTAATCTCTAGCCTAAGTGCCACCACGGTGTGCACACTGTCAACTTCTCACACGTGGGGAGAGCCAGAGATCTATTAAAGCACTTGAGTAGCAAGGTAGATCTACTTGATTACAAAGCTCATGATCACAATATGATCACGCATAGAGAGAGAGATGAACACATAGCTACCGGTAGAGCCATTAGCCTCGAGGAAGAACTACTCCCTCTGCATCATGGGAATCAACAACAGCGATGGAGATGGTGGTGGAGATCGATGGAGATGGCTCCAGGGGCACTTCCCCGTCCCAGCAGGGTGCCGGAACAGAGACTTCTGTCCCCCGAATCTCCTCTTCGATGGCGGTGGCACTGCAGAACTTTTCGTGGCTGGAGGCTAGATTATTTAGGGTTTTCTTATCAGGAGGCTTCTTATAGGCGAAGAGGCGATGTCATAGGGTGGACCAGGGGCCCACACCACCTGATGGCACAGCCAGGGGGACCCGCGCCACCACATGGTGTGGCCAGCCCCTGGCCCCTATCCATCTCGTATTCTGGCTCCATGTTCCCCTCGGTGAAATATTGACTTTGGCTTTTGTCCTGTCCAATTTCGAGAATATTCATTTTCTAGCTTTTCTAGAACCAAAAAAGGAAGAAAACAGGCAACTGGCACTATGTGATGGCCCAAAATATATCTAGCTTGTTGGGGAACCCCAAGAGGAAGGTATGATGAGCACATCAACAAGTTTTCCCTCAGTTATGAAACCAAGGTTACCGAACCAGTAGGAGCAAGTAAACACCTCCAAGGTGTTGTTTCCAACTTGGAATCCTGCACAACACAACCACAGAACTTTGCCCCCAACTTACAGTGAGGTTGTCAATCTCACCGGTTTTGCTAAAAACAAAGGATTAAACGTATTGTGTGGAAGAAAGTAAAAGCTTGCAGAAAGTAAACAGAAAACAGTAAACAGTTGAAGATTGATGGTAAAAGAAAGGACCGGGGTCCATAGTTCACTAGCGGTGATTCTCCTTAAGATAGATGACATGTTGGGTGAACAAATTACAGCGGGGCAATTGACAAACATCGAGAAAGCATACATGCATATACTAATCATCTTGACTCCTATGAGATTTTATTGGGCATTACAACATTATACATAGACCGTAATCCAACTGCATCTATGACTAATAATCCACCTTCAGGTTATCAATCCGAACCCTCCAAAGATTAAGTTGCAAGCAACAGATAATTGCATTACGCATTGCGTGTAAAGTAAACAATACGATTGTTCTATGAACAAAGGATTGTTGTTTTCTCCCTAGTAGCAATAGCACATCTAGTACCTTAGAGATTTCTGTCACTTCCCCAGATTACTAGAGGCATGCACCCACTATCGAGCATAAATACTCCCTCTTGGAGTTGCTAGCATCTACTCGGCCAAGATATCTACTAACAAAAGGAATCTTCTCTCTCTTCTTAGGGAAGTGTTCTATACCTTTCTTGAGTGGGAGTTGATATTTAATGGTGCCTTCTTTCATATCAATAATGGCACCAACAGTTCTAAGAAAAGGTCTTCCCAAAGTAATAGGATAAGAAGCATTGCATTCAACATCCAAAACATAGAAATCAACGGGGACGTAAGCATTGTTAACCATAATAAGAACATCATTAATACTCCCCATGAGTTTCTTATTAGCATTATCATCAACTGGGACATTTAAATAACAATCTTCCAATGGTGGCAAATCAAGCATATCATAAATCCTTCTAGGCATAATAGAAACACTACTATCAAGATCACATAAAGCTTTGAAATCAAAATCATTCACTTTCATATTAATGATGGGTTCTCAACCATCTTCTAGTTTCATAGGAATAGAAGCTTTATGTTTCATCTTTTCTTCTTTAATTTGTATGAGAGCATCAGTAATGTTTTTTGTAAAGGTCATATTCATAGCACTAGCATTAGGACTTTTAGCAAGCTTTTGTAGTAACTTAATTACTTCAGAGATATTGCAACCATCAAGATCAAAATCATAATTATCATCTAAAGTAGTAGAGCTATTACTAGCTTCAACACTAGTGGTAGTGATAGTAGAAACACTAATATTTCTAGCAATTTCATCTTCTCTTTCCCACTTAGCATGCAATTCAGCTAATAGTCTAACATTCTCATTAATTCTAACTTGTATGGCATTAGTAGCAGCAAAGGGCTTTTCAATAGTTTCAGGTTTAGCAGCCATTTTATTAAAAGAAGATTGTGCTTCAGCCAATGATGCTATATTTCTTTCAGCATTAGAGAGTTTTTCCTCAACAGTTTTATTGAAAGCAATTGGTTTACTAATAAAATCCTTAAGCATAACTTCAAGTTCAGAGGGAGCACTCCTATTATTGTTGTATGAATTTCCATAAGCATTACCATTATTGGGAGGATATGACCTATAGTTATTATTACCAAAATTATTCTTGTAGGCATAGTTGCTAAAATTATTATTTCTTATAAAGTTCACATCAACTTGCTCTTCTTGAGCAACCAAAGAGACTAAGGGAACATGATTTGGATCAATATGAGCTTTCCCATTAACAAGCATAGACATAATAACATCAATTTTATCACTCAAGGAGGAGGTTTCTTCAACAGAATTTACCTTCTTAACTTGTGGAGCTCTCTCGGTATGCCATTCAGAATAGTTAACCATCATATTATCCAGAAGCTTTGTTGCAGCACCCAAAGTAATGGTCATAAAGGTACCTCCAGCAGCAGAATCCAGTAGATTTCTTGAAGAATAATTCAATCTTGCATAAAAGGTTTGGATAATCATCCAATCAGTCAGTCCATGAGCGGGACAATTCTTTACCAAAGATTTCATTCTTTCCCAAGCTTGAGCAACATGTTCATTATCAGATTGTTTAAACTTCATTATTTCACTTCTCATAGATATAATCTTAGCAGGAGGATAGTATTTTCCAGTGAAAGCATCTTTACATTTAGTCCAAGAATATTGTAACCATTCTTTAGCTTTTCCTCTCAAAGAGAAAGGAAACAATTTAAGCTTAATAATATCCCCATCTATATCCCTATGCTTTTGCATCTCACAAAGTTCAACAAAGTTATTTAGATGAGCAGCAGCATCTTCAGTACCAATACCATAAAATTGTTCTCTCATAATAAGATTGAGTAAAGCAGGTTTAATTTCAAAGAAAGTAGCTTCAGGAACAGGTGGAGCAATAGGTGTGCACATGAAATCATTGTTTTTGGTGCTAGTGAAGTCACACAACTTAGTGTTTTCAAGAGTAGTCATTTTTTGTGTTTTTAATAAAGAAAGCAAACTAGTACAACTAATTTTTTTGTGTTTTTGATAAAGAAACAAGCAAACAGAGCAAAAATAAACTAAGCAAAACAAAAATAACAAAGTAAAGAGATTGGTTATGAGGGACTCCCCTTGTGAAGATGTCCTTGACTCCCCGGCAACGGCGCCAGAAAAAGTGCTTGATGGCCCAAAATATATCGAGCTCGTTGGGGAACCCCAAGAGGAAGGTATGATGAGCACAGCAACAAGTTTTCCCTCAGTTATGAAACCAAGGTTATTGAACCAGTAGGAGCAAGGAAACACCTCCAAGGTGTTGTTTCCAACTTGGAATCCTACACAACACAACCACAGAACTTTGCCCTCAACTTACAATGAGGTTGACAATCTCACCGGTTTTGCTAAAAACAAAGGATTAAACATATTGTGTGGAAGAAAGTAAAAGCTTGCAGAAAGTAAACAGTAAACAAGTGTAGATTGATGGTAAAAGAAAGGACCAGGGTCCATAGTTCACTAGTGGTGATTCTCCTTAAGATAGATGACATGTTGGGTGAACAAATTACAACGGGGCAGTTGACAAACATCGAGAAAGCATACATGCATATACTAATCATCTTGACTCATATGAGATTTGATTGGGCATTACAACATTATACATAGACGTAATCCAACTGCATCTATGACTAATAATCCACCTTTAGGTTATCAATCCGAACCCCCTCCAGTATTAAGTTGCAAGCAACAGATAATTGCATTACGCATTGCCTGTAAAGTAAACAATATGATTGTTCTATGAACAAAGGATTGTTGTTTTCTCCCTAGTAGCAATAGCACATCTAGTACCTTAGAGATTTCTGTCACTTCCCCAGATTACTAGAGGCATGAATCCACTATCGAGCATAAATACTCCCTCTTGGAGTTGCTAGCATCTACTCGGCCAAGATATCTACTAAAAACGGAGAGCATGCAAGATCACAAATAACAAAGACATGATAGAATTAATAATCAATCTAAAATAGCATCTCAATATCCATCAGATCCCCGCAAACACAACATGTATGATTACAAATAGATGATCTTGATCATGAACGGAGCTCACAAGATCTAGACATGGTAGCACAAAGGAGAAGAACCAACCATCTAGCTACTACATGGACCCGTAGTCCAAGGATGAACTACTCACGCATCACACCGGAGGCTTGCATGGTGATGAAGAAGGCCTCCAGGATGAATTCTCCCCTGCGGCAGGGTGCCGGGAAGAGCTTCAGATCCCTGCCGATCTAGGGATGGAGATGACAGCGGCTACAGACTCTTTCATGGAATTTTGATCGGGCACTTAGGGTTTCTGTATCGGAGGCAATATATAGGCAAAAGGGGAGGTCGAGGGGGGTGCCCTAGGCGGCCGCACCACCCCCTGGCGCAAGCCAGGCCTGGCTACACGGCTAGGTGGTGTGGCTGGCCCCTGGCTCCTCTCCGTCTCGTATTCTGGCTGCGTGTTCCCCTCGGTGAAATATTGACTTTGGCTTTTGTCTCGTCCAATTCCGAAAATATTCATTTTCTGACTTTCTTGGAACCAAAAACAGCAGAAAACAGGCAGCTGGCACTGTGGCATCTTGTTAATAGGTTAGTCCAAGAAAGTGTATAAAAAGTACTCCAAAGTGTGGGCAAAACATAAGAAAGTAGATATAAACCAATCATGGAACATCAAAAATTATAGATACGTTTGCAATGTATCACTGTGGCATCTTGTTAATAGGTTAGTCCCATAAAACATATAAAAATACCTCAAAGTGTTGACAAAGCAAAGCAAAGTAGATTCTAAACAAGCATGGAACATCAAAAATTATAGATATGTTTACGATGTATCAATAGCTTAGGTTTGTTTCCAAACCACAATTCATACGGTGTCTTTTCAATGGATTTAGATGGTGCCCGATTTAAAGTGAATGTAGCAGTTTCCAGTGCATAACCCCAAAATGACAGTGACAAGTCAGTTAGAGACATCATAGATCGAACCATATCTAATAAAGTACGATTATGATGTTCTGACACACCATTACGTTGTGGTGTTTCGGCAGGTGTGAGTTGTGAAACTATTCCACACTCTTTCATATGTGTGCTAAACTCGTAACTTAGATACTCACCTCCACGGCAGATCGTAGAAATTTGATCTTTCTATTACGATGATTTTCTACTTCACTCTAAAATTCCTTGAACTTTTCGAAGGTTTCAGATTTGTGTTTCATCAAATAGATATACCAGTATCTACTGAAATCATCCGTGAAACTGACAAAATAACGATATCCACCTCGCGCCGACACACTCATTGGACCGCATACATCAGTATGTATGATTTCCAATAAATCTATCGCCCGTTCCATTGGACCAGAAAACGACGTTCTAGTCATCTTGCCCATAAGGCATGGCTCACATGTATCAAATGATTCAAAGTCAAGTGATTCCAAAAGTCCATCAGAATGGAGCTTCTTCATGCGTTTAACACCAATATGACCTAGTCGGTAGTGCCACATATATGCAGATATATCATCATCAAGTTTAATCCTTTTAGAATCAACATTATGGATATGTGTAACACTATCATCGAGATCCAATAGAAATAAACCATTCATCATAGGTGCATGACCATAAAAGATATCATTATAAATCGAACAACCATTACTTTCAGACTTAAATGAATAAGCACTTCGCGTTAAACCAGATCCGGATATAATGTTCATGCTTAGTGCAGGCACCAAATAACAATTATTTAAGTTTATAACTAATCTCGATAGCAGGTGGAGGGGAAGCGTTCCGATGGCGATCACATCAACTCTTGATCCATTATCGACACGCATCTTGACCTCACCCCTTGCTAGCGTTCGCTTGTTTTCACATTATTGATATGTGAAGCCACCTTTGCATGCTTTGTGAGGGTACCCTTCTTCTAGCTTCCATATGGGTTGACTTGGAATATTTGCTCATGTTGGAATAATTTTGAGACTATTACACATCTAGTGGAACATACACACTAGCATGTCCAAATTATATTCCAATATGATCACCTCCATCTATTCCCCATGGAACCTCATTTTCAATTCTTTTGCTTGACCTTTACTCCATTTTGAAATGCATGTGAATAAATGCCATGTAAATTTATCTATTGTTTTTACAAGGATAAACAGGGCATTTAATGCCTATGCATGGGCCATGCAAAGCACCACCATTCTTTCTCCTTTGGTTTTTCTTCGGTTTTTGAGTGGATCCTTTCTTTTGT
Source organism: Avena insularis (assembly GCA_023614405.1). Lineage (NCBI taxonomy): Eukaryota > Viridiplantae > Streptophyta > Magnoliopsida > Poales > Poaceae > Avena > Avena insularis. Next base: position 425,666,936 of record CM042692.1, on the reverse strand, counting down.
GAGCTTCCCTTTCTCTCTTACTCAAAACCTCCTCATCTTGATCTTGTCTCTCCTTGCCATGTGCACCTAAAACCCTAGACACACCTCCCATCTTGTCCACCACCTTTTCTTGCTTGAGATTGTTTTGATCATGTTAAACCCTATCTCTCCCTATCCATCACCACATCCTCCACCATTTTCTTGATATTATTGGCATGTGGAGAAAAACCCTAAACACCCTAACCACCCACAAACCCTAGGCCTCATCTCTCTTTCTCTCTAACCCGAGCCACCACCCCATCTAACCCTCCTAAACCTTAACCGAGCTCAACCCTAGCTAACCATCCCCTCCAACACGAGCCTCTCTCTCCCTCTCTCTCTCTCTACCTGCCAGGCCTACCCCACACCGAGCCTGGACCCTCCTGCAGCCACACCCCCAGGCCGAGCCTGCCTAGCACGTGAAGGAGGAGAAGAAAAAGTGGCTGACGCTACCTTTTCCCTCCACCACGCCTCCCACGGCACCCCCTCTCCATGTTCCTATCTACTCCCCCTCTCTGCCTGTCGACGCCAGATCCACCAGGGCCTAGCCCTTCTACTCCTTCTTCCCCATCTTCCCCTGCAGCCACCTCTCCACCACCGATCACCAACCCCACCGTCGGCATCCACCTCTTACGCCAGTTCGAGGAGGCGGGCGGTCGTTGAGGCGTTGGGGAAAGCCGTGGAGAACCCCTGCATCGCCCCTGTCCACGTCGCCGAGGAGGAGAAGACCCAGACCTGCCGCAGATCTGCGACGCCGACGAGCAAACCCTAATCATCGGTCGTCTGCATCGTCGCTGATCCCCTGTGTCCCAAGCCATTCCGCCACCACCGACCCACTCCCGGTGAGCGCCCGACCCTCCCAGACACCTCCTCTAGCCAATTTGTTGCCTGGTCGTGCCGTGTGTTTCGTCGAGCGCTCTCGGCGCGGCGAGCTCACGTCGTCGAGGACCGTCCTCTTGTCGCGATAACCTTACCTAGCCGCGCCACAGCAACCTACCAACAACCCCTCCGAGCCATAGCGTCCACCGCCACAGCGTGCACCGGATCGTGGTTCGATCCCCGCCACTGTCATTGCCGTTCTCGGCCATTAAAACCGCGAGAAGAGAAACAAGAGTCGCACTTTGCAAATTCCCCCACCTTTTGATTCTCAACCCGCCTCTCTCGGTCCCACTTGTTCGCCTCATGGAAGTTTTGCAAAAGCACCCGCTTCAGGACCTTAACCCGCGCTCCCAGCCTTGCCCGTGCAAACCCCTCGCCATTGGCGCGTGGGCCTGCTCTAGCACCGGGTCCGCCTGTCAGTTGCTGCGGCTAGCCTTCCGCGCGGTGAGGAAAGCTATTGCGCGTCGTTTACACCCAGTCAACAACGGTCCCACCTGTCGGTGGCTATGGCTAGGAGTGGCTGAGTATAAAAAGTTTTTTCGTTTTCCTGTTTTATAAAACAATTTCAGAGATGTTTTAATACAAATTTAAATCTGTTTTTAATAATTTTTAAATTGTAATTCCAAATAGTACAAATAATATATGTTTTGGAATCACAAAAATGTGAGGAATTCAAATATGCTATTCAAAATATCTTTTGGGCAAATTAAATTTTCGAAAATGTTTAAATGCAATAACAATGCCTTTTCTTAAATAATTAATAACTTTAATTCTACAACTCCAAATTCGACAAATAATATGTCTAAATCGATCAGCGCGACGAGCCCGTTCTAACTATGCATTCCATGTTCTGAATTGCAGCATGCATCATATAAATATAAAATATACAGCAACTTATTTGGGGTTGAAATGTGACCAAAAACTTAATAAATGCTTTATTCTTGTACCCCACACCTCACCCATGCCATGCTATATTATTGCCATGCAAATTGTGCATCATTCATCATGGCATACTTGTTTGCTTGTCGCATTTTAATTCATATGCTTGTGCACTTTATTTATATTGGCGCTTGTTTGTTTGGTTCTTCTTCGAATAGACGCCGAGCAGGGGATATATCAGGAATCCTGTGAGCACTACCTGATCCGCTCTCTCGCTTCAATCGAGCTGCCAGGGCAAGCACTACCACATGCTTGCATACATATAGGACCTATTGCCTCTATCTTATTCTTGCATCATTGAGTCGCGATTACATTAAATTGAATCCCAAGTACTGCATAGCCTTTACTTTTAAACCCCACCGAAGCTTGTTCCTCCATCCCATGAGCCATTACTACAGGAGTTGTTTGAGCCATGCAGTCAGAGAACAACATGTGTAGGGTATGTGAGTGTCGATGGATAATGAGGTACCTAAACAACTTAACCCGAGTAGTAATGGGATAACTAATGAAAGTGGCACCGTGAGCAATATCTGCTATTTGGTTTTCATGCTCACTTGTGTCCCGTGAGGACCCCGAGTACTTGATTCCTGTTCCTTGACTATTCGCACTATCCACATCCGGAGGCCTTATGGACCCCCGAGCGAGCTTGATTCATTCTTATTTCTTGGGGCCACAAAGTAGTTTGGGGCTTTATTACTATCCTGTACTTATGCCATGTTTTACTGTTTTATTTAAGATTGTGCGAGGAGCACCTGTACTGTTTAGGGATCACGGCACGATTTCGCGGTATCGACAAGCCCAGCCACACTTTCGGGTTCCCAGTCGTTTCTGACCGTTCTAAACCCGGGTCCGTCTCGAGCCGCCAACCGTTGTGGGTAGCTTATTGGGGTGGCCCCCTGAAATATTTCTGAATCATGTGATCGCTTTATCGTGAATGCGTTGTTGGGTTTTGATTTGGTTTTTCCGAGGTTGATCGAGTGTGTGTTGCTATTTGTGCACCCCTGCAGGGTAAATCTTTCTGAAAGTCGTGTCCGGTTATGGACGACTTGGAGCAGCTTTCGATCATAGACAAGTATAACTAAAGTACCGCTTATAATTTGACTAAGTAACTGACTAGTAAATAGTGCAATACTCATGGAATGGTTAATAAAACTGCCAACGGATGGGTTGTTCGTCCGCTTTCTTGTTGATAAGCGAGGAGGAGGATGGATCTGTTAATTATACTATTATAACTATTGTTACTAATTAACAGACATCCGTCTATCATTGGTTAGGCGGATGGTTAGCGAGTATCTATCGACTTGTTAGTTATTATCTTTTGCTGCAATTGCGTCACCCCAGGTTTATGTCCCCTTTAGAGGCATAAAGACTTGCTGAGTACCCCTAGGGTCTCACACGATAAATTGTTTGATTCAGATGAACAGGTGTATTCGCAAGATGGATACTGGGTGGAGGAGATGGATGATGTTGGTAACGATCACTCGGTGTAGAGATTCTGGGGATGGGGATCCGCGAGATCTGTGGGCAGGATGTGTTTATTATGTGGCATCTTATACCGATTTGCTTCTTATCCGTACTCGGATCTTGTTTTCCGCTTCCGCCTGATACTCTGATGTTTGATGTATGAGGAGCTATCCTAAACTATTATCTCTATCTAGGATATTTGGATCTTGCCGTATGGCGTTGCAATATTTCTATTTCTTTTAGATGGAATGGCTCTGAAAACTGTTGTATGGTGGCTTGTATACATACTCACTTGTGTATGTAGTTGATCCTTCGCTTCTGGACACGCTCGTTCTTGTCCCGATGTTTTGGAAGTGGTTAGGATGGCCGACAGGTCTACCCGTGTGTGGCCCCTGGGCCCCACTGTACTATTTTAACCACTTTCGCTCATCCAGGCATGCAACTTAGAGCGTAATTCACCGAGGTAGTTACACAAGCAACGGATGGATATACATTTATAGAGAACTTACCCTCAAAGACAACGAAGCTTTGTTAACAAGATGGAACTCGTGGATGATGTAGTCGAACGCTTGCCGATCTCAATATCGTGTGGAAGTCCTAGTGCCGCAAACCAGCAGCGCATCCGTCCTCGCACACATGTCCAGGCCTTTGAACAACCTCCACCTCCTCGCTCCAAAGAAATCAGCGAAGCAAAGAACTCCTTCCATTTAAATGCCACGTAAACATGTATCTCGCTAATCCGAGACCATGGGGGAATATATCTAGAGGGGGAGAGAGATCCTTCATGATGAGGTATGCTTTGTGAGGGAGGAGAGGGGGCTTCTCCCCTCCCCATGGTTGGCGCCCAAGGGGGGGTGCCCCCACCTCTTCCTCATTGATGTGGTGGAAGCTCCACTCACATAAACATGCCTCCACTCACAAATCCACTCACATGCATTAAATTTCCATCAAATTTAATGCAACTCTCATTTAATAAAACTCTTTTATTTATTTTATTCAGAATTTTTTTAATTACTTTAATTAACAAACATTCACATAAAACCCCCTACAACATTTCAATATCACATGCAGAACCAATTTCAGCAATTTCACCCGAAACAATTCCGATGTCCATTGAAATAATTCTAGCGCTTTGCAATTCTTTCGTTAGAAACATATTTTCTCCAAATGGTGTTTGGCAACCCTTAAGTGTGTCACCCTACGGTTCGCGAACAATGTAGACATGATCGAGACCCCTCTCAGATCAATAATCAAAAGAGGGACCTGGAGATCCATTCTGACTCCTACACATTCAACGATGACTTCTGTGATCGTGAGAATCTTTAATGCTAGTAACTTAATCCCTTTGTCTCACGATATATTACATATCCGAGATTCGATCATCGATATCCAAATACCTAGTTTGATCTCGTCACCGACATGCACTCTTTTCTTGTTCCCGTGATATAACATTCTAGTGATCACATCACTTGCTTGCAAGCTATTCTTAATGTGATATCACCGAGAGGTCCTAGAATATCTATCCATCATCGGGATGGACAAATCCCACTCTTGATCCATGAGCCTATACATAACACCTTCGTAGTACTGAACCCACGTTTATAGTCACCCTTTTACGGTGTAAAGTTTGATGTTATCAAGATACTCTTCCGGTATTAATGATTAACATGATCTCATGGTCTAAGGACTAGGATTACTCCGTATGATGTTATAGCAATATAAACACAATGACTTTGATCATAATGATATACTTCGTATGAATGTTCATCATATCATTTCACAAATGTTGTGACCTCGTTATTAACGACATCCAATGTCCATGATCAGGAAACTTTGATCATCTTGTTAATCTACGAGCTAGTTCAAAGAGAGGCATAACTAGAAACTTTCTATTTGTTTATTAAACACACATGTATTAACGTTTCCGTATTAATACAATTATAGCATGCAAAATAAACATCTATCATATACTTGGAATATACATAATAAAAACTTTATTATTGCCTCTCAGGACATATTCCCTTCATAAACCAACCAAGTCACGAGATGCCATTCGAGTGCTGCATATCAAGCTCAGTAGGGTTTCTAAGGCGCTCAAGAACTGGAGCAAAGAAAAGATTCGGTGGGAAAATTTGTTTCCTCTGTTGCTGATGAAGTCATCTTCCACCTTGATGTGGCAAGTGAAGAGAGAGAATTGTCGACTGAGGAGAGGGACCTGCGTCTGATGCTCAAAAACTAACTGCTAGGTATTGTGGTGCTGGATCGTATCAAATGGAGACAAAGATCTAGGATCACCTGGATCAGAGAGGGGGATGCCAACACCAAACTGTTCCACCTGAGAGCTAACGGAAGGAGACGTAAGAATCATATCCCGCATCTGAAGAATGGGATTGGCTGCACTATTTCGAATCATGAGGACAAGGCGTTGGCTCTATTGCAACATTACAAGCAGCTGTTGGGCACCAGTGTGCCTACTGAAACCGATATGAACTAGGATGTTTTAGGCATTCAACCTCGAGACCTGCACCACCTGGAAGCACCTTTCTCGATGCCTGAGCTGAATGCGGCGGTGGACAGAATCCACAAGGAGAAGGCACCTGGACCTGATGGGTTCATTGGAGATTTCTACAAAAGTTGCTGGAATATCATTAGGGCCGATTTGCTTGCGGTCGTCAACCAGATGCACTCTCTGAAAGGTGACCAGTGGCGGCTTTTAAATAATGCTAACCTAGTGTTGCTCCCCAAGAAGAGCGAGGCCACAGATGCAAAGGACTACAGGCATGTCAGTCTAATGCATAGTGCAACAAAGGTTTTGTTCAAGATTCTGGCAAACAGATTGGCTCCTGAGCTTCATTCCCTTGTCTCTGCTGGGCAGAGTGCTTTCATCAAAAGAAGATCTATCCAAGACAATTTCCTCTATGTAAAAAATGTTATCAAGGAGGCTCACAGAAAGAAATCCCCTCTGCTTTTCCTGAAGCTTGATATTGCAAAAGCCTTTGACTCAGTAAACTAGTCGTTCATATTGGCAGTGTTGAGACGGGTGGGATTTGGGCAGATATGGCGCAACCTAATTTCTCTGATCTTGGCTTCATCCTCTTCCAGAGTGCTGCTAAATGGAATCCCAGGCAGACCCTTCTCTCACCAGAGAGGGCTGGGGCAGGGTGACCCCTTGTCCCCTATGTTGTTCATCATGGCACTAGAACCGCTGCAATGTCTATTTGAGAACCCACTGTTGAAAAGATCTTATCTCCCTTAAATCTCAAAGCTGCCAGGTTTAGAGCAAGTTTTTATGCGGATGATGCAGCCTTGTTTGTCAATCTAGCACAGGATGATATTCTGGCTGTTACAAAGATCCTGAATCTTTTTGGTGATGCCTCTGGCATGAGAACTAGTTTTGAAAAATGCATTGCCCATCTTGTTGCCTGTGATGGAATTGATTTCCAAATGATTTTGCAAAGTTGCCAAGGCAGGCAGGGTTCCTTCCATTGCCAATATTTGGGACTGCCTCTGGGTTTCCGGAAGCCGAAGAAAATCGAGGTGCAACCTCTCTTTGATAGGGCTATGAGCAGACTGAAAGGATGGATGGGGAAATTAATGACCCACAAAGGAAGGCTTGCTCTGATCAATAGCGTGACCACTTCCACTGCCACTTACTACCTCACAGTTTTTCTGGCAGAACCATGGATGGTAAAGAAATTTGACAAGTTGAGGCGAAATTTCCTTTGGAGCCCTGATGAAGAAGCAAATGGTGGGAAGTGTCTGGTTGGATGGATGAAAATATGTGCACCTACGGCCTATGGGGGACTGGGAATCAAAGATCTCACAGCTTTCAGCAGGGCTCTCAGGTTAAGATGGGAATGATTCAGATGGACAGAACAGGATCGACCGTGGGTTGGCACCATGACTCCTTGTGACGACTCTGACATAGCATTGTTTGCGGCATGCACCAAAATCACAATTGGGGATGGGTGGATAGCTAAATTTGGCATGACAAGTGGCTTGATGGGGCTGCACCGAGGGATATGGCCCCCCTTCTCCTAAACCTTGCTACAAGAAAGCGCCTCACAGTCCAAGAAGCTTTGAGTAATGGAAGATGGATGCGTGGTTTGCACAGATTATCTTGTGCTGAGCAATTGGAACAATTTGCCTTGCTGTGGAATCGTGTGCAGTATGTTGTTCTTAGCAACCGTAGAGATGAGATCAAATAGGTGCTGACGGGCAGTACTCAGCAACATCAGCGTATGCGGTTCAGTTTGTCGGGAGGATTGCTCAGCCAAGGCTCATGAACACTTGGCATGTGCCTGCTAAAGGAAAGGTTCAATTCTTCCTATGGTTGCTTCTTCAGAACGGAAACTGGACAGCCGAGCGCTTGCACTCAAGAGGGCTTCCTCACAATGCCTCCTGTAGCCTCTGCTTCTTGCACTTCGAGACCGCCACCCACCTGGCTCTGACCTGCCCCTATGCCAAAGAGGTTTGGAGATTATTTCAGTCGTCCAACGCCAGTGCGGTCAGAACCGCGGCTTCCTCAAATACTCTCAAAGGCTGGTGGGCAAAGACGCAAAAGAAGAAGAGAAAGAAGGACATATCTACGTCTGTCTATATCATCTGGCATATCTGGAAAGAGCGTGGGAGAAGAATCTTCCAGGATGAAGCAATGCCACCGACTTCCCTGGCTGGCCTGATCAGAGCAGATCTCGACCTTTTAAACATGGCAAAGAGTAGAACATCGTTCTAGTCTTCTTTCTTTTGGACGAGGTTGCGTGAGTGCACCTTGACAAAGCTTTTTGAGCTAACAATTTGTAACCTACCCTGTATTCCCCCTTCTTTAATGCATAGGCAGAGCACCTGCTATTTCAGACAAAGTGTATGGACATGTGGCACCTGTGTAGAGAAACGGAGTGAAATTGAAAATCATCCGGTCAAAATGCTCACAAATATACTCGAGATTGAGAAGGATTGAATTGAGTTAATGCTCCGCATGAGCACACCTAAGAGTTAATTTTTCGTCGGCAACGGTTCAAGTATCACATGACCAAAAAAGTTCATGCATTAACGATCTTAGCGAACCGCAAACCGTCATTTGTATCATATAGTATAAAAGTACATGTCTATTATTACAACGGTAAGACCAGATATGTAACACTAATCTTAAACACCGCTTGTTAATAAAAAAAGATGCATACACTGCACACTTGTGAATAGACGTACTAACAAATTCTGTAGGCTACCGGATACACTACCATAAGTGTTGGAGTCAAGTAGTCAACGGACAATACATTGCTTATGATTCCTATACTGAATAGGGCTAGCAGTTCATAATGTGCATACCAAATATATGCATACTCCAAAATAGCTGGAACCTGACCAATAGTTTCATAGAAAGGAAATTAGCTTTAATATCCTGCATGAATTGAATTGAAAAGATGGAAAAATAGGAGATAATTATCTCATTTATCACCGTATATGCACATTTATCATTGCACCTAATTTTTTTAAATGCAGGGCATGTTCCTCTTGCTTTGCTGAACCATAGGAGCACAATATGATGTGCCAAACAGATCTGAATGTTATGCCTCCATGTTCCGTCTACAAATGAAGTTGTTTCCAGTCCTCATGCTCTTGAATGATGTTACCATGGTCTTTGCATCTGGGACAGATTGGTGGTGAAAAGGCGTCCAAGCGTGTTTCCACCATGGTTGCTCCGGTGTGGCTCTCGGCGACTTCCCAACCGTCGATACCTTGCTAGGTGCGGCCTCGGGCGTGACATTACTGTCTCTTATTACTGCATTACCAACATCATTGGGCATGTCCACATCGCCTAGGAAGCTGGCATGCATGATTGGATCTTCAGGCGCACTAGATCGGCGTCCGTGCTAGGTAGGGAGATGCGCTCGATCGCCGTAACTGTCTTCGCCATGGGAGTGTGGCCCGATGTGCGACCGTCTTTGATGGTGATGTGAAGATCCATATTTTGATGGCTAGTGGTAACCTCCATCCACCTTAGGTACGCCTTGGCACCTTCATTGCCGCGATTACCAAGGTGTTGATGGGGGGTGAAGGTGGTCGTGTTTGAAGAAGACCCTATAGGTTCTGGAACTACCATCTCACAAGCTCCTGTCGAGTCGAGATTCGGTGATGATCCCAAGGAGTAATCGTTGGGGAGAAGATGGTGCTTCACTGCTCGTTGTGTGCTTGTGATTTAGTTGTGTGGTGACATCCACATCAAAACCGCACACATGATGTCTGTGAGTCGGACTATCTGTGTTTTGCAGCAGTGTCCTTTTGGCTCTTGCTGCTACGAGTCTCCGGTTGATTCGGTGGGGTTTTTTCTTCTTCTTTTTCTCTTTTCAGTTGTGTGCAACCTTAATGTCTAGACTTGTTCGTGACATATGTTGTTGCATGATATCATCTTGGTATTAATATATTCCTTTTATTGAAAAAATGGTCTTTCATCTTTTCCATCAGTTTTCACATCGGTGCCTATGATTACTCCATGGAGTCCTTTTATTCTTGACCTCTTCTTGCACTGAATGAGAAGGTACAATAGGCAGCAAAGCTGAAATGTTTCTGTTCTCTAGCCCGAGTTTTTCAGAGGTTCTCTTCATGCCCGAAATTCATGCAGCTACCAAAAATATAAAGAACAATAATGCGAGTTGCTACTCCCTCCAACTCATATTAGTTGACTTAGATTTGTCTAGATAGTGATGTATGTAGACACATTTTGGTATTAGATGCCTCCTTATATAGACAAATCCAAGTCAACAAATATGGGTCGGAGGGAGTAGAAATTATACTCAGCACTTTTTTTGTTAGCTTTGCGACAAGTAAATAAGTAAATAACAAAGAACGAAAACAAAATCACAAACGAAATCACAGCAAGGAGACACAGATTTAACGTGAAAAAAACTCTCCAACAAAGAGAGGAAAAAAGCACGGGCGCCAACCAGCAATCTTCACTATAACGGGGAGTGTTTACAATGCCGGAGATTTCACATATGCAACTTATCCTAGCCGGCGGCTTACAAGAGGTATATATAGTCCTCTTTTATAGTACCTTTTACTACGGCTAGGATATAGACTAGTATAAAGTCATCCAACGATGAACATATGTGGGTATTTTAGACATTTTTCGTGACAGTTTTTTCGAACATCGGAGATTAGTCCCACGATGAAACTCCACTGGTTCTCGAGAGAGAAAAATAGGCGTACACGTCGTTTGCTCGGTGGCGCCCGGCTCCGATGCCCGGACAACACACGTCTTGGACCAGCGCGCCCCTTCCTGACGGGACTGCGTCGTGGGACAGAGCCCGGGCCGGCATCGCGGTTATGCCTTTAAAATTCAACCCCGCCGGCGGGCCATAGCTGGCGTAGGGCATGGCGGACCGGCACGTCGCCATGTACGGCGTGCACACACTGGGCAGTGGTGCAGTGGCATCCATGGACGGGACGCACGCACCATCACGTACGCGAGGGCGCCGACGCAATGGGAGGGGAGGTCGGTCGCTAACGGGACGTACCGGCGGCGGAATTGGCCGCTGTCGGGAAACGCTACTCCGGTGGAGTCGGGTCCGTGTGTGAGGTGTGGTTACAACAGCGGCTAGCGGAGCTTCACGCGGATGGGCATGTGGGCTGTGGTGCAGGCCGCATGGCCGGCGGATCGGAGTCCAACCTCCGACGACGACGCCAATGGGTCCGTGTCACTCTCAGCGTCATGGCTCATGGCGTGGCATCAGGTAACGCCAAGTCGCCAACGCAGACAGAGGGGCTCTCGTTTCCCCAGCACGCGACAGTGGAATCCGAATTAGTGTAATCATCTCCATCCGTTGGCCATAGAATTATCTACATCTGTGATTTTTCGCCATGATATCCCAGTTTTGTCCACGGCGGAAGTACTAGTACAATACTAGTCAGGTTTTTTACACTAGTATGAAATCTTACTGTCCGTTAGATGCACTAAAATAGATGGCTTATATTGATTTGAGGGCACCATAAAAGATCTCATATATAACGGTAGAAACCTAGGTCTTCAGCGACAAGTCTCGATCCGCTCTGTCAGAAATTGGTCTTTACTTTATAAAATTTGGATCAACATATAACTTTTTCTTCTTTATAGCAGGTCGTATTTAAAATGAATAGAGTATTAACATTTGTAGGTCGCTAAACAGACAGCAATTCTCTCCCTTAATGACGGGTCGGGCCTGTGATGGATTCTCTTAATTATGAAGCTGCTCCCTCAATGTCAATGATGCATCCCATCATGTGCCTGCGCTGGGCTTCGACCGATCGGTGCGTATAACGAAAGTGAATGTTGAAATTGTATATTGTGAACACTTGAAATTTTAAATAGGGAAACTTTACGAAAGCGTGTGCGAGACATATATACTTGTACAGCTTGGTCTACCGATAAAATCAAAGTACCTCCTCTGCAGGTGGACAGTGGTCGTCAAATTTCAGTTGATTTCAGACAAAACAAAAGTATGTGTGAGCAGGTCCTTGAAATTCTGAACGAGGAAATTGCATGTAATGCAAAACTTCCGTTTCCATGTGACGTTATTTGAATTGGAATTTTCAGAATCAGTCTCGAATTCTCATCGGAATTAGGTTCTGAATCTAGCTGAATTAATATGGTTCATTTCTTGAGAGCCAAACAAGGGAGTAAGGTTCCATCTCTGCATCCACATGTTTTTCATCTCTCGTGTACCGGAGATGGTTGGTTCTCGTTCTCTTTTTAGCCTCGTGGTTTGCCAGAATTCATAGAGACCGATAGAGTCATTGGCCTTGATATCTCCGAGCAATACCGCTTTGCGTCGCCCCCAATCCCATCCCTGGCCCAGCCTCTCTTCCCTGGCTCTCCGGCCGCCGCCGGCGGCGTGCGTCGCCGGGCTTCGCCCGCGCGGGGCCGGCTGTGGCGGGTCTTCCTCTTCCTGGCGCGAAGTGGTTCGGGCGGGCTGGCGAGCTCCTCGTCGCGCGGTCCTCCTAGGCGAAAGGCGGCTTCGGTTGCAGGTGGTGGAGGGCAGCGGCGTGCCGGGTCTGGCCCCTGCTCCGTGGGTCGGCGTTGCTTAGCGGCGGAGATCACTGGCGATGGGTTGCTGCAGATTTTGACCGGCCCAGATCTAGGCCCTTTGGGCCCAATTTGGGTCCAAACGGGCCAAGCGGTTCGTCTGCTGGGTGTTCTTCCTAGAGGGCGGCATGGAAACAACCTCGTCTGGGTGGTGGTGTTGGAGTTGTGGTGCTGCAACATGGCGGCGGAAGATTTACGGGCCCGGCCGGATCGATGGCACCGAAATCGAGGGTAGCGGCGATGGTCTACGTGCTGCAGCGTGGTGGCAGGGGCTTTACGGACCCGTCCTAGGTCCGGTCGGGCCTGCCCGGCCTGGTTTGTCCCTGCTGTCGCGTCCGGCCGACACCCGCCTTTGGTGGTGGAGGACGCCCTCTAGGTGGTTGTGTTGTTGCCGTCCCCCAGTCCGGTTGGCTACCGTGCTTGCGGTGGAGGCAGTTCCCTCCCGATCAGCTGCAACACTGTCGATCCCCGGACCGGTTGATTCCTTTTTTTGTCCTCTAGACCTCGTTTAGGTTCACAGTGAGACGACATAGGTGGCGTCAAGACCGTGGTGGCGCGTGTTAGTGGGTTGCGTCGATAGGGTGGAAGTCTAGTCGATAGGGTGGAAGTCTACAGAGCGTTCGGGGTAGTGGTTTTTTGGGGGTTGGGAGAAATCATTATCGGTCTTCTAGCACCGATGGGGTGACACCTGCAGGTGCCGCCATTCCTTCTTGAAGTGCATCGGGTGTACCCCTTTTTCACTTACCTCCACGTACAGGAGAAACCCTAGGTCAGTCCAGGCGGCAGCATCGACATCGTCGCTTTCCTTTTTGAAGGTGTTTCTTAGTACGCGACGGACATAGTTCTAGGTGTGTGGTGGGTCTTCATCGACTGACGCAACGGTTGCAAGTCATCATCGTTTAGTGGAGATGCCGCTTTTGGCATTGCTTTCTCTTTTGTTTCTCTTTCTTTTTTTCTTTTTTTTGAGAAAGTTTCTCTTTCTTTTCGTTTGGGCTTGCTTGCGCTTAGACCCTAACAGATGTACCGTTGTATAAATCTGTTTCGAGAGAGAATTCATAGAGACCACAACCGACAAGTGGCAACCATTGGGAAAATTAAATAAGTAGCTTCAACATCTTGACATGGACATTTCATGGTTTGCCGGAAATGCCATGTCATAGGCATGTGACTGATGGTGTAGTGTGAATCTGTGATGTGTCCCATGGCATGGCCGTACCAGTCGACCGATCCCAACAGAATGGCCATTGGTAGTTGACTACACAGGACACCAGGCGTTTCGTTGTTGCACCGACATCGATGCATCATTGAGGTTGAGGGAACGGCTTATAATAATTTGATGAAGAGAATCCATCTAAGGCCCGGCCGTCATTAAGGGAGAGAATTGCTGTCTGTTTAGCATGTGCACTTGAGCAAGAGCTGGAGAACACGTGCTGACACATGGTATCATTTGACTTTGGGTCGAGCCCAAATCTAGCGGGTGTCGATGACACAGGGCCCGAGCGGGGGGAAAAGGTAAGCTATTAGTGTCGCGGGGTAAGGACACATAGTATCATTTGACTTTGGGTCGAGCCCAAATCTAGCAGGTGTCGATGACACAGGGCCCGAGCGGGGGAAAAGGTAAGCTATTAGTGTCGCGGGGTAAGGACATCTCCAGCGGCCCGACGTCTTATCCGGTCCGATTTTGTTTCGCATGCATCAGGCCGCGGACAAAAAATGGGTTATGGTCCGGTCTGCCTGGCGGGGCGTCCGGCGGCACGGGCATGACCCATTTTGACCGTCGACCTCTTGCTAATGGCAACTGGACGCTAATGGCGACGGGACAATCACCGCCAGCGGCTTCCCACGCTGCCATTCTTTTCCACCTACGGTTTTCCTCGCGCGTCGTGACCATTTCCCGCACCCAGCCGGCCGTTTCCGGTCATTGGCGCGGCGATGAACACCAACCCTGGCACCACCAACCAGCACCAATTACCACCAATCGCCAGCCATGTCTCGCCGCGCCAACTGGATGATTCTTAGAGAGTTGTGCCACAACCGATTCACGTGGCTCTCCTCCGAGGAGGACGTGGAGCTACAAGCCATCGCGATGGCCCGGTGCTTCGCTTAGGAGGAGGTGAACAACTTCGAGAGCAAGGGCACCGTGGCCCAGCAGGCGCTAGAGGAGGTGGTGGAGGCGGCGGCGCAGGAGGCCGCCAAGATCTCGGTGCACGAGATCCACCACGACGCGGCGAAGGAGGCGGTGGCCTGAAAGAGTATGAGTTTGGCGGAATATGATAGATATATTATTAAGCCTCATGGGCGAGTATATATAGCGTACAGAGGATTATCTTGGAGTACGAGTCAAATTAGGATAGAATCCTAACTATCCTAAACTACCACAATAACCGTGTACGTATCATACTCCAACATCCCCGCAATCGTAGCGGTAGCGTCATGAACAACCAGAACGTCGTGGACGATCAAACTAGATATATAAACCGAAGTAGCATCCAGTACGCTGACATCCCCCGCAGTCGTAGCGGAAACATTTTGGACGGTGTCGCGTCGTGGTAGCTTGAACTATAGAGGAAGCCGGTGGTGCTCAAGCGAAGTGGTAGCCCTTGTGCCGATGTCGAGGGAGCCGAGAGCGTGAGGCGATGCCATGATCGAGGTAGCCGTGCGATGGGTCGCCGTGGTCGATGTCGTGGTTGGGGATGCCCGTGTCGAGGTAGCCGCACGTGAAGCCGCATGCGCATAGTGCGCGAGGAGGATGACGGAGACGCGTCGAGGCAGTCGTTGAGGGTGTCGATGCCGAAGTCGATGCAGTCCGAGTCATCGAGAATGAGGTGTGACCATAGTTTTGCCAGAACTAGGCGCATGTTGGGGACAAACGCACACTCCGGTTTTGCCAGAACCAAGTATGCAAAGAAGAACTCGTCGATGACGCGGTCAAGACAGTCATAGAGGGGTCGATGCCAAAGAAGACGTTGTTGAAGCTGATGAAGACGAGGCACCGATCCGAGCTTACCAGACTCGGGAACACGTCGGGGACGAAGGCACTCCCAGTGTTGCCAGTACCAGGCGTGCGGGGGCAAGGACAAGACGTAGAAGGTGGCGAAACCAGCGGCGACCCGGGTTAGTCATGCTGGATGCCTAGAGTGGCGATGGGGTAGTCGACGGGACCTGTGACGGCAAGAGGGCGCCCTGCAGGTTACCTTGTGAAGCGCGGCGGCGGTGCTCGAAGTAGGCGAGGAAGACCCGGCGACGTGACGAAGACCATGTGCAGACGGCGGCGATCCGCGCAGTAGGAGATGGCGCGGTGAAAGCCGGGGTCGTCGATGCACGAGAACGACGGAGTAGACTGCGTGCAGCCATGCTACGACCCGAGGAAGCGGCATAGCTGCAGGGCGCAAGTCGGTGCAGCGGCTGGGAGACCACCAGCGACGTACACGCCAAAGAAGGCACGTTGGAAGCCGGTAGCATGGACCAAAGGCGGCGGCGCTGCGGCCCGGCGGGGCGACACAGTGGCAGCCCGTAGCTCGATTGGCGGTAGGCGCGTGCTCAGGGACGTGCTTGGCGTAGACAGGTGTGGGATCGGTTGATCCGACCGGCGGTGCACCGTATGCGCCATGGCGTGGACGATGCGTAGATAGGATTCGATGGCGGTGTTGTCGGTGAAGTCCCGGACGATGACGACGAAGAGGATCCGAGGGGGGCGGCCGCGGTAGCCTTCCGAGGAAGGCGTAGCAGCCATTCGCGGTGCGCGGCAGCCTGCCGTGAGGCCGCGATAGCCTGCCGAGGCAGGCGCAGCAACGGAGGGGGTAGGCGCACGGACGCGATGTAGATCCTCGATGCCGATGGTCAGAGTAGAGGCACAACGATGACGACAGCGGTGGGCGACTCAATCCGATCTAAGATCGGTAAACCAAAAAAGAAAACCGATCAAGAGATCGGAAAAATAGACTTACAGGTGAAAGAACATGTGTGCCCCATGTGTGGTTTTGGTAACTAATGACAATCTTTATGGACTTATGTTTGCATTGAGTTCTACTTGTAGGATTTGTCCATAGGCAATGCTTGAACCATATGTTGGCTTCAAGGTTGGAAGAAGAAGAAAGTGAAGAAGATCAAGTGTTGATCAAGGTTTCAAGGAATGATTCGGAGATTGGTCAAGTAGAAGTTGAGCCTATGGAAAGTGTGTCTTGAATAATAAGATGATCTCAAGTGTAGCTTTCCATATTTATGGTGATCATGGATATGTGAAGATATGCCTAAAAGAGGGGCTCTTCCATAGTGGAGTATGGGGGAGCAACTTCCAAGTCTTCACCAAGCTAGCGCAATCAAGAAAGGTGTTCCATCTTGAGGCGTAGAAGATCGTCATCATCAACATCAGGTGGAATATGCACAAGGAAATTGTTTAATATTGATAGGGTTTCTTTCTTACTAGTCTCGTGGTGTTAGTTGGGGAGACCAGTTTATAGGATAGATAATCGTACTATCAAGAGGGGCTCTCGAGTGAGTAACTTGATCATATCCCTCGGTGAGAGCTCAAACCTTTGCATACTTGGCATCATCTTTCTTGGTTCTTATTTGGGTCTTACTCATGTGAGTATTTAGATCTTGTGTTAATCTCCATGACAAGCTCAAGTTCATCGAAAACGAATTTCATATGCTTTCTCTATTGCGTTTTCGATGTTGGAGGTTTTATTGGTTCGTCTTTTTGGGAGAGGTCAAACCTTTCGTCATTTGGTTCTATCCTACCTTTCTGGACTATGATGTTTCTATGGATGATCTTGTATATCTCTTTGTCCTCTTTAAAACGATCCCAAGATCATCAAAAACGGAGTCCGGATGCAAAAGTTATGATTGTTTCAGTTTCGCTGTTTCTGCTAGTTTTCAGGGGGGCGGATTATCCGGCCCAATTTTCGGAAAACGGCTAAAGACTTTGAGGCATGGCTCCCAGTAACAGGGGTGGATTATCCAGGCCTCCAGGGGTGGATCATCCGGCCCAAATATCCGCCCCCTCTACTGAGGGTCGCGCCACGAAGTCCTTAGCCATATTTTGGCTCGGGGAACCCGGAATATCCGGGGGAGGGGCGTATTATCCGGCCTGGGAGGTCCCAAACAGTCATATTTCGTTGGGTAGGGGTATAAATAGACCCCTTCTTCCTCCTTAGGCTGGTGGCTTGCATTCTCTCTCTCCTCCATTGTTTTGACCTTCAAGAGCTTGCAAATTCTCTCAATCCCTCCCATATTTCTTGAATCTTGGGGGATTTGAAAGGGGTGGTCTAGATCTACAACTCCACCAATCCATCTCTCCTCTATGTGAGAGGAACATATTGGGATCTAGATCTTCGGGTCTCTTTTGTGGATTTCCTCTTGTGTTCTTCCTCTCTTATTCTCCCACTAGCTTTTGTAGCTTTGGTGGGATTTGGGAAAGAAGGACTTGAGCACTTCTTGTGTTCTTGTCATTGCATTTGGTGCATAGGTTTGAGTTCTCGGTGAGGATTTGATTGGGTGAAAGGTGAGAAGCTTTTTACTCTTGGGTTCTTGGAACCCTAGACGGTTTAGTTGTTTTGCAGGTTTGTGGATTACTTGGGGCCTCCAATTAAGTTGTGGAGCTTTCCCCGAGTTTGTTTGTTGGGAGCCTCCAATTGAGTTGTGGAGAAGTGCCCCAATCTTTGTGAGAGGTTACGGATTGCCACCGACAAGTGCACCGATAGTGAAGAAGTGAACCGGGCCTCTTGTGGCGAGGTTCACAGGAGAATAGGGTGAGGCCTTTTATGGCGTGGTGGTCCTAGTACCGCCCACCCCTCCAACGAGACGTACTCCCTTTATGGGAGGAACTCGGTAATAAATCATCGTCTCCGCGTGCCTCGGTTATCTCTATACCCGAGCTATTACTTATGCACTTCACTTTGTGATAGCCTTCGTGCTTGAAGTCTTATATCTAGCTATCACATAGTTGCTTGTATTGCTTAGCATAAGTTGTTGGTGCACATAGGTGAACCGTAGTTTATATAAGATTTGTGCTTGACAAAGTAAACACTAGTTTTATTCCGCCTTTGTTAAGCCCATATCGTAAAAGTTTTAAACCTTTAAACCGCCTATTCACCCCCCTCTAGGCGACATCTGTATCCTTTTCAATTGGTATCAGAGCCTGGTCTCTCTTTTTGGGCTTCACCACCTTGAGAGTAAAGATGTCGGCTAGGGGATTAGTGCACGATGACATTTTCATATTCGATGGCACATGTTATGAGATTTGGAAAATTTGTATGCTTAATCATTTTCGGGCCATGGACCCAAATTTGGAGCGAATCGTAGATATAGGTTTTTCTCCTCCAATGGATTTCCTTGATCTATCTTGTGAGGATGAGAAAAACTTATATCTCGATGCTCAAGCTTCTAATGTGCTTGTTAATGCTTTGAGCCATGTAGTTACTTCTTCAGTCATATCTTTTTGGGGCGCTCATGAGTTATGGACAAAACTTCAAGATAAATATGTTGTGTCCAATATTTTTGAGGATGATTGTGTTGCTTCCACTTCTGGTCGAGATGAGTTCTCATCTTCTACCACTTCACCAACATGTGATTTTTCACAAGGTAATGATATGGTAAGTGGTGATAGAAATTACAATATGGATAGTGTGCTTACTATTTGTAATCCCTCCTCTCTATCTAGTTGCAATGATCTATCTTTGGACTTTACACTTCTAGCACTACAAACTCCTTACATGCTTGTGTTGATAGTCCTTGCATATCATGTGTAAGTTGTTTGAGTAAATCTCATGGTGATATGCTTGATATTCCTTGTTGCCATGATATAAATGCTTTTATTTCCTCTAGTTGTTGTGTTTCTAACAATGTAGAGGAAACCGAAGTTTCTACGAGTCAAGACAACATCTTGAATGAAGCCTCAAGTAATTATTCATTATCATCATCTCATGGTTCCCATCTATGCCTTATGGCTAGGGATTCAAAGGTATCTCCTACTTTGGAACCCAATACCTCTTGTGCTGATGAGGATGAGTATAATGAGTAAGAAGAGATTGATGTTGATTTGTTACATGAAAAGGGTGAGATTGTTTATCATGCTCTCGTTAAGAATAATATTGCTTGCTCTAACTTTGTTGAAATCTTGGGTTTTGCTATTGAGAGCAAAGAACGTATTGATAAGTTAGAAGCTCAAGTTGAGGAGGATGAGAACACAATTGACAAAATGAGTAGCCTTGAGCGTGAGTATGCTAATGATATTGCAAATCTAAATGAAGCTCTTGAAGAAGCACAAGCAACCAAAGAATCTCTTGAGGATACATTTACTCTAGAAGTGTCTAAAGTAAAGGAAACCCGTGATAAAGCTCTTGAGGTGGCAATTGATCTCAAAAGAAAATATAATGAGATTTCCAAGTTGTCTTCTACTATTGCTCATTATAATGATGCTTGTGATACTAACTCTACTTCTTTTGAAGCATCTATTTTGAAGGAGAATGTTGAGCTAAAGGCTCAACTTGATTTGCTAACTAGCAATTATGGGAAATTGGAAGAAAGTCATGTTATGCTATCAAGCTCTCATGGGGATCTTCTAGCCTCCCATGATAGGCTAAAGTTAGATCATGAGGCTATTGTGTCAAAGGTAACATCTAATGAGCCTCATGTGGACATTAGCACTACATCCACTACAAATGTCTTACTCCCATGTGCTAGTCCTTGTAATTCATCATCTCATATTATTGCTACATCTTGTAATGAATTACATTCCTTGCCTTGTTGCTCTAACAATGAAGCTTCTACTTCCTCTAGTATTTGTGTTTATACTAACCATGTAGAGGAAATCAAAGAGCTCAAGGCCCAAGTCTCATCTTTGAAGAGGGACTTGAAAAAGGGTCAGGAAGGGAGGGCCACACTCAACAAGATCTTGAGTGTGCAAAAATTTCCCAATGACAAGAGTGGGCTTGGATTCAAATCCAATATCAAGAACAAGTCCACTAACAATAATAAGTTTAAGAGAGATAAGAAGAAGGGCCAAGAACATGTCAAGAATTTGGCCAAGATTGTTTGCTTCAAGTGCAAAATTGAAGGGCACCATGTTAGATCTTGCCCATTGAAGAATAAGACTCTCAGTGAGAAGCAAAAAGGGAAGAGGCCTCAAGTTCAAGGTCATGGTGTACCTCAAGTTGAAGAAAGGCCACTTCGCAAAAAGAATCAAGATAATACTCCCATGGTGGATAAATCAAGTGTGAAGAAATGGAAGAAAAGAACTTGCTACATATGTCGTGAGAAAGGTCACCTCTCTTCTTCATGCACTATTGGCAACTCCTCATCCAACCCTATTATTATTGATGATGTTTATTCTCTTCGTAAGGATGAGGTTGGAAATGTGTTTGCCAAATATGTTGGTGCCCAATGTGGTGTCAAGAAAAGAACCATTTGGGTTGCCAAGCCTATTGTGACTAACTTCTTAGGACCCAACTTGGTTGGGGACCAACAAGCTAAAAATTGATCAATAGGTGTTGGTGGAGGGCATTGGAGACTTGGCTAAATCATGAATAATTAAGGGAACTTCATCAATTATATTGTATCAAGCCAAGTGATTTATATTATCTTATCTCTATCATATATCCATTGTTCCTCTTTGCGGTAACATGTTCTCAACTCATTTACATTTAAAGTTACTCGCCCCTTGTGCATGTGTTGGTTTGTATCTTGCATGTGTTTTCATATGTTGTGCATAACCACTTACTTATCTTGAGTTATCAAGTTTATTTGTGTATGTTGGCTTGCACACCATGTACTTGTTTTTTTTTGTGTTGAGCCTTTATTGATTTCTACATGTTATGTCATTTTTGGATATTTCTTTGACTTGAAATCATTTAGTGCTCTATTTGATGTCGGTAGAGATGATGATCCCATTTGGGTGCATTGTGTATTCAAATGAAAAATCTTAAATAATGCACTAATCATGGGGGAGTTTTCCTATATTGTGTAGAACACTCCTTTTATGCTTCTTCACAACATGTTTTGCTCCATATCGTTTTTATGTCTTTGGAAGATAAATATTCCTTTGGTACTTTGTGTCATCTTGAAAAGTGTTGAGAGTTTGGTGTGGTTTTTTTAAAACTTTCTCTTTTTGGGAGTTGGCTTTATCTCATTCCTTTCTAACTTTTTTGACATTTTAGAATGAGATAAATCCTTGAGCATTTGTGTTTTTGTCTATCTCTTTCTCTTTGTTTTTGCCTAGTTCATTTGTTGAACAAGTGGTCTTTCATGAGTTGATTTGGTTATTTGATATAATTTGAACAACCTTTTATCGTGTCACACTTTGGTGTTTCTTCTTGGTTTACTTGGTATTTTGTTCAAATTGTATCTCCTTTGGTTCTTGAAAGTATTGTGCATGCATATTTAATAAATGTATATATTATGGCGTGCTTTCTTTACTTGATCCAATATATAGGGGAAACTCCACAAAATCCTAATTGGCTAAGATGTGCATGAAATTCAATTCATATCAATATGCACATATTTATGTGGAGTCTCTCCTATGTATTGTAGTTGCTCTAACTACTTTGGACCCAATAAGTTTGGGGACCATATTGTACTTGAATTTTGTTTTAGGTACCTTCGAGGTGCATTGGATGCTTGTCTCTTTTATAAGGAATAAGTGATGACTCAATGATAATTAGAGACAAGCAAGGATGATCAATAAACTCCTATCTACTTCATCACAACAATGATATCTCGGTAACAATTATCTCTTACTCATGCGTACATATCGTCTTCCAACCTATGGTAGGTTGCATTTTGGCATGATTTTTTTGTATTTGTAGTTGTTGTGGTTCTTTATTTGGCCTTAAAGAACGCTCTCTATTGCATATGTGAGTAAGTTGAGATGAGTGCATATAATTGGGGCTATACAAAATCATGCTCATGATTCACCAATCCCAAATATGTCAATCTAGCAATTATATTGCCTATTGTTTCCTCAAAGTACTCTCATGTGCAATATTGATGAATTTGCGAAGTTGATTCTTTCTTTGTGATACTTTATTCCTCTTGCAATGCATTCCAACTATCTCTACTTCCCTTAGTGGTAGTTGTGATGTATTTGATATGTTTGTGGTTGAAGTTCATGAATATACAATAAGATAAAATTGAGCCTTTTGGCCATGCTATCAAGCAAAGATCTTAGTGGTATATTGTCATGACTTCATTTTGGATATCTTGCTCTATTTATTTTAGTATCTATTTTGTGTGTACATGTTTCTTTGTGGATCAATATCTTTGTGAGATTGTCTATTTAGAAACTTATGCACATGAGAGATGTTACTTTTCCATTTTTGACATCTTCTTTGTTTCGTGTGTGTGTTGTATGGTCATACTAAGCAATATCATTCATTGAAGACTATGTTGATGCTCAATGATCACCCTTGCATTAGTCTTATACTATGCTTTGTCATGCCTCTCACACATCCTTGTGGTTGAGCCTGCTATTATGTTGTCTCTTACTCGTTGCTCAACCATTTGTTTATTGCAAGTTTTATGCCTTGTTATATGCTCTTTCGTACATAGTTGGGTTTTAAATAATATCGAGGGAGTGAGGATGCCATGTTTGTCCATATTGTATTCAAATGCAATTTTTTTTGCACAAACCTTGGGGAGCCTCCTCATATTATATAGAACACTCTCTTTTCAATCTTATCATAATATCTATCTTTCATTTGGCATGTTATTTTTTTCAAGTGGTTCTTTGGATCTTTTGACTGCTTGCTTCATTTGTTGATGCTTCTTCACCTTGTTAATTTTTTTTTGCAATCTTTTGATCCTCAATTTTGTTTAACCTCCTCCTAAGTATTCGTCATTGGATACGTGCATTTTATTCCACTCACACTATGAGAAATGTACACATTTTGGAGGAATTATCACTTTATTGGCCGTGTAGAGCTTTTCACCCATTTTGGCAATCGATGCCAATGGGGGAGAAGTTTTGAAGGGTTTAAGGGAAGTTGGTTTCATGCTTTGAGTTTGTTCTTATGCATTTGCGTCTCACTCTCTTCCATCTTTGTTATTGCTTTGCATGTTGAATATATAGATATAAACCCTCTCAAAGGGATTGTCATCAATTACCAAAATGGGGGAGATTGAAAGAACATGTGTTCCCCATGTGTGGTTTTGGTAATTAATGACAATCTTTATGGACTTATGTTTGCATTGAGTTCTACTTGTAGGATTTGTCCATAGGCAATGCTTGAACCATATGTTGGCTTCAAGGTTGGAAGAAGAAGAAAGTGAAGAAGATCAAGTGTTGATCAAGATTTCAAGGAATGATCCGGAGATTGGTCAAGTAGAAGTTGAGCCTATGGAAAGTGTGTCTTGAATAATAAGATGATCTCAAGTGTAGCTTTCCATCTTTATGGTGATCATGGATATGTGAAGATATGCCTAAAATAGAGGCTCTTCCATAGTGGAGTATGGGGGAGCAAATTCCAAGTCTTCACCAAGCTAGCGCAATCAAGAAAGGTGTTCCATCTTAAGGTGTAGAAGATCGTCATCATAAACATCAGGTGGAATATGCACAAGGCAATTGTTTGATCTTGATAGGGTTTCTTTCTTACCGGTCTTGTGGTGTTAGTTGAGGAGACCAGTTTATAGGATAGATAACCGTACTATCAAGAGGGGCTCTCGAGTGAGTAACTTGATCATATCCCTCGGTGAGAGCTCAAACCTTTGCATACTTGGCATCATATTTCTTGGTTATTATTTGGGTCTTACTCATGTGAGTATTTAGATCTTGTGTTAATCTCCATGACAAGCTCAAGTTCATCGAAAACGAATTTCATATGCTTTCTCTATTGCGTTTTCGATGTTGGAGGTTTTATCGGTTCGTCTTTTTGGGAGAGGTCAAACCTGTCATTTGGTTCTATCCTACCTTTCTGGACTATGATGTTTCTATGGATGATCTTATAGATCTCTTTGTCCTCTTTAAAACGATCCCAAGATCATCAAAAACGGAGTCCGGATGCAAAATTTATGATTGTTTCAGTTTCGTTGTTTCTGCCAGTTTTCAGGGGGGCGGATTATCCGGCCATGGGGGCGGATTATCCGGCCCAATTTCCGGAAAACGGCTAAGGACTTTGAGGCGTGGCTCCTAGTAACAGGGGCGGATTATCCGGGCCTCCGGGGGAGGATTATCCGGCCCAAATATCCGCCCCCTATACCGAGGGTCGCGCCGCGAAGTCCTTAGCCATATTTTGGCCCGGGGAACCCGAAATATTTGGGGGAGGGACAGATTATCCAGCCTGGGAGGTCCCAAACAGTCATATTTCGTGGGGAGGGGTATAAATAGACCCCTTCTTCCTCCTTAGGCTGGAGGCTTGCATTCTCTCTCTCCTCCATTGTTTTGACCTTCAAGAGCTTGCAAATTCTCTCAATCCCTCCCATATTTCTTGAATCTTTTTGGGGGATTTGAAAGGGGTGGTCTAGATCTACAACTCCACCAATCCACCTCTCCTCTATGTGAGAGGAACATATTGGGATCTAGATCTTCGGGTTTCTTTTGTGGATTTCCTCTTGTGTTCTTCCTCTCTTATTCTCCCACTAGCTTTTGTAGCTTTGGTGGGATTTGGGAAAGAAAGACTTGAGCACTTATTGTGTTCTTGCCATTGCATTTGGTGCATAGGTTTGAGTTCTCGGTGAGGATTTGATTGGGTGAAAGGTGAGAAGCTTTTTACTCTTGGGTTCTTGGAACCCTAGACGGTTTAGTTGTTTTGCAGGTTTGTGGATTACTTGGGGCCTCCAATTAAGTTGTGGAGCTTTCCCCGAGTTTGTTTGTTGGGAGCCTCCAATTGAGTTGTGGAGAAGTGCCCCAATCTTTGTGAGAGGTTACGGATTGCCACCGACAAGTGCACCGATAGTGAAGAAGTGAATCGGGCCTCTTGTGGCGAGGTTCACAGGAGAATAGGGTGAGGCCTTTTGTGGCGTGGTGGTCCTAGTACCGCCCACCCCTCCAACGAGACGTACTCCCTTTATGGGAGGAACTCGGTAATAAACCATCGTCTCCGTGTGCCTCGGTTATCTCTATACCCGAGTTATTACTTATGCACTTCACTTTGTGATAGCCTTCGTGCTTGAAGTCTTATATCTAGCTATCACATAGTTGCTTGTATTGCTTAGCATAAGTTGTTGGTGCACATAGGTGAACCTAGTTTATATAAGATTTGTGCTTGACAAAGGAAACGCTAGTTTTATTCCGCCTTTGTTAAGCCCATATCGTAAAAGTTTTAAACCGCCTATTCACCCCCCCTCTAGGCGGCATATGTATCCTTTTCAACAGGGTTGCCGATCACGGATCGGCGGATGAACCCTCCGTGCGGATCGCGCGGCCCCCGGCGGAGATCATGGAGATCGATCCACCGGGGGCAGCGCGGCGGAAGCGTGCGGCTAGGGTTTGGACCGATTAGACTAATACCATGTAAGAGTATGAGTTTTGTCGGAATATGATGGATATATTATTGAGCCTCATGGGCGAATATATATAGGCGTACAGAGGATTATCTTGGAGTACGAGTCAAGTTAGGATAGAATCCTAACTATTCTAAACTACCACAATAACCGTGTATGTATCATACTCTAACATGGCCAAGGAGGCAGCCGCAGTGGCGCTGCGGGGGATCCGCCATGAGGGCGCCATGGAGATGCTCAGGGCGGTGGCCAAGGAGGTCACCGCGTTCGGCGTGCATGAGCTGCGCCACAACGCGGCAACGGAGAAGGTGGAGCGCGAGCAGGCGGAGCAAGCTGCCGACACCGCGGCGGAGGAGGGCCACGTGGCGGCAGCGGCATCGGTGAGGAGTAGGCGCAACTCCGTCCCACACACTGCACAACCAGTAGCATAGGCCGTTTTTAGTTTACTTTAGTTTAACCGAGACTTTTTGTAATTTGACGGAAATGTAATGAAACAACTATTAGCTATTAATATTTCCCTTTCATATGAGCCTCAACTTTTGACTATATTATACTTGGGTTGTTCGCGTGCTATCCATGCCGACGCAACTGTAGTGCAAATTTGGTGTGCAGATGCTTCGTGTCGGACGCGTTCGTTCGGATGCGCCGTGCCGCTGGAGGGATCGCGTGCAGTCGATCGGTCCGCGTGGACCGGCTCAGACGCAGCAAGACCGTGCCGCTGGAGATGCCCTAAGGCGAGCGCCGGTGAGTGAGGACCGACACCGTCTTGATACCTCCGATTGTGCTCGTAGAAATATTTGTCTCCTCTTATATACTTCGAGGTGTGAAAAATAAAATATAAACATTATAAATACGAACATAATTATTTTTTGGTTATTAAAATTCATGGGTGGTGTATAGGTATAGAGGAGCAACTTTTAGCTTGTTAGCAGATCAATTTGTTCAAGTCAGTCCCATGACTTATATAGGTACTAGTTGTCATCTTTTAACATCGTGCTCAAGTACCCGCCAAAAAAAAAACATCGTGCTTAAGTACGTATAAATTTCAGCAGAATTCTTAAGAAAATTGACGGGCAATATCCACTTGCCAAATCAATTCGTGCCGGTGGGTCCCACGTAATTGTATAGGCTGCTTTCACAGAACTTTGATATTTAAGAATATATCTGAATTCTTCAGAGACGTGGTTCCTTTCCTTTTGCGAGAAAATTGGAAGAAAAAAAAGGCTAAAAATGCGGAATTAGTGAGACGGTGAGAGCGAACGGAATCATTTAGGTACGACATCTGCTGGTTCTTCTCTGTCTGATCGATCCATCTGCATGATTGATTTGATTTTAGGAACCTTGAGGACAGCACGGACTCCAGGTGTAGCGAGGGGACATGGGCTACTGCTTAGTCAAATTTGTTCAGTGAATGCACGAGTACGTTTCTCCATCAACTGGTGTTACCATCGCCGGATGCATCCATCCATCCATTCGGAAAGCCCTAGTGGTGCGGTGTGGTGTGGTAAAGTTACTGTCTCGATTAGATGCTTTGATTGAGCCAATGGAGAACAATGTTCAATCGTGTCTCTTTGTCACGTTTTAGTCATATAGTAATATCCAGCTGCATAGGCTCTTATCCGTTCTACTAAACCCGATCGGTCAATGTCTTTTCGTGCTCCCATTATTTGTCATGCCAGCAGAAACAGAGCATTTATTTTGCGTGGAAAAGAACGGCTTCAGTTCCAGTTCTCAGAAATAAAAACAAATTCTAGAAAAGGAACCACGCGTTTATCAAAGATATTGTCATTCGCCAAAACCAAATCAAAGATACCCTGCAATTTTACTCTATTTATTATCTGGCAGAAATAGCCATTTTTTCATTGTGTCACCATTTCTCCGCAGAAGATATAGTAAAAGATGAAAAGAAAACAACGTGCCATCTGCTTGAGCCTTCCGCGGTCATTTTCGCCTTTTGCTCCGCACTCATAGCCCTTCTTCTTTCTTTCTCCATTGCTGAGTTTCTCTTAACTTTACAGAGATTTTCTTCTACTACCGTATACAATTCAACATGTTTGACCAATAAAAATGTATAATTGTAACATGAAATTCTGTTCCATTAACAATTACAAACATATTTTGTTCTTAATTTACTTGCGAAAAACATTTTCTTATTTATTTCACATGGTTTCTAACTTGGAATATTCTTAATATATGAAAAAAAATTACTGCAAAACATGTAATTATCATAACTTTTTAAGAAAGAAATATATTTTTAGGTTAACCTTATAATCTTAGGATTGCACATGTGAATTTAAAATGAGATTACGAGGCAACAAATGTAATTAAGAGCCTACAAATTGTTAGAGTGATTAAGAGAATATGATACACCTCATTAAAACAGGGTGTGAAATTTTAGGGCAGGAGTCAATATATTAATATCAAGTACACTCGGTCGTTATCTCAAAAAAAAAATAGACCCGGTCTATACACCAACTCAATATCAAGAGCAAATCAAGACATTGAAAATGCATAACCCAAAATTATTAAAAAGGTAAAAAATAAATATACAAAAGTAGCATCCAAGTATCAAGTTGAAGCAACATCAAACCACCAACCGACACAACACACAATCTACGAGAAAGGTCCTACAATAGGAAGGAAACAACGTATAAACGTTGTCATTGCCAGACCTGGTCAGCAAGGACCATATCATGGTTTTTACCCTAGAGAGCAAGTGTGAACAATCCATGCAATTACTTCAACAAGGTAACAATGAATAAGCATCGTTATTTCCTAGTATAACCAAAAGGTTAGACCATGATATTTTCACCCTCAAAGTCAAGACCGGGTACTCAAGGAGCACCACCACATCACAATCACCATGTATATTGCCGCATCCACATACCAGTGGCCCCTTCATCTCTTAACCTTGAAAATGTTGAACACGAACCGAATGCCCTAACATATGCAGCGTTGTCTTGAGGGTTCGTTGGCATCTTGAAAGAACATTTCATGATCTCATATGTTTTGTGTGTTAGATAACAATGCCAAGGATTATTTGATTGGGTGTTGAGTGTTGTAGACTTCCTTCCCAAATACAGTTCAACGGGAGTTTTGGGGGGCGGATTATCCGCCCCTGTTAATGGCCGGATTATCCGCCCCTCGTGGATCGCCAAAGACGGACTAGGCGCATCACATGGTATGGGGGACGGATTTTCCCCCGAATTGTCCGTCCAGGGCCGGAGCTTTTGCCCAGGTCGGATAATCCGCCCCTTCAGGGGGCCAGATAATCCGGCCCCAAGATTTCTTCGAAGAGTGGCCAAGGCGCGTCATGCGGGGAGGGGCAGAATTTTCCGCCAGATTATCCATCTTAGGCCAGACTTTATGTCTAGGACGGATAATCCGCCCCATCAGGTGGACGGATAATCCTCCCTTGGCTCATGTTCAAACGGAACCAAGGTGCGTCATATGGGGAGGGGCGGATTATCTCCCCGGTTAATCCATCCCTAGCCGGAGTTTTTGGCCCGGCCGGATTATATGCCTCCCACTTAGGCCAGATTATCTGGCCCCCAAAACCTCCAACGACAGCTTTTTGGATGGGGGTATAAATACCCCTTCAGATCCTCATTTCAGATCTCTTGGATCCCATGAAAAAGCTCTACACTATTCATATCGATTCAAGCGCAATCTCCATATTCAACAACTCAAAGGCTCCGGGCTTTGGGGAATCGAAGGAGGAGACTTTGATCTTCATTGGCACCAATCAAGATTTTCATTTCCCCTCCATTCACTTGGAGGATTCTTGATCTAGAGTTCTTATGAGTTTCTAGATCTTGGTTACGATTATTGACATACTTGTTTCTTGTGGCAGCTTGTTGTCATCACAGGAGCCTCCAATTGAATTGTGCATGCGTGCCCCGCTAGTGTTGTAAAGGCATCGGTTCCTGCCTAAAAGGGTACCAAATAGTGGAAGGTGGATCATGCTTCTCGTGGCGAGATCCATCTGAGAAAAGGGTGAGGCCTTTTGTGGCGTGATGGTCTTAGTACCGTCCACCCCTCCAACGTAGACGTACTTCCCTTAACAAGGAAGGAACTATGGTAAAACAAATCCTATGTCTCTGCGTGCTTCACTACGGTTACCTTGTTCCACTCTCCTCGCATTTACTCGCTTAGTAGTTAGGTTGACATATAGGAAAATTCCTCTTAGTTACATACCTAGAGAATTTACCTTTGTGTTAATCCTAAAATTGAAAAAGAACTAAAATTTGGAGTAGCACCTATTCACCCCCTCCCCTCTAGCTGCCCATACGATCCATTTCAATTGGTATCAGAGCCTCGGCTCTTTATTCAGGATTTACTGCCTAAGAGAGTATGGTTACTAAGGGAGATGGTAGTGAGGTTGTGGACAAGGTCACCATGGATGATCTCAAGACATTGGAAACAACGTTGGTGAAAACCATGGAGGACCAAATGCAGGGGATGCGTGAAATGATAGCGCGTCTGACATAGGTATGATTACTTGGATGCTTATGATTTACTACCCTATACTGGGTAAAAGGCTTCCGGCACATGAAGATTTCAGATGATAGCCCAAGGAAGCACTCGACAAAGACTTTGATTGTATTAGAAAAGAGACTATGAACCGATATTGTATTATTATTATTATAATTACGCGTATGTGAAACCTATCCGCATATAGCTTTGAGACCCGGACTATTATATATAGGACGGGAGAAGTCCAAGTGAAGGTACCGAAAAACTCCCAGGCAACTTGTAATAGTGTGATTCCCAAATATTCAGGCGACTTTGACTTCACTATTTTCTTGACATCCAATGAAATCCCCAGTGTTCTCTTTTCCACGAAACCCTAAGTCCTTCACCATGGACATTGCCGAGGTTACCCCTCGTCAATTGGCGCCGTCTGTGGGAAACCTGAACGCTGGAACCATGGATTCAGCAGAATGCCCTCCACCAAGCATCAACCCGACAAAAGCAGATCCACACCCGCCCACCCCTGTATTGGTACCTGATGACCCACAAGTATAGGGGGTGTATCGCAGTATTTTCGATAAGTAAGAGTGTCGAACCCAACGAGGAGCAGAAGGTGCTGGCTAGTGGTATGGATCAGGAATTCTCTGCAAATACTTAGCAAACGGATTTTTAGGGGGTTTCGATAAAGTAAGTAAACAAAGTACGAGTAAATAAAATAAAGTAGGAAGAAATGCAGCAAGTGGCCCAATCCTTTATGCAGCAAAGGACAAGCCGGTTGTATTTCTATAGATGACCAAACGTTCTCGAGGACACATGGGAAGACTGTCAAGTGCTTTCGCTTCATATAGCTGATTAATCTTCTCTAGCTTGCTAAGTGTTGTGTGGGTGAACCTGTGCTGATGTACCGCCCCATCCAAGACTAATACATACTTGTGATTAAACCCCTTGCAAACATCCGTAAGTACAAGAAAGTATTTAAGGTAGAAACCTAACCACATCTTTAAACTCTAAGACCCTTACGTCCCTTGTGTAATGGTTTCCTAATGGGGGTTTAGGTTTCTGTCACTCCGGCAACCCCTACGATTAGTAGCCAAATACACAATGCATTCCCCTAGGCCCATATAGGTGAAGTGTCATGTAGTCGACATTCACATGACACCACTACAAGAAGTACACCACAACTTAAACAACAATCTATTGAATCTCTCTCAACACAACTCCACTACTAACAACAAGACTTCTCCCATGTCCTCAAGAACAAAACGAACTACTCACAAGACATCATATGGATCATGATCAGAGATGGAATAATGATGTATAACAATCTGAACATAAACTATAATTCAATGGTTCACTCAATAGCATCAACTACAAAGAGTAATCAACACCGGGAAAGTTTCCCCTATGAACTATGCAAGATTCAACACAATTGTTACAGCAATATGGAGATGGTGATGAGGGTGCTGATGGTGATGATGGTGGTGGTGGTGATGATGATGATGATCCTGATGAAGTCTAGCTTGATGGTGGTGTTAATGGCGACGATCTCCCCTCTCCGGGAAGGAATTCCCCCGGCAGAAATCTGTCTGCCGGAGAGATCTTTCTCTCTCGATGTTTTCCTCCCCGCAGAGGCGGCGGAATCTTTATGTGGTCACCCCCCAAGTGTTAGGGTTTCGTGGGGATGATATACGCCAGAGGGGAGAGGCTGGAGTGGGCCAGGGTGGCCACACCACCTCCAGGCGTGGCCTAGGCCTGCCCGCGCCATGGGGTGGTGTGGGCCCCCTGTGGCCCACCTCCACTCCATCTTCTGGCATCCTTCGTCTTCTGGAAAAATAGGATTTTCCATATATTTTCCTGGATTTTCTGATCTTCGCGAATTTTTCCTCCAAACAGCACCTTTTCCATCAGAATCCTGACTGCAGCGGTCCATGCTCCAAAAGTCATCAACCATGCAAAAATAGATGAAATAACATAAGTATCACCTCTCAATACGAAATATATCAATGAATAATAGTGAATTAAGACATAGAATAGTGACGCAAAATGGACGTATCAACTCCCCCCAAGCTTGGACTTCGCTTGTCCCCAAGCAAAACTGAGCTCAATAAACATGACCTCAGGTTTATGGAGTGAAGAGTCGATAAAAGAATACGGACAAGAAGCATCACATTCATCAAATACATAGATCATAATAGAAGACAACTCACTATTATATAACTAAACTTGCAATAAGTAAAGGAAACACAATAAAGATACATAAAGTGAATCATAATTGGTAATGGCAAACTTAGTTCTTGGTCAAAGAATAGTTGATAATTTGCTGGAGTTCACAAATAATTGGTTTTTCAAGGATATCTTTCAAAGTAGTAAACATCAAGATAAGAGCAATGTGCAAAACAAGGAACATAAGACATGATTGCATAAATCATCATATGAATGAATGAAACACATCAACTCAAAATACTTGCTGAGGTAGAAGGGAATTACTGACTCAACTACAAAGTAAAAGAAAGGCCATTCAAAGAGGGAAGCAGGGATTGCAAGTCTCATAAAGAGCTCCCAAAAATTATGATACTTACTAGCTTTCAGCTCTCATTTCCCCTATCATAGGCATCTTTAGGTGATTAAGGTTAAAGTGATCAAAAATGAGGATAAGCATTGACAAGTTGTAAGTTGAGAATCTCATGTCCCTTGAATATGAGGGACGCTCCTCATGCTACTCAAGTTTAGTCACCGGTAAGTTCTTGTCATCGTAAGCATATGTGTATCATTGAGAACCGCCAACGGGGTACCCCTTGTCCAATGATACGGAAGAATCCCCATATCAAAATGACAAGGCAAGCAGACAACAAGTATCTCAGCAATCTTATTATTTACCATGGGAATATGGTGCTTTTTCTCTCTTTCCTCTTTTCATAACCTCTTTTTTTCTTTTCACTTTTTCTCAATCCCTATCTCTTATTTTTATAAGAAGAATGCTTCATAGATACTCGTTATGGTTACGCTGCAGGTTTCCACCATGGCAGCATGGATTAGACCAGCGTCCCAGGCGTTTCTCTAACACACATGCCTTTCATTTCACACCGACGACATCCATAGACAAAAGAACATGATATCAACTTGGTACAAAGTACCAGTGCAATGTTGAAAGCGTTCCCCATGACAGCATGGTTCTGCTAATTCACAACTTACAAAGCGCAAGCATATACGCAACATAGGTGAGCACAATGGTTCAAGTTTATTAAATGCAAGAAAGTAAAGTGTGCCATCAAGTTCGTGAGAGCTTTAATCACTAATTTTCACATAACAAGTTTAATTTGGGAGGTAGATAAAACAAGAATTTACTTGGAATAGCAATAATGCTACTAGGTAGGTATAGTGGACACAAATGGCAAAGGTTTTGGTTTAAAGGAGGTGGATGCACGAGAAGAATACCCTCTCAGTACAGGTTTTTGGCTAGCAAGGCTGGGTAGCAAGTATAAGAGTTGAAGGAAACAAACAAACATACAAGTGATAAAGACAAACATGCAATCTTCCTTGGAAGCACAAAAGATCTTAACTAGAGAATACTAGACTTATGAGCAAATCAAGAAAGAAAGATGATGAAATTATTTTACTCTAGAGTACTTCTATCTTTTTCATTCAACTCTCAAAAAGGTGTTGCTACTGACCGAGCCAGGTTTGCCAAAACCAACTAAATTAACTCAATGATCCCAGAGTGCTACCAATACTAACAACAAGATCAATCATATAACCACGAATCGAAAACTAATATGAGCTATGCAAAAGAGTGAATGATAGAACTTCTCATTAATAATCCATAACAGCAACTCACACCAAGGGATACATATCTAACGAGAGAGGGGACACTTCCATAATGCAAACCATACTACATAATAACTCCTCTATTCATGATATGACTCTACTAATAAGGTAAAAAGATACAAGATAGTGATGTGATACCGCGGCACTCCCCCAAGCTTGGAATAAACCAAGGGGATTCCAAACCTGATGATGAGTTACTCCTTGGGATGAATCTTCAATTCTCTCATGTATGGGTTGATGATATCTTCTAGGGAATCTCCCTTGGATGATCCAGAGGAAGACATTGTGGCTCCAAATCTGGGATTCTACCTGGCAGAAACAGATCGAAACAAAAGCACGACGAAAACACGATATACAAACCTTGGAAGATCCGGGGGGTTATATATTATGAAGTTTCATATCAAAAGGAAGGTACTGGGAGAAAACGAGTCGGAGGCGGAGTCCTGGGTGGACTCACCACCTGGTGGCGTGGCCAGGGGTGGGCCCGCGCCATGGGGTGGTGTGGGCCATCCCGGCTCCGGTTCCGTCTCTTTTTCGCTTCGAAACTTTCCTTATTGACTGAAAACTGCAAAAATATAGTTGGATTGTATTTTCGCGGAACTTTTCTTGCCAGAACTGTTACCTATTTGAACACGGACTCTGCAGGTCTCTGAATTTGGTATCTAGTAGATTCTTCCGGATTCATCTCTTGAATATCATCGATATCTTCATCTTCATACACTTATTACTTGAGTCATAAAATCCTTCTCTTCCTTATTACACCATTGTCTCCACTTCCTGGAAATTTCTTTCACACAGAACTTCACACAGTTCTTATTAGCAACATTAGTATAAGTGAAGTGATAGAACCTTTTGAGTCCAACTTCAACTGAAAACCATCAAAACATAGGCTACTGTAGCAACTCCTTCCGAAAATCCAAAAAGAATTCAAAAAAGAAATAGAATAAAGAAGCAAATGCAAGAGTGGCTAAATCTGTCAAAACAGACCAGCAGGTAAAGATCAATTTTTTAGAAAATCTTATGTTTCTCAAATCAAAAAGTGCAAAACTAACGAAAGTTAAACAACAACCTGGGGTAGAAGCACAAAAAATTACAGCTCAATCCGACACACAGAGATCTCTCACGAATTTTTACGGTGAAGCACAAAAAATCTGTTTCGGGACAGCAACTTCCCCAAATATTACTTCTCTCTCATTAGAAGTTGATCTTGACACAAAAACCAAACAAAACGGATAAGGAGCGATTATTACCAAAGTAATAACTTCCAAGACTCAAAGAAACAAAACCAAACTGAAAGCAAAAACAAATTGGGTTGTCTCCCATAAAGCTCTTTCTTTATAGCCTTTAAGATGGGCATGATAGTTTTGAAGAAACTCTCATAGGGATATGAATTGAAGTGAAAGAGAGCATTAAGAAGAAAAAACACACACATTTAAGTCTAACCCACTTCCTATGCAAGGGGATTTTGTAAACAAACAAGTTATTGAAACCAAAGGCAACTTGCATAAGAAGGCAAAAGAAGCGCAATATAAAAACTTTCAGCATAAAACGAGGAAACTTGATATTATTGAGATACATAAGAACACTTTTCCCTCTCTCATAATAACTTTCAGTGTCGTGCATAAACTTAACAATATAGCTATCACAAGGACTATCATAGCAATGATCACTTATTCTAACAGAAAACACGGGAATACTAGCTCTCATAACACTACTTTGTGAAACAATATTAGAGGTATCCTTACAAAGGATAGTGTGTCCCTCTTCCTCATACTTAGTGACAAAGTCTTTCACATTTGCTATTATAGGTTCATCAACCATTTGTTTATCAGGTTCAATAGCTTTACTCATACTTTCATTAACCATACTAGCTATCATAGAATGTTCCTTTACCTTAACTGGAAAAGGCATTTTCTCAATATAAGGTTCAGGTAAAACATGATTAGCGGTATAAACTTCAGTATTTCTTGCAGGAACACTCTTAGAAAAATATTTATAAGGTTCATGATACTTATTCCACTTCTTTTCAGGCACTTCAATGTAGGAAGCAAAAGCCTTAAAATAAGAAGCAATAGCTTGAGAGTCTAGAACATAAGCAATTTTAATATTTTGAAAGTCATCAGTTCCCATAAAAGATTCAATGCATTCATAATCATAATTTATACCTAACTTTCTACCTTTGTCATTCTCCCAAGCTTCAGCATTGTCTTGAATACGGTCTAGAAGGTCCCATTTAGCTTCTTCTTCCATACGAGTGAATGATCCAGCACAAGAAGCATCCAATAAATCTTTATCATGTAGAGGGAGCCTTGCATAAAAGTTGTTGATAATAATATTGTTGGGGAGCTCATGAATGGGACATTTGAGCATTAGTAACTTCAATCTCCCCCAAGCTTGAGTTGTACTCTCTCCATCTAGAGGCCAAAGGTTGTATATTTGATTCTGATCTTTATGAATCTCACTAGGAGGATAAAACTTTGAATAAAAGAGAGGCACTATTTCCTCCCATTCCAGAGCTTGACCATTCTTCAGCAGCTTATACCATTCCTCGGCTCTTCCTTTCAGTGATAATGAGAATAACTTCTTCTTAACTTGATCTATAGTAATACCTGCACACTTGAACAACCCGCATAATTCGTGTATAAAGAGTAAATGATCACCGGGATGGACAATTCCATCCCCAACATATTAGTTATCCATAACACGATCAATAATTCTTGTAGGTATTTTGAAAACATCATTCTTAGCAGGTGATGGCTTATCTACTACCTTAGCAGTGGTAGTAGCATTACCAAATAAGAAACTCAGCGAATTATCCATAACGAAAATAAAGCAACTAACGGAACTAAACAATACTCACAGTAGAAGTTTCCTTTACCGGTTCCACTCTCCAATAGCGCTTCACTCCCCGGCAACGGCGCCAGAAAATAGTCTTGATGACCCACAAGTATAGGGGGTGTATCGCAGTATTTTCGATAAGTATGAATGTCGAACCCAACGAGGAGCAGAAGGTGCTGGCTAGTGGTATGGATCAGGAATTCTCTGCAAATACTTAGCAAACGGATTTTTAGGGGTTTTTGATAAAGTAAGTAAACAAAGTACGAGTAAATAAAAGACAGTAGGAATAAATGCAGCAAGTGGCCCAATCCTTTATGCAGCAAAGGACAAGCCGGTTATATTTCTATAGATGACCAAACGTTCTCGAGGACACATGGGAAGACTGTTAAGTGCTTTCGCTTCATATAGCTGATTAATCTTCTCTAGCTTGCTAAGTGTTGTGTGGGTGAACCTGTGCTAATGTACCGCCCCATCCAAGACTAATACATACTTGTGATTAAACCCCTTGCAAACATCCGTAAGTACAAGAAAGTATTTAAGGTAGAAACCTAACCACAACTTTAAACTCTAAGACCCTTACGTCCCTTGTGCAATGGTTTCCTAACGGGGGTTCAGGTTTGTGTCACTCCGGCAACCCCTACGATTAGTAGCCAAATACACAATGCATTCCCGTAGGCCCATATAGGTGAAGTGTCATGTAGTCGACGTTCACATGACACCACTAGAAGAAGTACACCACAACTTAAATAACAATCTATTGAATCTCTCTCAACACAACTCCACTACTAACAACAAGACTTCTCCCATGTCCTCAAGCACAAAATGAACTACTCATAAGACATCATATGGATCATGAT
This sequence comes from Avena insularis, assembly GCA_023614405.1. Taxonomy (NCBI): domain Eukaryota; kingdom Viridiplantae; phylum Streptophyta; class Magnoliopsida; order Poales; family Poaceae; genus Avena; species Avena insularis. The sequence continues at coordinate 425,629,148 of CM042692.1, read as the reverse complement.
CAGAGATGGAATAATGATGTATAACAATCTGAACATAAACAATAATTCAATGGTTCACTCAATAGCATCAAGTACAAAGAGTAATCAACATCGGGAAAGTTTCCCCTATGAACTATGCAAGATTCAACACAATTGTTACAGCAATATGGAGATGGTGATGTGGGTGCTGATGGTGATGATGGTGGTGGTGATGATGATGATGATCCCGATGAAGTCCAGCTTGATGGTGGTGTTGATGGCGACGATCTCCCCTCTTCAGGAAGGAATTCCCTCGGCAGAAATCTGTCTGCCAGGGAGATCTTTCTCTCTCGGTGTTTTCCGCCCCGCAGAGGCGGCGAAATCTTTATGTGGTCGCTCCCCGAGTCTTAGGGTTTCATGGGGATGATATACGCCAGAGGGGAGAGGCTGGAGTGGGCCAGGGTGGCCCCACCACCTCTAGGCGCGACCTAGGCCTGCACGCGCCATGGGGTGGTGTGGGCCCCCTGTGGCCCACCTCCACTCCATCTTCTGGCATCCTTAGTCTTCTGGAAAAATAGGATTTTCCATATATTTTCCCGGATTTTCTGATCTTCGCGAATTTTGCCTCCAAATAGCACCTTTTCCATCAGAATCCTGACTGCAGCTGTCCATGCTCCAAAAGTTATCAACCATGCAAAAATAGATGAAATAACATAAGTATCACCTCTCAATACGAAATATATCAATGATTAATAGTGAATTAAGACATAGAATAGTGATGCAAAATGGACGTATCAGTACCCGCCGATTTCAACGGCGAATCTGATAATCATCAGAATCTTTCACTTCCAAGTAGAAGACCTGCAAGAATCACACCCTTCGGGCCTGATCACATCAGAACCGTCGGTGGAAAAACCTACTCCTACGGCGGTACCAGCATCATCCGTCGGATCCTCCATGGACGCCACAGCACAGATCGAAGCAGGCGAAGAAAACAAGCAAATCGAGACGGATCTGGGGGAACTTGATGTTCTTTACGACAATCTATCCTTCGGATCAGATCCACAGCTAACCCCACCATGCGAAGCAATCCTGACGAATACCAAACCCGAAGAAAGCGACGAAAGCATCGACTTCGGAATTAGGATGGCAGAAATCTACCTAGAACAAAAACTGATGAACTTCACTGGTTCACCCGACAGTGTCTCTCTCGGTTCAGAAGACAACGTCATCAGCCCACGCATAACACTCCACCAAGTGTGCATGGTCAACGGTAATACCTCAACACCATGCAACTCTAACGGTTATCCTATCCTCGACCCCAATGATATTTTATCAGATGATAATGCAGGAAATCACAATAATGAAGGAGACCACGGAAACGGAGGAGAAACAGCGGATAACCGCATAGTCCAAGGAAGAGGCGGATAACCGCATGGAGGAGAGAGGCAAACTCTTCGGCTACCAGCAATAGCATGGCAAAAAGCAAGGGAAGCAATTTTGGGAGTAGTTCCGATGATAGCGGACGCTTCACGGGAGGATCTATTAGCATACCAATATCTGTTTCATCACAAGAAGAGAGACCTACTCAGGATGCAGAGGCAACTTGATGAAAGAAAGAGATTAGCCAACGAATCCAGCTTACGATGGGCATAGTTAAGCTCTACCCGAGGATCAGGGAGCATAACAGGAGGAGCACCGCCAAGAAGGGGAACATCTCGACTGTAGAATATCCTTGAAGCAGAAAGAAGCGGACTCATCCGAGATCTTGATCTATTGTTCATGTCAATTGACCAAGAAGGAAACATCAAGGCAAAAACGGCCCAAGCAGCCATTGTGGCCGCGCAAACATATCTGATCGCAACTCAGCCCGCACCCGACGATACCCGTGCAGCCCTCCACCGCTCTGCCCTAATGAACCTTGGCATGGTGGGAGCCTCTCTCGTGGAAGCAGAGCAAGGAACCATGCGACAGCTCGATAGATCCCCACGCCATCGCAGCAGCCCTTGGCAAGTAGGACATACTCGACGATCTCGATCGCCACACCAGGCACACCTCGTAGGACCCGAGCCACGAAGCAACACAAGAAACAATAATACACAACACAGGAACAATGGATCAAGAGATGAAAACCGCAGCCGGTGATACCATGATGGATATAACGAAGACGATTACGAGCTATGCGGGGCCAGTTGTTTCACTCAGAGGATTCGCAAAACCTCAGTACCCAAGGACTTCAAACTTCCGCACGACCGCCACAAGTACGATGGACTCTAGGAACCTGAAGCATGGTTAGAAGATTATTTGGCCACTGTCAAGTTACAAGGTGGCTCCACAACTACCGCAATGCAAAGCTTACAACTACACCTCACAGGCGCCGCAAGATCATGGCTCAGACAGTTACCCGAAGATTCCATCGGTAGTTGGAACGACCTAGAAGATAAGTTCATCCGGCACTTCCAATCCATGTTTAAACGACTTGCATCCTTGGAACAGTTGCAAATAAAAATCTGGGGAATCAATAAGAGCATTCATCCAACGATGGAATATCATAAAAAACTCAGCTGAGTCCATATCCGACGAAAGGGCCATCGATGCCTTCAATGATGGCCTCTGTCGTCGAGAATTCAAAGAAGAACTGGGACGGGTTAAACCCAAAACAATCTCACAGTTAATGGAAATAGCAAATCGCTGGGCTGATGGAGAAGACCCGCTGCATAATAAGCGTACACGATCACCCGAGGAAGACAGGGATAAACACGGAAACAATAGAAGAAGAAGGAACAATGATGGAAACACGGGACCAAGTTACGTCACAGCTAGTTTCTCGGGTGAAGGTAACAATAGAAGCAACGACTACAATGGCGTATACCGCCATAACAGGGACGACGTTGGAGGAAGCCAGTTAACATAGCGGTACCAGCCAAGAGCTCGAGACCCACCCATGTCCGCAATGCAAATGCTGGAAGGACCCTGTAATATGCATTTTTACGTCGGCTCAGCAGGTAGACGACAATCTAACCATCTCATGAAAGACTATCGAACATTCTTGAAGATGCAGGAGCTATGTAATGCAAAAGCAACTGAAGCAGCAAACCGAGCATACACATCTGCACCTGGCATATTAGCCATTGGCGCACCACCACTAGCAGCAGCACCACCACCACCGCAAAACATAACTAATCAAAACAGTGAATACCCTAGATCAAAAGGGGCAATGTCCATGATTCAGAAAGGGCGTCCATCCAATAGAACCCAAAAGCTCATCACAAGACAAATCAATATGCGAAAACAACAACATCAACCACACCCAAATATCTCCACTGGTCAGAGCAAGAAATCACATTCAACAGAGTCGATCACCCGCTTTGGGTCCTGTGACCGGGTCACTTAGCCTTGATAGTCGAAGCAAAAATTGGCGGTTTCGATATGAGCAAGGTCTTCATGGATGCAGGAAGCAGCATAATCTGATCTACGCAAAAACACTAAGAGCAATGGGCTATCCCCTAGACAATCTAGCACCGACAGAAACATCTTTCCATGGAATAGTACTAGGTAAAGCCGAAATTCCTTTAGGAAAAATATTTCTTGGCATTGTTTTTGGATCCAAAGTAAATTTCAGGCGACAAAAACTCGAATTCAAAGTCATGGACTGGCCATCGCAATATCATGCGATCCTGGGACGACCAGCTTTCGCACGGTTCATGGCAGTTCCACATTATGCGTACCTAGTCATGAAAATGCCAGCACTAAAAGGCATCATCACGGTAAAAGGAAGCTTCACATGTGCCAACAATTGTGATCGGGAGTTCAACAAAATTTCTGAATCTTTCGGGATGACAATGGAGTTCGAACAACTCAAAACTTCAGCAATCGCAGAACCACTGGAAGTAGCACGTGTCAATCCCGATCAGGCTTTTGACACTGCAAAAGACACAAAAGAAGTATAGATCCACCCCGTCGACCCGATGAAAACAACATTTGCGGCCTCCAATCTTGGTCCTGCATAGGAAAGCGTGCTCATCGGGTTCCTCCATGAGCACTAGGAGATCTTTGCATGGCTACCTTCTGACATGCCAGGAATTCCCAGGGAACTCGCTGAGCACACATTAAATTTGGATCCAAAGGCAAAGCCAGTCAAACAACCGCTTCGTCGCTTTGCAGAACCAAAGCGTAAAGCCATTGGAAAGGATCTCCATCGCCTTACTGACGCCAACTTTATCAAAGAACTAACAAAAGCAGAGTGGGTCGCAAACCTAGTATGTGTTCCAAAGAAAAATACTACAGAACTTCGGAAGTGCATCGACTTTACTGCACTGAACAAACATTGTCCAAAAGATCACTTCCTATTGCCGCGAATCGACCAAATAATCGATACAACCGTGGTATGCAAACGTATTTCTTTCTTGGATGTTTACTCAGGATACCACTAGATTAGGATGAAGGAAGAAGATCGGAAGAAAACAGCGTTTATCACGCCTTATGGTGTATTCTACTACACAACAATTCCCTTTGGCCTCAAGAACGCCGGAGCAACATATCAGCGGATGATGCAGAAATGTTTGGGAAGCCAAATAGGCACAAACGTACAAGTATACATCGATGATGTTATAGTTACCACAAGACAAGGATATGCACTCATCAAGGACCTCGAAGAAACATTCGAAAATCTCGACAAGTTTAGCATCAAACTAAACCTGAAGAAATGTTCCTTTGGAGTCCCGGCAGGACAACTCCTCGGATATTTGGTATCGGTAAGAGGAATCGAGGCTAATCCCGAGAAAGTACAAGCAATTTTAACAATGAAAAAGCCAACAAATCTACGTTTGGCGAAGTGATGGCGGCACTCAGTCATTTCATTGCAAGATTAGGAGAAAAAGTGTTGCCAATTTACACCCTCATGAGGAAATCAGAGAAATTCGAATGGATGGAAGAAGCTCAACGCGCCTTTGAAGACCTTAAATGGACACTTTCAACATCTCCCATCGTCGTGTCTCCAAAGGAGAAAGAGCCTTTACTGCTTGATATCGCTGCTACAAATCAGGTGGTCAGCACGGTCTTGGTCGTGGAACGGCCCGAAGAAGGAAAACCCATGGTATATAGAGGCTAGTCTACTTCCTGAGCGAGGTCTTATCACCATCCAAACAAAGGTACCCACATTACCAGTATTTATGACAGCACGAAAACTACGACATTATTTTTGGAACATCCGATCATAGTGGTTAATGAAGCACCTTTGTCAAACATCCTCAATAATCCAGAAGCAACTGGGCGTGTCTCTCTATGGGGCATCGAATTATCCTCTCGAGACATCACGTATGAGAAGCGCAAGGCAATCAAGTCACAAGTTTTTCTAGATTTTATCATAGAATGGATAGAGTTGCAATATGCGAGTCCATCTGACCTTTCTAGTGCCTGGACAATATACTTTGATGGATCAAAAAGAACGGAAGGAGCAGGGGCAGGAATCATACTAGTATCACCACAAGGCGACAAATGCGCTATATACTTCGAATGAACTTTGCAAACGCATCCAATAATGAAGCTGAATACAAGGCCTTGTTGCACGGCATGCGAATGGCCAAAGCTTGTGGTGCAAGTCACCTCAAAATCTTTGGAGATTCCAATCTTGTGGCATAGCAAGCAATCAACAAGTGCGACGTCGTCAGCGATAACATGATTGCTTACCGCGATCTATATGGCATTATGGAAGCTCAATTTGATGGATGTGAAGTATCGCACATAGGAAGAGCAAGCAATGAAGAAGCCGACAATCTAGCAAACATCGGATCCCTATGCTTACCAGTGCCACCTGGGTTTTTTTGGGAAGAATAACAGAACGATCGATCAAAGAAAAAAAGAGTCTCCAAGGTCGTAGCACCAAAAACAGGAAAAGAGAGTAACCCGCGAAAAGACTCGGGGGCTCCATCAGTGACCAAGAGTATAGAAGAGGTCATCGACAAAGAAGAACAGGAAATTGGAGAGGTCATGCTAATTGAACCTACATGGATGCAGCCGTATATAGCATACATGACTAAGGGCGAGCTGCCCGAAGATGTGATAGAAGCCCGGCGAATCACCCGAAGATCGAAGGCCTTCAGAATAATCAAAGGGGAGATGTATAAGAGAAGTATTTTGGGTGTGTTGCAGCGCTGCGTAACACCCGAAGAAGGAAAAAATCATACTCAAAGATATACATGAAGGAGTTTGTGGTTGTCATGCTAGTAGCCAAGCGATTGCTGCCAAAGCATTCAGGGCAGGATTTTACCGGCTCACTGCAGTTCAAGATGCAAAAGATATCGTCAGAACATGTGAAGCATGTCAACGGTTCACGACAAAGCCTGGAGCACCTGCCGATGAGTTAAATCCTATACATCTAGCTTGGCCCTTCGCTCGGTGGGGACTCGATATGGTGGGAAAACTTCACAGATCATCGCCAGGAGGACACGTCTTTCTGCTAGTAGTAGTCGACAAATTTACTAAATGGATCGAAGCAATGTCTGTCACCACCCAAGACAGAACTTCGGCTGTGAATTTCATTAAATCCATAGTATTTCGATTCGGCGTACCGAACAACCTCATTATAGACAATGTAACTAACTTCACTTCCAATGAGTTCAAGGAGTACTGCCAGGAGATGGGTATCAAAGTAAGCTACGCCTCGGTAGCTCACCCGCAAACAAATGGACAAGTGGAAAAAGCCAATGGACTAGTTACTGCAGGACTCAAGAAAAGACTAATAACACCACTTGATAGAGCAAAAGGAGCATGGGTTGATGAATTACCATCTGTCTTATGGAGTTTATGTACAACCCCAAATAATTCGACACAAGAGACACCTTTCTTTCTGGTCCATGATGCAGAAGCCGCTCTTCCTGTTGAAGTGTCACATGAATCCCCAAGAGTAGCTGCATACGATGAAGAGGAATCAAGAGAAGCACTCGAAGATGATGTGGATGCGCTTGATGAAGCTCGAGATGAAGCCTTACAAAGAGCAACTATGTACTAGCAAAACTTGCGCAATTACCACAACCGACGATTGCGGCCTAGGTCCTTCATAATAGGGGATCTAGTTCTTCGCCTCAAGCAAGATGCACACCGAAAGTTAGAATTGTTGGAAATATGCCCTAGAGACAAATAGTAGTAAGGACTATTATCATATTTCATATAGTTTATGATTAAGTTTTATATCATGCTATAACTGTATTGAGTGGAAACATCAATACACGTGTGATATACAAACAACCAGGGGTTCCCAGTGAAACTCTAGTCACTGGTTCATTGGTCAACAAATGATCATGTTTCCTGATCATGTGGCATTTATGCCAGTTGGAAATGAGGTCATCTCATTTAGAGAATGAGATGATGAACCAATACCCAACCTAAACATCATGACCCGATCATGTCACGAAGTTCAAGTTACGATGATTAGAAATGGATCCTCATAGACTATTCCTTAGACCGTGAGGCTATATCAATCACTGTCTCTCGAGAGTGCTTAGATAGCATCAAACGCCATCTGGTAAAATGGTGGTTTTAAAGGTGTGTTCAGGTATTCGGAGGAAACCATAGAGGCAATATATGTCAAGAGCGGGATTTGTCCGTCCATGTGACGGGAAGATACTCAAGGGCCCACTCAGAGAAGTTATATCCAATAGTTGCGCAGCGTGTGATTTGATCACGGGGATATCACTTATCGGAACGAGTCAAGTAGCATTGTTCAGTAACGAGATTGAACACAACATGGTGATGTCATTGATCAGATCTCGGGCAATGCAAGTATCGAGTGACAAAGGGAATAAGACATGACTTCCCGGTTCAAACGACGAAAGATCTTCATGGAACGCATAGGGGTCACATGGCCATCCAGGTCCCTCTGTCGATCATTGGTGCGGGAGCTTCCCGACCATGTCTAGAGTGTTCCCGAACCATGGGGTATCATGCTTAAGGGCTTGATGATGCTTAGAGAGTGTTTATAGGATCGGTAGAATCACCGAAGAAAAGAAGGGAGAAAACCGGAAGGGTTTCGGTAAGTCCGGAGGATGTCCGGAGTGGAGGTGGAAGGTGTTCCATAGCCACGGAGGTTGAATAATATGTGAATGAATGTTAAATATTGATTTAATCATTTATTCATAATTATTTAATAAAGAGAAAATCAATTAAAGGTCAAAAAGGCTTAATGGGCCAATTTCCGGAGGGAGAGCGCCCATTAGGGAAAGGAGAGAGGGAGAAGGGGCAAGGGGGATGGCCGCCCCCCTACGGGCCCACTAGGGGCTGGCCGGTGGCCTCCCCACCCCCTCCTCTCCTTTAGTCCCACCCCGGACTTTGAGGGAGGTAGTACCTCCCCTCCCCCTATATATAGTGGGGTATTTGGCCTAGAAAAATACACCAATAATCAATAAAGGTCTCCCCAATTTTGGGAGGACCTCTAATTGATATTTTCTCTCTCCCCCTCTCTCTCTCTCTCGTGACCGTGGTCCCAAGTCTGGACTGCGCGAGCGACAGATATCTTCATCGCGGAGCGTCGTCGCGCTGCGAGATTTGGATCTGGGAGATCTACTTCCGCAACTATTGCTGGATCGGGGAAGCGGGAGTCATCGTTAGGACCGGACATGTGTAACTCCCCGTGAGGTGTCGCACTTGAGGCACTCAAGTCGCTGGAGCCAGAAGGAGCGCAAGGACTTCATCACGACCTTGAGGTCGGCTTCGGCTCGTCTACATCAACCACGCTCTCCTGAGCGTTGACAACAATTCTCGGTCTTCAAGGGTAAGTTCGCGAAAAGCCCCTCCGGTTACTGTATTACTAATAGATAGGTCCTGGCAGCTTCAAGGGTTCAGGGGCGTAGGGTAAAATTTTATTATTTTCATACGCGGAACCCCTACAGTGGTATCAGCGCTAGATCTATGCGTAGTAATGCTAGTACGGGTAGAACACACGAGATGTAGCGTGTGGGCGTTGATCTTTTAGTTGTTACCCTCCCACATGTACTTGTGTATACCGCAGTAATGCTTGATGAAGCGGCCCCCAACCGACTTTACGTGTTCATTCGCGAGACTGGTCCATGCTTGACATACGGCTTGTACCGTATAAAGTGGCTTAGGGGGGTGTCTGTCTCTCTCGCATTAGTTGGTATACCATTTGCAACGGAGGGCCCCGAAAGGGGTGTAGTAGAGACAACTACTTGATCAACGTTGTGCTGAAAGTTCGTAGGTAAGAACGGTTCTTGTGCGAAAGCCCATTCAGCCATGTAAAACATGCAAAGATAAAGTAGATGCATCTAATTTTGTTTTGCAGGGGGGCGTTGCTTTGTGATATGGTTGTGGAGGTAGTAGTAGATAATCACGAAGGTCATGAACTACCACGCCGGAATGTAACCGGTACCCTGGTGTCTACGGCGCCGGAACCCTGGCACTGGAACCCGGTGACGACGGATGGAGATCACGACGTGAGGGACCATATCACATAGCATTTACATTCAATGTTATTGTTTGTATATCTTATTGTGTGCTAGTATTAGATACTCGACGGTAGCCTAATAAGATGATCCCTGTTAAAATTACCAACGATTGTGTTCCCCCTTAGTGTGCACCACCAAGAAAGTTCTTCGGTATAAGGCAGGACGTGATGATCGGGTGTCAGACATATCTATGTTCACATACAGTGGGTGTAAGCCATGTTGCACAGAAAAAACACTAAGGTTGAGTTGGCGAGCCTAGCATGTACAGACATGGCCTCGGAACGCGGATGGTCGAAAGATCGAGCACGAGTCGCATGAATGATGTGACCGACGTTTAGCGTCCACCCTTGAACCCACATTGATGGCCGTGATGATCGGGGGAGGTGTGGCTGATAGGGGTCGTGTTATCACTAGGAACCCTTTTGGGGATAGGTGTTTCTGAGTGGAGTTATTATTAACTCATTTAATTATAAACTTAGTCTAAATTCTTTTTGCAATTATAAATATAGAAAATGGTTCTTCCCAAGATTACCTTTCCTATCGACGATTGGTTGAAAGGAGAAAAGCTCAAGTTAGATGGATCCAACTTTTCTGCATGGGTTATACGCCTGTTTGATCTCCTTGGGGAGAACAATGTAGCTGACTACATGACCTACGAGATGTATTTGGAGCCACCCTATTCTCATGAGACCCAGGAGCAGCGGGGTTTGCGTTATTGTTGTCGTGTGATGGCCACATTCATATCAGTGACCATGCGCCTCAGGATGGAGGATGGGCTATGGCCAAGGGTGGGAAGTCTCAAGCCCCGATTGGTCATGGCACATCTGAGATCGCATTTCGTGGAACAAGTGCGCATGTGGGGGTATGAGCTGATGGGGGACTTCCTCTCCATAAAGATGGAGGACGGCTCCTCATTGGATGAGCACTTATTGCGCATCTATGATGCGTACATGAGTCTGGCATACTACCTGGACAACTGGTTCTCAAGCTCATTTGTGATGGGAGTTGTGCTGCGGTCGCTTCCACCAAGCTTCCAAGCACAAGTCAGGATCTGCATTATGAGAGGTGACACGGAAACACTGGATTTCCCCGAGTTCATATCACATTTCAGAAATGTGGTACATGAACCCAATGTCGCTGGAGTCGTCAACGACAAAGGTATATATTTGATATACAATTTTATAAATGTTATAATCTTGCAAACACATTACAACATTAAGTATATCTGATACTCTTTCTGTTTTGCTGAAAACAGGTCCTTCTACATGAGAGGTGCTTGCTGGAGAGGAGGTGACATTGCGTGCTGATGGCGAGCATGATGATGATGGCCAACGGCGCTCTCCCTCGACATTTATCACTTAGTTTATATTTTAGGATGATTTTTGTAATCAAGAGATTGTGAACTTCTTTAGTGTGTCTTACACTTCGTGAGACGGTTATTCATATGAGTTTGTAACAAACAATTGTTCCACTTTTATGAATGATTTCTATTCATGTTCATATCTTGTTTGATTACTTGTGAATTATCCTTGTTGTTTGAAACTAATTGATAATACATGAACATTTGTAAAACATTAAAAATGCCTTGTTAAAAATACCCAACTTAATGATATATTCATTAATGAATGAAACCATTGTTTAAATTCAAAGTTATGTGATAATATGTGAAAGTCATTCGATTTCTTATCACATATAAATCATTCATAAGTTTGGCAAAATAACTTGAACACCGTGTATTACTTGAATACAAAGTGTTCAATGAATTGTTAAATAGAATACATATTCGATGTATTGGGTTTTAACGAAAATGGTAATTATCATTAATTGATTGTTTAAATGTGTAAAGTAGTTTACCAAAGGAAACATGAATATGAAACTATTTGATTTGATCAAAGTGTTTCATCAACAATGGGTATAAATATAAAAGAGAATCCAATTACTATGATTTGATCAATAGTAATGGAATTCGAATTTATAAGAATGGCATAAAAGAAAATTGTGGAATGCAAAGCGTTTTGAAACGTCAAAATGCAAAGCATCACAATGTGGTATTAGATATCAAAGGGGTTGAATAGAAGGCACCAAATAAATCGTTGTAGTGTAGATGTAGAGACCATTAGTTAGAAATAGTTAGCACTCAATTAGAATGTAGTGAACCATTTGAATTCGTGAAAGTTTTAGGGTTATTCGATATAACCAAAACAATAACGAATAAGTCCTTGTAGAGTATTCATTGGAAACTTTGAATACAAAGTCCATAGCTAAAACCAAAAAGGAAGCAAAACTTGTATTGCTTGGATTTTGGTGTATTCTTAAGAAAGCTCACTTTTGGTGATGTTTCTCAATTATGAAGCAAATGGAAAATAGTGTAAAACACGATGAGGATTCAAAACCCTGCATCAGAGTGTTGAGAAGCGCAACAGACAATATTCCTGAATGATTCTCTGCACAGAAGGAAAGAATCAATGATATTGATCATTGTGTTTCCCCACTAGTGTTTTCACTACATGAAGTAGGGTTCAAAATGTAATCCATATCTTGTATGGAGACATTTGTGAATCACTTGTCATGATTTTTGGAATATGACATACCTACGAACTACTAAGGAAATAATGGTAAACTAAATTATGAGAAATCCTAGAAGCAAAATTCCCATGAGATTAGAAAGCAATTCGTTGCTGAATCTCACAAGTAAAAGGGGTTACTTGAATTTTCCTGAATGACTGCAAAGACAGAATGGAAAAGAGGGTGAATGACAAAATCACAATTTGTCAAGTATTGAATGAATTCAAATGAATTTGATTCATGTGTACTAAATGTCTGAGGATTTAAAACTAGTAACAATATTAGTATCTCATAGTAAATGTCCAACTTTGATACTTGATCAAAGAATTATGAAGTTGTTCAAAATAGTGAGTGGATATGCAATTTGCATAAAATTGAGTGGAAGCTATGAAAGTCTTCCTGAAACAATATGTGATTGACATATTTTTAAGTGGGAGCAATATAAGACTCGAATTCAAATATGTAGGAACATATTTTGAGTGGGAGCTTATAGGAGTAATTCTTAATTATGTTAAGAATGAAAGGCACAAATACTTATATATAATGATTTATAAGATGTAGAAGTTGATAATAAGTGTATTGTGATATTATGTAGTATTCCTTAAGGGATTCTGAAAGGAGTTTCAGAATAGAAGTTAATTAAGGAACCAGTCCTTAATAACTCAAATTAGGAATAACATTAGGTTTAAACATCAATGGTTGAAAGAAAGAAAAGGATGATTGTCATCCACTATGTTGAGACATAGGTTCTATCTTAGTGAACCATGATGATAACTTAGTATAATATTAATCCAAATAAGAAACGTTTGAAAGTGATTAAGTTTGAATCACAGAGCATTGAGCTAAGTTTGTCTGCAGTGTCCAATAGAGAACTGTAGACATGTTTTCCAAATCTATAAAGGATGACATATCTTAAAGCATAAAGAGTTATGTTACAAGGGAATATGTTGGAAACTCCTGTAGATACCGATTAAAGTCAAGTAGGAAGCGAGGTGAACAAAACATCGAAAGTTGCACAGAGTGCACTAGTGTTTCGATGAATACATTTATAATAATAGATAAGGGTACCATCTAAAGTGTTGTATAATGTTATGGCGGGGCTAGTTCGCTTTTAACGTAGAATGATGTGTCCCAGGGCACAGTGCCCATGAGAAAGCCCTCGAGGTTGATCTAACGTCACTCTAGGATCCTGGAATCAGACCTCGTTCTGCTGCCATAACGATGATGCATACACACAGATGCTATCATGTCATGATAAAGTATTAATGTCAATCAAAGTGACATTAGTAAGTTAGAAAGGATTTGGTACTGTAAAGTACAGACCCAAGACTCAACCTCTTCCATGAGCAAGCATGTTCTGGGTACCGGATATATGGTGCCAATGATTAAGAACAAATGCAGCTAGTGTATTTGTACTCTAGTGCAAGTGGGAGACTGTTGGAAATATGCCCTAGAAACAAATAGTAGTAAGGACTATTATCATATTTCATATAGTTTATGATTAAGTTTTATATCATGCTATAACTATATTGAGTGGAAACATCAATACACGTGTGATATACAAACAACCCGGGGTTCCCAGTGAAACTCTAGTCACTGGTTCATTGGTCAACAGATGTTCATGTTTCCTGATCATGTGGCATTTATGCTAGTTGGAAATGAGGTCATCTCATTCAGAGAATGAGATGATGAACCAATACCCAACCTAAACATCGTGACCCGATCATGTCACAAAGTTCAAGTTACGATGATTAGAAATGGATCCTCGTAGATATTCCTTAGACCGTAAGGCTATATCAATCACTGTCTCCCGAGAGTGCTTAGATAACATCAAATGCCATCTGGTAAAACGGTGGTTTTAAAGGTGTGTTCAGGTATTCGTAGGAAACCGTAGAGGCAATATATGTCAAGAGCGGGATTTGTCCATCCATGTGACGGGAAGATACTCAAGGGCCCACTCAGAGAAGTTATATCCAATAGCTGCGCAGCGTGTGATTTGATCACGGGGATATCACTTGTCAGAACGAGTCAAGTAGCATTGCAAGTATCGAGTGATAAAGGGAATAAGACACGACTGTCCCGGTTCAAACGACGAAAGATCTTCGTGGAACGCACAGGGGTCACATGGCCATCCAGGTCCCTCTGTCGATCATTGGTGCGGGAGTGTCCCGACCATGTCTGGATTGTTCCCGAACCGTGGGGTATCACGCTTAAGGGCTTGATGATGCTTATAGAGTATTTATAGGATCGGTAGAATCACCGAAGAAAAGAAGGGAGAAAACCGGAAGGGTTTCGGTAAGTCCGAAGGATGTCCGGAGTGGAGGTGGAAGGTGTTCCATAGCCACGAAGGTTGAATAATATGTGAATGAATGTTAAATATTGATTTAATCATTTATTCATAATTATTTAATAAAGAGAAAATCAATTAAAGGTCAAAAAGGCTTAGTGGGCCAATTTCCGGAGGGAGAGGGCCCATTAGGGAAAGGAGAGAGGGAGAATGGGCAAGGGGGCTGTCCCCCTCCCCCCTCCCTGCGGGGCCCACTAGGGGCTGGCCAGCGGCCTCCCCACCCCCTCCTCTCCTTTAGTCCCACCCCGGGACTTTGAGGGAGGTAGTACCTCCCCTCCCCCTATATATAGTGGGGTATTTGGCCTAGAAAAATACACCAATAATCAATAAAGGTCTCCCTACTTTTGGGAGGACCTCTAATTGATATTTTCTTTCTCCCCCTCTCTCTCTCTCGTGACTGTTTTCCCAAGTCTGGACTGCGCGAGCGAGATACATCTTCACCGCGGGGCGCCGTCGCGCTGCGGGATTCGGATCCGGGAGCTCTACTTCCGCAACTGCTGCTGGATCAGTGAAGCGGGAGTCATCGTCAGGCACCGGACATGTGTAACTCCTCATGAGGTGTCGCACTTGAGGCACTCAAGTCATTGGAGCCAGAAGGAGCGCAAGGACTTCATCACGACCTTAAGGTCGGCTTCGGCTCGTCTACATTAACCACGCTCTCCTGAGCATTGACAACGCTTTTCGGTCTTCAAGGGTAAGTTCGCGAAAAGCCCCTCCCGTTACTGTATTACTAATAGATAGGTCCTGGTAGCTTCAGGGGTTCAGGGGCGTAGGGTAAATTTTTATTGTTTTCATACGTGGAACCCCTACAAGAATCGCCATGGGAAGGACCATACATCGTCACAGAAGTTATCCCCGGAGGAGCATATCAATTACAAGACAAGAAGACATCAGTCAAATACTCCAATCCATGGAACGTAGTGCAGCTACGACGTTTTTACACATAAGATTACTTACAATATGATAAGATTTACAGTTCGGCTTCTTAAGACAGAATATCCAGGCTAATGGCTAGGCGCCATCCGCCAAAAATAATGTATCATCGGTTTTTCGCCTTGTGTATAAAAGATAAGTTTTTCATACCTTAAAGTTCTTTATTATTTATATATGTTCAAAAGATCTATGTTTTCCATCAAGATAACAACAACTATGAGCCTATGACAGATACAAGCATTCATAACATAGCCTCGGGGGCTACCCCCATCGGGAGCGCTGGCGTGCACCCGATAGAAATCCAATTATGTATGATTAAAACAAAAATATTCATGATTGAAAAATACCTATGAGTTTTACATCGATGTATCCTCAAAAAGGTATCCTCAAAAGGTTACTCCCATCGAGAGCCGGCATAAAGAATTAAACTATCTGATAAAAGTCAGAAATATTGGCAGCCCAGCAAGCCAACCGCCAAAAAACCAAAATCTCGGATCACGCTCAAACGCGACAAAAATTTGAATGCCATGTTCAGAAACATGAAGGTAAGACCCCAGGATTCGTCCTGTGTGGCCTGGTAATCGCACAAGAATACGCTCTGCTAGTAAAATATCCGTATCAGCGATATGATGAAAAATCCCGACGGACGCGTTGGGTACGTGATAAAATGAAACTGTGATTCAGTATTCGATAAGACCTCAGTGGCCCAAACTGAATTACGCCAGTAGTAAATTCCGAGTTCAGGCCTGAGGACTTGAATTTGATATAGGACAACCTTGTTTTTGCCCAGGAGCAATTAACAGATTCTCGATCCGTCGGAAGCATCAGACTTGTTGTACCAAATCCCTATGAAAAATAAAAATAAAGAAATAAAAATAAAGGAAAAGAAGGAAAAAAGAAACTTTGAGACTCAACCTGAAACTGCGGTACAAGTAGAGTCTCGGGGGCTACTGACATAGGTATGATTACTTGGATGCTTATGATTTACTATCCTGTACTGGGTAAAAGGCTTCCGTCCCATGAAGATTTTAGATGATAGCCCAAGGAAGCAGCCGACAAAGACTTTGATTATATTAGGAAAGAGACTATGAACCGACATTGTATTAGTATTGTAATTACGCATATGTGAAACCTATCCGCATACAGCTTTGAGACCCGTCCTATTATATATAGTACGGGTGAAGCCCAAGCGAAGGTACCGAAAAACTCCCAGGCAACTTGTAATAGTGCGATTCCCAAATATTTAGGCGACTTTGACTCCACTACTTTCCTGACATCCGACGAAATCCCCAGTGTTCTCTTTTCCGCGAAACCCTAAGTCCTTCACCATGGACATTGCCGAGGTTACCCCTCATCGCCACCCGTAGCCACACCTCTATCTTCCACTGAGGCTTCAACTCCTATTTCTAAGGACAAAGCTAAGGCTAACTTCGAAGAAAAGGAGCTACAGGATGAAGATAAAAATAAGAGCTCCTCTTCCAAAAAGGGAAGTGGTAAGGAGGACTATAGTGAGGTTTCTCACTTATATTCACCTGATCCACCAATACCTCATCCACATGTAAATAATAGGGGTGATCCACCTAAGCTTACTGCATCTTCCTTTAATCAATGGCAACTTTTGATGAAATCTCATGTGTGCAGTTCATCCATTGAGTTATGGAGGATCATTGAAGGTGGTCTACACATTGAGGATCCAAACAACTTGACGAGAAGAGAAGTCATTGATAGTCAACTCAATGCGACCGCTTTGCACATGATTCAGCTCGGGTGGGTCCCAAGGACATGCCACACATTGAACATTTTAACACCGCTAAGCAAGCTTGGGATGCCCTCACCGACTTATTCATTGGAAATGAGAGCATGAGAAGAAATAGGTATGATGCTCTAAGCAATGAAGCTGAAGGGTTCTATATGTTGGATGGTGGGGACTACGAAGATATGTATAGAAGACTCAAGGGCATTGCCACAACCGTTAGAAAACATGGTGCCACACATGTCGATGATGCTTGGATCAACTGGAAATATGTAAGTGCTCTTATGCCATTTGAGCCCACAAATTTGAAGAGCCTTCAAGGAAGACATAATTATCACCAAATGACCTCCAACAAAGTCATGCAAGAAATGGCTGCACAGAAGATGCTCGTGCTCGAGAAATTGGGATGCAAAAGGGTGTGAATTTTGCCTTGGAGGCCAATGTAATATATCAAGAAGAAGATGATAGAATCCTAGACATAGTTGTCATGAGCTGACCCGAGGAGGTAAAACATGCTCATGGTGAGTACATGGCATTCTATGCTAGAAACTTTTGGAAGGACCCAGCCAAAGCAAAATCTGAACTTGAGCACAAGAATGGTTTTAGTGGAAGGAAGGAAAACGGTCCAAAATTGAGGTCATGTTACAATTGTGGTGATTGTTTACACTTTGTAGCTAAGTGCCAATATCAAAGTAGAGAATACCATGGGGAAGACTAATTCTCAAAGAAAATTCAAAGGCTCCTCGCAAGAAGCCATTTGTCAAGAAGAATGGTTCTTACAAAAAGCAACCAAAGATTGTGTTGGTAGCCCAAGAGGATTATTCGTCCGCAAGCAAAGATGAAGAAGGTGATGATAGTTCAAGAGTGGTGGCTGCCATAGCCACTACATCTACACCAACCGATTTGCTCTTTGACTCTCCAAAAGAGAATTTCTCCAAGAAGAACGTCACTTGGCTCATGGAAAGAGGTTCTGAGGTATCAACTTCCAACACTTCCTTTCCTAAGACTACCATGAATGTCGATATGGATGATCCCACTAGTCTTAAGGTTAAGGAAGAAGTTATTGCTTTGGAATATTTCATGACTAACTTGCAAGGTGAATGTAAAATGCACTTTGAGGCTCTCATGAGTCAACTTGCTCACTCGGAAGAACTCCTTGAAGAAAAGGGCAGAATTGAAAGGGAGGATGCAATGGAAATATCATCCTTGAAAAATGCTCTAGAAGAAGAAGAAGAGATTCGGGCCTCTCTTGAGGAGAGGCTTGAGTAAATCCAGGAGTCAAATGATGAACTTATGGCCAAAATTGTGAAGGAACGGGATCATGTTATTGCTAAGGCAAAGAAGCTAAAAAGGGAGAAGATTGAATTTGGGGTTGCTCATGCTAGACTCTCCGAGAAGCTTGAGGCACTTGACATTGCTCACAAGGCATTGGAGAGTGAATACTCTATTCTCAATGAGTCTCATGATCAGATCCAAACTTGACTAGCCAAGTATGATGTTCCTAGCACCTCTACTTTAGTGTGCAACCATGAAGACATCCTCCAAAAATATTCTAGATTGAAAGATGAGATGTCCAAGTCATCTCTTCCCAAAGGTAAGGATGTCCTTGAGGAGCTTTTGAGCAAGCAAAGGACGAATAATGGTAAGGAGGGACTAGGATATGTTCCCAACACCAAGAAGAATAAGAACAAGAAGAAGAAGGGCAAGAATACTCAAGCAAAGACAAGCACCACTGAAAATAATATCACCAAGGACAAAACTAATTATGGCGATTTTTCAGGGTCTAATAATCCTCACTATGAGTTATTTCATGATTATTATAGTGATGTTTATGCTAGTTATGTTGGTCCTTATGATAATTACATTGCTTGGTCTATTTGGGTTCCAAAGACCCTTGTTACTAACAGGAGAGGACCCATTGAAAAATGGGTACCTAAAAATAAAAGGTAATTCTCTTGTAGGGCTATGCTTTGGTGGGTCGAAATGGGTGCTTGATACTGGATGCACAAGTCATATGACCGGAAGCAAGGAGATTATCACGAAGATGAAGCCTAATCATGATCAAATAACTGTCTCCTATGGTGATAAGTCCAAGTCAAAGGTATTGGGTCTTGGCAAGGTTGTGGTTGCCCATGATATCTCTCTCGTGGACATCATGCTTGTTGACACCCTTGGGTATAATTTAATTTCTGTTTGTGCCCTTGGTAAGATGGGTTTTGGTGTTTTCATTGATGATGATATCGTGGTACTCTTGTGGAGCAAGTCTCTCAAGGTCACTTTCATTGGTTACATCTAAAATGACTTGTATGTGGTGGACTTTTCAAGGAAAACCACTACAGGTTCGATGTGCCTATTTGGAAAGGCCGATGCGGGCTGGTTGTGGCATCGCTGCCTAGCCCACGTCAACATAAGAACTTTGCAAAGTCTTCACAAGGGTGGCCACATCCTTGGACTAAAATAAAATGTTTACATTGCCAAAGATCGTGTTTGCAGGGCCTGTGTTGAAGGAAAATGCACAACTCTCCCCATCGAAGAAAGACAATCATATCATCAAAGAGGATCTTAGAGCTTCTTCATGTGGATCTCTTTGGTCCTCACTCTCATGTGAGTCTTGGTGGGAAGAAGTATTGCTGGTAATTGTTGATGACTACTCAAGGTACACATGGGTCTACTTCTTCAAGCAGAAAAGTGAAACTCAACAAACTGTCATCGACTTTGCCAATGAGGTGCAACGACAACACAATGTTCCCATTTTGGCAATAAGAAGCGACAATGGCTCTGAGTTCAAGAACGGGATTAGACATCAATATTCCGCTGCGTATACCCCTCAACAAAATGGTGAAGCCGATAGGGAAAATGGACTTTGATGGATATGGCAAGATCTATGTTCGCTGAATTCAAGTCACGGTATAACTTTTGGGATAAAGCCATATCCACCGCTTGTCACTCATCAAACCGGCTTTACCTCCACAAGCTCTTGGACAAGACTCCATATGAGATACTTATCGGTAAGAAGACAAACATTTCATACTTTCGGGTATTTGGTTGTAAGTGTTTCTTTCTCATTAAAGGAGTTTGTTTATCTAAATTCAAGTCTAAGTCTTTAGAAGGTATTTTGTCTGTTACGGTGCCGAATCCCACACTCATAAAGTCTACAACAAGACCATCGGGATTATTGTGGAATCTTGTAGTGTGGTGTTCAAAAAGAGATGGCTCCCATGTGGGGAAAGTTGATGTTTGTGATACAGATGTTGAAATACCCCAAGACTCCATAAGAAGAATGGGTGTGGGATTCTACCGCCCCGTTGAGGAACCCCTTGTGGCGGATCGGGAAGGACAATGCTCTACTAAAGTAGATCCCTCATCTACACACGATCAACAAACTCCACCTGTTGAAGCAACTAATACACCGACACTACAAACTTCTGAAGATCATCAAGTTGGAAGTCCCAGGCCGGATTATCCGGCTAGGGAGGCTGGATTATCCGGCCCTGCATCACCATCTCAGTCTAGGAACAACGAAAATGGAGCTGAAAATCCCAAGTCGGATTATCCGGCCACTCCCTTGGCCGGATTATCCGACCCTAGAAGCTCAGAACAGCAACCTCCTATTACGGTTGCTGAATAAGATCAAGGGCATGTCACTTCATATCTTGTCAATGTTGAACAATATGTTTATCAAGATCAAGAAAGTGGTTAACATGAAGACCAAAGTGATGAATATATTCCTCCAAGAAACAATGAGGAAATTGAGATTCGTAGCAAAGCTCGAGCCAAAAGAAACCTAAAGCTCAAAGGTCACACACTTGATAAAGTGGTGGGTGATCTAAGGAGAAGGGTGTCCACAAGGGGTGAGTTAGCAAGATTCAGCGATCATCAAGCACATATATCCATGGTGGAAGCCAAAAAGGTTTTTG
Source organism: Avena insularis (assembly GCA_023614405.1). NCBI lineage: Eukaryota > Viridiplantae > Streptophyta > Magnoliopsida > Poales > Poaceae > Avena > Avena insularis. Next base: position 425,608,217 of record CM042692.1, on the reverse strand, counting down.
AGCCTCTTGAAGATCTGGACTGGGTTGTGGCTATGCAAGAAGAGCTCAACAATTTTGAGCACAACAAAGACTAGAAATTAGTTAAGAAGCCTAAAGAGTGCCGCAATGTTATCGGCACAAAGTGGATTTTCAAGAACAAGCAAGATGAGAATGGAATTGTTGTGAGGAACAAGGCAAGATTGGTGGCACAAGGTTTTTCTCAATTGGAAGGCATTAACTTCAGCAAGACTTATGCTCCAGTGGCTCACCTTGAGTCCATATGTATCCTCCTTGCTTATGCAGCTCATCATAATTTTAAATTACAGCAAATAGATGTTAAAAGTTCCCTTCTTAATGGTCCTTTACATGAGTTGGTCTATGTAAAGCAACCCCCAGGCTTCGAGGACCCCAACCTTCCTAACCATGTCTATAAACTCGATAAGGTGATCTATGGCCTTAAACAAGCCCCACATGTGTGGTATGAGCATCTTGGAGAGTTATTGCTTGACCGTGGTTTCGAGGTTGGGCAGATTGACCCCACTCTTTTTACTAAGAAGGTTAATGGGGAGATTTTCATATTCCAACTCTATGTAGATGACATTATTTTGGGATCAACTAACTAAGCTTTTAACGATGAATTTTCAAATCTTATGACTGACAGGTTTGAGATGTCGATGATGGGCGAGAAGATTATTTCTTAGTTTAAAAATAAAGCAACTACGAGAAGGAACTTTCATTAATCAAGCAAAATATATTCAAGACATGCTCAAGAGATTCAAGATGGCTAATCTTAATGGTGTTGCTACCTCGATGCAAACGAAGTGTCATCTCGATTTAAACCCCAATGGTAAAGATGTGGACCAAAAGGTATATCGGTCCATGATCGGCTCTCTACTTTACCTCTACGCATCTAGACCCGATATTGTGTTGAGTGTAGGTCTGTGTGCAAGGTATCAAGTGGCTCCTAAAGAAATCCACTTAGTGGCGGTCAAGAGAATCTTCCTATATTTGGTTCATTCCTCTAACTTTGGTCTATGGTATCCCAAGGACTCTAATTTCTCTTTATGTGGATACACGGATTCTGGTTGGGCTGGTGATAAGGATGATAGGAAGTCAACCTCTAGAGCTTGTCAATTTTTGGGAAGATCTTTGGGAATTGGTCTTTTAAGAAGCAAAATTGTATATCTCTCTCCACCACCGAAGCGGAATACGTGGCTATTGCTAGTGCTTGCACTCAATTGTTATGGATGAGGCAAACTTTAAATGAATATGGTGTCAATTGTGACAAAGTGCCTCTTTTATGTTGATAATGAGAGTGCCATTAAAATTGCTTACAGTCTGGTGCAAGACACAAGGACTAAACATAGATCCACAATCATTTCATTTGAGACCATGTTGCTCGTGGAGATATTGACCTATCTTTTGTGAGCACGAAGAATCTGCTTGCGGATATTTTCACGAAGCCTCTTGATGAAGCAAGGTTTTGTTATTTGAGGAATGAGCTAAATATCATAGATTCAAAGATCTTGGCTTGATGTCCCTTGCATACTACCATATTTCTCTTCCTCTATTTGGTTTAGTTGTGGGCATGGATATAGGGGGAGTGTGGTCCTAACTATTGGGCTAACCCTCCCCCCATAATGCTGAAAGGGAGACGAATCATACCTATTAATATCATTTTGTGATATGTAAGCTTATTGATGAGTGTTGGTGATGAACCCAAGATACATCTTCGCGGTGTCATACCATTTACTCCTACATGGTGGCCTCGACCACCACCCTCTTCTTTATGAAGAGTTGGATCTTTGAGGTTTTTATTTGCCCATCTTGTGTTCTTATGGAAAACACACCAACAATTGGCTTTTCATTATCTTGATTTTTGCAATTCTTGGTGTGAAGTACCATCTTAGTTTGGCTCTCTAAACCTAAGCCTTTATCCCTCCCCGATACATCTATCTTGCACACAAGTCCTTTTTTGAAACCTGCGAGAGTTTTTTTTGGGGTGTGCTTGGCCTGAAATCTGTGTAAACAGAATTTTTAGTGAAGGCTGAATTATCCGCCCCTAGTGGTGGCCAGATTATCCGCCCCTAGTGGTGGCCATATAATTCGGCGTGCCAGATTATCCGCCCCTAGTGGGCACCGGGTTATCCAGCCTAGGCGAACTCAACTTCTTAGGGCTGGACGTTAGGTGGAAGGGCTCAAACATAGTAGTCACTTCCACCCTGACCCCCTCTCCTCTCCCTGCCGCCGCCAGCCATCCTGGCTCTCCCTGACACCGTTCTGACCACCGAATTTTCCGGGCTTCCCCCGAATATTCTCCGAATCTCCTCCAGGTACCTTCTCCTCCAAGTACTTCTTCCAATGAGTGAGGGTAACTCCCCCACTCTCATATTTTGTATGGAAGTTGTGGTTTTGTTGTTAAAACTTGGCCAGAAGTTTCCTTTGTGTTCCTTTGCATGTTAGAAATCGTAGACTAGCAACCCCTTTGCTCGATCTTTCTTTGTACTGTCAATCTGAGATGATTCTGCAAAATTTCGCCAGGGCCAGATTATCCGCCCCTGGCTAGGTCGAATTATCCGTCCTGGAAGGGTTGCACCTACTGAAGTTCGTCTCAGACTATGGTTTAACATATGATTGACTTGTGGTTATTTTTCTACTATTTTTAGCAATCCTCCTGGACTTGTGTGTGCTCATCCTCTTGCTATCTACCTCATTCGTTTCACAGGTGGTTCTAGTGGTGTCAGTAAAACGTATCAATGTCGTCCTCCTGCTCGGTATTTTAGGCCCAATGAAGAAGGTGTTCTGGTTGACGAGGTTGAGTTGAGGAGGCATAAAAGAGAGGCTACAAGGATGGATGAAAGGGCTAAGAAGGACAAGATGTCACGTGATGGTTCCAACAAAAGGGCAAGTAGACTAGGGTCAGCTACAAGGACATGGACATTATCTCGTACTCAGCTATTCGGCAGCATGATGTGTACTTGGAGGCTGAGATTTACGAGGAGCTTGCGGATCCCAACTTTTGGTGTGCTCATCAGAAGTTCATCTTTGATGATGTCTACGACCGCTGAAAGATTTGGCCCATGCATCCTATGGATCTGACCGAGGCAGGTCGTAAGCCTCAATATGCTAATGCTCTCGCTGTGACTGAATGGATGGGGCTACATCATCTCATGGAACTTTAGTGTTCCTATGACACCTCCCTAGTGAAGCAGTTTTTCTCCACTCTCATGGTGTGTGGAGATGAGCGTCGCACCATGAAGTGGATGACAGGCGACAACTTTCTGCATGATGATTTCTACATGTTTCCTCATGTTATTGGCTATTCTTTCAGTGGTCGAGATCATTCATGTGGGCATCGCATTATCATTCCCATAAATCCCAACAAGGACACACTACTTTCACCATGTTGTGGACAAAATGGTGCAATTGGCAAGGTTGCAGGTCTCTCTCCACTCTATGCTCAGCTTGTTAACATTTTTTGTAATTGCATCACTCCGAGTGGGGGAAACGATGACAATATCAGTGGTCATCTCATTCAGTTGCTTGGCTTTGCTTATGAGTGTGCCTCTGCTGAAGACCCCGCTGTGAGTTACAAGTTGGATGTGATGGCTTTCATCTTCCATGAGTTGACTGATGCTATGTACAACAGGTTGTCCATCCCTTATGCTCCATTTATTATGATGCTCATCAAGCATATGCCTCCCCATGAGGATTTCAGTGGGAAACTCGATGGTGAACACAAAGTCAAGAAGATATACAACAAGTCTAGGAAGACCTCTCACCCCTCTACAACTCCCGAGTCCTTTATGGGAGATGCTAGGGTGAGTGGGAGAAGGCCCCCCATCCCATCTATTGCATGTGAAGTGAAGCAACTTAACTGGTTCCAGCACAACATTCTTTGCATGGGGGTTGACACTCACAAGGGGAAGTACGAGGCATACCGGCAGCGTCATGACATGATTCACACTCAACAACTTATCCTTCACCATGTCTCCAGGGCATCATGCCCTCCTCCTACATAGTCAGCTCCTACTTCATATGCTTAGTGGAACATGTCAGGCATTCACTATAGTGACATGGAGCGTCACTTGTTCCCTGCCCCAGCTCCGCCATCCGCTGATGATGAGGACGAGGATGAGGAGTATGATGATGATGAGTACGCCTACGACAAGGAATATTACAAGGACAAGGAGTGATCTCTCGGTATGCTAGCATTGCTCTTTTCCCTTTTTGGCTTTTCGATCCCAAAGGGGGAGTAGTTCTAGTAGGTGTTGAGGGGATTTGCATGGGTCGGGCACAAGCACATTTGTCATTTTATTGTTTTCTTTTACCATTGCTTATGCCCATTTAGCATTGAACTCTCTTATTTGCTATTTGGTTTGTTTGTGTGAGACTATGTTGGTCCGTCTTGAGTCATGAGACTATGGATTTATCTCTATGGATCTATCAATGGTTGTCTATGGATTTATCACTATGGAATTCTAGAATTATCAAAGTGGGTGTATCATTATGCCATTATTCTCGGAAGTCTCAATATGGGGGTTTCTAAAATGTATCTATCATTCTAATATTTAGGACTTCATTATGGGTGGTATGATACATCTCTATCTCTAACTCATCATTTGTTATTAGCTTCCAATTCATGAAAAAGTATTGAACCTATGTGTGTGCATTTGTATTCAAATGCAAACTTAATATATGCACACATTTAGGGGAGTCCTTTTTATCCTTGGAATGATGTTGTTAGTAGGGCTTTATTGCAATCCTAGTATTGTCATCTAACACCAAAAAAGGGGAGATTGAAAGAACATTTCATGATCTCATATGTTTTATGTGTTAGATAACAATGGTAAGGATTATTTGATTGGGTGTTGAGTGCTGCAGATGTTCCTCCCCAAATACAGTTCAATAGGAGTTTTGGGGGGCGGATTATCCGCCCCTATCAATGGACGGATTATTCACTCCTCATGGATCACCAAAGACAAACTAGGTGCGTCACACGATATGTGGGACGGATTTTCCGTCCAGGGCCGGAGCTTTTGCCCAGGCCAGATAATCTGCCCCTTCAGGGGGCGGATAATCCGGCCCCGGGATTTATTCGAAGAGTGGCCAAGGCACATCATGCAGGGAGGGGACAGAATTTACCATCGGATTATCCGTCTTGGGCCAGACTTTATGTCTAGGCCGGATAATCCGGCCCCCATCAGGTGGACAGATAATCCGCCCCTGGCTCGTGTTCAAACGGCACCAATGCGCATCATGCGGGGAGGGGGCGGATTATCTCCCCGGTTAATCCATCCCTAGTCAGAGTTTTTGGCCTAACCGGATTATCCAGCCCCCACTTAGGACGGATTATCTGGCCCCCAAAACCTCCAATGACAGCCTTTTGGATGGGGGTATAAATACCCCTTCAGATCCTCATTTCAGATCTCCTGGATCCCACGAAAGAGCTTTGCACTATTCATATCGATTCAAGCGCAGTCTACATCTTCAACCACTCAAAGGCTCGGGCTTTGGGGAATTGAAGGAGGATACTTTGATCTTCATCGGCACCAATCAATATTTCCATTTCCCCTCCGTTCACTTGGAGGATTCTTGATCTAGAGTTCTTATGAGTTTCTAGATCTTGGTTACGATTATTGACATACTTGTTTCTTGTGGCATCTTGTTGTCATCACGGGAGCCTCCAATTGAGTTATGGATGCGTGCCCCGCTAGTGTTGTAAAGGCATTGATTCCCGCCTAGAAGAGTACCAAATAGTGGAAGGTGGATTAGGCCTCTCATGGCGAGATCCATCGGAGAATAGGGTGAGGCCTTTTGTGGCGTGGTGGTCTTAGTACCGCCCACCCCTCCAACACAGACGTACTTCCCTTAACAAGGAAGTAACTGCGGTAAAACAAATCATGTGTCTCCGTGTGCTTCACTACGGTTACGTCGTTCCACTCTCCTCGCCTTTACTCGCTTAGTAGTTAGGTTGACATATAGGGAAATTCCTCTTAGTTGCATATCTAGAGAATTTACCTTTATGTTAAGCCTAAAATCGAAAAAGAACTAAAATTTGGAGTAGCACCTATTCACCCCCCTCTAGGTGCCCGTACGATCCATTTCACATTTGAATGTTGAACCGTCCATCTAAGATAGTGACAATCACATGCCATGTACACAAGATGGGACATCTATGACATAGAGTATTTTGGAAAGAAGAAAGAGCAGTCTATTTCCATCACCGAACATATCCACCTTGCCGCGCAAGCAATGCTACCATGGGATTGTAGGAGAGGATGAAGCGGATCGGCTCCACCATATATCTTTATGTTGTGCAGCCATTGTAGCACTTCATCACCACAACGCATACATGCCACATCATTGTCCCTAGGATCCGCTCTAGGGTCATTTCCTTGCAAGTGGTGCCTCCTATAGTCTTCACATGTCGATCGAGAGGAGAAATCCTAGCACGCATTGCATCAGCCACACTGGGCATCTCATCTCGATTGGATCTAAACGAGTGCGGACTTCTAGGACAACAACCATTCACATTTAGTATCATTTCCACCTCTTGCACCTCCGACTTCCTCTCGCCCCCACCATTTTCCTCATGCCACTAGTCGGCACTGTCCTCCTGTCAAAACTTGGTTCCACATGGAGACCCACCACCGCCGTCATACGATGGTGATAGTGGGAGGAAGGTCTTAGTGGCTAGGCTTTCGGCCACTTCTCGTTTTGCCCATCCGGATGACGTGGGGGCTAGAATTAAAGATTTTAAATATTTTGGCGCAAATGACCTCTTTATAACATGTATTTTTATATTGGTATTGAATTGAATAGACTATTTTTTCTATGAACATTGATATATGCTATGATGGGATAATTTACAACCATCGTTTCTTTTGTGCACTTTCCTTCCTTTGCCTTCTTCAAGATGGTAGTTTTTGGGACTATGCTCTAGAGGCAATAACTATTATTATTATTATATAATCCCATGTTCAATATATGGGTTTATCGAACTATATTACAACTGCTGTGAACCTTGATTGTGAGAATCAAAGTAAGCATCGCATGCAAGTGTAGTAAATATGAACCAACGAGATGTTTCTAGTCTAGCCTCTAGGACTAGCTCATGTCGTTGAGTGATGATAAAGTTTCCTGATCATAGGTAAAGAGTATACTGCCAAATATGAGAGTACATTGTCTAGAGAAACAAGGGTATGGAACAGATCCACATGATGATTTACTATGAGATATAATCATGTTGTTAATAGTAATATCATCATACCATTATCTTATGCATGAATCCTTGGGCCATGAGAATATCAAGCACCCTCATACCGTAAGGTTTGTCTTTGGTCTTGTCCCAACGCCATACTACAAATGTGGTCATAACGGATTTTCTGAGAAAGCACGAAAGTATGCCTAGGGACTAGATAGTTCAATAAGTGGGATCACGCTCCTCCTCACGATGGAGAGATATTCTCTGAGCCCACTCGGTATTACGATATCACCCAATCGTCTTCATAAACACCATCATGATGAGATCATGAAGGACATCAGAATACAAACACGAGTTAAAGAAAGTGAAATCATAACGAGGATAACCGATAGAGTGATCAAGAGTTGAATCACGAGGATACCAATATCTCACCTCGAATTGTCACACGAATATCACAAAGCGGAAGGATTAACATATGTAGAATGAGTGGGTTCGCTCGATATGATCTTCGCATAGTGAAGTGGGAACCATCATGGGTGTTCATGCTCCGTTGTTGGTAATTGATCCGATAAGTCTTTCGGAGTCACATCCACTTACTACCAGACTTGATCAGATCACACGCATAAGGTCTAGTGATGAAGTTGTGTTTGTCACCTATATGGTAGGTAGCTTATAGAGATTTCTATAATAGTTTCCGGACCTACCAGAATAGTTCCGGGATTCATTGAGACACCTCAGAGAGTAATCAGAACTATTAGGTGATGATGGCTCAAAAAGTGATGAGCTCGTTGGGAACCCCAAGAGGAAGGTATGATGAGCACAGTAGCAAATTTTCCCTCAGTGATGAAACCAAGGTTATCGAACCAGTAGGAGCAAGGAAAACAACTCCAAGGTGTTGTCTTCCAAGTTGGAATCCTACACAACACAACCACAGAACTTTGCCCCAACTTACAGTGAGGTTGTCAATCTCACCGGTTTTGCTAAAAACAAAGGATTAAACATATTGCGTGGAAGATAGTAATTGCTTGTAGAAAATAAACAGAAAACAGTAAATAGATTGTAGATTGATGGTAAAGAATGGACCGGGGTCCATAGTTCACTAGAGGTGATTCTCCTTAAGATAGTTGACATGTTGGGTGAACAAATTACAGCGGGGCAATTGACAGACACCGAGAAAGCATACATGTATATACTAATCATATTGACTCCTATGAGATTTGATTAGCATTACAACATTATACATAAACCGTAATCCAACTGCATCTATGACTAATAATCCACCTTCAGTTTACCATCCGAACCCCCTCCAGTATTAAGTTGCAAGCAACAGATAATTGCATTAAGCAGAGTGTGTAAAGTAAACAATACGATTGTTCTATGAACAAAGGATTGTTGTTTTCTCCCTAGTAGCAACAACACATCTAGTACCTTAGAGATTTCTGTCACTTCCCCAGATTCCTAGAGGCATGAACCCACTATCGAGCATAAATACTTCCTCTTGGAGTTGCTAGCATCTACTCGGCCAAGATAGCTACTAACAACAGAAAGCATGCAAGATCACAAATAACATAGACATGATAGAATCAATAGTCAATCTGAAATAGAATCTCAATATCCATCGGATCCCCACAAACACAACATGTAAGATTACAAATAGATGATCTTGATCATGAACGGAGCTCACAAGATCTAAACATGGTAGCACAAAGGAGAAGAACCAACCATCTAGCTACTACATGGACCCGTAGTCCATGGATGAACTACTCACGCATCACACCAGAGGCAGGCATGGTGATGAAGAAGGCCTCTAGGGTGATCTCTCCCCTCTAGTGGGGTGCCGGGAAGAGCTTCAGATCCCTCCTGATCTAGGGATGGAGATGGTGGCAGCTACTGACTCTTTCGTGGAATTCTGATCGGGTACTTAGGGTTTTCTCCCCTCCGGACTCCATATTCCTTCTGGTGAAATATTGACTTGGGCTTTTGTTCGGTCCAATTTCGAGAATATTTCCTTACTAGCTTTTCTGAAACCAAAAACAACAGAAAACAGGCAACTGGCACTGTGGCATCTTGTTAATAAGTTAGTTCCAGAAAATGTGTAAAAATACTCCAAAGTGTGGACAAAACATAAGAAAGTAAATATAAAACAAGCATGGAACATCAAAAATTATAGATACGTTTACAACGTATCAACATCCCCAAGCTTAACTCATGCTCGTCCTCGAGTAGGTAAGTGAAAAAAAAGAATAATTTTTTAGGTGACATGCACCATCATAATCTTGATCAAGGTATTTGTAAAACATTGATAGCTGGGATCATAGTACTTTAACATAGCATGAAAGATATAGTTCTAACAATAAGACATAGAAACTATGTTATAACATGAAAATGTACAAACAAAAGATTCATGAATAGCAATGCTTTGAAAGACGTTTGGTAGTTTCACATATAGAAAACATAATAAAAATGGTATTCAGCTTGTCCCTCATAGTGTAGCAAAACATAAATGCATAGGACACCTTCAAAGTTCATAAGGGTGACTAGATACAAATAGTTTAAGAACAAGCAATAATCAAAGTTATGAATCAATCAACAAGTCTTGGGACAATGCACATTAAACTAAGAATGGACACTATGATCTCTCAATGGGTGCATAAAGATAGAAGATGGAGACTCAACATAAAAAGTAAAAGAAAGGCCCTTCATAGAAGGAAGCAGGGATTCAAGTCTCATAAAGAGCTTCCAAAAATTATGGTACTTATTAGCTTTCAGCTCTCATTGCCCCTATCATAAGCATCTTTAGGTGGTTAAGGTTAAAGTGAACAAATATGAGGATATGCTTGACAAGTTATAAGCTGAAAATCTCATGCCCCTTACTTACGAGTACCGTTCCTCATGCTACTCAAGTTTAGTCACAAGTAAGTTCTTGTCATTGTAAGTACATGTGTATCATAGAAAACCGCCAACGGGGTACCCCTTGCCCGATGATATGGAGGAATCCCCATATCAAAATGACAAGGCAAGCAGACAATGAGCATCACAACATCCTTTTATATCCTATTTGCATAGGCCTCTTTTTTTATTTTCTTCTTCTTTTTTCTCTCCCTTTTTTATTTCCTATTTGCATAGGATTTTTTATATAGAGGATGCTTCATAGATTGCTCATTATGGTTATGCTGCAGGTTTCCACCATAATTAGGCATGGATTAGACCAACCGCCCAGGTGTTTCTCTAACACATATACGAACTCTATGAGCCTTACAAGCTCCCCTTTCATTTCACACCACCGGGATCCATAATCAAAAGAACATGATATCAACTAAATAAAGTGCAATATTGAAAGCGTTCCCCATGATAGCATGGTTCTGCTAATTCACAACTTACAAAACGCGAGCACATACGCAACATAGATGGGCACAATGGTTCAAGTTTATTAAGTGCGAGAAAAGTAAAGTGTGCCATCAAGTTCGTGAGAGCTTTAATCACTAATTTTCACATAACAAGTTTAATTCGGAAGGTAGATAAAAACATGAATATACTTGGAATAGCAAATGCTAATAGGTAGGTATGGTGGACTCTTTGGAATAACTTGGTTTTATTTGGAGTTGGATGCATGAGTGGAACTCATACTTGGTATGGAGGCTAGCAAAAGACTGGGAGCGACCAACTAAGAGAGCAATAATGGCCATAATCATGTAAAGCGACAAAACATCATTAATTAAAGCATAAAGTGATATTACAAGTCGAAAACTAAATTATCATAGAGGCTATGGTGACTTGGTATAGTCTTAACATGGTGTGAGCATGCGCCAAGTCAACCCAAATAAAGCATTAAAGGAGAATACCACAATATTATGTTTTTATATGCTAAAAGAACGCATGATTCTTTCAAGGCACATTAAGCAATCTCAATTGTTTATAACATGTCATGCTACAACAATAATCACTAAGCATAAATCCAAATCAATATCAAGCATCACATGATAAAGCCTAAGCCACAGTAAAAAACAAGCTCCTTTTATACCACTTAAGCATGAACTTTCCTACTCTTTTTCAATTCAAATCAACTTATTTGAAAACTAATGTATGAATGCGGGGGTCCAACCAACTTTATTTAAGCAAACCAAGCAAACTAAACTAAAAACAAAAACAAAGATGCTCCAAGAACAACACAACTGTGCATGAAACAATAAAAATGAAGTATTTGGAAGAAACCTGAGATTTTTATTGATGAAGAAGGGGATGCCTTGGGCATCCCCAAGCTTTGACGCTTGTACTTCTTGAATATTTCTTGGGGTGACATGGGTGGCATCCCCAAGCTTGAGCTTTTGTCCATACTTCATCTTATCACATTACTCTTCCCTACACTTCAAAATTTCTTTCATACAAAACTTCACACAATCTTCATTAGCAACATTAGTGCACTCAAGATAATAAGTCTTTTGGTTTAGTTTCAACACATAAAACTTTCATTAAAATAGAAGCTAATGTATCACTTCCTTTAAAAATTTAAAATGATCAAAGAGAACTCAAAGAGAAAGAGATTAAGAGGCAAATGCAAATAATGGCAGAAATCTGTCAAAACAGACCAGCAGGTAAAAACCAATTTCTTCGAAGACCTTCTGTTGCTCAAATCGAAAAGTGTTGAACTAACGAAAGTTGGATAACAACCTGGGGCAGAAGCAAAACAAATTACAGCTCAAACCGACTTACAGAGATTTTTCACGAATTTTTACAGCGAAGCACAAAAATCTATTTCGGGACAGCAACTTTCCCAAGTCTTACTTCTCTCTCATTAGAGGTTACTCTTGGCACAAAAACCACACAAAAATGACAAGGAGAGGTTATTACTGAAGCAATAACTTACAATACTCAACAAAAGATTCCTAACAAAATTTGGGTTATCTCCCAATAAGTGCTTTTCTTTAACGCCTTTGAGCTAGGCATAAGAAGCAAGAAAAGAATCAAGTATTCTCAAATGAAGAAGCATTAAAACCAGATTTCTTGCTCCTACCTCTATTACCTTTATTATTATCCTTGGGGAATGTATGATTGTTTGATGGAGAAGCAAAATGCATGATTCCCTTCTCCACATCTATTATAGCTCCAAGGAGTTTTAATAGGGATCTTCCAAGTGTAATTTGTCCTTTTCCTACACATTCAATAACAAGGTAATCAGTAGACACCAATTTCCCTAGAATCTTTGTAAACACTCCTTTAGCTATTCCAATGGGTAATATTGTGGCATTATTAGCAAGAGATATTTATTCTCCTCCTTCAGAAAGTCCCCAAAGATTTAAAAGATTCATAGATATCTTTAGGCATAAGGCAGAATTCATACATGATATCACAACGAGTATGAAAAGTTTCATTATTTATAACAACTTTTACTGTAGGAAGCCATTTTGAGGGTTCAGAGTTTATTGGAACATAATCATGATGCTCTCTAAGCATGTTATAGCAATCTTTTAAACTAGCTGTGTTGGCTTCAAGAGTGTTTAATCTAGCAAATATGTTTATGAAGGAGGAATCAGATTTGCTAGGCAAGTTATATGTCGAGACCAACTTCTTTATGGCATTAAAAGCTTGACCCTCATTACATTGGAGGAAATATCCTCCTACTATAGCATCCAAAGCATATCTATAGCATAGAGCAGTCCCAAAGTAAAAACTACTAAGAAACAAGCTTAGAGTCATTTTAGGTTCAGTTTTTGCATGTAATTCAGAGATTCTAGACCAAGCTTCTTTGAAACTCTCTTCAATTCCTTGTTTGAAAGTAAAAATCATTTCCTCAGGTGACATACTGATTGGAGAAATGCTAGACATAATAGCAATTTGAGATAGAGACTAATTTTTTTTGTGTTTTTAATATGAAGAAGCAAACTAGAACTACTAATTTTTTTGTGTTTTTGATAAAAGAAACAAGCAAACAAAGCAAAAATAAACTAAGAAAAATAAATAAAACAAAGTAAAGAGATTGGTTATGAAGGACTCCCCTTGTGAAGCTGTCCTTGACTCCCTGGCAACGGCGCCAGAAAATAGGCTTGATGGCTCAAAAAGTGATGAGCTCGTTGGGAAACCCAAGAGGAAGGTATGATGAGCACAACAACAAATTTTCCCTCAGTGATGAAACCAAGGTTATCGAACCAGTAGGAGCAAGGAAACAACTCCCAGGTGTTGTCTTCCAACTTGGAATCCTGCACAACACAACCACAGAACTTTTCCCCAACTTACAGTGAAGTTGTCAATCTCACCGGTTTTGCTGAAAAGAAAGGATTAAACGTATTGTGTGGAAGATAGTAATTGCTTGCAGAAAGTAAACAGAAAATAGTAAATAGATTGTAGATTGATGGTAAAGAATGGTCCGGGGTCCATAGTTCACTAGAGGTGATTCTCCTTAAGATAGTTGACATGTTGGGTGAACAAATTACAACATGGCAATTGACAGACACCGAGAAAGCATACATGCATATACTAATCATCTTGACTCCTATGAGATTTGATTGGGCATTACAACATTATACATAGACCTTAATCCAACTGCATCTATGACTAATAATCCACCTTCAGGTTATCATCCGAACCCCCTCCAGTATTAAGTTGCAAGCAACAGATAATTGCATTAAGCAAAGTGTGTAAAATAAACAATATGATTGTTCTATGAACAAAGGATTGCTGTTTTCTCCCTAGTAGCAACAACACATCTAGTACCTTAGAGATTTCGGTCACTTCCCTAGATTCCTAGAGGCATGAAGCCACTATCGAGCATAAATACTTCCTCTTGGAGTTGCTAGCATCTACTCGGCTAAGATAGCTACTAACAACGGAAAGCATGCAAGATCACAAATAACATAGACATGATAGAATCAATAATCAATCTGAAATAGTATCTCAATATCCATCGGATCCCCGCAAACACAACATGTAAGATTACAAATAGATGATCTTGATCATGAACGGAGCTCACAAGATCTAAACATGATAGCACAAACGAGAAGAACCAACCGTCTAGCTACTACATGGACCCGCAGTCCAGGGATGAACTACTCACGCATTACACTGGAGGCATGCATGGTGATGAAGAAGGACTCCAGGGTGATCTCTCCCCTCCAGCAGGGTGCCGGGAAGAGCTTCAGATCCCTCCCGATCTAGGGATGGAGATGACGGCGGCTATAGACTCTTTCGTGGAATTTTGATTGGGTACTTAGGGTTTTCGTCCTGGAGGCAATATATAGGCGAAGGGGTAAGGTCGATGGAGTACCAGGGGGCCCAAACCCCGGGTGGCGCGACTAGGGCTTGTCGTGCCGCCACCAGGTGTGGCCTCCCTGGTGCGCCACTTCGTCTCCCCTCCGGACTCCGTATTCCTTCTGGTGAAATATTGACTTGGGCTTTTGTCCGGTCCAATTTCGAGAATATTTCCTTACTAGCTTTTCTGAAACCAAAAATAGAAGAAAATAGGCAACTGGCACTGTGGCATCTTGTTAATAGGTTAGTTCTAGAAAATGTGTAAAAATACTCTAAAGTGTGGACAAAACATAAGAAAGTAAATATAAAACAAGCATGAAACATCAAAAATTATAGATACGTTTACAACGTATCAGGTGACATGACCTAATTCGGTAAGGATGTTCTGAAGTCATCAGTGGTGGTTCCGAGGTTCATCTAATCATCCCGAGACGCTAGTTATGTCAGAGGGCTTTCAGAAACATTCTAGAATATATATAGGATCGAGGTACCGGGAGCATTTGAGAGAAACTGGAATCGAGACAGAGTGCTGGAAGAGGTTCTGGTGGTCGGATTGGATAAGGGGACATGCCCACCTTGGCCCCTGGTATGCAAGAATCGAGACAGAGTGCTGGAAGAGGCATCCAGGGGCTCCCTTGGCCACCGCCCCCTCCTTGCGCCACCGCCCCTAGGGGTGGGAACTCTAGGGAGCGACCTCCCCTCTCCCTCCTCCTATATAAAGGCCTCAAGGTCCCTTATCCCAAGACACACCACAACTCCTCCTTGAGTTCTCTCTGTATCTCATGCTACACTATAATAGTTTCTCCAAAAGGCTGCGGGACAGGCACCGTTGGCGTCGAGCTCTACACGGCAGAGCGTTGACGGATCGGAGGACTACACGCGTGCAATCCCCGAAGGGAGCGTCCGTTCGATCCTAGCATCGAGTGGACATTCTCCGGGCAGCTGGGAGAGATATACCTAGCTGCGGGGATCGACACGCTCATCATCAACATCTACATCAACCGACACCCTCTTCCGCATCAACGTCGGTATGAGATCTAGATCTATTCTAACTAGTGTCTTCATGGTTAGATCTTGGTTGTTTGTGTAGGGTAAATTCTTTTGTTTTGCATGCGCGAATCCCAATAGTAGTGACAACTCTGGTGATGGCCAATGACGGAGGCAACCTTTTTTCGAGCATAGTCATGCTTTGTCACTTATAGCGCTTTGCTAAATATTATTATTGGCATTAATTGCACCCAAGTATTGTGCGGTTGAGTTCGCTAAATGAGACTACCTAACTACCCCTGGCTACGCCCTTGTGATGCCCATGTCATCGGTGACGAGTATGTTTTATCTTTCTCTATATCTTCTACCTTACACACCCTATCTCCGAGACTATCTTGCACCCCCTCGAATTATGCCGCCTGGCCAACAAGCTACCACGGGGTGAACACATATCTTGTGTGTTTTCATCATTGCGTACAAGGATATTCTGTAATTCCCTACACGTTCTACCTCCTACACCTTATCTCCGCACCTACCTTGCATTCTCTGTGAATCGTGTTGTCTAACGACCTCCAAATGTCCATGGAAACAAACGGTTGTCTTTAATTTCTTCGCAGTGCATCGTGTAAAATGGTTAACATGGTCGTTCGGACTCCACCATTGCCGACGAGGATGTTATATCTCTCACGACACATACTACCTTTTGTACACTATCTCTGTACATATACCTCCTTGCATTCTCCATGAATCGTGTTATCTAACCGCTAGACCCCATGGAATCGAACAAATATCGTTTGTGTCTTCGTCGCCTGCATTGCGTAAGAGGGTTAACCCGGTCATTTTCGGCAATATTATTATATCTACAACTGCTGTGTGGGGAATTTTTTGTTGTGTGTGTTTTTCATTGCTTCATGTAAAAATGTTAATCCCAGCTGAAACATATGCTTACATACTCCATTCATGGTGTATACGAGTAGTATCAAACGTGCGGTGGGACAATTTGTGGACAGTTCCTTAATCCAACATCTTTATTGCGCAAATCCAAACCTGGTTGATAGCGACGTAGTAAATGAAAAGATTTGCCAACACAGCAAAACGAGACGTCCATCCTTTGATCTCATCTTTCCCTATTCCGCTCCCTATTATTGCCTCCTCTCCCGCCGCTCAAGATTTTCGTCGATAAACTAATCGCAACCGATTCATTCATGGAAGGAAAAGAGGCCACAGAAAGAGGACAAAATTAGTAAGAAAAACACAGGCATCGCCGTCGTCGAGTGGACATCACCAACGTCTCCCGGCCGCAGCCTCCTCCTCCGCCTCCACCGCCTCCTCCCTCTTTCAATCGGCGATCCCAGGATTCCGAGAGATCCACATCACCCCGCCGCCGCATCGACGAATCCCTAGGCAATCCCAAGGGGGCCCTAGAATCCGGGAGGAAATTTATTCGGGAATCCGGGAAGAAGAACAAACGGACCCCGGCGCTCCTTCCGGCCATGGACACGGACCCGCTGCTCCCGACCTCCGCCGTGCCGCACCTCCTCCAGCCGCTGCCGGAGAACTCGTCCTTCTCCGACTTCGGCGCGCCGCCCCCCAATCCGCCCTGCCCCTCCCCGGCTTCCTCCTACAAGGAGCGCCTCATCTTCGGGCCCCACATGCAGGAACCCGCGCCGCCGCCTCCTCCACCGCCCCCGCCGCCGCAGCAGCAGCACCACTACCGCCGCATCTCCGTCGGCCAGCACGACCCTTTCCGCGACTACGACTTCCCGGGATGCTCCTCCTCCTCCCCGCCCTCCACTCCCTCCGACGAGGAGGGCCAGCTCCAGCAGCCCCTCACGCCATCGCTCTTCACCTTCCTCGGCGCGCGCACCAATCTCCACCGCTCCCGTACCGCGCCCGCCATGGCGCCTCTCAGCGCCGCCGTCCTCGCCGCCGACGCCGACGCCGACCACCACAACCCGCCGCCGCCGCCTAGGAGGCCGGCCATCGTGCTCCACGCCTTCCTCTTCCTGCTCGCCTACCTCGTCCTGGGCGTTACCTTCTACGCCGCCGCTCCCAACAACTTCACCTCCTCCAATGGGCCCACCCACCCCGTCGTCGACGCGCTCTACTTCTGCATCGTCACGCTCTGCACGATCGGATACGGGGACATCACACCGGCCAGCCCTGCCGCCAAGCTATTCTCCATCTCCTTCGTCCTCGTCGGCTTCGGCTTCGTCGACATCCTCCTCTCCGGTATGGTATCCTACGTGCTCGACCTCCAGGAGCACCTCCTCCTCACCGCCATCAAGAACCCCCGCTCGTCGCGCAAGCACCGCCACAACTACATCTTCGACGTCAAGAAGGGCCGGATGCGCGTGCGCATGAAGGTTGCCCTTGCGCTTGGTGTGGTGGCCATCTGCGTCGGCGTCGGGGCCACTGTGCTCAGGAAGGTGGAGAAAATGGGGTGGCTCGATGCCGTCTACCTTGCGGTCATGTCGGTGACCACGGTCGGCTATGGGGATCACGCCTTCCGGACACTGCCTGGCCGCCTTTTTGCATCTGCCTGGCTTCTCGTGTCCACGCTAGCCGTGGCACGGGCATTCCTCTACTTGGCCGAGATGAGGATTGACAAGAGACACCGTGCAATGGCCAATTGGGTGCTGTCCAGAGACATGACCGTGTCAGAGTTTCTCGCTGCCGACATCGACAACCACGGCTATGTCACGTAAGTCATCCGGTGCTAAAACTTTTTTACATTCTTGCATTGACCGCTTAGGATAGTTATATCTGTTGTGCCAAAGATCAATAGTCAATTTAGCATGGTAATGGATTTTTGGACCTAGAAATGTAGAACGACCTGCAAACTATAAAGAGGCTTTTACTAGGTACTTAAGTTGCAGAGCAACACACTCAACTAGAAAGTTTAAGAATGACTTGATGCCTGACAGTCAACAGTCATTGTATCATGAACATTGGCTAAGGCTGCTGGTTTAGTTTGCACTAATGAGGTAATCAGTTTTTGTGCCTTATTAATTACAATGGGACATTTGGAACAGTTGATTTGTGCTTATATTAAGAGGAAGAAATCAGAAGGAGTCAAAGAACGACTCCGCTTACTCAGTATATGGTTTTTATTATGCTGCATTCTTTATTTACTGAACTATAGAATCCGAAAAGGGGATGTGTTTGGAGAGGGGTCACTGTTTTCATATATAACACTATTAGCAAAATTAAAATATGTGAAAGAGATGCCTCTGAATACGGTGCAGTTGAAAAAAATTGTAGTAGAATGATATCTACCGTCGGTACTGTGATTTTGGTGACTTGTGACCACATAACTTCTTTTTCTGTTGACATATAGAATGAATGCAATTAACAAATAAATCATCTTGCCATGTTCATGGAATCAATTCATTGGTCCTTGTTTTCTGTTTATGTTTTGAAATACATTTTAGATTGAGTTATTGCATAAGTATCATAGTGTGCAGTTATGGCTGTAAGATGAAAAGAATACTAGAAACCAAAAGCTTGACAGATTTTCTCACAAGCATGGTATTATAAATATCAGATAAGGGCTTCCTATGTAAAGTATGGCGTCTTAAGAGAGGATAGTTTTGTTAGTAAGATACAACCATAAGTTTTATTGGAAATTTGAGGATTGAGTAGATGAATCAACTTATGTGTATTATGTTACATCATAGCAGACTTTTGTGTATGTTTTGGTTGGTTAATCATGTTTTTCTGTTGTATGCCAACCTGAGCCATTTAAAATGCATGTCATGATGTTAAGATATAAATACCCAAAATATAAGGCGCCTAAGGATTAGTCAAAAGTCAACGTTTTCTAAGTTTGACCAAGTTTATACACAAAAATATGAATATTTATAATACCGAATCTATATCAATAGATTCACCATAAAGTATATTTTACTAACGTGTCCATTTAATATTGTACATATAGATATATTTTTTCCTAAATATTTGGTCAAAGTTAGTAAGATTTGACTTTTCACTAATCCTTGGGCGCCTTATATTTTGGGACCGCGGGAGTATATAATATTTTTAAGAGATCATTTTTTGTGAGCATCCTTATACAAGAGAATATGTATCGTTCATAACATTTTTTATTTGTCGTTGTATGCATGCGGTGGTGGTACAATCAGTTACCAGGATCAAAAGTATTTCCAATATTTGTAAAGCTATGACATATTCTATTACGTATTATTTTTTAGGAGATATTTATTGAATTTTACTGAGGTATTCTGTGGCCACAAGTTCAACAAATGACTAATGTTTGTAGAACTTCACGTATAGTTCAGAATATGGACATGTTATTGAAGTTTTAGATGGTGTATTGTGTAGTCATTCTATGATGAATGTGAATAGAGGAAATCAAGACACAGTACTGTTATTGCAATTGCTCACCTCCTGGCCTTCTTTCAATAAGTCTGACAACTTTTATGGCTACTTTGTTTTAGTGCCACAGATGAGGCATGCCACATTTTCTTACTAGCATGACCCACCAGTCATAGGCTCAATTTTTTGCCAAATATAGTTGTATAACCACACCTTTTGTGGCTTGCTATTGTTTAGCAGGAAAAGCGTGCTAAAGGTTGGCATGGCCAGAACATGCCCTTGATTATTATCACATTTGAGTAGTCCTAAAAAAAAAAAGAAAAAAATCCAAAACGTAAAGTTATTTTTTCCCAAACATTGCATTCTTGTAGAATGCCGAGTCATTCATAATGCTGCCAGCTCAGTTCTAAGAAGTGTTATATTGAAATACTTTATGAATTGAACCTTGTTAAGTGTGCTGTCTATACAAATGTATTATACTGGTCTATCCACTCATTATTTTGTCAATGTTTGCGTAATGAGTTTGATTTTATATTTGTGTATGCTGTTATTTCAGAATTTGTTGATGTTAACTCCTGCAGTGCTGCACCAGCTACACCCTTCATGCATTTTTCTATGATTAAGAAATATTATAACCGTTTATATTAGTTAACTTGAAGGGTATGGTTCTCAATAATTATTAACATAGAAAATATAGGTTTCTTTGGCATGAATTTAATCACACAATACAACTTCAGTAAACTTGATATATGTAGTGGTTCATCCATTTCTTAGGTCATTGATTTGAACATTTTGTACATTAATTGCGGCATACAGATTTGTACTTTTCTGAAATTGCATATTCCACCTGCATTTAGTTACTTGCTTTTAATTTTGTGCCACTGCAGAAGGTTAATTTTGTCAAAAATGATTATGACGTTATTTGCACAAGTTCCTCTTTCAGTTATGATCTCTTCGATACCCCACATTGAATGTAATCAGTGGTCTTTTAGGTTAACATTACACTGAGATTGGTAGAATGGGCGAGTGATATCCTTCTATGAAAGCAAATGTTTTTTCAACAATGACATTAGTTTACTTCCATAAGGAATACAGCTTGCTTGTTTCTAATAGTTGGTGTTGGTTAATAATTTCTTGCACTATTTCAGGAAATCGGAATTCGTTGTTTACAAGCTCAAGGAGATGGGGAAGATTTCAGACAAAGATATCAAGATGATCTGTGACCAATTCCAGAGGCTGGACTCAGGAAATAACGGAAAGATCACGCTTTCGGATCTCTTGCAGAGTCATCACCTGGGCAACGACCCTAGGGACATGAAAAGGGGGAAGAATTCATGACAGATGCCGTGAAGAGATGCGGAAACAAAATCATAGGGTAGTATGAATGTGGGGGCTGAGCAAGGTTAGAGCTAGGATGCCTGCACCGAACGCGAAAAAACCCAAATCAGTTGTAGGATAGCTGTAGGTAATCTGGTATCGGTTGAAATTGATTCTACCCTGGAGAGGGTGAGAATATCATTTCAGCGCGTAAGAAGACGCTGTAAATACAACAGTTATATTGAGAACTCCTTTGGAATATTGGTGGAGATTAGGTGGTCTTTTTTTTGGCCTCTCAACACATGTCTCTGGTCAAACATGAGGTTGATGACAGATGTGGATCCTCTGGTCCGCATGATCCACACAGGTTAGTGAAACAAGGTGTCTATGCTGGGCACGAGGCGTGCGGTATACCTACTTGGTTTTATTCTGGACTTGCAGAGTCACGCTATGATGGAATTTATTTATTAAGCATTGATTGGGATACACCTGGCCACTACGTTTTCCGGTTTGATTTTGTTCCAAGAAGCAAACCTGTGGATATTTTTTATTTTGTTCCGTAGCGCTGGTCATTTGGTGGTGCACAAGGAAACCAAGCCAAATCCTGTTGGCTGAACTGGCTGTCCCATATAGTGATTGTTTGTGGTAGCCACGGGACCTGAAGAAGAGGAAGACAGACGACAGGAAGAAGCCAGACAAAAGGAGTTTCAGTTTATTCCTGTTCTGTTTGATGCCCTCTCCAAAGGCCTCTCACTTATCTTTCCTGCTCCGATCGTTGACTAGCTGGGCTAAGCTCATGTACAACCACGAGCAGTGCCTAGGGTGTTGCAAATTTTAACGCAAAAAATGAAACAAAGACCACAGGAATATAAAGAACTACTGTACCTATAATCAGCACGCACCTCTGTTCGCTGATTATAGGACTTGAAAGCTGATCGCAAATGCATTACGGTATCGGTATGTGTGGTGGTAGCAGAGACAAAGTATCTCATGGACTTGCAAGGGCAGCACAAGCTATTCCAGTGCTTTCACTGAATTACTCCAAAGCAGTAAATCCTTGTACGCACGAGTATCCGTCGCCATGGATGGATCAAGCCACCGGAGGGGACACAGCTTTCTCCCTTCAACGGGGATCAGGGGAAGCTGTTATCCGAGACGGCCAAGGTAACTTCATTGTTGCTAGCTCAAGCTCTATTGCCTATGTATCTGATGCTGCAACTGCGGAGGCAAACGGCATTGCAGAATGGACTCATCCTTGCCGGGCAAGTGGGCTGCTTCAGGGTGGTCGTCAATTCTGGTTGTATGGAAGTCGTTCAAGTAACGAAGGATCGCGATAGTTCTACGAATTCTATTGCATTGATCATTGTCCTAGGGAGAGTAATGTAGTGGCACACACTAAAAATTCGGTGGGAGTCACAGACCATTGTATGGCATGATGAACCGCCTGAGTTCATTGTAGGTCAACCGGTAAACGATGTAACTTTGTTTGATCATCAATAAAGAGCCATCGGGGCTTTCCCTCGAAAAAGAAAAGGAGAACTACCTAACAGTTAGGCGACAGAGATTTCATCTTGGTCGATAAGGGCATTGAAATCTTTGGCCATTTTTTCGTACTTTTTCATATGTGGGTACTGTTAGTGGGACAAAAGATAGACCATAAGAGCTTCACCGTTCATAGAATTGCTAAACTGTGTTCCCTCCGTTCCCAATTATAAGACGTTTTGGTGGTTCAATTTGAACTGCCAAAACATCTTATATTAAAGCCGAGGTAGTACAAGTACAAGTTTATTAGCCTAAAATTGCAAAACAAAATGTGATATTTCATGTTTCATGGAGCAACTCTAGAAGATTTCTTAACCCCCCTGCTTCTCTAAAAGTTGTCAATATAGGGAAAATATCCACGAGCTAACAAGGAAGCAGAGAGAACCAATGAGGATCAAACCTAGCGTTTTCACCTTAGAAATCAGAGACCATCAACAAACTGAAGCACCCTGAGTTGTTGCCCCACCTTGCTGAGCCAGCACTGTCATACCCCTCAGGCTTGACAACAATAAACAGGAACCAGCCACTAAGTACACATCTTTTTCTAATTTCAAAATAATTTTGTTAACCCCAGTAATTCAGCATAACACCATGTTTAAACATGTCAGTACTCAATGATCCTTCATAGAAGCATATAACCACCGAGCAATTAGCAAAACATACACGGCAAATCACCAATAGCCACCTTCTGATGGGTCTGGTTTGCAAAACAAAACCGCGATGTGGATTGTAAATCACCTGTCTGATGAGAAGATCTGAAGGCTTTAAATCCTGCTGTGACATAGAATAAAAACAGGACAGTGCAAAAGCAAAACCTAGAATGTAACCAAAATGAGGGGCAAAGTGAAATTTGTCTCCCATCCCATAGTAACCAAACAGCCCAAGAAGTTTGGCAGGCCTTTCTGCCGATTTGTCATTGCTGTTGCTTCAACTAGTCTGTAAATTCATGCTGGTATATGATACAGCCATAGCGATGGTAGAAATGTAGAATGTGACCACCAACTAAACATGAGCAACAATTCCAGTGGTTCACGGGTACAATCAGAGCCCCTAGCTTCAGATTATTTTCGATAGCTTTCCTCAGGAAGTGGGAGATACGGCTGATGGTGCCGCCGCTGCCGGCAGGGCCTTCTTCTCCTTCACCACGGGCTCTGCAGGAGAAAAAAAGGGATCACGCGATGAACAAATTTCTGCAGAACCACTGTCCTAGAAACTTAATCGGAGCGGGGATGGAATTCGATTGATTACTTGAGATAAGAGCCTTGGGGCGGTCCTTGAAGAGGATCTTGTGCCGAATGACGCCGATCACCTCCAGCTCCACCGCGGCCGGCCCACCCTGGCCGTCGTTCTTCTTCTTCCTCAGCACCAGCAGGGGCTTCTTTAGAGTCACCCTGGTCCCGGCGAGCTCGTGGTATCCCACGGTGAAGGTATACGCGCCCTGGCAATGGCAAAGCCACTATGAGAATACAAGTATAGAACAACCTCGTATCTAGAAACGAGATGTGAGGGTAAAAATATTCTTACCTTGGAAGATGGGGATGAGGAGGTGGAGCAGAGGCGGCCGATGTGGAGGCCCTGGATGCGGCCGGAGAAGCACGGCTGCGGCTGCAGCACGCCTTGCACCTCCACCACGGCCCACTCCGGGCACGCCGCCTCGCCGCACCCGCAGCGCACTTGGATCTGCATCACGCCGCTATCGCCTCCTCTTCTCGATGGACTGGATTGGAACGGGGAGGAGTGTTTTTGGTCGTTGGCGCCGAAGACGGGGCTTTCCCGCCCTTTTCTTCCCCTTGGCCACCTTCACTTCGCGCCAAACCACCCAAAAATGTGTTCGCTCCCTTGCTTCCTCGCCCGCCCTGGTTGCGCAAATAAAAGCGGGTGCAGGTTAAAAGATTTGGGCCCCTTCTTTTCAGCTTCTAAAACAGATTCTAGCCTAAAATCTACGAAAGTCCAAAAAAAGATCCAGCTGTTGAAACGCTTATTTTCACCGAGAATCAAAAAACGTACGTGAATCCAGAATCGGCCGGCGACCCGATTCTGAATGGTTCCCGGGATTCTCCACCCAGGTCCCAAAGGGTTTCCCCAGCTACCCCTCACGTTTGTACTTTTTACATGGGATTGCCATCGAAGGGTTCACCCCGCCTGCCCCCATCGACAGAACCAGCTAGGGTTCACCTATCGCCTTGCCACGCCGTTCTGCTTGCCGCCACTGGCCGATGAGCATGGCCCGACTGCGCTCCATTCCGCGCCCCACCGCCACCGCCACTGGCTCGCCTGACGCCTCCCGACGAACACAAGGACCGCCTCGCCGCCCATGACGGCCGCCCCACGCGATCTCGTCTCCCTCCATCCATCCAGCGACCTCGAGCTCCTTGCCTCCCCATGCCGCCCTCCCAGCTGCAGGGCATTGTAGATATTTCACAGGTCAACATGTTTAGAATCCCAAATTCCATAAGCCAAAACGAAGGGAAAATTGTAGATTGTGTGAGCTTCTCCCCACCACAGATTCTTCCCAACAATCTCCTAAAATCTAGCTTCTCTAAAATCATAAGCTGAAAAGAAGGGGGCTTTGGTCCCTGCCACCGCCGCCGCCGCCGGACCTGATTTTTTTCTCTCCGCTGCGCTAGAAGGCTAGAACCCTATTTATAAAAATAATTAAATAATCCCTCAAAAAATATAACTAAATCATGTGTGTACATGATATGTGCAAGTACGTGCATATCAAGTGGATTTCCCCCATGCCCGGCCAGGGAGAGGGGAAAAAATCTAGCCCTAGTGCACCCACCTTCCGACGCCGGCCTCCGGCAGCTCCCCTGCCGACGACCTAGGTCATCGGTGGTGAGGGGGTCGCCGGATCCACGTGTGTGGATAGTTTTTCGCTAAAGTAGCTTTGTTTCTAGACTGATCATCATCTTGGCTTCGGGGGTGACGATGACGACGCTGAATAAATTTTCTTCACATCCTTCCTGATAGATCTAAAGATCAGTCTATTCAAGCAATGATGGTGTGGTGGTGGCAGCATCCTCGTGGTGGATTTGTGTCCTCGGACTCCGCCGTTGCGGCGGCGTTTGCTCTAGCACCAGCGTGGAACCTGGGAGGTAGTCCAGGAGCGGATGCAGATTGTGGTCTACATCGACGACATCTAGAAGGTGGTGGATCATGTGCTGGGTCCGTGGTTCGTGGATGGCAGGTGTGGCTTCCTCCTTCGACGTCTTAGTCGTGCGGGGGTGCTAGATCTGGAGCTCGATGGCGTGTCCGAGGTGTTGCCCTCCGGTCTGATTTGTTCAACGACAATGGTTTCACCTTGGGTAAGCCACCTTGGAGGTCCGCAAAGCTGCATGTTAGCGATGGAGCCGCATCGAGCTCGGGTGAGAAGGTGATCTTTCATTCTTTCCTTTGGTGGCTGCTGTGGTGGTGCCAGAGGCAGGTGACTGGCGTTTGTGTTGGCGTCAAGCTCAAAGGTTTCTTCGGTCTAGATTGTTTTCTTTCTTGGCTGGTGGTCCTTTGCATAAAGCCTTGCATTCTGCTATCTTTTCAGTTTTGTCAGGTCGGTGTTTACGTGGCGTGTACTATGATCTTTATGATATATAAATGACACACATATTACCATGCAAAAAATGGAAAATGATACACTTCCCTCGGAGGATCAAAAGATTTGATCCCTGGGGTCGCTCGCTTCACAATGAAGCATCCAGTCGCACTCTCCCCCGGGGTGGAGCCCACCTCAATCATCTCCTCCCCCAAAGCGCATCCTGCCTTATCCTTGCAAACTCCTCGCAAGAGCCTAGTCGCACCCTCGCACGAGCCCAGCCACGTCGCCATGTGCGAACACACGGATTTTTAAGTCCAGATGCCTGTTATGTCGTACATCACAATCCCAGGATTACCATTTTTGCGAGACATAACGGAGTTGATAGCACAATACATCATCCATTACAAACCATAATAGTCTTACAAATAGTTGATCTTATGATCAAGTCTGAATACATATCAAAGCAGCGGAAATAAACGTAGTAGTGTAGGGGTTCGTAGAATGGAAAACAAAAAAATTCTATCGCATACAAACAAACAAGCCAAGATCTATCTACTAGATTGCAGCAACGAGTCGATGGAATAACTCACCCTCGAAGATTCCAAAGTGTTTAACGAGAGCAGATTCTCGTGGGTGATGTAGTCGTACTCTTTCCGATCTCAAGATCGTGACGATCCTTCCAAGCCACGTTAAGCGCCCCGCAATCGGTCACACGTTCGGTACTGACGTAAGACCTTCCTCTCCTTGTTCCAAAGAAAATGGAGGTTGTAGCACTCTCCTCGATTCCGCAGACAACTGTGGTACCTAAGTAGAGGGGAGATCCCGCAGGGCTTCGCCTTAAGCCGGTGCGAGTATGGTGGAGCTTATGAGAGAGGCTATTAGTGGTCTAGTAATTAGACACACCAATTAGAAGGCTCTAAACCAATTAGAAGGCTCTAAACCGAAATAGTTTAGAGGATAGGAAACTTGTGTGTCTTAGGAGGGGAGCCCTGCCCCTCCTTATATAGGTGGGAGGGCTGGCCGGCCAAGGGGAGGAGTTCCTCCCCAACTCGGCCTTGGGAGGTGCGCCGGCCAAGGGGAGGAATTCCCCTCCAACTCGGCCTCCTCCAATCCTCCTCTTTTCCCACTTCCCAAAATTGCCGTTTGACTTTCATACTAGCCGTTTGACTTTTCAATTTAGGATTTAAATAAATCCTTTATTTGGGACAGCAAGAATACCTAGTACATGATGCAATCATTCCAATATGTAATGACACATTCATGTACCCTTCCCCCTCCGAAGTGCCGGACATTCCGGGACCTTCTAGAATGTTCCCGATGAAAACACCGGAACCATTCCCCAACTCAAAGCAGGACTTTCCTTATATGAATCTTATTCTCCGGACCATTCCGGATCTCCTCGTGATATCCCGGATCCCATCCGAGACTCCGAACAACATTCGGTCTCTTTCTCATAATACCATAACTACTCAAACAACGTCGAATCCTTAAGTGTGTCTCCCTACGGTTCGTGAATTATGCGGACATGATCGAGACACTTCTCCGAACAATAACCAATAGAGGAATCTGGAAATTCATATGGCTCCCACATATTTCTACGATTACTTTGCGATCGAATGAACCACTTACATACGATACCAATTTCCCTTTGTCTCACGATATGTTACTTATCCGAGGTTATGATCGTCGGTATCTCTGCATACCTAGTTCATCCTCGTTACTGATAAGTACTCTTTTCTCGTTCCCGTGATATGTGATCCCTTGTGACCAAGTCACATGCTTGCAAGCTAATTGGATGACATTTCACCGAGAGGGCCCAGAGAATATCTATCCGTCATGTGGATGGACAAATCCCACTCTTGATCCATGTGTTTCAACCAATACTTTCCGAACACTCAATGCCACCTTTATAGCCACCTGTTACGGTGTGGTGTTTGATGACATCAAAGCATCCATCCAGTAAAGGTGATATGCATGATCTCATGGTCGGAATTAGGTTACTATGTATCGAAAGCATATAGCAATTGAACTATTTAAATGACTTGATCTTTATGCTACGCTTATCTATAGGAGTATGTCCACCATATCATTCTCCTAACGATATGATCTTGTTGTTTGATAACATCTCAATGTTCATGATAGAGAAACCACAATCATCAATCAACCAACAAGCTAGTGAAGTATAGAGGCTATACTAGGGACTTCAAATTAAGTTTACAAATCACACAAGTATTAATGGTTTCCTTGTTAATACTATTATAGCATGAATGTAAACATTTATCATAAACAAAAAGAAATATAATAATAACGACAATTAATATTGCCTCTAGGGCATATCTCCAGAGTCTCCCACTTGCACTAGAGTCATCTAATCTAGATTACATGGTAATATACCGAACACCCATGGCAGTTTGGTGTTGGTCATGTTTTGCCCTCGGGAGAGGTTTAGTCAACGGATCCATACATTCAGATCTGTGTACTTTGCAAATCTTTATATCCCCATCACGGATATGTTCTCGAATAGCGTGGAAGCGCTTGATATGCTTGACTTCTTGTGTGACCTTGGTTCTTGCGCATTGGCTATGGCGCCCATGTTATCACAGTAGATAGACATTGGGTCCAGCGCACTAGGAACCACACCCAGCTCTGTAATGAACTCTTTCATCCATATCGCTTCTTGTGAAGCCTCCGAAGCAGCCATGTATTCCGATTCAGTTGAAGATCTCGCCACAACGCTTTGCTTTGCACTCCTCCAGCTAAGCTTCGCACCATTCAAAATAAATCGTATCCAGTTGTGATTTAGAATCATGGATCGGTGTTCCAACTAACATCGGTGTAACCATTAACAACGAGCTGTTCATTACCTCCATAAGAAAGAACCATATCCTTAGTTCTTCTCAAGTACTTAAGGATGTTTTTGATCATTGTCAATGATCCACTCTGGATCACTTTGATATCTGCTAGTTAGACTAACGACATATGCGATGTCGGGTCTAGTACATAGCATGGCATACATTAGAGATCCTATGGCTGAGGCATAGAGTCTTACTCATCCTTTCTCTATCTTACGCCGATGTCGGACTTTGAGTTTTACTCAAGGTCGTATTAGGCAACATGGGCAAGAACCCTTTCTTGCTATCTTCCATTCAAACCTCTTTAGAACTTTGTCCAAATATGTACTTTGTGACAATGATATTTGGCGTTCGATCTATCTCTATAAATCTTTATGCCTAATATGTAAGCTGCTTGCCAAGATCCTTCATTGAAAAACTATTATTCAAATACTCTTTGACACTATTAAGAAGGTCTACATCATTCCCAATCAACAATATGTCATCCACATACGTATTAAGAATGCTCTGAGCTCCCACTCACTTTCTTGTAAATACAAGCTTCTCCATAAGTTTGTATAAAACCAAAACTTTTGATTACCTTATCAAAGCGTTGATTCCAACGGGATGCTTGCTTCAATCCATAGATGGACCGTTGAAGCTTGCATACCTTGTTAACATCTTTAGGATCGACAAAACCTTTGGGTTGCATCATATACAACTCTTCATCAATGTCTCCATTAAGGAATGCTGTTTTGACATCCATCGCCATATCTCATAATCGTAATATGCAGCGATTGCTAACATAATCCTCACAGATTTTAGCTTCGCTCTGGTGAGAAAGTCTCATCGTAGTCAACTCCTTGAATTTGTCGAAACCCTTTTGCGACAAGTCGAGCTTTATAAACGATAACATTTCCATCGACATCTGTTTTCTTCTTGAAAATCCATTTGTTCTCGATAGCCTTCC
This sequence comes from Avena insularis, assembly GCA_023614405.1. NCBI lineage: Eukaryota > Viridiplantae > Streptophyta > Magnoliopsida > Poales > Poaceae > Avena > Avena insularis. The sequence goes on along the minus strand of CM042692.1, from coordinate 425,578,275 downwards.
GGCCATCCGGTAAGTCCACCAAAGTCCATACTTGGTTTCGTACATGGATCCAATCTCGGTTCATGGCTTCTTGCCATTTATTGGAATCTGGGCTCATCTTCGCTTCCTCATATGTCTCGGGGTCATCGGTGTTGTCCACCAACATGACATTCATAACGGAATCATACCAATGCAGGTGATACGATTTCTCGTTGACCTCCGAGGCTCTGTAACTTAACCACAGAAGTTTCATGATCACCATCATTAGCTTCCTCTCTTATTGGTGCGGGCACCACAGAACTTCTTCGGTCTGCGCTACTTGCAATTCGAGAGAAGGTTCGACAACCTCGTCGAGTTCTACTTTCCTTCCGGTCACTTCTTTCGAGAGAAATTCCTTCTCTAGAAAGGATCCATTCTTAACGAAGATTTTGCCTTCGGATCTATGATAGAAGGTATACCCAATAGTTTCCTTCGGGTATCCTATGAAGACGCATTTTTCGCTTTGGGTTCAAGCTTGTCAATTTGTAACTTCTTTACATAGGCGCATCCCCAAACTTTAAGGAGCGACAATTTAGGTTTCTTCCCAAACCATAATTCATACGGTGTCGTTTCAGCGGTTTAGGCGGTGCCCTATTTAAAGTGAATGCTTGTTTCTAATGCATAACCCCAAAATGATAGCGGTAAATCTGTAAGTGACATCATAGAGCGAACCATATCTAAGAGAGTTCGATTCTGACGTTCGGACACACCATTCTGCTGTGGTGTTCGGCGGTGTCAGCTGAAAGTATTCCACATTTCTTCAAATGCTCGCCAAACTCGTAACTTAGATATTCACCTCCACGATCGAGCGTAGAAATTTAATCTTCTTGTTACGTTGATTCTCTACCTCACTTTGAAACTCCTTAAACTTCTCGAAAGTTTGGACTTATGTTTCATGAAATAGATATACCCATATCTACTCAAATCATCCGTGAAGGTAAGAACATAACTTGATAACCATAGCGATGCTACACTCATTGGACCACACACATCGGTATGTATGATTTCCAATAAGTCTATAGCTCGCTCCATCATACCGAAAATGGAGTCTTAGTCATTTTACCCATCGGACATGCTTCGCATCTTTCAAGTGATTCAAAATCAAGTGATTCAAGAAGTCCATCGAATGGAGTTTCTTCATACGCTTCACTCCAATGTGACCAAGGCAGCGGTGCCACATATAGGTCGAATTATCGCTGATTTCAAGCGTTTAGCCTCAATGTTGTTGATATGTGTATTTCCACTATCGAGATTCAATATGAATAGACCATCTATCAAAGGTGCATGTGCATAAAACATATTACTCATATAAATCGAACAACCATTATTCTCGGATTTAAACAAGTAACCGTCTACTTAATAAACAAGATCACGATATAATGTTCATGCTTAACGCACCAAATAACAATTATTTAAGTATAAAACTAATCCCGATGGTAGATGAAGAGGTAGCGTGCCGAGCGATCACATCAACCTTTGATCCGTTTCCTACGCGCATCGTCACCTCGTTCTTCACTAGCTTCCGTTTATTCTGCGGCTCTGTTTGAGTTACAAATATGAGCAACGAACCAGTATCAAATACCGTGCACTACTACGAATACTAGTGAGATACACATCAATAACATGTATATCAGATATACCTTTCTTCTTGATGTTGCCGTTCTTCAAATCCGCCAAGTACTTTGGGCAATTCCGCTTCGGTGACCTTCTCCCTTGCGGTAAAAGCACTCGATGTCGGGCTTGGGTCCAGCCTTGGTCTTCTTCGTCGGTATGGTAACTTTCTTACCACCCTTCTTGAAGTGTCCCTTGCTTAGACTTGCCTTTCTTGAATTTGGTGGTCTTATTGACCATCAACACTTGGTGCTCTTTCTTGATCTCCACTTACGCAGATTTTAACATAGCAAATAGTTCAGCAACTCTTTGTTCATGTTACGCATGTTGTAGTTCATCACAAAGTTCTTGTAACTTGGTGGTAGTGATTGGAGGATCGGTAAACTCCCAAAGTATTAGGAATCACTATACCCAAACTTTGAAGTTTATTTGCGTGCCTGGACATCTTAAGCACATGCTCACGGCGGAGCTACCCTCTTCCATCTTGCGGTTAAAGAACTTTTGAAGCTTCATAACTTTCAATTGCGCATGAGTCTCAAAGATTAATTTGAGATCCTCGACAATATCATATGGATCGACTCTTCAAACCTTTTACGAGCTCGATTCTAAACCATACAAGATAGCACCTTGAACTATGGAGTCTTGATTCTTAGGCGAGGTAAACATTCTTTACTTCATCGGTAGCATCAATTTGCAGTGGGTCACCTAGCGGTGTATCCAGCACATAGGTCAAATTACCATGTGAGGACAATCCTCAAATTGCGGAACCAATCCATGAAGTTGCTTCCATTGTTTTCAACTTTTCTTTCTCTAGGAGCATTAAAATTGATGGTAGGGCTGCCATTGATCTACAACATATTTGCAATAGTTTAGACTAAGTTTATGACAAATTGAGTTCAAATTAATTAATGAAATTAAACTAGGTGAACTCCCTCAAAACAACATCCCTCACATTGTTTTAGTGATCACAGACCAAATCCACTACATCAACCGATCATCACGAGAGTTGATATAGTTTTAATGGCGAACAATCATCATGTTCATCATATCTACTATATGATTCATGCTTTACCTTTCGGCGATCCGTGTTCACGAGGCCATGTGTACATGATAGGCACTTCAAGATCAAACCTAAGATACCGCAAAAGCAAATATGGCTTGCTTACGTAGTATTCACCCGCGGAATCAAAGACACCCGATCATCACGTGGTGCTTGAGCAGCAAGCTTTGGCAGTGCATACTAAGGGTGAACACTTTAGAACTTGAAATTTATGTGCATGAGGGATCATCTTATAATGCTACCGTCGTCTACTAAGCAATACAAGATGCATAAAGGATTAACATCACATGCAATTCATAATATGTGATATGATATGGCCTTTCTTCTTTGTGCTTCCGATCTCCATCTTCAAGCACGAACATGATCTCCATCATCACCGGCATAGCATCAAGGTCAATGACGCTTCTTCATGGTTGTCGTCCACCAGCTTCAACTATTACAACTATTTTGAATAGACACTTGGTCTTAACAGAAATTAAAGACAACCATATGGCTCACGCGGTTGCCAACTTACAATAAGGAACATTGCATACATCAAATATAATCACAATCATGGCCATATCACATCACTGCACACCCCTGCAAAACAAAGTTAGACGCTTCTACTTTCTTTGCATATTTTACGTGGTTTGGGGCTTTCATAAGTGTCGTTCTAACCTACGAACAAGAACCACAACATTGATACTAGCATTGTTGATCACCCGTTGTAAATTGGATCTTTACTATGCTAGGAGAAAGCAACCCATAAAGCCACTTATGCAATACAAGTTGCATGTTAGCGTGGAGCAAGTCTCATGAACGATGTCATGTAAGGTTAGCCGGCCGCTTCATCCCAACATACCGCAAGATGCAAAGTACACAAAAAGCAATCTACAATAAAGCATCAACGCCCACAATGACCATTGTGTTCTACTCAGGCAACAGATCTACATATAGACACGGCTCGATACCCTTTGAGGGGTTCGTAGCATGGAAAACAAAATTTTCTATCGCATACAAACAAACAAGCCAAGATCTATCTACTAGATTGCAGCAACGAGTCGATGGAATAACTCACCCTCGAAGATTCCAAAGTGTTTAACGAGAGCAGATTCTCGTGGGTGATGTAGTCGTACTCTTTCCGATCTCAAGATCGCGTCGACGATCCTTCCAGCGCCACGTTAAAGCGCTCCATGATCGGTCACGTTCGATTTTCGTAAGACCTTCCTCTCCCTTGTTCCAGCAGGCGGAGGTTGTAGCACTCTCCTCGCGATTCCGGCGACTGGGCGTGGTACCGGAAGTAGAGGGGAGATCCCGCAGGGCTTCGCCTTAAGCCGGTGCGAGTATGGTGGAGCTTATGAGAGAGGCTATTAGTGGTCTAGTAATTAGACACACCAATTAGAAGGCTCTAAACCAATTAGAAGGCTCTAAACCGAAATAGCTCTAAACCGGGGTCTAGATCTAGGGTTTAGTTTAGAGGATAGGAAACTTGTGTGTCTTAGGAGGGGAGCCCTGCCCCTCCTTATATAGGTGGGAGGGCTGGCCGGCCAAGGGGAGGAGTTCCTCCCCAACTCGGCCTTGGGAGGTGCGCCGGCCAAGGGAGAATTCCTCCAACTCGGCCTCCTCCAATCCTCCTCTTTTCCCACTTCCCAAAATTGCCGTTTGACTTTCAAACTAGCCGTTTGACTTTTCAATTTAGGATTTAAATAAATCCTTTATTTGGGACAGCAAGAACACCTAGTACATGATGCAATCATTCCAATATGTAATGACACATTCATGTACCCTTCCCCCTCCGGAGTGCCGGACATTCCGGGACCTTCTAGAATGTTCCCGATGAAAACACCGGAACCATTCCCCAACTCAAAGCAGGACTTTCCTTATATGAATCTTATTCTCCGGACCATTCCGGATCTCCTCGTGATATCCGGATCCCATCCGAGACTCCGAACAACATCCGGTCTCTTTCTCATAATACCATAACTACTCAAACAACGTCGAATCCTTAAGTGTGTCTCCCTACGGTTCGTGAATTATGCGGACATGATCGAGACACTTCTCGAACAATAACCAATAGAGGAATCTGGAAATTCATATGGCTCCACATATTTCTACGATTACTTTGCGATCGAATGAACCACTTACGATACCAATTTCCCTTTGTCTCACGATATGTTACTTATCCGAGGTTATGATCGGTATCTCTGCATACCTAGTTCATCCTCGTTCGATAAGTACTCTTTTCTCGTTCGTGATATGTGATCCCTTGTGACCAAGTCACATGCTTGCAAGCTAATTGGATGACATTTCACCGAGAGGGCCAGAGAATATCTATCCGTCATGTGGATGGACAAATCCACTCTTGATCCATGTGTTTCAACCAATACTTTCCGAACACTCAATGCCACCTTTATAGCCACCACATTACGGTGTGGTGTTTGATGACATCAAAGCATCCATCCAAAGAAAGGTGATATGCATGATCTCATGGTCGAAGGAATTAGGTTACTATGTATCGTAAAGCATATAGCAATTGAACTATTGAAATGACTTGATCTTTATGCTACGCTTATCTATAGGAGTATGTCCACCATATCATTCTCCTAACGATATGATCTTGTTGTTTGATAACATCTCAATGTTCATGATAGAGAAACCACAATCATCAATCAACCAACAAGCTAGTGAAGTATAGAGGCTATACTAGGGACTTCAAATTAAGTTTACAAATCACACAAGTATTAATGGTTTCCTTGTTAATACTATTATAGCATGAATGTAAACATTTATCATAAACACAAAGATATAATAATAACTACATTTATTATTGCCTCTAGGGCATATCTCCAACAGTCTCCCACTTGCAGTTTGGTGTTGGTCATGTTTTGCCCTCGGGAGAGGTTTAGTCAACGGATCCGCCACATTCAGATCTGTGTGTACTTTGCAAATCTTTATATCCCCATCCTGGATATGTTCTCGAATAGCGTGGAAACGCAGCTTGATATGCTTCACTTCTTGTGTGACCTTGGTTCTTGCGCATTGGCTATGGCGCCCATGTTATCACATAGATAGACATTGGGTCCAAGCGCACTAGGAACCACACCCAGCTCTGTAATGAACTCTTTCATCCATATCGCTTCTTGTGAAGCCTCCGAGCACCATGTATTCCGATTCAGTTGAAGATCTCGCCACGCTTTGCTTTGCACTCCTCCAGCTAACTGCTGCACCATTCAAAATAAATACGTATCCAGATTGTGATTTAGAATCATCCGGATCGGTGTTCCAACTAGCATCGGTGTAACCATTAACAACGAGCTGTTCATTACCTCCATAAGAAAGAACCATATCCTTAGTTCTTCTCAAGTACTTAAGGATGTTTTTGACCGCTGTCCAATGATCCACTCCTGGATCACTTTGATATCTGCTAGTTAGACTAACAGCATATGCGATGTCGGGTCTAGTACATAGCATGGCATACATTAGAGATCCTATGGCTGAGGCATAGGGAGTCTTACTCATCCTTTCTCTATCTTCTGCCGATGTCGGACTTTGAGTTTTACTCAAGGTCGTATTGGGCAACATGGGCAAGAAACCTTTCTTGCTATCTTCCATTCCAAACCTCTTTAGAACTTTGTCCAAATATGTACTAGCGTCTATAAATAAATACGAGGTACACAATCACCAAACAATACTTAGCTACTTCTATTTAGCACACAAAGTTTAACACTAGATGATCTAGCATCATCTCAATCACTACATGAATTAGTGACCTAATCTTAATTATCTTATTTTAAAAATGCAATTTCTACTCATTGAAAAATACTTAAGATTTAATATTCTCCAATTATAAAATATGGGATCATGTTGACACATGTCATCACCACATATTACAATACTTAGGAATGTGATTTAAAGTAGATGGCATGGGTTACAAAGTTTAATATTGCTATTTAATAATATTAAAGTGACTAGAAATGACTATATAGCATTCTTTTAATACTAGTCCATGATTAATGCATGTAAAACCATATATTTTAATATATTCAGATAGATCATGGGAAATGTGATTTTTGAGAATCGGAATCAACTCAAAAGCATTTATGGTTGATTTTAGAAAAATGTTTGAAGTTGGAAAAGTCTCTACCTTGTCCTTTTTGTGGTGGGTGATCTATAATTCCAAAGTGTTTGAATCCAATGGGAGTGGTTAGATATTTCTATTACCTTTCTAACAAAATTTGAATTATTCAATTTGGTTCAGTAATTCTCCTTGAATTCAATTTTGAAATCAACTACAGAATAGGGTTTTGGAATAAAAGGAAAAATCTAAATTTGAATTAGTGGGCATGCGCGGGAACGATATTGGGCCGGCCAAACTGCACGGCGCGCGCGCAGCAGGCTGCACTGGCGTTGGCCCTACCTATCAGTGTCTATTCTAACGCGAAGCAATATTAGCTAATCTAGGCCGCACGATTAGAACACGATCAACGGCTCAACGTCGTCATCTCCGTCGCACGGTGTGAAAGGATAGAGATGTCGCCTAGAGGGGGTGAATAGGCAATTTCAAAACTATTACGCTTTTGGCTTGATAGAATGCGGAATTAAACTAACATTTATTTTACAAACACAAAACCTAAATACACTAGGCTCTATTAAGTGCACCAACAACAAGTTAAGCTAAGCAAGATAGCACAAGATAAATACACCACAAGAGATAAGCAAGATATAAGTACTTGAAGCTCGATGGCTATCACAAGGAAAGTAAGCTCGGTTATAGAGATAACTGAGGCACGTGGAGACGGATATGTATTCCCGTGTTCCCTTACAAGTAAGATACGTCGCGTTGGAGAGGTGTGGGATTTCACGAAGGATTTCCTAACGCCACGAAGGCTCACCTTCTTCTCCGAGTCTATCCCATGAAGGAATAGGCCATTTCCTTATGGCTAGCTTTTTCTCCACTCCGGAGATGGCAAGATCCACAACCACTTCACAAGCTCCACGAAGGAGAAGCCCGGGTCTCTTCACAATCTTCCACGAAGAGGATACCGCGGCACCAATCTCCAATCCAACTAGGAGGTCAAGAGCAAAAAGCTCATGGTCTCTCACTCGAACAAATCATAGTGGAGAGCTCAACACTTATGCAAGAATGCAAAGCAAGAACACCAAGGGCATTCAAATCCCTCACTCTCAAATATCACCAAAGCAACAATTGCTAGGGAGGAATTAGAGAGGAAGAACAATGGTGGAAATCAACAAATGACTTCAAGATCTAGATCCAAGGGGTTCCCCTCACTTAGAGGAGGAATTGATTGGACGGGATTGTAGATCTAGATTTCCTCTTCCAAAACCCTCAAAAAGATGCAAGAATCATAGGAGGGAAGGGGAGAGAGAAAGCTCAAGAGGGTCAACAATGGAGGTCAATTTAGGGCTCAAGAACTTCCAAAAATGTTAGGGGAAGAACCCCCTTTTATAGGGAAAAGCAAATATGGCCATTGGAGAGAAAACAGCGAAAACTCGGTTTCAAAGTCGGTTGGACCGGCCCCAGAACCGGGAAACTCGGTCCCCAGGCCAGAGGACCGGCCTACAAACCGGAAAACCTCTGTTTGCCAACTCGAAATAGACTCGGTCGTGAAAACCGGAAAATCCGGTCTGAGATCCGGTCTACCGGCGCTGGCACCGGACCGTCCGGTGTGGGACTCGGTTGACCCGGATCCACAACCGAGATGAAACAGACTTCACGAAAAATGCAATAACTTTTGCATCAAGACTCCGATTTCGATGATCTTGGGCTTGTTTTGACGAGGAAAACAAGCTCTACAATATGGTGCATGAAAACATCATAGTACGACAAAGGAAGATAGAACCAAATGATGAAAGGTATGAAGCCTCCCTATAAGAAGAACCGGTGAAACCTTCAAACTCGAAAACGCCATAGAAGATGCATACAAATTCCGTTTTTGATGAACTTGGGCTTGTTGAAGAGCTAACAACAAGATCAAGAACCTCACATGGAGAAACACCAAGAAGAAACAAAATAGGAAGATGCAAAGTATGCAAAGGATTGAGTTCCCTAATACAATGTGATCAAGTTACCCAACCGAAAGCCCCTCTTGATAGTGTGTGTCAACACCCAGATTTTTAATCCCAGATGCCTGTTATGCCATACCTCGCAATCCCAGGATTACCATTTTTGCGAGACATAACAGATTGGATATTACAGTACATCATCCATTACAAACCATAATAAAGTCTTACACAAATAAGGATCTCACAATCCAGTCTTAATACAATAAAGTAGCGGAATAAATAGCATAGCGGTGGGGTCCATCTTCAGTCACAGGCAATGCTGACGATGGGAGATGATCCTAGTTGTCGTAGCCGTCCCGCTGTCCTTCATCTTGGTAGTCTCCTTCATAGTCTGGCCACGGGAATAGCCAGGGACAAAAGCCATTAGTACTCTTTAAGTACTGGCAAACTACCACTAACAAGTAGGATGATTCTAGTAGGAACGCTAACTCTAAGTTTATTTGTAAAGTTAAGTTTGAAACCTAAGCTGAGTTCAGAAACAAAGAAAGATAAAATAACGTTTAAAAACACCTAAGTGGGAACTTAGTTGTCATAGTCACAACTCTGTTGTGGTCAAGTCATGTCAAAATTCATTTCATAAGTTGTTTTGAAAACATCTGACAACGGAACAGTATGGCCATCTAATCTGTCCATAATCATGACGCGGCTATTCGAATAGTTTGACGCTCTGCAGAGGTGGTACACTTTCACCACAAGATTCGATACATCTGTCAGGGATAACCCTGAATCATCATACTTAGTATGCAGATAATCAAACATAACATTTCCTTTACACACCCTAGTATAAGCACCTCTCCTATGAGTATGGCCTCCCAGCCATGACCATCTGTCATCCTGGGCACTGCATAGGTGGACAACATTGAGAGGTAGCCTCTGTTGGGTCCGCAGCATAGAAAACAAAATTTTTCCTACGATGAGAACTATACGCCAAGATCTATCTACTAGATACAGAGCAACGGGTGGACATACATCCATGGAGAACTAACCCTCGAAGACAATGAGTTTTGTTAACGAGTAGGAACTCGTGGTTGATGTAGTCGTACGCTTGCCGATCTCAAGATCGTGTGGAAGTCCGAGCGCCACAAATCAGCAGCGCATCCGTCCTCGCACACACGTTCAAGCCACCGGACAACCTCCACCTCCTCGCTCCAGCGATCCAGCGGAAGCAGTAACTCCTTCCATTTAAATGCCACCGGGAACATGTATCTCGCTAATCCGAGACCATGGGGGAATAATTCTAGAGGGGGAGAGAGATCCTTCACAAGGAGGTGTGAGGATGATGGAGGGAATGGGTGGCCTTTTATAGGAGGAGGGGGTGCCCCCTCTCTCCATGGCCGGCGCATGGGGGGGTGACCCCTCACCTCCCCCATTCATGTGGTGGTAACCCCTCCACATTAAAATGCCTCTTTCACATTCCCTTTTAAAGTCTCCACTTTAAATGCATTAAATTTCTCCAAATTTAGTGCTCTCTCATTTAATAAAACTCTTTTTATTAAATTTATTCATAATTTTGTTAATTACTTTAATTAACAAACATTCACATATAGCCCCTTTCAATATTTCAATATTACATGCAGAACCATATACGCAATTTCACCAAAACAATTTCCGGTTTCTATTGAAACAATTCCTGCGCTTTGCAATTCTTTCGTCTGAAACATATGTGCTCCAAAATGGTGTCCGTAACTCTTAAGTGTGCCACCCTATGGTTCGCGAATAATGCATATGATCGAGACCCTTCTCCGATCAATAAGCAGCGGGACCGGAGATCCCATCGACTCTACACATTCAACGATGACTCGTGATCGTGAGAACCTTTAATGCTTGTAACTAAATCCCTTTGTCTCTCGATATATTACATGTCCGAGATTCGATCATCGGTATCTCCATACCTAGTTTGATCTCGCTACCGACATGCACTCTTTTCGTTCCGTGATATAACATTCTAGTGATCACATCACTTGCTCAAGCTATCCTAATGTGATATCATCGAGAGGGCCCAGTATATCTATCATCATCCGGATTGACAAATTCCACTCTTGATCCATGAGCCTCAACATAACACCTTCGTAGTACTGAACCCATCTTTATAGTCACCTGTTACGGTGTGGCGTTTGATGTTATCAAGATACTCTTCCGGTGTTAGCAATTAACATGATCTCATGGTCTAAGGATAAAGATTACTTCGTATGATGTTATAGCAATATAAACATAATGACTTGATCGTAATGCTATACTTCTGATGAATGTTCATCACATCATTTCACAAATGTTGTGACCTTGTTATTAACAACATCCAATGTCCATGATCAGGAAACCTTGATCATCTTGTTAATCAACAAGCTAGTCTATAAGAGAGGCATAACTAGGAACCCTTTTGTTTATTAAACACACATGTATTGATGTTTCCTATCAATACAATTATAGCATGCAAAATAAACATCTATCATATACAAGGAATACATAATAACAACTTTATTATTGCCTCTCAGGGCATATTTCCTTCAGTCTCCCACTTGCACTAGAGACAATAATCTAGTTTATATAGTGATAAATCTAACACCCATGGAGTTCTGGTGTTGATCATGTTTTGCCCTAGGGAGTACTTTAGTCAACGGATCTGCTACATTCAGGTCCGTGTGCACTTTACAAATCTTTATATCTCCATCCTTGACATGCTCGCGGATGGAGTGAAACCGGCGCTTAATATGCTTGGAATTCTTGTGAGACCTTGGTTCCTTGGCGTTGGCTATGGCTCCATTATTGTCACAATAGATCACCATTGGGTCCAACGCACTAGGAACCACACCTAGTTCCGTTATGAACTCCTTCATCCAAACCGCTTCCTGCGCTGCTTCTGAAGCAGCAACATATTCCGCCTCCATCGTTGATCCAGCCACCATAGGTTGTTTGGAGCTCCTCCAACTAACTACTGCTCCGTTCAAGAGAAATACGTATCCGGATTGAGACTTAGAGTCATCCGGATCAGTGTCAAAGCTAGCATCGACATAACACTTAGCGACTATCTCTTCTTCACCTCCGTATACAAGAAACATATCCTTAGTTCTTCTCAAGTACTTAAGGATATTCTTGACCGCTATCCAGTGTTTCGAACCTGGATCAGATTGGTACCTACTAGTCAAACTAATAGCATGTGCCACATCCGGTCTTGTACATAGCATGGCATACATTATAGAGCCTATGGCTGAGGCATAGGGGATCTTATCCATTATCTCTCTTTCTTCCGCTGTAGCCGGACTTTGAGTCTTACTCAATGTCTTGCCTTGCAACATAGGTAAGAACCCCTTCTTACTTTCGTCCATGTTAAACTTCTTTAATATCTTATCAAGGTATGTACTCTGCGATATCCCAATTAGGCGTCTTGATCTATCTCTATAGATTTTAATGCCTAATATATATGAAGCTTCACCAAGGTCCTTCATCGAAAATTTGTTGTTTAGATAACTTTTAACACTGTTTAAAAGATCTATATCATTTCCAATCAATAATATGTCATCCAAATATAATATCAGAAATGCCACATTGCTCCCACTCACTTTCTTGTAAATACAAGCCTCTCCATAAGTTTGGACAAATCCAAACTCTTTGATCACCTCATCAAAGCGGAGATTACAACTCCAGGATGCTTGCTTCAGTCCATAGATGGATCGCTGAAGTTTGCACACCTTATCAGCATCCTTAGGATCGACAAAACCCTTAGGTTGTATCATATACAACTCTTCTTCAATATTACCATTGAGGAACGCAGTTTTGACATCCATCTACCATATTTCATAATCGAAATATGCAACAATTGCTAACATAATCCTAACCGACTTAAGCATCGCTACGGGAGAGAATGTCTCATCATAGTCAACTCCTTGAATTTGTCGAAACCCCTTTGCGACAAGTCGAGCCTTATAGATGGTTACATTACCATCATCATCAGTTTTTCTTTTGAAAATCCATTTATTCTCAACGGCCTTTCGATCGTGAGGTAAGTCCACCAAGGTCCAAACCTGGTTTTCGTACATGGATTCCATCTCGGATTTCATGGCTTCTAGCCATTTGTTGGAATCCGGGCTCATCATCGCTTCTTCATACGTCGCAGGGTCATCCATTTCATCAACCATGAAATTCTACAGGATTGCCGTCTGCAGTTCAGAGCTGCACGTGTCTGCTTGACCTGCGAGGTTCGGTAGTGTCCTCTTCGAGTTTCATGATCATTATCATTAGCTCTCTCTTCATCGTGAAGTTAACTCGAAACAACTTCCGGTCGCCACCACTCGCCATTCCATGAAGAGAAGGTTCAATAACCTCTTCGATTTCTACCTTCCGACTACTCACACCTTTCGCGAGAAACTCCTTCTCAAGAAAGGATCCATTCTTGGCAAAAAAGACCTTGCCCTCGGATCTGTGATAGAAGGTATACCCAATCGTTTCCTTAGGGTATCCTATGAAGACGCATTTTTCCGCTTTGGGTTCGAGTTTATCCGGTTGAAGTTTCTTCACATAAACATCGCATCCCCAAACTTTAAGAAATGACAGCTTAGGTTTGTTTCCAAACCATAATTCATACGGTGTCTTTTCAACGGATTTAGATGGTTCCCTATTTAAAGTGAATGCAGCGGTTTCTAGTGCATATGTCGTGGTGGTGTCACGGCAGATGCCATGGATAGGCTGAAGGTGGGGACTAATATGCGCTAGGGGAATCCAGGGAGGGATAATAGAGTGATTCTCTACACAGAAGCTTCATATTGATGTTCTATCTCTCAGATTACAAGTGCTCCTTGAGCTGTATTGACAAGAGGAGGAAGAAGAAACTCTCTTACTCTTGCCTACCAACTAGCCCCGAGAACCCTAGATCCACTAGTGCTCAACTAACTTGAATTCTCCTTGCTCTGTATCAGAAAAAACCCAACCCCCTTACCAGAACCCTAACCCCCCCTTATATAGAGGTGGTTCGGTCCTGGCCTAGGGCATACGTGGAGGCATATTCCTAAGAATATGCCCCCTCCCAAAGTAGTAACCCGACAGGGGTGCTTTTCCCCCGCGTCACGCTTGCTTTAGCGACATAGCCTCTCGGCGCTGCGTCACCGACGTGGCGTCGTCACCCTTGTCACCACGATCCGGTGGTCCTGCCCTTGCTTTATTCGCTCATCGATGCACCGGACCTTCTTTTTCGACCAGAGATTCCTTCCTTCTCCTAGAAGCCAAGCGAGGATCCGGACCATAGTCGATCCGGCCATACCTGTTCCTGCATATAAGCTAGACAAACATTTCCGACTTACTCCTTAAGTCGGACGAGACAATGTTAGGCGACCCCCTGGTCCGGGTTACTCCGTGATCCGGCCTGCCTTGAGGTGACTCGGCCAGCATCCGCTTTGACCTTGCCGACCCTCGGCTAACTCGGCCCTTATACCCCGGAGTGACCCTACCCGGGGTTATCCCCCCAACATTAGTCCCCGAAGCTGGTGCGGCCTTTGCGGCCTTGGTCGTTAAGGCCACATCAGGTTCATTCGTATTCGAGCCTCGGACGTCTAGTTCCAGGTTAACTTCTTGTCTCGGATTGTATGGATTTACGTTCCCTTCGCACGTTCCAAGTTTTCACTTGCCGGCCAGGTTACCATTGTAGCTCGGATCCTATGGTTTTACTTTCCCTCTGCCGATTTCAAGTTTTCACTTGTCGGCCGGGTTACCATGGAGGCTCGGATCCGGGCCTTGCTTCCTTCTCTCATACGCCAACCCACGTAAGGGTTAATCATTGTGTTGCCTCATTTTAAGGGCCTGAGTAGTAACCGCCGCAGTAGATGTCAGTGATTACTGTACGGGGGTTACGTCATGTCTGTCTCCTTGTTTACCGCAACTGCACGCCGTGTCATGGGATCACATTTACTCTGCGGCCCCCAGTGTGGCTTCTCTCTGATTGGTCAACGCTGGCGATACATGGCCACACTGTGTAGTTTTCCAGCACAGCACGATCCCATTCGTTGATGACTGAGGGCGGTTAAATAGGGAAGGGGCACTCTCCTTAGAACTTTTCCATCTCCGCGCCCCCTCGCCCGTTCCTCTTCTTCTTCCTCGCAACACAGCCGGCCGCTTGATGCAGCGCCTTGCTGCATTTTCTTTGTTTCTCCGCACCGCAATCACCGCTGCGCCTCTGTTTAGCCATGGGTCCTCGTCAGTCTAGACCGCAGAGCCCCGCCGCCGCCAGCTCCAGCGAAGACACCGGAATTGAGATGACGGAGGAAGAGCTCATCGTTGTTGAACAGGATATGGAGGAGGACGCCGGCGCGGCGGACCGCGGCGCGTGGGCCGGCTCCTGGGTCTGCGAGGACGACATCGCCTGGCTCTACCGGACCCGGCGCATTCCCGCCGGCGTCGCTGCTCGTCTCCCCTCCTCGGAGCTGGCCCCCTCACCCAATCTAGGCGAATTTGTTGTTTTCTTATCCCATTTCCAACAAGGATTTGGGCTTCCAGTGAGTGATTTCTTCCGGGATTGGATCCGGACCTATCACTTGCAACCACATCATCTCCCGGCGAACGCCATCACCTCTCTGTCCGCTTTCGTTTCTTCGATCGAGGGCTACACCGGGCTATGGCCTACGAAGGAGTTGTGGATCCGGTTCTTTGGCCTCCGCCGCAACGTGGTCCCCAACATCCACGTCGAGTCGGAGGACAAACAGCTAACTCAGTTCGGAGCTGCCTCGATCTCGCCCCGGAGGTATTCAATCTTTCCCCGGGTCACCGGGCTTGACTCCTGCAAAGGGTGGGCCCGGACCTTCTTCTACGTCCGGAATGAAGGCACGGAAGATTTGATCCGGTTGCTGCCCTACGCCCGGGTCCCCCGACACGGATTGGGAGGAGGTTGCCGGAAGCCTACAGCCTGGCCAACCAAGTGAACAAAAGGTTTGCGGAGCTGAAGAAGCTCGGATTGCGAACGAGGATGCCATGATCACATTAAATGCGCAGCGAATCTCTCCCCTTCAGCGGCGCACTCACAAGTTGTGCCATATGAGCTTTAGTCGCGACCCCAACCGAACCTCCTCATTCGAGTTGAGCAATACGGAGATCTTCCGCCGGGTCCAGGCTCTTTTCACCACCCATAAGGACTTCTCCGCCGAATGGACGTGGGGAGTTGAGCATTATTGCCGTGACAGGCTCCCTCCCGCGGTAAGCTTCGCGAGGTAAACTTATCTCGGATCAATTTCATGTCGGCTCTTATCACATTCTTGACTTTGCTCCTTGTGCTTTTTTCTCAGCTGTTTCTCCAGCAAACCCTCGAGGATGGCCCGGATCCGACCCTTAAGTGGGCCCCAGACCGAGAAATTCCGGACGAGGAGGAGCCGGACCAGGAGATGTTCCTTCCCACACCCGATGCCACCAGACGACCCAGCGGTAAATTCTCTTCTCTTAGAGATTGGCCCGACGATGAGGATGACTCAGATATCGATGTGATTGAACCCGTTGAGGCTGTCCCTCTTTATTTTGCTTACCCGGCATCAGCTAACCCCGGTGGGCACATCCACGAGGATCCTCCCCTTGCCATGGGCGAGCCTGTTCCGGCGGCGTCAAAGAAGAAGCGTGGAACCGTGTCGAGTTCTTCTTCCGAACCTTCTCAGCCTTCCAAAAGTCAAAAGAAGGCCGGAGACAAGACTGCCTCCAAACGGGTAGGCAAAGCCCCGGCAAGGAGGGCCCGGAAACCTAAGGAGGCAGAGACCTCGGATGCATAAGTTCTTTTTTCACTGCGCAACACACTTCTCCCTGCTTCGGGGTAATTTCACTCCTGACATTATTTTCTCTTGCAGGGCTCCTGTGGAGGTCCCTCGGAGCGGATCGAGCATCTCCTCTCCTCTTCGCTCCAGTCCTTCCCCTCCCCGTGACGATGAGTCACGCCCGATGAGCCCTATTCCGGAAGGCTCTGCGACCGCTCCGGGTTCCGCAGTACCTCCTTCAGAGGGACACGACCTCGGATCGGGAGGGGTCGGATCGGCCGAGGCAATGGCGTCCGGCAC
This sequence comes from Avena insularis, assembly GCA_023614405.1. Taxonomy (NCBI): domain Eukaryota; kingdom Viridiplantae; phylum Streptophyta; class Magnoliopsida; order Poales; family Poaceae; genus Avena; species Avena insularis. Next base: position 425,561,508 of record CM042692.1, on the reverse strand, counting down.
TTTGGCATTGGCGCAACCAGCAACAATTAAGTCTACCGCAACTCCAGCCCCAGCAGCAGCTCCAGCACCAGCCACCGAACCAGCGCCTGTCCCGGTTCTGAAGAAACCAACAGCAGCTCCAACGCCAGCCACCAAAGCTCCTGCGCCAAGCTCATCTGCCTCGTCCGAGTCATCTCAAGCTCGGCGAGGACCCACTCCAGCGGTTTCCAAGGGCAAATCCACTACGGTCACTTCCTCCCAGCAGGCCAAAGGCAAATTCACCTTCGTCGAGGCTGGGCAGCGAACCTTGTCGTCGATGCTTCCAAAGAAATCCCCAGCAGTGACGGATCCTCCTGTCGAGCCAGCTGATTCGCAGCAGATGGTTCTTCACACTAGCCCAGCTCTTGCCCTGATTGAGAGGAAAGAAGCTCACGCCAAGGGTTTGGTGGCGCCTCACATGCCCACTGGCGAACGTTACCCTCCGAGCCTCATCGAGTTCATCATGAACTGGAATAAGGCGGAGTTCGTCTACAACGACGATCTCCCGGAAAAGTTCGGCCCAGCTGAATTTTCCGCTTAGATGAATACTGCCGCCAAGGCCATTAACCTTGCTGGGCGTATGATGGAGGTACGTTGTTTCTTCTTTACGTGCTGTAGATAATAACCATTAGTCCTCGAGCCTCCGGCGGAGTAACTTGTTACTCGGCCGGATGCTCCTTAGAAGATCAACGTAGCTGCATGTAATCTTGGAATATGCACACACCTAGAGCCGGGTTAAGTTCCGCTTGGCCCAGATCTTGTACACTTCGAGTATGCACACACCTAGAGCCGGGTTAAGTTCCGCTTGGCCTGGATCTTGTACACTTCGAGTATGCACACACCTAGAGCCGGGTTAAGTTCCGCTTGGCCTGGATCTTGTACACTTCGAATATGCACACACCTAGAGCCGGGTTAAGTTCCGCTTGGCCCGGATCTTGTACACTTCAAATATGCACACACCTAGAGCCGGGTTAAGTTCCGCTTGGCCCGGATTTTGTACACTTCGAGTATGCACACACCTAGAGCCGGGTTAAGTTCCGCTTGGCCTGGATCTTGTACACTTCGAATATGCACACACCTAGAGCCGGGTTAAGTTCCGCTTGGCCCGGATTTTGTACACTTCGAATATGCACACACCTAGAGCCAGGTTAAGTTCCGCTTGGCCCAGATCTTGTACACTTCGAATATGCACACACCTAGAGCCGGGTTAAGTTCCGCTTGGCCCGGATCTTGTACACTTCGAATATGCACACACCTAGAGCCGGGTTATGTTCCGCTTGGCCCGGATCTTGTACACTTCGAATATGCACACACCTAGAGCCGGGTTAAGTTCTGCTTGGCCCGGATCTTGTACACTTCGAATATGCACCGAACTAACTGTACACGCCTGTGCCTTTGTCAGGTAACTACCAACCGTCGGAACGCCGAGTTTCAGCGCCTGCTTGATACCCATAAGACCTTGCGCGCAAAACACGTTGCACTTGGCGCGGAGCATGAAAAGAGGGGTAATTTCCTCTCTTAACACCTCGTCGCTTCGTTTGTTTCTGCCGGATTAACCTCCTTATTCGGTTTTTTGTAGCTTGGGTGGAGGCTGAAAACAAGATTATGCGAAAAAACTTGGAGGAAATCCGAGGTATGTCCTCTTTCGGCCAACATCGCTATGCTCTCCATTCTTTCTTTTTCTTGGCTCGGCAAACATTCACTCCTCTGCTTTGCCGGGTCAACACATCATTTCAGCATCGCTTGAGGATAGTATGCCTGTGCCTGATATGATGCTGCATTTTCTCGAACAAGCAGGACAGCATCAAGCCGAGCTGAAGAAGAAGGACGATGAGCTTGCCCTCCTCCGGACCAAGGACGACGAAATAGCCAAACTCTAGGCCGAGATGGAGAAGATGAAGGCCCAACACAATATCGAGCTCCACAAAGTTGGCCAGAACTTCACCGAAGAGCGTGAGCGGTTCACCCTCCAGATCTCCAAGGACTAGGAGCTGCTCAAGGCATCCGAAGTCCGGCTTGGGTCGGCGCTTGCCGAGCTTGGACAACTTCGCCAGCAACGCGATAGTTGTATCCAGGAGTTGACCTGGATCCATCACCATATCTCACGTAAGTTTCTTTTCCTTGCCCAACGCAGTTTTCCGGGTTAACTCATATGCCTTTGCTTCAGCATCCTCCCTTTCCCTATTTTCAGATAATTTTCTGGAGGGTACTGCTATCGCCAGTGCTGCCGTTGCCAAATTTCGCCAAGAGAGGGGTACTCCCATCGCTCCTGATGGTGAGAGCGTCCCCTTAGACCTGGAGGACCTGTTGGTTAGCGTGTCAGCCCGGGTGGAAACTATCAAGAACTATGGAAAGGATCTCCTCGACGTTGCGATCCGGATCTTCAACGCATTCTGGCCAAGCGAGGATGCTCCAGAAAGGATCACACTTCTTGCGGAAAAGCTAATGGAGATTGAGACTCAACTTGACCTCTGGAGGGAATCCGTCGGGCGGGCCGCGGCAGATACCCTTCTCCATCATATCCTTTCATGGTACGAGAAAATTGATCTAAGCCTCCTCACCCGTCGGCGTACCGGATCCAAATGGACTGATGATCCGGAGTGGGTAGCTCGGCGTCAGGCTTGCGCCTACAACCTCATCGAATATTCTCCAGTCCATGACTGGGTTGAGGGGCCGAGCTTTCTGGAATCTGGCAAGGAGGAACAGATGGAGAACGTGGAGGATGGGTCGGGCGATGACGGAGAAGATGCTGCTTTAGATATCAAAGACAGTGATGATGACGCCGAACTTCCTCCTCCCGCCGCTCCTTAGGTGACACAACTCGAAAATTTATCAGATCCTCGGTATGCCGGGTGCAATTGTATACTGAATACATAATATTTTGCTACTATGCTTGTATGCCGGATTAACTTGGGCGTAGTCCCCGAGTTTCATTTTCTTGTTCATCCAATTCTCCGGCTCGATCCGTGTCTACCTTGATTCGGTTTTACGACTTACGAACTCGAGCCTCAAGAATCGTTTTAACAATAGTGAGAAACTTTGAGGCTTGGCTCGCGATAATTCAACATAATAGCGTGAAAATAAACACGGAGTTAGTTCGAAAAAAACAAACGTTAGCTGGAATAGGATCGCTTCCTTAGTAGTTTTTCATGTGCTACGCAATTCCAAATTTGTTCCCTTGCTCGCCATGAAGCCAATTCTTGTTGGACAGCAGCAAGTCGAAGGGTTGGGTTTTTGGTGCTCCCACATTACTAATCCGGGTTAAGCGAAACGAGTCATTCCAGCTAACGCATAAAAAGTAACAAGAATCATTTATTAAGGCAGTCCCCGAGTTACTACTCGAGGCCCTGCTATTTCATTGATAAACCCATTGCCGGCATACATACCGACATAAGAGGATGACTCGGGTACATACACTCTTTAGCTAAGTGTAGAAGGGACGAAGTAGTGCTACATTCCATGGTCGCTTGGATTCCTCTCCGGACCTGTCCGCCTTGTTCTTTTCCTGTGGCTTTGCATCTATGAGATAGTAAGAGTCATTGTGCAATGCTTTGCTCACGATAAATGGTCCTTCCCATGGGGGGGGGGGTAGTTTATGCATGCCGATGGATGCCAGCCAACCGAGCACCAGATCGCCTTCCCGGAAGACTCGGGGGCACACTTTCCGGCTATGATAGCATCGGAGATATTGCTGATATAAGGCGGATCTGGACAATGCCAGTTCTCTTCCTTCTTCCAGCAGATCAACATCATTTTGCGCTTCTTGCACTTGGCTTCGTGTATTGGGTGACCCTAGGCGAATCATGCTCTATGTCGGTGGCAATACTTCTGCCCCATATACCGTAAAAGAGCGTGTAGCCTGTTGATCGATTCGGAGTTGTTCTTAAACTCCACAATACCGCTGGTAGCTCTTCTATCCAGCACCCCGCTGATCTTTGCAGCAGCTCGATGAGTCGGGGTTTTATCCCGGATAACACTAATCCGTTGGATCTTTCCACTTGTCCGTTCGATGCGGGGTGGGCTACCGATGCTATGTCGAGTCAGATTTTCTTATCTCGGCAGAATCGTGCAAATGCTCCTTCAGCAAAATTGGTGCCGTTATCGGTTATGATGCTATGAGGATAACCGTATCTCAAGATGATGTCTTTGAGAAATGTCACAGCCGTAGCCCCATCACATTTTCTTATAGGCTTCACTTCGATCCATTTTGTAAACTTGTCCACCATGACTAGAATGTGCGTCATGTTCCCTTTTGCTGGTTTGAATGGGCCAACCATATCCAAGCACCACACAACAAATGGCCACGTAATTGGTATGGTTTTGAGTTCGGACATAGGCATATGTGTCTTGGTGGCATATCTTTGGCAACCATTGCATTTTCTCACCAGATCTTCGGCCTGCTCCAAGGCGCTTGGCCAGTAAAATCCATGTCGGAATGCCTTTGCCACTAAGGCCCGGGATGAGGCGTGATGCCTGCATTCTCCTTGGTGTATATCTCGGAGGATGTCAAGTCCTTCTTCCGGACCAACACATCGCTGGAGTACACTGGTTACACTCCGCTTGTATAGCTCGGAATTGATGATTGTGTAAGCTTTGGCCCTTCTCTGAGTTTGCCTGGCTAGCACTTCCTCAGTGGGTAACGTTCCATCTTTCAAGAACTTGTATATAGGCAGTGCCCAAGCTAGTACTGCTCGCGCAGGGAACATCTCCTCATCAATTTCCATCCGATCCACCGGCATAACTTCAACCGGGTCTTGTTGAATAGTCCCTGGGTCTAGCGAGGTAGTCCTTGAGTTTGCCGAGGTAGTCCTCGAGTTTGCCGAGGTAGTCCCCGGGTTTGCCGAGGCAATCCCCGGGTTCGGTGCACTACCTTCCATGTCAATGTCCATGGGTTCAGCTCCGGATTCCGCGTTTTCCGGAACATAAATTGAGTCGGTTCCTGGGGACGGCCTGATAGATGGCTTTCTGAGGTGCTCCAATGCAACGCCCGGTGGAATTGCCTGTCGGGTCGAACCGAGCTTCGACAGCATGTCGGCAGCTTCGTTTTCCATGCGAGGTACATGAGGTTCTTCGCCGGGTACTATACTTCGGCAACCCCACAGATAGGTAGTTTTCCGACCCTTCTGGTCCCTCACCACCTTCTCTGTTCATTTCGCTTATGAGATTTTTCCCTTTTACCCTTACTGCATCAACCTTGTTTGCTTTCGCATATTCGTGCAGCGTCATGTTCAACGAGTGCTGAGCCGCTGCTATTTTCTTTGCGCCCTCCAGTATCTTTTGCCGGGTCTCCTCTAGCTCGGCCTGTGCCTGAGTCGGATCTACCAGCGCTGTCACCAGGTTAGCCAAGCTATCCATAGCTTCCCTCAGCATGTTCTCAGGCCTCTCCAGCAGAGGACCCCTAGCTTTCCTCGGTGCCTTGGGTGTTACCTCCGGGTTTGGCGTTGGATCCTTGCTCACACCCGCGCTCGGCGCGGTCATCATCACCTCTGCATGGCCCGGGGAGTGGGCGACACGCGCCCCGCGAGCCACGGTGAGGGGTGGTTCCCCTGCATCTACGACGCGACGCGGATGAACGCAAGACACGTCCACGGCAACATAGACCCTGTGCGCGCCGAGCATGACGAAGACGCCGTTGCGCGGGAGGGGGCGCGTGCCGAAGCAGCCAGCGCTGTCGCTGATGTAGTCCAGCAAGACTGCGCTTGAACGAGCCGAGACGATGCGTCACCGGTCGATGTAATTTCCCGTCAAGATCTTCACCCCTGCTAGCGCCGCTAGCCCCACGGTGGGCGCCAACTGTCGTGGTGGTGTCACGGCAGATGCCATGGATAGGCTGAAGGTGGGGACTAATATGCGCTAGGGGAATCCAGGGAGGGATAGTAGAGTGATTCTCTACACAGAAGCTTCGTATTGATGTTCTATCTCTCAGATTACAAGTGCTCCTTGAGCTGTATTGACAAGAGGAGGAAGAAGAAACTCTCTTACTCTTGCCTACCAACTAGCCCCGAGAACCCTAGATCCACTAGTGCTCAACTAACTTGAATTCTCCTTGCTCTGTATCAGAAAAAACCCAACCCCCTTACCAGAACCCTAACCCCCCCTTATATAGAGGTGGTTCGGTCCTGGCCTAGGGCATACGTGGAGGCATATTCCTAAGAATATGCCCCCTCCCAAAGTAGTAACCCGACAGGGGTGCTTTTCCCCCGCGTCACACTTGCTTTAGCGACGTAGCCTCTGCGGCGCCCGCGTCAGCCGACGTGAGCGTCGTCACCCTTGCCGGCCACTATCCGGTGGTCCTGCCCTTGCTTTATTCGCTCATCCAGTACGCACCGGACCTTCTTTTCTGGCCAGAGAGATTCCTTCCTTCTCCTAGAAGCCAAGCGAGGATCCGGACCATAGTCGATCCGGCCATACCTGTTCCTGCATATAAGCTAGACAAACATTTCCGACTTACTCCTTAAGTCGGACGAGACAATGTTAGGCGACCCCCTGGTCCGGGTTACTCCGTGATCCGGCCTACCTTGAGGTGACTCGGCCAGCATCCGCTTTGACCTTGCCGACCCTCGGCTAACTCGGCCCTTATACCCCGGAGTGACCCTACCCGGGGTTATCCCCCCAACAGCATAACCCCAAAATGACAGTGGCAAGTCAGTCAGAGACATCATAGATCGAACCATATCCAATAATGTACGATTACGACGTTCTGACACACCATTACGTTGTGGTGTTCCGGCAGGCGTGAGTTGTGAAACTATTCCACAGTCTTTCATATGTGTGCTAAACTCGTAACTAAGATACTCTCCTCCACGGTCGGACCACAGAAATTTGATCTTTCTGTTACGATGATTTTCCACTTCATTCTGAAATTCTTTGAACCTTTCAAAGGTTTTAGACTTATGTTTCATCAAATAGATATACCCGTATCTACTCAAATCATCCGTGAAAGTAACAAAATAACGATATCCACCTCGCGCCGACACACTCATTGGTCCACACACATCAGTATGTATGATTTCCAATAAATCTGTCGCCCGTTCCATTGAACCGGAAAAACGGCGTTCTAGTCATCTTGCCCATAAGGCATGGCTCACATGTATCAAATGATTCAAAATCAAGTGATTCCAAAAGTCCATCAGAATGGAGTTTCTTCATGCGTTTAACGCCAATATGACCTAGACGACAGTGCCACATATATGTAGATATATCATTATCAAGTTTAATCCTTTTAGCATCAACATTATGAATATGCGTAATACTACTATCGAGATCCAACAGAAATAAACCATTCAACACAGGTGCATGACCATAAAAGATATTATTCATATAAATCGAACAACCATTGTTTTCAGACTTAAACGAATAACCACTTTGCATCAAACACGATCCGGATACAATGTTCATGCTCAGTGCAGGCACCAAATAACAATTATTCAGGTTTATAACTAATCCCGACGGCATATGGAGAGGCAGCGTTCCGACGGCGATCACATCAACTCTTGATCCATTGCCGACCCACATCGTGACCTCATCCCTTGCTAGTTGTCGCTTGTTCCGCAGCCCCTGAACCGAGTTACATATATTAGCAACCAATCCTATATCAAATACCTAGGTGCTACTGCGAGTACTAGTCAAGTACACATCAATAACATGTATATCACATATACCTTTGTTTGCCTTGATGGCCTTCTTGTCCGCCAAATACTTGGGGCGCTTGCTTCAATGGCGATCCCTTGCAATAGTAGCACTCGATATCGGACTTAGGGCCAGCCCGGTTTCTTTTTTCAGCGGCAATGACGATTTGCCCTTCTTTCCCTTCGCTTGCCTTTCTTGTCCTTCTTGAAACCGGTGGTCTTATTGATCATCAACACTTGATGTTCTTTCCTAATCTTCACTTCAGCCTTAAGCATTGATGTAAGCTCGGAAGAGACTTCTTCATGCCCTGCATATTATAGTTCATCACGAAGCTCTTGTAGCTAGGTGGCAGAGATTGGAGAACACGATGTATGCCTAAGTCAATGGGAATCGTTATTCCCAAGGACACAAGCTTATCGGTGTACCCAGACATTTTGAGTACGTGCTCACTAACGGAGTTGTTCTCTTCCATCGTGCAGCTAAAGAACTTTTCAGAAGCATTCTAACTCTCTACGGCAGCATGAGTATCGAAAATCATTTTCAATTCTCCCATGGTATCAAAGGCATTGCCATTTTCGAAACGTTTTCGAAGTTCTGGCTCTAGCCCATACAGTATGCCGCAATGAACTAAGTTGTGGTCCTCCTGACGAGTTATATAGACGTTCTTTTCCTCGTCAGGGGCATCAGGAGCTGGTGGGGGGCCTAGCACATATTGCTTTTGTGCAGCAGTGAGGAGAATCCTCAAATTCATAGCCCAGTTGGTGAAGTTGCTACCATTCGCAGCAAGCTTCTCTTTCTCCATGAACACATTGAAATTAAAAGCAGGTGGTACCATCTATAACAAAATTTGTAAAATATATTTAGACTAAGTTTATGATAGATTGAGTTCAACTAATCCAAATTACTAATGAACTCCCACTTCAAAACGACATCCCTCGTGTCCTTTTGGTGATTACATGAACCAAATCCACTACACCAAGTCCGATCATCACGTGAGTCCGTGTAGCTTCAAAGGCGAGCATCTATATGGGCATCATATCAACTATATGACTCATGCTTAACCTTTTGGTCCGTCTTCCGAGGCCATGTCTGTACATGCTAGGCTCGTCAAGTAAGAACCTTAGTATTCGCGTGTGTAAAACTGTCTTACACCCATTGTATGAAAGCGTAGAGTCGAGAACACCCAATCATCACGTGATGCCTCAAAACACGATCCACAAAACGGTGCATACTTAAGGAAGAGCACATTTTATCTTGATATCTAAATGAGGGATCATCTTATAATGCTACCAAAAGCGCCAAAGTAGCAATATAAGATGCTAACATCTAATGTGTGAAGTGAGGTGATATGGTCCATGCATTTGATCTCTATCATTTGCATCGTGGTATGATCTCTATCATTCCTTTGTGTGTAAGGCCAAGGCCTATGGAAATTACACGTTATGTGAGTTGTAAGAGTATCTATCATACATCTACTTACAACAATACCATATCAAGACACTAGCCCAGCAACGATCTAAACTAGACGCCTCTAATTTATCAATTGCAAGTTTTACGTGGCTTAGGGCTTTCGGAGATAGAACCGGTCTTACCTACGAACATGAACCACAACGAGGATAACCAAGTTATTAGCAACTCGTTGTAAATCAGATATTGACTATAGAAGGAGAGACAGACACTCGCTAGCCACTTATGCAAAACTAGTTGCATGTCAGTCGTGGAACCGGTCTCATATACGATGACATGTAAGGTTGGTCTGGGCCGCTTCATCCCACTATGCCACCAATATCCAAAGTACATAGAAGATGCAATAACATGATCATCATCGCCCACATATAAACATATGTGTACTACCCGTGCAAAGCACCTACGCATAGATCAGGCTCTGATACCACTGTTGGGTCCGCAACATAGAAAACAAAAAATTTCCTACGATGAGAACTATATGCCAAGATCTATCTACTAGATACAGAGCAACAGGTGGACATACATCCATGGAGAACTTACCCTCGAAGACAACGAGTTTTGTTAACGAGTAGGAATTCGTGGTTGATGTAGTCGTACGCTTGCCGATCTCAAGATCGTGTGGAAGTCCGAGCGCCGCAAATCAGCAGTGCATCCGTCCTCGCACACACGTTCAAGCCACCGGACAACCTCCACCTCCTCGCTCCAGCGATCTAGTGGAAGCAGCAACTCCTTCCAGACGAAATGCCACCGGGAACATGTATCTTGCTAATCCGAGACCATGGGGGAATAATTCTAGAGGGGGAGAGATCCTTCACAAGGAGGTGTGAGGATGAAGGAGGGAATGGGTGGCCTTTTATCGGAGGAGGGGGGGGTGCCCCCTCTCTCCATGGCTGGCGCATGGGGGGGTGACCCCTCACCTCCCCCATTCATGTGGTGGTAACCCCTCCACATTAAAATGCCTCTTGACATTCCCTTTTAAAGTCTCCACTTTAAATGCATTAAATTTCTCCAAATTTAATGCTCTCTCATTTAATAAAACTCTTTTTATTAAATTTATTCATAATTTTGTTAATTACTTTAATTAACAAACATTCACATATAGCCCCTTGCAATATTTCAATATTACATGCAGAACCACCTTCTGCAATTTCACCCGAAACAATTTCCGGTTTCTATTGAAACAATTCCTGCGCTTTGCAATTCTTTCGTATGAAACATATGTGCTCCAAAATGGTGTCCGGTAACTCTTAAGTGTGCCACCCTATGGTTCACGAATAATGCAGACATGATCGAGACCCTTCTCCGATCAATAATCAGCAGCGGGACCTAGAGATTCGTACTGACTCCTACACATTCAACGATGACTCCTGTGATCGTGAGAACCTTTAATGCTTGTAACTAAATCTCTTTATCTCTCGATATATTACATGTCCGAGATTCGATCATCGGTATCTCCATACCTAGTTTGATCTCGTTACCGACATGCACTCTTTTCTTGTTCCCGTGATATAACATTCTAGTGATCACATCACTTGCTTGCAAGCTATCCTAATGTGATATAACTGAGAGGGCCCAGAGTATATCTATCCGTCATCTGGATTGACAAATTCCACTCTTGATCCATGATCCTCAACATAACACCTTCGTAGTACTGAACCCATCTTTATAGTCACCCTGTTACGGTGTGATGTTTGATGTTATCAAGATACTCTTCTGGTGTTAGCAATTAACATGATCTCATGGTCTAAGGATAAAGATTACTTCGTATGATGTTATAGCAATATAAACATAATTACTTGATCGTAATGCTATACTTCGGATGAATGTTCATCACATCATTTCACAAATGTTGTGACCTTGTTATTAACAACATCCAATGTCCATGATCAGGAAACCTTGATCATCTTGTTAATCAACAAGCTAGTCTATAAGAGAGGCATAACTAGGAACCCTTTTTGTTTATTAAACACGCATGTATTGATGTTTCCTATCAATACAATTATAGCATGCAAAATAAACATCTATCATATACAAGGAATACATAATAACAACTTTATTATTGCCTCTCAGGGCATATTTCCTTCAGCCTCAGCTCAAACCTCTCCCGCGAGGGAACTAATACTAATGCATATAAACTTCTGGCTAAGCCTTACCCAATTCAGGTATTGTGGTTGTATGGTAAAATTGGAATGGTATCGCATCCGAACCCAACCATCAGTTTTTACAAAGGGGCTAAGGCTCATGCCTCAACATTTTCATCATCATAAACAATTTGTGTTTCTCAACACATGTAAAACAACTCAATAGAATGACTCATCATTCCAAGGTTTCCACAAGTCATTTTCACCAAGTATTCCCATCTAAAGTGAATCAATTTTTGGTTTAGCTCCAAACAACGAAGTTAAGAGTGTTCACTAATGTGGGATGCTAATCTCAATCTCATGCCATAGAATGTCATCTAAGTCAAACTAGATAGGTCAAGTTTTATAGTCTTTATGCTATCTTTAAACAAATAAAGGACTTTAGTAAAGTAAAGGAAGTAAAGCTTGTAAATAAAACTTGGAATAGGTAGAAGTCAAAAGGGGTATAACCTAAGCATGCCTAATGCATATTGCATAGGTTATATAGCTTGCAAGGATTAGCTTGCATTGTTAATGATGGCTTGCCTTGGTTGGTGCAGTGGTTGAAATTCTCTTCCTCCTCTTCTTGGTAGAACTCCTCCTCCTTGAAAGCTTGGTCGGTACTATCGTCTATAAATACATACGCGATACACAATCACCAAATAATTCTTAACTAGTCTACTTAGCACACTAAGGCACACATTTGATGATCTATTATCATCACAAGCATCACAAGGTTCAATGCACTAGTTTTATTTATTTTATTTGAGAAAAGTAATTTCTACTCATTGAAATGAACTAAGATTTAATATTCTCCAATTAAAATATGGGATCATGTGGACACATGTCATCACCACATATTCTAACATATGGGAAAGTGATTTAAATGTTGGATCACCTTTTAATAAGTTCAAGTTTAATAATTAATGATTTAAAGTGACTAGAAATGCCTATATAGCATTATTTTGGTACTAGTCCAAAGTCACTGCATGCAAACCTTAATATTATTACATATTCAGATAGGTATGGTTAAATGTGATTTTTGAGAGTTGGAATCAACTCAAAACCTATTATGGTTGATTTTATAAAAATGTTGGAATGTGAAAAAGCTTCTGTCTTGTTATTTTTACTAGGAGAGATATATAACTCTAAAGGATTTAAATCCAACGGGCTTGGATAGAGTTTTTAATTATCTTTCCAGTAAAATTGGAATCACTCAATTTGGATTTGTAAAACTTCCTGAATTGATTTTTGAACTATGGGACATAATTAAGTTTACTTCTAAAAAGAAAAACCTATATTTGAATTACTGGGTCAGCGTGGGAAACTAAATGGGCCGGCCCGTGTACACTCCGTGGCACTGAGGGCTGCTGACAGGAGGGTCCCTCCTGTTAGTGACTCATTAAACGTGAAGCGGTACAGGGCGATAAGGATCACACGATTAGAGCTAGATCTAACGGCTCACGGTCGTCGTCGTCGACGGACACGTCGCCGGCAGACTGAACTATAGCACGGTCAATGGGGGTACGGTGGGGGCATACCAGGGCTCCAGCTAGTCTGGTGATGCGGGCAAAAGAACTGGACGACGATGGCGGACTCAGGCAAGGTCGCGGTAGGGGCTGTAGTGGACGAAATCGACGGGGACTTCTCCTCCTCTGCAGCGGCTACCTCCGGTGGAATTCCGGCGATGGGCGGCTCGAGCGACTCTGACAAGAGCGGGGGAAATGATCAGTGGAGTGAGGGGAGTGGAATGGTGTGAAGAAATGGTGCTGGGGAGGCTCCCTTATATAGGCTCGACGAGAGGACCGAAGGGTGTGGGCGGAGCTCGTCGGTGACAACGGCACAGGGGGCTACCGGCGTGGGCAAGGTAGGCAGACGGTGGGCGGTCTACTGGCGGTCATCGATGGTGTAATGGAGTGGCTAGGGGCGGTGGCTAACAGTCGGGAGCTTCCCGCAATCTAAGGGACAGAGGCGGTGCTCGACGATGCTCCTGGCGACTGTGGGTCGCGCGGTTGTGCACGAACGTGTCTAGAGGGTTGGTGTGGTCAAGGCAGAGAGGTGTGCGCAGTCTGGTGTCGAGTCGCGGTATGTGGCGTGCTGGCAGCGAGGGCGCTCTGGCGTGCTCTAGCGCGACGCATAGAGGGTAGTGCGTGGCATTTCCTCAGTGGTCCAGGGGCTGGCTGCTCTCGGGGACGGGACAGGGGAGTGCGCATGCTCGGCCGGCGGTGACCAAAAACGGGCGGCGCACAACTGCTGCTCCAAGCTAAAGGATAGGCCGGTGAGGGTTTGGTTAGAGCTGGGGGAGACAGGGGAACCAAAATGGGCCCAAAAACTCGACAAGGCATTGATCACTAAACAATATTAGTTAGGCAGAAAAATCTTGCCTGCCACCTGTTCGACCAAATGGCAGCATGAACAAAATATTTGAATTTTTCAAAGATTTTTGGTGGAGTGGTTTATCTTATGCTTAAGCTTCTAGGTTTGATTGGGATTTTGAAATGGAGTTCATTTGAGTGGTTTTTGAAAAAGTGGTATCTAGACATATGAACTAGATTCAATTTTTAAATGTCATTTAAATTTAGAGTTCAAATGTTTTTGGGAGATCACAAAGTGGGCCTTGGTACATCTTAACTTGTACTAGCAAGGGGTGCAAAGATCCACAATTGTTTCTGTTTGAATTTGAGTGCTAGGAATAGCCAAAGTGGGCTAGGTGATTAAAATGGCAAAAGTGACCATTTCCTTATTTAATTCTTTTTGATTTCTTTTTCTTTGGGATTTGCTTGGGGATGATCTAGATGATGTGTAATTCACCTTAGAGTCATTTTACAACCAATAGATCACTCAATGATGGCAATTCAAAACAACTCCTATTTTAAATGCACACACATATGAATGCTTAAAGATTTTTAATAGAAAAAGGTTTTGTTAACCCTAAATTGGGTAGATTGGATCTTGATCACTTGGATTAAAGTTTTGGTATGTTACAAACCTTCCCCCCTTAAACAAAATCTCGTCCCAAGATTTAAGAAAGAAAACTAGGAACTAAAGAGATCTGGGAACTCAATCCTAATGTAATCTTCTTGCTCCCAAGTGGCTTCTTCTTCGGTATGGTTACTCCATTGAATCTTGAGAAATTTGATACTCCTGGTCCTGGTGGTTCTGTAGGCTTCCTCCAAGATACGGATGGGCACTTCACGATACGTCAGATCTTTGTTGATATCAACAGCTCAGTGATCGATGTTCTTGAAAACTTCGGTCTTCTTCGGCACTTCTAGGCATTTGCGAAGTAACGAGATATGGAACACATTGCGGATGGCTGACATCTCTTCTGGCAGTTCCAGTTGATAAGATACTTCTCTCGGCGGTTCAGAATCTTGAAGGGTCTGATATATCTGGGGCTAACTTTCCTTTTAGATTAAAACGTTGGGTTCCTTTCAATGGTGAAACCTTGAGATACACAAAATCTCCAACATTGAAAGGAAGGTCTCTCTTTCTCTTGTCAGCATAACTCTTTTGTCTGGATTGGGCGGTCTTGAGGTGCTCTCGAACTTTGTGAACCTTCTCTTCAGCTTCGTGGAGAATGTCGGGTCCAAAAATCTGACTCTCTCCTACTTGCGACCAATTCAAAGGGGTATGACACTTTCTTCCGTATAAGAACTCAAATGGTGTCATTTGCAAACTGACTTGATAACTGTTGTTGTATGAGAATTCTGCGAAAGGCAAACAATCTTCCCATTTTGATCCATATTCTAACACACAAGCTCTCAACATATCCTCTAGGATTTGGTTGACTCTTTCAGTCTGTCCATCGGTTTGCGGGTGATAAGCGGTGCTGAAATTCAACTTGGTTCCTAATCCTTCTTGGACTTTCTGCCAAAATCTCGAGGTAAATTGGGTTCCTCGATCCGACACTATGGTCTTGGGGGTTCCATGCAAACTGACAATTCTAGCAATGTACAACTCTGCTAGTTTCGAACTCTGGTAGGTTGTCTTGACAGGTATAAAATGAGCTACCTTGGACAGTCTATCAACTATGACCCAGATTGAGTCATTTCCCCTACTCGAAGTAGGCAAACCGGTGATAAAGTCCATTCCGACGGAATCCCATTTGCATTCCAGAATCTGCAAGGGTTGCAATAGTCCTGCGGGTCTCTGATGTTCCGCTTTGACTCTCTGACAGATATCACACTTGGCGATGTAGCTTCCGATTTCCCTCTTCATCTTGTGTCACCAAAATTGTTCCTTCAAATCCTGATACATCTTTGTTCCTTCGGGGTGGATAGAACAAAGCGTATCATGAGCTTATTGCATGATAACTTGCTTCAATTCTGAATCTGCTGGCACACAGATACAGCCTTTGTACCACAGAACTCCTTCGTCTTCAGTGAATCCGGGTACCTTTCCTGTACCAATACGACGTTTGATTCCGTTGATACTTTCATTTCCCTTCTGGGCTTCCTTGATTTAGCTAATCAAAGTGGGTTGAAGTTCAATGCTAGCTAAAAATCCTTTGCTAACTAGCTCAGTTCTAAACTGCTCCAACTCCTCATACAAACTTGCCTGCTTCTCCTTGATCATGGTGTTTAGCCTACACGGCAATCTGCTAAGAGCATCCGCTACCACATTGGCTTTGCCGGGGTGATAGTGAATGTCAAGGTCATAATCCTTGATTAACTCTATCCATCTCCTTTGCCTCATATTCAGCTCCTTCTGAGTGAAAATATAGTTCAAGCTTTTGTGATCTGAGTAAATCTCACAGCGATTACCCATAAGATAATGGCGGCATGTCTTCAATGCCAAAACTACGGCTGCTAACTGAAGATCATGGGTCGGATAGTTCTACTCATGCTGCTTCAGTTGTCGAGACAAATACGCGATGACCTTGCCTTCTTGCATCAACACACATCCGAGACCAATCTTGGATGCATCACAATACACATCAAACGGCTTCTTGATATCTAGCATGATCAATATTGGGGCTGAGATCAATCTCTTCTTGACTCTTGAAGCGGCTTCACATTTGTCGGTCCATTCAAACTTCTTGTCCTTCTTCAACAATTGGGTCATGGGTCTGGCGATGCTCGAGAACCCTTCAACGAACTTGCAGTAGTATCCCGCTAATCCGAGAAATGCACGGACTTGGGTTTGAGTGGTTGGGGCTTCCCATTCTTCAACATATTTGATCTTGGAGGGATCAATAGCGACTCCTCCTGCAGACACAATATGTCCTAGGAATCCTACTTCTTTCAGCCAAAACTCACATTTCCTGAACTTGGCATACAACCGATGCTCTCTAAGGGTTTCAAGGATGATTCTCAGATGTTGCTCATGCTCTTCTTCTGACTTGGAGTAGATAAGGATATCGTCGATAAACACAACGACAAACTTATCCAGAAAATTCATAAAGATCTTATTCATGAGATTCATGAAATAAGCAGGGGCATTGGTTATTCCAAAAGACATGACCGTATACTCGTATAATCCATAACGAGTAGTAAAGGCGGTCTTCGAATATCCATTGCATGAATCTTAAGTTGGTGATAACCAGTCCTAAGATCGATCTTAGAGAACACATTTTCTCCAGTCAACTGATCAAATAGATCCTCTATCTTTGGCAAAGGGTACTTGTTCTTGATTGTGACGTCATTCAGCTTCCTGTAATCTATGCACAAATGGTTGCCTCCATCTTTCTTGTCGACGAATAACACTGGCGATCTCCATGGTGATGTGCTTGGTTGAATCAAGCCTTTCTCCAGCATAGCATCCAGCTGCTTCTTCAATTCCACTAACTCTGAGGGGTTCATACTATAGGGTCTCTGGGTTATGGGTCCGGTTCCGGGGACTAGTTCAATAATGAACTCAATATCCTTATCCGGGGGCATACCGGGCAATTCATCTAGGAATACATCGGGGTATTCACAGACTACGCTGACTTGGTCAATGGTGGGTAGGGCTAGACTCTTATTACACTTGAATTGACAGGGCAAGGTTTCAAATATATGCTCTACTGATACTCCAGAGCTACTGGTCATGGTGATGGCTTTGTTGGCACAGTCAATCAATCCTTTATGCTTTGACATCCAATCCATTCCTAGTACTACTTCCGAACCTTTGGTTCCAAGTACTATTAGATTGGTATAAAAATCTATCCCATGTATTCTGATAGGCACAACTTTGCAAATTTTTCTAGCTTTTGTAGTTGAACTAGGGATTTGAACTATCATGACATGCTTCAAGTTGGTTGGGTGAATCTTACTAGTGCATGCAAATTCTTCGGTGACAAATGAGTGCGATGCTCCAGAATCAAACAACACTCTTGCTAAAACCGAGTTGACAGAAAACATACCCAGCACTACATCTGTCGCTTCTTGGGCTTCTTCGGCGTTCATGTGGAAGAGACGGCCATTGCAGTTGTGAGGGTTCCCTGGGGCGAATCTTCTTCCTGGTTGAACACGACACTGCTGTTGAGCTCGGGCATTCACATTGGCAGTGGCAGCAATCTTCTTCGGGCACTCATTGGAATAGTGACCCTTCACTCCACACTCGAAACCAGTGATCTGAGACTTGTCTTTTACTGCCATGGGCACATCATTGCTTCCAGTTCTAGGTGCGGTGTTGTTGTTGTTGTTGTTGCTCTTGGGAGGTGCACGGTTGAAATTGCTGGCGCTGCCGGGGTGATTGTTGTTTCCTCCGGACTTCACATTTCCTCTGCTACGGTTGGGGTAGCTTGGGAGAGACATTGGGGGTCGGTTATTCCTCGGTGCATATCCCGCAGAAGGGTTGGGACGGTACTTCTGGTGATTGTTGGATCCAGCTTGGTGCATCATATGACGTTTGCGGTTGTCGTTTGCTTGATTAATCTTCCCTTCCATCTGAATGTCAGAGTCGACTAGCTCTTCGAGATCCTCGAAATGGATGTTGACGAGGACAGTTTGCATCTCATCATGCAGTCCATTCAGGAATCTCTCTTTCTTCTTGGCCTCCGTGTTGATCTCATTAGGTGCATACCTGGCTAGAGACAAGAACTTGTCACGGTACTCCACTACAGTCATCCTGCCTTGCTTCAACTCTCTGAATTCATCCCTCATTTGGGTGACTAGACCCTACGGCACGTGGGTGCAGCTGAACTTGATTTTGAAGGCTTCCCATGTTATCACTTGACCATGGTTCATTGTGCGGGTGCTGTTCCACCATGCTCTTGCATCTCCTGCCAAATAGTGGGTGGCAAAAAGAACCTTCTCGTTGGCATCCACTCCTGCTACTTCTAAGTTGTTCTCCATTGTCTGCAACCAGTCATCAGCATCCAGTGGGTTCTCTGAAGTACTAAAGATTGGGGGATTGGTATTCTGGAAGTTTTTGAGTTTGGATCCATGATGATCCCGATTTCCATGGTTCTAGTTATTGTGAGCCATCTGGGCAATTTGCTGCAGTGTTGCTAGATTAGCTTGGCGCTCTGCCCTACTAGCTTCACGGTCTGCGATGAGAGTCTGCAGAATCTGCAGCATTGGGTTTTGCGATGAGCTGCTCCCTCCTTGGTTTTCACGAGTCATCTGAAGATTGAGATAGATAAAGGGGTAAGAGGGAAAGTTCTAAGGTTCATGGTTTTGATTTCAAAGCTAAGACTTTGAGTTTGACTCAGGTTTTGCAACTAACTTCCTTTCATTCATTCAAGCAAACACACGATACAAACACACACACACACCACAACATCAAAGGAAAATTGATGGTTTTAAGAACCATTCTGTAAGCTACGATACAGTGGGACCGATACTCCTTATTCTACGATAGTGCTCTAATGCATCTACTCATCATCGATGAAGTCATAGTCATCATCATTGGTGTAGAAGTCCACGGCATCCTCCTCCAGATAGTCATCATCATTGCCGAGGTAGGAGTCAATATCCCCTTGGATATCTTCACCTTCCTCTTCTTCTTCTTTTGCTGCAAGCTGAGCTTCTTGCTCCTTGATGGTCTTCTCGAGGTCGGCCACCTTCTTGCGAAGACGGTCGATGGTGCGATCCTTCTTTGCACGTTGACGGCGAAGAGACTAACGATCCTGGACTAGCAGTGAGAAAGTCTGGGCCTTCTGGGCGGCAAGGGCGAGGTTGTTGTTGGCAACCTCTCTAGCATTGTCCAACTCCTTCTGTCTGTCATACAGTAGGAAGTCGAGGTTCTCCACTTGACGCTTCAATATTGGGTGACTTGGCATCTCTAGCGGCATTCCCATGGAATCACGCCTTGCATAGTGAACAAAGCGGGTTCCTTGGATTAGGTTGACACTCAGGGCACACAGACATGCGAGAGCTTCATGCATTGCCCTAGCTAATCCATCTAGCTGGTTGTTCTCTCTCACTGAGAACTGAATCCTCCCAGATACGGGTGCTTCTATCTTTCCTCGCAGATCAGCAGTTACTAGCCATTGTAAATCTCCTCCCGGTGGACCCGAAAGTTGAGCTCCAAGAAATTCCGGATGCGGATGCTCCAAGAAATCAGACAGTGCATCAAGATCCCTCTCGAAGATCATTTGGCCTCCGTTGCCCAACTGGTAGAACTTGCTGTAGTGAGCTTCCATCTATAATAATTTAGGGTGAGAAATTTAGTGAAGTGATCAAGTGTGCCAAAATTTTATGTAGTAATGTAAGAATTTGGAGGAACATGATTTTTTTGAGAGAAAGAGCCCCCAAGGGTAAGAGAGGAATTAGTTTTCATAAATAATCACTTTGGTTTTTGAAACTAAGTTTTTGTTCGGACGTCCATTCTAACTAGGGTCTCCTATGGTCAGGATGGCTCTGATACCAACTTGTCAACACCCGGATATTTAATCCCAGATGCATGTTATGCCATACCTCGCAATCCCAAGATTACCATTTTTGCGAGACATAACAGATTGGATATCACAGTACATCATCCATTACAAACCATAATAAAGTCTTACACAAATAAGGATCTCACGATCCAGTCTTAGTACAATAAAGTAGCAGAATAAATAGCGTAGCGGTGGAGTCACAGGCAATGCTAACGATGGGAGATGATCCTAGTTGTCGTAGCCGTCCTATTGTCCTTCATCTTGGTAGTCTCCTTCATAGTCTGGCCACGGGAATAGCCAGGGACAAAAGCCATGAATACTCTTTAAGTACTGGCAAACTACCACTAATAAGTAGGATGATTCTAGTAGGAACGCTAACTCTAAGTTTATTTGTAAAGTTAAGTTTGAAACCTAAGCTGAGTTCAGAAACAAAGGAAGATAAAATAACGTTTGAAAACACCTAAGTGGGAACTTAGTTGTCATAGTCACAACTCTATTGTGGTCAAGTCATGTCACAATTCATTTCATAAGCTGTTTTGAAAACATCTGACAACGGAACAGTATGGCCACTCCAACTGTCCATAACCGCGGACGCGGCTATTCGAATAGTTTGACGCTCTGCAGAGGTGGTACACTTTCACCACAAGATTCGATACATCTGTCAGGGATAACCCTGAATCATCATACTTAGTATGCAGATAATCAAACATAACCTTTCCTTTACACACCCTAGTATAAGCACCTCTCCTATGAGTATGGCCTCCCAGCCATGACCATCTGTCATCCTGGGCACTGCATAGGCGGACAACATTGATAGGTATCCTTAGCTCAAACCTCTCCCACGAGGGAACTAATACTAATGCATATAAACTTCCGGCTAAGCCTTACCCAATTCAAGTAATGTGGTTGTATGGTAAAATTGGAATGGTATCGCATACGAACCCAACCATCAGTTTTTATAAAGGGGCTAAGGCTCATGCCTCAACATTTTCATCATCATAAACAATTTGTGTTTCTCAACACATGTTAAAACATCTCAATAGAATGACTCATCATTCCAATGTTTTTACAAGTCATTTTCACCAAGTATTCCCATCTAAAGAGAATCAAGTTTTGGTTTAGCTCCAAACTACGAAGTTAAGAGTGTTCACTAATGTGGGATGCTAATCTCAATCTCATGCCATAGAATTTCATCTAAGTCTAACTAGATAGGTCAAGTTTTATACTCTTTATGCTACCTTTTAAACAAGTAAAGGACTTTAGTAAAGTAAAGGAAGTAAAGCTTGTAAATAAAACTGGGAATAGGTAGAAGTCAAAAGGGGTATAACCCAAGCATGCCTAATGCATCTTGCTTAGGTTATCTAGCTTGCAAGGATTAGCTTGCATTGTTAATGATGGCTTGCCTTGGTTGGTGCAGTGGTTGAAATTATCTTCCTCCTCTTCTTGGTAGAACTCCTCCTCCTCGAAAGCTTGGTCGGTACTATCGTCTATAAATACATACGGGATACACAATCACCAAACAATACTTAACTAGTCTACTTAGCACACTAAGGCACACATTTGATGATCTATTATCATCACAAGCACCACAAGGTTCAGTGCACTAGCTTCATTTATTTTATTTGAGAAAACTAATTTCTACTCATTGAAATTAACTAAGATTTAATATTCTCCAATTAAAATATGGGATCATGTGGACACATGTCATCACCACATATTATAACATATGGGAAAGCGATTTAAATGTTGGATCACATTTTAATAAGTTCAAGTTTAATAATTAATGATTTAAAGTGACTAGAAATGCCTATATAGCATTATTTTGGTACTAGTCCAAAGTCACTGCATGCAAACCTTAATATTATTACATATTCAGATAGGTATGGTTAAATGTGATTTTTGAGGGTTGGAATCAACTCAAAAGCTATTATGGTTGATTTTAGAAAAATGTTGGAATGTGAAAAAGCTTCTGTCTTGTTATTTTTACTAGGAGAGATATCTAACCCTAAAGGATTTAAATCCAACGGGCTTTGATATAGTTTTTAATTATATTTCCAACAAAATTGGAATCACTCAATTTGGATTTGTAAAACTCCCCGAATTGATTTTTGAACTATGGGACAGAATTAAGATTACTTCTAAAAAGAAAAACCTATATTTGAATTACTGGGTCAGCGTGGGAAACTAAATGGGCCGGCCCGTGTACACTCCACGACGCTGAGGTCTGCTGACAGGGGGGTCCCACCTGTAAGTGACTCATTAAACGCGAAGTGGTACGGGGCGATAAGGACCACACAATTAGAGCTAGATCTAACGGCTCACGGTCGTCGTCGACGACGGACACGTCGTCGGCGAGACTAAACTTTAGCGCGGTCAGTGGGGGTACGGTGGGGGCATACTAGGGCTCCAGCTAGGGCGACGATGCGGGCAAACGAACTAGACGACGACGGTGGACTCAGGCGAGGTTGCGGCAGGGGCTGAGGTGGACGAAATTGACAGGGACTTCTCCTCCTCTGCAGCGGCTACCTCCGGTGGAATTCCGTTGATGGGCGGCTCGATCGGCTCCGGTGAGAGAGGGGAAACGATCAGTGGAGAGAGGGGAGTGGAATGGTGTGAAGAAATGGTGCTGGGGAGGCTCCCTTATATAGGCTCGACGAGAGGACCGAAGGGTGTGGGCGGAGCTCGTCGATGACGACGACACAGGGGGCTACCGACATGGGCGAGGTAGGCGGACGGTGGGCGGTCTGCTGGCGGTCATCTATGGCGTAATGGCGTGGCTAGGGGAGGTGGCTAACGGTCAGGAGCTTCTCGCACTCTGAGGGACAGAGGCGATGCTCGACGGTGCTCCTGGCGACTGTGGGTCGTGCGGCTGTGCACGGCCGTGTCTGGCGGGTTGGTGTGGTCAAGGCAGAGCGGTGTGCGTGGTCTGGTGTTGAGGCAATGGCGTCTGTGGCGAGGGCGCCTGCATGCTCTGCGACGCAGAGGGTAGTCTTGTGACGTTTCCTCGGTGGTCGAAGGGTTGGCTGCTCTCGGGGATGGGACATGGGAGTGCGGTAGGGTTGGGAGGAGCTAGGGGTGGTGCTGGTTTTGCGCGACGTGGTCTGCTGCGAGCTGCGCATGCTCGGCCGGCGGTGACGAAAAACGGGCGGCGCACAACTGCTGCTCCAAGCTAAAGGATAGGCCGGTGAGGGTTTGGTTAGAGCTGGGGGAGACAGGGGAACCAAAATGGGCCCAAAAACTCGACACGACATTGATCACTAAACATTATTAGTTAGGCATAAAAATCTTGCCTGCCACCTGTTCGACCAAATGGCCGCATGAACAAAATATTTGAATTTTTCAAAGATTTTTGGTGGAGTGGTTTATCTTATGCTTAAGCTTCTAGGTTTGCTTGGGATTTTGAAATGGAGTTCATTTGAGTGGTTTTTGAAAAAGTGGTATCTAGACATATGAACTAGATTCAATTTTTAAATGTCATTTAAATTTAGAGTTCAAATGTTTTTGGGAGATCACAAACTGGGCCTTGATACATCTTAACTTGTACTAGCAAGGGGTGCAAACATCCACAATTGTTTCTGTTTGAATTTGAGTTCTAGGAATAGCCAAAGTGGGCTAAGTGATTAAAATGGCAAAAGTGACTGATGTCTACGCACTTCTATTCTTTTAGACAGTTGTTGGGCCTCCAAGTGCAGAGGTTTGTAGAACAACATCAAGTTTTCCCTTAAGTGGATCACCCAAGGTTTATCGAACTCAAGGAGGAAGTGGTCAAAGGTATCCCTTCTCAAGCAACCCTGCAATCAAGATACAAGAAGTCTCTTGTGTCCCCAAGATACCCAATACACTTGTCAGGTGTATAGGTGCACTAGTTCGGCGAAGAGATAGTGAAATACAAGTGGTATCGATATAAGATAACGGTGCTAGAAAATACTTTGATGGCGTGGAAGAGACTAAAGACAAAATGAAATAAAGATGGAAGCAAGCAAACATGTAATAGATCTAATAGCAAACGGTGTTTCAGTGTTTAGAAACAAGGCCTAGGGATCATACTTTCACTAGTGAACACTCTCATATAAATATATTCTTCTTTATGATACTACGTTGAACTACTCTCTGGTTGAACACTCTAATCGATGGTAGGGCTATAACAACACACCTCAAAGTTCATGTTTCCCATCTAGAAAACCCCACACTGTCACCTTGAGTACTAGATGGTTCCAACAAACACCACAATTTCATAAAGACATCCAACTCCAAATATAACTCATAACAAGTATTTGTAATATCTAGCGTAAGTGCCACCATGGTGTGCACGCTGTCACTTTCACACACATGGGGAGAGCAGAGATCTATTAAAGCACTTGAGTAGCAAGGTAGATCTACTTGATTACAAAGCTCATGATCACAATATGGTCATGCATAGAGAGAGAGATGAACACATAGCTACCGGTAGAACCCTTAGCCTCGAGAGAGAACTACTCCCTCCTCATCATGGGAATCAGCAATGGTGATGGAGATGGTGGTGGAGATCGATGGAGATGGATCCGGGGGCACTTCCCCGTCCCGGCAGGGTGCCGGAACAGAGACTTTCTGTCCCCCGAATCTCCCCTTCGGTGGCGGCGGCGCTGCGGAACTTTTTGTGGATTTCTGATTAACGATCTAGGGTTTCTGTATCGGGAGGAATATATAGGCGAAGGGGCGAGGTCAGTGGCTAGCCAGGGGGCCCACACCATGCCCTGGCGCGTCCTGGGGGGACCCGCGCCTAGGGGTGGTCTGGCCACCCTGTGGCTTCCCTTCGTCTCTCCTTCTAGATACGTGAGTCTTCCGGTAAAATATCGACTTTGGCTTTTGTCTGGTCCAATTCCGAGAATATTGATTTTCTGACTTTCCTAGAACCAAAAACAGCAGAAAACAGGCAACTGGCACTGTGTCTCTTGTTAATAGGTTAGTCCAAGAAGTCATATGAAAAGTACTCCAAAGTTGGAACAAAACATAAGAAAGTAGATAAAACGAAGCATGGAACATCAAAAGTTATAGATACATTTGCAATGTATCAATATGCCCAAGCTTAACTCCTGCTCGTCCTCGAGTAGGTAAGTGATAAAAAGAAAGAATAATTTTTGAGGTGACATGCACTATCATAAACTTGATCAAAGTATTTATAAAACATTGAAAGCTGGGATCATAGTACTTCAATCATAACATTAAAGACAAAGTTCTAGCAATAAGACAAAGAAACTATGATGCAACATGAAAAGGCACAAACAAAATATTCATGAATAACAATGCTTTGCAAGACGTTTGTTTGTTTCACATAAAGAAAACATAGCATAATAGCCTTCAGCTTGTCCCTCATAGAGTAGAAAATATAAATGCATAGGACACCTTCAAAGTTCATAAGAGTGACTAGATACAAATAGTTTAAAAAAAGCAATATCAAGTTATGCATAAATCAACTAGTCTTGGGACAATGCACATAGAACTAAGAATGGCCACTATGCTCTCAAAGTAGGTGCATAAAGGTACAAGGTGGAGACTCAATATAATGGTGGAAGAAAGGCCTTCATAAAAGGAAGTAGGGATTCAAGTCTCATAAAGAGCTTCCAAAAATTATGGTACTTATAGCTTTCAGCTTTTATTGCCCCTATCATAAGCATCTTGAAGTGATTAAGGTTAAAGTGAACAAACTATGGTGTACATGCTTTACGAAGTATAAGTTGAAATCTCATGTCCCTTGAATACGAGGGCCGCTCCTCATGCTACTCAAGTTTAGTCACTGGTAAGTTCTTGTCATAGTAAGTACATGTGTATCATAGAGAACCGCCAACAGGGTACCCCTTGCCCGATGATACGGAAGAATCCCCATATCAAAATGACAAGGCAAGCAGACAACAAGCATCTCAGCAATCTTCTTATTTACCATGGGAATATGGTGCTTTTTTTCTCTGTTTCCTCTTTTCATATATCTCTTTTTTTCTCAATATCTGACTCTCTTTTTTTATAAGAAGAATGCTTCATACACAGCTCATTATGGTTACGCTGCAGGTTTCCACCATGTCAGCATGGGTTAGACCAGCGGCCCAGGTGTTTCTCTAACACATATACATAACTCCATGGACTTACAAGCTCCCCTTTCATTTCACACCGACGACATCCATAGACAAAAGAGCATGATATCAACTAGGTACAAAGTACAAGTGCAATGTTGAAAGCGTTACCCATGGCAGCATGGTTCTGCTAATCCCCAACAAATAAGTGCAAGCATATACAACATAGACGACACAATGGTTCAAGTTTATTAAGGGCAAGAAAAGTAAAGTGTGTCATCAAGTTCGTGAGAGCTTTAATCACTAGTTTTCTCATAACAAGTTTAATTTGCAAGGTAAACAAAAACATGAATATACTTGGAATACCATATGCTAATAGGTAGGTATGGTGGAATCTTTGGAATAACTTGGTTTAAGGAGTTGGATGCATTAGTGGAACACATACTTGGTTGTGGAGGCTAGCAAAAGACTGGGAGCGACAAACTAAGAGAGCAATAATGGCCATAATCATGCAGAGCGACAAAACATCATTGATCAAAGCATAAAGTGATACTACAAGTTGAAAACTAAAGGATCATAAAGGCTTATGGTGACTTGGTATAGTCATAACATGGTGTGAGCATGTGCCAAGTCAACCCAAATAAAACATCAAAGGAGAATACCACAATACTATGCTTTAATATGCTAAAACAACGCATGATTCTTCCAAGGCACATTAATCAATCTCAATTGTTTATAACAAGTCATGCTACAGCAAAGAATACTAAGCATAAAGCCAAAACAATATCAAGCATGGCATGACAAAGCATAGGCCATAGTCAAAAACAAGCTCTCTTTACCACTTAAACATGAACTTTCCTACTCTTTTCCAAACCAAACCAAACTACTTGAAAACCAATGTATGAAAGAGGGGGTCCAACCAATTTATTCAGAAAACTAAGCAAACAAAGCAAACGAAAAACCAAAATCAAAATGAAAAAGAAGACGCTCCAAGAACAACACAACTGTGCATGAAACAATAAAAATAAAGTGTTTGGAAGAAACTTAGGATTTTTATTGATGAAGAGGGGGGTGTCTTGGGCATCCCCAAGCTTTGACGCTTGTACCTCTTGAATATTTCTTGGGGTGACACGCGTGGCCTCCCCAAGCTTGAGCTTTAGTCCATTCTTCATCTCATTACTCATTCCTTCCATACACCTGAAATATTTCCTTCATACAAAACTTCACATAATCTCTATTAGTAACATTAGTGCACTCAAGATAATAAGTCTTTAGGTTCAGTTTCCACACCAATAAAACTTCCATTAAAACACAAGCTACTGTATCACTTCCCTCAAAAAGCTGAATTCCTCAAAATAACTCAAAAAGGAACCAACAAGAAGCAAATGCAAATAATGGCAGAAATCTGTCAAAACAGACCAGCAGGTAAATACGAATTTGTTTGAAGACCTTGTGTTGCTCAAATCGAAAAGTGTTGAACTAACGAAAGTTAGATAACAACCTGGGGCAGAATCACAAAAATTCACGCCTCAAATGGACGTACAGAGATTTTACACGAATTTTTACGGTGAAGCACAAAAATCTGTTTCAGGACAGCAACGTTTCCAATCATTACTTCTCTCTCAATAGAGGTTACTCTTGGCACAAAAAGCAAATAAAAAGGATAAGGAGCGGTTATTACAGAGGTAATAACTTCAAGACTCATCTAAAACTTTTGGGTTATCTCCCAATAAGTACTTTTCTTTAACGCCTTTAAGTTAGGCTTGATAGTTTGAGAAGATGCTCACATAAGAAATATGAATTGAAGTAAAAGGAGCATCAAGAAGCAAATTCAAAACACATTTAAGTCTAACCCACTTCCTATGCATAGGAATCTTGTCAAGAAACAAGTCATGAAAGCACAAAGCAACAAGCATAGGAAAGCAAAACAAGTGCAACTTCAAGACTTTCAACATAAAGAGGAGAAACCTAATATTATTGAGATGCATAAAACCATGTTTCCCTCTCTCATAATAAATTTCAGTAGCATCATGAATAAAATTAACAATATAACTATCACATAAAACATTCTTATCATGAGCCACATGCATAAAAGAATTAATACTCTCCACATAAATATAGTCATTCTTATTAATTATAGTGGGAGCAAATTCAACAAAATAGCTATCATTATTATTCTCATCACCATAATCATCAAATATAGGAGGCATATTGTAATCATAATTAATTTTCTCCTCAATAATAGGTGGACTGAAAATATCATATTCATCATTGTAATCATCATATATTGGAGGTTTGGTATTATCATAAGCAATAGAATAGCTATCTTCCAAAGCTGGGGAACTAAAAAGATCATTTTCATAAAAACTAGCTTCCCCAAGCTTAGACTTTTCCATAGCATTAGCAATAATGGTGTCCAAAGAATTCATACTAACGACATTGCTTTTAGCATGCAAATAAAGTTCCATAGGTTTTTAAATTTTCTCTTCAAACACTTCATGTCCTAACTCAAGATAAATACTATAAAGCTCTCTAATTTTGTTGTTGTTTTCCATTAAGCCTAACTAGTGAAAACAATAAACAAAAAGACAAATTGCAGAATCTAAAGGAAATAACTTCGAGCACTCACACCGGAGGATGTGAGTACCTTTTACCTTACCTCCCCGGCAACAGCGCCATAAAATAGCTTGATGTCTACACACTTCTATTCTTGTAGACAATTGTTGGGCCTCCAAATGCAGAGGTTTGTAGAACAGCAGCAAGTTTTCCCTTAAGTGGATCACCCAAGGTTTATCAAACTCAGGGAGGAAGTGATTAAAGGTATCCCCTCTCAAGCAACCCTGTAATCAATATACAAGAAGTCTCTTGTGTCCCCAACACACCCAATACACTTGTCAGGTGTATAGGTGCACTAGTTCGGCGAAGAGATAGTGAAATACAAGTGGTATAGATACGAGATAACGGTGCTAGAAAATACTTTGATGGCGTGGAAGAGACTAAAGGCAAACTAAAATAAAGATGGAAGCAAGCAAACATGTAATAGATCTAATAGCAAACGGTGTTTCAATGTTTAGAAACAAGGCCTAGGGATCATACTTTCACTAGTAAACACTCTCATATAAATATATTCTTCTTTATGATACTACGCTGAACTACTCTCTGGTTGAACACTCTAATCGATGGTAGGGCTATAACAACACACCTCAAAGTTCATCTTTCCAATCTAGAAAACCCCACACTGTCACCTTGAGTACTAGATGGTTCCAACAAACACCACAATTTCATAAAGACATCCAACTCCAAATATAACTCATAACAAGTATTTGTAATCTCTAGCCTAAGTGCCACCACGGTGTGCACGCTGTCACTTTCACACACATGGGGAGAGCAGAGATCTATTAAAGCACTTGAGTATCAAGGTAGATCTACTTGATTACAAAGCTCATGATCACAATATGATCATGCATAGAGAGAGAGATGAACACATAGCTACCGGTAGAACCCTTAGCCTCAAGAGAGAACTACTCCATCCTCATCATGGGAATCAGCAATGGTGATGGAGATGGCGGTGGAGATCGATGGAGATGGATCCGGGGGCACTTCCCGTCCGGCGAAGTCTTGAACAGAGACTTTCTGTCCCCCGAATCTCCCCTTCGGTGGCGGCGGCGCTGTGGAACTTTTTGTGGATTTCTGATTGACGATCTAGGGTTTCTGTATCGAGAGGAATATATAGGTGAAGGGGCGAGGTCGATGGCCAGCCAGGGGGCCCACACCATGCCCTGGCGCGGCCTGGGGGGACCCTCGCCTAGGGGTGGTCTGGCCACCCTGTGGCCCCCCTTCGTCTCTCCTTCTGGCTCCGTGAGTCTTCCGGTAAAATATCGACTTTGGCTTTT
Source organism: Avena insularis (assembly GCA_023614405.1). NCBI lineage: Eukaryota > Viridiplantae > Streptophyta > Magnoliopsida > Poales > Poaceae > Avena > Avena insularis. The sequence continues at coordinate 425,531,531 of CM042692.1, read as the reverse complement.
GTCCGGTCCAATTCCGAGAATATTGATTTTCTGAATTTCCTGGAACCAAAAATAGCAAAAAACAGGCAACTGGCACTATGTCTCTTGTTAATAGGTTAGTCCAAGAAATCATATGAAAAGTACTCCAAAGTTGGAACAAAACATAAGAAAGTAGATAAAACCAAGCATGGAACATCAAAATTATAGATACATTTGCAATGTATTAGTGACCATTTCCTTATTTAATTCTTTTTGATTTCTTTTTCTTTGGGATTTGCTTGGGGATGATCTAGATGATGTGTAATTCACCTTAGAGTCATTTTACAACCAATAGATCACTCAATGATGGCAATTCAAAACAACTCCTATTTTAAATGCACACACATATGAATGCTTAAAGATTTTTAATAGAAAAAGGTTTTGTTAACCCTAAATTGGGTAGATTGGATCTTGATCACTTGGATTAAAGTTTTGGGATGTTACAGTGCAGCTATCTATCCTATAACCCGGTCTCCCAACAACCACCTTGAGACCGGTAAAAGGAAAACCTAGCAAGGCCATACCTTTGCCTTGCGCATCCCGCTTGATCTTGATGACACCGCTTGAAGTTCCATCCAAGCTGGAATGCATCACTTGATCGTTGTTGCTTCATGAAGACTCGTAATTGCTCCCCCATACACCACTATGGGATAGCTTCATTAAGACACATCTTCACATGTCCATTATCACCAATATGGACGGCAAGCTTCAAGCAAATGATCTTCTCGAGATGCTTATCTTGAACTTGCCCTTCTCAAACTTTGATGACGATCACCACTTGATGTCATCTCTCATGGGCTATATGAGATCTTCACTTTTGAAGCATGCCCATGGAAATATACCTATCCCATATAGAAAACGCAAAGGCACATATATAATGGGTTAGGTCATGATGCATAAATGACAAGGCTTATCATACCACAAGATCCATGTGGTACATTCTTTATGCTTCATGTGTTGACCAACTTGAAATCACTCTTCACTCTTTGTATTGGTCAACCAAGTATCTTCTAATGCTCCATCTCAATATCTTGAGGTACATAAAGAATTCTTCATTTGATTACATGCTCTAAATCTTAGTCAACCATAGCTCAACTAATAAGGCTATCATGACACCAACTTAGAGCCATATCTTGAATTCTTCTATTGAGATCACACTCTCAAGAACTTGAACATATCATATTCTTATCTTCAATTCGATGATCTTGATGCCAAAACTCAAGGTATATCTTTATCTTCATGGCATACATACTTGAATCCAACATATGGACTACAAGCATGACCTATGGAATATTCCTTCATATAAAACTCAATGAAAACATTAGTCCATAGGGATTGTCATTAATCACCAAAACCACACATAGGGGCAATTACCCTTTCAATCTCCCCCATTTTGGTAATTGATGACAATCACAACAAGAGGGTTTATATAATGAATATTAGAAACGAGTATGCAAATTATCCGAGAATAAGTTGTATACAAGAGGTTGTGTTTGATATGGTTAAGTAATATAAAGATACTAGCCCATATCAAAACCGATTCTACTCACACAAACTACAACTAATGCAAGAGGTGTGAGTAGAACCAACATATATAGAGCAAACTCCCCCACAATATATGCACGTGTGATGAACTTGAATTTCATTGCATACATTGTCAAACATAACATTTGGGAGAGTTTACACTATATATTCAACCATGCAATACATAATAAATATGAAATGCATGAAAGGCAAACACTTAAGAACAAACCAATCTTAAGTACAAAACCATTTCCCTTAAAACCCTCTAAACTTCTCCCCCATTGACAACAAGTGCCAAAATGGATGACAAGGTTAGAAGGACAATATAGTGTGAGTTCCTACCCATGGTGTGTATTACTCGTAATATGAGTGAAATCATATGCACATATCCAATGACGAATACTTGGAGGAAATCAAACTATATTGATGATCAAATATTGCTAAAAAGATAACAAGGTGAAGAAACTTCAACGGATGAAGCAAGCACTCAGAAGATCCAAATAATATAATGGACAAATAGTGCTCTAAAGAAATAAGGAAGCTCCCCAAGGTTTGTGCATAAAGTAGTTGTTTCATTTGAATACAATATGCACAAACATGGAATCCTCACTCCCTATATATCATTTAGAACACAACCAAGATACAAGTAGTATAGATATTAATCAATACACTTGTCAAGACAAGTTTAAGTCCAAAATAAACCAAATATGAGATATGAGTGCGCAAAGATGCAATAAAAGTAAACCAAGCACTCATAAATCAAGACCTTACCAATACCTTTAAAAACAAGAGGATGAGAGAGATGGTTGGCAAAGAGTGAGGATATTAACACTCTCGTGTATATAAGTTTTTTAGTGGACAAGACATGAGAATAATCCACAAAGAAACATCCACACATAAGAGGTTAATAAAAATAAGAATACAAGATATCCAAGAGGAAGTCATAACATATACCAAAAAGATATTTTTCTTAAGTGCATATATATAACCCATGGCTCTATTTTCTCTTATGGTATATCCAGGGATGGATCAGAGAGAGTGCTGGGGGAGAGGTGAGTCGAGGGGTGTGCATTTTGAGGCCAGGGGCATGGTCTATTTATACCTCGGTGAGAGGAGCAGCGAGGAATGGCTCGGGCTCATCGGCGACGTTGCTACAGGGTGCTATCGGCATGGCTGAGGGTGTAGGTCGACATGGTGGTCCTTGGCGATCGTCATGCGCATAGTGTGACGAGGCCTTGATCTTAATCAGACGAGGCGTCCATGCTCATTGGTACATGACCATTCGTCATGACGTACGGTGGTACAGGCGGGCATGTCTAGGCAGTCGCTGGCGTCATGGCGATTGTAGTGGCGCAAGGGGAGAGCAAGGCGCGGCGTGGTTGCGTGGGACGACTCGGCGCTCTGGCGTGCGCTCGGGCTCAACATGGCGGACAGAGTAAATGGGCACGGCTGCGCTGGCTTCTCCAATGGCTGTCGTTGGCCGAGGCATACATTGGCGGGTGCAGTGAGGTCATGGCTATCTTGTAGACATCATGGGCAAGGGCGACGCGGCTTGAATCGTCGTGTCCATGTCCGGCCGACATGGCATGCTCGGGTACGTGCTAGCACTGGTCAATTGTGCGAGTGAGAGAGGCTCCACTACACGGGCTGGTACTGGGGTGATTGTGGGAGAGTAGTGGAGGCTTAGTGTGGTACAGAGATGATCACAAGATTGATCAAAACAATAAATAGTTGGTAGGTATGTAATGTGCTTGCTAGGTGTTCGATCAAATGGCCGCATGAAAGAATTATTTGAATTTTCAAATTATATTTGGTGAGCTGGTTGATCATATGCTTAGGAGTCTCTGGTTGCAAGGATTGGTCAAGTGGAGAAAGATTGGATGGTTTTTGAAAAAGTGCTATCTTGATGTCTACACTAGATTCACTTTTGAAAATTCTCTCAAATGCATTTGAATTTGTTCTGGTAAGTTTTGAAAGTTCACTTGGGTTCTTTGTCACTTGGTCTAGCAAGGTGAGAAAAGAAATGGAATTTTTTCTGTTTGAAATCATTTACTAGAGATGCTCCAAGTGAGCTAGGTGTTAACTTTTGCAAAAATGACCATTAGGTCATATGCTTCATAATTTGATTTTCTTTTGATTTGATTTGGTTTAGATTTGACTTATATGATATTGTGTTGGTCTTTAAATCAATTCTCATCATTTATAAGAAACAAACATGGCATGACATGCATTCATACATTAATAACAAACACACACATGCATTCATATAGTTTTTTTAATAGTAAAAGATTTTGTTAACCCTCATTTTGGTTGATTGGAAATGATATACTCCTTTTAATATTTTTGAGGTGTTACAACCTTCCCCCATTAAACAGAATCTCGTCCCGAGATTCAAGAAAAACTAGGAACTAAAGAGATTTGTAAACTCGGTCCTAATATAATCTTCTCGCTCCTAGGTGGCTTCTTCTTCCGTATGGTTGCTCCACTGGATTTTTAGAAACTTGATACTTCTAGTCCAGGTGGTTCTGAAGGCTTCTTCCAAAATATGAATGGGTACTTCACAATAAGTTAAATCCTTGTTGATATCCATGGCTCTATGATCGATGTTCTTGAAAACCTCGGTCTTCTCCGGAACTTCTAAGCATTTCCTAAGTAACGAGATATGAAACACATCATGCACGGCTGACATCTCTTCAGGCAGTTCTAGCTGATATGATACTTCTCCTCGGCGACTTGAAATCTTGAAGGTTCCGATATATCTTGGTGCAAGCTTCCCTTTGAGTTGAAAATGCTGCATTCCTTTCAAGGGTGATACTTTGAGATACACAAAGTCTCCGATATTGAAGGTCAGGTCTCGACGTCTTTGTCGATGTAACTCTTACATGCGGATTGAGCGGTCTTGAGATGTTCACGGATCTTGTGAACCTTCTCTTCGGCTTCGCGTAGGATGTCAGGTCCGAATATCTAACTCTCTCCTACTTGCGACCAATTCAGGGGGGTACGACACTTCGTTCCATACAAAAACTCAAATGGGGCCATTTGCAAACTGGCCTGATAATTGTTGTTGTATGAGAATTATGCGAAAGGCAGACAGTCTTTCCATTTATATCCATATTCTAATACATAGGCTCTCAGCATATCTTCTAGTATCTAGTTTACTCTTTCCGTCGGTCTGCGGTTGATAAGCTATGCTGAAATTCAGTTTGGTTCCTGATCCTTCTTGGACTTTCTTCCAAAACCTTGAGGTAAACTGGGTTTCTCGATTTGACACAATTGCCTTGGGGGTTCCATGCAGACTGACGATTCTAGCAATATACAACTCTTCCAACTTCGAGCTTTGATAAGTGGTCTTGACGGGTATGAAATGAGCTACTTTAGACAATCTATCTACTATGACCCAAATAGAATCATTTCCTCTACTAGATGTAGGCAAACCGGTGATGAAATCCATTCCAACTGAATCCCATTTCTATTCCGGAATTTGCAATGGCTGCAACAGTCCTGCGGGTCGCTGGTGTTTTGCTTTGACTCTCTGACAGATATCACACTTGGCGATATATCTCCCAACTTCTCTCTTCATCTTGTGCCACCAAAATTGCTCCTTCAGATCCTGATACATCTTCGTTCCTCCCAAATGAATAGAATAAAGAGTATCATGGGCTTCCCGCAAAATGACTTGCTTCAACTCTAAATATTCTGGCACACAGATATGTCCTTTATACCACATAACTCCTTCTTCATCTTCAGTGAATCCGGGTACCTTCCTGTCTGCGATCTGACGCTTAATTCGTCGTCTGAGCGTTTCCTTTCTGAGCTTCCTTTATCTGACTGATCAAAGTGGGTTGAAGTTCAATACTGGCTAGGAATCCTTCGCTAACTAGCTCCATTCTGAAATTCTCCAACTCCTCATGCAAACTTGGCTGGTCTTCCTTGATCATGGTGTTTAATCTACACGGCAGTCTACTAAGAGCATCCGCTACCACGTTGGCCTTGTCAAGGTGGTAGTGAATGTCAAGGTCATAATCCTTGATTAGCTCTATCCATCTTCGTTGCCTCATCTTCAGCTCCTTCTGAGTGAAAATATACTTCAGACTCTTGTGATCCGAATAAATCTCACAGTGGTTACCCATGAGGTAATGACGCCATGTCTTCAAGGCTAAAACTACGGCTGCCAGTTCTAAGTCATGGGTGGGATAATTCTGCTCATGTTGCTTAAGTTGTCGGGACAGATATGATATTACTTTGCCTTCCTGCATCAACACACATCCGAGACCAATCTTGGATGCATCACAATATACATCAAAAGGCTTTGTGATATCCGGCATGATCAAAATTGGGGCTGAAACCAATCTCTTCTTGAGCTCTTGAAAACTTGCTTCACATTTGTCTGTCCATTCAAACTTCTTATCTTTCTTCAACAGTTGGGTCATTGGCCTTGTGATGCTTGAAAATCCTTCAACAAACTTGCGGTAATATCCCGCTAATCCAAGAAATGCGCGGACTTTGGTTTGAGTGGTTGGGGCTTTCCATTCTTCAACATCCTTAATCTTGGTGGGATCGATGACAACTCCTCCTGCCGATAAGATATGTCCTAGGAATCCTACTTCCTTTAACCAGAACTCACATTTTCTAAACTTGGCATACAACTGATGCTCTCTAAGGGTTTCAAGGATGGTTCTTAGGTGTTGTTCATGGTCCTCTTCCGACTTGGAATAAATTAGAATATCGTCGATAAAAACAACCACAAACTTATCCAAGAAGTTCATAAAAATATTATTCATGAGATTCATGAAATAAGCGGGGGCATTGGTTAATCCAAATGACATGACATTGTACTCATACAATCCATATTGGGTAGTGAAGGCAGTCTTTGGGATATCCGTTGCACGGATTTTTTGTTGATGATAACTTGTCCTAAGATAAATCTTAGAAAACACTCTGGCACCAGTCAGCTGATCGAACAGATCTTCTATCTTTGGCAGTCGGTACTTGTTCTTGATGGTGACGTCATTCAGCTTCCGGTAATCCGTACACAAACGGGTGGCACCATCTTTCTTATCCACAAACAAAACAGGTGATCTCCACGGCGATGCACTTGGTTGTATCAGACCTTTTCCCAACATGTCATCAAGTTGCTTATTCAGCTCCACTAATTCGGTTGGGTTCATACTATAGGGTCTCTGAGCTAAGGGTCTAGTTCTAGGAACTAATTCAATGATAAACTCGATATCCTGATCTGGGGGCATACCGGGTAATTCATCTAGGAACACATCAAGGTATTCACAGACTACTCTGACTTGGTATAGGGTTGATTGGACTAAAATCTTGTTGCATTTGAATTGATGGGGCAACTTCTCAAACACATGCTCTACTGATACTCTGGTGCTGCCGGTCATGGTTATGGCTTTCTTGGCACAGTCTATTAATCCCTGATGTTTCGACATCCAATCAATTCCTAGTACTACTTCCAAACCTTTTGTTCCAAGTACTATTAGATTGGCATAAAAATCTATCCCATGTATTCTGATAGGCACAATCTTGCAAATTTTTCTAGCTTTGGTGGTTGACCTAGGTATTTGAACTATCATAACATGCTTCAAATTTGTTGGTTGAATCTTACTAGTGCATGCAAGATCTTATGTAACAAACGAGTGCGATGCTCCAGAATGAAACAACACCCTTGCAAGTACTGAGTTAACAGAAAACATACCCAACACGACATCTGGTGCTTCCTGGGCTTCTTCCGCATTCATGTGGAACAGATGGCCGGTACGGTTGTGCGGGTTACCTAGGGCAAACCTCTTTCTAGGTTGGACATGGCGCTGCTTCTAGGAAGGTGCAGTGACATTGGTGGCTGCAGCAAGCTTCTTGGGGCACTCATTAGAGTAGTGACCCGTGATTCCACATTCAAAGCAGGTGATCGTTGACTTGTCCTTCCTAGCAATAGGCACAACATTGCTTCTAGTCCTTGGGGCAGTATTATTGTTGTTGTTGTTGTGGTTGGTGGACCTTGGCGATGCACGGTTGAAGTTATGGGGGTTACCGGTGTTGTTGTTGTGGCCTCCGGGCCTCGGGTTTCCTCTGCCATGATTGGGAAGTTCGAACGGGACATAGGCGGCCTGTTTTTTCTTGGTGCAAATCCTACAGACGAGCTAGGGAGGTACTTTGGGGTATGGTGGGGTCCAGGCTGGTGCATCATACGACGCTTGCGGTTCTCACTGGATTGATTGATCTTTCCTTCCATCTGGATAGCAGAATCCACTAGGGCTTCTAGGTCGTCAAAAGGAATGTTGACTAACACTGTCTGCATCTCATCATGCAGGCCATTCAGGAATCTTTCCTTCTTCTTTGCTTCAGTGTCGATCTCGTCGGGGGCATACCTAGCCAGAGACAGAAATCTATCATGGTATTCCACGACAGTCATTCTTCCTTGCTTCAACTCTTTGAATTCATCCCTCATCCTCTTGATCAAACTTGGGGGCACATGGGTCCTGCTGAACTTGATTTTGAACTCCTCCCAAGTCATCATTTGTCCCCCATTCATTGTACGAGTGCTATTCCATCAGGATCTTGCATAACCTGCCAGATAGTGGGTGTCAAATAGTACTTTCTCCGCAGCATCTACTCCTGCAACTTCTAAGTTGTTCTCCATTGATTGTAGCCAGTCATCAGCATCTAAGGGCTCTTCAGACTTGCTAAACATAGGAGGGTTGGTGTTTTGAAAGTTTTTGAGCTTAGATCCATGGTGATCCTGATTTCCATGGCCTTGGTTGTTGTGTGCCATCTGGGCTATCTGCTAAAGAGTGGTGAGATTGGCTTGACGCTCGGCTCTATCGGCTTCTCGATATGATACTAGCATTTGCAGAATCTGAACCATCGGATCCTGGGATGAGTTGCTTCCACCGGGGTTACCACGAGTCATCTAAAGATTGAGAAAGATCATAAGATAAGAGGGAAGTTTCTATGGTTTATGGGTATGGTTCAAAAAGCTTTAAATTTTGAGTATGGCTAAGGTTTGAAAACCATAACTCTTGTTCATTCATTCCAAGCAACACATACAAACCACACATTGTAAACAACACATCACAACTACAAAGTAGATGGTTTTATGAACCATTCTGTCATGCTATGATACATCGGGACCGGATACAAACTCACACCTACGATAGTGCTCTAGTGCTACTACTCATCATCAGAACTGGTGGGCTCTTTGTCATCCAGGAAATCAGCGTCCTCCTCGTCAGTGTGGAACTCCATGTTGATGTCCTCCAGATAGTCATCATCGTCACTGAGGTAATAAGTGATATCCTCACAAATATCTTCACCTTCGTCTTCCTTCTCCTCAAGCTGAATCTCCTGGTCATGGATGGTTTCCTTGAGGGTTGCCACCTTCTGGTGGAGGCGAGCTATGATGCGGTTCTTCTTGTCACACTGGCGACAAAGTGACTCATGCTCTTTAGATAGGAGGGCGAGGGTTTGGTTCTTCTCTGTTGCAACAATGTGCTTCTAGTTGGCGTAGGCACGGGCATTGTCCAACTCCTTCTGAGTCTCGTGCAGCAAGAAGTCGAGGTGATCCACATGATGCTTTAGCTCCGGATGTCCTGGCATGGCCAAAGGTTGTCTCATGGAGTCACGTCTTCCGTAGTGCGCAAAGCGAGGGCCAACAATCTGGTTGATATCTGCCCACACAGACGGGCAAGTGCTTCTTGCATGGCTCTAGCTAGTCCATCCAGCCAGTTGTTCTCCCTCAAGCTGAACTGTGTCTTCTCCGAGGTGGGTGGCTCCATCTTGCCTCTCAGATCGGCAATGATCAATGATACATTGCAAATGTATCTATAATTTTTGATGTTCCATGCTTAGTCTTATCCACTTTCTTGTGTTTTGTTCCAACTTTGGAGTACTTTTCATATGATTTCTTGGACTAACCTATTAATAAGAGCCATAGTGCCAGCTGCCTGTTTTCTGCTGTTTTTGGTTCCAGGAAAGTCAGAAAATGAATATTCTCGGAATTGGACGGGACAAAAGCAGAAGTGCCTATTTTTCCGGAAGTCATCAAATGCCAGAATACGAGACGGAGAAGGGCCAGGGGCCACCACACCACCTGGCCGCCCGGCCAGGCCTGGCCCACGCTAGGGGGTGGTGTGGCCGCTCCCGGCACCCCCTCGGCCTCCCCTTCCGACTATAAGATGCCCTCGGGACGTAAACCCTAAGTGCCCAATCAAAAATCCACGAAAGAGTCTATAGCTGCCGTCATTTCCATCCCTAGATCGGGAGGGATCTGAAGCTCTTCCGGCACCGCCGAGAGAAATTCACCGAGGCCTTCTTCATCACCATGCAAGCCTCCGGTGTGATGCGTGAGTAGTTCATCCTTGGACTACGGATCCATGTAGTAGCTAGATGGCTGGTTCTCCTCCTTTGTGCTTTCATGCCTAGATCTTGTGAGCTCCGTTCATGATCAAGATCATCTATTTGTAATTCTGCATGTTGTGTTTGTGGGGATCCGATGGATATTGAGATGCTATTTCAGATTGATTATTGATTCTATCATGTCTTTGTTATTTGTGATCTTGCATGCTTTCCGTTGTTAGTAGCTATCTTGGCCAAGTAGATGCTAGCAACTCTAAGAGTTAGTATTTATGCTCGATAGTGGGTTCATGTCTCGGTAATGCTGGGAAGTGATGAAATCTCTAAGGTACTAGATGTCTGTTGCTACTAGGGAGAAAACAACAATCCTTTGTTCATAGAACAATCGTATTGTTTACTTTACACGCAGTTAAAGCAATAATCATTGCTGCAACTTAATCTGGAGGGGTTAGGATGATAACCGAAGGTGGATTATTAGTCATAGATGCAGTTGGATGGCGATACATGCATAATGTTGTAATGCCCAATCAAGTCTCAAAGGAGTCAAGATGATTAGTATATGCATGTATTGCTTTCTCGATGTTTGTCAATTGCCTGCTGTAATTTGTTCACCCAAAGATGTTATCTATCTAAGGAGAGCCACCTCTAGTGAACTATGGATCCCGGTCCTTTACTTTACATACAATCTACAATCTTTTACTGCTTTGTGTTTACTTTCTGCAAACTTTTACTTCTTTCCATTCGATACGTTTAATCCTTTGTTTTCCGCAAAACACGGTGAGATTGACAACCTCATCGCAAGTTGGGGACAAAGTTCTGTGGTTGTGTTGTGCAGGTCTCCATGTTGCTACTAGCACCGGTAGTGCGCCCTGCCAAAGCTCAGCTAGTAACACCTTTGGGGTGTTTCCTTGCTCCTACTGGTTCGATTAAACCTTGGTTTCATAACTGAGGGAAACTTGCTGCTATGCTCATCATACCTTCCTCTTGGGGTTCCCAACGAGTTCTACATCATCATTACTCCAGCACTTTTCTGGGTGCCATACTCAGAGCCATCAATCAACCAGTGTAGTTCTCCTCTGGGATGGTCATTGAGCTGCGCTCCAAAGAACTCCGGGTGCGGGCGTCCAAGAAACTCCACGAGCTGACCCAAGTCCCTCTCGAAGATGAGTTCCCCTCCATTGCCAAGCTGGTAGAACTTGCTGTACTTGACTTCCATCTATAAGAAATTAGGATGAGTAAGTTAGTGAGGTGATCCAGTGTGTCAAATTTTATGTAGGATTGCAAAAAAAACTTTGAGGAACAAGTGAACTCTTCTTTTTGTAAGAATCTCAAGGATAAGAGTGAGAATAGGTTTTCGTAAATACTGACTTCCTTTGTTTTGAAACTAAGTTTTTCAGACATCCATTCTAACTAGGGTCTCCTATGGTCAGGATGGCTCTGATACCAACTTGTGAACACCCGGATTTTTAAGTCCAGATGCCTATTACGCCGTACATCGCAATCCCAGGATTACCATTTTTGCGAGACATAACAGAGTTGATAGCACAATACATCATCCATTACAAACCATAATAGTCTTACAAATAGTTGATCTTATGATGAAGTCTTAATACATATCAAAGCAGCGGAAATAAACATAGCAGAGGCTCCATATTCATTGTCACAGGCAATGCTGACGATGGGAGATGATCCTAGTTATCATAGACATCCTGTTGTCCGTCTTCCAGATAGTCCTCTTCATAGTCTGGCCATGGGAATAGCCAGGGACAAAGCCATGAGTACTTTTAAGGTACTCGCAAACTATCACTAATGTAAGTAAGACAATTCTAATAGGAATCCTAAGCTCTAGGCTTGTTTGCAATAAGCTAGTTTTATTTCAGAAGTATTTAGTAGTAAAGACCTATTTTAGTTATCTAGATTACTTAAATGGGAACCTAGTTTCATGTCCACAACCCTGTTGTGGTGAAGTCAAAGTCATAGTTCGAGTCACAAGTCATTTTGAAAACATCTGATAACGGAATAGTATGGCCATCCATCTGTCCATGACCGTGGACGCGGTTATTCGAATAGTTTGACACTCTAAAGAGGTGGTACACTTTCACCACAAAATTCGATCCATCCGTCAGGGATAACCCTGAATCATCATACTTGGTATGCAGATAATCAATCCTAACCTTTCAGTTACACACCCTAGTATAGGCACCTCCCCTATGAGCTTGGCCTCCCGGCCATGGCCATCTGCCATCCCGAGAACTACATAGGTGGACATTCATATTCACGAGGTAGCCTCAGCTCAACCTCTTTCCGCGAGGGAACCCATACAAAGACACATAAACTTCTAGTTAAGCCTTACCCAACTCAGGTATTGTGGTTGTACGGTAAAGTTGGAATGGTATCGCATCCGAACCCAACAATCAGTTTTTATCAAAGTCAGGGAACATGCTTCATTCAGTATCATCTTCAACTCATTGTGTTTCATAACACATGTCAAAACATTTCAATAGAATGACTCATCATCCCAAGGTTTTCATAATCATTTTCTCCAAGTGTTCCCATCTAAAGTTATCCATATTAGTTTAGCACTAGCATCTATCAATGAGGGGTCACTATTGAGGGGTACTAACCAAGTGTAACTACCTAAGTCTAGTTCTACGCTATTGATGGCATCTTTCCTATTTTTTCACTAATCACCAATTAATTAACTATTTAGGAAACTTTGGTAAAGGGAAGAAAATATAAAGCTTGCAGGTAAAACTTGGGATTGGTATAATCATGGTTGCATCATAATAGCATGCATAATATATCTTGCATATGCTAGCTTGCATATGACTTGCATAGTGGGGCTTGCATAGTTTAGCTTGCCTTGGTTGGTGTAGTTGTCAAAGTTCACCTCTTCTTCGTCGTAGTAGTCTTCCTCCTCGTAGCCCGGGTTGGTACTAGCGTCTATAAATAAATACGAGGTACACAATCACCAAACAATACTTAGCTACTTCTATTTAGCATACAAAGGTTCACACTAGATGATCTAGCATCATCTCAATCACTACATGAATTAGTGACCTAATCTTAATTATCTTATTTTAGAAATGCAATTTCTACTCATTGAAAAATACTTAAGATTTAATATTCTCCAATTATAAAATATGGGATCATGTTGACACATGTCATCACCACATATTACAATACTTGGGAATATGATTTAAAGTAGATGGCATGAGTTACAAAGTTTAATATTGCTATTTAATAATATTAAAGTGACTAGAAATGATTGTATAGCATTCTTTTAATACTAGTCCATGATTAATGCATGTAAAACCATATATTTTTATATATTCAGATACATCATGGGAAATGTGATTTTTGAGAATCGGAATCAACTCAAAAGCATTTATGGTTGATTTTAGAAAAATGTTTGAAGTTGGAAAAGTCTCTGCCTTGTCCTTTTTGTGGTGGGTGATCTATAATTCCAAAGTGTTTGAATCCAATGGAATGGTTAGATATTTTTATTACCTTTCTAACAAAATTTGAATCATGCAATTTGGTTCAGTAATTCTCCTTGAATTCAATTTTGAAATCAACTAAATAATAGGGTTTTGGAATAAAAGGAAAAAATCTAAATTTGAATTAGTGGGCATGCACGGGAACGATATTGGGCCGGCCCAACTGCACGGCGCGCGTGCAGCGGGCTGCACTGGTGTTGGCCCCACCTATCAGTGGCTATTCTAACGCGAATCGGTATCAGCTAATCTGGGCCGCACGATTAGAACACGATCAACGGCTCATTACGTCGTCCGTCTCTCCGTGCGGTGTTGTGGATTTCAACCCTAACTCTCTGACGAGGATGGGTGCGTCGAGAAGTCTTTGGGGAGAGGTGAGTCGAGGGGTGTGGGTTTTGAGGCCAGGGACGGGGTCTATTTATACCCGGCGAGAGGAGCAGCAAGGCATGGCTCGGGCTCATCGACGATGTCACTGCTATAATGAGGTGCTGACATGGCGGTGGTCACGGTGGCGATCACGATCGTCATGCGCGTGGCATAGTGGGCGTGCGGTCTTAATCGAGCAGGCGTCCATGCTTTGCTTTCGTTAATTAAATCACGGTATGGTGGTCACGGGATCTTGATCTGCGGTCATGTCTAAGCGATCACTAGTGTATGCGATTCTGAGTGGCGTAAGGGAGAAGCGAGCCACGTAGTTCTTGAGACGGATCGGCGCTCTGGCGTGCGCTCGGCATGGCGGACAGAGTAAATGGGCCTGTTTGCGCTGGCTTCTCCAATGGCTATCGTTGGCCGAGGCGTACACTGGCGGGTGCGGTGAGGTCATGGCTATCTTCTAGACATCGTGGGCGAGGGCAGCACGGCTTGAATCGTCGTGTCCATGTCCGGCCGGCATGGCATGCTAGGGTACGGGCTGGCACTGGTCATTTGGGCGAGTGAGAGAGACTCCACTACACAGGATAGTACTGGGGTGATTGTGGGAGAGTAGTGGAGGCTTAGTGTGGTACAGAGATGATCACAAGATTGATCAAAACAGTAAATAGTTGGTACCTATGTACTGTGCTTGCTAGGTGTTCGATCAAATGACCGCATAAAATAATTATTTGAATTTTCAAATTATATTTGGTGGGTTGGTTGATCATATGCTTAGGAGTATCTAGTTGCAAGGATTGGTCAAGTGGAGAAAGATTGGATGGTTTTTGAAAAAGTGCAATCTTGATGTCTACACTAGATTCACTTTTGAAAATTCTCTCAAATGCATTTGAATTTGTTCTGGTAAGTTTTGAAAGTTCATTTGGGTTCTTTGTCACTTGGTCTAGCACGGTGAGAAAAGAAATGGAATTATTTCTGTTTGAAATAATTTACTAGAGATGCTCCAAGTGAGATATGTGTTAACTTTTGCAAAACTGACCATTAGGTCATATGTTTCATAATTTAATTTTCTTTTGATTTGATTTGGTTTATATTTGACTTAGATGATATTGTGTTGGTATTTAAATCAATTCTCATCATTTATAACAAACATGGCATGCCATGCATTCATACATTAATAACAAACACACACACGCATTCATATAGTTTTTTTAATAGTAAAAGCTTTTGTTAACCCTCATTTTGGTTGATTGGAAATGATATACTCCTTTTAATATTTTTGAGATGTTACATCACGCCCTCGTGCCTGCGCCACGCTCCCTGATGCGCTCCCACCCGCTCCGCCGCATGCCCCAAGGCCCACGCTGCCGCCTCCTTGATGACCCACAAGTATAGGGGGTGTATTGCAGTATTTTCGATAAGTAAGAGTGTCGAACCCAACGAGGAGAAGAAGGTGCTGGCGAATGGCTTGGAGCAAGAATTCTCTGTAAATATTTAGCAAACGGATTTTTAGGGTTTTTTGATAATGCAGGTAAATAAAGTACGAGTAAATAAAAGACAATAAGAATAAATGCAGCAAGTGGCCCAATCCTTTCTTTAGCAAAGGACAAGCCGGTTGTATTACTTAAGATGACCAAACATTCTCGAGGACACATGGGAATATCATCAAGTGCTTTCGCTTCATATAGTTGATTAATCTTATTTAGTTTGCTAAGTGTTGTGTGGGTGAACCTGTGCTAATGTACCGGCCTTCCTAGGACTAATACATACTTGTGATTATACCCCTTGCAAGCATATGCAAGTACAAGAAAGTAATTAAGGTAGAAACCTAACCACAACTTTAAACTCTAAGACCCTGACGTCCCTTGTGCAAAGGTTTCCTAACGGGGGTTCAGGTTTCTGTCACTCTGGCAACCCCTACGATTAGTAGCCAAATACACAATGCATTCCCCTAGGCCCATAAAGGTGAAGTGTCATGTAGTCGACGTTCACATGACACCACTAGAAGAAGTGCACCACAACTTAAATATCAAACTATTGAATCTTTCTCAACACAATTCCACTACTAACAACATGACTTCTCCCATGTCCTCAAGAACAAAACGAACTACTCACAAGACATCATATGGATCATGATCAGAGATGAAATAATGATGTATAACAATCTGAACATAAACAATAATTCAACGGTTCACTCAATAGCATCAACTACAAGGAGTAATCAACACCAGGAAAGTTTCCCCTAAGAACTATGCAAGATTCAACCCAATTGTTACAGCGGTATGGAGGTGGTGATGATGGTGCTGGTGGAGATGATGGTGGTGATGATGATGATCCCGATGAAGTCCATCTTGATGGTGGTTTTGATGGCGATGATCTCCCCTCTCCGGGAAGGAATTCCCCTGGCAGAATTCTATCTACCAGAGAGGTCTTTCTCTCTCGGTGTTTTCTGCCCCGCAGAGGCGGCGAAATCTTTTTGTGGTTGCTCCCCGAATCTTAGGGTTTCGGGAGGATAATATACACCAGAGGGGAGAGCCAGGGGTGAACCAGGGCGGCCACACCACCTGGTGGCGCGACCTAGGGTGGCCTGCGCCAGGGGGTGGTGTGGGCCCCATGTGGCCCATCTCCGCTTCCCCTTCTAGCTTCCTTCGTCTTTTGGAAAAATAGGATTTTCCATGTATTTTCTCGGATTTTCTGATCTTCGCGAATTTTGCCTCCAAACAGCACCTTTTCCATCAGAATCCTGAATGCAGCGGTCCATGCTCCAAAAGTCATCAACCATGCAAAAACAGATGAAATAACATAAGTATCATCTCTTAATATGAAATATATCAATGAATAATAGTAAATTATGATATAGAATAGTGATTCAAAATGGACGTATCAACTCTCCCCAATCTTAGACTTTGCTTGTCCCCAAGCGAAACTGAACTCAATAAACATGACCTCAGGTTTATGGAGTGAAGAGTCAATAAAAGAATACGGACAAGAAGCATCACATTCATCAATACATAAGTCATAATAGAAGACAACTCACTATTATATAACTTAACTTGCAATAAGTAAAGGAAACACAATAAAGATACATAAAGTAAATCATAATTGGTAATGGCAAACTTAGCTCTTGGTCGAAGAATAGTTGACAATTTGCTGGAGTTCACAAATAACTGATTTTCAATGATAGCTTTCAAGGTAGTAGACACTAAGATAAGAGCAAAGTGCAAAACAAGGAACATAAGAAACATGATTGAATAAATCATCATATGGATGAATGAAACACAACAACTCAAAATACTTGCTGAGGTACAAGGGAATAGGTTTGCTGACTCAACTAAAAAGTAAAAGAAAGGCCTTCATAGAAGGAAGCAGGGATTTCAAGTTTCATAAAGAGCTCCCAAAAATTATGGTACTTATTAGCTTTCAGCTCTCATTGCCCCTATCATAGGCATCTTTAGGTGATTAAGGTTAAAGTTATCAAATATGAGGATATGCTTGACAAGTTGTAAGTTGAAAATCTCATGTCCCTTGAATACGAGGGCCGCTCCTCGTGCTACTCAAGTTTAGTCACCGGTAAGTCCTTGTCATAGTAAGTACATGTGTATCATAGAGAACCACCAACAGGTTACCCCTTGCCCGATGATACGGAAGAATCCCCATATCAAAATGACAAGGCAAGCAGACAACAAGCATCTCAGCAAATCTTCTTATTTACCATGGGAATATGGTGCTTTTTCTCTCTTTCCTCTTTTCTCATTTTTTTTTCTTTTTCTCTTTTTCTCAGTCTCTATCTCCTATTTTTTATAAGAAGAATGCTTCATAGATGCTCGTTATGATTACACTGCAGGTTTCCACCATGACAGCATGGATTAGACCAGCGGCCCAGGCGTTTCTCTAACACACATACATAACTCCATCGACTTACAAGCTCCACTTTCATTTCACACCGACGACATCCATAGACAAAAGAACATGATATCAACTAGGTACAAAGTACCGGTGCAATGTTGAAAGTGTTCCCCATGATAGCATGGTTCTGCTAATTCACAACTTACAAAGTGCAAGCATATACGCAACATAGATGTGCACAATGGTTCAAGTTTATTAAGTGCAAGAAAGTAAAGTGTGCCATCAAGTTCGTGAGAGCTTTAATCACTAATTTTCACATAACAAGTTTAATTTGGAAGGTAGATAAAAACATGAATTTACTTGGAATAGCAATAATGCTAATAGGTAGGTATGGTGGACACAAATGGCATAGGTTTTGGTTCAAGGATTGGATGCACGAGAAGAATTCCCTCTCAGTACAGGTTTTTGGCTAGCAAGGTTGGGTAGCAAGCATAAGAGTTGAAGGAAGCAAACAAACATACAAGTGATAAAAAACAAACATGCAATCTTCCTTGGAAGCATAAAAGATCTTAACTAGAGAATACTAAGATTATGAGCAAATCAAGAAAGAAAGATGATGAAATTATATTTCTTTAGAGTACTTTTATCTTTTTCATTCAATTCTCAAAATAGTGTTGCTACTGACCGAGCCAGGTTTTCCCAAACCAACTATATTAACTCAATGATCCCAAAGTGATACCAATACTAACGACAAGATCAATCATATAATCATGAATTGAAAACTAATATAAGATATGCAAAAGAGTAAATGCTAGAACTTCTCATTAATATTCCATAACGGCAACTCACACCAAGGGATACATAGATATCTAACGAGAGAGGGGACACTTCCATAATGCAAACCATCCGACATGATAACTTCTCTATTCATGATATGACTCTACTAAAAAGGTAAAAAGATAGAAGATAGTGATATGATACCGTGGCACTCCCCCAAGCTTAGAACAAACCAAGGGGATGCCAAAACCTGATGACGAGTTACTCCTTCGGTGGTGGTGGTGTTCTCTCGATTGGCGCGAGGAAATCTTCTAGTATCTTGCAAAGCCTGTTATTCTCCTCTTGAAGCATATCCACCTTCCTCGTCAAGACTCGGTACTTGTCGCGGAACTCATCAGTTACTCATAGAGCTTCCACTGCTGCAGGGCAGGAACTGAGATCTAGAGTTGGAGGTATCATCCCCGTCATGCCTATTGTCATGTCCTTTACTTCCTCCCTACCGTTCCGATCCATGTCTTCGCGCCTAGTTGCGTCCTTTCTTCTTCCACCCATCCTACGAAGGTCTTCTGCTCAAGATTGTGATGGAGCTCACGACGGCATCGCAACTCGTAATCCTTTGAAGATGAACCCCTGAACGACATCTGAACAAAACAGACCGAAACAAAAAACATGATGAGAACATGATATACGAACCTCAGGGGATCCGGGGGGTATATATTACGAAGTTTTGCAACAAAAGGAAGGTACTGGGAGAAAATGGGTCGGAGACGGAGTCCGGGGCGGCCACACCACCTGCTGGCGCGGCCAGGGTGCCCCATGCCTGGGGGTGGTGTGAGCCACCCTAGCTCCGTTTCCGTCCCTCTTTCGCTTCGTAGCTTTCCTTGTTGTATAAAAACTGCAAGAATATAACTGGATAGAATTTTCGTGGAACTTTTCTTACCAGGACTATTACCTATTCGAAAACGGACTCTGCAGGTCTCTGAATTTGGCATTTAGCAGATTCTTCCGGAGTCACCACTTGAATAACATCAATATCTTCATATTCATACTCATATTTCTCGAGTCATGAAACCTTTCTCTTTCTTATTACACCATTTTCTCCAATAACCTGGAAATTTCTTTCACACAAAACTTTACACAATTCTTATTAGCAACATTAGTGTAAGCCAGGTAATAAACCTTTTAGGTCCAAATTCAACTGAAATCCATCAAATCATAAGCTACTAAAGCAACTCTGTACGAAAACCCAAAAAGAATTCAAAAAGGAAATCGATTGAAGAAGCAAATGAAAGAGTGGCAAAATCTGTCAAAACAGACCAGCAGGTAAAGATCAATTTTTTATAACATCTTATGTTGCTCAAATAAAACAGTTCAAAACTAACAAAAGTTAAATAACAACCTGGGGTATAAGCACAAAAAATTACAGCTCAATCCAATCGTACAGAGATCTCTCACGAATTTTTACGGTGAATCACAAAATTCTGTTTTGGGACAACAATTTCCCCAAATCTTACTTCTCTCTCATTAGAGGTTGATCTTGACACAAAAACCAAACAAAAATGATAAGGAGAGGTTATTGCTGAAACAATAAATTCCAAGACTCAAAGAAACAAAAAACAAACTGAAAACACAAATAAATTGGGTTGTCTCCCAAAAAGCTCTTTCTTTATAGCCATTAAGATGGGCATGATAATTTCAATGATGCTCACATAAGAATATGAATTGAAGTAAAAGAGAGCATTAAGAAGCAAAAATACACATGTTTAAGTCTAACCCACTTCCTATGCAAGGGAATTTTGTAAACAAACAAGTTGTTGAAACCAGAGGCTACTAGCATAGGAAGGCAAAAGAAGTGCAACATAAAAACTTTCAGCATAAAACGAGGAAACTTGATATTATTGAGATGCATAAGAATAGTCTTCCCTCTCTCGTAATAACTTTCAGTATCATGCATAAACTTAATATATAACTATCACAAGAACCATTGTAGCAATGATCACTTATCCTAACAGAAAACGCAGGAACACTAGCTCTCATAACACTACTTTGTGAAACAATATTAGAAGTATCCTTACAGAGGATAGTGTGTCCATCTTGTTCATATTTAGTGACAAAATCTTTCACATTTGCTATTATAGGTTCATCATGAATTTGTTTATCAGGTTCAACAGCTTTACTTATACTTTCATTAACCATACTAGCTATCATGGAATGTTCCTTTATCTTAACTAGGAAAGGGATTTTCTCAATGTAAGGTTCAGGTAAAGCGTGATTAGCAGTATAAACTTTAGTATTCCTTGCAGTAACACACTTAGCAACATCTTTATACGGTTCATGATACTTATTCCACTTCTTTTTAGGAACTTCAATATAGGAAGCAAAAGCCTTAAAATAAGTTGCAATAGCTTGAGAATCAAGACCATAAGCATTTTTAATATTTTGAAAGTCATCAGTTCCCATAAAAGATTCAATGCATTCATAATCATAATTTATACCTAACTTTCTTCCTTTGTCATTCTCCCATGCTTCATCATTGTCTTGAATACGGTCCAGAAGATCCCATTTGGCTTCTTCTCCCATGCGTGTAAATGATCCAGCACAAGAAGCATCCAATAAATCCTTATCATGAAGAGAAAGCTTTGCATAAAAGTTATTGATAATAATATTGTTGGGGAGCTCATGAATGGGACATTTGAGCATTAGTAACTTCAATCTCCCCCAAGCTTGAGTTGTACTCTCTCCATCAAGAGGCCAAAAATTATATATTTGATTCCGATCTTTATGAATCTCACTAGGAGGATAAAACTTTACATAAAAGAGAGGTACTATTTCCTCCCATTTAAGAGCTTGACCATTCTTCAGCAGCTTATACCATTCTTCAACTCTTCCTCTCAGTGATAATGAGAATAACTTCTTCTTGACTTGATATGTTGTAATACCTGCACACTTGAACAACCCGCATAATTCGTGTATAAAGAGCAAATGATCGCCAGGATGGACAGTTCCATCTCCAACATAATAGTTATCCATAACACGATCAATAATTCTTGTAGGGATTTTAAAAGTATCATTCTCAGCAGGTGGTGGTTCATCTACTACCTTAGCAGTGGTAGTAGCATTACGAAATAAGAAACTCAACGATATGTCCATATTGAAAATAAAGCAACTAACAACAGTAAACAATACTCACAGTAGAAATTTCCTTTACCAGTTCCACTCTCCAATAGCGCTTCACTCCCCGGCAACGGCGCCAGAAAATAGTCTTGATGACCCACAAGTATAGGGGGTGTATCGTAGTATTTTCGATAAGTAAGAGTGTCGAACTCAACGAGGAGAAGAAGGTGTTGGCGAATGGCTTGGAGCAGGAATTCTCTGTAAATACTTAGCAAACGGATTTTTAGGGTTTTTTGATAATGCAGGTAAATAAAGTACGAGTAAATAAAAGACAATAAGAATAAATGCAGCAAGTGGCCTAATCCTTTCTTTAGCAAAGGACAAGCCGGTTGTATTACTTAAGATGACCAAACATTCTCGAGGACACATGGGAATATCATCAAGTGCTTTCGCTTCATATAGTTGATTAATCTTCTTTAGTTTGCTAAGTGTTGTGTGGGCGAACCTGTGTTAATGTACTGACCTTCCTAGGACTAATACATACTTGTGATTATCCCCCTTGCAAGCATCCGCAAGTATAAGAAAGTAATTAAGGTAGAAACCTAACCACAACTTTAAACTCTAAGACCCTGACGTCCCTTGTGCAAAGGTTTCCTAATGGGGGTTCAGGCTTTTGTCACTCCGGCAACCCCTACTATTAGTAGCCAAATACACAATGCATTCCCCTAGGCCCATAAGGGTGAAGTGTCATGTAGTCGACGTTCACATGACACCACTAGAAGAAGTGCACCACAACTTAAATATCAAACTATTGAATCTTTCTCAACACAATTCCACTACTAACAACATGACTTCTCCCATGTCCTCAAGAACAAAACGAACTACTCACAAGACATCATATGGATCATGATCAGAGATAAAATAATGATGTATAACAATCTGAACATAAACAATAATTCAATGGTTCACTCAATAGCATCAACTACAAGGAGTAATCAACACCGGGAAAGTTTCCCCTAAGAAGTATGCAAGATTCAACCCAATTGTTATAGCGGTATGGAGGTGGTGATGATGGTGCTGGTGGAGATGATGGTGGTGATGATGATGATGATGATGATCCCGATGAAGTCCAGCTTGATGGTGGTGTTGATAGCGATGATCTCCCCTCTCCGGAAAGAAATTCCCCCGGCAGAATTCTGTCTGCCGGAGAGATCTTTCTCTCTCGATGTTTTCCGCCCCGCAGAGGCGGTGGAATCTTTCTGTGGTCGCTCCCCGAGTCTTAGGGTTTCGGGAGGATAATATACGCTAGAGGGGAGAAGCCAGGGGTGGACCAGGGCGGCCACACCACCTGGTGGCGCGGCCTAGGGTGGCCCACACTAGGGGGTGGTGTGGGCCCTCCTGTGGCCCATCTCCGCTTCCTCCGTCTTCTGGAAAAAATGGGATTTTCCATGTATTTTCCTGGATTTTCTGATCTTCGTGAATTTTGCCTCCAAACAGCACCTTTTCCATCAGAATCCTGACTGCAGCGATCCATGCTCCAAAAGTCATAAACCATACAAAAACAGATGAAATAACATAAGTATCATCTCTTAATATGAAATATATCAATGAATAACGGTAAATTATGATATAGAATAGTGATGCAAAATGGACGTATCACTCCCTGCCTCGGTTCCACCAGCGCGCACCTCCTCCACGCCTATTGCGGGCGGGAAGCCACCTCCACCCGCTAGAGCGCCTCCCCCCATCGCCTGAAGGAGTGCCCCTCTTCATCTACCTTTTTGTTATCTCCCCCGTGTGCTCGTGTGTCCATGGGCATCGCCGAGCTCCTCCGTCAATGCTAGCTCCTCAACGGTGAGCCCTCCTCCCATGTTAAGTCCTCACCGACGAGGTCTTCCTCCTCCACTAGGCCATGTCCTACCTCGCCTCTAGCTTAACGCCATGGATGTATTGGTGGAGGTTCTGTCATGGGGGGGGGATGAGGTTTGTTGTGCTTCTGCAAATAGATGATTCGGATGCTATAGACGGGTGACGGTATTGCTATTGAAGGCAGTCGGAGTTGCTACTGAAGGCAGGTGGCATTGCTACTGGCAACGCTACTGACACTAGGTGGCGTTACTGCCGAAGGCGGACAACATTGCTACTGAAGGCAAACAGAGTTGCTACCTACGGTGCCTAACAATGCTACCGACGGCGAGGGTCGAGTTTGAGATTTTGCTCCGTCTGGCGGGGATTGTGCTACATTTTTTGCTACAACAGTTTTATGGTTTTTCTAAATTAACACACCTTTTTTGCTACGATGTATCCGGCGATGTTGTAGCACAACTTTAATTTGTGTTATGAATTCCAGCGATGTCTCCGATGAAGTCCTCTTTGCTACAATAGGATAAATTATTTGCTACAACAGTTTTTGTTTTTCCTACAATGGCATATTTTTTGCTACAGGGTCTCCAACGAGATCTCCGGAAAGATATTCGGCGAGGTCTCCGACGAGATCGGATTTGCTACAATAGGACATTTTATTCGCTACATACATTTTGTGATTTTGCTACAATAGTGTAAAGTTTTTGCTACATGGTCTCCAGCGAGGTCTACCAGCGAAAGTCTCTGGCGAGCCTTCGGCGAGGTCGGATCTACTACATTAGCACAATTTTTTGCTACAAAGTCTCCGACGAGGTCTTCGGCGAGGCGGTCTTTTTTGTTCTTTTTTTGGAGTGAGCCATTTTTGCTACATGTAGTAAAAGAGGGACTATTTGTAGAAGAAGCGACATGAAAGGATGGGAAGGAGATCTAACCGTCGATCTAGGCCGATCGGACAGCTAGGGACCCGGGGATGAAAAGTTTCCATCCCTCAGGGGTCTCCTAGTACTCTCCATATAAAATATCAACCTAAGGTAAAAATGACAAATTGTACTATTCTATAAGAGCATCTCCAGCCGTCGGCACACCCCAGGCCATTTTCCGGCGCTATATTCCGTCCTGGGGCGCGATATTTGCCAGTCGTGTCCCTAGGGAAAATACGGCAAAACATTATAAACACGCGCGAATTTGAATAGATTGCATAAACTTAGGCGAAAGTCATAAATATTCCGGCGAGTTTACATAAGATTTGATGAAAATTAATATAAAGCAGAAAATTAAAATCCTAGTTCATACGAGGTGGTAGTAGAACAACGTGTAGTCATCGTCTCCATCGCTCAGAAGCTCGTCCTTCAGCGGCCTGCGACTTCTCTCCTCACTAGCGTAGCTGATGCGCATTCGTGTAGGAGCGTTGTGCGGCCTGGCCTCGCCGTTGTCGTCAATGATAATAACACTGTGGTTGAGTTGAGCTCAGTAGGCGGCGAGCTCACGGGCGCGCCGGTCGACGAAGTACGCCGTCCAGGCGTTGTTGTTGTTGGCATCCTAGGCGAGGTTGACCTATTGCTCATCGGTGAGCTTTCCCCAGTAAATCTACTGGATCTAGACGAGGCACTTGTGGCCAACGGGCACTGGCGGCACTGGTCCACCGTCGACGCTGAGCTTCTACTCTGGCGGGCAGCGAAAGTTAGGCGGCACCAGGTAGCCCATATCGTAAACGAGGCACGTTTTCCACCCATGAAGCCAACGACAGTTAAAACCTTTGGCCGCAACGTTGTTGTCGGGATACAATTTGACCATTGGAGGTGCTCTAGTGGGGGTCGAGAGTTGGTCGGGATTTGGGGATGGTAGCGAGCTTGGGTGTACACTCTCGATGGCGAAAATGGGGGATTATATAGCGTTGATGGGGGCGAGATGGGTGTAGACGACGCGGGAAGATGGGCGGGAAACCGGAGCGATGGCACGCCATTACTTTGCCTTGTGGCCCGCAATTGGACGCATCAACTTGAAAGGCTGCCTGACGGCGGAACTTTAACACGACATGAGAGACGAGGCGATGAGGACGATGAGATTCAGCTAAATGTCATGGCTAAGGATGGCAATAGGCAGGGTAGAGCAATAACATACCCATACCCGTATCCACGGGTATAAAACATTATCCGTACCCATACCGACGGGTACCTATATCCATTGGGTAACCACATGTAGGTCAATTACGTCTCAAAATGACTGCGAGCCGACCCAAACGGACAGAAACATACCGAGATACTCTTAGACGCGCTGGAAGGAAAAAACGCAGCTATCCACGGGCACCAAAGGCTTGCTTTGTCCGACGTTCTTAACTCATCTCTGCCCCACATGGCTAGCCATGGACGTGCAAAACATAAGTCGTTGATGACTTGGCGACTCGCCGGCCAGCTCAGTCATTGGTACAACGGCCGGCCAGCCTAATTTAGTGTCATCACCAATTAACCTGAGGTTGGACGGCTAGGAGAGTGGTTATACCCCATTCCATCAGAGTTCAAACCTCAGTTTTATTTTGACATTATTTATTGCGTAAAAGGCGAATATTAACTTTCGATTGGAGGCGGCGTTTCCATCGAATGGCGGCTTCGACTTTGTCAATCTCAAGACCCGATTCGCCGGCTCAGTCTCTCGAACATGCTCGTAGGGATAGGATGTGCGTGTGTGCGTTCATTGAGGTGGGTACATGTAGGTGTTGTGAGCGCTATGTTTCCAAAAAAATGTCAAGATAGATTAATGGCGGCGGCGGCAGTTTCTCATGCGGGCGTAAGGAGGCATCCCATCTCCGCAGTGCGGCGTGATGGCGTAGGGAGGTGTTCGTAGTCGCAGTGGCTCGTGGCTTGGCGGGATTCAGCGCAACAACTTTAATGCACGTCACCGACTCCTCGCCTGCCTCCGGCATTAAATAGACCTGGCGCACACTCACCTTCCATCTCCCTCCTCCCACGGCCAGCATTCCATCATTGACCAGAAATCCAGTCCCATGGTGAACAAGCGCAAGAACTCCAGTGTGGCCGCCAATGGCTTCGGCCTGCGCAACCTCACGGTGGAGGAGGCGTGGGCGCTCTATGATGTGTGGTACTCGGTGCCGCCTCCCTAGCATGTGGTGCCTGAGCGCGGCCAATATTGACATCCAGTTGGTGCCGACGCCCAACATCACTCGCATGCCTGCCATGACATGCTCACGAAGGCGGATCCCACATCCTTTCTGTGGGCCGCCACTAACCAAGTATACGGGTTGACAGTCTTTCGGCAGCACCGCTAGCTGGAACTAGGACGCACGACGGCGGCGCAATCCGGTCGAAGAACTGGAACCACGAGGGGCGTGAGCGTTTTCTGGGGTGTGCCTGAGTGCATCCTACATCACGTCATGGAGGTCCTCGTGAGGGGCGACCCACCAACGTCACCACCGCACCGGTACCTCAAGGCCCTGATGGACTCGATGAACTATCATGACGTGTGGGTGGCACCGCTATTGGTCGACGCACGCTGACCTCACTAGCGACAACGACGACGCTAGTGGTTCTACTATACGACGAAGACGATCGGTCACTAAATTACGTTTTTTTTTAAGGTTTGGTCAAATTTTGTTCAATAATATGTCTACAAATTTGACCTACTCGGGTTCAATTTAATTTTTTGGCTAATTTTGTTTTGGGGTCGCGGCTGGATAGTGGCATCCCATAATCGCGGCAACACGCGTGGGCACGGGTCAGATCGACCAATCCAGTACTGTCGTCGGACGACGTTTGGTGGATGCGTCCGAACATTCTAAGGTGTCTTCGACACAGCTTTTGACCAATGTTGCACATGTCCTAAACCTGCTACTCCCTCCGTATAAAAATAACCGATTTGGATTTCAATATATTCGAATGTATCTAGATGTGTTTTAATATATAGATACATTCGAATCTAGACAAACCTATAATTATTTCAAGACCGAGAGAGAAGCAAATATTAGCACCTCCTGTGGTGAAGCTGCTATTGTTCCACAGGTAAAAATGCATGTGCAATTATCTTCTACTACCTCTGTTTCAAAATGTAAGCTTTCTAAAAAAGCTTACATTTAAGAAACCGTTTCTCTTACACGACTATGTATTTGCAGTGATATAGACTCGGGGGCTACCAAAAAAACTGGGCCATAGTATCGAGTATTCAATATGGAGGACGGGCTCACTAGAGCCCGTTTTTGAATTTTTCAAAAATCATTAAATATTTTCGAAAAAAATACCCACGTGTAGCCACTAATACGAAATAGATATATGCATATTTTAAAATAAAAATACATTGTCTTTCGAGCACAGTAAAAAATACAAATATGAAAAAATTTAGAATAACGGAGCCCATTTAAAATTACACTGTTTACCTTCAGATCTACAGTTTTTCTCTTTTTTACCGAGGACAGAATACGAAATGTTTTTACATGATTTTGAGTATACACGTATTATAAATGATTATCTATGTGCCTATATTTTTTTCACATTTTTCTGAAACTTTTTTTTGAACTTTAAAAAAAAAAAAGGGCTCCATGGAGCCCGAGCGCCATATCACGCACTCGCCATACTATATATTATTAGGAAATAGAGGAAGTATCTCTTAATATTTTCCCAGTAATTTGTACTTACATGCTTCTAAAATTATGGCATAATAATAAAACTATACTACAAAATGTGTTGTTCAGAAAAGACATCTTGCACCATAAAAAGGAACATTTTATTTTCATGAAAAGCTCATTTCTTGGCTAAGAGAGGATCAGACTTCCTTTTCTCTCTACTCCGATTCATCAATCATCATAAGTGACATTGCTAAAATAACACATTATACACGTCTTTATGTTCTATTTTTTTTCGCAGGTTGTACTAAAAGTATAAACATATTACAATATTCTTTGTGTTCAATAGAGAATGCTGCTGGGTTATGGCCGATTTAGCCCAATAAACACAGGGTATTTTTTGCATCAAGCGCACCATAACAAATTGCATAACGAAGTAAACTCCTAGGGTAACCAAAATGATGTAACCTGTTCAGTTGCCCGCGATTTATATTTGTTCATATTTATAAAAAAAGGTTATCCCAAGAACAAAAGTCGATAACATAGCATTTAAACAGGCTAACAGTGCCCAACCCCCAAACTTGTCAAACTCATCTGCCAATAAAGTAACACGTCAGGACGCTACAAAACGCAAGATAGACGTCATTTGTATGTATCATGTAAATAATCACCTCAAAACACCTACAACTTTGTCAACATACAGCAGCATGTCCCTTGAGATGACAGCATTCTAAGATGCTGAGAAGATTGGAACTGCCGGAAGCTAATGGCCCGAGTAGAAGGGCACTGAACATTGCTGGAACTCTGGCCCCGAGCTAGACTCGAAGATATGCTGCGGGAGGGACAAGTCAGCCTCCGAGAATTCAGCGTCACTACCCCGCTGCCTCTTTGCTGACCTCTCGTGCTTTGGACTGGCAGCAGGAGAACCAGAATGGTAGTTGGAATCCGCGGTTAGGAGTTCGTCATGACATGGGCTCTTGGTTGCTTCGATTTGGCTTCCATGGTCCCTTTTGAAAGCTGCGCCTCGAGATGGAGATTCAGATGTGGGTGCAGGAGTTGAGGGGTCTGTCCTCTCGGAGTCGGGGAATTGATCGGTCGACACTGGGACACTTGCACCTGGAGCAGGTGTTTCGGATTTTATGGCACCGTATCGCTGCTGCTCTTCTATAATCTTCTTGAGGTACTTTCCCTGCGCCTCGATTCGTAGTTGAAGCTGCCTTTGTACCTAGAGAAAACGTTACCAGGCCATCTTATCATCAATCATTGCTGAATAGCAGTACAAGTTCAACTGATGCATCTGGTCAACTAAAACTAATAGTTTACTTAATTTGCAAGATTGGAAACATGAATGGGATTATAAACTGAAACAAAAACAAGGTACGTAATGCAGAGTCGCAGCCATTACTAGAAGTATGAATGACCTGGTTTTGGCCTCTGGATAACTAACTGATCTTTAAATGCATCCCTGATGCAATAAAGAGAAGTCGGGAAAGTATAGATGCAAGGCAACAATAAACAAACATGCTAGTTTTTCAGTTTTAGACTGGAAAAATCACCACCAGATTTTTCAGAAAGAAAAAAATCGCTAGCCCCAGTCAACTATGGGACATGCTCTTCAGGAGATGTTTCATAGAAATTTACGAATATTTGCAAATTTCCTTGCAAACACTAATGATAAGTAAGCATGCCAACAGACATTTATAATATCAACTTTTAAGATAACAATATGGTCTTGCATGCAACTTTCCAAAAAGACTTACTTCTAGCTGTTCATGCAACCGCTTTTGGACCTCCATCTGCAGCTTAAGGGCTTCAGATATCTCCAAGCCACTGTAAAGAAAAAGGCTCAGCGATCAAACTAGGAACAAATAAGGGGGAAACCAACCTCAACCAAAAGATGTTGCAATTCCAACAGTAAAATGGAAGTGTCCAATAATATGCTAGTATACATTTTGGAAGATTTGCCCCTTACAGAGAGAGGATGACATGGATAAACCAACAAAAAGCAACAAAATCTAACAATTGGATGTATCAAGCAAAGCTTTCAATTAAAGAAAATATAAGTGTACATGGAATAGTTTGAAGATATTGAAATAGGGTGTATCAGTAGCAAACAGACAGTTTGAAGCTATTTTCATGTGTTTTCTTCGATTTTCTAGCATGAAGCATTTGTGTACCTCCGGATACTCAAGGCCAAACAATGGTGAATGGAGTAATTAATTTATAATACTAGAATAAATTAAGTCAACACTTTCATTACACAGAAAATTACTCATCAATATAAATTAAGAGTGATTTCAGTAAGGTTATAGTTGCAGCTTAATTGTGTTGTGTTTGTTAACTACGGAAGGACCACAGTTACCATGTGATATTTGCCGAGCAGCATGCAAATATTGATGGTAATAAAATAAGAGTTGATCATGCTAGATGAATTTCTTAGTACATGGTAGAATCCGGCATACATTGAGCACTTGCATCTCATGCCATGCTGCTTGCAGTTTACATAAGTTACTGTTAAAACGAAAATATAATAGTCATATGTATACATACGCGGATCCATCAAGTCCTGCGAGGGAATCCCCTGGATCTTTGTTATCAGCCTTGTTACCTACACGAGACTCATATTGTGAGCATGCAGAACTAAAAAATACCACAATACTAAATATATGAAGATAAGTGTGTTCACCTACCATCAGTTGAAGAGTCAGGAATGTACTTTGCTAGCCTGTATTTCTGAAAGTAGGAGAAGGGAGTTCAAGATCATAAATTAAGATTTAATAAAAATTGCTAAAGGCCAAGTGACACTATGAAACAAGATATACCTGCAAGTGACTTTTCACATGGTATATTGTCAATCCTGGTGTGCCCATAATTCTCAGAACTCCTTTAGGAGTTGCTCCTGTTGCATTTAAGGAATTTATGTTAGCAGAAGCAAAATAAGCCAATGTAAATATAATAGTAATGGAAGCTTTGCAAGACATAACTCGCTAGATCAGTACATCGTAAGTCATAAAATATCATCCACAACTTCCAATTTCTGTTTACATGGAAAATACAGAAGAAAAAATCGGTTACTAATAGCTTAGATGGATGGAAATTCACATTCAAGAGATTGAAAGCCTTAAAAATGAGTTACAGTTCTCTAGTTTAGGTACATTCTCATGTAAATGTGTTTTAGTATCTTCATAGCTTATAGCCTTATACATCTCATCCATTTTTCTTGAGCAAATAAAACTTAATTTAACACCTTAAACTCTGATTTCCAAGCTTATATGATGATGTTTTGAGTTAACGTGCCACCTTAAATCATCTATAAGCTTCCTACCTACAAACAATGTTTTGACTTGAGCGCCATCATATTTAATTATTATTGTCACTTCTAAAAACGTCTGGAATTTCCAAACTACATAAACAAACTTCACTCAATATAACAAAATGTCACATCACATGCAAGAATTGATGTCAACTTGATTACACAGGAAGAAAAAATAGCATCATATAAAAGAAGAAATGAAAGCGAAATTGCAGTGTGGATACATACTATCAGGACCGCCAAGTTGAGTAACAGCCTCCACAAATTGTTCATGCAACTCATCTGTCCACCGTAAGCGTTGCCTCGCAGCCAAGCTAGCTTTGCTGTTTGCTCCATCATTCGAGCCCATATTGTTTTCACCTAATTCCATTTGCTGCTGGGGAGTGACTGAGTTGCTATGGTATGAAGAGCCAAATATTAGAAGGCATAGAGAATGATACTATTTTAATAGAAGGCACAGGTTGGCTTGTATCAATCACTAACAATTTGCAGTGATAAAAGTACAAAATATAACAACTGAATATGAAAGTGCCATGACTATTTCACTCTCCATTTACTGAGGAAGATCAACGGAATGTATGCTTGCATTGCTTAGTAGTTAATGCTCTATTAAGAGACCAAAATAAGGCATACAGAGCCCAGGTTTTTCATGGAAGATTAACCACACATTGGATTGAAGATAAAGGATAGTGTTAAATTTGCTAGATGAGACTTGAGAGCACTAACAGACTAGAGAGATGTCATTTCTCCTAAATCAAACAGCTCTAATTCTAGTATTCTGCTCTGAAAGCTAGCGTGAACAACCATTTTTTGTTTTCACCACTGCAAATATATTTATCCCATTATTCCACAGGTCGTGCTGCTGACAATGCAGCTCAATCAAGTCACAGCAATAACACTAAATGATAAGGCAATACTTGTACAAACAGCTTGGATGGTGCGCCAGTCGCATACTCATGCTTACGATCCTAGATCAATCAGCTAATGTAGGCCAATTTTGTAGCTACTAAGCAATAGGTGAGTTGGCAGGTCAAATGAACTAATCTAGCCATCCAACAAGTGACCATAAATT
Source organism: Avena insularis (assembly GCA_023614405.1). Lineage (NCBI taxonomy): Eukaryota > Viridiplantae > Streptophyta > Magnoliopsida > Poales > Poaceae > Avena > Avena insularis. Next base: position 425,499,204 of record CM042692.1, on the reverse strand, counting down.
GCAAATAATCAAAAGAATCAAAATAGTATAGTCCTGTCTCATTGTGGACCAAAAGGGACTGGAATTTTTAAAGTAATGTTAGCCTACCTTGCTGCAGGAGTCTTTTCTTAAAGCCAATTCATTCATTCTATTAATTCTGGAGGAAAATGATAGCTCGAATTATTTCTTTGTTCTAAACTCCTCCTATCTAGAGAATTGGCCACTTCATCGAAAGTACAAGCCTGATGGTTGTTCGTTATCCCAAAACCTTATTCTTTCATCAGAAGCAACTACCTAGCTAAGCAAAATATGAATTCCATAGAAGGTAGCACTTTATTAGGACAAGATAAGGCATATACATATGGAAGCAACCTCCAACATAACAGCTGCTGATCACCAAACTTAGCAGGTTGTTGGAGGCATGTTCTTCAGGGGCCATGCTTAAGAGCCCGGTCACAAAACATAGGCCAGACGTCCCCCAGAGGAGGGGCCTACTATGTCAGCCTCACGGAGGATCTCCTCGCCTTTCCTTTCCCGGGATATTCGATAAAAATACCCCATTTTACTTTCGCAAGTGCTTCGAAAGGACTAAAGTACATTGCAATGCCCAAAATGACACATCTTAGTTGCACAGTTTGATAAAATGCCATGTTTCAGTATTGCTCTTATATTTTCTCTAAACACAGATCTGAAATGACAATTGTGCCCCTTCTCATCTAGTCCACCGAATTGGTTGGACCAGACTCGTTCCACTGCTTAGACGCTCCCTTCTCTCACCTCCCTCTCGCGTGCGACGCCGGCAGAATCACCAGCCATCCGTGGAAGCGGAGAGCCTTTTTGGTGAACTCCCCTCTAAAGGCGCATCGAGCTCAGAGCAGATTGAATCGGGTATGCATCTCATAGAGCATGTGATGCGGAATCAACTAATCCCCTTGTTGATTTGAATTCTGCTGTTCCGCATGTGGTGCATATACAACAGCAGAGGAAAACAAGCATCGATTAATTTCCTTGCCCTCTCCTTCTTCCAAGCGGTACCAAATCGACCACTCCACCCATTGGTGCTTGCTCTGTGGTTGCTAGTGATTTGGAGGCGGAAATATACAGGCAAATTTGAGAAATTTCCGACTTACCAGGGGTGAATTCGCGGTGGAAGGCCCGAGATGGCGGGTTCGGGGACGGCCGGAGTGCAGCTAGGCCGGCAAGATCGGGACTTGGCGCCGCCTGTGGACTGAATTGGGAGGAGAGATTCGCAGGCTGGTGGTGGTTTGTTGGCCCCCGGCGAGCTGCGGAGAGAGAATTCCACGAGATTCTCCTCCCACCCCCTCTCTCTTCCTCTTTTCCGTTCCTACTGGCTAGGACAGTTTTTGCTGCTACCGGAACCTGGCCAAGACAAAACCGGATGCAGCTCTTTTCAGTTGGATCCTTCCCTCATTCAAAATTTGTGGAATGCACCCTGTTATTTATTTTTATTTTTGCAAATACATTATAACAACAAACGGTCACAACATTTACATACACTCACCCTATGTATAATTATAATTTTTCTGGGTGAGACTTAGCCTCTTTGGATTGTAGGTCAACGAATATAGGAATACAAAAAATTAGGATTCTGACAAGTTTCTCTATGCAAAACAAAGACTTATAAAATACGGAAAATCAGCAAAGATAGTCATTTGGATGCAACATGGGAAAAGAACAAAAAAACTTGACTTGATTTTATGTGACCGAGTCTTAAAAAAGAATAGAATGAATATACAAACTCTTATGGAATTGAGGCATACCAATCCAGTCCATAGGAATTTTGGTACTACTAATATTCCTTTGATCCAAAGCAATCCATAAGAATAATGATTGTAATCCCATAGAAGTCCTTACAGTCCAAAGAGAGCTTAAATCCTATAAATATTTTCACAAAATCCTACCACAAACAGAAAAACCTAGTGGTGTTGCTCCTCCGAGCAGAATGAACGAAAAGCATAGCCATTCTACCACAACCTATGCGAAGAGACAGATCAAAGTCCAAGTATCATACCTTAAAATTTATATATTTTTCAATTAAAATTGGTTTCTATGAACTTCTGGTATAGTAATTACAAATTTGATTTACTTTAGCTCAAAACTGATTGCTATGTTCACCTTGGGTCTGACTGATCACTAGCTTTTTTATTCTTCATCCTGAGGGTTGTAGGAGGTGGGGTGGGTAGATTATTTATTAATATCCATGTCTCGATATTCAAATGTAAATTCGATCCATAACTCATGAAACAAAAATGACAAAATTCATTGTTGAAAGCACCGATACGATCTTGTCCAGTCCGTATATGAATTTAGTGCCATTCATAACCAAGATTGCTCTTTCTACCAAGCTATGGAATTTGAAATTTTATGGCGTATTATATAATGTTGTATCTATATCATTTTTCTCGGAATTTTCCATGACATTTGATGTGTTTTGCGGGTAACTTGATGCAAATATGACCTAAATGTACCTATTGCATGCTCCCTCTAGTTGTGTCGTAAAGCCTACATTGGCTAACGGTTTATCTACTTGACATCTCCTTAGCACTTCGGGTTGCAATTTCACCTTGAAGTATCAGAATAACAACTGAAAAAATTCACTTCCGAAGACACATAAAGGCATTAAGATAGAACTAATTACTAACGGTGTCATTCCCTTTCTCAATAACCTTTTTGGATTTATTCTCACTCTCATGTTGATTGTAAAATTAGAGAGACCATGGTATACGGGTTATTTGTATGTGATTGAGCTTGGAGGTATATAGTGTCCCAACACACAAGAGTTCAATGCGATGGTATATGACTCTACCGTTAATTGGTGGTGGAAGGCAAGATGGCGGGTTTGGGGACGGCCGAGTGCGACTAGGGGCAAGATCGAGACTTGCGCCCTTTGTGGACTGAATTGGGAGGAGAGATTCGCAGGCTGGTGGTGGTTTGTTGGCCCCGAGCTGCGAGAGAGAATTCCACGAGATTCTCCTCCACCCCTCTCTCTTCCTCTTTCCGCTCCTCTGGCTAGGACAGTTTTCTTGCTATCGAACCAGCCAAGACAAAACCGGATGCAGCTCTTTTCAGTTGGATCCTTCCCTCATTCAAAATTTGTGGAATGCACCCTGTTATTTATTTTTATTTTTGCAAATACATTATAACAACAAACGGTCACAACATTTACATACACTCACCCTATGTATAATTATAATTTTTCTGGGTGAGACTTAGCCTCTTTGGATTGTAGGTCAACGAATATAGGAATACAAAAAATTAGGATTCTGACAAGTTTCTCTATGCAAAACAAAGACTTATAAAATACGGAAAATCAGCAAAGATAGTCATTTGGATGCAACATGGGAAAAGAACAAAAAAACTTGACTTGATTTTATGTGACCGAGTCTTAAAAAAGAATAGAATGAATATACAAACTCTTATGGAATTGAGGCATACCAATCCAGTCCATAGGAATTTTGGTACTACTAATATTCCTTTGATCCAAAGCAATCCATAAGAATAATGATTGTAATCCCATAGAAGTCCTTACAGTCCAAAGAGAGCCTAAATCCCATAAATATTTCCACAAAATCCTACCACTAACAGAAAAACCTAGTGGTGTTGCTCCTCCGAGCAGAATGAACGAAAAGCATAGCCATTCTACCACAACCTATGCGAAGAGACAGATCAAAGTCCAAGTATCATACCTTAAAATTTATATATTTTTCAATTAAAATTGGTTTCTATGAACTTCTGGTATAGTAATTACAAATTTGATTTACTTTAGCTCAAAACTGATTGCTATGTTCACCTTGGGTCTGACTGGTCACTAGCTTTTTTATTCTTCATCCTGAGGGTTGTAGGAGGTGGGGTGGGTAGATTATTTATTAATATCCATGTCTCGATATTCAAATGTAAATTCGATCCATAACTCATGAAACAAAAATGACAAAATTCATTGTTGAAAGCAATCTGATCTTGTCGGTCCAGATATGAATTTAGTGCCATTCATAACCAAGATTGCTCTTTCTACCAAGCTATGGAATTTGAAATTTTATGGCGTATTATATAATGTTGTGTCTATATCATTTTTCTCGGAATTTTCCATGACATTTGATGTGTTTTGCGGGTAACTTGATGCAAATATGACCTAAATGTACCTATTGCATGCTCCCTCTAGTTGTGTCGTAAAGCCTACATTAGCTAACCAGTTTATCTACTTCAGCATCTCCTTAGCACTTCGGGTTGCAATTTCACCTTGAAGTATCAGAATAACAACTGAAAAAATTCACTTCCGAAGATACATAAAGGCATTAAGATAGAACTAATTACTAATGGTGTCATTCCCTTTCTCAATAACCTTTTTGGATTTATTCTCACTCTCATGTTGATTGTAAAATTAGAGAGACCATGGTATACGGGTTATTTGTATGTGATTGAGCTTGGAGGTATATAGTGTCCCAACACACAAGAGTTCAATGCGATGGTATATGGCTCTACCGTTGGTCGGTGGAAGGCCCGAGATGGCGGGTTCGGGGACGGCCGGAGTGCAGCTAGGCCGGCAAGATCGGGACTTGGCGCCGCCTGTGGATTGAATTGGGAGGAGAGATTCGCAGGCTGGTGGTGGTTTGTTGGCCCCCGGCGAGCTGCGGAGAGAGAATTCCACGAGATTCTCCTCCCACCCCCTCTCTCTTCCTCTTTTCCGTTCCTACTGGCTAGGACAGTTTTTGCTGCAACCGGAACCTGGCCAAGACAAAACCGGATGCAGCTCTTTTCAGTTGGATCCTTCCCTCATTCAAAATTTGTGGAATGCACCCTGTTATTTATTTTTATTTTTGCAAATACATTATAACAACAAACGGTCACAACATTTACATACACTCACCCTATGTATAATTATAATTTTTCTGGGTGAGACTTAGCCTCTTTGGATTGTAGGTCAACGAATATAGGAATACAAAAAATTAGGATTCTGACAAGTTTCTCTATGCAAAACAAAGACTTATAAAATACGGAAAATCAGCAAAGATAGTCATTTGGATGCAACATGGGAAAAGAACAAAAAAACTTGACTTGATTTTATGTGACCGAGTCTTAAAAAAGAATAGAATGAATATACAAACTCTTATGGAATTGAGGCATACCAATCCAGTCCATAGGAATTTTGGTACTACTAATATTCCTTTGATCCAAAGCAATCCATAAGATAATGATTGTAATCCCATAGAAGTCCTTACAGTCCAAAGAGAGCCTAAATCCCATAAATATTTCCACAAAATCCTACCACAAACAGAAAAACCTAGTGGTGTTGCTCCTCCGAGCAGAATGAACGAAAAGCATAGCCATTCTACCACAACCTATGCGAAGAGACAGATCAAAGTCCAAGTATCATACCTTAAAATTTATATATTTTTCAATTAAAATTGGTTTCTATGAACTTCTGGTATAGTAATTACAAATTTGATTTACTTTAGCTCAAAACTGATTGCTATGTTCACCTTGGGTCTGACTGGTCACTAGCTTTTTTATTCTTCATCCTGAGGGTTGTAGGAGGTGGGGTGGGTAGATTATTTATTAATATCCATGTCTCGATATTCAAATGTAAATTCGATCCATAACTCATGAAACAAAAATGACAAAATTCATTGTTGAAAGCACCGATACGATCTTGTCCAGTCCGTATATGAATTTAGTGCCATTCATAACCAAGATTGCTCTTTCTACCAAGCTATGGAATTTGAAATTTTATGGCGTATTATATAATGTTGTGTCTATATCATTTTTCTCGGAATTTTCCATAACATTTGATGTGTTTTGCGGGTAACTTGATGCAAATATGACCTAAATGTACCTATTGCATGCTCCCTCTAGTTGTGTCGTAAAGCCTACATTGGCTAACCAGTTTATCTACTTCAGCATCTCCTTAGCACTTCGGGTTGCAATTTCACCTTGAAGTATCAGAATAACAACTGAAAAAATTCACTTCCGAAGACACATAAAGGCATTAAGATAGAACTAATTACTAATGGTGTCATTCCCTTTCTCAATAACCTTTTTGGATTTATTCTCACTCTCATGTTGATTGTAAAATTAGAGAGACCATGGTATACGGGTTATTTGTATGTGATTGAGCTTGGAGGTATATAGTGTCCCAACACACAAGAGTTCAATGCGATGGTATATGGCTCTACCGTTGGTCGGTGGAAGGCCCGAGATGGCGGGTTCGGGGACGGCCGGAGTGCAGCTAGGCCGGCAAGATCGGGACTTGGCGCCGCCTGTGGACTGAATTGGGAGGAGAGATTCGCAGGCTGGTGGTGGTTTCTTGGCCCCCGGCGAGCTGCGGAGAGAGAATTCCACGAGATTCTCCTCCCACCCCCTCTCTTCCTCTTTTCCGTTCTCCTACTGGCTAGGACAGTTTTTCTGCCACGGAACTGGCCAAGACAAAACCGGATGCAGCTCTTTTCAGTTGGATCCTTCCCTCATTCAAAATTTGTGGAATGCACCCTGTTATTTATTTTTATTTTTGCAAATACATTATAACAACAAACGGTCACAACATTTACATACACTCACCCTATGTATAATTATAATTTTTCTGGGTGAGACTTAGCCTCTTTGGATTGTAGGTCAACGAATATAGGAATACAAAAAATTAGGATTCTGACAAGTTTCTCTATGCAAAACAAAGACTTATAAAATACGGAAAATCAGCAAAGATAGTCATTTGGATGCAACATGGGAAAAGAACAAAAAAACTTGACTTGATTTTATGTGACCGAGTCTTAAAAAGAATAGAATGAATATACAAACTCTTATGGAATTGAGGCATACCAATCCATAGGAGGAATTTTGGTACTACTAATATTCCTTTGATCCAAAGCAATCCATAAGAATAATGATTGTAATCCCATAGAAGTCCTTACAGTCCAAAGAGAGCCTAAATCCCATAAATATTTCCACAAAATCCTACCACAAATAGAAAAACCTAGTGGTGTTGCTCCTCCGAGCAGAATGAACGAAAAGCATAGCCATTCTACCACAACCTATGCGAAGAGACAAATCAAAGTCCAAGTATCATACCTTAAAATTTATATATTTTTCAATTAAAATTGGTTTCTATGAACTTCTGGTATAGTAATTACAAATTTGATTTACTTTAGCTCAAAACTGATTGCTATGTGACGAGGTTTAATCTCGTCAATGCCCATTGTTATGGACTTGGGTTTTGGAGAAGATGGGGATGCTGGAGATCGTGGCACGGTTAACAGACAAGCAACCAGGGGATACAAGATTTACCCAGGTTCAGGCCCCCGGAGGGAAAACCCTACTCCTGCTTGTCTGCTCTTTGATTACGGCAGAACCAAAGGTTACAGGGTGCGCAGATTCGATCTGGCGTGGATGTGTGTTCGAAAGGTCTATTGTGGGATTACGTTGCCCCCCTCGCTGGCCCCTCCTAGCCTTTATATATGGGGAGGCTAGGTCTCGGGTGCCGATACGAGTAGGTTACAAGTTGTATTCAAACTCTAGTATTGCTCTCCAAGGATCCGAAGACGTCATGGGCCTTGGCCACCCGAAAATCTTCATGGGCCAGCGTATGTCTGCCGTGGGCCTTCCTTGGGCTGGACTAGGTATGCTGAAGTTACGTACCCGTAGGGTATAACCATGTCAGTAGCCCCCGAGTGATCAGTCGAATCGTAGATTCGACTGAGGACTCTTCAATCCTTCGGGTGCAACTCTGTCTTTCAAGAGAATGTGTAGGGATTGTTGATACGTGTGTCTGACTCTCCCGACGGATCAGGGTCAGTTAACTGTCTTAGGACAAAACAACACGATCTTCTTCAGGTTTGAGTCCCTCGACTCGAACCCGGAACATATGCTGGCGTAATTCGACTCAGGCCGCGGAGGACTTACAGGAGTGGAATTCCAGTGATTTTAAATGATGTACCCAACGCGTCCGTCGGGATTTTTTCATCACGCCTGTTGGCATGGATTTATACTAGCAGAGCGCAGTCAGGTGCGTTGCCAGGCCATCAGATGATATCTGTAGGTCTTATCTTTGTGTCGTAGACACAGCATCCGAATGTTTGTCACCACGAAGGTGTTTCGGGTGGCCAAGGAGATTTGTTGCTCACTTAGCATTTTTGTTGGGGCAGAGTTGCCAAAAAGTTTTTGTGTGCTGATCCGGAAAATCGCAGTCGAAGATTTCATAGGGTGCACGACCAGCGCTCCCTATGGGAGTAGCCCCCGAGTGTCTGTTTGAGTCGTAGACTCGAGCGGAGACTTTAGTGCAAGCATTGCTCAGTTGTTTAGTCCGTAGGACTCGAAAATTTTCGGATGCTTAAATCCTTTCTCCCTATGGGAGTAGTCCCCGAGCCCGTAGTGGAGTCGCAAACTCGACGTAGGGCTCAGAGAAGTGCTTTGTCTTCATTTGTCTTTCGGGTGCGCGACCAGCGCTCCTGATAGGAGTAGCCCCCGAGTATTTAGTCGAATCGTAGATTCGAGTGAGTACTCTTAGCTGTGTAGCCGAAGTTGGTGCTAGTATAGCTTTTGATGACGTCAGTGCTGACGATCGATGACCTCAAGCGTCTGCTACGCCAGAGATGACTTGACTGGACGAAGCGTGGGTCCCACTTCCTGACTTTGAATTGACCGGTCACGCGCGGCGTGGAGATGATTACGGTGTCTCCTCGATTTCCGCGCGTAGTGGACGGCGTGGTAACGACGGTTCGTTTTGGTGCTGACACGTGTACGGCCAGATCTACCGTTGGCGTTAGGTCTTCTTGATGGACGGCCAGCATGCGTCGTCTTCGCTGTTATAATCCTTGGTGAAATCTTGGTTTGTTTTTCACCGCAGCAGTTCTTGTGTTCACTCCCTCCTTGCGCTCGAGCGATTCTTGCTTCTCGCTGGGATTTTCTTCCGCATTTCCTTTGTCTTCGTCGTTGGCAACGCCACCACCGCCGTAGCGCCATGGGGAAGCCAAAGAAGTCCTCATCTGCAGTTGGGACCAGCGCCGTCGGAGGCAAGAAGGGCGCCGCCGCTGCTCGTGTCACCGATGGTGGCTGGCAGCGATCAGAGACGCGGGAGAGCGATCTCCGCAGCTCTTGTGAGCGAGCTGATTCCAAGAACACGACGGCCGTGAGACTCCGGCAATGAGGTAATCCCGTCCCCATCTGGGTACCGGTTGATGTTCCTCGCCTTCGTTTTGCGTGGGTTTTCGTATCCAGTCCATGACTTCCTTCGTGGACTGCTCTTCTTCTATGGGATTCAGCTGCATCATTTGTCTTCCAATTCTCTTCTTCACATTGCGTGTTTTATCACGCTTTGCGAGTGTTGGCTTGGCATTGAGCCGCACTTTGGCCTCTTCCGGAAGCTTTATTCCGTGAAGAGGCAGTCTGGTTCAGATGGTGTGTATCCCATTGGGGGTTTCATCATCTCCCTTAGTCCCAATGTGCAATTCTTTTCCTTTTCCATGTCCGAATCTGTCCAATCTTGGAGGAAATGGTTTTACATCCGTGACTCCGTCTTGCTGGGCAAGATTTTGGCCTCGTTCTTTGACCTCCCGGTTGATTGAGAAGAAAAGATTCGGAAAACCAAATCTTGGATGGTGAGGTGGCGGAGGCAGAGGCCCTGCATCTGCCGGGTGGAGGAGCTCCAAGATTCACGAGAAGGAGGTGAGCAGTGTCGACATCATCCGGACGTTTACGAGCGTCGGGTGCGCCTCTCCAAGCGAGGGCGCATCCGATGTTTCTTTACTCAGGCGTCGTGATCCGACGAGGGTTTCGGTGAGAAAATCTCCGAGGTGGAACTTGACAAAGCTCTTCGGCTGTTGAAGTTCAAGGCGACGAGAAAATCGAGAAGTCGCTGGCTCCTCCCTTTTCTTCGACGTTGGCTGTGCCAGAGGTGTAGACTTATGCGCGTAGTGCTTCCCTTTTGTTGTTGGGTGTTTATTTGTGTCCTTTGTTTGCTAACAAAGTTTCTTCTCATCTTGTAGAGCTTCAAAGTGCCGTGCATGGCACCACCGTTTCCCGAGAGATATCCGAATGCCCCGGATAATGAAGTGGTGGATTCCATGTCCGAGCTACCGTCAGCGCGATCCCCAGCGGAGGATGCCGACGAGTCGAGTGAGGACCGTTCGCGCAAGCGATCATGGAGCTCGAGCGAGTCTTCGGATGCTTCAACTCCTCCGACTCCCAGGAATCCTCTGGGCCTTGAGCGTCATGATGATGTTCATGGGGGTTCTTCCTCTCCCCTTCCTGCCATTCCTGTGCGAGCTGTTGTTCCACACCCGCCAGCAAAGCGGAGGAAGGAAGAAAAGAAGGAGGAGAAGATGGAAGAAAAGAAGGAGGAGAAGAGGGCCCGAAGGGCTTCTCCTATCTTCGACATGAGCGCGTTGGGCTCGTAAGTGATCTTGTTGCCACTGTTGTCTTTTGTTCCCTTGTTATTTTTGCGCCTGTGTTTATTGATTCGTATGCAGGCAATCCTCCGACGGCTCTAGTGGTGGAGCGCGCGAGATGATGGGGGAGTCGAACATTGCGTCGCCTCCTTCTCAGACAGCGGCGACTTCGGGTGGCGCCTGTCCGGATCCTCCTGTGCAGGAGAGGCTGGTGGTTGCACCTCAGAATTTCGCAGGCGGGCCTGCGGGTTCGCCTTCGAAGCACGTAAGTTCGTCTGCTTCATGTCACGGGGGGAGCCCCCGAGCGTCTTCGTGTGCTGATGTTGTTTTTGCTGCTTTGTTTTGGGCGTAGCCCCCAAGTCCTGTGCTTAATGCTATTGCCTTTTTCTGCAGCCTTTTGTCCAAGAGGCCAAGCGGCTGGTGGAGGAACGCCTAACGCTGGAGGCGAAACTGCGGCAGCTGCAAGGTATTCGTCTGCCTTGTAGTGCTCGTCTTGCTATATCCTGGTCCTGTTTGTTGACACTTGCTTGTTGTAAATGCAGAGGAGCATAACGACTCTCTCCGTGAGGTCGATGCTCTGAAGAAGAGCCTTGGCCAATAGCTGAGGCGAAGAGCAGCTTCTTTGAGCGAGCTTAATTTGAAAGGCGTAAGCGAAAAGAGCGTCTGCAGCAGGAGGCCGCAGATCGTGAGGAGAAGCTGCCACCGTTATGGGCTGCTCGTGAAAAGGGGTGGCGGAGAAGCTCATGGCTGCCGCCAAGGCTATTTTGGGTGGCGTTAGCTTTGTACTTGCTCCTTTTTTCTGCGGATCGTCTTCTATGTTGCCTTTCTTCATGTTGTCTTCTTTTTGTCTCAGATGCCGCAGGCATCGAGTTCGACCGCGGTGCTCTGGAGCACGGGAGTGCTCTGGATGATGCCATGGCGGTCGAAGACCGCTGCGACCGTCGTCAACTCCTTGCCAAGGCGAAGAGGTCCTTGGTCGCTTCTACCAGAGCTCTTCGAAGGGCGCATCCCTTGAAGCGTGGGTGCCTGGCGGAGGCTCTATCGGTAAAGGCGCTGCGGTATAAGCGCAGCGAGAAAGGGCATCGGCGCGTCCGTCGGGCTGGCGATAGCCATGGCGGTGGGCGGAGCTGGACCTGCCTGATTACTTCTCGGATCCGACGGTGCCGATGGATCCGAGGTATCGCCGCGCCTACTCCGCTCGCAAACGATATGGACCCAAGCTCATTGACTTGTTTATGCGATGCGCATTGTAATGGCGAGGCCAAAGCTAAGCGCCTGGTTCGAGGCGACTCAGTGCCCTCCGTCATAGGCGTGGTAGACTTAGGGTAGCTTGTAGTCTATTTTTGCTGTAAATATCTTTTGTAGTACCATCCTTGTGCCACGTAGTGGCCTTATATACTTTAATGAATTTCTCCGAGTTGTGCTCTATCCTTGGCTGAATGTCATGTGCCTTCTTTTTCTTACGCTATAGGTTCCTTGGTCTTGACCGGTTGACTACATCCGAAAGGCCCTTGCGAGCATCATTGGATGACTCCTCACAGCTCGCTTTTCTTCGAGATGGCGTGCGCATCTTGGAGAGAGATTTGCTTGGGTTCTGTGATACGACGTTTGGAAGTCCAAAGCGCATCAGCCATGCAGAGGAGTATTTGATGGCGGAGCTGGGTCGGCTGTCCGAGCATTGCAATGTAAGTTGATCCTTCTTCGGTGTAGCTTAGTTCTTCGGTGAGCCTGCTGGCCTCACTCTTGTTTTGTGCGGTTGTCGAGGTGCCAATCTTACTCGAGGGAAGAAAAGGGCGTATTTGCATTCGAGTCAATTGCTTGACTCAACAGACATGGAGGCCGGCTTCTTCCGGATGGATCGTGATCGCGCCATAGTTCAGCGCGACAGTGCAGGATCGTGTCTACCAGGTTTCGCGGTGCTCCGCCAGTGCGAATATCGCTTTCTCGGTCTTTGCACGTCATGTTTCCGTTGGATGCCGTCCAACGACCCTTGCCGGTCTTGACGAAGTTTGAGTGCCGATAATGTCAAGGAGCTGGTGCGGCAACCTTCGTCGCAGGTGTGAAGGCTGCCTTGTCTCTTGTGAGGGTGCACCGCCCTGATGTAGATTTGGCTGCTGTGGCGACTGGGCCACCTCCTCGACCAGATGGTGGCGAGTGGAATATGCGCCCGCATTACGCGGCTGTAAGGCAGTATGCCGAACAGATTGTAGATTTGTTTGAGCACCGTGCTCAGGTTATTCTTCAGAATAGGTAGGACCTGAAAATAAACAGATAGATGTAAAATTTGTATATTGCGGCTGGGCGTGTATGTGCCCTTTGTTGTAAAGGTTCGCTTGTTAGCGAGCACGCGATCTTTGATGTAGTACGTGCCCTTTTCGTTTGTCTGACGTGGTCAGCTACTCAGGTGTACACGTTTTGTCCTCAGTCGATGAAATCGTGAGGTGGGGGGAGCCCCCGAGCACGCAGTGCTTTGATTTAGTATGTGCCCTTTTTGTTTGCCTGACGTGGTCAGCTACTCAGGTGTACACGTTTTGTCCTCAGTCGATGAAATCGTGAGGTGGGGGGAGCCCCCGAGTGTGTATGTAGCATGTAGTAAAGTTGCAGAGAATAATCAACCGAGGGTTGGGGGCGAGGTACTTAGCTTTATTTATATCGTAATGGAGGAGGTACATGATTCGGCTGAGTAGCCTTGGCTGAAAGCCTTATTGAAAGTAAAAGGGGGTAGGTCGCTATGGGTAGAATAAAGCAGTGCGAGACGTTCCACAGGTTGGAGTATCGACTCCGGACTCCACGTGCTTGAGGCGATAGGCGCCACACAGGATGACCGGTGATGACATAGGGTCCTTCCATGGCGAATCGAGTTTGTTTGGTCGCTTTTGCTTGAGTCGCAAGACGAGGTCTCCTTGACGAAGGACCTTGGGCGTGACCGCATTTTGTGATAGTTGCGGAGACTTTCTTGGTACACCGCTGATCTAGCTGCTGCTATATCCCGCTTCGTCGAGTGTGTCGGCGGCATCTTGAGTGCAGCGTGGAGTCGGCATTGTCTGTGACGACTTCGTGGATCTGATGGCGTGCCGGTAGCACTGCCTCGGCTCCGTGTACCATGAAGAATGGTGTGTAGCCGGTGGAGCTGTTTGGCGTAGTCCGTAAGCTCCATAGGACAGACGGTAGCTCTTTCGTCCAGTTTCCAGCTTTATGCTCGAGTGAGCTCATGAGGCGCTTCTTGATGCCGGCGCCGATTAGGCCGTTGGCCTTTTCCACTTGCCCGTTTGTTTGCGGGTGTGCCACTGAGGCATACGTGATATTGATCCCGAGGCCTTCGCAGAAATCCTGGAATTCTTCGGAGATGAAGTTCGATCCGTTGTCGGTGATGATGCTGTGTGGTACACCAAACCTATAGACAATGGATTTGAAGAACTTGACGGCGGTTTTGCCCTTCTGGTTGGTGACTGGCATTGCCTCGATCCATTTGGTGAATTTGTCAACTGCGACCAGGAGGAAGACGTGTCCTCCCTTCGAGGATTTTGGCAGTTTGCCGATCATGTCAAGGCCCCATTGGGCAAAAGGCCAGGCTATGGGTATGGGTCGAAGTTCGGACCCAGGTGCGTGCGGTTTGTCGGCGAACCGTTGGCACCCGTTGCATCTTCGGACGATGTCCTTCGCGTCGCTCATGGCCGTTGGACAGTAGAATCCTGCTCGCAGAGCTTTGGCGACGAGGGAGCGGCTGCCTGCGTGGTGGCCGCAGATGCCCTCGTGGATATCTTGGAGTATGGCTTTGCCGTCATTGATGGTGACGCACCGTTGTAGTACGCCCGTAATGCTGTGTTTGTACAGCTCGCCGTTGATGATGGTGAAGGCTTTTGACCGACGAGATACGCGCCGGGCATCTGTCGGGTTGTTTGGCAATTCTCCGTTTATCAGGAACTGGAGGTATGGACGTGTCCAAGTTTCTTCGACTGCCATGACTTGCATCAAGTTGACCATGGCAACTTCGGTATCCAACTTTTCGGGTCCTTCATGCCCTTCGGGTAGCGTAGCCCCCGAGTGTTCTGCTTCTTCGGGTGATCCCTTGGGGAATTTCCGCTTGATGGATGGCACGCAGATCTGTTCGAGGAACACACCTGGTGGTACCTTTGCACAAGTGGAGCCGATGTTGGCGAGTCTATCGGCCTCCTCGTTGCTCTCTCCAACGTGCGAAGTTCGCGGCCGTCAATTCTCCTTCGAGTGCGTTTTATAAGCGCGTACGCGATCATGTTTTCGGCGTGGCGTCGCACTCATTCATCGTCTGCTGGGCGACAAGGTTGGAGTCACCAGATGACCAGCGTTGCCGCGCATATTTTGCCATCTTCATGCCATGGATGAGGGCTTCAGATTCGCCTCGTTGTTGGAGGCTCGAATTTCATCCGAAGGGCGTACTTCATCTTGTCACCTTGCGGGAAGGTCGGTATGACTCTGCCCTGCTCGACTTCAGCGTTTGGAGCCGTCAAAATGCATTGTCCAGGACTGCGACATGTCTGGGTGTCGCAGCTGCAGCTCCATCCGGCACCGGGAAGTCGGAAGGACTTGAGATTTGATGCGTGTCGCTTCGTAGGTGATGTCCGGGGTGATAGTTCAATGCCCCACAGGCCACGCGTCCGTGGCCTCTGGGTTATTCAGGATCTTTGTTGAGGGTGCCTTGTTGGCGACCATCACGATGCTCTGGAAGTAGTGGCTCGGTCGTCGAGCCGTCATGAATACGCCGTGAGGCCACCAGTAGTCTTGGTACCGCTGTGTTGTTGGAGTGAGAACCTCGCCGAGGTAGTAAATTAGGCGTTGTACCCGTGGGTCTTGCCTTCTTGGTCATTCGACCACAATCTTGTCTTGACCACACGGTGTGTGGCTGCTATGTACAGCAGGGGCTCCGCTCTTTTGGCGTGACCAAAACTGGCGAGGTGGAGAGGAGCAGCGAGGTTTTCGAATGCGTCGTTGGCTCGTGTCCACTCGAACTTATGCGCCTTCGTAGCGGTGGTAAAATGGTAGGGCCTTCGCCCATGCGGTCGATGAACTGCTTAGTGCAGCTACCGCCTGCGAGCTGAACGCATATGAGGTTTTTCGGCTTCTCCATTGTCATGATAGCTTTGATTTTCTTGAGTTCGCTTGATCCCTAGTTGAGAGATGAAGTACCCGAGCGGTGACCGAGGGGCCTTGAAGCGCACTTTTCTGGATTGAGCTTGATCCTGTAGCGATCAAGGTTGTTGAACGTCTCGCGGAGATCGTCGATAAGTGTTCTTGCCTCCTTGGTTTTGATGACTATGTCGTCGACATAGACTTGGACGTTGCGACCGATCTGGTCCTTGAGGCAGGCCTGCATGCATCGCTGGTACGTGGCACCCGCGTTCTTTAGCCCGAAGGGCATTGTGTTGTAGCAGTATACTCCGAACGGTGTGATAAACACCGTTTTCTCTTGATCTTCGACCTTGAGTCGAATCTGGTTGTAGCCTGAGTAGGCGTCGAGGAAGGAGAGTTTCTCACAACCTGCAGTCGAATCGATGATCTGGTCGATCCGAGGAAGAGGGAAGTGGTCCTTAGGGCAGTGTTTATTGAGTGACGTGAAGTCTACGCACATCCGCAGGATGTCTGTGTCCTTCGGGACCATCACCGTGTTTGCCAGCCACTCGCTTTCCTTGATTTTCCGGATGAAGTCTGCTGCGAGTAATCTGTTGATCTCCTTGCCGATAGCTTCGGCTCTGGCGGTCTTCGGATGGATCGCTTGGCGGCTTGGTGTCTGGGAAGACATTGAGTGCGTGCTCGGCGAATTCCCTGGGAACTCCTGGCATGTCCGCAGGACACCAGGCGAAGATTTCCCAGCGCTCACGAAGGAATTCGACGAGCGCGCCTTCCTATGTGGTGCTGATGTCGTTGGCGATCAACGCCGTCTTGGAGGCATCCGTTGGATGGACCCGCACTTTTTTGGTGTTGATGGTGGAGTCGAAAGACATGTCAGGTGCGTTCTGCTTTGTGACTGGGGGTAGCCCGTTGTCCGTCACCTCGCGGAGCCTTACAAGCTCGTCTTGCATGCCGAAAGATTGGGAGATTTTATTGAAATCCCTGTCGCATTGGTCCGACCGGGTGAAGCTCCCGTGGACTGTGATGACGCCCCTTGGTCCTGGCATCTTGAGTAGTAGGTATGCGTAGTGTGGGACGGCCAGGAACCTTGCGAATGCTACGCGTCCCAGGATGGCGTGGTATTGCGACGGCCAGTCCACCACTTCGAATTCTAGGCGCTCCTGCCGAAAGTTGTCCGGCTTCCAGAAGATGACGTCGAGCCCTATTTTGCCCAGGGGGGAGATGCCCTTCCCTGGGACAATGCCGTGGAATGTTGTGTCTGATTGTTCCAGGCTGCATTGTGGGATCCGCATAGCTGCTAGAGTGCTTGCGAACATTAGGTTGATGCCGCTGCCACCGTCCATGAAGACGCGACTCATCTCGAAGCCTCCGATCTGCGCCTCCAGCACCAGGGCAGCATGACCTGGGCGAGATCCGCAAGGGTGATCCGCGCGAGTGAATGTGATGCAGGACTCCGATCCGCTGAGGTACTCAGGGATTGCAGGCGGAGTTGCCACGACCATATTGATTTGTCGGGTGATTTTCTTCTGCACCCTGTTGGTTGGGCGTCCCTTCTGGATCATATTTAGTGCTCCCTTTGGTGGGGGGTATGCGGCCCCGGCGTTGTTTTGCGCTGGTGCGACTGGTTGATGTGGGCCTCCAATAGGCGGCGGTGGAGGAGCTCCGTGTGCTATTTCACCTGGCGCAGGTGCGTTTCGGAACGCAGGAATTGGAGCTTGTTGTCTCATCTGCACCATGCTTTCGCTGAGTTTCTGGAACTCGCGGCAGTCCTTGAGCATGTGGCTAGCTTTCTTTTTGCCATCTTGTTTGTCGATGTAGAAGTGGATGGTGCATGGACCAAAGTTTGTCGAATCTGAAGGTCCATTGTCGCGTTGCCGCAGCTGCGTTGGTCGTCCGTTATCGCGGAAGTTTCGCTGCGGTATCCTCCTTATTGCGGTTGTTGTCGTTCTGGCGGTCGGCGTGGCCGCTGCGACCATGTCGGGTCGCCAGCGGTCCTCGTAGACGCGCGATCTCCTCTTCTTCTTGGCGTTGGTCTTTGGCCGTAGTCGTCCTCTTCATCTTATTGCGCATTTGGATGCAATCTTCGCCGTCTGCCCAACTATGGCGATTTCCATGAGCTGGTCGAGTGTCTTGGGCTTTACACGTCCAAGTTTCTCCTTGAAGTCTGGGCGTTTGACGCGTCCCTGAAGGCGTCGATGGCCCGCTCTTGGAGATGTGTCTTTGTGGAGTTCTTGGTCGTAGACCAGCGTAGTATGTCTGGCGAATAGATTCACCGTTCTCGAGTGCAGGCTCGCAACTCTTGATTGAGGCGGCCTTTTGCTGGTGCCTTTGAAATTTCGGATGAAGCTATGGCGAGCTCCTCCCAACCGGATGGATCCTGATGATAGGCGCTAAGCTGCAGGACCGCGCCGCTTTGTACCGCATTGCAGGCATTGCATGGCGGTTTCTTTGTTGCCTCCGTGAAGCTTGACGGATGATGATGGTGTTGAGCCAGGACTTTGGATCTTGCGTGCGTTGAACTTGAGTATCAAAGGAAGCTTGAAGTTGCGTGGCATCTGTGTTCGTCGGACGGATCTGCTGAAGCATCGAGCCCCGCAGAGTTCTCCTTCGTCTTCATCCATCTCAGATTCATATGAGCATGCGCGTTTGGCGCGTGCTTTGTCGATCTTGCGCTGTGTAAGCTTGTCTCTGGCGTCGTAGTCGTGTTTATGGCGGTGCGAGCTCTTCTTTCTTCGAGGAAGATCGTGTTCTTCTTCATCTTGGATGAGGGTGGGGCTCGGTCGCGCTGGCCGGAGCTTTCTTCTTCGCTCCGGAAGCGTCTTCGTGAGCGCAGCTCAATTAGTCCTAGTCCGGTGAGTGCGGACCTATGCATGGCCCTTTTCGGATCCCTCCGGAGGTGGGTGAGCCGCGATACGCTGATGGGCTGCCATGATCGCAGCTTGTGGCGTCTTCGGTGATGTTGCCGTCGGCGTCCATATCCATGAACGATGTGTGGAGAGTTCGGGTCACGTCATGCCGCTCCTTCGGGTCCATGTTTTCCACCCGAGAGCGGTGCTTGTTTCCCTAGTTTCCGTTTGTGCTAGAGCCGGGTCCCATGGCGGAGAGCGCAGCTCGTCGCGCACTGGACTCAGAGGCTGCCTTTTTGCGTTTGTCGAGCGTCTCCTGCATCTTGACTTGCTTCTTGTGCTCCTCGATGAGGAGGTAGTGGTATGCCATCGAGATCACGTGGGGAGTCGAAGGTAGGACTATTTCGCCTGACGTGGCGGCGTGCCGACCCATCCTTCTTTGCTAAGTTGGATGAGGTGGCCCCTTTTCGCCGTTCCACCGTTTCGCCGTTTACATCCTGCGGGTTGGGGTTGGGCGGCGGGTTAGGCGTTTCGTCGGTTTGGATGATTGCCTACGAGATAGCGCTGCAGATTGGTTGTTTCTGCCGCAGCTTCGGATTCGAATCGTAGGTTCCTTCATCCGAAGGTGGATCGGACGGTCGGAGTTGCGGCGGCTGCTGTAGAACTCATCTGTTGATGGTGACGTGCGTAGCACGGGGTGTGGAGCCCACGAAGCGGGCCTGATGGACGGCACGGGCATCCGCTCAGGGAGGTGGAGGGTGCCAGTTTGTCCCACCTGGAAGCAGAAGCTTCCGAACAAGATTTCGAGTCCGTCGCCTACAGGCTCGAAGTCCTTCATGGTATCCGGCGAGTGGGCGGTGAAGTTGAAAGCGCCGAAGAGGAGGTGACTCTCCGTCGCCGCGGAGTTGTAGATTGATCGGGTCGGAACCGTCACGACCGCACAATCAGCAGCCCCAGTTCCCACAGACGGCGCCAATTGACGAGGTTTAATCTCGTCAATGCCCATTGTTATGGACTTGGGTTTTGAAGAAGATGGGGATGCTGGAGATCGTGACACGGTTAACAGACAAGCAACCAGGGGACACAAGATTTACGAGTTCGGCCCCGGAGGGAAAACCCTACTCCTGCTTGTCTGCTCTTTGATTATGGCGGAACCGAAGGTTACAGGGTGCGCAGATTCGATCTGGCGTGGATGTGTGTGCGAAAGGTCTATTGTGGGATTACGTTGCCCCCCTCGCTGGCCCCTCCTAGCCTTTATATATGGGGAGGCTAGGTCTCGGGTGCCGATACGAGTAGGTTACAGGTTGTATTCAAACTCTAGTCTTGCTCTCCAAGGATCCGAAGACGTCATGGGCCTTGGCCACCCGAAAATCTTCATGGGCCAGCGTATGTCTGCCATGGGCCTTCCTTGGGCTGGACTAGGTATGCTGAAGTTACGTACCCGTAGGGTATAACCATGTCACTATGTTCACCTTGGGTCTGACTGATCACTAGCTTTTTTATTCTTCATCCTGAGGGTTGTAGGAGGTGGGGTGGGTAGATTATTTATTAATATCCATGTCTCGATATTCAAATGTAAATTCGATCCATAAATCATGAAACAAAAATGACAAAATTCATTGTTGAAAGCACAGATACGATCTTGTCCAGTCCGTATATGAATTTAGTGATTCATAACCAAGATTGCTCTTTCTACCAAGCTATGGAATTTGAAATTTTATGGCGTATTATATAATGTTGTGTCTATATCATTTTTCTCGGAATTTTCCATGACATTTGATGTGTTTTGCGGGTAACTTGATGCAAATATGACCTAAATGTACCTATTGCATGCTCCCTCTAGTTGTGTCGTAAAGCCTACATTAGCTAACCAGTTTATCTACTTCAGCATCTCCTTAGCACTTCGGGTTGCAATTTCACCTTGAAGTATCAGAATAACAACTGAAAAAATTCACTTCCGAAGACACATAAAGGCATTAAGATAGAACTAATTACTAACGGTGTCATTCCCTTTCTCAATAACCTTTTTGGATTTATTCTCACTCTCATGTTGATTGTAAAATTAGAGAGACCATGGTATACGGGTTATTTGTATGTGATTGAGCTTGGAGGTATATAGTGTCCCAACACACAAGAGTTCAATGCGATGGTATATGGCTCTACCGTTGGTTTAGCAGGTCTAGAGAGTTATGCTAGAGTCAAGATACCACATACTACAAATCTTGGAGACCTCATGTTTGTGGGTCATGGTTCAAATGTGGTCATCTGATGTATGAGCAATCCGGGAGGAAAAGTTTTTGACTTTTCTGCGGAAAAACGGAAATGGAATGAAAATATAGAAACGGAAACGGAATTTTGCAAAATGGAAACGGAAACGGAACTTTTTTTATGGAAACGGAACAGTGTTTTCTGGTGGAACAGGCGCGGAAATGGAATTTCCGTTTCCTTATAATATGGAATTTTCGTTTTAGGGTTGATGTGCATGGCTAAATCCAACCGACACAAAACATAACCTTGTGAAGCCAAACTTGCAAAGTTGTCCATCCCAGTACTGGAGACTATGTAATCTCTTGATGCATTCAAGGAGGCAATATCTGCTTCTGTTTTTGTTTCCCGGGTTTTTGTATTCGTGTTCGCTTCCGTAAAAAAAATATGAAAACAAATATAGCACTATGTGGCTGGCCTCGTCGGCTTCGGATGGGTTCGAGACGTTGTTATAGCAAGCCTTGGGAGGAGATAAGGCTCGTGCTTTTGTTTTTGAGATCCACGATATGTTAATTGGTGTTCGAGCCTAGTTAGCCATGTACTACCAATCACGTACCCATCTCAAAGTTGGAGGTCATGCTAAAAAAAGGAATACCTGATGCATAAATAACCGATATCTAAGAGACATATTTTTGGATTTAATCCTAGATTTATCCAAAAAAAAAAGTAAAACACAGCTTAGAAAATTCTGAATGCACGACCTAAATGAAATAAAAATATTTTCCTACCCCCCCATGCCTAATAGACAATGACAAAACTTAAATGTTGGTTTAGGGTACCAATGTGGTGAACAAGAAAACAAAGCAGACCCTAAAATAAACCAAGGATAGGACTACATATAAACACGAGCCTAGACCCTACGGGTAGAGGATACAAAACTGAAATGTTGCTTTGGAGTACCAAGACCAAGAATCTAGCTAGCCTTTCTTTGTTTCAACACGACTGGTGGTGGTGGCATGAACCATGAACGTGGATGCAATCGGATGCCTCCATGAACCGTGCATGATTCATGATTCCTTGCTCGTAATATCGCGAATACACGAGGTGCGGAGTGAACTTTGCACGCAAGTCAGAGGTAGTACGCCCTAATTTCTGCAGCTGTGGACCGGCCTCTTGACCAATGGCCTGCAAGCGCCGCTGCCCCCCGCGTCGGATTAGGTGAGGAGCGTCCACGTGGCGCGCCCGGGCCCGTTCAAACTCACGAAAACGATACGCTGTGCTTTGGAACGGATGGACGTTTCTTCAACGGTTATATGTTGATTTTGTATGATTCGCAGATGGAAAACAAGCGTTAGACAATTAAAAAAAAAGCGTTAGTTTCAATGGGCTGCTGGTCAAAATTGTTTACCAATGTGTTCCTAAAAGCATTCTTGGTTTTCCTGGACATTTGGAGTACTAATGCTATTACTAGTTGTGTAGTACTATTACAAGATTGACACCTGAAAAATAAGTTAACTTCACAAGTATATATCGTGTGGAAATTCTGATGTTTATCGTCGAATTCTCTTCATATATTATGCAGCAGTGGGCAAGCGATTCAAAAATGTGCATGTCAAAGACATTGTTAGGCATCTCCAACAGTCCATATAGACAGTTATGATCATGACACATGTTGTCAAAAAAGAAGAAAAAGAATCATGACAGATCAGCGTTTGGGTGGTGTGGGGAAGAAAATAGAAGCGGAGAGAATATAATCGTTGCTCCTTTTTTGGATGTGATCTTTGAGCAGAGAACAGCTAGCTAGCCATGCTAGGTACCGGCCGTATGTTCCAATTTTGTCGGCCGATGTTTGCCAGCGATAGAGCGAAGCTCGCCGGCCTCTGTTTCATTTTTAAGATAAGATCCTGACCAAATCATTCTGGAAAGAAAAATATCCATCCTGACTAATTGTAAACGAGCTGGTCGTTGTCAACAATAACCCAAGGTTAGTTAATCAAGAGTGTTTTGGATTTTGGAAGTTTCTATTACGGGAATCTTCAGAACAATGCCCGGAATATTCCTCTCGCCTTGTCCTTGCACTCGTCTCTCGTGTCAAGAGTGGAGTAATGGAGGGGTTCAGGCTGCGCATAGGACAGAAATTTAAGTTAAATACTAGATCATGAATGTGATGGTCTACTTTTTTGATCGTGGATATATGTCGTTGAGCCAACTCAGCCCCCTCCCAAGTCACTCCTATGGCCACAAATATGAGGCAATATTTCATTTGAATACCAACTCACCCACGCCACCTCACCCCCTCCCAACTAGGGTTAAAAACGGAACGGAAACAGACGGAAACATACGTTATCGTTTTCGCTTCCTCTTGTGTTGCCGGAATCGGAAACGAAACGGAAAACTCCGAAAACAAGCACGGAATCAGAAATCATTGGAAATGAATATGGTACAGAAACGGGACGGATACGATACGAAAACGGATATTTATCGGAATATAATAGTGGTGTAATATCATGGTGTGTAAATTGAAAGTAATGTATAATAGATAAAGAATATCTCACAACTTCGAAAAGCGACAATTAAATATAAAATAATAAACATAATTCAACACATCGACAAGCACACAAGTTTACATAATTAGTTTCACATCAACGCTAAGACACTCACTTGATTAGTAGATCACCTGAGCCAGCTGCATGTATTACATAGACCATTCATATATTCTATGGCTTAATAAGCGCAAGAGAAATCACTGACGCAAAGTACTATCTCGTACATGCGCTTGACTGGTTATATTTCCGGAAAGTTTCCATATTTGTTTATCCGGAATTTCCTTACCGTTTTCGTTTCCGTCGGAAATCGCTCCACCGTTTCCTTTTCCGTTTCGTTTAGAATATTCCGTTTTCGTTCCTTTTCCGCAAAATGCCATTTCCGTTTCCTTTTAAGCTCTCCATTTTCGTTTTTTTCGGAAACGGACAGAAAGTTTCCTTACCATTTTCAACCCTACTCCCAACCCAAGTCACTCACATGGCTACTCGGGTGGGAAACCCTAGTAGTTGTCACCTTTTTCTCTCGCGCCCTTTTTCCTTCCCTTGTTTGTTGGACAGTGCCTACATGGTCTCTTCTTGTGTGCTTGCTCGCGCTACCGTTGGATGGACATATGGGTTCGGTCACGGTGTGTGTCTCTCGGTGGTCGGTGGCTAGCCATGATGGACCGGGTGGGTAGAATTTGTTGGAATTTGAGGTGTATTGGGCTGATAGCCCATTAGACAAATTCTGAAATTCTCTTTGGCCTATTTGTGCATGGCAGCATATGGTTGTGCTAGTGGTGCCAAAGTTTAGTCCCACATTGCTAGTTGAGTGAGAGTTATACCTCCTTATGTACTAGGCTGTTGTACTACTCACTAAGGTGTGAGAAGAAGAGCAGCTCTCGCGCACTCCTCCTCCGACGCGCCCGCCTCGCCACGCCTCGTCACGACGCGGGTTGCGGGTCGACCACATGGCCGATGACGTTGCTGCTGCCGCCGCTATACCGTATGTGACCCTGAACTTTCTCTTTCAGATTATGCTAGAGTTCTTTATCTACTTTGTTAATCTGCATGATTAGTTTTGGTGCTTCTTGTATAATCATGCTTTACCAGTTTATTATTTGGATTAAATCATATGGATTATTGCTTATATTTTCAACAATCCAAAAACCTGATTATAGGCAACTGAATTTCACTAGTGTCCGCAGCCACTAGGCCACCTTCGTTTGATAGTATGCACTATAAGAGATGGCGCGCGAGAGAAATTCTATGGTTTAAAAACCTAAACTGCTATAGCGCGCCACTCTTGGCAAACCTGAAGGAGATCTTTTTGCTAAGCCAAGGGTTATACCCAGAAAAGTACAAGGCACGTCTTGTGGCAAAGGGTTATACACAGAAAGAAGGTGAAGACTTCTTCGATACCTACTCACCTGTAGCCAGATTGACCACTATTGGAGTACTATTATCCTTGGCTGCCTCACATGGTCATCTCGTTCATCAAATGGACGTTAAGACAACTTTTCTAAATGGAGAGCTAGATGAGGAAATTTATATGGAGCGGCCTCATGGATTCGTAGTAGATGGTCAAGAAGGAAAGGTGTGTAAGTTAATGAAATCTTTATATGGTATTATGGAAGCTCCTAAGCAGTGCCACGAGAAATTTGAAAGAACTTTAACCACTGAAGGCTTTGTTGTAAACGAAGCTGATAAGTGTGTGTACTATCACCATGGTGGGGGCAAGGGAGTTATTATGTGTCTCTATGTCGATGCCATATTAATATTCGAGACCAACCTCGCTGTTATTGAGGAGGTCAAAGAGTTCCTATCTTGCTGCTTTGAGATGAAGGACTTGGGAGTGGCTGATGTAATCTTAAACATCAAGCTACTGAAGGATGACAATGGTGGGATTACACTGCTTCAGTCCCACTATGTGGAAACGATATTGAGTCGCTTTGGGTATAGCGACTACAAGTCTTCTCCAACACCTTATGATCGGAGTGTGCTATTTTGAAAGAATCAAAGGGATGCTAAAGATCAATTGAGATACTCTCAAATTATTGTCTCGCTCATGTATTTAGCCAGTGCTACGAGGCCTGACATCTCCTTTGCTATAAGCAGACTAAGTCGATTTGTGTCAAATCCTGGAGATGATCATTGGCATGCTCTTGAGAGACTTTTACGCTATTTGAAAGGCATTGCGAGTTATGGTATTCAATATACTGGGTATCCTCGAGTACTTGAGGGTTATAGTGATTCAAACTAGATATCTGATGTTGATGAGATTAAGGACACAAGTGGTTATTTTTTTACACTTGGTGGTGGCGCTGTTTCCTGGAAGTCTTGCAAGCAGACCATCTTAACGAGGTCAACTATGGAAGCAGAACTCACAACATTAGACACAGCCACTATTGAAGCAGAGTGGCTTCGTGAGCTTTTGATGGACTTACCTGTGGTTGAAAAACCAATACCTACCATCCCGATGAACTGTGATAATCAAACTATGATTATCAAAGTACACAATTCTAAGGATAATATGAAGTCATCAAGGCATGTGAAGAGGAGATTGAAATCTATCAGGAAACTGAGAAACTCCAGAGTTATTGCGTTGGATTATATCCAAACATCTAAGAACTTGGAAGATCCCTTCACAAAGGGCTTATCATGTAATGTGATAGATAATGCATCGAGGGAGATGAGTTTGAGACCCACACAATGAGTTGTTTGCAGTGGTAACCCACTCTATGTGATCGAAGATTCCGTGAATTAGAGCTGGGAGACAAGCTATTGATCAGCTGAGAGGAGAGTATGCCCATATTATATTTACATCTCCATAAAGATGCAACACTCTCTTATTTTGCATGGCAGGTTAATATTTATCTTAATGTGTTCTAAGTGTCTTTTATAAGCAGAGATGTTGTCCTACAAAACATCTATTGAGGAACACACCTATATGAGTCTGACTGTTAAACGTCACAGTCCGTTAGAGTTGGGTGCTCTCTAATAAACTAATGAAAGGCCCTGGAGTATGACGCATAAGCTCCAAACCGCGGGGAAGCCCTGTATCTGTCTAGATTTTGTGTGAAACTAGTATGCAGAAAACTTCTAGTTCAAGGGATAGTCTACTATTCAAGTTGCTAGCTAGTGTAGCATGAAGTTTAACGTGGAAGTTTAACTTCACAGTCTCCAGTACACACCGGTATATAAAACAATATTCTAAAATGAAAGTGAGGTGATGTGCCAATGAGACTTTGTGGGGATTGTTGGAATTTGAGGTGTATTAGGCTGATGGCCCATTTGACAAATTCTAAAATTCTCTTTGGCCCATTTGTGCATGGCAGCATATGGCTATGCTAGTGGTGCCAAAGTTTAGTCTCACATTGCTAGTTGAGTGAGAGTTACACCTCCCTATATACTAGGTTGTTGTACTACTCACTAAGGTGTGAGAAGTGTTGGGTTTGCAGCATAGAAAACAAAAAAATCCTACGATGGGTACTATTATACGCCAAGAGCAACGGGTGGATATACATCCATAGAGAACATACCTCAAAGACAACAAAGCTTTGTTAATGAGATGGAACTCATGGATGATGTAGTCGTACACTTGCCGATCTTAAGATCGTGACGAAGTCCAGTAGATCCAGCTCTAGCATGCCCATCAGATCTAGCTCCAGCAAGTCCAGCACCACCAAGTCTATCACCGCAAAGCAGTGGTGCATTCGTGATCGCACACATGTTCGATACCCCGACAACCTCCATCCCTCGCTCCAGCAAAGAAGCGGAAGCAGCAATTCCTTTCTAGATAAAGCCACCAGGAACATGTATCTCGCTAATCCGAGACCATGGGGAATAACTAGAGGGGGAGAGAGATCCTTCACGAGGAGGTGTAAGATGAGAGGAGGGAGTAGGGGGCCTTTTATAGGGAGAGGGGGGCATCCCCTCACCATGGCCGGCGGCCAAGGGAGGTGCCCCCACCTCTTCCACATTCATGTGGGTGGAGCTCCCACTCACATACACTACAAGAAAAGTTGGCTTTTACAACGAACGATTTTCGTGGTTGAAGGCCCATTTTTCGTGGCTAAAAAGTCTTCTACGACGGATGCCCATCGTGGTAAAAGCCCCGTCACAAAAGAATCTACCACAATTTTTTTCCTAACTGTGGCGGATCGCACCCTTCAGCCACGAAAACTTGTTCCGTCGTAGATCTGTTCACCAGCCGCGTTGACTGCTGACGTCATGCAAAATGCCACGTGGCAAACACCGTTAACGACCAGTTACCGCTGTTAATAGCCACGGAAACCGTGGTAGAAGCCAGGCCCAGCCAAGGCCTGCTCACAATTAAGTGGGCCGGCCCATCAAGAGAGCCCAATAAGATTACGGCTCTTTATTGTTTCGTCTGACACTGTTTGAAATGGGCCCAAAGATGTGGTCAGCAGCGGTCCATGAATGTCAGGCCCGTTAATGTTTTCGGCCTGCAAAAGCCCACAGTTTTCGAACACTGTGCGACCCATTAACAGTCTGTGACAAGTAGGCCCGATACTGTTAAAGCCCACTTTCAGCCCGTCACTGTTCTCACAGCTCATCATGGGCCGCCTACGAACGACCCACTTTTGAGAAGGTCCGATACTGTTCTGGCCTTTTACTATTCTGGCTCGTTATTGTTCTGGCCGTCTACTATTCATGTTCATCACTGTTGTGGCCCTTTACTGCCCGTTCGTGCTATCGCTTACTTCTTCTTCATTGCGGCTCGCTACTATTCAGATCGCTCTCGTTTCTAGCCTATTTGCTTTTCCGGTCATTCATCGCTTCCGCTCACATTCTTGTCTTTGGGTTGCTACTGCTCGTCTGCTTTGTTTTGGCCTCGCCATCTTGTTTTGGCATGTTACTCTCTGCCTGTTATTCTTGTTTAGCTCACTCTTGTTTTGGCCTATCATTGTTTTGGTAATTCTGAAGGCCATGCAAATATCATAAAAGGAGTATAATTAGCGTTCATCTTTTACTGCTCATGGAAGGCGCCATAAAAGAAGGGCAAATAACAAAACCCTATACAGTTACCTGATCGACCTGGCTGGCGCAGTTATCGTACCACCATTCGTGGACGCCGCAACTAAATGCCTACATGGCCTATGCGAGTTATCTAGATATTACATCAGCTGCAAACTTCTTAAAAATATTACATAATATGAACAAAAGGGAAAGAAAATTTAGCATTTCAGTTGCCAATCAAGTTGATAGCAGAGTCCTCAATTTGCTTTCTCAATCCATCAACTACATCTCCCTTTGAGTGTGACAGCTATATTGGAAAACCACCTTGAGACATGATCTTGCAATCCCCTCTTTGGTGGCGATAGCAATAACTGCAGTCTGAAACTAACTAATAACAAGTTAATACAACAAAGAAAACAAACTACTCATAGCTAAGAATGAACTAGATAGGAATTATAACTGCATAATACGAACATGTAGAGCAGGAATGCAAACCATGAATTAACTATATAGTAGAGGATAATTATGTCGTTGCCTAGGACGAACCAGAACCAGATACAAGATATAATGGTGTGGCTTGTGAACCTGTAGAACAGGACAAACAAACATTAGACAAGTATGCCAACAATGAAATGAGCAATCAAACAAAGTGTTTCTTAGAATTTCAGTATAAACTAGCCAGGTCATTTCAGCAAATATATATGGAAGTAGTGGTATCTCTTGGAATGCCAGAGTCATTGGGTGACTCGGAATTTGCGGTGAGCTACACAATGGCATGCAGTTACTGTCGTAGCTAAGCATGAACCACATAGAAATTATAACCACAGCATACCAGAACTTGTGAGAAGGAATGGAAAACACGAATGAACTATATAGTAAAGAATAATTATGCCGTTGATTAGGACGAACCAGCACCAGATACAGAAAATATATAATGGCATCGTTGGTGGACCTATAGGATGTGCAAACCAACATGTTCAGTGTTGCCTTTTTGAGCTCTACGCAAAGAAAAAGAAAATAGTTAGTGTTGCAGCTTTTGAAGAAGCAGATGGCAACAACAAAATTATAATCGAACTAGTATGAAGAGTTTGAACGGGTACTATAGGATAGCAGAACGATGCCAGGAAGGAAATAATAGCAGGAACTTAGCTCAGGAATAACCATATAGAATCAGTAACCGTGGAGCAGGGAATCCACACAAATATTTTCCAATGACATTACATTTTGCAAGAACTACACAGTAGCAAGCAATTACTGGTGTATGGAGCAGCTAAGATAAGAACATGTGCATGACAATATAACAGACATGAGCATGACTTAAAATTTGTAGAGCAGCTAATGCAAACCAACATGTATAATGACATTGTATGTACTAGCACGAAGAGCAGGCGTGTCTAGTGACTTGCATGTACTAGCATGATTACAAAAATGCAGTTCACTCTGACAGGCTTGAACCTGCTATACCGCTGACAAAACAAAAACAGGTTGGAGATTTGGTTACCTTGGTAGGAGAGGCGTCTTGCTGACTCGTGTATTAACGAGCTCGTTGGGGAACCCCAAGAGGAAGGTATGATGAGCACAGCAGTAAGTTTTCCCTTATTTATGAAACCAAGGTTTATCGAACCAGTAGGAGCAAGGAAACACCTCCAAGGTGTTGCTAGCTGGATTTTGGCGATGCACTACTGTGCTAGCAAAGAACGTGGAAACCTGCAAAACACAAACACATAACTTTGCCCACAACTTACAGTGATGTTGTCAATCTCACCGGTTTTGCTGAAAACAAAGGATTAAACGTAGTGTGTGGAAGAAAGTAATAGTTTGCGTAAAGTAAACAAAAAAAGCGATGTAGATTGATGATAAAAGAAAGGACCAGGGTCCATAGTTCACTAGTGGTGGCTCTCCTTAAGATAGATGGCATGTTGGGTGAACAAATTACAGCGGGGCAATTGACAAACATCGAGAAAGCAATACATGCATATACTAATCATCTTGACTCCTTTGAGATTCGATTGGGCATTACAACATTATACATAGACCGTAATCCAACATCATCTATGACTAATAATCCACCTTTAGGTTATCATCCGAACCCCCTCCAGTATTAAGTTGCAAGCAAAAGATAATTGCATTACGCATTACATGTAAAGTAAACAATATGATTGTTCTATGAACAAATGATTACTGTTTTCTCCCTAGTAGCAACAACACATCTAGTACCTTAGAGATTTCTATCACTTCCCCATATTACTAGAGGCATGAACCCACTATCGAGCATAAATACTAACTCTTGGAGTTGCTAGCATCTACTTGGCCAAGATAGCTACTAACAACGGAAAACATGCAAGATCACAAATACCAAAGACATGATAGAATCAATAATCAATCTGAAATAGCATCTCAATATCCATCGGATCCCCACAAACACAACATGTAGGATTACAAATAGATGATCTTGATCATGAACGGAGCTCACAAGATCTAAACATGATAGCAAAGGAGAAGAATTAGCCATCTAGCTACTACATGGACCCGTAGTCCAGAGATGAACTACTTATGCATCACACCGGAGGCTTGCATGGTGATGAAGAAGGCCTCTAGGGTGAATTCTCCCCTCCGGCAGGGTGCCGGGAAGAGCTTCAGATCCCTCCCGATCTAGGGATGGAGATGACGGCGGCTACAGACTCTTTTGTGGATTTTTGATCGGGTACTTAGGGTTTCTGTATCGGAGGCATCTTATAGGCGAAAGGGGAGGCCGAGGGGGTGCCCGAGGCGGCCAGACCACCCCCTAGCGCGGGCCAGGCTTGGCCGCGCGGCCAGGTGGTGTGGCGGCCCCCTGGCCCCTCTCCGTCTCGTATTCTGGCTCCGTGTCCCCCTCGGTGAAAAACTGACTTTGGCTTTTGTCCCGTCCAATTCTAAGAATATTCATTTTCTGACTTTCCTGGAACCAAAAACAGCAGAAAACAGGCAGCTGACACTATGGCTCTTGTTAATAGGTTAGTCCAAGAAAGTGTATAGAAAGTACTCCAAAGTGTGGACAAAACATAAGAAAGTAGATAAAACCAAGCATGGAACATCAAAAATTATGGATACGTTTGCAACGTATCAACATCCCCAAGCTTAACTCCTGCTTGTCTCGAGTAGATAAGTTATAAAAAAGAAAGAATAATTTTTGAGGTGACATGCACCATCATAGACTTGATCAAAGTATTTGTAAAACATTGATAGTACTTTAACATAGCATGAAATATAAAGTTCTAACAATAAGACATAGCAACTATGTTGCAACATGAAAAGGCACAAACAAAAGATTCATGAATAACAATGCTTTGCAAGACATTTGTTTGTTTCACATAAAGAAAACATAGCATAGTGGCATTCAACTTGTCCCTCATAGAATAGCAATCATAAATGCATAGGACACCTTCAAAGTTCATAAGAGTGACTAGATACAAATAGTTTAAGGACAAGCAATATCAAAATCATGCATCAATCAACAAGTCTTGGGACAATGCACATAGAACTAAGAATGGCCACTATGCTCTCAAAGTAGGTGCATAAAGATAGAAGGTGGAGACTCAACATAAAAGTAAAAGAAAGGCCTTCATAGAAGGAAGTAGAGATTCAAGTTTCATAAAGAGCTTCCAAAAATTATGGTATTTATTAGCTTTCAGCTCACATTGCCCCTATCATAAGCATCTTGAAGTGATTAAGGTTAAAGTGAACAAACTATGGAGTATATGCTTGACGAAGTATAAGTTGGAAATCTCATGTCCCTTGAATACGAGGGCCGCTCCTCATGCTACTCAAGTTTAGTTACCGGTAAGTTCTTGTCATAGTAAGTACATGTGTATCAAAGAGAACCGCCGACGGGGTACCCCTTGCCCGATGATACGGAAGAATCCCCATATCAAAATGACAAGGCAAGCACACAACGAGCATCTCAGCAATCTTCTTATTTACCATGGGAAAATGGTGCTTTTCTCTCTTTCCTCTTTTCTCATATCTCCTTTTCTTTCCTTTTCTCTTTTTCTCAATATCTGACTCTTTTTTTATAAGAAGAATGCTTCATAGACAGCTCATTATGGTTACGTTGCAGGTTTCCACCATGACGGCATGGATTAGACCAGCGGCCCAGGCGTTTCTCTAACACACATACATAACTCCATGGACTTACAAGCTCCCCTTTCATTTCACACCGACGACATCCATAGACAAAATAGCATGATATCAACTAGGTACAAAGTACAAGTGCAATGTTGAAAGCGTTCCCCATGACAACATGGTTCTGCTAATCCCCACAATATAAGTGCAAGCATATACAACATAGACGACACAATGGTTCAAGTTTATTGAGGGCAAGAAAAGTAAAGTGTTCAATCAAGTTCGTGAGAGCTTTAATCACTAGTTTTCTCATAACAAGTTTAATTCGGAAGGTAGATAAAAACATGAACATACTTGGAATAGCAAATGCTAATAGGTAGATATGGTGGACTCTTTGGAATAACTTGGTTTTAGTAGTTGGATGCATGAGTGGAACTCATACTTGGTTATGGAGGCTAGCAAAAGACTGGGAGCGACCAACTAAGAGAACAATAATGGCCATAATCATGCAAAGCGACAAAACATCATTAATCAAAGCATAAAGTGATATTACAAGTCGAAAACTAAAGGATCATAAAGGATATGGTGACTTGGGATAGTCATAACATGGTGTGAGCATGCGCCAAGTCAACCCAAATAAAGCATCAAAGGAGAATACCACAATACTATGCTTTAATATGCTAAAACAACGCATGATTCTTCAAAGGCACATTAAGCAATCTCAATTGTTTATAACATGTCATGCTACAACAAAGATCACTAATCATAAAGCCAAAACAATATCAAGCATGGCATGACAAAGCATAGGCCACAGTCAAAACAAGCTCTCTTTACCACTTAAGCATGAACTTTCCTACTCTTTTTCCAATCCAAACCAAACTATTTGAAAACCAATGCATGAAAGAGGGGGTCCAACCAATTTATTCAGCAAACTAAGAAAACCTAGCAAACGAAAAACCAAAACGAAAACGAAAAAGAAGACGCTCCAAGAACAACACAACAGTGCATGAAACAATAAAAATGAAGTGTTTGGAAGAAACCTGAGATTTTTTATTGATGAAGAAGGGGATGCCTTGGGCATCCTCAAGCTTTGACGCTTGTACCTCTTGGATAATTCTTGGGGTGACACAGGGTGGCATCCCCAAGCTTGAGCTTTAGTCCATTCTTCATCTCATTACATCATTCTCTCCATACACCTAAATTTTTTCCTTCGTACAAAACTTCACACAATCTTTATTAGCAACATTAGTGCACTCAAGATAATAAGTCTTTAGGTTCAGTTCCAACACCAATAAAACTTCCATTAAAACACAAGCTACTGTAGCACTTCCCTCAAAAAGCTCAATTCCCCAAAAGAACTCAAAAAGGAACCAACAAGAAGCAAATGCAAATAATGACAGAAATCTGTCAAAACAGACCAGCAGGTAAAAACCAATTATTTCGAAGACCTTCTGTTGATCAAATCAAAAAGTGTTAAACTAACGAAAGTTAGATAATAACCTGGGGCAGAAGCACAAAAATTCACGCCTCGAAACGAGATATAGAGATTTTACACGAATTTTTTACGGTGAAGCACAAAAATCTATTTTGGGACAGCAACTTTCCCAATCATTACTTCTCTCTCATTAGAGGTTACTCTTGGCACAAAAAGCAAATAAAAAGGATAAGTGATACATTGCAAATGTATCTATAATTTTTGATGCTCCATGCTTGGTTTTATCTACTTTCTTGTGTTTTGTCCACACTTTGGAGTACTTTTCATATGATTTCTTGAACTAACCTATTAACAAGAGACACAGTGCCGACTGCGTGTTTTCTGTTGTTTTTGGTTCCAGGAAAGTCAGAAAATGAATATTCTCAGAATTGGACGGGACAAAAGCCAAAGTGCCTATTTTTTCGGAAGACATCTGATACCAGAATACGAGACGAAGAAGGGCTGGGGGCCGACCACACACACTGCTGCGTGGCAGGCCTAGCCTTGCCAGGATGGTGCCGACCCAGCACCCTCGGCCTCTCCTTAGCCTATATATTGGCCTCGGGACCAAAACCCTAAGTGCAGATAAAATCCACGAAGAGTTTGTAGTCCGTCATCTCCATCCCTAGATCGGGAGGGATCTGAAGCTCTTCCGGTACCTGCGGAGAGAAATTCACCACGAGGCCTTCTTCTTCATCATGCAAGCCTCCGGTGTGATGCGTGAGTAGTTCATCTCTGGACTACGGGTCCATGTAGTAGCTAGATGGCTGGTTCTCCTCCTTTGTGGTTTTATGTCCAGATCTTGTGAGCTCCGTTCATTATCAAGATCATCTATTTGTAATTCTGCATGTTGTGTTTGTGGGGATCCGATGGATATTGAGATTCTATTTCAGTTTGATTATTGATTCTATCATGTCTTTGTTATTTGTGATCTTGCATGCTTTCCATTGTTAGTAGCTATCTTGGCCAAGTAGATGCTAGCAACTCCAAGAGTTAGTATTTATGCTCGATAGTGGGTTCATGCCTCTGGTAATCTGGGGAAGTCACAGAAATCTCTAAGGTACTAGATGTGTTGTTGCTACTAGGGAGAAAACAACAATCCTTTGTTCATAGAACAATCGTATTGTTTACTTTACACGCAATTCATAAAGCAATAATCTATTGCTTGCAACTTATCTTGGAGGGGTTCGGATGATAACCTGAAGGTGGATTATTAGTCATAGATGCAGTTGGATGGCGGTCTATGTATAATGTTGTAATTCCCAATCAAGTTCCAAAGGAGTCAAGATGATTAGTATATGCATGATGCTTTCTCGATGTTTGTCAATTGCCCCGCTGTAATTTGTTCACCTAGCATGTTATCTATCTTAAGGAGAGCCACCTCTAGTGAACTATGGATCCCAGTCCTTTCTTTTACATACAATCTACAAACTGTTTACTGCTTTGTGTTTACTTTCTGCCAACTATTACTTCCTTCCATTCGATACGTTTAAACCTTTGTTTTCAACAAAACCGGTGAGATTGACAACCTCATCGCAAGTTGGGGGCAAAGTTCTGTGGTTGTGTTGTGCAGGTCTCCATGTTGCTACTAGCACCGGTAGTGCGCCCTGCCAAGGCTCAGCTAGCAACACCTTTGGGGTGTTTCCTTGCTCCTACTGGTTCGATTAAACCTTGGTTTCATAACTGAGGGAAACTTACTGCTGTGCTCATCATACCTTCCTCTTGGGGTTCCCCAACAAGCTCCACATCAACACCGAGCCATCAAGTATTTTTCTGGCGCCGTTACCGGGGAGTCAAGGACATCTTCACAAGGGGAGTCCCTCATAACCAATCTCTTTACTTTGTTATTTTTGTTTTGCCTAGTTTACTTTTGCTTTGTTTGCTTGTTTCTTTATCAAAAACACAAAAAAATAGTTCCTACTATAGTTGGTATTTTCGTTGGTCTGTTATTGTCTTGCTTTATCATGCTTACTATCAGTGGTTGGTTTCTTTGAAACTGAATCTTATTGGCAAGGTGGGTTCACGGAAGAACAAAAATATTATTATAAGGAACACCGCTTGTCACAAAAAGGGAAACAGTTATGGGAACAAATTGATAAATTGTATACCATTGCTATAAACGTGTGCTCTACTTATAATGTTACTTATTGCTTTGATAAATCTTGTTGCTGTAGGAGGTATAAATGACGAGGTTTAATCTCGTCAATGCCCATTGTTATGGACTTGGGTTTTGGAGAAGATGGGGATGCTGGAGATCGTGGCACGGTTAACAGACAAGCAACCAGGGGACACGAGATTTACCCAGGTTCAGGCCCCCGGAGGGAAAACCCTACTCCTGCTTGTCTGCTCTTTTATTACGGCGGAAGCAAAGGTTACAGGGGTGCGCAGATTCGATCTGGCGTGGAGGTGTGTATGTCGTAATCGCAGGGTGTAATCGTTGTTGGGTGTCCCCCTCGTTGGACCTCCTAGCCTTTATATATGGGGAGGCTAGGTCTCAGGTACCGATACGAGTAGGTTACAAGTTGTATTCGAACTTCTAGTCTTGCTCTCCAAGGATCCGAAGACGTCATGGGCCTTGTACCGAAAATCTTCATGGGCGGTATGTCTGCTGTGGGCCTTCCTTGGGCTGGACCAGGTATGCTGAAGTTATGTACCCGTCGGGTATAACCATGTCAGTAGCCCCCGAGTGTTTAGTCGAATCGTAGATTCGGCTGAGTACTCTTCATTCTTTCGGGCGCAGCTCTGTCTTTCAAGAGAATGTGTAGGGATTGTTGATGCGTGTGCCTGACTCACCCGACAGATCAGGGTCAGTTAATCGTCGTAGGACAAAACAACACGATCTTCTTCAGGTGCGAGTCCCTCGACTCGAATCCGGAACATATGCTGGCGTAATTTGACTCAGGCCGCGGAGGACTTACAGGAGTGGAATTCCAGTGATTTTAAATGATGTACCCAACGCGTCCGTCGGGATTTTTCATCACGCTTGTTGGCATGGATTTATACTAGCAGAGCGCAGTCAGGTGCGTTGCCAGGCCATCAGATGATATCTGTAGGTCTTATCTTTGTGTCGCAGACACAGCATCCGAAGGTTTGTCACCGCGGAGGTGCTTCGGGTGGCCAAGGAGGTTGTTGCTCACTTAGCGTTAATTAGGGCAGAGTTGCCGAAAAGTTTGCATGCTGATCCAAAGGATCGTAGTCGAAGAATTCATAGGGTGCGCGACCAGCGCTCCCTATGGGAGTAGCCCCCAAGTGTCTGTTCGAGTCGTAGACTCAAACGGAGACTTTTAGTTCAGGCGTTGTTTCAATCATTAAGTCCGCAGGACTCGAAAATTTTCGGATGCTTGAATCCATCCTCCCTATGGGAGTAGCCCCCAAGTCCGTAGTGGAGTCGTAGACTCGACGTGGGACTCGAAGATCTTTGTGTGTGAACGACCATTTCTCCAGTTTGGAGTAGCCCCCGAGTGTCTGGCGGAGTCGTAGACTCGGGCAGAGACTCGAGTTTTGTATTATGTAACTATAGTAGAAAAAATCTTGTGGGCGTACCGCTGACCCGGAAGTACTTCGGGTGCGCGACCAGCGCTCCTGATAGGAGTAGCCCCCAAGTATTTAGTCGAATCGTAGATTCGAGTGAGTACTCTTAGCTTTGTAGCCAAAGTTGGTGCTAGTATAGCTTTTGATGACGTCAGTGCTGACGATCGATGACCTCAAGCGTCTGCTGCGCCAGAGATGACTTGACTTGATGAAGTGTGGGTCCCACTTCCTGACTTTGAATTGACCGGTCATGCGCGGCGTGGAGATGATTACGGTGTTTCCTCGATTTCCGCGCGTAGTGGACGTCGTGGGAACGACGGTTCGTTTTGGTGCTGACACGTGTACGGCCAGATCTGCCGTTGGCGTTAGGTCTTCTCGATGGACGGCCAGCGTGCGTCGTCTTTTGCTGTTATAATCCTTGGTGAAATCGTGGTTTGTTTTCACCGCACCAGTTCTTGCGTTTTACTGCCTCCTTGTGCTCGAGCGATTCTTGCTGCGTGCTGAGAGTTCCTTTCGCATTTCCTTTGTCTTCATCGTTGGCAACGCCACCACCGCCGTAGCACCATGGGGAAGCCAAAGAAGTCTTCGCCTGCAGTGGGGACCAGCACCGCCGGAGGCAAGAAGGGCGCCGCCGCTGCTCGTGTCACCGATGGTGGCTGGCGGCAATCAGAGACGCGGGAGAGTGATCTCCGCAAGCTGCGCGAGCGGAGCCTGATTCCGCAGGACACAACGGCCGTGAGACTCCCCGGCAATGAGGTAATCCCCCGTCCCCCATCTGGGTATCGGGTTATGTTTGTCGCCTTCGTTTTGCGTGGGGTTGCGTATCCAGTCCATGACTTCCTTCGTGGGCTGCTCTTTTTCTATGGGGTTCAACTCCATCATCTGTCTCCCAACTCCCTTCTCCACATTGCGTGTTTTATCACGCTTTGCGAGTGTTGGCTTGGCATTGAGCCGCACTTTGGCCTCTTCCAGAATCTGTATTCCGTGAGGAGGCGATGCAGTTCGGATGGTGTGTATCCCATTGGGGTTTCATCATCTCTCTTAGTCCCGATGTCCAATTCTTTTCCTTCTCCATGTCGAATCTGTCAAGATCATGGCGGAGAAATGGTTTTACATCCGTGAATCCGTGCTGCCTGGGCAAGATTTTGGTCTCGTGCCTTTTGACCCCTCCCAGTTGATTGTGAAGAAAAGATCCTGGAAAAATCAGATCTTAGACGGTGAGGTGGCGGAGATAGAGGCCTTGTACCGTCGGGTGGAGGAGCTCCAATTGATTCCTGAGAAGGAGGTGAACGGTGTCGACATCATCCGGACGTTTCTTGAGCGTCGGGTGCAGCCTCTCCAGGCGAGAGCGCACCCGATGTTTCTTTACTCTGGGCGCCGTGATCCGACGAGGGTTTCGAGTGAGAAGATCTCCGAGGTGGACCTTGACAAGGATCTTCGCGTGCTGTTGAAGTTCAAGGCCGACGAGAAAAATCTCGGGGAAGTCGCTGACTCCTCCCTTTTCTTCGACGTTGGTCATGCCGAAGGTGTAGATCTGCGCACGTAGTGCTTCCCTTATGTTTTGTCAGTTGTGTACTTGTTCCTTTGTTTGCTAACAAAGTTCCTTTTTTTGTTGCAGAGCTTCAAAGTGCCGGGCATGGCACCACCATTGCCCGAAAGGTATCCGAATGCCCCGGATAATGAAGTGGTGGATTCCGTGTCTGAGCTTCCGTCGGCGCGATCTCCGGCGGAGGATGCCGACGAATCGAGTGAGGATCATTCGAGCAAGCGATCACGGAGCTCGAGCGAGTCTTCGGATGCTTCGACTCCTCTGACTCCCAGGAATCCTCGGGATCTTGAGCGTCATGATGATGTTCAGGGAGGTTCTTCCTCTCCTATTCCTGCCGTTCCTGTGCGAGCTGTTGCTCCGCACCCGCCAGCAAAGCGGAAGAAGGAAGAGAAGAAGGAAGAGAAGAAGGAGGAGAAGAGGGCCTGGAGGGCTTCTCCTATCTTCGACCTGAGCGCGTTGGGCTCGTAAGTGTTCTTGTTGCCACTGTTGTCTTTTGTTCGCTTGTTATTTTGGCGCCTGTGTTGATTGATTCGTATGCAGGCAATCCTCCGACGGTTCTAGTGATGGAGCGCACGAGATGATGGGGGAGTCGAACATTGCGTCGCCTCCTCCGCAGGCGATGGCGACTTCGGGTGGCGCCGCTCCGGATCCTCCTGTGCAAGAGAGGCTGGTGGTTGCGCCTCAGAATTTCGCAGGCGGGCCTGCGGGTTCGCCTTCGGAGCACGTAAGTTTTTCTGCTTCCTGTCACGGGGGGAGCCCCCGGGCGTCTTCGTGTGCTGATGTTGTGTTTGCTTCTTTGTTTTGGGCATAGCCCCCAAGTCCTGCTCTTACTGCTATTGCCTTTTCTTATAGCCTTGCGTCCGAGAGGCCAAGCGGCTGGTGGAGGAGCGCCTGACGCTGGAGGCGAAACTGCGGCAGCTACAAGGTATTCGTCTGCCTTGTAGTACTTTGCTTAATTATCCTGGTCCTGTTTGTTGACACTTGCTTGTTTGTGAATGCAGAGGAGCATAATGACTCTCTCCATGTGGTTGATGCTCTGAAGAAGAGCCTTGGCCAATCGGAGCAGAAGGCCGAAGCTGCCGCTGGAAAAAGATGAATTTGAGCTGAAAGCCGAAAGGCGTGAAGCGGAAAGCGTCATGCTGCCAAGGCTATTTCGGGTGAGTGTTTGCTTTTGCACTTGCTCCTTTTTCTTCGGGTCTTCTTCTATGTTGCCTTTCTTCATGTTTTCTTCTGTTTTGTCTCAGATGCCGCAGGCATGAAGTTTGACCGCGGTGCTCTGGAGCACGGGAGTGCTCTGGATGATGCCACTATAGCGGTCGAAGACCGCTGCAGCACCGTCGTCAACTCCCTTGCCAAGGCGAAGGAGGTCCTTGGTCGCTTCTACCAGGAGCTCTTCCCGAAGGGCGCATCCCTTGAAGACGTGGGTGCCCTGGCAGAGGCTCTGTCAGCCGGCGCTGCAGATACAAGCATAGCGAAGGGCATCGGCGCGTCCGTCGGGCTGGCGATGGCCATGGTGGCTGGGGCGGAGCTGGATTTGCCCCAGATCACTTCTCGGATGCCGACGGCTGCGGATGGATCGGTAGCCTTCGCGCCTACTCCGCTTCATTTACGATATGGGCCCAAGCTCATTGACTTGTTTGCGATGCAGTGGCAGCAGGGCGAGGCCAAAGCTAGGCAGTCTGGCTCTGAGGCGACTCGGTGTCCTACGCCTTAGGCATAGGAGATGTAGGGAGCATGTAGTTTACTTTTGCTGTAAATATCTTTTGTAGCTCCGTCCTTGTGCCACGCAGTGGCCTTATTTTAATGAATTCCTCCGAGTTGAGCTTTTCCCTTGGCTGAATATCTGTGTGCTTTCTTTTTCCTGCTGCTCTAGGTTCCTTCGGGTGCTGACCCGGTTGACATGTCATCCGAAAGGCCTTTGCGAGTATCATTGGATGATTCCTCGCAGCTCGCATTTCTTCGAGATCGCGTGCGCAGCTTGGAGGGAGATTTGCTTGGGTTCTTGGTCGCTTGATGTTTGGAAGTCCAAAGCGATCGTAGTGCAGCGAGAGGAGTACTTGATGGCGGAGCTGGGTCGGCTGTCCGAGCAACCGCAATGTAAGTTGATCCGTCTTCGGGTTGTAGCTTCGTCCTTGGTGAGCCTGCTGGCCTTACTCTTGTTCATCTTTGTTGTCGCAGTGCGATTCTTGCTCGAGGGAAGAAAAGGGCGCTGCTGTTGTTGCTCAATTGCTTGACTCAACAGGACATGGAAGCCAGCGGCTTCTTCTGGATGGATCGCGATCGCGCCATAGTTCTGGCGACGGTGCAGGATCGTGTCTACCAGGTTTCGCGGGTGCTCCGCCAGGTGCAGACATCGCTGTCCTCGGTGCTGCATGTCATGTTTCCGTTGGATGGCGTGCCGACGACCCTTGCAGGTCTTCTGGCGAAGTTTCGGAGTGCCAGCAATGTCAAAGAGCTGGTGCGGCAGCAACTCGTCGCAGGGGTGAAGGCTGCGTTGTCTCTTGTGAGGGTGCACCGCCCTGATGTAGATTTGGCTGCTGTGGCGACTGGGCCACCTCCTCGACCAGATGGTGGCGAGTGGAATATGCGTCCGCATTATGCGGTCAGTAAGGCAAGATGTCGAGCAGTTGTAGATTTGTTTGAGCAGCGTGCTCAGGTTATTCTTCAGAATAGGTAGGACCTGAAAATAAACAGATAGATGTAAAATTTGTATATTGCGGCTGGGCGTGTATGTGCCCTTTGTTGTAAAGGTTCGCTTGTTTGCGAGCACGAAGTGCTTTGATTAAGTACGTGTCCTTTTCGTTTGCCTGACGTGGTCAGCTACTCAGGTGTACACGGTTTAGCCTCAGTCGATGAAATCGTGAGGTGGGGGGAGCCCCCGAGCACGCAGTGCTTTGATTT
The DNA here is from genome assembly GCA_023614405.1 of Avena insularis. Classification (NCBI taxonomy): domain Eukaryota; kingdom Viridiplantae; phylum Streptophyta; class Magnoliopsida; order Poales; family Poaceae; genus Avena; species Avena insularis. Next base: position 425,457,613 of record CM042692.1, on the reverse strand, counting down.
AGTACGTGCCCTTTTTGTTTGCCTGACGTGGTCAGCTACTCAGGTGTACACATTTTGTCCTCAGTCGATGAAATCGTGAGGTGGGGGGAGCCCCCGAGTGCGTATGTAGCATGTAGTAAAATTGCAGAGAAATGGTCAATCGAAGGTTGGGGACGAGACACTTAGCTTTTATTTGCATCGTAATGAAGGAGGTACATGGCTCGGCTGAGTAGCCTTGGCTGTAAGCCTTATTGAGAGTAAAGGGGGGTACACTGCCCATTGTTATGGGTAGAATCGTCGCAGGTGCGAGACGTTCCACGGGTTGGAGTATCGACTCTGCACTCCGATGCTTGAGGCGATAGGCGCCACAGGATGACCTCGGTGATGACATAGGGTCCTTCCCATGGCGAATCGAGTTTGTTCGGTCGCTTTGCTTGAGTCGCAAGGCGAGGTCTCCTTCGACGAAGGACTGGCAGCGGCTGTGATAGTTGCGGAGACTTTGCTGGTACACCGCGGATCTAGCTGCTGCTATATCCCGTGCTTCGTCGAGTGTGTCGACGGCATCTTCGAGTGCAGCCGTGGATTCGGCTTCGCTGTAAGCGACGACTCGTGGAGCCTGGTGGCGTACTTCGGTTGGTAGCACAGCCTCATCCCCGTGCACCATGAAGAACGGTGTGTAGCCGGTGGAGCTGTTTGGCGTAGTCCGTAAGCTCCACAGGACAGATGGTAGCTCTTTCGTCCAGTTTCCAGCTTTGTGCTCGAGTGAGCTCATGAGACGCTTCTTGATGCCGACGCTGATTAGGCCGTTGGCTTTTTCCACTTGCCCGTTTGTTTGCGGGTGCGCCACTGAGGCATACGTGATATTGATCCCGAGGCCTTCGCAGAAGGCCTGGAATTCTTCAGAGATGAAGTTTGATCCGTTGTCGGTGATGATGCTGTGCGGTACGCCGAACCTGTAGACTATGGATTCGAAGAACTTGACGGCGGTTTTGCCCTTCTAGTTGGTGACTGGCATGGCCTCGATCCACTTGGTGAATTTGTCGACTGCGACCAAGAGGAAGACGTGTCCTCCCTTCGAGGATTTTGGCAGTTTGCCGATCATGTCAAGGCCCCATTGAGCGAAAGGCCAAGCTATGGGTATGGGTCGAAGTTCGGACCCAGGTGCGTGCGGTTTGTCGGCGAACCGTTGGCACCCGTTGCATCTTCGGATGATGTCCTTTGCGTTGCTCATGGCCGTCGGCCTATAGAATCCTGCTCGTAGAGCTTTGGCGACAAGGGAGCGGCTGCCTGCGTGGTGGCCGCAGATGCCCTCGTGGATATCTTGGAGTATGGTCTTGCCATCGTTGATGGTGATGCACCGTTGTAGTACGCCCATAATGCTGCGTTTGTACAGTTCTCCGTTGATGATGATGAAGGCTTTTGACCGACGAGATATGCGCCGGGCATCTGTCGGGCTGTCTGGCAATTCTCCGTTTACCAGGAACTGGAGGTATGGTCGTGTCCAAGTTTCTTCGACTGCCATGACCTGCATCAGATTGACCGTGGCGATTTCGGTATCCAACTTTTCGGGTCCTTCGTGACCTTCGGGTAGCGTAGCCCCCGAGTGTTCTGCTTCTTCGGGTGATCCCTTGGGGAATTTCTGCTTGATGGATGGCACGCAGATCTGTTCGAGGAACACACCTGGTGGTACCTTTGCACAAGTGGAGCCGATGTTGGCGAGTCTGTCGGCCTCCTCGTTGCTCTCTCTTCCCACGTGCCGAAGTTCGCAGCCGTCGAATTCTCCTTCGAGTGCGTTGTATAGCGCGCGGTACGCGATCATGTTTTCGGCGTGTGCGTCGCACTCATTCATCGTCTGCTGGACGACAAGGTTGGAGTCACCGTAGATGACCAGGCGCGTTGCGCCGCATATTTTTTCCATCCGCATGCCATGGATGAGGGCCTCGTATTCGGCCTCGTTGTTGGAGGCTCTGAATTTCATCCGAAGGATGTACTTCATCTTGTCACCTTGCGGGGAGGTCAGTATGACTCCTGCCCCTGCTCCGGCTTCGCGTTTGGAGCCGTCGAAGTGCATTGTCCAAGACTGCGACATGTCTGGGGTGTCAGGCAGCTGCAGCTCCATCTAGTGCACCAGAAAGTTCGGAAGAACTTGGGATTTGATTGCGTGTCGCTTCTCGTAGATGATGTCCAAGGGTGATAGTTCAATGCCCCACAGAGTCACACGTCCTGTGGCCTCTGGGTTATTTAGGATCTTTGTTTAGGGTGCCTCGTTGGCGACCATCACCGATGCTCCCGGAAGTAGTGGCTTAGTTGTCGAGCCGTCATGAACACGCCGTAGGCCAGCAGTAGTCGGGTACCGCTGTTTTGTTGGAGTGAGGACCTCGCTGAGGTAGTAAATTGGGCGTTGTACCCCGTGGGTCTTGCCTTCTTCGGGTCTTTCGACCACGAGTACTGTGCTAACCACCTGGTGTGTGGCTGCTATATCTGACAACAAGGGCTCGCGCTTTTGGCGTGACCAAAACTGGAGAGGTGGAGACGATCCGATTGAGGTTTTCCAATGCGTCGTTGGCTTCGGTGTCCATCGAACTTGATCGCTGCGCGATGTCGGTAAAATGGTAGGGCCTTCTCACCCATGCGGTGATGAACACCTTAGTGCCGCTACTCGCCTCTGCTGAACGCCCTTAAGGTTTTTCGGCTTCTCCATTGTCATGATAGCTTTGATTTTCTTCGGGTTTGCTTCGATCCCTCGTTGAGAGATGAAGTACCCGAGCAGCTGACCCGAGGGGACGCCGAAGGTGCATTTTTTTGGATTGAGCTTGATCCTGTAGCGATCGAGGTTGTCGAACGTCTCGCGGAGATCGTCGATAAGTGTTCTTGCCTCCTTGGTTTTGATGACTATGTCGTCGACATAGACTTGGACGTTGCGACCGATCTGGTCCTTGAGGCAGGCCTGCATGCATCGTTGGTACATGGCACCCGCGTTCTTTAGCCCGAAAGGCATTGTGTTGTAGCAGTATACTCCGAACGGTGTGATGAACGCCGTTTTCTCTTGATCTTCGACCTTGAGTCGAATCTGGTTATAGCCTGAGTAGGCATCGAGGAAGGAGAGTTTCTCACAACCTGCAGTAGAATCGATGATCTGGTCGATCCGAGGGAGAGGGAAGTGGTCCTTAGGGCAGTGTTTGTTTAGTGACATGAAGTCTACGCACATCCGCAGGATGTCCGTGTCCTTCTTCGGGACCATCACCGTGTTTGCCAGCCACTCGCTTTCCTTGATTTCCCGGATGAAGTCTGCTGCGAGTAATCTGTTGATCTCTTTGCCGATAGCTTCGGCTCGTGGCTCCGGCGGTCTTGGATGGGCTGATCGCTTGGTGTCTGCAGGAAGACATTGAGTGCGTGCTCGGCGAATTCACAGGAACTCTGGCATGTCCACAGGACACCGGTAATTTCGAGAGCTCACGGAGGAATTGACGAGCGCTTTCCTATCTTGCTCTTTGAGGTTGTTGGCGATCAGCGCCGTCTTGGAGGCATCCGTTGGATGGACCTGCACTTCTTGGTGTTGATGGTGGAGTCGAAAGAAATGTCAGGTGCATTCTGCTTGGTGACGGGGGGGGGGGGGGGGGGTAGCCCATTGTCTGTTACTTCGCGGAGCTTGACGAGCTCGTCTTGCATGCCGAAAGACTGGGAGATTTTGTTGAAATCTCTGTCGCATTGGTCCGATCGGGTGAAGCTCCCGTGGACTGTGATGACGCCCCTTGGTCCTGGCATCTTGAGTAGTAGGTATGCGTAGTGTGGGACGGCCAGGAACCTTGCGAATGCTACGCGTCCCAGGATGGCGTGGTATTGTGACGGCCAGTCCACCACTTCGAATTCTAGGCGCTCCTGTCGAAAATTGTCCGGTGTCCCGAAGATGACGTCGAGCCCTATTTTGCCTAGGGGGAAGATGCCCTTCCCTGGGACAATGCCGTGGAACGTTGTGTCTGATTGTTCCAGGCTGCATTGCGGGATCCGCATGGCTGCTAGAGTGCTTGCGAACATTAGGTTGATGCCGCTGCCGCCGTCCATGAACACGCGACTCATCTCGAAGCCTCCGATCTGCGCTTCCAGCACCAGGGCAGCATGACCTGGGCGAGGGATCTGGCAAGGGTGATCCGCGCGAGTGAATGTGATGCAGGACTCCGATCCGCTGAGGTACTCAGGGATTGCAGGCGGAGTTGTCACGGCCATGTTGATTTGTCGGGTGATTTTCTTCTGCACCCTGTTTGTGGGACGTCCCTTCTGTATCATATTGAGTGCTCCTTTTGGTGGGGGGTATGCGACCCCGGCGTTGTTTTGCGCTGGTGCGACTGGTTGATGTGGGCCTCCAATAGGCGGCGGTGGAGGAGCTCCGTGTGCTATTTCGCCTGGCGCAAGTGCGTTTCCGAACGCAGGAATTGGAGCTTGTTGCCTCATCTGTACCATGCTTTCGCTGAGTTTCTGGAACTCGCGGCAGTCCTTGAGCATGTGGCTAGCTTTCTTTTTGCCATCTTGTTTGTCGATGTAGAAGTGGATGGTGCATGGACCCGAAAGTTTGTCGAGTGCTGAAGGTCCGTTGTCGCGGTCGCGGCGTTGCCACGACTGCGTTGGTCGTCCGTTGTCGCGGAAGTTTCCGCTGCGGTATCCTCCGCTGTTGCGGCTGATGTCGTTACGGCGGTCGGCGTAGCCGGCTGCGACCATGTCGGGTCCGTCGCGGTCCTCGTAGACGCGCGGTCTCCTCTTGCTGCGGCGTTCGCGTCTTCGGCCGTAGTCGTCCTCTTCGTCTGATTGCGCCCGCTGGATGCAATCTTCGCCATCTGCCCAACTGTTGGCGATTTCCATGAGTTGGTCGAGTGTCTTGGGCTTTACGCGTCCAAGTTTCTCCTTGAAGGCGGGCGTTGACGCCGCCCAAGGCGCGTCGATGGCCCGCTCTTCGGAGATGTGTCTGGAGTTCTTGGTCGTGAACCAGCGTAGTATGTACGGCGAATAGATTCACCCGTTCTCGAGTGCAGGCTCGCAACTCTTCGATTGAGGCGGCCTCTTGCTGGTGCCTTTGAAGTTTCGGATGAAGCTATAAGCGAGCTCCTCCCAGCCGGATGGATCTCGATGATAGGCTGCTGAGCTGGACCGTGCGCGCTTTGTACCGAAATCAAGGCATTGCATGGCGGTTTCTTTGTTGCCTCCGAGAAGTTTAACGGATGACAGATGGTCACTGAGCTAGGACTTTGGATCTTGCGTGCCATTGAACTTCGGAGTATCCGAAGGAAGCTTGAAGTTGCGTGGCATCTGTGTTCGCCGGACGGATCTGCTGAAGCATCGAGCCCCGCAAAGTTCTCCTTCGTCTTCATCCATCTCAGATTCGGATGAGAATGCGCGTTTGGCGCGTGCTTTGTCGATCTTGCGCTGTGTAAGCTTGTCTCTGGAGTCGTAGTCGCGTCTATGGCGGTGCGAGCTCTTCTTCCTTCGAGGAAGGTCATGTTCTTCTTCATCTTCGGATGAGGGAGTGGGGCTCCGGTCGCGCCTGGCCGGAGCTTTCTTCTTCGGCTCCGTAGGAGCGTCTTCGTGGAGCGCAGCTCCGATTAGTCCTAGTTCGGTGAGTGCGGACCTATGCATGGCCCTTTTCGGGTCCCCCTCCGGAGGTGGGTGAGCCGCGAGATACGCAGTGGCTGCCATGATCGCAGCTTGTGGCGTCTTCGGGGTGATGTTGCCGTCGGCGTCCATGTCCATGAACGATGTGTGGAGAGTTCGGGTCACGTCACGCCGCTCCTTCGGGTCCATGTTTTCCACCCGAGAGTGGTGCTTGTTTCCCTGGTTTCCGTTTGTGCTGGAGCCGGGTCCCATGGCGGAGAGCGCAGCTCGTCGCGCACTGGACTCAGAGGCTGCTTTCTTGCGTTTGTCGAGCGTCTCCTGCATCTTGACTTGCTTCTTGTGCTCCTCGATGAGGAGGTAGTGTTATGCCATCAGCAGATCAGGTGGGGAGTCCAGGGGTAGGACTATTTTGCCTGCGACGGCGCGGCGTGCTTCGGCCCATCCTTCTTTGCTAAGTTGGATGAGGTGGCCCCTGTTTTCCCCGTCTTCGCCGTTTCTGTCCTGCGGGTTGGGGTTGGGCGGCGGGTTAGGCGTTTCCTCGTCGGTTTGGATGATTGCGGCGCACTGATAGCGCCTGCAGATCGGTTGGCTGCTGCCGCAGCTTTCGGATCCGGAACCGTAGGTCCCTTCATCCGAAGGTGGATCGCACAGATCGGAGTTGCAGCTGCTGCCGCTGTAGAACTCATCTGTTGATGGTGACGTGCGTAGCACGGGGTGTGGAGCCCACGAAGCGGGCCTGATGGACGGCACGGGCATCCGCTTAGGGAGGCGGAGGGTGCCAGTTTGTCCCACCTGGAAGCAGAAGCTCCCGAACAGAATTTCGAGTCCGTCGCCTACGGGCTCGAAATCCTTCATGGTGGCCGGCGAGTGAGCGGTGAAGTCGAAAGCGCCGAGAGGAGGTGATTCTCCGTCGCCGAGGAGTTGTAGATCGATCGGGTCGGAACCGTCACGACCGCACAATCAGCAGCCCCAATTCCCACAGACGGCGCCATTTGACGAGGTTTAATCTCGTCAATGCCCATTGTTATGGACTTGGGTTTTGGAGAAGATGGGGATGCTGGAGATCGTGGCACGGTTAACAGACAAGCAACCAGGGGACACGAGATTTACCCAGGTTCAGGCCCCCGGAGGGAAAACCCTACTCTGCTTATGCGCTCTTTTATTACGGCGGAACCAAGGTTCTGAGGTCTTGTGATTCGATCTGGCGTGGAGGTGTGTATGTCGTAATCGCAGGGTGTAATCGTTGTTGGGTGTCCCCCTCGTTGGACCCTCCTAGCCTTTATATATGGGGAGGCTAGGTCTCAGGTACCGATACGAGTAGGTTACAAGTTGTATTCGAACTTCTAGTCTTGCTCTCCAAGGATCCGAAGACGTCATGGGCCTTGGCCACCCGAAAATCTTCATGGGCCAGCGTATGTCTGCTATGGGCCTTCCTTGGGCTGGACCAGGTATGCTGAAGTTATGTACCCGTTGGGTATAACCATGTCAATAAACACCTCCCTTTTCAATGTGAGTATAATGATAATGTTACCATATCTTCTTATATTAAAGGGAATTATGACTTTTATGATGTGGAACAAATTGAAGAATTTATTGCTTGGAAGGGTGCATTTGAACTTGCTAGTTTGCTTGAAAATACTGATGATTCACCTTATAAATATGAGGTTTATGATATACTTAAATTTTGCTTTGATAATTACAAGGTAGAAAATGGCTATATTCTTGAATATCTTAATAGATGCTCTCAACCAATGGAAGATACTAATGCCTTGCAGGAGCCTATGGAAGAAGAAATTGCTAAAACTGGAAGCTCATTGGATGAAAAAGAGGAGGTGAGTGATGGTCAAGAGGAGGAAGAATTGATCTACCCATTCCTACCTTCTAATGAGAGTAACTCTTTACCCCTTACATTTTTTGATTGTCCCCCATGCTTACCAAAGGAGGATGAATGTTATGTTCCTATGGATTCTTTTGAAAATATTTACAATAAAGCTCTAGTGCTTTTAGATCATGAAAAGCATATTTTATGTGATAGTTATATTGTTGAGTTTATTCATGAGGCTACTGAAAATTATTATTAGAGAGGAAAATATGGTTGTAAAAGTTTTCATGGTACTGAAACACCTCTCTATTTGCTGAAAGTTTTGAAGTTACTCTTGTTTTGTCTTCCTATGCCTGTCACTTTGTTCTTTCTGAATTTATTTGCATACAAGATTCCTATGCATAGGAAGTGGGTTAGACTTAAAAGTGTTTTGAATTTGCTTCTTGATGCTCTGTTTTACTTCAATTCATATTTCTTATGTGAGCATCTTCTCAAACTATCATGCCTAACTTAAAGGCGTTAAAGAAAAATACTTATTGGGAGATAACCCAAAAGTTTTAGATGAGTCTTGGAAGTTATTACTTCAGTAATAACCGCTCCTTATCCTTTTTATTTGCTTTTTGTGCCAATAGTAACCTCTAATGAGAGAGAAGTAATGATTGAGGAAGTTGTTGTCCCGAAACAGATTTCTGTGCTTCACCGTAAAAATTTGTGTAAAATCTCTGAACGTATTTTTGAGGCGTGCATTTTTATGCTTCTGCCCCAGGTTGTTATCTAACTTTCGTTAGTTCAACAGTTTTTGATTTGAGCAACAGAAGGTTTTCGAAAAAATTTGTCTTTACCTGCTGGTCTATTTTGACAGATTTCTGCCATTTTCTGCATTTGCTTCTTGTTGGTTCCTTTTTGAGTTCTTTTGGGGAATTGAGATTTTTGAGGGAAGTGCTTCAGTAGCTAGTGTTATAATGGAAGTTTATTTGGTGTTATAATTGAACCTTAATACTTATTATCTTGAGTGCACTAATGTTGCTAATAAAGATTGTGTGAAGTTTTGTATGAAGGAAAATTTCAGGTGTATGGAAGGAATGAGTAATGAGATGAAGGATGGACTAAATCTCAAGCTTGGGGATGCCACGCGTGTCACCCCAAGAAATATACAAGAAGTACAAGCTTCAAAGCTTGGGGATGCCCAAGGCATCCCCCTCTTCATCAATAAAAATCCCAGGTTCCTTCCAAACGCTTCATTTTTATTGTTTCATGCACAGTTGTGTTGTTCTTGGAGCGTCTTCTTTTTTGTTTTCATTTTGGTTTTTCGTTTGCTTGGTTTTCTTAGTTTTCTGAATAAATTGGTTGGACCCCCTCTTTCATACATTGGTTTTCAAATAGTTTGGTTTGGTTTGGAAAAGAGTAGGAAAGTTTATGCTTAAGTGTTAAAGAGAGCTTGCTTTTGACTGTGGCCTATGCTTTGTCATGCCATGCTTGATATTGTTTTGGCTTTATGCTTAGTATTCTTTGCTGTAGCATGACTTGTCATAAACAATTGAGATTGCTTAATGTGCCTTGGATGAATCATGCGTTGTTTTAGCATATTAAAGCATAGTATAGTGGTATTCTCCTTTGATGCTTTATTTGGGTTGACTTGGCACATGGTCACACCATGTTATGACTATCTCAAGTCACCATAGCCTTTATGATCCTTTAGTTTTCAACTTGTAGTATCACTTTATGCTTTGATCAATGATGTTTTGTCGCTCTGCATGTATATGGCCATTATTGCTCTCTTAGTTTGTTGCGCCCAGTCTTTTGCTAGCCTCCACAACCAAGTATGAGTTCCACTCATGCATCCAACTCCCTAAACCAAGTTATTCGAAAGAGTCCACCATACCTACCTATTAGCATATGCTATTCCAAGTATATTCATGCTTTTGTTTACCTTCCAAATTAAACTTGTTATAAAAAAACTAGTGATTAAAGCTCTCACGAACTTGATGGCACACTTTACTTTTTTGCATCTAATAAACTTGAACCATTGGGTCCTTCTTTGTTGCGTATATGCTTGCGCTTTATAAGTTGAAGTTAGCAGAACCATGTATCATGGGGAACGCTTTCAACATTTGCACTTGTACTTTGTACCCCGTTGATATCATGTTCTTTTGCTTATGGATCCCGGCGGTGTGAAATAAAAGTGGAACTTGTAAGATCATGGAGTTTGTATGTGTTTTAGAGAAACGCCTGGGCCGCTAGCCTAAGCCATGCCTAATCATGGTGGAAACTTGCAGCATCACCATAATGAGCACTCTATGAAGCATCCTCAATAAAAACCTATGCAAATAGAAAATAAAAAGATCGCCGAGATGCTCATTGTCTGCTTGCCTTGTCATTTTGATTATGGGATAGCTCCTGTATCATGTGCAAGGGGTACCCTGTTGGCAGTTCTTTATGATACATATGTACTTACAATGACAAGGGCTTACTTGTGACTAAAGTTGAGTAGCATGAGGATCGGTCTTCGTAAGTAAGGGGCATGAGATTTCGGTTTATAACTTGTCAAGCATATCCTCTTAGTTGTGTCACTTTAACCTTAATCACCTTCAAGATGCTTATGATAGGGGCAATGAGAGCTGAAAGCTATAAGTACCATAATTTTTGGAAGCTCTTTATGAGACTTGAATCCCTACTTCCTTCTATGAAGGCCTTTCTTCCACCATTATATTGAGTCTCCACCTTCTACCTTTATGCACTTACTTTAAGAGCATAGTGGCCATTCTTAGTTCTATGTGCATTGTCCCAAGACTAGTTGACTGATGCATAACTTGATATTGCTTGTTTTAAACTATTTGTATCTAGTCACTCTTATGAACTTTGAAGGTGTCCTATGCATTTATATTTGCTACTCTATGAGGGACAAGCTGAATGCTATTATGCTATGTTTTCTTTATGTGAAACAAACAAACATCTTGCAAAGCATTATTATTCATGAATCTTTTGTTTGTGCCTTTTCATGTTGCATCATAGTTTCTTTGTCTTATTGCTAGAACTTTGTCTTTCATGTTATGATTGAAGTACTATGATCCCAACTTTGAATGTTTTACAAGTACTTTGATCAAGTTTATGATGGTGCATGTCACCTAAAAAATTATTCTTTCTTTCTATCACTTACCTACTCGAGGATGAGCAGGAGTTAAGCTTGGGGATGTTGATACATTGCAAATGTATCTATAATTTTTGATGCTCCATGCTTGGTTTTATCTACTTTCTTGTGTTTTGTCCACACTTTGGAGTACTTTTCATATGATTTCTTGGACTAACCTATTAACAAGAGCCATAGTGCCACCTTTTTTTCGTTGTTTTTGGTTCCAGGAAAGTCAGAAAATGAATATTCTCGGAATTGCACGGGACAAAAGCCAAAGTGCCTATTTTTCTGGAAGACATCTGATGCCAGAATACGAGACGAAGAAGGGCTGGGGGGCGGCCACACCACCTGGCCGCGCGGCTAGGCCTGGCCAGGGGTGGTCCGCCCAAGACCCTCGACTCTCCTTCCGCCTATATATTGCCCTCGGGACCAAAACCCTAAGTACCCGATCAAAAATCCACGAAAGAGTTCAGAGCACCGTCATCTCCATCCCTAGATCGGGAGGGATCTGAAGCTCTTCCCGGCACCCTGCCGGAGAGGGGAATTCACCCTAGAGGCCTTCTTCTTCATCATGCAACCCTCCGGTGTGATGCGTGAGTAGTTCATCTCTGGACTACGGGTCCATGTAGTAGCTAGATGGCTGGTTCTCCTCCTTTGTGCTTTCATGTCTAGATCTTGTGAGTCTGCTCATGATCAAGATCATCTATTTGTAATTCCGCATGTTGTGTTTATGGATCCGATGGATATTGAGATGCTATTTCAGTTTGATTATTGATTCTATCATGTCTTTGTTATTTGTGATCTTGCATGATTTCCATTGTTAGTAGCTATCTTGGCCAAGTAGATGCTAGCAACTCCAAGAGTTAGTATTTATGCTCGATAGGGGGTTCATGCCTCGTAACTGGGAAGTGACAGAAATCTCTAAGGTACTAGATGTGCTGTTGCTACTAGGGAGAAAACAACAATCCTTTGTTCATAGAACAATCGTATTGTTTACTTTACACGCAATTCATAAAGCAATAATTTGTTGCTTACAACTTAATACTGGAGGGGGTTCGGATGATAACCTGAAGGTGGATTATTAGTCATAGATGCAGTTGGATGGCGGTCCATGTATAATGTTGTAATGCCCAATCAAGTTCCAAAGGAGTCAAGATGATTAGTATATGCATGTATTGCTTTCTCGATGTTTGTCAATTGCCCCGCTGTAATTTGTTCACCCAGCATGTTATCTATCTTAAGGAGAGCCACCTCTAGTGAACTATGGATCCCGGTCCTTTATTTTACATACAATCTACAAACTGTTTACTGCTTTGTGTTTACTTTCTGCAAACTATTACTTCCTTCCATTCGATACGTTTAATCCTTTGTTTTCAGCAAAACCGGTGAGATTGACAACCTCATCGCAAGTTGGGGGCAAAGTTCTATGGTTGTGTTGTGCAGGTCTCAACGTTTCTACTAGCACCGGTAGTGCGCCTTGCCAAGGCTCAGATAGCAACACCTTTGGGGTGTTTCCTTGCTCCTATTGGTTCGATTAAACCTTGATTTCATAACTGATGGAAACTTACTGCTGTGCTCATCATACCTTCCTCTTGGGGTTCCCCAACGAGCTCCACATCAACACCGAGCCATCAATAAGGAGCGGTTATTACTGTAGTAATAACTTCCAAGACTCATCTAAAACTTTTGGGTTATCTCCCAATAAGTACTTTTCTTTAACGCCTTTAAGTTAGGCATAATAAGCAAGAAAAAGAATCAAGCATTCTCAGAGGAAGAAGCATTAAAACCAAATTTCTTGCCCTTACCTCTCTTACTTTTATTCTTAACATTGGGGAACATATGATTGTTTGGTGGAGAAGCAAAGTGCATGGTGCCCTTTTCCACATCTATTATTGCTCCAAGGAGTTTCAATAGGGATCTTCCAAGTATAATTTGTCCTTTTCCTACACATTCACAAGATAATCAGTAGAAACCATTTTCCCTAGGATCTTTGTAAACACTCCTTCAACTATTACAATTGGTGATATTGTGGCATTATTAGCAAGAAATATTTCTTCTCCCCCTTCAGAAAGTTCCCAAAGATTCAAAGATTCATAGATATCTTTAGGCATAAGACAGAATTCAGACATGATATCACAGCGAGCATGAAAAGTTTCTTTATTTATAGCAATATTTACTGTGGGAAGCTATTTTGAGGATTCAGAATTTATTGGAACATAGTCATGGTGCTCTCTAAGTGTATTATAGCAACCTTTCAAACTAGCAGTGCTGGTCTCAAGAGTATTCAATCTAGCAAATATGTTTATGAAGGAAGAATCAGATTTGCTAGGCAAGTTGTAAGTAAAGACCAACTTCTTTATGGCATTAAAAGCATCATCCTTATTGCATTGGAGGAAATCTCCTCCCACTACAGCATCCAAAGCATATCTATAGCAAAGAGCAATTCCAAGGTAAAAACTGCTAAGGAACAAGCTTTGAGTCATTTTAGGTTCAGTTTTTTCATGTAGATCATAGATTCTAGACCAAGCTTCTTTGAAACTCTCTTCAATTCCTTGTTAAAAAGTGAAAATCATTTCCTCAGGTGACATAGTGATTTGAGCAATGCTAGACATAATGGCAACTTTAAGATATGAACTAATTTTTTTGTGTGTTTTTAATAAAGAAAGCAAACTAGTAAAACTATTTTTTTGTGTTTTTGATAAAGAAACAAGCAGACAAAGCAAAGATAAACTAAGAAAAACAAAAACAACAAAGTAAAGAGATTGGTTATAAGGAACTCCCCTTGTGAAGATGTCCTTGACTCCCCGGCAATGACGCCAGAAAATATACTTGCTGACTCGTGTATTAACGAGCTCGTTGGGGAACCCCAAGAGGAAGGTACGATGAGCATAATAGTAAGTTTTCCCTCAGTTATGAAACCAAGGTTTATCGAGCCAGTAGGAGCAAGGAAACACCTCCAAGGTGTTGCTAGCTGGACTTTGGCAGGGCGCACTACCGGCGCCAGCAGCAACGTGGAAACCTGCACAACACAACCATAGAACTTTGCCCCCAACTTATAGTGAGGTTGTCAATCTCACCGATTTTGCTGAAAACAAAGGATTAAACGTATTGTGTGGAAGAAAGTAATAGTTTGCAGAAAGTAAACAGAAAACAGTAAACCGTTGTAGATTGATGATAAAAGAAAGGACCGGGGTCCATAGTTCACTAGTGGTGGCTCTCCTTAAGATAAATGACATGTTGGGTGAACAAATTACAACGGGGCAATTGACAAACATTGAGAAAGAAATACATGCATATACTAATCATCTTGACTCCTTTGAGATTCGATTGGGCATTACAACATTATACATAGACTGTAATCCAACTGCATCTATGACTAATAATCCACCTTCAGGTTATCATCCGAACCCCCTTTAGCATTAAGTTGCAAGCAACAGATAATTGCATTACGCATTGCATGTAAAGTAAACAATATGATTGTTCTATGAACAAAGGATTGCTGTTTTCTCCCTAGTAGCAATAGCACATCTAGTACCTTAGAGATTTCTATCACTTCCCTAGATTACTAGAGGCATGAACCCACTATCGAGCATAAATACTAACTCTTGGAGTTGCTAGCATCTACTTGGCCAAGATAGCTACTAACAACAGAAAGCATGCAAGATCACAAATAACAAAGACATGATAGAATCAATAATCAATATGAAATAGCATCTCAATATCCATCGGATCCCCACAAACACAACATGTAGGATTACAAATAGATGATCTTGATCATGAACGGAGCTCACAAGGTCTAAACATGATAGCACAAAGGATAAGAACCAGCCATCTAGCTACTACATGGACCCATAGTCCAGAGATGAACTACTCACGCATCACACCGGAGGCTTGCATGGTGATGAAGAAGGTCTCCAGGGTGAATTCTCCCCTCCGGCAGGGTGCTGGGAAGAGCTTCAGATCCCTCCCGATCTAGGGATGGTGGCAGCGGCTATAGACTCTTTCGTGGATTTTTGATTGGGTACTGAGGGTTTCTGTATCGGAGGCATCTTATAGGCGAAAGGGGAGGCCGAGGGGGTGCCCGAGGCGGCCAGACCACCCCCTGGCGCGGGCTAGGCTTGGCTACGTGGCCAGGTGGTGTGGCAGCCCTCTGGCCCCTCTCTGTCTCGTATTCTGGCTCTGTGTCCCCCTCGATGAAAAACTGACTTTGGCTTTTGCCCCGTCCATTTCAGAGAATATTCATTTTCTGACTTTCCTAAAACCAAAAATAGCAGAAAATAGGTAGCTGGCACTATGGCTCTTGTTAATAGGTTAGTCCAAGAAAGTGTATAGAAAGTACTCCAAAGTGTGGACAAAACATAAGAAAGTAGATAAAACCAAGCATGGAACATCAAAAATTATGGATACGTTTGCAACGTATCACGTCTAAGCATCATCGGTACCGTGCGAGTGACGTCCAGGACACCGAGGGTGCTGCGTTATGTGGTCACGCTGGGAAGCAGATCTTGGGCGGTCGATGCGGTGCATGATTTACGACAACCGTGTAGCTGGTCTAGAGCAGTGGACATGGAACTTGTTGAACTAGATCCCGTCTGGTGGACAACAGTGAAGCTGCTCCGGTACGGTTGGGTAGCTTTCGGCGGCGGGGAAGGAGAGTGTGGGCGGTCGACGACGGCATAGGGGCGGTCAGCGAGACCATAGCTCTGGTGGAGTGGCAGAGAGACCCGATGAACTAGATCCGATGGGGTGGGCATCGATGAAGCGGCTCTGGCAGCCGTGGAACTGCCGTCGGGTGGTGCACGCGGTGGTCGTGGAGGTGAGGGCGTGGGAGAGAAGCCTAGGATTTTGGGAGGGCCAGCTGGAAAAACTGCGCGAATCGGGACTATGGAGGTGAACAGAAAAATAATTACGATCGTGCCCCCAAGCTATCGACTTTAGCGTGCCCATAGGGCGTCTGAACAATGGGTAGAATGGGAATTTTAAAGTCAAAAGTTTTTGAAACGGAGGAGTGCAAAATGCTTCAAAGTCGGTGTGTTATTTTGCCGCTTGATAGAGATTTTGAATTTGGCTACCGGCCAAATAATAATAATAGAAATGTGGTACTCCCCGGTGGGAGATTTCGGCTCAAAGTTTTTGAAACAGTGGGGCGGGAAATGCTTCAAAGTCGGTGTTTGATTTTGCCACTCGACAAAGATTTTGAATTTGGCTACCGGCCAAATAATAATTAAAAGTAAAGTGGTACTCCCCGGTGGGAGATTTGGCCTTAAAGTTTTTGAAACAGTGGGGTGGGAAATGCTTCAAAGTCGGTTTTTGATTTTCCCGCTCAACAGAGATTTTGAATTTGGTTACCGGCCAAATAATAATTAATAGAAAAGTGGTACTCCCCGGTGGAAGATTTCGGCTCAAAGTTTTCGAAACGGTGGGGCACGAAATGCTTCAAAGTTGGTGTTTGATTTTGCCGCTCGACATATTTTGAATTTGGCTATAGGCCAAATAATAATTAATAGTAAACTGGTACTCCTCGGTGGGAGATTTGGCCTCAAAGTTTTTGAAACATTGGGGCGGGAAATGCTTCATAGTCGGTGTTTGATTTTGCCACTCGACAGAGATTTTGAATTTGGCTACCGGCCAAATAATAATTAATAGAAAAGTGGTACTCCCCGGTGGGAGATTTGGCCTCAAAGTTTTTGAAACAGTGGGGCAGGAAATGCTTCAAAGTCGGTTTTTGACTTTGCCGCTCGACAGATATTTTGAATTTTACTACTGGCCAAATAATAATTAATAGAAAAGTGGTACTCCCAGGTGGGAGATTTGGCTTCAAAGTTTTTGAAATGGTGGGGTGGGAAATGCTTCAAAGTTAGTGTTTAATTTTGCCGCTCGACAGAGATTTTGAATTTGGCTACCGTCCAAATAATAATAATAGAAAAATGGTACTCCCCGGTGGGAGATTTGCCCTCAAAGTTTTTAAAACGGTGGGGCGGGAAATGCTTCAAAGTCAGTGTTTGATTTTGCCGCTCGATAGAGGTTTTGAATTTGGCTATCGGCCAAATAATAATAATAGAAAAGCGGTACTCCCCGGTGGGAGATTTCGGCTCAAAGTTTTCGAAACGGTGGGGCGGGAAATGCTTCAAAGTCGGTGTTTGATTTTGCAGCTCGACAGAGATTTTGAATTTGGCTACAAGGCAAATAATAATTAATAGTAAAGTGGTACTCCCCGGTGGGAGATTTGGCCTCAACGTTTTTGAAACAGTTGGGCGAGAAATGCTTCATAGTCGGTGTTTGATTTTTCCGCTCGACAGAGATTTTGAATTTGGCTACCGGCCAAATAATAATTAATAGAAAAGTGGTACTCCCCGGTGGGAGATCTGGCCTCAAATTTTTTGAAATGGTGGGGCGGGAAATGGTTCAAAGTCGGTTTTTGACTTTGCCGCTCGACAGATATTTTGAATTTGACTACCAACCAAATAATAATTAATAGAAAAGTGGTACTCCCGGTGGGAGATTTTGCCTCAAAGTTTTTGAAACAGTGGGGCTATAAATGCTTCAAAGTCAGTGTTTGATTTTTCCGCTCGATAGAGATTTTGAATTTGGCTACCGGCCAAATAATAATAATAGAAAAATGGTACTCCTTGGTGGGAGATTTGCCCTCAAAGTTTTTGAAATGGTGGGGCGGGAAATGCTTCAAAGTCAGTGTTTGATTTTGCCGCTCGACAGAGATTTTGAATTTGGCTACTAGCCAAATAATAATATAGAAAAATGGTACTCCCCGGTGGGAGATTTCGGCTCAAAGTTTTTGAAATGGTGGGTTGGGAAATGCTTCAAAGTCGGTGTTTGATTTTGTCGCTCGACAGAGATTTTGAATTTGGCTATAGGCCAAATAATAATTAATAGTAAAGTGGTACTCTCCGGTGGGAGATTTGGCCTCAAAGTTTTTGAAACACTGGGGCGGGAAATGCTTCATAATCGGTGTTTGATTTTGCCGCTCGACAGAGATTTTGAATTTGGCTACCGGCCAAATATTAATTAATAGAAAAGTGGTACTCCCCGATGGGAGATTTGGAATCAAAGTTTTTGAAACAGTGGGACGGGAAATGCTTCAAAGTCGGTTTTTTACTTTGCTGCTCGACGGATATTTTGAATTTGACTACCAGCCAAATAATAATTAATAGAAAAGTGGTACTCCCCGGTGGGAGATTTAGCCTCAAAGTTTTTGAAACGGTGGGGCGGGAAATGCTTCAAAGTCAGTGTTTGATTTTGCCGCTCGACAGAGATTTTGAATTTGGCTACCGGCCAAATAATAATAATATAAAAATGGTACACCCCAGTGGGAGATTTGCCCTCAAAGTTTTTGAAACGGTCGGGCGGGAAATGCTTCAAAGTCGGTGTCAACACCCGGACTTTTAATCCCAGATGCCTGTTATGCCATACATCGCAATCCCAGGATTACCATTTTTGCGAGACATAACAGATTGGATATCACAGTACATCATCCATTACAAACCATAATAAGATCTTACACAAATAAAGGATCTCATGATCCAGTCTTAATACAAACAAGCAGCGGAATAATAAGCATAGTAGTGGGCTCCATCTTCAGGATCACAGGCAATGTTGACGATGGGAGATGATCCTAGTTGTCGTAGCCGTCCTACTGTCCATCTTCCTGATAGTCCTCCTCATAGTCTGGCCACGAGAATAGCCAGGGACAAAGCCATGAGTACTCTTTAAGTACTCACAAACTATCACTAATTAGTAAGGTAGTTCTAGTAGGAATCCTAAGCTCTAAGTTTATTTGCAAAAAGCCAGATTTATCTAAACTGAGTTCAGAAGTAAAGAAAACTAAGTAAAGGTTCTAAATCACTTAAGTGGGAACCTAGTTTTCATAGTCACAACCCTGTTGTGGTCAAGTAAAAATCATAGTTCACTTCACAAGTCATTTTGAAAACATCTAACGACGGAACAGTATGGCCACTCCAAGTGTCCATGACCACGGACGAGGCTATTCAAATAGTTTGACACTCTGCAGAGGTGGTACACTTTTCACCACAAAATTCGATACATCCGTAAGGAATAACCCTGAATCATCATACTTAGTATGCGGATAATCAATCATAACCTTTCAATTACACACTCTAGTATAGGCACCTTCCCTATGAGCTTGGCCTCCCAGCCATGGCCATCTGCCATCCCGGGCAGTGCATAGGTGGACATCATCAAGAGGTAGCCTCAGCTCAAACCTCTTCCACGAGGGAACCCATACTAATGCATATAAACTTTCGGCTAAGCCTTACCCAATTCAGGTATTGTGGTTGTACGGTAAAATTGGAATGGTATCGCATCCGAACCCAACCATCAGTTTTTATAAAGGGCTAAGGCTCATGCCTCAACATTTTCATCATGAAAAATCCATTTGTGTTTCTCAACACATGTTAAAACATTTCAATAAAATGACTCATCATTCCAAGGTTTTCATAATCATTTTCACCAAGTAGTCCCATCTAAAGTGATCAAGTTTTATGCTTAGCACTAGCCACTAAGGTTAAGAGTGTTCACTAATGAGGGATGTTAATCTCAATCTCATGCCATAGAATGACATCTAGTATAGGCCTAGTTTTATACTCTTTATGTTATCTATACCACTTTCCAAAAATCCTCACAAAGCGTTAACTAAAAGTAAAGAACTTTGGTAAAGTAAAAGAGTAAAGCTTGCAAGTAAAACTTGGGATGGCTTGCCTTGATTGGTGCAGTTATTGAAGTTCTCCTCTTCTTCTTCTTCGGGGTAGAACTCCTCCTCGTCGTATCCTTGGTCGGTACTATCGTCTATAAATGAATACGGGGTACACAATCACTAAACAATACTTAACTAGTCTACTTAGCACACTAAGGCTCACACTTGATGATCTAGCATCATCACAATCATCACAAGAATTAAAGAACTAGTTTTATTTAGTTTATTTGAGAAAAGTAATTTCTACTCATTGAAATTAATTAAGATTTAATATTCTCCCATTAAAATATGGGATCACGTGGACACATGTCATCACCACATATTCTAATACATGGGAATGTGATTTAAAGGGTTGGTCACATTTTATAAAGTTTAAGATTATAATTTAATAGATTTAAAGTGACTAGAAATGCCCTAATAGCATTCTTTTGGTACTAGTCCAATGTCACTGCATGCAAACCTAGATATTTTTACATTTTCAGATAGATATTGTCAAATGTGATTTTTGAGAGTTGGAAACAACTCAAAAGCTATTATGGTTGATTTTTGAAAAATGTTTGAAGTTTCAAAAGTCTCTGTCTTGTTATTTTTACTATAGATTATCTCTAACTCCAAATGATTTAAATCCAATGGTCTTAGATAGAGAATTTAATTATCTTTCTAACAAAATTGGAATCATGCAATTTGGTTAAGGGAAACTCTCTGAATTGATTTTTGAATAAGTGCACAGAAACTAGTTTAAACCTAAATGGAAAAACCATAATTGAATTTCTAGGCCTGGGCAGGAAAGCTAAACGGGCAGGCCCAACTGCACAGCACAACATAGCGCGCGGCTGACAGAGGGGGTCCACTTGTCAGCAAGACTAACTATGCGAAGCGGTATCGTTTAACCTGAGCCCTACAATTAGAAGTAAGATCGACGACTAAGGGTCATCGTCGACGACGAACAGCTCCGGCGAGGAAAATGACCTAGCGTGGTGGTGGGGGTATCGCGAGGCTCACCTGGGCTCCAGCTAGGGTCGGCGACGGGGGAAATCGACGTGGTAGACGATGGCGAGGCGAGGCGCCATCACGGCATGGCTTGGGGTGGTCAGAAGCAACGACGCCCTTCTCCTCCAGCAGCGGCGGGCTCCGGTGAAATTTCGGTGTGGTGGTGCTTGCCTTGCTCTGGGGAGAAGTGGGGGAGGTCAGTGAGGAGTGGGAAGTGAGGTAGTGTGGAGAAATGGGGTAGAGAGGCTCTCTATTTATACACCGACGAGGCGACCGAGCGGGATGGGTTGGCGTCTCCGGCGAGGACGGTACAACGAGCTAAATGCATGGGCGAGGGTGTAGGATGATGCGGTGCTCCCTGCCGGTTCTCACGGAACCAAGGGCGCGGCACGGGGCGGTCTAGTTTGGTTTGGCGCGTGCGGCGCTCCGCACGGGACATGCGGCGTTCTCGACGGCGCGTGGGAGCTACGGGTCACGCGGCAGTGAACGGGGGTGTCTGCTGGGTTGGCATGATCATGGCGATGCTGCGCGTGCCTGGTGAGGGCAAGGCACGAGCTGGTGGGGATGGTCGGGCATGGTGCTCTGGCGCGCTCTGGACATGGCGCAAAGGCGTAGAGCGCGGTGGTCCTAGGGTGGTCCACGACCGGGTTACGATCGTGGGCTGGACAGGGGGTGGCGATAGGCTGCGGCGATGCTCCTGGACATCCTGGTTGGGCGTGGGGCTGTCTGGAGCGAGCTGGCCTTGGTCGACCGGCGGTGACCATTTGCGGGCGGCGCTCCACTATGTTCCACGGTGAAGGGGGTTGGTCTGCTACTGCTCGACACCAGGGGGACAAGGGGAGTGGAGAGGGACCGAATTGGTCGTGGATTACTGCACACACAGTGAAGTTAGGCAGATGATTTTTCTGTGCATGCCAAGTGTTTTATGAAATGGCCGAAAGAATTTCATATTCAAATTTTTGGGTGAATTTTGGTGGGGGTGCTTGTCTCATGCTTGAGTGTCTAGGATTGCTTGGCATTGTCAAGTGGAATTGATTTGATAGGTTTTTGAAAAAGTGGGATCTTAACATATGAATGAGATTCAATTTTCAACTGTCCATTAAATTGATTTGGAAAATGTTTTTGTAAGTTTGTAAAGTGGGCCTTGATACAATTTTACTTGGTCTAGCAAGGGGTGAAAATAAATAGAAATGTTTGTATTAGAAATCTCTTCTAGGAATACCTAAATGGTCTAGTGGTTTACTTTGGTCAAAATGACCATTTGCTTTATTTATTCTTATTTGATTTCTTTTTATTTGGATTTTGTTTGTAAATGGTCTTGATGATGTGGCATTCACCTTTAGACCATTTCACAACATTTAGAACAATCAAGCATGGCATATACACACAATTCTATACTAATGCAAACACACATGCATTCATATTCATTTTCTTAATAAAAGTTTTTTGTTAACCTGAAATTAGGTGATTAGAACTTGATAACCTTGATTAAAGTTTTGGGATGTTACAAACCTTATTTCCTTAAACAAAATCTCATCCCGAGATTTAAGAAAAACTAGGAACTAAAGAGATCTGGAAACTCAGCCCTAATTTAATGTTCTCGCTCCCAAGTAGCTTCTTCTTGGGTATGGTTGCTCTATTGGATCTTGAGAAATTTGATACTCCGGGTCCTGGTGGTTCTGAAGGCTTCTTCCAAGATACGAATGGGCACCTCACGATACGTCAGATCCTTGTTGATATTAATGGCTCGGTGACCGATGTTCTTGAAAACTTCGGCCTTCTCCGAAACTTCTAAGCACTTGCGAAGTAACGAGATATGGAACACATTATGGATGGCTGACATATCCTCTGGCAGTTCCAGTTGATAAGATACTTCTCCTCGGCGATTCAAAATCTTGAAGGGTACAATATATCTGGGGCTAACTTTCCTTTCAGCTGAAAATGCTGCATTCCTTTCAATGGTGAAACTTTGAGATACACAAAATCTCTGACATTGAAAGTCAGGTCTCTACGTCTCTTGTCGGCATAACTCTTCTGTCTGGATTGGGCGGTCTTGAGGTGCTCACGGACTTTGTGAACCTTCTCTTCGGCTTCTCGTAGGATGTCAGGTCTGAAAATCTGACTCTCTCGTACTTGCGACCAATTCAAGGGGGTACGACACTTCCTTCCATATAGAAATTCAAATGGGGCCATTTTCAAACTGGCTTGCTAACTGTTGTTGTATGAGAATTCCGCGAAAGGCAGACAATCTTCCCATTTTGATCCATATTGTAACACACAAGCTCTCAACATGTCTTCTAAGATCTGGTTGACTCTTTCAGTCTGTCCATCGGTCTACGGGTGATAAGCCGTGCTGAAATTCAACTTGGTTCCTAATCCTTCTTGGACTTTCTGCCAAAATCTCAAGGTAAATTGGGTTCCTCGATCCGACAGTATGGTCTTGGGGGTTTCATGGAAACTGACAGTCCTAGCAATGTACAACTCTGCTAGCTTTGAACTCTGGTAGGTTGTCTTGACATGTATAAAATGGGCTACCTTGGACAGTCTATCAACTATGACCCAAATAGAGTCATTTCCCCTACTAGATGTAGGCAAACCGGTGATAAAGTCCATTCCGACAGAATCCCATTTCCATTCCGGAATTTGCAATGGTTGCAATAGTCCTGCAGGTCTCTGATGTTCCGCTTTGACTCTCTGATAGATATCACACTTGGCAATGTAGTTTCCGATTTCTCTCTTCATCTGGTGCCACCAAAATTGCTCCTTCAAATCCTGATACATCTTCGTTCCTCCGGGGTGGATAGAATAAAGAGTATCATGAGCTTCCTGCATGATAACTTGCTTCAACTCCGAATCTGCTGGCACACAGATATGTCCTTAGGACCACAACACTCCTTCTTCATCTTCGGTAAATCCAGGTACCTTCCCTGTACCAATACGACATTTGATTCCGTCGATACTTGCATTTCCCTTCTGGGCTTCCTTGATCTGCCTGATTAAAGTGGGTTGAAGTTCAATTCTAGCTAAAAATCCTTTGCTAACAAGCTCAGTTCTAAACTTCTCCAACTCTTCATGCAAACTTGGCTGGGCTTCTTTGATCATGGTGTTTAATCTACACGGCAATCGGCTAAGAGCATCCGCTACTACATTGGCTTTGCCGGGGTGATAGTGAATGTCAAGGTCATAATCCTTGATTAACTCTATCCATCTCCTTTGCCTCATATTCAGCTCCTTTTGAGTGAAAATATACTTCAGGCTCTTGTGATCCGAATAAATCTCACAACGGTTACCCATAAGGTAATGGGGCCATGTCTTCAAGGCTAAAACTATAGCTGCTAGTACAAGATCATGGGTAGGGTAGTTTTGCTCATGCTGCTTCAGTTGTCTGGACAGATACGCTATGACTTTGCCTTCTTGCATCAACCCACATCTGAGACCAATCTTGGATGCATCACAATACACATCAAAAGGCTTCTTGATATCTTGCATAATCAATATTGGGGCTGAAATCAATCTCTTCTTGAGTTCTTGAAAACTTGCTTCACATTTGTCGGTCCATTCAAACTTCTTGTCTTTCTTCAATAGTTGGGTCACTGGTCTTGTGATGCTCGAAAATCCTTCAACGAACTTGTGGTAGTATCCCGCTAATCCGTGAAATGCACGGACTTGGGTTTGAGTGGTTGGGGCTTTCCATTCTTCAACATCTTTGATCTTGGCGGGATCAACAGCGACTCTTCCTGCCGACACAATATGTCCGAGGAATCCTACTTCCTTCAACCAGAATTCACATTTGCTAAACTTGGCATACAACTGATGCTCTCTAAGGGTTTCAAGGATGGTTCTCAGGTGTTACTCATGGTCTTCTTCTGACTTGGAATAGATTAGAATATCGTCGATAAAAACAGCGACAAACTTATCCAGGAAGTTCATAAAAATCTTATTCATGAGATTCATGAAATAAGCGAGGGCATTGGTTAATCCAAAAGACATGACCATATACTCATACAATCCGTATCTGGTGGTAAAGGCGGTCTTTGGAATATCCGTTACATGAATTTTGAGTTGATGATAACCATTTCTAAGATCAATCTTAGAAAACACTCTGGCACCAGTCAACTGATCAAACAGATCCTCAATCTTGGGCAGTGGGTATTTATTCTTGATGGTGACATGATTCAGCTTCCGGTAATGCATGCACAAACGGTTACCTCCATCTCTCTTTTCCACAAACAGAACAAGCGATCTCCATGGCGATGTGCTTGGTTGAATCAGACCTTTCTCCAGCATAGCATCGAGTTGCTTCTTCAGCTCCAGTAATTCAGATGGGTTCATACTATAAGGTCTTTGAGCTATGGGTCCAATTCCAGGAATTAGTTCAATAATAAACTCGATATCCCGATCTGGGGGCATACCGGGCAATTCATCTGGGAATACGTCGGGTTATTCACAGACTACTCTGACTTGGTCTATGGTTGGTTGGGCTAGACTCTTGTTGCATTTGAGCTGACGGGGCAAGGTTTCAGATACATGCTCTACTGATACTCCAGAGCTACTGGTCATGGTTATGGCTTTCTTGGCACAGTCGATCAACCCTTTATGTTTCGACATCCAATCCATTCCTAGTACTACTTCCAAACCTTTGGTTCCAAGTACTATTAGATTGGCATAGAAATCTATCCCATGGATTCTGATAGGTACAGCCTTGCAAAATTTTCTAGCTTTGGTGGTTGAACCAGGTATTTGAACTATCATAACATGCTTCAATTTTGTTGGTTGAATCTTACTAGTGCATGCAAATTCTTCTGTAACAAACGAGTGCGATGCTCCAGAATCAAACAACACCCTTGCAAGTACTGAGTTAACAAAAAACATACCCAACACGACATCCGATGCTTCCTGGGCTTCTTCCGCATTCATGTGGAACAGACGGCCGTTGCGGTTGAGCGAATTCCCTGGGGCAAATCTTCTTCCAGGCTGAACATGGCGCTGCTACTGAGCTAGGGCATTCACATTAGTGGTGGCTGCAAGCTTCTTGGGACACTGTTGGAGTAGTGACCGTTGACTCCACATTAAAAGCAAGTAATCTGGGACTTGTCTTTGGCTGCAACAGGCACGACATTTCTTCCAGCCCTTGGGGCAGTATTGTTATTGTTGTTATTGGTGTTGTCGGGGTTATTGTTGTGGTTTCCCCCGGTCTTCAAGTTTCCTCCACTACGATTGGGGTAGCTTGGATGGGACATCGGGGGTCTATTGTTTTTTGGGGCATATCCTGCAGACGGGTTGGGGTGATACTTCTAGGTATTGTGGGACCCAGTCTAATGCATCATCCTGCGCTTGCGGTTGTCATTGGCTTGGTTGATCTTCCCTTCCATCTGGATGGCAGAGTCTACTAGCTCTTCTAGATCATCAAAACGGATGTTGACTAACACCGTCTGCATCTCATCATGCAATCCATTCAGGAACCTTTCCTCCTTCTTGGCTTCAGTGTTGATCTCATCAGGGGCATATCTAGCTAGGGACAGCAATTTGTCTCGGTATTCAACTACCGTCATCCTTCCTTGCTTCAGTTCCCCGAACTCATCTCTCATTCTGGTGACCAAACCTTGTGGCACATGGGTGCGGCTGAACTTGATCTTGAAGGCTTCCCAAGTCATCACCTGACCGTGGTTCATAGTACGGGTGCTATTCCACCAGGCTCTTGCATCTCCTGCCAGATAGTGGGTGGCAAACAGTACCTTCTCGTTGGCGTCAACTCCTGCGACTTCCAGATTGTTCTCCATGGTTTGTAGCCAGTCATCAGCATCTAAGGGATCCTCAGATTTGTTAAATATAGGAGGATTGGTATTCTGAAAGTTCTTAAGCTTAGATCCATGATGATCCTGATTTCCATGGCCTTGATTATTATGGGCCATGTGAGCTATCTGTTGCAGAGTGGCTAGATTGGCTTGGCGCTCGGCTCTACTAGCTTCACGGTCGGAAACTAGCATTTGCAGAACCTGCAACATTGGGTCCTTCAATGAGCTGCTTCCTCCTTGGTTTCCATGAGTCATCTGAAGATTGAGGTAGATAATGAGATAAGAGGGAAATTTCTAAGGTTCATGGTTTTGTTTTCAAAAGGTTTAAACTTTGAGTTTGACTCAGGTTTTGCAACTAACTTCTTCTCATTCATTCATTCATTCATTCAAGCACACAATACAAACACACACCACACACAAATGGAAAACAGATGGTTTTAAGAACCATTCTGTGAACTAAGATACAGTGGGACCGATACAACTCATTCCTACGGTAGTGATCAAGTGCATCTACTCATCATCAATGAAGTCGAAGTCATCATCATCGGTGTAGAAATCCACGGCATCATCCTCCAGGTAGTCGTTGTCATCACTGAGGTACGAGTGAAGATCTCCCTAGATGTCTTCACCTTCTTCCTCTTCCTTTGCTTCAAGCTGGACTTCTTGCTCATGGATAGTCTTCTCGAGGTCCGCCACCTTCTTGTGAAGACGAGCGATGGTGTGATCCTTCTTCTCGCGTTGACGATGAAGTGATTGGCGATCCTTGACGAGCATGGAGAGAGTCTGGTCCTTCTTGGCAGCAATGGCAAGGTTGTGGTTGGCGTAGGCTCGAGCATTGTCTAATTCCTTCTGCCTATCATATAGTAGGAAGTCAAGATTCTCCACTTGGCGCTTCATCTCCGGGTGACTTGGTATCTCCAACGGCATTCCCATAGAATCACGCCTTGCGAAGTGCGCAAAGCGAGTTCCCTGGATCAAGTTCTTATAGAAGGAACTTACTCATCCTAAATTCTTACTCATCCTAAATTCATCACCTCACTAACTTACTCATCCTAAATTCTTATAGAAGGAAGTTCAGTACCGCAAGTTCTACCAGTTGGGCAACGGAGGCCAACTGATCTTCGAGAGGGATCTTCATGCACTGTCTGAGTACCTTGAGCGCCTGCATCTGGAGTTCTTCGGAGCCTAACTCAAGGATTTTCCAGGAGGAGATTTACAATGGCTGATAGTTACTGATCTTCGAGGCAAGATGGAAGCACCTCTTTCCGAGAAGATTCAATTCACCGTGAGAGAGAACAACTGGCTAGATGGATTAGCCAAGGCTATGCATGAAGCTCTCGCCCGTGTTTGTAGACAAAACGCCAACTTGATCCAGGGAACTCGCTTTGCTCATTATGCA
This sequence comes from Avena insularis, assembly GCA_023614405.1. NCBI lineage: Eukaryota > Viridiplantae > Streptophyta > Magnoliopsida > Poales > Poaceae > Avena > Avena insularis. Next base: position 425,430,169 of record CM042692.1, on the reverse strand, counting down.
AGGCGTGATTCTATGGGAATGCCACTAGAGATGCCAAGTCACCCGGAGATGAAGCGCCAAGTGGAGAACCTTGACTTCCTGCTGTATGATAGACAGAAGGAATTGGACAATGCTCGAGCCTACGCCAACCACAACCTTGCCATTGCCACCCAGTGTAGGGGATCGGTGCGGAAAAAAAAAAATTCCTACGTTAAAACCCCAGAAACTGCCTAGGATCTATCTATGTAGTAATGCAGTAACGGCCGGAGCGTAGAGAATACATACCCTTGTAGACCGTACATGGTTAACGTTCCGCGGGGAACGTGGTTGAAGTAGTCGTACTCATAGCCGACCTCAAGTCGCGAAGCTCCTTGCAGGTCACCCCTTGCTCCTTCTTGATCTTCATCATCTTCATCGTGCAACTGCTCCGGCTCACGACATTCTAGCGCCCCAAGTGTTGCGCCTCATGTCTTCGTACACATCCGGTGCATGATGAGAACTCCGGCTCCCCGATCCCGCCGGGAGTGCGGAAGTTGATATCTGGCTAGGAATCCCTGCAGCGCAACGACGTACTGCAGGTGTGCCTTGATCGCACAGCCCAGACTTGGGGCCATGGTCACAAGGTATAGAGAGAGGGAGGAGGAGAAAGTCAACGAAAGGACTTCTCCAATTGTATGTTTTAATCCCACCCATGGGCACCCCTTTATATAGGCGGAGGGGGTGTGCCCTCCCCATTGGGTTAGCCATGTGGGACTAATACTAAAGGAAAAAGTTAGCAAAAATTCGGACTACCAAATGGGCCAAAAGTACTAAGCCCAAATAGCAAACAGAAAATACTTAAATAAAAGGAAAAAGAGAAAAGGCAGCAGCAGCCAGCTAGCCGGGTGGGCCGGCTCCACCGTGGTGGCCCAGCTCTGGTGGTAACTGGTAGGCGAGGCCCGGGTGGCTAGCCACCCCCGCCACTGGCTCGCCCGGTGGCTCGCCAACCTAGCCGAGTGGGTGGCTTGACCCCATGACCGCGCCACCCGCCTCGGCGCCGTGCCCGGCCTGGCTGGTGTGGCTGGCTATGGATTATCCATAGGGCTAGCTGTTTTTATCTTTTCCATTTATTTTTCTGCACTTTTATTTCTAGACTATTTCCCCCCGGGATTTAGTCTAATATAAAAGTTGCCTTTATAAATCTTAATCTAAATATTGTTTATAATATATTAATTCACAATTAACATATAATAAATATATATTTAAATTCCCATTTATCCGAAAACACTTTTCGGGGCTTTTCCTTTATTCTTTCTCTGAACAACTTCGGATCTCTCCGCGGAACGATTCTGGCTTTCTCTCTTTGTATACTGTGATTCCGTCTTACGAATGATCGCTCTCATCGTACCCTTAAGTGTATTCTCTCACGGCTTGGGAATGCTCTAGACATGATCTGTATCAATGATCAACAGAGGGACCAGGGATATCCATGTGACCCCTATGCATTCCTCATGACAATGTCGTTTGAACCGTCTAAATGTAGCATCCTCTTCCTTTTGTTTCTCAATACAACTTGTCCGAGATCCGATCATTGGCATCCCATACCTTGTTCAATCTCGTTCACAACGAGTTCTGTTTTCTTGTTACTGTGATTTTACATCCCCGTGACCTAGTCACCTATTGCAACATTTATAGATGTAATCTCACCAAGTCGGCCGTATGTATCTTTACCCGTCATGTGGGTGAACAAATCCCGGTCTTGTAGTCACATGTCATCTATTGTTCCTTCGGAATACCCAACGTACACCTTTATGGCCACCACATTACCAGATGACGTTTGATGTAGTCAAAGTAGCCTAGGGAAACAGTGAGTAATATGAGCTCACGGTCTAAGGAGAAGGAGTCTAGGTATAGCTGTTGCAACAATGAACTATATGACTTGATCGTGTTGCAATCCTTTGAGGAATGTCCAATCAGATCATTCTCCAATGATATGATCTTGTTGTCAGTCAGCATAAATGCCCATGATCTTGAAACCCAGATCATCTTCGTGACCAACGAACTAGTATGAATAGAGGCTACTAGGGACTTGTTTGTTTCATACCACACCAGTACCAATGTTTCTACTTGGCACAATTATAGCACAATATGAAACTATTATAAACTAATTGAGATATGACAATAAACACCTATTTATTATTTGCCTCTAGGGCATATCTCCTTCAGTCTCCCACTTGCACTAGAGTACAAATAATCCAGCTTGCATTTTACTCGTATATACCATATACCATATGCAATTACAGATCATGCATGCTCATGGGAAACGTCATGTCCATGTTATGTTTTACCAGATCATTATATATTTTTCAAATCATTAATGTCTTCCTAATTTTGACATTCACACCATTATCTTATAATGGGTCGAAGCATTTGTTTGGCAACAAAGTGAGACTTTTGTTTCTAGTGTTTATGATGACAGTCGTTTTCACTGTTGTCATCTAAACTTCTAACACACTTTGCTATCCTTTGTGTATATACTATAGTCATGGCAGCAGAACGAGGCCGGATTCTAGGAGCTTACAGTGACGTTAGATCAACCTCGAGGGCTTTCTCATGGGCCCTGGGACACATCATTCTACGTTAAAAGCGAACTAGCCCCACCATAACATTATACATCACATCAGATGGAGCTTTTACTATATCTATGTAGATCCTAGTGCATGAAATGCAACTATGCCACTTACTTTGCTTCTTGCCACTTAAGCACAAACTTAATTCTGGTTCAGTGATCAGCTCATGAATCACTTAAAGACAAGTTCTTACAGTTAAGACTTCGTCCTATCAACCAGAACTTCGGGTCACATTACGTCGAGTATACAACATGGTTATGTGGAAGAACCTATGACTGAGGCATAGGAGATGTAACACATCTCTTTCTTTCAACCATAGTTGCAATACTAACTCAATGCTTCATATGGTAAGAACTACTTTCTTACCTTGTTCCATTCTGAGCTTCTTCAGAATCTTGCTTAGGACATTCTGAACATCTTTCAGAATCAAGTCCAGGAAGCATTCGACATTTAGTGTTTATTAAACTCACCAATCTATCTCGATAGATCTTATTGTTTAATAACTTCAACTTCATCCTTATTTATCTCTCTTAAATGTTATTAACACCAATCACATCATTCATATATGTCGTCCACACATCCAGAATGTTTTCACGCTCCCACTCAAATATGACATTCATGTTTGAGATCCAGGGATTTCACTTAGCTCCCACTCAAAATATGTCAGCTACATATTAAGAATTAGACAAGCTGATTTGCTCCCACTGAAATCTAGGTCCTCTCGATAATCTTGGACATTCCAAAATTCCTTGATTGTCATCAAACCGAGAATTCCACTAACGAGATTTCAATGACCATTCATTTCTCGTACTTAGGTCCATCATGCTTCTTTGTAATTCATAGGTATGTCTTGTTCAAAGCATGACAAGTGAATCAACAATATAATTCCACAAACTTGTAGAATATATGGTTGAATCCTACTTTCTTTAGTAAAAGTATTCCCTGAAACTTTATGATCATTATCAACAGTTTCTCCTCTATTTGTAGAGTTTGGTTTCACGAAACAAATTCCGCTGCGCCACTCAACAAATCGGAGGTAAGGTCAAATACCTTGTTTTGATCTTTTACTTTCTTCCACATGTATCTTCATCAAGACACGTTAACTTAGGACAACATAAGGTTTGCCCCTTCGTGGAAGACGCATTCATAGCTTCCTAAGAATGCTCTACAAAGACTTGTTTATTCGCCACGATTTCGACTTGTCAAAATCTCCAGAAACTCGAATGTGCCATAACACTTATGGTGTTGTTTCCACGAATCTTTAGATGTTCCTTTGTATTTCAAATGAGTGTTTGCTTATTTCGATCTCTAACTCTAAATGACAACTATAACCCCTATAAGAGATGATATTATACCATATGTATTTAATACATAATGATTATGATGTTTAGACATTTGAACATAGTTTGAATTCGTCCAATTATCATAATTTGTGAAACATCTTTCACAGGTTCCTTTTATGCTAAACTTAACTTGAATACCTTAGTCATGTCGATCAAATCGAAGAGACTTCGTATTCTCGTTAATTTCAATATCCCATTTAGTTATGAACTCATTTGAACAATTCAAATCATTTCAAACTTCATGTTTCATTAAGTAAATACACTTATTCACTTAAGTTCACAATAAATGATTTCCACTACTTGTTGAAAATATGATACATCATTATGTATAAGTTTCAACATTTCTTCGCATATCACCGTTTTACCAGAATGCGGAGTTTTAGTCATTCTGCCTGAGAGGCATGGTTTTGCAAAGTCTCTAGATTATGCATCTAGGACCCCGATCTTTCATAAAGAACATGCAATAACCAAAATGACTTAAACTGCAGTGTCTTTTCATTATTAAGCTTTGGATATCTTTTAGCATTCTAATCCTTTATAAATGTTTAAACTATTATCATCAACATAGTGATGAGAATAACTTATTTAGAATCATAATGTGACCATAAGGTATTGTTCATAAGAATAGTACAAACTAGTTTGTGGCTTGTTCATATGAATAATCGTCTCGCCAAAAGCAAGACACACAAATAAGGATTACAAATTTATATTCAAGTCCACTAATCGAAATGATAAACTTTGAGGAAAGTGGTGATGTCGGCCATCAACTGTTTTGCTTGCCGTCATCAAGTCGTGTTGCCTCAAAACCAGCAATTCTCAAGCAGATTCTCCTATTTTCACAAAACGGGACAAGTATCAAATACTTTGCAAACTACAACAAGTTTTGCAAGAACCACATTTATAATTTGTATATCTTACATATACCTTTTCATCCATGACCTCCATTTGCAATCAAGCCCTTCTAAGAGTTCTTAACTCTAATGCAAGATCGCTAAGTGTTTTTCCAAACATTCTAGAGTCATCGAATTATCTCCTAATGGTTTTTGTATCAAGAAGAGAAGATCACCTTTTACGAGGATATCCCTCAAGCGTGGGTATTAATCTATGAAGTTGGACCCTTTTACTAAGTTCCAAATTAAGCAATATATTCCCATGGTTGCAAAGGACCTCAATGGGATAGGCTAAGATCTAATAAGATATTTGCAAACAAACATCTAGACTAAGTTTATAATAAGAGATCAATGTATAATTGGTCTCCACTAAAATGGTCATCCCCTGGACAACTTTAGTGATCGCATGATCCCTATCCTCTGCACCTCCCCCGATCACCACGACCATCCGTGCATTATCAAAGGTAGGCATTCAACAATGCCAATCACATCATCCATGTCACTCATGCTCGATCTTTCGATCTCTTGTGTTCCGAGGCCATGTCTGTACATGCTAGGCTCGCCAAATCTAACTTGTGTGTATTCGCTGTGCAACATGGCTTACACCCACTGTATGCGAACGTAGATATGTCTGACCCCCGATCATCACGGCCGACCTCATACCGAAGAACTTTCTTGGTGGTGCACACACAAGGGGAACACGGAACATTGAAATTCAATAGGGATTATCTTATTTGCTACCGTTGAGTATCTAAATACTAGCACACAATAAGATGTAAAAACTGGTATCAACATCATATGTATAATGTGATATGATATGGTCTTTCTTGCGCCTTGATCTCCATCGAGCGCTCCGGCATGATCTCCATCTTGCCCTTGGTTTGACGCCAAGTCCACGACGCCTCCACCAGGTCGTTCATCAGAACGATGACTATCACTACACTACTTAGTAACAGAAAAGTAAAGTACTTTACCTTTGTAACGACCAATGCCATATCATAATCACATTCCCCCTACAAAATAAAGTTAGACGCCTCTACTTTATCTATTGCAAATTTTACGTAGTTGTTAGGGCTTTCGCACTAGAACCGTTTCTAAACTACGAACTTTCCAACAACAACATGGATCTGACAGTTGTCTCTATTACACCCCTTTCGGGGCCCTCCATTGTAAATGCTATATCAACTATCGAATGAGAGACAGACACCCACTAGCCACTTATACGGTACAAGCCGTATGTTGAGCGTGGAACCAGTCTCGCGTACAAATACGCGTAAGGTCGGTCCGGGCCGCTTCATCAAACAATACCGTGATATAAACAAGTACACATTAGAGGGCAACAACTAAGGGATCAATGCCCGCACAAAACTTGTGCGTACTAGCCGTACAACACTCCTACGCATAGATCGGCTCTGATACCACTGTAGGGGATCGGTGCGGAAAACAAAAAAATTCCTACATTGAAACCCCAGAAACTTCCTAGGATCTATCTATGTAGTAATGCAGTAATGGCCGGAGCGTAGAGAATACATACCCTTGTAGACCGTACGTGGTTAACGTTCTACGGGGAACGTGGTTGAAGTAGTCGTACTCGTAGCCGACCTCAAGGTCACAAAGCTCCTCGCAGGTCACCCCTTGCTCCTTCTTGATCTTCATCATCTTCATCATGCAACTGCTCCGGCTCACGACATTCTAGCGCCCCAAGTGTTGCGCCTCGTGTCTTCGTACACATCCGGTGCACGATGAGACCTCCGGCTCCCTGATCCCACCGGGAGTGCGGAAGTTGATATCCGGCTAGGAAACCCTGCAGCACAACGGTGTACTGCAAGTGTGTCTTGATCGCACAACCCAGACTTGGGGCCATGGTCACAAGGTATAGAGAGAGGGAGGAGGAGAAAGTCAACCAAAGGACTTCTCCAATTGTATGTTTTAATCCCACCCATGGGCACCCCTTTATATAGGCGGAGGGGGTGTGCCCTCCCCATTGGGTTAGCCATGTGGGACTAATACTAAAGGAAAAAGTCAGCAGGAATTCGGACTGCCAAATGGGCCAAAAGTACTCATCCCAAATAGCAAACATAAAATACTTAAATAAAGGGAAAAATAGAAAAGGCAGCAGTAGCCAGCCAGCCGGGTGGGATGGCTCCACACCAGCGGCCCAGCAGCTGTAGCATCCCATCTGTCTAACATATGTAATATTACTTGGTCTAGTAATATAATGGCTACTTCCTACATATAATTGTTGCATCATAATTATATCATGCTCATATCATCATGCCACCTTGCATTTGAGCATGATCTGGCTATGGTTCCCTTATTGCATCATCTGGTGGTACAATCTCCTGGGTCAAACACGAGGGCTCCTCATATCAGCCATGGCAATCAAATTGAGATTGGTGGCTCTTCGTTCTTGGCGTCCTTAATTATTCTGGGCAATTCTGACATTGATGTTATCTTGGGCATGGATTGGTTAACAGCAAATGCAGCTGTGATTGATTGTGCTGAACGCTCGGTTTCTCTGAAAATTCCTGAAGGCCATATAGTCTATTCTCCAAGTTTGACTCCTGCAATTCAGCTTTTCTCTTTGGCGGCTCTGAATGATGATGCTATGGAAGCTATTCAGAGTGTTCCGGTGGTTTGTGAGTTCCCATATGTCTTTCCTAAAGAGTTGCCAGGTATGCCTCCTGACCGAGAGGTCGAGTTTGTGATTGAGCTTGAACCTGGAACCTCTCCTATCTCCAAGCGGCCTTATAAAATGGGTCCTGCTGAGTTGGCTGAACTTAAACGTCAGCTTGATGAACAAGACAAGTTGGGTTTCATTCAGCACAGTACTTCTTCTTGGGGTAGCCCAACCATCTTTGTGAAGAAGCAAGACAAGACTGATAGACTTTGTGTTGACTATCGGGCTCTCAATGCTAAAACCATCAAGAATAAATATCCCCTTCCGCGGATTAATGATCTCTTCGATCAGCTAGCTGGTGCTGTGGTATTCTCTAAGCTTGACTTGAGAAGTGGATATCATCAAATCAAGATTCACAAGGAAGATGTTCCCAAAACAGCTTTCACCACCCTCTATGGCCTGTATGAGTACACGGTCATGTCTTTCGGTCTCACCAACGCACCTGCCACCTTCTCGAGGCTTATGAACTCGATTTTCATGGAGTATCTTGATAAGTTCGTTGTGGTCTATCTGGATGACATCCTAGTCTATTCTAAGTCAAAGGAAGAACATGAAGAACACCTTCGGTGTGTCCTAAACAAGCTTCGTGAGAACCGCCTGTATGCAAAGTTCTCTAAATGTGAGTTCTGGCTGCCTCAAGTCACCTATCTTGGTCACGTCATCTCTACCAAGGGCATTGCCGTCAACCCAGAAACTATAAAGACAATTGTTGACTGGCTTCCTCCTGTAAATGTCAAAGAAGTCCGAAGTTTCCTTGGTTTGGCTAGTTATTGCCGTCGCTTCGTTCAGAACTTCTCGAAGATTGCGAAGCCTCTTACCGATATCCTCAAGAAAGGCAAGAAATACCTTTGGACTCCTGCATGTCAAGCAAGCTTTGAAACACTCAAAGAGAAGCTCACTTCCACACCAGTCTTGATTCCTCCAGATACATCAAAGCCTTTCCAGATATTCTGTGACGCCTCTTTGCAAGGATTGGGTGTGGTCCTTATGCAAGAAAAACAAGTTGTTGCTTACGCCTCTCGATAGTTGAAGACGCATGAGATCAACTATCCTACACATGACCTCGAACTCGCAGCAGTTGTCTTTGCGTTGAAAGTATGGAGGCATTACTTGCTTGGCAACCGTTGTGAGATCTTTTCTGATCACAAGAGTCTGAAGTATATCTTCACACAGCCCGATCTCAACCTTCGTCAGAGGAGGTGGATTGAAGCAATCAATGATTTCGATTTGACCATCAACTACACTCCGGGCAAGCTAATGTCATGGCCGATGCTCTTAGCCGAAAAGCTTATGTCAACAACCTCATGGTGGAAGAACAACAGCCTCTCTTGTGCGAGGAATTCCGCAAGCTCAACCTTGAAATTGTGGATCAAGGGTATCTTCTGAACCTTCTGGCAACCCCACTCTTGGAAGAAAAAGTTCTCTCCATTCAACTTGGTGATCCTTACACTAAAAAGATCATCTCCAACATTCAGCTTCCGAAGTATGAGTCCTTCCACGTCGACGACCAAGGCACTCTTTTCTTTGAACACCGGATGTTTGTTCCGAACTACCCGGGTTTAAGAGAGCAAGTTCTCAAGGAGGCGCATGATTCTATTCTTTCTATCCACCCTGGCAGCACTAAGATGTACATGGACTTGAAAACACAGTATTGGTGGCCTGGGTTGAAACGATATTGTGCCAAGTATGTCTCGGAGTGTGATGTCTGCCGCAGAGTTAAAGCTGTCCATCAAAAACCTTCCGGTCTTCTACAGCCATTGAAACTGCCGGAATGGAAATGGGAGAAAGTAGAGATGGACTTCATCACTGGTTTTCCAAGGTCGCAGAAGGGAAACAATACAATCTTTGTTGTCATCGACAGGCTCTCTAAAGTGGCTCACTTCTTTCCCGTCAAGGAAACAATTTCTGCAATTCAGTTGGCGGAGCTCTATATCAATAGAATTGTCTCTCTGTATGGGGTTCCTCTTGAGATCAGTTCAGACCGTGGAAGCATCTTCACTTCCAAGTTCTGGGGAGGTTTCCAAAATGCTTTGGGGACAAAATTGAACTTCAACACAGCTTACCACCCTCAGTCGCAAGGACAAGTTGAAAGGATCAATCAGATTCTAGAAGATATGCTCCGTGCTTGTGTCATCTCTTTCGGCATGAAGTGGGAAGAATGTCTTCCTTATGCTGAATTCTCTTACAATAACAACTTCCAGAAAAGTCTAAAGATGGCACCATTTGAGGCTCTCTATGGTCGCAAATGCAGAACTCCGATTGGTTGGTCGGGCGCAGGTGAAAGAACATTGTTTGGCCCCGACATTGTAACTCAAGCGGAGGAGAAGGTTCACATCATTCTTGAAAATCTGAAGATTGCTCAAAGTCGCTAGAAGAGCAACTATGACAGAAAGCACACGGACATGGAGTATGTCCCTGGTGATCTCGTTTACCTTCGTGTCACTCCCATGAGAGGCACGCACCGCTTTGGTATCAAAGGAAAGCTGGCCCCTAGATACATCGGTCCTTTCAAAATTCGTGGAAGAAGAGGAGAAGTTGCTTATGCTCTTGAGCTCCCTAAAAAACTCAAGGTCCATGATGTTTTCCATATCTCTCAACTCAAGAAGTGCTTCAAGGATCCCGGCAGGACCGTGGACCATGAGCTTATCAATCTCCAAGAAGACCTGTCTTACCAAGAACACCCCATAAAAATCCTTGAAGTCGCAGAAAGAAGGACTCGCAACAAGTCCATCAAGTTCTGCAAGGTGCAGTGGTCGCACCATTCCGTTGATGAAGCCACTTGGGAACGCGAAGATGAGCTCCGTGCCAAGTATCCTACCCTCTTCGTGTCTTCTTCTTCTTCCTAGAATCTCGGGGCGAGATTCCTGTTTAGTGGGGGAGAATTATAGCATCCCATCTGTCTAACATATGTAATGCTACTTGGTCTAGTAATATAATGGCTACTTCCTACATATAATTGTTGCATCATAATTATATCATGCTCATATCATCATGCCACCTTGCATTTGAGCATCATATAAAACCCTTCTCTTTTGGTTCTTCTCTCATATGCATTATTAATGGTTTTGGGCTCTTGATATATTGTATTTGATTCTTGATAAATTCTTGATGCCCAAGTTGAGTTGGGGGAATATCTTTTATTCAACTCCATCACCTTTCTTTGTCACCACCTTATAATCCCACCATCCTAGTTACCCATGAGCTTTCACTTTCTTTGGCATTTGATCTAGCTCATGTGGGTTGGGATGGATCCAATTCTATTTTTCTTTTGTTTGGCCTTTACCCCACATTTTGGTAATGCATGGGAATAATGCCATGTGCATTATTTTGTTTTCACAAGATAAAACCTAGCATTTAATGCTTTTGCATGGGCCATGCAGTTCTCATCCTCATCCCCTTCTTTTGGGTTTTTCTTGTATTTTTGGAAGTGGGGTATGGTCCTTTGAGAATCAATTCAGGGTGGCCATTCTTTTGCTTACCATCAAACCTTACCCCTCTTTATCCATCACCCCATCTATGCATGATCATGTGAGATCTTTTCCCATAAACCCCAACTTCCAATCTCTCTTGTGTTTGTCCTCACCATCACCTTGTGCTCCACCATAAACCCCAAACCTCACCATCATCTTCCACTTTTCTTGACCTTGGTGGATCACCACAAGACCCTAAACCACCCCTTGCATGAACTAGTTAGAACCCTAATCTACACCTCACCCTTCTTTAAAACCCTCTCTCCCTAATCTTCCTCTCTAACCCTAACCCCACCTTATCACCTCACCATGCCGAGGCACCTACCCCTGGCTCTAACTACCCCCTCCAACCCTAACCCGAGCCCTCCTAAACCCTAGTCGAGGATAACCCTAGCCACACCCGAGCCTTCCCCCTCTCCATTCCCTCTCTCTCTCCCTGCCATGCTGGCCCCACACCGAGCTACCCCTCGCCCTGGCCCACGGCACCCCTACCCCCCCTGGCCGCCCACGTCGAGCACGTGAAGGAGGAAGCAAAAAGGTGGCCGAGCCACCTTTTCACTCCACCGATCCCCCACGGCATCACCCTCTCTCCCCGTCCCTATCTACTCCCTCTCCCTCGTCTGGTAGCAGCCCAGATCCATCCCCAGGGCCTTGCCCTTCCCTCTCCTTCTCCACTGACGCCACCCTCTCTCTCTCTGTTCACGGCGCCACTGCCGGTGTCCACCACCGATCTCTCGCACCAAAGGCGGGCGTGGCATGGAGGTTGTCGAGAAGCCAGCAAGATCCCTGCGTCGCCTCAGACACGCCTTGAGGAGGAGACGCCTACACGCTGCACACGACACCACCCCGGGAAACTAAAACCCTAGTTCATCGCGTCCAAAGCTCGCCCGGCTGCGCGCCCCGGCCCGATCCGTCACCACCATCTTCTCCACGGTGAGCCCTGGATCCTCTCTGACATCCCCTCTCTCTCTCCGGCACAGCCTGGACTCGCCGTTCGTTTCATCGAACACGCTCTGTGCGCCGGTGGCCGCTGCTTCGGCTCGTCGCCACGCCACAGCACGCCTCACCTAGCGCCCCTATACCCTCCTAACACCAAACCCCAAGCCACCATAGTGGCTCCGCCCTCTTGGCAAGGCGTCCTTGAGTTCGAACCTCAGCGCGCATCGTCCTCGCGCCCGCTCTGTCCGTCAGAGATCGAGAAGAAAAACAGTAGCAGCTGCGCTTTGCACATACCCCCTCCACACTTTTTGGCCTCAACCCGCAATCCTTCGAGGCCCACCAGACAGCCTCCCATGGCAGATTTGCAAAAGGCCCCCCCAAAGTCTGGGCCGCTACCCGCGGTCCCTGTCTCTGCCGCGTGGCACCTGCGGGCTTAGCCACTGGCACGTGGGGCCATTTGACCACATGTCCCACCTGTCTGTCTCGTGGGCTAGGTAAGCTCACGGTGAGAAAAGCTTTGCGTTGATTACCAGGTCCACACGCCGTACAGGCCCCACCGTCGATGACTTGGGTTAGATTCTTCTGTATAAAAAGCTTTTCTCAAGAAATTTCTCATTGAAATAAAAACCATTTCATAAATGTTTAAATACAAATTCAAATCTGTTTTTAAATAACTTTAAAATTATAAATCCAAATAATACAAATGATATATGTTTTGGAATCAAAAAATGTGAGGAATTCAAATATGCCATTCAAAATATCTTTTGGGCAAATTAAATTTCGACATTGTTTAAAATTACAACAAAATGCCCTTTTCTTAATAAATTAATAACTTTAAATCTATAACTCCAAATTTGACAAATAATATGTCTAATTTGGTCAGCGCGATGAGCCCGTTCTAACTATGCATTCCTTGTTCTGAATTGTAGCATGCATCATACAAATATAAAGTATACAGCAACTTATATGAGGGCAAACCGGACTAAAAACTTAATAAAATGCTTTAATCTTGTACCCCACACCTCACCCATGCCATGCTACATTATTGCCATGCAAATTGTGCATCATTCATCATGGCATGCTTGTTTGCTTGTCGCATTTTAATCCATATGCTTGTGCACTTTATTTATGTTGGCCCTTGTTTGTTTGGTTCTTCTTCGAATAGACGCCGAGCAGGGGATATATCAGGAATCCCAGGAGCACTACCCAGATCCGTCTCTCGCTTCAATCGAGCTGCAAGCACTACCACATGCTTGCATACATATAGTACCTATTGCCTCTATCTTATTCTTGCATCATTGAGTCGCGATCGCATTAAATTGAATCCCAAGTACTGCATAGCCTTTACTTTTAAACCCCACCGAAGCTTGTTCCTCCATCCCATGAGCCATTACTACAGGAGTTGTTTGAGCCATGCGGGTCGTAGAACAGCATGTGTAGGGTATGTGAGTGTCTGATGGATAACGAGGTACCTAAACAACTTAACCTGAGTAGTAATGGGATAACTAATGAAAGTGGCACCAGTGAACGATATCTGCTATTTGGTTTTTCATGCTCACTTGTGTCCCGTAGGACCCCGAGTACTTGATTCCTGTTCCTTGACTATTCGCACTATCCACATCCGGGAGGCCTTATGGACCCCAGGCGAGCTTGATTCATTCTTATTTCTTGGGGCCACAAAGTAGTTTGGGGCTTTATTACTATCTGTACTTATGCCATGCTTCTTGCTTTATTTAAGATTGTGCGTGGAGCACCTGCTATTTTGGATCGTGACACATTTTATTTGTATCGACAAGCCAGTCACACTTTCGGGTTCCCGATCGTTTACCGTCCCACACAAACCACAGGTCCGTTCGAGCCGCCAACTTTCTTGGGTAGCTTAGTGGGGTGGCCCCCTGAAATATTTCTGAATCCTGTGATCGCTTTGTCGTGAATGCCTCGTTGGGTTTTGAGTTGGTTTTTCCAAGGTTGATCGAGTGTGTGTTGCTATTTGTGCACCCCTGCAGGGTAAATCTTTCTGAAAGCCGTGTCCGCGGTTATGGACGACTGGGAGCACAGTTTCTCGATCATAGACAAGTATAACTAAAGTACCGCTCTTAATTTGACTAAGTACCTGACTAGTAAATAGTGCAATACTCATGGAATGTTTAATAAAACTGCCAACGGATGGGTTGTTCGTCCGCTTTCTCGTTAGTAAGCGAGAAGGAGGATGGATCATTAATTATCTGTTATAATGTTGTTACTAATTAACGGACATCCATCTATCATTGGTTAGGCGGATGGTTAGCGGTATCTATAGACTTGTTAGTTATTATCTTTTCTGCAATTCGTCACCCGGTATATGTCCCCTTTAGAGGCATAAAGACTTGCTGAGTACCCCTAGGGTCTCACACGATAAATTGTTTGATTCAGATGAACAGGTGTATTCGCAAGATGGATACTGGGTGGAGGAGACGAATGATGTTGGCAACGATCACTCGGTGTAGAGATTCCGGGAACAGGAATCCGTGAGATCTGTGGGCGGGATGTGTTTATTTATATGGCATCTTATGCCGATTTGCTTCTTATCCGTACTCGGACCTTGTTTTCTGCTTCCGCCTGATACTCTGATGTTTGATGTATGAGGAGCTATCCTAAAATATTATCTCTATCTAGGATATTTGGATCTTGCCGTATGGTGTTGCAATATTTCTATTTCTTTTAGATGGAATGGCTCTGTGAACAGTTGTATGGTGGCTTTCATACATACTCACTTGTGTATGTAGTTGATCCCTTCGCCTACCGATTACGCCACTCGTTTTTGTCCCGATGTTCTGGAAGTGGTTAGGACGGCCAAAAGGTCTACCTGTGAGTGGCCCCTGGGCCCCACCGTACTATTTTAACCACTTTCGCTCATCCAGGCATGTAACTAAGAGCGTAATTCACCGAGGTAGTTACAGCAGCCCCCGTGGTGGCAGCCTGGCGAGGCAGCCCGGGTGGGCTGGCCACCCCCCGGCGGCCCGCTGGCTCCCGCGGCCCGGCTCGCCCCGGTGGCCTGCCAACCCAGCCCGGGTGGGCCGGCAGCCCCGCGGCCCAGCTCGCGCCACCCCGCCTGGGTGGGCCGGATCGCCCGCGGCGGCTCGTGGCGGCCTGTCCTGCCTGCTTGTGGTATCGCCTAGTTACCTGCCGCCCTGTGCGGTGGCGGTTATCCGCCACCCACAGGGCTGGCTGTTTTTATCTTTTCTATTTATTTTTCTGCACTTTTATTTCTAGACTATTTCCCTCTGGGATTTAGTCTAATATAAAATTTGCCTTTATAAATCTTAATCTAAATATTGTTTATAATATATTAATTCACAATTAACATATAATAAATATATATTTAAATTCCCATTTATCCGAAAACACTTTTTGGGGCTTTTCCTTTATTCTTTCTCCGAACAACTTCGGATCTCTCCGTGGAACGATTCCGGCTTTCTCTCTTTTTCTACTGTGATTCCGTCTTACGAATGATCGCTCTCATCGTACCCTTAAGTGTATCCTCTCACGGCTCGGGAATGCTCTAGACATGATCTGTATCAATGATCAACAGAGGGACCAGGGATATCCATGTGACCCCTATGCATTCCTGATGACAATGTCGTTTGAACCATCTAAACATAGCATCCTCTTACTTTTGTTTCTCGATACAACTTGTCTGAGATCCGATCATTGGTATCCCATACCTTGTTCAATCTCGTTCACAACAAGTTCTGTTTTATTGTTACCGTGATTTTACATCCCCATGACCTAGTCACCTGTTGCAACATTTATAGATGTAATCTCACCAAGTCGGCCATATGTACCTTTACCCGTCATGTGGGTGAACAAATCCCGGTATTGCAGTCACATGTCATCTACCGTTCCTTCGGAATACCCAACGTACACCTTTATGGCCACCGCATTACCAGATGACGTTTGATGCAGTCAAAGCAGCCTAGGGAAACAATGAGTAATATGAGCTCACGGTCTAAGGAGAAGGAGTCTAGGTATAGCTGTTGCAACAATGAACTATATGACTTGATCGTGTTGCAATCCTTCGAGGAATGTCCAATCACATCATTCTCCAATGATATGATCTCGTTGTCGGGCATATAAATGCCCATGATCTTGAAACCCAGATCATCTTCGTGACCAACGAACTAGTATGAATAGAGGCTACTAGGGACTTGTTTGTTTCATACCACACCTGTACCAATGTTTCTACTTGGCACAATTATAGCACAATATGAAACTATTATAAACTAATTGAGATATGACAATGAAAACCTATTTATTATTTGCCTCTAGGGCATATCTCCTTCACCCAGAAGGCCCAGACTTTCTCCCTGCTTGTTAAGGATCGCCAATCACTTCGCCGGTAACGCGAGAAGAAGGATCGCAACATCGCTCATCTTCGCAAGAAGGTGGCCGACCTCGAGAAGACCATCCAGGAGCAAGAAGCTCAACTTGTCGCAAAAGAAGAAGAAGAGGAAGAAGGTGAAGACATCCAGGGGGATATTCACTCATACCTCAGTGATGACAATGACTATCTGGAGGATGATGCCATGGACTTCTACACCGACGATGATAACTCTGACTTCATCGATGATGAGTAGATGCACTTGAGCACTATCGTAGGAGTGAGAAGTATCGGTCCCATTGTATCTTAGCTCATAGAATGATTCTTAAAACCATCCGTTTTCCTTTCATGTTGTGGTGTCTGTGTTCGTATCATGTGCCTTGATTGAATGAATGAATGAGAAGAAGTTAGTTTGCAAAACCTGAGTTCAAATTCAAAGTTTTAGCTTTGAAAACAAAACCATGAACCTTAGAACTTTCGATCTTACCCCATTATCTCTCTCAATCTTCAGATGACTCGTGGAAACCAAGGAGGGAGCAGCTCATCGCAGGATCCGATGCTGCAGATTCTACAGATGCTAGTTTCCGACCGTGAAGCTAATAGAGCAGAGCGCCAAGCTAACCTAGCCACCCTGCAACAGATCGCCCAGATGGCCCACAATAATCAAGGCCATGGAAATCAGGATCATCATGGATCCAAACTCAAAAACTTCCAGAATACCAATCCCCTATCTTTAACAAGTTGGAACACCCGTTGGATGCTAATGATTGGTTACAGACCATGGAGAATAATCTAGAAGTCTTTGGAGTTGACGCTAACAAGAAAGTTCTGTTTGCCACCCACTATCTGGCAGGAGATGCAAGAGCCTGGTGGAACAGCACCCGTACGATGAACCACAGTCAAGTGATGACGTGGGAAGCTTTCAAGGTCAAGTTCAGCCGCACCCATGTGCCGCAGGGTTTAGTCACCAGAATGAGAGATGAATTCAGAGAACTGAAGCAGGGCAGGATGACAGTAGTGGAGTACCGTGACAGATTTTTGTCCCTCGCTAGGTATGCACCTGATGAGATCAACACGGAAGCCAAGAAGAAGGAGAGATTCCTGAATGGACTGCATGATGAGATGCAGACGGTGTTAGTCAACATCCGGTTTGATGATCTCGAAGAGCTAGTCGACTCTGCCATCCAGATGGAAGGAAATATCAACCAAGCGAATGGCAACCGTAGGATGATGCACCAAGCTGAGTCCCACAATACCCAAAAGTATCGCCCCAACCCGTCTGCAGGATATGCCCCAAGGAACAATAGACCCCTAATGTCTCGCCCAAGCTACCCCAACCGTAGCGGAGGAAATGTGAAGACCGGAGGAAACCACAACAACAACAACCCAGGCAACTCCAACAACTTCAACCGTGCACCGCCCAGTCCAACAACAACAACAACAACATACTGCCCCAAGGACTAGAAGCAATGCCGTGCCTGTTGCAGCCAAAGACAAGTCTCAAATTAGTTGTTTTGAGTGTGGAGCGAAGGGTCACTATTCCAACGAGTGTCCCAAGAAGATTGCAGCCACTACCAATGTGAATGCCCTAGCTCAGCAGCAGCGCCATGTTCAGCCCGGAAGAAGATTCGCCCTAGGGAATTCGCTCAACCGCAACGGCCGTCTATTCCACATGAACACTGAAGAAGCCCAAGAAGCGCTAGATGTCGTGATGGGTATGTTTTCTGTTAACTCAGTATTAGCAAGAGTGTTGTTTGATTCTAGAGCATCGCACTCGTTTGTTACCGAAGAGTTTGCATGCACTAGTAAGATTCACCCAACCAACTTGAAGCATGTTATGATAGTTCAAATACCTGGTTCAACCACCAAAGCTAGAAAAATTTGCAAGGCTGTGCCTATCAGAATACACGGGATAGATTTTTACGCCAATCTAATAGTACTTCGAACCAAAGGTTTGGAAGTAGTACTAGGAATGGATTAGATGTCGAAACATAAAGGATTGATCGACTGTGCCAAGAAAGCCATCACCATGACCAGTAGCTCTGGAGTGTCAGTAGAGCATATATCTGAAAACTTGCCCCGTCAATTCAAATGCAAGTAGAGTCTAGCCCTACCCACCATAGACCAAGTCAGAGTAGTCTGTGAATACCCCGACGTATTCCTAGATGAATTGCCCGGTATGCCCCTAGATCGGGATATCGAGTTCATTATTGAACTAATTCCTGGAACCGGACCCATAGCTTAGAGACCCTATAGCATGAACCCATCAGAGTTAGTGGAGCTAAAGAAGCAACTTGATGCTATGCTAGAGAAAGGCTTGATTCAACCAAGCGCATCGCCATGGAGATCGCCCGTTCTGTTTGTCGACAAGAAAGATGGAGGTAACCATTTGTGCACGGATTACCGGAAGCTGAATGATGTCACCATCAAGAACAAGTACCCACTACCCAAGATAGAGGATCTGTTTGATTAGTTGACTGGTGCCAGAGTGTTCTCTAAGATTGATCTTAGAACTGGTTATCAACAACTCAAGATTCGTGCAACGGATATTCCAAAGACCGCCTTTACCACCAGATATGGATTGTATGAGTATACGGTCATGTATTTTGGATTAACCAATGCCCCTGCTTATTTCATGAATCTCATGAATAAGATCTTTATGAACTTTTTGCATAAGTTTGTCGTGGTTTTTAACGACGATATTCTTATCTACTCTGAGTCAGAAGAAGACCATGATCAACATCTGGGAATCATCCTTGAAACCCTTAGAAAGCATCAGTTGTATGCCAAGTTCAGCAAATGTGAGTTTTGGCTGAAAGAAGTAGGATTCCTCGGACATATTGTGTCATCTGGAGGAGTCGCTGTTGATCCCGCCAAGATCAAAGATGTTGAAGAATGGGAAGCCCCAACTACTCAAACCCAAGTCCATGCATTTCTCGGATTAGCGGGATATTACCGCAAATTCGTACAAGGATTTTCAAGCATCACAAGACCCATGACACAATTGTTGTAGAAGGACAAGAAGTTTGAATGGACCGACAAATGTGAAGCAAGTTTCCAAGAGCTCAAGAAAAGATTGATTTCAGCCCCAATATTGATTATGCCAGATATCAAGAAGCCGTTTGATGTGTATTGTGATGCATCCAAGATTGGTCTCGGATGTGTGTTGATGCAAGAAGGCAAAGTCATAGCATATCTGTCTAGACAAATGAAGCAACATGAGCAAAACTACCCCACCCATGATCTTGAACTAGCAGCTGTAGTGTTAGCCTTGAAGACATGTCGTCATTACCTTATGGGTAACCACTGTGAGATTTACTCGGATCACAAGATCTTGAAGTATATTTGCACTCCGAAGGAGCTGAATATGAGGCAAAGGAGATGGATAGAGTTAATCAAGGATTATGACCTTGACATTCACTATCACCCCGGCAAAGCCAATGTGGTAGCAGATGCTCTTAGCCGATTGTCGTGTAGATTAAACACCATGATCAAAGAGAACCAGCCAAGTTTGCATGAAGAGTTGGAGCAGTTTAGAACTAAGCTAGTTAGCAAAGGATTTTTAGCTAGCATTGAACTTCAACCCACTTTGATTAGTCAAATCAAGGAAGCCCAGAAGGGAAATGCAAGTATCGACGGAATCAAGCGTCGTATTTGTATAGGAAAGGTACCTGGATTCACCGAAGACGAAGAAGGAGTTCTGTGGTAGAAAGGACGTATCTGTGTGCCAGCAGATTCGGGGGTGAAGCAAGTTATCATGCAAGAAGCTCATGATACTCTTTATTCTATCCACCCTGGAGGAACGAAGATGTATCAAGATTTGAAGGAGCAATTTTGGTGGCACAAGATGAAGCGGGAAATCAGAAGTTACATCGCCAAGTGTGATATCTATCAGAGAGTCAAAGCGGAACATCAGAGACCCTCAGGACTATTGCAACCATTGCAGATTCCGGAATGGAAATAGAATTCCGTCGGAATGGACTTTATCACTGGTTTGCCTACTTCTAGTAGGGGAAATGACTCAATCTGGGTCATCATTGATAGACTGTCCAAGGTAGCCCACTTTATACCTATCAAGACAACCTACCAAAGCTCGAAGCTAGGAGAGCTGTACATTGCCAGAATTGTTAGTTTGCATGGAACCCCAAGACCATAGTATCGGATCGAGGAACCCAATTTACCTCGAGATTTTGGCAGAAAGTCCAAGAAGGATTAGGAACCAAGTTGAATTTCAGCATAGCTTATCACCCGCAGACCGACGGACAGACTGAAAGAATCAACCAAATCTTAAAAGATACGTTGAGAGCTTGTGTGTTAGAGTATGGATCAAAATGGGAAGATTGCCTGCCCTTCGCAGAATTCTCATACAACAACAGTTATCAAGCCAGTTTGCAAATGGCCCCATTTGAGTTCTTATATGGAAGAAAGTGTCGTGCCCCTTTGAATTGGTCGCAAGTAGGAGAGAGTCAGATTTCCGGACCCGACATCCTACGAGAAGCCGAAGAGAAGGTTCACAAAGTCCGTGAGCACCTCAAGACCGCCCAATCCAGACAGAAGAGTTATGCTGACAAGAGACGTAGAGACCTGACTTTCAATGTCGGAGATTTCGTGTACCTCAAAGTGTCACCGTTGAAAGGAATGCAGCATTTTCAGCTGAAAGGGAAGTTAGCCCCCAGATATATTGGACCCTTCAAGATTTTGAATCGCCGAGGAGAAGTATCATATCAACTGGAACTGCTAGAAGAGATGTCAGCCATCCATAATGTGTTCCATATCTCGTTACTTCGCAAATGCCTAGAAGTGCCGGAGAAGACCAAAGTTTTCAAGAACATAGATCACCGAGCCATTGATATCAACAAGGATCTGACGTATCGTGAAGTGCCCATCCATATCTTGGAAGAATCCTTTAGAACCACCAGGACCCGGATTATCAAATTCCTCAAGATCCAATGGAGCAAGCACACCGAAGAAGAAGCTACTTGGGAGCTCGAAGATTACATTAGGACCGAGTTTCTAGATCTCTTTAGTTCCTAGTTTTTCTTAAACCTCGGGATGAGATTTTGTTTAAGGGGGGAAGGTTTGTAACATCCCAAATCTTTAATCAAGGTTACCAAAGTTCAAATCACCCAATTTAGGGTTAACAAAAAAACTTTTTATTATGAAAATAATTATGGATGCATGTTTTGATGCATTAGTATAGCATTGTGTGTAAATGCCATGTTTGATTGTTCTAAATGATATGAAATGGTTTAAGGTGAATGCCACATCATCTAGATCATCTACAAAAAAAATCCAAGGAAAAAGAAATCAAATAAGATTTAATAATGCAAATGGTCACTTTAGCCATTTTAATCCACTAGGCCACTTTAGGTGTTCCTAGAAGTCTTTTCCCAACAGAAACAATTCTAGATCTTTGCACCCCTTGCTAGTACAAGTAAAGATCTACCAAGGCCCACTTTAAAATCTTACAAAAACACTTAGCCACTAATTTTAAATGGCATTGGAAATTGGAATCCAAATCATACGAGAAGATCCCACTTTAGCAAAAACCAACCAAACCAATTCACCTTGACAATTCCTAGCAACTAGAGACTCTTAAGCATAAGTGTAGTTCACACACCAAAAATCTTTTAAAAATTCAAATTTGAATTTCTTGCGGCCATTTGACCTAACACCTTGCAGACATAGAATAAACTCTAGCCTAATTCTACTATTTGAGCAGCGATCCTTCAATGCATTGGCCCCCATTACACTCCCCTTGTCCCCTCTTATCCTAACCCAGCCCCAGACAGCACCCTCCTTCGCTGCTGCGCTAGTAGAGCGCCGCCCAAAGATGGTCACCTTCGGTCGACCATGGACCGTTCAGCCCAGAGCGCCCCTCTCTCTCCTGCCATGTCTAGGACGATCGCCGCACCCTACCGCCCCTCTCTGTATCGTCCCCAAGCGCTACCAGGCCCTGGACCACTTCAGAATGGCCGCGCCCACCGCGTCTACGCCATGCCGAGCACACGCTAGAGTGCCGCACCTGCACACGCCGTGCCTCAACCATAGCTCGCGCGCACCGCACCGCCATGACCCCAGGAACCGCCCGGACATGCCCGTTCGCCGCCGCTTGACCTGCAGCCCCCGTGCGCCGCGTCGAACGCCGCTTCTACCGTGCAGAGCATCAGCCACGCCCAACCAAATGCCACCGCCCCTAGCCGCGCCTTTACACCGTAGACGACCGCCAGCAGACCACGCACCGTCCCCTACCTGCAGTCGCGACAATAGCACGCTGTACCGCCCTCGCCGGAGACGCCATCCCATCCCGTTCGGTCGCTTTGTCGAGCTATAAATAGAGGCCACCCCCAGCCTCATTCTACACACCATCTCACTCCCCCCTCTCCACTGATCCTTCCACCCCATCCCCGGTGCAAGGCGTGTTGCCGTTCTCCGGAATTTTGCCGGAGCTTGCCATAGCAGAGGAGAAGAGGCGCCGTCGATTGGAGTTGTCCCAAGAGCTGCCACGACCACGCCTAGAACCGCCATCGTCCACCAGTTTGATCGCCCCCATCGCCACGTCTAGCTGGAGCCCTAGTAATCCCCCACGTACCCCCACCGTGCCACATTAGGGTTTGATCTATCCAGAGCTGTTCATCGGAAAATGATGAACCACGACCGTCGATTTCTATTCTAATCGCACGGCTGAGATTGCCTCGTACCGCTTCGGTTAGGATTATCCGCTGACATGCGGACCCCCCTGTTAGTTTCCCTTTATGCCGCAGAGCGCCACTGGGCCGGCCCGTTAGTTTTCCCGCTCTAGCCCACCGTTTCAAATAAAGGTTTTTCTATTTAGGTTTAAACTAGATTCTGTCCACTTATTTAAAAATCAACTCAGAGAGATTCACTTAACCAAATGGCATGATTCAAATTTTGTTAGAAATATAATTAAAATCTCTATCCATGCCTGTTGGATTTAAATCAATTGGAGTTAGAGATCACATATAGCATAAATAACAAGACATAGACTTTTCTACATTCAAACATTTTTCAAAAATTAACCATAATAGCTTTTGAGTTGTTTCCAACTCTAAAAAATCACATTTGACAATACCTATCTAAATATGTAATAATATTTAGGTTTGCATGCAGTGACTTTGGACTAGTACCAAAATAATGCTATATAGGCATTTCTAGTCACTTTAAATCATTTAAATGATAAACTTAGACCTAGTGAAATATGATCAAACATTTAAATTACATTCCCATATACTAGAATATGTGGTGATGACATGTGTCCATATGATCCCATATTTTAATTGGAGAATATTAAATCTTAAGTATTTTCAATGAGTAGAAATTACTTTTCTCAAATAAAATAAATGAAACTAGTTCTTTAAATCTTGTGATGAGCGTGATGATGCTAGATCATCAAGTGTGTGCATTAATATGCTAAATAGACTAGTTAAGTATTGTTTGGTGATTGTGTATCCCGTATGTATTTATAGATGATAGTACCGACCAAGTATACGAGGAGGAGGAGTTCTACCCCAAAGAAGACGAGGAGAATTTCAACCACTGCACCAATCAAGGCAAGCTAGAACTAAGCAAGTTAACACTTGCCCCCTTAACCTAAGCAACTGCGTTAGGCATGCTTTGGTTATACATTTTGATTTGTACGCATCCTAAGTTTTAGTTACAAGCTTTAAATCTTTTTACTTTACCAAAGTTTCTTTACTTTTAGTAAGGCTTGGTGAGATTTTAGAAAGTAGTATAGATAGCATAAAGAGTATAAAACTTGGCCTATACTAGATGTCATTCTATGGCATGAGATTGAGATTAGCATCCCACCTTAGTGAACACTCTTAACTTAGTGGTTAGTGCTAAACCAAAAACTTGATCACTCTAGATGGGAATACTTGGTGAAAATGCTTATGAAAACCTTGGAATGATGAGTCATTCTATTGAAATGTTTTGACATGTGTTGAGAAACACAAATGGTTTATGATGATGAAAATGTTGAGGCATGAGCCTTAGCCCTTTATAAAAATTGATGGTTGGGTTCGGATGCGGTACCATTCCAATTTTACCGTACAGCCACAATACCTGAAATGGGTAAGGCTTTGCCAGAAGTTTATATGCATTAGTATGGGTTCCCTCACGGAAGTGGTTTGAGCTGAGGCTACCTCTTGATGTTGTCCACCTATGCAGTGCCTAGGATGGCAGATGGCCATGGCTGGGAGGCCAAGCTCATAGGAGAGGTGCTTATACTAGAGTGTGTAAAGGAAAGGTTATGATTGATTATCCGTATACTAAGTATGATGATTCAGGGTTATCCTTGACGGATGTATCAAATTTTGTGGTGAAAGTGTACCACCTCTGTAGAGTGTCAAATTATTCGAATAGCCGCGTCCGTGGTCATGGACAGTTGGAGTGGCCATACTGTTCCGTCATCAGATGTTTTCAAAATGACTTATGAAATGAATTGTGAATTGACTTGACCACAACAGGGTTGTGACTATGAAAGCTAAGTTCCCACTTAGGTGATTTAGAACTTTATTTTATCTTTCTTTGTTTCTGAACTCAGCTTAGGTTTCAAATTTAGCTTTGCAAATCAACTTCGAGTTTAGCATTCCTACTAGAACTACCTTACTTGTTAGTGATAGTTTGTGAGTACTTAAAGAGTACTCATGGCTTTGTCCCTGGCTATTCCCGTAGCTAGACTATGAGGAGGACTATCCGGAGGAAGGACAACAGGAAGGCTACAACAACTAGGATCATCTCCCATCGTCAGCATTGCTTGTGACACTGAAGATGGAGCCCACTACTACGCTTAATTTTCCGCTGCTTGTTTGTATTAAGACTGGATCCGGAGATCCTTTATTTGTGTAAGACCTTATTATGGTTGTAATGGATGATTTACTGTGATATCCAATCTGTTATGTCTCGCCAAAATGGTAATCCTGGGATTGCGATGTATGGCATAACAAGCATCTGGGATTAAAAATCCGGGTGTTGACACTCATGCCTCAACATTTTCATCACCAAAAATCCATTTGTGTTTCTCAACACATGTCAAAACATTTCAATAGAATGACTCATCATTCCAAGGTTTTCATAATCATTTTCACCAAGTAGTCTCATCTAAGTTTTATGCTTAGCACTAGCCACTAAGGTTAAGAGTGTTCACTAATGAGGGATGCTAATCTCAATCTCATGCCATAGAATGACATCTAGTATAGTCCTAGTTTTATACTCTTTATGCTATCTATACCACTTTCCAAAAATCCTCACAAAGCGTTAACTAAAAGTAAAGAACTTTGGTAAAGTAAAAGAGTAAAGCTTGCAAGTAAAACTTGGGATGGGTATAAATCAAAGGTATATAACCAAAGCATGCCTAATGCATCTTGCTTGGGTTATCTTGCAATTAGTGATGGCTTGCCTTTATTGGTGCAGTGATTGAAGTTCTCCTCTTCTTCTTCGGGGTAGAACTCCTCCTCGTCGTATCCTTAGTCGGTACTATCGTCTATAAATGAATACGGGGTACACAATCACCAAATAATACTTAACTAGTCTATTTAGCACACTAAGGCTCACACTTGATGATCTAGCATCATCACAATCATCACAAGAATTAAAGAACTAAGTTTATTTAGTTTATTTGAGAAAAGTAATTTCTACTCATTGAAATTAATTAAGATTTAATATTCTCCCATTAAAATATGGGATCATGTGGACACATGTCATCACCACATATTCTAATACATGGGAATGTGATTTAAAGGGTTGGTCACATTTTATAAAGTTTAAGATTATTATTTAATAGATTTAAAGTGACTAGAAATGCCCTAATAGCATTCTTTTGGTACTAGTCCAATGTCACTACATGCAAACCTAGATATTTTTATCTTTCCATTTAGATATTGTCAAATGGGATGTTTGAGAGTTGGAAACAACTCAAAAGCTATTATGGTTGATTTTTGAAAAATGTTTGAAGTTTCAAAAGTCTCTGTCTTGTTATTTTTACTATAGATTATCACTTACTCCAAATGATTTAAATCCAACGGGCTTGGATATATAATTTAATTATCTTTTTAACAAAATTGGAATCATGCAATTTGGTTAAGGGAAACTCTCTGAATTGATTTTTGAATAAGTGGACAGAAACTAGTTTAAACCTAAATGGAAAAACCATATTTGAATTTCCAGGCCTGGGCGGGAAAGCTAAACGGGCCGCCTAATCAAGACAAAGACAGTAGTGTGACAGAGAGGGGGGTCCACTCGTCAGCGAGACTAACTATGCGAAGCGGTATCGTTTAACCTGATCCCTACGATTAGAAGTAAGATAGACGACTGAGGGTCGTCGTCGACGACGAACAGCTCCGGCAAGGAAAATGACCTAGTGCGGCGGTGGGGGTCTCACGGGGCTCACCTAGGCTCCAGCTAGGGTCGATGACAAGGGCAATCAACGTGGTAGACGACGGCGAGACAAGGCGCGGTCATGGTAGGGCTTGGGATGGTCAGAATCAATGGCGCCCTTCTCCTCCAGCAGCGGCGGGCTCCGGTGAAATTTCGGTGCGGTGGTGCTCGCCTTGCTCCGGGGAGAAGTGGGGGAGGTCAGTGAGGAGTGGGGAGTGAGGTAGTGTGGAGAAATGGGGTGGAGAGGCTCTCTATTTATACACCGATGAGGCAACCGAGCGGGATGGGTTGGCGTCTCCGGCAAGGACAATACATCGAGCTAAAGGCATGGGTGAGGGTGTAGGACGGTGCGGTGCTCCCTAGCGGTTCTCACGGAAGTAATGGCGCGACACAGTGCGGTCTAGTTTGGTCTGAAGTGTGCGGCGCTCCGCGTGGGACAGGCGGTGTTCTCGACGGTGCGCGGGAGCTATGGGTCACGCGGTGGCGAACGGGGGTGTTTGTTGGGTTGGCGTGAGCATGGCGAGGCTGCGCGTGCATGGTGAGGGCAAGGCACGAGCTGGCAGGGCTGGTCGGGCATGGCGCTCTAGCGCGCTCTGGACATGGCGTAGAGGCGTAGAGCGCGGTGGTGCTAGGGTGGTCCACGGCCGGGTTGCGATCGTGGGGTGGACAC
The DNA here is from genome assembly GCA_023614405.1 of Avena insularis. Taxonomy (NCBI): domain Eukaryota; kingdom Viridiplantae; phylum Streptophyta; class Magnoliopsida; order Poales; family Poaceae; genus Avena; species Avena insularis. Next base: position 425,402,831 of record CM042692.1, on the reverse strand, counting down.
GGGGTGGCGGTAGGCTGCAGTGATGCTCCTGGACATCCTGGTTGGGCGCGGGGCTATCTGGAGCGAGCTAGCCTTGGTCGACCGGCGGTGACCATTTGCAGGCGGCGCTCCACTATGCTCCACGATGAAGGGGGGTTGGTCTGCTGCTGCTCGACACCAGGGGTACAAGGGGAGTGGAGAGGGACCAAATTGGTCGAGGATTACTGCACACACGGTGAAGTTAGGCAGATGAGTTTTCTGTGCATGCCAAGTGTTTGATGAAATGTCCAAAAGAATTTCATATTCAAATTTTTGGGTGAATTTTGGTGGGGGTGCTTGTCTCATGCTTGAGTGTCTAGGATTGCTTGGGATTGTCAAGAGGAATTGATTTGATAGGTTTTTGAAAAAGTGGGATCTTAACATATGAATGAGATTCAAATTTCAACTATCCATTAAATTGATTTGGAAAATGTTTTTGTAACTGTGTAAAGTGGGCCTTGATACACTTTTACTTGGTCTAGCAAGGGGTGAAAAGAAATAGAAATGTTTCTGTTAGAAATTCTCTTCTAGGAATACCTAAAGTGGTATAGTGGTTTACTTTGGTCAAAATGACCATTTGCTTTATTTATTCTTATTTGATTTCTTTTTCTTTGGATTTTGTTTGTAAATGGTCTAGATGATGTGGCATTCACCTTTAGACCATTTCACAACATTTAGAACAATCAAGCATGGCATATACAAACAATTCTATACTAATGCAAACACACATGCATTCATACTCATTTTCTTAATAAAAGTTTTTTGTTAACCCTAAATTGGGTGATTAGAACTTGATAACCTTGATTAAAGTTTTGGATGTTACAGTCGGTTTTTGACTTTGCCGCTCCATAGAGATTTTGAATTTGACTATCGGCCAAATAATAATTAATAGAAAAGTGGTTCTCCGAGATGGGAGATTTGACCTCAAAGTTTTTGAAACGGTGGGGCGGGAAATGCTTCAAAGTCAGTGTTCGATTTTGCTGCTCGACAGAGATTTTGAATTTGGCTACCGACCAAATAATAATAATAGAAAAATGGTACTCCCCGGTGGGAGATTTGCCTTCAAAGTTTTTGAAACGGTGGGGCGGGAAATGCTTCAAAGTCGGTTTTTGACTTTGCCGCTCCACAGAGATTTTGAATTTGACTACTGGCCAAATAATAATTAATAGAAATGTGTTTCTCCCCGGTGGGAGATTTGGCCTCAAAGTTTTTGAAATGGTGGGGTGGGAAATGCTTCAAAGTTAGTGTTTGATTTTGCCACTCGACAGAGATTTTGAATTTGGCTACCAGCCAAATAATAATAATAGAAAAATGGTACTCCCTGGTGGGAGATTTGCCCTCAAAGTTTTTGAAATGGTGGGGCGGGAAATGCTTCAAGGTCAGTGTGTGATTTTGCCGCTCGATTGAGATTTTGAATTTGGCTACCGGCCAAATAATAATAGAAAAAAGCTAGTAGACCGTATGCTATCTGTCTAGGAATTCAAGTCCTACAGTCACATCAACTAATCATCCATGAGCATAATAATTGTGCAGACTGATATTTTGAATTTGGCTAGCATCTAGGCAACATTTGGATGAAAGGTGTACTCCCTATTCAGGAATTGAAGGCCGAGAGTGACATTAACTTATCATCCATAATGAAAATTGGATAACTCTGATTCAAACAGGGTTGGCTGCAGGTTTTGCCACTCGACTGAGATTTTTTAATTCCATTAATGGTAATCCCTCGGTACGAATTTAAGGCTGATTCACATCAACTGATCATCAAAATACTTACCATGTTGGCAAAGAAATTGGATACATAATCTCCGATTCAAACGGGGTAGGCAGTAGGATTTGTCGATGGACTGAGATTTTGAATTTGGCGGTTGTCCAAAGAAGAAAAAACCTTTGTGAGGTTCATGAATCCAAGGCTGAGAGAGTGAGGTTGGGGCACAGGATTTTTGTGCATCGAGCATACGGTAAACAGATAAAAGCATGATGTGAAACAAATACTCCCTCCGTTTTTGTTACATGGCCCCAAACACAACCCGGGCTCTGTAGCAGGAACCATTTCACAGGACCATTGTACTCACCTTTCATTGTCAGGGTTCATCTTCAATTTAGACAAGTCTCTTCATCTATGGGCTCTCGAGAATTCTGTTGATCTCGTAACATCTTCAACTCTGTATCACATGCTAATGCTTTCTGTCTCATATCATCGGTTGCTCGTCTATGCACTTCCTGTTTAGCCTGTAGTGCTACAATTTCTTCCTGACTAGAAAAATACGGCAACATGGACTTGTACTTGCACTACCACAACCCAGCATTACGCAGGAACGTGCTTTTACGGTGACCTTCACCTTTTAGTACCATTTTAAATGTTTCCAGACATTCTTCTTGGGTTTGTTCCAGACCATCTTTCCTAGGTTTTGCCATCTCCTCATTCAATTTAATCTGTAAGGTTATCAGTTGGTAGATATGGGTGAGAGAAGAAAAGATAATACAAAGAAACATGTAGACAACACATTTAACCTGTCTATGAACAAATCTTACAAGTTGGCATGGCTGATTACGCATCATATATATTGTAGTAAAAGTATAGCTATCTGATCATACTGATAAGAATTTTATCACTAGCACACAATAATAGGACTATGCCAACATGGCATCTGTCTGTTTCTTCATCGCCGGGTGCATGATATACACAAGACAACTCGTTGTACAGCTGAAAACTGAAACTCACACTAGTTGGAAATCATCTAGTACTTAAATTAAAAGAAACTGGGCAGAAGTTCAGGCAGTGTTGCACATCTAACTATACATATAAATCACTGCAGGTGTGTCATCAGAAAATATCAATCAAATAGAAGACATACAATAACACTATCAGTGGAGGGATTGAGCCCTTCTTTTTTGCTCGTCTAGCATGCCTGGAATTTTTGCTGTAGACTTACCGCACCTTTCTGCAAAGTGGGCGGAACACATTATCAAAATATAAGAAGCACAAAGTCTGTAGAAGATTAAAAAGTAATTATTCTTACTATTGCACTCAGGTGGCCAACCAATGCACGAGATCCAGTTCGGTTTGTTTAGCGTTGTGCAGCACGGTTTCTCTTGTTTTTCTCAGCGTTAATCTGCAAAAGGAGACTAGTGATACATATGTGCAAATAGGAATTTTGAATGTGATGTGGTATCAGTCTTCACAAACAATACCGTAATCTTTGGATCAAACCAATGGTCGAGAAGATCTATCCAGTGTTGGTTAGTCATAGTGTGTTCCATAGGAGTCGCTCTTTGAATATCGTTGCGTGCCTTACCATCAAAGTATTTACTCTTTAGCCTATGGCACCACTGGCGCAAAGAATAGGAGAACATGTCCATGAGAACATACTCTACATCCTCATTATCCTGATCGAAGTTGAATTTTGTCTGTCGGCAAGAACGGAACATTTGATGTGTTATGTGACTTAGAATAGAACCAAGAGCAAGCTTGAATGCATGGGACAGAGCACCATGACTTACATGTAACTTCTGCAGTAATGAATTGTAATGGTCAAGGGTCTGTTGGTGGAGCTTGAACGATGCGAAGATGGGAATATCATTCCTGACAAAAATTCCTATTTCGGATGCTAGAAAAGCAGATTCTTCTGGATCTTCTGGCCTTCGCTTGCCAGGCACAATATAATTGATGCAATATCTAGATTACGTTCCGGAAATTTTAGCTTCAAGCTTTTTTCCTACTGTTGGCCCCCTTTTCTTAAATCTTCGTGTAGCTGCCAATTCAACCATTACATAAGGCTTGCACGGTATATATAAGGAAGCATGCATCGATAATCCTTGGAACACATACCTTGTTTGGCGACGGGCTGATCAACAGGTTGGTGATCATCGCTAGCTTGTTGGTGTTGTGCCAGCAGTGTTAGGCAAGTAGAGGTCAAAACTGGTTCTGCTGTCGATTGTTGCTGGGTATCTTGATTGGCAATTGGTGATTGTGGAATGTGTGGGATGGTATTTGCTACGTCTACTACTGTTGGAACTTGTGGTGTGCCGCCAAGACGACACTTTTTAGCCGTATGTGAGTTTCCTGATTTTCGTTTATTGTATTTCACGACGTGTGTTTGTGTTCCACCGGTAGTATTAGCAGAACTGCTTGTCGACACTTAGCGTTTGGGACCTGAACGTGTCTTACATGAACCAGCTGATTCTTGACACACATAAACAATACTTTAATCTGTTATAGTTCTATATGTAATGAGATGCACATGGAACAGAAGAATAGTAAGGCAAATTGTGCTCAATATATATGAGGCATGAACTAGGCAGAGGGCATTGCAAAATATTTGGTGGGATTGAAATACAAAACATGGAAAATGCAATAAATATCACAATTAAAAAATAGAGCAAGCACCTTGGGGGTGGACAAGCTGGCAGACTGATGGCCCAAGATATCTCGAGCTCGTTGGGGAACCCCAAGAGGAAGGTATGATGAGCACAACAACAAGTTTTCCCTCAGTTATGAAACCAAGGTTTAATCGAACCAGTAGGAGCAAGGAAACACCCCAAAGGTGTTGGTAGCTGAACTTTGGCAGGGCGCACTACTGGTGCCAGCAGCAACGTGGAGACCTGCACAACATAACCATAGAACTCTATCCCCAACTTACAGTGAGGTTGTCAATCTCATCGGTTTTGCTGAAAACAAAGGATTAAACGTATTGTGTGGAAGAAAGTAATAGTTTGTAGAAAGTAAACAGAAAACAGTAAACAGTTGTAGATTGATGGTAAAAGAAAGGACCGGGGTCCATTGTTCACTAGTGGTGGCTCTCCTTAAGATAGATGACATGTTGGGTGAACAAATTACAGCGGGGCAATTGACAAATATCGAGAAAGCAATCATGCATATACTACTCATCTTGACTCCCTTGAGATTTGATTGGGCATTACAACATTATACATAGACCGTAATCCAACTGCATCTATGACTAATAATCCACCTTCAGGTTATCATCCGAACCCACTCCAGTATTAAGTTGCAAGCAACAGATAATTGCATTACGCATCGCGTGTAAAGTAAACAATACGATTGTTCTATGAACAAAGGATTGCTGTTTTCTCCCTAGTAGCAACAACACATCTAGTACCTTAGATTTGTCACTTCATTTACGGAGGCATGAACCCCCTATCGAGCATAAATACTAACTCTTGGAGTTGCTAGCATCTACTTGGCCAAGATAGCTACTAACAATGGAAATCATGCAAGATCACAAATAACAAAGACATGATAGAATCAATAATCAAACTGAAATAGCATCTCAATATCCATCGGATCCCCGCAAACACAACATGCGGAATTACAAATAGATGATCTTGATCATGAACGGAGCTCACAAGATCAAGACATGAAAGCACAAAGGAGGAGAACCAGCCATCTAGCTACTACATGGACCCGTAGTCCAGAGATGAACTACTCACGCATCACACCGGAGGGTTGCATGATGAAGAAGAAGGCCTCTAGGGTGAATTCCCCTCTCCGGCAGATCCCTCCCGATCTAGGGATGGAGATGACAACAGCTATAGACTCTTTCATGGAATTTTGATCGGGTACTTAGGGTTTCTGTATCGGAGGTATCTTATAGGCGAAAGGGGAGGCCGAGGGGGTGCCGGAGACGGCCAGACCACCCCCTGGCGTGGGTGGTGGCCCCCTGGCCCATCTCCGTCTCGTATTCTGGCTCCTTGTGTCCCTCGGTGAAAAACTGACATTGGCTTTTGTCCCGTCCAATTTCTAGAATATTCATTTTCTGACTTTCTTGGAACCAAAAACAGCAGAAAACAGGTAGCTGGCACTGTGGCTCTTGTTAATAGGTTAGTCTAAGAAAGTGTATAGAAAGTACTCCAAAGTTGGAACAAAACATAAGAAAGTTGAAAAAAACCAAGCATGGAACATCAAAAATTATGGATACGTTAGCAACGTATCACAAACTAGCAGGGAGGGCCTCGACGGGTCCAACTTCCTGAGTCAGGTCTCCCTCGAAATATTGTTCATCAACAGAAACTAATGCTGAATCAGACACTTGCCGATCATAGTTTTTCTCCCTGCTGGTACCTGGAAGGGTCTTAGGTGAACCAATTTGATTCCGACACATAAGCGATACATTAATCTATCAAAGTCCTATGTAAAATGAGACGTGAATAGAACAGAAGAACAGTAAGGCAAGATATGCTGAACATATATGATGCATGAACTAAGCAGATGGCATTGCACAACATTTGGTGGGAATTGAGGTACGAAACATGGAAGATGAAACACATATCGCAATGACAAGACAGGGCAAGCACCTTGGGCAGTGGACAAGCAGGCGGATTAGGGAGGGGGTTCTCGACCAGTCCATCTTCCTGAGTCAGGTCTCCCTCTGGGCTTTGTTGATCTTGAGGATAAAATTCTACATCAGAATCCCGGACTTCATGATTGGTGGTGGTAGCTACGATATATCTAACTCTCTGCAGGCCGAGCAACCTTGCATATTTGGAATTCTTTAATAATCTATCTTCCCTAATCTTCCGTTCTTCCTCATCAGGCGGCTGTAAATCACCTTACATGCATCAGCAAAAAATATATCTTATGAGATTTAAGAGCGAGGTGTGTGTAGAAGAGGAAGTTAGTACATTGCTAGCAAGCAGTTGAAAGCTCTGAAGGAACAATGACAGACATATGCTTAATTTCTTATACGATGCCTCAACACGAAATGTCGGAGTACAAGATAAAAAACTCAGTGCGAGAATGCAGTGAAACAAGCGATGCACTACTTTCAGACATCAAATGCGTAAAGAGCATATGAAGTGTATGGCGGCAACCTTTGTGACCGTGATTACACGATTTCCTTCCTGTGCCTTTGCCGGACTTATGGTGAGCTACAATCTCGCCGTTCGCCCTTGAGCGGGTTTATCTCCCCATCTCTCCGGCACCGTGGACAAGGTCGAGGAAGCATATCCGGTGCCGTGGAGTCGGGGAAGTGGATCCAAAGAAGCTGCGACAATGTTGCTGAGCCGGCTCCGGCACCGTGGACTCGTGTATAGAGGAGCTGATCTGGTGCGGGCCAGCGTCGGGAGCTGGTAAAACGTCTTCGCCATCGCTACGGTGTCATGCCGGTGGAGAGGCTGTGAAGGGGAGATGGGACGGAAGGAGCACGACCATGGTCGTGCAAGGTGATCTCGAGAGATTCGGCCCGAAGGGCGCGGGTGGTACTAGTATGTTTGAAACTTTGAATTATGTGGCATGTGGGAATTTACAAGATAAACCATTTTGAGGAATGGCCTTTGGCGCGTTGTTTCTAGACCGAAGGGCGAGATGAATATTTAGTACCATTTGAATTTTGGACGCAGGAGCCCATTGCGGCGGGTGTTTCTGGTGCACTGCTTGGTGGAAGAGGTGATTTCGGCTTATGGTTTGTTGCTCAGTTGATTTTTTTTGTACTCAATCTACTACTGCAGTCTAAAAGTTTGACTTTAGGGCCACACAAGGATATAGTGCACGAATTTATTCACGGTAATGGGCATGAACTACCTTTCATGGTAATGTGTTAATTTTCGGCAAAACGTGTTTCTACAGATCTAAACGAAAGTGCAAAATAAGGCTTTTCCATTTTTCCGAATGGCTAGAATGAGACTGGGATACATTGTCCAGATGAAGCAATTAGGTACAATACAGTTTCATACAGCATGCCAAAGAAAATATTAGGCTGACAACACAACGAAAGTCATCCTCATTATTCGAAATAACAATCTATTCGCATGGCGGCTCTTTCATCACCCTTCGAAAATCATCTGCCTGCAAAGATGCGCGGAGAATCTCTACTCGTGCTTTGACCTGTTCCAAAACTGTCACGTCGATCTCATTGACATCTACATCAGCCGAATTGGAAACACGATTTTCAGCGAATAACTTCTGAAGATCAGCGGCAGCATCAAGGCCATCTTCAATAGTAGAAATCCATCCTCATTTCAATTCTCTGATCCGCCGAGTGGCTGTGTCCAAATCCTTTTGGAGAAGCCTAATCTTAGCTTAGGCCATGCACCATACTTCGGTTTGGTTCGTAGAAATGGCTGTATCACTGGCACGCGGAATATCTATGATGCGAACCTCCTTGGCAGGGACATGATCATGACTTGCTTCTGCAAATTGCAATGCAGCAAATCAATCAGTAAATAACACGCAAGATGCAACAAATAGCCATGTTTAGGGTACTCGACTAGGCCATATTTCTGTACCAGTTGTGTTGTGCCGAGCGGGGCTAGATCCACATGTCCAAAACTCTTCAGGATTCCTTGGCAAGACAGGGCATGTTTTAGCAGTACATCATCTTCCATGCCAAACAAAAAAAATATATACTAGTATGACAAGACAGGGCAAGCAAAGGCTGAACTACTCTCAAAAATAAAATGCATAACGACAACGCGCGTATATGCAAAATGGAGGCAAACCATTATCTGGGGAGGATTGTTGGGGGTTATCATTGGGCTGGCGAGGCTTCATACTAGTGCGAGATAACCAATTTGGCTTGACGACTAGCAGTTGCCTTCTTTTCTCTTTGAGCCGATCCCGCGGTACTGCAACTAGCATGCATTAGAAATAATTGGTAACGAGAAGGCACAACAAGGAAGCGATGAACTACATTCGGAAGTAGTAGTAGTAAAGTGCAAGGAAAGCAGGCATAGTAAGTGTGCAACAACCTTTGTCGGTTGTACGAACTTCTAACCATCGCCCTAGTGAGGGGTCCGTGTGGCGTACGCATCTCTCGGTTGGGGTGGTGGGGAAGCTGACACTCTGAGTGCGGGAAGTAGATGTGATGAAGCAACGATGGTAGCATGGATGACGACGTCGCTGAGTAGACTCCGGTGACCTGGAAGTCGGCTAAGGAGGGATGGGATAGAGGATGATGTGAGTATGGATTGTGGGGTCGGCAGGCGAGCGAGCAAGATGCCCCGTCAGTATGGAGGTAGCTAGCATTTGCCGAGAACTGAGAAGTGAAGGAAGGGTTAAATTTTGGGAAAGGTAGAAGGGAGGGTCCTGCCAATAATCCTCTAAAATTTTTTGAACTAGAAGATCCCGCCAATATCACGTGAAAATTTAGTGCTGAATCGCGCTTGGATCACCTCCTGAGTAGTATTAAAAGGAAGGCTCGAAAAGCAGCACGCATCGAATGCGATGGGACGGTGGCGTGTGCAGCTTGTGAAGAAAAGTCGGAGTCTAGTACGGTGGCGGATACTAGATGAAAAATAAAATTGGGGTGGTGCTGGCTACCAGCCGTGGCCCTCATAAAAAATAAATAAATATTTCAAATTCATGTAAATACATCAAATAGTTGATCCAACGGTCAGCATTCAAAGTTATTTGTATGAATGGGGATCATATACTATAGTGAGCGAAACGGCTGAGTGAACTTGGGTTTCTTAGCTAAATGGTGCGCATATGCATATGCCAACTCATTTGAACTAATTTAGGCAGACAGACCTAGGAAGCATAAGGAAAACATGCATGATCCGCAATGTTCGGAAACATGGCGCGCTTGTCGCATTCCGAGCCAAATTCTTTTGAATTTCTTTACTAGTACGAAACATCCTCGTAATCACTTGGAAAAGTGAAAAATGTTCTTTCATAATTGTCTGAAACTCCCACGGTCAACATTGTTTACTACGCCAAGACGCACCCATCTACCCGATGTGAGAACCGTATCATAAAGTGTAGCTAGGGTATCGATATATATGGCCATGACCTTATTGGTCCTTCGGACTGAAACCCAAGAATGTTCATACATTATAGGCTACTAGTAAATTGCACGTGCCATGCACGTGAGACTCAGATAATAGACATATGGCATATCATCATTATATAAAATTATAATAGGTAAAGCACAAAAAATTATAAATTTGATCAACATATATAAAGTATGGGTGTATATTTGGTTCTTGTACTTTGTATCATCATGTAGAAGTCAAAGATTATTAGCTACCTAACACTTGAAATTTTTGGTGACATGGTCTAGAGAAACGAGGGAGAGGATTCTAGGAGTATGGTGGAGAAGTGTGTTTTGAGGTTTGTGCATATCATTCATTCTGCTGAAGACTATCTATAGAATCTTCTAAATGCTCGAATGGAAAAGAAGATCCAACGGTTGGAAATATTGGGATTCACGAGTATTGATCCAACGGTCATCATTCAAAGTTATTCGTATCTTACCACTATTAGTAAATTGCACATGCTCTGCATGTGAGACTCAGATAATAGACGCCTGACATATCATCACTATATAAAATTATCTCTACTATTATAATTGAGCAGTTTTGAATTGGATCCATAGCACCAATCCTGACCGTTGGGCTGTTAGATCCAATGTTTCAAAGCAGCTAGATTCATGTTAAATAGTACCTAGAGCAAACTCCACCATGTTCTAGAACCATCATTTCACCACCCCCAAAATTTCATAGCACGGTAGGTTGTATTCTCAATATGTGTAGATAGTTATTATTAATAGACTTAATTTATGCATTTTGGGGGTGGTGACATGATGGTTCTAGAACATCGTGGAGTTTTCTCTAGGTCTGTACTATATATTCAACACGAAACCAGTTTCTCTGAACCATTGGATCCAACAGCCCAACGATCAAGATTGGTGCTATGGATCTAATTCAAAACTGCTCCACTATAGTTGTAGAGAGAATATAGCCTACCATGCTATGAAATTTTGGGGGTGGTGGCATGATGGTTCTAGAACATGCATGGTGGAGTTTGCTCTAGGTACTATTCAACACGAATCCAGCTTCTCTGAACCATTATTGGATCTAACAGCCCAACGGTTAGGATTGGTTCTATGGATCCAATTCAAAACTGCTCCATTATAGTAGTAGAGATAGAGATATCTTATGACTATATAGTGTACGAATAACTTTGAATATTGACCGTTGGATCAAGACTCATGAATCCCAACATTTCTAGCTGTTGGATCTTCTTTTCCATTCTAGCATCTAGAATATTCTATTGATAGTCTTCAGCATAATGAATGTTATGCACAAACCTCAAAACGGGGCAGAATATTCTAGAATGATAAGTGTTATTTGAGTTTTGTGCATAGCATTCATTGTGATGTAGACTATCAATAGAATCTTCTAGATGCTTGAATGGAAAAGAAGATCCAACGGCTCAAAATGATGGGATTCACGACTCTTGATCCAACGATCAATATTCAAAGTTGTCCGTACACTATATAGTGCTAAGATAAGATCATGTAGAAGTTAACGATTATTAGCTATCTAAAACATGATTTTTTTGGTAACATCGTCTAGAGAAATGAGGGAGAAGATTCTAGAATGATGAGGAAAGTGTGTTTTGAGTTTTGTGCATAGCATTCATTGTGATGAAGACTATCAATAGAATCTTCTAGACCATTAAAAAATAGAATTTTCTAGATGCTAGAATGGAAAAGAAGATCCAACGGCTGGAAATGTTGGGATTCGCGAGTCTTGATCCAACGATCAATATTCAAAGTTATTTGTACACTATATAGCTTTGAGATTATAACAAGTAAAGGAGAAAAAATATAAATTTGATCAACATCTATAAAATATGGGTGTATATATATATTTGGTTCTTGTACTTTGTATATCGTGTAGAAGTACGTCAACGATTATTAGCTATCTAAAACTTTAAAATTTTGGTAACATGGTCTAGAGAAATGAGGGAGAAGATTCTAGAATGATGGAGAAGTGATTTTTGTGCATAACATTCATTGTAATAAAGATTATCAATAGAATATTCAAGATGCTAGAATGGAAAAGAAGATCCAACGGCCGGAATGTTGGGATTCGTGAGTCTTGATCCAATGGTCAATATTCAAAGTTGTCCGTACACTATATAGTGGTAAGATCATGTAGAAGTCAATGGTTATTAGCTACTAGTAAGTTGCACGTGCCTTGCACGTGAGACTCGGATAGTAGACGTATATCTATATATAATTATAATTGGTAAAGCACAACAAAATATAAATTTGATCAACATCTATAAAGTATGGGTGGATATATTTGGTCCTTGTACTTTGTATCATCATGTAGAAGTCAAAGATTATTAGCTACCTAACACATGAAATTTTTGATAACATGGTCTAGAGAAACAAGGGGGAAGATTCTAGTATGATGGAGAAGTGTGTTTGAGGTTGTGCATAGTATTCATTATGCCGAAGACTATCAATAGAATCTTCTAGATGATAGGATGGAAAAGAAGATCCAACGGCTCAAAAAGCTGGGATTCGCGAGTCTTGATCCAATGGTCAACATTCAAAGTTATTCGTACACTATATAGTGGTTTGTAATGAAGACTATGAATAGAATCTTCAAGATGCTAGAATGGAAAAGAAGATCCAATGGCTGGAAATGTTGGGTTGCGAGTCTTGATCCAACGGTCAATATTCAAAGTTGTTTGCACACTATATAGTGGTAAGATAAGATTATAATAGGAAAAGCAAAAAAAAATTGATCAACATCTATAAAGTATGGGTGTATATATTTGGTTCTTGTACTTTGTATGTCATGTAGAAGTTAGCGATTATTAGCTATCTAAAACTTTAAAATTTTGGTAACATGGTCTACAGGAACGAGGCAGAAGATTCTAGAATGATGGAGAAGTGTGTTTTGAGTTTTGTGCATAGCATTCATTGTGATGAAGACTATCAATAGAAACTTCTAGATGCTAGAATAATGGAAAAGAATATCCAACAGCTAGAAATATTGGGATTCACGAGTCTTGATCCAACGGTCAATATTCAAAGTTATTCGTATATTGTTTACCAATTGCAAGATATGCACATCTACTTTCTTGTAGTACTACCAAATATGGGAAATTTACTATAAACTATGATGTGGATATGTGCACGACCTTGCGAGGTTGCTCGGCCTGAAACTTGTTCATAAAAAAACAAGATGATTATTAATCCAGTAGATGGCTTGAATTTCAGAAAAAAAACGGTTGCTAGAAGTAGATTGGTGTGCCGTACCAAGTCACACGTGCGCAGCGCCACGTTGTGGACGAGGAAGAGACAAGCCGGACTGTGCACCCGTGGCTGCAGAGAAGAGATCGATGGAGGATGGATGGTGAGAGCCAGCGAAGGAGAGAGAAAACACAACTTGTTTTGCGTGCATATTACTACTAGTAGGTCCATATATTTACTACTGGTGGAGTGTACCTCGTGTCAGTAGCCCATCATAGCTTTGCTCTGACATCACTTAGTAGAGTTGTTACTTTTCCTAGTATTTGGAAACTCGCATTAGCAAAGTTGTTTACCAATGCCAAGATGCACACATCTACTTTATTGTAGTACTACCAAATTACCATAAACTATGATGTGGATATGTCCATGACCTTGCTTGGTCGCTCGTCCTGAAACCTGTTTATACTTATACATGGTAGGCCATTTTTGTGAAGTGTTTTTCTTCAAAAGTTGTGAAAACTCATGTTTACTATTTTTCATGGTAGGCAATACAAGAAAAAGGATGCCATGCATGAGTCCCCCTGTTTTTGCTGCCTATTTCTCTCTCTTTTTCCAAAGCAAGGTCAACTTTGCCGGCATGTAAAGTCTAGAAAGAAGTTGAATCTTTGAAAACTCCTGGTCGTGTTCTCGATATATTGGCTATCTGGTGGGCAACTTCAAAAGTTTTTTATGAAATTTAAAGACCAATTGGCAGCTCACATGTGGTTCGATATAATTTGACCTAATTTCGACACACTCCCTCGGATCCATATTAATGTTCATAGATTCATCTAGATTCAAATGTATCTAGTCATGTTTCTGTGCTAGATACATATATCCGAATCTAAAAAAATCTGAGAATATTAATTTGAATCAGATACAGTAGTGTAATTTAATTGGGTTAATTTATCTACGAACCTTGAAAACTCAAAGAACCTAGGAATCGCAAGTAAAACATGGATGGTTCGCTATGTCCGGAAACATGGCGCGCTTCTCGCATTCAGTGCCACATTCTTCTGATTTTCTTCACTGCTAGTACAAAACATCCCCTTAATCGGTTGAAAAATGTTTTTTCCTAATTGTTTGAAACTCCCACGGGCAACATTGTTTACTAGGCCAAGACGCACCCATCTACCCAATGTCAGAATCCTATGTAAAAGTGTAGCTAGGGTATACATCGATATAGAAGGCCATGACCTTATTGGTCGTTCATGCTAGAAACCAAGAATTAATAATGTTACATCATGGTGGGCCATAATGTGAATCCGTTTCCCCTAAGGTTGTCGAATCTCATGTTTATCATTTTTCTTGGCAATTAATAATACTACTAGCAAAGGTACCCTAATCGTAATGAAGTCCAATGTTTTTGTTTTACGCTTTATTTTATTTGAATGTTTTCCATACACTGTCAAATTTGTCGGCATGCAAATACTAATCAGTAATGGCATTTTTCAAAACTATTATTGGCCCATGATATATTGGCTGCCTTGGTACCTTCAAAAGAACTTTGGATATTTTCAAGAGTAATAGTCTATCACGCTCACATGTATTCAAGTTTGACCTAATTTCGTTTAATCGACTTAGAGTCATGCATTTAAGTGCACGTGGAGATTTATCTTGGAAGTTTGTAAAATACTTAAACTTGGGAACTATAAGAAAGAATTGTCCACTTTGTACGAAAATTTGGTGGGGCCATTCTTTCTTACTTTTCTACCAATAAAAGTAATTGAAAAACTCACACTTCTGGTATTGCCTACTATATCATGTACAACTATGTATGAAGTTTCTTGGGTTTCAAGCCAAATGACCAAGGTCATGGACATACCCTGTCTTCATCAAGATAATGACCGTGTGCCCATATTTTGGTATAGCTAGGTCGGTGCATGTTAGCATGCATGGTAAAGAAGTAAAAGTATTTTTTGGAAGGAAGTGCGATCAATATGGCTTAGAGTTCATAGCATGTGCCATTTATTTACTATAGTACATAAAGTGGTTGGATAAATTAGATGTTATATTTTTCAAGCTTAATTTTCTAGCTAATTTCACCCACTCAGACGACTTTCAGTCGATTTGTCAAATTAGGTCTAAATTAATATTCTACAAGTGCGTGAGACCTGCTTCAATAGTATAACCGAGTGTTAGGTATAACAAAGTGACACGTCATCGATTGTCGGCTTTATACCAGCATGTACAATACCTAACATTTGAACTATAGAACAACTAGCATTACATGCAGCAACCTCATCAAAAAGCAAGAAGATTAAACAGGAGTAAAGTGAAAAAAAACTATGCCCGCTTGAAAAATCCTAAAACTTGGGAATTGTGAGAAAGCATGGTACACTTAGTCTAAAAATTGGGGCAGTGGCATTCTTTATATATTTTTTGGAACCTGGGTACCGTAGGTCCTGAAAGAGCGAGACACTCCAATTGGCGCACTAGGGTTTGTATTCGTCGCAATGTGGTCTGAGGACCTTTTTGTAATTATTATTATTACTTTTGAGACTTTTTTTATTGGTGTAGATGATTATTAATCTAGTAGATGGCTTGAATTTCGGTAAAAAAACGGTTGCTGGAAGTAGATCGGTGTGTCGTACCAAGTCACACGTGCGCAGCACCACGCTGTGGACGAGGAAGAGACAAGACGGACTATGCACCCGCGGCTGCAGAGAAGAGATAGATGGAGGATGGATGGTGAGAGCCAGCGAAGGAGAGAGAAAACACAACTTGTTTTACGTGCATATTACTACTAGTAGGTCCATATATTTACTACTAGTGGAGTGTACCCCGTGTCAGCAGCCCATCATAGCTTTGCTCTAACATCGCACCGCCTTCCGATTCCTCCTCCCGCTGCTCTCGTGCTGCCTCGTTTTTTTGGAGAAGGAGCCACCTCCCTTTTCAAGTAGTACTAGTATGGAAGTGGAGTAGTACTTTGCTTTATACACAGAAAAATATTTCCATCGCTTAGAAAATTGGAGTTGTTTCTTTTCCTACTATTTGGGAACTCCTATTGGCAAAGCTGTTTACCAACCCCAGATGCGCACATCTACTTTCTTGTAGTACTACTACAAAATTCCCATAAACATGGATATGTCCGTGACCTTGCTTGGTTCCTCGTCCTGAAACCTGTTCATACTTATACTACATGGTAGACCAATTTTTGTGAAGCGGATTTTTTCAAAAGTTGTGAAAAACTCATGTTTATTATTTTTCATGGCAGGTAGTACAAGCAAAAGGACACCATGCATGAGTCCCCCTATTTTTTTGTCTATATCTCTCTCTTTTTTCAAAGCAGGGCCAATTTTGCCGGCATGCAAAAGTCGAGAAATAAGTTGAAATCTTTGAAAACTCTCGGTCGTGTTCTCCATATATTGGCTGTCTGGTGGGCAACTTCAAAAGATTTTTGTGGAATTTAAAGAGCAATTGGTAGCTCACATGTGGTTCAAAATAATTTGACATAATTTTGACAAACTCCCTCCGATCCATATTTAATGTTCATAGATTCATCTAGATTCAAATGTATCTAGTCATGTTTCTGTGCTAGATGCATATACCCAAATCTACACAAATCTGAGAACATTAATTTAAATCGGAGACAAATCAGATAAGAGACGTCTGACATATCATCACTATATAAAATTATAGTAGGTAATGCAAAGAAATATAAATTTGATCAACATATATAAAATATGTGTGTATATTTGGTTCTTCTACTTTGCATCGTCATGTGTAGAAGTCAAATATTATTAGCTACCTAACACTTGAAATTTTTGGTAGTAACATTGGTCTAGAGAAATGAGTGATAAGATTCTAGTATGATGGAGAAGTGTGTTTTGAGGTTTCTGCATAGCATTAATTATGCTGAAGACTATCAATAGAATCTTCTAGATGCTATAATGGAAAAGAAGATCCAACGGCTGGAAATGTCGTTCGGATTCGCGAGTCTTGATCCAACGGTCAATATTTAAAGTTATTTGTATTTGTACACTATATAGTACTTGGTAAGATAAGATTGTACGAATAACTTTGAATGCCGACCGTTGGATCTCAATACTCACGAATCCCAATATTTACAACCGTTGGATCTTCTTTTCCATTATATCTTCTAGAAGAATGTATAGATAGTTTTCAGCATAATGAATGCTATGCATAAACCTCAAAACACACTTCTCCATCATACTAGAATCTTCTCCCTCGTCTCTATATACCATATTACCAAAAAAATCAAGTGTGTTGGGTAGCTAGTAATCTTTGACTTCTACATGATGATACAAAGTACAAGAACCAAATGTACACCCATACTTTCTGTATGTTGATCAAATTTATAAGTTTTTGTGCTTTACCTATTATAATTTTATATAATGATGATATGTCATACGTCTATTATCTGAGTCTCACGTGTAGGGCACTCCTCTCGTTGCTCTCGCGCTGCCTACCTTTTGGAGTAGCAGTACAGAATGAGGTGGAGTACTTTGCTTTCTAGAAAAATATTTCCATCGCTTAGTAGAGTTGTTACTTTTCCTAGTATTTGGAAACTCACATTGGCAAAGTTGTTTACCAATGCCAAGATGCACACATCTACTTTCTTGTAGTACTACCAAATTACCATAAACTATAATGTGGATATGTCCATGACCTTTCTTGGTCGCTCGTCCTGAAACCTGTTCAAACTTATACATGGTAGGCCATTTTTGTCAAGCGGGTTTCTCCAAAAGTTGTGAAAACGCATGTTTATTATTTTTCATGGCAGGCAATACAAGAAAAAGGATGCCATGCATGAGTCCCCCTGTTTTTGTTGCCTATTTCTCTCTCTTTTTCCAAAGCAAGGTCAACTTTGCCGGCATGCAAAGTCTAGAAAGAAGTTGAATCTTTGAAAACTCCGGGTCGTGTTCTCGATATATTGGCTATCTGGTGGGCAACTTCAAAAGATTTTTGTGAAATTTAAAGAGCAATTGGCATCTCACATGTGGTTCGATATAATTTGACCTAATTTCGATAGACTCCCTCCAATCCATATTTATATTCATAGATTCTTCTAGATTCAAATGTATGTAGTCATGTTTCTGTGCTAGATACATATATCCGAATCTAGACAAATCTAAGAATATTAATTTGAATCGGATACAGTACTATAATTTAATTGGGTTAATTTATCTATGAACCTTGAAAACTCAAAGAACCTAGAAATCGCAAGTAAAACATGGATGGTTCGCTATGTCCGAAAACATGGCGTGCTTATCGCATTCAGTGCCACATTCTTCTAATTTTCTTCACTGCTAGTACAAAACATCCCCATAATCAGTAGGAAAAGTGAAAACTATTTTTCCTAATTGTTCGAAACTCCCACGGGCAACATTGCTTACTATGCCAAGACGCACCCATCTACCCAATGTCAGAACCCTATGTAAAAGTGTAGCTAGGGTATACATCGATATAGAAGGCCATGACCTTATTGGTCGTTCGTGCTGAAAACCAAGAATTAATAATGTTACATCATCGTGGGCCATAATGTGAATCCGTTTTCCCTAAGGTCGTCGAATCTCATGTTTATCATTTTTCTTGGCAATTAATAATACTACTAGCAAAAGTACCCCAATCGTAATGAAGTCTCATGTTTTTGTTTTACACTTTATTTTGTTTGAATGTTTTCCATATGCTGTCAAATTTGTCGGTATACAAATACTAATTAGTAATGGCATTTTTCAAAACTATTGTTGGCCCATGGTATATTGGCTGCCTGGGTACCTTCTAAAGAATTTTGGATATTTTCAAGAGTAATAGTCTATCACGCTCACATGTATTCAAGTTTAACCTAATTTCGTTTAATCGATTACAGTCATGCATTTAAGTGCACGTGGAACTTTAGCTTGGAATTTTGAAAAATACTTAAACTTGGGAACTGTAAGAAAGAATTGTCCACTTTGTACGAAAATTTGGTGGGGCCATTCTTTCTTATTTTTCTACCAGTAAAAGTACTTGAAAAACTCACATTTTTGGTATTGCCTACTATATCATGTACTACTATGTATGAACTTTCTTGGGTTTCAAGCCAAATGACCAAGGTCATGGACATACCCTGTCTTCATCAAGATAATGACCGTGTGCCCATATTTTGGTATAGCTAGGTCGGTGCATGTTAGCATGCATGGTAAAGAAGTAAAAGTATTTTTTGGAAGGAAGTGCGATCAATATGGCTTAGAGTTCATAGCATGTGCCATTTATTTACTATAGTACATAAAGTGGTTGGATAAATTGCATGTTATATTTTTCAAGCGTAATTTTCTAGCTAATTTCACCCACTCAGATGACTTTCCGTCGATTTGTCGAATTAGGTCTAAATTAATATTCTACAAGTGCGTGAGAGCTAGTTCAATAGTATAACCGAGTGTTAGGTATAACAAAGTGACACGTCATCTATTGTCAGCTTTATACCAGCATGTACAATACCTAACATTTGAACTATAGAACAACTAGCATTCAGCAACCTCATCAAAAAGCAAGAAGATTAAACAGGAGTAAAATGAAAAAAAAATTCTATGCGCGCTTGAAAAATCCTAAAACTTGGGAATTGTAAGAAAGCATGGTACACTTAGTCTGAAAATCGGACAGTGGCATTCTTTATTTCTTTTTTGGAACCTGGGTACCGTAGGTCCAGAAGGAGCGAGACACTCCAATTAGCGCACTAGGGTTTGTAGTCTTTGCAATGTGGTCTGAGGACCTTTTTGTAATTATTATTATTACTTTTGAGACTTTTTTTATTGGTGTAGATGATTATTAATCCAGTAGATGGCTTGAATTTCAGGGAAAAACGGTTGCTAGAAGTAGATCGGTGTGCTGTACCAAGTCACACGTGCGCAACGCCATGTTGTGGACGAGGAAGAGACAAGCCGGACTGTGCGCCCGTGGCTACAGAGAAGAGATCGATGGAGGATGGATGGTGAGAGCCAGTGAAGGAGAGAGAAAACACAACTTGTTTTGCGTGCATATTACTACTAGTAGGTCCATATATTTACTACTAGTGGAGTATACCTCGTGTTAGCAGCCTATCATAGCTTTGCTCTAATATCGCACCGCCTTCCAATTCATCCTCCAGATGCTCTCGTGTTATCTCCTTTTTTGGAGAAGGAGTTGCCTCCCTTTTCGAGTAGTACTAGTACGGAAGTGGAGTAGTACTTTGCTTTATAGAGAGAAAAATATTTCCATCGCTTAGAAAATTGGAGTTGTTACTTTTCGTAGTATTTGGGAACTCCCATTGGCAAAGCTATTGACCAATGCCAAGATGCGCACATCTACTTTCTTGTAGTACTACTACAAAATTCCCATAAACATGGATATGTCAGTGACCTTGCTTGGTCGCTCGTCTTGAAACCTGTTCATACTTATACTACATGGTAGGCCATTTTTGTGAAGCGGGTTTTTTCAAAAGTTGTGAAAAACTCATGTTTATTATTTTTCATGGCAGGTAGTACAAGCAAAAGGACGCCATGCATGAGTCCCCCTGTTTTTTTGGCCTATATCGCTCTCTTTTTTCAAAGCAGGGTCAACTTTGCCGGCATGCAATGTCTAGAAAGAAGTTGAATCTTTGAAAACTCTCGGTCGTGTTCTCCATATATTGGCTGTCTGGTGGGTAACTTCAAAAGATTTTTGTGGAATTTAAAGAGCAATTGGCAGTTCACATGTGGTTCGAAATAATTTGACATAATTTCGACAGACTCCCTCCGATCCATATTTAATGTTCATAGATTCATCTAGATTCAAATGTATCTAGTCATGTTTCTGTGCTATATGCATATACCCGAATCTAGACAAATCTAAGAACATTAATTTGAATCAGAGACAAATCAAATAAGAGACGTCTGACATATCATCACTATATAAAATTATAATAGGTAAAGCAGAAAAATATAAATTTGATCAACATATATAAAGTATGGGTGTATATTTGGTTCTTCTATTTTGCATCATCATGTGTAGAAGTCAAATATTATTAGCTACCTAACACTTGAAATTTCTGGTAGTAACATTGCTCTAGAGAAACGAGTGATAAGATTATAGTATGATGGAGAAGTGTGTTTTGAGGTTTGTGCATAGCATTAATTATGCTGAAGACTATCAATAGAATCTTCTAGATGCTATAATGGAAAAGAAGATCCAACGGCTGGAAATGTCGTTCGGATTTGCGAGTCTTGATCCAACGGTCAATATTCAAAGTTATTTGTATTTGTACACTATATAGTACTTGGTAAGATAAGATTGTATAGATAGTCTTCAGCATAATGAATGCTATGCAAAAACCTCAAAACACACTTCTCCATCATACTAGAATTTTCTCCCTCATCTCTCTAAACAATATTACCAAAAAAAATCAAGTGTTTTGGGTAGCTAGTAATCTTTGACTTCTACATGATGATACAAAGTACAAGAACCAAATATACACCCATACTTTATGTATGCTGATCAAATTTATAAGTTTTTGTGCTTTACCTATTATAATTTTATATAATAATGATATGTCATACGTCTATTATCCGAGTCTCACGTGCAGGGCACTCCTCTCGCTGCTCTCGCGTTGCCTACCTTTTGGAGTAGCAGTACAAAATGAGGTGGAGTACTTTGCTTCATAGAAAAAATATTTCCATCGCTTAGTAGAGTTGTTACTTTTCCTAGTATTTGCAAACTCGCATTGACAAAGTTGTTTACCAATGCCAAGATGCACACATCTACTTTCTTGTAGTACTAGCAAATTACCATAAACTATGATATGGCTATGTCCATGACCTTGCTTGGTCGCTCGTCCTGAAACCTGTTCATACTTATACATGGTAGGCCATTTTTGTGAAGAGGGTTTCTCCAAAAGTTGTGAAAACTCATGTTTATTATTTTTCATAGTAGGCAATACAAGAAAAAGGACCCATGCACGAGTCCCCCTGTTTTTATTGCCTATTTCTCTCTCTTTTTCCAAAGCAAGGTCAACTTTGCCGGCATAAAAAGTCTAGAAAGAAGTTGAATCTTTGAAAACTCCCGGTCGTGTTCTCGATATATTGGCTATCTAGTGGGAAACTTCAAAAGATTCTTGTGAAATTTAAAGATCAATTGGCACCTCACATGTGGTTCAATATAATTTGACCTAATTTCGACAGACTCCCTCCGATCCATATTAATATTCATAGATTCATCTAGATTCAAATGTATCTAGTCATGTTTCTATGCTAGATACATATATCCGAATCTAGACAAATCTGAGAATATTAATTTGAATCAGATATAGTAGTGTAATTTAATTGGGTTAATTTATCTACGAACCTTGAAAACTCAAGGAACCTAGGAATCGCAAGTAAAACATGGATG
Source organism: Avena insularis (assembly GCA_023614405.1). Lineage (NCBI taxonomy): Eukaryota > Viridiplantae > Streptophyta > Magnoliopsida > Poales > Poaceae > Avena > Avena insularis. The sequence continues at coordinate 425,380,476 of CM042692.1, read as the reverse complement.
GTTCACTATGTCCGGCAACATGGCGCGCTTCTCGCATGCAGTGCCACATTCTTCTGATTTTCTTCACTGCTAGTACAAAACATCCCCATAATCAGTTGGAAACGTGAAAAATGTTTTTTCTAATTGTTCGAAACTCCCATGGGCAACATTGTTTACCACGTCAAGAAGCACCTATCTACCCGATGTCAAAACCCTATGTAAAAGTGTAGCTAGGGTATACATCGATATGGAAGGCCATGACCTTATTGGTCATTCGTGCTGAAAACCAAGAATTAATAATGTTACATCATGCTAAGCTATAATGTGAATCCATTTTCCCTTAGGTTGTCGAATCCCATGTTTATCATTTTTCTTGGCAATTAATAATACTACTAGAAAACGTACCCCAATCGTAATGAAGTCTCATATTTTTGTTTTACGCTTTATTTTGTTTGAATGTTTTCCATACACTGTCAAATTTGTCGGTATGCAAATACTAATCAGTAATGGCATTTTTCAAAACTATTGTTAGCCCATGATATATTGGATGCCTAGGTACCTTCTAAAGAATGTTGGATATTTTCAGGAGTCATAGTATATCACACTCACATGTATTCAAGTTTGACCTAATTTCGTTTGATCGACTTAGAGTGCACGTGGAGCTTTAGCTTGGAATTTTGAAAAATAATTAAACTTGGGAACTATAAGAAAGAATTGTCCACTTTGTACGAAAATTTGGTGGGGCCATTCTTTCTTATTTTTCTACCAGTAAAAGTACTTAAAAAACTCACACTTCTGGTATTGCCTACTATATCATGTACTACTATGTATGAACTTTCTTGGGTTTCAAGCCAAATAACCAAGGTCATGGTCATACCCTGTCTTCATCAAGATAATGGCCGTGTGCCCATATTTTGGTATATCTAGGTCGGTGCATGTTAGCATGCATGGTAAAGAAGTAAAAGTATTTTCTTGAAGGAAGTGCGATCAATATGTCTTAGAGTTTATAGCATGTGCCATTTATTTACTATAGTACATAAAGTGGTTGGATAAATTACATGTTATATTTTTCAAGCTTAATTTTCTAGCTAATATCACCCACACAGACGACTTTCTATCGATTTGTCGAATTAGGTCTTAATTAATATTCTACAAGTGCGTGAGAGCTAGTTTAATAGTATAACTGAGTGTTAGGTATAACAAAGTGACACATCATCTATTGTCGGCTTTATACCATCATGTACAATACCTAACATTTGAACTATAAAACAACTAGCATTACATGAAGCAACCTCATCGAAAAGCAAGAAGATTAAACAGGAGTAAAATGAAAAAAAAATATGCCCGCTAGAAAAATCCTAAAACTTGGGAATTGTAAGAAAGCATGGTACACTTAGTCTGAAAATTGGGGAAGTGGTATCCTTTATTTCTTTTTTGGAACCTGGGTACCGTAGGTCCTGAAGGAGTGAGACACTCCAATTAGCGCACTAGGGTTTGTAGTCGTCGCAATGTGGTTTGAGGACCTTTTTGTAATTATTATTATTACTTTTGAGACTTTTTTATTGGTGTAGATGATTATTAATCCAGTAGATGGCTTGAATTTCGGGAAAAAATGGTTGCTGGAAGTAGATCAGTGTGCCATACCAAGTCACACGCAGGCCAAGGCCATGTCAGTGGGACGAGGAAGAGACAAGTTTGACTGCACTCAAGGTGCAGAGAAGAGATCGATGGAGGATGGATGGTGAGAGTCAGGAAAGGAGAGAGAAAACACAACTTGTTTTGTGTGCATATTACTACTAGTAGGTCCATATATTTACTACTAGTGGAGTGTACCTCATGTCAGCAGCCCATCATAGCTTTGCTCTGACATCGCATCGCCTTCCGATTCCTCCTCCCGCTGCTCTCGTGCTGCCTCCTTTTTTTGGAGAACGAGCCGCCTCCCTTTTCGAGTAGTACTAGTATGGAAGTGGAGTAGTACTTTGATTTATACAGAGAAAAATATTTCCATCGCTTAGAAAATTGGAGTTGTTACTTTTCCTAATATTTGGGAACTCTCATTGGCAAAGCTGTTTACCAACGCCAAGATGCGAACATCTACTTTCTTGTAGTACTACTACAAAATTCCCATAAACATGGATATGTCCGTGACCTTGCTTGGTCGCTCATCCTAAAACTTGTTCATACTTATACTACATGGTAGGCCATTTTTGTGAAGCGGCTTTTTTCAAAAGTTGTGAAAAACTCATGTTTATTATTTTTCATGGCAGGTAGTACAAGCAAAAGGATGCCATGCATGAGTCCTCCTGGTTTCTTTTGGCCTATGTCTCTCTCTTTTTCAAAGCAGGTTCAACTTTGCCGGCATGCAAAGTCTAGAAAGAAGTTGAATCTTTGAAAACTCCCAGTCGTGTTCTCCATATATTGGCTGTCTGGTGGGCAACTTCAAAAGATTTTTGTGGAATTTAAAGAGCAATTGGCAGCTCACATGTGGTTCGAAATAATTTGACATAATTTCTACAGACTCCCTCCGATCCATATTTAATGTTCATAGATTCATCTAAATTCAAATGTATCTAGTCATGTTTCTGTGCTAGATGCACATACCCGAATCTAGACAAATCCACCAGGATTCCTTCAAGTATTCGTGAGGGTAACATGCCTTTGGTGGAAGAAAGAAATTTCACCGGAGAGTAGAATGAAGGAGAAAATATAGTACTAGTAGTACTACTAGCGGTGCTACTCAGTTTTGACCCAGCATTTCTCCAAGGAGTACTTTTTTTAGATGCTCCAAGGAGTATGCAGAGCGACCGCTTGGCGGCGCGTGAGTTTTTTCGTAGTTGGTGGTTATTCGGGGCATTAACTCACAAGAGAAATGTCATATCGGTTGACGAGGGTTTAACTCGTCAATGCCCATTGTTATAGACTTGGGTTTTGGAGAAGAAGGGAGCGCTGGAGGCATCAGTCGGCTAGCAAACAAGCACACATGGACGCAAGGTTTACCCAGGTTCAGGCCTCGTAGAGGTCCCTACTCCTGCTTGTCTGCTCTTGGAATTAACAAAGGAATCAAAGATTACAGGGGCGTGCAGATGCAATCTGGCGAGAGTTGTGCAAACTAGGGTTGCGTGTGTCCTCCTCGCCGCCCCCTCCCAGCCTTTATATAGATAGGCTAGGTCTCGGGTAGCAGGTCCAGTCGGTTACAGATTAGGGTTTTCCCTTTGAACTTTCTATCTTAAGCTTCTTCTTGTTTAGAAAGCAATCAAGAGTCCGTGGGCCACTTGAATTCTCCATTTGGGCCTTGGCAACACCGTGGGCTTCTGCCGTATCTGGACCGTATATACCAAGCTTGAGTACATGTAGGGTATACCCATGTCAGTAGCCCCCGAGTGTCCAGTGGAATTGCAGAAGCCTTTCGAGTGCGTGACTAAGTATTTTTCGAGTGTTCAGTTCATGTCATAGGGATTGTTGATATATGTGCCTGATTTAGCTGATGTATCAGTATCAGTTAACTGCCTTAGGGCAAAACAACGCAATCTACTCAAACTCAAGTCCCCGGACTCGAATTCAGAAAAGTGCTGGTGTAATCCGACTCAGGCTGCGGAGGTCTTATAGAAGTCGAATTCTAGTGTATGGGTGTCAACACTCGACGCGTCCGTCAAGGCATGTTCATCGCACCTGCAGGCACGGATATGTTTTCTGGTAGTATGCAGTAGATGCGTTGCCAGGCCTTATTCAGGTCTTATCTTCACGCTGTAAGCGTGGCATCCGAAATTTTGTCATCACGGAGATGATTCGGGTGGCCTAGGAGACGCAGTCTCTTTGTAGGGATAGCATGAGGCGGAGTCGCCATAGCATTCGAGTGTGGATGTTATCCACACATAGTATGATGCACAAATAATCATAGGGTGCATGACCAGCGCTCCCTATGGGAGTAGCCCCCGAGTGCCTAGTTGAGTCAAAGAGTCAGGCGGGGACTAAAACTTTTGTGACAGTTGTCGTCTTTTGTTGCTTGTTTAGTCGAATTTGCTTTTGGCGCTCCCTATGGGAGTAACCCATAATCCTCAATCGAATCGTAGATTAGAGTGGTGGGTATGCCTTTAATGTTCTTATACCTGTAGAAAGATATATCGTAGGATGCGCGACCAACGCTCCCTATGGGAGTAGCCCCCGAGTGCTTGGTTGAGTCGAAGACTCGAGCAAGGACTAAAGTAGTCGAAATCTTCTGTTGCTGAAATGACGTCAGTGCTGACGATGTGATGACATTGGTTGCCCGCGTGAGCGGTTTTGACGGGACGTGACGAGTGGTGGGTCCCACTTTCTGACTTTGATTTAACCGGGTGTGCGTAATCTTCTGTTTTAACTGCGTCTCCTCGATTTCCGCGTGTAATGGAGATAGTGGGGGACGGTTCGTGTTTTGGCTTCACCACGTGTCGATGGCGATGTGTGCCACGTGTCCAGTAGGGTTTCTACTGGCTGTTGGATGGCATCCGCGAGGGGGTTAAGTAGCAGCGCAAATGCGGTAATTTTCCCATCTGCCTTTCTCTGCTCGTGCCTCCATTGTGATTGATGCTGCTCTCTGCTTCCCTGCGCACATCCTCTTCGCGTCACTGGACCAACTCCGTGTCTTTCCGAGCTACTTCCTCCGTTCTCACCGTCATCGCAAGATGGGCAAGAAGAAGGGAGGCGCCACCACTGGGTCTGCCGCCGCCATTGCCGCTGCTAAGAAGAAGGGCGGCTCCGCCACTGTGGGCACCAGCATCGTCGGCGCTGGGAAGAAGAAGGGCGCCGGTACCCACATCACCAATGGTGCATGGCGCGCATCCATCATCAAGTCCTCCGAGCTTCATCTCCTGCATCAAGATGGAGTTCTTCCCTCCGTGGAGGATGACTCGTGAGTGCCCGGCTTGGAGGTAACTCCTTGCCCTCCTGCTGGTTTCTGGGTGATGTTCCTTGCGTTCATCATCTGAGGTCTTTCTCTGCCCCTGCATCCTTTCTTCAGGGGCCTCCTTTGCTTCTATGGGCTCCAGCTGCATCAGCTGTCCCCAAATTCTATTCTCCACATCTCCTGTTTCATTACCCTTTGTGAGTGCTGGCTTGGAGTCAAGCCACACTTTGGCCTCTTTAAGAGGATTTTTAAGCTGAAGCGCCAGTCAGCATCTGGTTCTATAGTCTACAACGTAGGAGGCTGCGGAATCCATGTTGACTCCTACACCACTTATTTCGATATCAAGCTCATGGCGTCCGTCCAAGGGTGGAGAGACAAGTGGTTCTACATCCGCGACCAGAAGGCCGACAGAGAGCACTACGGACTCGCGCCCTTCAATCCCGCGACACCTTGCAAGAGGAGGCATTCTTGGAAGAATGTAGTGATGCCTGGCGAGTCCGAGGAGATAGAAGTGATGTACAAGCACGTCTGCAACCTCGAGAGTCGCATAGGTAAAGAAGAGGGAGGCGCTGCCCTAATTCGCACATGGTTGCGCCGTCGTATCCAACCTCTGCAGGCCAGAGTCCACCCCATGTTCCGATGGGCTAGTGAGAACGATGCCACTCGCGTATCTGCCGATGGCATTTCTGTGGGTGAAGTAGATAAGAGGCTGCGACTGGTGATGAAGTATACCGCCAAGGAGGTTCTCCCAGGCGAATCAGTCGTGCCTCCCTTCGACGCCTCTAACCCTCCTGCTGAGGTAGAATTGTGCTACGAAGAAGCTTTGTTTGTTGACTGCCGTTAAGTTCTTGATGTATAATGAATTATCTTCTGAATGCAGGATTGGGAGGTGTCTCCCAATTTTCCCCCTCTTTCTGAAGGGGTTATTCCTCGTGAAGTGGATGAAGAGGACAAGTCGGAGTCGACCGTCCCAATTGAAGAGGAGGAGGGAGCCCCCGATTCCAGTGATCCAGACACTCGCAAGCGTTCCCGCAGCAAGGATTCGGATGCTTCGTCGCCATCAACTCCAGAAGGCCCTTCTGTTGGTGTAGAGGAGCTGATTCTCGCCGTTCCTGTCCGGTCTGTGGCTCCTCCTGCTCGGAAGAAGCTACAACTGCCAAAGGAGTCGTCAGAGTCGGAGGAGCAAACCTTCGACTTTGACAAATTTGACTGGTAAATTTTTGACTTTGTCTTGGTTTCTTTTTTGAGTTGCCTTCCCTGAAGTTTCTGCTGGATGCGTTCTGTAGTCAACAGGCGTCGTCGTCTTCTGGCGACGTCCAATTTCTGAAGGAATCCGGAGTCGCGGACTCCAAGGCCAAAGAGGTGACCGAACGATCTTCTTCTCCTCCATTGGTGGCCCACTCTGGGCATAATTCTTTGAGTTCCCCACATGCTGGGGAACACCAGATTGATTACGGACATCGCAGTTATCATCTTGAGTCTCTAGAGGACCATGTAAGCATCTCTTTGCTCTGTTGGCAGTCGAATATATACTTGGTGCTTCTGCTGAACTTTTGGTTTATTTAATGCAGCTCATCGCGAAGGATGCTGCCCGCCTAGCGGAGCAAGTCCTGGAGATTGGTCGATAGCATGCGTGACTAGACAGTCGCCATCGCATTGTCAAAGGTTAGTATTTCCTTTGTATTTGTCTTGGTGAAGTGTCTAGATGCGATTGATGGTACATCCCCTCTTGCAGTTGAGCATAACGAACTGTTGCGCCGTGCCGCTTCACTTGAGAAGGCGCTTGCCGCGGCGGCGAAGAGTCACAACGAAGCAATCGCGGCCTTGGAGGAATCGCAAAAGCACGAGGAGGACTTGCGGAAACGCGAAGAAGACTTGCGTTCCTCCAATGCCGAGAGGGAGAAGTTGCTCGAGGAGCAACTTGTCTCGATTGCTAAGTCCCTCTCAGGTATTCTGTCTGCTGAATTGTCTTTGTTTCTTGCTTCCACATCATGGTATCGTACCAACACTTTGCTTGATGTAGATGCCGGCAGCCTGAGATTTGACGCTCAGGTCCTTCATCGTGACGATGCATTGGCTGGTGCCGTCGCTGCAGTCGAAGACCGCAGCGCCTCTCTTCAAGGGATGCTGACAAAGGCCAAGAATGCTCTCAGTCACATAGACAGGGATCTAACTCCCAAGGCTGAACTGCTTGACAACCTGGAGGACCTAGAGGAATCCCTTGCTGGGGGTATTCCTATGGACTTCAGGAACTCGCAGTGGTCCATCGGCGCCACCATGGCACTCGCAATGGTGCAACCCCATGGTGTGGAGGTGGATCCCGCCGCGATTTCCAAGGCGATGCCCGTCGGCGCGGATGGCCAGCAGGTACTGTTTGCTCCCTTTGCTACTGGATGTGGTAAATATGGGCCACAGCTCATTAGTACAGTCGCCAAGTACTCCGAGGAGCTGGAGCGAGCGAAGAATGCGGTGAAGGCTGCAACGTTAGGGGCTAGCACCGGAAAGTCTGTGGCATCAGAGACCGCCACGGATTCGACGAGGCCCCCGAAGTCCAAGTCGAAGTCGAAGAAGCAGGCTACTCGTCAGTAGCTGTCTTGTAATAGTTGTAGTTTGATCCTCTATGTTGGAACAATGACTTTATGGAAGTCCTAGTTGAGAGTTTTGTTGAGCTTGAATGCGTAAATGCCATTTGTCAATATATTCTTGGTCCCTTATTTTTGCTCTTGCTTGGTTTGTGATAGGGCACGTCGAGTGGTCCCTCGAGTGATCCTCGTTATTCACCACCCACTGACGAGACCTTGGCACAGCCGCGCTCAAGGGTGGATGAATTGTCCCTGCTTTCGCGACTGCACGATCGCGTTAAACAACTGGAACATGAGTTGCCCATCCTCCACGGTAACGCGGATGTACGGAAGTCGAGGACGGAGAAGGCTACCGCCCGCGAGCAGTATCTATTGGAGGAGGTGACGCAGCTGGGCGATCAGTTCAAGTGTAAGCTTTCTGCCCTCTTATCTTTTCTTTTAGTCAATCGTGGCATTTCCTTGTCTTCATACTTTGCCTTTTTTTGCTTGGTGTAGTTGTCAGTGCTCGTCATCCGCAGGATGAGAAAGACTGGATTGCCATTCGAATGAATGACCTAACCCCGGAGCAGCTTCAGGCGAGTGAATATTTTTGGGTGGACCATGATCGTGCGATCGCACTTGCGACCCTGCAGGATCGTGCTTCGCGAGTACTTCACTTTTTGAAGAAGGTGCAGTCGTGCCTGAGGCATATCTACCAGATGATGTTTCCACTGGATGTCGTCCCTTCGAGCATGTTGCCTCTCATGGCTAAGTTCCAGGATTTGAGTGCAGTTCGCGAGGTCGTGCGGAAGCAGTTAGTGGCTGGTGCCAAGGCTGCTTTGTCGTTGGTGCGACTGCATAGGCCGGATGTAGACGTTGCAGCTGTTGCTGCTGGGCCGCCGACCCCGCCGGAAGGTTCAACCTGGAACATGGTTCCACATTACCAGGCGGTGGATCGTCTAGCAGAAGAAATTGTCGACTCATTGAGGAACAAACAAACGTTCTTCTGCTGCAGCAGTAGTTTAACTTGTAGCCTGCACATAATTGTACAAGTGTTGTAAAGTTCATATGGATATGTTGGATGTAATTAATTTCTATTGATATGTAAAGAGCTTGCTAGCTTATATGTTTTGCGAGTGTATTTGTACTCTGTAGTTCCTTTTCGTTAGCCCGACTTATTTTATCTCAGCACCTTGCCAACCTATCAGGTGTGTTGCAACTGGGTTGGTGTTTTGTCAAGGGTTCGATTGATGTTGTGTCAGCTACTCGGGATATTGTGACTTGTTCGTAGCACAAGGATGTAAGGGGTGGCGTAGCCCCGAGTGATAAGATTGCTAGAAAAAATGAGGGAAAACACAGAGTTTCAGGGCACTTAGCTTTATATATTCGCAGAATAGTAGGAGGTACAATGTGTGGCTAAGTAGCCTAGCTGAATAGCCTTATTTGTAATGTAAAAAACGACTAGAGGTAGAAGCAACACAGCTGTGCGACGTTCCAGGGTTGGAGTATGCGACTCCGCTCTCGAAATCTTTAAGGGGATAGGCGCCACCTGGGATTACTTCCGTAATCACGTATGGTCCCTCCCAAGGGGACTCGAGCTTGAGGTGCCCTTGCTGCTTTAGTCGCAGGACCAGGTCTCCTTCAACGAAGGATCTGGGGCGTAGCCTTCTGCTGTGGTAGTTGCGCAGGTTCTGCTGGTAGATTGTCGATCTTTCTACTGCGATGTCCCGCGCCTCGTCAAGAAGATCGACGGAGTCTTTGAGTGCAAGGGTTGACTCCTGCTCGCTGTACGCGACCACCCATGGGGCTTTGAAGCGTACTTCTGCGGGTAGCACTGCTTCAGCACCGTGCACCATGAAGAACAGGGTGTATCCCGTGGCACTATTTGGAGTTGTGTCCAGGCTCCAAAGGACGGACTGCAGCTCGTCTGACCAACATCCGGCGGCTTGTTCGAGTGGCCGGAGGAGTGGCTTCTTGATTCCATCGTAGACGAGGCTGTTGGCCTTTTCGACTTGACCGTTGGTCTGTGGATGCGCTACGGAGGCATAGCTTATGTTGATTCCCAGGTTTTCGCATAAACCCTGGAAATTGTCCGTGCTGATGCTGTGTGGCACTCCGAAGTGATAGAAAATGGACTTGAAGAACTTGGCGCTGGCTCCTGACTGGTTTGTCACCGGCATGGCCTCGATCCACTTGGTGAATTTGTCGACTGCGACTAGGAGGTAGACGTAACATCCTCTCGAGGATTTTGGGAGCTTGTCGACCATGTCGAGTCCCCATTGCACAAAGGGCCAAGCCAATGGTATTGGCTGGAGTTTCGTGCCAGGTGCGTGAGGTTTGTCCGCAAATCGCTGGCAGGCATTGTAGCGCTGGACGATGTCCTTGGCGTCGTGCATGGCCGTGGGCTAGTAGAATCCAGCTCATAGAGTTTTGGTGACAAGGGCGCGACTACCAGCATGGTGCCCGCAAGTCCCTTCATGGATGTCGAGGAGGACGGCCCTTCCGTCCGTGTTGGAGATGCACCATTGGAGTACTCATGTGATGCTGCGCTTGTATAGTTCGCCGTTGATGACGGCTAATGCCTTGGATCATCGCGCAATGTGTCGCGCGTCAGTCGGATCGTCAGGCAGCCTCTTGCTGAGAAGATATGTGATGTAGGGTTGAGTCCAAGATGGCTCGATCATCATGACGCCCATTGGTCCTTCGAGTCTCGTGTCGAGCTCCAGGTCATCGAGTGCCATTGGCTCATTAGGTGGCATAGACCCCAAGTCCGTTGACGCGCTTGCTTTCTTCTCTATAGCCTTTGGCTTGATGGAGCGTTCACAGATACGCTCGAGAAATACCCCAGGTGGTATGGGGGCGTAGGTGGAGCCAATGTTGGCGAGTGTGTCCGCCTCTTCGTTGCTTTCGTGGCCTACGTGCCGCAGTTCACAGCCATCGAAGTCCCCTTCGAGTGTGTCGTAGAGGTCACGGTAGGCGATCATGTTGTCACTCAGTGCGTCGCACTCGTGCATTGTCTGGTTCACCACCAGTTTGGAGTCGCCGTAGATGATGAGCCTCTTGGCATCGTAGGCTTTCGCCATCCGCATCCCATGGAGTAGGGCCTCGTACTCAGCTTCATTGTTGGAGGCCGTGAACTGCATTCGCAGAATGCATTTCAGCTTGTCCCCCTGGGGTGATGTCAGTATGACACCTGCATCGACCCCGTCCTTTCGTTTGGACCCATCGAAGTGCACTGTCCAGAGATAAGACATATCTGGTTTTTTGAGGAGCTGGTTCTCCATCTAGTGCACAAGGAAATCAGGGAGGACTTGCGACTTTATCGCATCACGCTTTTCATATGTGATGTCTCTTGGAGACAGCTCGATTCCCCAGAGCGACTCGTCCGGTGGCATCAAGGTTGTTGAGGATATGCCCGAGCGGGGCGTCATTGACCACCATGATTGGGTGCTCCTGGAAGTAGTGGTGCAGTCGTCTGGCTGTCATGAAGACGCCGTACGCCAGCTTCTGGTAGTGCGGGTACTGCTGTTTTGTTGGCGTGAGCACCTCGCTGAGGTAGTAGACTAGGCGCTGCACCCCGTGGACCTTGTTTTCCTCGGCTCGTTCCACCACGAGCACTGTGTTGACCACCTGGTTGGTGGCGGAGATGTAGAGCAACATCGGCTCTTTTTCATGTGGAGTCACCAGTACTAGCAAGGTGGATAGTAGACGCTTGAGGTCTTCGAATGCTTCTTGTGCCTCGTCTGTCCACTCGAACTTGTCAGTTTTGCGGGAAGTTGGTAGAAGGGCAGTGCCTTTTTGCCCATTCGACTGATGAATCGACTGAGCGCCGCGATTCGCCTAGCCAGCTGCTGGATGCCTCTTACGTTCTTCGGCTTCTCCATAGCCAGTATGGCTTTTATTTTCTTCGGGTTTGCCTCGATCCGTCTCGCGGAGATGAGATACCCGAGTAGTTGCCTAGATGGTACGCCGAAGGCGCATTTGTCCGGGTTGAGCTTGATCTGGTAGCAGTCTAGGTTGGCAAAGGTTTCGCATAGATCGTCGATTAGTGAGGCTTCCTCTTTTGTTTTGATGACGATGTCATCAACGTAGACTTGGATGTTGCAACCAAGTTGATTCTTGAGACAGGCCTGCATGCACCGCTGATAGGTGGCTCCTGCGTTTTTAGCCCGAAGGGCATCGTGTTATAGCAGAACACGCCAAAGGGCACCGTAAATGTTGTTTTCTCTTGGTCTTCCTCCTTCATTCGAATTTGATTGTAGCTTGAGTAGGCGTCGAGGAAGCAAAGACGTTCACATCCCACGGTGGAGTCGATGATTTGGTCGATTCGCGGCAACGGGAAGTGATCTTTTTGGCAGTGCTTATTTAGGGAGGTGAAGTCCATGCACATCCGTAGGATATCCGTGTCTTTTTTAGGTACAAGCACCGTGTTGGCGAGCCAAGTGCTTTCCTTGATCTCGCGTATGAATTTGGCGTCGAGGAGTCTGTTGGTCTCCATTTTGACTGCCTTTGCTCTTGGTTCAGACAGTCGCCGATTTGTCTGCTTGACTGGCCTTGCGTCTAGATTTACGTTGAGTGCGTCCTCGGCGAATTCCCTGGGAACCCCTGGCATGTCCGCTGGACACCAGGCGAAGATTTCCTAGTGCTCACGGAGGAATTCGACGAGCATGAGTTCCTATGCGGAAGTCAAGTTGTTGGCGATGAGGGCCGTCTTGGTCGGGTCCGTTGGGTGGACCTGGACTTTCTCCGTGTGCACCGACGAGTCAAAGGACAGGTCGGGTGAACTTGGCCTACTCAGGGGGGGCAGATTGTTGTCTGTCGACTCCTTTAGTCTTGCGAGTTCCTCCTGCATGCCGAAGGACTGGGAGATTCTATTGAATTCCTTGTCGCCGCTGTTGGACCTTTCGAAGTTGCCGTTGATTGTGATTACGCCATTTGGGCCCGGCATCTTCATCTGCAGGTAGGCGTAGTGTGGTACTGCCATGAACCTCGCGAACGCAACGCGTCCGAGGATGCAATGATATTGTGAAGGCCAGTAGACGACCTCGAAGTCGATGCGCTCTCGCCGAAAGTTTTGCGGCGTGCCAAAGATGATGTCGAGGTTGATTTTGCCCAGGGGATATACGCCTTTTCCTGGGACGATGTCGTGGAACGTCGTGCCTGAAACTTCCAGACACGTTAGAGGGATCCTCATCGCACACAAGGTACTCGCGAACATTAGGTTAAAGCCGCTGCCGCCATCCATGAAGACACGGCTCATGTCGAAACCCCCAATCTGCGCCTCGAGTATGAGGGGACAGTGGCCTAGACGAGGAACTTGGCACGGGTGGTCACGCCTGTCGAAGGTGATGCAGGAGTCGCTTCCACTGAGGCACTCAGTGGTGGAAGGTGGAGAGTTTATTGCCAGGTTGACTTGGCGAGTGATGGCCTTCTACACTCGATTTGAGGGATGCCCTTTTTGGATCATCCCCATGTTACCCACGGGTTGTGGGTATGGTTCGCCTCCGTGATTCTGGACCGGCATGGCCACGGGTGGTGGTAGTCCGAGCGGTGGTGGAGGAGCTCCATGTGCCACGGCGCCTGGGGCGACTCCATATCCCCTATTGACTGTGTCGCAATTCATCCGAGCCAGACCCTCGTGGAGCTTGAGAAACTCGCGGCAGTCTTTGAGAAGGTGGCTGGATTTTTTCTTGCCGTCGTGCTTGTCGATGTAGAAGTGCACGATGCACGACCCGGACAGTTTGTCCTCGATGGTTGTTACGGGTGCCTCTTCGCGAGTGCGGTGCTGCCACACCTGCGTGGTTTTCCCGGAGTCGCGGTATCCACCGCTGCGATAGCCGCTGTTGCGGTTGTCGTCGCGTTTGTCGGCGTAGCCGGCTGCGACCATGTTGACATCGTCACGGTCATCGTAGATGCGCATTCGCTGCTTTCCTTGACGGTCGCGTCTGTGCCCGAGGTCATCGTCATCATCGGAGTAGGTGCGATTTTTCACCGAATCCTCTCTGTCGGCCCACCGATTCACAATTTCCATCATGTGGTCAATTGTCTTGGGCTTCGAGCAGCCCAGCTCCTCCCTGAGCTCTATGCGGCGAACGTCGCCATTGAACGCATCGATTGCGCGGTCTTCCGAGATGTTTTCTGCGGAAATTTTGATGATGGACCACCTCTGGATGTATGAGCGTAGCGATTCGCCCGACCTTTGCTGGCAGCTCCTCAGCTCTTCGATTGATGCAGGCCTTTTATAAGTGCCCTTGAAGTTGCACACAAAGTTGTAGACCAGCTCTTCCCAGCTGCGGATGGATCCACGCGGGAGATTGTTGAGCCATGCGCGGGCGGCGCCCTGCAGCTGTAGCTATAGGCATTGCATGGCTGTGCTTCGACTCCCGCCATGTAGCCTGACGGAGGAGATGTGGTCCTCCAACCAGATTTTTGGGTCATGTAGGCCGTCGAACTTTGGGTTCTCCGACATGAGTTTGAACCCTTTAGGCATTTGCTTTTGCCTAATGGCCCTGCTGAAGCATCTAGCGCCGCAGAGTTCAGTCTCGTCCTCTTATGAGTCAGTCGAACGAGCGCGTCTTGCCCTTGATTTGTCGATTTTGCGCTGCGTGAGGTCATCGCGCGCATCGTAGTCGCGATCGTGCCGCTGTGAGCGGCGACACCGAGACAGATTGTGACTGTCGTCGCTGGACGAGGGCGAGAAATAACGTTTTGCCAGAGCCTTGCCCTTTCTTCGGCTCCGGCGTTGGATGTTTGTCGAGGGCGGCCTCGATTAGCCCCAAGCCCACGATCATAGATCGGTGCATGGCAGCTCGGGGATCTCTAGCTGGCGGCTGGTTGTTGAGGAGGTACATGGTGGCCGTTGTCACCGCGGCTTGTGGTGTCTTTGGGACCACGTTGCCCTGCGTGTCGACTGTCATAGAGCTGAATTCGAGGACTTTTGCAGCTTCTATGCATTCTTGCTCGGTGAGATGGGCCATCCGAGATCGCCTCGTGTTGGCCATGTACTCGTTGTCTTTGGAGGAGGATCCTCCGTGGGAGGAGAGCCCAGCCCGTCGAAGACTCGACTCATCCGCTGCCTTTTTACGCGCCTCGAGTTGCACGATTGCATGTAGCTGGCATCTGTAATCCTCCTTGAGTAGCCAATGGTAGCCCATCAGCATGTCCTGCGGCGTGCCGGGGCAGAGGATTGCCTCGCAGAGCTTCTCGGCAACAGGCCCACTCGTTGTCATTGAGTTTAATCATGACACGCTCTCCTATGTGTTCGTTCACCATGGTTGGTGGTTCAACTGCCGCTCCATTATTGACGGGCGCGCCGTTGCCGCCGTTGGTGGGGCCGCCATTGGGCGTGCTGCCGTTGGGTGGTTCAGCACCGTTGGGCGGTCTGGTGCCAGATCTGAGGCCAGCGTTTTTGCGATTGGCGGCGGTGTCGCCCGCGTTGATGACCATGCACATGAAGTGGTTAGGGAAGCTGTTGCTCCCGCAACTTTCAGATCTAGAGCCGCAGGCTCCATCTTCGGTGGCTTGGTCACCCAGATCGGATCTGCGACTGCTGTCGCTGTCCGTGCTCCCAGCTGTTGCTGAGGTGTTGCGCTCGCTGAGGGTGCCAATTGGTGGCGGGAACCACGATGCTGGAGCAATCGCAGGTGTCGTTGGCTAGTCAGGCATGCGAAGCATGCTCATCTGACCAACCTGGAAGCGGAAGCTCCCAATCGCCAAACTGATTCCATCGCCCATCTGACCAACCTGGAAGCCGGGTGAGTGGCTGGCGTGTGGATGGTGAAGTCGAACGCGCCGAAGAGCTGGCGAATCTCCACTGTTGCAGAGTTGTAGATCGCGGTTGATGGGGCCAAAGAAGCCGCGACATCAGCACTCCCAATTCCCATATACGGTGCCAATTGACGAGGGTTTAACTCGTCAATGCCCATTGTTATGGACTTGGGTTTTGGAGAAGGAGGGAGCGCTGGAGGCATCAGTCGGCTAGCAAACAAGCACACAGAGACACACGGTTTACCCAAGTTCAGGCCTCGTAGAGGTCCCTACTCCTGCTTGTCTGCTCTTGGAATTAACAAAGGAATTGATGATTACAGGGGCGCGCAGATGCAATCTGGCGAGAGTTGTGGAAACTAGGGTTGCGTGTGTCCTCGTCGCCGCCCCTCCTAGCCTTTATATAGATAGGCTAGGTCTTGGGTAGCAGGTCGAGTCGGTTACAAATTATGGTTTTCCCTTTGAACTTTCTGTCTTAAGCTTCTTCTTGTTTCGCAAGCAATCGAGAGTCCGTGGGCCACTCGAATTCTCCATTTGGGCCTTGGCAACACCGTGGGCTTCTGCCGTATCTGGACCGTATGTACCAAGCTCGAGTACCTATAGGGGATACCCATGTCATCGGTACTTGTAGCGGCCATACTTTCAGTTGGCCGCAGTCTAATCAGATAGTAGGAGTGGTAGTACTATACACTCTCGAAACAGAGGTGGCGAGCAGCTGGCAGCTGGAGCAACGAGTTTGGTAAATTCTTGGAGTATGTATGTACTCTAGTATACAGTAGTAATAAGTTGCACATGCCTGACCGTACAGTGACACAAGGTACAAGAACCAATTATACACCCTATATTTTATGGACGTGGCTCAAAATTATAATTTTTTTCAGTGATACCAACCCAATCTCTTTCATCATTATAGTAGGTTGGTTTCTACATGACACAAGGTACAAGAACCAATTATACACCCTATACTTTATGGACGTGGCTCAAAATTATAATTATTTTTCAGTGATACCAACACCTCATCATTAATTGTCGTGACACATAAGCATTTTCCATGCATGTAATAAGGTCTTTGACAATGGGGGAGTCTCTTAGCGCGGCATACTAGGAAAAATGCTTTTGTGGTATGTCAATTACTAGTAGTAGTATCTAAGATACACCCCTTGCATGTAATCATAGGTAAGAAGAGTTGATTTCCCAATAAAATGCATGCATGAGAGAAAAACATTAAATTAAGATACAACCTCTAAAATACAATGCATTGGAGAGGTTGTCTATTAGGTATTTATAACTCCTATGGTAAGCTACACCCCATTGTGAAAGACCTAATGTATGATACGGTACGTACCACCTAATACCCCCATTGGGGCTAGTCTCATACTCTCATCCCAAACAGAGGTATAGTAGTACTAGTACCTCCATCCCTGAGTAGTACTGGAGTACAGTATTTAGTCTTCCACGTAGCCCTAGGTCGTCAAAGCGACATGTATACCGGGTCAGAGGGAGATAATTAATTGGGGAACACAACGCTTCCCTAGTTTTCTCTATGCAGGTCTCTTGCCAAAGAGATAAGGTATTGGTTCATGGCCGTTGAATTTGGATGGACAGACGATATTGCCTAGAGTGAGATGAGGAGTCTACTACTCCTAGTATTTAACTATTGTACCAGTCTCTCTCACTCGCTCTCATCAACCCTCTCAGATCTGCGCTCCTCCCTCTGCTCTCTCGCTCGGTCTCAAAATCCCTCTCAGATCCGCCGCAGTTGAAGAAGACAACTCTATGGCGGACGAGTGGTTTGAAGCTATGATTGACATGAGTGCAATGAGGCAGGCCTTCAGCGTGTTCTCAAATTGTTCGTCGTCCCGCGTACATGGTTATTACTACTTCTTTCTTCATGATGTTTTCCACACTGGTTCGATACAACTCTTGTTTTTGGGCTAAATATCTTTTCCTTGCACGAGCAGTGCTTTGGAAAGGCCACGACACACATTGCATGTGCACAATATGTTGGAAAATTGTCCGATGGCCAGTGCCCAGGATGTGAATATGGAGGCGTCTTCGAACCAACCACTACCGTGGATTAGATGTCCTCAAGAATGAAGCTCAAGTGTAGCAACAAAGGTTGTGACATGGCTGGCAGCTTCCTCAAGTTCATCGAACACCAGAGGGCGTGCCCGCTCGGGCAGGGGGCGACATAGGTTCTTGAAAAAAAGAACCGTATGATATTCGGGTGTCTATGTGTGCGTTGATTCCGTCTAGAGTATGGTTTAGTTTGTGCCGTGGTTGTGTTGTACCTATACTAGTTATGTTATATAAATAAATTGAATCATCATCGCATCCACATAGTTTCACTCTTTTACCGATAGCAAGGGGAAGTACCACCAGCCTGTGCATCTACATAGTTGCTCTCTTTTTTTAGCAAAAAAGCTTCGAAATCCGTAGAACTTGGGTGGCCCTCCACAGCGTATGCAAATATTGGTGCCCAAACCACTTCTCATCCATCCGGCACCGGTGCCTACGCTGCACAGATGATGCCACACAAAAAAACCAAGGATATTTTAAAATATTTGTCTTCCCTGTCCAGCTCAACAACCCTTCCTCCATTTAAGGCAGAGACAACAGCCATCCCTCTCGTCACGTGGGAGTAGTAACTTGCATGTATTGGTGACATGACATGATAATTAATGATGAAAAGAGGGAGGTATTACCATAATATCACACATTTATATGAGTCTAGAACCTAATTAATTAGGTCTTGCATGACACCACACACGTGTTATCACCCACTATGAAGACAATAACATATGCAAGTTACTAGAATATTTAGGCTAGTCGTGGTGGGGAGTAACTTAACATGCATATGTTACTAGTCTAAGTTACTACCTCCATTTTTGAAAAATAAAATAAAATAAGTTACTACCTCCATAGTGGAAAGTAACATAGGTGTGGTATCATGCAAAGTCTCATTTATTGCAATGTAGACTTATTTTTTCTTGAAATTCTGCCGCAAGCACACTGTGTAGTGAGGAGAGAGAAACAATGATTTTCTAGTTCTTATGGCCGAGTCATACTGGTATGGTCGACCGCAAAGTTTAAATTCCACTAAGGTCGACCACATGTGTCTTATATCCGACCTTACTTTCACATTGGACATGCCCTTATGGTAACATAGCTAGTTACCCCAATTCTCTCTCTCTCATCATTTAATTGCATGCCATGTCATCTAAATGCTTAGTTGGCAATACATGTAGGACTATGTAGTACTACCCAAATTACTTCCACTAGCACTATGATGAACCTAAATAGAACCATGAAGAGAGGACGAGCCAGGGATGACGTTGGGGAGTGACGAGGTAGCGCGACCCTGCCTTTTGTTCGAGTAGTCCACTATCAGGGTCCATTTGATTCCAAGGATTTGCCTAGGAATTTTGTAGGATTAAATCCTGTAGGAAATTTTCCTATGACAATTGTTTGATTTGTAGGATTGATTCCCATAGGATTTTTTCCTAAGGATTCCTTTGTACGGTACTAGTTTTCGTAGGAAATCAAACATTCATCCATACCTCTTTTTTAGATTCCTACTATGGTGGAATCAAACACACTTTGGTGCATATGAATTCCTATAGGATTGGAGTGAACATGACAATGCAATCCTACATTTTTCCTGTTCCTACGATTTTCCTATCCTACAAATCAAACAAGCCCTCACCATTTTCCCCTGGCCTCTTCCCCCTCATCCAGGCCAGCACCATGGACTAGCCCCGCCCCCTCCCCTCCCCCCACCCCCAAAAAAAAATCCCCAAATGGCGGCGCCGCCTGAACTGGAGCGCTCCTCACAGGAGCGCATCATCGAGTCTGGCCCCCATGTCTTCCGTGCATGCCGCGTCTCCGCAGCCACAACCGACTTCTCCGTCTTCGAGCCGCAGTTAGTTAACACGCGATGCCGTACACAATGACACTGAAGATCTTCTTCTGGAGGACGTACGAGCTCACGAGGATGTCTGACTCCATCCCAGCCCCTCTGGAGGAGGACGATGTCGCGACCACACCCATGCGAAGAGGAAGCGTTGAATCTCAGCCTGCCTCCCAGCAAGCTGCGAAGAGCGAGCAAGGTCGTGGGAACTATGCGCAAGGTTCTTGGCCGTGTATGGCTGCTGAAGAACCTGCAACTCACGGCGAAGGAGTGGGACATCATCACCCTGTATGATATTCTGCACCGGCTCTGGTTTGAGGCATGTATGTGGGTCGACAGGTTGCACTTCGACCTAACCCTCATCCTGAATCTCCGGCTCATCGTCAACTTGCCGGCGCTTCAAGACAGTTGGTACCTGGTTGAGCAGGAGGATGGCCACTGCAGCATATGCATGCAGGCGCTGTCGAAGCGCACAACGGTGCGTCTCCGGGGATGCAACCATCCTTACCACCGCAAGTGCGTCTTCACTTGGATTGAGACCAACTCCAGCTGCCCTATCCGCCAACACAATGTGCTCGCCCATCTCTACTGACAAGAGGTGCATATGCCCCCTTCTGTATGAAACTTGTCCTGTGGTTGATAATTAATTAATGTACTGAACCAATGTTTCTGCTGCACGCCAAGTGAACCCGTTCTATATATGTTTGCACTTGTCGAATTAAGCTTAATCCAATTTAGACAGGGAAAACAATTAGTCTAGGATTACAATTCAACAGGAATTTGTCATCATGTCTCATACATTTTACAAAGAGAAAACCAATACGAATCACTGTTCATCATATCACAGCATAATATGAAACAACAGTCTAATCATCGTCACCATCATCGCTTTCGGCACCGTCGCGTTCTAGATCCACATATTCCCACTGGGTTGGATCTTCTTCCCCTTGCCATTCATCATACATGTCCTGAGATTCATCAGCTAGAACCAGTTTATTCCTGTCTTTGTCGACTACACTAACTTCGGAAGTGAAATCTACTTGTCCATCATGCGCAGAGCCACCTCTGGCCATCAAATTTTCATTGATGTTAGCCAGTTCAGTTACCATGCAACCACTAGGATCATCTTGGTGGGCAACATCTGTGGTGACTGGCTCGTCATACTGATACATTACAAATGTATCTATAATTTTTGATGTTCCATGCTTTGTTTGATCCACTTTCTTGTGTTTTGTTCCAACTTTGGAGTACTTTTCATATGATTTCTTGGACTAACCTATTAACAAGAGCCACAGTGCCAGCTGCCTGTTTTCTGCTATTTTTGGTTCCAGGAAAGTCAGAAAATGAATATTCTCGGAATTGGATGGGACAAAAGCCAAAGGGCCTATTTTTCCAAAAGGGATCAAGTGCCAGAATACGAGACGGAGAAGGGCCAGGGAGCCACCACACCACCTGGACGCGTGGCCAGGCCTGGCCCACGCCAGGGGGTGGTGTGGCCTCTCCCAGGCCCCCTCGGCCTCTCCTTCCGCCTATAAGTTGCCCTCGGGACGAAAACCCTAAGTACCTGATCAAAAATCCACGAAAGAGTCTGTAGCCACCGTCATCTCCATCCCTATATCGGGAGGGATCTGAAGCTCTTCCCGACACCCTGCCGGAGAGGGGAATTCACCCTGGAGGCCTTCTTCATCACCATGCAAGCCTCCGGTGTGATGCGTGAGTAGTTCATCCATGGACTACGGATCCATGTAGTAGCTAGATGGTTGGTTTCTCCTCCTTTGTGCTTTCATGTTTAGATCTTGTGAGCTCCGTTCATGATCAAGATCATCTATTTCTAATTCATACATGTTGTGTTTGCGGGGATCCGATGAATATTGAGATGCTTTTTCAGATTGATTATTGATTCTATCATGTCTTTGTTATTTGAGATCTTGCATGCTTTCCATTGTTAGTAGCTATCTTGGCCAAGTAGATGCTAGCAACTCCAAGAGTTAGTATTTATGCTCGATAGTGGGTTCATGCCTCCGTAACTGGGAAGTGATGTAAATCTCTAAGGTACTAGATGAGTTGTTGCTACTAGGATAAAACAACAATCCTTTGTTCATAGAACAATCGTATTGTTTACTTTACACGCAGTTCAGAAGCAATAATTTGTTGCTTGCAACTTAATACCGGAGGGGTTGGATGATAACCTGAAGGTGGATTATTAGTCATAGATGCAGTTGGATGGCGGTCTATGTATTATGTTGTAATGCCCAATCAAGTCTCAGAGGAGTCAAGATGATTAGTATATGCATGTATTGCTTTCTCGGTGTTTGTCAATTGCCCCGCTGTAATTTGTTCACCCAGCATGTTATCAATCTAAGGAGAGCCACCTCTAGTGAACTAGGGATCCCGGTCCTTTTACTTTACATACAATCTACAATCTTTTACTACTTTGTGTTTACTTTCTGCAAACTTTTACTTCTTTCCATTCGATACGTTTAATCCTTTGTTTTCCGCAAAACACGGTGAGATTGACAACCTCATCGCAAGTTGGGGACAAAGTTTTGTGGTTGTGTTGTGCAGGTCTCCATGTTGCTACTAGCACCGGTAGTGCGCCCTGCCGAAGCTCAGCTAGTAACACCTTTGGGGTGTTTCCTTGCTCCTACTGGTTCGATTAAACCTTGGTTTCATAACCGAGGGAAAACTTGCTGCTATATTCATCGTACCTTCCTCTTGGGGTTCCCAACGAGCTCTACGTTGAAAGTCGAGCGCATCAAGATTTTCTGGCGCCATTGCTGGGGAGTCAAGGACATCTTCACAAGGGGAGTCCCTCATAACCAATCTCTTTACTTTGTTGTTTTTGTTTTTCTTAGTTTCTTTTTGCTTTGCTTGCTTGTTTTGTTCTTCAAAAACACAAAAAAATTAGTTCCTTTCTTAAGTTGCCTTTATGACTAGCTCTGCTCCAATCACTATTTCATTATGGATAGCTCACTCAGTTTCCTATTTGGGAACAGTATTATGACTGCCAAGGTAATAGATGAACCACCGCCTGCTAGAACCTCCATGGAAGAAGAAATTGCTGAACCTGAAAGCTCATTAGATGAAAAAGAGGAGGAGAGTTCTGGACAAAAGGAGGAAGAATGGATCTACCCATGCCTACCTTCTAATGAGAGTAACTCTTTATCCCTTACATTATTTGATTGTCCCCCATGCTTATCAAAGGAGGGTGAATGTTATGTTCCCGGGGATTCTTTTGAAAATGTTTATAATAAAGCTCTAGTGCTTGTAGATCATGAAAAGCATGCCTTATGTGATAGTTATATTGTTGAGTTTATTCATGAGGCTATTGAAAATTATTATGAGAGAGAAAAATATGGTTGTAGAAGTTTTTATGGTAGTGAAACACCTCTCTATGTGCTGAAAGTTTTGAAGTTGCTCTTGTTTTATCTACCCATTCTTGATATTATGTGCTTATTTGATTTATTTTCTTACAAGATTCCTATGCATAGGAAGTGGGTTAGACTTAAATGTGTTTTTTAATTTGCTTCTTGATGCTCTCTTTTACTTCAACTCATATTTCTTATGTGAGCATCTTCTCAAATTATCATGCCTAACTTAAAGGCGTTAAAGAAAAGTACTTGTTGGAAGATAACCCAATATTTTTAGATGAGTATTGAAAGTTATTACCTCTGTAATAACCTCTACTTATCCTTTTTATTTGATTTTTGTGCCAAGAGTAACCTCTAATGATAGAGAAGTAATGATTGGAAAAGTTGCTGTCCTAAAACAGATTTTTGTGCTTCACCGTAAAAATTCCTGAGAGAGCTCTGTATGTCGGATTGAGCTGTAATTTTTTTTGATTATGACCCAGGTTGTTATCTAACTTGCGTTAGTTCAACACTTTTGTATTTGAGCAACAGAAGGTCTTCGAAAAAATTCGTTGTTACCTGCTGGTCTGTTTTGACAGATTTCTGCCATTTTCTGCATTTGCTTCTTGTTAGTTCCTTCTTGAGTTCTTTTGGGGAATTGAGCTTTTTGAGGGAAGTACTACAGTAGCTAGTGTTCTAATGGAAGTTTATTTGGTGTTAGAACTGAACCTTGAGACTTATTTATCTTAAGTGCACTAATGTTGCTAATGAGATTGTGTGAAATTTTGTATGAAGGAAAAATTTCAGGTGTATGGAAGGAACGAGTAATGAGATAAAGGATGGACTAAAGCTCAAGCTTGGGGATGCCACGCGTGTCACCTCAATAAATATCCAAGAAGTACAAGCGTCAAAGCTTGGGGATGCCCAAGGCATCCCCCTTCTTCATCAATAAAAATTCCAGGTTTCTTCCAAATGCTTCATTTTTATTGTTTCATGCACAATTGTGTTTTTCTTGGAGCATCTTCTTTTTCGTTTTTGTTTTGGTTTTTAGTTTGCTTGGTTTTCTTAGTTTTCTGAATAATCTGGTTGGACCCCCTCTTTCACACTTTGGTTTGCGAATAGTTTGGTTTGGTTTGGAAAAGAGTAGGAAAGTTCATACTTATGTGGTAAAAAGAGCTCGTTTTTGACTGTGGCCTATGCTTTGTCATGCCATGCTTGATATTGTTTTGGCTTTATGCTTAGTATTCTTTGCTGTAGCATGACTTGTTATAAACAATTGAGATTGCTTAATGTGCCTTGGATGAATCATGCGTTGTTTTAG
Source organism: Avena insularis (assembly GCA_023614405.1). NCBI lineage: Eukaryota > Viridiplantae > Streptophyta > Magnoliopsida > Poales > Poaceae > Avena > Avena insularis. Next base: position 425,356,712 of record CM042692.1, on the reverse strand, counting down.
CATATTAAAGCATAGTATAGTGGTATTCTCCTTTGATGCTTTATTTGGGTTGACTTGGCACATGCTCACACCATGTTATGACTATCTCAAGTCACCATAGCCTTTATGATCCTTTAGTTTTCAACTTATAGTATCACTTTATGTTTTGATCAATGATGTTTTGTCGCTCTGCATGATTATGGCCATTATTGCTCTCTTAGTTTGTCGCTCCCAGTCTTTTGCTAGCCTCCACAACCAAGTATGAGTTCCACTCATGCATCCAACTCCCTAAACCAAGTTATTCCAAAGAGTCCACCATACCTACCTACTAGCTTATGCTATTCCAAGTATATTCATGCTTTTGTTTACCTTCCTCTTGTTATGAGAAAACTAGTGATTAAAGCTCTCACGAACTTGATGGCACACCTTACTTTACTTGCCTTTAATAAACTTGAACCATTGTGTCTTCTATGTTGTATATGCTTGCACTTATTTGTTGGGAATTAGCAGAACCATGCTTTCATGGGGAACACTTTCAACATTGCACTTGGTACTTGTACCTAGTTGATATCATGCTCTTTTGTATATGGATGTCGCCAAAGGTGAAATGAAAGGGGAGCTTGTAAGTCCATGGAGTTATGTATATGTGTTAGAGAAACTCCTGGGCCGCTGGTCTAATCCATGCTGACATGGTGGAAACCTGCAGCGTAACCATAATGAGCTGTCTATGAAGCATTCTTCTTATAAAAAGAAAGAGTCTTATATTGAGAAAAAAGAGAAAAGAAAAGAAAAAAGAGATACTATGAAAAGAGGAAAGAGAGAAAAAAGCACCATATTCCCATGGTAAATAAGAAGAATGTTGAGATGCTCGTTGTCTGCTTGCCTTGTCATTTTGATATGGGGATTCTTCCGTATCATCGGGCAAGGGTACCCGCATGGTTCTCTCAATGATACACATGTACTTACGATGACAAGAACTTACCGATGACTAAAATTGAGTAGCATGAGGAGCGGCCCTCGTATACAAGGGAAATGAGATTTCTGACTTATACTTCGTCAAGCATGTACACCATAGTTTGTTCACTTTAACCTTAATCACTTCAAGATGCTTATGATAGGGGCAATGAGAGCTGAAACCTATTAAGTACCATAATTTTTGGAAGCTCTTTATGAGACTTGAATCCCTACTTCCTTTTAAAAAAGGCCTTTCTTCCACCATTATATTGAGTCTCATACTTGGAATTCACCCTAGAGGCCTTCTTCATCACCATGCAAGCCTCCGGTGTGATGCGTGAGTAGTTCATCCTTGGACTACGGATCCATGTAGTAGCTATATGGCTGGTTTCTCCTCCTTTGTGCTTTCATGTTTAGATCTTGTGAGCTTCGTTCATGATCAAGATCATCTATTTCTAATTCATACATGTTGTGTTTGCGGGGATCCGATGGATATTGAGATGCTATTTCAGATTGATTATTGATTCTATCATCTCTTTGTTATTTGAGATCTTGCATGCTTTCCGTTGTTAGTAGCTATCTTGGCCAAGTAGATGCTAGCAACTCCAAGAGTTAGTATTTATGCTCGATAGTGGGTTCATGCCTCTGGTAATCTGGGGAAGTGACAGAAATCTCTAAGGTACTAGATGTGCTGTTGCTACTAGGGACAAAACAACAATCATTTGTTCATAAAACAATCGTATTGTTTACTTTACACGCAGTTCGTAAAGCAATAATCTGTTGCTTGCAACTTAATACTGGAGGGGGTTCGGATGATAACCTGAAGGTGGATTATTAGTCATAGATGCAGTTGGATGGCGTTCTATGTATTATGTTGTAATGCCCAATCAAGTCTCAGAGGAGTCAAGATGATTAGTATATGCATGTATTGCTTTCTCGGTGTTTGTCAATTGCCCCGCTGTAATTTGTTCACCCAGCATGTTATCTATCTAAGGAGAGCCACCTCTAGTGAACTATGGATCCTGGTCCTTTTACTTTACATACAATCTACAATCTTTTACTGCTTTGTGTTTACTTTCTGCAAACTTTTACTTCTTTCCATTCGATACGTTTAATCCTTTGTTTTCCGCAAAACATGGTGAGATTGACAACCTCATCGCAAGTTGGGGACAAAGTTTTGTGGTTGGGTTGTGCAGGTCTCCACGTTGCTACTAGCACCGGTAGTGCGCCCTGCCAATGCTCAGCTAGTAACACCTTTGGGGTGTTTCCTTGCTCCTACTGGTTCGATTAAACCTTGGTTTCATAACTGAGAGAAAACTTGATGCTATATTCATCGTACCTTCCTCTTGGGGTTCCCAACAAGATCTACGTCGAAAGTTGAGCGCATCACATACTCATTCACATCATAGGTGCTCCTTGCCTCAAACTTTTGCACATATTGTCAGTCCTTATTATCTCTGTCATCCAAGAAAATTACCTTGGAAGCTTGAGTTACCAAAATATAAGGTTCCTCCTTGTACCACTCGGTAGTAGTATTGATCGATATGAAATTCCCATCATTTCTGGGGCCTCTTTTCTTGTTCGGATCTTGGTCATACCAATAACACTTGAATAGAACCACAGATCGACCACCAGTCTTGTCGTTATAATTCAACTCAATAACCTATTTTATGCGACCATAATGATCATAGTCATCTGACTTCTTCATTTTGGCTGTCAAGTGCTCTCCACTGGTCATGATGCCACTGTTTTGTGTCTTCAGATGTTTCTCACGCTCATAAGTGCTATAGTGGATACCATCGTCATTGCAAGCTGAAGCTGTCTGCACCCTCGTTGTCGGACCACGTGATAGGGCATAGGGACCATCACTAACATTGCCTGGATTCTCTTCACGCAGCTTCATGATCTACGGTTATATAAAATAATCAAGAGGTCATCTCATGTGCACAATTCGTATGCAATTCAAAGTTCAATTGACCATCTTACATGATTCCAAAACCATTCCTGAAACCCACCCCCACATACTGGTGCATCATAATCTTTTCCTTTGGTTGCTTTAAATAACCTACAAAAATGATACTCAAGTAAGACATCTGAACATATCTTGCTACAAGTTTCATTTCATATATGTGAGATATGTATGAATAGTGCTTACGCAACAAAGTTTTCAGCCTCATCAGCGTTATTTGGCACATACCAAGTAAGTTGGTCATATTCGTGCTGCATTAATGTTCTATGTTCCTTCTTTCCTACTAGGCGAACACTATGGTTAAAAATAGATTTTTCAACTTCTTCAATTCTGCCACCCATACTGGATCTCGTTTTACGATTAGGAATGTATCTTGAGCAAAATGCAAATGCTTCAGCAGCGATGTATGCCTCTGCAATGCAAGCCTCTGCTCTAGCCTTGTTCCTAACAGTACCCTTGAAAGTGCAAAGTCAATGTTTTATAGGGTACATCCATCCGTACTATACAGGACCTCTATAAAGTGCATCTTTAGTCAGATGAATAGCCAAATGCACCATCACATCAAAGAAGGTTGGTGGATATATCAGCTCAAGCTTGCACAGGATTTCTACTATGTCCGTCTGAAGACGCTCTACAACTCTTCTGCCCAGAGTTTTGCTACAGATTTCCCTAAAGAACTTTCCCAACTCTGCAAGCACGTTGTACAAATCCTTGTTCACTAAACCTTTAACGCCAAGAGCTAAATGCCTTTGTAGTAGGATGTGGCAATCGTTAGTTTTCAACCCTTGGAGCTTGTTCCCCTCTGCACTGATACAATTTCCAATGTTGGAAGAAAATCCAGATGGGAACTTCACACCCCAGAGGAAGTCACAAAATAGTACCCTTTTATTCATCGGCAAGGTAAATTCTGCACCTCGAAATTTGTAATGTTTTTCACTGCCCTTATCAACCGTATCTTCAGGATGCAGCTTCAAGTTATTGTTAACGTTGAGTTTTTCGCAGTCAAGCCTAGAATTATAGCTATCTTTTGTCTTAGATGGAATGTTGAGTAATGTGCCTATAATACTGTCACATATATTTTTCTCCATGTGCATGACATCAATATTATGTCGAAGTGTCTTACCAGCCCAATACGGCAAGTCCCATAGAGTGGATCCGCGCTTATAAAGTATTCTCGGTTCCTTTTCCTTCCCTTGGGAATCTGCTACTACTTCTTCCGCTCTCTTCCTTTTGGATGCTGCTCCTACTGTTGGTGCATATTCTATATTCTTTCTTTTACCTCGTCTAGCAGCTGGTTGTTTTCCTGGTTTGACATTTCTGACCTTTTGTAAATGCGCCTGCAACTCAGCTGTAGTGAACTTTTTTGGTGCAGTGCCATATTCAGTCCTCTTTCCATAGAACTACAATTTTTTCAAGTCTTTTCAGAATTTGTGGCCTTGAGGAAGAAAAACCCGGTGGCCAAGGAAACCAGTCTTATTTTGTAGCCTCACTGTGACCTGTTTTGTCTCACAGCGAACACATGCCTTATAACCTGCTGTCACTCTGCCTGACATAGTGCCAAGAGCTGGAAAATCATGGGTGCAGAATAACACACCATCACGCATAGGGAACTTAGCATCTTCATGGTTGCTGGCAAGGATATCAGGAGTCATGACACCCTTCCATAGTTCCTGCAAGTCTCTTATAAGAGGTTGCATGAACAGATCAAAATCCTTCCCAGGTGATTTGGGACCTGGGATGAGTAAAGCCAGCAAGCAGTTCGACTGATCAGTGCATGCCCAGGGAGGCAGTTGTAAATTGTAACAAGTACTAGCCACATGCTGTACGAGTTACTCATGTTGCCAAATGGGTTAAATCCATCTGTAACTAGCCAAGTCTCAGGTTCCTTGGATCCGCTGCAAATCCTGGATGAGCCTTGTCAAAGTTCTTCCATTCATCACCATCAGCGGGATGTCTAAGTAAGTAATCGTCTGGCTTGAGAATCTCTTTGTGCCATCTTGTTTCCTTAGATGTTTGTTCTAACTGAAATAACCTCTTCAATCTATCTATAATTGAAAATATCTCAGAACCTTACAAGGATCTTTCTTATTTTTATCACCATTTTTCCATCTTGATTCGTTACATACTGGGCATTCATCGAGGTTTTCATAATCCTCCCAGAACAGTACACAGTTATTTGGACAAAAATGGATCTTCTCATATGATAGTCCAAGTACCTTGATATACTGTTTCATCTCATAAAAGGATTTTGGTAGTCCTACCCTAGGGATTGACTCGTTGTACACCTTAATCACTGAATCGAAAGCTTTGTTGGTAATCTTGTTGAACGACTTCTCCTTTAGTAATTTCATTACCAGTTCGAATCTTGCGCTACCAGAATCAGGGTCCACTTAACACTTGGGATCTTCTATCATGTTAGAGAAAAGTGATCTTTTAAGAGAAGGAGCGCCTTTTTTGCTTGCAGTGGGGTACACGTCCCTTAACAAACCAGAAAGGTTCTCATCCTCGATCTAATGAGCTTTAGGCAGATCAGCATCAGTTAGAGGATCAAGAACAGGCTGATCATATGGTTCACCATGTTTAGTCCACCTAATATATGTACGTTGCATCCCATTAACGAAAGTATGGTCTATGACTCTGCTTTGACTCAGCTTTTTATAATTAAGGCATTGTCGACATGGGAAAAACACATCTGAGTCACCGCTATGCTGTCTAACAAACTTCATGAATTCATTAACACCTTCCCAATATGAAGGTGTTGCTTTTTTCCATTTAGTATCCAATATCTGTCCATCTGTTTAGGATAGAGATGGTCAGAAGCTTTCAAGCTATTTCACCGAATAGGTTGATTTCAGATCTAATTAAGTGAAGATATCTGAGCAACCTGATTGAATATAGAACTATAAATGCTACGTAATTTTAGATTATTTCAGAAATTGAGTGCAGAACTATGTTACATATTTGAGAGAATAGATCGACCGAGCACAAAATGACAACCAATTCGAACAAATAGATCAAGTGCAGAACAATGTCAAACGAGCAAATCAAGTAAAAAACTACTTCTAGGGAATGATTGAGCGAACTAAGGATATTATAAGCGTGGTGGGATCGACCAGTCGACCTACTGTGTGCGTCTCGAAAAGAATGGCGCCACCAGCAATGGTGTCAGGCCGCCCCGGCTGATAGACGAAGTGTGAATGTTTTGGTGCACAGCTTATGGTTTTGACCGCCTGCGTGTCTCCAGAAGAATGGTGCAAAGAGACAGTAGCTGGCTGCTAGAGTGAAGGAGCGAGTTGGAAGGCGCGAGTGGGAAAGTTTTGGCGCGCGCGGGGTATGTGTCCTGGTTGTCAACAATTTTCACGCGAAAATATCGGCCAAAATTTTCTCCCTCGTTTTGTACTTCCTTGTTGAGGTCTGGAATTTTTATTACTGAGCCCATGAAATTAGCCTATCAGACCCAATCATAATCCAAAACCTTCAATTCGGCCTTTTCATTGCCTTGTGGCCGCCGACCATGGTGCATTTAGTTTTGGAGTGAGCCCATGAAGAATAGGGCATCCGCCCCTAGTTATCCCAGAATCTTTTTAATTCGACCTTTATGGTCATCCCCTTCCCCAGCCCCCCCCCCCCAGAAAAAGCTCCGCCTACCTATGTTGTTTTGTTGAAATTACTGCATTATTAGTAAGTTCTACGTACCCTGCACGTGAGAACCAGATAATAGACATATGACATATCATCACTATATAAAATTATAATAGATAATTTTCAAAAAAAATATAATTTGATCGACATCTATATAGTATGTGTGTATATTTGGTCATTTACTTTGTACCATGTATATTTAGACCTAGCAATGGACCGATGTCAAAACAGCGTACGGGGCTGAAAAAAAGTCCATCATGCGCATGTTTCATTTACAGAGAGGCTGACACATGGGACCCAGCAGCGCGACCTTATAGAGATGCTGCATCGAGCAACATTGCCAAGTTCGAAATAGGGAGACGCGAGCTAGAAAAAAGTCCAGCGTGGTGAGAGGCTAACATGGAGGACCCAGCAACGTTATCAAGTTCGACCCGAAAAAACAGTCCAACATACACACACGCCTTTTCGAGGCCAGGGAGCTATTTTTTTGAGAGCGGGGTCAGGGAACTGCTGAGCACAGGCCAGTGAAATTTGAGAAAGGATCCCATGGAGCATAGGCAAGAACATTTTGATTCGGCCTTGTCAGGGTCAAGGGACTGCTTAGCACAGCCCAGTGAAATTTAAGAAAGGAGCCCATGGAGTATAGCGCATGTAGATGGACCATGTAGAATAGCCCAAAATATTTTTAATTCGGTCTTTTGAGCATTGCCCCCCACCTCTTAAAAAAACTCCGCTATATTTTTAAGAAACTAGTCCATTATATATGTGGCATTTTATAAATTGAAATGTTAGGAGGCTGCCCTTTTATTTTTAAAAATATAAACACGGACACACGCCATCTTTTTAAAAACATTAAAACATAACTTGAAGGTACTAAGGAATGTTTAATAATATATTTTATATAAATATCTTTGGCGTAGTGGCGACACATTTCATTTAAAGATAGACCAACATGTGGGTCCCACCAGCGTTGCCTTATACAGGTGTTGTATCGAGCAACATTGTCAAGTTCAAAACATGGAGGCGCGAGCGAGAAAAAATTCCATCATGCACATGTTTGTTCTAATGAGAGGTTGACATGGGGAACCAAGGAGCCTGAAAAACGGCTGATGCAGCGAGCAACGTTATCAAGTTTGAAACACCGAGCGCGAGCAGAGAAAAAAGTCAATCATACAACCGATCCTTCTAATGAGAGGCTGTCATGTAGGACCCAACTGCGTGACCAAACGGCAGATTCGTCAAGCAACACTATCTAGTTAGGAACAGGGTGGCGCTAGAGTAGAAAAAAAAGTCTATCATACCCACGATTCTTCTAATGTGAGACTGACATAAGGAACCCACCAGCACGGCTAATGCAACGAGCAATGCTATCAAGTTCAGAACACGGAGGCGTGACCGAGGGAAAAATTCTATCATACAACATTTCTTCTAATGAGAGGATGGCATGTGGGGTCCAGGAATTTGATTAAACGGCTGATGCAGCGAGCAACGCTATCGAGTTCGGAACACGAAGGCGTGGCAGAGGGTAAAAAATCCATCATACACACGTTTGTTCTAATGAGAGGATGACATGTGGGGCCCAGCATCATGATTAAACGGTAGATGCATCGAATATCGCTATCAAGTTCGGAACAAGGTAGCGTGAGCGAAGGAAAAAAATCCATCATACACACGTTTCTTCTAATGAGAGGATGACACGTGGGGCTAAGGAGGTTGGTTAAACGGTAGATTTGTCGAGCAGCGCTATCAACTTGGAACGGGGTAGCACCAGCGAAGGAAAAAATTCCATCATACACATGTTTCTTCTAATGAGAGAATGGCATGTGGGGCCCAGAATCGTGATTAAATGGTAGATGCATCGAACAACGCTATCAACTTCGGAACAGGGTAGCGTGAGCGAAGGAAAAAAATTCCATCATGCACACGATCCTTCTAATGAGAGGCTGACATGTGGGACCTGGCATCCTGAATACATGGTAGATGCATGGAGCAACGTTTTCCAGTTTAAATCAGGGAGGAGCGACCGAAAAGTATGGTCCGCTAGAGACACTGACGTCCGGGACCCACACGCCTCAAAAGACTTCGGCGAGTCAATATCGCGCGAGGAAACGAAAATCTTGCTTCTGCCACGTGCCACCCGAGCATCCTCCACATTTTTAGCAGATTCGTCATAGTAGAGGGCCGCGAAACCGGAAAAAAAAAGTTTTCCATCGGCCACGGCCGAGCCGAGAATTTCGTCCCGAAAGACGCGCCTTCTACGATGACCGTCGGGCCAATTCGTTGCGGAAGGAAACTTTTCTTGTAGTGATAATTAGCCTCCCACTCATAGTTCCACTCACCTCCATTAAATTTCCACAAATTTAATGCAAGCTCTCATTAAATAAAACTATTTTATTCGGAATTTTTTTAATTACTTTAATTAACAAACATTCACATAAAACCCCCTACAACATTTCAATATCACATACAAAACCAGTTTCTGCAATTTTACCCGAAACAATTCCGGTTTCCATCGAAATGATTCTAGCGCTTTCTTAAATCTTTATCTGACATATATTTGCTCCAAAGGGTGTCGGTATCCCTTAAGTGTGTCACCCTATGGTTCGCGAATAATGCAGACATGATCGAGACCCTTCTCCGATCAATAATCAGCAGCGGGACCTGGAGATCCGTACTGACTCCCACATATTCAACGATGACTCTTGTGATCGTGTGAACCTTTAACGTTGTAACTAAATCCCTTTGTCTCGTGATATATTACATGTCCGATATTCGATCATCGGTATCTCAATACCTAGTTTGATCTCGTTACCGACATGCACTCTTTTCTCATTCCCATGATATAACATTCTAGTGATCACATCACTTGCTTGCAAGCTATTTAATTGTGATATCACCAAGAGGGCCCTGAGTATATCTATCCATCATCAGGATGGAAAAATCCCACTCTTGATCCATGAGCCTCTACATAACACCTTCGTAGCACTGAACCCACCTTTATAGTCACCCTGTTACGGTGTGATGTTTGATGTTATCAAGATACTCTTCCGGTGTTAGTGATTAACATGATCTCATGGTCTAAGGACTAGGATAACTTCGTATGATGTTATAGCAATATAAACATAATGACTTTGATCTTAATGCTATACTTTGGATGAATGTTCATCACATTATTCCACCAATGTTGTGACCTCATTATTAACAACATCCAATGTCCATGATCAGGAAACCTTGATCATCTTGTTAATCAACGAGCTAGTTTATAAGAGAGGCATAACTAGGAACCCTTTATTTGTTTATTAAACACACATGTATTAACATTTCCAATTAATACAATTATAGCATGCAAAAAAACATTTATCATAAACATGAAATAAGATAATAACCACTTTATTATTGCATCTCGGGCATATTCCCTTCAGTATCCCACTTGCACTAGAGTCAATAATCTAGTTTGTAAACTTGTATATACAACAGCTAGGTGTTGAATATACGTGTTTTACTAGTGGTTAACATAATCTCCAGATCTGGCACTTTTAGGTGCGTGTGTATTTGCATGTCTTTGCGTCTCTACGCAACACTCATTCTCTACGCAACACTTTTAGGAAGGTATGATGAGCACAGTAGTAAGTTTCCCTTAGTTATGAAACCAATGTTATCGAACTAGTAGGAGCAAGGAAACACCTCCAAGGTGTTGTTTCCAAATTGGAATCCTTCACAACACAACCACAAAACTTTGCCCCCAACTTACAGTGAGGTTGTCAATCTCACCGGTTTTGCTGAAAACAAAGGATTAAATGTATTGTGTGGAAGAAAGTAATAGATTGCAGAAAGTAAACAGAAAACAGTAAACAGTTGTAGATTGATAGTAAAACAAAGGACCGGGGTCCATAGTTCACTAGTGGTGATTCTCCTTAAGATAGATGACATGTTGGGTGAACAAATTAGAGTGGGGCAATTGACAAACATCGAGAAAGCATACATGCATATACTAATCATCTTGACTCCTATGAGATTTGATAGGGCATTACAACATTATACATAGACCATAATCCAACTACATCTATGACTAATAATCCACCTTCAGGTTATCATCCGAACCCCCTCCAGTATTAAGTTGCTAGCAATAAATAATTGCATTACGCATTACATGTAAAGTAAACAATACGATTGTTCTATGAACAAAGGATTACTGTTTTCTCCCTAGTAGCAACTGCACATCTAGTACCTTAGAGATTTTTGTCACTTCCCCAGATTACTAGAGGCACGAACCCACTATCGAGCATAAATACTCCCTCTTGGAGCTGCTAGCATCTACTCGGCCAAGATATCTACTAACAACAGAGAGCATGCAAGATCACAAATAACAAAGACATGATAGAATCAATAATCAATCTGAAATAGCATCTCAATATCCATCGGATCCCCGCAAACACAACATGTATGATTACAAATAGATGATCTTGATCATGAATGGATCTCACAAGATCTAAACATGGTAGCACAAAGGAGAAGAACCAACCATCTAGCTACTACATGGACCCGTAGTCCAAGGATGAACTACTCATGCATCACACCGGAGGCTTGCATGGTGATGAAGAAGGCCTCCGGGGTGAATTCTCCCCTCCAGCAGGGTGCCGGGAAGAGCTTCAGATCCCTCCCGATCTAGGGACGGAGATGATGGCAGCTACAGACTCTTTCGTGGATTTTTTGATCGGGTACTTAGGGTTTCTGTATCGGAGGCATCTTATAGGCAAAAGGGGAGGCCGAGGGGGTTCCCTAGGCGGCCACACCACCCCCTGCATGGTCCAGGCCTGGCCGCGCTGCCAGGTGGTGTGGGCGGCCCCTCTCCATCTTGTATTCTGGCTCCGTGTCCCCCTTGGTGAAATATTGACTTCGGCTTTTGTCCCGTCCAATTCCGAGAATATTCATTTTCTGACTTTCCTGGAACCAAAAACAGGAGAAAACAGGCAGCTGGCACTGTGGCATCTTGTTAATAGGTTAGTCCAAGAAAGTGTATAAAAAGTACTCCAAAGTGTGGGCAAAACATAAGAAAGTAAATATAAACCAAGCATGGAACATCAAAATTATAGATACGTTTGCAACGTATCAACATCCCCAAGCTTAACTCCTTCTCGTCCTCGAGTAGGTAAGTGATAAAAAGAAAGAATAATTTTTGAGGTGACATGCACCATCATAAACTTGATCAAAGTATTGTAAACATTGATAGCTGGGATCATAGTACTTCAACATAGCATGAAAGATAAAGTTTTAACAATAAGACCTAGCAACTATGTTGTAACATGAAAAGGCACAAACAATAGATTCATGAATAACAATGCTTTGCAAGACGTTTGTTTGTTTCACATAAAGAAAACATAACATAGTGGCATTTAGCGTGTCCCTCATAGAGTAGCAAAAATAAATGCATAGGACACCTTCAAAGTTTATAAGGGTGACTAGATACAAATAGTTTAAGCACAAGCAATATCAAAGTTATGCATCAATCAACAAGTCTTGGGACAATGCACATTAAACTAAGAATGGCCACTCTGCTCTCTCAATAGGTGCATAAAGATAGAAGGTGGAGACTCAACATAAAATTAAAAGAAAGGCCTTCATAGAAGGAAGCAGGGATTCAAGTTTCATAAAGAGCTTCCAAAAATTATGGTACTTATTAGCTTTCAGCTCTCATTGCCCCTATCATAAGCATCTTTAGGTGATTAAAGTTAAAGTGACACAACTAAGAGGATATGCTTGACAAGTTATAAGTTGAAATCTCATGCCCTTACTTACGAGTACCGAACCTCATGCTACTCAACTTCAGTCACAAGTAAGCTCTTGTCATTGTAAGTAGATATGTATCATAGAGAACCACCAGCGGGGTACCCCTTTCACATGATACAGGAGTTATCCCATAATCAAAAATGACAAGGCAAGCAGACAATGAGCATCTCAGTGATCTTTTTATTTTCTATTTGCATAGGTTTTTATTGAGGATGCTTCATAGAGTGCTCATTATGGTTATGCTACAAGTTTCCACCATGATTAGGCATGGCTTAGGCTAGCGGCCCAGGCGTTTCTCTAACACACATACAAACTCCATGATCTTACAAGTTCCCCTTTTATTTCACACTGCCAGGATCCATAAGCAAAAGAATCATGATATCAACGGAATATAAGTGCAATGTTGAAAGCGTTCCCCATGATACATGGTTCTGCTAACTTCAACTTATAAAGCGCAAGCATATACACAACAAAGATGGACACAATGGTTCAAGATTATTAAGTTCAAGAAAGTAAAGTGTGCCGTCAAGTTCGTGAGAGCTTTAATCACTAGTTTTCACATAACAAGTTTAATTCGGAAGGTAGATAAAAACATGAATATACTTGGAATAGCATATGCTAATATGTAGGTATGGTGGACTCTTTGGAACAACTTGGTTTTATTTGGAGTTGGATGCATGAGTGGAACTCATACTTGGTTATGGAGGCTAGCAAAAGATTGGGAGCGACCAACTAAGAGAGCAATAATGGCCATAATCATGCAAAGCGACAAAACATCATTAATTAAAGCATAAAGTGATATTACAAGTCGAAAACTAAAGGTTCATAAAGGCTATGGTGACTTGGGATAGTCATAACATGGTGTGAGCATGCGCCAAGTTAACCCAAATAAAGCATCAAAGGAGAATACCACTATATTATGCTTTAATATGCTAAAACAACGCGTGATTCTTTCAAGGCACATTAAGCAATCTCAATTGTTTGTAACATGTCATGCTACAATAATAAATCACTAAGCATACAGCCAAAACAATATCAAGCATGACATGACAAAGCATAGGCCACAGTCGAAAACGAGCTCCTTTTACCACTTAAGCATGAACTTTTCATACTCTTTTCCAAATCAAACCAAACTATTTGAAAAATAATGTATGAAAGAGGGGGTACAACCAATTTATTCAAGCAAACTAAGCAAACCAAGAAAATGAAAAACGAAAAGCAAAAACGAAGACGCTCCAAGAACAACACAACTATGCATGAAACAATAAAAATGAAGTGTTTGGAACAAACCTGAAATTTTTATTGATGAAGAAGTGGATGCCTTGGGCATCCCCAAGCTTCGACGCTTGTACTTCTTGGATATTTCTTGGGGTGACACACGTGGCATCCCCAAGCTTGAGATTTAGTCCATTCTTCATCCCATTACATCATTCTCTTCATACACCTGAAAATTTTCCTTCATAGAAAACTTCACATAATCTTTATTAGCAACATTAGTGCACTCAAGATAATAAGTCTTTGGGTTCAGTTACAACACCAATAAAACTTCCACTAAAACACATGGTACTGAAGCACTTCCCTTGAAAATCTCAATTCCCCAAAGAGAACCCAAAAAGGAACCAACAAGAAGCAAATGCAAATAATGGCAGAAATCTGTCAAAACAGACCAGCAGGTAAAAACCAATTTGTTCGAAGACCTTCTGTTGATCAAATTGAAAAGTGTTGAACTAACGAAAGTTAGATAACAACCTGGGGCAGAAGCACAAAAATTCACGCCTCAAAACGACGTATAGAGATTTTACAAGAATTTTTATAGTGAAGCACAAAAATCTGTTTCAGGACAGCAACTTTCCCAAGCATTACTTCTCTCTCATTAGAGGTTACTTTTGGCACAAAAAGCAAATAAAAAGGATAAGGAGTGGTTATTACAGAGGTAATAACTTCCAAGACTCATCTAAAACTTTTGGGTTATCTCCCAATAAGTGCTTTTCTTTAACGCCTTTAAGTTTGGCATAAGAAGCAAGAAAAGAATCAAGTGTTCTCAAATGAAGAAGCATTAAAACCAAATTTCTTGCCCTTACCTCTCTTACTTTTATTCTTAACCTTGGGGAACATATGATTGTTTGGTGGAGAAGCAAAGTGCATGGTGCCCTTTTCCACATCTATTATTGCTCCAAGGAGTTTCAATAGGGATCTTCCAAGTGTAATTTTTCCTTTTCTTACACATTCAATAACAAGATAATCAGTAGAAACCATTTTCCCTAGGATATTTGTAAACACTCCTTCAGCTATTCCAATGGGTAATATTGTGGCATTATTAGCAAGAAATATTTCTTCTACTCCTTCATAAAGTCCCCAAAGATTCATAGATATCTTTGGGCATAAGACAGAATTCAGACATGATATCACAGCGATCATGAAAAGTTTCATTATTTATAGCAATCTTTACTGTGGGAAGCCACTTTGATGGTTCAGAATTTGTTGGAACATAGTCATGGTGCTCTCTAAGTGTATTATAGCAATCTTTTAAACTAGCAGTGCTGGTTTCAAGAGTATTCAATCTAGCAAATATGTTTATGAAGGAAGAATTAGATTTGCTAGGCAAGTTGTAAGTAAAGACCAACTTCTTTATGGCATTAACAACATCATCCTCATTGCATTGGAGGAAATCTCCTCCCACTACAGCATCCAAAGCATATCTATAGCAAAGAGCAATTCCAAGATAAAAACTGCTAAGAAACAAGCTAAGAAACTGCTAAAAACTCCCCTTGTGAAGATGTCCTTGACTCCCCGGCAACGGCGCCAGTAAAATACTTGCTGGCTCGTGGTTGATATCGAGCTCGTTGGGGAACCCGAAGAGGAAGGTATGATGAGCACAGTAGTAAGTTTCCCTTAGTTATGAAACCAAGGTTATCGAACCAGTAGGAGCAAGGAAACACCTCCAAGGTGTTGTTTCCAACTTGGAATCCTACACAACACAACCACAAAACATTGCCCCCAACTTACATTGAGGTTGTCAATCTCACCGGTTTTGCTGAAAACAAAGGATTAACCGTATTGTGTGGAAGAAAGTAACAGATTGCAGAAAGTAAACAGAAAACATTAAACAGTTGTAGATTGATAGTAAAAGAAAGGACCGGGGTCCATAGTTCACTAGTGGTGATTCTCCTTAAGATAGAGGACATGTTGGGTGAACAAATTACAGTGGGGAAATTGACAAACATCGAGAAAGCATACATGCATATACTAATCATCTTGACTCCTTTGAGATTTGATTGGGCATTACAACATTATACATAGACCGTAATCCAACTGCATCTATGACTAATAATCCACCTTCAGGTTACCATCCGAACCCCCTCCAGTATTAAGTTGCAAGCAACAGATAATTGCATTACGCATTGCGTGTAAAGTAAACAATATGATAGTTCTATGAACAAAGGATTACTGTTTTCTCCCTAGTAGCAACTGCACATCTAGTACCTTAGAGATTTTTGTCAGTTCCCCAGATTACTAGAGGCATGAACCCACTATCGAGCATAAATACTCCCTCTTGGAGTTGCTAGCATCTACTCAGCCAAGATATCTACTAATAACGGAGAGCATGCAAGATGACAAATAACAAAGACATGATAGAATCAATAATCAATCTAAAATAGCATCTCAATATCCATTGGATCCCTGCAAACACAACATGTATGATTACAAATAGATGATCTTGATCATGAATGGAGCTCACAAGATCTAAACATGGTAGCACAAATGAGAAGAACCAACCATCTAGCTACTACATGGACCAGTAGTCCAAGGATGAACTACTCATGCATCACACTAGAGGCGTGCATGGTGATGAAGAAGGCCTCCAGGGTGAATTCTCCCCTCCAACAGGGTGCCGGGAAGAGCTTCAGATCCCTCCCGGTCTAGGGATGGAGATGACGGCGGCTACAGACTCTTTCGTGGATTTTTTGAACGGGTACTTAGGGTTTCTGTATCGGAGGCATCTTATAGGCGAAAGGGGAGGCCGAGGGGGTGCCCTAGGCAGCCACACCACCCACTGGCGCGGGCTAGGCCTGGCTGCATGGCTAGGTGGTGTGGGCGGCCCCTGGCCCCTCTCTGTCTTGTATTCTGGTTCCGTGTCCCCCTCGGTGAAATATTGACTTCGGCTTTTGTCCTGTCCAATTCCGAGAATATTCATTTTCTGACTTTCCTGGAACCAAAAACAGCAGAAAACAGGCAGCTGGCACCGTGGCATCTTGTTAATAGGTTAGTCCAATAAAGTGTATAAAAAGTACTCCAAAGTGTGGGCAAAACATAAGAAAGTAGATATAAACCAAGCATGGAACATCAAAAATTATAGATACGTTTGCAACGTATCAATTCTCAGTTCTTCCAAAGCTCATAAGAATATCTTTACTATCATCCAATGATCATCTTATGAATCATTCTGGTATATGCTCATAACATTTAGAGCATTAGACATATTTGGATATGTACATATCATGGTATTATTGATCAAAATCTTCATGTGATTTTACTCACCAAGTGTTGAAACACTTGAATCTTGATAAAATCCTTTCCATGCAGCAAAAACCTTTCTTGTTGTTTCCATATTGAATCCTTTTCAATATCTCATATATGTACGTCTGGCACAACCATATTAGCACCTCAATCTATCCATATAGACTTTGATGCCGAATATTCTGGTTTTGCCCAAGTCTTTCCTCAAAATGAAAATCTTTACTCGTGTCAATAAAATATACATCATTTCCAATCAACAATATGTACTCTGCATAATGTATTGGAAATTTGTCTCAGCGCTCCCACTTAATTTCTTGCAAATGCAAGCATCTTCATCATCTCCGATGAAATTAAACTCCTTTAACATTTTCATCATGGTGATGATTCCAACTCCGCTATGCTCACTTCAACTATTGAAGTTTGCATGCCCTTTTAGCACCCTTTGAATTTACAAAACCCTTCAGACTGTGTCATGTACACGTCCTAGGTAACCATTCTATTAGAAGAACATTATTTTGTTTGTTCAACTACCATATACCAAATTATATGTAGTGGTTGCTAGATTAATCCGTCAAGACTAAATATCGCTATGAAAGATCAAATCTTGTCATAGTCAACTCCTTGAACATTGTCGTAAATTCCTTTCGACATGTCGATTATTTCATAGATGTGAATCATCCATGTCTATTTCTTTATAGATCCAAACACGATCGATAGGCTTCATGCCTTTTCGGAGGGTCTTCCAAGTTCAAAAGCTTGATTTCTTGTGTATGGAAACTATCACGGATTTTATGACTTCTAGTCATTCTATGGAGTCAAGGCCCATCATCGCTTCTTTGCATGCAGACGGTTCATTATTGTCAAAACAATAACGACTTGTTTATCAAATCTCATTATTTGATTGTTACCCGATGCATATGGTTCAAATAGGAACTCTAATATCCAAGATCACAACCTTTGTAATCATGGGAGCCATGAGCATTGTGGCCACCACCGGAACACTTTCCGATGCTGCGTTACTTAGCATATTTAGCTAAGGTTCAATAACCTTATCAAAGTTCTATTGTCCCCCCACTTAGCTTTTCGTGAAAAAATCCTTCTCAGGAAACTTAACATTCCAAGCAACAAACTCTTTTGTTCTCGGTGTTATGGAGGAATACCCAACAAATTCTTTGGGATAACTTACAAAGACGTGCTTATCCGACTTTGGTTGTAAACATTTCACTTATGCATAGCATACCAAAATTTAAGAAAAGACAATTTGGGTTTTATCCAAAACCATAACTTATATGGTGTCATTTCAATGATCACGATGGTGCTCTTTTCAGTGTAAAAACGGTAGTCTCTAAAGCTTTAATCCTTAAAACATAATGATAGTTTTATAAATGACACCTTTGATCTTACCATGTCAAACAAGGTTCGATTTGATCTCTCGAACATACCATACTCCTGTGGTTTATCGGGAAATGCAAATCCATGGAACAATTCCCAAAATCTTAGGTGTTTTGCTAAACTTGTAACTCAAATATCTTCCTTTATGATCAAATCATAAACTCTTTTATTTTCTTGTTACAATGATTTTCCACTTCATCTTGAAAGTCTTTGAACAATTTTCAAATGTTTCATACTTCTTCCTTATTAAGTAAATATATAGATATATTCACTCAAATTCCCGGAGAAAGCATATGAAGTCAAAAGATGCATCACACATGGCTACATATAATGGACTATGCACATCATCATGTAGTATTTCCAATAAGTTAGTCATCCGTTCCTCTTTGGCCTATGAACGGAGTTTCAATTATCTCGAGGAAAGTTTCACAAGTGTCAATTGATCAAAATCAAAAGACTCCAAAAAATCGATCAAAATGGAGCTTCTTCATGTTTTCTTTCCAATATAAATTAAATAGCGATGTCACTTCGTAAGTGATCTTTCAATCATTTGTCTTGCGACATTTTAGCATAAGTTTTATGGACGTGATTTATCCAACTAGACTTGTAAAAGTTCATCCATCTTTTATGGAATATGGTAATTATTTGAACAACCAATGTTCTCATAATACTGGAACAAAATAACAATTATTTAAACAAATCTTGAAGGTGAGCTTTGATGTCAACGAGAAATACAATAACACTTATTTGTTTTCGATGAACATCATCACATATTCTTTTGCTAGTTACTTAGGCTATTGTTGTTCATGAATTGCGTCGTTCTGTATGATATTTCATACCAACCAATTCGGTATCTAATACCCAAGAACCACATTGTTTAACAAGCAAAGAATACAACCATAACATGTATATCATATATATACCTTAGCTGGACATTACCAGTCTTTTATTTTCTACCAAATATTTTATAGATTCTCTTTCAGCATTTCCTTTTCCTTTTAAAAGAATATATCAACATCAACAGTGTTGCCATACATATGACACACAGTCCAAAGCATGAATAGTAAAATACTAATACCTTTGGACTTGCACTTTGAAGTAGATCACCATCATCAAATGTTTGGTGTTCTTTCAAAAATCCATACGTTAGTATTCTTTTAGTGTAGTAAACATTTTACTTACATCTTCTATTCATCCTTATCATGACAACTTTCATTATCAAGCTACTATGGCTTATAAGGATGAATCGTGAGTATAATGTCAGTTCCCAAAACCCGTTTGGGAGATTAGGACGTCTAACGTCTCCAACCTTCGCAAATTCTCATACAATGTGAGAACATGAATTTTGCCAAATTATACTCTATCATATTGCAACCATAAATATTGTTTCAGATATCAAAATATCTTCCACGCATGATGGCTTCTGAAACAATTCTTTTAGCTCCTAGATAACCTCGATATTAAAAATAACTTTTGAATATCAAGAATCATGGAGGCAAACATGATACTTTAGATACTAACATTGGAATTCTTACTCTCGATTTAATATTAACTATTAAACTTCATGGAGTAAATAGAGTTTGCTGAAAGTTTGCAACAGGACTTCTAAAATTGACATTCAAAACAATACGATACCAGTTCGTAAAGTAAATATCCAGAATTCTATAGTTCTATTATCTCAATTAAAACTAAGCATAAGGTAGTAAACAAATTCCAATGACTACAAAAAGTTATGCAAATTCACTTCGATTTAGTTTATGACAAATTGAGTTTGACTAATCCAAATTAGAAATGAATTCCCACTCAAAAACAACATCCCTCGTATCTTTTTGGTGACTACACGAACCAAATCCACTACACCAGGTCCGATCATCACGTGAGTCAGTGTAGCTTCAAAGGCGAGCATCTATATGGGCATCATATCTACCATATGACTCATGCTTAACCTTTTGGTCTGTGTTCCGAGGCCATGTCTATACATGCTAGGCTTGCCAAGTAAGAACATTAGTACTCGCGTGTGTAAAACTGACTAACACCCGAAATTTGATCATGGATTCAAGTATACCCAATCATCATGTGATGTCTTGAAGCGGCAAAATATAAACGATGCGTACTTAAGGGAGAACACATTTTTATATTGATACCAAAATGATGGATCATCTTATAATGCTACTAAAAACGCCAAACTAGCAATATAAGATGCAAACATCATATGTGTAAAGTGGAATGATACGGTCCATGCATTTGATCACCATCATGTGCATCGTGGTATGATCTCTATTATTCCTTTGTGTGTAAGGCCAAGGTCTATGGAACTTACACGTTAGGTGTGTTGTAAGGGTATCTACCATACATCAACTTACAACATTACCATTTCATGACACTATCCCAACAACAATCTAAACTAGATGCCTCTAATTTATCCATTGCAAGTTTTATGTGGCTTAGGGCTTTCAAAGATAGAACCGGTCTTACCTATGAACATGGAACCACAACAATGGTAAATAAGTTATTAGCATCTCGTTGTACATCAGATATTGACTATAGTAGGAGAGACAGACACCCGCTAGCCACTTATGCAAAACTAGTTGCATGTCAGTCGTGGAACCGGTCTCATGTGCGATGACATGTAAAGTTGGTCCGAGCCACTTCATCCCACTATGCCACCAATATCAAAAATACATAGAAGATGAAATAACATGATCATCATCGCCCACATATAAACATATGTGTACTACCTGTGCAAAGCACCTACGCATAGATCAGGCTCTGATACCACTGTTGGGTTCGCAGCATAGAAAACAAAAAATTTCCTACGATGGGAACTATTATATGCCAAGATCTATCTATTAGATATAAGTAACGGGTGGATATACATCCATAGAGAACATACCCTCAAAGACAACAAAGCTTTGTTAATGAGATGGAACTCGTGGATGATGTAGTCATACACTTGCCGATCTCAAGATCGTGATGAAGTCCAGCGGGTCCAGCTCTAGCACGCCCATCAGATCCAGCTCCAGCAAGTCCAGCACGACCAAGTCTAGCACTGCAAAGCAGTGGTGCATCCGTGATTGCACACACATCCGGTACCCCGACAACTTCCGTCCCTCGCTCCAGCAAAGCAGCAGAAGCAGCAACTCCTTTCTAGATAAAGCCACCGAGAACATGTATCTCGCTAATCCGAGACCATGGGGAATAACTAGAGGGGGAGAGATCCTTCACGAGGAGGTGTAAGATGAGAGGAGGGAGTGGGGGGATTTTATAGGGAGAGGGGGTAGCCCCAAGGTAGGTGCCCCCACCTCTTCCACATTCATGTGGGTGGAGCTCCCAGTCACATAATTAGCCTCCCACTCATAGTTCCACTCACGTCCATTAAATTTCCACAAAATTTAATGCAAGCCCTCATTAAATAAAACTATTTTATTTATTTTATTCAGAATTTTGTTAATTACTTTAATTAAGAAACATTCACATAAAACCCCTGCAACATTTCAATATCACATGTAGAACCAGTTTCTGCAATTTCACCCGAAACAATTCCGGTTTCCATCGAAATGATTCTAGCGCTTTCTTAAATCTTTATATGAAATATATTTGCTCCAAATGGTGTCTATATCCCTTAAGTGAGTCACCCTACGGTTCGCGAATAATGCAGACATGATCGAGACCCCTCTCTGATCAATAATCAGCAGCGGGACCTGGAGATCCGTACTGACTCCCACATATTCAACGATGACTCTTGTGATCGTGTGAACCTTTAACGTCGTAACTAAATCCCTTTGTCTCGCGATATATTACATGTCCGAGATTCGATCATCGGTATCTCAATACCTAGTTTGATCTTGTTACCAGCATGCACTCTTTTCTTGTTCCCGTGATATAACATTCTAGTGATCACATCACTTGCTTGCAAGCTATTTCAATGTGATATCACCGAGAGGGCCCTGAGTATATCTATCCATCACCGGGATGGAAAAATCCCACTCCTGATCCATGAGCCTCTACATAACACCTTCGTAGCACTGCACCCACCTTTATAGTTACCCTGTTACAGTGTGATGTTTGATGTTATCAAGATACTCTTCCGGTGTTAGTGATTAACATGATCTCATGGTCTAAGGACTAGGATTTCTTCGTATGATGTTATAGCAATATAAACATAATGACTTTGATCTTAATGCTATACTTCGGATGAATGTTCATCACATCATTCCACCAATGTTGTGACCTTGTTATTAACAACATCCAATGTCCATGATCAAGAAACCTTGATCATCTTGTTAATCAACTAGCTAGTTTATTAGAGAGGCATAACTAGGAACCCTTTATTTGTTTATTAAACACACATATATTAACGTTTCCAATTAATACAATTATAGCATGCAAAATAAACATTTATCATAAACATGGAATAAGATAATAACCACTTTATTATTACCTCTCACGCATATTCCCTTCAAGAAGAAGAGAAGCTCTCGCGCACTCCTCCTCTGACACCGCCCGCCTTGCCACGCCTCACCTCGTCACGACGCGCACGCACGCTGCGGGTTGCGGCAATCTTGTCGAGCCGAGCTTTATTTTTGCTAGTCGGGAAAATTAATTATAGATTAATTACGAGTCATCAAGGGACGCGTTAATTAGTCAGACGTTTCCAGTCTTTATGAGACGTGGGTTGTTATTGACTCGGACTTGGGCTGAGCCCCACGATCTCCCTGACTTGCGCTTTATAAGTGTTTGCGCTAAACCTAATCGACATAACTTACCTACGCGTCTCCTTCTAGTCTATTGTGCCGCCGCCTTCGTCTTCTCCATCCCGGCTTGTGGCGTGCACCGCTGATTAGGACAGTAGGCCTCCAGAACCACGCCTCTTGTGAACCTGTATGGGTGAGGGGCGATCAGGTTTTTGGGGAGCGCTTTCGCATGACTACTAACGCCATCACGAATGACTCCTTTCCCGACGAGGACTTCTTCCCGGACATCAGCAGCCTCTACATTGATGACATGGCCGACGACGTTGCTTCCACCGCTGTAGCTATGGCTGCTGCCGCCACTATACCGTATGTGATGCTAAACTTTCTCTTTCAGATTATGCTAGAGTTCTTTATTCTAGCGATTGGTGTATATGTGATAGGTTTATCTTATTTAGATGTAATATGTTCATCTACTTTGTTAATCCGCATGATTGGTTTTGGTGCTGCTTGTATAATGATGCTTTACCAGTTTATTATTCGGATTAAATCATATGGATTATTGCTTATATTTTTAATGGAATTGGTCATATGTAACTGTAGAACTGGTTTCAAGAGGTGTAGTGGTTCTGGTGAGCAGGAGCGAGCATTTTTTCTTTGTGGTTGTCGGTGAAGTCCGCATGGGACAAGAGTCATGAATGGTCTCTAGAGGTGTCGATGGCTTGATGTGGCACAAAACATGGATAGAATCTAGGCACCCGTTATTTAAATTGATTGTTCAAAATAACAAAATGTCATGAAAACAATTATGATATCTTTTGGGGGAAAATGGGGAGGAAAATTTACTGCTTTCCGCCTATGCATATACAGTTTTATGATGATAGTGTTATTATTTTACCTTTCATAATATTTTTATAATAGTGCATCCTTTAAAATAATTTGCTAAATCGTATTTTCTTCGACGCAATGGCTTCATCAGGGTCATGGCAAAGCTCGACAATCGGAGCGTAGTGCGATTTTGTGGAGAAGGTTGAACCCGAAGCCACGAGTTTGCATGATTTTCCTTAGTGTGTGGCAGAGCACATGCATTGAGGGCTTCTTTGATTCAAAGAAATTTGATGCGAATTTTAGAAGATTATATTCTAGAAATTTTCTTCCAATGGAGCATTTTGATATGCAAGGATGTGAAACCAAAGAAAATTTGATCTGGCATACTAAGCATGCAATTTTATACATAATATCTAATAATATAGTACAGAATGTTTCTCCCTTTGTTTGTTTTCATCCAACACTTTTAAATCGTGCCACCTACGGGTATGTAATGGTCCAGTCCTCTTTTTCTTGCTTCTCTCCCAAGCGATCCCTGTTGCCTGCTCCTATGGCGATTTCCATGTGCCTACCTTCTCCCTTGAGCTCCCCCTCCCCCTTATGTTATGGATCCTCTTTCCCCACACGCTGGTTATGGTAGTCGATAGTGAAGGGGATGAGGACATGGAATTGTAAAGTTAGGTCTAAGGTTTGCTTTCCCCAAATAAACTTGAGCCTGGTTCGTGGATCTCTCTACTCCTTCTGAACTCCGCTGTACTTGTGTCCTTCGGATGTAATAATGCCAAGTTGCGGCATGATACGTCCATTTTGTATCACTATTCTATGTCTTAATTCACTATTATTCATTGATATATTTCGTATTGAGAGGTGATACTTATGTTATTTCATCTATTTTTGCATGATTGATGACTTTTGGAGCATGGACCGCTGCAGTCAGGATTCTGATGGAAAAGGTGCTGTTTGGAGGCAAAATTCGCGAAGATCAGAAAATCCGGGAAAATATACGGAAAATCCTATTTTTCCAGAAGACTAAGGATGCCAGAAGATGGAGTGGAGGTGGGCCACAGGGGGGCCACACCATCCCATGGCACGGGCAGGCCTAGGCCGCGCCTAGAGGTGGTGTGGCCACCCTCGCCCACTCCAGCCTCTCCCCTCTAGCGTATATCAACCTCCCGAAACCCTAAGACTTGGGGAGCAAACACAGAAAGATTCCGCCGCCTCTGCGGGGCGGAAAACACCGAGAGAGAAAGATCTCTCCGGCAGACAGATTTCTGCCGTGGGAATTCCTTCCCGGAGAGGGGAGATCATCGCCATCAACACCACCATCAAGCTGGACTTCATCGGGATCATCATCATCATCACCACCATCATCACCATCAGCACCCTCATCACCATCTCCATATTGCTGTAACAATTGGTTGAATCTTGCATAGTTCATAGGGGAAACTTTCCCGGTGTTGATTACTCTTTGTAGTTGATGCTATTGAGTGAACCATTGAATTATTGTTTATGTTCAGATTGTTATACATCATTATTCCATCTCTGATCATGATCCATATGATGTCTTGTGAGTAGTTCGTTTTGTTCTTGAGGACATGGGAGAAGTCTTGTTGTTAGTAGTGGAGTTGCATTGAGAAAGATTCAATAGATTGTTATTTAAGTTGTGGTGTACTTCTTCTAGTGGTGTCATGTGAACATCGACTACATTACCTTTCACCTATATGGGCCTAGGGGAATGCATTGTGTATTTGGCTACTAATCGTAGGGGTTGTCGGAGTGATAGAAACCTGAACCCTCATTAGGAAACCATTGCACAAGGGACGTAAGGGTCTTAGAGTTTAAAGCTGTGGTTAGGTTTCTACCTTAATTACTTTCTTGTACTTACGGATGTTTGCAAGGGGTATAATCACAAGTATGTATTAGTCTTGGATGGGGCGGTACATTAGCACAGGTTCACCCACACAACACTTAGCAAGCTAGAGAAGATTAATCAGCTATATGAAGCGAAAGCACTTCACAGTCTTCCCATGTGTCCTCGAGAACGTTTGGTCATCTTAAGTAATACAACCGGCTTGTCCTTTGCTGCATAAAGGATTGGGCCACTTGCTGCATTTATTCCTACTGCCTTTTATTTACTCGTACTTTATTTACTTGCTTTATCAAAAAACCCTAAAAATCCGTTTGCTAAGTATTTGCAGAGAATTCCTGATCCATACCACTAGCCAGCACCTTCTGCTCCTCGTTGGGTTCGACACTCTTACTTATCGAAAATACTGCGATACACCCCCCATACTTCTGGGTCATCAAGACTATTTTATGGCGTCGTTGCCGGGGAGTGAAGCGCTATTGGAGAGTGGAACTGGTTAAGGAAACTTGTAATGTGAGTATTGTTTACTTCTGCTAGTTGCTTTATTTTTGTATGGATAATTCGCCGAGTTTCTTATTTGGTAATGCTACTACCACTGCTAAGGTAGTAAATAAGCCACCACCTGCTGAGAATGATGTTTTCAAAATACCTACAAGAATTATTGATCGTGTTATGGATAACTACTATGTTGGGGATGGAACTGTCCATCCCGGTGATCATTTACTCTTTATACACGAATTATGCGGGTTGTTCAAGTGTGCAGGCATTACTACAGATCAAGTTAAGAAGAAGTTATTCTCATTATCACTGAAAGGAAGAGCTGAGGAATGGTATAAGCTGCTGAAGAATGGTCAAGCTCTGGAATGGGAGGAAATAGTGCCTCTCTTTTATTCAAAGTTTTATCCTCCTAGTGAGATTCATAAAGATCAGAATCAAATATACAACTTTTGGCCTCTTGATGGAGAGAGTACAGCTCAAGCTTGGGGGAGATTGAAGTTACTAATGCTCAAATGTCCCATTCATGAGCTCCCCAATAATATTATTATCAATAACTTTTATGCAAGTCTCCCTCTACATGACAAGGATTTATTGGATGCTTCTTGTGCTGGATCATTCATCTCGTATGGAAGAAGAAGCTAAATGGGACCTTCTAGACCGTATTCAAGACAATGCTGAAGCTTGGGAGAATGACAAAGGTAGAAAGTCAGGTATAAATTATGATTATGAATGCATTGAATCTTTTATGGGAACTGATGACTTTCAAAATATTATTAATATTTATGGTCTTGATTTACAAGTTATTACAAATTTCTTTAGAGATTTTGCTTCCTATATCGAAATTCCAAAAAGGTGATGGAACAAATACCATGCACCTTACAAAGATATTGTTGACTATGCTCCTATTGGAAGTGCTGAGTATTGCATTATTGACCCCATTTTACCTGAACCTTATATCGAGAAGATTCCCTTCCCCTAAAAGGTAAAGGATCATCCTATGATAACTAATGTAATCACCAAAAGTGAAAAAAGAACTGTAAAACATGATGAACAAATAAACATTGAACCTGTGGTAGCAATTGTGAAAGACCTTGTCACTAAAAGCGTAGAAGATGGGCACATAGTCTTTTGTGAGGATGCTTCTAGTATTGTTTCACATCCCAATAGAACTAAAAAGGCTAGTGTTCCTGTGCTTTCTGTTAGAATTGGTGATCATTGCTATTATGGTTTATGTGATATTGGTGAAAGTTCCAGTGCTATTCCCTATGAGCTTTACAGAGAAATTATGCATGAAATCAGTCCTTGCGAGTTAGAAGAGATTGATGTGGTTATTCACCTTGCTAATAGAGAGACCATCTCTCCAATTGGTATTGTACGAGACGTGGAAGTTCTTTGTGGTAAGATTAAGTACCCTGCTGATTTTCTAGTACTTGGTTCGGCTGCTAGTAAAACCTACCCTATCATTTTTGGTAGACCTTTCTTGAGTACTTGTGGAGCTATTATTGATTGCAAGAGGGAGAAAATCTTGACTAAGTTTGATGGGGAATCTTATGAGTTTAATTTTTCGAAATTTGCTAAAGAACCTTGCGGAGAGGAAACCCATAATGAGGATTTTAGGGTTGAACAACTTGCTTCTATTTCTCTTGCTCCTAACAATGCTTTGCAGCAATTTATGGAGGATCATGAAAGTGAAATCTTCATGTAAGAAAGGAATGAGATTGACAGGATTCTCCGTGATCAACCTATGATGCTTAAGCACGACTTGCCTGTAGAAGACTTGGGTACCACGATGCCACCTAAAAAGGATCCGGTTTTCGATCTAAAACCCCTCCTTGATGATCTTAAATATGCTTATATTGATGATAAAAAGATATATCCTGTTATTGTTAGCGCTAAACTTTTAGGGAAGGAAGAAGAAAGGTTATTGGAAGTTTTGAGGAAACATCGAGGAGCTATGGACTATACTCTAGATGATTTAAAAGGGATTTCACCTACTATATGTCAGCACTCTATCAACATAGAACCAGATGCGAAGCCGGTAGTGGAGCACCAACGACGTTTAAATCCTAGGATGAAGGAAGTGGTAAGGAATGAGGTATTGAAACTCCTTGATGCTGGTATTATTTACCCTATTGCTGATAGTGAATGGGTTAGTCCTGTTCATTGTGTTCCTAAAAAGGGAGGTATTACCATTGTCCCTAATGATAATGATGAGCTTATTCCTCAAAGAATAGTGGTAGGCTATAGGATGTGCATCGATTTTAGAAAAGTCAATAAAGTTACTAAGAAAGATCACTACCCGCTTCCTTTATTGATCAAATGTTGGAAAGGTTGTCTAAAAAGACCCATTTTTGTTTTCTTGATGGTTATTCTGGTTTCTCTCAAATTGCTGTTAAACAACAAGATCAAGAAAAAACTACTTTTACTTGCCCTAATGGAACTTATGCTTATAGACGTATGCCTTTTGGTTTATGTAATGCTCCTGCTACTTTCCAAAGGTGCATGTCTGCTATCTTTCATGGTTTTTGTGAGGAAATTGTAGAAGTGTTCATGGATGACTTTTCTGTCTATGGAACTTATTTTGATAATTGTCTGCACAACCTTGATAAAGTTTTGCAGAAATGTGAAGAAACTAATCTTGTTCTTAATTGGGAGAAATGCCACTTCATGGTTAATGAAGGGATTGTTCTTGGGCATAAAGTTTCTGAAAGAGGCATAGAAGTTGATAGAGCTAAGGTTGAGGCAATTGAGAAGATGCCATGTCCAAGAGACATCAAAGGTATTCGTAGTATCATTGGTCATGCTGGTTTCTATAGGAGGTTTATTAAAGACTTCTCTAGGATATCAAAACCTCTCACTAATCTTCTTCAAAAAGATGTACCTTTCGTTTTTGATGATGATTGTAGGGAAGCTTTTGAAACTCTTAAGAAGGCTTTAACTATAGCCTCTATTGTTCAACCACCTGAATGGAGTTTACCCTTTGAAATAATGTGTGATGCTAGTGATTTTGCTGTAGGGGCTGTCCTTGGGCAACGTATTGATAAAAGTTAAATGTTATCCATTATGCTAGTAAGACCCTAGACGCTGTTCAAAGGAATTATGCCACTACTGAAAAGGAATTTCTAGTTGTTGTTTTTGCCTGTGATAAGTTTAGGCCCTATATTGCGGACTCAAGAGTAACCATTCATATTGATCACGCTGCTATTAAATATCTTATGACGAAGAAGGACGCTAAGACTAGGCTTATTAGATGGGTACTGCTTTTACAAGAGTTTGATCTACGCATAGTAGATAGGAGGGGTGCTAAAAACCTGTAGCTGATAATTTATCTCGTTTGGAAAACATCTCTTTTGACCCTATGCCTGTTAATGATAGTTTCCCAAATGAACAGTTAGCCAGATGAGGGTGAGCTCATGAGGAACCCTTGGTATGCTGATTATGCTAACTTTATTGTCTCCAAGTATTTGCCTCCAACTTTACATTTCAAAGAAAGAAGAAAGTTCTTCTATGATTTGAGGTATTATTTTTGGGATGACCCACACTTATACAAAGAAGGAGTTGATGGTATTATGCGAAGATGTGTTCCAGAATATGAACAAAAGGAGATATTGTGTAAATGTCATGGTAGTGCCTATGGAGGACATCATGCAGGAGATAGAACTGCACAAAAGGTACTACAATTAGGTTTCTACTGGCCTACCCTTTTTAAAGATGCAAGAAAATTTGTCCTATCTTGTGATGAATGTCAGCGTGTTGGTAATATTTCTAGACGCAATGAAATGCCTATGAAATACTCTCTAGTTATTGAACCTTTTGATTGTTGGGGATTTGACTTTATGGGTCCTTTCCCTCCTTCGAAAGGCTACACTCATATTCTTGTTGCCGTTGATTATGTTACTAAGTGGGTAGAAGCCATTCCTACGAAAAGTGCTGACGGGGAAACCTCTCTAAAAATGCTTAAGGACGTTATCTTTCCTAGGTTTGGAGTGCCTAGGTATCTCATGACTGATGGGGGTTCTCATTTCATTCATGGCGGTTTTAGGAAGACCCTCGCTAAATATGATGTTAATCATAGAATTGCTTTAGCTTATCACCCCCAAACTAGCGGGCAAGTAGAGTTATCAAATAGAGAAATTAAATCTATCTTGCAAAAGACTGTTAATAGGTCTAGAAAAAACTGGGCTAAGAAGTTGAATGATGCTTTATGGGCTTATAGAACTGCTTACAAAAATCCTATGGGAATGTCTCCTTATAAAATGGTTTATGGGAAAGCTTGCCACCTACCCTTAGAATTAGAACACAAAGCTATCAATGGCGTTGAAAGAACTAAATAGAGATTGTAAGCTCATTGGTGAGAAAAGATTATTTGACTTAAGTTCTTTAGATGAATGGAGGAGTGAAGCCTATGAGAATGCTAGGCTCTTTAAGGAAAAAGTTAAAGATGGCATGACAAGCTTAATACTTTAGAGAGTATTTGATGTTGGTGAGTAAGTTCTATTGTTTAGGTCTCGTCTCAGTTTTTTTGCTGGTTAGCTACTATCAATTTGGGTAGGACCTTTCTTCATTGAAGAAGTATACGCTCAGAGCAATAA
Source organism: Avena insularis (assembly GCA_023614405.1). NCBI lineage: Eukaryota > Viridiplantae > Streptophyta > Magnoliopsida > Poales > Poaceae > Avena > Avena insularis. The sequence goes on along the minus strand of CM042692.1, from coordinate 425,325,995 downwards.
AAATTTCTTCTCTAAAAGATAATACTACACAAGTAGTGAATGGACAGCGACTCAAACACTATATTGCTGGAGATTCTTACAATGAAGATGTTGATGCCTTTCAAGTTATAACTCCAGAGAAATTCATTGAGGACCAAATTCAGAGACCTGCAGAGTCCGTTTCCAACTAGGTAACAGTTCTGGTAAGAAAAGTTCCGTGAAAATACAATCCAACTATACTTTTGCAGTTTTCAGTCAATAAGGGAAGCTACGAAGCGAAAAAGAGACGAAAACGGAGCCAGGGTGGCTCACACCACCCTGTGGCGTGGGCCCTCCCCTCGCCGCGCCACTAGGTGGTGAGTCCACCCAGGACTTCGCCTCCGACTCGTTTTCTCCTAGTACCTTCCTTTTGATGTGAAACTTCGTAATATATAACCCCCCGGATCTTCCGAGGTTCGTATATCGTGTTTTTGTCGTGCTTTTGTTTCGATCTATTTCTGCCAGGTAGAATCCCAGATTTGGAGCCACAATGTCTTCCTCTGGATCATCCAAGGGAGATTCCTTAGAAGATATCATCAACCCATACATGAGAGAATTGAAGATTCATCCTAAGGAGTTGTTGCTCGAAGGTGGGGAAGTCCGGATTAAAGAGGTTCAAGGCCCTGAAGGTGAAGGAAGTCTGGAGGACAGGATGGAATCATTGGAACAAGAAGTCTTTAGGTACAAGAAGATGGCGGAGCGCGAAGTGGATATCATCCATAAGATTTGTTCCGAACTCATCACCGAGCACCAAGAGAGCTGAACTCAAAAATGAAGTCCTCTCACTCCCAAACAACCAACAATCGCAAGCAGTTCTATGACGTTCAAAATCAAAACTGTGAGTATGAGGCTAGATTTAAACGCATAAGTGCTGCTGCAAGTTTCAGGATGTTGGAAACCATGATGTCCTTTGTTGATGGGAAGCCTTTACCCTGGAAGATGGACGAAGATGAGAAGACACCACCACCACCGAAGGAGTAATTCGTCATCAGGTTTGGCATCCCCTTGGTTTGTTCCAAGCTTGGGGGAGTGACGCGGTATCATATCACTATCTTCTATCTTTTTACCTTATTAGTAGAGTCATATCATGAATAGAGGAGTTATTATGTAGTATGGTTTGCATTATGGAAGTGTCCCCTCTCTCGTTAGATGTGTATCCCTTGGTGTGAGTTGCCATTATGGAATATTAATGAGAAGTTCTATCATTCACTCTTTTGCATAGCTTATATTAGTTTTCAATTCGTGGTTATATGATTGATCTTGTTGTTAGTATTGGTATCACTTTGGGATCATTGAGTTAATTTAGTTTGTTTTGGCAAACCTGGCTCGGTCAGTAGCAACACCTTTTTGAGAGTTGAAAAGAAAAAGATAGAAGTACCCTAAAGAAAAATAATTTCATCATCTTTCTTTCTTGATTTGCTTATAAGTCTAGTATTCTCTAGTTAAGATCTTTTGTGCTTCCAAGGAAGATTGCATGTTTATCTTTATCATTTGTATGTTTGGTTGTTTCCTTCAACTCTTGTACGTGCTACCCAGCCTTGCTAGCCAAAAACCTGTACTGAGAGGGAATTCTTCTCGTGCATCCACCTCCTTAAAACCAAAACCTTTGCCATTTGTGTCCACCATACCTACCTAGTAGCATTATTGCTATTCCAAGTAAATTCTTGTTTTATCTACCTCCCAAATTAAACTTGTTATGTGAAAATTAGTGATTAAAGCTCTCACGAACTTGATGGCACACTTTACTTTCTTGCATTTAATAAACTTGAACCACTGTGCTCACCTATGTTGCGTATATGCTTGCGCTTTGTAAGTTGTGCATTAGCAGAACCATGTTGTCATGGGGAACACTTTCAACATTGCACTGGTACTTTGTACCAAGTTGATATCATGTTCTTTTGTCTATGGATGTCGTCGGTGTGAAATGAAAGGGGAGCTTGTAAGTCCATGGAGTTATGCATGTGTGTTAGAGAAACGCCTGGGTCGCTGGTCTAATCTTTGCTGACATGGTAGAAACCTGCAGCGTAACCATAACGAGTATCTATGAAGCATTCTTCTTATAAAAAAAGAGATAGAGATTGAGAAAGATAGAAACGAAAAAGAAAAGATATTATGAAAAGAGGAAAGAGAGAAAAAAGCACCATATTCCCATGGTAAATAAGAAGATTGCTGAGATACTTGTTGTCTGCTTGCCTTGTCATTTTGATATGGGGATTCTTCCGTATCATCGGGCAAGGGGTACCCTGTTGGCGGTTCTCTATGATACACATATACTTACAATGACAAGAACTTACCGGTGAATAAACTTCAGTAGCATGAGGAGCGGCCCTCGTATTCAAGGGACATGAGATTCTCAATTTACAACTTGTCAATGCATATCCTCATATTTGATCACTTTAACCTTAATCACCTAAAGATGCCTATGATAGGGGCAATGAGAGCTGAAAGCTAGTAAGTATCATAATTTTTGGAAGCTCTTTATGAGACTTGCAATCCCTGCTTCCCTCTTTGAAGGGCCTTTCTTTTACTTTGTAGTTGAGTCAGTAAACCTACTTCCTCTCTATCTCAGCAAGTATTTTGAGTTGATGTGTTTCATTCATTCATATGATGATTTATTCAATCATGTCTTATGTTCCTTGTTTTGCACATTGCTCTTATCTTGATGTTTACTACTTTGAAAGCTTTCATTAAAAAACCAGCTATTTGTGAACTCCAGCAAATTATCAACTATTCTTCGACCAAGAGCTAAGTTTGCCATTACCAATTATGATTCACTTTATGTATCTTTATTGTGTTTCCTTTACTCGTTACAAGTTGAGTTATATAATAGTGAGTTGTCTTCTATTATGATCTATGTATTTGATGAATGTGATGCTTATTGTCCGTATTCTTTTATCGACTCTTCACTCCATAAACCTGAGGCCATGTTTATTGAGCTCAGTTTCGCTTGGGGACAAGCAAAGTCTAAGATTGGGGGGAGTTGATACGTCCATTTTGCATCACTATTCAATGTCTTAATTCACTATTATCGATTGATATATTTCGTATTGAGAGGTGATACTTATGTTATTTCATCTATTTTTGCATGATTGATGACTTTTGGAGCATGGCCGCTGCAGTCAGGATTCTGATGGAAAAGGTGCTATTTGGAGGCAAAATTCACGAAGATCAGAAAATCCGGGAAAATATACGAAAAATCCTATTTTTCCAGAAGACTAAGGATGCCAGAAGATGGAGTGGAGGTGGGCCACAGGGGGCCTGTTGGAAATATGCCCTAGAGAAAAATAGTAGTAAGGACTATTATCATATTTCATATAGTTTATGATTAAGTTTTATATCATGCTATAACTGTATTGAGTGGAAACATCAATACACGTGTGATATACAAACAACCAGGGGTTCCCAGTGAAACTCTAGTCACTGGTTCATTGGTCAATAGATGATCATGTTTCCTGATCATGTGGCATTTATGCCAGTTGGAAATGAGGTCATCTCATTCAGAGAATGAGATGATGAACCAATACCCAACCTAAACATCGTGACCCGATCATGTCACGAAGTTCAAAGTTACGATGATTAGAAATGGATCCTTGTAGACTATCCCTTAGACCGTGAGGCTATATCAATCACTGTCTCCCGAGGGTGCTTAGATATCATCAAACGCCATCTGGTAAAATGGTGGTTATAAAGGTGTGTTCAGGTATTCGGAGGAAGCCGTAGAGGCAATATATGTTGAGAGCGGGATTCGTCTGTCCATGTGACGGGAAGATACTCAAGGTCCCACTCGGAGAAGTTATATCCAATAGCTGTGTAGCGTGTGATTAGATCACGGGGATATCACTTGTCGGGATGAGTTAAGTAGCATTGTTCAGTAACGAGATTGAACACGACATGGTGATGTCATTGATCGAATCTCGGGCAATGCAAGTATCAAATGACAAAGAGAATAAGACACGACTGTCCCGGTTCAAACGACGAAAGATCTTCGTGGAACGCACAGGGGTCACATGGCCATCCAGGTCCCTCTGTTGATCATTGGTGCGGGAGTGTCCTGACCATGTCTGGAGTGTTCCCGAACCGTAGGGTATCACGCTTAAGGGCTTGATGATGCTTAGAGAGTGTTTATAGGATCGGTAGAATCACTGAAGAAAAGAAGGGAGAAAACCGGAAGGGTTTCGGTAAGTCCGGAGGATGTCCGGAGTGGAGGTGGAAGGTGTTCCATGGCCACGGAGATTAGATATTATGTGAATGAATGTTAAATATTGATTTAATCATTTATTCATAATTATTTAATAAAGAGAAAATAAATTAAAAGGTCAAAAGGCTTAATGGGCCAATTTCCAGAGGGAGAAGGCCCATTAGGGAAAGGAGAGAGGGAGAGGGGCCAAAGGGGGAGGTCGGCTGGGCCTTGCCCCCCCCCCCCCGCGGGGCCCACTAGGGTCTGGCCGGCGGCCACCCCACCCCCTCCTCTCCTTTAGTCCCACCCCGGGACTTGAGGGGAGGTAGTACCTCCCTTCCCCCTATATATAGTGGGGTATATTGGCCTAGAAAACACACCCAATAATCAATAAAGGTCTCCCCGCTTTTGGGAAGACCTCTAATTGATATTTTCTCTCTACCCCCTCTCTCTCGTGACCGTGGTCCCAAGTCTGGACTGCGCGAGCGAGAGACATCTTCACTGTGAGCGCCACCGACCACTGGGATTCGGATCCGGAGCTCTACTCAAGAATCGCTGGCCGGATCAGGGAAGAGGGAGTCATCGTCAGGCAACAGACGTGTGTAACTCCCACGATGTGTCACACTTGAGGCACTCAAGTCGTTGGAGCCAGAAGAAGTGCAAGGACTTCATCACGACCTTGAGGTTGGCTTCGGCTCGTCTACATCAACCACGCTCTCCTGAGCATTGACAACGCTTTTCGGTCTTTGAGGGTAAGTTCACGAAAAGCCTCTCCCATTACTGTATTACTAATAGATAGGTCCTGGCAGCTTCAGGGGTTCAGGGGCGTAGAGTAAAATTTATTGTTTTTATGCACGGAACCCCTACAGTGGTATCAGAGCTAGATCTATGCGTAGTAATGCTAGTACGGGTAGAACACACGAGATGTAGTGTGTGGGCGTTGATCTTTTAGTTGTTACCCTCCAACGTGTACTTGTGTATACCGTAGTAATGCTTGATGAAGCGGCCCCCAACCGACTTTACACGTTCATTCGCGAGACTGGTCCACGCATGACATACGGCTTGTACCGTATAAAGTGGCTTAGGGGGTGTCTGTCTCTCTCGCATTAGTTGGTATACCATTTGCAACGGAGGGCCCCGAAAGGGATGTAGTATAGACAACTACTTGATTAGCGTTGTGCTAAAAGTTCGTAGGTAAGAACGGTTCTTGTGCAAAAGCCCATTCAGCCACGTAAAACTTGTAAAGAAAAAGTAGAGGCGTCTAACTTTGTTTTGCAGGAGGCGTTGCTTTGTGATATGGTTGTGGCAAAGGTAAAGTGATTACCTTTTGTTACATTGTAGTAGATGGTCACGGTAATGACGAACTACCACGCCGGAATGACACCGGTACCCTGGTGTCTACGGCGCTGGAACCCTGGCACCGGAACCCGGTGACGACGGATGGAGGTCACGACGTGAAGGACCATATCACATAGCATTTACATTCAATATTATTGTTTGTATGTCTTATTGTGTGCTAGTATTAGATACTCGACGGTAGCCTAATAAGATGATCCCTATTAAAATAACCAACGATTGTGTTCCCCCTTAGTGTGCACCACCAAGAAAGTTCTTCGGTATGAGGCAGGCCGTGATGATCGGGTGTCAGACATATCTACGTTCGCATACAGTGGGTGCAAGCCATGTTGCACAACGAATACACTAAGGTTGAGTTGGCAAGCCTAGGACGCCACAGAAGCGTGGCCTCGGAACGCGGATGGTCGAAAGATCGAGCACGAGTCACATGAATGATGTGACCGACATTTAGTGTCCACCCTTGAACCCACATTGATGGCCGTGATGATCGGGGGAGATGTGCCTGATAGGGGTCGTGTTATCACTAGGAACCCTTTTTGGGGATAGGTGTTTCTGAGTGGAGTTATTATTAACTCATTTAATTATAAACTTAGTCTAAATTCCTTTTGCAATTATATATGTAGATGGCTCACCGTGAAGCTTACTTTGAGATTAAGGATTGGGTAAAGGGTGAGAAACTTAGACTTGATGGATCCAACTTCCCTAGTTGGCTTGTGCACCTAGATGATCTCCTTACAAGGAATCATGTGGTAGACTACATACGCCGCACGATGGATTTGACTGAGCCAGACTACTATGAGACCCCACAAGAGCTGACAGACCTCTACTATCGCCAAGAGATGTCCACTTACATTCAGATAATAATGCGTTACGGGATGGTGGATGAACTACATCTGCTCATGGGTGATCTTGACCCATATTCGATGGTGGATCAGCTGAGAGCAGAGTTCATAGGCCATGTGCGCATGTGGAAGCACGAGTTGCTTGGAGAGTTCCTTTCCATACAGATGGAGGAGCATACATGTCTGAAGAGTCACTTGGAGCGCATGTTTGATGCACACACGACACTGGTTAACTTCGTGGATTACTGGATGGCTGATCCATTTGCGATAGACGTACTGCTACGGTCATTGCCTCCCAGCTACAGAGGACATGTCCGGAGTAGCATCATGAGTGGTGATACGGAAGCATTGGACTTCCATGAGTTCATATTACGTTTCTGGAACGTAAAGGTTGAACTAATCGCCGGAGAGGTCATCGACGACCAAGGTATATATTTGATATAAAGTTTTATAAATGTTATAATCTTGCAAACACATTTGCAGTGTTAAGTATATCTGATACTTGTTCTGTTTTGGTGAAAACAGGTCCTTCTGCATAGAGGTGCTTGCGGAGAGGAGGTAACGTTGCGTGTTGATGGCGATCATGATGATGATGATGGCCAACGACACTCTCCCTCGACATTTATCACTTAGTTTGTGTTTTAGGATGATTAATGTAATCAAGAGATTGTGAACTTCTTTAGTGTGTCTCGCACTTTGTGAGACGGTTATTCATATGAGTTTGTAACAAACCGTTGTTCTGCTTTTATGAATGATTTCTATTCGTGTTCATATCTTGTTTGATTATGTGTGAATTATCCTTATTGTTTGAAACTAATTCTGCATGAACATTTGTAAAATATTAAAATGCCTTGTTTGAAATACCCAACTTAATGATATTTCATTAATGAATGAAGCCATTGTTTAAATTCAAAGTTATGTGATAATATGTGAAAGTCATTCGATTTCTTTTCACATATAAATCATGCCTAAGATCGGCAAAATAACTTGAACACCGTGTATTACTTGAATACAATGTGTTTAATGAATAGTTAAAAGTAAATACATATTCGATGTATTGGATTTTAACATCAATGGTAATTATCATTAAATGATTGTTTAAATGTGTAAAGTAAGTTTACGAAAGGAAACATGAATATGAAACTATTTTGATTTGATCAAAGTGTTTCATCAACAAAGGGTATAAATATAAAAGAGAATCCAATTACTATGATCTGATCAATAGTAATGAAATTCGAATTTATAAGAATGGCATAAAAGAAATTGTGGAATGCAAAGTGTTTTGAAACGTCAAAATACAAAGCATCACAATATGATATAAGATATCAAAGGGGGTTGAATAGAAGGCACCAAATAAATCGTTGTAGAGTATATGTAGAGACCATTAGTTAGAAATAGTTAGCACTCAATTAGAATTAGTAAACCATTTGAATTCGTGAAAGTTTGGGGGTTATTCAATATAACCAAAACAATAGCGAATAAGTCCTTGTAGCGTATTCATTGGAAACTTTGAATACGAAATCCATAGCTAAAACCAAAAGGAAAGCAAAATTCGTATTGCTTGGATTTTGGTACATTCTTGAGAAATCTCACCTCTAGTGATGTTTCTGAATTATGAGCAAATGGAAATTAGTGTAAAACACGATGAGGATTCAAAACCCTGCATCAGAGTGTTGAGAAGCGCAATGGACAACATTCCTGAACGATTCTCTTCGCGGAAGGAAAGAATCAATGATTCTGATCATTGTGTTTTCCCCTCCACTATTGTTTAAGAAGTAGGATTCAAAATGTAAATCCATATCTTGTATGGAGACATTTGTGAATCACTTGTCATGATTTTGAAATATGACATACCTACGAACTACAACGGAAATGATGGTAAACTAGAATTATGAGAAATCCTAATAGTAAAATTCCCTTGAGATTAAAAAGAAATTTGTTGCTAAATCTCACAAGTAAAAGGAGTTACTTGGAATTTTCCCAAATGACTGCAAAGCCATTGTAGGAAAAAGGGGGTAAATGACTAAAGCACAATTTGTTAGGCATTGGACAAATTCAAATGAATTTGATTCATGTGTGCTAAATGTCTAGTGGATTTAAAACTAGTAAAGTATATCTCATAATAAATCTCCAAGTTTGATAATTGATCAAAAGATTTTGAAGTTGTTCAAAGTAATAAGGAGATATGCAATTTGCATAAAATTGAGTGGGAGCTATGAAAGTCTTCCTAAAACAATATGTGATTGACATATTTTTAAGTGGGAGCAATATAAGACTTAAATTCAAATATGTAAGAACATAGTTTGAGTAAGAGTACTGACTCGTACCCAAAAATGTTAGCAACATAGTTTGAGTGGGAGCTTATAGGAGTAATTCTTAAGTATATTAAGAATGAAAAGTGCAAATACTTATAAATAATGATTTATAAGATGTAGAAGTTGATAATAGGTGTATTATGATATTATGTAGTATTTCTTAAGGGATTCTGAAAGGGGTTTCATAATAGAAGTTAATTAAGGAACTGGTCCTTAATAACTCAAATTAGGAATAGCATTAAGTTTAACATCAATGTTTCAAAGAAAGAAAAGGATGATCGTCTTCCACTATGTTGAGAGATAGGTTCTATCTTAGTAAACCATGATGATAACTTAGCATAATATGTGATCTAAATAAGGAACGTTTAAAAGTGATTTAGTTCGAATCACAGAACATTGAGCTAAGTTTGTCCGCAGTGTCTATTAGAGAACTGTGGATACATTTTCCAAATCCATAAAGGATAACATATCTTAAAGCATAAAGAGTTATGTTATAAGGGAATATGTTGGAAACTCCTGTAGATACCAATTAAAGTCAAGTAGGAAGCGAGGTGAACAAAAACATCGAAATTTGCACAGAGTGCACTAGTGTTTCGATGAATACATTTATAATAATAGATAAGGGTACCATCTAAAGTGGTGTATAATGTTATGGCGGGGCTAGTTCGCTTTCAACGTAGAATGATGTGTCCCAGGGCACAATGCCCATGAGAAAGCCCTCGAGGTTGATCTAACGTCACTGTAGGCTCCTGGAATCAGGCCTCGCTCACGCCATAGCGATGATGCATACACACAGATGCTATCATGTGATGATAGAGTATTAATGTCAATCAAGGTGACATTAGTAAGTTGCAAAGGATTTGGGACTGTAAAGTACAGACCCAAGACTCAACCTCTTCCATGAGAAAGCATGTTCAGGGTACTGGATACATAGTGCCAATGATTGAGAACAAATGCAGCTGGTGTATTTGTACTCTAGTGCAAGTGGGAGACTGTTGGAAATATGCCCTAGAGACAAATAGTAGTAAGGACTATTATCATATTTCATATAGTTTATGATTAAGTGTTATATCATGCTATAACTGTATTGAGTGGAAACATCAATACACGTGTGATATACAAACAACCAGGGGTTCCCAGTGAAACTCTAGTCACTGGTTCATTGGTCAACAGATGATCATGTTTCCTGATCATGTGGCATTTATGCCAGTTGGAAATGAGGTCATCTCATTCGGAGAATGAGATTATGAACCAATACCCAACCTAAACATCATGACCCGATCATGTCACGAAGTTCAAAGTTACGATGATTAGAAATGGATCCTCGTAGACTATTCCTTAGACCGTGAGGCTATATCAATCACTGTCTCCCGAGGGTGCTTAGATATCATCAAACTCCATCTGGTAAAACGGTGGTTATAAAGGTGTGTTCAGGTATTCGGAGGAAACCGTATAGGCAATATATGTCGAGAGCGGGATTTGTCCGTCCATGTGACGGGAAGATACTCAAGGGCCCACTCGGAGAAGTTATATCCAATAGCTGCGCAGCGTGTGATTAGATCATGGGGATATCACTTGTCGGGATGAGTTAAGTAGAATTGTTCAGTAACGAGATTGAACACGACATGGTGATGTCATTGATCGAATCTCGGGCAATGCAAGTATCGAATGACAAAGGGAATAAGACACGACTGTCCCGGTTCAAACAACGAAAGATCTTCGTGGAACGCACAGGGGTCACATGGCCATCCAGGTCCCTCTGTTGATCATTGGTGCAGGAGTGTCCCCACCATGTCTGGAGTGTTCCCGAACCGTAGGGTATCACGCTTAAGGGCTTGATGATGCTTAGAGAGTGTTTATAGGATCGGTAGAATCACCGAAGAAAAGAAGGGAGAAAACCGAAAGGGTTTCGGTAAGTCCGGAGGATGTCCGGAGTGGAGGTGGAAGGTGTTCCATGGCCACGGAGATTAGATAATATGTGAATGAATGTTAAATATTGATTTAATCATTTATTCATAATTATTTAATAAAGAGAAAATAAATCAAAAGGTCAAAAGGCTTAATGGGCCAATTTCCGAAGGGAGAAGGCCCATTAGGGAAAGGAGAGAGGGAGAGGGGCCAAAGGGGGAGGCCGGCTGGGCCTTGCCTCCCCCGCAGGGCCCACTAGGGGCTGGCCAGCAGCCACCCCACCCCCTCCTCTCCTTTAGTCCCACCCCAGGACTTGAGGGGAGGTAGTACCTCCCCTCCCCCTATATATAGTGGGGTATATTGGCCTAGAAAACACACCCAATAATCAATAAAGGTCTACCCACTTTTGGGAAGACCTCTAATTGATATTTTCTCTCTCCTCCTCTCTCTCTCTCTCGTGACCGTGGTCCCAAGTCTGGACTGCACGAGCGAGAGACATCTTCACTGGAGCCTGCGCTACCTTGGGATTCGGATCCGGGAGCTCTACTTCCGCAATTGCTGCTGGATCGGGGAAGCGGGAGTCATCGTCAGGCACCAGACGTGTGTAACTCCCACGAGGTGTCACACTTGAGGCACTCAAGTCGTTGGAGCCAGAAGGAGCGCAAGGACTTCATCACGACCTTGAGGTCGGCTTGCCTACATCACATCAACCACGCTCTGACGGCGTTGACGCTTCGGTCTTCAAGGTATGTTCATGAAAAGCCTATCCATTGTATTACTAATAAATAGGTCTGCAGCTTCAGGGGTTCAGGCGAGAGTAAAATTTATTGTTTTTATGCAGAAACCTCACAGGGGCCCACACCACCCTGGCATGGCGCTAGGTCATACCGAGGTGGTGTGGCCAGCGCCACTCCAGCCTCTCCCGGGCGATATCAACCTCCCAAACCCTAAGACTGGGAGCGACCACAGAAGATTCCGCCGCCTCAAGCGAAAAACACCGAGAGAGAAGATCTCTCCGTGAGGCAGATTGCGGGGAATTCCTTCCAGGAGAGGGGAGATCGTCGCCATCAACACCACCATCAAGCTGGACTTCATCGGGATCATCATCATCATCACCACCATCATCACCATCAGCACCCTCATCACCATCTCCATATTGCTGTAACAATTGGTTGAATCTTGCATAGTTCATAGGGGAAACTTTCCCGTTGTTGATTACTCTTTGTAGTTGATGCTATTGAGTGAACCATTGAACTACTGTTTATGTTCAGATTGTTATACATCATTATTCCATCTCTGATCATGATCCATATGATGTCTTGTGAGTAGTTCGTTTTGTTCTTGAGGACATGGGAGAAGTCTTGTTGTTAGTAGTGGAGTTGCGTTGAGAAAGATTCAATAGATTGTTATTTAAGTTATGGTGTACTTCTTCTAGTGGTGTCATGTGAACGTCGACTACATGACACTTCACCTATATGGGCCTAGGGAAATGCATTGTGTATTTGGCTACTAATCGCAGGGGTTGCCGGAGTGACAGAAACCTGAACCCCCATTAGGAAACCATTGCACAAGGGACGTAAGGGTCTTAGAGTTTAAAGCCGTGGTTAGGTTTCTACCTTAATTACTTTTTTGTACTTACGGATGTTTGCAAGGGGTATAATCACAAGTATGTATTAGTCTTGGATGGGGCGGTACATTAGCACAGGTTCACCCACACAACACTTAGCAAGCTAGAGAAGATTAATCAGCTATATGAAGCGAAAGCACTTGACAGTCTTCCCATGTGTCCTCGAGAATGTTTGGTCATCTTAAGTAATACAACCGGCTTGTCCTTTGCTGCATAAAGGATTGGGCCACTTGCTGCATTTATTCCTATTGTCTTTTATTTACTCGTACTTTGTTTACTTGCTTTATCAAAAACCCCTAAAAATCCGTTTGCTAAGTATTTGTAGAGAATTCCTGATCCATACCACTAGCCAGCACCTTCTGCTCCTCGTTGGGTTCGACACTCTTACATATCGAAAATACTGCGATACACCCCCTATACTTGTGGGTCATCACGGCAACGCCCCAGATGATTTTCTAGAACACCGCCAAGGACGATGTGATGGGTTCGCAACATGGAAAACAAAAAAATCTACAAAATAACAGATGTAACCTAGCATGATCAAATCTACGAGATGCTAGTAACGAGATTTAGACCAGATCTGCATACCCTCAAAGATCCAAAAGTGTTTGGCGATCAATGAATCATGGACGATGTAGTCGTACACGTGCGTCGGTTTAAACCGATGAAGTCCTGCGATCAGGCAGCTCCTCCATGGTATCCACATGTTCTAGTTTGGTGTTGTCTCCTCCTCCTTGATCCTGCAAACGAGGGAGAAGAGCTTCATGATATCCCAGCAGCATAATGGTGTTGGTTGGATGTATGGTGGAGAAGTACGCCAACGCTTCGCTAAGGGTCTACGTGGGAGAGAGAGGAAGGGGATAGGGAGGTGGTGCCAGGACTTGGGGTACTACTGCGCCTCCATCCCCCTCTTTATATAGGCTAGGGGAGATGGCCAGCCAGCCCTTACCCCTCCTCCATGGGAGGGGCGGCGGCCAGGAGGAGGGAATCCTCTCCTCCTCCCCTAGGGTTTGGTGGGGGAAGCTAGGGCTTCCCCAAGGGGGCGCATGGGCCCTTTGGGGTTGTAGATCCCTGGCCCATGTAGGCTGTGGTGCCCCTCCACTTGGACCATGTACCCTCCCAGACATGTGGGACCCACTCTGAAACCTTCTAGATCAATCCAGAACAATTCCAAAACTATTTCAAATTAATCTTGGAACCAAAACCTAGCTCTCATATACTTTTTCTCTACCTACGGACCATTTCATAACTCCCCGTGATATCTAGGATCTCATTCGAGACTCCAAATCTCCATTCAATCAAACCATCTATTATCTCGATGAAACCTAGCGACACTGAATCGTTAAGTGTGTGACCCTATGGGTTCATGAACATGCATACATGATCAATACACCTCTCCGACCAATAACCATCAGCTTGACCGGGATGTCCATATTAGTTCCTACATACTAGACAAAATTCTTTTATCGGTTGAACCATAATGTCGAGGATTCAATTAATCCGATTGTCAGGGGAGATGACCCCCGATAGGGTCAAGCTATGGCATAAAGTAAGGTTAACCAGGATAATGTTGACTGACATATGGAGGCCGGCATAAGCTGACATATCTCGGCCGACATACATAAGTTATGTTGGCATAGCATGTTTGCTCCCTTATTGCAGGAGCAGGCCAGGCCGAGTTATCTCGGCTGGCACCAAAGGAACCGGCTTAGGGGCTGGCATATGACCCAAGGTTGTATGCCGGCCTCAAGTCAATGCACTTGTCTATCCCAGGAATCCCGGTGTTGTCAGATGAGCGTGCCCCTATATTACAGAAGTGTGACCGTGGCTTACAATGTGAAGTCACGTAAAGGATATTCAGGAGGGGACTGTTATCAGGAGCGGTAACGGTCTGAAGGGATGGGCGCGTAAGTCCCATCGAGGGAATCCAAAGACGGTCCCACGACAAGAGGAACATCTAGGCCCATGGCAGCAACTTTGTGCAGCATCTAGAGAGGATATTCAGTGCCACATGTGCCCTAATGTGTAACCTGGGCACCCCTTTATAAGGTGCACCAAGGCCTCCTAGATGAGGGTCGGTTCATTTGTTCTCCATCTCTCCCCCTTAGTAGGAAGAGAGAGATAGCAGAGAGCTTCTTCTTCCTTCCGGCACACAACTCGAGGAGCAATCTTGAAGCACTTGAGATATATTGTGATATTGAGAGGTATATGTAGGAGTAGGTTTTTTTTATCTCATTAGGAGATCCCTAAACCTGGGTATATCGCGTGTTCTTGCGTGTGTTCTTTGTGCGGTCTCAGTCGCACCATCCCTCCCCGGATCCTCCGGTGTCCATACGGCCCCATCTTTAGCCATCCTATGGCATCTACCGTGATACCACCACGATATTTGGCACCCACAATGGGGCCAGAAGTAGTGCTGGCTGTGGTATTCATCCGGATGGGAAACATCATTGCCTCAAGCGAGCGCGTCGTCTCTGGCCTTGTCCAGAGATTCGGCTCGCTGGACTTTGTCAGCGACAACCTCGGTAACTTCGGCAATATGCCTCTCCCACGCAAAAGCAAGTTCGCCAGCTTCGACACGCACAAGGTCTATGTCACTGTCGACATATCCTACAAGTCCCCACAGAGGGTGGTGGTTGCAGCAGATCCACCTACTCTCTACGCAGCTCGCGGTTAGCGTACCGATCGCCCCGCTAGTAGCGTAGAGGTGATGATGATGATGCATGGGGCTGATAATGTCAGAAAATATACCGTTGAGGATGTGGAGACAACTCCCAAGGCTCCCAGATCAAGGGTTCCTCCGCTAGAAAAGTGAAAGAAATATGCCCTGAGAGGCAATAATAAAGTTGTTACTATGTATTCCTTGTATATGATAGATGTTTATTTTGCATGCTATAATTGTATTGATAGGAAACATCAATACATGTGTGTTTAATAAACAAATAAAAGGTTCCTAATTATGCCTCTCTTATAGACTAGCTCGTTGATTAACAAGATGATCAAAGTTTCCTGATCATGGACATTGGATGTTGTTAATAACGAGGTCATAGCATTTGTGAAATGATGTGATGAACATTCATCCGAAGTATAGCATTACGATAAAAGTCATTATGTTTATATTTCTATAACATCATACGAAGTAATCTTAGTCCTTAGACCATGAGATCATGTTAATTGCTAACACCGGAAGAGTATATTGATAACATCAAACGTCACACCGTAACATGGTGACTATAAAGGTGGGTTCAGTGCTTACGAAGGTGTTATGTTGAGGCTCATGGATCAAGAGTGGAATTTTTCAATCCTGATGACGGATAGATATACTCTGGGCCCTCTCGGTGATATCACATTAAGATAGCTTGCAAGCAAGTGATGTGATCACTAGAATGTTATATCACAGGAACAAGAAAAGAGTGCATGTCGGTAACGAGATCAAACTAGGTATTTGGATACCGATGATCGAATCTCCGACATGTATTATATCATGAGACAAAGGGATTAAGTTACTAGCGTTAAAGGTTCTCGCAATCACAGAAGTCATCGTTGAATGTGCAGGAGTCAGTATGGATCTCTAGGTCCCGCTTCTGATTATTGATTTAAGAAGGGTCTCAATCATGTCTGCATTATTCGCGAACCGTAGGGTGACACACTTAAGGGTTGCCGGACACCATTTTGGAGCACATATGTTTCAGACGAAAGAATTGCAAAGCGCAGGAATTATTTCGATAGAAACCGGAATTGTTTCGGGTGAAATTACAGAAACTGGTTCTGCATGTGATATTGAAATGTTACAAGGGATTTTATGTGAATGTTTGTTAATTAAAGTAATTAACAAAATTCTGAATAAAATAAATAAAAGAGTTTTATTAATTGAGAGTTGCATTAAATTTGGTGGAAATTCAATGCATGTGACTGGAATTTTGGGTGGAGTCTTTGCTTCCACCACATGAATGAGGAAGAGGTGGGGGTACCCCCCTTGGCCGCCGGCCATGGGAGGGGAGGAGCCCCCCTCTCCTCCCTCACAAAGCACACCTCCTCGTGAAGGATCTCTCTCCCCCTCTAGATATATTTCCCCATGGTCTCAGATTAGCGAGATACATGTTCCCGGTGGCCTTGCGTCTAGAAGGAGTTGCTGCTTCCGCTGATTCGCTGGAGCGAGGAGGTGGAGGTTGTCCGGTGGCTTGAACGTGTGTGCGAGGACAGATGCGCTGCTGATTTGCGGCGCTAGGACTTCCACACGATCTTGAAATCGACAAGCGTACGACTACATCATCCACGAGTTCCAACTCGTTAACAAAACTCTGTTGTCTTCAAGGGTAAGTTCTCTATGGATGTATATCCACCCGTTGCTTGTATCTAGTAGATAGATCTTGGCGTATAGTTCTCTTCGTAGGAAATTTTTGTTTTCTATGCTACGAACCCAATAGTGGTATCAGAGCCTGATCTATGCGTAGGTGCTTTGCACGGGTAGTACACATATGTTTATATATGGGCTATGATGATTATGTTATTGCTTCTTTCATGTATTTTGGATATTGGTGGAATAGTGGGATGAAGCGGCCCAGACCAACCTTACATGTCATCGCACATGAGACCGGTTCCACGACTGACATGCAACTAGTTTTGCATAAGTGGCTGGCGGGTGTCTGTCTCTCCTACTATAGTCAATATCTGATTTACAACGAGTTGCTAATAAATTAGTTATCCTCGTTGTGGTTCCATGTTCGTAGGTAAGAACGGTTCTATCTCCGAAAGCCCTAAGCCACGTAAAACTTGCAATGGATAAATTAGAGGCGTCTAGTTTAGATTGTTGTTGGGCTAGTGTCTTGATATGGTATTGTTGTAAGTAAATGTATGATAGATACTCTTACAACACACTTAACGTGTAAGTTCCATAGACCTTGGCCTTACACACAAAGGAATGATAGAGATCATGCCACGATGCATATGATAGAGATCAAATGCATGGACCATATCATCTCACTTTACACATTAGATGTTTGCATTTTATATTGCTAGTTTGGCACTTTTAGTAGCATTGTAAGATGATCCCTCATTTAAATATCAAGATAAAATGTGTTCTTCCTTAAGTATGCACCATTCTATGGATCGTGTTTCGAGACATCACGTGATGATCGGGTGTACTTGACTCTACGCTTTCATACAACGGGTGTAAGATAGTTTTACGCACGCAAATACTAAGGTTCTTAATTGGCGAGCCTAGCATGTACAGACATGGCCTCAGAACACGGACCGAAAGGTTAAGCATGAGTCATATAGTTGATATGATGCCCATATAGATGCTCGCCTTTGAAGCTACACCGACTCATGTGATGATCGGACTTGGTGTAGTGGATTTGGTCCATGTAATCACCAAAAGGACATGAGGGATGTCGTTTTTGAGTGGGGGTTCATTAGTAATTTGGATTAGTTGAACTCAATCTATCATAAACTTAGTCTAAATAAACTTTACAAATTCTATTGTAGATGGCACCACCTGCTTTTAATTTCAATGTGTTCATGGAGAAAGAGAAACTTGATGCGAATGGTAGCAACTTCACCAACTGGGCTATGAATTTGAGGATTCTCTTCACTGATGCACAAAAGCAATATGTGCTAGAGGCACCGCTAGGCCCCCCACCAGCTTCTGATGCCCCTGACGAGGAAAAGAATGTCTATATAACTCGTCAGGAGGACCACAACTAAGTTCATTGCAGCATACTGTATGGGCTAGAGCCAGAACTTCGAAAGCGTTTCAAAAATGGCAATGCCTTTGATACCATGGGAGAATTGAAAATGATTTTCGATACCCATGCTGCCGTAGAGAGTTATAATGCTTCTGAAAAGTTCTTTAGCTGCATGATGGAGGAGAACAGCTTCGTTAGTGAGCATGTGCTCAAATTGTCTAGGTACGCCGATAAGCTTGTGTCCTTGGGAATAATGATTCCCATTGACTTGGGCATACATCGTGTTCTCCAATCTCTGCCACCTAGCTACAAGAGCTTCATGATGAACTATAACATGCAGGGCATGAAGAAGTCTCTTCCTGAGCTTCTGTCAATGCTTAAGACTGCAGAAGTGGAGATTAGGAAAGAACATCAAGTGTTGATGATCAATAAGACCACCAGTTTCAAGAAGGACAAGAAAGGCAAGCAGAAGGGAAAGAAGGGTGGCAAATCTGTTGCCGCACCTGAAAAGAAATCCCGAGCTGGCCCCAAGTCTAATACCGAGTGCTACTATTGCAAGGGGACTGGCAATTGGAAGCGCAACTGTCCCAAGTATTTGGCAGACAAGAAGGCCGGCAAGGCAAACAAAGGTATATGTGATATACATGTTATTGATGTGTACTTGACTAGTACTCGCAGTAGCACCTGGGTATTTGATACGGGATCGGTTGCTAATATATGTTACTCGATTCAGGGGCTGCGGAACAAGCGATAGCTAGCAAGGGATGAGGTCACGATGCGGGTTGGCAATGGATCAAGAGTTGATGTGATCGCCATCGGAACGCTGCCTCTCCATATGCCATCAGGATTAGTGATAAATCTAAATAATTGTTATTTGGTGCCTACACTGAGCATGAACATTGTATCCGGATCATGTTTGATGCGAAGTAGTTATTCCTTTAAATCTGAAAACAATGGTTGTTCGATTTATATGAATAATATCTTTTATGGTCATGCACCTGTGATGAATGGTTTATTTCTGTTGGATCTCGACAGTAGTATTACGCATATTCATAATGTTGATGCTAAAAGGATTAAACTTGGTAATGATATATCTGCATATATGTGGCACTGCCGTCTAGGTCATATTGGTGTTAAACGCATGAAGAAACTCCATTTCGATGGACTTTTGGAATCACTTGATTTTGAATCATTTGATACATGTGAGTCATGCCTTATAGGCAAGATGACTAGAACGCCGTTTTCCGGTTCAATGGAACGGGCGACAGATTTATTGGAAATCATACATACTGATGTATGTGGACCAATGAGCGTCTCGGCACGAGGTGGATATCGTTATTTTGTTACTTTCACGGATGATTTGAGTAGATACGGGTATTTCTATTTGATGAAACATAAGTCTAGAACCTTTGAAAAGTTCAAGGAATTTCAGAATGAAGTGGAAAATCATCGTAACAGAAAGATCAAATTTCTGCGGTCCGACCGTGGAGGAGAGTATCTTAGTTATGAGTTTAGCACACATATGAAAGACTGTGGAATAGTTTCACAACTCACGCCTGTCGGAATACCACAATGTAATGGTGTGTCGGAACGTCGTAATCATACTTTATTGGATATGGTTCGATCTATGATGTCTCTGACTGACTTACCACTGTCATTTTGGGGTTATGCACTGGAAACCGCTGTATTCACTTTAAATCAGGCACCATCTAAATCCGTTGAAACGACACCGTATGAATTATGGTTTGAAAACAAACCTAAGCTATCATTTCTTAAAGTTTGGGGATGCGATGTTTATGTGAAGAAACTTCAGCCGGATAAACTCGAAACCAAAGCGGAAAAATGCGTCTTCATAGGATACCCTAAGGAAACGATTGGGTATACCTTCTATCACAGATCCGAGGGCAAGGTTTGTGTTGCCAAGAATGGATCCTTTCTTGAGAAGGAGTTTCTCACGAAAGGTGTGAGTAGTCGGAAGGTAGAACTCGAAGAGGTTATTGAACCTTCTCTTCATGAAATGGCGAGTGGCGCAGCACCGGAAGTTGTTTCGGAGTTGACTTCACCTGATGAAGAGAGAGCTAATGATAATGATCATGAAACTCCAAAAGAGGATACTACCAAACCTCGCAGGTCAAGCAGGACACGTGCAGCTCCTGAACTGTATGGCAATCCTGTTATGAGTTTCATGACTGATGAAATGGATGACCCTGCTACGTATGAAGAAGCGATGATGAGCCCGCATTCCAACAAATGGCTAGAAGCCATGAAATCCGAGATGGAATCCATGTACAAAAACCAGGTTTGGACCTTGGTGGACTTACCTCACGATCGAAAGGCCGTTGAGAATAAATGGATTTTCAAAAGAAAAACTGATGCTGATGGTAATGTGACCATCTATAAAGCTCGACTTGTCGCAAAGGGGTTTCGACAAATTCAAGGAGTTGACTATGATGAGACATTCTCTCCCGTAGCGATGCTAAAGTCGGTTAGGATTATGTTAGCAATTGCTAGATATTTCGATTATGAAATATGGCAGATGGATGTCAAAACTGCATTCCTCAATCGTAATATTGAAGAAGAGTTGTATATGATACAACCTAAGGGTTTTGTCGATCCTAAGGATGCTGATAAGGTGTGCAAGCTTCAGCGATCCATCTATTGACTGAAGCAAGCATCCCGAAGTTGGAATCTCCGCTTTGATGAGGTGATCAAAGAGTTTGGATTTGTCCAAACTTATGGAGAGGCTTGTATTTACAAGAAAGTGAGTGGGATCAATGTGGCATTTCTAATATTATATGTGGATGACATATTATTGATTGGAAATGATATAGATCTTTTAAACAGTGTTAAAACTTATCTAAACAGCAAATTTTCGATGAAGGACCTTGGTGAAGCTTCATATATATTAGGCATTAAAATCTATAGAGATAGATCAAGGCGCCTAATTGGGCTATCGCAGAGTACATACCTTGATAAGATATTAAAGAAGTTTAATATGGACGGAAGTAAGAAGGGGTTCTTACCTAGGTTGCAAGGCAAGACATTGAGTAAGACTCAAAGTCCGGCTACGGCGGAAGAAAGAGAGATAATGGATAAGATCCCCTATGCCTCAGCCATAGGCTCTATAATGTACGCCATGCTATGTACAAGACCGGATGTGGCACATGCTATTAGTTTGACTAGTAGGTACCAATCTGATCCAGGTTCGGAACACTGGATAACGGTCAAAAATATCCTTAAGTACTTAAGAAGAACTAAGGATATGTTTCTTATATACGGAGGTGAAGAAGAGCTAGTCGCTAAGTGTTATGTTGATGCTAGCTTTAACACCGATCCGGATGACTCTAAGTCTCAATCCGGATATGTATTTCTCTTGAACGGAGTAGCAGTTAGTTGGAGGAGTTCCAAACAACCTGTGGTAGCTAGATCAACGACGGAGGCGGAATATGTTGCTGCTTTAGAAGCAGCGCAGGAAGCGGTTTGGATGAAGGAGTTCATAACGGAACTAGGTGTGGTTCCTAGTGCATTGGACCCAATGGTGATCTATTGTGACAACAATGGAGCCATAATAGCCAAGGAACCAAGGTCTCACAAGAATTCCAAGCATATTAAGCGCCGGTTTCACTCCATCCGCGAGCATGTCAAGGATGGAGATATAAAGATTTGTAAAGTACACACGGACCTAAATGTAGCAGATCCGTTGACTAAAGTTCTCCCTAGGGCAAAACATGATCAACACCAGAACTCCATGGGTGTTAGATTTATCACTATGTGAACTAGATTATTGTCTCTAGTGCAAGTGGGAGACTAAAGGAAATATGCCCTGAGAGGTAATAAAAAAGTTGTTATTATGTATTCCTTGTATATGATAGATGTTTATTTTGCATGCTATAATTGTATTGATAGGAAACGTCAATACATGTTTGTTTAATAAACAAATAAAAGGTTCCTAGTTATGCCTCTCTTATAGACTAGCTCGTTGATTAATAAGATGATCAAAGTTTCCTGATCATGGACATTGGATGTTGTTAATAATGAGGTCACAGCATTTGTGAAATGATGTGATGAACATTCATCTGAAGTATAGCATTATGATCAAAGTCATTATGTTTATATTGCTATAAAATCATACGAAGCAATCTTAGTCCTTAGACCATGATATCATGTTAATTGCTAACACCGGAAGAGTATCTTGATAACATCAAACGTCACACCGTAACAGGGTGACTATAAAGGTGGGTTCAGTGCTTACAAAAGTGTTATGTTGAGGCTCATGGATCAAGAGTGGAATTTGTCAATCCCAATGACGGATAGATATACTCTAGGCCCTCTCGGTGATATCACATTAAGATAGCTTGCAAGCAAGTGATGTGATCACTAGAATGTTATATCACGGGAACGAGAAAAGAGTGCATGTCGGTAACGAGATCAAACTAGGTATTTGGATACCGATGATCGAATCTCGGACATGTATTATATCATGAGACAAAGGGATTAAGTTACTAGCGTTAAAGGTTCTCATGATCACACAAGTCATCGTTGAATGTGTAGGAGTCAGTATGGATCTCCAGGTCCCGCTTCTGATTATTGATTTGAGAAGGGTCTCAATCATGTCTGCATTATTCATGAACCGTAGGGTGACACACTTAAGGGTTGCCGGACACCATTTTGGAGCACATATGTTTCAGACGAAAGAATTGCAAAGCGCAAGAATTGTTTCGATAGAAATCGGAATTGTTTCGGGTGAAATTGCAGAAACTGGTTCTGCATGTGATATTGAAATGTTGCAAGGGGTTTTATGTGAATGTTTGTTAATTAAAGTAATTAAAAAAGTTCTGAATAAAATAAATAAAATAGTTTTATTAATTGAGAGTTGCATTAAATTTGGTGGAAATTTAATGCATGTGAGTGGAATTTTGGGTGGAGTCAAAATTGATGTGAGTGGAGCTTCCACCACATGAATGAGGAAGAGGTGGGGGCACCCCCCTTGGCCGCCGTCCATGGGAGGGGAGGAGCCCCCATCTCCTATAAAAGTCCCCCTGTCATCCCTCACAAGCACACCTCCTCGTGAAGGATCTCTCTCCCCCTCTAGATATATTTCCCCATGGTCTCGGATTAGCGAGATATATGTTCCTGGTGGCCTTGCGTCTGGAAGGAGTTGTTGCTTCCGCTGATTCGCTGGATCGAGGAGGTGGAGGTTGTCTGGTAGCTTGAATGTGTGTGCGAGGACGGATGCGCTGCTGATTTGTGGCGCTAGGACTTCCACACGATCTTGAGATCGGCAAGCGTACGACTACATCATCCACGAGTTCCAACTCGTTAACAAAACTCTGTTGTCTTTGAGGGTAAGTTCTCTATGGATGTATATCCACCCGTTGCCTGTATCTAGTAGATAGATCTTGACATATAGTTCTCTTCGTAGGAAATTTTTTGTTTTCTATGCTGCGAACGTAACCGTGGTATCAGAGCCTGATCTATGCGTTTGTGCTTTGCACGGGTAGTACACATATGTTTATATGTGGGCGATGATGATTATGTTATTGCTTCTTTCATGTATTTTGGATATTGGTGGAATAGTGGGATGAAGCGGCCCGGACCAACCTTACATGTCATCGCACATGAGACTGGTTCCACGACTGACATGCAACTAGTTTTGCATAAGATGCTGGCAGGTGTCTGTCTCTCCTACTATAGTCAATATATGATTTACAATGAGTTGCTAATAACTTGGTTATCCTCGTTGTGGTTCCATGTTCGTAGGTAAGAACGGTTCTATCTCCGAAAGCCCTAAGCCACGTAAAACTTGCAATGGATAAATTAGAGGCGTCTAGTTTAGATGGTTGCTAGGTGATACATTGCAAATGTATCTATAATTTTTGATGTTCCATGCTTGGTTTTATCTACTTTCTTGTGTTTTATCCACACTTTGGAGTACTTTTCATATGATTTCTTGGACTAACCTATTAACAAGAGCCATAGTGCCAGCTGCCTGTTTTTTGCTGTTTTTGGTTCCAGGAAAGTCAGAAAATGAATATTCTCAGAATTGGACGGGACAAAAGCCAAAAATCCTATTTCACCAGAAGACTGCCGGAGCCAGAATATGAGACGGAGTAGGGCTGGGGCCTAGCCACACCACCTGGCTGCACGGGCTAGGTCTGGCCGCGCCAGGGGGTGGTCTGGCCGCCTAGACACCCCCTTAGTCTCCCTCTTCGCCTATAAGATGCCTTCTGACCTAAAAACTCAGGGGGGTCGACGTTTTTCCAGAAGGAGTTCCGCTCCACCGCCACCACCAGATTCCACGATTCAGCACCAGAAACTCCGTTCTGGCACCCTGCCGGGACGGGGAATTGGAGGAGATCATCGCCATCATCGTCACCATCGCTTCTCCATCGATCATCCATGTTTCCCCCATCTATGAGTGAGTAATCCCCGTTGTAGGCTATGGGGATGGTAGGGATTGGATGAGATCGTTCATGTAATGGCATCAGATTGTTAGGGCATGGTGCCTAGTATCTTCTATTAGTGCTTTATGACTTTGTTACGACTTGTTATGCTTAATGCTTGTCACTAGGGCCCGAGTGCCATGATTTCATATCTGAATATGTTATTGATTCATTATGATAGTATTGTTTATGGTCTTACGTGCAAGTTGTATACACACATTGTTGTCCGGAACCAAAGGCCCCGAAGTGACAGAAATCGGGATAACCGGAGGGAATGGCTTTGATGTGAGGATCACATGTGTTCATAGAGTATTAATGCTTTGCTCCGGTGCTCTATTAAAAGGAGCACCTTAATTGCCAGTAGTTCCCTTGAGGCCCCGCTGCAAACGGTCTGGCAGGACAAAAGATGTTGTGCAAGTTCTCATTGCGAGCATGTATGACTATATATGGAACACATGCCTAGGATTATCTAGTACTTGGATGCTTTATCTTATTTATCTGCAATTGCCCTATGTTCTGATTGTTATGTGAATTGTCTTTTCCATGCAACGCCCGTCCATCGATCCCTATGCCTACCGCACTCGAATCCTAGTGTTTACTGCAATTCTTACTATTCTCTTTACTTTACTACTGCTGTTACTTTACTATTCCTACTACAAAACTGTTGCTACTGATAAACTATTGTGAGCAAGATTGTTTCCAGGTGCAGCTGAATTGACAACCCAAGGCATCCCCTTCTTCATCAATAAAAATTCCAGGTTTCTTCCAAACGCTTCATTTTTATTGTTTCATGCACAGTTGTGTTTTTCTTGGAGCGTCTTCTTTTTCATTTTTGTTTTGGTTTTTAGTTTGCTTGGTTTGCTTAGTTCTCTGAATAATCTGGTTGGACCCCCTCTTTCACACTTTGGTTTGCGAATAGTTTGGTTTGGTTTGGAAAAGAGTAGGAAAGTTCATACTTATGTGGTAAAAAGAGCTCGTTTTTGACTGTGGCCTATGCTTTGTCATGCCATGCTTGATATTGTTTTGGCTTTATGCTTAGTATTCTTTGCTGTAGCATGACTTGTTATAAACAATTGAGATTGCTTAATGTGCCTTGGATGAATCATGCGTTGTTTTAGCATATTAAAGCATAGTATTGTGGTATTCTCCTTTGATGCTTTGTTTGGGTTGACTTGGCGCATGCTCACACCATGTTATGACTATCCCAAGTCACCAAAAGCCTTTATGATCCTTTAGTTTTCAACTTATAGTATCACTTTATGCTTTGATTAATGATGTTTTGTCGCTCTGCATGATTATGGCCATTATTGCTCTCTTAGTTTGTCGCTCCCAGTCTTTTGCTAGCCTCCACAACCAAGTATGAGTTTCACTCATGCATCCAACTCCCTAAACCAAGTTATTCCAAAGAGTCCACCATACCTACCTATTAGCATATGCTATTCCAAGTATTTTCATGTTTTTGTTTACCTTCCAAATTAAAATTGTTATGAGAAAACTAGTGACTAAAGCTCTCACGAACTTGATGGCACACTTTACTTTTCTTGCCCTTAATAAACTTGAACCATTGTGTCATCTATGTTGTATATGCTTGCACTTATTTGTTGGGGATTAGCAGAACCATGCTATCATGGGGAACGCTTTCAACATTGCACTTGTACATTGTACCTAGTTGATATCATGCTCTTTTGTCTATGGATGTCGTCGGTGTGAAATGAAAGGGGAACTTGTAAGTCCATGGAGTTATGTATATGTGTTAGAGAAACGCTTGGGCCACTGGTCTAATCCATGCCGACATGGTGGAAACCTGCAGCGTAACCATAATGAGTTGTCTATGAAGAATTCTTCTTATAAAAAAAGAGTCCTATATTGAGAAAAAAAGAGAAAAAGAAAAAAAGGAGATTATGAAAAGAGGAAAGAGAGAAAAAAGCACCATATTCCCATGGTAAATAAGAAGATTGCTGAGATGCTCGTTGTCTGCTTGCCTTGTCATTTTGATATGGGTATTCTTCCGTATCATCGGGCAAGGGGTACCCCGTTGACGGTTCTCTATGATACACATGTACTTACAATGACAAGAACTTACCGGTAACTAAACTTGAGTAGCATGAGGAGCAGTCCTCGTATTCAAGGGACATGAGATTTCCAACTTATACTTCGTCAAGCATATACTTCATAGTTTGTTCACTTTAATCTTAACCACTTCAAGATGCTTATGATAGGGGCAATGAGAGCTGAAAACTATTAAGTACCATAATTTTTGGAATCTCTTTATGAGACTTGAATCCCTACTTCCTTCTATGAAGGCCTTTCTTCCACTATATATATTGAGTCTCCACCTTCTACCTTTATGCACTTACTTTGAGAGCATAGTGGCCATTCTTAGTTCTATGTGCATTGTCCCAAGACTTGTTGATTGATGTATACCTTGATATTGCTTGTTTTAAAATATTTGTATCTAGTCACTCTTATGAACTTTGAAGGTGTCCTATGCATTTATATTTGCTACTCTATGAGGGACAAGCTGAATACTACTATGCTATGTTTTCTTTATGTGAAACAAACAAATGTCTTGCAAAGCATTGTTATTCATGAATCTTTTGTTTGTGCCTTTTCATGTTGCATCATAGTTTCTTTGTCTTATTTCTAGAACTTTGTGTTTCATGTTATGATTGAAGTACTATGATCCCAGCTTTGAATGTTTTACAAATACTTTGATCAAGTTTATGATGGTGCATGTCACCTCAAAAATTATTCTTTCTTTTTATCACTTACCTACTCGAGGACGAGCAGGAGTTAAGCTTGGGGATGTTGATACATTGCAAATGTATCTATAATTTTTGATGTTCCGTGCTTGGTTTTATCTACTTTCTTGTGTTTTGTCCACACTTTGGAGTACTTTTCATATGATTTCTTGGACTAACCGATTAACAAGAGCCATAGTGCGGTACTGTTTCGCTGCTTTTGGTTCCAAGAAAGTCAGAAAATGAATATTCTCGGAATTGGACGGGACAAAAGCCAAAAATCCTATTTCACCAGAAGACTCCCGGAGCGAATGAGACGGAGGGGTGGGGCCCAGCCCACCACCACCGGCCACGTGGGCTAGGCTGGCCGCCAGGTGGTCTGGCCCTGCACCCCCTCGGTCTCCCTCTTCGCCTATAAGATGCCTTCTAACCTAAAAACTCAGGGGGGGTCAACGTTTTTCCAGAAGGAGTTCCGCTCCGCCGCCACCACCAGATTCCACGATTCAGCACCAGAAACTCCGTTCTGACACCCTGCCGGGATGGGGAATTGGAGGAGATCATCGCCATCATCGTCACCATCGACCATCCATGTTTCCCCCATCTATGAGTGAGTAATCCCCCGCTGTAGTCTATGGGGATGGTAGGGATTGGATGAGATCGTTCATGTAATGGCATCAAATTGTTAGGGCATGGTGCCTAGTATCTTCTATTAGTGCTTTATGACTTTGTTGCGACTTGTTATGCTTAATGCTTGTCACTAGGGCCTGAGTGCCATGATTTCAGATCTGAACATGTTATTGATTCATTATGATAGTATTGTTTATGTGCAAGTTGTATACACACGTTGTTGTCCGGAACCAAAGGCCCCGAAGTGACAGAAATTGGAATAACCGGAGGGAATGGCTTTGATGTGAGGATCACATGTGTTCATGGAGTGTTAATTCTTTGCTCCGGTGCTCTATTAAAAGGAGCACCTTAATTGCTAGTAGTTCCCTTGAGGCCCCGCTGCAAACGGGCTGGCAGGACAAAAGATGTTGTGCAAGTTCTCATTGCGAGCACGTATGACTACATATGGAACACATGCCTAGGATTATCTAGTACTTGGATGCTTTATCATATTTATCTGCAATTGCCTATGTTCTGATTGCTATGTGAATTGTCTTGTCCATGCAACGCCCGTCCATCCATCCCTATGCCTATCGCACTCAAATCCTACTGTTTACTGCAATTCTTACTATTGTCTTTACTTTACTACTACTGTTACTTTACTATTCCTACTACAAAACTATTGCTACTGATAAACTGTGGTGAGCAAGATTGTTTCTAGGTGCAGCTGAATTGACAACTCAGCTGTTAAGGCTTATAAATATTCTTTGGCTCCCCTTGTGTCGAATCAATAAATTAGGTTTCACTTCCCTCAAAAATACTGCGATACACCCCCTATACTTCTGGGTCATCACTGGGCTAGTGTCTTAATATGGTATTGTTGTAAGTAGATGTATGATAGATACTCTTACAACACACTTAACGTGTAAGTTCCATAGACCTTGGCCTTACACACAAAGGAATGATAGAGATCATGCCACGATGCATATGATAAAGATCAAATGCATGGACCATATCATCTCACTTTACACATTAGATGTTTGCATCTTATATTGCGAGTTTGGAGCTTTTAGTAGCATTGTTAGATGATACCTCATTTAAATATCAAGATAAAATGTGTTCTTCCTTAAGTATGCACCGTTCTATGGATCGTGTTTCGAGACATCACATGATGATCGGGTGTACTCGACTCTATGCTTTCATACAACGGGTGTAAGACAATTTTACACACGCGAATACTAAGGTTCTTACTTGGCGAGCCTAGCATGTACAAACATGGCCTCGGAACACGGACCGAAAGGTAGGATATCTAGGTACATCTCTAAGTCGGTGCCAGCACCGGGCTCGCGCGGAGTAGTAGTCATGGGATTCTGGGACGATGGTACAGTGTTTGTTGTGCTATTTGATGGGCGCGATAAGGACATCTTGGTATATGTTGTGTGCGTCAGGTCAGTGGCATGCTTGTCACCGGAGTACAATTTGGAGTTGACACATCAGTAGCCAAATGGCTACACGGAGATGGTATTCTGTCTGAAGAGCAGCGTGTCGCCGGGCGGCGTGCATGTGAATAGAGATATGTGTTATCTATGGTTTAGCGGGATAATTGACCATCGGAGTTCACCGTGGAATACAAGCTTCGCATCTACAGGATTGACTAGAGAATAACACATCTTAATCTTCTTATGATGATCCTAATGTGAATCCACGTACTTATCGACCAGATTGTTCTTATCATTTTGGGACATATGGTTCCTAGCTTAAGGTAGTTCTACGTATTTTGTATGGAGTTCTACTACTGGTAATTTATTTTGTAGTAATACCTATATACTAGTACTTGTTCAGATCAATCAATCGATGCAGAATATGGCCTCGCTTTCCTTTTCAATCATGGTCTTGCTACATCTATTGAATTTCAATATTTGATTGCTCAATCTGTTAATTCTTTTGGTCATTGTCTATACTGCTGAATTAGTCATTTTAAGAAGTTGAATCTATCAAGTGCTGATGAATATGAACTAGTAACCTGTTGATATTTTTTTTGTTTTATTCTGTACTCCAAATCTTTAAAATGCTACCAAATCTAAATAGCTTGCCATAATATAGGGTATTATTTGTGTAAAAGCTAGTGAAACTGCAAAATTATTATGACTTACAATAATAATTATTTGAATGAACAATATGTTGGATTATATAGACAACTGACATAACATCTCAACAAACATATTACATGTACCATCTCTCAACAAACCTAATGGCATAAATACACTTACACACAAAGTTTTAGCGTTACAACTTAGAGTACAAATTCAAGTAGAATTACAAGGGAAGCCTTGGAGTTAAATGACAATACTCACGGTTGAAATTCTCACTGGATCAGATCAATGACCATCTCGTCCTCTACATCTGCTCTAGAGGCCTCTTCATCTGCTACATCCTGATCAAAACTAACAGAAGTCTCAACGAGGAACACCACCATCCTACTTTGCTTACTTCTTCGAAGAACCTACATCAGATCTACACTATCGGCATTTTCGACAAACTCCTTCTTCTTGTAATGCCACGCAGTTGTGTCACCTGCTTAAGGCCCAAAGTTATCTGTTCAGCAATCCTCTCTTTTATCTTTTCAAAAATTATCTCTTTGCAATTGATCAACATATTATGTCTCATAGAAGGTACAGCCTTTTCTTCCCCAATCAAGTATTTCTATGTATGGGTCCACATATAAAACAATATGCTACATAGTTCAATCCATAGAAGTTGGTTCATAAACTACATCAGCAGTACTTTTGGAAGCAAGATCTGAATCTAGTGTACCCACATCATCAACCATATAAAACATTTCTAACTGATGTTTATCTGAATACTTTTCCCAAACCTGGTGAAGTTCATGGGAGTGCTCAATTTGTGTGTACGTCCCACTCTTGTTCAACCACACTAATTTTGGACTTTGCTTGGATCCCCAAAGCAATCCTAGTATGCAGTATGTTAATCAGCTGCGAAACAGACACGGTCTCATTACAACTCACAAGTATTGTCACATCATGCACAGTTGCATTCCTCTCCAATCCAAAATCTAGCTTTGTAGCGTACTTCTAGACTTTTAAAGTGATCTCGTATAGGTGAAGGAGATATTCCCTACAGGCAAATAATAAAAAGGGTTTTATTGTCATATATCATTCATTCATAATAGTTTTATATCATGTCATAACTGTATCAAGAAAAAACATTGATATAGGTGTGATGTATAAACAAATCTAGGTCCCTAGTAGCCCCTATTCAACTAGTTCATTGGGCAGCCGATGATCAAGGTTTCCTGATCATGGTGCTAAGGAAAGCCAACTAACAATTAAGTCCTATCATTTGGAATGATGTGGTGGACATTTCCCACCAATGATTGTTGCAACATGATCATGTAACTTAGTTCACGTTGCATTTGTCAGAGACAGAGTGTCCTAATCCTTAAACTGTGAGATCATATCAATCATTGTTAGCGGAGGATTGCTTTGACTGCATCAACCGTCATTCGTAACTGATGATCATAAAGGTGCATGTTAGGTGTCCGAAGGAGCATGTAGAGGCATTATGTATCAAGATCGGGATTTGTTGTCCTATGTGATAGGAAGATATAATTGGGCCCACTCGGTGAATTACATCCATGTTGCGCAACACATGATTAGGTAATGGGGATGGAATTTCACGAGAACGAGTAAAACAGTACTTGTTGGAAACGAGATTGAACAAGGTATTATGATACTAATAATCAGATCTCGGATAAGCCTTGTATCACGTAACAAAGGGAATTGGACATATCATTTCAGGTTCAACACGATGGTGATTCATGGAGTGCACAGGGGTCAACATGGGCATCCTGGTCCTGCTATTGATCATTGACAGAGATCATGTCTATAGCGTTTCCGAACCATAGGAAAACACGCTTAAGGGCGATACGACGCTTGGTGATCCTCCTGCGAGATGGAATCACACAAGAGAGAGAAATCAGAATCATTCTGGAGAGATCCAAAGTTATTCGGAGAAAGAAGGAAAGGAAAAAGGTCGAAAGGAGTTTCAGATAAATGTCAATTTACAATATGAATTTATGATATGTTAATTATGAATTAACTTATACTAAATAAATATTTAAATTCAAATTTATAAAGTGACTTTCTCATTAGGCCAAAATCCTGGAGGAAATTGGCCTAGGAAAAAGCCACATGAAAAAGGCAAAGAAAACACCAAATAGGGCTGGTTTGACTAGCCCACGCACGTGGGGGGCAAATAGTAGCCGCCGCATGGGGAAGGCGCCAGCCGTCGGCCGACACAGCCCGCCTTGCTCGACCCGACCCAACATGCGCGTGGGGAGCTAGCCAAGCGGGCTGGCCAGGCTAGCTGCCGGGCCGGACGTGGCATGGGAAGCCCACCCAGGGCTGGTAGTCGCCACTGCTGCCAACGTGCAAGCTGGGCTCCGCGGATGTAGCCGGCCCACCCAGGCTGCTAGGCGGGCTACCGCCGCTCGGGGTGCTGGCACTGGGCTACGCGAGGCCGGCCCACCTTGGCCGCTGCTGGCCGCCACCACCTCAGCTGGTTGGCTAGCTTACTTGCTGCGTTGGGCCATCGTGTGGAAGGCCCACCCGGGTTCCCCCAGCCGGCTTAGGACCCCGTTTTCCTATTTTCCTTGATTATTTAGTCCCATATGGGACACATAAAGGGAAGGGCACACCTCCCTTCCCCTATATAAAGGGATGCAAATGGCAGGATTAAAATACACACCAATAAGATATTCTCTATGGCTAGAATATCCCTCTCTCTCTCTCTCTAGTTGCCTTTGCCGTGGCACGGTCCCAAGAAAGGACTGTACGCACAAAGTCAATGCATCTACGGCACGCTGTTGTGTTGTAGGGATTCCACTAGGAGATCTACTTCCGCAACCTCGGCAGGGATCAAGGAGTTCGGGAGTCGTCGCATCGCACCGTATGTGTGTGATAACTCGGGGGAGCTGCACTTCTAGCGACCGACCGTCGTGCAAGGACCTGGCAAGAGGTGATGTGTGTGGAGCTTCACGACCTTGAGGTCGAACGGGTACGACTACATCATCCACGCTGGTTTGACTAGCAAATAGTGTTGGTTTGACTAAGAAAAAGGTAAAGAAAATAGCAAATAGTGCTGGTTTGACTAGCCCACGCACGTGGACGGCAAATAGTAGCCGCCGCATGGGGCAGGCGCCAGCAGCCGGCCGCCACTGCTCGGCCTGCTCGACCCAGCCCAACGGGCGCATGGGGAGCTAGCCAGGCGAGCTGGCTAGGCCAGCTAACAACCCGGGCGCAGCGTGAGAGGTCCACCCGGGGCCCGACAGCTGCCACCGATGCCAGCGTGCAAGCTGGGCCACATGGACGGAGCCGGCCCACCCGGGTTGCCAGGCGGGCTACCGCTGCTCAGTGAGGCCACCCACCTTGGGCTTGGAGCTGCCTCAGCTTGGCTGGCGCTTACTTGTCTTTGGGTCACCGTGTGGAAGGCCCAGCCGGGTTCCCCAGCTGGCCCAGCCGGCTTAGGACCCCATTTTTCCTGTTTTCCTTTATTATTTAGTCCCACATGGGACACCTAAAGCAGAGGGCACACCTTCCTTCCCTTATATAAACGGGTGTCCATGGGAGGACTAAAATACATACCAATAAGATATTCTCTATGGCTAAAATATACCTCTCTCTCTCTAGTTGCCTTCGCTGTGACACGGTCCCAAGAAAGTACTGGACGCGCAAAGTCAACGCATCTGCGGCACACCGTTGTTCTGCAGGAATTCCGCCAGGAGATCTACTTCCGCAACCTCGGTAGGGATCAAGGAGTTCGGAAGTCGTCATCACATTGTATGTGTGTGATAACTCGGGGGAGCTGCACTTGTAGTGACCAGCCGTCGTGCAAGGACCTGGAAAAGAGGTGACGTGCGAGGAGCTTCGCGACCTTGAGGTCGGATGGGTACGATTACATCATCCATGCTCCTGCATGAGCGTAACGCTCTCTCGATCTTCAAGGGTACGTTACCGCTGTCTTCCTCCATTACTTCATTACTTCTAGATAGATCCTTGGGCATTTAGGGCGTTTCGCGTAGTAAATGTTTTTTATCTGCTACGGAAAGCCTACAGTAGTATTAGAGCCTGATCTATGGTTAGTATTCTAGTACGGATAGGCACATGCAAAGTGTGGGCATAAATACCCTAGTTATTACCTCCCCACGTGTATTTGTTCATATCACGGTACTATGAGATGAAGCGGCCCAGACTGACCTTACCCGTAATCCTACGTGCGACTGGTTCCACGCTCGACATACGGCTTGTACCATATAAATGGCTAGCGGGTGTCTGTATCTCTCACAATAGTTGATATGGCATCTACAACGGAAGGCCCCGAAAGGGGTGTAGTAGAGACAACTATTGTACCCATTTGTGGTTGGAAGTTTGTAGGTACAAACGGTTATGTTGCGAAATCCTAAACAATCGAGTAAAATCTGCAATAGATAGAGTATAGGCATATACCTTTATGTTGCACGGAAGGCTCTGTGATGTGATATGGTTGCAAGTCGTGGAACGGTAAGGTAGTTTACTTTTCCTATTACTAAGTCGTGTAATAGTCATCACAATGATGAACGACAAGACCGGTGGTGTCATGGACTTGACACCAAACGGAGCACCTGATGGATATCATGGAGGGGGAAGACAACCATGTCATGTCACATTTGGTTAGATATGATTTAATCTTTTGTTTGCATCTTGTTTGAGTGCTATTATTAGATACAGGACGGTAGCATTTAAATAGGATGATCCCTAATTAAATACCAATGAAGTGTTATCCCTGATGTGTGCAAACACTAAGAAAGTTCGTCGCTATGAAGCCGACCATGACGATCGGGGGCTAGACATATCTACGTTCGCATAGGGTGTGGGTTACAAGCAAAGTATGTGCCACGCAATACACTAAGGTTAATTTGGTGAGCCTAGCATGTGCAGACATGGCCTCAAAATATAGCGATCGAAAGATCAAGCACGAGTCACATGGATGATGTGATCAACCGATAAAGTACACCCTAGCACCCACATCAAAGGCCCTAACAATTGGGGGTGATGTGGAGAAACGGGGTTGTGTAATCACTAAACCTGTCTTTAGGGATGATAGTTTAAGTGGGAGTTCATTTGAACTCCATATTATGAACTTGGTCTAAGTCCTTTTGCAAATATCTTGTAGATTATAGTCGTTCCCTTAGTTCAGGACATCTTTAGTCCATTGATGAACAGGGAGAAACTTAAGATTAGATGGGTCAAATTTCATCGACTGATACCAACGCCTAAGTAGGATCCTCATAGAAAACCATCTCCTCTATGTCCTTTGTGAACCCCTGGAAGATTTCCCTGATGAATCCGATGGTAGAGAAGATATGACTCTTCGTGACCGCCGTGATACCTTCACCAAGGTCGAACCCAAAAGCTGGGATCATCGTCAACAGAAAGTGCATATGTGATATACAAGGAATGAAAGTTTCCATGAAACGCTTATGAAGTTTTCAAGTATTGGATACTTAATCTTGTTTTAATGAAAACTGGACCCTCTGCATGAGAGTTACAAAATGGAACGGGGCATTGATGGCGTGATGAAGGCAAGCAAGCTAGTTGATGGCCGACAACATTCCTTCCCTCAAAGTTTATCATTAGGATTGGTAGATTTGGATAAAAGCTTTGTAAGCAAGGTTGTGAAACATATTAGTATGTCTTGCTTATTGCGAGACGGTTATTCATATTAATAAGAAACAATTTAGTTGTTCTGTTTTTTATGAATGATCTCTTCTATAATTCACATTGGGATTATAAACAAGTTATTCTAGTCTTTATCTGTATGGTAAAAAGGACGTTTATGAAACTTGCCAAAAGATATTCAAGTTTAAATATTGAATAACACTGTTTAAGTCATTGTGGTGATTGCATGTTTTTCTTATTAATGAAGATCGGGGTCTTAGATATTTGATCTAGAGACTTTGCAAAACCATGCCTCGTTGGACAGAATGACTAAAACACCGCATTCTGGTAAAATGGTGATATGCGAAGAATTGTTGAATTTTATACTTATGATGTATCGCATTTTCAACATATAGTGGAAATCATTATTTAGTGAGTAAATAAGTGTATTTACTTAATGAAACACAAGTTTGAAACTATTTGAATTGTTCAAGTGATTTCAGAATGAAATGGATATAAGATTAACAAGAATTTCAAAGTCTCTGGGATTTAATCCAAGTGATTTCAAATTCAAGATAAAAGTAATTGGCACATATAAGGGACTTGTGAAAATCAGTTTCACAAATAATGGTGATTGGACTAATCAAATAGTATTAATATGTCTAAAACATCATAATCATAGTGTATAATATACATGTGGTCCAAATGATCTTCGAATGGTTAACGTTAGGAATTGGAGTTAGAGATCGAATTAGTAAACACTAAAAAGTATTAGAAAAATCTAAAGATTCACGAAAATAACACCATATGAGATATGGCAAGCTCGAGTTTCTAGAGATTTTGATAGTTCGAGATCGTTGCGAATAGTAAGTCTTTGTGGTACATTCTAAGTAACACTATGAATACAAATTCCAAACCAATACCCGAATAAGACAAAGTTTATATTGTCTTAGCGAGGTACTTCTTTGAGAAATTGTTTTCTTATAGAACTATTAGTGGAAGGGAATAAGTGTAAGATGAAGTTTTAGCTAATACTTTATAAAAGTGGGATTCAAGAAGTTTGTTCTGCCATTTTCAGAATTTTGTTCTTGATTCACTTGTCCTATTATTGGAATAAGACATGCATACGAACTACAAAGAAATATTGATGGACCCAAGTATAAGAAATGACTTAGAGTCATGAGATTAGCAAAGGACTAATCGAAACTAAAAAGTCTTGAAAAGGTTGTAACTAGTACAAACAAGGAAGTTTTGACCAATCTGGAATTGCTAAAGTCTTGTAGCAGAAAATTCTCAATTTGATGTAAGATCATTTTTTTGGATTTACCAGGATTATAGAGAAAAGTCTGCGAGTTGAGTGGGAGCTAAGAAGTTTTCCAAATCAATATGTGGACGACATATTTGAATGGGAGATGAGTGACATCCTAGAATATCAAATATTGAGAGTGGGAACGTGACAACGTTCTTGAATATGTAATTGACATATTAGTGAACAATGTGTTTGGTATTAGGAATGATTAGATCATTAGATGGATGAAATTCAACATATATTAAATATAGTGGATATATGTGATTAGATCAGGATGTTTAATGAACATTAAAATGTCAAAATACTTGGAGAATTCTGATAGTAGTTTAGAAGGACCTAGTTGAGATTCTGAAAAGAGCTCAGAATGGATTCAAGCAAAGAATTGGACCTTCATTGAACAATTAGGAGAAGTATTGAGTAACGACTCGATATTTATGACAATGGTTGAACAGGGAAAAGGGATGCACTGCATCAACTATGCCTTGGCCATAGTTTTTCAAGGTAAAACCTATGTTGTTTATACTTGACATAATGTGACCCATGTTCTTAGTTGTAAAGAACAAAGATTCTAGAGTGATTTGTGAGTCAATCACTGAACCAGAGTTAAGTTTGAACGCAACAAAAGCGTGGCTCGACATCAAAGTAGCAGTGTTACACTTTGATTAAAATTTACATAGATACTTCAATGTTAGCAAGTATAATTTCGGTCTAGAGAAAGTTCAAATTTCGACTAAGTGTGTTTTATACTTATACATGACATATTGAAAGTTCTATTGACTGATAAATCGTCATTGTATATATTATAAAATAGAAGTCTCACTTTGTCACCAAAATGCTAAAACACATTATATGATAATGGTATGAATGTCAAAACAGTTAACATTAATGATTTGCAAAATAGGACCTTATGAATCTGGTGAAATAGATTTAGGACAGGAAGTCCTCCACGAGCAAACATGATCAATAAATACATATGAGATATGGTTTAAGACATAGGTATGATTACTCGGGTACCTGTGATTTGCTACCCAGGCCTGAAGAAAAGCTTACGACCCATGAAGAGTCAAGATGATGGCCCAAAAGGAGCAATCAACAAAGGTTGTAGTTGTATTAGGAAAAAGGAAAAAGGACTGACATCGTGTTGGTATTGTAATTACGTATATGTAACCTATCTGCATACAGCTTTGAGACCCGGCCTATTATATATAGGACGGGAGAAGCCTAGGCGAGACCACCGAACAATCCCCACGCGATTTATAATAGTGCGATTCACCAAATATTCAGGTGACTTTAACTCCATTGTTCTCCTAACATCCAATGAAATCCCCAGCGTTCTCTTTTCCGCAAAATCCTAAGTCCTTCATGGACATTGCCGAGGTTACCCCTCATCAATTGGCGTCGTCTGTGGGAAACTTGAAGGCTGGAACCATGGATTCGATGGAACTCTCTTTTCAAGCAACAACCCAACAAAAGCAGTTCCACACCTTCCCACCCTTGTGATAGTACCTGCCGAATTCAACGGCAGATCCGATCTAATCATCGGAAGCTTCTACTTCTAAGTAAAAGACCCCCAAGAATCACACCCTTCGGCCCTGACCACATCAGAACCGTCGGTGGAAAAAACGACGCGTACGATAATACCAGCATCATACATCGGATCCTCCATGGAGGCCACGACAGAAATCAAAGCAACCGAAGAAAACAAGCAAAACGAGAAGGACGTGGGGGACCTTGATGGTCTTTACGAAAATCTCTCCGTCGGATCAGACCTACCGCTAACTCCACCACATGGAACACGCCTAGCAAACTCTAAACCCGAAGAAAGACGCAACATCATTGACTTCGGGATAAGGATGGCATAAATATACCCAGAACAAAAAACAATGGATTTCACAGATCCACCCGACAATGTCTCCCTCGGTTCAGATGATGACAACACATGCACATACACGACACGTCACCAAGTGTGCATGGTCAACGGAAATACCTCGACACCGCGCGATTCTAACGGTAACCCTATCCTTGACCCCAATTATATTTTATCGGATGACAATGCAGGAAACCACAACAATGAAGGGGACCATAGAAATGGAGGAGAAACAGCAGACAATCGCATAGTCCCAGAAGGAAGAGCAGAACCAAACGGAGAAGAGAGGCGAACTCTTCGGCTACCAGCAATGACATGAAAAAAAGGCCAGGAAGCAATTTCGGGTGCAGTTCCAATGACAACCGACGCCTCACACGAAGATTTATTAGCATATCAATATCTGCTTCACCACAAGAAGAGAGACCAACTAAGCATGGAGAGGCAACTTGATGAAAGAAAGAGATCAGCCGACGAATCCAGCCTACAACAGGAACAACTAAGCTCTATCTAAAGGTCTGGGAGCATAACAGGAGGAGCACCGCCAAGAAGGGGAACATCTCGATTACAGAACATCCCCAAAACAGAAAGAAACGAATTGATCCAAGACCTTGATCTATCGTTTATGTCAGTAGATCAAGCAGGAAACATCAAAGCAAAAACGGCTCAAGCAGCAATTGTGGCTGCACAAACATATCTGATCACAACTCAACCCGCACCCGACGATCCTCGTGCAGCTCTCCACCACTCGACCCTACTGAACCTT
Source organism: Avena insularis (assembly GCA_023614405.1). NCBI lineage: Eukaryota > Viridiplantae > Streptophyta > Magnoliopsida > Poales > Poaceae > Avena > Avena insularis. Next base: position 425,286,621 of record CM042692.1, on the reverse strand, counting down.
GGCATGGTAGGAGCAACTCTCACATAAGCAGAACAAGGAATTATGCACCAACCCGATAGATCCGCACACCGTCGCAGCAGCCCTCGGCAAGCAGGGCACACCCTGCGATCGCGGTCGCCACATCGGGAACACCTTTCAGGACTAGAGCCGCGAAGTAACACAAGAGACAAAAACCGTAGCCGAAGAGATCATGACAGTGACAATGAAGATGATTAAGAGTTGTGTAGAGCCAGCTGTTTCACTCAGCGGATTCGAAAAACATTAGTACCCAAGGACTTTAAACTTCCACATGACCGTCAAAAACATGATGGACTCCAAGAACCCAAAGCTTGGCTAGCAGATTACCTGGCCTCTGTCAAGTTATAGGGCAGCTCTACAGCCACCGCGATGCAAAGTTTACAATTGCACCTTACCGGTGCTGCAAGGTCATGGCTCAGACAACTACCCGAAGACTCTATTCGTAGTTGGAACAATCTTGAAGATAAGTTCATCTGACACTTTCATTCCACATTCAAGTGGCCCGCATCTTTAGAGAAATTGCGGACATGCAAACAGAAGCCCAGAGAATCAATAAGAGCATTCATCCAGCGATGGAACATCATCAAAAATACAACCGAATCCATATCCGATGAAAGAGCCATTGATGCCTTCAATGACAGCCTCCGTCGCCGAGAATTCATAGAAGAACTGGGTGAGTCAAACCCAAGACAATCTCATAGTTAATGGACATAGAAAATCGTTGGGCTGATGGAGAGGACGCTGATGGCTCTAAAATATGGCCATCTACATCCACATTTAAACTGGATATTATTCATATTTTTTTTGAAATATCTCTCTAAACCCTGCCACTAATGCCTAGTGATCAAAGGGGTATGCAATCCTTTATTTCTATTTTTCCCTGCGCAGATGATGACGTTTGATGATGGAAATCACTACATTAAAGTCAAAGATACGATATTTCCAACAACCCAAAGAAACCAGGAGTCGTGAAGTGGAGATAGACGCTTTAATGACCAACTATACGGCGGGAATAAAATTCCGGATGTATAGTTCCGGTCGTATAGTTGCCATCTATATTGCTAGGTCAAACAAAACAACTTTCGTGAAGGGACCCATATATAAAGAGGCCTCAAGCGACGAGAAAAAGGCCCCCGCTTTTCACCAGCTCCTCCCAGATCATCAGCCGCCTCCAGATCTTCATCCACCACACCGAAGGGCCGCCGGAGGAATAGACTTAGATCTAATCTCCAAACCCTTCTCCACCACCATAGCCATATTCCACCACTTGTAATAGTAGATCTCATCTTCGATTGGCGACATTGTAAGACTATTTGCTATCAATCTCATGATTTCCATTACAATGTTTATGATCTTTGATATCATCTCTATGTGTGAGTAATTCTCCTTGGGCTAAGGGCTTCGGCCTAGCCATGTAGCTTTTGTGCATGTTATTTATCATAGATGGGATCATGTATTAGTTTGTATGACATGATGATTATTGTATCCTCTCTTGCCTCAATCTAAGGACTTGTCAGGTACCCAAGACCCCAAGGATTGAGCCAGGTATAGGGAGTATGAGTAATGACTAATCTGCAGGTTGGGAACCCTAGTGACAGAAGGGGTAGTACGGCTGTATGTGAGCAATTTACTTGGGATTAATGGTGACGTCACTATGCATATCATTAGTTCTCTTTCTTCTATGGATGAGACTAGTAGGTTATTGTTATAAGTGGTTGCGGAGGCAATAGCAATTATGGATGCACTGCCCACATATAATTTATCTTGCTCTAATAATTACATGCATACTTTATTTTTATCTTTTATTCCCATCAGATGTTTTGCACAGCTACAGGTGAAACCGAATGCCCTAGGCCCTCTCTCTCCATCATCGACAACAATAAAATACGTAAACTCTTGGTCTACTAAAAACACAAAAGGAATTCTAAAACTCCCGAAGGTCCATTAAAGTAAATATACTATGCTTCTGCTTCCTAATGATTCGATAAACCTAGGTCTACTAGGGAAAAGGAGCTATACTACATCCATAGTCCGGATCGAAAGTATCAACCCATTTTTGGCGCCATTGCCGAGGAAGCAATAGCTACCCTAGTGAGGTTAGTAGGAATCTTGCTAGTTTTAATTCTTGTTTTTTATTTTTAGTTTGCTTTCAGTATTTATTTGAAAAACCAAAATAATTAGTTAGCCTTTAAATTCTTGCTTTTACTACTATAAGTCTCTGTTTAAGAAAACCCAAAAACATAGAAAATATGGCTGAAAAGAAGCTTGGGGAGTTTGCTACTCCCAACAATGATTATTTACATACTCGTATTACCCAGTCAGCAATTGTTGCTGATGACTATGAAATTAAGCCCCATTATTTAAGTTTGGTTCAACAAAACCAATTTGGAGGCTCTACTATTGAGGACACAGGTATGCACTTGAACACTTTTACTGAAATATGTGATATGATGCGCATAAAATATGTTGACCCCGATGCGATCAAATTGCGCTTATTTCCTTTCTCTCTTAGAGGAAGAGCAAAAGAATGGTTGTTATCTTTTCCTAGAAATACTATTACATCATGGGTGGAATGTACTTCTTTATTTATGACTAAATTTTTCCACCTGCAAAGACTATGCAACTAAGATCTAATATTACTAGTTTTAGACAGGAAGAGCATGAGCCACTAACGCTTGCATGGGAGAGGATGAAAGAATGCATGAGAAACTATCCTAGTCATGGGATGGGAGACTGGTTAATTCTCCATTTATTTTATAATGCTCTTAATCCTGTGTCTAAGTCTATGCTTGATACTGCAGCTGGAGGAACAATTATGGGTAAACATATTATCGAAGCAAAGCATCTGCTAGACAATATGCAAGACAACCATGCTCAATGGCATGTGGATAGATCAAACATGAAGAAGGTGAACTCCGTCTCACCACAAGAAAATGAAGAACTCAATGCTAAGTTGGATGAGCTCATATTAGCCGTAAAAGGTAAGGAAAACCAGGTAAGAGCTATCCCTGAAACTAATATTGAAGAAGTAGACTTCATAGCGTGTAATGATTATAACCCTGCTTGGAAGAAGAATTATAATCCTAATTATCAGAAACACTATTCTAGTCATGCAGGTAACTCTAATAATAATATGGGATCAAGTAATGGTAGTCTCCAAGAAATACTTAAGTCCTTTATAAACTCACAAAATGAGCAAAATAATATCCTTGTTAAAATAATGGAGAACCATGATGCTATGCTTGGTAAATTATCTAACCAAGTTGTAAGTTTGAGGAATGATTTGCAGGCCCTTCAAGAAAGAACGAGGATTGTTGAGGCACAACTAGGTAAGATAACCGAGAGTCAAACTCTCATTGTAGCTAAATTTGTAGGTAAAGTTGAGCCCAATCCTGCTGAAGACCTCAAAATGATGAGAATCAAAAGGGAGGAGACTCAAGAACTTGATTATAGTAATGCTCCTTCACCAAGTTACACCGTTGAAGAACTTGTAAAAAGGATCAACATTAAGATTCCGATAAGTGAAGGAAATTAGGAAGCTATGTACCAACACTTCGTTAATCAGGTAGCAATAAAGGTACGTGAGCTTGAGGAAGAATATAAGCAAATTGCTGAAAAATTTCCTGTGAAGCTTGATATATATTTGAGCCTACTATTAAGATTAAGATTGGGACAAATCAGATAGCTGCACTTTGTGATCTAGGTGCAAGCGTTTCAATGATTCCAAAAATTCTTTTTAATAAGTTAAATCTTGGCTCTTTTGAAATCACCGAGTTAAAATTACATCTTACAGATTCTACCTATAAACAAGCTGTAGGAATTAAGGAGAATACTTTGGTATACATTAAAGGTTGTCCTTCTCTTATTGATTTTGTTATTGTTGACGTTCCTGAAGATGCTACTGCTCCTATTATATTAGGCCGTCCATTTTTAAGAACTATTAAGGCTTTGATTAATCTACATGAAGGGAACGTGAAGCTTCAATTGCCTTCGTGGGATCCTTTTGTTATTCATTTCCCCAGGAAGAAGAAAGCCAAGCATGATGAAAAGGAGGCCATCACTTTGAAGGCCAACTATTTTGGAGTTGGTGTTCCACTCATCTGGCCTAAGTGAGCAACATCAAGGTCAAGTTATTGACTATAAAAGAGCGCTTCATGGGAGGCAACCCATGTGAAATAAAGGTTTGAGTTAAGTTTTTAAGTTTTAGTTTATGTTTATGTTTAATAAAGAGTGCCAGAAAGCTCCGGTTAAGGAGAAGAAGTTCGGTAGTACTAAAAATCCTGCTTAATACATGCTGATGTTGGTTGACAATATTTATTATCATTTTTCTGTCAAAAACAAGGTGTTTCGGTAAGTTTCAGGATAAGAAAGAATTCTCAAAGAAACAGATTTTTTTGATGTATACAGAAGGTTTAACGACCAACTATACGGCGGGAATAAAAATTTCGGCCGTATAGTTCTGGTCGTATAGATATTTTTGCCATCGAGAATTTTTCTTTCATATGTACTGACGGTTTAACGACCAACTATACAGCGGGAATAAAAATTATGGCCGTATAGTTTTGGTCGTATAGATACCGATGATTTCGTACAATTTATTTTCCAGGTACAAAGGGTCGGACGACCAACTATACAGCAGGAACACATTGTTCCGGCCGTATAGTTCTAGTCGTATAGATGCGCCGCTAGGTAGAAACCCTAAAAAATTTCAACAGCAGACCAACTATACGGTGGGAACACATTATTCCGGTTGTATAGTTCTGCTCGTATAGTTGTGCCTGACCACAAAAATGCCGCGGGAGGTACCTCCAACCCCAAAACTTCAATCCTTTTTCTCTCTTCTACCTCCAAACTCTCTCAAAACCTCAAGAGATCTTCATCTCGACTCAATTTCGTTCGATTTCCTCACACACAAGTTATCTATGGTATGTTTCTCCTCCAATCCTCCAATTACTTTTTGCAAATTCATCTTCGATCTATCATTATTATCAATCTAGGGTGATACCTACTATGAACTAATTTCCATGATTCTCTTGCCTAGATTATTATTTTGAGGGGATTCTTTAGTGTGCTATGATGAGGAATATGGTATACTTATTATTGTTGGATCAAAAGGTTTTATTTTTGTCTTTATTTATTATTTTAGATGATGAACACAAGGAGCCAAACTCGTGCTTGGGCCGCCGCTAGCGCTTCTCAGGCTATCGCTCAGGAACGCATGGGGATACGGTTCGCGAATGAGCTCCAACATGATCACTACAACAAGATCAAGAACTGAGAAGTGAAGGCAACCAAGTGGGCTTGCCCCATTATATTGAACCAACTCGGTATTTCTAATGACTTCAATTTACTTTGCAATAGGGTTGGCCTGCAAAACTTTGTATTCAATGATGTGCCTACTTATCGGCGGTTAACTCTTGAATTTCTAAGTTCTTTGCAAAGCACCGTTAAACTATGGCATGGAGAGGACACTATTTCTTTCCGACTTATGAACAATAATTACACTATATCATTATATGAATGGTGCGCATGTTTTAATCTTCCAAACAATGATGATAATGCCCTACGTGCATCCTTTACTAGCTTAGACCCTTCCCCTAAACAATATTATAATGGAATAAGCTTCACTTCCAGAGTGAGCAAGGGGAAGAATATTCAACATCTTGCAATTCGCTATTTGTTCTATGTTATTGCTAACACCATGCAGGCAAAAAATGAGTTCACAAGACTCAATGAGGAGGACATCTTAGTCCTTGCAAAAGCTGCTTACAACCACTACGACTTGTCACTCAATTTGGGCGCAATCCTTTTGTGCTACCTGGCGCACCAATCCTCCCAAAGCCAAGGACCAATCACAGGTGGAGGCGTCATCACTGTGCTTGCCATTTCCCTAGGCATCGACCTAGGTGAGTTGCAACTTGTGCTAGGTGAGCGCCGTGTTGGTTTCTCTAATTTAAAGGCTTGTGAAATGCTCACTAGGAGAGGTGGTGTGTATTACTTGCATATTGCTAGAGATGGGCGTCTCTACCCCGCTCCTATGCCTAATAGTCTTTTCTCTATCGAGGAAGGACGTTTGATATATGACTTGCATGTTGAGCAACACCAACCCAAGGAGGAGAATTCGGATGAGGATGAGGACCAAGAAGAGGAGCAAGAAGTTCCTTATCAAGAGGAGCAGCCACAAACCCGGTTCGCCACATACCAACACTTCTAAGAACTTGGAGGGACTGTGGAGTGGATGCATAGCCTCTCCTTGAACCTCCGAAGAACAACTAGCAATTTATCAACTCAATTTGCGAACTAGAGTAATGATTTTTTCCCGCCACCACAATGATTTGAATGGCTTGCAAAAGCCTAAGCTTGGGGAGGTTTCCTCATTTATCTTTATTTGGTCTTCATTTGCTTTTATTTCGAGGTGATGTTTTTAATTTGAGCTTATAAGCACTCGTGTTGGTTTCCCCAACACTTTATCTTTAGTTATTTCTATTTGCTTTCGAGATTTTCTAGCCGAGCTTTGCCGCCAATTTTCTATTCTTTAATTACCCCTCTCAAAAACAACAAAAAGATTTCTCCATTTATCTTTATTTTCCCTCCTTCTTTTGTTTCTTCCTCGAGGTTCTCATGTATTTACAGGAAGAGTGATTGACTTCGAGTTTCCAAGAAACGAATTAAAAGGGAAGAGAGAAGTGGAACCAAACATGAGAGGTATACCTTATGACTTCCCACATTTGGAGTTTGAGAAACCCATGCTAGTTAGTAGTAAATGTTGAGATATTATATTGGTAGAGTGGGTCTTTATATTGTAGTAAAGTTTTGTTTACATGGGTATTTAGTTCGGTACATTTTGTTCCATCTCTTGTAGTTAACCAAGTCTTGCCTAAAATTTTGCTAAACAATTGTAATAAGAAAAAGTCTCACAATTGAAGGCTTGGGTGTTGTAGTGTTTAGTCTTGAAGGCTTATTTATAGAGACACTTAACACCATGAAATATAATGGTTGACTTGATAGCTCACTTTAAAAGGATTTGTTCGATTGAATTAATGTTTAGCGGTTTTTGTGAGCATGCCAAAGTTTGAATTGTTAATCATAAGAATGATATAGCTTTATACGTGTCAAACTTCATGGGATGCCAACAACTCCGCTGGCCTACGAACGATCTTCATGGAGGAAACTCCTAGAATTCGGCTGTGAGTTGATTAAACACATGTAGCAGCAATGCTATAGTGGGTAAGATTCTTGGCATTCCCGGGTAGTTGTGTTCATCATGGAATCACTCCTCTGGCTGTTATGAGTAATCATTATACAAAAGGAACAAAACCTTAGTGATGCCACGAGTGTCCATCAGAGCTCGATAAACTAATAAATTTTTTGGCATGTTCTCAATTACTTAAGAACTAAAATTCTTGAAGGACAATGAATAGAAAAGTAGTGCTTGAAGATTCTTGATTTATTAATGTGGGAGAATTGAGATACTCTAGTGTATATGCTTTTCATGACAACTCTCACACTCTCAATTTTACATGATTATACTTTATTGTTCAAAGGCAAGCCTATGAGTTCACTACATGACATGGGATAAATCTTACTCATTTGAATCATCCATGTTAACAATAATTTTGCTGCGCTACAAGGATGCATAAAAACCTATATGATATGCTTGCCATTACTCTATGCTGAAGTTTTTCAGATTTATGAAGTGGAGGAAACATGACACTACCAATCATGAGTAAGATCATCATCTCGTTATTTTAGTTTAAATGTTGAGTTCCTTTTTGATTTTGGTTTTCTTGCTCGAGGACGAACAAGTTTAAGCTTGGGGAGGTTGATGGATCTGAAATATAGCCATCTACATCCACATTTAAACTGGATATTATTCATATTTTTTATGAAACATCTCTCTAAACCCTGCCACTAATGCCTAATGATCAAAGGGGTATGCAATCCTTTGTTTCTATTTTTCCCTATGCAGATAATGATGTTTGATGATGGGAATCACTACATTAAAGTCAAAGATACGAGATTTCCAACAACTCAAAGAAACCAGGAGTCATGAAGTGGAGACAGACGCTTTAACGGCCAACTATACGGCAGGAATAACATTTTTGCCGTATAGTTCTGGTTGTATAGTTGCCATTAACACCGCTAGGTCAAACAGAACAACTTTCGTGAAGGGATCCCTATATGAATAGGCCTCGGGCGACGAGAAAAAGGCCCCCGCTTTTCACCAGCTCCTCCCAGATCATCAGCTGCCTCCAGATCTTCATCCACCACACCGAAGGGCCGCCGGAGGAATAGACTTAGATCTAATCTCCAAACCCTTCTCCACCACCATAGCCATATTCCACCACTTGTAATAGTGGATCTCATCTTTGATTGGCGACATTATAAGACTATTTGCTATTAATCTCATGATTTCCATTATAATGTTTATGATCTTTGATCTCATCTCTATGTGTGAGTAATTCTCCTTGGGCTAAGGGCTTCAGCCTAGCCATTGTAACACCCTCAGAATCGGCCCTATGCAAGTTTTAGCGAAACCCTCCAAACCCGCATAGAAACGATTCAAAGGTGCTCCATGTGCACTTTTGCGCATGGTGGAAAACAAAGTAATAACATTACACAACAGTCCTCGATGGGACCCACAGAACAGATCTATATAACAGCGACTCCATGAGTCAAGAATACAGATTTAATATACAAAGATCCAATTCACCTTGAAAACGATAGAGCGTCCAGCTACGGACAAGATGCAAATGGGGCTAAGAGCCCTGAAGAATAACCAATGGCGTCCATAACCCTGCCCAGGCCAAGCCGGAAGGGTAACCCTGCTAACGGCGTCGATCTCAAAACCTGCTAAAACAAAAGGGGTGCCGACAAAGGGCAAAGGAAAAAGAGGAGCGTCAAGATCGAGGCCAAGACAGCGAGGCTAGAATTCGGTCCTCGCCTACATAGGTATGGTGGATCGAGCGCGACATGCACTAAACAACCTATAGAGACTCGATGCAATGGCGGCTATCGAGAGAGGGTAAGAAAGACCTAATCGGAACCAACCGATACTACCATCAAACTAAACCCATCCTTGCGTTTACCCCTCGAGGCCAAACGAGGAAGTCAACCGAGGAACTCACACGGTTGGCGCTTTTATTTATTCGATTATCGTTGCAGCAATTACTAGTCAGGTATAGATAATCATCCTGATAAAATAAGCAGTGGGCCATTTTAGTTATCCATTCCGTGATAGTTGCAACACTTACTAGTCAGATACAATTAGCATGAGATAACCCCAAAACCCAGCAGTTGTTGGTACTTTTACTTAGCCATTCCGTTATAGTTGCAATACTTACTAGTCATATCGGATACAAGTCAATTTATGACAGTAAACTTTAGTTATAGTTGTCTATGATCAAGCACTGTGCTCCAAGTCGTCCCATAACGCGGACACGGCTTCTCGAAAGATTTAACCTGCGAGGTGCACCAAAGTATCCACAAGCACTTGACCCTTTTGCCGGATCGCTTAACATACACCCATCGGTATGTCGGCGGCCTAAGTCATGACGCGTTCCTGCACCCAAAGCAAGCAGAGGCCACCCCACTAAGTACACCCAACAAAGTCGGCCGGTCTCCGAGATGGACTTAGGGTTTGGGTAGACTACCGTGAAACAGCAAAAATCCCAAAAGCGGGTCCCGATCCTAAATGACAAAGGTGCTATCCATCGCACAATTTAAATAAAACAAGAAGCATGGCATAAGTACAGGATAGTAAATAAAACCTCAAACTAGTTGTGGCCCCCAGTACAATACTTTGAAATCAGGTAATAATCAATGGGGGGCCCATATCTCCCCACCTGTGGTTAGCGCGCTCAATCTCGGAACAGGTGTCAAGAACTCGGGGTCCTACGGGACACAAGTGGGCGGTCGGAAACCAAATATTACCTATCACCCACCGATGCCTCGCCACTTACTTCAATTTTAGTTGTTAAACAATAATTAAAGTGAAACATAAGTAAAGCCATGATCATCTTCAACATTGAACATGCGGCACTTCTCCAACAAGCTGGTGCTTGACGACACGCAACAACTCTTGAGCAAGCGACTACTTCGCGCGGGTCCAACTATCTACCAAGCAACAGGAAATAGGATGTGTCCAAGGCAATATAGGGCTGCACGGGATATCACAGGTACGGGAACTAGAGCATCGCAACACATATAGCAATAGATCAACAGGAGGGAAATAAATACTATAAAAGTAAGATAGGTAGAAAGGGGAGATGCTCACTTTGAAAACATTGTCGAAGGTTCAACCAAGATCGGTAAGCTCACATCAACTCAACGGCCTTATCCGCGAAGAAGCAAAACACTAGAATAAACACCGGATGCAATATTTAATACTACGGTAGAAAATCGGCATGATGCATGTATGATGTATGACATGGCAAGGTGCGATGCAATTGGGCAATATTAAGTGGAACTGGGGTCCCGACATTTTAATTAGGTGACTTAAGTTGTTTTACTACCCCGCAATTTAAATGTTGTTTTAACATGGCAAAGATGGCACCGGTTCGCTACACAAATTTAAATGAGGCCAACATAAGACTAGAATAGCCCGCATATGGACCCCATATTTAATTATGAGGTGAATCGGCATAAGGCCCCCAAACCACATGACAAGTATGCATGCATGACAATTTAATGTGCAACAAGTTGTATTATAATATAAAATAGGGTTTGGAAGGGTTCACATTAGGGTTCGACGAACTTGAGGTTCCGGGGTTCGGTCTCAGGGTTCGACGGAAAGGCAGGGTTCGGGTTCGGTACGGGAAGAAGGTCTTGTCGCAACCGGATAGCCGGACTTGGTTGGCGTCGGGGGCGCATCGGATTTCCCCGGAGTCGGTGTCGATCTTGTCGTCGATGGCGAACTTGAGTGGATCGGGTACCGGGGTCTAAGAACTTGGCGCCCGAGAGACGATCTTGTCGCATCCGCGGTCGCCAGGCCATGTTGTCGGTCTTGTCGTCTCACGCGGAGATCTTGGCGTCCCGAATCTCGGCGTCTTCGGGTTCGAGAGGAAGAACTTGGCGTGCCGGGACGAAGAACTTGACGTCATCTGGTTCCATGTCAACGGTCTAGGTGTCCTCGATGGAGATCTCGGTGTATCCGTGACGGCGGCCTTGGCGGTTATCGTGTTCGGTCTGCCTCTTGATCAGCATTGGCCAGTGGCGACGGATGAACCGAAACATCCCGGGGCAATGTCACTTATCCAACAACCACCTCACAGCAACTAGACGCCATCAGGACGGTACCAACCCGACCTGGTACTGCAGACGGAGGGGGCGCACCGGCCGCCGGAGAGCAACGGATGCAGCGGTGCCTCATGGGACGACGCTGGCGGAGGAGAAGCTGTGGCGCTGGAGCGAGCATGGCGGCGGAGCTTGTGGAGGAGCGGAGCGAGGTGAGAGCGGGGCCGGCGGGAGGAGAGCGACCAGCGGAGCTCGAGGGGCCTGCCAGCACGGGCCGCATGGAGGCGGAGGAGGAGAGGCTTGGCCAAAGGCGGCTGGCAGGCGGGCCCGGCCAGAGAGGAGGGGGCACGGATGCAGGCGAGGCGCCGGTGGCACAAGGGAACTTCAGCCGGGGGAGGGAGGCAGCTCGGGGCCAGGCGCGGGGCAGCGAGGGAGACGAAGCGGCTGGGAGGGCCTGGCTGAGAGGCGAGTGGAGAGGAAGCCGGAGGAGGGAGCCGGAGGCAGGGGAGAGAGCTGGGTCAAGGGGCCCGGGGAGTGGGTGTGTTGGTGTGTGAGGAGTGGGGTAGTGAGGTGGCGATGGGGATTGGGTGGGCTTGAGCCAGGTGATGTGGCGGCTATAGGGCGGGGTGAGGTGGCTGGAGGGGTGGGTAGATAGAATTGGGTAGAAAAAGGGGCTAGGCGGACCGTTTTTATTCCGGGGGTGGTCGTCTGGGTCGAATCGGCCCGTTCGACTGCCCCCCCCCCCCAAAATAATTTAATAATTTTATTTATTCCAAAAAGACTTTTGCAAACCGATAGCAAACAAAACAAAATAATCCGGTGTCCCGGGTTTGAATTTGAAAACAAGACGGGGCGTTTTAGAAAACAAAAACAGGCTTTGCGAAAATAGTTTTAGACAAACAATGCATGATGATGACGATGCAATGCACAAATTCAACGCGATTTTCTAGTAGTGGTTTTGCGGGATGCCACAGCCATGTAGCTTTTGTGCATGTCATTTATCATAGATGGGATCATGTATTATTTTGTATGACATGATGATTATTGTATCCTCTCTTGCCTTAATTTAAGGACTTGTCAGGTACCCAAGACCCCGAGGATTGAGCCAGGTATAGGGAGTATGAGTAATGACTAATCTGCAGGTTGGGAACCCTAGTGATAGAAGGGGTAGTACGGCTGTATGTGAGGGATTTACTTGGGATTAACGGTGATGTCACTATGCATATCATTAGTTATCTTTCTTCTATGGATGAGACTAGTAGGTTATTTCAATAAGCGGTTGCGGAGGCAATAGCAATTATGGATGCATTGCCCACATATAAGTTATCTTACTCTAACAATTACATGCATACTTTATTTTTATCTTTTATTCCCATCAGATGTTTTGCACAGCTACAGGTGAAACTGAATGCCCTAGGCCCTATCTCTCCATCATCGACAACAACAAAAGACGCAAACTCTTGGTCCGGTAAAAACACAAAAGGAATTCTAAAACTCCCGAAGGTCCGTTAAAGTAACTTCACTATGCTTCTGCTTCCCGAGGATTCGATAAACCTAGGTCTACTAGGGAAAAAGAGCTATACTACATCCATAATCTGGATCGAAGGTATCAGACGTGCAACATAACAAACGAACACGGTCACCCAAAGAAGACAGGGATAAATACGGCAGCGACATGAGGCGATGAAATAATGGCGGAAACACAGGACCAAGCTACGTTGCAACCAGTTTTTCGGGTGAAGGCAACAACAGGAATAATGACTACAACAATGGGTACCGCTGCAACAGGGATGAAGGTGGAGGAAGCCAATCAACGCAGCGATATCAGCCACGAGCTCGGGACCCACCCATGTTCACAATGCTAATACTGGAGGGGACTGTAATATGCACTTTTACATTGACTCAGCAGGAAAAAGACAATCCAACCACCTCATGAAAGACTACCAAACATTCTTGAAAATGCACGAGCTATGCAACGCAAACGCGACCGAAGAAGCAACACGAGGATACAAACCCATGCCTGGCACGTTATCCATCGACGCGCCACTTCCGCCAGCAGGGCAACCGCAAAACACAACTGATCAAAACACTGAATACCCTAGGTCAAAGGGGGCAATGTCAATGATCCAAAAAGGGCGTCCGTCCAACAGAATTCAGAAGCTAATCACAAGACAAGTCAACATGGCAGAGGTGGCTCCACTAGCCACACCCGAGCATCTCCATTGGTCAGAGCAGGAAATCACATTCAGCAGAGCTGATCACCCACATCGAGTACCAAGACGGGTTCATTCAGCCTTGATAGTTGAAGCACAAATTGGCAGGTTCTACATGAGCAAGGTCTTCATGGACGCAGGAAGCAGCATAAACTTGATCTACACCAAAACACTAAGGACAATGAACTACCCCTTGGCAAATCTGGCACCAACAGAAACATCCTTCCACGACATAGTACTAGGTAAAGCCGAAATTCCTTTAGGTAAAATTTTCGTTGAGATCGTTTTCGGATCCAAAGAAAATTTCAGGCGGGAAAAAATCTAGTTCGAATTCATGGACTGGCCATCGCAGTATCACGCAATCCTAGGACGCCCGGCTTTCGCATGATTTATGGTAGTCCCGCACTATGCATACTTACTAATGAAGATGCCATCACTAAAGGGAGTTCAACAAAATTTCTGAATCTTTCAGGATGGCAACATAATTTGAGCAGCTCAAAATGACAACAACCGTAGAACCTCTGGTAGTAGCATGTGTCAATCCCGACCAAGCCTTTGACACTACAAAAGACACAAAAGAAGTACAGATCCACCCCACCGACCCGAAGAAGATGACATTTGTGGCTTCCAACCTTGGTCCCACATAGGAAGGCGTGCTCATCGAGTTCCTCCGTGAGCACTGGGAAATCTTTGCATGGCTACCTTCTGACATGCCGGAAATTCCCAGAGAACTCACTGATCACGCATTAAATTTAGACTCAAAAGCAAAACCGGTAAAGCAATCGCTTCGTTGTTTCGCAGAACCAAAGTGCAAAGCTATTGGAAAAGAGCTACATCGCCTCACTGACGCTAACTTTATAAAGGAACTGAAGAAAGCAGAATGGGTCGCAAATCCAGTATGTGTCCTGAAGAAAACACCAAAGAGCTGCGGATGTGCATTAACTTCACCGCATTAAATAAACATTGTCCAAAGGATCACTTCCCATTGCCGCGAATCGATCAAATAATCAATGCAACTGCAAGATGCGAATGTCTTTCCTTTTTGGATGCATATTCAGGATACCACCAGATTTGGATGAAGGAGGAAGATCAGGAGAAAACAACATTCGATACACCTTATGGTGTATTCTGTTACACAACAATGCCCTTCAGCCTCAAGAACGCTGGGGCAACATATCAACGGATGATGAAGAATTGCCTGGGAAGCCAAATTGGCACAAATGTGCAAGTATATATTGATGACGTGATAGTTACAACAAAGCAAGGATCATCACTTATCAAGGATCTCGAAGAAACATTCAAAAATCTAGATAAGTTTTGCATCAAATTAAACCCGACAAAGTGTTCCTTTGGAGTCCCAGTAGGGAAACTCCTCAGATATCTGGTATCAGCAAGAGGAATCAAAGCCAATCCCGAGAAAATACAGGGAATTTTGACAATGAAAAAACCAAGAAATCTATGAGGTGTACATCAGTTGGCTGGGAGAGTGGCAGCACTCAGCCGCTTCATTGCTCGACTAGGAGAAAAAGCACTACCATTTTACTCTCTAATGAGGAAGTCAGATAAGTTCGAATGGACCGAAGAAGATCAACGCGCTTTTGAAGACCTCAAAAAGACGCTTTCGATGCCTTCGGTCGTCATGTCTCCACGAGAAAAAGAGCCACTACTTCTTTACATCGCCGCCACAAATCAGGTGGTGAGCACGGTTCTGGTCGTGGAGCGACCCTAAGAAGGAAAAACCCATGGTGTTTAGAGGCCAGTTTATTTTTTGAGCGAAGTCCTCTCGCCATCCAAACAAAGGTACCCGCATTACCAAAAATTAGCATATGGAGTATTTATGACAGCACGAAAGCTACGCCATTATTTCTTGGAACATCCGATCATA
The DNA here is from genome assembly GCA_023614405.1 of Avena insularis. Lineage (NCBI taxonomy): Eukaryota > Viridiplantae > Streptophyta > Magnoliopsida > Poales > Poaceae > Avena > Avena insularis. The sequence continues at coordinate 425,271,270 of CM042692.1, read as the reverse complement.
GTAGTCAATGAAGCACCTCTGTCCAACATCCTCAATAATCCAGAAGCAACTGGGCGTGTCTCTCTATGGGGCATCGAATTATCCCCTCGGGACATCACGTATGAGAAGCGTAAAGCGATTAAGTCACAAGTTCTGCCTGATTTCATCACGGAATGGACTAAGTTGCAATGTGCGGGTCAACCCGATCTTTCTAGCGCCTGGACAATGTACTTCGATGGATAAAAAGAACGGAAAGAGCAGGAGCAGGAGTCATATTAATATCACCGCAAGGCAACAAGATGCGGTATATAATTTGCATGAGTGATACGTCCAAAACGTATCTACTTTCCCGAACACTTTTTGCTATTGTTTCTCCTCTATACTTGTGTGATTTGGATGCAACTAATGCGAACTGGCTCTGTTTTTAGCAGAATTGCCTTGGTGCTACTTTTTTTGCAGAAAATCAACTATCAGGAAAAATCCCGGAAAATATGCCAAAAATCCTATTTCACCCGAAGACACTAGGAGCCAGAATACGAGACGGAGAAGAGCCAGGGGGTGGCCACACCACTTGGTGGCGCGGGCCAGGCCAGGCCGCGCCAGGGGATGGTGTGGGCCCCCCAGGCACCCCCTCGGCCTCTCTCTTCGCCTATAAGGAGCCTTCTAACCTAAAAACTTTGGGGGGTTCGACGTTTTTCCAGAAGGAGTTTCGCTCCGCCGCCACCACCAGATTCCACGAAACAGCACCAGAAACTCCGCCGGCACCTTGAGACGGGAATTGGAGGAGATCATCGCCATCATCATCAACATTGCTTCTCCATCGACCATCCATGTTTCCCTCATCTATGAGTGAGTAATCCCCCGCTGTAGGCTATGGGGATGGTAGGGATTGGATGAGATCGTTCATGTAATGGCATCAAATTGTTAGGGAATGGTGCCTAGTATCTGTTATTAGTGCTTTATGACTTTGTTGCGACTTGTTGTGCTTAATGCTTGTCACTAGGGCCCGAGTGCCATGATTTCAGATCTGAACGTATTATTGATTCATTATGATAGTATTGTTCTTGGTCTATCTACAAGTTATATACACACGTTGTTGTCCGGAACCTATGGCCCTGAAGTGACAGAAATCGGGATAACCGGAAGGGAAAAGTTTTGATGTGAGGATCACATGTGTTCATGGAGTGTTAATGCTTTGCTTCGGTGCTCTATTAAAAGGAGCACCTTAATTGCCAGTAGTTCCCTAGAGGCCCCGCTGTAAACGGACTGACAGGACAAAAGATGTTGTGCAAGTTCTCATTGCGAGCACGTATAACTATATATGGAACACATGCCTAGGATTGTCTAGTACTTGGATGCTTTATCTTATTTATCTGCAATTGCTCTATGTTCTGATTTCTATGTGAACTTTCTTGTCCATGCAACGCCCGTCCATCCATCCCTATGCCTACCGCTTTTCGAATCCCAATTGTTCGCTTTTGTTACTACCGTCTTTGCTTTACTACCGCTACTCGCTATTCCTACTACAAAATTGTTACATCTTGATAAACCTTGTCAGAGCAAGATTGTTTCTAGGTGCAAATTGAATTGACAACTCAGTTGTTAAGGCTGATAAATATTCTTTGGCTCCCCTTGTGTCGAATCAATAAATTGGGTTTCACTTCCCTCGAAAATACTGCGATACACCCCCTATACTTGTGGGTCATCAATGAGCTTTGCGAACACCTCTAATAATGAAGCTGAATACGAGGCCTTGTTGCACGGCATGCGGATGGCTAAAGCTTACGGTGCAACTTGCCTACAAAATTTTGGTGACTCCAATCTTGTAGCACAGCAAGCAATGAACAAGTACGATGCTATCAGTGACAACATGATTGCTTACCGTGATCTATACATCATCATGGAACCTCAATTCTATGGATGCGAAGTATCGCACATAGGAAGAGCAAGTAATGAAGAAGCCGACAATTTGGCAAACACCGGGTCCCTGTGCTTACCAGTGCCACCCGGTTTTTTTGAGAAGAAATATCTGAGCGTTCTATCAAAGAAAAAAGAGTTTCCGAGGTCATAGCACCCAAAACAGGAAAAAAGAATAAACCGCGAAAAGACTTGGGGGCTCCGTCAGCCAGTGAAAGCACAGAAGAAGCCATTGAAGAAGAACTAGAAATTGATGAGGTCATGATAATAGAACCTACATGGATGCAGCCATACATAGCCTATATGACTTGGGGGAGAACTACCCGAAGATGTGACAGAAGCCCAACGAATAAGTCGAAGATCAAAAGCCTTCAGGATAATTAAGGGAGAGTTATATAAAAGAAGTATTTCGGGTGTGTTTCAGCGATGCGTCACACCTGAAAAGGGGAAAACCATACTCAAGGAAATACATGAAGGAATTTGTGGACATCATGCTAGCAGCCAAGCAATTGCAGCCAAAGCATTCAGGAAAAGATTCTATTGGTTCACAGCAGTTCAAGATGCAAAAGACATAGTTAGAACATGTGAAGCATGTCAATGATTCGCAACAAAACCTGGAGCACCTGCCGCTGAATTAAACCCTACTAGATCATATAGGCGCGCATTGCCGCGTCCGTCCATTTGAACAATAGATTGTTAGGAATTGATGGAGATATTATTTGTAGAATTAAAATTCTAGCAGCAATCTCACACTCACAGCTCCTCACAGGTTAATTGAAGAAGTATACATATGTTACTAATTAAAAAATCAGTGATATTATAAATTACAATACCAGATAAAAGAGCATGAACCAACCACAAAAGACAAGTATCCAAGATTCAACGGTTCAGTGTATTAGGAAGCTACATAAACATGTTAATTCTTGCGGTGTTCTGGCGAGGGGGCATGTTGCAAAAGCTGGATGGCAGAAGATATTCTTGGAAGACACTATCTTTTTCGACATCAAGGCTAACTCCCACCGGTTCATAAAGCTTTTTTTAAATCTATCCAGCCTGCAATAAAAAGGACAATAATACAAAGAGCTACATGATAATTAAATATGAAGCAAGTAGTTGGAAGAAACGCAAACCTCATCCCTTAATCATCATATCTTTAAAAACTTTGAAATCTGGTTATAGATCAGCGTTCCAAAGTACAGTACACTCTACCTTCAATGATGTGCACAGGAAAAAAACCAATTTATGTCAGATGGCAAATTAAGAACGACGCATTTTTTGGAGAACAGTTCATCTAGAAGATAATACTGATTGGCAAATCATTTACCAATCAGGCTTTACCAAAGCAACATCCACTTCAAGAACATCACCAGGTTTACATTCAAGTTGACTGAAGAACGCCAATCGCTGATGCACACCAAGCCCTACAAAATCAAATCAACCACTAACAGAAGTTAGTTCAGTCGATACTAATGGATTGACAGACCAAGCCAAAGGTAACTATGAACAAATTGGACTGCAACCTTCTGAATGTCCTAAGCATTAACCAAAGATCATGGGCTAGAAATGTGATATACTCCATATTCTTTATGTAATTCCCTTCAAGTCTTCAGTATCTTCAGAAACCAGGGATATACGGGAATTTGAAGATAACTGTAGGTTGTTCGGAACTGGAATAAAATGCAAAAGAACAGATCATAGGTGGTTTATACTGAACTAACTCATGTCTTTTGTTCAGCATATGGCAAGCATAATATCAACTCATTTATGCTTCATTAGCGAGTCAAAAGAGTTGTTGAATACCTTAACACAAGCGTCGACATGCATTTTTGTACAAGCATCAAAATCTTAGAAAACATTATATGTCTCTGACCAACAAAGACTCATATTTGAAGGGATATTAGTGCAGCTACCTGGAATGAGTTGGATTGAGAATGTAGACAATTTCTTGTACCATACAGGTCCTCCTGCTGCTGTCACCCATCCTCTATGCCAAGTCCCTGGGGCGTCAGTCCAAGTGGTACGCGTGGCGGCAACAACACTTGCTTCCATGATAAATTACGCGTCGAAGCTCTCGGCACTATCTCTAGTGAGTCCCGTAACTAAGAGGATTTTGCATCCATCTCCATGGATCTCCTTGTGGCCAATGCCACACTTACGGAGACCAAGATCGATCACCTGCTCGAGGTAGAGATCGCCCTGTCAGGAGGAGGAGGAGGATGCTCGAGGGAGGGCCGAGCAGAGGATGGGAGGAGGAGGGTGAAGCGGAACATAGGGGTCAGAACATCATGATGGAGGATGGGAAAAGCAGGACGACCTGACGGAGGTAGGGAGATGCCCCATCGCTAGAGTAAACCTAGGTTTTTGTGGAGATTTTGTAGGGGCAAAGTTCTACAGTGGCCGTGGGCATCGCCACCGATTTGGAGAAGGGAGCAGACAGAGTAAGTCACCTCGATGAGCTCCGATGCGGATGAATGGTGCGGTGGCGGCGTTTGTAGGTGGATAAAGAAGATGGGATCCCAGAGAGGAGAGGTCGGGTTTTTTTAGTGGGGAGAGGAGAGAGGTTGGGTGGGAGAGAAAGATAGAGATTCCTCCAGTTTTGTCCAGAGTAGCAACGGTGCATACGTCCAGCTAACAGCAATGGGCCACTTCATCGCGTCCTGGGGGGCCAATTTATGAGAGAACATCAATTTGATGCACGGAGACCCGTCTCCTAGGGACAACTCGGCTAATTGGGGATCACCAGCAAATCAGACGGTTAGAAAAGATTTCATGCGATGATCGGACGGCCCAAAGAATCCAGGTTATGAGGGAGCTCTCTCTTGTCCCAGTTTTAATGTCCCTAATACCTCTTGCTTGGCCCTTCGCTAATGGGGACTTGATATGGTAGGTAAACTTCACAAGTCATCTCTAGGAGGACACGTCTTTTTGCTAGTAGCAGTCGACAAATTTACTAAATGGATCGAAGCAATGCCGGTCACCACTCAAGATAGAGCTTCGGCTATGAAATTTATACAGTCCATAGTATTTCGGTTCGGCGTGCCAAACAACATCATTACAGACAATGGAACTAATTTTACTTCTAGTGAGTTTAAGGAATACTGCAAGAAGATGGGAATCAAGGTAAGCTACGCCTCAGTATCTCATCCGCAAACTAATGGACAAGTGGAAAAAGCCAATGGCTTAGTAACTGCTGGCCTCAAGAAAAGGTTGCTTGCACCACTCGATAGAGCGAAAGGAGCTTGGGTTGATAAGTTACCATCTGTTTTGTGGAGTTTGCTAACCACCCCTAATACTGCAGCACAAGAAACACCTTTCTTTCTGGTCCACGACGTTGAAGCCGTCCTACCAGTCGAAGTTTCACATAAATCTCCCAGAGTAGCTGCATATGATGAAGATGAATCAAGAGAAGTGCTCGAGGATGACGTTGATGCAGTCGATGAAGCTCGAGATGAAGCCCTGCAAAGAGCTACAATATATCAGCAAAACTTGCGCAACTATCACGACCGACGATTACGCCCAAGGTCCTTCGCAGTAGGGGACCTAGTTCTTGCCTTAAACAAGACGGCCACCGAAAGCTAGAATCACCTTCGAAAGGACCCTACATTGTTACAGAAGTAATTCCTGGAGGAGCATATCATCTACAAGACAAGAAGACAGGAGTCAACTATTCCAATCCATGGAATATTGCACAACTACACCTCTTTTATGCTTAAGATTTTACGTTTACTTATAATTTAATAAAGCCCTATGGCCACTTTTAAATCCAAAATATCTAGGCCCACGGCCAGGTCATAATCCTCCAAAAAAATGTATCATCGGTTGTGCCATATATATAAAGATAAGTTGTTCATACCTTTAGTTTCTGTTCATATCAACTCAAGGGGATTTCATATTTCTGATCAAATTAACATTAATTATGAGCCTATGTCCAGATACAGGCATCCGGACATAGCCTCGGGGGCTACTCCCATCGAGAGCGCTGGAGCACACCCGATAGAAAATTATGCATACCAAGTAAAGATAATCATCGCCCAAAACCTATGAGTCTTACATTAATGTATCCTCAGAAAGGTTACTCCCATCGGGAGCTTTCATAAAGTATCAAAATATCTGATAAAATTCAGAAATACTAGCAGCCTAGCAGGGCAGCCGACAAAAAATCAAATATAAAAATCTCGTATCGCATCCAGACGCGATAAAAATCCGAATGCCATGTTTAAAAACATGAAGGTAAGACACTGAGATTCGTCCTGTGTGGCCTAGTAATCATACAAGAATGCACTCTACCAGCAGTATATCCGTATCTACGATACGATAAAAAATTCCGATAGACGCATTGGATACCCGATAAAATAGAACTAGAATTCAGCATTCGATAATACCTCAGTAGCCCGAACTGGATTACGCTAGTAATAAATCCCGAGTTTAGGCCCGGGGACTTGAATTTGATGTAGGACAACCTTGCCTTTGCCCAGGAGCAATTAACTGATTCCTGATCCATCGGATGCATCAGGCTCGTTGTACCAAAATCCCTATAAAGTTAAAAATAATAAAAACAAAGGGAAAGAACTAAACATATCTTTTAGACTCGACCAGAATCTATGATTCAGCTAGAGTCTCGGGGGGCTACTGACATAGGTATGATTACTCGGGTACCTATGATTTGCTAGCCAGGCCTGAAGAAAGGCTTACGACCCATGAAGAGTCAAGATGATGGCCCAAAAGGAGCAACTGACAAAGGTTGTAGTTGCATTAGGAAAGAGGAAAAAGGATCGACATCATGTTGGTATTGTAATTGTGTATATGTAACCTATCCACATACAGCTTTGAGACCTGGCCTATTATATCTGGGACAGGAGAAGCCTAGGCGAGACCACCGAACAATCCCCAAGCGATTTGTAATAGTGTGATTCATCAAATATTCAGGCGACTTTGACTCCATTGTTCTCCTGATATACGATGAAATCCCTAGCGTTCTCTTTTCCGCAAAACCCTAAGTCCTTCATGGATATTGCCGAGGTTACCCCTCGTCAGTTTATGATCAGTAGCAATGTAGCTAGATTATTCGTACTCTGGTGCAAGTGGGAGATTGAAGGAGATATGCCCTAGAGGCAAATAATAAAAAGGGTTTTATTGTCATATCTCATTAGTTCATAATATTTTTATATCATGCTATAATTGTATCAAGCGGAAACATTGATACAAGTGTGATGTATAAACAAATCCAGGTCCCTAATAGCCTCTATTCAACTAGTTCATTGGGCAGCTCACAATCAAGGTTTCCTGATCATGGTGCTAAGGAAAGCCAACTGACAATGAAGTCATATCATCTGAAATGATGTGATGGACACTTCTCACCAATGATTGTTGCAACACAATCAAGTCACTTAGTTCACGTTGCAATTGTCAGAAACAGAGTGTCCTAATCCTTAGACCGTGAGATCATATCAATCCTTATTACCAGAGAATTCCTTTGACTACATCAACCATCATTCATAATTGATGATCATAAAGGTGCATGTTGGGTGTCCGAAGGAGCATGTAGAGGCATTATGCATCAAGATCGGGATTTGTTCTCTTGTGTGAAAAGAAGATACAACTAGGCCCACTCGGTGAATTACATCCATGTTGCGCAACACATGCCTAGGTCATGGGGATGGAATTTCACGGAAATGGGTAAAACAGTACTTGTTGGAAACAAGATTGAACAAGGTATTGTGATACCAATGATCATATCCCGGACAAGTCTTGTATCGTGTAACAAAGGAAATTAGACATATCGTTTCAGGTTTGACACGATGGTGATTCATGGAGTGCATAGGAGTCAACATGGGCATTCCGGTCCCACTGTTGATCATTGATAGAGATCATGTCTATTGCATTCCCGAACCGTAGGGAAACACGCTTAAGGGCGGTACGATGCTTGGAGACCCTCCTGTGAGATGGAATCACAGAAGAGAGAGAAATTGGAATCGTTCTGAAGAGATTCGAAGTTGTTCGGAGAAAGAAGGAAAGAAAAAAGACCAAAAGGAGTTTCAGATAAATGGAAATTTACAATATGCATTTATTATAATAAATATTTAAATTCAAAATAAAGTGACTTTCTCATTAGGCCAAAATCCCGGAGGAAATTGGCCTAGAAAAAAGCCACAAGAAAAAGGTAAAAAAATAGCAAATAGTGCTGGTTTGACTAGCCCACGACGTGGGATCTGACAAATAGTAGCCA